>JBBGZY010000135.1:2130000-5050000 GCA_037952925.1 Lithobates clamitans
ATGACCATCTGGAGTCAGGTAAATTATTTTAACAAATATTTACTGTACTAATATTAATGATGTTAACTGGATGTTATAATTGTCTCAAATAATTTAGCACTCCAAATTGTGTATACATATCAAATGATAGTAGTGACTAAATATGTTTGGCACCTGCTTGAAATAATTAGGGTGTCTGATTAGACTCTTTTATTAAAGAGATGTATTCACATTGAATTTGCTAGTCATGAGAAGCAAACTGTGTGTCATTGATGAACCCAAAAAAAGAAACTAAAACTATTGTCCTTTTTTTATACACAGGATGAGTCCATCCAGGAGGAATGTGGGGAAAGTGGCAGGCAGGAGGAGACCGGGCCCATGGACAGCCTGGAGGAGGCCGGATTCACCATCATCCTGGAAGAGGCTGGGCCCAGTGTCAGGCAGGAGGTGGCTGCTCCCAGTGAGGTGGCTGGGCCAAGTGAGGTGGCTGGGCCAAGTGAGGTGGCTGGGCCCAGTAGGAGCCTCACCCAATCCCAAGTGCCTCCCCTCCACCTTCCCAAAAAAAGGGCCAGGAAGGGGATGGTCACACAGGACGCGTCCCTGCGCCTCATGCAACAGGCCACCCGTTTTTTAACAAGCCCCCCCGAAGCGGAAGAAGCCTATGGCTGCTACTTAGCCAGCAGGCTTCTTCAGATGGATTGGGAGCAGCGCCTCATTTGTGAGCGCCTATTTGGGGAAACAATCCATAAGGGGCTGCGGGGCACGCTAACAAAAAACACCCAACTACATGAGGCAGCCCCCCCTCCTCCTCCTCCTCCTCCTCCTCCTCCTCCTCCTCCTCCTCCTCCTGCCACAACTGAAACACCAGAGCCACAGCCTCAAAAGAAGGCTACAGGGAAGGCTGCAGGGAAGGCTGCAGGGAAGGCTGCAGGGCAGCGTGGAGGAAAGGCTGCAGGGAAGAGAAGAAAGTGATGACCTGGGTTCAGTCTGGTCTGACAGAAGACGCAGGCTGTTGTAGGACCACAGTCTGGGGACATCTAGATCATCTGCTGGTGCTGTTGATCTCTGGGATTCTTGGACCAGATTGTGCTCCCTCTTATATGGACTCCTCAAGATCCCAATTTTCTTGTACACCGACTTTTTCCAGCGTTGACTTCCTCTTTATTTTATTTTGACCATGAATAAATGGATCTTTTTTGAGTTTAGCAAAAGACTTTATGTGTTTTCTTTTAAATCATTGATTTTACACACAATGTTAAATTAACAAGGGACAACAATCTCATTGAGTTTTAAAAAAACACACCAAAAATACATTACTAATGTTAAGAATGGTCAAGTGGTAAGTCTTGAAAAAAAAAAAATATACATAAACAAAAACGGTGCTTTGGGTTAACTTTATCTAAAAACTAAAAAATAATCACTAGAAAAAAAAAAAAAAGAATAATGGGTTCTTTGTGGTAACTTTACAAACCTAAAAAAAAAAAAAAAAAATAAGGGAAAAAGTATTATTAGTATGGAAACATTGTTTATAAAAAGCATACTATATCATTCATGAGATCAAAGAGAAAAATAATTCAGAAATCAGTTTGGGAGAACTCTGATTATGAACAGCAAAACACCTTCGTTCTTTAGAGCATTCGTAAAGAAGAAATAAAATGCGCTGCATTCAACGATCACAGATTTTGCAGCGTGATGAATGTGCTACCTACAATACGAACACTAGTTTTACTAGACCGAGTGCTTCCGTTTAGTTTTTGCTTATGAGCATGCGTCATTTTTTTGTCCGTAGGACTAGCATACAGACGAGCGGACTTCGGGGTCCGTCGTAGTTACGACGTAAAGATTTGAAGCATGTTTCAAATCTAAAGTACGTCGGATTTGAGGCTAAAAAAGTACGTTGAAAGTCCGAAGAAGCCCACACACGATCGGATTACCAGCCAGCTTTAGTCCGTCAGCGTCCGTTGGACTTTTGTAGACGAAAAGTCCGACCGTGTGTACGCGGCATAACTGACACACAGCTGCTCATGTAATGCATAGTGGTTGTTTAACAAAAGTGATTGTTCAGCTTAGTAAATAAATTGAAACTTTATCCAATTTGAACACCCAGTAAGGTACAAGGGAATTTAAAAAAAAAAAATCCAATGTTTAATCTAATTGACTGAAACTTAACTTTAGTAAATTTACTATACTATATGATTGTTTGTTCCTTTATATGACAAAGCCTTCCTTAGATGGGTGACAGGTGTGAAAAAGCATGGGAAGGCTAAAGGTACCATGGGTGAAAGAAATCAGCCAACATAAAAACTCTAAACTTTTAGAAGAAAATCACAGTGTCAGTGAATGTAAACAATTTTCAAATTTCTGCATTGCATGCATCGGCTTGACCTAGATCAAATCTCACTAGCAATTAAAAAAATAAATTGGAAATGCCAAAATCAGTGTTGGTATGATGATACATCCACTACAAGATATTTTGTGTGCTGCTGCATAAAAATAATAATTAGATCTTACTAAAAATACCACATTGTGTATAAGGTCATAATTTAAGTCCATCTAAAGGCACCTGTATGGTGATCTAAAAAAGTCCTAAATCCAGTTATTACGTGATGCACAAGCTTAAAAAAAGTAAACATAAAAATTTTTTATTACCTCTCTTAAGGTTACCAAATATTAATTTATTTGTACTTCACATTCTCTCTCTCTCCAACACTGCATCCCGAAGTGGGAGGGATTTTGTAATGGAGGCGGTGCTTCCAATCCAGAAAACAGTGGCCAGGTGCTGATTGACAAGCTACAGGCTTATGAATGAGCAGTGAAAATGGTGATAGCCATGCCCCCTGCAACATCTTCCTATACCACTGTGGTGCAAGCAGGCAAGGTTGAGATAAAAGTACAATTGCTGCTCTGAATTCTGAAATAGAGCAGCATCATTGTCAATCCATCACAGAAAGCTAGACTAGGTGGACTTCACTGGCTTGACATGTATTTGTGGGAGTTTGCAGGGGCACTAAAGGAAAACTGATGTTTTTAAAAAGAAGTGCTTCAGCACAAGTTTTTTTGATAGGAAGCCAGGGTTCTATATTAAGCCTAATTAAAACAAAATAAGTTTGGAAGGAAACATGAAGGCTACTATTGCTACAGTACATCTCATTCTGCAAATGATAACTGCCAGCTGTCTTTGTGACATTCTGTGAATGATAGTTGCTTGGATACATTTAGCCCTTTTCATCTGGATTTTTGGAGGGCTGTGCAACTGCATTATTTTTTGACCTCGCTGTAACCTCCACGTAATTATAGCCACCAAATGACTTCATTAGAGTAATACTGTTCTGATCAAGTGGCATTACTCTATACACTCACGAAGATGTACTCTGCTGGTTACAGAACCAGATTGCCACCACTTGCACTTTCTTGAGAAATGTGAATCAGACCTGGGTATAACATTCACGGTGGATCAGCGAACTAATATTGTTCAATTTGCTTTAAAATCCTCAACTAATTTGAAGATCCTTACTAGGTGGTATCATACCATGTCTCTCTTACACAAATATTTTTCGAATACATCAGATTGATGTATTGTAAAGATGAATGCTACTGGACAACTTTTGGTCCTGCCCCAAAGTTTCTAACTGCTGGAAAGAGGTCTGGAGGTTCACACAAAAATTTACAAACTATGAAGTGATGGAGGAACCAGCTTTTTTCCTTCCCCATGTTTCCAAAATACCAGTCAAAATTTACAAGAAATTAATACTCTGTCACCTCCTTAATGCCACTAAATCATGTATCCCTCTTACTTGGAAAAATGTCCAGCTACTGTCCATTGGACTTTGGCTCAAAAAGGTCAAGGAATTGAACTCACTTGAGAACCTGATGCTCTCTTCACAACATAAAGTGTACTAGATAACCTGGACTCTGTGGAACATGTTTACATACTCTGTGGAGGGCAGAGCCCTCTTTGATGTGAGCCCAACTGGATCTTTCATCCTCTCTTAGGCCATACCAACATTAATTCTCTTCTCTCTTCTACCCATACCTTCCACAACTCCCCCCCCCCCACTCCCCTTTTTTTTCTTTCTCTTTCCCCCTCCCTCTTATATCCTGTTCTTTCTCTGCTTCTCTTTTCTATTTCCCCTCTCTTTCTCTCTTTATATGTAAAACTTAGGCAGTTTCCTCCTCAGTCATGGGCCTGCATGGATCCCACTTTTTTCATAATGTTCCCATTCTTGGGCTTGTATTGTAAGGTATTACAAATTTATTTGATTACCTGCTTTATATATTGCCTACTCACCACCTTCTTCAAGCTGTTGAAATTTATTTACATTATGGCTGTCAAATACTAGAAGATGTGCCTTTTACCCATAAATTCTTCCTTCTTTTTGGTCCCTGCAGTTTGATTGTTTTGGCAACTGCCTTTTTTTGCTAAATAAAACATTTGTAAATAAGGCTATTATTGCTTTATTCCATTCTGCAAACGATAACTGCCTGACTGTCTTTGTGACATTCTGCAAATGATAGTTGCCTGGATATCTTTGTGAACAAGCTTGCAGATAAGGTCCTCTATTGTTACTCTGACTTCCCTGACTGCATACTAGTTCCAAGTCCGTGACTTAGAAATTATTGAAGGTAGTTGTTAAAGAAATAACAAGGCATCTTCAGAAGGAGGTCAACAATTGCTCCATGTTTGCTTGAAGTCTCACACAATTTTACCTCTTCATTGTCCTAAACCCAAAATGACTTTTCTTTCTCAGTGAAAATGCTGCTTACTGCTTTTCTACTTCAGAATTGGAGTGGATGGGGGAATCCATTTATGTTTTTTTTAACCAGCCCTCCAGCTGTCGAAAAAAAAAAAAGATTCATGTATGGGCAGGCTCTGGTGGTGTCAATCAAACTGCACAGTGATATTTGGAACCTCTGCATGAATTAGGGATGGGCCAAATATCTTCACAAATCCGATAATTCCTTAAATGCATTCAACTCATTTGGGAAGATGAAATTAAGGTGTTTTTTTGGTGTTTTTCAAGGGTGCAATTGGCTTTAAATGGCTCCTAAGTGTTACATAATTTCAACTTCTGGACCTGTAAAAAAATGGCTTCACTTTATCCTCATTCTTTTATATATTTTTTAAAGAAAATAACAAAGACAGTGAAAAACATAAATTAAAAACATTAAAGTAAGAATACAGAAATAATGATCAAATATACAAAGAACTCTAAATAAAATAAAATAAACTTCTTTAAATACACCACACTCCCTAAATAAACAAAATGAGTAGATTTTGTTGAAGTAACATTTTTTCTAAGTAGCCCAATGGTAAAAATCCCTCCCTTATTTCTAATTAAATGAAGTTGGTTAGTACATTGTCTATCTGACTGCGTATTTATTTCTGTGGCTTCAGTTTGGTTTTAAGGAAAGCAAAATCTGTACTATTAATTTGATATTTGGATTAACAACTTAAGAAAGCTATTTCATTAAAAGTTCATGTCATATTACAATTAGCACAATTAAGAAGACAGGAAACTCCTCCGTTCATGACATGGTTAATAGCGTTCTCATGTGCCATCAGAAACACTATTAAAAATGCTTTTATTTAACATCAAGTGAAACCATAAACAGGATATAAATACTGGACGTAACACATAAAAGAAAACCAAACTGGTAATGGTTCTTTAATCAGATGATTAGGTAAACACATGAGTCCTAGATTTATTTTTAAACATTTTTAGAGAGGACCAGATGAGACAGAGATTTTTTTAAAAGAGCAATATTATTTCAAAGACATTGTAGGAAGTGCCAGCATCACTGAGATGAATGAGTGGGAGTAAAGGGATGCTGGAATCCTTTCAAAAAGCTAGGACCTTGATCATTTAGGCCTCTAAATATGAACAGCCAGTTCTGGGAGAATTATGCCATTTTACATTGAACTGGGATAGAAAATGGAAAACAGGTGTTTTGTGGCAGAACCAGCTCTGGTTAGTTAACAGACTGAAATCTGCTTTCATGAGTGAGTGCCAGTGCAGATACATATCCAGATACAAAAGGAAAAGCCCATCGTAGGCTCCAGGTGTCATAGTACAAGGCTAGAACAGAAATATGTTCTGGAGCAGTAAAGTGTGTGCTAAAGTCATCAACGCATCCCCCCATTGGACAATGTATTATAATCTGATTAAAACTTATCGGCTTTTAAAAAATGCTAAATATATATCATTCCTGCATCATAAAGGCCATACAGAATGTCATAAAAGATAAGTACATAAAATTAAATTACCCATTTCAAAATAAGGCATTCAAAACACAAAAGCAAAAATAAAGCCCTTTGAATATATTTACCCAGTTCAAAATAATTATTGATAGTGTAGCAATGTGTTCCATTATTTGACAGTATTGACATTTTGATAAAACAAAGAACCCTGTTGCAAGGAAACTTATTGCAGACTGCAAGTTTTAAGCAGCATTGGGGTTTATGCACAAGAATGTAGAAAATGCTGCAATCAGATACATATTGTGTACACATATGGATTTGAATGCATCAGTATTGTAGATTAGGGCCATGCACAAAAATGCACTGGGGTCAGTATCCCGCCATTGAGTCAAACATTTAAAAAAAAAAAAAAAAACATCATGTGCGCAGATGTGCAGCTGGTCTATTCAAGGCATTTGGAAGCTGGAACAGACCAGCATGTGTGGAGGATGTCAGCTCATGTGCACAAATGCCACCAGCATCTGGTGGATGGGTATTTGTGCTCATGCATAGAGAACTGCTGTGTGTGTGCAAATGTGCTGCATAGTAACCCACTGCATCCTGGGATTGCTGTAATGTTGTGATGAAGACAATGGAAGCCTTGCAGCACAAAAAGAAGAAAAGCTGTGAAACAGATTAAACAATTCTAGCTCTTGTGCAAGAGAGAGCAGGGAGGGACAGAATAAGAAATTGTTGTTTGAGTTTAGTTCCACTTTAACTCAAAAAAGCACCTTTTATTGCTCTCAGCCTCCTTCAGATTCCTTTTTTTTGCTGCTTTGATCTGACTTCCTGTTTGAGGTGGCCATGTTTCCCCTGAACCTCCCCTAGGGGACATTCAGTAATGGATGTGTATGGATTATTTTTGGGGTATAAGGATATCATTTAGTGTTACTTTAAAGTATATAGAAAGCTAATCCTTTTTTTAATTTTGGATATGTATGGAAGGTAAAATGACTATAGAAGTGAATATCTTTCCATTGTTGGGGAAATCACCTCTTAGACTGTTGGCACAGGAACAAGTGTCCTCATTGTAAGATTTCCCCTCTATTCCTGTTCAGATTGTAACCTAAAAATTTGAATTTACCCTAACTTTAATTCCAGGTGAATGGTATGGCATTTGGGCATAGCAGCAGTTATAGTATAGCCTGTATTTTATCCCAGAACATCATTTTTTTCCATGACAGGGTTGCTTAAGGCCTCATGCACACTGGGCTTAAAATACCACTTTTACAGGCGTTTTTTTCTCTGCCCGTAAATGTACTTTTGTTAGCCTATGCGTACAGGCATATCAAAAGAGGAGCATTTACAGGCAGAAAAGAAAAACACACCACCAGCACGTTTATGAGAGGAGCTGAAGAGCAGAAAAAAAGCCTAACATACCTAAACGTTTGTGCAAAATGCAGCTTTAGGCATGTTTTTTAAGCAGCTTTTCTCCTGTCAGGAGAAAAAAGCATTCAGGAGAGCTGAGCAAAATCTCAGTGTGCATAAGGCCTTAAAGTTTATTTAAACCTGAATGAACTTCTCCTATTTGTTCTCTTTTGGTCTCTTGAATATACTGTTAAAAGTGTTTTGTTTTATCTTTTCTATAAGTGCACAAAATACCTGTAATCCTGCCATAAACAGTCTGAGCAACTTCCTGTGCTCTCTGCCTCCGCTAACTCTTATCAGTTAGCATTATTCCCAGCTATCTATGTGGACTATACAGCCCCCCATATGTTGTAGAGAAGAGTATAGTGGGATTTTTCTGTAGTCCTGTTTTAGGATTACAACGCTGCACCTCTATATTAGGGTGTAGTAGTAGTAGTAGTAGTAATGACTAAGCGCTAACATTTGCGCGAAATGCCTCTACCTCTTTGTCCCCTGCTCCATCTGTCAAACACTTGTCATATGAAGCTTCAATAAAAGGATTTTGGGAAGTGCAGATGTCCGGATTTATTTCTTTATGTTACACAGCATGGGAGCTGGGCTAGCACCTGACTAGTGTGTGTGGGGTTTAACCAGAGACTCACTTACCTGGAGCAACTTTTCTTGTTTCATTCTTTATTAGGGTGAGCGAGCCTTGTCACCCTAGGATGGGAAATGTGTTACTGACAGGATCACCGGCCTGGAAAAATTTAACGAATGGAGTCATCACACCTAAGAACTCATAAAGTCTTGGTTTTCTTTAATGTCAAGTGAATATGTAACTCTTCCAACAGCTTCACTGTGAAGAGAACAAACGGAAATGGGGATATTGTAGTAACTATTACTTTCAGTCTTCCTATTTGTTCTCTATCCAAAAAAAAAAAATCTATGTAATATGGAGCTGCTCTTTAAGCTTTGCATTATGCCATTATTTCCTGCTTGCAATAGTGATTGCTAATCACAAAATAAAAGAAACATTGATTTCATGTCATTTTACAAATGAAATAACACAAAGGAAATGTTTACCAGAGTAATGAAGAAAAACATAAGGCTAGAAAGCTTAGCTGAATGGGATAGCATTGCAAACATTTTACTATAAAGCAGAAATCCTTTATATTTCCAGCTCATGTTTAGTTTCTGTTAACATCTGTGTAATCGTATTTTCCTTGCAACTTCTAACTGAATAACTCAGCACAAATGATTATTATGGATCATTTAAATGACACTCATTTATTTTACTCTCTGCATATTCAATTTTTTTTTTTTACTCTCTCTGCGTGCTTTATGCCTTTTTTGTTTGCCTTTAGAATGTGAGGCCCTTACTAAGTACAAAAAATGAGAATACTGTCTCTTTATGAATATTAATAAGGAAATCAAGGGGGACAATGGCACTTCAAGTTTCATCTCTCTATCTCCTAGAGGCTCAGGCTCTGCAAGTTGTCACCTTGGTGTATTCAGTGTCTCTTGAAGCACTAGACTCCTCCAGAGAGAATGTCAGCCCCAGCCCTGGGCAGTTTTGACAAACAGAGTATATATTGATACATGATAAAGTATGCTAGAAATCACCCCAGCGCTAAAGGCTACTATAGTTTTAATATCATCATTTGAATTAACAAGCATTCTGTGGAGAAATAATGAGCTTTCATTATTCAGCACATCATCCTTACCGAGGGAACTTGGAAACCATTAGCTCTTGAGAGCTTAATGAAAAGATGATAAAGAATATTTTAGATAAAAGTTTGAACAGGAGCACTTGGTGTCAGAGGTAAAAATTTAATGCAGCTGGTGAGCGATGATTCGATTATCCTCATTTAAGATATCCAAGAGTTTAAGAAGACGCATGCCATTTTTATAGCTTGTGCTAGGATATCTACAAAATAGATGGTGTGAATATGGATGTCAGCAAAGACAAACACGTTAAGAAGAGTTTCAAATTTACTATTGCTGTTCTTCATACATTAAACACTGCTCAGGCAGCATCTATTTGGTACTTTTAAATAAGCCTGATCATTCTATGTACCACCTACAAGGCAGGCACAGAAAAATATATTATGGGCATTGACTATGTGTGTGTGTCTGTATGCGGGGGCACTGTTTCATTACTTTTCCTGCCATTTTACTTTGTTCTGTAAATGTTACATTATTTACATGTTATCTGTTCATTTTTACATGTTTGATTATTTCATTTAATGACTATGACATGGTGAAATGCTCTATTGTGACAAAAAGGGATTTGATGCATAAGTTGCTTAGCAGCCAAGAGCTGCAGGGCCAATGTGTTGAAAGCAGATGCAGTGTCTTTTTGAGTTCCATTTAGACATGCTGATTTATTCAAGACTGCTATCAAGGTGCAGAAAGTGAATGTGCAGTGCAACAGCTCTGGTTGCTAAAACTAGTCAGATTGTCATAGAGAACTATAAGAGATCATTTGTGAGCAGCTGATCAGAGGCACAAAGGCCAGTGATAGCAGTTCAGGTATAAAGGTCCTTAACTAAACTACAACTAGAGGTTTTGAATCGATACATGAGAAAGCAAGACTATGTGTTTTCTTCTGCCTTCATTACTTACTCCACTCTGGAAGTGTTTTTCCAATAGTAGGGCTGCTGTCCTGACCTTGCACAATCACTTTTCTGTATTCTGATAATTCTCTATTATCTTTCTCTGTGTTATCTCCCTCCCCCTCCACCTTACTGCCATCTCATTGTTCCCCACCACTTTCCCCAGCTGCCTTCTGACTTCTTGCTCTACTTTAGCTCTCTGATCTACACCTCAGTGTCCACTCTCCCCTTGCCCATTATAGTTTATCAATTCCTTGCAATTCCTAGGGTTTGGTTTTATTAAATAAAAAACAAACAAAAATTCCCCAGCTCACTTACCAGCCAGCCTGCAGCACGCAAACTATCCCTGTCTAACAGTTCACGTTAAAACAAGGGGTATAGTTTGCACACATTTGCAAATATATGCATAAGCTGCAGAGGCCAGTTCATGGCACCCCAATGTACTGCAGTCTCAACTATAAATTCTGAGAGTCTCAGAAAGTTGAAGCACATGTATAATAATGAAAAGATTAATGGCAGGTATGCCTGGAGGGAGCCCACCCCTCCTTAAAGGTATAAGGATGTACTTGACACCCAGCTATAGTATAATGGCAGTGAAGGTATCCAATCTGTTCCTTCACCATTTAATGAACAGTACCAACAAAAGGCAACCACCCCAACCTATAACTGGCCTTTTCAGCAAGGAGCACTGGAAGCAATGAAAGGGTGACACATGTCCAAAAACCAAAACAAATTCCCAGCTCACTTACCAAACAGCCTGCAACAAACCAAATTACCCCGGCTAACAGTTCATGTTAAAACAAGTGGTTTTGTTTGCGCACATGTGCAAATGTATGCTGCAGAGGCCACATCACAGCTACCCAGTGTACTTCAATCCTAACTCTATACATTTTGAGAGTCTTTAAAGATGTGCTTGTACTGTTTGTGAATTGATGAGGGGACGCACTGGATACCCTTGCTGCCATTATGCTATTGATGGGTGTTCAGTGCATCTCTATACCTTTAAGGAGGGATAGGCTCCCTCCAGGCATACCTGCCCTTAAGCTATCCATTATTATATATGTACTCCAACTTTGTAGACTCTCAAAATGTATAGAGTTAGGACTGCAGTACACTAGGGTGCCATGATGTGGCCTCTGCAGCTTACGCATAAATTTGCAAATGTGCAAAAATGTGCACAAACTAAACCTCTTGTTTTAGCGTGAACTGTTAAACAGGGTTAATTCAGTTTTTTAATTGTTATTAAGGCTGGCCGGAAAGTGAGCTGGCCTGTCACTTTGCAAAGTATATCCAATCATGCGGAAGGAAAATAAAAGAAACAACATTTTTGCTTGCATATGATTGAATAGTGGAAGTCAGCAGAGCTTTAACCTATTCACTAGGTTCTGGGACAAATTCCCTTGCAAACTGAAAAGCCTATGTGCCTTTAGTAAATCAACCCTTAAGTGTCTGCTCTCTCCCAGCTGCCACCTGATCACATCTTGCTTAATGCAGAATCCACAATTTCTTTCCCATTGTAAGTTCTCCCCTAGCTCAGTGTCTCTTATAGAACCCCTACTCCTTTTCTGCTCTATTTTTCTGTGTCCCTCCTTCTCCGTCTCCCTGATTTTAAGGGTGCTGCATAATATTGTGAAACCATTGGTGACATGAACAGCCTACTACAGTTACCTTTACATTCTATAAATATTGCACTGTATGGAAGTACTGGGTCTCCCAGACCTTCAATAAAATTGGCTGCTACAGTGATAACTTATTTTTACACAAATGTACTAAAGTTTTTTCTCCTGAAGCTCAGCTTTAACAAAGCAGTTTCTATTCTTATAGTCCCAAATGTAACATATGCTTTTAGTACCAATTATTCCTGCCAGGGAAGTACTCTTGTAGTCTGCTGAGGAGACAAGGAACCTGGCAAAAAAGCCCCTGACAAACAGACTGTATCAAGTAGCTGAAAGGGGCACCATAACCCATGACGGACTGGAGGCAGAGCCTGAGGTGGCAATAGTCCTTCTTTTTAGTATGCTGCCAAGGCACAGGCTTTCTACTCAGCAGCTGTGTCTGCTTTCCAAAGAAAACACACTGTTATGCCCTGTACACACAATAGGATTTTCTGATGGAAAATGTGTGATAGGACCTTGTTGTCAGAAATTCCGACTGTGTGTAGGCTCTAAGTGCCACGCATGCTCAGAATAAATTAAGAGACGAAAGCTATTGGCTACTGCCCTATTTATAGTCCCAACGTACGTGTTTTACGTCACCGCATTCAGAATGATCGGATTTTCCAACAACTTTGTGTGACCGTGTATATGCAAGACAAGTTTGAGCCAACATCCGTTGGAAAAAATCCATGGATTTTGTTGTCGGAATGTCTGATCAATGTCCGACCGTGTGTACAGGGCATAAGACTTTACACACCTTCTGTTTTAATCCACCTGAAAATTAACTGATTTAAACTGAGTGTTTATTTGGGCTTTAAGAGACAAACAAATAAAAGCCTAACAGCAGTTAAGACTGTTTTTAGGGCTAGCATTAATGGACAAATGTAGCTTGATTTCAGGTGCATTCGGCCTGCATTTGAGACCGGGTAAAGACTCTTTTGAGATCATTCACTGTTCATTGATAGGTACATTTGACCTGCAATTGACCTTTTTTCTCTTCTACATTTGACCTCCTAATAAGCTGCATTAACTTGATTAAGCAGCTTTTGCATTCTCTTTAATCGAATGGGGACAGAATTATTTCTAACGCAAACAAAAGGGTGGTACGATAATATGTCAGGGTCCCTAGTGTTCAGCGGGACCCCATGGGATAGCTCAAATAGGCAGGTATTCCTCCCCTTTGGTCTATCTCTTTTTGCAGGTTGCTATTGGTTTCTGCGAGGTTTCTATGCACAGCAACAAGAGCGGGATAGGTGCATTTTGGAGGGGGCTTAAAGCCTGCACTTCTGGAAGCATATAAAAAGCCAGATGTTACCTGGGCTCAGGCGTTGCCCTGAGGAGAGAACCAGACCATGTTCCAACCCACCCTCCCTTTATCTTAATGTCATGGTGTTTTTTAGTGGGGGATTAGTTGTCCAGTATAGTATGGACAAACACAGTGTCTTGATCTACTGTTGTGTTTGGTTATATAGCCAGAATGCCTTTACTTTTTAGTTAATGGTTTTGAGATAACATTAAAGTGTTACTAAACCTAGGTCCCTGCATTCAGTATATCTGGTCTCCCACAGTACACAGAACATGGAAATGCAATTATATTAGTAAATCTACACTGCTAAATACCTTTTCTCATCAGCAGTATACAGCAGTCTTATGACTTCTATGAGTGTCTGGTTAAAGCTTGTAGGAGAAGTTTTCATTCTTCCCTGACTGTCCTATGAGGCTGAGGCTGTCCTATGAGGCTGAGCACTTTGTGCTGTATTTTACCCAGAGAGACTGTAAAAAGCAAATGCTGCCACCCATGAATCTCTGACAACACTAGTGTTCAAGAATGAAGACTGCCATTGTTCTATAGAAGGCAAAAAGCTCAGGGCTTATGGACAAATGTATACCCATGTCACCTGACAACACACTTGCATTATCAATTTAGTGGCTCTGTTATATAATTAAAACGTTTCAACCAAGCACCTCTCTTTCCCAACACTTGGTGTGTGGGTGAGCTTTTGGGGGCATACAGTTCTGGGGCATGTGCCTCCATTAATAAAAACTAACTTCCCACCTCCCAACAGTTGCCTTGAAATAGTTTTACAAGCTTGGTGATTACATAACAGGCTGTGAAAAAAAAGAAGCTGCTCACAACAAAAACAAAGTAAAAGAGCAAGATATAATGCTGGCCATGCTGTACGAGGGGAGGGAGGGTAGAGGGTCATGCCTATAAAAAGCCTTTAAAAAAAGGAACAAGTTCACCATCTTTTGTAGTAATATGAATGGGTGTGTAAATGTAACCACATAATTATATTTAAGTAGTGTAGCAAAATGAAATGCGCTCAGTATTATAAACTATGTTTTCTTATTTTGCTACGTTAACAGAAAATAATAGTACAGCACTAAATTGGAAGTCTGAATTTAGCTAAAGGAAGGCAGAAAAAGCATCTAAAAAAAATAAAAGACATAACATTTCAAAGTGGAAATGTTTTGACCAATGATGTCTTGCAGATTCGGAAATTCAGTGAAAGTGTTATGGTGTTTCATGTTGGCAATAAAAGGCTCAGTGTAATAAATGAACAAAAATAAATAAGTTTACATTTTATTGGGTGTAAATCTCCTAAAGTACTGTTGTTCAGAAAGAGCATAAAGGTTGTAGAGTGTATACTACTTCTGAAAATACTGCTCCTGCTGTTTTCATTCTTTAACTACAGTCATTTGTTTTCCTGCTCCCATGGCCTTCTGCATGCAAGTACACATGGATATGGGCCAAAATCCACCTGTGGTCATTTGGAATTGATGACAGGTGCTTTTTCCCCAAACATGGTGAAACATTTGAAATACAATACAGAGGGGGAAATCTCAGTGACAAATCTGAATTCCGGAAAGAAGAAGGATAATCATGAAACCAACAAGAGACTAACTGCCTCAAATTCCTGTGTTTGCTATTAGCAGATGTATCAAGGTAAATGCTTTAACTTCAGAGGTGTTATCTTTTGGGGATCTTTTCCAGAATTCTATTTTAAATCTGAACAGCTGTTGTTTAACTACATCAGCCCACAATTCACAATTTAGCTGTAGCTTTAGGCCAAAAAGGTACGTTTATTGCACGTCTTTTCTACATTTTTTTCTTTCGTTCGATTGGGTTTTCTAAATGGAAATAATTATGTTTTTTCATATCATAATAGGAAACGGAAAACGAATAGAAGCATGACAAGAGAAAATGAATCGTTTGTGAATGTTAAAATAAACACACTTATCTTCTGGGAGCTCTGCGTAATTGTCCAATATAGACACATCAGATTTTGCAAGTAAGTTTTGAATTTTACTTAACATATGGTAAATGTGAATTGGCTTTACTTTTATTGGCGTAGAATTATTCCTAGGGTGAGAGGTGAAAATAGGTGAAAAAAAGAAGAAAGGAAACCTAAAAATTACTATTGGGCTAATTTAGGTTTTAACCAGGGGTGTTGCTAGGATTTTAAAGATCTGGGTCATCTTTGGGAGCCCCAAGGAGAGCAATAATAAAGCATGCTATGCACACTGCGGTGAACAGTTAGATGTAACAAAACTGCTTGAAAAGTGCAAGGACTTAAAGGGGCATGATTAATTAAAGCTTGAGCTCTTTGTAACCTTAAAACATGTCTTAATTGCTATGCCATAAGAAAGAGTCTCACAGACATGTATAAACCATATCACAATCATTTAAAAAAAAATGTAATGGAGGTGCGCATGCGCGAGGGCTCCAACATGGCCGCTTGAGCCGAGAGCTCCGCTCCACCCCGGACCGCCGAGCCGCACACCGGCCTCCCCAGCACAGTTGCGGGTACAGCAACATCACACCCGTGTAGGGGATCACCCGAAGAACAGGGGGAGATGTCTGGGCCCACGGCGAGACGCGATCTCGGCCCTCAATTCGCCTCATCTAGCGCGGACGGGAGTCCCAAGATGGCCGCCAGCACGGACGGACCACAACAAATGACAGGCAACAACTCCAGGACACAGGAGCACAGGCCAGTACTCGCTCCCCCGACCCTAACCTATGCCCAGGCAACACAGGGACCCCCCCTAACGCCCCAATCACAACTACAAGGCCACACAAAGCCCCAGGCCACAGCAAAGGCCTCCACTGAGGGACTAAGCCTCACAGATCAGGAGCTGGGCACACAAGCCACCCCTGCCCACCTCCAGCTTCCAACCATCCAGCAACCAGGCTTCTCAGTAACCGACCTCACGGCACTGCAGGAAGACATGTTTGCTAAATTCTCATCCCTGTTAGAGAAAGGACTGGCTAATACTGCTAAACAGATTACAAACACTATTAAAGTGGACCTTTCCAACCTGGGTGCCAGAATTGAAGCCATTGAAGATAAGGTGGAATGCACATCCGCGAGAACCAACCAAAATGCAGCACACCTCATGACCATTCAAGATCAATTAGAGGTCGCCCTTTCTAGGATCGACGAGCTCGAAAATCGATCTAGAAGATATAACTTTCGAATCAGAGGCCTACCCGAAACTTTTTCGGACATTCCCTCCACGGTGCAGGACATTATTGCAGCACTCATTCCTAACATACCCCCACAACGTCTGGAACTAGACAGAGCTCATAGGTCCCTCGGTCCCCCCAGACAAGATGGTTCCCCAAGGGACATAATTGTCAAGCCACATTTTTTTGCGGTTAAGGAAGAGGTCATGCGACAATCTCGACTAAATCCTAAACTGCAACACCAGGGTCACCAGATCCAGATTTTTGCGGACCTAGCTCCTACGACTATCCAAAGACGAAGAACACTAAAACCCCTCCTCACGGTCCTCTCCCAACGGGATATCAAATACCGCTGGACCTTCCCCTTTGCTGTAAAGTTTACCATCCAAGGTAAGACCCACTCGTTTGTGAGCCTCCAGGAAGGTGAAAGGCTGTTCCTCGCCCTCAGGCTAATCTCCCAGGAGGCGCCCATGGACTATACGTCTTCTTCCTCGGGCTCCACCAAACGCCCTTCTCCTGGCAGCCACGTTTCTCCACTCTGGATGAAGGGTCCATCCAAGAAGAGCAAGGATGGGAAACCACCCTAAGATCTGCCTTGCGCATCATTTTCCCTTAGTCTCAGTTGAGACATCTCTGGGCCAATTCCCCCCCCAAGTTGACGGAGCTAGTGCTCCAATCCCTCTCTCCTCTTATGGACATGGAAAACCTTGCAACTTGATTCTCATCGAACTTTTTGGTCCACACACCATTTTTCTACTTTAGCAAAATTTTCTCGATTTGGGAAACCGGACTCGAACACTATCCAACCTTTATCTCCACTTACTTCCCTCAAGAACAAGTTCCCCTTCTCAGAGGAAGAAACATTCTACAGAGAAGATCCCTCTCCACGAAGATCTCGGTCCTCATAGATAAAGATTGGAACACAGGACTAGAATCCCAGTTTCCATTAGGATGGGTCATTTCTTAGCCCTGTTAGAAGTCTAGGTTTATCTGATATTCTCATTTGTTTTCTCCACTTCAAGAAGGAGACCCGGTTAGCTAGACCATTAAGGCCACCCTTCCTATCCGGTGAACCCCCAGGAATTCTCCCCCACATAGTCAGATAGGGGGGGGGTTAGACTCTGGCGGAAGTACAGGGGACGGGATTCTCAGGGTATCCGATTATACGCTCCTGTCTGGGTTATTTATAATTTCAGGTGTTTAGTGCCCCGTAACAAGGGCTCTCACTATAGTTTCTATGTTTACCGTTATGGTGTGTATATGTTATACTTCAGGTTCGACATAACAAGGGTCCGGGGTGGAACCCTTGTGCCTCCACTCGATTCCAAAGAACCTATAGAGTCCTTTGGTGTCGGAACTTCAGACGCCCCTCGGGGCGCTCTGAAGTGGTTCATTGGGGCTATAGCGGATTTCGATTCGCATAACTCCAAGGGTATTTTTTTGGTACCCATATCTTTTCATTTGTTTGTACTTGTCAGTAAGTCTCTTTCTTTTTTCTCCCCCATCTCCTCCCTTTTCTTCCTTCTAGCCGTCCGGGGGGGGAGTTCCCCCCTGTCCCCCGAGTCGGTCCTGGGACTTCCCCGCTCAACCTGGCCGAAATCCGGTATGAGAAGACACCCAAGGGTAAGTGACTGCTTGATCAATGGCTTCTATCCCCCCTGCTCCTATGACTGACCTGAATGCGAAGGGTAATGATCTCAAAATAGGCTCACACAATGTCCAAGGCCTGAACTCCCCTAGGAAACGGAGATTAGCACTGGATCATTATAAATCACTGCGACTCGATGTAGTGCTTCTGCAGGAGACGCACTTCCCCATCCGGTACACCCCCAAGTTCCTACACGCTCACTTTCCAACATTTTATTTAGCTAATGCCTCTAACAAGACGAAAGGTGTAGCTATTCTCTTCTCCAAAAATTGCAAATTTTCCCATCTCACTGACTTCAGGGATCCAGAGGGCAGATTCATCTTGGTGAAGGGTACCCTAGAAGGTGTTTTATATTCCTTCGTCTCCTACTACGCCCCAAACAAGGGCCAAGCGTCTTACTTCCAGGACCTGTTCGCTGCTCTGGAACCGCTCCTGGAAGGCAAAGTCATCCTGGGAGGGGACTCAAATGTGGCGTTCGACCAGGGTCTAGACAAAACTAAGCCCCCTAGAGACCAACTCACGCGCCCAACAAAACTTAGCACTAGGATAGCCAAGATGATACACGCACAGGGCCTGGTAGACGCATGGAGGGAAATGAACCCCAACAAAAGGGACTACACGCACTTTTCTGCTCCCCACCAGTCTTACGCTAGAATTGACCACATCCTCACCCAGACAGCCCTCATTCCTTTGTACAAAAAGGCAGCAATACTGGATACCGCATGGTCGGATCACTCATTGGTTTTTCTTACTTTAAGAAATGTTCTGTCTGGGCGAGGAGGCTTCTTCTGGCGGCTAAACGAATCCCTTTTGACTGACCCTAGTCTGGTACAAGAAATAGCAAAATCTATCAAAGAATACTTCCTCTTAAATGACGTGGAGAACATATCACCCGAAACCCTGTGGGCAGCCCACAAAGCAACTATTCGAGGAGTTATAATTAGGCTAGCAACCAAATTTAAGAAGGAGCGTTTGATCGACATCCAAAGACTTGAACAATCCTTCCTCCAACTAAAAGCGGAACACAAACGACACCCGTCTAGGACCCTTCTAAGCAAACTCGACGCCACCAGACTTGAGCTGAACCTCTCTTTAACGGCTAAAGCAGAGAAAAACCTTAGATGGTGTGGAGCCAAATTTTACTGCCACAAGGATAGATTCGGCTCAATGTTGGCATCTAAACTCTCACCTAAATTTCGCTCCCTCTCTTTCCCCAAACTGAGGATAGCAGGTCAACCCCCTACAGCAAACCCGACCAGTATTATGTCTGCTTTCCATGACTTTTATGCTAACCTTTACAACCCACCCCAATCAGATAAAGGCCCCTTAGTTAATGAATTCCTTCAGAATCTACAACTCCCCACGCTCTCAAGAGAATGTAAAGATTTAATGGAAACCCCCATTTCGGAGGTCGAAATCAGGGAGGTCATTAAAGGTCCTAAATCAGGTTCTGCCCCTGGGCCGGACGGCCTCTCAGTCCCCTACTATAAAGAATATAGCGCGATCCTAGCCCCGTACCTGGCGAAATTCTTTAACTCCAAAAAGTCAGGATCCCCCATTGAAACTCAACTAAACACAGCATTTATCTCAGTGATCCCCAAACCCAACAAAAACCATGAGGAAGTTGAGAACTATAGGCCCATATCGTTAATTAATAACGATCTCAAAATTCTAACTAAAATCCTAGCCAACCGCCTGGCGTCTTTCATCACTAGCTATATACACAAGGACCAGGTTGGCTTTATCCCTGGTAGGCAAGGCCCCGATCAAATTAGGAGAGCAATAGATATAGTATCCATCCTACAATCTAACTGGGAGGGGGGGCCAAAACAAGAAGGTATGATACTCTCGCTGGATCTCCACAAAGCTTTCGACTCGATCGAATGGCCTTATCTTTTCTCCATTTTGGAGAAGTGGGGGTTCGGACCCAACTTTTTAGGAACTTTAAAATCTCTATATTCCTCACCTCAAGCGGTGATTCGTTTACAAGGTCAATACTCTAAACCCCTAACCATTGCAAGAGGCACTAGGCAGGGATGCCCACTCTCCCCCCTCATTTTTGCTATCGCTATCGAAACGTTGGCGATAGCAATAAGAGCAGACCCCAACATCCATGGGGTCGCCTGCGGCGACCAGGTCCACAAATGCGGATTGTTTGCGGACGATATTCTCCTTTTTATCACTTCACCAACCACCTCCCTTCCAAACCTCTGTAAACTCCTGAAAAATTTCTCGAAGGTTTCTGGACTGAAGGTCAATTATACCAAATCTTCAGCCTTAAACATTTCCCTTAAACCAACTATAGTGTCATCCCTGCAGAGTGCCTTTGAATTTAAATGGAGTGACTCGTACATTGATTATTTGGGGATAAGGCTCACAGCTAAGATAGAACTCCTTTATGCATCTAACTTTCCTCACACATACCGCAAACTAGAGGCAGACTTATCCAAATGGACTAGTGGGGGTTTATCCTGGTTAGGGAGGATTCATGCAGTCAAGATGACTTTGCTCCCCAGAATCCTCTACCTCTTTAGAGCCATTCCAATAAGCATCAATAAAGAGCACTTGAAAGCATTTCAAAGGAAAATAATTAAATTTATTTGGGGAGGGAAGGGGTACAGACTTCCACAGAGTACACTATTCTTAAATAGACCACAAGGAGGTTTAGGCCTCCCGCAACTCTTTTGGTATTATCAAGCAGCCAGACTAGCCCAGATCTCGACGGTATACGCGAAGGCTGAAAGACCGGACTGGATTCAGATTGAGAGACAGGCGGTCCCTTCTTTCACTATCGATTTTCTCCTATGGGTCCCCCCCAAAAAACGTCCCCCCATTCTATCACCTATCCTCTCGCAATCCTTTCAATTATGGGATTCCCTCAGAAACCTTCAATCCATAACTTCCTACAGACACCCCCTGGCTCACATCTTCAATAATCCTGACTTTCCCCCGGGAACTGACATTAAGGCATTTCGCTGGTGGTTGAACAAGGGGTTGTACCGGATCGGACACTACTTCACATCCTTGGGGCCTATCACCAGGGCCTTCTGTGTGAATCAACTAGAGATGCCTAACTCCGAGACCTTTCGTTTCCAGCAGATCAGACACTTCCTAACTCAGCTGGGAAAAGACAAACCCTCAAACCATACATTCACCCCATATGAAATGTGGTGCGGTCAGGCAACGGAGCAGAGGGGTGGAATATCCATCATCTATCAGTCACTTGCCAGTCAGTCCTCCAAGACCTCATACATGATAGCTTGGGAGTCAGACCTCTCCGTGGAGTGGACCCTGGAGAAATGGAGGGTTGCCTTTAGCAGGGCATACAAGAGCATTTTGAACATCTCTCTGGTTGAATCCAGCGTGAAGGTTATCACAAGATGGTATCTCCCGCCGGAGAGACTGGCCAAAATGTTCCCCTCCACGGACCCCGGTTGCTTCAGGGGCTGTCTGCTCAGGGGCTCCCTGGCTCATATCTTCTGGGAATGTCCAAGATTGAGGCCTTTCTGGTGCAGGATTTTCCGCATGATTAAGAAAGTTACTGGAGTCCAGATCCCGAGATCCCCCGCCTTAGCTTTATTAAACGACCACTTACCTAAAACACCTAAACTGGCACGTAAATTGATTCATTTCATTTTGCTGGGTGCTAAGCTATCTATTGCCAAGGCATGGAAACAACCTAGGGTTTCCTTCAAAGCTGCTACCCGCAAAATCTCTTGGATCATGGCCCAAGAGAAACTTGCCAGCACTCTGAACAACACCAAAGA
Organism: Lithobates clamitans; assembly: GCA_037952925.1. NCBI lineage: Eukaryota > Metazoa > Chordata > Amphibia > Anura > Ranidae > Lithobates > Lithobates clamitans. Next base: position 2,151,721 of record JBBGZY010000135.1, read on the forward strand.
GAAATTTGAAGCTATTTGGGAACCCTGGGCCAACTTTATGGGCATTTCCCTGATTCCAGGGATTCAACCATGAGGCGTGGGGCTGCCTGGGGGTTGGGGGGGGGTCCTCCCGCGGATTGGCTTCTGACTACTCTTTTCTCTCTCTTCCTCTCGTCCCGCTATCATCTCTACTCCTTTTCTTCTTCTTTCTTCTTTTTATTTATCTGTTTAATTTAACAAGTTGATGAGTTGTCTGTTTTCTTACATGCAGCAGTAGGGAACCTTGGGGGTCATTCCCCCAAGAGAAGCTTTTGACGTAGGCTTTAGCGACTTTTTTGGACGTCAAGTGCCTTTTTATGTCTGATGGGGGAGAGGACGGGGAGGGGCTGGAGAGCTCCGTTCTAGCACAGTGTGTTCCCATTCGGGGTGCTGTCGGTCTCTCCCCCCCCCCCCCTCCTCTCACCCAGCTCAATTCTCAAGACTATAGGGTTGAAATGCTTGAATTTTGTACTAGAATGGTTGTAATGTACTGCCTCAGCCTAGAATCCTAATCACACCTACTCTCACAAGTTTGTAATGTACCCCCAAGGGGGTTTGAATTTCCCTGCTGTGTACTTCATCATTTAATGCTGTTGATTTGTAAGCTCTTTCCTGAAAAATCAATAAAATACTTTGAAATTAAAAAAAAAAAAAAAAAAAATGTAATGCTTCCATTAAATATGCCTTTCTGCACAGAGAATATAGAAAGAGCTAGAACTTTGTCTGTCAGTGAGAGACTGCTAAGCAATGAGGAACTGTTAAGACAGGGAACACTTTAGTGAGAACAATGTGTAGGAATCTGCTGCCCACTACTGTTAGTGGCTAATATCACAGTGTTATGTATAATTATACAATAACATGTACTGTCCTGGGGAGGGGTTTTGAAAAACCCCAGAATGAGAAAGTGGAGAGAGAGGGAAAAAAGTCCCAGACACATGTCCTGTCTAGGGGAGTTGTTTTTATTGTATTTTCACCTAGATTAGAAGTGGAAACTATTATACAAGTATTCCTATTTTCTAAGTTTAACTGTGAACCTATTTATTGCAATCAGTGGCGGCTGGTGCTCGCTCAATATTTTTTGGGGGGAGCGGAAAACCAATGCCACCCCTCCGAGGGAGATGCATGGGAAGGCGGCGATCACCCCCCCGCATGGGAGATGGACGATCAGGAGGCAGATGACATGGATCCGGGGTAGGGCTGCTGCTCCTTGCTTCAGCTACTCCCCGCTCTAGGGCCGTTGCTTCTCCTTCCGGCCGAACAGGTAGTGGGCCTGAGACTCGATTGGCTGGGAGTCCTAAGACTCCCTGGCCAATTGGGTCTCAGGACCCACTTCCTGATTGGCCAGGAGGAGAATCAGGAAGACAATAGGGAATATTAATTCGCTATTGTCACATAACTGGGTGGGCTCAGGGCCATAGACATGCGCACGGGGAGTGCCAGGTGTGCCTGGCACGCCCTAATCAGCCCGTGCAGCACACACTCTGATATGTAGATTGACAGGCACACAGCCGAGACAAGCTGCCCTCCTGCTTACCTGACCCGGTCTCGATCTGTTTTGTACTCTCCTAATCCTGTCATTGGCTTCTCACGCACTGCAACTCAGGTGGCCAATCGCAGCCCTCTTCTGATGGTCACCTCAGTTCTGGCACCGGCCATGTGCTTACTGTTCAGTTCTGTGCGGATTGCATTTATCCCGCTGGCTTCCACAGAACCTCCCAGCTGCTGCACTCAGAGCTGGAAAAAAAGAGAGACATTAGCCCGGCACTGTGTGTTCATTGGCAGGAGGCGGGGCATTAATGTACATGCTGAGCTGCAGGTAACCAGATGGTGACTCCCGTGCCTGATGATCCCGCTGCTGCTACTGGTAAGTGAGAGGAGGTGCAGCCACAACTGACACAGCCACAAGGTACACTGAGTGGGTAAAGCCAGCCAGATTTTTTGTAAAGAGAGGTAAGCAAGGCAGTGGGGGTAGGGGGTTGGGGTGGCTTATGAAAAGCTTAGGAGAGAGAGGTCAGGAGTAAGGTGCAGAATTAAGGAGCTATGTAAGAGGGCTGCAAAGCTTATCTGTTGGGGGTTGCAGAGATAAGCTGCTGAAAAAGGTGCAGAGGTGAGTTGTGGACAGGTATTAGCTATGGCCAGAGGTGAGCTGTACAAGGGGGAAGTGTAATGTGGTGAGCTACAGTCATGGAAGGGGGGGGATGCAGAGGTGAATTGCAAACACAAGTTGCAGATGTGAGTTGCAAAAGAGTGTGGGGTGCAGAGATGAATTGCAGACAGGGGTTGCAGATGTGAGTTGTGGAAGGGTTGGGGGTTGCAGAGGTGAGTTACAGACAGGGGGTGAAAAGGTAGGTTGTGGATGGGTGGGGGAGCAGATGGGAGTTGTGGACAGGGGGTGCAGAGGTGGGGTGAAGATGTGAGTAGTGGACAGGGAGTGCAGATGAGAGTTGCCGAATAGTGTGGGGGTGAAGTGCAGACAGGGGGTGCAGATGTGAGTTGCAGAAGGGTGGGGGGTACAGACGTGAGTTGCAGACAGGGGGTACAGAGGTGGGTTGTGGATGGGCGGGGGACCAGGGGTGAGTTGTGGACAGGGGGTGCAGAGGTGGGTTGTGGATAGTTGGTGGTGCAGATGTTTGTTGCCGAACAGTGTGGGGGGTGAAGAGGTGAAGTGCAGACAGGGGGTGCAGATGTGAGTTGCAGAAGGGTGGGGAGTGCAGACGTGAGTTGCAGACAGGGGATACAGAGAGGGTTGTGGATGGGTGGGGGACCAGAGGTGAGTTGTGGACAGGGGGTGCAGAGGCAGGTTGTGGATGGGTGTGGGGCCAGAGGTGAGTTGTGGACAGGGGGTACAGAGGGGGGTTGTGGATGAGCGAGGGAGCAGAGGTGTGTTGTGGACAGGGGGTGAAGATGTGAGTAGTGGACAGGGGGTGAATATGTGAGTAGTGGACAGGGGGTGCAGATGTTGGGGTAGTGGACAGGGGGTGATAGATGGTGGGGTACAGAAGTGAACTTAATAAGGGGGCCCACTGTGCAATTTGGCCACACCCAGCCTATCAGTGCTCAGACCATACGCCACACACTGCATCACATTGGTCTGCATGGCTGTCATCCCAAAAGGTAGCCTCTTCTAAAGATGATGCACAAGAAAGCCCGCAAACAGTTTACAGAAGACAAGCAGACTAAGGACATGGATTACTGGAACCATGTCCTGTGGTCTGATGAGACCAAGATAAACTTATTTGGTTCAGATGGTGTCAAGCGTGTGTGGCAGCATCCAGGTGAGGAGTACAAAGACAAGTGTGTCTTGCCTACTGTCAAGCATAGTGGTGGGAGTGTCATGGTCTGGGGCTTCATGAGTGCTGCCAGAACTGGGGGGCTACAGTTCATTGAGGGAACCATGAATGCCAACATGTACTGTGACATACTGAAGCAGAGCATGATCCCCTCCCTTTGGAGACTGGGCCACAGGGCAGTATTGCAACATGTTAACGACCCCAAACACACCTGCAATACGACCACTGCCTTGCTAAAGAAGCTGAGGGTAAATGTGATGGACCCTTTTGAGCATCTGTGTGGTATCCTCAAACGGAAGGTGGAGGAGCGCAAGGTCTCTAACATCCACCAGCTCTGTGATGTTGTCATGGAGGAGTGGAAGAGGACTCCAGTGGAAACCTGTGAAGCTCTGGTGAACTCTATGCCCACAAGGGTTAAGGCAGTGCTGGAAAATATGGTGGCCACACAAAATATTGACACTTTGGGCCCAATTTGGACATTTTCACTTAGGGGTGTACTTACTTTTGTTGCCAGCGGTTTAGACATTAATGGCTGTGTGTTGAGTTATTTTGAGCTGACAGCAAATTTACACTGTTATACAAGCTGTACACTCACTACTTTACATTGTAGCAAAGTTGTTTCTTCAGTGTTGTCACATGAAAATATATAATAAAATATTTACAAAAATGTGAGGGTGTACTCACTTTTGTGAGATACTGTATATATATTTTACACACACACACATGCTTTTGAGGTGCGTTTGAGCTTTGAGGTGCACACCCTAATGCAATAGGCTGCGCACACCTATGCTCAGGGCACAGTACTCTGTGCCCTGAGCCCACCCTTTTTAAAGCCAATTAGCCTCAAGCTCTAATCATGTGCATGTGCATGGATTGGGGGGCCGAACCTCTGCGCCCTGTATGGACAGGCCGCCACTAATTGCAATAGAGGTTACATGCAGCTCCTGTTATTTTAGTTACATGTAGATCCTGTTGTTTTAGTTAACTTTGCTCCTTCTGTTTTGGGATTTTATAGCTTGTTGTAGCTTAGGGCTCAATAACCAGCATAGGCTAGAGCCAGAATGGGCATTCAGTGGTCACTTCTGGTAGTTAGAGGTCTGGTTACATGTCAGATTAAAAACTACTAGGGAAGGACTAAAGCGCAGAGTAGATAGGCTGACTCTGAGTTCCAGTGCCACACCACAGTTTTTGCTAGTGAGAAGCCCCCTTCCAAGCTGGTTGAAAAAAAGTTGGAGGATCTTCCCATGAATTCTGATCTTGTCTTCCGGTCTCCGACACAAAGACAGATGCCACATCATCCTCAGGGGACCTTGCAACATTACTTTGCTTAAACATTCATGTGGAGGTATCTATATTAATAACTATATGTGCACAATTGCACCAGAATTCCTATCGGACCCTATGCTAATTATATCTGTTGTACAATGAATGTATGTACTGTTAGTAATCTCTTCTTATATAAAGCTTGAAATATTTTTATACAGGTGCGCATCTATATACTTATGGTTAATGTTATATGCTAGTTGCAGCAGTTCTTCTGCTCCCAATTACTTTGTGTAGATTACTGATTAATTTCTCAGGAAGGGAATCCCCTCTGTGTATAGAGGCCCTGTCCTGGGTGGAGGCACTGTCAACTTTATTATCAAACCTACTCTTCCACTTAGCGAAGGTTCTGGTTTTCTTATTTACCTACAGGTTTAGCACCCTAAGGCCAGCCTCACCCAGTGGGTTTTCCATTAAGGACAGTTAAGGCGGCAGAGAAATTCACCAACATTAACCTTGTGACATGCAACACCTGTCTTTCCTTATAATCTCATGCACACCTTATCCACCACAATTACTAAGTTATTTGAATTTTATAGTTGATTATGTTTCTATTGCATAAACTTAGACAACTATGTTGCAGGGGGAGGGTTTTTTCTCTTTTTCATAATATGTTTTGTATTCCACTGATATATATTAGTAATTCGCTTCTGGGGACATGGTACTGTGCGGACTATTGGGTGTGACCTGCTGTTCTAGCCCCTTGGTAATATATGTCCTCCTTTTTCTACTTTTCTAGGAGTGCTGCATATGTGGGGTGATTATCATGACTAGTAACCCCCTACTAACGTAATTATTTACCTTACCTCAAAGGATATCGGGCAGGTATATTTGTTCTAGTTCATGGATACTATAAGGGGTTGGGTCCAGGAGGTTTACATTTCCTGGTCACATATTACCATGGTTGGTTACTTCTGGATCATGCTTTGTATTTTTAGTTTGGTTTCTTTAATGGAGGCTTGAGACTCTGGGGCCCCTGGGGCCCCTACCTCCCCCTGCTCTAGTCTCCTCCCACTTAGGCTATCCCTGGCTACTACCTGAACTACCCAGGAATTTGTCAGAGTTACCAATCTCAAGTAGCTGCTTGTTTCCTGTGCAGATATTCTCTTTTTTATTTTTTTTCTACAGCACAGGCATAGGGAAACATAATGTTATTTAACAGAAGGTATGGCATGCTTATACTATAGTAGCTTAACAACCTCTTTAAGCACATGGCCCAAGCAGTAATTATTATAAAACTTTCCAACATATACCAACCCCACATTTTGTGGATGCATTTAATTTCCCACACCAGAATCAGGACCTTCACCCTTCTGCCCTAATGGCACACATTTTGGTGATTGCAAAAGAAGGAAAAGATGCGCAATACTGTGCCAATTACCATCCAATATTCCTTCTTAACGTCAAATTAAACCTTTTTGCAAAAAATTTGGCTAACAGACTAATTTCCTATATGCAAAAAATAATCCTTTGGGTTCAAGTAGGTTTCACTAATACCAAGGAAGCCAGAGATGGCACAGCTTATGCATTGAATGTGATCCATACGGCTCTCTTTCAGTCCAAATGTAGCTTCCTACTCTCCATGTATGTGGAAAAGGCCTTCAATAGGGTTTAATATAAAATAAGATAATAGTTATATCCACGCTTGGTAAAAACAGCAAAACAAGCAGCTAAGCACTATAACCCAGATATCAGGCACAAAAAATATTATTTAATAAAAAAAGTGCAGAGAAAAGGTGCGGATGTGCACATGAACTGTAATTAATATACAATGTTCATGTGAATATAATATAATGCAAAAAAAAAAAATGTCTAAATTGCAAGCAAAAATAAAGTGCAAATTAAACACTTATGCAGAAAGTTCATTGGTGATAACAGTTCATAAGAAGAGATCCTCATGAAGCATGGATCCAATAAGTGAAATCATGTGAAGTGTGAAATATAAACTTGACCACGTGAAACCCATCACCACAGAAAGATAAGAGGCTTACCAGAGAGCCAGCGACCACCCTTATTCAGGGGGGTCATAAGGTGTTTGTTGAATCTGAGATCCTGTAAACGATGACCAGATGCATGCGCGATCGCTTTCACATGTTGATGTGATTTTTCTTCTGCTTGGAATTCCATTTTACTATTTTTATTGCCTGACTCGTACATGGGTCTCTTCGTTTTACATGCAACATTGCATTTCTCTTTATTAAAGTAACCTTACAAGGCATCATTGCACTTTTAGAGTTTTTCCTTTTTTTTTGCATATTTGCATTTTTTGCAATCGGGCCTTGGTTTCATTTGTATTGGATCTGAACACTGCTTGGTAAATGTGAGGATTTCTGGAGAGGGACGAACCAGGACATCGGGTTATCCCTCTATAAGGTCCCATATTACAGAGGGATACACCAGGACATCATGTTCACAGGATGTTAGGTCCAACAAGCGCCTTATGACCACCCTGAATAAGGATGGTCACTGGCTCTCTGGTAAGCCTCTTATCTCTCTGCGGTGACGGGTTTCACGTGGTCAAGTTTATATTTCACACTTCACATGATTTCACTTATTGGATCCATGCTTCATGAGGATCTCTTCTTATGAACTTTTATCACCAATGAACTTTCTGCATAAGTGTTTAATTTGCACTTTATTTTTGCTTGCAATTTAGCCATTTTTGTTTTTTTTTTGCATTATATTATATTCACATGAATATTGTATATTAATTACGGTTCACATGTGCACATCTGCACCTTTCTAGTTTGTATATTTGCATTTGATATTTTCTAGCACTGCACTTTTTATTATATATCTTCAATAGGGTTGATTAGACCTTCATTTGTCTTACTTTAAAAGAAATTGGATTGGGCTCACATATGTGGCCGTGCATAAATTCTTTGTACTCCTCCCTGTTGGCGCGTGTTATCCCCTGTACACACGGTCGGACATTGATCAGACATTCCGACAACAAAATCCATGGATTTTTTCTGACGGATGTTGGCTCAAACTTGTCTTGCATACACACGGTCACACAAAGTTGTCAGAAAATCCGATCGTTCTGAATGCGGTGACGTAAAACACGTACGCCGGGACTATAAACGGGGCAGCAGCCAATGGCTTTCGTCTCTTAATTTATTCTGAGCATGCGTGGCACTTTGTGCGTCAGATTTGTGTACACACGATCACAATTTCCGACAACGGATTTTGTTGTCGGAAAATTTTATAGCATGCTCTCAAACATTGTGTGTCGGAAATTCTGATGGAAAATGTGTGATAAATCCCACACATGGTTGGAATTTCTGACAACAAGGTCCTATCACACATTTTCCGTTGGAAAATTCAACCATGTGTACAGGGCATAAGAGTTACCAAGATCCTCTCTGAGAAATTCCCTATCAGAAACGGGACCTGTCATGGCTGCCCACATTTGCCATTATTATTTATTTAAATTTTAGGGCCAAAAAATTTAGTATAGCTTCACATATTATTCGATAATTTACAGTATAGAGGTACCATCATCCAAATTGGCATATGAAAATAGGGGAGGTGGAAATATGGGGGCAGTTGCTGAGGCTGACGAATACACATAACCACCTAAGGTAATTGAATGGACTATCTCGGTACTGATACATTGACAAAATGATTATGATAAAATTCAAATTTTATTACATGAAAACATACACATGTGTTAAAAAAATATATATACACCACATATAACTAACTGTTAATGGGTACCCCCATAGAGTTTCTGTTGGAGTGGAGTATAGGGTGTTCCTCTACCGGTTTTGCGGTATAAACCGGACCCGACAAATTCCCCTCACGGCGGCCAAGGGGGATTATGAGTGACCATCACTAATTGAAAGGTAATAATGATAATCAAATAAAAAATTAAGATAAAAGGAAATTGATTCCAAAAGTTGGTGTAGTGCAGTGATGGAGGAACCAAGGTAGTGTCATTGTGGAACCTGAGGAGGGGGGGAAGAGGAGGGGGGGAGAAAAATAAGAATAGAAATAAGAGGGGGAAAGAAGGAAGGGGAGGAAAGGGGGGGAGGAAGATAGGGATTGGGAAAGGGAGGGAATGGGGAGGGAGGGAAAAAAAGAACTAAAGAAACAGAAGGGAGGAAACAGAGAAGACAGGGGTATGAAGGGGAAAGGGATAAGCAAAGAAAAAAAGGGGGAAAGGGGGTGAGGGCGGGGAAAGGGGAGACAAGGTTGGAACAGGACAAGTACAGGGAGGGGGAGGGAAGGCAAGAGGGGAAAGAAAAGGAGGGGTAAGGGAGGGGAAAAGCACAAAGGTGGGGGGGGGGACCAAAAAGGGGGGGATAAGGTTGAGAAGGAAGGAAGGGGAAAGAAGGGAAAAAGGATGGGGGGGAAGAAGGGACAGGGAAGGAGGGAAATGGGGGGGTTGGTGACATGGGGATGGTGGGGGGGGAGGGGAGAGGAAGGGAAGAGGGGTAGAGGGGGGGTGCAGGAGAGGATGAGGGGTGATGTGAGGAGAAAAGGAGGGATAGAAGAGTGGTGTGAAGGAATGGAAGGAAGGTAAGGGAAGAAAAAAGCAAACCAGGAGGGGGTGGGAAGACCATAGAGAGGGAAAGCACCACACCCAACACAGTGACATAAGTTAGGTAAAAATCTCACCACACTGAGAACATAACCATAAAAAAAGATAATTGCAAGAGCTGGATGTAATGGAGGGCGGATTGGAGTTAAATAAGATAGGGACACAGTCCAGGGTAGCTTCCGACAGTGCCGAGGCCACTGTAGTAATCCGGGCACAAGTGACTGATCAGTCTAAATGTCCCTTAGTGGCAAAAACAGTCTGGAGGAGAGACAAAAGTAATATCCTAGTGTCAGGTGAACCAGATGACGGGAAGGAAAGGGGGGGAGGGGAGGGGAAGAAGGGAACACAAGGGAACCGGAGGACACTCAGGGAGGGTATAACCCCTGCACCGCTCACAATCGTCATCACTCACCTGAGTGTATCGTCGCCCATACAGCCCCGCATGGAGAGTCACTGCTGCTCGAATACCGGTCCCAGGGGACCACTATAAGAGCTCCTCAACTCTGCAGACGTAGACGCATGCTGCCGAAGGGCAGCGTCTGATGTCACAGGATCAGTTTACCCGCACTGCGCAGGTGCACGATTCCGTGCTGCTGCACAAGTGCGTCCTGGCGGAGCCCATAGGCCAGACGGCCCAGGCTCGTTCAGGACAAGCTAGGATGGCTGAGGAACGCCCACCTGCCAGGGTAAAATACAAGTCTGCCGATGGGGAGAGAGAGAAGGAACACCACACCGCCGGATTGGCCACTAGGGGGAGCAACTTTCCTGTACAACAGCATAAAAAATAGAGAACTACGTACAAGTTAACGATATACAAAATATTTGAAATATTATATAAAGAATATAATATAATTAAAGCACTGGGATTGTGAATACCCAGAGCATCACCAACATTCATACAACCAAAGAGCAAGGGTCACCTGAATGAGTTGACAATAGGGACATAATCGGCATCATTAGGGACATTGCAGGCATACTAGGGAGATGTACATAAATGGGGAGGTCTCCTCAAAATGAGGAATGTAAAAGGGGAGTCAAATCATTAATCACAAAAATGGTTTGTAAGAGACCATCTCATTGAGGCCCGGGGGGTGAGTGGCATTGAGCCATTCAATCCATAATGTCTCTCTCTGTAGGATCGTTCGGTCCCAGTCACCACCCCTAGGGCTTTGTTGAACCACCTCAAGAACCAAAAATTGGACCACAGAGATATTGTAAGGATGGTAAAGTCCAATGTGTCTGCCTATGGTAGTGAGTTTTCCATTGTCGGAGTAATAGAGATGGTCACCTATCCTTTGCCTGAATTGTCGGATGGTCTTATCGATGTACAAGGCATTGCATCTACATACCATGAGGTAGATGACCCCCCTCGTGCCACCATCTGCAAATGTATGGGGGGATAAGGTTTCACCGTTGGGTAGGGTGAATTGCTTTCACTCTAAAACCCAGGGGCAGCGAGGGCAGTTGCCGCATCTAAAAGTGCCAAAAGGGCCTGGTCTCGGGAGGTTTGAAGCCACATGATGACTAGAGGTCAAGCAGTCACATAGAGAGCGGGCCCTACGAAACACCAGTTCGGGAACAGGTCGCACGTGTCTGCCCAGAACATGGTGCTCAGCAAGTAAATGCCAGTGATTGGACAGAATAGTTCTCAGTACTTTGTGATGGGCTGAATACGTAGTGATAAATCTAACAGAGTCATTGGAGGATGGTGGTTTAGGACGATTGTAGAGTAGAGAGTTTCTAGGACGTGAAAGAGCATTATTAAAGTCTTTTCTGAGGTTAGTACGCGAATATCCTCTCAGTAGTAACCTTTCACGTAGGGCATTTGCCTGGGTCCTAAAATCACTTTCAAGTGCAGTGTGCAGTTCCTTCTTAGGTGCAAATATTGCGCAAAAGGTATACTGCACACCAGTGCTTTAGGGTGAGCACTAGTTGCATATAACAACGTGTTCCCGGAAGTGGGCTTCCGATATAAATCAGTGCCCAACGTGCCATCTGGTTGTTTGATAATGGACAGATCTAGAAATGGGAACTGACCATTATCAAAATTAAAGGTAAATTTAAGCTTAAAATCATTGTCATCCAGGCTTTGGACAAATTCCAAAAGTCTATCCCTAGTCCCGGTCCACACCAGGAATAGGTCATCTATAAATCTATACCATAGAGGTATATTTTCAAGAAAATCTGTATACCTTTCGTCCAAATGAATATATCTCTCCCATCCACCCAGGTATAGATTTGCATAGGCCAGAACACATGACGTCCCCATGGCGACTCCTTTAATCTGCAAAAATAACTCGTCATCGAAGGTGAAGTAATTTTTAGTCAGGATAAAGTACAGCAGTTTAAGGATAAAACTGTTGACGGGCCAGGTAGTTGTGTCTTGTTCTCCCAGAAAGGATCCAGCCATCCGGACACCCTGCTCGTGGGGGATACTCCAGTACAATGCCTCGATATCGATGGCCACGAGTAGGACATCCGGAGGGATCTGGATCACCTTAAGGTGTTGCAGGAGATCTGTAGTGTCTCTAATGTATGAGGGGAGACTCCGCACATGGGGCATCAAAAATGCATCCACAAATTTGCTTGCATTGTTAGTCAAAGAACCTATCCCAGAGACAATGGGTCTACCTGGGGGGCTCTAAACATTTTTGTGGGTTTTGGGGAGAGAGTAAAAGGTGGGGACACGGGGAAACTTGGGAACCAGGAACTCGAGAGTGTCCTTGTCAATAAGGCCTGAATGGAAGGCCTCAGTGAAAGGACCTGGAGTTCCGAGATAAAAGTGGACACAAGGGATTGAGGGATGGGTTGATATCAGTGGCAGTTATTAAGAATGGTTAGACACATGGATTGATACTGGCTATGCGTCATTAGGACGATGTTGCCGCCTTTGTCTGATTGCTTGATGACAATATCAGAATGTGTTTGTAAGAATTGAAGTGCTTTAGTTTGACCACTGGTAAGGTTGGGAGAGATATTGTGCCAATATTGCTGCTTAAGATCCCTAATAGTTGCCTGCAGAAATGCCTATATGGCCGGGCAGGTCATTAAATCTGGAAATCTACCTGAACGTAGTCGAAAAGATTTAGATGCAGGTCCATGAGCAGGGGTAGGAACATTCTGAGGTGCAGGAAGGGAAGGGACCGCCTGAGAGCGTCCAGGATCCTCAACAGCTCCCTCATCGTACAGGAGCATGAGGTCCCGGAGCGCACAAAACTCCTCCATGCTGAAGTGCTTGGTGCGCTCCGTGAGCTCACGCTCAAGATTAAGTTTATTATGATCCTTATCAAAGATGAATTTGAATGTGAGGTTGTGGGCAATTAAAGATAAATCTTCTCCGTGACTTTAAGAGCATCTAAAGGTACCCAGGTCTATTCCTATCAATGGATGCCGAAAAAGCATTCGACAGGGTAGACTGGGGGTTTATGATGAAAACATTGGAAGCCATGGGGATAGGACCGAGACTTATCCAATGGATTACAGTTTTATATAACCATCCTCCGGCGACGGTGAAGGTGAATGGGGTTTTTTCTTCACAGTATATAATGGAAAATGGAACCAGACAGGGGTGCCGTTGTCACCCCTTCTGTTTGTGTTAACTTTGGAGCCACTGCTTACTTCAATCCGAAACAACTTAGATGTTAGTGGGATTAAGATAGATGCAGAGGAGCACAAACTTGCGGCGTTTGCCGACGACGTGCTCCTCTTTATCACTAATCCTCGAATTATAATCCCAAACTTGCTGAAGTTGTTGAGAGGATATGGAGACATTTCAAACTTTAGAATTAATCTTAGCGAGTCCTTAAGCATAAATATTACTAAGCTGGAAGAAGTTAAACTCCTTAAAGAATTTCATTTCCCTTGGAGAAAGGATATAAAATATCTTGGAGTCAGATTGTCAGACTCTTTGAGGAAAATATATTTAATAAACTATATCCCTCTGTTAGATGAAATCAAGAAGGAAATTAAAAAAATATCAACGCGCCCTCTCTCATGAATAGGGCGCATTAATACAGTGAAAATGGTCCTAGCTCCGAAAATTATATATAAGTTTCAAATGTTGCCAATACCACTCCCACAATCATACTTTAGAGCCTTAAGAGGACTAATTTCAAAATGTATTTGGGGTAATAAAAAATCACGAATAGCATATTCGGTACTGGGCAGGGGAAAAAAACAGGGTGGCCTAGCGGTCCCGGGCTTTAAAAAGTATTTTATTGCAGTGGTCCTTTCTAGGGTGGCAGAATGGGCAAAAGAGTCCAAAGAAAAGAGATGGGTTAGTATAGAAAACACTATGAGTAATGCAAAGTTAAGTCACATAATATGGAACCCCCCACAATTTAGGTCATTGGGACCATATACGCACGAGTTAACACGGAGCACATTAATAACATGGGATAGGATTCACAAACAAAATAATTGGGAATATAACTCACCATTTATTTATTTAAAGGATAATGAGTTCTTTGAGCCAGGGATGAGGGAGGTCGGGGGAATTGCATTAAAAGGGGAACTGCACAATTGAAAGACATAACTAAGAAAGGTAAAATAATCACTTATCAAGAATTAAAATTAGACACGGATCTAATGATGATTGATACATGGCAGTTTTTACAGCTGACCCACTTTGTTGAAAAATTGCCACAGCCAATCAGAGACGTAGAAGACCTTAGGCCATTGGAGCAATTATGTATGAGAGAAAACTAAAAAAATAATACATCACGAATATATAGAATACAAATGATTAGAGAGGAGTTGGGTGTTCTGCCATATATCAAAAAATGGGAAGAGGAATTGGGTTCACAATGGAAAAATCACATACTAGAAAATTTTTTAAAATTGACACATTGCTCCGCTGTAGATACTAAAACGTCCGAGACCAATTATAAGTGTCTGGCAAGGTGGTACGCTACTCCTGACAAGGTTAGTAAATTCAAACCTGAAAAGTCTGCGGAGTGTTGGAGAGAATGTAAGGTTCCAGGAACAATGGCCCACTTATGGTGGGAGTATTCCATTATTAAGGAATTCTGGAAGGAAGTTTTACAGATTATAAGGTATATTACTAACAAAGTAATCCCGGAAGATTCGTGGATATGTTTGTTCCACGGGACAGACAGTACAGTCAGACAATATAAAACAACAATCATTCCCATCTTGTTTAATGCTGCGAAAGGGCTACTACCGAAAAAATGGCAGGAAGGGGAGAGACCAAAAATTAGGGATTGGATTCTCTCGGTCAACGAAATATATAAATTAGAGAGTTTTGACGATAAGGGAGTTGAATGGGAAGAAGAGACAGAACGTAATGATAAATGGGAAACGTGGCTTGGGTTTAAAAAAACGTGGAAATATGTTGAAGAGATCACGAGATAATGGGATTGGGGACAAGGACGCGAAATATGAATTATACGTAGTTTAAACAGCTTCCGTTAGTAGTTTCTGCAAGATAGGGGTATGGGGATGGTTGGGATTTTAAGGAGATTGGTGAGAATATTAGTAAAAGCATTATTTTATTGTGCTCTCTTTTTTGTAAACCGTGTTTATTTGTTAAAATAAAATAAAGAATTTAATAAAAAAAAAAAAAGAGCATCTAAAAGGGGAAAAGCCTAGGCCTAGCTTAAGTACAGAGGATTCATCCTCAGTCAGCTGGTGGGGGGTGAGATTAATAATATTCAAATTGGTGTTGTGCTGGGAGTGTTGGGTAGAAGTTGTGTGGGTTTTAACAAGTAAGTGTCTAAATTCCCCTGCTGTTTCTTGAGGTCTAAAAAAATTAGGTCTTCATTGACCTTAGTGTATTTGTTAGACATAAGTGCTGAATTGAGGACTTTAGGTATAGTGCCATGTAAAGTGGACTGGCTCTAAACATTTTTGTGGGTTTTGGGGAGAGAGTAAAAGGTGGGGACACGGGGAAACTTGGGAACCAGGAACTCGAGAGTGTCCTTGTCAATAAGGCCTGAATGGAAGGCCTCAGTGAAAGGACCTGGAGTTCCGAGATAAAAGTGGACACAAGGGATTGAGGGATGGGTTGATATCAGTGGCAGTTATTAAGAATGGTTAGACACATGGATTGATACTGGCTATGCGTCATTAGGACGATGTTGCCGCCTTTGTCTGATTGCTTGATGACAATATCAGAATGTGTTTGTAAGAATTGAAGTGCTTTAGTTTGACCACTGGTAAGGTTGGGAGAGATATTGTGTCAATATTGCTGCTTAAGATCCCTAATAGTTGCCTGCAGAAATGCCTATATGGCCGGGCAGGTCATTAAATCTGGAAATCTACCTGAACGTAGTCGAAAAGATTTAGATGCAGGTCCATGAGCAGGGGTAGGAACATTCTGAGGTGCAGGAAGGGAAGGGACCGCCTGAGAGCGTCCAGGATCCTCAACAGCTCCCTCATCGTACAGGAGCATGAGGTCCCGGAGCGCACAAAACTCCTCCATGCTGAAGTGCTTGGTGCGCTCCGTGAGCTCACGCTCAAGATTAAGTTTATTATGATCCTTATCAAAGATGAATTTGAATGTGAGGTTGTGGGCAATGAAAGATAAATCTTCTCCGTGACTTTAAGAGCATCTAAAGGTACCCAGGTCTATTCCTATCAATGGATGCCGAAAAAGCATTCGACAGGGTAGACTGGGGGTTTATGATGAAAACATTGGAAGCCATGGGGATAGGACCGAGACTTATCCAATGGATTACAGTTTTATATAACCATCCTCCGGCGACGGTGAAGGTGAATGGGGTTTTTTCTTCACAGTATATAATGGAAAATGGAACCAGACAGGGGTGCCGTTGTCACCCCTTCTGTTTGTGTTAACTTTGGAGCCACTGCTTGCTTCAATCCGAAACAACTTAGATGTTAGTGGGATTAAGATAGATGCAGAGGAGCACAAACTTGCGGCGTTTGCCGACGACGTGCTCCTCTTTATCACTAATCCTCGAATTATAATCCCAAACTTGCTGAAGTTGTTGAGAGGATATGGAGACATTTCAAACTTTAGAATTAATCTTAGCAAGTCAGAGTCCTTAAGCATAAATATTACTAAGCTGGAAGAAGTTAAACTCCTTAAAGAATTTCATTTCCCTTGGAGAAAGGATATAAAATATCTTGGAGTCAGATTGTCAGACTCTTTGGGGAAAATATATTTAATAAACTATATCCCTCTGTTAGATGAAATCAAGAAGGAAATTAAAAAAATATCAACGCGCCCTCTCTCATGAATAGGGCGCATTAATACAGTGAAAATGGTCCTAGCTCCGAAAATTATATATAAGTTTCAAATGTTGCCAATACCACTCCCACAATCATACTTTAGAGCCTTAAGAGGACTAATTTCAAAATGTATTTGGGGTAATAAAAAATCACGAATAGCATATTCGGTACTGGGCAGGGGAAAAAAACAGGGTGGCCTAGCGGTCCCGGGCTTTAAAAAGTATTTTATTGCAGTGGTCCTTTCTAGGGTGGCAGAATGGGCAAAAGAGTCCAAAGAAAAGAGATGGGTTAGTATAGAAAACACTATGAGTAATGCAAAGTTAAGTCACATAATATGGAACCCCCCACAATTTAGGTCATTGGGACCATATACGCACGAGTTAACACGGAGCACATTAATAACATGGGATAGGATTCACAAACAAAATAATTGGGAATATAACTCACCATTTATTTATTTAAAGGATAATGAGTTCTTTGAGCCAGGGATGAGGGAGGTCGGGGGAATTGCATTAAAAGGGGAACTGCACAATTGAAAGACATAACTAAGAAAGGTAAAATAATCACTTATCAAGAATTAAAATTAGACACGGATCTAATGATGATTGATACATGGCAGTTTTTACAGCTGACCCACTTTGTTGAAAAATTCCCACAGCCAATCAGAGACGTAGAAGACCTTAGGCCATTGGAGCAATTATGTATGAGAGAAAACTAAAAAAATAATACATCACGAATATATAGAATACAAATGATTAGAGAGGAGTTGGGTGTTCTGCCATATATCAAAAAATGGGAAGAGGAATTGGGTTCACAATGGAATAATCACATACTAGAAAATTTTTTAAAATTGACACATTGCTCCGCTGTAGATACTAAAACGTCCGAGACCAATTATAAGTGTCTGGCAAGGTGGTACGCTACTCCTGACAAGGTTAGTAAATTCAAACCTGAAAAGTCTGCGGAGTGTTGGAGAGAATGTAAGGTTCCAGGAACAATGGCCCACTTATGGTGGGAGTATTCCATTATTAAGGAATTCTGGAAGGAAGTTTTACAGATTATAAGGTATATTACTAACAAAGTAATCCCGGAAGATTCGTGGATATGTTTGTTCCACGGGACAGACAGTACAGTCAGACAATATAAAACAACAATCATTCCCATCTTGTTTAATGCTGCGAAAGGGCTACTACCGAAAAAATGGCAGGAAGGGGAGAGACCAAAAATTAGGGATTGGATTCTCTCGGTCAACGAAATATATAAATTAGAGAGTTTTGACGATAAGGGAGTTGAATGGGAAGAAGAGACAGAACGTAATGATAAATGGGAAACGTGGCTTGGGTTTAAAAAAACGTGGAAATATGTTGAAGAGATCACGAGATAATGGGATTGGGGACAAGGACGCGAAATATGAATTATACGTAGTTTAAACAGCTTCCGTTAGTAGTTTCTGCAAGATAGGGGTATGGGGATGGTTGGGATTTTAAGGAGATTGGTGAGAATATTAGTAAAAGCATTATTTTATTGTGCTCTCTTTTTTGTAAACCGTGTTTATTTGTTAAAATAAAATAAAGAATTTAATAAAAAAAAAAAAAGAGCATCTAAAAGGGGAAAAGCCTAGGCCTAGCTTAAGTACAGAGGATTCATCCTCAGTCAGCTGGTGGGGGGTGAGATTAATAATATTCAAATTGGTGTTGTGCTGGGAGTGTTGGGTAGAAGTTGTGTGGGTTTTAACAAGTAAGTGTCTAAATTCCCCTGCTGTTTCTTGAGGTCTAAAAAAATTAGGTCTTCATTGACCTTAGTGTATTTGTTAGACATAAGTGCTGAATTGAGGACTTTAGGTATAGTGCCATGTAAAGTGGACTGGCCAACGGCCCCTTCCACCAAGTTAGTGGTATCTGTGGGTGTGCAAGTAGGAAGTTCACGTGCAGTTTTGGGATTTTTAGGGCCTTTTTTATCTTTCTTAGGGTTGGCTGGGGGGGTACCACCACCATAACGTAATCTTTTACGTGAGGAGTTGGTTGTCAATGTAGTTGTAGGACACAAACTACTTTGTTGAAAGTAGGTAGATGATAAAGACGAATCAGATTTGGCTTCTGTGGTGGGGTTTCTAGTGTAGTTAGCCCAAGAAAAAAACCCTTCTACCAGAGTTCCTTCCCGACCATCGATAGGCTTAACCCTCAGCAAAGACAGATCTGTCCTTACTGAGTTTATTTTCCTTTTTAACGATGATGTCCTTGTTTAATATTTCCAATCGTTCTTTGAGTTCTTTCCATTTAGCAATAAAAATAGTATTATCAGCTAGATAGGAATATTCAGAATTCAATCGTTCGATCTCACTATCGAGAATAGACATATCCTGGGTATATTGTGTAATAAGTGATTTCATCAGGTCAAGACTGCAGTTAGTCAGTATATTTTCCCGCGATTTTTTAAATCAATCATTGGATCTTTAATAATAGGTTAGATATGACCTCTTAAACCGATTGGACGGATCTTTTCTGTCACATACATTTTAAAATATGTGGTGGGCCAATGTAGATGCGACTTACCCTTCAGCAAACCAAACATCCACACAAAAAACGTTTTGATATCATCCTCGATTTTATGATCGCTTAGACAGGCCGTCTGTAGATTCGTCATAAAACCTTCCCAGTTAGTACCGAGAACGTCCATTGTCAAAATCAAAATCAACTGGGGGGGCCTAGCCCTGATTGTAATTTGGTGGCCAGAAAAGTAATAGTAAACTTTACAATTTTTAAAAATTAATAGTTAAAAAATAGAGGCACTCAATAGGGTGCAAAGATCCGTGAAACAAAAATCATTGAAGAAAAGGGGGGGGTGTTATCCACCCAATGAATAGAATCAAAAATTTGAGTATAGCCTCACATTTTATTCGATAATATACAGTATAGAGGTACCATCATCCAAATTGACATATGAAAATAGGGGAGGTGGAAATATGGGGGCAGTTGCTGAGACTGACCAATACACATAACCAACCAAGGTAATTGAATGGACTATCTTGGTACTGATACAATGGCAAAATTTTTATGATAAAATTCAAATTTTTTTACATGATAATATACAAATGTGTAGTGCAGTACACCATCTTTTGGAATCAATTTCCTTTTGTCTTAATTTTTGATTCTTATCATTATTACCTTTCAATTAGAAATGATCACTCATAATCCCCCTTGTCCGCCGTGGGGGGAATTTGTCGGGTCCTGTCGCTAGTCGTTTCTGTCCAATTGGGTGAACAGTTCTTCCTACTTTAATATTGATTGTAATATGTTATTATGCTCTGTAATTATTGTTTTATTAATGTATTTTTTACTTTATAGACCTTTTATCCTCCTGAAGAATACCGCAAAATCGGTAGCGGAACACCGTATACTCCACTCCAACAGAAACTCTACGTGGGTATCTATTAGCAGTTAGTTATATGTGGTGTATATATATTTTTTAACACATTTGTATGTTTTCATGTAATAAAATTTGAATTTTAATATAATAATTTTGTCATTGTATCAGTACCGAGATAGACCATTAAATTACCTTAGGTGGTTATGTGTATTGGTCAGCCTCAGCAACTGCCCCCATATTTCCACCTCCCCTATTTTCATAAATTTTAGGGCCCTTCTACGCTGTGTGTGGGCAAACTCCGATATTAGAACTATCATGACTAGAAAACAAAACACTAAAATCTTGACTTACACCAATGAGCAATGACATACTTTTCTTCCTCAGTAACCCTGAAATAATCCTTTTGAATCTAATCTCTGCAGAACTGTCCAATTTCCATATCATTTACCAAAAATCCATGGTACTGAACCTAACTCTGCCCAAAAATGTTAAACAGCAGCTCCAGGCAGAATTTGTCTTTAAATGGGTTCCCTCCTTTTTTTTTTAGATATCTAGGTATTTAATTTCCCAAAGATTTGACTTGGCTATTCTCTCTGTTTTTCCCCTCTCACCTTAGTATTAAAAACTGACTTCAAGAATTCTCCAAGAATCTCTCCTGGATGGGGAAATGTAATGCAATTAAAGAGAACATCCTTCCCAAGATACTCTATTTCTTTCAGACAATAATTATTAATACAACTACCCAATACTTTAAATCCCTCCCTTTTGTATGATCTACTAAGCCAACACACTTGCAACATACCATTCTCTGACAAACGAAAGAAACAGAGGGGATGGCACTTCCAGTTGTTCAGTTTTATTATCTAGCCACTCATTTAAATGAGAGCAGTGACCCAGGTATCAACTCCTTAAACATTGGGTATCACTCGAACAAGAAGCCTCAGCAATGTCCCTAGAGACTCTTCTTTGGTCCCCCAAACCAGTCATGACAGACCTGCATAAGCATCCTCTTATAGGGGCAACCTGGAAAGCGTGCCATATAGCTTTTCATTCTTATAGGATTGTCCCATCACTTTCACCCCTGCTCCCCATCCTAGACAAGACTGATTTTTCCATGTCACACAGGACAAACAGTTCAGCCGGATAAAACAAGAACAAAATTGGTGTGCAAAACATTTCATACATCGCTCCAAACGGGTATCCCCTACTCTATTTGCAACTATCCCAGCATTTTCCTCATCGGACAGCCTTTAGATATTAAAACTTACAAATTTTTTATGTTTCTTACCCAATCCTGAAACATTCTCATGTAAATTTATATAATTTGAACAGTAGTGTCAGGCCGAGGGCCTGATTAGTCACACTCTCTCTATGACTAATACAGTAAGTGGCTACTGTTTTCTCACCAAACTCTTGGAGCTCAAGCTTGCCCCCATCCAATCTCATGGTCCTTTCCTACATTCCTTTGTAAACTATCAAATTGTGTACTGTTTGGACATACAGTATATACCACTGATAAACATATGTGAGGCCTAAGCTGTTTTGTGATGGAATTGTTTCTTTTTTCTGCTCTGTAATAAAAATCCATGAATGAAGAATGCAAAAAACAAATCTCTCCATTTTGGCATTTTAAATAGGAAAGGGATAAAACTTTTGTTATTCTATTTTAGTGGCAAGGCTTTTCTCATTTCTCATCCTTCAGTCACAAGGACGGAGTGTGAGGGGAAATCTTCTCTTACTGGGTCATAGATGCCAAAAAAAAAAATTGACAGAACCATTAAAAAAGTAAAAAAAGTCTTGGCTGGAGTTGGGCTTCAAGGCTGAATTCCAAGATGAACAACTATTGTCTAAATGCAAAACACGTATAATCTTACTTGGATCTTGGTGTGGTTTGTTTATTTTTTCCAGATCTGTACAGTAATCCATTGTGAAAATTTGCATCTGTGCAGGAGCTTCCTGTAATAAAGACCGGTCACTGCTGCTCTCTTTCCTTATACAGAGTGAATGGTCTTATCTCTGCCTCCGTCTGTATTTTTCTACAGGAAGCATGTAGTGGGTGGAGCCTGCTGGCCCCTCCCACAGCTGTGCTCTCTGCACAGGCTATGTACTATTTACAAGGTAAGATCTTGAGCTGCAAAAGCATTTGGCACACTCAAAGTGGATTTATGTCATTTGTGGTTATTGAGGAATTTATTTAAATTAAAGTTTTGTGCTTTAAGTTCATTTTTAGGTTTTATGGCCCTTCAGCCATATAAAGAATGATGTGGAGTCAGGTGAATTAAACAACAAATTATGAATGGGTGGGATCAGGGCTGGTGTGGGGGGGGGGTGTCACTGCTTGCCGCATATGTTCCATTTATAGAACCCCAGTCAACCTCAAATGTACCAGTAAACTGAACATATCTACAATTAGTGATGCAAATATCAAAATAGTTAAAGAGGGCATCCTATGTTCAATACATGATTTGCAGTCCCTGTTTATACTGTGCATAAAACATTCACATAACCCACAATGTGGCAGCAGCTTGATTGCTTTTAAGGAATAAAATATCACCTCATCATTGGATCTTTAATAATAGGTTAGATATGACCTCTTAAACCGATTGGACGGATCTTTTCTGTCACATACATTTTAAAATATGTGGTGGGCCAATGTAGATGCGACTTACCCTTCAGCAAACCAAACATCCACACAAAAAACGTTTTGATATCATCCTCGATTTTATGATCGCTTAGACAGGCCGTCTGTAGATTCGTCATAAAACCTTCCCAGTTAGTACCGAGAACGTCCATTGTCAAAATCAAAATCAACTGGGGGGGCCTAGCCCTGATTGTAATTTGGTGGCCAGAAAAGTAATAGTAAACTTTACAATTTTTAAAAATTAATAGTTAAAAAATAGAGGCACTCAATAGGGTGCAAAGATCCGTGAAACAAAAATCATTGAAGAAAAGGGGGGGGGTGTTATCCACCCAATGAATAGAATCAAAAATTTGAGTATAGCCTCACATTTTATTCGATAATATACAGTATAGAGGTACCATCATCCAAATTGACATATGAAAATAGGGGAGGTGGAAATATGGGGGCAGTTGCTGAGACTGACCAATACACATAACCAACCAAGGTAATTGAATGGACTATCTTGGTACTGATACAATGGCAAAATTTTTATGATAAAATTCAAATTTTTTTACATGATAATATACAAATGTGTAGTGCAGTACACCATCTTTTGGAATCAATTTCCTTTTGTCTTAATTTTTGATTCTTATCATTATTACCTTTCAATTAGAAATGATCACTCATAATCCCCCTTGTCCGCCGTGGGGGGAATTTGTCGGGTCCTGTCGCTAGTCGTTTCTGTCCAATTGGGTGAACAGTTCTTCCTACTTTAATATTGATTGTAATATGTTATTATGCTCTGTAATTATTGTTTTATTAATGTATTTTTTACTTTATAGACCTTTTATCCTCCTGAAGAATACCGCAAAATCGGTAGCGGAACACCGTATACTCCACTCCAACAGAAACTCTACGTGGGTATCTATTAGCAGTTAGTTATATGTGGTGTATATATATTTTTTAACACATTTGTATGTTTTCATGTAATAAAATTTGAATTTTAATATAATAATTTTGTCATTGTATCAGTACCGAGATAGACCATTAAATTACCTTAGGTGGTTATGTGTATTGGTCAGCCTCAGCAACTGCCCCCATATTTCCACCTCCCCTATTTTCATAAATTTTAGGGCCCTTCTACGCTGTGTGTGGGCAAACTCCGATATTAGAACTATCATGACTAGAAAACAAAACACTAAAATCTTGACTTACACCAATGAGCAATGACATACTTTTCTTCCTCAGTAACCCTGAAATAATCCTTTTGAATCTAATCTCTGCAGAACTGTCCAATTTCCATATCATTTACCAAAAATCCATGGTACTGAACCTAACTCTGCCCAAAAATGTTAAACAGCAGCTCCAGGCAGAATTTGTCTTTAAATGGGTTCCCTCCTTTTTTTTTTAGATATCTAGGTATTTAATTTCCCAAAGATTTGACTTGGCTATTCTCTCTGTTTTTCCCCTCTCACCTTAGTATTAAAAACTGACTTCAAGAATTCTCCAAGAATCTCTCCTGGATGGGGAAATGTAATGCAATTAAAGAGAACATCCTTCCCAAGATACTCTATTTCTTTCAGACAATAATTATTAATACAACTACCCAATACTTTAAATCCCTCCCTTTTGTATGATCTACTAAGCCAACACACTTGCAACATACCATTCTCTGACAAACGAAAGAAACAGAGGGGATGGCACTTCCAGTTGTTCAGTTTTATTATCTAGCCACTCATTTAAATGAGAGCAGTGACCCAGGTATCAACTCCTTAAACATTGGGTATCACTCAAACAAGAAGCCTCAGCAATGTCCCTAGAGACTCTTCTTTGGTCCCCCAAACCAGTCATGACAGACCTGCATAAGCATCCTCTTATAGGGGCAACCTGGAAAGCGTGCCATATAGCTTTTCATTCTTATAGGATTGTCCCATCACTTTCACCCCTGCTCCCCATCCTAGACAAGACTGATTTTTCCATGTCACACAGGACAAACAGTTCAGCCGGATAAAACAAGAACAAAATTGGTGTGCAAAACATTTCATACATCGCTCCAAACGGGTATCCCCTACTCTATTTGCAACTATCCCAGCATTTTCCTCATCGGACAGCCTTTAGATATTAAAACTTACAAATTTTTTATGTTTCTTACCCAATCCTGAAACATTCTCATGTAAATTTATATAATTTGAACAGTAGTGTCAGGCCGAGGGCCTGATTAGTCACACTCTCTCTATGACTAATACAGTAAGTGGCTACTGTTTTCTCACCAAACTCTTGGAGCTCAAGCTTGCCCCCATCCAATCTCATGGTCCTTTCCTACATTCCTTTGTAAACTATCAAATTGTGTACTGTTTGGACATACAGTATATACCACTGATAAACATATGTGAGGCCTAAGCTGTTTTGTGATGGAATTGTTTCTTTTTTCTGCTCTGTAATAAAAATCCATGAATGAAGAATGCAAAAAACAAATCTCTCCATTTTGGCATTTTAAATAGGAAAGGGATAAAACTTTTGTTATTCTATTTTAGTGGCAAGGCTTTTCTCATTTCTCATCCTTCAGTCACAAGGACGGAGTGTGAGGGGAAATCTTCTCTTACTGGGTCATAGATGCCAAAAAAAAAAATTGACAGAACCATTAAAAAAGTAAAAAAAGTCTTGGCTGGAGTTGGGCTTCAAGGCTGAATTCCAAGATGAACAACTATTGTCTAAATGCAAAACACGTATAATCTTACTTGGATCTTGGTGTGGTTTGTTTATTTTTTCCAGATCTGTACAGTAATCCATTGTGAAAATTTGCATCTGTGCAGGAGCTTCCTGTAATAAAGACCGGTCACTGCTGCTCTCTTTCCTTATACAGAGTGAATGGTCTTATCTCTGCCTCCGTCTGTATTTTTCTACAGGAAGCATGTAGTGGGTGGAGCCTGCTGGCCCCTCCCACAGCTGTGCTCTCTGCACAGGCTATGTACTATTTACAAGGTAAGATCTTGAGCTGCAAAAGCATTTGGCACACTCAAAGTGGATTTATGTCATTTGTGGTTATTGAGGAATTTATTTAAATTAAAGTTTTGTGCTTTAAGTTCATTTTTAGGTTTTATGGCCCTTCAGCCATATAAAGAATGATGTGGAGTCAGGTGAATTAAACAACAAATTATGAATGGGTGGGATCAGGGCTGGTGTGGGGGGGGGGGTGTCACTGCTTGCCGCATATGTTCCATTTATAGAACCCCAGTCAACCTCAAATGTACCAGTAAACTGAACATATCTACAATTAGTGATGCAAATATCAAAATAGTTAAAGAGGGCATCCTATGTTCAATACATGATTTGCAGTCCCTGTTTATACTGTGCATAAAACATTCACATAACCCACAATGTGGCAGCAGCTTGATTGCTTTTAAGGAATAAAATATCACCTCCCTAAATAGTAGAAGGGCGGTGCTGTAAAGAGGCTGAATTTTATTGCATCCATACAAACCCTGGTATCCTCTGCACAGCATGGACTATGGCTTTTTTAACTTTAAGGACTCACTCACACTAAGTCTGATGACTTTCACACTGGATAAATGCCTATTACTGTCATTCACAGTGGAGGGGGAGGTGTGGTGCAGTGAACATGTCTAAATTTTACTGCAGAGCACAGGGCACAGGTACGTACCACATGTCATTAAACAGCAGTGCCATGCACCACACTGCTGTGCAGGGACATTAATGAAGTGTCTCTTTGTGCTCTTCCTATCATTTATAAGAGAAGATTTTTTTTTTAAATCATACTTACCTAAGTACAAGAAAAAGAGGGTTTGGGACTTTAAATGAGGTAGGTCTAGCATGGCTAAAAGATGAGTCAATGTAAGAAGACATGTTTTATTCAATACATTAAAAAACATGACATAGCAAAATGAGTACATGCATGGTAAATAAGCATACCAATCACATATTATTAACCAGATATTCATAAAAACATTCATAGCAACTTGGAGATGACATATTGAGGTAAAGGGCAGTTGTCCATCATAAAGAATTGGTTGAAAAGCAACATGGTGGGGTTACCCCACTTGCATATAAGCCTTTAACCACTTCCGCCTCGGAAGGATTTACCCCCTTCCTGACCAGAGCACTTTTTACAATTTGGCACTGCGTCGCTTTAACTGCTAATTGCGCGGACATGCAATGCTGTACCCAAACAAAATTTGCGTCCTTTTCTTCCCACAAATAGAGCTTTCTTTTGATGGTATTTGATCACGGTTTTTATTTTTTGCGCTATAAACGGAAAAAGACCAAAAGTTTTGAAAAAAAATGATATTTTCTACTTTTTGTTATTAAAAAAATCCAATAAACTCAATTTTAGTCATACATTTAGGCCAAAATGTATTCGGCCACATGTCTTTGGTAAAAAAATGTCAATAAGCATATATTTATTGGTTTGCGCAAAAGTTATAGCGTCTACAAACTAGGGTACATTTTCTGGAATTTACACAGCTTTTAGTTTATGACTGCCTATGTCATTTCTTGAGGTGCTAAAATGGCAGTGCAGTACAAAACCCCCCCAAATGACCCCATTTTGGAAAGTAGACACCCCAAGGAAATTGCTGAGAGGCATGTTGAGCCCATTGAATATTCATTTTTTTTTGTCCCAAGTGATTGAATAATGACAAAAAAAAAATACAAAAAGTTGTCATTAAAGGATATATTGCTCACACAGGCCATGGGCATATGTGGAATTGCACCCCAAAATACATTCAGCTGCTTCTCCTGAGTATGAGGATACCACATGTGTGGGACTTTTTGGGAACCTAGCCGCGTACGGGGCCCCGAAAACCAATCACCGCCTTCAGGATTTCTAAGGGCGTACATTTTTGATTTCACTCCTCACTACCTATCACAGTTTTGAAAGCCATAAAATGCCCAGATGGCACAAAACCCCCCAAATGACCCCATTTTGGAAAGTAGACACCCCAAGCTATTTGCTGAGAGGCATGTTGAGTCCATGGAATATTTTATATTTTGACACAAGTTGCGGGAATGTGACAATTTTTTTTTTTTTTGCACAAAGTTGTCACTAAATGATATATTGCTCACACAGGCCATGGGCATATGTGGAATTGCACCCCAAAATACATTTAGCTGCTTCTCCTGAGTATGGGGATACCACATGTGTGAGACTTTTTGGGAGCCTAGCCACGTACAGGGCCCCGAAAACCAATCACCGCCTTCAGGATTTCTAAGGGTGTAAATTTTTGATTTCACTCTTCACTGCCTATCACAGTTTTGGAGGCCATGGAATGCCCAGGTGGCACAACCCCCCCCCCCCCCAAATGACCCCATTTTGGAAAGTAGACACCCCAAGCTATTTGCTGAGAGGTTGGGACTTTAAATGAGACGTGGGTCTCCATCCCTATGCATACTAGAAACTGGAGAAGTGGGACTTTGAGTGAGGTGTGCAAAAAAGGCCAAGGGATCAGTCACTATGTAACAAACCATTTATTGATAGACAATAGCCTAGTGGCACAGTGTTGTTCCAAAATATACATAAAACCGTCAAGTATAGTACATATACATCCTTATATATATACACATGGTGGATATAGATAACAAAACCCAGATGATGCATCGTCATCCCTGTGGGTGGCTCCCTGCGTCGGCGTCATTCCTCCACACCGTGCACGTGACATCCGTCACGTTGTCAACGTTGTGTTTACCTTTTGTGCGGACACATGGACGGCAGTGTCCCCAGCAGCTGTGGGCGAGTCCCACTTCTCCCGTTTCTCGATCTGACCTTCGCGGTGATACCTCACACGCATGGTGCAATTGTTGTTTACATTTGATGCCAGACCGACGCTTGCATTCGCCTTAGCGCGAGAGCAGGGGGGGACAGGGGTGCTTTTTTTTTTTTTGCTTTTTTTTTTGCTTTTTTCTTATTTTTAAACTGTTCCTTTCATTTTTTTTTTAATCATTTTTATTGTTATCTCAGGGAATGTAAATATCCCCTATGATAGCAATAGGTAGTGACAGGTACTCTTTTTTGAAAAAATTGGGGTCTATTAGACCCTAGATCGCTCCTCTGCCCTCAAAGCATCTGACCACACCAAGATCGGTGTGATAACATGCTTTCCCAAGTTCCCAATGGTGCTGTTTACATCCGGCGAAATCTAAGTCATGAAATGCTCGTAGCTTGTTTCTTAAGACATAGAGATGTTTGGAGCCACTCTGGTCTCTGATCATCTCTATGGTCAGCTGGCTGAATCACCGGCTGCATTCTCAGGTTCCCTGTTGAGACAGGAGAGCCAGAGAAAAACACAGAAGACGGTGGGGGGTGGGGGGGGGGGTTCCCTCCCACTGCTTGTAAAAGCAGTCTAGAGGCTAATTAGCCGCTATGATTGCTTTTACATGAAAGCTGACCGCTGGCTGAAAAGAATGATACCAAGATGATACCTAAACCTGCAGGCATCATTCTGGTATAACCACTCAAAGTCGTGAATGGCGTACCTGAAGACGAAAAAATGGTTAACAATAAAACACAGTAAACGGTAAAGTATAAAAAATTGCATACCTGAACAGCAAACATGATAAAACATAATAACAATAAAACGTTGCAGAATAGAATACAGTAAAAAAGAGCAGAACAATAGAGAGAGAATAAAGAGAGAGAGAACAATGAAACGACAACTTTTTTTTTATTTTATATATTTTTTTGTGTTTTTTTTACACTTTTTTTTGTAACTGTAACTTTTATAACTGTAACCGGTTCCAGGTTGGGGTCTCTCAAAATGCGATGGCATCTTGGGAGACCCTGTGAATGTGTGCCTAGTCTGTGCAATGCTGTACCCTACTCAACTAGTGTATGGTAGCGTTGAAAACATTCACCAATGCAAAGACCAGGACAGGAGGGACAATAATAGTGGGTGTCACAGCTATATCTGCGCTTGCTGCAGACACAACATCTTTTTTGGGGGGGTTCGCTGGGTAGGGGTACTCGGGAGGACATAAAGAAAATGCCTCTCATGCAGCCGACTGCATTTGGTTGGGGATGTGAATGGGGGAAGTACGGGTGCTGCAGAAGTGTTGGGGGGTTCCCAATTAGGATTGGTGAATGCAGCAGGAAGGGCATTATGGGCACGACAGGCCTGTTTGTCTTCTTCTTGGTGGCAGCGGGACACTACTTGTGCTCGCCACCTCACCAGCTTGAACTGCACTTATAGGACTCGCCACGTCACCAAGTGTTACTGCAGTGCTGGTTTGACTACGACCGGGGTTTACTAGGCCGCTGGTGCTTGCCAGTTCACCAAAACGCTACCAAAAAAACTGTTAGCGATCGCAGGGATCAGGCCTGTGAATGCTGCAGTTATGCGTTTAGTGTTTTGTAAGTGACAGTGAATGATCGATACTGCACTTGGGTGGGCTGGGCTGGGCCGGGCGGAGGGGCAAAATGCAGGTGCTAGCAGCTATCTGGGCTGATCCCGCTAACACTGCGTTTTTGGGAACCCTAAACTGCTGGGGACGCTAGTATAGATCCGATCGGATCAGATATTGATCCGTTCAGATACTATACCACTAAGGGAGGTGTACGGTGCGTACGTGGGTGTTAGCGGTACTGGCGCTAACCTGACGCTGCTTGGGACTGGTGCTTGCCAGTTCACCAAAATGCTACCAAAAATACTGTTAGCTATCGCAGGGATCAGGCCTGACTCTGCGAACGCTGCAGTTATGCGTTTAGTGTTTTGTAAGTGACAGTGATCGATCGATACTGCACTTGGGTGGGCTGGTCTGGGCGGAGGGGCAAAACGCAGGTGTTAGCAGGTATCTGGGCTGATCCCGCTAACACTGCGTTTTTGGGAACCCTAAACTGCTGGGGATGCTAGTATAGATCTGATCGGATCAGCTATTGATCCGTTCAGATACTATACCACTAGGGGAGGCGTATGCTGCGTGCGTGGGTGTTAGCAGTACTGGCGCTAACCTGACGCTGCTTGGGGCGACGCATATCACCGCCGGGCGATCAGGGGGCTAAACCTTTATTCGGTAATAAACGGCGAGTGCCCTGACACTATAAAAAATAAACTAACTAACCAGCGTCACCCGTAACAGTTATAGGATGATCACTGGTGAAAGGGTTAACTAGGGGGCAATCAATGGGTTAAAACCTTTATTAGGTAGTATATGGGGGTCCCTGACGCTATAAAATGCTGACGGCAAACCTAAATACCTCCTTAACTAGCGTCACCAGTGACACTAATACAGCGATCAGAAAAATGATCGCTTAGTGACACTTGCGATGGGGGGTGATCAAGGGGTTAAAACTTTATTAGGGGTGGTTAAGGGGGTACCCTAGACCTAAAGGAGGATAACACTAACTGCCCTACCACACTAACTGTCGCAAACTGACACCAATGCAGTAATCAGAAAAAAAAAAAAAAAAAAACTGCTTGGTGTCAGTGTAACAGGGGGGAGGGGTGATTAGAGGGTGATGGGGGGGGGGGGTCGGGGGGGTAAAGGGGGTGTAATGTATGCCTGGCATGTTCTACTGTGTGTGTTTGTGTTTTACCACCACTCGGATGTCTTCTCTCCTCGGCGCCGGAACGGAAAATACCAAGCTGAGGAGAGATGACATAATTTCCTCTGCTGCTGTTTACCATACAGCAGCAGAGGAATGATCTCATTGGCCAGGAGCGATCGGAAAGGGGGGGGCCACGAATGGATGGCCTCCCCCTCACCTCCGATCGCCGGGGGACATATGCCGACTGCCTCGGGCACCGGAGGGGTCCGATCTGACCCCCGCCCGCAGCAGGCAGATCACGTACAGGTACGTGATTCTGCCTGCCCGTGCCATTCTGCCGACGTATATCATCGTGAGGCGGTCGGCAAGTGGTTAAAATGAGCACTTTTGATTTTTCATGTTCTTGTCCCATAGACTTTAATAGGGTT
Source organism: Lithobates clamitans (assembly GCA_037952925.1). Classification (NCBI taxonomy): domain Eukaryota; kingdom Metazoa; phylum Chordata; class Amphibia; order Anura; family Ranidae; genus Lithobates; species Lithobates clamitans. The sequence goes on from JBBGZY010000135.1 coordinate 2,183,021, forward strand.
CGCATGTTCGCTAGAACTTTTTGCCTGTTCGCATGTTCTATTGCAAACCAAACCGGGGGTGTTCGGCCTATCCCTACTGATAATATACATGGCCAAAATTGGCCCAATATTCTCTACTACAACATAACCACCCTACATTACATATGTTACAAAATGTATATTGTATAGTTAAACTTTGACCAATTGTTATATATAACTACTGATGCGTTTCAATTAAAAAAAATATCTATTTCAAGGGAAAACTGGTGGCCAGTCTGAAATATGAGTTCATACGTCAGAAAATATTCTCATGCATAATATACAGTATATATACAAAATTTGTACAATAATAGCCAATAGACCAAGTTACATGAGGAACTACTAAAATGGAGAAGATTATCGGTCCAAAAATTGAAATAATGAATTCCATAGGTTGTCAGTGACCCCCCACAATATACTATACAATAAGAGGAAGCACAAGGAGTGATCCTCAATAGAGTATACACTAAAAGTACAAAAAATAGATTTAAGAAAATATAGTAAAAAATAAAATAATTAGTAATTATTGTAGTGTGCCCGAAAGGGCCAAAGCATTATATATATATATATAGATAGAGCGCCGTCTACATAGGTACGTGCTAGATTCATCTTTTTTGGTGAGTATAGGCAAATTTAGGCAGGCCTAGCTTGAAGTCAAGGAGGAAGAACTGAGGATGGAGTACTAGGCTGTCAGGGTCTTTGAGGGAACTGCCCAGTCTGGGGGAGGTGACCTTGGGCCTGGGCTCAGGTGCAGGATGGAGCCCTCCAGGAAATCGTGGAGGCTCTGAACAGGAGGCACAGGAGGAGCAAGAGAGGACAAAGGAGTGAGAACTGGGCAAGTCTTCAGGAGGGAAGCACAGGATGCAGCTAGGAGGGCTGGTGAGTGACATGTGCAGTCAGGAGGAGTGGAGAGGCATGCCAGAGAGCACTGAGAGGAAACAGTCAGAGATGGGTGTGGAGCCAGTAGGACAGATTGCAATGTCATGGGCAGTGAAGTCGGACAGTTGCAGCCAGGAGGGCTGGCACGGCCTCAAGAGGACTGACTGGGAGCAGTAGTCCACCTATAGGACAGCTAGTACAAAAGACTTTCTATTTTCTACTACATCATAGGGGCCAGCGGTCCCTGCCTGTAAAGGGCAAGTTACTTGGGCTTGGCTGAGTCAGTGTTGGGCCTAACCATGTTCTAGCTGTTCCTGAGAAGCAAGAGTTGTGCAGGAAGAGACTGGAGACTTGTTGTTTACAGAGAAGTGTACATAGTTGTCCTGATCGATTGATATACAATCCTCTAATTGATTGATATATCATCTACTAATTGATTGATATACAATCCACCTATTGATTGATATACAATTTGCTGGGCATCTCATAATTCCCTTACTCCATACAAGTTAAATTCCCTAATAAAAATAACAAAAACAAGCACATGGACTGTTTTCTGCAGGGTGACAGGTAGGCCACATCACTTAGCAGCCCCTACAGGGGGGACCTCTACATATATATATATATCACCTAAACTCCTACCCACTTAGAGAAGGGAAGGGAAAAGAGACAAAGCTGTTCACGAAAGCTCATAAGGATTCACATGGTGCACATGTGTGTTTGCAATACAATCAAAGGAAGTTGTCATGGACCCCCAGAAAAAAGGGAACACCAAAAAAATCTTCACTGGAACATGTGTAAAATAATTATTTAGAGGTAAAACTTGCGCACTTCCGGCACTGCGACAGCGGTGTCATGATGTCATCACACAGACACACACAGAATCCCAACTAGCACAGCTAACTACACCAGAAAGCAGGAACAGGGGAAGAAGTAGGCGTAATCTCTGCCCATACCAGGCCCGGCACTTAGCACCCCCACCAGATGGAAAGCCCACCAAAAGAGGACAACATATCCCCAATTCTCCTCCCAGCAATTACAAGGAAGGAGACCAGGAGCTGTGTGTGCCAGTTTCCGATGCGCATGACATGTGAACCAAACTGGCTTTTTATGAAGACAGTTCCCATACTGTATATGTGGTGCAGTGGCAGTGTGAATTCACTGCAAATTTAATAAATCCTGTGCATTTTCTGAGCACTCCGGAGTGATTCAGATGCAAATTCCAGGCTCACTGCCTTCCATGGGAAAGCATCTGAATCACATATTTCATCAGCTTTGAACACAAGTTCAGTGAGAAAAAAACAGTGTAGGAGTCCCCCCAAACATACACCAGGCCTTTTGAGTCTGGTATGGATTTTAAGAGGAACCCCACACCAAAATTTCAAAGAAAACAGTGCCCTTAAGTGATTGACAGTGTATCTACACTGGGGGATGTTGTTTTTGTTTTTTTAATAAAGGAGTTGTCAAAAACTCTCTATGTGTTTTTATTTCTTTTTGACACTTTTTTGGTGAATGAATAGGGGTACAATGTACTCCTACTCATTCACATAGGGAGCAGGATCTGGGGGGCTCCTTGTTAAAGCAGGCTTCCGGATTCCGGCAAGCCCCTTGCCCACAGATCCCTACAACTGCTGGCCAGGGTTGTGGGGAAGAGGCCCTTGTCCCCAACACAAAGCACCCCCTCATGTTGAGGACATGTGGCCTGATATGGTTCAGGAGGGGGGCACTCGCTCGCCCCCCCTTCCTGGCCTGCCAGGCTGCATGCTCGGATAAGGGTCTGGTATGGATTTTGGGGGGACCCCATGCCATTTAAAAAAATAATGAGGGTTACCCTTAAAACTCATACCAGCCCTTTTGGCATGGGCTTCCCCATAAAATCTGTACCAGACCTGAATGGGCCTCGCATGGATTGAGGGGGACTCTCACTCTGTTTTTTTTTCTCACAATTTTTTATTGCCGGCAATGTATTTTTTTTACATTCAGCTGTCAGCGGGGGGAAACCCACTGACAGCTGATGAGTCATCCGTTGTTAAGGACGCAGAGGTCAGCTTCCCAGCCTGCTTCTTAACAACCAGCTATTGTTAAAGATTTGCCTCTGAACCGTATCTAAATTGCAGCTGAACAGCTGCTTTTGAAATTCGCAGTGAAAACGGAGGGGGAATTTGCACCAGACATGTGTGAACCTAGCCTAAGGGGATAACCAACAACTGCAGGCAAGACATTTTTTAAAATGATAGACAAAATATTTATACTTAGAAACTAGAAAAACACACATATTACAACAGAATGCATTTAAAGATATACATATTTAGGTGTGTATAGAGCTGTTTGCAGGTAGCCGATGTTACTCTTTTTGGGACTCAGTGGCTGTATGAACACAGCTTCTCATTCTACAATGACAGGAGTGCAGGGTTTGGGGAGTGACCCAGAATGCAGACAGTGTGTGTTTAGGGCCACTCGCCTGTTCCTGAGCACCTGTCATATTAGGGTTAGTGGCTTTATTTAAACAGCCCTACATTCCAAATGAGAAACATACTCTAGGCTGCCTGCTTCAGGTGTATCCAGCCCCATAAACAAGGCACTCATTCATGCTGTATAGGCCACAGCAACCTTATGAATGAGACCTTAAAGGCTATTAAAATGGTGGTGCCCAGACTTGGTCAAAATGAAAAGTACAAAATATAAGCAAGAAGAAAATAATAAAAACAATATTGTAACTTAAAGTGATACTAATGTTGGCCCACCGCCTCTCTCTCCTCATTGGCTCACTGACTTTGATTGACAGCAACGGGACCAATGGCGCTCACTGTGTGTCTCAGCCAATCAGGAGGCCGAGTCTCTCATGCAACATTGCTGGATCGAGATGGGTCTCAGGTAAGTATTGGGGGTCTGAGGGGGGTTGCTACACACAGAAGGTTTTTTTATTTTACTGCATAGAATGCAGTAAGATAAAATCCTTCTGACTGTAGAACCACTTTAAGGCTCAGATTTCAACCATTAATTAAATAAAAAGTAGAAAGGTTTTACTGTATATAGCCCTGACTAAGATGTCAAAATTATTTAATTAGTGTTTCATTTTGCATTTTGTCAAAAGTAAATGTCAGGAGGCTTTGCCACTACTTCTCTTATCTCTCTTTCCGTCCCCTTGTGAAGTGCAGAAAAACTCAACTGCCAAAATAACCATGAATGAATAATTTATAGATGACTGATATATCCGGAATGTTGTTCCAGGCATAAAACAGTGGGACATCCATAATCAAAAGAAGTTGGATTAATTTAGCTTTATTTTACAGCTGATATTTTTTATCTAAATATTACAGAAATTGCAGTCTGGCCAGGAGAACTTTTTTTCTTTGTGGATTCAGTAATTTTAGGTTTCTTTTTAGACTGTAATGTATTCAGGGTATCACTCGATTAAAATTCCTTTTTTGTATAACTAAACAACTTTCAAATGGATAGGCAAATTAAACAAATCCAGTGTACTTTGTAGATATATAAAATTGAAAAATAATTAATATATGTATTTGTTTACAAAAGCACTATTTTTTTGTGCAGACTTCACTCACAAGTACACAGTTCTCTCTTACAAGTCAAATAAACATAATTAAAGCAGTATTAAATCCAAAACCAAAAATATGTACTTATGTTATATGTTGCAGCTTACTAATTATTAGATGTAGTGGCTATGTTAGTTTTCTTTTTTAGCCTTTTTTTCCCCCGTTTTCACCTAATGATCTGGCCAGTAACACATTTCCTGTATTAGAGTGCTTCCATTCTGAAGGAGCACAGAGGGCACCTTTGGACAGCAGCATTGTCCGTCTGGGGGGAACAGAGTGTTAGATGTGCTAATGGATTTAGATACGCTAACAAATTGAAGCCAAACTCCAGCTAACACTTTATAACCAGTAACAGCAAACAGTTTTCTTTTCTTTTACATAAATGAGTAACAGCTCATCACTGTAAGCACTGCCGTTAGTGATGAATAGTTTGTCTCAGCCCTGTAACTGCCAGATCTGCAGGACAGCTTGTTATTAAAAATATATATATATACAGTTATACTGTCTGGTTTACCAGGTGAAAATAAAAGAAAGAAAGCGTAAAAAAGAAAACAAATGCAGCCAGCACACCTAAGAATCAGTAAGCTGCAATGTTAAAAATGTTTACCTTTGGGTTTAATACTGCTTTTACCGGGGGGCGTGGCCTGACACAGCATGGAGTAGGACAGCTCCGTCCATTACTCCTGATAAATCACTAAACCTGGACAATTAACGTTAACAATTCGGCTGGATTGACTCCCTGAGGCACCTGAGACAGCTGGGTCTTACCTCCGGAGGAATAGGACGCACGGCGGCCCGAACGGAGCGACGATCTCCCGCTCGGTGGCAAGCACTAATCGAGACCACGGCTTTGGCCTACACCCGGAGGCCGCGGCCATCTTGGTACACCTCGGATTCGGCCCTGCATGAAGCCAGCCCCAACATTAAAGGTACCCAGCCATTAGACAACTCCCCAGTGGAGCTGGACTTTTCTCATCCCCCTGCTTCTGGCCTGAGTGCTTCCTTGAGACCCAGAGAGGCTGACGTTCAAAATCGGCCTAGATTGCGGCCTGGGCCTACACGTGCTGCCTGCTTGTACATCATCCTGTGGCCACAGACCCCTTTAAACAAGCTCAATAGCCTCCCCCTTGTGACCGCTGAAACATCCAGACACGATGTCTCCCACAAAGGCTCAGAAAGCAGCGACGGAGGTGAAACTGGCTCAGTACCGCCGGCAAGAGGGAGGACAGATGGAGAAAGATGGCTCTGTGGAGAAGGCTAAGGAGGAACGTGCGACAGGAGACACAGAGCGGCTTCTCGAGGCAATCACATTCTGCAGAACCTCGTTAACAGCCCAGATAGAGGAGGTAAAGGTAGATATATCTCTCATCCGGCAAGATTTACATAAACTACGGGACCGGGTTAAAACTACCGAAAACCGAATCAGCAATGTGGAAGACGCCATCCCACCCCTGCAAGAGGGGACAGAACGTATGCAGCGCCAAATTGAGCAACTGTTCTCCAAGCAGGATGAAATAGGGAACAGACTGAGGAGGTGCAACCTGCGATTAATCGGCCTCCCTGAAGGCGCTGAGGGTAAGGACCCCACCACATTTCTGGAGCAGCTGCTCATCACACACTATGGCAGAGAGGCCTTCTCCCCACTGCTAACTGTAGAAAGGGCCCACCGAATGCCTGCCAGACCACCTCCACAGGGAGCACCCCCGCGCACCTTTATAGCCAAGCTCCTTAACTATAAGGATCGGGATGCGGCCCTGAGAATGGTGCGAGAAAAAGGCAACATTTAACTTGGGAACAGCAAAATCACCATATTCCCTGACTTCTCGACAGAAGTACAGCGCTGCAGACAGGGGTTCACAGAGGCCAAACGTAGGCTGAGAGTAAAGCAAATTAAGTATGCTATGCTGTTTCCAGCCCGAGTCCGAGTTGAGCAGGATGGCAGAGTTTACTTCTTTGAGGATCCCAAGGAGGTGATAACCTGGTTGGAACGCCAAGGGGCACCGGAGAGAGCAGACTGATACCGCTGTAAGTACGCTTTTTGCCACCACTCACTACAAATCAATACAACATACTACTCCTGATACTTATTGCAGACCTGATTAGCATTTAACAACTATGCGCTGGGCACTGAAGTGGACATATACAGATCAAACTGCTAGATTTAAATGCTCTTCCCACTAGCCCACCTATTTGCTTAGTGAGCCGGATGGAAGACCCGCCAAGGAACTGTGAGTTGTATACTTACTACGAGAGTCAAGTTTAGACTAAACAGTCAACCTTTTTATTTTTTCCCTTGCCCATGGTTTTTTTTATTTTAATTTGTTTCCCTCTGTCATATTATGTGGCTCATTATGCTTTTCGAGAGGATGGAGCTCGGAGAGGACAGTCCTGCCCCTTTATTGCAAAGTGCAGCGAGACTTTACCCCACTCAACACCAGAGGATATGATCGTGAGATTGGGTGCCACTGCAATGAACAATTATATGCCATTCTTCCAACACGGAGTATATCCCGTCATCATTATCTAGTGCGGTGGCCCCAATTACTCATGTGTTTATGGCTTTACCATGCAAAGTTTTTTATTTTCTTTTTGGGGAATTTCAATTGGTTTGGGGATGATGCCGGCAACAGTTGGGAAGGTTGTAAGGCGGGGTGGGGGGTGGTAGGGGGGATAGTTCAACCGTTGAACAGATTTGTATGTGTTGTAATTAGAATGTACACCAACCAAAGTTTGGCACTGTTGCTGCAGATATTAAAAGCTATGCTATATCTAGTAAATTGTACACTAAATATACAATACGAACATACGAGAAGACTAACCAAAAAACTAGACAAACACATGATAGCTGAAACACGTAGCTGTATAAGAGGGAACACATGGGGACTTTAAAGTTTCTCACCTGGAACGTGCGGGGCTTGCGTGAGCAGATAAAACGCTCGGCGGTCCTCACGTTCCTTAAAAAACAACACGCTGACATATTAGTCTTAGTAGAGACTCACGTGGAGGGGAGATTGCAAATGGCTCTTCGCCGACCCTGGGATCGGATGGGCATTTCACTCGACCTACACATCACACGCGCGTGGGGTATCAGTTTTGGTGGCCAAATCGGTACAATTTGAGCTTATAGAGGTTTCCACAGACCCGCAGGGACGATACGTCTTTTTATTTGTTAAATTATATGGGGAACCTTTTCTCATTCTGGCTTTCTATGTTCCTCCCCCATTCTCCATACCCATAATCTTAGAGGGATTTACATTCATGACCAAACACCCCACAGTCCAGGCGGTCTGGCTAGGGGATTTTAACACCATGCTAAACCCCTCGATTGATAGACTCCAACCCTCGAATCCACATCCAATAACGAACAGAGAAACCAAATTTGCCAAGCTAATTTCCCCTTTTCAACTTGTGGATTCTTGGAGATATAAATACCCACACAAGCAATCATTCTCCTGTTTCTCTTCTTCCCACAACTCTATGTCTAGAATTGACATGATATTGCTATCACAAAGTCTCACACCTCGACTACTGGAGACAGTTTTCTCTCCCAGGTTGTTGTCTGACCATAGCCTATACTGGATTACATTAAGCGTGCCCATTGACAAACCAAAACGGAACTGGAGATTAAACCCATTTTGGCTCTCACTACTCCCTCAGGATGAGGAACTCATGAATGAATGGAAGTTGTACTTTAGGAACAATGACCGTTCAGCCTCCATGACAACAATCTGGGAATCTTTTAAATCTCATGTTCTCATGATACTCTCGGCTCGCATCAATAGAATCAAATCAGATTCCAGGGAGCTAGACAGAGCGGTAACGGTTCTATCTCAATCTGAACAAAATTATACGAGTGACCCCTCTCCCGCAAATGCAGACTTACTTAATCTTCAGATCAGAGTAGTAGCCCAACTTCAATATGGGAAGGAATGACACAAAATGTTCTTTGCCAAACAAAAGCTGTTTGAGCACGGGGAGAAGGCTGGCAAGCTCCTAGCATACCTGGTACACAATGAAGATAGACCTCCGGTGGTAATATCCCTATACGGTCCTGGCGGTCAATACATTACTGATCCCCTCACAGTGACCTCTATGTTTAGGGGGTTCTTTATTGACCTTTACACCTCAAAAAGTTCTGAGGACAAGGGCCCAATGAACTTTTTTGGAGGAGACGGCACTTCCTCAGTTAACAGAAGACCAGGTTAACCTCCTCAAAGCACCTCTCACAGAGGAAGAAATAGCGGTGGCTATAGCTGGATTCGCCAGGTCCAAATCCCCGGGCTCGGACGGCCTACCTATAGAATTCTACTCTCAATTCAGCGATTTTTTGATCCCAAAACTTTTAACCTTATACAACCATTTATTTGAGACATTTTCACTTCGCGATTCTATGAGAGAGGCAACAATAGTCCTCATACCTAAACCGGGAAAAGATCCAGGATACCCCGATCCTACCGCCCAATTTCCTTATTACAGGTAGATATCAAAATATTAGCCAAGGTACTTTCCCTCCGACTCAATCAAGTTATTCTTTCTCTGTTTCATACAGATCAGGCGGGGTTTATGCCTGGTCTTAACACCTCGTTCAACTTACGGAAATTGTTTATAAATCTACAGGCCACACATGAAAATGTAGGATCCCGGGTGATTGTGACGCTTGACGCGGCCAAGGCGTTTGACTCTGTAGAGTGGGATTACCTGTGGCAATGCTTGGGGAAGTATGGTTTTGGCCCCAGGTTCCTTAAGTGGATCAAACTACTTTATCAAAATCCTACAGCTAGAGTGGTGGCGAACGGGTGGCCGTCTCAAGAGTTTGACCTCAGCCGAGGCACGAGACAGGGCTGCCCTCTCTCCCCACTTCTCTACGCCCTAGCTGCAGAGCCTTTGGCCGTGTCCATTCGTGCAAACCCCGAGATTGTGGGTCTACAAATGGGGACCTTAACCGAAAAAATTAGCTTATACGCAGACGATACCCTACTATATTTAGCTGACTCAGGTCCTTCCCTTCAAAAAGCATTACAGCTGATTGAGCACTTTGGAATGTTTTCTGGTTTAAAGATAAACTGGGAAAAGTACCAGATACTACCTATAGACAGTTTCCCACCACCTGAATCATGGACAGAGACCCCACTAAAAAGAACAGATACAATCAAGTACCTAGGAATTCATATATCCAGAGATCCAGCTGATTATATTCCCCTCAATATAGAACCCCTCTTTACACTAGTCAAAACCAAAATACGCACTTGGGCACGTTTACCACTAGGAGTATGGGGTCGCATAAATCTGATAAAAATGGTCCTTCTCCCGAAAATCCTCTACATATTGTGGCATACCCCAATCTATCTCCCATTAAAACACTTTAAATCTCTTGAGGCTCTACTCAAACCTTTTGTGTGGGGGACTAGCAGACATAAAATCGCTAGGCCAGCGCTTAAAAACCCGACGGACATGGGGGGAATGGCCTTACCAGATCTGAACTTTTATTACATTGCATCACAATTATCACAACTATTTCACATAGACAAGACGGATAACGAACGCTTCCTGACCCTTCTTTGTTCTAAAAGAGTGCAGCTTACCGGGGATTCCCTTTATGCAATATCGGCAGGATTCAGGAACACTGAGATGGGGGGAGACAAGAAGTCCTTGATATACCACTACAGACGTATTTGGGACCTTGCTTCCATTAAATTAGGAATACCTAGACTACACGACCATACACCGATAGGGCACAACAGGGATATGACAGAATTTATAAACATACCGGACTCGGAGCTGTGGGAGTCTAGGGGAATTTACTATAAACATCATCTGCTATTCAATGGAATCCTCAAAACTTACAATATACTCAAAGAGGAATTTTCTCTTACAAATTTCAAACACAATTCTTGCGGGCTGAGGCTCCACCCACTCTTCATCCCATTATGGCTAGTTTTAAAAATACAGACCCACGCGGATTAATATCCACATTTTACAATATGCTCCTAACTCCCACTTGGTCAAAAATAGCGTTTGATCTGAAGCCTCGCTGGGAAAGAGAGGTGGGACTGATGGAAAATGAGGAGTGGGAGGAAGCCCTCGAGACATGCAAAGCAGTATCACCAAAACTCTCAGACAGACTCTCTCAGATTTACATAACACATAGAACATACCTTACCCCAATTCGAGTAGCCAGATACAAACGTAATCAGTCTACCCTATGTCCGATGTGTGGACAAGAAACAGGCACGTTCTTCCATTTAATATGGACATGTTCCAAGATTCAACAACTTTGGAAACAGGTTATAACATTTCTACACGATACCATGGGCTCCCCAATAGCGCTAGAACCAAAACAATGTCTCTTAGGGATATTTCCAGATACAGTAGACAAATTTACCAAGGTATTCCTACATGAAACCCTATTCTCTGTCAGAAAAATTATTGCAAGAAAGTGGATGAGGCCCCCCCCCCCAGTGTGGTGGAATGGAAAACAGAAGTTAACGCAACCTTGCCATACAAAAAACATATATACATTAATAGAGGTTGTCCGACAAAATACAACAAAATTTGGGATCGATGGTTGCAAGAACCTGAAACCTGTACTTAATTATAAGCTCGTTCAGCAATACAACACTTAGATCTACATAACTAAGACTTTATTCCAGTTACAAATAGAGAAAGTAAAAATCAAAAGACACCATGGTTAATGTTGTTCTCCCATAATGGTCATGTCTGCACAGTGCACAATATATCCCATACAGACTTAAATGTATGTAACATATATGAGAATGCCACGATATATACATATACAGCACGTATACTAGAATAAAAAAAAAACAATAAATGTTCAATGGGGGCGGGGTCGAGGGGGGTAGGGAGATAATATTATTCACTATATTGATAGTATTCCGTAGTTGTATACACTTATTTTTTGCATTAGCACATGTTACTCCTAATTTTGACTATATAAACAGTGTATACCTCCCTTGTTTAACATGCATTTTATATACATGTATATTGGTACAACTCTGTATTTATATGCACCATCTTTACTTAATAAAACCTTTGTGTAGTGGAAAAAAAAATACTGCTTTTACAGCTTCCCGACCGCCTCACGCAGATATACTGCGGCAGAAGGGCACGTACAGGCAGATTAATGTACCTGTATGTTGCCCTTTAAGAGGCGGCTTGTGAGCATGCGCACGCCCGCCTGGAGCTCCGTGACCATGATCGCGGTTCCCGCTGACCCAATGTCCGTGGGGGTACCCGCGATCATCTCACGGTGAGGAAGAACGGGGTGATGCAAATGTAAACAAGCATCTCCCCGTTCTGCCTAGTGACACTGTCACTGATCTCTGCTCCCTGTGATCGGGAGCAGTGATCAGTGTAGTGTCACACACAGACCCCCCCCCACAGTTGGAAACACTCCCTAGGACACACTTAACCCCCTTTCAGCACCACCTAGAGGTTAACCCCTTCACTGTCAGTGACATTTTTACAGTAATCAATGCAATTTTTTAGCATTGATCGCTGTATTAATGCCAATGGTCCCAAAAATGTGTCAAAATTGTCCAATGTGTTCGACATAATGTCGCAGTCACAATAAAAATCACTGATCGCCACCATTACCAGTAAAAAAAAAAAAAATTAATAAAAATGCCATAAAACTATCCCCTATTTTGTAGACGCTATAACTTTTATGCAAACCAATCAATAAACGCTTATTGCGATTTTTTTTACCAAAAATATGTAGAAGAATACAAATCGGCCTAAACTGAGGAAAAAAAATGTTTTTTTTTTATATTTTTTGGGGATATTTATTATAGCAAAAAGTAAAAAAATTATGCGTGTTTTTTTTTTCAAAATTGTTGTTCTTTTTTTGTTTATAGCGTAAAAAATAAAAACCACAGAGGTGATGAAATACCACCAAAAGAAAGCTCTATTTGTGGGAAAAAAGGACGTCAATTTTGTTTGGGAGTCATATCGCACGACTGCACAATTGTCAGTTAAAGCGATGCAGTGCCAAATTGCAAAAAGTGCTCTGGTCTTTGGCCAGCAAAATGGTCCCGGGCTAAGTGGAGTTCCACCCAAAAGTGGAACTTCAGCTCATTTGTCTCCTCCCCCTGTCTTTGACAGGTATCCTATCCCCACTTCTGGGAGTCCAGGTTGCGGCGCATTATGTCAGCAGTTCAGCACCCCTCCTCCTCCCTCCGCTGCCAGTAGGAAAGCGCAGCGGTGCCTCGCGCATGTGCAGTAGGGAACCCGCGTGAAGTCATAATGCTTCACTACCAGGTACCCTTACCGGCAATGGCGGCGGCAGCACGGAAACATCAGCTGCGGTGCCAACATCGCTGGACTCCAGGACAGGTAAGTGTCCGATTATTAAAAGTGAGCAGCTGTAGTATGTGTAGCTGCTGGCTTTTAAGTTTGGAGGGGTGGGCGGACCTCCTCTTTAACTAGCATCTCTAGAAATTAAGATGAGCTAGATTTCACTGACTCTTTGGTTTTTGGTTTTTTTTTTTGGACATTCTTATCTGAATAAGAACAATAAAAATGCTGATAAGAATTCTAGCCTCCCACTACTTAAAAACATTTTTATTTCTCTCTGTGTTACTGGTCAACATTTACACTCACTGTCTGTGTGGTGAAATCATTGTCATCAGGACAACAAGTAATTGGAAATCTCTCCTTTAGAGCCCCAGATAGCAGTAAAAACCTGACAGGGGTTTTAATCCTTAATCACTCTGACCAGAGCTAAGAAAATGTTTTGGCTGAACATACATTTCAATATTTAAAGTTAAAGGGAATCTGTAGTGAAGGTTCTGAATGCAGCATCCTACCCTACACCCGGATGCATACTAATTTTGTGGAAGCTTGTTACCCACAATGAAGCTAAATAGGTTCAGCTTCACCACTTCTACAAAATCTTTACATGACAGAGAACTAGAGAATATCCCTTTTCATCAGAGGATTTATAAATTGACCTTCAGGATGTGAGATGCATAATCCTTGTTCCTGTAAATATAAAACTTTCATGACTAAGCCTATTTTTGACATTTGGTGTTTACAAGTTAAAATCCGTATTTTTTGCTACAAAATTATTCAGAGCCCCAAACAATATATATATATTTTTTAGCAGAGAATCTAGAGAATAAAATGGTTATTGTTGCAATATTTTATATAACACGGTATTTGTGCAGCAGGGTTTTAAACGCAACTTTTTGGGAAGAGGGACACTTTCATGAATTTTAAAAAAACAAATGGTAAAGTTAGCTCAATTTTTTTGTATAATGTGAAAGATGATGTAACGCCAAGTAAATAGATACCAAACATGTCACGCTTTATAATTGCACGCACTCGTGGAATGGCGACAAACTACGGTACCTAAAAATCTCAATAGGCGACGCCTAAATTTTTTTTACGGTTACCAGGTTAGAGTTACAGAGGACGTCTAGTGCTAGAATGATTTCTCTTGCTCTGACGATCGCGGCGATACCTCAGATGTGTGATTTGAACACCGATTACATATGCGGGCACGACTTCCGTATGCATTTTCTTTGCTTTGTTTTGCGAGCTTGCGGGGACGGGGGCGCTTTAAACATTTTGGTTTTTTTCTTATTTATTTTAATATTTATAAATTGTGTTTAAAAAAAATTTTTGATCACTTTTATTGCTGTCACAAGGAATGTAAACATCCCTTGTGACAGTAATTGGTGGTAACAGGTACTCTTTATGGAGGGATCGGGGGTCTAAAAGACCCCCGATCCCTCCTTTGCACTTCAAAGTATTCAGATCGCCATTTTCAGCGATTCTGAATACTGTATATTTTTTTAAAACCGGCGCCATTGGCAGCCGAGTAAATGGGAAGTGACATCATGACATTACTTCCGTGTTTACTATTAGGAGGCTGGAACGAAGTCGTTCACGGCTTCGTTCCAGACTGTCACTAGCTGCCAGAGGAGGCGGATTGGTGATTGGGCCTCCCGGTGGATCGGGAGGTCCGGTAAGAGCGGCGGGAGGGGGGACGTCCCTCCCGCTCCTCCAGTATAACAGCCGAGTGGCTTTTAGCCGCATCGGTTGTTATACCTGGAAAGCTGATCGCCGGCTCTAAAAAACGGTACTGGGATGATGCCTGCAGCTGCGAGCATCATCCCGGTATAACCCTATAAGCCGAGTACGCACATCTGCGTATGCTCCGTGGGAAGTGGATAAACTATATTACCAAAAGTATTGGGTTGCCTGCCTTTACACGCACATGAACTTTAATGGTATATCAGTCTAATGCCGCCTACACAGGATTGGGATTTTGGTCGGAAAAAGGTATGATGGCTTTTTCGACGGGAATCAGCTCAAGCTTGTCTTGTATACACACGGTCACACCAAATTCCAACCGTCAAGAACGCGGTGACGTACAAAACGTACGACGGCACTAGAAAAAGGAAGTTCAATAGCCACTGCGCCACCCTTTGGGCTCCTTATGCTAATCTCGTGTTTATCTCATGTTAGTAGAAGTTTTGCACTTTTCAGCTTTCCTGCTTTTCAGTCCATTATTGCTCTTCAGTAGGGATGAGCTTCGTGTTCGAGTCGAACCCATGTTCGACTCGAACATCGGCTGTTCGACCGTCCGTCGAATTGCGAACGATATGGGCCGTTCGCGCCAAATTCGTGTGGCGCGTCACGGCCCATAATTCACTGCGGCATCGCAGTGCATTGCTGGCTGATGATTGGCCAAGCATGCACTATGACCCGCATGCTTGGCCAATCACAGCGCCGTCAGTAGAGAGAGCTGTAATTGGCCAAAGCCAGGGTGGCTTTGGCCAATTATGGCTCAGGGGATTTAGTACACACCCCACACTATATAAGGCCGCCTGCACGGCGGCCCTGTGTAGTGTGTGTTCCGGTGTGCTGAGCGATAGAGAGAGAGAGAGACAGTGTCATTTGATTTGAGTTAGATAGATTAGGCAGAACAGTCAGTCAGTTAGCTGCACTTACAGTGTATTGTGTATATATATGCATCCCAGGTGTTGCATATATATATATACACTGTATTCAGTTTAGCTAGATCCGTTCCTGTTATCTTCTATCTAGACTATTTACATTCAGTGCAGTGTGTCCTGCTCACAGTGTTCAGCTACCGTGTTTCCCCGATAGTAAGACACCCCCGATTGTAAGACGTATCGGGAGTTTCAGAGGGGTCAGCTAATATAAGCCATACCCCGAAAGTAAGACATATGTCTTACTTTCGGGGAAACACGGGGGGATTTGCCTGCAGTGAAGTGCGGTACCCCTCCTTCTCTGTCCCCCTCCGTTCTCCCCCTCCGTTCCGCTTTCCTCCTCTGTGCCTCCCCGCTGTCCCCTCCGTTCCCCCCTCCTTCTCTGTCCCCTCCGTTCTCCCCCTCCGTTCCGCTTTTCTCCTCTGTGCCTCCCCGCTGTCCCCTCCGTTCCCCCCTCCTTCTCTGTCCCCCTCCGTTCTCCCCCTCCGTTCCGCTTTCCTCCTCTGTGCCTCCCAGCTGTCCCCTCCGTTCTCCCCTCCTTCTCTGTCCCCTCCGTTCTCCCCCTCCTTCTCTGTCCCCTCCGTTCTCCCCCTCCGTTCCGCTTTCCTCCTCTGTGCCTCCCCGCTGTCCCCTCCGTTCCCCCCTCCTTCTCTGTCCCCTCCGTTCTCCCCCTCCGTTCCTCCGTCCTCCCCCTCCTTCCCTTGTGAATAGACAGAGTCAGCTGACTCTGTCCATTCACATAACTGAAACATTGTAATCTCCTGTGATTACAATGTGTCAGTTTATGAATGGAGAGAAGCCGCTGTCTTCTCTCCTTTCATTCTCAGAGCAGCTGACGCTGCAGAGAAAGGGACTGGGGAATCTCTATCCTCTGTCTCTTTCTCTGTCTCAAGGGGGAGATATCAGAGGTCTGTTAAGACCCCTGATATCTCACCAAAGCCCCCCAACAGGGCTGATTAAAAAAAAAAAAAAAAAAAAAAAAATATTGCAATAAAGAATAAAAAAAATTTTTTTTCCCCAATATAAGACATACCCCGAAAGTAAGACATAGTGGGGCTTTTAGGGATAAAAAGAAAGTAAGACACTGTCTTACTTTCGGGGAAACACGGTAGATCCGTTCCTGCTATTTACATTCAGTACAGTGCTTCCTGCTCACAGTGTTCAGCTAGATCCGTTCCTGCTATTTACATTCAGTGCAGTGCGTGCTGCTCACAGTGTTCAGCTAGATCCGTTCCTGCTATTTACATTCAGTGCAGTGCGTCCTGCTCACAGTGTTCAGCTAGATCCGTTCCTGCTATTTACATTCAGTGCAGTGCGTCCTGCTCACAGTGTTCAGCTAGATCCGTTCCTGCTAATTACATTCAGTGCAGTGCGTCCTGCTCACAGTGTTCAGCTAGATCCGTTCCTGCTATTTACATTCAGTGCAGTGCGTCCTGCTCACAGTGTTCAGCTAGATCCGTTCCTGCTATTTACATTCAGTGCAGTGCGTGCTGCTCACAGTGTTCAGCTAGATCCGTTCCTGCTATTTACATTCAGTGAAGTGCGTCCTGCTCACAGTGTTCAGCTAGATCCGTTGCTGCTATTTACATTCAGTGCAGTGCGTCCTGCTCACAGTGTTCAGCTAGATCCGTTCCTGCTATATACATTTAGTGCAGTACGTCCTGCTCACAGTGTTCAGCTAGATCCGTTCCTGTTATCTTCCTACTGACAGGCAGGCTTGTCTGGTTACAGTATATAAAGCTACCTGAAGAAAATTACAGGTGTTCTTTTTGATCCTATTAGTACCACGGTCAGGCAGCTAGACTATTTACATTTAGTACAGTGTGTCCTGCTCACAGTGTTCAGCTAGATCCGTTCCTGTTATTTACATTCAGTGCAGTGCGTCCTGCTCACAGTGTTCAGCTAGATCCGTTCCTGCTATTTACATTCAGTGCAGTGCGTCCTGCTCACAGTGTTCAGCTAGATCCGTTCCTGCTAATTACATTCAGTGCAGTGCGTCCTGCTCACAGTGTTCAGCTAGATCCGTTCCTGCTATTTACATTCAGTGCAGTGCGTGCTGCTCACAGTGTTCAGCTAGATCCGTTGCTGCTATTTACATTCAGTGCAGTGCGTCCTGCTCACAGTGTTCAGCTAGATCCGTTCCTGCTATTTACATTCAGTGCAGTGCGTCCTGCTCACAGTGTTTAGCTACATCCGTTCCTGCTGTTTACATTCAGTGCAGTGCGTCCTGCTCACAGTGTTCAGCTAGATCCGTTCCTGCTATTTACATTCAGTGCAGTGCGTCCTGCTCACAGTGTTCAGCTAGATCCGTTCCTGCTATTTACATTCAGTGCAGTGCGTCCTGCTCACAGTGTTTAGCTACATCCGTTCCTGCTGTTTACATTCAGTGCAGTGCGTCCTGCTCACAGTGTTCAGCTAGATCCGTTCCTGCTATTTACATTCAGTGCAGTGCGTCCTGCTCACAGTGTTCAGCTAGATCCGTTGCTGCTATTTACATTCAGTGCAGTGCGTCCTGCTCACAGTGTTCAGCTAGATCCGTTCCTGCTATATACATTTAGTGCAGTACGTCCTGCTCACAGTGTTCAGCTAGATCCGTTCCTGTTATCTTCCTACTGACAGGCAGGCTTGTCTGGTTACAGTATATAAAGCTACCTGAACAAAATTACAGGTGTTCTATCCCAGCTTAGTGCAGCTACAGGCCATTAGTATGTCTGGAAGGCCAAGAAGGAGAGGCAGACAGTCACAAGCCAATAAGAGAGGGCAAGCAGGCTCTGTGTCTAGTGCTGGTCGTGGAGACGGTGCATCCTCATCAGCACGTGGCCATGGGACACGCTTGGCCTTTTTTTCGGCAGCTGGCCGTGTTGAGCCGCAACATGCGGAAGACTTGGTCGAGTGGATGACCAAGCCGTCCTCATCCTCCTCATCCTCTCTCACCCATGCCCAGGGTGCTTTGTCTGGCAAAGCAGCGGCCTCTTCCCTCAGCTCAATGTCATCAGTGACTCCTTCCCTAGCTCCACCATGTCCTCATGAGGATTCCCTCGAACTGTTTGACCACAGTGTTGGGTACATGCTCCAGGAGGATGCCCAGCGTTTGGAAGGCTCTGATGATGATACTGAGCTCAATGAAGGCAGTAACATGAGCACGGACAGAGGGGGTGCCCAAGAAGGACAGCAATCTGGCAGTCATGCTCCCCCTGCTGCAGCATACTGCCAGGTTTGCTCCAGTGATGAGGAGGGAGGGGATGATGAGGTCACTGACTCAACGTGGGTGCCTGATAGGAGAGAGGAGGAGGAGGAGGAGGAGGAGGAGGAGGTGGCACATCACCAACTAGGCAGGATGCCCTCCAGGGGCCAGCCTAAGGGCAGCACATTGACTGCATCACACCCCAAAGCTCCACATGTGCAGGGCGCTGCAGTCTCTGCGCGTTATTCAAAAAGTTCTTTGGTGTGGGCCTTTTTTGAGACGAGTGCATCAGATCGCACCGCTGCTATTTGCAATATATGTCTCAAGCGTATCTCGCGTGGCCAAAACATCTCCCGCTTGGGTACCACATGCTTGACCAGACATATGTTGACCTGCCATGCAGTTCGTTGGCAAGCGTATCTAAAAGACCCACACCAAAGAACAAAGACGATCTCTCCTTGCTCCTCATCAGCTGAGATTTCCAACCCCACTAGACCTTCAGTCCTCTCTGCGACCTGCAGTGAGAGGAATGAAGGTGTAGAATTAGGTGTGTCACAGCCAAGTACTTATGGGCAATCTGCTTTTGGTACACCGACGTCAGATTGTACCAGGCAAATTTCCCTGCCCCAGCTGCTGCACCGCCGAAAGAAGTTTGCTCCCAGCCATCCACATGCCCAGCGGTTGAATGCTAGCTTGGCAAAATTGCTAGCACTTCAACTGCTGCCTTTTCAGTTGGTAGACTCTGCCCCCTTCCGTGAGTTTGTGGAATGTGCGGTTCCTCAGTGGCAGGTACCCAAACGCCACTTTTTCTCACGGAAGGCGATTCCGGCTCTCTACCGGCATGTGGAAGGCAATGTCCATGCCTCGCTGGACAGGGCGGTCAGCGGTAAGGTGCATATTACCGCTGACTCATGGTCCAGCAGGCATGGACAGGGACGTTACTTAAGTTTCACGGCGCATTGGGTGACTCTGCTGGCAGCTGGGAAGGATGCAGGACAAGGTGCAGTAGTGTTGGAGGTTGTTCCGCCACCACGCCTCCAAAATGCTGATTGTGACACACCTCTCTCCTCCACCCCCTCCTCTTCTTCTTCCTCCATGGCCTCTTCCTCGGAACCAGCGGTGCTCCGTAGGCGTTCAAGGGGCTACGCAAGTACGCAGGCCAAAAGATGCCATGCGGTGCTTGAGCTGGTGTGCTTGGGGGACAGGAGCCACACTGGGGCAGAGGTTCTGTCAGCTCTGCAGGGGCAGGTTCAGAGGTGGTTGACGCCACGCCAACTTAAGGCAGGAATGGTGGTTTGCGACAATGGCACCAACCTCCTCTCTGCCCTCCGACAGGGACAACTGACCCATGTGCCCTGTTTGGCTCACGTCCTTAACTTGGTGGTGCAGCGGTTCTTGGGCAGGTACCCGGGCTTACAGGATGTCCTGAGGCAGGCCAGGAAAGTCTGTGTGCATTTCCGCCGGTCATATAATGCCAGTGCTCGGCTGACGGACCTCCAAAAGGAGTTTAACCTGCCCAACAACCGCCTAATCTGTGACATGCCCACCAGGTGGAACTCGACGTTGGCCATGCTGCAGCGGCTGCACACGCAGCAGAGGGCCATCAATGAGTACCTGTGCGACTATGGCACCAGGACAGGGTCAGGGGACCTTGGTTTTTTTTCCCCACGCCAGTGGGCCATGATCAGGGATGCATGCACTGTCCTGTCACCATTCGAGGAGGCCACGAGGATGGTGAGCACTGACAGTGCATGCATCAGTGACACTGTCCCCCTTGTCCACCTGTTGGAGCACACGCTGCGTGGAATAATGGACAGGGCACTTGAGGCAGAACAGAGGCAGGAAGAGGAGGACTTCCTTAGCTCTCAAGGCCCCCTTTATCCAGACAGTGTTCCTGCGTGCCCGCCGATCACACAGGAAGAGGACGAGGAGGAGGAGGAGGAGGAGGAGGAAGATTGTGTCAGTATGGAGGTGGAGCCTGGCACTCAGCATCAGCAGTCTTTAAGGGATCAGTCCCAAGGAACACATGGACTTGTACGTGGCTGGGAGGAGGTGGCTGCGGACGTTGTTGTCCTTAGTGACCCAGAGGACTCCGGACCGAATGCCTCAGCAAACCTACGCTGCATGGCCTCCCTGATCCTGCAAAGCCTGCGTAAGGATCCTCGTATTCGTGGTATCAAGGAGAAGGACCAATACTGGCTGGCAACCCTCCTTGATCCACGTTACAAGGGTAAGGTTGCGGACCTTATCTTGCCATCGCAGAGGGAGCAGAGGATGAAACATCTTCGGGAGGCCTTGCAGAAAGGTCTGTGCAACGCGTTCCCAGAGACTGGGAGGTTACAAACTCCTGTTTCTGGACAACGTGTTGCTGAGGCTTCGGTCAGTCAAAGAAGGAGCGGTGGAGAAGGTGGCCGTCTGACCGATGCGTTCAGACAATTTTTTGGTCCGCAGCCCCAAGGTATGATCGGTTCCAGCAACCATCGCCAGCGTCTGTTTTACATGGTGCAGGAATACCTAGGGGCAAGATCAGACTTGGACACCTTTCCCACCGAAAATCCTCTGGGTTACTGGGTCTTGAGGATGGATCACTGGCCAGAGCTTGCACAGTATGCAATTGAGCTACTGGCCTGTCCTGCATCCAGCGTTCTTTCGGAACGCACATTCAGTGCTGCTGGAGGCGTGGTAACCGATCACAGGGTGCGTCTGTCCACCGACTCGGTCGATCGGCTGACCTTCATAAAAATGAATCAGTCTTGGATCACCACCAGCTACCAAGCACCTGATGCAGATGTAACCGAATAATTTTTTTTGAAATCTCAGATCCCTTCAAAGACTGCCTATGCTGATGCTGAGTGACTATCCCTGAGTAATTATCCTCTTCCTCCTCAATCATCACGCTGATAGCTTGTAAGAACATTTTTGGTTCTGGGCGCCACCACCAGTGCCTAAGGCACAATTTTTCAGCCCCTGTTTAACAGGGGCGTGTAATTACAATTTTTGATGTAATACTTTGCAGCAGGGCTCGTTCCTGCATTCCAACTAGAGTGTCTGTGAGGGGTTGCAGTGTTGTGGCACCAGCACCAGTGCCTAAGACCCAATTTTTCAGCCCCTGTCTAACAGGGGCGTGTAATTACAATTTTTGATGCAATACTTTGCAGCAGGGCTTGTTCCTGCGTTTCAACTAGAGTGTCTGTGAGGGGTTGCAGTGTTGTGGCACCAGCACCAGTGCCTAAGACCCAATTTTTCTGCCCCTGTCTAACAGGGGCGTGTAATTACAATTTTTGATGCAATACTTTGCAGCAGGGCTCGTTCCTGCGTTCCAACTAGAGTGTCTGTGAGGGGTTGCAGTGTTGTGGCACCAGCACCAGTGCCTAAGGCCTAATTTTTCAGCTCCTGTTCAACAGGGGCATGTAATTACAATTCTTGATCTAATATTTCACAGCAGGGCCCTGTGAGGGCTTACAGTGTTTTGGCCACAGCAACACCTAAGGCCCAAATTTCTGCTGAGTATATAGGGCAGGACCCTACTTTCAAACATCTAACTTACAAACGACTCCTACTTGCAAACGGAAGGAGACAACAGGAAGTGAGATGAAATCTACCCCTAAGGAAGGGAAATTCTCTCCTGTAAGAGTTAATATGGGAAAACAATTTTTCCTTTCCACTGATGCTTTCCAATCCTTGTTCCACAAAAAAACACAAATTTTCAAAAAACATTTTTCATTGGGACAAAAAAGTGAGGTGAAATCTTCTGAAGAGGAGGAAAGACGCAAAACAAATGTCACAGGGGTGATAACCCTTCCCTATGTTTTCCAAAAAGCTTAGAAAAGATTTTTTGGCTGGAGCTAAACACATTAAAAATGTTCAAAATTACAAACAGATTCTACTTAACAACAAACCTACAGTCCCTGTCTTGTTTGCACCGCCTGTATACTGCTGTTCAGAGTATATAGGGACCTTTCCTTATTTTAATTTGGGTGCGGGGTTCCCCTTAATATCCATACAAGACCCAAAGGGCCTGGTAATGGACTGGGGGGTACCCATGCCGTTTGTCTCACTGATTTTCATCCATATTGCCATGACCCGACATGACATTAAACCCGCAAGCAGTTTTAAATGAGATTTTTTCCTTTAAAAATGACATTTGGTGCAGGGACTGTTCTAAACATGGGAAACACGCGTCACTTTACAGGCATACTATAGACACCCCCCAGGTACGATATTTAAAGGAATATTTCACTTTTTTTTTTTTTACTTTAAGCATCATTAAAATCACTGCTCCCGAAAAAACGGCCGTTTTTAAAAGTTTTTTTTGCATTGATACATGTCCCCTGGGGTAGGACCCGGGTCCCCAAACCCTTTTTAGGACAATACCATGCAAATTAGCCTTTAAAATGAGCACTTTTGATTTCGAACGTTCGAGTCCCATAGACGTCAATGGGGTTCTAACGTTCGTGCGAACTTGCGGTCCGTTCGCGGGTTCTGGTGCGAACCGAACCGGGGGGTGTTCGGCTCATCCCTACTCTTCAGTTTGTGCTTGTGGGTTTATATCTGATTTTCAGTACATGTAGTCAGTTCATATCTGTTTTTCAGTGCGTTTTTGTCCGCTCATTTCTGATTTTCAGCTCACTCTTCACAGGCCTTGCTGTTTTTCAGTGCGTTCTGTTAGTTCGTTTTGACCAGCCGACCGCTTTGAAGCCATGTTAAAGGTACATGCTCGTTGTAGAGTTCGTGCTATGTGGGTGCTTGGTGTTGGGGTTATTACTTTGACCCAAGTATAGTCCATGAAAAGCGTGGGGAGGAGTTCATGGACAAGGAATTGGTTGCTGCAGTGTGACCAATTCTCTCATATGCCTTTGCTGCGTGAGATCCAGGAGAATAACCCTGATGATTTCAGGAATTTTCTCTGGATGACGGACCCCGTTTTTCACAATCTGTTGGCTTTGCTGTCCCCTTATATTACGAAGCAGGACACCTGCATATGGCAAGCCATCACTCCTCGCCACGTTGTGGTACTTGGCGATGGGGAGAAGTCTACAGGACCTCAAGTTCTCTACAGGCATCTCCCCCAGACTCTGGGGATCATTATCCCAGAGACCTGTTCTGCTATCATTCAGGTCCTGCAGAAGGACTATATTAGGGTAAGTTTCCTCCTTTAACATCACATTCTAAGTATTTAATATATGCTAATGTATTGTATTTCTTTCATCATTCCCTAATTACCATGATTGTAATATGCTGTGAATGTCCTCTTTATCCTCATGCATGCTGGAAGTTTTTAGTGCTCTTTTTTGTCCTTCGTGCATATTTGCCTTCACTAACCTCCCCAGCATGCTATCCTGGGCCCATACACACCTAGCCTAGTCACTTAACAATGTATTTTGTCAGCTCCATAGTACTGCTTTACCCTAAACACCCCCTAAAATGTGTCCAAATGTTATTGTTGTCCTTAAACTCATTTATAACCCCCCCGAAAATTTTTCCAATGGGCCATCAGAGGGGGGAGGAATCTGATAAGTGGACCTTATATTTTTGTCTTTAAATACTCCTTAAACTAAATGTTATACTGATGTTGGCCAAGAATGTTTGTACTAAAAAGTACTAATTTTTTTTTTAATGTTTTGACTTCACAGTTTCCTTCAACGCCACAGGAATGGCAGACTGTGGCATCCCACTTTGCCGACCGTTGGGACTTTTCCAACTGTGGAGGGGCAATTGATGGGAAGCAAGTCCACATCGCCCCACCACCCCATTTAGGGTCATACTATTTTAATTATAAGGGTTTCAATAGTATCATGTTGATGGCAATGGTGTCAGTGACATACAAGTTTCTCTATGTGGACATGGGGAAGATAGGCCGGATGTCGGTTGGTGGAGTCTCCTGAGTTCTACACACGTCTACACAGTGGTGGCTTGGGATTGCCACCTGCGGAAGAGAACGTGGAAGGACTCCCGTTTGTTTTTATAGCTGATGAAGCATTTGGTCTGGGTGATCACATGATGAGGCCATTCCCCCAGAGAACCCTCACCCCAGAAAAGAGGGTTTTTAATTTCCGGCTGGCCAGAGCCAGAAGAGTCATGGAAAACACTTTTGGGATAATGGCTAGCCAGTTCTGCCTATTTCTAATGGCTATAAATATGCCAGAGTACAAATGTAACCACGTCGTGTTAGCATGCTGCATCTTGCACAACTTTTTAAAGAGAAATGCTACTAATTATGTAGCCTCAGTTGGGCCTGAGGCCTGACTTCATGAACCAACAATGACGTCCCTGCAAGCTGGCCGTCCTGGCTTGCCTCCCCGAAGTGCCCATGAAGTGTGTCAAAAATATGTGCAATGTTTTACGGGTAAGGGGGCCATTGCTATGCCAGCAAATTTTTAAATATTTACAAAATTAAAAAAAGAAAAATGATATGATAAAATCTTGAATTGGATTTACTACTTGTGTTTCTTTTATCTGTCTCCTAGGTTCTCCTAGTGCACTTGTAGTGCCAAGTGGTTTTTCCGTTATTAAATAACACTCATTGTCACTGTAAACACCAACTTAATACAAAAACTGGTATTGAGGATTGAAAGAAGAAGCCACAAATTGTTGAGTATAAAACCTTTTACTCCGTGCACATGCACATGTGCATTGTAAAACCTTTTTTGTAAAAAAAAAAAACATCTTTGTTTTATAAATTTTCACCTTGAAAATATTATTTTGGTACATAAACAGGCATGTTTCAAAACATAACATACACTACTCAGGAACTTACAAAGTTCAACATTGAAAAACTGAAGGCAATATCAGACATTATAGTGTCAAAAATGTCTTGATATTGTCTTCATCAGATAGGGTGATGTCACCCCTGTAAAAGCCAAATTTAGAAGATGCACACAATTTGGGAGTAAACATGGGGTTTTCCCTCCTGATCCCATGCCTAATGTCAACATGTGCTATTTCCCATCATGGGGGATTAATGGACGTGTTTTGGGGGTGCAACCCCTTCCTCTCACCTACTAGAGTTGCGAGGAATAGGTTGCACCCACAAAATGCGTACATTGATATCCCCTGATGGCAGATAGCACATGTTGACACACCGTGTGCATCTTCCAAATTTGGCTTTTAAAATGTATAAAAAGGTTATTTTTTTTTTTTTTAAGTTTTTTTTTTTTATTTAGATTCTCCCTAGTACATCAATCATGTTCTTCATTCTTTGTGTAGCACTAACTCACGGTGGAGCTGCTGGTTTAAATGGGTCTGTTACCTTCACTTTGCTTCCCTCTGTTTCACTGGCACCGGGTCTAGGGGTTCCGTTGAGTTTACTGCTGGATGACACACGCACCAACACTGGAGTACGTTTTCAATGCTTTATTAAACAGTCAAACTTTAGGAAGTAGCAGGAAAGAGGCGGAAAAAGAAACTTTCAGGGGAAACTCAAATATCTTCTTACAAGATTTTAGCGACAAATGTCCCGGTAGAATTCAGATAGTTATGTGGAATACGTTCCCCTCATGGAAAGCACTCTTTGCTCGTCTGGATAGGCCTCTCTTACTGGTCTAGCAGCCAGTATGCAGCACGAATCTAAAGTCTCTGCCACAGACTTATTTGGGGGGGTAAATCTGCACAATCCTCTGCCACAGGATATATCTGATCTTCTGCAGTGAACAGTCAGTCACAGTGCCTGAACCTTTAAGCTGAACCGGCGACACTATGCTGTATAATTACTTCTTTTGGATACGTCCTTTAACCGAGTCACCAGGCCCCTCTATAGACCAGCACGCTGCATGATCTCTCCAAGACGGGTCCTCCCCTGGGATCTCCTCGGCTGTTCATCTTCGTCACACAGGACCGACAGCTCAGGACTATTCCTTGGCCGCGGTGGCAGGCCCCAGACAAGCCTCTGGACCCACCCCTGTGCCGTAGCATCCTGGGCCTCCCGATTGGAGGACTGCAAGGTAGCTCCTTAACGCATACCTGTCAGCCAGGAGGGCCAGCAGGTGGCTGTAAAACGACCCTAGAACATGGCGTCTGTCCCATAAATACCCCCTTCCCAGAATTCAACTCGGAGGACCACCTCCACCGAGCTTGTCTCTGAGACAGAGGAGCATCTATACACTTTGACACGTTGCCCTTCCAACACTGACTAATGGTAACAGCGACACCCACCGGCCAGCAAGGAAGCACACACAACGTCAGCCAAGCTGGAACAGAGGCGAACTTTAACCTTCCTAAGACACAATTTACTAAATTCACCTAATCTGCGGTAGATTGAAAATCTACCAGCGCTACATTTGTTCAATCTCCTTGGTTTTTTCCTTGATGAGGTCTAAATCCCAACTACAAAACATTATCTCCTGGATTAGCCTTTGTGCACTGTCAGTCGTGAAATGAGTAGATTGTTCTTCCACAACATGCACATCACCTAAAAGAAAAAATACACACCATGTATTATAAATATGCAGGCATACATCTATTACCTGAATCTGTGGTGTCAGACACTCACCTGTTGTGGTGACAATTTCCACCACCTCTCCTTGCTCCACATCCTGAGGTTCTTCAGGAGGTGGGGGGGTTCCTGTTGTCCTCTGACGTCCTGAGTCTTTTCTCCCGTATGAGAATGAAACAAAAGGTATACTTAGCACACAGATATTTGTGGCCAGAAATATGAATGTAAAGCATTGTTTGGAAGTGGGGTACAATTGTCTGTTTGGGCAGAGTTCCAAGTTGAAGACCATTATTCCCTTAACAAACCTGCAATACTTTTTTGGACACGTTTCACACATGGAGACACCCCAAGCGTTCACTGGAGTACCTGTGTGGGACACCCTAAAAAGTTTGTTCTTTGTCCCACATTAGTGCTCCTGAGTCCAGATGTGAAAACAGCTGCTGAGTGTCCTCTCCTTACATTACACTGAATCAAGTTTGCTATTCATTCTAGTTACAAACACATCTAGACAACAATGTCCTAAAATTCTTTTAATACAAATTAGCATGACCAAATGTAGTTAACCCTGAATCTGCCTAAAACATTGTATTTAGTTGGTGAATGAACAATGTTTACTACGAACGATTACTGTGCCCACGAGCCTGAAAGTTGCCATTTTAAACTGTACAACAGTAAAGAAAAGCACATGGCGCAGCATGCAAGTAATAATACTTATCGGAACACACGACAACTACTTACTTTTTAGAATCACTTTCTTGATCCTTCTGTACTGATTCTGCTCCCTCAATTTAAGGTCTGACCAGCGTTTCCTCAATTGCTCCTTGGATCGTCGTACCCCAAAATTCCTGTGCAGACTCTTCACAACTTTAGTCATGATCTCGGCCTTTCTCACATTTGGGTTTAGGTACGGTCCATACGTCCCATCATAGTCGGTCCTCTTCAAGATGTCCACCATCTCCACCATCTCTACAAAGGCCATATTTGAGGCCTTAAATCTTCTCTTCTGGGATCAGGACGTTTCGGGCTCCGGGCTTTCCTCCTACTCGTTGCTGCTATTACGCACCTGCTGTGTCTCCGCCATGTTCATCTCCCACTGCGCCGAAAGAAAAGGGGCGGGGAATATTCTAGAAAGAATGTCAGGGGCGGGCGACGCGGGCAGAGTTTCACACATGCGCAGTGTATATAAAGCTAACTCGCGTTTGTCATACCTACGTTCTGTGTGCGTAGGAAGGAGGACGTTCTAACGAAGGTTACATTTTAACTTGGGACATCAGTGGCCTATACTGATTCAAGATTGAGGCTTATATTGGGATAGGATTAGGAGAGTTTAGCCTGATATTAGTGTTTTTGTTTTGTATTTTGTCTTGCAGCAAATATGAAACAATTCAAAGACCTGGAATTTATGGGCCATTTCATTGAAAAATACAGGGATATGTGTAATTTGTGGGAGGTTAAAAACCCCTTATATCGAAATAAACCAGCTAGGAAGGCATTGCTGGAGAAACTGCTGCAATTTGTGACAATTCCCAACACAGACATCAAGTTTGTGGAGAGGAAAATTGGTAGCTTGAGAAGCACGTATAGGAAGGAGCTTAATAAGGTCCAGGCTTCCATGAGATCAGGAGCAGCAGCAGAGGAAGTGTATGTACCCAGTATGTGGTACTACAACAGGATGCGGTTTCTGGAAGACCAGATGGAAGTCAGGAAATCACTTTCTACACTTCCATCCAGCCTTCCCTCAACCCCAGCTGATGCTTCCGAGGTCCAATCTGGGCCTTCCATCCTGGAAGAAGTGGAGGAGCCCAGCTAGAGCCAGGTATAGTATAGTTTTTAACATATTTATTGTCCAAAAATTATGGTTGTTAACTAGATGTTATTATTGATAACAAATGAATGATTTAACAAAAAGAGTTTTACATATCAATAGACAATAGGGGCCAAAAATGATTGGGACAAGAATGAAAAATGCTGGGCTCAGAATGATAGTGTTTTCTATTTATTACCATTCAATTTGCAACAGTCATGAGCTGAAAATTGTGTGTGATTGATGAACCAAAAACTAAAATTATGTCTCTTTTTCATACACAGGAAGACCTCAGCCAGGATGAGGCTCTAGAATGTGGCACACAGGAGGAGGCAGGGGTAAATGTCAGCCAGGAGGTGGCGGAGGTAAGTGTCAGCCAGGAGGTGGCCAGGTCCAGTAGGAGCCTCACCCAATCCCAGGTGCCTCCCCTCTGCCTTCCATCAAAAAGGGCCGGGAAGGGGAGTAATGTGGAGGAGGCAGCACTAGGCCTCATTAAGGAGGCTAATGCAGCCCTGAAAAGTCCCCCAATGCTGAAGAGGCCTATGGCTGCTATGTAGCTGCAAAATTGCAGCAAATGGAGGAGGGACAATGCCTCAGGTGTGAGAAAATTATTTTTGAGGCCATTCATAAGGGGTTGAGTGGCCAAATTAGTGATAACATGCACTTAGTTGCACTCTCCCATTCTCCTCCTCCTCCTTCCACTAGTCCACCTTCAGAGCCACAGCCTCCAAGGAAGGCTGCAGGGAAGGCTGCAGGGAAGCGTGGATGGAAGGCTGCAAGGAAGACAAGAAAGTGATGGCCTGGGTTCAGTCTGATCTGACAGAAGACGCAGGCTGTGTAGTACCACAGCCTGGGGACAGATATGTCATCTGCTGCTGTTCATGATCTCTGGGAGTCCAGGACCAGATTGTGCTCCCTATTATATGAACTTCTCAGGCTACCAATTTTAATTTACAAAGAATTGATGTGTGCCCTGGGGGCCAAAGGCTTCGCAAATTCAAGCAGTTTCTCCAGCGTTGCCTTCCTCTTTATTTTGTTATTATGAGTCAGAATGAAAGGTTTTTTTATATGAAAATACTTGCCTATGTGTTTTTCTTCAAATAGGACAGTTTGTTTGTGAGTAGGCAGGTACATTTCCAAAATACAATGTCTAATTAACAAGGGACAACAACCAACCTCCTTGAGCTTTATAAAAATACAAGATAATAATGTTGTTGTGGAAACTTGACACACCAAAAAAAAAAAAAGGAGATCACTAGAAACTAATTTAAATTTAATCCAAAAAACAGGAGATCTTGATTAAAAATGAAAAAAAGATGACTATAAAAAATAATTCTAAACATTATAATGGAGATCTGGCTTTAAAAACAAAAAATATTATTCAGGAGATCACGAGAAATAATAAAGAAATACGTTTGTGTGAATATCAGCAGTAAAACAACTTCATTCTTCAAGCGATCCAAAAACTTACAGCGTGATGAATATGCTAGCTCTATTATGAACGCTAGTTTTACCAGACCAAGCGCTTCTGTCTCTTACTTGATTCTGAGCATGTGCGATTTTTGGTGCGTCGGAATTGCATACAGACTATCGCATTTTCGGCTAGGAACTTTTTCGACCGAAAAATTGAGAACCTGCTCTCAATCTTTTGCTGGCTGGAATTCTGCCAGCAAAAGTCTGATGGAGCATACACACGGTCGCATTCTCCAATCAAAAGCTCTCATCAGAGTTTTTCTGGTGGAATTTCCGATCGTGTGTACGGGGCATTAGTAGCAGCTGAAAAACACCCCCACAGCATGATGCTGCCACCACCATGCTTCACTGTTGGGACTGTATGGGACAGGTGATGAGCAGTGCCTGGTTTTCTCCACACATACCGCTTAGAATTAAGGCCAAAAAGTTCTATCTTGGTCTCAGACCAGAGAATCTTATTTCTCACCATCTTGGAGTCCTTCAGGTGTTTTTTTAGCAAACTCCATGCGGGCTTTCATGTGTCTTGCACTGAGGAGAGGCTTCCGTCGGGCCACTCTTCCATAAAGCCCCAACTGGTGGTGGGCTGCAGTGATGGTTGACTTTCTACAACTTTCTCCCATCTCCCGACCGTATCTCTGGAGCTCAGCCACAGTGATCTTTGGGTTCTTCTTTACCTCTCTCACCAAGGCTCTTCTCCCCCAATAGCTCAGTTTGGCCAGACGGCCAGCTCTAGGAAGGGTTCTGGTCATCCCAAATGTCTTCCATTTAAGGATTATGGAGGCCACTGTGCTCTTAGGAACCTTAAGTGCAGCAGAAATTTTTTTGTAACCTTGGCCAGATCTGTGCCTTGCTACAATTCTGTCTCTAAAGCTCTTCAGGCAGTTCCTTTGACCTCATGATTCTCATTTGCTCTGACATGCACTGTGAGCTGTAAGGTCTTATATACACAGGAGTGTGGCTTTCCTAATCAAGTCCAATCAGTATAATCAAACACAGCTGGACTCAAATGAAGGTGTAGAACCATCTTAAGGATGATCAGAAGAAATGGACAGCACCTGAGTTGAATATATGTTAAATATATGAGTGTCACGGAAAAGGGTCTGAATACAACTGTAAAGAATAACAAATAACAAAAAAATAGTTACACAGTTTCTCATTGATCATACAAAAAGAGCATTTCAACCTGTACACTGATAATTCTAACGGTACACCTCAAAGTGTGTAGTCACCCAATCAGCCCAGAGGTGGCTGCATTAATTAAGCATTTAGATGGATTTGTTTGAAGGAGATGTCTCTCAGATGCATTAAAGAAAGGGGCACAAGGGAGTAAATATATTAAAACCAGAGTAAAAAAGTGACATAGGATCTAATGGATCCCTCATTGCTCATGGTTAAAAATAGGATTTTAATCTATTCTCCACCATGAACGAGACTACAAAGTATAGACTCTATCAGGTATAGCAATGGTGCGGACTTATAATACAAGAGCATAACTATTTTAGTGAGCTCAAGGGGAGAAATATAATTACAATTTGGTCCCCTTATTGTAAGTCTGCTTAGTGTCCTAATATAGAATTTAACACATTCCTTAGAAAGTATAATATTAATGCAATCTAATGTGGTATCTACAATTTACACAAAGAGATATATACAGGAGAACAAGCAATGCACTGCTCATATCTAACTCTTATGTGTCAAAAGGGGGAAGGGGTGTTTAACCACCCAAAATTGTATAGCAAAGGAAAGACACACTAAG
The DNA here is from genome assembly GCA_037952925.1 of Lithobates clamitans. Taxonomy (NCBI): domain Eukaryota; kingdom Metazoa; phylum Chordata; class Amphibia; order Anura; family Ranidae; genus Lithobates; species Lithobates clamitans. Next base: position 2,215,102 of record JBBGZY010000135.1, read on the forward strand.
GAGAGATATACGTGCTGCTCACCCCAATATGAACAGAAAAAATAGAGAAAAGGTCCCCCAGGGGGATTATACTTTCTAAGGAATGTTTTAAATTCTGTATTAGGACACTAAGCAGATGGGTAAGCCCGCCCGCATGGCGGAGGTGACGACAGTGGTCGGGGCTTTGCCTTCAGGGACGCAGAGGGAGCCACACGAGGCACGTCAATTGGCGGCCATAGTCTCTCTCTGCATTGCCGGGGTGGAGGGCAGAACACTCGACACCTGTAGCTATTTTCATTAGTTCCCTTGTAATTAAGGGTGCTATTTAATCCTTGGAATAAGGGTTGATTCGATTGTGATCCCCTCACACCTCTTTTTGGACAGCCAGACTTTTCTCCCAAACCGTAGGAACAAGCAATAACTTCTTTACTAGTATTGTGTTAGATTTCATTAGATCAATATTTTTATTCTTATTTAATTCTGATTTATATGTATATTAGCTTTGGATGTTGTAGAGTTAAATACTCCGCAACATCATATACACTTCATTTCAATTGCACCTCACAAACATATTCGTTGTTTTTTCACTTCCCACTTGCTTTCCCAACAATCACTCACATTGCCTTCATTCCTTATGTATATTTATTTTTTCTTTTTCCTCACCACCAAATCATTTGCATGTATTTTTAGTACTTTTAGTTTCGGTTTTTAACCATTTTCACATTCTTCACCAGCTCACTGTGCTTATATTTCATACTTTTAACTCTATTTCTTGTCACTGTTAGTGTCAGAGTTCAAAGACAAGGTCATCTCTGGCATATTCTATATCAATTATATGAATATAGTCATCACTATTATATTAATATCATTTCTTTTACTTGATAAATTATTATAATTTGTAACAGGGTTTATTCATGAGCTAATGCTCTGATAATTGTCATAGGTTCTGGCCCCACCCCCCTCGGTGCATTGGTTGGGGACACCGGTACATGTGACTCTCTGTAAGTCGCATTAAGTGAATCCTTGACCCCCCTCTGGGGTGCTGTGGCATGCGGGCACACTGGATGGTCTGACGGCTATGTGGGGAGGCTCTGACTGAGGGGGATATCCAAATTCAGTGGTAATTATGTGCAATGTGTTATTTAACAATTTTGCATACATTATAACCCTTTCAAATGAATTTTATATGTTATTATAAACTTTGTTTTTTTAGCAAACTCATCCTCTGAAGAGACCCCAACACCATGGGTCGAAACGCATCAGGATTGTTGTGCAATAGTCATTATCATATGCTATGTATAACCTATATATTTGCTATTACCTGTATTTGGCATGGGTATATTCCCATTTGAGCTCATATTTCAACACTCATTTATCAATCTTTTTATTCATCATTTTAATAAAGAATTTCAATGCTTTTTCCAATTTTTTTGTTCATATCTATAGTTAGCTGCCTAAAAAAAACCCTGGGGGACCTTTTCTCCACAGGGTCTGAATACTTAGGACCATGTTATATTGAAGTTTTTCTTTTTTAATAAATCTGCAAAAATATCAACAATTCTGTGTTTTTCTGTCAATATGGGTTGCTGTGTGTACACTAATGAGGAAAAAATGAACTTAAATGATTTTAGCAAATGGCTGCAATGTAACAAAGAGTGAAAAATTTGAAGGGGTCTGAATACTTTCCGTCCCCACTGTATGTATTGAAAGAGTTAATTATGCGGGCGCATGGGGTCCACGCTGGTTCCCGGTGGGACTCACTCTGTCACTGGGGGGTGGCAGAGTCAAGCTGCACTGGTGGAATGAGACACTGCTCTGTGGTGTCTCCTTCAAAATGTTGAATCCCAAACAGGTGAATATATCATGGGATCGAGAGGCACCTGTATGTCAGCTTCAGGTTATGATACAGAGGGGCGCCATCATAATGTTGATGTCACATGAGCACATACACCAGAGAGTCCAGAAGAAGAAGAAGAGTGAAAGAGAGAAAAAGGCCCCGTGTGCACCGGGCTAGGGATGAGCCGAACACCCCCCGGTTTGATTCATAGAAGAACATGCGAACAGGCAAAAAACTTGTTCAAACACGCAAACCCCGTTAAATTCTATGGGACAAAAAAGTGAAAAATCAAAAGTGCTAATTTTAAGGGTTAATATGCAAGTTATTGTCATAAAAAGTGTTTGGGGACCTGGGTCCTGTCCCAAGGGACGTGTATCAATGCAAAAAAAGTTTTAAGAATGGCCATTTTTTCAGGAGCCGTGATTTTAATAATTCTTAAAGTGAAACAATAAAAGTGAAATATTCTTTTAAATTTCATACCTGGGGGGTGTCTATAGTATGCCTGTAAAGTGGCACATTTTTCCCATGTTTAGAACAGTCCCTGCACAAAATGACATTTCTAAAGGAAAAAAAGTAATTTAAAACTACTCACAGCTATAATGAATTGTCTATGGGAGAAATCAAAAGTGCTAATTTTAAAGGCTTATACGCATGGTATTGTCATAAAAAGTGTTTGGGGACCTGGGTCCTGCACCAGGGGACATATATCAATGCAAAAAAAGTTTTAAAAATGGCAGTTTTTTCAGGAGCAGTGATTTTAATAATGCTTAAAGTGAAACAATAAAAATGAAATATTCCTTTAAATTTCGTACCTGGGGGTGTCTATAGTATGCCTGTAAAGTGGTGCATTTTCCCCCTGTTTAGAACAGTCCTTGCACAAAATGATATTTCTAAAGGAAAAAAAGGTAATTTAAAACTACTAGCCGCTATAATGAAACCTTTGGGTTTGGTATAACTATTAAGGGGAACCCTGAACCAAAATTAAAAAAAAAAACTGGTGGGGGTCCCCCCAAATTCTATACCAGGCCAATTTTTTTTTTTATTGCGTAGGGGTCCCCCTCAAGATCCATACCAGACCCTTGAGGTCTGGTATGAATTTTAAGGGGAACCCCGCGCCAAGATTTAAAAAAAATTGCGTGGGGGTCCCCACAAAAATCCATTACCAGACCCTTATCTGAGCATGCAACCTGGCAGGCCGCAGAAAAAGATGCAAAAGGGGCATGAGAGAGTGACCCTCTCCTGAACCATACCACTTGCCCTCAACGTGGGGAGGGTGCTTTGGGGTAGCCCCCCAAAGCACCTTGTCCCCATGTTGATGGGGACAAGGGCCTCATCCCCACAACCCTTGTCCGGTGGTTGTGGGGGTCTGCGGGCGGGGGGCTTATTGGAATCTGGAAGCCCCCTTTAACAATAGGACCCCCAGATCGCACCCGTACCATTTCACAAAAATGTGTCAAAATGTTAAAAAACCACAAGACACACCTTGGGACAAGTCCTTTATTAAAAAATAAAAAATAAAAATGTCCCACTAAGTCCATTAATCTTCTTCTATGGCTCCGCCGATGGACCGAATTTTTTTTTTTAAAAACGCCACCGATCTGCCTCCATGGGAGGCTTCCACCATCTGACGCGTCCTCGCAGGTGACAGTTCTTATATAACTGAGGGCGGGGCCACACAGTGATGTGCCCGCGTGACCTCACCCCCCTCTGACGCACAGGGACTTCCCTATGGCTTCCCCGTGGTGTCAGGCGTCAGGAGCCTCCCATGGAGGCGGATCGGTGGCAGGTTTTTTTCTCTTTTTGGTCCATCGGCAGAGCCATAGAAGAAAATGAATGGACATTTTTATTTTTTTATTTTTTAATAAAAAACTTGTCCCAAGGTGTGTCTTATGGTTTTTAACATTTTGACACTTTTTTGTGACATGGTACGGGTACAATTTACCCGTTACCATTTCAAACAGGGGGGATGGGATCTGGGGGTTCCCTTGTTAAAGGGAGCTTCCAGATTCTGATAAGCCCCCCACCCACAGACCCCCACAACCACCGGGCAAGGGTTGTGGGAATGAAGCCCTTGTCCCCATCAACATGGGGACAAGGTGCTTTGGGGGGCTACCCCAAAGCACCCTCTCCATGTTGAGGGCAAGTGGTATGGTTCAGGAGGGGGTCACTCTCTCATGCCCCCTCTTTTCCTGCGGCCTGCCAGGTTGCATGCTCAGATAAGGGTCTGGTATGGATTTTTGTGGGGACCCCCACGCAACTTTTTTTAATCTTGGCGTGGGGTTCCCCTTAAAATTCATCCACCACCGGGCAAGGGTTGTGGGAATGAAGCCCTTGGTCCCATCAACATGGGGACAAGGTGCTTTGGGGGCTACCCCAAAGCACCCTCCCCATGTTGAGGGCATGTGGCCTGGTACAGTTCAGTAGGGGGGTGCTCTCTCATCCCCCCTCTTTTCCTGCAGCCTGCCAGGTTTGCTAAGGGTCTGGTATGGATTTTTGGGGGAGCCCCACGCCATCTTGGTGCGGGGTTCCCCTTAAAATCCATACCAGACCTGAAGGGTCTGGTATGGATTTTGGGAGGGACCCCTATGCCATTTTTTAAAAATAAATTTGGCACAGGGTTCCCCTTAATATTCATACTAGAACTGAAGGACCTGGTATGGAATTTGGGGGACCCCCATGCATTTTTTTTAAATTTTGGTTCAGGGTTCCCCTTAATATTCATACCAGACCCAAAAGGCCTGGTAATGGACTGGGGGATCTCATGCGTTTTTTTTCAATGACTTTTATCTCTTTTGCCGGGACCCGACAATTTATTATAGCCGCTAGTAGTTTTAAATGACTTTCTTTCCTTTAGAAATGTCATTTTGTTCAGGGACTGTTCTAAACACGGGAAAAATGTGCCACTTTACAGGCATGCTATAGACACCCCCCAGGTACGAAATTTGAAGGACTATTTCACTTTTATTGTTTCACTTTATGCATTATTAAAATCACTGCTCCTGAAAAAACGGCCATTTTTAAAACTTTTTTGCATTGATACATGTCCCCTGGGGCAGGACCCAGGTCCCATAACACTTTTTATGACAATACCATGCATATAAGCCTTTAAAATTAGCACTTTTGATTTCTCCCATAGATAATTCATTATAGCCACGAGTAGTTTTAAATGACTTTTTTTTCCTTTAAAAATGTCATTTTGTGCAGGGACTGTTCTAAACACGGGAAAAATGCGCCACTTTACAGGCATGCTATAGACACCCCCCAAGTATGAAATTTAAAGGAATATTTCACTTTTATTGTTTCACTTTAAGCATTATTAAAATCACTGCTCCCGAAAAAACAGCTGTTTTTAAAACTTTTTTTGCATTGATCCATGTCCCCTGGGGCAGGACCCAGGTCCCCAAACACTTTTTATGACAATACCATGCACATAAGCCTTTAAAATTAGCACTTTTGATTTCTCCCATAGACTTTTAAAGGGTGTTCCGCTGCTTTCGAATTTGCCATGAACACCCCAAATTGTTCGCTATTCTGCGAACAGGCGAACACCCGATGTTCAAGTCGAACTTACGTTCGACTCGAACTTACGTTCGACTCGAACATCAGGCTCATCCCTACACCGGCTAGTTGGCCCTGCCCTGTGTGCACTGGGCTAGTTGGCCCGTCCGCGTGCATATGGTGGTGATAGGGTTGCTGATAAAGAGGAAGGCATCAACCGCAAAAGAGTTTAAAGTATGCACTGCATCCACTAGGTCTAGGCTGGATATATTTATGTTATTATGTATCATTTTGATGAGGCTCTATCACCAATGCTTTTTCCTCCACAGTTTGTACACCGGAGAAGGAGGGGTATAGTAATCAAGACTGTATAATTAGTAACGCATCATAGAATGTACCCTGGTGGCTAATAGAAGCCCCCGTTCGAAAAAGACTTGACAGGGTTAATGCAAGTAAATCACCAGGACCAGATGGCTTACATCCGAGAGTCCTCAAAGAATTCAGTCAGGTTATAGCCAGACTGCTATTTCTAATTTTTATGGATAGCGTATTAATATGAAAGACTTCAATATTAATATAAAAAAGAAGTTAGATAAAGTGGACCGTGAAACGCAAAAAAAGAAAGTGAAGAAGTTCACTAGGGATTCAAATGATTTTAGAACCAACAAGATATATACGTGGCAGAATATAAATGATGGAAGCCAGGTGGTAACCATTGGAGACTCAAGCCATGAGGTGGAACCCGGCGCAAAGAAATCTATACCTAAAATAACCCAGAAGAAATATGGGCAAAAAAGTATAGTGAAGAAAAATGAGCAGGGATCTACAAACCCCTCCCATAATGGGGAAAACTCAGCGAAGAACCACAATAGTGAATATGTTCACTCCCCCAGACCCCCTCGACAGGGAAGAGGAGATTATGACTATCATACACCCAGACCCTACAGGGGAAATACCCCCCAAGGAAAGGGAGGTTATGATTATCCATCACCATATAGAAGTGATGGCCCACGAGGATACCCCCCTCCACAGGAATATCAACAGTGGAGACAATATCCCCCATTGAATCAACATCCAGAGGGAAATGGGGTTCCATTGTATAACAGATATACTAGTCTGGAAGAAGGGGGCTATTATGACCAGCAGTCATATAACCAGCCTTTTTTAGGATCACGGGGAGGGGAGGGAGGCGGGGTACTCCGAGAGGATATCCCCGGATACAACAACAGAGAGGTGGAGGAAGGCCTGGACCCCCAAACACACAAAATATGAACACAAAGCCCCTACCAAAAGAAGGAGGGGATGCAGGGGGGGGGAGATCCAAGCAATCCAAAAAAACGACCGAGGGACATGTGAACACGGGGATCTACAATCTGAGTGGAATTGAGTTGGATCATAAAGAAAAGAAAGGGGGATTGGGGTATAAATACCCCTGGGATTTTTTAAGGTGCTTTTCAAAATTTTGTTGGGTCAATAGAAAATAAATAATTTACCTCACAAGAAGAGGAAAAAGACATTGTATGCAAATGGCCAAACTGGCTGATAAATTTCAAATTTCATATCTTTAATAGTTACAAATAATAACAAAACAATCATCTAAAAACATATACAATCTTGAACAAACATAATCAAATAAAGAAATATTTAAAATTTGACACCACTAAGCGATACCAATCTCAACATGTTTCGCTCAATAGCTGAGCTTCATCAGGAGTTTTTTGGTACAGGTGTGGCATACTATAGATAAAGAGAAGAGAAGAAAACAAAACAAAATATAAATACAATGCTTACAAAACACTTGAAGATATTAATTTATCAAAAAAGTAGAGTACATAATACTCCTTGTTCATACTGATTAGTCTATGTATTATTATAGACTTGTAGAAAAGTATGGAAGATTTACTTGTATATATTGTCTGTATGCAAATATATATACATCAGTTGATGTGTCTTCAGCACTACTCAATGTACTCTACTTTTTTGATAAATTAATATCTTCAAGTGTTTTGTAAGCATTGTATTTATATTTTGTTTTGTTTTCTTCTCTTCTCTTTATCTATAGTATGCCACACCTGTACCAAAAAACTCCTGATGAAGCTCAGCTATTGAGCGAAACATGTTGAGATTGGTATCGCTTAGTGGTGTCAAATTTTAAATATTTCTTTATTTGATTATGTTTGTTCAAGATTGTATATGTTTTTAGATGATTGTTTTGTTATTATTTGTAACTATTAAAGATATGAAATTTGAAATTTATCAGCCAGTTTGGCCATTTGCATACAATGTCTTTTTCCTCTTCTTGTGAGGTAAATTATTTATTTTCTATTGTCCCAACAAAATTTTGAAAAGCACCTTAAAAAATCCCAGGGGTATTTATACCCCAATCCCCCTTTCTTTTCTGTATTTATTTAACAGGGATTCGGTGCTAAGGGTTAACTGTCCATGCCCTCTAACAATTATTTCTTGGATCATAAAGAAATTAACATCTTAAATCTGGGCCTCAAGTGTGCTCCAAAAAAAAGAATGAATAAATTTCAGGTGTATATTGATACACACAAGTTCATTCGTACGATGAATATAAAAAAAACACTTCCTGAGCCATCCGGTGGAAGCAGGAATGAGAGCTTCGGTGGCACCGGATAAAGTAGATAGCGGCCTGAAAAATCGATCAATCTTTAATCCCCAAATTCAAAACAACCATTATGTGGAAGTGTTCAAGAACTTGGTATTGAAAGATATTGAGGATCTTCCAGTAAGGAAAGGAGTCAACCCTCAGTACATAAAGGAGGGGATAGAATCCTTGGAAAAAAGGAAAAGTATTATTATTCGCCCAGCGGATAAGGGTGGAGGGGTGGTAGTTATGGAGAAGGAGTTCTACCATAAGCAATTGTTGGAGTTATTAGGAGATCAAAATACATATAAAAAGTTGAAATTTGATCCTACGGACTCGTACAGCACCCAATTGGCTGCACTAGTGGACTGGGGTTTTGGGGTAAAAGCCCTAAACTCGAAGGAGAAAAGATATCTCGTACCCAGTGCCAACCGCATACCAGTGATATACACACTACCTAAAGTGCACAAGAACACAGAGAAACCTCCTCCTCGCCCTATAGTAAATGGAATCGGATCCGTTACTGCTAGACTGGGTGAATATTTAGATAGATTTCTCCAACCCAGTGTGAAGGTCACCAGAGCTTACTTGAAGGACACCTCAGATCTGCTACGTCTGCTAGAACAAGTGAAATTTAACCCTGCAATAACATCCTACTTAGTAACAGCAGACGTAGCTTCGCTCTACACATGCATACAACATGAGGATGCGTCGCTAGCCCTGAATTGGGCACTTAGTAAAATGGACGACATCCCCTTTATCCAGAAGAAATTTGTGGGACATGCATTAGATTTCTGCATGTCCCACAATTACTTCTGGTTTGATGGGCAGTTCTACTCCCAGCAGGTTGGCGTGGCAATGGGGGCTAAGTATGCCCCCAGCCTCGCCAACCTGTTTATGTCTGAATGGGAAGATAGACAAGTGTTCAATGCCTATAGACCTCAATTAATCTTCTATCGAAGGTTCATTGATGATATCCTGTTGATATGGGAGGGATCCAGGGATACTTTGGAACTTTTCCTCGAACATCTGAATAGGAATACGAATAATATCAGGTTGGAATACCTGATTAGTGATGAATCGATAAATTTCTTAGATGTTACTATTGAGAAAATAAACAACTCGTTAAAAACTAAAGTGTACTTTAAACCGACGGACCGCAATAGCTACCTGTCTGTAGCTAGTGGCCACCATCTATCATGGATAAAGAATATCCCGAAAGGCCAGCTATTGCGGATCCGTCGGAATTGCACTCAGATGGAGGATTACTTGTCCCAATCAGATTTTTTGAAGAAAAAATTTATTAAGAAAGGGTATAAAAATGAAGAGCTTACTAAAATTGTACAAGAAGTGGCCAATATCCCCAGGGAACAGTGCCTGAAAGAAAAAGAAGTACAAAGAGGGGATCCTCAACATCAATTAAGTTTTATCTCTGGTTTTCACCACCAGTATAAAGATATCGAGAACATTTATAGAAAATACTGGTATATTCTTTGCAAGGATAAACACTTGGGAGGAATACTACCTACATATCCAAGGTTCATTTATAGGAAGGCCCCAAGTATAGGTGATCGGATAGTGAAGAAGATTTTAGATCCACCAAAACCGAGAACCTTATCTTTTAATTTTAAAGGTTTTTTCTGCTGTAGGAAATGTGTTCGTTGCAAAACAGTGAGGGTCAGCAATAGAGGCATTACCAGCGTTACCAACAGAGAGGGGGAAAGGTTTGATATTAATGAATTCAGTACGTGTACCACTACACATGTGGTATACCTCATGTGGTGTCCCTGTGGCTTATATTACGTTGGGAGGACCAAAAGGCAGTTGAAGATCCGCATTAGTGAACACCTCACCAACATAAAAAATGGATATAAGTATCACAGCGTATCCATGCACTTTAAGGTCAAACACAAACAAGACCCTTCTCTGTTGCAATTTTGCGGGATCGATGTGGTCCATCCGTCCTGGAGGGGTTCCAACAGGGTAAGGGACCTATCACGGAGAGAGACGGAATGGATATTCCGCTTTAAGAGTTTAACCCCGAGAGGCCTCAACATTGAGCTAGACCTTAACTGTTTTTTAAATGACTTTTAGACAGATTCTGTAGGTAGATGAACTACACGGTTCGTTATTCCACATATTCATTCATGCTGTTATGAGTGGAATAATATTTTAGATTTTTATAGTTTTTAATATATGTTTTATAAATAAGTAATGTGGTTATCAATTGACTGGTGATCATAGCTGCAGATCAATTAGCAGTTAATTTTAGAGATTTTAGCATTAATTAATCTCCATCCTTTATTAAGGGTTAAGGTTGGTGATTTTAAAGGATTTAGTTCGGCCATTCCTGTTTTTCTATATACACTTAGTATATTTTATTTTGATGTTTATCAATTTCCTCACCACAGCCAGGTTAAACGGTTTTCAAATATTTTTATCTTTAATTTTAATATGTTTAATATATCACAACATGTGTGTTTTAACTCATATATGCTGATAAATGGGATTATTATACATGGAGATGTTAAGTTTGATATATGGTTTTTTATATATGTGTACCGCTTTAATGCGTGGAAAGCACAGTATATGTTTTTCGATTTGACATGTCAGGGGGAATAGCGCTGTTCGATAGCCTACCATTCCGGGATGTAAATATACAAATTGAGATGGATGGTAGGGATCTCACAGTGCCAATTAATGCAGCTACACCGTGGCGTGTGTTATGGAGATCAGCGGGGGTTTGCGCCCACGGGGACACTCGTAGAGCGCAGACGCTGAATAGAGATGTACGCACGCGCACTAAGGTGTCTCTATTCGACGGGCAACTTTCGATCCTAGGTAGAGAGGTGCGCACGCGCACTAAGACGTCTTCATTTCGATTGGAGATAGGAGGGAATATAAGGAGTGATGGATGTCTGGAACGGCCTATCCCATGATTAAGGTACAAGCGTATCGAAACATGTTGGGGGCGTGGCCGTAAGAAGGATAACACCACGTACTAGTGACAGGAAGAAGCTAGCTGCACGGTTAACCGAGAGGGGGGGACAGCTTTACCCATCTATGAAGCAAGCGGTGAGAGGGTGAGAGATACTTTGAACGCTCGTAATTAGAGGGTCCGCCGTGACCGCATACCTCCTAGGAGGTTGATCTTAGCTGCTGTTTGATATTACATTGGACGGATTGCTGTGGAGTTTGCTGTGCTATTTTATTTTATTTTATACACAATGTGAGTGGAACTGTTGAAGTGTATTTTGCAGTGTGATTCATTAAAGTGTTTTACGTTATTACACTATTGGGAGTTTTTTTCTATTTTTATATGGAACGAGTCTCCTGGATTTACATGGTTTAACCCTTGCCAGTAGCAACAGTCATCTATGCCTTTTAGCCTCATAAGAAAGTGGAGGCATGAGGAGCTGGTGAGTGGCTGCCCATAGGGAGAGTGGTCACTGAACACTGAGGTGTGGTGGAAGAGTATATTAGAAGAACTCACATTTCTACAACAGAAGGAGTTGCTGTGGCACAATTTATGCTGTTTTTGATCACTATCACGGACACTATTTGTTGCACTCTCATTTATAGACTGTATATTAATTTTTACCACAAGGGAATTATTTATAGCAACATCTGAGTAATATTAACACTGAGTCACGATATGTATCAGTTATTATGGTGTTTATAATTTAATACTTTTTACTGAATATGATGTGGGGGTATCATTAAGATACTTATCTATTGCACATATTCTTACAATAATTAATAATTTTTGTGTAAGTTGAGTTGCACTATATGTAGATATACACCAGTAAAAAGGTGGTGGTTAGATTTTTTATGTTTCACCGTAGGGGGTGAATTAGATGCGTTGAGAGTAGCGCCACAATTTAATTTGTCACGGGAGGTGATTGTTATTTACCACTCAGTACAGATTTAAATTCCATTTCACTAACATCAATAGTATGTAAACTATTGGAGAGGATGATAAGGGACTATATCCAAGAATTTGCTGATGAAAACAGTATCTTTAATAGTACACAGCATGATTTTATGAAAGGTCATTCTTGCCAAACAAATCTGTTAACATTATATGAGGAAGTGAGCTGCCATCTAGATAAGGGAAGGCTTGTGGATGTAGTATATCTGGATATTGCAAAACCATTCGATACAGTTCCACATAAACGCTTAATTTATAAATTGAGGTCTGTTGGCATGGACCATAGGGTATGTACCTGGATAGAAAACTGATTACAGGGGCACATCCAAAGGGTGGTGATAAACAGCGTGTACTCAGACTGGTTTGGAGTTGTAAGCGGGGTACCACAAAGCTCTGTTCTGGGACCAATTCTGTTTAGGTAATTTATAAATGATATAGAGGTTGGTATATATAGTTCAATCACAGTGTTTGCTGGTGATACGAAGCTAAGCAGGGCAATAGCTTCACTGCAGGATATTGAAACTTTATAAGAAGACCTCAATAAAATAATGAGGTGGGCAACTACATGGCAAATGAGGTTTAATATTGAAAAATGTAAAGTAATGCACTTGGGGGCTAAAAATATGAATGCAAGTTACTTGCTAGGAGGAGAACCTTTGGGAGAATCCCGGATGGAAAAAGAGACTTCTATAAGAAGACAGCTATACAGGTGAAGGCCTCCAGCCTGATACCACTTCTGTATAGGTAGGATCACTGTCTCCTATGGCAACAATCTTGTAGTAGTTACTAACGGTTATTGTATTCAACTATTGGCAACACAAACAGTTCTCCGTTTACTCCACAATCACTCACTGTGGATCTTCACTCAATGAATTCCCAGTCTTTCACTAGACTTAAGATCCAATAGCCACTGCATCCCCTGAGCTCTTCCACTTGTAGCACTCAGTAATTTCCTCAATTGTCACCCCCACTTCCCTGCTGGGTCCCTGACTTGGCACTCACAGATACTCTTCAAGTTTCACCTCTGTTGACCTGCTAAGTCCCTGGCTTGGCACCCACTGATGCTCCGCAAGCTTCACCTCTTCTGTCCTGCTGGGTCCCTGGTTGGGACTTGCTGAATTTTTTATCTCTTCTTCACCATCCACGGTTGGTGAGAAGACTGCTCAAGTACTGGCTTCAGGTTACTCACAGTGGTCTGCGGTAACAAGGTGGATGGTCCCTTAGTGGCGACAGCTTCCCCTTCTACCTCCGACCACAGCTGGTTCCCCGTTCAGCTGAACCACTACTTCTGGTTGGACTACAAACCCGCAGTCCCAACCCTACGCTGCTCTCCTGCTTCTGGATAGGCCCTCAGACAGCCTAGCAGCCAGATGTCCCCAGGATACGCCTCAGGCTTATGGCCTAGCAGCCCGGTGCAGCATAACACACGTCCACCCAGACAGTTGTCCAGGTGGCACAGAACACCAATCACCTGACTCCACCCAAATAAATAGGCTCCCCCAGCATGCCAAAGACCTTAAAGAAACCCCTGCCAATTGGCTGAGGCACCCCATTCATTCAAAACCTGTCCTTGCTATGCCCTTGTCTTATCCAATGTCACCAGTTACCATGCCACCTAGTGACAGAAAAGAGAAGTACAGCAATTCCAGAATTAGGGGGAAACCAATTGATCTCCTAACAATTGGCCAAGGCAACTATCACCTGGAAACTAAATTTGATAGCAACCCTGCCTAAACATCAGGGTGCTACATGTATAAAATATAAAACAGAATCTGTTGCGCTTAATAAAACATATAGTAGAAGCTGCTGACACAAAAATTGCTGGATACAATTGAAGAGATATCAATAGGAATGGTGCAGCGCTAAAAAATATTAATGTAAAAATGTCCCAATAAGAACCAAAATAAATATGGTCAAACAAAAGTCCTCTCCGTCAGGAAGAAATAATACTCTAATCAGCGAGATCTATATTGAAAGGAGACACAGAAGAGAGATGAAAACACTGTCACCAACACCCAAACAAACTGACCCTTACCATCAGTGTATGGGTTATACACGTGTGTATATGATGATGATGACGAAACGTTGGGCGATGATAGAGATTGGCGACGCAGGACACGGCGGGACGGTGACACGGCAGCCATCTTTGTGGTTAGAAACGCTGGACGCTTCACACTGCTGTATACCTTCTTACTAAATGTGAGTGGTTTTTATCTTTTCAATAAATTATCCTTGTTTATGGAGATTGCGCAATGAGCATTTTCTTTTTATTCCCTACGTACCACAATCTTGAGGTGCATATGCATACTGGAGTATACTTGGTTTAATATCCAGCTACCAAAAGGAGATCTAAAGCCTTCCATTTAGTTCAGAGGGGAATATGTTGGTGCTACTCCATTAGAAGATTGTTGGTTTATTCTATGAAGACTGCCTTTTTTCTACACAGGTGTATAACCCATACACTGATGGTAAGAGTCAGTTTGTTTGGGTGTTGGTGACGGTGTTTTAATCTCTCTTCTGTGTCTCCTTTCAATATGGATCTCACTGATTAGAGTATTATTTCATTCTGACGGAGAGGACTTTTGTTTGACCATATTTATTTTGGTTCTTATTGGGACATTTTTACATTAATATTTTTTAGCGCTGCACCATTCCTATTGCTACATGTATAAAGTTTGCAGGCAGGATCCAAATTTCAGAGCTTTGGAGCCAAAAGAGACTCTTGCTTGTTACCTTTCTAATAAAATTAATGGTCTAGGCAGTTGTTTTTCACCATGTTCTGTTAAATGGAGGTGGCTTTAAACAAGGACCCTCTGTTTTTAATTAAAGCCTGCTCTCTGCTCCTTTTTAAAGTGAGAGGCCAGCTGCAAACTTTTCTCTCTACTGACGGGTTTGAGGGCTTCCCACAAGAGAAAGGGAGAAATCGTTGAGCCTTGGTTATTGGTTATGTATTCCTAAGTATAAGCTTGAAAAAAGTCCCTGATTGTAAATCCAACGTCAATCATAATGCCTGCTAACATGCCAGAAAAAAAGCTGACAACCCAGCACAAACGACTGACCCTGATGGTACTCATAGCCGAATGACAGCTCCCTGATATGTCATCCATTATATAAGGGAAGAGATGGGGATGGTGGTGTCATTGCCCATATATGACCAATGGTCATATTTGGGTAGTGATGTTACTGCTACCCCCACCCTTTTGTTTACATGGTGGGGATTCCCGGTAACATCAGTGGTTCCTAGGGATGCAGCATGTGCAAGTACCCGTGGCTTCCTTAGAAACCAGTGATAATGTAAATCTGTTATATATAGAAGCAGTATCAATTTTGTTTGTATAAATGATGCTCACCTCCTTTTGAACAGGGGGCTGAACAGGAATAAGGTCAGGTGTTTGTCTGAACATCTGAAGAGCTAAAGTTCCAGCTGAACCTTTGGCTTATCCCTACTAGTAGGTATTTGGACCACAGGAGGAAAACAAATCACTTAGAGAATACATTATGTGTTCACGCAAATTCCATAGACAGGGGTTGATTTTCTAAACCTGGAGAGTGCAAAATCTGGTACCGCTTTGCATGGTAACCAATCAGCTTCTAACTTCAGTTTGTTCAGTTAGGCTTAGACTAAAAAAAAAAACTGGAAGCTGATTGGTTTCTGTTCAAAGCGGCACCAGACTTTGCACTCTCTAGTTTTAGTAAATTAACCCCTCAGTGTCCTAATAAGAACAAAGTCTAGGACCCAGTGACTCCCAAAGATAAACTTAAATACAAGATATATGAACAGAGAAGCCGCAGAGGGCTTGTTCGCTTCAGGTGGGTTGAACTCGATTGATCTGAGTTGATTAATGCAGACTTAATGCAAGGACTAGCATAATTAATTGGGTCTATATACCTCGTTCACTCCAAACAAATGCGTTGGTGTGCGCTGAGGAAGAATATATGAATGCTGTATTTTTAGGCAGAAGAATGCACAAAAATGCATGTCAGTACAATGCATGTCAGTATTAGTTAATTAAATTTAACTACCGGTAGTTAACTGCTAGGGGTGATCTTCGAGTTCGAGTCGAACTCATGTTCGACTCAAACATCGGCTGTTCGCATGTTCGTCGAACAGCGAACAATTTGGGGTGTTCGTGGCAAATTCGAAAGCCACAGAACACCCTTTAAAAGTCTATGGGAGAAATCAAAAGTGCTAATTTTAAAGGCTTATGGTATTTTTGACAATTTTTGACAATTCCTTTATTTAAATTCTTCTTCTTTCCATCTTCTTTCTTCTATCTTCCTTCAGTTTCTTCCTCCACCTTCTTCTTCTTCTTCCTCCGATCCTCTGCTTCTTGCTCCGGTGTTCTCGTCCAGCATCTTCCTCCGCGGCGTCTTCTTCCCTTCTTTGTGCTTGGGCCGCTCCGCATCCACGATGGGAGGCTCTCACTGTGTGACGCTTCTCATGTTCTGACGGTTCTTAAATAACAGAGGGCGTGGCCACCGGGTGATCATGCCCCCTCTGACCTCACGGGGAAAGCCTTGGCAAGTCCCCATCAAGTCCCCATGCGTCAGAGGGGGGCGGGGTCACTGGGTGGCCCCGCCATCTGTTATTTAAGAACCGTCAGAAGATGAGAAGCGTCACACAGCGGGAGCCTCCCATCATGGATGCGGAGCGGCCCGAGCACGAAGAAGGGAAGAAGACGCCGCAGAGGAAGATGCCAGATGAGAACACCGGAGCAAGAAGCAGTGGATCGGAGGAAGTAGAAGAAGAAGATGGAGGAAGAAACTGAAGGAAGATAGAAGAAAGAAGAAAGATAATGGAAAGAAGAAGAATTTAAATAAAGCAATTGTCAAAAACTCTATTGTCATTTTTAACATTTTTGACACTTTTTTTGTGAAATGGTAGGGGTACAGTACCCCCTTACCATTTCACACGGGGGGCCAGGATCTGGGGGTCCCCTTGTTAAAGGGGGCTTCCAGATTCCGATAAGCCCCCCACCCGCAGACCCCCACAATCACCGGGCAAGGGTTGTGGGGATGAGGCCCTTGTCCTCAGCAACACGGGGACAAGGTGCTTTGGGGGCACCCCAAAGCACCCTCCCAATGTTGAGGACATGTGGCCTGGTACGGTTCAGGAGGGGGGGCGCTCTTTCATTCCCCTCTCTTTTCCTGCCAGGTTGCATGCTCGGATAAGGGTCTGGTATGGATTTTTGGGGCGACCCCACGCCATTTTTTTTTAATTTTGGCGCGGGGTTCCCCTTAATATCCATACCAGACCTGAAGGGCCTTGTATGGAATTTAGGGGGACCCCCACCCCATTTTTTTTTTACATTTTGGTTTGGGGTTCCCCTGTAGGGAAATCCCATGCCATTTTTATCAATGAACTTTTATGTGTATTGTCGGACCGACAATTCATATAGCTTCGAATACTTTTAAATGACTTTTTTTCCTTTATAATGTAATTTTGCTGTCAGACTGTTCTAAACACGGAAAACATGCGCCCCTTTACAGGCATACTATAGACACCCCCCAGGTAAAAAATTTAAAGGAATATTACACTTTTATTGTTTCACTTTAAGCATTATTAAAATCACTGCTCCCGAAAAAAAGGCCATTTTTAAAACTTTTTTTTGCATTGATCCATGTCCTCTGGGGGAGGACCCAGGTCGCCAAACACTTTTTATGACAATAACTTGCATATAAGCCTTTAAAATTAGCACTTTTGATTATTCATGTTCGAGTCCCATAGACTTTAACGGTGTTCGCGTGTTCGAACAAATTTTATTGCCTGTTCGCATGTTCTGGTGCAAACCGAACAGGGGGGTGTTTGGCTCATCCCTGTTAACTGCTATACGCACCACCATAATGCACCAAAATGATTTACTGGCATGCTCATTAATATGTATAGAACAACTCAAATATAACTTTTAATTAGCTATCTTGATTTAGTTAACATTACAACATGATTGTAACAAAAAACACATTTGGTGCCTCCCAAAAAGGTTTTCCCAACTCTAGGGAACAGAATGCAAAGTTAAATCACACAGGTGAGTGACTTTTGGATACCAATTATATATTGTAATTTTTTCGCAGTTATGTTGTCACTATTTATAACTGTGAGGAATATTGTGACGTTATCCTCTTTCCTATTCCTAATAAGAATATTAATTATGGTTTTGAAATAATTAACAAAAGTAATTTTTAACTAGCCAATCACTTAGAGTATGTAAGAATATTAACCAGAATGTCACAGCCTCTTTCTTGAAATTGGGTTTTAGCAGCAAGCACCAATAAGTGATATTGTCAGCTGTGTGCATTGAATTAGTAAGGTAGACTCCAGTTTTCTTAGTAAATGTAGTAGACCTTTTAAACAACTTCTTCAACCAACAAGGCTTTAATATTAAGATCAGAAGCACAAAAGCAAGTTAGCAAGTTAACAGAAGAGGCTGAGGCATGATAGTTTGCATAAAAAGCTGGCCTGGTCACTGGTACAAAGGCCAGAAAGTGTTTCAGCTGAAAGTGAATACCGTATATACTCGAGTATAAGTCGAATTTTTCAGCACATTTTTTTGTGCTGAAAGTGCCCCCCTCGACTTATACTGGAGTCAAGCACTTTTCTGCAGCAAAAAATTTCATTTTCTAAACCGACTTTGGGGCCCCGTATCTCAGGGCCACTTGGTGCTAGGCACCCCAAATTTGCAAACCCAGTAGAACTCGTACCACAACATATCTAAAGCTGAAGTTCCTAGCACTAAGTGGCCCCGAGATACGGGGCCCCAAAATCGGTTCGGAAAATGTCATTCTCTGCTGCAGAAAAGTGCTTGACATTTTCTGAACCGACTTTGGGGCCCCATATCTCAGGGCCACTTGGTGCTAGGAACCTCAAATTTGGGGTATAAACCCAGTGGAACTGGTACCATAACATATCCAAAGCTGGGGTTCCTAGCACCAAGTGGCCCTGAGATACGGGGCCCCAAAACCGGTTCAGAAAATGTCATTTTCTGCTGCAGAAAAGTGCTTGACATTTTCTGAACTGATTTTTGGGGCCCTGTATCTCAGTGACACTTGGTGCTAGTAACCCCGGCTTTGGAAATCTTATGGTGCTAGTTCCACTGGGTTTGCACACCAAATTTGGGGTTCTTAGCACTAAGTGGCCCCAAGATACAGGGCCCCAAATTCGGTCAACTGTGTCCATCTGCAGCAATGTCATTTCGGGACCCTTTGGGTTCAGTGACCCCAAATTTTGGCTGCAGCTAGGGGGCATCTAGGAACCTTAACTACCAAGTTTGAAGTTCAGGGGACCTATGGCTGCAAATGGGCACAGTGAGGCATGTAAATGGGCACAGTGATGCTGCAAGTGGGCATTGTTGACCCTCTTTTCCACTTACAGTAGCTGTGCATTTCTCACCCTCGTCTTATACTCGGGTCAATAAGTTTTTCCCATTTTTTTGTGGTAAATTAGGGCCTCGACTTATACTCGGAATGACTTATACTCGAGTATATACGGTACTTCCCATGTCTTTTATGAAAATACATGGGTTATAAGTCCTTATCCCCTAGAATGCCTAGGCTAAATTTCCACTGAAAAGCCATATGGTGCCACCTCCTAATAATGATTAGGGATGGGTGAACAATTCGGCCTGAGCATCAGTTTCGAATCTGCAGAGTGTTCGTCCTGACGAACACCCTGCAATGCACTGAGTGCTGCACAGTGCATTCTGTGACACAAGTCCATCAAGTCCAAACTATGTGTGTGATTATATGACAGTATTACATTGTATATCCCTATATGTTGTGGTCGTTCAGGTGCTTATCTAATAGTTTTTAGAAACTATTGATGCTCCCCACTGAGACCACCGCCTGTGGAAGGGAATTCCACATCCTTGCCGCTCTTACAGTAAAGAACCCCCTACGTAGTTTAAGGTTAAACCTCTTTTCTTCTAATTTTAATGAGTGGCCACGTGTCTTGTTAAACTCCCTTTGGCGAAAAAGTTTTATCCCTATTGTGGGGTCACCAGTACGGTATTTATAAATCGAAATCATATCCCCTCTCAAGTGTCTCTTCTCCAGAGAGAATAAGTTCAGTGCTTGCAACCTTTCCTCATAACTAATATCCTCTAGACCCTTTATTAGCTTTGTTGCCCTTCTTTGTACTCGCTTCATTTCCAGTACATCCTTCCTGAGCACTGGTGCCCATAACTAGACAGCATACTCTAGGTGCGGCCAGACCAGAGTCTTGTAAAGTGGGAGAATTATCGTTTTATCTCTGGAGTTGATGCCCTTTTTAATGCATGCCAATATTCTGTTTGCTTTGTTAGCAGCAGATTGGCATTGCATGCCATTGCTAAGCCTATCATCTACTAGGACCCTCAGGTCTTTTTCCATCCTAGATTCCCCCAGAGGTTCTCTCCTCTGTGTATAGATTGCATTCATATTTTTGCCACCCAAATGCATTATTTTACATTTTTCTACATTAAACCTCATTTGCCATGTAGTTGCCCACCCCATTAACTTGTTCAGATCGTTTTGCAAGGTTTCCACATTCTGCGGATAAGTTAGTAGAAAGAGTTAATGCACTGTTACATTAAATGCTTGAGAAACAAAATGTCCTTCTGCTGTACTTTCACACATAGCATAACCACAGACCAAACAAGCCCCATAAATAACTGACTGTCAGACTATGTCCCAGAACAGGCTGACCATCAATATCCTGTGACGCATGCTATTTGCTAATTTAAAATATATGTCTAAAATGTCATAATATACATGTGTATAGCTTATGTTTTGTACCTCCCCCTTATGCTACGTGATGCCTTTTGTTCTGAAGTTATGATAAAAACTCAGCCAAGCTACCATTAAACCTGAGTATACTTTGAACCATAATTGTGTCCTCTTCATTGTATGTTCCCAGAGCTCTGTGTAAGGAATTCACTGGTCATTCATAGAATCTGGGCAGAATAACCCTTCAGGTAATGGTGGCATCTTGGCGGGATACAGTGTTTATCCGAGGTAAGTAGTGGATTGTGTTTATTTTACTGACGCTTTTCTCCTTGCCCTGGCTCTGACAAAACTGTATGTGTACGCTGTGTTTATAAGGGGAAATTCTTGCAGGATCATTGTGCTTTTGGTAAGCACCGTAAATTTGTCTCTGGCAGACTGTCTTTGGTAGACTTATATTGTTTGTCTTTGGTAGACTTATATTGTGGAAGTCCACTTGGGAAGGATTTGTGGATGACCAGTGATTCCCTGCCATTCTTTTGCTTCTTTTCTTTCTATCGCTGCATGCTGAATAATAGAGTATAAGTTTGAATAATAGAGTATAAGTTTGAATAGAGTATAAGTAGTAGAGTATAAGTATAAATAATAGAGTATAAGTTGCACGATTCTTAATTGTTTGGTCGAGCCTTGTACGGTAAGACAACAGCTACTGCCCACGAATTGTTTTTGGTCTAATTTGGAATGGGAGAAAGGAGTAGCAAACAGTACCCCCCCACCCAATCTGGGGGAAACATGCAAAGATTATGTAGCTAGAGTATGTGGAACGGATTATTCTTTAATAAATCCTTTTGTAGATGAACTGGCAGCATGGACAGAGAGTATGCTTAGCAGTTCCCCTTTCCCACAGGTGGGTGCCAACAATGAATTCCATATGGACATGGTCAGAGGCCGGGGGGACAAAAAGTCTTTCCCACTGTATTTGGGGGACCCCAAGTGGGACATGAAGTACATGAGAGAGGCAGGGGAGAACTGGGTAAATGTAGCCCCTTATTGGCGCGATACGCAGCCAGAAGGAAGTAAAAAGAATAAGTGTCTCAAAAATACAAATGAATACAAAACCTTTCTCACCACGTTTTTACAGCAGAACAATTTCACTTATTGGAAGCAAAAGTAAAGCGACCCCACATACAGCCAGCCGCCCACATCCTTTTGCCGACTAACCCGTTTCTCACCATACTTCCTGATGCACCCCCTCAGCCACCACCACCTGCCTACACACCCCTGTATCCCAGCATACCTGTGTACAAGGCTTCAGGGGATGATGAGTTGATCCAAATAGCCGCCCTGGCCATAGACAACCCAGGCAACCCAGTAAACCCAGTAAACCCCCCCCTCCTTCGGTGGCAGTGGCTCCACCTTTCACAGGTACTCCAACAACAGATACCCATGGTGATGCAGGTCGAGGAAGTTTTAGACTCTGATGAAAGTGAGATAATAGTTGAAAGGAAGACTTTAGAGACCCTTATGAAAAGATTAGAAGCTATCTCAGATCAAGTTACTGAATTACAACAAAAACAAACCGACTCTGGTGAAACCTCGGAGGAGGCACCAGAACTAGAACTAAAACCCAGAGCCGCAAAAGTTACAGCAATGCATAAACTCACCACCATCAAATCTCAAAAGAAATGTCAAAAAAAGGGACTCCCTATTCATCCTCCAACATTATCTGAAGGAGCCACGTCCCGAGAAGGCATAGTTTCTGGTAGTGAGGATGAGGAGGAAGACTCATCCGCGCTAGGTGCATCAGTGCCTGATGTGGATGAGCCCGAGTCGGGTGGAGTGATACAGACCCTACCATTCCTTATTATGGAAGACCAGATGATCCTGAAACCATTAGATTTTGAGGAAATTACCACTATAATAAAAAGAGCCCCCAAACCTCAAGTTAACCCTTTGGCTTGCATTGCTTTATTAAAGAGAGCATGCAAATGTAGAAATTAAATGCAGGAGGATTTGAAGCTGATGATACATGGCATTATGGGTTATGATCAAAAGAGTAACTGGGACTGGAGAAATGTTGGCAGCATACACAACATACAGCCTGCTGGCATGGCAGCCAGTGCTTACAAGCTTAACACAGAAGATGGCCGTACTGAAATGTGGACATAATTAGAGGTAGACATTAAGAAAGTTTTTAAGGAATGATCTTCCCTCCCCACGGCCATAGCTTGTAAAAAAAAGCCGAAGAAAGAAATGGCAGGGTTCTACAAGAGGTTTAGGAAAGTGTGGAAGGAAGAAGCAGGTTTAGGCACAGAGGAAACAATGGGATCTTTGTTTATCCAGACCTTCATTTCGAGAAATTAGGCAGGTTTGGTAGTGAAACAATTAATCTCAGACTGGCCTGGATTAACAGTGAAAGTATTCACTGCAAAAATAATGGAAAGGGACGCAGCAGGATGTTTTGATCTCAAAGGGGTCACTACAATGCATTATCAAGAGGGATTACAACACTGTACCCCTGTGGATGCTACACCCCGGGATGATACAGGTGAATTTAGACAGTGGGGCTGTGGGAGGAGAGGTAGAGGCAGAGGCCAAGGAGTGTGGGATAATTTTAAAAACCACTCTGGACCCCAAAGATGTACCCATTGTTTCAATTGTGGACAGGAGGGGCATTGGAGGAGTCAATGTCCTCATCCCCGCTCTCCCATTTATTGGGAACAACCACCCCTGGCACAAACTGTCCCCCAAGGGGCTCCCACCATACAATCCACACCAGAGGTCAGATATCCCCTAGCCTGGAACCAACAACAACATTATCAAACATAGCGAGGCCCAGAAGGTGGTGTCCCAGCATTTCCACTTCGTCTCATCGACAATTACAACAAATCTCCCATTGTCCCTTTGGAGGTTAATGGTAGGATCCTCCCAAATATCCTCGATACAGGGGCAACAAAATCGACCATATCCAAGGAGATGTTTAGTGGGGACAGAATGGATGCTGAGCATTCAATGGGAATTAATGAGATACCAACTAAAACTTACAAAACACCTCCACTCCCAATTACTGATTCTGTCACAGGGACAGTGCTCTTGCATCGCTCATTCAGAATAATACTCTCATGCCCAGTAAATATTTTGGATTCCCACAGAACCATACTCTCTGGGCTAAGGACAGCCTTGATGTGGGATACATCCCTTGCACCCCCTACAAGGCCCAGTTAAAGCAAGGAGTGTCCCCAGTTTACCATGAACAATACCATCTCTCCAAAGAAAAAGAGCACGGCATTAAACCCATTATAGAAACATTTCTAAAACAAGGAATTTTGAGGCCCATCATATCGGCCTGTAACACCCATATAAATCCAGTTAAAAAAGAGTGATGGATCATACAGATTTGTGCAAGCTTAGAGCCATTATTAACCGAGTAGTTCCGATTGCCCCTATTGTACCTGATGTTCCATCCCTCATCACCTCCATACCTGTTTCGGCAGTATGTTTTTCAGTTATTGATTTGATCTTTACTTTGTTGCTGCTAAAGACCCATTATTTGGGGGGTATCCCCTCTTTTCTATCTTCAGTTATTGATTTAAGTAATGCTTTTTTCTCCATCTCAGTTGGCGAACAGACACAACTACTACTCGCTTTTTCCTATGGAGGGCACCAGATAACCTGGAATCGTCTTCCACAAGGATATATAGACTCACCTGCGATCTATTCAATAGCTCTCCAGGCCACCTTACAGTCTTGGGCACCCAGCCATGGTTCAGTCCTGCTTCAGTACGTCGATGACCTACTGTTGTGTAGTCCCTCCCAGGAAGCCTGTCAGAAAGATTCTGTTTTGTTGTTAGAACATCTAGCTCAGACAGGTCACAAAGCATCTAAGAAAAAGTTACAATAGTGTCATCATACAGTTGAATATCTTGGTTTCACTCTGTCTCATGGTGAAAGGAGAATCAGTCACAAAAGAGCTGCTTGTGGGTCTACCCCGCCCAAACACCAAGAAGGAAATTCTAACCCTCTTAGGTATGATTGGTTACTGCTACCATTGGATACCTGATTGATCCTACTACGACAATGTGTTGAGACAGGCTGCCTTGCCCGACAGCCCTGACCTTGTAAAATGGAATGATGAAATGGTTAATGCATTTGTGTATCTTAAAACTGGTATGGTAACGGCTCCTGTTTGGGATTACCTGAATATTGTAGAGCGTTTCATTTGTTTGCAAGGGACAACTGTAAAACCATGGCTGGGGTCCTTGCACAAGAGCATGGAGGAAAACTGAGACCTGTTACTTTTTTTGTCTAGAGTAGTGCCAGTTCAGGTACAAGGCAAGCCGGCGTGTCTGAGGGCCTTGGCCTCATGTGCCATGGCTGTGGAGATGGCCACATCATTTACACTGGGTCACCCTACAGAACTGCACACCACACATCAGGTTGCATATTTACTGAAGAACCTTAATACCCAACACATATCTGCACAACGACTAAGCGGGTATGAGGTCATCCTCATGAGCAATTCCTCCCTACAAATCAAATACGGTGCCCCTACAGCAGGTCCTGCTCCTATCTTGAATGCCTTACTTGGCACAAAAGGAGAAACAGATGAATTAGACCCCCTCA
The DNA here is from genome assembly GCA_037952925.1 of Lithobates clamitans. Taxonomy (NCBI): domain Eukaryota; kingdom Metazoa; phylum Chordata; class Amphibia; order Anura; family Ranidae; genus Lithobates; species Lithobates clamitans. Next base: position 2,240,278 of record JBBGZY010000135.1, read on the forward strand.
TGACTTTATAGACATTGTACATCAGGACACATCACTTCAAGTTGATCTACTTGCAAGCCCCATTGAGGGAGCATGCACTGTGTTTGTGGATGGATCTTGCTCACGGCACACCTAGTATGCTGGATATGCCATGGTAAAATTGCCTGACATAGTGATAGAAGCACAACCCATCCCTTATCAATCAGCTCAAGCAGCAGAGCTTATTGCTCTTACAAGAGCATGTCAGCTTTTTAAGGGACAAGAAGTAAACATTTACACAGATTCCAAGTACACTTTCGGAGTCGCACACGACTTTGGAATAATATGGCAGAGGTGTGGTTACATAACTGCAGATGGGAAATCTATTTCTCACTCTTATCTGGTCACCAATCTTCTTGAAGCCATCTCCTTACCCAGCAGAATGTCGATCATTCTTTGCGAAGCACATACACAAAGCTCGGGTATAGTGGAAAGAATGAACAGGACAATCAAGGACAAGATTAGGAAAGCTACGAGTGGCACATTTGCCAAATGGAAAACTGTGCTCCCTGCAGTTTTAGCAGAGATTAGAATGACTCCTTCTGAGAATCATCATTTGTCACCCTTTGAAATTCTGATGGGTCGACCATTTCCCACCCCCTGGGCCAAGAAACATCTGGTAATAGAACGAGGTGACCTGGGCATACAAGAAGAATATTGCAGAAATTTGATTATGAAATTGAATGGCATCTACGGTAAAGTATCCTCTTTTCTCCCATTACCCTCACAGGAACCAACGCATGAATTCCAGCCTGGTGACACGGTGGTAATTCGTCAGCTGAACCGGACCAAGAAGCAACACTATCCCTTTGGCCCACCAACTACTGTCATAGCAGTGACTGGAACCGCTGTCCTTACAGAACATTTTGGAGCGTGGATCCATGCAGATAGGTTAAAGAAAGTACCACAAAGGACCCAGAAGCAAGACACAGATAAAGGAGGTGAAACAGGTGATATAAATCCTCGAAGAGCGAGTTAAACAGGTGACAGAGACTCTGAAACAGATGACCTCACTACTTTCTCCACAGACTTCTGGAAAGATCTTGTGCCTGCTCTTTATGCTGGCACTGATAGTGTTTTTGCCCACTTGGATCATTACTAACTGTATCTACCACCCTGAGAACTTGGGTGCCATTGGTATTATATGTGGCCGCCCTAGTAATGAGACCATGAGCCGGAACAAGAGAGAGACTAATGCACAGAGCCCAGACTCTTTTACTGATAAAATTTTGTTGCTTTAGTTCAAGTATTCTTTCGCCCAGAAATTGGGAACAAATTGCACCCCAGCATGGCTCAAATCCCCCTAATGGCTGTCCCTTTGAATATAACCCCATTTCTGAATGGTACTCCTCCTGTGACTATTACCAATATATCAGCTGTATTTTTGAATGACACAATTTCCTTCCCAATAATAGGTAGGAGTTATTTCCCAGATTGGTGTTTTAAGCTAGGAAACTCGTCAGATAAAGGTCAAAACAAAATATGCCATAAGTCACTATTTAATATATCCTTGCATAGAGATTTGTCCTCCATGTTTCACACCAATGACCCAGAAATCAATTATACTCTAAATTCCCTCTTTACAGCACAGGACAGCTCTGTGAGTTTTGTCCTAGGCCAATTAACCCTAGCCACCTTTTTGGAAAATGTCCAGGATACCATAAGTAGACAACCATTTTCTCTGGGTGATAATGTATATATCTGTTGCGGCAAGAAGTGCTATCCTTGGATTCCCGTTAAAGAGCAAGGATGGTGTTATCTGGCATTACTGGTCCCAGTACTGGGGATCATAGGGAATGGAGAAGGTAAACATCAACACCTTTTGAAGGCTAGTACACATCCCAGGTACCCCCTTAAACACACAGGAAAAAGGGAACTGTTTTTGGAACATAACTTGGGCATGGTTCCCCTCATGGACAGGGTAGGGTATAGAATTAATGAAAAGGCTAAACAACTACTTCAAAATTATAGATGAGCTTATGGAAAAGAACTCTGCAGATATCAAACTGTTAAGTATTGAACAAAGAGCTATTTGTAAGAAACTAGAACTGCATGATTTAGCTATCGAGTCCATGAGTAATGCCCTGACAGGACTCTGTGAAGTAATGGGGGACTATGAGTGCTGTACCTGGATTCATAATACAAGTGTTGAAGTACCTGATTATTATAATCAGCGAACACCAACAGAAGGTGTCGCTCCTCCAGGCTGAAGCCAGAGACATTGCCAAAGATGGATGAAATCCCTTTAAAGAATTGGGAAGCTTTGGTGATTTCTTTGGCTCAATTTTTTCATAGTTTAAGAAAGCTAGAATGCTAATTTTAATGTGCCTACTGTTTGTTTTTGCTATATACGTTTTGTTCAAACTTATCAGTGCTTTTGCAAATACGGTGAACAGAATACTGAAGTCACCCGAAACTTATTAGGCAACCATGGTGAGATCACGTGGTGATCTAAGAGGGGATTGAAGGAGTAGAAAGAGTTAATGCAATGTTACATTAAATGCTTGAGAAACAAAGTGTCCTTCTGCTGTATTTTCACACATAGCATAACCGCAGGCCAAATGAGCCCCATAAATAATTGACTGTCAGACTATGTCCCGACACAGGCTGAGCATCAATATCCTGTGACACATGCTATTTGCTAATTTAAACTATATGTCTAAAATGTCATATTATACATGTATATGGCTTATGTTTTGTACCTCCCCCTTATGCTACGTGACGCCTTTTGTTCTGAAGTTTTGATAAAATCTCAGCCAAGCTACCATTAAACTTGAGTATACTTTGAACCATAATTGTGTCCTCTTCATTGTATGCTCCCAGAGCACTGTATAAGGGATTCATTGGTCATTCATAGAATCTGGGGAGGATAACCCTTTTAGCTTAGCTTAGTATCGTCTGCAAATACAGAAATTTAACTGTTTACCCCTTCCTCCAGGTCATTTATGAATAAAATAAATAGGATTGGTCCCAACACAGAACCCTGGGGGACCCCACTACCCACCCCTGACCATTCCGAGTACTCCCCATTTATCACCACCCTCTGAACTCACCCTTGTAGCCAGTTTTCAATCCATGTACTCACCCTATGGTCCATGCCAATGGACCTTATTTTGTACAGTAAACATTTATGGGGAACTGTGTCAAATGCTTTTGCAAAATCCAGATACACCATGTCTACTGGCCTTCCTTTATCTAGCTGGCAACTCACCTCTTCATAGAAGGTTAGTAGAATGGTTTGGCAAGAACGATTCTTCATGAATCCATGCTGATTACTGCTAATGATACCGTTCTCATAACTAAAATCTTGTATATAGTCCCTTATCATCCCCCCAAGAGTTTACATACTATTGATGTTAGGCTAACTGGTCTGTAATTCCCAGGGATGTATTTTGTGCCCTTTTTAAATATTGGTGCTACTTTGGCTTTTCTCCAATCAGCTGGTACCATTCCAGTCAGTAGACTGTCAGTAAAAATTAGGAACAATGGTCTGGCAATTACTTGATTGAGTTCCCTATGTACCCTCGGATGCAAGCCATCTGGTCCCGGTGATTTATTAATGTTAATTTTTGCAAGTCAAATTTTAAAGCTAAACAATATAAAAAAAAAACTGGTTAAAAAAATAAAGAAAAAAACAACATGTGGTACCCCCTCCAGTCCATAACAGACCCTTTGGATTTGGAGGGGAACCCCTTGCCAAAATTGTAAAAAAAGCCATGTGGGGTCCCCCCTAAAATCCATACCAGATCCTTATCTGGGCATGCTGTCTGGCAGGTCAGAAAAGGGGCGACGACGAGCAAGCTTCCCCCCTCCTGAACCATACCAGGCCACATGCCCTCAACACGGAGGGTGGGTGCTTTGGGGCGCCAAAAGACCTTGTCCCCATGTTGATGGGGACAAGGGCCCCATTCCCCACAATCCTGGGCTGTGGCTATCGCTCCTGAGAGAGACCGAACGGGGATCTGTCAATGTAAACAGACAGACCCCCGTTCTGTCAGGGGGGAGAGAGAGATCTGCTGTACCAAGTGATTAGGAACAGCGATCTGTCTCCTCCTCCAGTCACTACACTGCACCCACAGTTAGAAACACATCCCTAGGGAACACTTAACCCCTTGATCGCCCCCTAGTGTTAACCCCTTCCCTGACAGTGACATTTATACAGTAATCAGTGGCTATTTTTAGCTCTGATCGCTGTATAAATGTCAATGGTCCCAAAAAGTGTCTGTCAGCCGCAATGTCACAGTCCCGCTAAAAATCGCTGATCACTGTCATTACTAGTAAAAAAAATTATAATAATAAAAATGCCATAAATCTATCCCCTATTTTGTAGACACTAGAACTTTTGCGCAAACCAATCAATATACGCTTATTGCGGGGTTTTTTTACCAAAAATATATAGAAGACTACATATCGGCCTAAACTGATGAAGAAATTAATTTTTTTAATTTTTTGGGGGGGTATTTATTATAGCAAAATGTAAAAGATATGTTTTGGTTTTTTTTTCAAAATTGTTCATAGCGCAAAAAAAAAAAAAACGCAGAGGTGATCAAATACCACCAAAATAAAGCTCTATTTGTGGGAAAAAAAGGACGTCACTTTTGTATGGGTACAGCATTGCACGACCGCGCAATTGTCAGTTAAAACGACACAAAAAAATGGCCTGGTCATGAAGGGGGAAAATATTCCGGTCCTTAAGTGGTTAAATCCCATGACTATCTAAGTTATAGAAATTTGTCTAAAATACTGGCTTTCATCAGTTACAGTTGTGCGAAGCAATACTGTAAACATTTAATATATTACAATATAAAGGAAGCTGTATTATGTGAAGATATGTAATTTCTTACTGACATCATTTCAATGAACTTTATATAGAAATCCCATTTTCTAGGCATTAAAAAGTATAACCCTTTCAAAGTCAGAAGTAAAAAACTAAAATCTTTACACCTAACCTTATACTAGTCTACAGAGAGACTGTCATTTTTTTGCGCTATAACAAATGAAGGCATGACGATGCTAATGCATGACCAACTCTCAAACTAAATTGAATGAATTATTACAAAATGTATTTACTGCTTAGAAAAATATACACCTGTTAATCCTATATGTCAGAGAAATATCTAAAGAAGACTGTGTGCTACCTGAATGTTTTATACAGTGTGAAGCAAGCATTTGTAATTTGTTTGACTCAATCAAATAATCATTGTTTCCTTGTGCAGCGACATTGGAAATAATAATCTCAGACCTCCAATGGGCTCTAAGATTCCAAAACCATGCAATGCTATCAGCAGTAACATGGTTAGCTAACTGCTGTGACTAAATGGATATTGTGAATCACTGCAGGCAATGGATGAAAAGCGATGCCCTCCCAGCACACAATGCTTCTGTGCAGAATTGGTCAAAACAACACAACTTCACAGACAGAGCAGCAGAAGGCACTGGCTCCTCTCTCTATTACCTGGAGCAATGTGCAGAGAGGGGAGATAATGAAGTACTTGACTAATTCAGTGTGATCCAGCTGACTAAGCCAGGGGGCTTTGCAGAGCATGCAAAGCTACAGAACCCAGTGTTATCCATTTCCCCCTGGTACCTGCACAGCCAAAACAAAGAGCAACAGAGATCAAAAACTGAGAAACGTAAATAGAATAAAAAACACAGGCAGCCACCCTTTATACTGTTGCTTCTAAAACATTATATCATTATCATTGTGCCCTGAATTTTAAATCAGTTTTTACTACTACGCCAATCAACCAGAAAGTATGAAAAACTATTTTCAGTACTACAAAATATATGTATTTCCTTTTTTTTTGGACTGTGTGGTTGTGTTCACTAAAATGCTAAGCCATTGGTGATGAGCCATCATGCTCAGTTTAGATTAGATTGGCCTTCAGTACCTAATCACCTAGTCACCTGCATCAAACACACAGCAGCTGTACACAACTCTAAGCTAGCTTCTAAACAAGAATGATGTGGAATAATGCAACTGTTTTGGGATTTTAGTGAAACATGATATAAAATCAGATTTTTGCCTAAGGAAACTTCAATGATTAGGCAATCCTCCCTAAACTTTCAACTTTCTATGCACGCTGCTTCTGAGTTTTACCATTGTATGGTAATAAAATTGTGGTTTCTGAATTATATTTATATTCTTGTTTTTGACTTACTACTAGGGATGAGCTTTGGGTTCAGGTTGAGCCAAACAAATAAAAAAAAATCCAGTGTGGTGGGCTACATATTAGTGTGCCCCCCCCCCCTTGTATTCACAATGCATAGACCCAAGCATTCTTTTTAGGTCTACATTATTGCATGGTAGCAACAATATAATTTGTTGTTTAACTGAAGTCCACCGCCCCTTGCAGTTTTTTTTTTGGGTGTGGGTGAGGTGGCTGGCACCAAGCCATATTGTGCCAAGCAAGGTCATGGGTGACAAAGGCATCGACCTTCTGGCCACCTTTTGACAGGGAAAAGTTTCCACATGTACCGTGTCTGGTGGTGCAGCAGTTCCTGGTTAGGTGCCCTGGCTTCCAGGACAGAAGAGTGGGACTGGGACTAAAGTCACTCAGGACACTGTTGTCTTCAATGACACCAGGGACTCAGGGTGCTCTTTTGCTGCCAATTTTCACTGAAAATCCTGTGCAAGGACCCCAGGCTTTGGCCCATGAAGGAAAGGGACCGCCGGTCAGAGCTTGCACAGCAAGCAGTGAAGTTACCAGTTTTCTTGTAATATAGTCCTCTCCAGAAGAATGGCACCTAATACCAATACCAGCTCCTGCTGCTGTCTTGTCACCAATAACAGATCCTGCCACTGTTACCAGCTCCTGCCATCACTGCTGACCTGCCCTCATTATCAACTCCTGTATCCTCTCCTGGCCTACCACCATTACCAGCTCCTGTCACTAGGGATAAGCTTCGTGTTCGAGTCGAACGCATGTTCGACTTGAACATCGCGTGTTCGGTCATTCGCCGAATTACAAACGTTATGGGCCGTTGGCGCCAAATTTGAGTGGCGCGTCACGGCCCATATTTCACTGCGGCATCGCAGTGCATTGCTGGCTGATGTTTGGCCAAGCATGCACTATGACCCACATGCTTGGCCAATCACAGCGCTGTGTGTACAGAGAGCCGTGATTGGCCAAAGCCAGTGAGTCTTTGGCCAATTATGGCTCAGGGGGTTTAGTACACGCCCCACACTATATAAGGCAGCCTGCACATCGGCCCTGTGTAGTGTGTTGCGGTGGAGAGAGACAGATAGACAGTGTCATTTGATTTAAGTTAGATAGAGTAGGCAGGTTGAGTCAGTTAGCTGCACTTGCAGTGTATTGTGTATTTATATGCATCTCAGGTGTTGTATATAGGTGCCAGGTGCCCCAGACGATGTCAGAGTGTGACGAAACGCGCGTCGGGAGGAGCTGACGTGCTGACGTGCTGCATGTACCGTCTGCAGGACGGGTGATTGTTTAAAGCCGGCCGGCTGATTTTACGCTGTCTTGATTCTAATACACTGTAAGTGCTTTTTTAATTTTCTTAATAAATGGTAGTACCAGGATTACGCTATGGTGTTTCCATTTCTCTTTCCGGGGAACCTCTGAATGGGAACCATCCCTGGTACTTGGAGTTATTTATAGATCCCTCCATGGTGTGACCGATCCCTTTGGCTTGGTGGAGCTGTGTCATTCAACATTCCCTCTGGGTATAGGAAGTGGAGATTGTTCCCCTCCGGTCCATCCAGATAAAGGCCCCGACCGGGTTAAGGTCGCAAGCTCTTCTGGGCTTGCCTTGTGGTAAGCACGCACTTCTTATTGAATTATCACAGTGGTGCGGTGGAGGAAAGTTTTACCCAATCACTTATTCATTTACGCTGAAGACCGGAGTCGGGTCCTGGCCTTCTCACTACACACTTTATATTTTTTGAACATTATTTTGATTTTGGACTATTATTTGCTCTGTTTGGGTTATGTCAATGAATGTGGGCATAATTCAATAAGTTTGTTGGCACCTACAAGCTTGTATTATTTTTTCCTTTGCCAATCATTAAGGTTAATCTTAATAGTATTTACTGTTCAAGTAGGGACATTAGCGCTGCTACCTTTGGTATTATTTATGTTATTGTGTATCTCACAGAGAGCGGCTGCTTTTTTAGATCTATATTTTTTTTTCAGAATTTGTAATCACCTATGGTTTGTTGGTTATTCACAGTTAAATCTTTTTAAGCACGATTTTTAAATAATCCTCTGTATAATATAGCGTGGTATTCTCCCCATTTTTCACATATATATATATATATATATATATATGTATATATATATACACACTATATTCAGTTTAGCTAGATCCTGTTCTTCTCTTCCTAATATACTGACAGGTAGGCAGGTGTTTTTACAGTATTTCCAGTTACTGTACTGTGTACCCTGCACAGTTGCACCTACAGTATAGCTACCTGAAGCCAGCTGCTTGTGTGGGCTCTTGATGTATTTCCAGTTACTGTACTGTGTACCCTGCACAGTTGCACCAACAGTATAACTGCATGAAGCCAGGTGCTTGTGTAGGCTCTTGACGTATTTCCAGTTACTGTACTGTGTAGCCTGCACAATTGCACCTACAGTATAGCTACCTGAAGCCAGGTGCTTGTGTAGGCTCTTGATGTATTTCTAGGTACTGTACTGTGTACCCTGCACAGTTGCACCTACAGTATAACTACCTGAAGCCAGGTGCTTGTGTAGGCTCTTGATGTATTTCCAGTTACTGTACTGTGTACCCTGCACAGTTGCACCTACAGTATAACTACCTGAAGCCAGGTGCTTGTGTAGGCTCTTGACGTATTTCCAGTTACTGTACTGTGTACCCTGCACAGTTGCACCTACAGTATAACTACCTGAAGCCAGGTGCTTGTGTAGGCTCTTGACGTATTTCCAGTTACTGTACTGTGTACCCTGCACAGTTGCACTAACAGTATAACTGCCTGAAGCCAGGTGCTTGTGTAGGCTCTTGACGTATTTCCAGTTACTGTACTGTGTAGCCTGCAGGTGCACCTACAGTATAGCTACCTGAAGCCAGGTGCTTGTGTAGGCTCTTGACGTATTTCCAGATCTCAATCTATAATATAGAATCTATAATAATAAATCCCCCCCACAACACGGGCAGCCTCTGAGGCTATCACAACACTAGCAATACTAGTATCGTTATCAAGTTCACAACACTAAAACAATAGCAGCAGATTATTATGAAAAAGTTAAGTTAAACTGTAGCTTGTTTCACTATTGTTCTGCTGCTGTGCTTATGCTTAATTGCTAAATAATTCAGGTTCTCTGACAAACGGACCAGATAGGATTGACTGTCTTCTGAAATGATTCAGTGTGTGTGTCTCTCTCTGCTAGCAAATCGTAAGTGAAAGTAAGTTGGCTGTACGTGTGTACTTAGTTCTTGCTATTTTATTGCTCCTCCTCTTTGGTTACAATCAGCCAATAACATTCATCATCATCATCATTATTTTTATTTTACTTCACCCACCCAATTCCAGCAGCGATCTTTTCTCCCCTATGTCGAATCTTTTCTCTCTATGTCAAATCTTTTCTTTCTATGTCGAATCTTTTCTCTCTATGTAGATAATCTTGGACTAATAGAGTTAAGGTTAGGCACATTCGACCACAGGTTTGATGGACACAGATTGTTATTGTTAGCATCATGTCGAATCTCCTATCTATATCGAACTGTTGTAGCAACGAAAATGAAAATAAAGCATTTGTTTATGTCGGATCTTTCGTTTTTCGTATTCTGCACTTTTATTATCGTTTGCTAAAACGATAACGAAAATACCTGAAATTTGGACGAAAATGCATTCGGACGAAAACGAATGCACATGTCTACTGTGTACCCTGCACAGTCTCACCTACAGTATAGCTACCTGCAGCCAGGTGCTTGTGTAGGCTCTTTGAAGTATTTCCAGTTACTGTACTGTGTACCCCGCACGGTTTCACCTACAGTATAGCTACCTGCAGCCAGGTGCTTGTGTAGGCTCTTTGAAGTATTTCCAATTACTGTACTGTGTACCCTGCACAGTTGCCCCTACAGCAGGGATATGCAATTAGCGGACATCCAGCTGTTGAAAAACTACAAGTCCCATCATGCCTCTGCCTCTGGGTGTCATGCTTGTGGCTGTCAGAGTCTTGCTATGCCTCATAGGACTTGTAGTTCTGGAACAGCTGGAGGTCCACTAATTGCATATCCCTGCCCTACAGTATAGCTACCTGAAGACAAGTGCAGGTGTTATCATACTAATAATACTACGGGCAGGCAGTTGATTCTGTTAGCTGCAGTATGCCAGTTGATTCTGTTAGCTGCAGTGGCCAAAACATCTCCCGCTTGGGCACCACATGCTTGACCAGACATATGTTGACCTGCCATGCAGTTCGTTGGCAAGCGTACCTAAAAGACCCACACCAAAGAACAAAGAGGACCTCTCCTTGCTCCTCATCAGCTGGGATCTCCAACCCCATTATACCTTCAGTCCTCTCTGAGACCTGCACTGAGAGGAATATAGGTGTAGAATTAGGTGTGTCACAGACATGTACTTGCGGGCAATCTGCTATCGGTACACCAACGTCAGATTTTACCAGGCAAATTTATTTGCCCCAGCTGCTGCGCCGCAGAAAGAAGTTCACTCCCAGCCATCCACATGCCCAGAGGTTGAATGCTAGCTTGGCAAAATTGCTAGCACTTCAACTGCTACCTTTTTAGTTAGTAGACTCTGCCCCCTTCCGTGAGTTTGTGGAATGTGTGGTTCCTCAGTGGCAGGTTCCCAAACGCCACTTTTTCTCACGGAAGGCCATTCCGGCTCTCTACCGGCATGTGGAAGGCAATGTCTTGGCCTCGCTGGATAGGGCATTCAGCGGTAAGGTGCATATTACCGCAGACTCATGGTCCAGCAGGCATGGACATGGACGTTACCTAAGTTTCACGGCGCATGGGGGACTCTGCTGGCAGCTGGGAAGGATGCAGGACAAGGTGCAGTAGTGTTGGAGGTTGTTCCGCCACCACACCTCCAAAATTCCACTACTGGTGATTCTGACACACCTCTCTCCTCCACCCCCTCCTCTTCTTCTTCCTCCATGGCCTCTTCCTGTGCTTTGTCCTCAGGACCAGCGGTGCTCCGTAGGCATTCAACGGGCTACGCAAGTACGCAGGCCAAAAGATGCCATGAGTTGCTTGAACTGGTGTGCTTGGGGGACAGGAGCCACACTGCGGCAGAGATTCTGTCAGCTCTGCAGGGGCAGGTTCAGAGGTGGTTGACGCCACGTCAACTTAAGCCAGGAATAGTGGTTTGCGACAATGGCACCAACCTCCTTTCCGCCCTCCGACAGGGACAACTGACCCATGTGTCCTGTTTGGCTCACGTCCTTAACTTGGTGGTGCAGCGGTTCTTGGGCAGGTACCCGGGCTGACAGGATGTCCTGAGGCAGGCCAGGAAAGTCTATGTGCATTTCCGCTGGTCATATAATGCCAGTGCTCAGCAGGCAGACCTCCAAAAGGAATTTAACCTGCCCAAGAACCGCCTAATCTGTGACATGCCCACCAGGTGGAACTCAACGTTGGCCATGCTGCAGCAGCTGCACACGCAGCAGAGGGCCATCAATGAGTACCTGTGCGACTATAGCACAAGGACAGGGGAGCTTGTTTTTTTTTTGCCCACGCCAGTGGGCCATGATCAGGGATGCATGCACTGTCCTGTCACCATTTGAGGAGGCCACGAGGATGGTGAGCAGTGACAGTGCATGCATCAGTGACACTGTCCCCCTTGTTCACCTGTTGGAGCACACGCTGCATGGAATAATGGACAGGGAACTTGAGGCAGAACAGAGGCAGGAAGAGGAGGACTTCCTTAGCTCTCAAGGCCCCCTTTATCCAGACAGTGTTCCTGCGTGCCCGCCAATCACACAGGAAGAGGACGAGGAGGAGGATTGTGTCAGCATGGAGGTGGAGCCTGGCACTCAGCATCAGCAGCAGTCTTTAAGGGATCATTTACAGTCCCAAGAAACACATGGACTTGTACGTGGCTGGGAGGAGGTGGCTGCGAATCACGTCGTCCTTAGTGACCCAGAGGACTCCGGACCGAATGCCTCAGCAAACCTACGCAGCATGGCCTCCCTGATCCTGCAAAGCCTGCGGAAGGATCCTCGTATTCGTGGTATCAAGGAGAGGGATTAGGGATGAGCCGAACACCCCCCGGTTCGGTTCGCACCAGAACCCGCGAACGGACCGCAAGTTCGCACGAACGTTAGAACCCCATTGACGTCTATGGGACTCGAACGTTCGAAATCAAAAGTGCTAATTTTAAAGGCTAATTTGCATGGTATTGTCCTAAAAAGGGTTTGGGGACCCGGGTCCTACCCCAGGGGACATGTATCAATGCAAAAAAAACTTTTAAAAACGGCCGTTTTTTCGGGAGCAGTGATTTTAATGATGCTTAAAGTAAAAAAAAAAAAGTGAAATATTCCTTTAAATATCGTACCTGGGGGGTGTCTATAGTATGCCTGTAAAGTGACGCGTGTTTCCCATGTTTAGAACAGTCCCTGCACCAAATGTCATTTTTAAAGGAAAAAATCTCATTTAAAACTGCTTGCGGGTTTAATGTCATGTCGGGTCATGGCAATATGGATGAAAATCAGTGAGACAAACGGCATGGGTACCCCCCAGTCCATTACCAGGCCCTTTGGGTCTTGTATGGATATTAAGGGGAACCCCGCACCCAAATTAAAAAAAGGAAAGGTCCCTATATACTCTGAACAGCAGTATTCAGGCGGTGCAAACAAGACAGGGACTGTAGGTTTGTTGTTAAGTAGAATCTGTTTGTAATTTTGAACATTTTTAATGTGTTTAGCTCCAGCCAAAAAATCTTTTCTAAGCTTTTTGGAAAACATAGGGAAGGGTTATCACCCCTGTGACATTTGTTTTGCGTCTTTCCTCCTCTTCAGAAGATTTCACCTCACTTTTTTGTCCCAATGAAAAATGTTTTTGGAAAATTTGGGTTTTTTTGTGGAACAAGGATTGGAAAGCATCAGTGGAAAGGAGAAATTGTTTTCCCATATTAACTCTTACAGGAGAGAATTTCCCTTCCTTAGGGGTAGATTTCATCTCACTTCCTGTTGTCTCCTTCCGTTTGCAAGTAGGAGTCGTTTGTAAGTTAGATGTTTGAAAGTAGGGTCCTGCCCTATATACTCAGCAGAAATTTGGGCCTTAGGTGTTGCTGTGGCCAAAACACTGTAAGCCCTCACAGGGCCCTGCTGTGAAATATTAGATCAAGAATTGTAATTACATGCCCCTGTTGAACAGGAGCTGAAAAATTAGGCCTTAGGCACTGGTGCTGGTGCCACAACACTGCAACCCCTCACAGACACTCTAGTTGGAACGCAGGAACGAGCCCTGCTGCAAAGTATTGCATCAAAAATTGTAATTACACGCCCCTGTTAGACAGGGGCAGAAAAATTGGGTCTTAGGCACTGGTGCTGGTGCCACAACACTGCAACCCCTCACAGACACTCTAGTTGAAACGCAGGAACAAGCCCTGCTGCAAAGTATTGCATCAAAAATTGTAATTACACGCCCCTGTTAGACAGGGGCAGAAAAATTGTGCCTTAGGCACTGGTGGTGGCGCCCAGAACCAAAAATGTTCTTACAAGCTATCAGCGTGATGATTGAGGAGGAAGAGGATAATTACTCAGGGATAGTCACTCAGCATCAGCATAGGCAGTCTTTGAAGGGATCTGAGATTTCAAAAAAAATTATTCGGTTACATCTGCATCAGGTGCTTGGTAGCTGGTGGTGATCCAAGACTGATTCATTTTTATGAAGGTCAGCCGATCGACCGAGTCGGTGGACAGACGCACCCTGTGATCGGTTACCACGCCTCCAGCAGCACTGAATGTGCGTTCCGAAAGAACGCTGGATGCAGGACAGGCCAGTAGCTCAATTGCATACTGTGCAAGCTCTGGCCAGTGATCCATCCTCAAGACCCAGTAACCCAGAGGATTTTCGGTGGGAAAGGTGTCCAAGTCTGATCTTGCCCCTAGGTATTCCTGCACCATGTAAAACAGACGCTGGCGATGGTTGCTGGAACCGATCATACCTTGGGGCTGCGGACCAAAAAATTGTCTGAACGCATCGGTCAGACGGCCACCTTCTCCACCGCTCCTTCTTTGACTGACCGAAGCCTCAGCAACACGTTGTCCAGAAACAGGAGTTTGTAACCTCCCAGTCTCTGGGAACGCGTTGCACAGACCTTTCTGCAAGGCCTCCCGAAGATGTTTCATCCTCTGCTCCCTCTGCGATGGCAAGATAAGGTCCGCAACCTTACCCTTGTAACGTGGATCAAGGAGGGTTGCCAGCCAGTATTGGTCCTTCTCCTTGATACCACGAATACGAGGATCCTTACGCAGGCTTTGCAGGATCAGGGAGGCCATGCAGCGTAGGTTTGCTGAGGCATTCGGTCCGGAGTCCTCTGGGTCACTAAGGACAACAACATCCGCAGCCACCTCCTCCCAGCCACGTACAAGTCCATGTGTTCCTTGGGACTGATCCCTTAAAGACTGCTGATGCTGAGTGCCAGGCTCCACCTCCATACTGACACAATCTTCCTCCTCCTCCTCCTCCTCCTCCTCGTCCTCTTCCTGTGTGATCGGCGGGCACGCAGGAACACTGTCTGGATAAAGGGGGCCTTGAGAGCTAAGGAAGTCCTCCTCTTCCTGCCTCTGTTCTGCCTCAAGTGCCCTGTCCATTATTCCACGCAGCGTGTGCTCCAACAGGTGGACAAGGGGGACAGTGTCACTGATGCATGCACTGTCAGTGCTCACCATCCTAGTGGCCTCCTCGAATGGTGACAGGACAGTGCATGCATCCCTGATCATGGCCCACTGGCGTGGGGAAAAAAAACCAAGGTCCCCTGACCCTGTCCTGGTGCCATAGTCGCACAGGTACTCATTGATGGCCCTCTGCTGCGTGTGCAGCCGCTGCAGCATGGCCAACGTCGAGTTCCACCTGGTGGGCATGTCACAGATTAGGCGGTTCTTGGGCAGGTTAAACTCCTTTTGGAGGTCCGTCAGCCGAGCACTGGCATTATATGACCGGCGGAAATGCACACAGACTTTCCTGGCCTGCCTCAGGACATCCTGTAAGCCCGGGTACCTGCCCAAGAACCGCTGCACCACCAAGTTAAGGACGTGAGCCAAACAGGGCACATGGGTCAGTTGTCCCTGTCGGAGGGCAGAGAGGAGGTTGGTGCCATTGTCGCAAACCACCATTCCTGCCTTAAGTTGGCGTGGCGTCAACCACCTCTGAACCTGCCCCTGCAGAGCTGACAGAACCTCTGCCCCAGTGTGGCTCCTGTCCCCCAAGCACACCAGCTCAAGCACCGCATGGCATCTTTTGGCCTGCGTACTTGCGTAGCCCCTTGAACGCCTACGGAGCACCGCTGGTTCCGAGGAAGAGGCCATGGAGGAAGAAGAAGAGGAGGGGGTGGAGGAGAGAGGTGTGTCACAATCAGCATTTTGGAGGCGTGGTGGCGGAACAACCTCCAACACTACTGCACCTTGTCCTGCATCCTTCCCAGCTGCCAGCAGAGTCACCCAATGCGCCGTGAAACTTAAGTAACGTCCCTGTCCATGCCTGCTGGACCATGAGTCAGCGGTAATATGCACCTTACCGCTGACCGCCCTGTCCAGCGAGGCATGGACATTGCCTTCCACATGCCGGTAGAGAGCCGGAATCGCCTTCCGTGAGAAAAAGTGGCGTTTGGGTACCTGCCACTGAGGAACCGCACATTCCACAAACTCACGGAAGGGGGCAGAGTCTACCAACTGAAAAGGCAGCAGTTGAAGTGCTAGCAATTTTGCCAAGCTAGCATTCAACCGCTGGGCATGTGGATGGCTGGGAGCAAACTTCTTTCGGCGGTGCAGCAGCTGGGGCAGGGAAATTTGCCTGGTACAATCTGACGTCGGTGTACCAAAAGCAGATTGCCCACAAGTACTTGGCTGTGACACACCTAATTCTACACCTTCATTCCTCTCACTGCAGGTCGCAGAGAGGACTGAAGGTCTAGTGGGGTTGGAAATCTCAGCTGATGAGGAGCAAGGAGAGATCGTCTTTGTTCTTTGGTGTGGGTCTTTTAGATACGCTTGCCAACGAACTGCATGGCAGGTCAACATATGTCTGGTCAAGCATGTGGTACCCAAGCGGGAGATGTTTTGGCCACGCGAGATACGCTTGAGACATATGTTGCAAATAGCAGCGGTGCGATCTGATGCACTCGTCTCAAAAAAGGCCCACACCAAAGAACTTTTTGAATAACGCGCAGAGACTGCAGCGCCCTGCACATGTGGAGCTTTGGGGTGTGATGCAGTCAATGTGCTGCCCTTAGGCTGGCCCCTGGAGGGCATCCTGCCTAGTTGGTGATGTGCCACCTCCTCCTCCTCCTCCTCCTCCTCCTCCTCTCTCCTATCAGGCACCCACGTTGAGTCAGTGACCTCATCATCCCCTCCCTCCTCATCACTGGAGCAAACCTGGCAGTATGCTGCAGCAGGGGGAGCATGACTGCCAGATTGCTGTCCTTCTTGGGCACCCCCTCTGTCCGTGCTCATGTTACTGCCTTCATTGAGCTCAGTATCATCATCAGAGCCTTCCAAACGCTGGGCATCCTCCTGGAGCATGTACCCAACACTGTGGTCAAACAGTTCGAGGGAATCCTCATGAGGACATGGTGGAGCTAGGGAAGGAGTCACTGATGACATTGAGCTGAGGGAAGAGGCCGCTGCTTTGCCAGACAAAGCACCCTGGGCATGGGTGAGAGAGGATGAGGAGGATGAGGACGGCTTGGTCATCCACTCGACCAAGTCTTCCGCGTGTTGCGGCTCAACACGGCCAGCTGCCGAAAAAAAGGCCAAGCGTGTCCCATGGCCACGTGCTGATGAGGATGCACCGTCTCCACGACCAGCACTAGACACAGAGCCTGCTTGCCCTCTCTTATTGGCTTGTGACTGTCTGCCTCTCCTTCTTGGCCTTCCAGACATACTAATGGCCTGTAGCTGCACTAAGCTGGGATAGAACACCTGTAATTTTCTTCAGGTAGCTTTATATACTGTAACCAGACAAGCCTGCCTGTCAGTAGGAAGATAACAGGAACGGATCTAGCTGAACACTGTGAGCAGGACACACTGTACTAAATGTAAATAGTCTAGCTGCCTGACCGTGGTACTAATAGGATCAAAAAGAACACCTGTAATTTTCTTAAGGTAGCTTTATATACTGTAACCAGACAAGCCTGCCTGTCAGTAGGAAGATAACAGGAACGGATCTAGCTGAACACTGTGAGCAGGACACACTGTACTAAATGTAAATAGTCTAGCTGCCTGACCGTGTTACTAATAGGATCAAAAAGAACACCTGTAATTTTCTTAAGGTAGCTTTATATACTGTAACCAGACAAGCCTGCCTGTCAGTAGGAAGATAACAGGAACGGATCTAGCTGAACACTGTGAGCAGGACACACTGTACTAAATGTAAATAGTCTAGCTGCCTGACCGTGGTACTAATAGGATCAAAAAGAACACCTGTAATTTTCTTAAGGTAGCTTTATATACTGTAACCAGACAAGCCTGCCTGTCAGTAGGAAGATAACAGGAACGGATCTAGCTGAACACTGTGAGCAGGACACACTGTACTAAATGTAAATAGTCTAGCTGCCTGACCGTGGTACTAATAGGATCAAAAAGAACACCTGTAATTTTCTTCAGGTAGCTTTATATACTGTAACCAGACAAGCCTGCCTGTCAGTAGGAAGATAACAGGAACGGATCTAGCTGAACACTGTGAGCAGGACACACTGTACTAAATGTAAATAGTCTAGCTGCCTGACCGTGGTACTAATAGGATCAAAAAGAACACCTGTAATTTTCTTCAGGTAGCTTTATATACTGTAACCAGACAAGCCTGCCTGTCAGTAGGAAGATAACAGGAACGGATCTAGCTGAACACTGTGAGCAGGACGTACTGCACTAAATGTATGTAGCAGGAATGGATCTAGCTGAACACTGTGAGCAGGACGCACTGCACTGAATGTAAATAGCAGGAACGGATCTAGCTGAACACTGTGAGCAGGACGCACTGCACTGAATGTAAATAGCAGGAACGGATCTAGCTGAACACTGTGAGCAGGACGCACTGCACTGAATGTAAATAGCAGGAACGGATCTAGCTGAACACTGTGAGCAGGACGCACTGCACTGAATGTAAATAGCAGGAATGGATCTAGCTGAACACTGTGAGCAGGACGCACTGCACTGAATGTAAACAGCAGGAACGGATGTAGCTGAACACTGTGAGCAGGACGCACTGCACTGAATGTAAATAGCAGGAACGGATCTAGCTGAACACTGTAAACAGGACGCACTGCACTGAATGTAAATAGCAGGAACGGATCTAGCTGAACACTGTGAGCAGGACACACTGCACTGAATGTAAATAGCAGGAACGGATCTAGCTGAACACTGTGAGCAGGACGCACTGCACTGAATGTAATTAGCAGGAACGGATCTAGCTGAACACTGTGAGCAGGACGCACTGCACTGAATGTAAATAGCAGGAACGGATCTAGCTGAACACTGTGAGCAGGACACACTGCACTGAATGTAAATAGCAGGAACGGATCTAGCTGAACACTGTGAGCAGGACGCACTGCACTGAATGTAAATAGCAGGAACGGATCTAGCTGAACACTGTGAGCAGGACGCACTGCACTGAATGTAAATAGCAGGAACGGATCTAGCTGAACACTGTGAGCAGGACACACTGCACTAAATGTAAATAGTCTAGATAGAAGATAACAGGAACGGATCTAGCTAAACTGAATACAGTGTATATATATATATGCAACACCTGGGATGCATATATATACACAATACACTGTAAGTGCAGCTAACTGACTGACTGTTCTGCCTAATCTATCTAACTCAAATCAAATGACACTGTCTCTCTCTCTCTCTATCTCTCAGCACACCGGAACACACACTACACAGGGCCGCCGTGCAGGCGGCCTTATATAGTGTGGGGTGTGTACTAAATCCCCTGAGCCATAATTGGCCAAAGCCACCCTGGCTTTGGCCAATTACAGCTCTCTCTACTGACGGCGCTGTGATTGGCCAAGCATGCGGGTCATAGTGCATGCTTGGCCAATCATCAGCCAGCAATGCACTGCGATGCCGCAGTGAATTATGGGCCGTGACGCGCCACACGAATTTGGCGCGAACGGCCCATATCGTTCGCAATTCGACGGACGGTCGAACAGCCGATGTTCGAGTCGAACATGGGTTCGACTCGAACACGAAGCTCATCCCTAAGAGGGATCAATAGTGGCTGGCATCCCTCCTTGATCCACGTTACAAGGATAAGGTTGCGGACCTTATCTTGCCGTCGAAGAGGGAGCAGAGGATGAAACATCTTTGGGAGGCCTTGCAGAAAGGTCTGTGCAATGCATTCCCAGAGACTGGGAGGTTACAAACTCCTGTTCCTGGACAACGTGTTGCTGAGGCTTCAGTCAGTCAAAGAAGGAGTGGTGGAGAAGGTGGCCGTCTGACCGATGCGTTCAGACAATTTTTTTGTCCGCAGCCCCAAGGTATGATCGGTTCCAGCAACCATCGCTAGCGTCTGTTTTATATGGTGCAGGAATACCTAGGGGAAAGATCTGACTTGGACACCTTTCCCACCCAAAATCCTCTGGGTTACTGGGTCTTGACGATGGATCACTGGCCAGAGCTTGCACAGTATGCAATTGAGCTACTGGCCTGTCCTGCATCCAGCGTTCTTTCAGAACGCACATTCAGTGCTGCTGGAGGCTTTGTAACCAATTACAGGGTGCGTCTGTCCACCGACTCAGTTGATCGACTGACCTTCATAAAAATGAATCAGTCTTGGATCACCACCAGCTAACAAGCACCTGATGCTGATGTAACCAAATATTTTTTTTGAAATGTCAGACCCCTTCAAGACTTCCTATGCTGATGCTGAGTGATCTTGTTATGCTGAGTGATTATCCTCTTCCTCCTCAATGATCAGGCTGATAGCTTGTAAGAACATTTTTGGTTCTGGGCACCGCCACCAGTGGCTAAGGCCCAATTTTTCAGCCCCTGTTTAACAGGGGCGTGTAATTACAATTTTTGATGCAATACTTTGCAGCAGGGCTCGTTTCTGCACTCTACCTAGAGTATCTGTGAGGGGTTGCAGTGTTGTGGCACCAGCACCAGTGCCTAAGCCCCAATTTTTCTGCCCCTGTTCAACAGGGACATGTAATTACAATTCTTGATCTAATATTTCACAGCAGGGCCCTATGAGGGCTTACAGTGTTGTAGCAACACCAACACCTAAGGCCACAATTTCTGCAAGTATATAGGGCAGGACCCTACTTTCAAACATCCAACTTACAAACGACTCCTACATGCAAACGGAAGGAGACAACAGGAAGTGAGATGAAATCTACCCCTAGGAAGGGAAATTCTCTCCTGTAAAAGTTAATATGGGAAAAACGTTTCTCCTTTCCACTGATGCTTTATCACTAATCCTTGTTTCACCAAAAACCCCAAATTTTCAAAAAACATTTGTCATTGGGACAGAAAGTGAGGTGAAATCTTCTGAAGAGGAGCACAGACAGCAAAACAAATGTCACAGGGGTGATTAACCCTTCCCTATGTTTTGCAAAAAGCTTAAAAACAGATTTTTTTGGCTGGAGCTAAACACGTTAAAAATGTACCAGTTCAAAATTACAAACAGATTCTACTTAACAACAAACCTAAAGTCCCTGTCTTGTTTGCACTGCCTGTATACTGCTGCTCAGAGAATATAGGGTCTGGTGGCCCCATGCCTTTCCTTTTTTTACCTTGGGTGCGAGTTTCTCCTTAATATTCATACAAGACCCAAAGGGCCTGATAATGGACTGGGGGGTACCCATGTCATTTGTCTCACCGATTTTCATTCATATTGCCAGGACCCGACATTACATTAAAGCCGCAATCTGTTTTAAATGACTTTTATTCCTTTAAAAATGTCATTTTGTGCAGTGACGGTTTTAAGCACGGGAAACATGCTCCACTTTACAGGCATACTATAGACACCCCCCAGGTACGATATTTAAAGGAATATTTCACTTCTTTTTTTTTTACTTTAAGCATCATTAAAATCACTGCTTCCGAAAAAATGGCCGTTTTTAAAACCTTTTTTTGCATTGATATATGTCCCCTGGGGCAGGACCCGGGTCCCCAAACCCTTTTTAGGACAATACCATGCAAATTAGCCTTTAAAATTAGCACTTTTGATTTTGAACGTTCGAGTCCCATAGACGTCAATGGGGTTCTAACATTCGTGCAAATTTTCGGTCCGTTCGCAGGTTCTGGTGCGAACCGAACTGGGGGGTGTTCAGCTCATCCCTAATGACCAGTTATCGCAAATGCTTGATTGCAGTTGTTGCCGTCAAGGGTAGCACAACCAATTATTAGGTTTAGGGGGCAATTACTTTTTCACATGCCAGGCAGGTTTGGACAGCTTTTTTGTCTTAATAAATGAAACCATTATTTGCACACAACTGTATTTACACGGGTTATCTTTGTGTAATAATAACGTTTGTTTGATGATCTGAGTCATTTAAGTATGACAAATATGCAAAAAAAAAAATCAGAAAGGGGAAAATATTTTTTCACAGCATTGTATGCTACAAATGCGACACTTTACAGGCAGACGAAGAGGACCCCCCGGAACTATATTTAACCACTTCTATACAAGGCACTTCCCCCCTTCCTGCCCAGGACAATTTACAGCTTTCAGCGCTGTCACACTTTGAATGACAATTGCACAGTCATTCAACACTGTATTCAAACTACATTTTTATAATTTCCTTCCCATAAATAGAGCTTTCTTTTGGTGGTATTTGACCACCACTGGGTTTTTTTTATTTGCTAAACAAACTAAAAAAGACAAACATTTTGAAAAAAAAGTTTTTCTTTGTTTCTGTTTTAAAATGTTGTTTTCTCCTTCACTAATGGGCACTGATGCGGCTGCACTGATGGGAACTGATGAGGCAGCGCTGATGGGCACTGATGAGTTGGCACGGATAAGGTGGCACTAATGGGCACTTATGAGGACGCACTGATATGTAGAATTGATGAGCACTGATAGGCAGCACTGATATGCAGCACTCTTGGGCACCGATAGGCGGTACTGGTATGCAGAACTGATAGGCAGCACTGATGAGCACTGATAGGTGGCATTAACGGGCACTGATAGGTGGCACCGATGAGCACTAATAGGCAGCACTGATGGGCAATGACAGGCGGCACTGATTGGCACTGACAGGCAGCACCAATTGGCACTGACAGCTGGCACTGATGAGCACTGATAGGCGGCACTGATGGGCACTACTAGATGGCACTGATGGGTACTAACAGATGGTACTGATAGGCAGCACTAATGATGAGGTACTGACAGCCTTTACTGTTGGGCACTGATTGGCATCTGTGAAGGGCACTGATTGGCACTTTGATGGGCACTGATTGGCACTTTGATGGGCACTGACTGGCAGCTGATAGGCAGTGATTGGCAGATGTGGTGGGCACCTCTAATGGGGCTGAGCTGATAATCAATACACTGATTATCAGCGCAGATCCCCCTCTGACAGGAGAGCCACCGATCGGCTCTCCCTGTCAGCGCAAACCAAGGAAAGCCATTTACCGTCTTTTCCTGGTTACACGCTGTAATTAGCTGTGATTTGTCACAGCTGATCATGTGGTAAAGAGCCTCCGTCAGAGGCTCTTTACCTAGGTTGGAGTTGTGGTGTGTCAGAGTGACACACAACACCACTGATCGCCACGCTGCACGCCCCCGCGGGCATGCGATCATGGCTTATCCTGCTGGATGTCATATGACATCCAGTCAGGATAAAGCAACCACCGCCCTGCCGTCATTATGCTATAGGCTGGGCAGGAAGTAGTTTAAGGCATTTTTTATTTTTATTTTTGCACTTTAAGCATCATTAATATCACAGCTCTTGTTATTTTAGTTAACCATATCTCTTCTGGTCTGGGATTCTAGCTAGATAGCTAGTTTTAGCTTAGGTCTTGATAACCAGCATAGGTTAGAGCCAGGTTAGGCACCCGATGGCCATTTCTGCTGGTTAGAGGTCCAGTTGCATGACAGATTAAAAGCTACTAGGGAAGGACTAAAGCATAGAGTAGGTAGGCTGACTTTGAGTTCCAGTGCCACACCACAGTTTCTGTGTGTGAGAAGCTGTGTTCCAGGCTGGTTGGACAACAGTTGCAGGTCTTTTTGACCCCAGGTCTCTCAATAAAGAGGACCTGTCATCCTTATTTCTATTAAAAGTCTAAATTACTTGTAATAAACTGATCAAACAAATATAGAGACAGTGTAAAAATACAAAACAAAAAGTAAAATAAAAAAAATTAAAAAATTTAAAGGGCCCCATCCCTCCGTGCTAGCGCACAGAAGCAAAGACATATGTAGGTCGCACACACATATGTAAAAGGCGTTCAAACCACACATGTGAGGTATCACCACAATCATTAGAGCGAGAGCAATAATTCTAGTGCAAGACCTCCTCTGTAATTCTAAACAGGTAACCTGTAAAAAAATATAAAGCATCGCTTATGAAGATTTTTAAGTACTGTAGTTTGTCGCTATTTACTCTGCGTAACATCATCTTTCACATTATTCAAAAAATAATTGTGTTTATTTTTTTTTTTAATTCATTAAAGTGTATTTTTTCCCCAATTATTGCTTTTGAAAGACCACTGCACAAATACTGCCATTTTATTCTCTAGGCAGATTGCAAAAGATAGTAGGACAAACCCCCAATAATTCTTCAAATATATTAATAGCAAAAAGGTCAGGTCTGAGCATGTAGGCCCTTTACAAAATAATCTAGAGTGGGTGACTGGGCACAAAGAGAAGGCAAATTTATTAAATACTTTCTTCAGCTCTGTGTATACAAAGGAGCATGGGGGAGCTCATGTCCATAATGGGTATGGTATTGACACAGCCCCAAATGATCTACAATGGCTCAAAAGTGATATGGTCCAGAAATATTTAGACAGAATAAAGGTGGATAAAGCACCTGGACCACTAATCCTAAAATAATTGAGCTCTGTCATTTCAAAGCCATTGTTTTTAATTTTTAGGGACTCGTTAATGACTGGAATGGTACCACTGGATTGGAGTAGGGCCAATGTGGTGCCCATATTTAAAAAGGGTTTAAAGTCTTTACCAAGTAACTATAGACCTGTTAGTTTAACTTCTATGGTCAGGAAGATACTGGAGAGTTTAATAAAAGACCACATAGATGAGTTCTTGCTGGAAAAAAATATTTTAAGCAACAGACAGCATGGATTCATGAAAGACAGAAGTTGTCAAACAAACCTAATTTCTTTTTATAAGGAGAAGTAAAACCTTGGACAGACCTTGGACCCTGGACGTGGTATACTTGGATTTTGCAAAAGCGTTTGACACAGTTCACCACACACGACTAATGTGTAAGGTAAAGTCTACAGGCTTGGAAAGATCAGTTTGTAAATGGATAGAAATCTGGCTAAAAAAAACGAATGCAAAGAGTAGTGGTTAATAATTCTTACTCTGAATTGTCTAAGGTTATCAGTGGTGTACCCCAAGGTTCAGTTTTGGGACCCTTACTTTTTAATATCTTTATAAATGTAAATGTGAAATGTATTTAATATCTTTATAAATGATATAGGGTCTGTGATTAAAAGTAAAAGTTCTGTCTTTGCATATGACACCTAGCTATGCAGTGGAATAACATCATTACAGGATGTCTCCAATTTACAAGCTGACCTCAATGCACTGTCTAATTGGGCAACTAAGTGGGAAATTAGGTTTAATGTTGATAAATGTAAGACCTCATCTGGAATATGCAGTTCAGTTTTGGGCACCAGTTCTCAAAAAAGGATATTGGGGAACTGGAGAAAGTGCAGCGAAGGTCAACCAAACTGATAAGAGGCATGGAAGAGCTCAGCAATGAGGAAAGATTAGAGAAACTGAATTTATTCTCTCCTGAGAAGAGGAGATTAAGAGAGAATATGATCGACATGTACAAATACATAAGTGGTCCATATAGTGAACTTGGTGTTGAGTTATTCACTTTAAGGTCATCACAGAGGACAAGGGGGCACTTTTTATGTCTAGAGGAAAAAAGATTTCGTCTCCAAATACGTAAAGGTTTCTTCACAGTAAGAGCTGTGAAAATGTGGAATAGACTCCCTCCAGAGTTGGTTTTAGCCAGCTAAGTAAATTGCTTTAAAAAAGGCCTGCATTCTTTCCTAAATGTACATAATATAACTGGGTACTGACATTTATAGGTAAAGTTGATCCAGGGAAAATCCAATTGCCTCTCGGGGGATCTGGAAGGAATTTTTTCTTCTTCTGTAGCAAATTGGATCATGCTTTGCTGGGGTTTTTCACCTTCCTCTGCATCGACTGTGGGTGAAAGTCTGCCTGTAAAGTGGTGCATCTGTACTGTGTATAGAACCTGTGGGCAAAACTGACATATTTAAAGAAAAAATGGCATTTAAATTGATTTTCTTGGCTGCAAGCCATTGTAAAAAAAAAAGTTGTAGGGTCCCCCCCAAATCCATACCAGATCCTTATCCAAGCATGCAGCCTGGCAGGCTAGGAAAGGGGGGGATGCCCCCTCCTGAATCATACCCTACCATTGGGGGGTTCCCATAGCACCTTGTCCCCATTATGATTGGGAAAAGGGCCTCTTTCCCATAACCCTGGGTGGTGGTTATGGGGGTCTGCGGGCAGGGGACTTATCAGAAAATGGAAGCCCCCTTTAATAAGGTGGCCCCCAGATCTCGTCCCTCCATATGAATGAGTATTGGGTACATTTTACCCCTACTCTTTCACCCCAAAAAGTGTCAAAAAGAAATAAACACACACACACAGTTTTTACAATAC
Source organism: Lithobates clamitans (assembly GCA_037952925.1). NCBI lineage: Eukaryota > Metazoa > Chordata > Amphibia > Anura > Ranidae > Lithobates > Lithobates clamitans. The sequence goes on from JBBGZY010000135.1 coordinate 2,266,303, forward strand.
CTTTAATAAAAAAAAAAAAACAATGTCCCCCAAATGTAAATCCATTGTCAATAACAATGCCCACCACATCCGCTGATCAGTCACAAGGGGGAGGTGCCACTAGGTGATGCCGCCAGTTGGCTCCACCCCTTACCTATTTAAGAAGTTGCAGATGACAGAGCAGGCAGCGGGCGGAGCTTTTTCATTTGTTTATTTTTTTTGGGTCCGGCAATGCAGTGGACATTGTGATTGATGATGGATCTCGGGGGACATTGTTTTTTATTTTTAATACAGGAATTGTCAAAAACTGTGTGTTTTTATTTCTTTTTGATACTTTTTTTGGTGAATGAGCATACTCATTTACAAAGGAGGCCGGGATCTGTTAAAGGGAGCTTCTGGATTTCGATAAGCCCCCTGCCTGCAAACCCCCAGAACCACTGCCCAGGGTTGTGGGGAAGAGGCCCTTGTCCCCAACAACATGGGGGCAAGGTGCTTTGGGGTGGGGGGCAGGGCCCCTCTCCCCAAAGCACCCCCCCTTTGTTGAGGGCATGTGGCCTTGTATGGTTAGTGGGGGGTGGCGCTTGCTCGCCCCCCTTTTCCTGGCCTGCCAGGCTGTATGCTTGGATTAGGGTTTGGAATGGATTTTGGGGGGGACCCCACACCATTTAAAAAAAATTGGCGTGGGGGTTCTGCTCAAAATCCATACCAAACCTAAGTGCCTGGTATTGATTTTGGGGGGGCCCACACGCCATTTGTTTTTCAAATTTTTCTATTTCTAGCAATGTTTTTTTTTTTCATTCAGCTGTTAGCAGGCTGATGATTCATCCGTTGTTAAGGAAGCAGTGGTCTGCTCCTTACAAACCAGCAGCTATTCACTGTGCGCTCGATGGGCGAACATCACTCCGAGCACCCCAAAAATTTGGGTGTTCGCCGAACACCTGAATGGGCAGTGTTTGGCGCCAAACCGATACTGGGCCCGCACAGTTCGCCCATCTCTACTGATCACATAGGTCCTGTCCTGGGTGGAGTCACTGCCAGCTTTATTATCAAACCCACTCTTATGCCCCGTACACACGGTTGCATTTTCCGATGGACAATGTCCGATCGGAGCGTGTTGTCGGAAATTCCAACCGTGTGTGGGTGCCATCGGACATTTTCCATCGGATTTTCCGACACACAAAGTTGGAGAGCAGGAGATAAAATTTTCCGACAACAAAATCCGATCGCGTCAATTCCGACCGTGTGTGGCCTGTTCCGACGCACAAAGTGCCACGCATGCTCAGAAGAAATTCCGACACGGGACAGCTCGTTCTGGTAAACTTAGCGTTCACAATGGATACAGCACTTTCGTCACGCTGCAATGTTAAAAATGGTTTAATACAGCGCACTCTCTTCTTCTTTATAATGTGACAAGAATTAAGTAGTTTTGCTGCTCATATTCACACACACTTCTCACAAACTTTTATTTGTGTTTTTTTAGTGGGATTCCCTGAATATATTGTTATTAGTTGTCACATCTGACAGTTTTATATTTTTTATTTTATTTTTTTTTTGGATTTTAAGCCTTTTTTTTTCTTTAATGTTTGGATTTTTTCCAAGGCTGATCTTTGTTCAATGTTATTTTTATTTTTACTCCAGAATATTTTTGGGTGTGTTTTGTGTGTCAAGTTACCCCAACACCATTGATATCTTTTATTATTTAATCTCCAGGAGATTGTTTGGTGTTGGTGACCCTTGTTCATTTCACATTGTGTATTTGCAATGTACCTGAATCCTCACAAACCAACTGTCATTTTTGAAGTAAAACACATAGGAGAGTATAATTCAAAACAAAAATCCTTTATTAAGGGATCAGAACCAAACAAAGAGGAAGGCAACACTGGATCAACAGCAGAAATTAGCGAAGCCTGGAACCCCTACGGCAGACAACAATTCTTCAACATCAAAATTGGTGGCCTGAGGAGTCCATATCTAAGGGAGGGCAGTCTGGTCCGGGATTCGGAGAGATCTGGATAGCAGCAGATGACATCTGTGTCCCCAGGCTGTGGTACCACAAGAGGCTGCATCTTTTGGCCGACCAGACTGGATCCAGGGCAATCTCTGTCTGGTCTTCCTTCCATGCTTCCTTCCGGGCTGTGGCTGTGCAGTTGGAGATGTGGCAGGAGGAGGAGTAGGACCTGCAGGAGGAGGAAGACTGGGGGGACCTGGAGGAGGACTGGGGGGACCTGGAGGAGGACTGGGAGGACCTGGAGGAGAGGGAGGAGGAGGACCTGCAGGAGGAGGAGTAGGACCATCCCAAAGATGTGTCTGAGTTGTAATTCGGCCCCTCATACCTTTCTCCAGAGCCTCCAATATGAGGGCCTCACACAAGACTTTTTGGCCCTCCTTTATTCTCTGCATTTTATAGGCTATGAAGGCAGCAATGTTCTCCTCCATGGTGTGGGGTGCTCCCAGGACCTCTGTAGCCCTCCAAAAGAATGCTATAGCAGCCTCCTCTAGGGTACTCCTCCTACTGCCACTTTCTGTTTTCAGGGGGGGTGGAGGGACCGGCAGATCAGCCAGCCGGCTCGGCCCGGCCACCTCCTGGCTGAGACTTCCCTGTGTATGAAAAAGGGACATGGTTTTAGTTTTTGCTTCATCAATTACAATCCTAAATTAGTACTCCCAACTAACGTCTAGTTAACATCATTGATTGGACAAGCAGAAATATTTAGAGGAATGCTATACCTGGCTCAATCTGGGCTCCTCCACATATCGCCTGGAAGGCCCAGGTTGGGCGTCAGAAGCCTCAGCCAGGGGGGAAGGAAGCTTGGAAGGAAGACTTGAGAGGGATGGCCTGGGTTCAGTCTGGCCTGCCAGAAAGTGCAGCCTGTCGTAGTACAACATCCTGGGGACATAGATGTCATCTGCTGCTCCGGATCTCTGCGAATCCAGGACTTTCTTGCGCTCCCTCAGATATGTGCTCCTCAGGCCACCAAAGAAAATCTTTAAATAGGTGATGTCTGCCGTGGGGATCACCTGCTTCACAATTTCACACAATTGCCCCAGTGCTGCCTTCCTCTTTGCTTGGTTCTTGAAATGGGGGTGGGTAATCTCCCGCAGACAGGGCAGCTCACTTAGCATCTCTACGAATACTGACATGAAGTCATTGTCTTTCAGTAAGATATCCATGTTCACTGCAAGACACAACACAAGACAAAGCCTAATGTCAGACAAAACTCTCCTAATCTTGTTACAATATAGGCCTCAATCTAGAAGCAGTATAGGCACAAGTTTGTCTCTTACCTTCGTTCTTACGATCGGCGCGTCCAATGCTCCTTCCTCCGCTCACAGATTGTACGTAATGTGCACGCGTGTTACGCTTTATACACACTGCGCATGCGTGTAACTCCGCCCGCCCCTGACGTTCTTTCTAATCTATTCCCCGCCCCTTTTCGTTCAGCGCAGTGGGTGAAGAGCATGATGGCGGAGTTACAGCAGGTGCATGCTAATTCTAGCAACGAGGAGGAGGAGGAGGAAAGCCCGGATCCAGGCACGTCCCGATCCAGAAGGAGACGTTTTAAGGCCACAAATATGTCGTTTGGGGAGATGTTGGAGATGGTCGACATCATGAGGAAGTCCGACTATGACGGAAAATATGGGCCTTACCCCCACCCCAACATCCGAAAGGCAAAAATCATTGCTAAAGTGATCAAAAGCCTTCACAGGAATTTCGGGGTACGAAGATCTAAAGATCAGCTCAGGAAGCGGTGGTCGGACCTGAAGTTGAGAGAGCCAGAGCAGTACCGAAAGATCCGGAGAGTGCTGCAAAAAAGTAAGTAGTTGTGCTGTGTTCCTATTCTTTCTGTCTTTATTCCGTTGGTTCTGCTCCATATGCTTTTATTAATTGTAACGTTTAAAAGGGCAACTTAAATGTTCATGGGCCCATTATTCGTTCGTATGAAACATTTTTCTTTCGGCCTCTAGAACACCATTGTTGAGGCCATATGCATTTTCACACATTTTTTGGGGCCTACTTGGATGCCAAATATTTGTTTGTGTAGATGGGTTTGTTACTAGAATGAAATGCCAACTAGATTGTGTGTAAGGAGAGGACACTGAGCAGCTGTTTTCACATCTGGATGCTGGAGCACTAGTGTGGGACCCCAGAACACCATTTTTATTAGGGGGGGCACACAGGTGCTCCAGTGTATACTATAGGGGGGGCTACATCTGTGAAGCTTGTACCAAACAGGTAAAGTATTGCAGCTTGACAAAGGGCAATAAAAAATATACATCTTGGAACTCAGCTAAAATAGACAATTGTACCCCACTTCCATGCAATGTTTCCTATTTCTAGTTCTGCCATCAAATATCTGTGTGCTAATTATACCATTTTTGTTTTACATAGGAGAGAAAAGACTCAGAGGACACCCCTCATCCCAGGAGAACACAGACCCCCCACCTATGGAAGAAGGTGAAATACCACCAACACAAGAAGCTGAGCAGGAGGAAGAAGAAGATGTGGTGGAGATTGGCACCACAACAGGTGAGTGTCTGCGACCACAGGCTCAGGTAAAAGAGATGGATGGTGGCAGATTTTAGAGACCTTTTTTTTGTTCTTTATCTCCTTTTAGGTGATCGTGATGTGAGGGAGAGAGAACGTTTCACATCTGAAAGTGCCCAGATACTGATCGGGGAGATCATTTGGTGTAATCTCGAATTGCACAACATACAGCAACAAATCAGTGATGTTATTAAAAAAAATAATAACATCATTGATGTTTTGGGGCGAATTTAAACCCCACAAAATCACATGTTTTATTGTGGTCCAATCTTCCAAAAATTTTTTCTATGTTTAGAAAAGCCAAATTTGGAGGATGCACACAGTGTGCCAACATGTGCTATCTGCCATCACGGGAGATCAATGGACGCGTTTTGGGGGTGCAACCCCTTCCTCAATTATAAAGTCGCGTTGAGGAAGGGCTTGCTCCCCCAAAACACGTCCCTTGATCCCCCCTGATGGCAGATAGCACATGTTGACATTCGTAAATTGGTGTGCATCTTCCAAATTTGGCTTTTCCAGGGGTGATTTCCACCCATCTGAACGCTATATCAAACCCAGTTCCTAAATACTGATGTCTGATATTGCCTTCAGGTTTTACCATATGTGAACTTTGTAAGTTCAAGTTTTTTGGCTTTCTTGTTGGTTTTGCACAGGCCTGTTTTATCTGAAATGGATATTTCGATTTTTGATAATGCTACTGCAAAAATTGTTATACAACAAACATGTTGGTTTGTTTTAAAAAACCTTTCGTAAATGCACATTTGATTGTGCAGGTATAAAAAAGTGGCTTACTCAAGAATGTGTGGATTATTGTCTCAACACTACAACACTTTTGGGGTGATGTAATTGCTGTTTTATGCAAAAATGGGGGTTATTTCCTAAGGGCAAATACACTTTGCACTACAAGTGCAGGTTCAGTGCAGTTGCAAGTGCACTTGTAGTGAAATGTGTTTTTGCATTTAGGAAGTACCAACCAACACTGTTTTTTATAAGGTTACCCAATCACAACATTTTCTGCACTCAACACATTTCTGTCAGGGTCAGCTAAAACAAACACAAGCAGTAAATGTCCACAAAGAATTTCTTTTGGTTGTTTTTTATTTTAAAAAGGTTTCACAGATTGTCTGGCGTATTGATAGCCCCCCTACCCGCAAAGAACTCCAGGTATCGTAACCGGACATCACGGGCACTCAGGGAGGGCAAGCCAGGACGGCCACTTTCAAGCGCCATCAGTGTTGATGGATTTGGGATTCCGGTCTCAGGCCCAACTGAGCCAGCATAGTTGGCTGAATGTTTTCTTTAAAAATTATGGAGAACACAGCAGGCAAGTATTATATGGTTCAGTTTATACTCCGCCATATGGATGGGTGTCAGAAATAATCGGAACCGGCTGGCCAGGATTCCAAATGTGTTCTCCACCACTCTTCGGGCTCGGCCAGCTGGTAATTAAAAACCCTCTGTTCCGGGGTGAGGGTCCTTATCGGGAATGGCCGCATCAGGTGGTCCCCCAGCGCAAATGCTTCATCAGCAACGAACACAAATGGGAGACCTTCAACATTGTCCTCTGGAGGTGGCAAGTCCAAGCTGCCATTCTGGAGACGCCTGTAGAACTCTGTCTGTGCGATGACTCCACCATCGGACATCCGGACATTCTTCCCCACGTCCACATACAAGAACTCGTAATTAGCCGAAACCACCGCCAACATCACTATACTATTAAACCCCTTGTAGTTATAATAGTACGACCCCGAGTTGGGTGGTGGGACGTTGTGGACGTGTTTCCCATCAATTGCCCCTCCGCAGTTAGGAAAGTCCCACCGCTGGGCAAAGTGGGAGGCCACAGTCTGCCATTCCTGTGGCGTTGAAGGAAACTGTTGAGGAAAAAGCAATAAACATTACTATTTTTTCACAGAAACATGGCAAGCAGATTATACACAAACATTATTGGGCAACCTCCAGATAGCATTTATTAAGGGGAATTTAACAACAACAAAGTATAAGGTACACCTATCATATTCCCCCTCCCCCCCATGGGCCATTTCTAACATTATAGGGGGGGAACTCTTGGACAGGTAACCCTCTTCACTTCATTGAGAGATGAATGCCTAAATACAGGGTATTACTTGGAACAGCCCCTCCTTAGTTACACTATTGGCAGACCACTGGACAGGTACGAAGTGTCATAATACAAAGATATAAATACACACTGTACACATTTGAGCACATTTGAACATTCTGCTATTACCTATCAAGATAATAATAGGATACAAAAACTTTAAACAGTACCATTGGAAAGTATACAGGGAGGCCCTTGCACTACATGCTTTGGGGAATTCATCCATAAATCTGACCAGAAAAGAGGTGGGTATAGTGTGTATGGGTTTGGCAAAGTCAGCAGATAGATGATTGAGGATAGAGAATTGGGATCAGCTGACTTAGCAGTTGGGGGAGGGAGGGTTACAAAAAATTTGGGGACACCACAAAAAAAGCCTCTGCCACTCTGCCTGAATTTAAATAAAAAATAACATTTCCAAACATTTTAGGGGGTGTTTAGGGTAAAGCACTACTATAGAGCTGATAAAATACATTGTTAAGTGACTACATGAGGTGAATATAGGGGCAGGAGACACCATGCTGGAGAGGTTATTGAAGGGCAAATATGTATGAAGGACATAAAATAATAATTACATAAAAATCCAGCATGCATGAGGACAAAGGGGACATTCACAGCATATTACAATCATGGTAATTAGGGAATGAGGAAAGAAAGACAATATATTATCAAACATTCAAAACAATAAAATGTGATATTAAAGGATAAAAATCTTACCTTCATATACTCCTTCTGCAGGACCTGGATGATGGCAGAACAGGTCTCTGGGATAATGATACCCAGAGCCTGGGGGGAGATGCTTGTCGAGAACTTGAGGTCCTGCAGGCTTCTCCCTGTGGCCAAATACCGCAAGGTAGCGACCAACCTCTGCTCCGCAGTGATGGCTTTCCTCATGCAGGTATCCTGCCTGCTGATATAGGGGGTCAGCGAAGCCAACAAACGGTGAAACACGGGGTCCGTCATCCTGAGAAAGTTCCTGAAATCATCAGGATTATTCTCACGGATCTCACGGAGCAAAGGCATATGACAGAACTGGTCACGCTGAAGCAACCAATTCTTGGTCCATGAACTCCTCCTCACCCTCTTCATGGACTGGAATTGTGTCAAGGTCAGGACCCCAACACCAAGCCCCCGCACAGCACGAACTCTACGAGGAGTACGCATACGAAACATATCTAGAAAATGGTCGGCTGCTCAGAATGAAGTAACAGAACGCACTGAAGAACAGCAAGGCCTGTGAAGAGCGACCTGAAAACCAGTAACGAACGAACAAGAATACAATGACTAAAAGTCACGCGGAACTTGCTTGCACGCACTGAAGAGTAGATACAAACCCACAAGCACAAACTGAACAGCAGAAAAGGATCTGAAAGCCACGAGTCTGAAAAAGCGCGAATCGTCTCTCACCAAACATCAAACTTTTACTAACACGATATTAGCAAAAGGAGCCCAAAGGGTGCCGCGCTTGGTTCTGAACCGACCTTTTCTAGTCTCTTCGTACGTGGTGTACGTGACCGCGTGGTTGTCGATCGGAAATTCCGACAACTTTGTGCGACCGTGTGTAGGCAAAACAAGTTTGAGCCAACATCTGTCGGAAAAAATCCTAGGATTTTGTTGTCGGAATGTCCGAACAAAGTCCGACCGTGTGTACGCCCTATTACTCTTAGGAAAGTTTCTGGATCTCTTATTTACTTACAGGTTTAACACAATATACTGTTTGGGCAGGGTCATTTCTTCCATCCACAAAATGGTTTAGGCTATACAACCTTATGGCATTATTTGCCCTTCTAAATAATAATTCTGCAAGATTTTATTGTTTAGTAAAACAAACAAAACTCTACAATTTGAAAAACATTTTTCGTGTTGTATTCATTTATCACTTACTGCCACTGGGGAAATGTGGACATAGGGAATGATGTGTATGTGAAGCCATTCATGGAGAACTATGGATAATTGTAGGTAGCTGTCTACACTTTTATGATTACAAGCAACATCTGAACTTTTCAAAGTGAATTTGGCATATACAAAAACATGTACAAGGATATAAGAACATGATAGGTATTAATTACAGTTTGAAAAGTTGATAATTTTTGCCTTACCACAAAAAAGCACTCCAGATCCGTCCTGGATGCTTTTCTGGATTCGTGTTTTTAACGCATTTCTGACACGTTCCTGTGCGTTTTTGATGTATTTCTAGATGCATTTCCAGATGCATTCCAGATGCTTTTTTCTTCTTTTTAACTTTTTTTTTTTTTTTTTACTGTACTAGGGTCCGGTGTATTTTTTTAATGCATTTTTGATGCGTTACAGTGCATTCCTGTGCATTTTTGATGCGTTTTACCCCGTTTCAGTACAGTTCAGTGCCGGAAAATTGCAGCATGTTCTACTTTTTTTTCTGGAACTAGAACGCCCTAAAACTGACCACACTGGTGTGAACTATGCTATTGGAAACCATATAACCTATTTTCCATGCATTTTTGATGCAGAAAAAATGCGTCGGACTGCTTGTGGTGTGAACTGACCCTCAGACAAACATATTTTGTTTAACATTTTATGCTTTATATGGCTTGTTTTTTTGCTTGCTACATTATTTCCTTAAAAGTTCCAAACATTCCTACAGTAAACAGGATGTTTAAAACTGATCCCCAGGCAGAAATGAAAATAAACCTAATAACCACCTAAGGACCAGGCTTTCTCTGGCACTTTTTGTTTACATGTACCAATCTGTTTTTTTTTTGCTAGAAAATTACTCACAACCCCAAAGATTACATATTTTAAAGCAGAGACCTTAGAGAATAAATTGGTGAGTTTTACAATTTTTTATGTCACATGCTGCATGCGCAGTTTTTCTAAAGGAATTTATTGGGAAAAAATTTTAATGCAAAAAAAAACACAATCCTAAACAAAAACACATAACCCATTTTTTTGTAAAATATAAAAGATGAGCTTATCCTGAGTAAATAGATACCAAGCATGTCACAATTTAAAATTCAGCACGCCAATGCAACAGCAACAAACAACATAAATGTTGCTATTCATAGGTGACGCTTTAAAAGCCTTTACAGGTTACCACTTTAGATTTACAGAGGAGGTCTGGTGGTAGAATTACTGCCCATGATCTGATGTTTGCGGTGATACCTCACATGTGTGGGACTATTGCTGTGTGGGACCGATGCATGCATTCGCTCTAGTACACAAGCACGTTTTTTGTTTACACTGTTGCTTTAAAAAAAAAAATGTAATCACTTTTAGGCTCGGTTTACATTAGTGCAATGCGGGAACCATGCAAATCCACTGCGGGTTGCCGCATCACACCTGACTCACAGACAGTTCACACTGCCTTATACGAACTGCTGGGAGTGTCAATACAAAGTTAGTGACACCCCCAGAACTGCGAACTCTCAATTAGGACATGAATCAGATTGCATGGGTGTGAACACCCATGCGATCCGATTCTGGTGCGGACCAAAAAAAGGGTCCTCCACAACTTTGGTCCGAATGCAATGCAAATTCAGCCATACAACCTGTATGGCTGAATTCATATTGCACAGATATCGCATGTGATTTGCAAAGCAGTGCGGTGCGGATCACATGTGATGTCGCACAGCACACTAATGTGAACGCAGCCTTATTGCTAACACAAGGAGTGCAAACATCCTTCTGACAGCAATAGGCATGTGGCAGGAACTCTTTCTGGAGGAAGCTGGGGTCAAGAGACTTCAAATTCCTCCTCTGCACTTAAAGCATTCAAAACACTATTTTTTTTTAAATTCCGCCGATGACATCCAGTAAACCGGATGTCAGGCCATCGCTTCAAGGTTACCATAGCTGAGACCCAATCAAAGCCGGCTTTGTTTGGGTGTCCAACTAGCCTATGAACGCACTGGCTGGTTTGCCTCAGGTCTCCCAGTGGAATAGGAGAGCACGAGCAAGCTGCAGAAGGCTGCTCTGGTATTACAAGAGAACTGATTGGGGGACAATCATGTGTTACATGCAAATATGCTGGCAAAAAGTGGAATTGAAGATATCCTGCTGTTGCTTCACTGATTGCATACAGGCTTGGAGCAGCAATGTGACCAGGGTGTATTGTTCAACTGCAGTAAAGAAAAGACAGGCCACCAATCTGGTTCTATGTCTGGCAAGGATGCGTACATGCGATCGGACTTTCTGACGGGAAATGTTCCATGACAGGCTGTTGGTGGTAAATTCGACCGTGTATATGCTCCATCGGACAATTGTTGGCGGACTTTCCGCGGACAAATGTTGGCTAGCAGGTTTTAACATTTTCCGCGGACAAATGTGTGTTGTCAGATTTTCCGAGTGTGTGTACACAAGTCCGTCGGACAAAAGTCCAAAGTACAATCACACATGTTCGGAAGCAAGGATGAGCCAGAAGTGGTCGGTCTTGTAAACTAGCATTCGTAATGGAGAATTAACATTCGTGACGTGGCAAATTATGAAATCTCGAAATGAAGCGCACATTTTCTTCTTCTTTAATGGGATAATAATGAAACTGCTTTGCTGGTTATACTGATGGAGTTATTGCAAACAAATTTTCAAAGGCTTTTTTTTTTTTATTTGGGCAAGTTACCACAACACCATTATCCCGTAGTTTTTAAGATCAAAGATACAACTATGTTGGTGTCCCTTGTCAATTTTACATTGTATTTTTTTAAATGTAACTGCCTACTCCCAAACTGTCATTTGAACACAGATAGCCAAGTATTATTATCCACAATTTTTTTATTGTGCATTAAAGAAGAAAACAAATACAATTTTAGACATGCTATCTGCCAATATAACTTAACCAAAAAGTGCATTCTATGCATCCAAAAATATAGAAAATATACCAAATCAAATCATTATTCAACCAAAAAAATAATGTCAAAGCAATAACTCCAAGGCCAATAATAAATAACACGTTGTCTCCTCCGATTCCGCTACATGTCTGGTTGACGAACGGCCATTCAGAAACGAACTGAAAAGTGCGAAATGAAAAGCGCGAATCAACACTCATCAAATTTCTACTAACACAAAATTAGCAGAAGGAGCCCAAAGGGTGATACTAAGGAGCTGAAAAACAAGGTAGTACGTCACTATGTTCGTAAGTGTTGGCCAACAATTGTGTGGCCGTGTGTATGCAAGACAAGTTTGGGCCAACTCCCTTCAGATAAAATTCCACGGTTTTGTTGGCGAATAATCCGATCGTGTGTACAAGGCTTAACTCTCAGGACAGGATGGACAAAAATACAAGCAAATTGGCAGGTAAACTAGCATGTATAGTATTTCAAATGTGTATTTAGCTATTTGCCTGAAGTTCAGCTTTAACCTGAAAGGTTTACCTTTGGGAAACCTTTCAGGGCCATCTTAATAGCATCATGGGCCCCTGGGCAAAGTAATGCTATGGGGCCCCTACAAGCCTGCCCAATTTACGTACCTACTCCTAAGAATTAAAGTACAATTTTTTCTACTTTCTGCTATGAAACATATCAAATTTGAAAAATTTAAAATATGTCTTGATAAATGTAGGCCAAAATGTATTCTGCTACATGTCTTTGGTATAAAAAATCCCTGAAAGCTGTACTCTCTCAGCCCCCCTCGCACCTGTACGCTTGCAGCCCCTCTTCTCACTTGTATGTTCGCAGCCCCCCTTCACACCTGTACACTCTCAGCCCCCTCACGCCTGTACGCTCACAGCCCCCCTTCACACTTGTATGTTCGCAGCCTGCCTTCACACCTGTACACTCTCAGTCTCCCTCACACCTGTATGCTCTCAGCCCCCTCACACCTGTACACTCTCAGCCCCCACTCACACCTGTACTCTCTCAGCCCCCATTCACACTTGTACATTTGCAGCCCCCTTTACATCTTAATGCTCTCAGCCCCCCTCACACTTGTATGTTCACAGCCCCCCTCACACCTGTATGAGCTCAGCCCCCCTCACACCAGTATGCTCTCAGCCCCCCACCTCACACCTGTACGCTCTCAGACCCCCCTCACACCTGTACGCTCTCAGCCCCCTCACACCTGTACGCTCTCAGCCCCCCTCACACCTGTATGCTCTCAGCCCCCTCACACCTGCATGCTTTCACCCCCTCACACTTGAACATTCGTAGCCCCCTCACACCTGTATGCGCTTAGCCCCCTCACACCTGTACGCTTCCAGCCCCCCACCTCACACCTGTACACTCCCAGCCCCCACCTCACACCTGTACGCTCTCAGCCCCCCTCACACCTGTACGCTCTCAGCCCCCTCACACCTGTATGCTCTCAGCCCTCCTCACACCTGTACGCTCTCAGCCCCCCTCACACCTGTATGATCTTAGCCCCCTCACACCTGTATGCTCTCAGCCCCCTCACACCTGTATGATATCAGCCCCCTCACACCTGTACGCTTGCAGCCCCCCTTCACACCTGTAAGCTCGCAGCCCCCTTCACACCTGTAAGAGCGCAGCCCCCTTCACACCTGTAAGCTCGCAGCCCCCTTCACACCTGTACGCTCGCAGCCCCACCTTCACACCTGTAAGCTCGCAGCCCCCCTTCACACCTGTAAGTTAGCAGCCCCCCTTCACACCTGTACGCTCACAGCCCCCTCACACCTGTATGCTCTCAGCCCCCTTCACACTTTTATGTTCACAGTCCCTCTCATGCCTGTACAGTCTCATCCTCCCTCACATGTGTATATAAGACACACACACGTGTACACAGACACACACACACATGTACACATGCACACACACACACATGTACACAGGCACACACACATGTACACAGGCACACACATATGTACACAGACACACACACACATGTAAACAGACACACATGTACACAGACACACATATACACATGCACACACACACATGTACACAGGCACACACACACGTACACAGGCACACACACGTACACAGGCACACACACATGTACACAAACACACACACATGTACACAGATACACACACATACACAGGCACACACAGGCACACACATGTACACAGACACACATACACAGGCACACACATGTACACAGATACACACACACACACACACATGTACACAGGCACACACACACACAATGTACACAGGCGCACACACACACACGTACAGACCGAAAAAACACACATATGTACACAGACACACACACATGTACACAGACACACACATGTAAATAGACACACACACATACACAGACACACACACCCACACACATGTACACAGACACACACATGTAAATAGACACGCACAAATGTACACAGACACACACACACATGTACACAGACACACACACACACACACACATGTACACAGGTACACACACACGCATGTACACAGACACACACATGTAAACAGACAGACATACATACAGACACATGTACACACACACACAGGCACACACACACACATGTACACAGGCACGCACATGTACACCATGTACACAGACACACACACAGAGACACACACACACACACACATGTACACAGGCACACACACACATGTACACACACACACACACACACATGTACACATACACACACACATGTAAATAGACACGCACACATGAACACAGACACACACACACATGTACACAGATACACACATGTACACAGGTACACAGACACACACGCATGTACACAGACACACACATGTAAACAGACAGACACGCACACAGACACATGTACACACATACACAGGCACACACACACATGTACACAGGCACACACATGTACACCATGTACACAGACACACACACAGAGACACACACACATGTACACAGGCACACACACACAGGCACACACACATGTACACACACACACGTACACAGACACACACAACCCCCCCTTACTTGTAGAACAGCCCTTACTTGTTAGGTGGTGTTCCTTGTCCCAGCTCTTGTGCAGCACACACAAAGGGTGCATATGCAGGAATTTATCAGAGGTGGCAGCAAAGAGCCCGATGTGAGAGCTCAATGACACTCACACACATTCCGAAAGTCAGCACAGCCACAGAGCTCCCATGCACCCGCCCCTGCCTTCTCCCATCCCCACCAGACAGCCAGGCCCTTCTAGATGCTCGGGGCCTCGGGCCCCTTACTAGTGTATGGGCTCTGTACCCCCTGATGGCGGCCCTGCCCACCGGTCTGCATGTCCCCACTAAGCCTGACTCCCTTGCCCCACTGCTACTTCTATTTGTCTGGCTCTGATGGGGCCCCATGTGAACCTGGGGCCCCTGGGCAATGCCCAGGGGTGCCAGCTCAGTAAGATGGCCCTGACATCCTTAAGTAGTAACTTTACTCTATATTTTGATTTTTATGGATTCAAGATTATGTAAACAGGTGTACAAAGAACAATAACTGAAAACAGCCAATCAGAGTTTAGTATACTAGTTAGAATAGTACAAAATTAAATCCAATTGGTTCTATAGCGGTCAGAGCCTTTTGTGTATTTTTCCTTGCAATAGCATCAGTAAACATTGGTGTGCGCAGCCTACTGCATTAGGGTGTGCAACTCAGAGCACAAACACGCATTTGTGTATATCAGCAAAGCTGTGGACGGTGTCAGTGGAGCAAAGATTGGTGTCAGTAGGGCAGTGGATGGTATCAGTAATATTTATTTATTTTTTTGTTATAGGGCTTTGGTGAAACATCAAGTGTTTAAACAGACCCCTGATGTCTCATTTATGAGAAAGAGAAAGAAACTGAGGGCAGAGATTCCCCAGTCCCTTTCTCTGCAGCCTACAGTAAACATAGTTTAATATAGTTTAATATGCTTCAGTTAAGAATGAAGACAGGAGCAATCAGTACAGATCACTCATTTCAGAAAATGAAGGGCCTGGTTAATTCAATTTTTACCAGCCCCCTCCCCGCTCCTGAGAGGAGAGGAAAGAAGCTGGCAGCACTGCAGGGGGGGAGACAGGAAGCAGGGGGAATCTGCATGGCACATGGTGATTAGGGTGTGCCCAGGCACACCCAGCACACCCTGTGCACACGCCTGTGATAGTAAATCTGTATGTTAAAGCTGTATATAAAAGTACATTTACATATACAAATACACATACATACACTGTATGCATGACACGTTTAGATGGCTAAATGCATTGAGTTGCTGCCATGTGATTGGCTGATTAGCAATTTGTGTTAATAAGCAATTGAACAGGTTACCAAATAAAGTGGTTAGTGTGTGTGTGTATATATATATATATATATATATATATATATATATATATATATATATATATACACATATAATCATGTGATCTATATGATCTATCCCTGCCATTTCTAACATTGTTGATGTGTTACATAGTTACATAGTAGGTGAGGTTGAAAAAAGACACACGTCCATCAAGTCCAACCTATGTGTGTGATTATGTGTCAGTATTACCTTACATATCCCTGTATGTTGCGGTCATTCAGGTGATTATCTAATAGTTTCTTGAAGCTATCAATGCTCCCCGCTGAGACCACCGCCTGTGGAAGGGAATTCCACATCCTTACCGCTCTTACGGTAAAGAACCCTCTACATAGTTTAAGGTTAAACCTCTTTTCTTCTAATTGTAATGAGTGGCCCCGAGTCTTATTAAACTCTCTTCTGCAAAAAAGTTTTATCCCTATTGTGGGGTCACCAGTACAGTATTTGTAAATTGAAATCATATCCCCTCTCAAGCGTCTCTTCTCCAGAGAGAATAAGTTCAACGCTCGCAACCTTTCCTCATAACTAAGATCCTCCAGACCCTTTATTAGCTTTGTTGCCCTTCTTTGTACTCGCTCCATTTCCAGTACATCCTTCCTGAGGACTGGTGCCCAGAACTGGACAGCATACTCCAGGTGCGGCCGGACCAGAGTCTTGTAGAGCGGGAGAATTATCGTTTTATCTCTGGAGTTGATCCCCCTTTTAATACATGCCAATATTCTGTTTGCCTTATTAGCAGCAGCTTGGCATTGCATGTCATTGCTGAGCCTATCATCTACTAGGACCCCCAGGTCCTTTTCCATCCTAGATTCCCCCAGAGGTTCTCCCCCCAGTGTATAGATTGCATTCATATTTTTGCCACCCAAATGCATTATTTTACATTTTTCTACATTGAACCTCATTTGCCATGTAGTTGCCCACCCCATTAATTTGTTCAGGTCTTTTTGCAAGGTTTCCACATCCTGCAGAGAAGTTATTGCCCTGCTTAGCTTAGTATCGTCTGCAAATACAGAGATTGAACTGTTTATCCCATCCTCCAGATCGTTTATAAACAAATTAAATAGGATTGGTCCCAGCACAGAACCCTGGGGAAGCCCACTACCCACCCATGTGTTCCTTTAATTGTTTTATTCAATTACTGCACAAAATATCTTGAACAGGTGTTGAGCTATAATAATTTCTCAACACTCAGAAATTCCTTATTTAGTTATTACACGTGATTGCTTGTTAATAAAAAAGTATATGGACATTATTTTCGAAAATAGCATCTTTTTGAATCTAGCAAAATACAGCTAAACCCAATAATACCATTAGGTTTTATATGTAGGTAATATAGGTAATATATGTGCTCAAAGTAAACTCTTTCTAATAACCAAAATATTGTACATCTTTTAGATGCTGTATATTATACCATTGCTTAATAAACTTTCTTTTATGGAATATATGTGTATATATATATATATATATATATATATATATATATATATATTCCATAATATATATAAAAAAAGGCCAGAGCTTTGAATATTAAATGCATTTTATTATCTCTTGAACTGGCATCATTAAAAATCACTGAAAGAGACATACCAGTTTTGATTGCCCGAGGACTTGGTACAGTTACTAACACATCAATCAGATAAAGCATGTATATGTTGCCTGTGTTTTCTTTTTTATGTTACACTCATGTTTAAATAACTCACAGGTCAGTTGTTTTCTATTTTCAGTGTGCAGCAAGGCAAGCGAAAACTGCCTGTAAAACGAATGACTAATTTCCATTGCTTTCTGCCATTCACCCTGAAGGTGGTCACAATCTGGGTCTCCCACTGCACATGGAAAACAAATTGAGAATGGAAGAGGAAATGCATAATTTCTGCCTGTAAGGGAACAGTTTAGACTGTTGCAACAGCAGGTTTTTGCTGTGCTCATAATCTAGTGAACACGATGTTCAGCCTAGCACACCTTTTCATTAGGGAAAGTCATGGAACAAGACCAGAAAAAAAAAGCCTTGGGTCAGGCAGCCACTGGAACTATCAGCAGCAATAAAACCTTCTGGGACTTAGAAGAGGTGACAGCAGGTGGAAAAGCATTTAGCAAACCAGGTCAGGCTGCTGGGGCTTTAGTAGCAAGTTTGCAATTGCAGCGGCTGACTGGCAAGTTTTATCTACTGATCAGCACAACGTGCCAACGGGCTGTTGGGACACCCCTTCCGTAGCTTCCAGTTGTATCTAACAACAGTATAACAGAAGGCAAAAAGAAACATTAGCAGGGTCGATTCCTCAGTGTAGACACAGCGGTAGTCCTAAACCTTTTTTCTGCTCTTCCTCAACCTCTGTCTTGCAGCTCTGGCGGCCTGCCTGCACTAATTATTTCATTCCCCAGATGAAAGCATTCTAAACTACCTTTAGCAATCTGAGTACAGTAGCAAGCTGACCAAGGTTCAAAGCAATTAAGAAAAAGGTTAGTTTAAATTAACAGCCACATTTGCCAGCTGTCCGGCATTGTATGTTACATATAGTGTAGTTTTTTTTTAATGAAATATCAGGGAACAAATTCACTTAATTTAATATATTACATTTCTTTTTAGTACTTCTTAGCATTTAGGCTACGGTAAGTTTTATTTTTAGGACAAATTTTGCTGATCACTTATGGGGGGTTATTTACGAAAGGCAAATCTACTTTGCATTACAAGTGCACTTAAAAGTGCACTGAAAGTGTATTTGGATGTGCAGTCGCTGTAAATATGAGTGGAAGATCTGAAATAAGGGAAGCTGTGCTGATTTTATCATCAAATCATGTGCAAGCTAAAATGCTGTTTTTTATTTTCCTTGCATGTCCCCCTCGGATCTGCAGCAACTGCACTTCCAAGCGCACTGCAAGTGCACTTGCAGTGCACTTGTAGTGCAAAGTGGATTTACCTTTAGTAAATAATCCCCATAGTGTCCCTTTTTTACTTTTTTTTTTCAACACTTTTTTTTTTAAAGTGTTTGTATAAAACTTGCAATAATTGAATTAGTGTTCATGAAGCTGAAACTACTTTTTTAGTTTGAAATAGAATAGGGAATAGCTAAGACTCTTTTTTTTTTTTTTTTTTTGCTTTCTGTGTCCTGTAATGCCCCGTACACACGGTCAGATTTTCCGACGGAAAATGTGTGATAGGACCTTGTTGTCGGAAATTCCGACCATGTGTAGGCTCCATCACACATTTTCCATCGGATTTTCCGACACACAAAGTTGGAGAGCAGGATATAAAAGTTTCCGACAACAAAATCCGTTGTCGGAAATTCCGATCGTGTGTATACAAATCCGATGGACAAAGTGCCACGCATGCTCAGAATAAATAAAGAGATGAAAGCTATTGGCTACTGCCCCGTTTATAGTCCCGACGTACGTATTTTACGTCACCGCGTTCAGAACGATCGGATTTTCCGACAACTTTGTGTGACCGTGTGTATGCAAGACAAGTTTGAGCCAACATCCGTCGGAAAAAATCCTAGGATTTTGTTGTCGGAATGTCCGAACAAAGTCCGACCGTGTGTACGGGGCATTATAGTGATTTCCCTTCACTTTCTGTCTAGGACTGAGTGAACTGGGCTGGGTTCGAATAGAAAGTGGAACTATAGTCAGTCAGGTGATTGTTGTAAATGATGATAGATCTACATTTACATGAAGGACTTTTAAATGTAAGTTTATTAATGTCAGTGTGTTTATTCACATATTAAGTTTTTTGGGGGAATGAACAATCAGAGGTATTATTATGACACTTTATTATTCCCCTGGAAGGGGGCAGGCACAGTATCTGGGGACCCCTTTATTCTAAATTGAGCTTCTGGATTACTGTAGGTCCCCCTACAAACCCCCTTATTTTTTGGGGGGGAAGGGGGCTGTAACCCCCAACATTGGGATAAGGTGCCTTGGGGGTGGTCTTTGCCAGTTAGTCACTGCAGTGTGAGCAGCACAATCAACAACTGAAACAATTGTCCATAGGCCATGAGCTAGGACAAAGGGATTACCGCAAATAAATAGAGACAATATACCAACCAATAGTTTTCTAATATTTATTTGTTTTGGCAAAATGTTAACATTGGCCATGGTGTTATTCAAGTGGTAACCTGATAAAATGAATTGTAACCCCTTCCTGGTCAGCCGCCGCAGTTTTACTGTTTGTAATCTCCCCTTGTCAGTCCCATTCCCCCACAGTTAGAACACACACTGTATAATTGTCACTGGTCCCAAAAATGTGTCAAAAGTGTAAGATATGTGCGCCACAATATCGTTTTTTTACCAAAAATATGAAGAATCGGCCTAAACTGAGGAAAAAATTTAAGTGGTCCCTTTGCACATTGTGGTGCCAGTAAAAATGAATGGAACACAAACACATGGGCTATGGGGGAATGGGACTGACAAGGGGAGATTACAAACAGTAAAACTGCGGCGGCTGACCAGGAAGGGGTTACAATTCATTTTATCAGGTTACCACTTGAATTGTCAGCATTTCAGTGTGATTTGCAATCGGGGGCGCAGTGGTGGGCAGAATCACAGCAATATTCTGCCCACGATCCCAAATCACTACATGTGCCTAACAGGCTAACACAACAGCAGTTATGGAAGACTCAGCCCAGCGCCTCAATCACCAACTTTGCCAGCAGTTGCCACAATCCTAGTAGAATGATTGGAATAAATTCTTCTTTTACCTTGTAACCTGTAGAATTTGGGACAGAAATAAGAGAATGATAGATCTACATTTTGTACCATGTCCAATTGTTAAAGGATAATAATGTGGTCCATAAGGTTACAATGCACTACAATAATCTGCATACTTTGGAGGTCCAGACCACCATTGTGTTTTGAATGTAGAGACATGATCTAGTGACCTTTTGCGATTTTTTGTTGCCAAATAATGTTAGTGAGTTCTTGCTGAAATGTTTGTAGATCAGATGTATAGAACTTAACTGGAGGTGTCTCAAACTGATATAAAAGATTTCTACCATTAAATTTTTCAATAACCCTCCCTATCCAAGAAATAGTATAAAAATCTAAATGTGCATCTCTGTGCTCAGTGTTCACATCACAAATAAAGAAAAAAGGCAAATGCTGGGAAAATCACTCTCTCAAATGTGCCCGAATACATAAACACCACAAAAAGATAGTGGTGTGGGCTAGTGACAGATTTAAACAGGCATCAGCATCCCTGGATAGAACATATATACAAGAAGGTTATTAGCTAGATTTTAACGGTGTCAAACAAAATAGTACCAAAAGGTTTTTTATAAAAATAACACATTTTATTAATACATCATTAAAATTAGTTTGGCAAAAAAAATGAGAGTTAGCAAATTTTCATTTTATCAGGTTACCGAAGATATTTTCAAAGTTGTTGACGATGTGATGTTTTATCCTGACATGTTTCGCCACTAAGGGCTTCCTCTGGGAATTTATTAAATGGTCACTGTTCAAAAGAGATAAAATATGCCATAATAATATAAAGCAATACAAACTTAATCATATAAAAAAAGCAATAACAAAGGTAAAATAATATTTATGTTTATATTCACCATGTCCAACCATTCAATAGCTTACCCAGACAAAGTCTCCCAGTGTTGCCAACCCATAGCCACCTACGCAATGCAGAGGACATGTCAGAGAGGTTACCTGGTTGGGCGCCGGGGTGCATTGGTGCTCATGTTCCTGTGCGTGCTGGGGCGCGTGTTCCTGGGGGCACTGGCGTGTCTTGTCTGGCCAGCCGTGGCGTGCAGGGTGGCGTCCGGGCGTGCGTGCGTAGGCGCGTTCGCACTGGCGCGCGTTCGCCTATGGGCGTTACCGTGGGCGTGCCCGGTAGTGTTGGCGTGCGCGCCGGTATCGGGGGCGCGCTCGGGCACGTGCGGGGCGCTTTGGCGAATTGGCGCGTGCACGAGCGTGGCATTTTGGCGCCAATCAGCCTATTTAAGTCTGCCTCTACCCCTGTTCGGTGCTGCCTGATCAACAGCTCTGTGTCTAGTTCCGTGATCCTCTCTGTGTTCCTGTATCTCTGAAGTTTGACCCATTGTGACCCGGCTTGCCTTTTGAACCTCCTTGATTGCTGCCTGAACCCGACCCCAGCTTGTTTGACCTTGTTTCTGCCTGCTCCCTTGTACCGTTGCTGCCAGCCCATTGCCGACCTCTGCCTGTGTGTGACCAGCCTGATAAGCTCCTGCTCAGCATCAGTTCCAGTTCTACCTGCTGCTTGAGAGACCACCCTTCTCCAGGATCCAAACATCAGGCCCTCATACCACTCCGCATTCGCGGGCTTCCTGTCTGCTCTATCAGGGGCCCCGAATCGGATACGTAAGGGAGCCTACCCTCTGCCCAAGTGGACTCACCTGTCTGGTAAGTGAGGGACCTGACAGTATCAGGCAGCCATGACTGAGTCCGGGCAGGGGGCCTCCCCCATGGATGAACTTTGCAGGCACCTAGCGGGCCTCACCCAAGCGGTTAAAAGCTTACAGGAGGGCTATACAAGACTGGAAGGACAGGTCCAGGCCCTCTCAGCATCCCCTCTGGGAGCAGCACCTGCTAATCCTGCCTCAGCACCCTCTGTAGTAATGCTCCCACCAGAGCCCATGGAGCCTACACCTGAAAAATTCTCCGGAGAACGTTGCAAGTTCCGGGCGTTCCGCAACGCATGCAAACTTTATTTTGCCTTACAACCCCGTACGTTTTCCTTGGAGGCCACCAAGGTGGCGTTCATCATATCTCTTTTGACCGGCGAGCCTCAGACCTGGGCCCATCACCTGCTGGAGCAAAAGGCCAGATCCCTGGATTCCTTGAATGACCTCTTCATAGCGATGTCTCAGTTATACGAGGACCCCCAGCTAACAGCCATGGCAGAAGCCGCTTTGCACTCCCTACAACAAGGCCGCAGAGCGGCCGAAGATTACGCTGTGGAGTTTAGGCGTTGGAGCTCTGATACGGAGTGGAATGACGCGGCCTTGCGTCACCAATACCGGCTGGGGTTGTCGGACCCTCTTAAAGACGAATTGGCACGGGTAGGGGTACCTCAGACACTGGATGAGCTCATAAACCTGTCAATCCAGATTGACCGCTGCTTTAGAGAGAGACGTTCTGAGAGGTCCATTGGCCATCCACGCCTCACTTGGATGCTGCCCAGGGCTCCTAGTGCCCCGAACCAAGCTCCTCCTGTCCCGTCTGTTCCAACCCAGGAAGCTCCTGAACCCATGCAGCTAGGACTACTCCGTCCCTCTTTGACCCCAGAAGAGAAAACTCAATCTGTGCCTGTACTGTGGAGAGTCTGGACACTTTGCAAGGGCATGCCCCAACAAGAGACGTAAGTGCCTGCCGTCCTCCTCTTTGTGTGCACCTGTTTTACCCAGATCCGGTAACCACTTAACACTTTCTGTTATATTACAGTTACCTGGAAGGAACATCCCAGTACCGGTCATCATTGATTCGGGAGCATGTAGCGGATTCATTGACCGGACCTTCATTGAAAATCATCATATTCCTACCCAACCCAAGGCCCAGGGACTGGCAGTTTTCTTAGCGGACGGCTCCACCCTCAGCTCCAGACCTGTTACCCAGGAAACTGTTCCTCTACTGGCCACCATTGGCCCGGAACACCAGGAACTTTTACGCCTGGATGTCATCTCCTCTTCCCTCTTTCCAATTATCTTAGGAATGCCTTGGCTACAGGCTCACAATCCCAGTATCAACTGGTCCACAGGCAAGATCCAGTTTTCATCTGAGTATTGCAAACAACACTGTTTACAGGGGACCCCCATGACATCCTCTCAATGCCTTTGCCTAGATTCAGAAACCAAGTCTTATCAAAATCTTCCCGAACCCCACCGGGATTTCCTGGACGTGTTCAGCAAAAAGGGGGCAGAAACTCTTCCGGTACATAGACCCTACGATTGTCCGATAGAACTTTTACCCGGAACTGAAGTTCCCTTCGGGAGGATTTTTCTCTTAACTGAGCAGGAGCTGGGCACCTTGAAAGTCTATATTGACGAAAACCTAAAGAAAGGATTCATTCGTCCCTCCACATCTCCAGCAGGTGCAGGCATCTTTTTCGTAGAGAAGAAAGATCATTCCTTACGTCCCTGCATCGACTACCGGGAACTCAATAAAATTACTATAAAGAACAGATACCCGCTACCTCTAGTGCCCAAATTATTTCAGAGATTAGGATCTGCTACCATCTTCACCAAGCTGGACCTCCGCGGAGCCTACAATTTGATCCGCATAAGACAGGGGGACGAATGGAAGACGGCCTTTCGTACTCGATTCGGGCACTATGAGTACCTCGTCATGCCCTTTGGCCTGTGCAACGTGCCAGCCACATTCCAGCACTTCGCCAACGATGTCTTTTGTGACTTGCTGGACCTATATGTCATCGTTTATCTGGACGATATCCTGGTTTTCTCTGCTTCCCTGACTGACCACCGCAAACATGTGCGAAACGTACTTACCCGACTTAGACAACATGGGCTTTATGCCAAACTCGAAAAATGCGAGTTCGAGCTCCAATCTATCCAGTTCCTAGACTTGGTCATTTCTCCTGACGGTATCAAAATGGACCCGCAAAAGGTATCCGCTATCTTGGATTGGCCTGCATCTATAGACAAAAAAGGAGTACAGCGCTTTATTGGCTTCGCCAATTTTTATAAGAGATTCATTAAAGGATTCTCTTCAATAATAACTCCCATTACCGAACTCATCAAACAGGGAACCCGGTTCTGCTAGACCCCTAAGGCGCAAGTGGCCTTTGAAAAACTCAAAGCTCTGTTTACGTCAGCCACTATCCTCAAACATCCCAACCCTGCCTTGCCTTTCGTCTTAGAAGTGGATGCTTCCGAAGTCGTGGTTGGAGCTGTGCTCTCACAAAGACAAGGTGCCAAAGCACTCCTGTACCCTGTGGGATTCTTTTCACGCAAGCTCTCCTCTTCCAAGAGGAACTATGACGTGGGTGATCGGGAACTTCTAGCCATTAAGGCAGCTTTGGAGGAATGGCGTTATCTCCTGGAGGGTGCAGCTCACCCCATTTTGGTCTACACAGACCATAAAAATTTAGAATATCTAAGGACAGCTAAGAGACTAAAACCCCGGCAAGCCAGATGGGCATATCACCTACAGACCCGGATCCAAGAATGTCAAATCCGACGCCCTCTCCCGAATGTTCGTTGATTCAGAGAAGACCCTGTCTCCAGACACCATCCTCCCCTCTGGGAATTTCCTGATCCTACAGGAGGATCTAATCTCTCAGATCAGACGGTCCTCTATGGGAATGTCATCACCTGCTGAAGCTTGTACCAAAGATGGGCTGTTCTGGTACAAAAACAAAATTGTGGTCCCTGAGGAGCTAAAAGTACGGGTGTTAAACTTGTGCCATGATCACAAATTGGCCGGTCACTTCGGCACACGGAAGACAGTTGATCTCGTCCAACGCACCTTTTGGTGGCCTCACCTTGCTAAAGACTGCAAGGAATACGTTGAGTCCTGTAATACTTGCTCCAGAAGCAAGAGTAGCCGGGCAAGAGCATGGGGTCTGTTGAGACCATTACCAGTCCCAGAGAGACCGTGGGCCATGATTTCAATGGACTTTATTGTTGAACTCCCCCCATCAGAAGGTTTTTCTTCCATTTTTGTTGTGGTAGACAGGCTGTCTAAAATGGCCCACTTCCTCCCCATGAAGGGCACCCCTTCGGCTATGGAAACCGCTACCATCTTTATCAAAGAGATCATCAGACTGCATGGAGTACCAACCAACATAGTTTCCGACAGAGGCGTCCAATTTACCTCCAGATTCTGGAAAGCCCTCTGTGGCTCCCTAGAAATCGAATTATCATTTTCTTCGGCCTATCACCCCCAGTCAAATGGACAAACCGAGAGGATGAATCAGACCTTGGAGCAATACCTCCGCTGTTTCTCTGCATTCTCCCAGGATGACTGGGCTTCCCTGCTCCCCATCGCGGAGTTCTCTTACAACAACTCACTGCACTCAGCTACCAATCAGTCACCATTCTATGCTAACTATGGTTTCCATCCATCCTTCTTGCCTGGGTCTATTCCCGTGTGCCCTGTCCCTGCAGTATCCGAAACCTTGGACTTTTTCTCAAAGAATAACAAATTACTGCAGGATACCATGACCAAAGATCAAGAAGACTACAAAAGAATTTTTGACAGGAAGAGACGTGGAGAACTTGCTCTGGAACCGGGCAATTCTGTCTGGTTATCTACCACTAACCTTAAGTTGGCCTGTCCGTCCAGAAAACTAGGCCCCATATACTTGGGTCCTTTTTCGGTTAAGAGAAAAATTAACGATGTGGCATATGAACTTGATCTTCCTAACGCCCTGAGGATACACCCAGTCTTCCATGTGTCCCTCTTGAAGCCGGTCACCCCCAACTCCTTTGCTGGCCGTAGTATTGGCCCACCCAAGCCTATCTTAGTTAATGGAGAAGAGGAGTTCGAGGTGGAGGCAATTTTAGATTGCAGAAGAAGACGCAATCAAGTTCAATACCTTGTAAAATGGAAGGGCTATGGGCCCAAAGATAATTCTTGGGAGCCAGAGACCAACTTGCATGCCAGGGAACTCCTACAGTCATTT
The DNA here is from genome assembly GCA_037952925.1 of Lithobates clamitans. NCBI lineage: Eukaryota > Metazoa > Chordata > Amphibia > Anura > Ranidae > Lithobates > Lithobates clamitans. The sequence continues at coordinate 2,292,728 of JBBGZY010000135.1, forward strand.
AAAGCTTCTCATGCCTCAAAAATGGCCCAGCTGGGCATCCGGAGTCTGCCCTTGAGGAGGGGGCACTGTAAGAGAGGTTACCTGGTTGGGCGCCGGTGCGCGCCGGGGCGCGTTGGTGCTCGTGTTCCTGTGCGTGCTGGGGCGCGTGTTCCTGGGGGCACTGGTGTGCAGGGTGGCGTCCGGGCGTGCGTGCGTACGCGCGTTCATGCTAGCGCGCGTTCGCCTATGGGCATTACCGCGGGTGTGCCCGGTAGTGTTGGTGTGCACGCCGGTGTCGGGGGCACGCCCAGGCGCGTGCGGGGGCGCTTTGGCGAATCGGCGCGTGCATGAGCGTGGAATTTTGGCGCCAATCAGCCTATTTAGGTCTGCCTCTACCCCTGTTCGGTGCTGCCTGATCAACAGCTCTGTGTCTAGTTCCGTGATCCTCTCTGTGTTCCTGTATCTCTGAAGTTTGACCCGTTGTGACCCGGCTTGCCTTTTGGACCTCCTTGATTGCTGCCTGAACCCGACCCCAGCTTGTTTGACCTTGTTTCTGCCTGCTCCCTTGTAACGTTGCTGCCAGCCCGTTGCCGACCTCTGCCTGTGTGTGACCAGCCTGATAAGCTCCTGCTCAGCATCAGTTCCAGTATTCCTGAAGTTCTACCTGCTGCTTGAGAGACCACCCTTCTCCAGGATCCAAACATCAGGCCCTCATACCACTCCGCATTCGCGGGCTTCCTGTCTGCTCTATTAGGGGCCCCAAATCGGATACGTAAGGGAGCCTACCCTCTGCCCAAGCAGACTCACCTGTCTGGTAAGTGAGGGACCTGACAGGACACAAAGGGTGCTGTGCGACCACAGAGGGAACACTAAGACCAAGATACAATATATCATTCATTGTATATTGGTTAATTAGCTCCAAAACTTGGACACCGATAAATATTAGTGGCACACCAAAACATATAGCTTTGGGTATACTCACAAAAGATTGCTAACATAGAGTTAATCGAGGGTGCCAAAAGTAAGACATTGATTTCACACCCAGCCAGAGAGAAGCTGAAATAATGAAAAAGGCATTTATTGTATCAGTCAAAAGTTCAGGGCTGTATAATCTCCAACACAGCACCAACTCTATATAGAGCACTTTAACATCTATATTGACTTTTATGAAAAAAATGAGAAGCTAATTTATTCCTGCTAAATGTCAGTGATTAAACAAATCACTGATATAAACTGCTGCAAAGCGACTGAGTGCCAAAAGGAGACATCCAGTCGGCAGCAGTAGAATATCCAAGAATATAAATGCATATGGTCAAAATAGCAGCCCCAATGATACCAAGCAGCTACAGATAATTTACAATATGCTCAATAGATAATGACTTAGGAAGAAAGGGAGAAGAGAACAGTCATTATAAGTTCAAGTATTTATCTTGGCAATGTTGTAAAATTTAATGGTCACATTCGAGCTTCCAGCAAGATGTATGCTGGAAGCGCCAGTTTCCATACTTTTGGAACATATACAATATGGGTGTGCTACCCCTTTAAGAAAACTTCAGCAACGTGCAAAATTACAATATCAACAAAATCAATCTCAGAAAAAATATAAAATACAAAGCATCTAAAAAACTGTCATCAACGGTCATCAATTTACACTAACTTCTTAAAAATCCACAACCATGTACATACAATAAAATGCTTGTGCAATAAATTAAGCCCAGAAATGTGATTTTATAGATATGACAAAAAGTCCTTTGCAAAACATGAAAAGCATGCTTTTCAGATCCACTGTAAACTGTTTGTCCCCACTTCACTGCATCAACACTTGATAGGAGCGAATACAATCTGCTTACCAGATGAAATAGACCCCTGATTATATGAGGCTGTAAAAGAGAAGTATGGGTCCTCCCCCAAAAAAAAACTATTCTCACCTCGGTGAATGTCCCCAGCCACCTCTACACTGAGAACTGAGCAATCAAACACTGCTGATTACTCAGTTCTCCCCTCTGCTCTGAGCAGAGAGCCATGACTGTCAGTCACCAGCTCTCTGCTCTGCCCCTCACTCGGCTGTACAGGGGCTGGGAGAGGCTGGCTCAGGCTCTCAGCGGCTTGCTACCGGTTAAGGCTGCTGGGTGGATCCCCACTGTAAAGTTGGGATCAATCCAGCACCTGGACTTGCTGAGTGATGTCAGCCAACAGCAGGCTTTAGCCCATTGTCGGCTGAAAACAGGTCACAGGAGTGCAGAACGAACTGCTCTCCTGTGATCCATAGGAAAAGTAGAGCCAAAAAAGCTTCGGCCATGCTTCTTCTTTAATTCTTAGACACTGACAGTCACTTAATGTCTAGATCAATATGACCGGTTCAGCAGTCTTCGCCATGGAGCTGCTTCAAAGCGTTCTCTCCTCTCCCGTCACAGCTAAGCAATAGCCCAACATATTTAACCCAAAAATTTAAACAGTGAATCACAATCTGAAGCCACACACGGCATAACATGCAGCCGTGTGAAATGACGTCACTGCCAAAAGTTTTGGCAGTGACGTTATTCCATACGGGCGCTTGTCAGGCAGTGTTTGGGTTTGGGTTTGGATTTTGATACACTGAAGTTCTTTGCTGTAAGCATGATGCTCTAAATAAAGCACAAAATATTATTCTGGTAATGTCCTAGAGAGCATTTATTTTCTTAATTTTGGCGGAGACTTTGACAGTGACGTCATTCCACATGGCCGCATGTCGGGCAGGGTTTGCTGCCAATACATGAACTGATATTTAGTATACTATTGCTCTTCTGTAATAAAAACTGAGCATGGGTTCCCTTCCCCTCCCCCTCTGAATGAGTGCAGGTGTTCGACCCATCCTCTCTGAAATGTTTTGCCCTGTATGTTAGCATCCCTTATATTTATGACATGGTATGCGATTCTATGGGTCCTTCTATCTAGAGACATTTAACCTGAGACATACAATTTATACAAAAATATCAAACTCTTTATTATACAAGAAAAACCCAACACATGCATTTAAAACCACTTAAAGTTCATCTATACATTCCCTGCATGGATGGTATTGCGTGCATTACTTTCCCCTGGTGGGCTAATCCTTAACCATGTATACTTATACTTGTTGTGTCCACCATATTCTCTTATTCCACTTTAATGGATGTCACAATACAAATACTTAAAAACACAGGTTCACCAGTATCTGTAGTACCTTTTGATTAGCTATATTCAAGGAATAATAATACCAGCTTGATTACAATTTATATGGTATTTTGTAGCTAATTTCACAAATCCTCTTTCTGTGCAGGGCATAACGTTTGTACATAGTATATGCTTCAACACATTTTATAGCAGTGTTTCCCTGAACATCCACATTCAATAGATATATGGGTCATCCCCATAGCTCCCAACTGTCCCTGATTTTGAGGGACTGTCCCTGATTTGGATCATGCTTTGCTGGGGTTTTTCACCTTACTCTGGATCAACTGTGGGTATAGGATTGTGCATATGAGATTGTATGTTTTTTTTTTTGGGGGGGGGGGTTGGGTTGAACTAGATGGATTTGTGTTTTTTTTTAACCTGACTAACTATGTAACTATATGTAACTATGTAACTATATAAACACTAGAACAAAAAAGTATACAGAGAAGACCCTCTGTCCATCTTTCCTCCTCATTTGTCCCTCATTTTGGTCTGATCTATATAGTTGTATATAAAATGCACATCTTATCTATCAAAAAGTGTTTCCCAGTGCTAAACCTTTCATCCAATTTCTAAATTGCTACATTTGTAAATGTCAAAAGCCAGTATAAAGGAATAGTAGTGGTAAAAAAAAGCACTTGTGGGTTTAACTAATCTTTTTTTTTTTTTTTTTTTTATAATTCTCCTTTAAGAGGGCGTAGCAGGGTTGTGTCCTATGCCTAGATACTTTTGCTAATAGGTGTCCCTCATTCACATCTCAAAAAGTTGGGAGGTATGGTCATCCCAGTATTCACAATAATGACAGTGTTTACGGTAAGTGTAAAAGCCAGAGAGGTTATCCAGCAGGCAATGAATTCAGTGTTGTAGTATAAACATAGCTGAAGCAAGAAGCAACAGGGCCAAAAAAGCATTTATTAATAGATAGAAGCATAGTAGCAAGAATGTGAATGCATGCCGCTAAAGCAAGCAGTAAGGCATATAGTCAGCAGATTTAGCATGTAGTGTTCATAAAGGCAGGTCAGTTTGCAGTAGAAAAGCTGCTAAAATATGCACTGCTGCATAGATCTGCCAAATTCATTCATGCCAGATAGGGCATATAAAGATGCAATCATCATTGCATGTAATCCAACCTTGCAGCCAGAAAGTGACTGAAGCATCCACTAGGATGTAGGTATGCTTGAATCATTCATAACATGGGCGAAATATAAGACTGTAATTTTCTGGCGGTAAATGCGGTAAGTAATGATCTGTGACTCTCCCACTTAAATTGTATAAATATCATAGCTTGATTCAGCACAACCCCCTCATTTTTCTGTTGCCTCTGAAGAGCACATCCTCTCCTGCATACTCAGATAGCTATCAAGATCTATAGGACGTTTATGCATACATATCCGTTGATAAGTCCATGTCCTAATAAACCACTGTTTCTGTAACTGCATACAGAGAACCAGCTGCTTAATTCATTACCATCATCGTACTGTGTCCCTCAACTGTGTCTCAATTTTCCTCCATTTACCATTCAAAACTGCCACCACATCAGCGTCCTCCGTCAACCATGCTGGAGCTATGTCTGTCACGTATCTCTCTGATGTATTTTCTACTGTTAAGGGACTTCCTCAGAGGACAAGGTCCCAAAGATATATATTAACTAGAACAATTTTTTACAGCAGTGAGCCAAAATAGTTCCAAACCACAAAGCAGGTTCAATGAGGAACTACAAAACATGTTTCTCTGTGATTGCTGCCAATAAAGGAGGATCCAAAAAAGGTTTGTTGCTAAATATAGGGATCATATATATTTTTAATAAATTGTCTTGACTGTTTAAACTATTTATAAAAGGTACATCAATGCAAAATGGTGTGTCTATCTCATATACTGTATCATTGTAGCTTAAATAAAGATCAGATCACATAGATGGAGAAACTCCAATAAAACCTGGGGTTCGCAAACTTTTTCCTCATAGCTGTAGTAGAAGCAGGGAAATGAAAAGTGAGAATTTCAATTTTAGAAAATGGACATTTTTTTGACAACTGTTATGTTGAACAGACTTTTTAATGCGCCCTAGTGAGTACAGGTTGACTGCAATTTGCTGATGGAAGTAATACTAAAGGTGCACATTGACATACTAAATCTCACTATCCACAGAAATGTGCAAATTACACTGAGTTGCTTTTGAGTAGCCAGAAGCAAATTTCTAATACTTAATTATAGTTTACTTATTAATATTATTTCCCTGTTTGACGGAGATCGCTGCTTAATTTTGAAATATGCAAATTGAAGTGAATTGCGGTGGCAGAAAGTAGCAGAATTTGATACCCACAGGTAAAAGGCAGCCATCCCAATGTCTAATTATGTTCCTCCTGCAGGATTGATCACGCTTCTGAAGTGATAACCCTCATCTTAGCACCACACCTGTGAGCCAAAACTGACAATTAACGCCTTCCGCCTCAGTGACTTTCAAGACACAGAATAGTTCATTGACATTTACATACCTTCCACTTAATAGCTATTTTTTTCATTATAATACCAAAAACACAATATACAAAATTTTGATATGCAAGCAACACAAATTTTCAGTGTTAATGTAACAAACAGAAAATAAATAATAAACATTATTTTAAAAAAAAAAAATCTTAGAGTTTTCTCAAATCACTCCACAAATGTTTTCTGGAAATTCTTTTATTTGTAAGTATTTAATGATTAGGTTGATCAAAAATGATTATTAGTATTTATAAACTCATGTTTAACAGTCAAGTTCAAAAACAACTAAAATAAAAAAAGACATTTTGAAAAGTAATGAATTTGTGTAACCAACGTTTGGTATCAAAAATAAAAAACTGCCTTGTTTCAAGTCAAGATTTTGAAATGCTTCACAGAAAATGTGCTTCTTACATCCTGACATGGTGCAGGAGGGTGAAGAGCTTAGTTAATTGTTTATATAAAGGAACAATGAATGTAGTGGAGGAAATGTAAATAAAATAACCCCAATTGTACATCACAACATCTGGAGCAAAAGAATGTAAAGAAAAAGTTGACTTTGATATAGATGACCTAATTAGATGTGCAACTACTAGTATTACTAGTACCATAAGTTATGTGATGACTCAGTGACTTGAAACAAGTTAAAGACAGACGCAGATATGTCAAATAGAAAACCCAGGAATATATTGCTAGATAAATAATGAACGGCTTATAGATATTCAGGGAAAAGCAATTACAGTATATTTACCTTTTTCACAAGTTTACTAGATGTACCATATTGGTTGGGAATACAATAAAACTCACAGTCTCCAAACTTGTTTTAATGCTTTTAAGAAAAAAAATGTAAATAACAGTACAAAAATTATATAACGTGTAACTAAACTTTACAGTGAAAAATATAATCTATTGCAGTTTACTTTTACTTTTTTTAATCATTTTGTTCTTTATTTGCACCGGTTGATCCTGCCAATAACACTGCCTGCCCCAGGTTGACAACACTCACTCACTGTAATGCCTCTATTGGGAGCAGTATTGTCATCTTAGGATGTTCTCCTGATTTGGAATACAAACACTTCCTCCTTTACCCATTTCTGTTACATAAGAAGGAGGTGCTCTGTAATTCTAAGTAGATATCTGGGAAAAGCTGATAACTATATCAGTTAAGTGAACAAGAAGTTACAAAGACACTGGATTTCTGACAGGCTCAACAGGTATTTTTCTGTACTTGCAGAAAAAATATTTAGCCTGAAAAAAAATAAAGGAATCAAAACATCTAAGGACCGATAAGCTCCAACATATACTTTTTTGTTCCTGTATTTAGATATAGGATTTAGGATGTTTCCCGTGTTTAGAACAGTCCCTGCACAAAATGACATTTCTAAAAGAAAAAAAGTAATAAAATGGCATGGGATCCCCCAGTCCATTACCAGTCCCTTTGGGTCTGGCATGAATATTAAGGGGAACCCTGTAACCAAAATAAAAAAAAAATGGCATAGGGGTCCTTCTCAAAATCCATACCAGACCCTTCAGGTCTGGTATGGATTTTAAGGGGAACCCCACACCAAAAATAAAAAAAATGGTGTGGGGGTCCCCCCAAGAATCAATACCAGACCCTTATCTGAGCACGTAACCTGGCAGGGCGCAGGAAAACAGGGGGGGCAAGAGAGCGCCCCTCCTCCTGAACCTTACCAGGCCACATGCCCTCAACATGGGGAGGATGCTTTGAGGTAGCTCCCCCAAAGCACCTTGTCCCCATGTTGATGGGGACAAGGGCCTCATCCCCACAACCCTTGCCCGGTGGTTGTGGGGATCTGCGGGCGGGGGGCTTATCGGAATCTAGAATCCCCCTTTAACAAGGGGACCCCCAGAGCCTCCCCCTGTGTGAAATGGTAACGGGGTACAAATGTACCCCTACCATTTCACAAAAAAGTGTCAAAATGGTAAAAATGAGGGTGGCCTGTCCCCCTCTGATGCCCTGGGAAAGCCATAGAGAAGTCCCCGTGTGTCATAGGGGGGCGGGGTCACCCAGGGATGTCATATAAATGAACTGTCAAAGCGAAGACACATCATACGGTGGGAGCCTCCCATGGAGGTGGGTCGGTCACGGCTTTTTTTTTTCTTCGGTCCATCGGCGGAGTGAGAGAAGAAGAAGAATGGACTTCATGGGACGTTTTTATTTTTTATTTTTTAATAAAGGACTTGTCCCAAGCCGTGTCTTGTCATTTTTACCATTTTGACACTTTTTTGTGAAATGGTAGGGGTACATTTGTACCCTGTTACCATTTCACACAGGGGGAGGCCGGGATCTGGGGGTCCCCTTGTTAAAGGGGGCTTCCAGATTCCGATAAGCCTCCCACCCGCAGACCCTCACAACCACCAGGCAAGGGTTGTGGGGATGAGGCCCTTGTCCCCATCAATATGGGGATGAGGCCCTTGTCCCCATCAATATGGGGACAAGGTGCTTTGGGGGGCTACCCCAAAGAACCCTTCCTATGTTGAGGGCATGTGGCCTGGTAAGGTTCAGGAGGGGGGCTCTCATCGCTCTCTCATCCCCCCTCTTTTCCTGTGGCCTGCCAGGTTGTGTGCTCAGATAAGGGTCTGGTAAGTATTTTTGGGGGACCCCGTGCCATTTTTTTTTAATTTTGACGTGGGGTTCCCCTTAAAATCCATACCAGACCCCGAAGTGTCTGGTATGGATTTTGAGGGGGACTCCACGCCATTTTATTTTTACATTTTGGCGTGGGGTTCCCCTTAATATCCATACCAGACCTGAAGGGCCTGGTATGGAATTTGGGGGGACCCCCACGTAATTTTTTTTACATTTTGGTTCGGGGTTCCCCTTAATATTCATACCAGACCCAAAGGGACTGCTAATGGAATGGGGGGATCTCATGCCATTTTTTTGAATGACTTCTTTTATCTGTATTGCCGGGACTGACAATTCATTATAGCCGCGAGTACTTTTTAAATTACTTTTTTTCCCCATCAACATGGGGACAAGGTGCTTTGGGGGGGCTACCTCAAAGCACCCTCCCCATGTTGAGGGCATGTGGCCTGGTACGGTTCAGGAGGGGGGTGCTCTTTCGTCCCCCCCTGTTTTCCTGCGCCCTGCCAGGTTGCGTGCTCGGATAAGGGTCTGGTATTGATTCTTGGGGGGACCCCATGCCATTTTTTTTATTTTTACGTGGGGTTCCCCTTAAAATATATACCAGACCTGAAGGGGAGGAGGACCCCTATGCCTTGAGGAGGACCCCTATGCCATTTTTTTAAAAATTTTGGTTACGGGGTTCCCCTTAATATTCATGCCAGACCCAAAGGGACTGGTAATGGACTGGGGGGTCCCATGCCATTTTATTACTTTTTTTCTTTTAGAAATGTCATTTTGTGCAGGGACTGTTCTAAACACGGGAAACATGCGCCAATTTACAGGCATACTATAAACACCCCCAGGTACGAAATTTAAAGGAATATTTCACTTTTATTGTTTCACTTTAGGCATTATTAAAATCACTGCTCCCAAAAAACAATCATTTTTAAAACTTTTTTGCATTGATACATGTCCCCTGGGGCAGGACCGAGGTCCCCAAACGCTTTTTATGACAATACCATGCATATAAGCCTTTAAAATGTGTTTGGCTCATACCTAATAGTTACTTAGTTAGTCAGGTTAAAAAAAGACACAAATCCATCTAGTTCAACCCAAAAAACAAACAAAAAAAACAAACAATCCCATATACACCATGCTATACTCAGAGTTGATCCAGAGGAAGGCAAAAAACCCCAGCAAAGCATGATCTAATTTGCTACAGCAGGGGTAAAAATTCCTTCCTGATCCCCCGAGAGGCAATTGGATATTCCATGGATCAACTTTACCTATCAATGTTAGTACCCAGTTATATTATGTACAGTGTACATTTATGTATAATATGTACAATATTAGTGCAGCACAAATAATTAAAAAAGTCCTTGTAAACACAAATAATTAATTCCTCTTCGTAAAAGGAGGCTGATCCTTCTCCTTAAGGCACCGATATTCTCCACCTCAACCATAAGAATACGCTTACCGGAAAAGGTGGACCTCTTAATTACAGGAGGTCATACGGGCATGGATTCCATAGGAACTGGATGGATGCTGTGCAGCTTCTCTGGATCTCCTCTGTGGTCACCGAAAATCAGCTCTCCCAAGCAGAAGCAAATAAACTCAGATCACATCACTGTTGGCTTCCTGGCAAACTCAGTGGTGTATATGCAAACATCAAACACAATAGGCACACAAGCTGACATTATGCAATGAAAGGAAAAAAGAGTAGATATGGCGCCATTCCAGACCTGATGGATTCAGGTGTGTGCTGCTCCCTTGAATGGGAGGAAGTCATTCAAGGGAGCACACACCTGAATCTTAGTACTTAATTTCACTAATAATGTAATAATGTAATGTACTTAATTAGTACTTAATTTCACTAATAATGTGGCATGATGTTCTATCATGGTCTGCTATAGCAAATGTTCTGCTATATTTTTTAACATTATCCTTCTTTATAATGTCCCTATTTGACCTTAAGATTTCAATTTTAAAAATGTACATTTTAAAACCGAATATGATTTATAAAATTTTTATAAAATCTGCCAACCTGACAAAACACTACTTAAAACTTTCAGCAGTATCATTTACATTTCACTGAATGACCCAGTATTTTATATTTTTCTTCACTGCAAAAAATAGAAATTAAAATAAAATTTTGAATTTTGTCTTGCAATTTTTACATTGATCTTTGCAGAAGCAATGAAAAGAGAAAGGCTACATTAACTTTTCTGTGTGTATAAGATTCCATTATTGTTTTCATCTACATTGTCTCCTTTTGTGCTAATGTATCCTTGTGAGTTATAAATTGAAGAGTATTTTTTAGAGAGGATTTTCAGAGAGTTAAAAATTAAACCCTTTGACCCATGAATGACCTTCTAAGATAGATATATGTCCTTGTACCTAACTAGCTGTAGATGTACTTTTCATGGCTGATGAGATTCTTTGTTTCAGAATAATATTTTTTCTGTGCAAATGCTTCTCTCCCTTGCTGGCCATAAAATTCAATTTTTTAGGTAGTAGGGTTAGACCTCTATCAAGTTTTTAATGCTGTCTGTGTCACCATTGGGTACATATTCACGTCTCTATTGTTAATAGTGACCATTGTCAATGAGATGAACCCAGAGCAAGAGGTAAAGGGCAATCTTCCAATGGAAACACTTATTCTGAGGACAACTCCTATCATTTTGGAAGATTTCCTCTTACTTCCTGTTGTGTCTGAATTGAGGGGAAGATGTGGGGTGAGGTGTTGGATATAAAGCTCCTATATACATATTGTTGGAATATACATAAAACCTACCAGCGGCTTTCTTGATAGGCCAGACCTTAGAACATATTTGACACAAGTAAAATTCTATGTTTTACTTGTGTCAAATATGTTGTTAGGTCTGGCCTACCAAGAAAACCGATGGTAGGTTTCTATAAATATTTTTATTGTCTTTGTTTGAGAAGCACACATCAAATAACAATGTAATATAAAGTATGGTGCATTTTCTGTATGAAATTTCCATTTTATATAAACATTTGATATATTTTTTATAACATGGCAGGCCCTCAGCGCTAAATCACCAAGTAGCCCTTACCCTAGCCCAACACTGAATAAGTATTACAAATTAAAAATAGGGGAGAATTGCGCAAGGTGCGTGATAAATGTGAATTTTTTTTTTTTTAAAAAGGACCGTGAAGGATATCCTGCAGCCAAGCACTATAACCCTGATATAGGGCACAAAAGATATAAATAAAACTAGGAGTGCAGCGTCGGATAATATACCAATAGTACAAAATAAAATTGATATGTACAATTACAATGTATAAAATATCTTAACAATGTATCATTAGTGATCAAGATCAGGTGCAAATAAAAACATCCAATGGAAAATAGTCCATGTGTGATTACTGCATTCACAGAAATACGTGCATTTGAACACAAAGAAAATGTGACAAAAAACAGTTCATACGTGAAAATATCCAAATGAAAAAATCCCCAATGCGAGACCCCGGGTCTGTGTTTTCCACCACTTATGCTGCCTGTCACCTTTCAATAAAACAATGGAGGCTTACCAGAAAGCCTGAGATCGCCCTTATTAAGGGGGGTCAAAACATCAGTGCCGCCTATCAGTGCCCATTAGTGCTGCATATTAGTGTCTCCTCATCAGTGCCACTTTATCAGTACCCCTCAGTGCCATTTCATCAGTGCTCCTCAGTGCCACCTCATCAGTGGTCATCAGTGCACATCAGTGAAGGAGAAAAATTACTTCTTTGCAAAATTTTCTAACAGAAACTAAGAAAACTATATTTTCCCCCAAATTTTCGATCTTTTTTCCTTTTTTTTAGCAAAAAATAAAAAAAGCCCAGTGATGATTAAATACCACCAAAGGAAAGCTCTATCTGTCTTAAAAAAATTATAAAAATTTAATTTGGTTACAAGTTGCATGACCGCGTAATTGTCATTCAAAGTGTGACAGCGCTAAAAGCTGAAAATTGGCCTGGGCAGGAAAGGGGTGAAAGTGCCCATCATTGAAGTGGTTAAGGGTCTCCTCTGTTCATTAAGTAAATTATGTTACACTTGCTTTCTGTTTCCACATTTCAAAAAAATTAGTAACAAAAATTATAGGTATTTGTGCTGAGTAATTCCAAGCAAAAAGCTAAAGCTTAATATACCCCTATCAAGTTAACAGCCCATGTACGCGCCTTTTCTAGAAAGCTTTACTTTGTAATTTGGATCATTGACATTGCCTAGATAAATTATCTTAAAACATTTGCTGCAGATATTGCAGGAAGAGTGTCAAACAAATGATGTAATCGATTGGCATGTTTCCCAAGCAAACAATAACATTATTTTAACTTGTTATGAAATCTAAACACTTCCGTTTATGTACTGGCTGTTGATGTAAAGTTGCTTAACACTCCAGCTTGAACAATCAACAGTGAGACTGAAAAGCCAAAATCTAAGTTTTGGCTTCCATTATGAATTATTGCAACTTTCTTGGCTCCAAATAATGTCACATGGGACCTGGCACGAAAAAGCAAAGTCTGCTTATTGCATCAGCCTCCCCCACCCCATGACAAAATATTGAACATAGGATAGCTGTATCATTGGAGTGATTTCCCTTTACTGTGTGTTATTGTGGTGTCCCCCAAAAAAATGGGATTTGGAGTTTGGTCACTAGTGGGACACCAAAGCATGAGACTGACATAACAGATGTGAAAATGTCAAAATACACCTTTCCTTGCATTTCAAAAGCCTATGCATACACTGTACTTGCTCTAATTAATTTACTGTAATCTGTCCAAAGTAAACGTCTACCCAATTTTATTGTACTTGATGAAGCACTTTTTTCTATATGGCAAAATTGTTTACTTATACCTGTACAATTGGAAGTTCTTTGCTGTTTGTGCCTGACATTTTCAATAAAAAACATCCTCACCATTGTCACCATTTTACAATTTACCCTTTACTTCCAGTCTACATAGCCAGTGAGATGAAATCTCCATAATAGGGGCGCATACAATATATATAAAATAAAAATAAAAACTGAAAGAGGCATGGGCTAGCACAGATGGGATTATAATAAAGACAAACACTGTTATTTAAATTTAAACAAATTATTTATTAATTGGTATTTATAAGGCCACGGTGTTATCCATAGGGGTTACCTAAAAGTGCTCAAATTTATTTTAAAGAATATAAAACCATCCTGGCTACAGTTGAACAAATTAAATGGTGTCCATCCAACAATGCTGGACGACTACTCCCCCTCATGGACAACATCATGACAAAAACAAGGGGCGGGTGGGTGGGTGTCGCTTGTTCTGCTTCAAACGGTCAGTGAGCCGTTGCACTCAGCCCCTTATATAGGCTTCTTCAGCACTGCTCAGCGCCCGCCAAATTCCTCCAATCCGACGCTGGCCCTTGCTACCAATCCTCTTACTGTTGCTGCCCTGAGCAACAGTGGCAACCAATGGCAACCTAATAGATAGATAAAAGGGAGAGAGAAACTGCAGCCCCCTCTGAGCCATCCCATGTGGGCCCCAGCATAATGCTATGACCCTTCATGGGCTAGCACAGATGGGATTATAATAAAGACAAACACTGTTATTTAAATTTAAACAAATTATTTATTAATTGGTATTTATAAGGCCACGGTGTTATCCATAGGGGTTACCTAAAAGTACTCAAATTTATTTTAAAGAATATAAAGCCATCCTGGCTACAGTTGAACAAATTAAATGGTGTCCATCCAACAATGCTGGACGACTACTCCCCACTGGCTGAGGACAGCAGCAGTGCTGCCGGCCGAGGCCCCCCCTCCAACACCGTGGCTGATTCAATTAGATTTTGTAAACCCATATTAAATATATCTAAGCCTATCACAGATAAATGGACCATATCTTCACGAAATAAACCATGTACAAAACCTTCTAATTCTAAGTGGCGAAAAGATATGCCACCGGAAGAACTTAAAAAACTATGGATTGTTCTATTGAGACGCCTTCTAATCTTATCCACATAAAATAAGTTGCCCGAAGGAGACCATAGAAGACGAGGAATCATCTCTGAGAATGCCACTATAGCATTTGGGAATAAAAGTTGAATATAACAAAGATCCCTCTTAATTTCACATAGAAGATCCCAAGTCTTAACTTTGCCTAAATCATTGCCCCCGGCATGAAGCACTAAGATCTGTGGTAAAGGCCAAACATTAGATAGGTGAAGTAAATGATTTCTCAGATTTTTCCACCTCAAACCCCTAATACCTGACCACAAAACTGTGAAAGACTTAGAGTCCAGACCTAAATTAGCAGAGTAGGTTCTAGTTTCAGCATGCTTGGCTGCCCAAAAAAAGTAGGAATGACCTACAATCCAGACCGTAGCTGTGGAAGATCCTGAAAAGAGATTACAAAATTAGAAGATCAGGGCGAACATAAATCTTATATCTATCACTACCCCAATGGCCAATTCTTTTTAAAGTTTCTGCCGGAAAACCTAAAGAGTCAGCTGTGGTGGCTGCCCCAATGCGAACTGAATGTGAAGAAAAGCAAAAACCAGAGAGGTTTAAGCGTTTCAAAGAAGCAGCCAACACAGCTGAAAACTGATACCTAGTTAAGGAGGACAGATCCTGATGGATAAAGAAGGAATCATCAGAACATGGTCTAATTGACATATATCTAGAAACCAATAGCACCGGGCATATTGTAGGATTGATAGAGCTAGCCAGAGAAATCCAATGACCTTGACCTGTTGGAAGGGATTTAGACCTACAAAGGAAAAGGCTAAGGGACCCATCATACACAACGACATGTGATTTGAGGAGAAAAGATGAGGACCTTTTATTTTCAGATGTGAATTCCCCAATTCTGAGGGCGCCAAAAAAGGCAACTGAAAAAACAGCCCTGAACAAAATTAACTCAAATTCCGAGAAACACACCACTTCTAGAATCTTAAGGAGATCAACCAACAGAGCAGCCGAAATAGGGCGCCTATTATCTAACAAAGGTCTAGACCTCCTAAAACCTTTTAAAACTTGATTAACTTGAAAGAAAGAGGTTAGAGATGGCAAACCAGCAAATTTTAGAAAGAAGGAGACACCCGCTAAAATTTTGCTGATAGAAGCTGGGCTAAGATTAGCCTGAAGCAATGAAGACACGAAAAACAGGGAGACATAAGAAGTTACAACAAGAGACTCCAGACCAAAGTCCTGACAAAAGGAGCACCATCTGGTCCAGGATAGGCGATAATCTGACCACGTTTTCTTCGACACTGAATTCTTGAAGTTACCAAGAATTAACTCCATATTAAGCCCCAGAGGAAATCCGGGCAAGGAGTTCCGCACCGATCCGATTTTGGAGCCAATTCCCGAAACCTCGTGAACTGTGAACGAGATAAAGCATCAGCAATATTATTTTGTACGCCTGGAATGTGCTCTGCTTTCAACCAAATATTGAAACGCATGCATTGTAAAACAAGAAAACGTAGTAGCCTAATCACCGGCTCAGACTTAGAGGATAAAGTATTCACTGCATACAAAACACCTTTATTATCAGTATGCACCAGAACTCTGCGATTCGCAAAAACGTCTTTCCAGACTACTAAAGAGACTATCACCGGGAAAAGCTCCAAAAGGACCAAATTTTGAATGATGTCCTTTTGTAGCCAGTCCCAATGCCACTCACCTGCGCACCAATGCCCATCCATAAATGCTCCAAAGCCTGAAGACCCAGCTGCATCCGTGAAAAAATTGAGCTGATCGATAGTAACAAAGTCCTGTTGCCATATAGTAGAACCATTAAAATTACACAGAAAAGCATCCCAAATTCTAAGGTCTTCCCGAACGCTCTTGGAGATCCGAATATGGGAATATGGGTTTGTAAAACCTTTGATTGCCAATGAAAACCTGCGAGAAAACACCCTAGCCATTGGAATGACTCTGGCTGCAAAAGCGAACAGACCCGGAAGAGATTAAGCCTCCTTCAATAGTACTTTCTTTCTTAAAAGAAAAACTGAGATCAGGGATCTCATTTTTTGTATTTTCTGAAGAGGCAATTTAAATTCCATTGCAGCTGAATCGATGGTAATCCCTAAAAATTCAATCGAAGTAGATGGAAACACTGTCTTTTCTGCTGCTAAAGGGATCCCAAAGTGCTCGCAAATATTAAAAAATATCTGAAGAGATTTGAGGCACGAGGGGGAATCAGATGGACCAACAAATAAAAAATCATCTAGATAATGCATAAAATCTCCACAGGGATAGAGATCTGACAAAATCCACTGAAGAAAGGTTGAAAAAGCTTCAAAATAAAAACAAGACAAAGAAAACCCCATGGGCATACATTTGTCAAAGAAATATTCACCCGAGAATTGAAAACCTAGCGAACTGAAGCCTTGCGGATGGACCGGGAGCAAACGAAATGCTGACTTAATATCTGCCTTGGCTAGCAAAGCCCCTTGTCCATGACTCCTTAGTATAATCAAAGCCTCATCGAATGATGCGTAACAAACTGGAGCTTCAACACCAGCCACATCATCATTCAAAGAGGAGTTCTCTGGATATGAAAGGTGATGTATCAAACGGTAAGAACCTTGTTCTTTTTTAGGAATTTGCGAATGGCGGCGAAGCAAAAGGACCTGCCACCCTCCCTTCTTCCAGTTCTTTGTAAATTTTCTTTCTTACCACTGAAGTGTTAGTATAAACAGATTTTAAATTCTGAACCATAGAACAGCCCGTGCCTTGAAAGACCGGGACCAAAAACCCCTCCTTGAAACCTTCAGTTAGCAGAGCCGCCATCCTGCGATCTGGATAGGGCTCTAACCACGGGAGCATTCTTGGGAGGTTCACTGGAGTCACTGCCCTTCCCATGAGCGTGCCGGGGAATGGCTGAAAGGCTGTCGCTGCAGATTTGCGAAAGCACCTGCTAGCCGGATGGTTCCCGCTACAATGGGAGCATTCATGCTTATATCTGCAATTTGAGAGAAACTTGCATTGCCCTTCATTGAAAGAAAAGCAAAATCCCTTACGAAACGCAGACTGTGCGTTAGATACCCCTTTTGGAGTGAACTGAGGCTTAGAGATTCAACCATAGCCCAACATCTTTGGATCCCCAATGTAGGGAGGGGTGGACTGCCAACTTTTGGCGAAAATTTTCGTCATATGTGAACCATGCAGAGCCACCGAAATGACGAAAAGCCTCTGCAACTATATCTAAGTGTTGGAATAAACCTGAACACTTTGCAGGGAAACGTTCCCCCATAACTGCTGCATAAATGCAGAAAGCCTGCAGCCAATTTTGGAAGGTCCTTGGTATAGCCCTCCTCCTGTCCTCCTCAGATCTATCCGCTGCCAGCCTGTCAGATTTCAACAACAATTCTCTAGAAGCCGGCAAAAGTGACAATATGTCAATGAATTCTCCTCTCCAAATCTTTTCTTTAACAGGCTTGGCTAAATGGAACCCTAAAGGTGACAAAACACATGGTAAGGGTTCTTTAAAAGAAGCCTCCCCAACTGCCACTGCTGAAGGCCTGATAGGCAGGATGGGATTAAAAGACAATGGAGAGTTAACCACATTATCATGGTTTAACATGCCATGATCAATCATTTGTGACTATCTGTGCCCTCTGATCAACTTTACTGGTATGCATACTATGCCTAGCACCAATTTTTTCTTTTTGTGCCCCTAGAATTTGAGAATAACCATTAGTTTGTTTAACAAAGCTTGCTCCCAGCTGATGGTGGCTTGCATGTGGATTTTGTGAATACAAGTGGAATTTTTGAACTAAAGTGGAGAGTTAATAACCAGGAGCTGTGCTTTTGACTGCTTCTGCTTGCAAGTGTTGTTTTAGGGGTTTTTATTTATTTTTATTTTTTTTTATTTGCTATCAGTTTTTAAAATACTTTTTTTTTTTTTCTGACACTTTTTAAACACCTTTTTTTTTCCTGCTAATTAAGGGGAGTGGTTAATTGTTCCCAGGTGTATAAAAGTGTCTACACACACTCCCCTGGAGCTTGCTCCCAGCTGATGGTGGCTTGCATGTGGATTTTGTGAACACAAGTGGAATTTTTGAACTAAAGTGGAGAGTTAATAACCAGGAGTTGAAAACAGGAGTTTAAACATAAGTCTTCTAATCTGTAAGTAACATCTTAAACTTCCCTTAAGTAATTGTATTGTAACTGGGAAATGAGTGCTAGCAGGGTTGAAGGTTTTGCTCAGTGCACAGTGTGCCACATGTATGCAAAATTGGTGCAACAGCTCCAGGATGGATACGGCTGTGACAGATGTGAGCAGGTTGCCCTTCTGGAAGCTCGCATTAGAGATCTGGAGGAGCAAGTTGCAACACTGGGCAGAAAGGACAACCTTGAAGGGGGTCCTCTGCTCGCTGAGCAGGTGGTCAGTAGGGTTGATGTGGAGGGTGGAGGGGCAAGTCAGGATTATCAGATAGGAAGATGGGTTAATGTAGTTAGAGGAAGTGGAAGGGGCTCGCAGAATAGGAAGGCCAGTCCTGTGTTTGTGCATCAAAACAAATTTGCCAAGTTGGGTGAAGATGTGGAGGTGGCAAACACAGAGGTGGCAGCCCTAGATGTCACTGCTATCCCTAACAGCCGGGAGAGCAGCCCATCTAGTAAAGGTGGTGAGGGGAGTGCAGGTAGGCCTAGACAGTTGGTGGTTATAGGGGATTCTATAATCAGAAGGACTGATAGAATAATTTGTCGCCAGGATCGCCTCAACCGAATGGTTTGCTGTCTCCCTGGTGCTAGGGTTCGGCATGTGGTGGACCGGGTGGATAAATTACTGGGAGGGGCTGGGCATGACCCAGCTGTCTTGGTCCAGGTTGGAACCAATGACAGTATACATGGAAGGTGGAGGCTCCTTAAGAATCAATTTAAAGAACTAGGCTGCAAGTTGAAGGGAAGGACCTCCAAGGTGATATTCTCTGAAATATTGCCTGTGCCCTGCGCAACACAGGAAAGGCAGTGGGTGATTAGAGAGCTGAATGCATGGCTCAAGACCTGGTGTAGGGAGGAGGGATTTGGGTTTCTAGAGCACTGGGCTGACTTTTCATTGGGGTGCAACCTATATGCTAAAGACGGTTTGCACTTGAATGGAAGGGGGTCTGCTGTGCTGGGGGAGAGGTTTATAGGAGGGCTGGAGGAGTATTTAAACTAGGATTGAGGGGGGAGGGTGAACTAGAATTACATCAAGAAGACAGGTCAGTTAGGGGTCAGACATTAATGGAGGGTGGAATGGGGACAGATGGGGGGAGGGTTTTGGCAGGTGTCAAGAAATGCCCCATGTTGCAAACAGCCATTGGAAACTGTAGTGCCATTTGTACTACTAAAAAATATATGAAAAACACCAGACCAAAATGTATTAATGCATTAAAGTGTTTGTTCACCAATGCCAGAAGTCTGCCAAGCAAAATAGGTGAGTTGGAAGCTCTGGTGCATGAAGTGAACTATGATGTAATCGGTATTGCTGAAACTTGGCTTCAATCCTCACATGACTGGGCTATTAATATTCCTGGCTATGCACTCTTTCGGAGAGACAGGGTAAAAAGGAAAGGTGGCGGGGTCTGTCTCTATGTGAGAAGTGATCTCAAAGCAAGTGTGAAAGAGGACCTGATTGATGGAGAGTGTGATGAGTCTGAAGCATTATGGGTGGAACTGCATATAGATGGGCGTAGTTCAAAGTTAATCATTGGAGTTTGTTATAGACCACCCAATGTTAATGAGGAGGTGGAGACTCAGCTCCTTGCACAGATGGAAAGGGCTGCAAGGGCTGGGACAGTGATAATAATGGGAGATTTTAACTACCCAGAAATTGACTGGAGTAATGGCACTGCTGGGACAGTTAAAGGGCAAAAATTTATAAACCTAGTACAGGACAATTTTATGGTCCAGTTTATTGAGGCCCCAACTAGGAATGAAGCTCTGTTGGACCTGGCAATCTCAAACCATGCAGAGCTTATTACTAATGTGCAGATAAAGGAACACCTGGGTAGCAGTGACCATAACATGATTTCATTTGATGTTAGCTGTAAACAAGAAATACATAAGGGAAAGATAAAAACACTTAACTTCAAGAGAGCAAATTTTCCAAGGATGAGGGCTGCTCTCGAGGAGTTAGACTGGGAGGGAATATTGGCAGCGATAAACACAGAACAGAAATGGGAATTCTTCAAAAAGACTGTTTGGGACCTCACTGCAAAGTATATTCCCATGGGCAATAAGTTTAAAAGGCTAAAAAGAAAACCTATGTGGCTCACGGTCAAAGTTAGAAAAGCTATAAACAATAAGAAAAGAGCTTTTAAAAAATATAAAAATGAAGGAACACTAGTGTCATTTAAATGCTACAAAGAATTTAACAGAATATGTAAAAAGGAAATCAAGGGTGCAAAAATTCAAAATGAACGACAGATCACAAAAAATAGTAGGACAAACCCCAAAAAATTCTTCAAATATATTAATAGTAAAAAGGTCAGGTCTGAGCATGTAGGCCCTTTACAAAATAATCTAGAGTGGGTGACTGGGGACAAGGAGAAGGCTAATTTATTAAATACTTTCTTCAGCTCTGTGTATACAAAAGAGCATGGGGAAGTTCATGTCCATAATGGGGGTGGTATTGACACAGCCCCCAATGATCCACAATGGCTCAAAAGGGATATGGTCCAGAAATATTTAGACAGAATAAAGGTGGATAAAGCACCTGGACCTGATGGCATCCACCCACGGATCCTAAAAGAATTGAGCTCTGTAATTTCAAAGCCATTGTATCTAATTTTTAGGGACTCATTAATGACAGGAATGGTACCACTGGATTGGCGCAGGGCGAACGTGGTGCCTATATTTAAAAAGGGATCAAAGTCTTTACCAAGTAACGATAGACCTGTTAGTTTAACTTCTATAGTCGGGAAGATACTGGAGCGTTTAATAAAAGACCACATAGACGAGTTCTTGCTGGAAAAAAACATTTTAAGCAACAGACAGCATGGGTTCATGAAAGACAGAAGTTGTCAGACAAACCTGATTTCTTTTTATGAAGAGGTAAGTAAAACCTTGGACAGAGGGGTGGCTGTGGACGTGGTTTATTTGGATTTTGCAAAAGCGTTTGATACAGTTCCGCACACACGGCTCATGTGTAAGTTAAAGTCTACAGGCTTGGAAATATCAGTTTGTAAATGGATAGAAAACTGGCTAAAAGACAGAATTCAGAGAGTAGTGGTTAATGATTCTTACTCTGAATGGTCTAAGGTTATCAGTGGTGTACCCCAAGGTTCAGTGCTGGGACCCTTACTCTTTATTATCTTTATAAATGATATTGGGTCTGGGATCAAAAGTAACATTTCTGTCTTTGCAGATGACACCAAGCTATGCAGTGGAATAACGTCCTTACAGGATGTCTCCAATTTACAAGCCGACCTCAATGCACTGTCTAATTGGGCGACTATGTGGCAGATGAGGTTTAATGTTGAGAAATGTAAAGTTATGCACTTGGGGGCTAAGAATATGCATGCATCATACATGCTAGGGGGAGTACAACTGGGGGAATCTGTAGTGGAGAAGGATCTGGGGGTTTTGGTAGATCATAAGCTCAATAATAGCATGCAATGCCAAGCTGCGGTTTCCAAAGCGAGCAAAGTTCTTTCTTGTATTAAGAGAGGTATGGACTCCAGAGAGAGAGATATCATTTTGCCCCTGTTCAAATCATTAATAAGACCTCATCTGGAATATGCAGTTCAGTTTTGGACACCAGTTCTCAAAAAGGATATCGGGGAACTGGAGAAAGTGCAGAGAAGGGCAACCAAACTGATAAGAGGCATGGGGGAGCTCAGCTATGAGGAAATATTAGAGGAACTGAATTTGTTCACTCTTGAGAAGAGGAGAATAAGGGGGGATATGATCAACATGTTTAAATATATAAGAGGTCCATATAGTGAACTTGGTGTTAAGTTATTCACTTTACGGTCAACACAGAGGACAAGGGGGCACTCTTTACGACTGGAGGAAAAGAGATTTCATCTCCAAATACGGAAAGGTTTCTTCACAGTAAGAGCTGTGAAAATGTGGAATAGACTCCCTCCAGAGGTGGTTCTGGCCAGCTCAGTAGATTGCTTTAAGAAAGGCCTGGATACTTTCCTAAATGTACATAATATAACTGGGTACTGACAATTATAGGTAAAGTTGATCCAGGGAAAATCCGATTGCCTCTCTGGAATCAGGAAGAAATTTTTTCCCCTGCTGTAGCAAATTGGAGCATGCTCTGCTGGGGTTTTTTGCCTTCTTCTTGATCAACTGTGGGTATAGTATTGGGTATATTGGATTGTACGTTTTTTTTTTTTTTTTTTATGGTTGGACTGGATGGACTTGTGTCTTTTTTCAACCTGACTAACTATGTAACATTCAATGCACCAGTGACCTGTGCTCCTTTAAAACTATTATTAGCACCAGCAGTCTGTGCCCCTTTAAATTGCTGTAAAATATTTGACAATGAATTCACTAGGAATGAAACATCTGCCATATTTGTAAACTGACTCTGCTCACCATCATATGACATTGACAGATGCTCACTGAGTGCAGCAGCCTGGGGAAGCTGAGTAGCGCTGCTCTCCCTCATAGCCGGCTCTCTCTGTGTTCTGGAAGTGCCAGCTCTCTCCTCCCTTGCCACCTGAGGTGAAGCCGCTGTTCTCATTCGTTTCTTCTTTCTCCCCGGCTGTTGCCGAGTCCCGCCTCCGACTGGGGCTGAAGCCTCTTCCATCTTCTGGTTTGTGAGGGATGTTTCAGCAGGCGGAGCCGAGTCGCGCTCCTCCCCTAGGCATTGAAGGAGCCATTCTTCACCGCCCTCTCCCTCCGCTCTCTCAATAAGGCGACATAGGAGTTCTTCCCGACTATCAGACGAACGGCGCTTCATGCTGCAGGAGCTCTGTGACGTCGCTTGTTCTGCTTCAAACGGTCAGTGAGCCGTTGCACTCAGCCCCTTATATAGGCTTCTTCAGCACTGCTCAGCGCCCGCCAAATTCCTCCAATCCGACGCTGGCCCTTGCTACCAATCCTCTTGCTGTTGCTGCCCTGAGCAACAGTGGCAACCAATGGCAACCTAATAGATAGATAAAAGGGAGAGAGAAACTGCAGCCCCCTCTGAGCCATCCCATGTGGGCCCCAGCATAATGCTATGACCCTTCAATATCTCTTCCATGCTCTATCGAAAACAACATGAAATGTTTAGGCTGGACTTGAGCTTTAAGAGGTAAAATGATCCAGCTTTTGGCTAGAGAAGGCAACAGATTTGCTTTTCTGCTTTTTGCTGTCTGTGTCAATATTTATTAGATTTCCCTTCACATCCTGTGTTTGTGACAATGTTTTCACAGTAGCAGAAAGTATGGGGAAATCTTCAATGGAAACACAGACAGCAATATAATGACAACAAAGGTTCTAGCCTTTCCCCACCCTGTCAATAAAAAGGGTTTTTATTGCAACTGTGTCCATGTTAGAGAGAATTCTCCTTACTTCCATTTCTGGTGGAAACATAGTCACTGGTACAGAAAGTGAGAGAACATTTTTCAAATTGCGACACAAAGAGCAAATAACTGCAATAACGACTAATACTCTTTGTACTGGTCACTGTTCCCATTGTCTTGTTATTATTCTTCTGTATATCTGATCCTTAAATTTTGTTATACTTTATGTGATTTATTCTCTTGAGATCTTTGTTATCACTTACTTTTAGCAAAAAAATTAATTTTGCTGATCTTTCTACATGTATTCTTAAAACTTTAAAAAAAACTTTTAAAATAATAATAATAATAATAATGAAAAAAACTATTCCCCACTCTATCCAAAGCAAAAAAAATACATATGGCTAGAGATAAAATGTAATGAAGTCTAATTATCCCTGATCATATGTATTATACAATATGAGCATAAGGATTTAGCAAAAAAAAGTTGAACCTGTCCATAAAAGCAGGAGGATATTCAGCAGATGTCTCACTTGATCCTATTACAGCTCATCCTAATGCTCAAAAACAACTGTTTGACTCAAGAAAAAAAGAAAGTTTGGCTACTTTCAATTGGATTTTTCATTAGCAACAATTGATCCTTTCTGGTAAAAATGATGTTTTTTTTATTGAAATGATCATTTAATGCAAACAGTTTTTTTTACCAGAACAATTGTATAAAAAAATAATTATGTATGGTCAGAATTACCAAGATATGCTGAGCTTAGTTCAGTTACCCATACAGAAGTATGTGGACTCACTTGAATGAAATAGAAACACTAGAAATATAAGCTACAGTGGTTTTATTGCTCCATCTATTGCCTAGGTAATATTATTCACTTGTGTTTTGCAATTTTTTATTGTTTTTTTGCTGAAATCCTTCTTGCTACTGCTTATTTTCATTTTATAGCTTGTTTGTAGCTGGAAGAAACAAAGCAGTCTACTTCTAAAAGTAAAACATTATATTTTAACTTGATGGAACTCCAGATAGGGACCATATAAAGTACAAAATTCTCACAATGCATCACAAAAAAGTATTGTAAACACTCATATGAACTTTTTCGACCCTGATTTCTTTTTTACATACTAACCTTTAGCTATTTGAGTCTTAAAAAGCAGACCTCCAAGAAAAAAGGGATCCAATGATAAACATCTAGATGATGATGCATACCCCAAAATGATTAAATATAATATTGGGGGCGGAGCTAGCGCGCAGCATGTAAGGAGCATCTGACCGGAGCTCCGTCTGCAGACGATATATCCTGAGCAAATCCTGGGACAGCGGCACCTATTTTCTGGCCAATCTACTCGGGATGTGTGCTGGGACACCCTCCATGCCCCAAATCCACCGGTGAACGGCTGGCACAATTTGCCTGGGGCTCTCAAAATGGCGCTGGATCACAGGAGGAGGAGGAGGAGGAATGGCCGCCGCTGCAGAGATCCACAGAGTCACCGCCACAGGCATCCTCATCTTCATCAGTGAACAGGGTGAGTCCTAAGCCCCAAAGAGAGGCAGCGATCCACAGGGGAAGATCATTGGACAGGCTAAAGGATCGCTGGGAGAGAGCTGACAGGGAGGTGGTGGGAGAGGGAGAACCGTCCCTGTCACAGATAATGGCGGCCATTCAGGGATGCCAAGCAAAGTTATTAGATCACTTTGAGGAGCTCAGAATGGAGTTTTCATTCATGAAGCATGATATGCAAAAGTTGAGGGAGAAGGCACAGATTACAGACCGCCGTGTCACTGCCCTGGAAGATACTGTGAGACCCTTAGATACTGCAGCACAGGTGACCAGAAAAACTTTATCTGAACATACTTTAAAGATGGCCGACATGGAAGACCGCATGCGGAGAAACAATATAAGGCTGGTGGGGTTCCCAGAAGGAGTGGAGGGAAAGCACCCAGAGGAATATTTAGAGAAATGGCTGATTGCTAATATGGCACCTGATACCTTTACAAAAATGTTTGCTATCGAAAGGGCTCATCGAGTCCCAGGCTGGGCCCCTCCGAAGGGAGCCCCCCCCCAGGTCTATTATAGCAAAAGTGCTTCACTTCCGGGACCGGGAGAATATCCTAAGGGGAGCCAGAGTGGGCCCTGAGATGACTTCTGATGGAAATCCCATATCAATATACCCGGATTTCTCTGCCGTTACTCAGAAACAGAGGGCTTCATTCCAACCCATAAAGAAAAGATTGAGGGATCTCAACCTGATCTACAGCATGCTGTATCCTGCTAAGCTACGCATTGTGGAGAATGGGAAAACGCATTTTTTCACAAATCCTACTGAGGCGTCTGAATGGCTGGACTCTCGTGGTAGTCGGAGAAACAGAGCTTCCCCTAGATCGCCTTGATGAGGATGCAAACGTGTGGAGCACTTTTTCTGGGTGAGAAAATACCAAGCCGAAATGACACGGACTGCCTATTTGACTGTATCCTGTGGCATATCTCTCCTTTCCCCTCCAGACACCCCCCCCTTTTTTCTTTTCTTTTTTTCTTCCATCCCCCCCCTTCCTTTTTTTTTTTTTCCATTTTTCTCTCCTCTTTGTTCACATATGGTTTTTTACTGTAACATTTTTAATTTTTTCTTCACGCTGCAATATTTGCTGGAACAGGAGATCTGCCAATGTAGATGCAATTTCTCCTTGATGGTTGTCTTGGGGAGGGAGGGGGAGGGGGAACATTGATCTTTCTGGTTCTGATTCTGGGGAGGAAAAAAGTTTTTTTTATTATTTTTTCTTCTTCTGAAGGAATCTTCTAGAGACACTAGTGATTTAAGGAAAGAGGACAAAGTTGGGTTTTTTTTGGCCTATATTGCCGCTGTCCTATGCCAAAAAGATGCAGTGTCCGCGGACGGATCTTGAGGCTGCATTCTACTGAAAAAATTTTTTTTTGCTGGGAGAAAAGTTCTTTTCTTTCCTATTTTTAGGGAAACAGAGTTTTTTATTTTTTTTCTTCTTCTGTTTTTTGTAAGGAGAACTGTTTTTTTCTCAAGAGCTCCAGTAAAGGAACTGGTTCTATGTGACAGTTTTAAGTTGCATTTCTGCTGCCTATTTTTTGACACAGGTTATGGGAAAAAAGTGCCTAGCGGGTTGGGGCTGGGTGCAGGGAGGGGGGTGGCAGGGGAGGGGAGGTTCTTTGGTTTTTGGGGAAGTGATGTTTGTATCTGCCTGGGATGATCTGCATTCGGTGAATTTAGTCATGGATACTATGCTCTATATTTGTGAGGGGGGAGGTTTGGAGCCCTGTTGTCTTCTCTGCAACCTCTATTTCAGAAGGGGAATGACCCCCAGTCTTTTTTTATGTCTTTCCCACCATGGAGGTAAAGCTTAACATTTTGGCCTGGAATGTCAGGGGCCTAAATGCAAAATTTAAAAGATCGTTAGTTTTTGACTATATTAAAAAGTACAAACCTCATTTAATACTGTTTCAAGAGACGCATCTCCAGGGCTCCAGGCTTCTTTCTCTTAAAAGGGCTCACATAGCTGGAGCTTACCATGCCAGTTACTCCTCATATGGGAGGGGGGTATCCACCTTGGTAACTAAAGCTCTCCCCATAACCATCCAGGCTGTACGCACTGACATTAAGGGGAGGTATGTTATTCTTGTGATAAAGGTGATGAATACATTACTGACAATTGTAAATGTTTATGTTCCTCCTCCCTTTTCGGTAGATCATTTAGATGACATGATGCAAGCTAGTTATGAGGTGGCAGACGGGAAAATATTTCTATTGGGGGATTTCAATTCTGTGGCTGTACCAACTTTGGATAGGTTGGGGGGCAAAGCTGATGCTCCAACCCCCCCTTGCAGGGTGGATGTCTACCCATGGACTTAGGGATGTCTGGCGGTTCCATTATCCTGATGTGAGGGAGTATTCCTGCTATTCGGAATCACATAAGACTCTCTCCAGAATAGACACTATCCTGTCGGAAGGGGAGGGAATCAGTATGGTCAACAAGGTTTCCTATCTACCCAGAGCAATATCGGACCACTCTCCGATGCTATTGGAACTTAATTTAGGACCAAGGCCGGGTATACGCCTCTGGAAGATGGAGGCGAGTTGGCTTCAAGAGGAGTATATACTTATTAAGTGCACGGAGGCCATTAAACAGTTTTGGGTAGAAAATGGTAATTTTGGAACTCCTCCTCTTCAGTGGGAGGCTTTTAAGGCCACACTAAGGGGGGTGTTCATAGCGGAGGTACATGGATTTAATAAACAATTAGCTTCTACTATACAGAGTAAGGAAGCTGAGGTGACCTTGGCAGAGGCAGAATATATTAGGGACCCCACTAGAGAGAGGTTGTTGACTTCACGCATAAGAACCAGGGAGTACAAGACGCTCCTTACAGAACGTACCACAAAACTTGACCTGGCTAAATGCAGGCGTCTATTTGAATTTGGTGACAAGAATGGCAGGCTTCTGGCATACTTGGCATGACCGGAGTATGTGCCGGTACATATTAAGTCAATTCATGATAACTGCAGACTGGAAGTATGTGATTCAGCTGACATTTTGAAAACCTTTGTTCAATTTTATACTGAACTATACAAATCTTGTACTCCTCTGGGGACAGAGGATCTACTGACATACATCAAAGACATTGATCTCCCTAGGCTGACAATGGAAGATAGTAAAACACTGGAAACTGATATTACGGTTGAGGAGGTGGAAAAGGCAATTGCCTCCTTCCCGCCAAGGAAGTCCCCTGGTTTGGACGGTCTTCCATCGGAATGGTACTACACTTTCAGATATGGTCTAGCCCCTCGGTTACTAAAAGTGTTTGATGCGGTGAAGTCGGACGGTAGGCTACCCCCTTCAATGTGGGAGGCCTTGGTTGTCCTGATCCCCAAAGGGGGGAAGGACCTCCGAGAATGTGACTCCTACCGGCTGATTTCGTTGATGATGAATGTTGACACAAAAATTCTGGCCAAAGTCCTTGCAAGTAGATTACAAACAGTCATAACGAAACTGGTTGACGCAGATCAAACAGGATTCATACAACTGTGCACAAATGAACATTAGAAAACTCTTTTTAAACCTCCAGGCAACTCACGACAACTCTGGGACTAGAATGGTGGCTTCTTTAGACACTAAAAAGGCCTTTGACTCCGTGGAGTGGTCCTATTTGTTTCACCTCTTGGAGTCATTTGGCTTTGGCCCTATTTTTATTTCATGGGTACGGCTCCTGTATACGGATCCCTTGATTAGGTTGAGGGTCAATGGCATTATTTCGGATCCTTTCCCAATATTCCGGGGCACTAGGCAGGGGTGTCCTTTCTCGCCCCTCCTCTTTGCCCTGGCAATTGAGCCTTTGGCAGTTAAATTAAGATCTACCACGGCTTTGACTGGCCTGAGGGTTGGGGAATTTGAGGAAAGAGTGTCACTGTATGCAGATGACATGCTGCTATACTTACAAGACCCGGGACCCTCACTCTCTACAGCCTTTCAGTTGATACAGGACTTCGGGGATTACTCTGGATTCCGTATAAACTGGAAGAAATCCTCTCTATTTCCTATTGACAAAGAAGTGGTTGTTCCCTAGGATTGTCCTATCCCATTATCCACCTCTTTCAGGTACTTGGGGGTTGAGGTTCAGCTTCCCATCTCTAGGTATCTGGAGAATAATCTGTCACCCATTGTGGGAAATTTTCGGGAGAAGGTACAGAGGTGGAGGACCCTGCCACTTAGTTTGTTAGGCAGGATAAATCTATTTAAAATGATTTTCCTCCCCAAATTTCTTTACATTCTCTCGAACTCCCCTGTTTTTGTGCCGTTACGAACATTTAAACATAGTGACTCAATTGTTGTGGGGCTACTCTGGGGAGCCAAGGCTCCTAGAGTGTCCTTGGCAATATTAAAACTGCCGGTTACAATGGGAGGATTGGCACTCCCAGACTTACGCTCATATTTTATGGCTTCCCAATTAGTGTTTTTGCACTGGCGACTTTTCCCACAGGAACCCAATGCCACTACCTTGTTTGAGGCGGCATTGGCTACCTCTCAGGAAACCCTCCAGAATATACTGTATAGAAAGGGGATTCCGGGGGAAGAAGATGGGATCAGTTCTGGCACTTCCTGGGAAAGTATTCCACCTGTGCTCCCAATGGCGAAAGGATACGTCACTGGCACTGTCCCCGAATAGTCCGCTATGGTTCAATGGGTCACTGGGGGAATTTTTGAAATTACCGGATGGGCAAAAGACCTGGGCGCAATATGGTATTAAGTACCTGCACCAGATTTGTCAGAATGATCGACTGGCCACCTTTGATCATTTGAGGGCCCAGTTTAATGTACCCAAGATATGGTTGTATCGGTATATGCAGTTGAAACACACAGCGAGAGTGCAGTTTGGAGGGGATACAATTTTGGTCCAGAATACAGATTTGGAGAAGGCTTTGATAGATCCCGAACCATCTGGGCGAATCTCTAGATATTACGGGGCAGTGGGACCAGGAATAAAGACAATAATGACTAGAGCTAAACAGAGATGGGTAGAGGCTGTCCCGGAGTTGTCGGAGGAGCAGTGGCAGGAGGTACTGGATACATATGTGGTGACTGTTATTTCATCAACGGACAAAATGATTCAGTTTAGGTACATTCACCAACAGTATTATACTCCTGTGAGACTATACAACATGCAAAGAAAGGAAATAGCTCTCTGTTATAAATGTAGGGAGAAAGATGGCACTTTCATACATATGGTGTGGGAGTGCAGGAAGGTGAGGCCACTGTGGTCACAGGTAACTGAATTAATCTCTGATAAATTCGCCTTACCTAACGTTTGCTCACCCTTACGCTGTCTCCTGGGAGTTTTTGACCAGGAGGAGATGAATACATGTACTAAACTGTTCCTTAGGATTTTATACTTTGGGATGCGGAAACTTATTGCCAGAAGCTGGATTCATGAAGAACAGCTGACATTAGGAATGTGGATAAAAATAGTTAATGCAGATGTGCTGATGTACAAGATGACATATGAAGCCAGGGGAGCTCCCAAGAAATTCAGGAAGGTTTGGTTTAGATGGGTGGATTCGAAAAACACGCTGGACGAGGAAGAGCCATCGAATGAGGGACAGTGAGGGCTGTTGTGTTTTTTGTTCTCAATTTGATAAGGAAGGGGAGATGGGGTGAATTGGCTTCTTTCCATCTCATACGAAATCTTAGAGCATAGGATTTTTTTTTTTTTTTGATTAGTGCTGGGACACCGAATGCGGACATCTCAGGGGGGAAATAGGTTTTGTTTTACTGTTATGGGAGGTTACCTCCTCCTTTTTTTGAAGGAGGGTTTTTTTTCCCCCTTCTTTTGTTTTTTTGTTTTTCTTAAAAAAAATGCAAAACGCACATATACATTGCAGAAGTAGTGTGGAAATGGAAATCTATGTGACATATGTCAAAAAGACAGATATATTTATCTGTGATAATACTGTGATGGATATGTAATTTCTATGTATTTTTTGTTGGACATTGTAATCCCAACTATTGTTTTGTATGTTTGTTCTGATATGTGCGCAATAAAAATTCTTTAAAAAAAAAAAATATAATACCAACATAGAAAGCTTATATTTTTTAGAGCAGACCACTGGACAGCCAATAAAATGAAAAAAATAAAATAAAAATAAAAAAGAAGATACAAAAAAGGCTACATAGCTGAAAGATCAGGCAAAAAAGAAAATTTAGATGAACTAATAAAGCCTTAGAGAGCACTATTTATTTATATATATATAGATGTAGATCTAGATAGATTGATAGATATGTATATGTATGTATATATATATATATGTCACAGCAAAGTGTCTAAATACTTAGGACCATGTGATATTTCAGTTTTTCTTTTTTAATAAATCTGCAAAAATGTCAACAATTCTGTGTTTCTCTGTCAATATGGGGTGCTGTGTGTACATTAATGAGGAAAAAAAATGAACTTAAATGATTTTAGCAAATGGCTGCAATATAACAAAGAGTGAAAAATGTAAGGGGGTCTGAATACTTTCCATCCCCACTGTATAAAGAGCGTTAAAGAGGCTTATTGTTAGAATGACTGAAGAATCCCAACACCTATCTAATCCTAATGTTGGTGTTTCTTTTGATTACTCTCATTAGGATTAGAACTGTGTTCGGATGCTTCAATCATTTAATGCTCTTTATATATTACATAGAATCTATATGTTGCTTTGGATGGTTCCTTGGACTATTTCCATCTACACCTGACTTCAATTTCCATTTGGATAACACACTCTCTCCCCACCCAAATTATATGTATCGCTTAGTGAAGACTTCATAGGTGTGTATCACCAATTGAAATGTTCTGATTTAATTTTTTAAATTTAATTATCTGTAATATAATGGCTGTGAGATAGATTTCTCCACCCTATGAAGTTCTTATTTTTAAAGTATCTTCTTTTTTATTCAACAGTCTTCTTATGTAACTTCACTTTTACTGGTTCCCGCACTCGCCCAGGAGGTTGCCAATTTTTTGGCCTTGTGACGCCTAAAATTTTGGTGCCGGCTATGTGGGTGAGTTTTCTTTTTTGTTCCAAAATCAACTATTTCATATGGGATTAATCCTTAATATAGAGGGATGTACTGAGTGGTATATTAGACTCTATCTATATTGATTTAAGATGCATGACAGTATACCTTGAAGGTTGGTCATTAGTTATGCGTTTTTTATCCTAATATTATACACTTGATTTATATGCTTTCTTGTAGATCATTTTCTGGCCTAATATACTCCTGAAGAAGGGAGTAACCCCGAAACATGTAGAGTGTACAACTGGAAGAACAAATCCCCACGCGTAACAACGCGGGATCATCATTATATATATCTAAGTTCTTCCAATTTGTGTCAGACAAGTGGATACTCCATGATTAGTAGCATCCAATGCAATTTATCTACTATTGAAGGCTTTTTATTATGTGTGTGTTTGTGCATAATACATTTATATATTTGTGTAAACTGAATGTTGTAAGTTTATACCGTATCACGAGAGTCCATGTTGCCTCCACAACTGTCCAAATTTCTAACTACAGCGTTCAAGTCTGCATATAGGCTGTCACATGTACCCAAATACAGGTGGTCAGACACTATAGCTAGCTACTGTGTGCTTCACCTATAGCAGCCCCCTTTCCCTTAGGGAAAGCAGGCAATTGATTGCCCCCAGGACCTATACACAATGCTATAGTGCCTGGCCGCCACGCCAAGGAAGATGCAAACTGAGCAAAGCAAACAGATACTTGCAGTTTAGCAGACAGATAGCATGGCTCTATGACAGTCCAGGTAAAAGGCAGGGAGTAGTCCAATAATCCGGTCCAAAGTCATACACAGGGAAATTCAAACTAGTAAAGCAGGGCAGACAGACAGGGAGCTCAATCAGGAATAACACAGGCATCATTCACTATCACAAGCAAAGGACTGAGCGTTTAACTTGCTTATAACTGGTGACTGACCACATAAATCACCTAGCAGGTGAACACAGACAGGGAGAATGCAATAGCCAAAACCCGGATGCTGGAATTAGGAGCAGATCACTAAAGTGATCCCGACACTGGCTGGATCTTCCTTGTTTGTTCTCCTGTCAGTACTGTGGTTTTGGAATGTCACCATCGTTTCGCACAGCCGGGCCGCCTTGTCACAGGAAATGTGTGGATGGTGGTCTGGAAGGGGTTAAAAGGGGCTTCCCAGATTCTGATAAGTCCCCCGCCTGCAGACCCCATCAATCACTGACCCCCGACACAGGGAGAAGATGCTTTGTCAGGGGGAGACTCTGCTGGCAAAGTACCCCCATGTTGAAGGCATGTGGCCTGGTATGGTTCAGGAGGGGGGCCACATGCTCATCCTCCCTTTCCTGGCCAGCCCAGCTGAATGCTCAGATAAGGATCTGGTGTGGATTTTGGGAGAGACGCCATGCCATTTTTTTTGGCATGTGGTCCCCCTTAAAATCATTACCAGACCTGAAGAACCTAGTATTGAATTGTGGAGGGACCCCCAAACCATTTTTCTAAAGTTGTCTGGGGTTGTGTTTACAATCTGCTGTCAACCAGGAATCCCTGTGTCTCTCAATCAAGACACTGAATCTCATTTTCCCACACAATAGTACATACAGTATATTGCTATGTGTCCATACAGGCTTTATATCTGTGGTGCAAAACTCTAGCATTTTCCCTCTTCAGTCTCCACATCAAAATACATTTTTTTTAATTTACAGATGTCATCTGCCAGCCATCAGTACAATTGTTATCTTCAATTATAGGAAATATTTTTTTGCCGGTTCTCTCCCTCTGAAATAGCACACTATCAAAAAGGCTCTCTTTTCACTGTTATTTGTCAAGATGACATCTGTATGCTCTCCTACTCTGACATTGCATCTTATAAAAAGGAGTACAAACTACCGAACAGATTTGTTTTTTTCCTGCTTGTGGCTCTGCAAAAGTACACTTTGATTTACCAACATACAGTTGCAAAAAAAGTATGTGAACCCTTTTGGAATGATATGGTTTTCTGCACAAATTGGTCATAAAATGTGATCTGATCTTCATCTAAGTCACAACAATAAACAATCACAGTCTGCTTAAACTAATAACACACAAGGAATTAAATGTTACCATGTTTTTATTGAACACACCATGTAAACATTCACAGTGCAGGTGGAAAAAGTATGTGAACCCCTAGACTAATGAGATCTCCAAGAGCTAATTGGAGTGAGGTGTCAGCCAACTGGAGACCAATCAATGAAATGAGATTGGAGGTGTTGGTTACAGCTGCCCTGCCCTATAAAAAACACACACCAGTTCTGGGTTTACTTTTCACAAGAAGCATTGCCTGATGTGAATGAGGCCTCGCACAAAAGAGCTCTCAGAAGACCTATGATTAAGAATTGTTGACTTGCATAAAGCTGGAAAGGGTTATAAATGTATCTCCAAAAGCCTTGCTGTTCATCAGTCCATGGTAAGACAAATTGTTTATAAATGGAGAAAGTTCAGCACTGCTGCTACTCTCCCTAGGAGTGGGTTTCCTGTAAAGATGACTGCAAGAGCACAGCGCAGACTGCTCAATGAGGTGAAGAAGAATCCTAGAGTGTCAGCTAAAGACTTACAAAAGTCTCTGGCATATGCTAACATCCCTGTTAGAGAATCTATGATATGTAAAACACTAAACAAGAATGGATTTCATGGGAGGATACCACAGAGGAAGCCACTGCTCTCCAAAAAAAACATTGCTGCACGTTTACAGTTTGCACAAGAGCACCTGGATGTTCCACAGCAGTACTGGCAAAATATTCTGTGGACAGATGAAACCAAAGTTGAGTTGTTTGGAAGAAACACACAACACTATGTGTGGAGAAAAAAGAGGCACAGCACACCAACATCTAAACCTCATTCCAACTGTGAAGTATGGTGGTGGGGGCATCATGGTGTGGGGCTGCTTTGCTGTGTCAGGGCCTGGATGGATTGCTATCATCAAAGGAAAAATGAATTCCCAAGTTTATCAAGACTTTTTGCAGAAGAACTTAAGGTCAGCTGTCCACCAGCTGAAGCTCAACAGAAGATGGGTGTTGCAGGACAATGACCCAAAGCATAGAAGTAAATCAACAACAGAATGGCTTAAACAGAAGAAAATACGCCTTCTGGAGTGGCAAGTCAGAGTCCTAACCTCGACCCGATTGAGATGCTGTGGCATGACCTCAAGAAAGAGATTTACACCAGACATCCCACATAGTTACTAGCCTGGCCGTTCAAATGTTTATCTAAACCAGGGGTCTCAAACTCAAATTACCTGAGGGCCACAGGACAAATTTTCACATCCAATGGGGGCCGCATGCAAACTGTCCTTTCCCCCAGCATTGGTGTCAGCGGATGCACTATTAACCCCCAGCACTGGTGTCAGCGGATGCAATATTAACCCCCAGCACTAATATCAGCAGATACAATATTAACCCCCAGCACTGGTGTCAGCGGACGCAATATTAACCCCCAGCACTGGTGTCAGCGGATGCAATATTAAACACCAGCATTACCCCCTATACTCCACAAATACCCCCCTACACTCCACTTCACAAATATCCCCCCTTACACTCCACAAATACCAACAACCCCCCCCTCACACTCACACACACTCCACAAATACCCCCTCTTCATAAATTTAAACCCCAGTCATGCAACTAAGGACTTTGCTCAGCCTCTGTGTGATGGCTCACTTACCTCTCTTCCTGGCAGTCAGCTGGTGGCCTGATCTCCTGCCTCCTGAGTCCTCTCCTTCTGTCAGGTCCTGGCTTCATCACAGGCCTAGTGGCAAGGCACCCTGAGAACGCCACAATCCTCCGCCCTGCGGTGGCAGCAGGACCCTGGATCCAGGGCCAGTGTTCTGTCAAATTGCCCGCTATCGAATAGTGCCCAGGACGAACTGAGTATGTGCCATACATAATAGCACAACAGCTGATTTTACGATCAGCTGTTGTGTCGGCGAAATGGTGCCTGCGCACAATAGCCGACTGAAGACATTTTTCAGTCAGATTGTGCCTCGCGCTGCCGAGGAGTGTTCATGTAGGTGAGGGGCCCCCTTCATGTTAGATCAGCACTGGCCTTCAATGAAAACATCCGCCCCCTTCATGTTAAATTCCACTCCTCACCTACATGAACGTGCCTCGGCACAATCTGACTGAAAAATGTCTTCAGTCGGCTATTGTGCGCAGGCGCCGTCTCGCCGATACAACAGCTGATCGTAAAATCAACTGTTGTGCTATTACATACGGCGCATGCGCAGTTCGTCCAGGTGTTCTGTCAAGAAATGCCCTCCATTGAATAGTGCCCAGGCTGAAGGGCGCATGCGCAACGCATGCGCTGTACTTAACATTACAACAGCTGATTTTACCATCAGCTGTTGTGACGGCAAGACAGCGCAGGTGCACAATAGCCAACAGAATTTTTTCATCAAATTGTGGCCACTGGGGATGAGCCGAACACCCCCCCCCCCCTGGTTCGGTTCGCACAAGAAAATGCGAACGGACCAAAAGTTTGCGCAAACTTTTGAACCCCATTAAAGTCTATGGGACTCGAAGGTTCGAAATCAAAAGTGCTAATTTTAAAGGCTAATATGCAAGTTATTGTCCTAAAAAGGGATTGGGGACCCGGGTCATGACCCAGGGGACATGTATCAATGCAAAAACATTTTTTTTAAACAGCCGTTTTTTCGGGAGCAGTGATTTTAATGATGCTTAAAGTAAAAAAATAAAAGTGAAATATTCCTTTAAATATCATACCTGGGGGGTGTCTATAGTATGCCTGTAAAGTGGCGTGTGTTTCCCGTGCTTAGAACAGTCCCTGCACAAAATTACATTTTTAAAGGAATAAAAGTCGGGTCCCGGCATGGGTACCCCCCCAAAGGCGTGAGGCCCCCAGGCCCTATATACTCTGAACAGCAGTATACAGGCGGTGCAAACAAGACAGGGACTGTAGGTTTGTTGTTAAGTAGAATCTGATTGTAATTTTGAACTGGTACATTTTTAAAGTGTAGCTCCAGCTAAAAAAATCTGTTTTTAAGCTTTTTGGAAAACCTATGGAAGGGTTATCACCCCTGTGACATTTGTTTTGCTGTCTGTGCTCCTCTTCAGAAGAT
The DNA here is from genome assembly GCA_037952925.1 of Lithobates clamitans. Lineage (NCBI taxonomy): Eukaryota > Metazoa > Chordata > Amphibia > Anura > Ranidae > Lithobates > Lithobates clamitans. The sequence continues at coordinate 2,330,061 of JBBGZY010000135.1, forward strand.
TTCACCTCACTTTTTGTCCCAATGACAAATGTTTTTTGAAAATTTGGGGTTTTTAGTGAAACAAGGATTGGTGATAAAGCATCAGTGGAAAGGAGAAAAGTTTTTCCCATATTAACTCTAATGCCCCGTACACACGGTCGGACATTGATCGGACATTCCGTCAACAAAATCCTAGGATTTTTTCCAATGGATGTTGGCTCAAACTTGTCTTGCATACACACGGTCACACAAAGTTGTCGGAAAATCCGATCATTTTGAACGTGGTGACGTAAAACACGTACGTCGGGACTATAAACAGGGCAGTAGCCAATAGCTTTCATCTCTTTATTTATTCTGAGCATGCGTGGCATTTTGTACGTCGGATGTGTGTACACACGATCGGAAATTCCGACAACAGATTTTGTTGTCGGAAAATTTTATAGCCTGCTCTCAAACTTTGTGTGTCGGAAAATCCGATGGAAAATGTGATGGAGCCTACACACGGTCGGAATTTCCGACAACAAGGTCCTATCACACATTTTCCGTCGGAAAATCTGACCGTGTGTACCGGGCATTACAGGAGAGAATTTCCCTTCCTATGGGGTAGATTTCATCTCACTTCCTGTTGTCTCCTTCCGTTTGCAAGTAGGAGTCGTTTGTAAGTTGGATGTTTGAAAGTAGGGGCCTGCCCTATATACTCAGAAGAAATTTGGGCCTTAGTTGTGGCCTCAACACTGTAAGCCCTCACAGGGCCCTGCTGTGAAATATTAGATCAAGAATTGTAATTACATGCCCCTGTTGCACAGGGCCAGAAAAATTGGGCCTTTGGTGATGGTGGTGGTGGTGCTGGTGCCACAACACTGTAAGTCCTCACAGTTACTCTTGGTGGGTGCTGGAATGGGCCCTGCTGTGAAATATTAGATCAAGAATTGTAATTACAAGCCCCTGTTGAACAGGGGCTGAAAATTGGGCCTTTGGTGGTGGTGCTGGTGGCACAACACTGTAAGTCCTCACAGTTAATCTTGGTGGGTGCTGAAACGGGCCCTGCTGTAAAATATTAGATCAAGAATTGTAATTACATGCCCCTGTTGAACAGGGGCTGAAAAATTGGGCCTTTGGTGGTGGTGGTGGTGCTGGTGGCACAACACTGTAAGTCCTCACAGTTAATCTTGGTGGGTGCAGAAACTGGCCCTACTGTGAAATATTCAATCAAGAATTGTAATTACATGCCCCTGTTGAACAGGGGCTGAAAAAGTGGGCCTTTGGTGGTGGTGGTGCTGGTGCCACAACACTGTAAGTCCTGACAGTTAATCTTGGTGGGCGCAGAAACGGGCCCTGCTGTGAAATATTCAATCAAGAATTGTAATTACATGTCCCTGTTGAACAGGGGCTGAAAAATTGGGCCCTAGGCACTGGTGCCACAACACTGCAACCCCTCACAGATACTCTAGTTGGAACGCAGGAACGAGCCCTGCTGCAAAGTATTGCATCAAAAATTGTAATTGCACACCCCTGTTGAACAGGGGCTGAAAAATTGGGCCTTAGGCACTGGTGGCGGCGCCCAGAACCAAAAATGTTCTTACAAGCTATCAGCATGATCATTGAGGAGGAAGAGAATAATTACTCAGCATAACAGGATAGTCACTCAGCATCAGCATAGGCAGTCTTTGAAGGGATCTGACATTTCAAAAAAAATTATTCGGTTACATCAGCATCAGGTGCTTGGTAGCTGGTGGTGATCCAAGACTGATTCATTTTTATGAAGGTCAGCCGATCGACCGAGTCGGTGGACAGACGACACCCTGTGATCAGTTACAAAGCCTCCAGCAGCACTGAATGTGCATTCCGAAAGAACGCTGGATGCAAGACAGGCCAGTAGCTCAATTGCATACTGTGCAAGCTCTGGCCAGTGATCCATCCTCAAGAAACCCAGAGGATTTTCTGTGGCAAAGGTGTCCAAGTCAGATCTTGCCCCTAGGTATTCCTGCACCATGTAAAACAGACGCTGGCGATAGTTGCTGGAACCGATCATAGCTTGGGGCTGCGGACTAAAAAATTGTCTGAACGCATCGGTCAGATGGCCACCTTCTCCACCGCTCCTTCTTTGACTAACCGAAGCCTCAGCAACACGTTGTCCAGAAACAGGAGTTTGTAACCTCCCAGTCTCTGGGAACGCATTGCACAGACCTTTCTGCAAAGCCTCCCAAAGATGTTTCATACTCTGCTCCCTCTGCGACGGCAAGATAAGGTCCGCAACCTTACCCTTGTAACGTGGATCAAGGAGGGTTGCCAGCCAGTATTGGTCCTTCTCCTTGATACAACGAATACGAGGATCCTTCTGCAGGCTTTGCAGGATCAGGGAGGCCATGCAGCGTAGGTTTGCTGAGGCATTCGGTCTAGAGTCCTCTGGGTCACTAAGGACGACATGGTCCGCAGCCACCTCCTCCCAGCCACGTACAAGTCCATGTGTTTCTTGGAACTGATTCCTTAAAGACTGCTACTGATGCTGAGTGCCAGGCTCCACCTCCATACTGACAAAATTCTCCTCCCCCTCCTCCTCATCGTCCTCTTCCTGTGTGATCGGCGGGCATGCAGAACACTGTCTGGATAAAGGGGGCCTTGAGAGCTAAGGAAGTCCTCCTCTTCCTGGCTCTGTTCTGCCTCAAGTGCCTTGTCCATTATTCCACGCAGCGTGTGCTCCAACAGGTGGACAAGGGGACAGTGTCACTGATGCATGCACTGTCACTGCTCACCATCCTCGTGGCCTCCTCAAATGGTGACAGGACAGTGCATGCATCCCTGATCATGGCCCACTGGCTTGGGGAAAAAAAACAAGCTCCCCTGACCCTGTCCTGGTGCCATAGTGGCACAGGTACTCATTGATGGCCCTCTGCTGCGTGTGCACCTGCTGCAGCATGGCCAACGTTGAGTTCCACCTGGTGGGCATGTCACAGATTAGGCGGTTCTTGGGCAGGTTAAACTCCTTTTGGAGGTCTGCCAGCCAAGCACTGGCATTATATGACCGGCGGAAATGCACACAGACTTTCCTGGCCTGCCTCAGGACATCCTGTAAGCCCGGGTACCTGCCCAAGAACTGCTGCACCACCTAAGTTAAGGACGTGAGCCAAACAGGGCACATGGGTCAGTTGTCCCTGTCGGAGGGCAGAAAGGAGGTTGGTGCCATTGTCGCAAACCACCATTCCTGCCTTAAGTTGGCGTGGCTTCAACCACCTCTGAACCTGCCCCTGCAGAGCTGACAGAACCTCTGCCCCAGTGTGGCTCCTGTCCCCCAAGCACACCAACTCAAGCACCGAATAGCATCTTTTGGCCTGCGTACTTGCGTAGCCCCTTCAACGCCTACGGAACACCGCTGGTTCCGAGGACAAATCAGCACAGGAAGAGGCCATGGAGGAAGAAGAAGAGGAGGGGGGGTGGAGGAGAGAGGTGTGTCACAATCATTAGTAGTGGCATTTTGGAGGCGTGGTGGTGGAACAACCTCCAACACTACTGCACCTTGTCCTGCATCCTTCCCAGCTGCCAACAGAGTCACCCAATGCACGGTGAAACTTAGGCAACTTCCCTGTACATGCCTGCTGGACCATGAGTCAGTGGTAATATGCACCTTACCGCTGACCGCCCTGTTCAGCGAGGCATGGACATTGCCTTCCACATGCCGGTAGAGAGCCGGAATCGCCTTCCATGAGAAAAAGTGGCATTTGGGTATCTGCCACTGAGGAACCGCACATTCCACAAACTCACGGAAGGGGGCAGAGTCTACCAACTGAAAAGGTAGCAGTTGAAGTGCTAGCAAATTTGCCAAGCTAGCATTCAACCGCTGGGCATGTGGATGGCTGGGAGCGAACTTCTTTCGGCGGTGCAGCAGCTGGGGCAGGGAAATTTGCCTGGTACAATCTGACGTCGGTGTACCGATAGCATGTGGTGCCCAAGCGGGTGATGTTTTGGCCACGCGAGATACGCTTGAGACATATGTTGCAAATAGCAGCAGTGCGATCTGATGCACTCATCTCAAAAAAGGCCCACACCAAAGAACTTTTGGAATAGCGCGCAGCAGCACCCTGCAAATGCGGAGCTATGCAGTGTGATGCAGTCGGTGTGCTGCCCTTAAGCTGGCCCCTGGAGGGCATCCTGCCTCGTTGGAGATGTGCCTCCTCCTCTCTCCTATCAGGCACCCATGTGGAGTCAGTGACCTCAACATCCCCTCCCTCCTCATCACTGGAGCAAAGCTATGTATGCTGCAGTATGCTGCAGCTGGGGGAACATGACTGCCAGTTTGCTGTACTTCTTGGGCACCCCCCCTCACCGGGCTCATGTTACTGCCTTCATCTAGCTCAGTATCATCATCAGAGCCTTCTAAACGCTGGGCATCCTCCTGGAGCATGTACCCAAAACTGTGGTCAAACAGTTCGAGGGACTCCTCAGGAGGACATGGTGGGGCTAGGGAAGGAGTCACTGATGCCATTGAGCCAGAGGAAGAGGCCGCGTTGGTAGCTGCTTTGCCAAACAAAGTACCCTGATTATGGGTGAGAGAGGATGAGGAGGATGAGGACGGCTTGGCATCCACTCGACCAAGTCTTCCGCATGTTGGGGCTCAACACGGCCAGCTGCCGAAAAAAAGGACAAGCGTGTCCCACGGCCACGTGTTGATGAGGATGCACCATCTCCATGACCAGCATTGTTGCCTCTAGACACAGAGCCTGCTTGTCCTCTTTTATTGGCTTGTGACTGTCTGCCTCTCCTTGTTGGCCTTCCAGACATACTAATGGCCTGCAGTGAGATGTAGCTGCACAAAGCTAGGATGTATATACAGTATATACTGATACTGCAGCTAGCAGAATCAACTGCCTGCCTATAGTATTATTAGCATGAGGACACCAGCAAATGTCTTCAGGTAGCTTTAGGTGCACACTGTGCAGAGGACGCAGTACACTAACTGTAAATACTGCAGCTGCCTGCCTGTGGTATTAATAGGATCAGAACAACAGCAATTGTCTTCAGGTAGCTTTAGGTGCACACTGTGCAGAGGACGCATTACACTAACTGTAAATACTGCAGCTGCCTGCCTGTGGTACTAATAGGATCAGAAGAACACCACCAATTTTCTTCAGGTAGCTTTAGGTGCACACTATGCAGAGGACACAGTACACTAACTGTAAATACTGCAGCTGCCTACCTGTAGTATTAATAGGATCAGAACAACAGCAATTGTCTTCAGGTAGCTTTAGGTGGACAATGTGCAGAGGACGCACTACACTAACTGTAAATACTGCAGCTGCTTGCCTGTGGTACTAATAGGATCAGAACAACAGCAATTGTCTTCAGGTAGCTTTAGGTGCACACTGTGCAGAGGACACAGTACACTAACTGTAAATACTGCAGTTGCCTCCCTGTGGTATTAATAGGATCAGAACAACAGCAATTGTTTTCAGGTAGATTTAGGTGCACACTGTGCAGAGGACGCAGTACACCACTCAAATTTGGCGCAAAGGACTAATAACGTTCGCAATTCAACGAACGGTCAAACATGCAATGTTCGGGTCAAACATGGGTTCGACTCGAACTCGAAGCTCATCCCTAGTGGCCACGCTCCCATGGCGAGTTCATGTCCATGATGGGTGGATTTATGGGTACTTTGGGGCAGAATATCACAAAGTTTTATTTTTTTGCAGCATTGGCCATCGAATTCTGCGCCCAAAGTGCCCATAAATCTACCCACAAGAAATGTAGAAATCCACCCATCACAAAGTTTTGCAGCACTGGCCATGTGTAGAAATTCACCCATCATGGACATGAACATGCCATGGGAGTGAGGGCGAGCATGGAGCACAATCTAACAGAAAGAAATGGCCTGCGGGACGGTACTTTGAGACCCCTGATCTAAACGCTGAACATTTAGGGCATTCAGCATGGAGGAATGTGACAGTTTCCTGCTGTCAAGGGTGCTAATGAAGCATCGACTGCTTGCACCCACCACATCCTTACCAACTGCTGATGCCACCCGCCTATTCACTTATATGGTTGGGGATCCAAGGCCACATAAGCAAATAGGTTAGGAATGGAGCAGGTTACATCACTACCTAAATATGGCCACATGGCCACATTTGGTCAATAATGTCATCACTAGCTGTCAATGGTTGCTAAGAAAGCAATGGATGGTTGCACTTGCTTCGTTCTTACCAACCACTGATTTCACTCAGCCTATTCCCATACATAGCCTTAAATCTCTGTCCACAAAAGCAAATGTAAACCCAAAATTGTTGCACTCTACCTTTTAGAAGTATAATTTTAATCCATGCAATTGAATATAATGCAAATGAACAACAGAACACATGTTGAATCAACAGTGTGAACAAACACTTGAAATGCATGTGAAGCTAGGGTAATCACCTTAGGCCTGCACAGGGGGTGTGCCAGGTGGGGGTGTGCCAGGTGTGCCTGGACACACCCTAATCACTATGTCCGGTGCCAATTCCCCCTACTGCCCTGTCTTTCCCCCTCTTGATTGGCCCCGCAGTGCTGCTGGCTTCCCACCTCTCCTCTCCTCCTGGCTGCTGCAGAGGATGTTTCAGGATGGATAGAAGGGGGAGGGGATAGTAAATATGTAATTTACCAGTCTCTTTCTTTTTTAAATGAACACAGTGAACACACTTGCTCACTGTGTCCATTCATAACTGAAGTATAGTAAACTGTGTTTACAATGCTTCAGTTTGTGAATGAATATGAAGCCACTAAGCACAGAGCACTTCCAATTCATTCATTGCCCCGTGCAGCTGAGGCTGCAGAGAAAGACGTGTGTTTGAGCTTTGGGTTGCACACCCTAATGCAATAGGCTTCACACACCTATGGTAATCACATTACATCAAGCAAGAAAAAAGTACTCCATAGCATGAAACTGTAAACTTCTGTTTATTATATAAAAGAAAGGTGGTCACATATATATAGATATAGAGGTGGTGCATATAGAGACAAGCCTGAAAGTAGAAGCTCCACTCTTATGACGAAATGAGCCATTGTCAGTGTGGTTTTTAGACTGGCGAACTACTGGATTAGCATTCCATGATACTGTTTTGGTAAATGTAAATTTTAATTTATGTTGTGAATTCACGTTATCATGAATGCATTCTGCTTAGCTCTTACTAAAGTGACCCCACTGTGTGAATGCTCTGTGTTTCTGGTGTGCGTGCATACACAGCTCACATACGTGTCCTGGCATTTTAATGCATGTTTTCTTATGTTTTTTCAATGTCTTCTATAGAACACCCCTCCCCTAAAGAATCTTTTGGGAGAAACGCATTTGAATGTCTTACTCATCCACAACGCATTTTCTTGTATCTAGCTATAGAAGGAGGGGACATTGAGGCTGGGTTCACACTATTGCGAATTGGATGCAGTTTTCCTCGCATCCAATTTACATAGCAGGAGATTGTGACCGGCTCTCTATGGAGCCAGTTCACACATCTTCAGAGCAGCTCCAGTGCGAATTGCACAGGAGTCCTGAACGTCTTTTGGTCCGTTTTCAGGTCTGAATTCAGCCAAAAATTCGGGCTGAAATCGGACCTGAATCGGTGAATGAAGATGCACTGTTGCTGCTGTGAGCTGCTCCGTGCTCTAGTGTGAACCCAGCCTAAATCTTTTATTCCTCTGCTGGGTGTTATTTGACTCAGCATGTATATATCTTTGACTCAGCAAAAATATATATAGTTGTTTTTGGGGGTACATTAGGGCTGTGTTATAATATCTATGTATCTGATTTTGTTTTTGTATTATTGGCATTTGCAATGGTGATTGCAGCCTCTTTAAAATAGCCATGGCTTCTGCCCAAGGGCTAATTGTTCAGAAAGATTTATATTTTAATATGTTTATGTTGTTTTATTTCTTTGAGAGATAATCCATCTTAAAAGTCTCACTTATATATATTTTCTGATTTGTCCTGGGAAAGTATTGAATTACATTAATTAGGTATGTGGTGGTAACCATTTTACTTCATTCCTAACATAGTTTAACAACTGTTTAACATGAGCAAGGCTTATAACAGATTTATTTATAAAAAAAACAATGAGGGGAATTTATCAAAATTGGAACAGCTGTGCATGGCAACCGCCTTTTCATTTTTAAATTCTAACCGAACAAGCTGAAGATAGAAACTGATTGGTTTTTCTCTGTTCAGATGATGACATCCTATTGACATTGACCAGTCCCCATACCTCCCTTTCCAAATATTCAAATTTTACTAGAAAAATAATATTATAAAATTAACACAAGCAAAACAGAAGCTCTGCCACTTCATATCCCCCCCTCCACCCTAGCCACACTCCAACAGAATTATTCCTTCCATTGGTGCCCACTCGCCCTTAAATACTTGGGGATATATTTAACCTCCTCATATCAAACTCTCTATCAGGTAAATATTCCCCTCCTTTTCTGGGATATTGACAGACTTTTGTGTCAATGGGACACCCTCCCTATTTCTCTCTTAGGCTGGATCAATGTCCTTAAAATGTCCATCGTGCCGAGACTCCTCTACCTGTTTGAAACTTTGCCAATTCCAGTCCCAATGTCACAACTCAAAGCTACACAAGGACTCTTCCTAAATTTTATCTGGCACAATAAAGTATACTGCATAGCCAAGTCAGTAATACTAGCCCCACGTTCTAGCGGCGGCACTGGAGCCCCAGACCTTATCAAGTATTACTATGCTACACACCTTAAACCGATCATTGCTTGGTCTGCCAGAATGGCTTCCAGTAGATGGTCGGATTTAGAAATGAGTACAAGCTCGGTACATCCCTGCTCCATAATATGGTCCACCCTGCCTACTTCTATTGTCCAACTTTAAAGCCAATATGGAAAAGATGCTCTCGTCAATTCTCCCTCTCCTCCACGTGCCCACCCTTACTAAACCTACACTTTAACTCTGATATTCCGGATAGTTTATCCTACACCCAAATGTATCCCTGGACGTAAGCTGGAATCCTCCAACTCCGCAATCTAGTTCACTCCGTCACCCGTACCTACTATCTTTCATTGAATTACAATGAAAACACCAGATCCCAAAACATCTTTTTTATTTATTTCTGCAATTTAAACATTACTTCCATTCTCAGTCACAGACTCTGACCCTAGAAAAATTTGAACTTTTATGTTCCCAAGGCCCACACCAGATCCATCTCATATCAGACACTTATAAATTCCTCTATGATGCCCTGCCATTGACCAATACACACCATTTATATAAGCAAAAATGGTCTCAAATTTTACACCGACCTATCTCTCTCCCTCACTGGCAGAGGATCTGGGAGGCAATCTCCAAGTCATCAAGATGTATTGAACAGAGAGAGACGGCTTACAAAATGTTATTTTTCTGGTATAGGACCCCTGAAATTTTACATAGATATGATCCTAAGCTCCCTCCAGTGTGCTGGAGATGCCAGAATGACGTTGGCTCTCTCTTCCACATATTTTGGGATTGCCCTGCTGTTCAAAGATTCTGGTCCTCCATCCAAGCACTCCTACAAGGCCTATTCAAAATGGACCTACCTTTAGACCCGATTCATTACCTCCTGGGCTTATCATTCCCGGATATCTCTAAATACACCCAAAAATTAGCTACCTTCATTCTACTAGCAGCAAAAAGGGCGATCCCGCTAAGATGGCTATCTACCTCCCCACCCACACTCCCGCAGGTTCTGCAAATACTGGAACAAATCCGTACAATGGAAAATCTTACTGCAGTAATCCACGATTCACTTCCACAATTTTCGCTAATTTGGGATTTATGAGATCACTATGAGCTTAACCCAGGAGCCATACCTGTAACCTCCTCTGTTTAACGTCTGTTCACTTAATACTGTTAATCTATTCCTCATAAGAAACCATACTGTTAAAATCTCCTATCCATGGTGCCTTTCCCCCTTTTGCCTTCCCTTTGTCTTAATCAAATCACCTTAGAGTACCCTGGTCTTGCAGTTTATGTACTCTGAGAATTTTCACTGCTTGCAGATCCAGAGAGCAAAAATTCTTGTTGGTGCTATATATTTGACCTTTTAGTTAAGTTTGCTCTCTCAATCTTCCCTCCTCCTGCCCACCCCTCTCCCTCCGTTTTTTGAACTATTCTACAGTTTTGTAACATATACTGTACTTATGTTATTGTAAGTTTATTCTGTTGTTGTCTGTGTACGACCCAATAATTTTTGATGATTTAATTATTCAAAAATGAACTGCTTTTATTTTCTGACTGGAATGTTTTATTTTCTTATGAAAATTTCAATAAAAAATACAATTTAAAAAACAAAAAACAAAAAAACTGATTGGTTGCCATGTACAGATTCTGTTTAGATCCGTTCAGATTATACAAACTTCTGGTTGATATTCTCAGTACTTTTATTTAGAAGATCCAAATCACACTGTACATTTTTATAGGAAGCCAGTTGTCCAATATCCTTGAATTTAGTTGTATTAACCAGTATAAAATTCTTCAGATTCAAAAACATTGTCATGAAAGTTGTATTGTAGATCTGGCACTTTTCTAGATGTGAAAACCAAATTAGAGTAGGTCAGAATGAGCATACGCAACAACTAAATTACTCAACAATTGATCATTTCAAAAAAGTATGGAATACAGTTTTTGTATTTATTATAAGGCAAAAGCACAGCTACATCAGGGTAGCAATACACAATAAATTAAAATTGGATATGGCTATTTATTTTAATACATAATGCACATGCCAGGTAGGGTGATTTAGTAGAAAAGCCAAACCTAGTTAGTGACCATAAATAATAACTGCATTATTCCTTTGTCTTGCCCTTTGCACACACTAATCCAGTCTGACAGCTAGCTTTGCTCTTTTATTAGCTCCCCGTCAGCTGTGATCACTGATGGTGAAGTCAGGCAGCAACATTTACAAGTGCCAACCCTCACCAGCACCTTTTGGAGTATAGCCATCTTAATTCTGAGAGGGAGGATGACTTATTTAGGAAAATGTGTGGTTTATTTGCCAAGTGTTTTAAATACATGTTAAAATGAATTCAAGTTTTTAGCAGGAGATCACTGTGTTGGTGTTTTTTTCCTTCTGTTGTTAGAAACTTTCAGTCTGATATTCCTACCGCTGATTGTGGCAAAAAAGTTCAGTTTTCTTAGCAAATCATATAATTGAATGAATTATGGACTTTTCTGATTTTCATTTATGGTAGGCTCCATGTTAACAGCAGGTACAGTTACTACATAGAGAACAACAGTTTTTCATTCTGTCCAATGCTTCATCGTGTCCCTCACACATGCATCTCATATTTTTTTATTAATATTTTTTTAGGGGCAAGAGATGGAAGGCATAATAATAATGTGCGTGACACAGTGCTGTTCAGCTCAGTCTTTCAGGGACCATCCTACAGTTCTAGAATTTCTAGATGAATAACCAGCAATAATGTATGGTTTAGTGAAAAAAAAATCAGATTGTGTCCACTGTAAAATCTAAAATCTTAGTCCTGGCACTTGAGAACCAGTACTGAATGGCAAGGCAAACATATACAATTTTTTCAGGATAAACAAGGCTTTCTTTTGGCATCGCTATCTTGCAAAAGTGTATTTATATTATTATTATTAATTATAATATTAATAATAATAATAATAATAATAATAATAATAATAATAATAATAATATTAGAAATACATAACAAAAAAAAAAAAAATTTTCTAGTATAACATGTGTTAATGTTAAAACAATTAGTATTATTTTGCTGTAGATAAAAATGTGATTTTTTTAATGTGATTTATTCTATTTATAATAAAGAAAATAATCTGTGCTGAGGTGATTTACAAAAATACAGAATAAGGGTGCTACCATACAATTGTGATACCAGTTAGACAAATCAAAATTCTTTAAAGCAGTGCTAAACTCTCAGGTAAACATTATAAATAAACACCATTCATATGTATAAAGTGCAAAAAATGAGTAAATATAATATAGAAAATATACAGTAAGTGCCAGTGCATGACATTTAACAAACCAAAGTGCAAGTGCTTTGTGCCAAAAGTTCATAACATTTCCCCATGAAAAGGAAAAACTGTATGGACCTTGTGTGGATGAACAGCCTGCTACATTGGAGTACCTAAGTGGTAATACAAATTTGTTGTTTTATTCTGTAGGGGCAATTGGTATATTTAGGATTAAGGGCTGAGTTCATGCTTGCTTCACAATGGGTCCATACCATTTTTCCTTTTAAGGGTGACGCTTCATGGTGGCAGAGGGGGTCTATGTTGAAGATGCAGTACATAACCGGAGGCCTTGAGATGTGGATTGAGTTTGAGTGTTACTGACAATTTATAATCTAATGGTCCATTTCACCTGGTAAGGGGCTCCTTGAAGTGGTGGTGGAAGTACTGGTTTCACATTTGGAGGCAGAAGTGCAGAGACACCTCAAGTCAATATATGGAATGTCAGATATCACAGATTGTTCATTTAATAAAGTTTTATGAACTTTTGGCACAAAGCACTTGCACTTTGGTTTGCTAAGTCTTAAGCACTTGCACTTATATTTCATATGGTATATTTAATTTTTTTTCTAGCACTTTATACATACAAATGGTGTTTATTTATAATGTTTTTTTGAGAATTTAGTGCTGCTTTAAAGTATTTTGATTTGTCCTATTTATGATGACATTTTATTTCAGTTTCTGGTACAAAGCATGAGAATATTTAGAAATGAAATAATGGTCCTAAAATGGCAGTAATTGTTTATAATAGTTACATAGTTAGTGAGGTTGAAAAAAGACACAAGTCCATCAAGTCCAACCTGTGTGTGCACTTTTATGTCAGTATTACATTGTATATCCCTGTATGTTGCGGTCATTCAGGTGCCTATCTAATAGTTTTTTGCTCCCTGCTGAAACCACTGCCTGTGGAAGAGAATTCCACATCCTTACCGCTCTTACAGTAAAGAACCCTCTAAGCAGTTCAAGTTTGAACAGCTTCTCTTCTAATTTTAGTGAATGGCTGCTGTCTTTTTAAATTCCCTTTCGCGGAAACGTTTTATCCCTATTGTGGGGCCACCAATACAGTCTTTGCATATTGAAATCATATCCCCTCTCAAGTGTCTCTTCTCCAGAGAGAATAATTTCAGTGCTCGTAGTAATAATATTAATTTGTTGTAAAAATGAATGCACAAAACAAAGTTTAAATATGAATGTTAACTTGGATTTAGTAATGGATGTGGATATACGGGGCAATTTGGGATACAGCGATCACAGGTCAATTGGCTTTAGTATACACAAATAGGAAACACAAAGGGAACACAAAGACACTGAATTTCAAAAGAGCCAACTTCCCTAAACTACGAACCTTGCTAGAAGATATAAATTGGGATAAAATCTTAGAAACAAAGAACACGGAGGAGAGATGGGTTTGCTTTACGAGCATATTAAATAAGGGCATTAGCCAGTGCATCTCATTGGGAAATAAATTTAAAGAGTGAACAAAAGCCCTGGATGGAATAACTCTAATGTAAAAATGCATATAAAAGCAAAGGAGAAGTCCTTCAAAAAACACAGGGCTGAGGGATCATCATCAGCATTCAGACTTTACAAAGAATGCAGCAAGATATGTAAGGGTGCAATTAGGGCAACTAAGATAGAACACGAAAGACACATAGCAGAGGAGAGCAAAAAAAATCCCAATAAATTCTTTAAGTATATAAACAGTAAAAAAGGGAGGAACAGACCATATTAGCCTCATAAAGGATGAACAAGGACATCTGGTTACAAAGGATGGGGAGATGGTGAAGGTATTGAATTTATTCTTCTCCTCAGGCTTCAGTAACCAAAACTGCAGTGTTTGTCCTCATGACACATCACAGGAAGCACCCTCATGGCTAACAGAGGACAGAATTAGAAATAGACTTTGGAAACTTAACATTAATAAATCAGCGGGACCAGATGACTTGCACTCGAGGGTACTTAGGGAACTCAGTCAAGTAATTGCCAGAACGTTGTTCCTAATTCTTACTGACAGTCTACTGACTGGAATGGTACCAGCTGATTACATCCCTGGGAATTACAGACCAGTTAGCCTAACATCAATAGTATGCAAGTTCTTGGAGTGGATGATAAAGGACTATATACAAGATTTTAGTAATGAAAACGGTATCATTAGCAGTAATCAGCATGGATTCATGAAGAATCGTTCTTGCCAAACCAATCTATTAACCTTCTATGAGGAGGTGAGCTGCCATCTAGATAAAGGAAGGCCCATAGACGTGGTGTATCTGGACTTTGCAAAAACATTTGACACAGTTCCCCATAAATGTTTACTGTTCAAAGTAAGATTCTGTTGGCATGGACCATAGGGTAAGTGCATGGATTGAAAACTGGCTACAAGGGTGAGTTCAGAGGGTGGTGATAAATGGGGAATACTCAGAATGGTCAGGGGTGGGAAGTGGGTTCCCCCAGGGTTCTGTGCTGGTACCAATCCTGTTTAATTTGTTCATAAACGACCTGGAGGATGGGGTAAACAGCTCAAGCTCTGTGTTTGCAGATGACACTAAGCTAAGCAGGGCAATAACTTCTCCGCAGGATCTGGAAACCTTGCAAGAAGATCTGATCAAATGAATGGGGTGGGCAACTATATGGCAAATTAGGTTTAATGTAGAAAAATGTAAAATAATGCATTTGGGTGGCAAAAATATGAATGCAATCTACTCACTAGGGGGAGAACTTCTGGGGGAATCTAGGATGGAAAAGGACCTGGGGGTCCTACTAGATGATAGGCTTAGCAATGGCAATGCCAAGCTGCTGCTAACAAAGCAAACAGAATATTGGCATGCATTAAAAAGGGGATTAACTAAAGGGATAAAGCGATAATTCTCCCACTCTACAAAACTTTGGTCCGGCCTCACCTGGAGTATGCTGTCCAATTCTGGGCACCAGTCCTCAAGAAGGATGTACTGGAAATAGAGCGAGTACAAAGAAGGGCAAGCTAATAAAGGGTCTGGAGGATATTAGTTATGAAGGAAGGTTATGAGCACTGAACTTATTCTCTCTGAAGAGGCGCTTGAGAGGGGATATGATTTCCATTTACAAATACCATACTGGTGACCCCACAATAGGGATAAAACTTTTTGGCGGAAGGGAGTTTAACCGCTTGCCGACCAGCCACCATCATTATACTGCGGCAGGTCATCACGTTCCCGTGAACTGTCATAACTGTACTTTGGCCCTTTAAGCGGGGATAGCAGGCACACACCTGCTTGCTGTACTGCGGGGGTGCTGATGCTCATGGACTCACCACTGCGGGTAAGAGAGACAGAACAGGGACATGTGTGTGTAAACACACAAATCCCTGTTCTGTGAGGAGAGGAGAGACAGATCGTGTGTTCCTACTAGCTAAATGTGCTAAAAGTGTCCGATGTGTCTGCCATAATGTCGCAGTCCTGATAAAAATCGCTGATCACCGCCATTACTAGTAAAAAAAAAAAATATAATAAAAATGCCATAAATCTTTCCCCTATTTTGTAGACGCTATAACTTTTGCACAAACCAATCAATATACGCTTATTGTGATTTTTGTTACCAAAAATATGTAGAAGAATACATATCCTCAGCCTAAACTGAGGAAAAAAATAGCTTTTTAAAAAAAAAAATGGGGATATTTAGTAAAGCAAAAAATTCAAAATATTGTGTTTTTTTCCTGATTGTTGCTCATTTTTTGTTTATAGCGCAAAAAAATAAAAACCGCAGAGATGATCAAATGCCCCCAAAAGAAAGCTCTATTTGAGGGAAAAAAAGACGTCAATTTTGTATGGGTACAGCGTCGCACGACCGCGCAATTGTCAGTTAAAGCAACGCAGTGCCGTATCACAAAAAATGGCCTGGTCATTGAGCAGCCAAATCTTGGCTGAAAATTGGGGCTGAGCTGGTTAATAAGACACGTGGCCACTCACTAAAACTAGAAGAAAAAAGGTTTAACCTTATACTGCGTAGGGGGTTCTTTACTGTAAGAGCAGCAAGGATGTGGAGTTCCCTTCCACAGGCAGTGATTTCAGTGGGGTGCATCGATAAAGCTATTAGATAAGCACCTGAACAACCAGAACATACAGGGATATACAATGCAATACTGACATATAATCACACACATAGGTTGGACTTGATGGACTAATGTCTTTCAACCTCACCTACTATGTAACTATGTAACTTTAATTAGCAATAATATTGTATTTATGAATAAAGCCTGCAAACAATGACTGCTACCAGTACCTGACTGTCAGATAGCCAGCTTCAGTAGTTTTACAAAACAGAGTTCCTGAGGTGCTCAAATAAGCCCTGGACATATGAGGTAAAGATTTAGAACCTTAAAAAGTCTGTCACAAACACATGCAGTTCAAACTGAAAACAGTGCAAATCCAGAAGTTATCTTTAGTGAAAGCTGCATGTAAAAAAAAAATGCTAAATCTAGATATAGAAGGTTAAACTAATATGCAAATCTATTTATCTATGTGCAAAACGTGACCTTGGCCCCACCCCTTCAACCTCTTGAGCCTTTACATTGGCCCCATAATGTGATGGACATCATCAATGACCAATTGGAAGGCTGAGGAGGATAGCAGAGGTTGAAGGCCAGCTCAGCTTTTACCTAAAAGCTTTAAATTTGCATATACAATTCACTGACTTTATTAATGGATCCAGTGATTAGTTTAGTATTAGATGTTTTTTGAAGAAGAATTGTGCTTCAGAATTTTTTCATAATATACTTCAGGTTTTTGAAAGGTTTACGTTTTACTAGAAGTCCCTCAAAAGTTTAAATTATTTTATCACATGAAACAGATGCACTGGAAGTTAATGCAAACTCAAACTAATTATCCATGGAATTATATTTGGACATAAAGTGATAATTAATATATTCTAATACTCTCACCATTTATAAAAAAAAAATGTGCATGACACCTATTTCTGCTAAGGAGAAATGAGCAGTTCCATCAACAGAACCTGTCAGTAAATTCTAATTAAACATAGAGATACCTACTATTTTTAAGACAACAGAAAAGTGAGCAATAATAGGTCTGATTTTAATCTGATTCTTAGTGAGACCAAATTAGCATAAATTGCAATAAGACTGGTTTCAAAGCCATTAACACTTGTCTTTAGTGATTAACTGAACTTTGCTTTGCTGAATGATAGTTTAATGCTAGGTACAAATATCCTGTTATTGTTTTTTAAAGATAGGTATGAATTTTATATTAGTAAATGTGAAGTGAGATTTTTTTTTTACATTGTTCATATTATACTTTGGAAGATCCTGATGACAATATAATCATTTTGTTAGGTCGCTTAAAGTTAAATTCCAAACATAAAAACATTAATGCAATTATGTTTTAAAATGTATTTTTAAATGTATTTTTAAAGTAAACCAGTGTAATTATTCTCACTCACCCCACCTCCTCTTCAAATATTTTAGGAAATGGAAGCAAGACCTGACACATCTAATACCCTCTGAGTAATGGATTAAAATATGGTCCAGGATAGCCAAATGTTCTTTCCCGATGCCAACATGGCAGCATACTAGTGATAGAGCTTCACCTCTTGTGCACTCCTTCAGGACCAGTGAAAAGCATAAAAAGGCTTGGTTAGCCACCCCCATTCATCTTTTTTTCCTCATACCTCAATGCACCAGTGATGAAGTAATTAGTGTTAAGTCCCCACTTCTGTCTCCGTGCAGCATCCGGCTTGGTTGAGCCTCTCCTAGTTCGAAGTCCCAGCGCTCGGGCTGCTAAATGTACTATATAGCCTGGGAGCCCCTTCTGTGGGTTTTGATGGGGTCCTGTAGTATTTTCTCACTATGAACGAAATCTGCCAATTACTAAGTGACTGTGGGCAGAGGTGTGGAGGGGGGCCAGCTATTGCTTTTATTTAGTTTGTTTTGGTCGCTTGTGCTATGTAGGGTTGCTGTCCCCTTTGTTTCCATTGTCTTACTCTTTAATCTTTTCTTCCTTTTTCTTTTGTTTTCTTTCATTCTCAGGTCCTGGGCAGTGGCTTGGTGTTTGCGCCATCCTGGGGTGTAGAGCACGTTTGTTTGGCTCTTCCATCCGCCCTATAGGGCCATGTGATCCTTTTCTTACTAGGGGACCCTGTGATGACATCGTCAGGGTGAGCCGAGCACGCTCGATGGCCGTCGGAGGCGCCATCTGCCATCTTTGTTGTGGGCAAAAATGCTGGTATTTTGCCAGCAAGCGGGTGTGTGGGTCTGGGGGAGGTCTTTTACCTTCCACAGGTCTATTATTAGGCTTAGTTTGCTTGAATGGTAGGCAGACACCTAGCCTCCTCCTGTCAGGCAGACTTCCCTCTTTATATTCCCCCCACAAGAAAAGCCTAATTTGAGCATCCTCTGCTGTTTTTACACAGGTACTACATAAAAAAAAAAAAAACACATATTTTTGTTCTCTTTTATCTCAAATACTTTTCTCAACTCATAAGGTAGGGGACCACCGTATTGGGTAACTTTGCAGTTTGTCTCAAAAAAAAAAAAAAGAGTGCATTCTTATTGCGGATTACCTTGATTTGTTTCAGCCCCGCACACTCACACTCTTGAAGATCTAGAGCCAGAGAAGAAAGAGACAGGAGAGCGCAGCCAAAGGCACTGCTCCCATTCTACAAGGAAGTAAAAAAAGAGGCGGCACGCCTCCTTTTTTCCTGAGCAACATCAGTGCCCTAACAAAAAGTCCTGTTGGGTCTGTGCAGCAGTCCCAATCCCAAACTATTTATTGTGCAAGGGCTGCCTGGAGGAATTCACAGTGGACGGAGAGCAGGAGACTGCCTAGGTGTCAACCTTACTGAAAAAGGTAGTGCGAGACTCCATCTCAGAGGTCACTTCTGTTATTCCAGCAAGACAGTCTGTTAGTGGCACTAGTCAGGAAGCCCCACTGAAGCATCAGCCAGGGGCTTCAGCAGGAAGTGCTCCTCCTTATAGTGCTGTTTCTGCAGAATCAACACAGCAGCCGGAGGACAGCATCTCTGCAGAGAGCCACCCAGAACAGCTTGGATTTAGCTTTTTCTTGGTGGATCCATATAGCCAAGCGGTCAAGCAGGCCATTGCATGGGAGGCAGAGGATGCTCCCAAGAAGGTGAAATCTTATTTTCCTTTCTTCAAAAGCACCAATCCCTTTTTACTTTTATGGAGGAAATCAAGGATATCATGAAACCAGAATGGCACCGAGGAGAGATTCTCGTTTAATAGGCTGTACAAGTTATATCCCCTACAGAGGGCAGACATAGCCTCACGTGTCTCCCCTCCAGCTGTAGGTGCCGCGGTGGTCTGGCTAGCTAAGAAGGTTACACTCCCAAAGAAGGATTCAGCCCCCTTCAGGGACGCAATGAACAGAAGGATAGATTTGGACCTGAAGAGAGTCTATTAAGCGGCCGGAGCAGCCTGTTGCCCAGCCG
The DNA here is from genome assembly GCA_037952925.1 of Lithobates clamitans. Taxonomy (NCBI): domain Eukaryota; kingdom Metazoa; phylum Chordata; class Amphibia; order Anura; family Ranidae; genus Lithobates; species Lithobates clamitans. The sequence goes on from JBBGZY010000135.1 coordinate 2,349,481, forward strand.
TAACCCTCACCTCAGTGGCCAGCACCTTGAAGGTCTGTCCCCGGAACTTTGAGTCAGCGATAAAGGGAAGGGGTGCCAAGAGCAGATATTGTTCAGGCTCTAGAACTCAAGGTGTCTTCAGATCTCATGGCGGCCATAGGCACGATTAAGTGTTCAGCCAGGGCAATGTTGCAGTCAGTCATGGCAAAAAAAAAAAAAAAGGCTCTATGGTTAAAGCCTTGGGCCACCAATGCATCATCAAAACAGAACTGGTGCAAGATCCCTTTTGACGGGAAGTCCCTATTCGGCAGAAAGATGGAGAAGGCCATCTCAAGAGTGTCAGGGGCAGAGGCAAGCAAAATATTTCCACAGTAGATCTAATTTCCTCAAGTCCAGGGAGCCGAGATCCAGCAGACATGTCAGAGGATCAGGTGGCGAATGGAATCATACCCAGCCAACCGTCCTCAGGGCACACAAGCAAAATCCATAAATGTCCATAGAGCCTAGGAAGCCCTTTTGACGATACGTGGTCCCAGGCATTTGTAGTAGGGTCCAGGTTGACCCATTTCACGGATGCCTGGGCATAAAATTATACAGACCTTTGGGTGAAGGCAACAATCACCCAAGGCCATTTCTGGCAGTTTTGCAGCGCCCCTCCTCCAGGTCATTTCTCCTCCATCAAGATTCCGGAGGCTCCGCGGAAGGCAGCTGTACTGCTATGTTATATACACACACACTTCAAACCCAGCAAGCTGTAAAACAGATTCCATCTTCAGAAAGATATACCAGGGCTTTACTCCACCCTTTTCATGGTAAAAAGGATGGAGACTGGTATCCAGTTATAGATCTAAAAAGGCTAAACCGCTTCATCCTTCTGGAAAAGTTCAAAATAGAGTATATCCACACAGTCATCCAAGCAGTGCAGTGGAGCGACTGGGTGCTTTTCTTTGGATCTGCCAGATGCCTATCTTCATGTCCCAATCTTGCCCTCTTTTCCCAGGTATATGAGGTTTACGGTGGGCCACACGCATCTGCAGTTCACCAGCCTTCCTTTCGCCCTGTGCACATCCTGCAGACACAGGCATTGATAGTCAGGAAGAGAGTCTTGATGGGAGCAACTTCTTCCACTCCTCTGTCAGCAGCCCAGTGTCTCAGCCTGTTTGGCACCATATCTTCTTGCATTTCAATACTCCCTTGGGCACATTGGCACATTCGGCAATTCCAGCTAGATTTCTCGTGTGGTGGAGAAAGCAGTGCCTAGCACAACTAACAGCAGTGTCTCTCAGTATGGGGAGGAGCCTGCAGTGGTGGCCGATACAATGGGTGGGCTCTACACACCCGAGTCTTTCCCAATTGCTTCACATGCGGGGTGCACCCCAAATGGATCTCTTTGCTTCTCCCAGCAATTGCAAACTCCCAAGATTCCTGTCCAGGTTTCTGCATCCATAGGCAGAGGGAACGGATTCTTTTGTTGCACCTTGCTGATCTATGCCCTAGCCTACACCTTCCCCCTGGTTCCTCTAATAATGGGGTTCCTTGAGGGCACAGGATATCCTAAAGTGACAAGAAATGGGGCGTGACCGGATGCCGTTGTGAGAGGGTGTGAGTGAGAGCTCCCTCCTAGCTCCGGACGGCATGCTGTTTAGTCCTGTCTCCGCTGTTCCTCCCCTCCCCGCCATCTAAGCTGGCTGCTGGCTTGGTCTGTCCCCTTGGCCCTTGAAGCCTGCTGCCTGTACTGGTTGGACGCCGAGATAGATGCCTCTTACCGCTGCCGCTCCCGCAAACATCGCGCTGAAAGACAGGCTCAGCATAGCCTTTACCTTACACGGACTGTGCGGCGAGCTCCCCCCTCCTTCGTGGCGGCGTGGGCTGGATGCCTAGCAACCTCCGGGAATCTCGCGAGATCTGCGGGAGCCGTCGGAGCCTACCGCCAGTGACTTGGGATCTCGTGATAGAAGCGTCTGCTTCAGCCTCAGCATTTCTCCTATCCCCGCGGCGGCTACAGCTACAACAACAGCAGCAGAAGCGGACCCCAGCTAACGCTGAAACGTTCACCAGACGCACCTGGGAGAAAGTGGCCTCGAAGCACCGACAGGTCAGGTATGAGCACCCTGGGGACTTAGTTTACAAAGGACACTCTTCCTAGCAACTTTTGATAGTTTGCAAATTCGCTAGCCTATACCCTGCAATATTCCAAGCCTTGTGCCTCCTACAAACAGCCGGTATCTAAGTTTGGGATAGGGGAGAAGAAGTAAGAAGCAGGGACTTTGGGATCAGAGATTTTGGGACTGACATAATCCCTTCATAGGGTGTGGGGCAGTTTTTCTTTTACCCTCGCTAAATACCCCAATGATGACCAGAAAAAAGGGAGAGGACCCCCAACCGCCTAATGAAAACCTAGCAGCGCAGGCAACTCGCTCTGCTAAGGACAGGGGGGGCTCAGCAGCGCCGACACCCCTAGCGGCAACAGCTGCTGCAAAACTGGAAAAGTTTGCACATACCTCTGCCCATACCCCCGTTAAAGGCAACCAGCTCCCCCACGAGAAAACACAGACAGGGCCGCCTGGTGAGCGAAAGAGTGTGGGCAGAATGTCAACAGCTCCGGCAGCAATAGCGGCGGGTATTAAAAATGCATCAAATAAAAAAAGCCCAGAAATAGCCCCCCTGGAGAAGGCATTTCCTCAAAATAACGGGGCCTCAGTTGCCCCTGCAAATATAACTGAACCAGAGCCCACATTAAAAGAAGTTCTGGCTGCGGTGAACCTTTGTAAGGGGTCTCTGCGGGATATGTGCGATCAATTGGGGGGCCTCAAGGTGGAACTTCGCTCTATGAGCCAGGAGCTTCAGAAGGTTTTGGAGAGGACTGTCCTTATAGAGGAGAGACTGAGCCAACTTGAGGATACAGTGGCCCCAATGCAGCGGGAATTTAAGAACATACAAACGCAGTTTGAAATGTATAGAGCTAAATTGGACGAAATGGAGAATAGGATGCGCAGATGCAATGTTCGGGTCCTGGGTCTCCCGGAGGGAAGTGAAGGCCCTTGTCCTGAAACCTTTATGGAAAAGCTGCTCAAAGACTTTTTCGGGCCCGACTCATTCTCACCCTTTTTTGCCATTGAGAGGGCGCACCGAATCCCTACTAGACCAACTGCAACGGGGGGACGCCCTAGACCAATGATCCTGAAACTGCTCTGCTATAAGGACAAAGTGGTGCTTATGCAAAAATCAAGAGCGATAGGGGATATCTCTCATAATGGTAGTAGGATCTCTCTGTACCCCGACTTCTCCCCGGATCTGCAAAAGAAAAGGGCTGGTTTCCTGGAAGTTAAACGAGCTCTAAGGGCTCAAAAAATCCCATATGCCTTACTATACCCAGCACGATTGAGGGTGGAAGCTTCGGGGTCAGTTTATTTTTTTGACACAGCTGACAAGGTCGCAGCATGGCTGGAGGACCATCAAGGGCCCACTCAATCTTGAGAAGTTAAAAGAGCTGCAAATGAAGAGTATACAAAGGACAGATTAAAATGCTGTAGTATTATAAAGCGGATGGTGGGGGGGGGTGGATGGGTGGGGGGAGGGCTGACTGTATTTTTTTTGCTTATTTCTAATTAGGGAGGGCCGGAGAGGGGGGGGGAGCGTGATGAAGTGGTTGTGCTAGTCCTAAATGCGGGATGGTGCACGAATTGGGATGTGGGGAGTACTGGTTTGTTTTTTGTTTCTACACTTGTTTCAGAGCTTCGGGGGTTTCCCTGAGGATTTTGTTGGGGGTGGTGGGTGGGAGGGTGGAGAGTGGGAGAAGGGTGAAGGGAGGGAATGGTTGGGAGTAGGAATGAAAGGGAGGCACTGGGTAGATAGGGTCACTACAAAAGCCCCCAGGGCGAGCCGAAATAGGCATGGGGGGATAAAGGGGAAGTCACTGGATAAAAAGTCACGTAGTCCCTACCTGGGACCTAAACACATTAATAAAACGAGTCAGGGGGGGCGGGAGGGTAGTAATGAAAATATGGGGTTGGAGTTTATCATTGTGCACATGGAGGAGAGGGGGGAAGAGGGGGTTCGTGGGGAGTGGAGAGAGAGGGGATTTTTCCCTCCTCCCCCCCCCCGCGACCCCCCAAAACACTGTCGCAACATTGACGGTAGGCCTGGGATTCAGAGCGAAGCTAGAACAATCAATAAGAAGCTGGGTGCCCCGGGGCGGGTACTAAAATGTGGGAAGCGCTGTACTTTGAACAAAATGGCTACTGCCTGTATATCTGCTAAAAACATCTTTTTTTTATTTTTTCCTTTTTTTTGATGGTTAGTACGGTCGGTATTTGCTCATGGAATGTTAGAGGCCTGAGTGATCCCGACAAAAGGTCTGCTGTTCTATCAGAATTGGAAGCCCAGGGTGTCGCTCTGTCCTGTCTGCAGGAAACGCACCTAACAAATGAAACTAAGACAAAATTGGGGGGGAGGAAATTTCAAGCGCAATATCACGCGGTCTATTCCTCTTATTCAAGAGGTGTAAGCATATTGATTAAAAAAGGGGTAACGTTTACCTGCAGGAATGTGCGGATTGACACGCTGGGCTGTTATATTTTTCTACATTGCCTATTAGGTGAGAGAGAATTGGTTTTAGCAAATATATATATTCCTCCACCTAGTAAGTTGGAAATTCTATACTACTTACTAGAATACATGGAGAATAAGGCTGGGATCCCATTGATCTTGATTGGTGACTTTAATACTGTTCTTGACAGCCGGCAGGATAGACTCTCACTGGGTACTCGGACAGGGAGAGTAAAGGCAGGGAGACTTAAGCAGCTCCTAGAGGAAGTGGGGTGGTGTGATTTATGGAGAATCCGCAATCCGAACGCTAGTCAGTTCTCTTGTTACTCAGCGACGCACTGTACACTATCCCGAATAGACTTAGCTATAGGTAATAAGGAAGCGTTCCCTATCGTACATAAAATAGAATACGGCCCGAGGGGATTATCAGATCATTCACCCCTAAAATTGCTATTATGCACTGGGGACAGACAGATATATAGACCTTGGTCAGTAAATCCAGTATGGCTGGAGGTAATTGGGAACCAGGAAGAAATCTCTACCAGCCTAAAGGAGTTTACTCTGTGTAACCTGGGTACGGCGGCAGGGGGGGTGGTTTGGGATGCACTAAAGGCCTTCCTCAGAGGACTCCTAATTCAGCAAATAGCAAGGGCAAAGCGAAAAACAAAAACGCAGGAGGACCGTATTAGAAGGGAGGTTATAGATCTGGAAGGGCAGTGTGTTTTGTACCCTAATATAGTAGTAAGGGAGGCATGGGTTAAGAAGCAACAGGAATATAAAGCGGTAATAATGAGGAAGGCAGAAAATAAAAGGCTTTTCCAGAGGCGGAGATTTTTTGAGGAGGGGGAAAGAGTGGGGCGCACGCTCGCTGTGGTGGCTAGCGCCAACTCCCCGTCTTCAACAATCTCCGCGATTAGATCCCCTAGGGGAGAAATAGTTACGGACCCTGGGAAAATAAGGGATATATTCTTCGACTACTATAGATCCCTGTACAAAACAAAGCAGCTTGCAGGTAATGGGGGGTTAGACAAGTTATTGGGGGGAATTACACTACCAACACTAACCACAATAGACAAGATGAATCTAGAGGCCCCTATCACCCTGGAGGAACTTAGGAGCGCGGTGGCAGCTATGCCCAATCGTAAAGCCCCAGGCCCAGACGGACTCCCCCTGGAGATCTATAAATATTACGGGGGGATTTTGCTCCCCACTCTCCTGAGGACATTAGAGGAGGCACTGGCGGACGGAGGCCTCCCCTCTTCAATGTCAGAGTCTAATATTATACTGATACAAAAGGAAGGGAAAGACCAACTAGAGGTGGCCTCATATAGGCCAATTTCCTTGCTTTGTTCGGATATCAAAATCCTTGCAAAGGTTTTGGCAACCAGGTTAAGCAAATGCATCGACAAATTAATTCACCCAGACCAGACGGGATTTATTCCTCATAGGTCTACCAGCGTAAATATCAGAAGAGCATATCTGAATCTGCAGACCCCAGTAGTAGATGGGGACTCTAGAGCAGTTGTTTCGCTGGATATTGCCAAGGCCTTTGACAGCCTGGAATGGGGCTACCTTTGGGAAATAATGGATAAATTTGGGTTTGGCCCAGTCTTTGTTAAATGGGTAAAAATTCTATATAGCCACCCATCAGCTAAGTTAAAGATCAATAATGAGTATACAGACAGCCTGACGTTGGAGAGAGGTACAAGGCAGGGATGTCCGCTGTCCCCCCTCCTGTTTGCCCTGGCGATGGAACCGTTGGCGGAGGGCATGAGGAGGGCATTGGATATACAGGGGTTCAGGAGGAGGGGCGGGGAAGAAAGAATAGCACTCTACGCGGACGACGTCCTGGTATTCCTGGGAGACACGGGCCCCTCTCTGGATGGTATGATGAGACTGGTGGGAAAATTCGGGAAAGCGTCGGGCCTAGTAGTTAACTGGGATAAATCTGCACTGCTGCAGTTGGATTCAATCAATAGTCCCCCCCTTGATGGCCTCCCCGGGCTAAAAATAATTGATAAAATAAAATATCTGGGAATAGAGCTGGCCAGCGACCCTAATGTTTATATTCGAGATAACCTGGTCCCTCTACTCGCGAAGCTTAAAAAGAAATGTGACATCTGGTGCCGGCTCCCCCTGTCATTGGCAGGGCGTGCAAACCTGATCAGAATGATCTGGTTACCACAGATCCTTTATATTCTCCATAACTCCCCGGTGTGGATCGGGAGAAAATGGTTTATAAAAATAGACTCCTTATTTAGGGACCTCCTCTGGAAAAAAGGCCAGGCCAGGATCAAACTGCAGGCGTTGCAGCGCCCCACTTGGGAAGGAGGACTGGCAATTCCCCACCCATATGGATATTTTTTGGCTGCCCAACTGCAGCACCTGGGAGGCTGCGAATACAGCAGCGAAATAAGCGCTAGTAATAAAATAATGCTGGAAGGCAGCCCACATAGATGCTTGACAGAGGCACTTGAGGCAGGCTCTCTCCAGAGAAAATTACCAACATCTAAATTAGTAAGTAAAGTTTGGCAGACAGCCAAGCGGATTATGGAGTACAGGGGCATCACGGATTATTCGCCAATCTGGTCTAACGAATCCCTGGGGGAACTAAGGGCTATAGAAAAACATCCCGTCTGGGAAAACCACGGAATCTACAGACTGCTGCAGCTATATGCTGGTGGCAGTCTGAAATCTTTCATGGATCTTAGAATAGAATTTGGTATCCCAAGCAATACATTCTATAAATATCTTCAGATAAGACACGCGTTAAGTACCCAATTCAGGTCTATCCCTATGGAGCAAAGTAAAACGCCTCTCCTTAACAAAGTTGTTAAAACAGCAAATGCCAAGGGACTGATTGGAGCTGTGTACACACAGCTAGTAGACAAAATACTACCCCAAGGTGCGGCAGCCGGGCCCAGAGTGGGATGGGAGGCAGATGTGGGAAAACTGTCAGATGTCCAGTGGCAAAAAATACTGAAGCTGGGTCAATCGGTATCAGTCTCCCCTTCGCAGAAGGCCTCACAGTTATTTCTCATACATAGAGCTTATTATACTCCTAGAAGGTTATTTAGATTTGGGGGCAGGCCGGATGATAAATGTCCTAGATGCAATAACACAGGGGATCTTATACATATGGTTTGGAGATGTCCAAAGCTGGCAAGATACTGGACTGAAGTGGTCAGGACGATCAACCGCAGATTTAAAATTAAATTGGCGTTAGATCCTAAGGTATGTGTACTGGGGTTGGTGGGAGATACCGTGGGCCACACCAACTCAGCCACAACCGCGGCTAGATGCTTATACCAGGCCAGAAAGCTGATAGCACAGTCCTGGCTCTCGAGAAAACCTCCAACTATAGAGGACTGGATTAAAACAGTGGACTCCCTTGTTTGGACAGAGAGGGTAGTTCACATTAGAAAAGGGAACTATAGAAAGTTCATCGACTTGTGGAAACCCTGGCTGCAGGAACTGAATACCTGCCAACTACTCTGAATCAAACTCCCCTGAACCTCAGTTGCTTGGAGAGGGGAATATATAGCTAGAGCCGTAGAAGCCCAAGAGGCGGGACAGCCCCTTAGGGGGTTAGATAGATATAACATACCGCGACTGCTGAAGATTTTTCTTCTTTCTCTTCCTTTGCATGCTTGGCTTGCTGGTCCCCTCCCCTCCTCCTCTCCCCCCCTCTCTCCGCCCCCCTACTGCTGTGGGTTTACCGGCTGGGGTGCTGGTGGGGCGGGGGGGGGAGGGGGATGGCAGGGGGATCAGTGCACAATGGAGGGTGGGATGGTTTGGGGCTTAGAGGGGAAGGGTAATAAAAAAAAAGGGGATAAATGTGGCACAAATATAAAATATGGAGATGCACCTATAAGAGTACACCTAAAAACACTTTGGAGTATAAAAAGCACGTGAAACAGAGGTTTTTTCTTTCCTTTTTTTTTTTTTTTAATATATTGACATGTCTATATCACTTGCACTAGGCTGTACTATTACAATGTATGTACTTTAAATGCACCTTGATACGCAAAAAATGTAACTCTGCTGCTATTTTGATGTCACGAAAGGTAAATAAAAGTAATCTAAAAAAAATAATGGGGTTCCTTTTCTAGGCTATTGAAGGAGAACATGAGGGTCATGCCAGTTCTTCCATTCTGGCCATGGAGCCCCTGGTTTCCGCTGGTAATCCACTTCAGCGTACAGCAACCAGTTCCCCTCCCAGTATTCCCACACCTTCTAGTTTAGGAAGACTTCCTACATCCAAGCATACGCAAACTTGAGCTATGAGCATGGCTGTTGAGAGGGGGAAGCTGGAGAGTAGGGATGAGCTTCGAGTTCGAGTCGAACTCATGATCGACTCGAACATCGGCTGTTCGCCAGTTCACCGAACGGCGAACAATTTGGGGTGTTCGTGGCAAATTCAAAAGCCGCAGAACACCCTTTAAAAGTCTATGGGAGAAATCAAAAGTGCTAATTTTTAAAGCTTATATGCATGGTATTGTCATAAAAAGTGTTTGGGGACCTGGGTCCTGCCCCAGGGGACATGGATCAATGCAAAAAAAGTTTTAAAAACGACCGTTTTTTCAGGAGCAGTGATTTTAATAATGCTTAAAGTGAAACAATAAAAGTGTAATATTCCTTTAAATTTCATACCTGGGGAGTGTCTATAGTATGCCTGTAAAGGGGCGCATGCTTCCCGTGTTTAGAACAGTCTGACAGCAAAATGACATTTCAAAGGAAAAAAAGTAATTTAAAACTACTTGTGGCTAATAATGAATTGCCGGTCCGACAATACACATAAAAGTTCATTGATAAAAACGGCATGGGAATTCCCCACAGGGAAACCCTGAACCAAAATTTTTAAAAAAATGAAGTGGGGATCCCCCTAAATTCCATACCAGACCCTTCAGGTCTGGTATGGATATTAAGGGGAACCCCGGCCAAAATTTTAAAAAATGGCGTAAGTCCCCCCAAAAATTCATACCAGACCCTTATCCAAGCACGCAACCTGGCAGGCCGCAGGAAAAGAGGGGGGACGAGAGAGCGGTGTGAGCTTTCCTCGACGGTGACTGACAACTCTACCAGGGCGGTAGCAGCCTTGTGGGTATTGATGGAGATCATCTGCAGAGCAGCATCATGGTCTTCCCAAGATGCTTTCCTAAGGCATAATAGGGTAGATCCGAGTGCCTTATCATCTGTAGACTTTGAGAGAAGGACAATCCAATCTTCTCCTGCATTGTAAATACAACTGATGTTGTTTAAAGCAGTACCCACCCTGTCAGCTAGTTATTTATCACTAGTATGCTGCCATGTTGGCATCAGGAAAATTGTATCAAATACTTACCATAATTTTCCTTTTCTTACGCCAAACCATGGCAGCATAAGGACCCACCCTGTATGTCTCGGTATATGGCTTATTAGAAAGAATGGGAGGGCGGCTAACCAAGCCTTTTTTATGCTATTCACTGGTCCTGAGGGAGTGGACAAGAGGCAGAGCTCTATCACTAGTATGCTGCCATGGTTTGTGTCAGAAAAGGAAAATTATGGTAACTATTTAATACAATTTTCATTTTTAACACAACTATACTGGAATACCTTATAAGGTCCTCTTTAGGTGGCAATGGGTACCTCCATGGATCATGAAAGTTGTTCTGTCTTACAATGACATACGTTTTAGGGGCTGTGGTCACAAAGGGGTGTTTTCCATAAATGGTCATTCAGTCCAAAACTTCTTTGATTTTGTTCCAGAATCTTATATAGTCATATTCAAACTCTACTCCATATTACTATGCCAAAAGATCCCAGGATAGCCCTCCTACACCACTCAATCTCAAGCTTCCCCACTGCAGAGAAAAAAAATCTAATCATCACTTTTCTTTTTATAGCAGCTAAACACACTATTGCCAAATGTGTTTTCTGGCAGGGGCACTTGAACATACTGACCAAGCTTGAAATTAAACTTGCTATCTGCAAAAGAGATATTAAACTTGATGACTTGTGTAGCATTTTTTTTAAATTTTAAATATAAGAGGTAAGGATTAAAAAGAATTAAGGTAGGTAGAGGTAAGGATTAAAAAGAATTAAGACGTGTGTAAGAGAGCTCCAATTATCAGACTGAGACATGACTACAAAACATGATACATCTTTGCTCTGATCTCTCATTGATTAGCAACTCCAGCAATAGGGAGGAGCTTTGGGTTTGGGTCAACCATGAGTTCATGCAAAAAAAACACAAAAAAAACACCTTATTGTTAAAGTGGTTGTAAACCCACACGAAAAAAAAAAAAAAAAAAGACCTGCAAAACAAAGGCATAATGAGCTAGTATGCATAACATACTAGCTCATTGTGTAATACTCACCTGAGATCGAAGCCCCCGCTGCGGTGCCCGTACACAGCACCGGCCGGCGACATTTCTCCCCGGAGCCGCCAGTAATGGCACACTCACTGAAGCAAACGGCACGTACGTGCCATTGCTTCAGTGTGCATGTGCCAAAGACGTCAGCACATGCAGATACAGGGGATATCTCCTAAACCGTTCAGGTTTAGGAGATATCCGGAGTAGCTACAGGTAAGCCTTATTATAGGCTTACCTCTAGCAAAAAGTGGATTGTAAGACTTTAAGTGTACCAAACTACCATTTCTTCAATCTCGCTTTTGCCAAGGCTGCTAAAAAGGAAGTTAGGCAATCCACTATATTCCTCATGCCTGGGAGGCCTAAAGGGAGAGGCACAGATTATTCATGTGCAGCTGGTAGGTGGAGAGAATTTTCTGTATAATTAGGATAAAGCAAAGGTCAGGCAAACATCTTTGAAAGGAAGGGCATGTCTTATTTTTCTTTTTGGCAGCAGGTGTGCTATACGACCAAAGCATGTGGAGAAGGTTGTGGAGATGATAACCAAGCCTTTTTCGATACATCTGCTGTTGGCCACACCATAGTGATTTGCATCCTCTATCTACAGCATATCAAGCGTGATAAATATACCGGTCATTTGGGTACAGACTGCATGGGGAGACACATGATCCTTCACCTCAAAAGTTAATGGGAGCAGCACATGAATGATATTGTTCAGCAGCAAAACTCCTGCACCCTCCTACTCCTTCTTTCTACCTCACCCCAGCAACACAAGAATCTCGATCTGCACCCTCTGCAGTATCTGCTCTCTCAAGCAATAGGAGTTAAGGTCTGACAAGGGGTTTCAGAGTCTTACTTTGCAATACAACAAATAGAGAAAACGGTCAGCATGGGACCAGGCATAGTAGGGACAAGTGTATGCTTGAACTTTGCTGAAAGTCTCCTAACCCTGTCCCACTATTTCCACTGGCATCCCTGACCAGGCAGGTGTCTCTTCCCCAGCTGCTGGAGTGGAAAAAAATTGTCACTCAAACACTCCTATACCCAATGTCTTAATGCTAACTTGTAAACACATCTGGCTTCCAGCTTCTCCTTTTCTAGCAGGTAGAGTCTGGCCCATTTTCATGACCTTGTGGCCTATGTTGCAAAACACTGACTGGTACTCAACCATCATTATTTTGCTTATAAGGCCATCCCTGCCCACCCATATTTAGAATGTAATGTCTGTGACGCTGCACTGCGTTATGAGTGGCAGGGTCCACATGAATACATACATATGGTTTAGCAAGCATTGGCAAGAATGTTACATCTCTTTTTGGCACAATGTTAGTGGCTGGTGAGGATGCAGGATGGGGCACATTGCACCTGGTGATGCCATCCTGTACCCTCAAGCATGGTGATGGTGACAGCTCAATCACCTCTACCTCTTCCTCCTCAGTGATTTGTAAGAACCACTGTTCCCCCTCAGAAAATCAAAAGCCTACGGAATAGCCCAGGAAAATTGCTGCCACGCTGTTTTTCAGCTGGTATACCTATGGGACATCGATCACATTGGGAAACAACAAGAGTTTCTGGCAGAGCTTCAGGAGCGTAGTGATGAACCAAATTACCTGGGTTCAGTTCAAGGCAGGTTTAACAAAATGACAGCTCTTAACTGCTTCGCTCAGGGCAGCTGAGGATTTTACATGAGGGTCTTATATACAGTAGATGTTAGTGGGAAACCCAAAAACAGAACAAAAAATTGTGAAGGGTTCCCCCATAATTTATACTAGGCTGTTTAGGTCTGGTAGGAATTGTATGATATTTAAGATATTTGTAGCCCACAGCATAGGCATACTTAAAATACATCCCAAAAAATATTCTGCTACTCCTCCCGTGTATGACGATACCAAATGTGTGAGACTTTTTTACAGCCTAGCCACTTAGGGGCTCAAAATCCAAGGAGCACCTTCAGTCATTCTAGGGGCATAAATTATGCATCTAATTTTCTGACTATCTATCACAGTTTTGGAGGCCCTGTAGCACCAGGACAGTATAAACACCCACAAAACCACCACATTTTAAAAAGTAAACACCTCAAAGTATTTTTAAGAGCCATGAGTCTTTTGAAGACTGTATTTTTTGCCACACGTTTTTTAAAAATGCAGTGATCAGGGGTCAGGGACAATACGACTGGTGTGGTGGTGATCAGAGACAATATGACTCATGTGGCGGTGATTAGGGAGAGTTTGACAGGTGTGGTGGTGATCAGGGGCATGGTAACTGGTGTAGCAGTGATTAGGTACAATATAATGGTAATTAGGGACAAAATGACCAGTGTAACAGTAATTAGAGACACTGTGAGTGGGTGGTGGTGATTGGGGACAATGACTGACGTGGCAGTGATTAGGGACACCTACTGACAGCACTGGTTTGGTGACATTGTACTGCTGTGGCAGTGATTGGAGTTAATGGCGGATGACACTGATATACAGTGATATCAGAGCAGCCAGCCATTCTACATTATCACCGCCACAGCAGCATAGTGTAAAAACAAATTATATATCACATCCTGTTACCAGAGCAGCACAGTGTTACCATAGTAACACTGCATTAATCTAGGGAAGTAATTGGGATTTTTTTGCACTATGATTGATTATACATGATGGCTGTATAAGCAATCCGTTCAGACAGTTCTCAGCTGCATTCCTGCAGCCATTGTGAATTACTGTGATAAGTTGTTATTGGCTACAGATATCACATGGTACAAGGAGGTAGTGCTTGATCCTGTACCATGTGATCACTGTGACCAATCACAGTGATCACAGTCATTTTGAATGGCTGTATGAATATAAGCCATCTTTACTACTGGACGTGTGATCACAGCAATCACACGATACCAGGGTGGACCACCGCCGCTCAGTACTCAAATTCAGTGGACACAGCGGTCACATGATAGTGCCAATGTATGCCCCCAGGGGTGCCCATGAAGTGCAGATCAGGGAGGATGTAAGTGCAGATCGACGCTTGTTCCATCCAGCCATTTATATGCAGTGGCCAGGCAAGAAGCAGTTAAAGGATTGCCCTTTTTCCCATTTGGCCCTCAAAATCACATTAAAAGGTGACCCTCTCCTCTTTGTGTGGTATTTTTAAATTGGTTAGAAAACCTTACATGTACCCAGTGAGGTGACTAGCATCAGATGATACAGGGAGATGAAACTATTGCTCCTACATAAGTTGTAGCTATTCTCCATTTCTTCTGTAGGTCGTTCTCAAAACACACAGAATAAATATTTTCTCTTTAGTTCATAGAATGCATTAAGGTAAAAAACCTTCTGCCTTTATAACCACTTTAACTCTTGATGTCGGAAAAAGTTGCCAGAAGTGACTCTTGCTGATAACAGAGGAACTAGGCAACAGAGAGAAATGACACTCAGAGCTTTGGAGAGAGAGTAAAAGTAGAGGAAAAAGAGGAAAAGAGAGGAAAGTACATAGTATAAAAGGATATACATTTTTATATCTCATTTCTGAGGTTTACAACCACTTTAAAGTTTTTTTGGAAATCATACATGTTATATTTGACCATATGTATCTGTTGTGAAATTCTTGAAAAAAATGTTATTTGGGCAGGGATACATCATCTGTAGGGATGAGCCGAACACCCCCCTGTTCGGTTCGCACCAGAACATGCGAACAGGAAAAAAGTTTGTTCGAACACGCGAACACCGTTAAAGTCTATGGGACACGAACATGAATAATCAAAAGTGCTAATTTTAAAGGCTAATATGCAAGTTATTGTCATAAAAAGTGTTTGGGGACCTGGGTCCTGCCCCAGGGGACATGGATCAATGCAAAAAAAAGTTTTAAAAACGGCCGTTTTTTCAGGAGCAGTGATTTTAATAATGCTTAAAGTCAAACAATAAAAGTGTAATATCCCTTTAAATTTCGTACCTGGGGGGTGTCTATAGTATGCCTGTAAAGGGGCGCATGTTTCCTGTGTTTAAAACAGTCTGACAGCAAAATGACATTTTGAAGGAAAAAACTCATTTAAAACTACCCGCGGCTATTGCATTGCCGACAATACACATAGAAGTTCATTGATAAAAACGGCATGGGAATTCCCCAAAGGGGAACCCCGAACCAAAATTTTAAAAAAAAAAATGACGTGGGAGTCCCCCTAAATTCCATACCAGGCCCTTCAGGTCTGGTATGGATATTAAGGTGAACCCCGGCCAAAAAAAAAAAAAAAATGACGTGGGGTTCCCCCTAAATTCCATACCAGACCCTTCAGGTCTGGTATGGATTTTAAGGGGAACCCCGCGCCAAAAAAAAACGGCGTGGGGTCCCCCCAGAAATCCATACCAGACCCTTATCCGAGCACGCAACCTCGCAGGCCGCAGGAAAAGAGGAGGGGAAGAGAGTGTGCCCCCCCCCTCCTGAACTGTACCAGGCCACATGCCCTCAACATTGGGAGGGTGCTTTGGGGTAGCCCCCCAAAACACCTTGTCCCCATGTTGATGAGGACAATGGCCTAATCCCCACAACCCTGGCCGGTGGTTGTGGGGGTCTGCGGGCGGGGGGCTTATCGGAATCTGGAAGCCCCCTTTAACAAGGGGACCCCCAGATCCTGGCCCCCCCGGCCCAGACCTGAAGGGCCTGGTATGGAATTTAGGGGGGCTCCCAGGTCATTTGTTTTTTTTAATCTTGGTTCGGGGTTCCCCTTTGGGGAATTCCCATGCCGTTTTTATCAATGAACTTCTATGTGTATTGTCGGCAATGCAATAGCCGCGGGTAGTTTTAAATTAGTTTTTTCCTTCAAAATGTCATTTTGCTGTCAGACTGTTCTAAACACAGGAAACATGCGCCCCTTTACAGGCATACTATAGACACCCCCCAGGTACGAAATTTAAAGGGATATTACACTTTTATTGTTTGACTTCAAGCATTATTAAAATCACTGCTCCTGAAAAAACAGCCGTTTTTAAAACTTTTTTTTGCATTGATCCATGTCCCCTGGGGCAGGACCTGGATCCCCAAACACTTTTTATGACAATAACTTGCATATTAGCCTTTAAAATTAGCACTTTTGATTTCTCCCATAGACTTTTAAAGGGTGTTCCGCGGCATTCGAATTTGCCGCGAACACCCAAAATTGTTTGCTGTTCGGCGAACTTGCGAACAGCCAATGTTCGAGTCGAACATGAGTTCGACTCGAACTCGAAGCTCATCCCTAATCATCTGTAACTTTGTCAAATCTTGCATATGGTCACATTAACATGAGCTAAAATGTTTTAAGGTAAAAATAGTGCTAACGTTTATACACATTTTGGTGCCTAAAGTACCTTCTAGGTCAAATGAATGCTTCCTGCCCATCTAGGCCAACTGTATTGTAAAGTCCTTTGGATACTAGGCCCATGCTGCTTTTGTGTAAATCAAGATTATGTCCCACCCTACTTCTGTTATTCAAATGGTAAATTCCAGAACTTCAATGGGCAATAGAGGTGCTGGTATTTGACACATAAATGACAAAGGTAGGGCATAGTGCCAGAAGAGGAGAGATTTCACAACTTTGGTGGAAATCAAAATGTTATGCACAGTCCAGACCTGGGATTCAAAGGATCTCCATTGAAATACAAGATTAAATCTGAAAACTAGCAGAGACAATTAATATCAATACAAGATGCCTATTCTTTAGCGCTGTGGTTACCTTACAACCTTTTTAGGCTAAGTCAGGTTCTGGTAAAGTTACATCTATACATTGGTCAGGGTAATGCAAGCAACAGCTCTTCTGTAAAGCATCAGTGTACTTTAGGAGTATGACCACACTTTTCTGATGCCCCTATGAAGACCTTGCTCTACCAATCCTATGCAAATAACTTTCTAAAAGGACTAAGCATGAACTGGGGATCAATTAACGAGTTGTGTAAGTGTTTTGAATTTAAAGTGGGGGAGGAAATGTAGCAAAAAGCTACAAGATGAGACCTAAAATGGTTATCTACAGTAGAGCAACAAAACACCAATCCGGCCTTTTCTGTTACTGGATGGCATCCATTGCATTTTGTTTACATTATGTGCTAGTTTTTCTGAATCACAAGAAACTCAAGTGTTGAATGTTCCAGACAGTTTAACCCATTCCTCTAAAGAGGATACTTTTTACTAACATTTAAAATATTTTTAAATATAATAAAGTAGCACAGACCTGGCTGTATTATCCCAGGTTCCATTCCCTTCCCTGTGAGGCACATGGCAGCCAGACACACTGTAGTTCATAGGTACTTAAGTCAGAAAACAGGCAGTGTCTTTTTATGGTTTATTTGCTGGTTTAACATGGGTAGGGTGTAGGCAAGCCTTGGAATACTCCAAACTAAAATAAATGCGATGGAGAACACCTCTAGCTGTTCTATCACTTCATGGAGCAACCACCCTCTTGTATCTCGTCTTTGGTGGACTACAACTCAGAGGACCCCTTTTTCAAAGGCATAACCTGAGTCAGCAACAGGAGTGAACTTTCCCTAAGGTGACAAGATTAGTCTCTAGGATCCTTAAAGGCTAAGTTCACCTTTGTTTACCTTTTTTTCTGAATTCCAGCTTCCCTATGTACCAATATAGCATTAATGTACTTCTTTTGCAAAAAAATCAAAGCTTTCCAATTAATTCTAGACACTTACCTCACTGTCTTCATGGATGTTTCCAAACACTTATCCATTAATTCTGCTTTACTTCCTGGGCAGACTATAGGTCATGACACAGGAAGGAGTTGACCAGCTGACCTCATTAGCACACACCCTGCATCATCTACCCCCTTACCTACCCACCCATTTCCAGGTGCATATTTTTTAAATGAAATGCAATCAATCAGTGTTCACCCTTCTCAATAAATACACAGGCATCGATTTTTTTTCCTACTTTAACTTTAATCTTGCATAGATTGTTTATTTGTGTGCACGAAATGAGAGATGAGATACAAGCCTATGTGGAGCAAAGGCCTGCCTGATTGGATATAGAATGATTGGCTAGATAGGTGTTTCCTCCTATTATATAAATTTGGTAAATTGAAAGGAGATTGTACAATCAGATTGTAAAGTGTATGGCCACCTTTGTACACCTAAAATTACTAGTTGCGCTTTCAATGCCATTAACCCCTTCGCTGCGATGTCCGTACATCATATGGACCTAACAGCGGGGGCTATCACACACAATCTGGTGGCTGCATGCTGCAGCCACTGGGATTGTGTGTGAAACTGACAGGCAGACACCTGCCTGTCAGGTGAAAGCATTCGGGCAGCAACGCTGTCGCCTTATTGCTCTCACACACCCCCAGTACAGGCGCTCCCCCACATGCGCGTCCCCCACTATGCTTACCGTGCTTCGCTTGCCGATCTGTGGGCCCCGACATGACAGGTGCTAGCGGCTGCGGAGGAAGGAGTAGAGTAGACACACATCTGCTTTCCTCCCCTTCTTGCTGTGACCCGGAAAGGGACGTCCATGACGTCACTTTTGGGTCAGCATCTAGGTGTCCCCGGCTAACTCAGGAATATTTTACAATGCGATCTGCTTTGAAAAATATTCAGTGGAGTCCAATGGTGACATATAGGGTCTTTTAGACCCTGCATGTCTCATTAAAGAGAACCTGTCACCTAAACATCATCACATAGGGGACTTTTTGTCCTCTATGTGATTAAGAAAAAATAAATAAAATTAAGTCACACCCAAGCACATGAGACCCCCCCACCTCCACATATACGCACGTACGGATGTAAACGCATGCTTCGTGGGCACCTACACGTGAAAAAAAATTGATTGCGATACACATGTTACATATTGCCACGCACACCGGAGTGAGAGCAATAATTCTAGCACAAGACCTCCTCCATAACACTAAGCTGATACCTATAAGGACTTTTGAAGCATCGCCTATAGGAATTATAGGGTACTGAAATTTGTCGCCAATTCATGAGCACACACAAATTTAGGGTTTGGCATGTTCGGTATCTATTTACTCGGCTCAACCTCATCTTTTATATTTTACCAAAAATGTGGGTAATTTATTGTGTTTGTTTGCCCTAAAATTCACTTTAGTGTGTTTTTCCCTGAAATTTTGCGTTTCCTAAACCTTTGTGGTGATATTGTGTGTATGGCGATTGTTACATGTAGGGCAGCCCATTTAGGTGGATGGGCTGCCCTATGCATGATGAATGAAAATGCTCCAAAACGCCCCCCTCCACATATGAAAAAAAATACATGTGAGTTCCAGCAATGCAGAGATGTTAATGGGGCTTGACAGCTGTCCACTCCCTCCTATGTACTTGTATAAAGATGGCCATTCACTATGCAATCTGTACAATCTCTGTACAATTTTGTTTAGATGTATCTATCTATTCACTCTGTATCCAATCACAGGGCCTTGCACTACAGAGTTGATGGTAGATCCAAAGGAAATTGTACAATCAGATTGTATAGTGTATGTTGAGCTTTACAGAATCCAGTTTTCAATACCACAGCTCTGCTCCACATAGGCTGTTATCTCATCTCTCATTTCCTGCACACTTCAAAATGCCAAATAAATGATCTATACAAGATTAACATTAAGCTAGGAAAATAAAATTGATGCCTGTGTATTTAGGGAGAAGTGTGATCACTAATTTCATTCCATTTAACCACTCGCTGACCGCCTGACATACATGTACTGCTGCAAGTCGGCTCTATCGCGCAAAATCACAAATCGTTTTGGGCAAAAGCCACTAGGAGACATGTGCGCACCGCCAGAGGCATGATCGTGCGTTGATTGGACAGAGGGGGAGCCAATCAGCGTGTCCGGTAGACCCCATGTCCGCTCAGCCACCCGCGATTGTTACCGAGAAAGGCAGAATAGCAGTCTGACAGGGGAGAATATAGAAATCTTGTGTTCCCGCTAAGTGTCTTCTCCCAGTCAGAGCAACCCCCACACAGTTATCAAGCACCTAGGGACACATTTAACCCTTTGATCGCCCCTGATGTTAACCCCTTTCCTGACAGTGTCATTAGTACAGTAGCAGTGCATATTTTTAGCACTGATAACTGTCATATTGTCACTGGTCCCCAAAAAAGTGTCAAATGTGTGAGTTAGGTATCCAATTTGTCCGCCACAATGTCACAGTCCCTCTAAAAATTGCTGATTGCCACCATTACTAGTAAAAAAAATAAAAATAAATAAAAATGCTATAAAAATATCCCATAGTTTGTAGACACAATAACTTTAGCGCAAACCAATCAATATACGCTTATTGGGATTTGTTTACTAAAAATATGTAGCAGAATACATATTGGCCTAAATTGATGAAGAAATTTCATATTTTACATTTTTTTATTGAATGTGTTTTATAGCAGAAAGTAAAAAATACTGTTTTCTTTTTTCAAAATTGTCGGTCTTTTTTTTGTTTATAGCGCAAAAAATAAAAACTGCAGAGGTGATCAAAAACCATCAAAAGAAAGCTCTATTTGTGGGAAAGAAGGACATCAATTTTATTTGGGTACATCGTTGCACGACGGCGCAATTGTCAGTTAAAGTAACGCAGTGTCATATCGCAAAAAATGGCCTGGTCTTAAAGGGGAAAAACCTTCCGGGACTGAAGTCCTTCCTGTGTCATAACATATAGTATACCCAGGAATAGGGATGAGCTTTGAGTTTGAGTCGAATTCATGTTCGACTCGAACATCGGCTGTTCGCCAGTTCACTGAACGGCGAACAATTTGGGGTGTTCGCGGCAAATTCGAAAGCCGCAGAACACCCTTTAAAAGTCTACGGGAGAAATCAAAAGTGCTAATTTTAAAGGCTTATATGCATGGTATTGTCATAAAAAGTGTTTGGGGACCTGGGTCCTGCCCCAGGGGACAAGGATCAATGCAAAAAAATGTTTTAAAAACTGACGTTTTTTCAGGAGCAGTGATTTTAATAATGCTTAAAGTGAAACAATAAAAGTGTAATATTCCTTTAAATTTCATACCTGGGGGGTGTCTATAGTATACCTGTAAAGGGGCGCATGTTTCCCGTGTTTAGAACAGTCTGACAGCAAAATGAGATTTCAAAGGAAAAAAAGTAATTTAAAACTACTTGCGGCTATTAATGAATTGACGGTCCGACAATACACATGAAAGTTCATTAATAAAAACGGCATGGGAATTCCCCACCAAAATATTAAAAAAAAATGACGTGGGGGTCCCCTAAATTCCATACCAGGCCCTTCAGGTCTGGTATGGATTTTAAGGGGAACCCCGCGCCAAAATTTTAAAGAAAAATGGCGTGGGGTCCCCCCAAAAATCCATACCAGACCCTTATCCAAGCACGCAACCTGGCAGGCCGCAGGAAAAGAGGGGGATGAGAGAGCGCCCCCCCTCCTGAACCGTACAAGGCCACATGCCCTCAACATTGGGAGGGTGCTTTGGGGTAGCCCCCCAAAACACCTTGTCCCCATGTTGACTGGGACAAGGGCCTCATCCCCACAACCCTTGCCCGGTGGTTGTGGGGGTCTGCGGGCGGGTGGCTTATCAGAATCTGGAAGCCCCCTTTAACAAGGGGACCCCCAGATCCCAGCCCTCCCCCCTGTGTGAAATGGTAAAGGGGTACAAAAGTACCCCTACCATTTCACAAAAAATGTGTCAAAAATGTTAAAAATGACAAGACAGTTTTTGACAATTCCTTTATTTAAATGCTTCTTCTTTCTTCTATCTTCTTTCTTCTAGCTTCTATCTTCTTTCGGTTTCTTCCTCCATCTTCTTCTTCTGGTTCTTCTGGTTCTTCCTCCGGTGTTCTCATCCGGCATCTTCCTCCACGGAGTTGGCGTCTTCTTCCCCTCTTCTCCTCGGGCCGCTCCGCATCCATGATGGCATGGAGGGAGGCTCCCGCTGTGTGACGCTTCTCCTCTTCTGACGGTTCTTAAATAACGGCATTCCCCGGGACATCAGAGGGGGGCGGGGTCACCCGTTACGTAACCCCATCTCTTCTGACGTCATGGGGAATGCCACAGGAAAGTCCCCGTCAAGTCCCCGTGCGTCAGAGGGGGCGGAGTCACTGGGTGGCCCCGCTCCCCCATTATTTAAGAACCGTCAGAAGAGGAGAAGCATCACACAGCGGGAGCCTCCCTCCATGCCATCATGGATGCGGAGCGACCCGAGAAGAAGAAGGGAAGAAGACGCCAACTCCGTGGAGGAAGATGCCGGATGAGAACACCGGAGGAAGAACCAGAAGAACCAGAAGAAGAAGATGGAGGAAGAAACCGAAGGAAGATAGAATATAGAAGATAGAAAATAGAAGATAGCAGAAAGAAGATAGAAGAAAGAAGAAGCATTTAAATAAAGGAATTGGCAAAAACTGTCTCTTGTCATTTTTAACATTTTTGACAGTTTTTTTGTGAAATGGTAGGGGTAAGTACCCCCTTACCATTTCACACAGGGGGGAGGGCCGGGTTCTGGGGGTTCCCTTGTTAAAGGGGGCTTCCAAATTCCGATAAGCCCCACACCCGCAGACCCCCACAACCACCAGGCAAGGGTTGTGGGGATGAGGCCCTTGTCCTCATCAACATGGGGATAAGGTGTTTTGGGGGGCTACCCCAAAGCACCCTCCCAATGTTGAGGGCATGTGGCCTGGTACAGTTCAGGAGGGGGGGCGCTCTCTCATCCCCCCTCTTTTCCTACGGCCTGCCAGGTTGCCTGCTCGGATAAGGGTCTGGTATGGATTTTTGGGGGACCCCACGCCATTTTTAAAAAAAATTTTGGCCGGGGTTCCCCTTCATATCCATACCAGACCTGAAGGGCCTGGTATGGAATTTAGGGGACCCCCACGTAATTTTTTTTAAATATTTTGGTGGGGAATTCCCATGCCGTTTTTATTAATGAACTTTCATGTGTATTGTCAGCCCGCAAATTAATTAATAGCCACAAGTAGTTTTACATGACTTTTTTCCTTTGAAATGTCATTTTGCTGTCAGACTGTTCTAAACACAGGAAACATGCGCCCCTTTACATGCATACTATAGACACCCCCCAGATACGAAATTTAAAGGGATATTACACTTTTATTGTTTCACTTTAAGCATTATTAAAACTGCTCCCGAAAAAACGCCCGTTTTTAAAACTTTTTTTTGCATTGATCCATGTCCCCTGGGGTAGGACCCAGGTTCCCAAACACTTTTTATGACAATAACTTGCATATAAGCCTTTAAAATTAGCACTTTTGATTATTCATGTTTGTGTCCCATAGACTTTAACGGTGTTAGCATGTTCGAACAAATTTTTTGCCTGTTCGCAAGTTCTGGTGCGAACCGAACAGGGGGGTGTTCGGCTCATCCCTACCCAGGAGGTAAGGCAGAAGTAATGGATAATTGTTTGTAAACATTCTTGAACACCGTTAGGTACTCGTCTGTAGAATTAATGGAAAGCATTGATATTTTTGCAAAAGAAGTACATTAATGCTATATTGGTACATAGGGGAGCTGGAATTAAGAAAAAAAAAGTGACAAAGGGAAACTTAACCTTTAAGGCTTGTACTCACTGTGCCCTGGGTACTTTAATGCTCTTTTGTAGTACCAGTAAGCCTCTGTACGGGATGCTACCAAGTCAGATCCTCTTTGGACTTCCTGCACTGCTTTTTAAGGATTTTGAATGTGGGTCCCTGAACTCTAGCTGGACCTGGGACCCAGATAGATTTCTTCTAATCTGCAGCTAGCAGCCCAGAGGGCTTAACCCCTTAGGTTGGGTCATCTCCCATAGGAATAAGGCCTTGCTGTTCTACGCCCCAGATTATTTATGCACACCACAGCCCCCTGCTGGTCGATTCCGATCAGAGATTGTCTGAGGCTGCATGAATATGCAGGGTCTACCTCTCCCACCCACTATACTCTAGAACTTACTGGAATGCAGGGGGAAGTAGTTAAACCTACACCAGCAGAACCTAGAACAGCCAAAAGCAATTAAACTCTGCTCCTCTTTTACAGGGGAGCCAAAAACTAAATTTGCCTCAACTGTACCAACCTAGCTAGGAGGGTGCTACAATAAAATTTTACATTCAGAAACATGAACTCTGAATGAATATACTATGTATTCCTACCACACAAATACGATACATTGTGAGAGCAAGTCAGCATGTATTAGCGTGTGTGATTGTAGGAGTATATATGTATATGTGTGCATAATTTCACATAATTTCAAATATCTTCTCTTTTCAGCAAAACTAGATTATTGTCTGTTTCTGCATGTTATGCAATGTTTTCATTTAAAATGGGTGCTGCAAAAGCTTTTCTTTGTGCAGAACAAATTCCCTAAGATAACAAGCTTACTTTCTGCATTTTAGTAGGTATGCATGATGATTAATATGCTTACAACTTTTAACAGTTTTTGTTCTTCCTATATGACTGGGGCTCTGTGTATTGGAGTAAAAGCAGAGGGTATTGTAGGGGAAATGATTAGCAGTATGTACAGCAGCTTAGTCACTCTATATACAAGGAGGGGATTTCAGATATCAGATGAAGCATGACTGCTATGATCACACTGCAGTTAGTGTTTGTTTATCTAGAACAATGAAGTGACCTGCCAATTACTGGAAGAACATTCCTCAATCTTTTATGCAATGCCAAGCTTAATCTTAAAGCTGCCTCATGAGAGAGAAACCAGATCAACTTGTATTTCAGTGAAGCAGGTGTAATACAATTACCGGTATATACTTTTGTAACTTCTAATGCCTTCACACCACAAAAGCAACTTAGACCTTTGTTTAAAAGCAACATATCTAAGCAATATCTACTAAAATTGCTTAATTAGCCCATAAACTAATTGTAAAGTGTATGCCAGAGCAAAATAAAAAAAAGACATATGCAGTACATAACTGCGATACATGCATGCTTGCCATTGTTTTTCCCTTTGAAGACCCTGCAAGTTAAAATGCTTGTTAAGTCAGCCATACATGGATTGAAATGTGGCTGATTCAGTAGGGACTAGCTGAATTTCGATCCATGTATGGGCACCCTAATTGTACACAAGTTGATCTACCAATTGACTTCTGTACAACCAGCCTGTTGGATTTTTGCCAAATGATCAGTGCCACCAACTATAGCCGGCAACACTGATCATTGTATTCTGGTGGCGGGGAAGGCTTCTTGCCATCAGAACACAATAGCACAGAAGGAGGAATCAGATCTTTTTTTTTCGTTCAACTCTCTTTTTAACCACTTCAGATCCGCGCTATAGCCAAATGACGGTTACAGCACGGACCTACTTTGCCAGGAGGGCATCAATGGACGTCCTCCCGTGCTCGAGTGGGCTGCGCGCCCCCTGCAGGGGGCGAGCCACGCGCTCTGTGAACAGTGAGTCTATAAGACTCGCTGCATCACAGATTGGAGTAAGGGGTCGATCCCAACCCCTTACCACGTGATCAGCTGTCAGCCAATGACAGCTGACCATGTGATGTAAACAGAGCCGGTAATAGCGTGAGGAGAAAAAAAAAGCCGATCACCAGCAGCTGTCAGAAGGACATCAGCCCCCATCAAAGAGAACAGCTGCCAGCTCATCTGTGCCCACCTGTGCCATCTGCCAGTGACACCTACCAGTGCCCACCAGTGCCACCTACCAGTGCCCCCAGAGTTTCAGCCATCAGTGCCACCTATCAATGTCACCAATCAGTGCCTTATCAACAGTGCTGCCCATCAGTGTCACCTACCAGTGCCCATCAGTGCCACCTATCAGTGACATCTATCAGTGGTACCTATCAGTAACACCTATAAGAGCCCATCAGTGCCACCCATCAGGGCCCCCATCAGCGTCATCTTATCAGTGACCATCAGTGCCACCTAATCTGTGCCCATCAGTACCACCTTATCTGTGCCCATCATTTCCCGCCTTATCTGTCCCCATCAGTGCCACCTTATCTGTGCCTATCAGTGCCCATCAGTGCAGCCTATCAATGGCTATCAGAGGCGCCTCATCAGCGCATATCAATGAAGGAGAAAAAATATCTGTTTGCAAAATTTATTAAAAAACTATGAAACATGAATTTTTTTCACAGTTTTATGTCTTTTTTTGTTTGTTTAGTAAAAAATAAAAACCCCAGCGGTGATTAAATACCACCAAAAGAAAGCTCTATTTGTATGAAAAAAATATAAAAATTTAATTTGGGTACAATGTTGCATGACCGCGCAATTGTCATTCAAAGAGTGACAGCACTGAAAGCTGAAAATTGGTCTGGGCTGGAGGGGGGTTTAAGTGCCCAGTAAGCAAGTGTTCCTGCACCTATTCTCTGAGACAAAAAGCTCTGTATATATATATATATATATGTATATATATATATAAGTGCTTGAGCTTTAGGTTGCACACCTGCAGTTGGCTTCACACACCTATGCAGTGATGGCATAATACCAAGTTGACTTTAGTGAAGAGGAGAGAGGAGATAATGGTGGGTATGTGACCATACCTGTGTGCCCAATAGTAGAGAGGTAGAAATATAAGTAAAATAGCAAACACAGTGAGGCAGGATGTCACATTTGCCTCCTGCAGCCTGCTTTCAGCAGGCTGCCACCATTTGCATGTCTGGTTTCTATGAGCACACACAGCCACCATTAGTACATCCCGCTACCTGCCACTGTTAACATCTCCTGCCACTTACATTAGCAATTTGAATGTGGCACCCACAATTTTATAGCAGCTGCTTCACAATTTCAAATGCTGTGACATTTTTTTAAAGGGCCCATCCTGTGCTCTGCAAGGATTTTTTGTGAAGTTATGTTTGGGCACCAATCACATCTAAAACCCATTTTTTTGCAGCCATGTCACAATTACAGATATGGTGCATGTTTGTTAAAGCAGTGTCCATCCTGTGCGCTACCAGATTTTTTGTGTTGGGTTTACCATGTTTGGGCACCAGCAACACCCATCATTAATATTTTCACCGTGTGGCACAAAATATACAATGTTTGACTAGGTCAATACTCTTCTCTTCAAGAAATTTTATGTTGTGGAACTTTGACTCTACATGAAATATGCAAAGCCTACTTTTTAAAAAGCTTCCTTTACAGAGGTAGAAATTGTTGAATTTTTGGGTGTGGGTAAATTACTTTGTTAGCCATTATTTTTGGGTACCATTGCAGTGCTTCATCAATAATAATACACAACATTTTATTTTTCCACATACTGATCCCCCAGCTGTGAAATTTGGAATACACACTCTTTAAAGTAGTGTGGCCTAACAGTGAAACCTTACATAAAAACTATCTGGTCTCATTCTTTACCTCCCTTAAATATGTCCTGAAGATGTACAGTAAAACAATAATGTGAAGCAAAATATCTATTGCACATCTAGGTATACTATTGAAGTGTCATCAAGGGCTTGCTGACGTAACACATACAATAACTGCAATTAAACATCATGCACTACATTGAAAGGAGATGTTAACCATCTTCTTCACAGTGGCCTATTTGAAATGATAACAATAACCCAATAGAAGGGATCATGAAATGGCTGCCATAGAATGGAGGGGTCTTATAAGGTTGATGAGCACTATTTTTGATCTGTGCAGAAAATCAATATGATTTCTAGATTATGTCTCAGAAAAATAAAAGTCTACTGGATGAATAAGGAGGAGCTTCTCTCTCTGAAACTGTTATAATATTTACAGTATGTCATATCTCCACAAAAATACAATCTAATTTATCTATTTAAAGTTAAATATGAATGCTCAGTTCTTCAGAGATAGTGGCCGCTCCAAGAAGAGTAAAGGCTGTGCTGCCAAGTACTTTAATTTTTCAATCTACTGTATGGAAAAAAAAATTGTAATGTGCAATCTAATTGTTCTCTAATGCCCCGTACACACGGTCGGATTTTCCGACCGAAAATGTGTGATAGGACCTTGTTGTCGGAAATTCCGACCACGTGTAGGCTCCATCACACATTTTCTATCGGATTTTCCGACACACAAAGTTTGAGAGCAGGCTATAAAATTTTCCGACAACAAAATCTGTTGTCGGAAATTCCGATCGTGTGTACACAAATCCGACGGACAAAGTGCCACGCATGCTCAGAATAAATAAAGAGATGAAAGCTATTGGCCACTGCCCCGTTTATAGTCCCGACGTACGTGTTTTACGTCACCGCGCTTAGAACGATGGGATTTTCTGACAACTTTGTGTGACCGTGTGTATGGAAGACAAGTTTGAACCAACATCCGTCGGAAAAAATCCTAGGATTTTGTTGTCGGAATGTCCGAACAAAGTCCGACCGTGTGTACGGGACATTACTCTAACAAATATTCTGAACTGTTTTAAAAAGGTGTGTATGAAATCTGTAAAATGTGTCCTCCACCATTTTTTTTTGGGGGGGGGGGGTTCAAATATGGTTACTCTCTCCCTTATAAATTGTGACTTTAACAATGAAGACTTCAAAGATCGGTTGCAAAGATTTATACTGTTCATTGTACAAAACAAAGGCACAGATTTGCAATTTTCTTGTGTAAATTTCCTGCCTGCTTTATAACTCCAAATTGCAAACATTCCGCACCGCTTTGTTTGTTGTGTTGCTAAGCTGTATGCTTTTTCCCTCTTAAATTGAATTGTTCATTTCCTGTTGGTAAGTGCTATCTAGCTGTGGAGCCCAAAAACACAGCTTTTCTCCTAATTCTAAATGCCTGGTCAAGCTCTCATTAATTGGGGCCTGTCCAAACAAGCTTTTTAGCTGAGGTGCCATCCTCAGTATCCAAAAAATACACTAATATTTATTTTTAATGGATGCTAACACTATCTATGGTGCAAACCCATATACTAGTTCTATCACTGGTGTTCAAAAAGACACTTTTTTTTCAGATGCTAAATGCCAGCTCAAGCACTCAGAAATTGCCGCTTGTCCAAATATTCTAGACTTTTAAGATGTGGTGCAAATCTGTATGACATTTGTCAGTGTTCAAAAAGGCACAATTTTTTCAGATGCTAAATGCCCATTCAAGCTATCAGAAATTGTGACCTTTACAAACAGGCTTTTTTGCTGTGGTGTGAACCTGTATGCTATTTTCATCTATGGTTTAAAAAAAGATCCTTTTTAATGGAATGCTAAATGCCTGCTCAAGTTCTCAGAAACTGTGGCCTGTTGTCATGTACCTGGTCAGAGGCCAAAGTACTGAGAGGGCTTCCCTGAAGAGGGCTGAGTGCAGAGCTCCCCTGATGGTAATAGTAAGTGCTATGCTCAAAGAAGCAGGGTTGCCAGCTGCGACAGGCTGAATTGATGAGGAGATGTCCATTGGATGGTGGCTGACGAGCAGGATGTGCTGCTGGGCAGGAGTCCCTCAGGAGTACCAGATGAGACTTGGCAGAAGGGAGAGCCAGGAGCAGGGTCAGGAGCCAGGCCAGTAGTCATGCACGGGATATCAGCCAGTAGTGAAGCCGCAAGCAGAATCAGGAGTCAGCCAGGGTCATACACTGGGAATCAGGCAGCAACAGAGTCAGAAGAGCCAGCCAAAGGTCAAACACGGATCAGCAGGCAGAAGCGGTGTTGATGTAACAAGCTGAGGGTCAAAGCCAGGAATTGAGACAAGACAGGTCAAAGGCAAGCCAGGTTGGTAACAGGGAATCCAATAATAGCAGAAACTGGAACACAGGAACACATGGGGAAGCTGAAGATCATCCAGCAACTAGTGAATCATGCTGGTGGCTTTAAATAGACCACTGGGTGCCAGTATCACATTGCGTTCGCCTTGGCGCAATTGCTTATTAGTCCTTTGCATTGGCGAACGCCTATATGCCAATATGAGGTTTCGTTGGGCATCAGCAGATCTGCCAGTTCTTCTGCAAACCGTTCTCTGGCACCTGTCCAAATGCTGTAGACTTTTTTGTATCATACATCTGATAATTATAAGCGGTGACATCGCTTACCAATAGCAACTCAATGTGTAATCAAAACAAAAATTGCCAAACTGAAATACAATTAATCATCCAAATAAAAGTTCCTAATTATTCAATAATCCACATGTGTATATGCTCAGTGCTCATAACATTGCATAATCAGTTTTGTGCCAAAGAAGAAGTGCTGGTAAAGTAGTGTTCCCAGGTGGGATAGCTCCAGACAGAGGAAGAATCCTGACATTAAGGATAACACACCACACTCATTGGATTTTATTGACCCCTTGTTTTGCCAAGGATTGGGGAGACCACCTAAGGAGGAGCAGAGCTGCACCTAACCAGGAGTGGATGCAAAGAGCACTATATTGACTCACTTGGTAAAACAAAGGGGCAATAAAATCTGTGCAGTGCAGTATGTTATCCTTAACCTCAGGATTCTTCCTCTGTCTGTAGCAATCTCACCAGGGACCACCTCTTTACCACTTTACCAGCACTTCTTCTTTGGCACAAAATTTATTATGCAATGTTATGAAGACTGAGCACATACACATGTGGACTATTCAGTAATTAAGAACTTTTTATTGGATGATTCAATTTATTTCAGTTTGGCAATATTTGTTTTCTGTACACACTGAGTTGCTGTTAGTAAGTGCTGTCACCCCTTACAATTAGGGGATATATGATACATGTTTTGTGGGGCGATCTATCTAGGCAGCAGCTACCTTTGTCATTTTATAAGTTTGTTATACTTTGATTACCATAAGCGCAGGTATGTTTTGGTACACTGTAGAGTTTTAAGCCGTGGTACAAATGCTATATCCATTGTAATGCCCCGTACACACGGTCGGACATTCCGACAACAAAATCCTGGGATTTTTTCCGACGGATGTTGGCTCAAACTTGTCTTCCATACACACGGTCACACAAAGTTGTCAGAAAATCCAATCGTTCTAAACACGGTGACGTAAAACACAAACGTCGGGACTATAAACGGGGCAGTGGCCAATAGCTTTCATCTTTTTATTTATTCTGAGCATGCGTGGCACTTTGTCCGTCGGATTTGTGTACACACGATCGGAATTTCCGACAACGGATTTTGTTGTCGGAAAATTTTATAGCCTGCTCTCAAACTTTGTGTGTCGGAAAATCCGATGGAAAATGTGTGATGGAGCCTACACGTGGTCGGAATTTCCGACAACAAGGTCCTATCACACATTTTCATTTGGAAAATCCGACCGTGTGTACGGGGCATTAGTGTTCAAAAAAGACACATTTTTTTTCAGATGCTAAGTGCCCGCTCAAGCTCTCAGAAATTGCAACCAATACAAACAGGCTTTTTAGCTGTGGTGAAACCTGTATGCTATTTCCTTGTCAAAAAGGTTTTTATTAGTTGAGCATAAAAGTTTAATACAATTAGGTACAATAAGTACTAATAATATAATATGACAGAAATGATAAATGGTACAACTCATTGGCTTATTAATTCATTACAACCAGGTAAT
The DNA here is from genome assembly GCA_037952925.1 of Lithobates clamitans. Taxonomy (NCBI): domain Eukaryota; kingdom Metazoa; phylum Chordata; class Amphibia; order Anura; family Ranidae; genus Lithobates; species Lithobates clamitans. The sequence goes on from JBBGZY010000135.1 coordinate 2,380,688, forward strand.
CAATACAATATCTTCATTTAACATTTGGTTACTGTCTGACCAAGGGAATGAAGGAGATTTTATGTTAAAATAAATTGTCTTATTAGTTGGACCAGAGCTTTGGAGATATTGTTTTATTAAATAATTACATAGGTATATATAGTAAAAATGAGTTTAAGATGTAAGAAAGAGGAAAGGAAAGAATAGTAGGAAAGATAGAAATAGAAGAGAAAGAGTCCACAGGATTGATCCAGGTAACATGGCATGACTTTGTTGATATTAAGAACGCTATATTGTTATAATAATGGGGTGAAGAGTTTCCTTAGCTACCACGGATTAAGAATTGAATTATCAAATATTGGCGATAAATGATACTTAATCCAAGGGTTCCAAGTTTTTTCAAATATAGGAATTTGGTCTCTTTCTATTGCCAGCATTTTGGCATGTGACATGAAAGTGTTTAATCTGTGTTTGGTCTCGGGTATTTCCAAGTTGGCAGACCTCCATGCTTTTGCAACCGTCTGTTTTGCAGCAGTGAGGAGTTGAGTACAGAGTTTAAATTGATTATGTGTGAGACAATCTGGTTTTAAGTTGAGTAAGGCTATGACAGGATCTGGTTGCAATTTTAGTTCAAACATTCTGGAGGCAGTTTCAAATATTTTTCCCCAAAACATTTGTACCGTCGGACAGGACCACCATATATGCATATGAGTGCCTGGATCTGAACTGCCCCGAAAGCATTGAGCTGCTTGGGTTGGCGCAAATTTGGCCAACCTGGAGGGTACAAGGTACCAATGAGTTAGAACCTTATAGTTAGTTTCTATCGCCAGAATGTTTGGTGAAGAAGATTTAGTTGCAGTCCAGATTTTAGACCAATCAGCCATATCCAATGATTTTTCCAAGTCCTCCTCCCATTTCCGGGTGGTTTTTTGAGGCCAGGATTCGTTGAAATTTGTGAATATATGGAAGAAATCATACCTCTTGAGTGGGGGTCTTTTAGGCATACTGATTCAAAATGAGTGATTTGGGACATTGAGGTATTTGTGCTTATCAAAGGTGAATAGAAATTTTTAATTTGAAGGTATCTAAATAGTTCAGAGTGTGGTAGCTTATAGGTATCGCAGAGGGTAGGAAAGGTGAGGAAGGAGGTGGAAGAAATCAGTTTATTTAGCCGAGTAATGTCTAAAGAGGTCCAAGCTTTGAATGATTTAGGGGAGACCCATGCTGGATAAAAAGCAGGGTTTTTGAGGAAGGATAAAAGAGGGTTATGAGGAGATTGTAATTGGTGTTTAAATTTGAGCTTATCCCATAAGGATAGAAAGTATTTGGTGATAGGATTACATAGATTCTTCCGATCTTTGGAGTGGAGCCATAATAGATTTGAAATAGAGAGTGGGTCGCATTCTGAAGCTTCTATTTTTACCCATAAGGGTATTTCTTGTGTTGCATGGTATTTAGATAGGCTGGCAATGTGTGCTGCACTGTAATAGTTTGCAAAGTTCGGAAAGCCAAGGCCTCCCTTGATTTTTGGCAGGTGTAATGTGTGTAAAGATATGCAGGGTTTGATGGAGACCCAGATAAAAGTTGTTGATCTTTTTTGTATTATTCTTAAATAGTGAGGAGGGATTGAGATTGGCAAAACTCTAAATAAGTAAAGCAGTTTTGGCAGATTGTCATTCTTACTGCGTTAATTTTGCCTATCCATGATAATGGAAGATGTGTCCATTGCTGTAGGAGTTTTGTAATCTGTTTCAGGATTGGGGGGTAGTTTGCTGAGAAGAGGTCATGGTGAGAGGCTGTTAAGTGAATTCCTAGATAGGGAATTGACCTTTCAGCCCAAATAAATGGAAGTGCATGTTTTACCGAGTCCAATTCCACTTTGGAGAGAGATATATCCAGGGCTATGGATTTTTTAGGATTTATTGAGAGACCTGAAATCATCACAAAATTATTGAGAATGGGCAGGAGATTGGGTCCAGAAATTTGTGGAGATGACAGAAATAGTAAAATGTCATCTGCAAATAAAGATAATTTGTGTTGGTATCCAGCGGTTTCTATACCAGTGATAGTCGGGACTGATCGAATTTGTTGAGCTAAAGGTTCTATTAGGAGGGCAAATAAGAGAGGGGAAAGTGGACATCCTATATTAAAAGAATTCGATTTGTAACCCGCATATTTGATATATATTTAAGTTTGTTGTAAAGTGCTTCAATCCATGTCAAAAAGTGGGGTCCAAAACCCCATTTTTGTAGTGCGTATCGTAGATAAGGCCATGATACAGAATCAAAGGCCTTTTTTATATCGAGTGAAATGAAACAAGAAGGAATATGGCGTGCTTTAGCTATTTTTGCTAATAAAACTGCTTGACGTACATTGTCGCCAGCTTGGCCTGTTGGCATGAAGCCTACTTGGTCCCTGTGGATTAGATTGCCTATGATCTTGTTTAGTCTTTTTGCTAAAATTTTTGCTAGAATTTTGATATCTAGATTCAAAAGGGATATTGGACGGTAATTTGTGCAAGAGGTGTCATCAGTGAGAGATTTGGGGATCATGCAAACTATGGCAGTTAGTGATTCTTGTCTAAAAGATTTTCCCTCTAGTAACACATTAAAAGCATCAGCTAACATAGGTGATAGGGTGTCTATAAAAGTTCTATAATATAAGGTAGAGTAACCATCCGGGCCTGGTCTCTTATTTATCTTCAGTTCACTTCAATGATTTGACGGTGATTTGAGTGTTTGAGCATAATATCTGGGAGATACCATGTGGGGTCATGGCCTTTGGGTATAGTAGAGTTAATTGAAGTGAGTACTGCGTTATGGTCAGACCATGGGATAGGAATTATGTCGGCTGTAAGTATTTCTGGAATCATGCCAATTGTTAGGAATATATGATCAATTCGTGTTGAAGTTTGATGGGGATGGGAGTAATATGTGTATCTACATTTTGTGGGATTACACTCTCTCCATGTGTCTACTAAGTTATATTTGGATAACAATTGGGAAAAAGACATTTTGAATGTTTTATTGGATAGAGTGTAAGGGGATTTATCCAGAAATGGAAGGAGGACCTGATTGGAGTCTCCACACAAAATAACTGTTCCTATTTTATGATCATTCACAACTTGTAGTAAGTGTGATAAGAACGGGTTTGGTTTTTTGTTAGGCGCATAGTATGAGATGACAGTAACTGGTTTATTCATTATTTGTCCTGTAAGAATTATGTAGCGTCCTTCTGGGTCATTAATTTGAGATTGGAGAATAAATGGAGTAGAACAATGAAAGGCTATGAGGGTACCTCTTTGTTTAGAGGTAGCCGAGGCTGTAAAAATTTGTGGATAAAAATGGGACATAAATTTAGGAGTAGAATTTTTTGTAAAGTGTGTTTCTTGTAAACAAACTATGTGAGCCTTTCGGGCATGAAATGTACGAAAAGCCTTGGTTCGTTTCTGCGGTATATTAATTCCCTGAACATTCAGGGATAGAATGTTTAGTGGTGCCATGGTAACCGAATGGAGAAGTGAGACTTACCAAATAGCGTGTTGTTCCAGTTAAATGGGTCAATCCATGTGGACTTGAAGAGTGAGAAGAGGAGGAAAATATAAATAAATGCTGAGGTGAGAAAGAGAAAGAAAACAGAAGCGGTTAAAGAATATCTTATATAAGATATTATAAAGAAATGTACAGACACTTCCCGTGAGAAGGGATAGAGATCACCCTCAGGGAAAAAAGTGCAACCGTCAGACTTCCACATATTATAAGTGGAAGAATGAGAGAGGCAGAATAGGGCACACGGATCTCCTGTACCTGGGAGAAGAGCCTTCCAATGAGAACATGACCAAGATGTTCCTAACAATACACCACACAATCTAGGATAAATTTTGGAAACGGGATCCAACAAAATTAAGGAGGGGAAAACTGGGGAAGTGGGAAATTTGAGAATGTTACTAAGCATTTTCAAGATCCCATGGTAAAGTGTGTATCAGGCTGTAATAATGAAGAAGGGAACTGGAGTATTGTCAGGAGATCGGGAGCGTCTCCGCTCGCCGAGCTCCGGTGCGCATGCGCGGCGGACTGGCGTTTCGCCGCACACCCGTCCGCGGCCTGATGGTGCGGTGCGTGCGGGTGCACGGCGGTCCCCGTGTGCGCGCCATCGCCCGTGCGGGTACCCGGTAGCGCGTCACACTGACGCGCTCGCTGGAGGGGAGACTATTTCTGACGGCGCCAGCGCCCAGTCGGGTTGCTGGTTCGTCGTCAGCTGTCCCCAGTGAAACCTGTGTCTATCTGTCTGCTGAAAGTGTACCAAACCCCTGGCCTGTTTAACCTCTACTCTGTTGATTGCCTGATACCCTGACCTCTGCCTGCACAACGGACTTGCCTATGCTGATTGCCTGATACCCTGACCTCTGCCTGTATAACGGACTTGCCTATGCTGATTGCCTGATACCCTGACCTCTGCCTGTATAACGGACTTGCCTACACTGATTGCCTGATACCCTGACCTCTGCCGGTATAACGGACTTGCCTACACTGATTGCCTGATACCCTGATCTCTGCCTGTATTACGGACTTGCCTATGCTGATTACCTGATACCCTAAACCTCTGCCCGCATTAACGGACTTGTCTCTGCCTGATACCTGGTCCGGACCATTGGTCCCATGCGGATTCCAGTGCACCAGATCTCCATCTACGGATCTCCTGCCTACCGGAAGCCCGTGCCTCCGCGTGCCCCCAGCTCTCTGTACCCACTTCGGGGGTCTGGGTGCGCATGGTCGCAAGGGTAAGCCGCTCTCAGCATCTCGGCCTCGGTGAGTATTAGTCCGTGACAGTACGAACCAGCCAGATGTCCAAGGCCGACAGAGCGCGCTCTCCTCTGGAGATCCTGTGCCAACAGGTGTCTACTCTTGCCGATTCAGTGCAAAAGTTACAGGAAGGTTATACCCAAATTGATAACCGCCTTCAGCAGATCACAGGGTCACTACCCTCTGCAGCCGCAGCTCCCGCACCCAGCTATGGGGGTTAGCTCCCTCAGGCTACCGCCAACCCCACCGTCGTCATGGCACTTCCGGAACCCAGGGTTCCCACACCGAAATGGTTCTCAGGGGACCGCAAGAAGTTTTGGGCCTTCAAAAATGCATGCTTCCTCTACTTCGCCCTCCAACCGAGAACCTTTTCTTCAGAGATTGTTAAGGTGGGATTTGCAATTTCTCTTCTGTCTGAAGAACCCCAAGCTTGGGCCCACGGCTTAATGGAACAGAGCAGTCCTGTTCTTAACACAATCGAGGCCTTCTTTGAGAGTATGTCTCAGCTCTATGACGACCCGCAATGTATGGCTACAGCTGAGGCCATTCTGCACCATCTGTCCCAAGGAAGAAGACCCATCGAAGACTATACGGTGGAATTCCGTAAATGGGCGGCCGAAACAAATTGGAACGAGCCAGCCCTACGCTACCAGTACCGCCAAGGCTTGTCCGAGTTACTCAAGGAGGAATTAGCTAGGATGGAAACCCCTGCTTCCCTGGAAGAACTCATCCAAGCGGCTACAAAACTGGATAGGCGACTGCGGGAGCGACGCTCAGAGCGCTTCCAAGGTCCACGTCCCACTTAGGCGTTACCAAGACCCCACTTAGCGAAGACTCCGACCTCAACTCCGGCTGTCACTGCACCGGTCCCTGAGGTCGAACCGATGCAGCTCGGCCCGCTAACCTCTGAAGAGAAGCAACGCAGACGACAGTCCAACCTGTGTCTCTACTGCGGAGGAGCCGGACATTTCCTGCGCAGCTGTCCGATCAGGCCCAGTAAGTCCTCTCAGCCAAATGTATTGAACTATCCAAACAATAGTATCCCAAAGACTTATGTGATGTTGTTTATCTCCCTACAGCTTCCGGGAGGGGAGACCTGCTTGCAGGCCATCATTGATTCCGGAGCATGCAGTTGCTTCATAGATTCTGCCTTGGCGCACAGTCTGAACATCCCTCTGCAAACCAAAGATCAATGCCTATGGGTACATCTGGCCGATGGATCCCTTCTTCGCACAGGACCCATCACCCAGGAAACCCAACCCATTCCGGTAACCACTGATTCCGGCCACCGGGAGTTTTTACGGCTCGACCTGATTCACTCACCCATCTTCCCAGTTATACTAGGCTTGCCCTGGTTACAGGCTCATGACCCACAAATTAAATGGAGCACTAAGGCGGTATCCTTCCCTTCTCAGTATTGCTCCCAACATTGTCTTCTCATGGCTCCTAAAGTTTGTGCTACGATTGCTGCTCCACCAGGCAACCTCCAGCATGTTCCCTCCGAGTATCTTGAATCTTCAGTAAACAGATGGCTGACCGCCTACCCCCCCATCGTTCCTATGACTGCCCAATCGACCTCCTGCCTGGGTCCGAGATCCCATTCGGTCGGATATTCCCTCTCTCAGAAGCCGAGCTAGAAGCTCTTAAACAATATATAGACGAAAACCTCAAGAAAGGCTTCATCCGTCCCTCATCCTCACCTGCTGGAGCAGGTATCTTTTTCGTTGGGAAAAAATATGGTACCTTAAGACCCTGTGTAGATTATCGGCAGCTCAACAATATCACTGTTAAGAACCGGTATCCTCTACCCCTCATTCCCGAGCTGTTCCAACGGTTCCGATCAGCTAAGGTATTCTCGAAACTTGACCTCCGGGGGGGCCTACAATCTTGTCAGGATCAGGTCTGGGGATGAGTGGAAGACAGCTTTTAGGTACAGATTCGGGCATTTCGAGTACTTAGTGATGCCATTCGGTCTCTGTAATGCCCCGGCCACCTTTCAACATCTGGTGAATGACATATCCTGAGAATACCTGGATGATTTCCTTGTTGTATACCTGCATGATATTCTTATCTTTTCCCCCACTCTGGAGATACACAAAGGACATGTAAGGAAGGTTCTTACCATATAGAAAATTATGAGAAACTGCACTATAAACCAAATAAAAGTCAAATAATGTGAAAAGCAGCAATCCCCACAAAAAACATCAATTCTGGATAAGCATGAGAAAAACAAGGGGTTGCGCTAATACTGGTATAACATAACATAAAATCTACAGTGAAAGAAGAATTATATAATAATCATGAATAAAAATAAAACAATGTGAAAAACATTTGGTGATGATGAAAGAAAGTCCCATCAGATGAGGCATCAATTAAATATCATAGTGAGTCTAAATCACCAACAATAGACAACAAAAGTCCAAGTGATAATGAATATAATTCTGTGACAGCAAGGGAGGGTCCACCACCAGAAATGGAAGGGGTTACTCCTTACCAGATGGCCATGACCCCTCACCACAGAGGATCACAGCAAGCAGAAATCTTTAAAAGCCAGAAATGGGAACTGCCAGCGGTGTCCACCAGAGGTCATCTCATCATCAGCCACACCAACGAACCCATGGCAAGGGTATCATAAAATATAGAAGGAGCTCACATAGTGTAAAACCGATAGGATTTATTGAAATATAATAAAATACAAATGCACACTTACAAAGCGTAATGAATAGAACAGCCTTAAGTCCGGCTCCGTGGCAACTGGAGCTCGGACAAACCCGTCCTGCTGGAATTCAACTCGCTTGGGGGTGACGTCAGGGGGTCGTCTGGCTCCGCCCTACACGTTTCCTGACATCATCACGTCTTCCAGGGGCACAGGCGGCGCGCTGCGTCACCTCCCTTAAATAATACCAAGATTGAACCAAGCCTCGCTATGGATCGCTACACACTATGGGCCATCCAAACCACCGCACGCACTTCCGGCATTCGGATGCGCTCCACGGTGTGAGCGATCAGCAGAGGCCATACGGTTCAGGCAATACACACGGACCGATACATAATCGTAAAAATCCTATGCATTAAAAAACTTAACCCAACATAAACATTATGCGGATGGACACCCTACCTAATGTATATATATAGCTGGACACAAAATAAACAAAATAAAATGGAGTAGAATAAAATAGACCATTCCTGCATTTCTTAACAGTGTTGAATCCCTGATTGGAAACAAGGGATCCAGGTTGGGTGATTGGAACTAGTCGGACCTGAGAGCCAACGAGATCTATAAAAAATTAAAAAAGGGGGCTAGTGAAGGGGGAGTAGGGAATATGTATATCCATATTCCTCCAACCTTGCATCTGGGTCTAGGTTTTAGAGACCAGAAATGCCATCCTAAAAAAATGGTGGTCTCAGAACTGACCCTACCACCTGGGAACAATAGCGCCATCCGATGGTTAAGCCATAAAGACTCATCGGGAGGCGTATGTCGTTCTCCATGACAGTGAGATGGAAAAGTGAAATTAAAAAAATAAAATAATAAATAAAAAGATGAAACTTAGATTGGCTTCAGGTAGGTAGGTGAGGACTGGAGCGAAAAAGGTCCCCAGATGGACCTCTATCTGGTTGCTCTAAAAATATTAAATATTCCTCACTACCTTAAACCTCAGGGTTGCAAAACCGGAAGTGGAATAATGTGTTGATTGTGGTCTCCAACCAACATCATTAGCCAGTAGCGCCATCTAGTGAATCCCAGGGGGCAAACCCAGATGGGGTCCCCCACCACGTTTGGTGAATTACCCCACCGATAGACCCACAGGTGGTCCCCCCCCTAGGAGGAATAACCCCATCCATCAGGAAGATAGATATTCCCAAGCGTCAGGAGCTCCAGTGAAGCATCTAATGGGTGGCCCTAGTACTGATGAATACTATGGTTATGGAGGTATTACACAAAATCGTTTTTTCCCCCTACGTGACCTTGCTGGTCCCCCGGAGAGTGATATTGACCCAGGTTGTTCCCCATATCCGGGTGAGGGGGGTACCCCAGGCCCATCGTCATTTTACGAGAATGACAGGAGGGGATCCACATATTACCCAGGCCCCCAACCATCATGAATGGGGTTTTCACAGGGTAGGCCAGGGTACCAAGCGTTTGGCAGAACTAGGAGAGGCACCCGAGGGGGCAGACGCAATCGAGCAAAAAGGAAAAAGCTTTAGCTGGTACAGGAATCTTTAATCTAAGTACTGTGGTTCTTAGTCAAGAAGAGAAACTGGTACTTGACAAAGGCCTAAAGTTCGTACCACCCAGGAAACTTAACAAGTTCGAAACATATATGGACATCCATAAATGTATTCGCAAAGTTAACATCAAGAGATATTTACTCTCTAATCCTGTTCAAGATAGGATGGGGTTCCCTAATGATTACCAACATTCGGGATTGGCTAATGCCTCTTTATTCAACCCTCCAGGGGCGCTGGCACCTTCTATTAAAATATTTAAAGAGGTATTGTTAAGAGACCTAGACCAAATGACCATTAAAAGGGCAAAATTAGATCGGGAACTCCATATTGGTCTCGAGTCTCTTTGCAAAAATAAGGAGTTGGTTATCAGACCCGCAGACAAAGGGGGGGGGGATCGTGGTGCTTAATAGAGTAGATTATCTCCGAGAGATGTATAGGATCCTTGAGGACAGGGAGACCTACACTCCACTTGAATCAGATCCCAAAACCCCCTATCTCAAAGAACTGAAAAAATTAGTTGACTATGGGTATACACAAGGCATCCTTAATAAAAAAGAAAAGGCCTACCTGATACCTAAAGCCCCCCGCACTCCTGTCATATATTATCTGCCGAAAGTGCATAAGAACCCTTCCTGCCCCCCGGGACGCCCCATTGTGAGTGGGATTGATTCCCTCACGTCCCGGGTGGGCAGGTATATCGATTTCTTTCTACAACCCTTAGTGGGGAAAATGCCTTCCCTCATTAGGGATTCCAAACACACTATTAACCTTCTAGCTAACTTCACCCCTAGTCCCACCATGTGGATTGTGACAGCGGACGTAACGTCCCTATACACAATCATTCCCCACGAGTTAGGTTTATATGCGGTTGAATATTATTTAAGGAGGGACTCTGAATTATATGATGAGCAGATCAACTTTATTATGGCACTCCTAAGATACGCCGCGTCCCACAATTATTTTTGGTTCGACAAATGTTTCTATCGACAGGACCGTGGAGTTGCAATGGGGGCAAAGTATGCCCCCAGTCTCGCGAACCTATTCATGGCCCTGTGGGAGGAGGATGTCGTCCATGTTTGCCAGAGGCCCCAGTTAATACTGTGGGCTAGGTACATTGACGACATCCTCCTCCTGTGGGATGGTAATCGCAGTGACTTAGATCTATTTATGGAGGAACTTAACCAAAATGACAGGGGTATTGTACTCCAATTTGAAGCTAGTCAGTCCAATATAAACTTTTTGGATTTGAATATTGGTATACAGGGGGACCGGTTCGTAACTTCCACATTTTTCAAAAAGACGGACCGAAACTCTTATATTCCTTTAAATAGCTGTCACCATAGATCATGGCTTCGGTCTGTACCCAAGAGTCGGTTTATGCGGCTTAAACGCAATTGCACTGACGATTCTCAGTTCTTGGAACAGGCCGAAGTCTTGATGAATCGATTTTTAGAGAAAGGCTACAAGAAGGAGTTTCTAACGCAAACACTATATGATGTCAAGGATATTGATAGAAAACAACTACTAAATGAGAGGGCACTCCCTAGGGAGAACTCTGTGACTCTCCCCTTCGTCACAACCTATTCAATACAGCACAATAATATCAAAAGCTTGTTTGATAGACATTGGCACATATTATGTAATGATCCTGTTCTGAGAGGTGTGATCCCAGAGAGACCTCAGGTGATCTTTAAGGGAGCAATGTCTCTCAGAAATAGACTAGCGCCTAACGTCTTGGATCCCCCTGGTAGGAACATACAAGGCCTTTTTGATAACCTGAAGGGGTACTATAAATGTGGTAGATGTCGTGTCTGCAAGTTGAATTCTGCGCCCTCTAGACGTACCCAGAGATTCACCTCTTTTAGTACTCATGAGGAACACGACATCAAACCCTTTATCACCTGTGGAACGGAGGGGGTTGTCTACATGCTGCAATGCCCGTGTGGCTTGCAGTATGTGGGCAGGACTAGACGACCCCTCTCCGTTCGTTTAAATGAACATATTATCATCATTAGAAACGGTTTCCCGAAACACTCTGTGTCAAAGCACTATCTAACTACCTAAAACAGGGATCCATCCAAGACCTTGTTATTGGGTATTGATAGGTATCGTCCCCATTGGAGGGGCAGTTCTCTGATCAGGAGCATCTCTAGGCTCGAGATGCTCTGGATACATAAAATTAAGTGCTACGTCCCACACGGCCTCAATGTGGACGTTGATACAAATGCCTTCATTGATAACTCATAAAATTACTATCAGCAATAAGAAAATGTATCTATGGGATGAACCTTATTTATTCATATACCCTGGGATGCCCTTAAAAACTTACCTTTATACTAAGTAAGAAAGGGCATAAATATCTATCGAACCTTAGGTTGGATATATCCTCCATGGTGGATCAAAGGTTTCTGGTAATGGGGTATATGCCCCATCATTTGTATTCCAATTAAGATTCTTGAGGGATGTTATGTTTAAATTATAGAGTGTGATGTATCTCCCTTTTGTATCCCTGTTGATTATTATGCATATAAAAAGCTCTTTCTTATGGGGGACGAAATCACCCTTCCCTTCCCTAGCTCTGCCCATTTTGGGTAATATCTATTTGATTGAGTGTGGTGTTTATGATGTATATGTCCTATCCTTACTCAAATAAAGGGGTGGGGTATATGAGTAATTAATTATGCTCTGGACCGTTTTTTAAATTTAATTTAATTTTTTTAAATTTAATTTAATTTTGGCACCCACTTACAACTTAATTTTTATTGGCAATGTAACTTATAGTTTGTTTGGGATTTTATTTTTCTTATGAATAGGGTAATTTTGGTATTCCTATTTGTCATTAGTTTACCTTAATTGATATGCACTGTTGTACGGTTGACCTCGTTAATAGTGTCCTACATTGGTTTTGCATATCTGGGGGTCCCGCAGTAACAATCTGCGTTAATTTTATTTATTTGCTCCCTCGTCCAAGATGGCGTTTTCTTACCATCCGCTTCATCTAGTGGAGCGCAGGGTGATTTCTAGTTCTGGTCTCATCACGAGGCCTGGTTACGCTCTTTGCTATATATGTGCGACACGTCAGTGCGTCGCCCGTGCCCCAGACGACGTCAGAGTGTGACGAAACGTACGTCGGGCGTGCTGACGTGCTGACGTGCTGCAGATTCCGTCTCGGACGGGTGTTCGCTTTTTAGCTGGCCGGCTAATTTCTGTTTTTTATATGACCTACTAAATAACCGAGTATAACTGGAGGGGTACCTCCTCATATGGATGTTCCCTGGGACCTGACTGACAGTTTATTCATCCATAAGCTGAAGGGGTGCGGTGCCGTTCCATCTACAAAGGCCCCGACCGGGTTAAGGTCGCAAGCTTATATTAGCTTGCCTTCTGGTAAGCGCACAATTTTTTTTTTTATCATTTCAAGTTTATTGAAAAAATAAAGAATAGTAACAAAAGAATACACTGTATATTGCAAATTTTGCAGGTGCAACTGCGTACTTTTCGTCTTTTTACAAAATAAAAACAGTTAGTGTGAAACTCGTGTAGAAGTCTAAATGTTTAACAGACACCGCATCACTGAGGTTATTTCCACTAAGCTGACTTTGTGACTGTAAAAAAAAATACAACATAATATTTCTGTCTACGCTTCGCAAGCCATTGCGACAAACATTTCTTATCAGTTGTTCAGATTGTTTATTGTTGAGAACAAGCAAAAGTGTGGTCTCTATGATTCTCTGAAACAATGTAATTCACGTCTATAAGAGAAGTACGTATTTCCAAGGTATATACCAGTGAGGACATGGGCTATAGATCAGCCATGAAGTGTTAAGAAGTTAGATATAGAAAAAAGAAGTAGGAAAAGATAAAGGAAATGCTGATGTGAAGGGCAGAAATAGGATACAGAGGAAGGGCACCCGCCCAGGACCGCAAGGTCCCTCCCATACCTAATTCAGGAAGGGAATTCTGCAGAGTATTTGAAAAGCAACCAGGGTTGCCATGTTTTGTGGAATCGTTCGATATGGCCTTTGTCTTGGGCCAATACGTCTTCCATTTCGTGGATCTCACTGACTCTCGACAGCCAGTCCCTAACAGTTGGAGTAGATGTAGAGAGCCAATGTAGAGGTATTTGAGATTTGGCTGCGTTGAGGAGATGTATCGTCAACGAGCGTTTGTAGCGTTTAAAAGAGGTGTTAGACAGGTGTAGTAGACAACATGCTGGGGTCAGTTCCACTCTGGTTTCTGTAATTTTTTTAATTAAAACCTTAACTTCATTCCAGAATGGTTCAATTTTGTGGCAATGCCACCAGATGTGGGCTAGTGTGCCTTTTTCGGAGAGACATCTCCAACAAGTGTCTGGTTTTTGTGTATCCCATTTGTGTATTTTATCAGGAGTGCTGTACCAGTGGGTCAGCAGTTTGTAATTTGTCTCTTGCAGTTTCGTGCTTATGGAACATTTATGTGCTAGGGCAGCCACATACCTCCATTGTTTGTCTGAGATCTCCAATTCAAGTTCTTCCGACCATCTCCTCCTGTGCCCGTCTGATATCTCAATCCCCGAGCAACTCAGCCACTCATACGCAACAGAAGTGGCCCTTTTAATTGGAATTCCCTCCCGACACACCGACTCCAAAGCCGTCAGGGGTCTATGTAGTGTTAGGGGTTCCTTAATGTTACCTAAATAGCTTCTTAATTGGAAATATGTCCAGAGTTTCATTTGGGGTCGGTTTAAGTCTGTCTTAAAAGACGACCAATCTCTGAATTTGTTTTCATTATAGCAGTCTCCAGCCAGCAAGGGATCCCCCGCCGGAATCGTCCTAAGAGTCGGGTTATGTAGACCTGGGGCAAAGTCTGGGTTATCTGTCAGGGGCGTTAGAGGGCTGGGTGTTGAGGTCAGCTTTTTTTGTTTAGCTAGTCCGGTAATGATCTTCAGTGTGGTACCAGTGATTGGGTGTAACCTAACGGCATGGGGTAATGTTTTGATAGAGGACCATGGCAGGTATTTAAGCGGTAGCGTGGCAAGCGTTGACTCTAGTGATACCCAGTCCTTCTCCGACTCATGGCAATGCCAGTCTATGATTCTGGTTATGTGTGAGGCCTGGTAGTAACTGCGGAAGTTCGGGAATTGGATTCCTCCTAGATCTTTGGGTTTGACCAGGGTGCCTAGTTTGATTCTGGGTTTTTTATGTTGCCAGAGAAATCTCGTGACCATTGTATTAAGTTCATTGAAAAATTTCTGAGGTATCTCTATCGGTAGTGTGCGGGTCAGATATAAAAATCTGGGCAATATGACCATTTTTACTATGGCTGCTCTGCCGAACCAAGAGAAATAGTTCTCGTTCCAAACTGTTAGATCTTTCGCACAATTTTTTAGGAAGGTCACTAAATTTCTCTCATATGCTATTTTTAGAAATGGTGTAAGCCAAATTCCTAGATATTTTAATTTGGTCTTATCCCAAGTAAATGTTGAATTTGCCTGTGTTAATTTGAGTACATTGTCTGGAAGGGAGAGGTTCAGAGCCTCTGACTTTGTATAATTAATTTTTAGATTGGATATAAATCCGTAGTGTGCAAATTCTTGTAACAGGTTAGGGAGTGTTGTGGTCGGTTTTGTTAAGAAGAACAATAAGTCATCTGCGTATGCAGCTAGTTTGTACTCTTTATTTTTAATCTGGAAACCTTGTATTGCTGTGTTTTTTTGCACTGTTCTAATAAAGGGCTCTAGTGAGAGAATAAATAAAAGGGGAGATAGGGGACAACCCTGTCTAGTCCCATTTTTAATATATACTTTTTCTGAGAGAATTCCGTTTATTTTTAATTCCGCTGTTGGGTTCTGATAAAGGGCCGAGATCCAATGCAACATGTTCGGACCTAAGCCCACCCCTCCACACACCGCCAGCATGAAGTCCCATGCCACACGATCGAAGGCCTTCTCCGCGTCCGTTGAGAGGAGAAAGCCCTCGATCTTCCGTTGTCTCACAGCCTGTGTTAGTAAGAGAGCTTTAGTAACATTGTCTCTGGACTCCCTGTTTGGCATAAAGCCCACCTGCTCCAAGCCAATTAGTTTTGAGAGCAGCGGCCCCATCCTCAATGCAATGATCTTCGCGAACAGCTTGGCATCGAGGTTCAACAAAGAGATGGGACGGTAGCTAGCACATTCCTCTGGGTTTTTGCCCTCTTTCGGTATAACCGCAATATGGGCAGAGAGAAAACCAGGAGTAACACGTCTTGGCTTGGATAAGGCATTCAATGCATCTTTTAAGGGTTCAGTCAGAATCTCTATAAAGGATTTGTAATATGTGGCGGAGTATCCGTCAGGACCTGGGCTCTTGCCCGGTTTTAGTAATTTGATGGCCTGCTTGACCTCCGCTGTTGTGATTGGGGCTTCTAGGAGATCTGTATCCTCCTTGGGTAGAGATGGTAGTCCGCTATGTCTTATGTAGTCTTGTATGAGTTGTGTCCTATCTCCTAGCATTTGTGGAGGTTTATGTTGTGGGGGCAGGTTATAAAGCTTCGTATAGGAAGTGGTTAGCTATTGCCTCAGGTGTTACCTCGAGCTTTCCCTCTTTGGATCTGATACCAACTATCTGATTAATTGAATTTTGTTCTTTGAGGGCCCTCGCCAAGAACCTCCCAGCTTTGTCGCCTGACTCATAATAGAGCCGCCTCTTAAAGAAAAGAATCCGTTTGGCTTTAGTGTGGAGAATCTGCTGTAGATCCTTCCTTGCCTCTAGAAGGCTCTTGGCTGAGGTCTCCGATAGAGATTGTTTATGTAATAATTCCAGTGACTCAATTTGGGTGAGTAATTTTCTAATCTGGGCATCTCTTTCCTTCTTGCGTCTTGAACCCATCCCTATCAGGACTCCTCGTATGGTACATTTATGTGCTTCCCATACAAGTAGTGGGTCTATCCCAGGTGTGTTATTATGTTTGAAGAAATCGGTTATGTTGTTTGTAAGTACAGGTAGGAGTGTCGGATCTGATAATAAAGACGTGTTCAGTCTCCATGTCTGCTGTTGTCTACTTGAGTTCTGTAAGTCCAGTGTCAGTGAGATAGGTGCGTGGTCTGATATTGTTTGTGTACCTATTTTTGCAGCGGAAATTTTTGATAGATCTCTCTGAGGGACAAATATGCAATCCAGCCGGGCATATCTGTTGTGTGGTGTCGAGAAATGAGTGTAATCTCTACCATCGGGATTAAGGAAGCGCCAGGAGTCCACCAACTGGAGGTTATGGAGGAGTGATTTAATCTTTTTCAGAATTTTATAGGTAATGCAAGTCCTTCCATTGGACGTATCCAGAAGTGGGTTTAGAGGTACATTAAAATCTCCCCCAAGTATAATACAACCATCGGCGAACTCCTGTAGCCTCCCCACGATGAGTTGGCAAAAAGTTATGTGAGACTTATTTGGGAAGTATACATTGGCGAGAGTCAAAGGCAAGTCATTGTATGTACCCTTCAAGAACACAAATCTGCCCTCAGGGTCACACAACTGTTCATTTAGTTTAAATGGTGTGTCTCTGCCTATTAGTATCGTGACCCCTTTTGATTTAGAATCGGGTGTGGTAGCATGGAAAGCTCTCGGGAACTGTGGGGATGTTAATTTGGGGATGTTGTTTGTTTTAAAATGGGTCTCCTGTAGGAATACAAACTGAGGTTTACCTTTTTTAAGTTCTCTGAGCAGAGTGGAACGTGGAACGTGGAAGGGGAGGGAGGGAGGAGGTGGCGATAACAAGCAACTTTTACTCCTATTAACCCTCCTCCATCCATTCCTCTCGCTCTCGTACAGTTTTGTAAATCTTCGTGGTTTGCATTTTTTGCCGGAATCCCATTGCTTCAGGGCTAGGTGTTGATGTACAGTACCTGACCGCGAGATTGTGTTTCCAGCGCGATAGCATCGCGCTGGTTCTCGGCGACAGGGTACTGTGAATGTCGCGCTGGCTCGCTCATCGGGAAAGGAAAACTTTGTCTTCCTCCCGCGATGAGTGACAGGCAGCGCTGACAGCTGTCTGGTATGAATCCTGAGGCGGGAACACCGCGCCAAATTTTCAATGAAAAAACCGGCGTGGGTTCCCCCCTCGGAGGCATACCAGGCCCTTGGGTCTGGCATGGATTGTAAGGGGAACCCCCTATGCCGAAAAAATCGGCGTGGGGGTCCCCCCCAAATCCATACCAGACCCTTATCCGAGCACGCAGCCCGGCCGGCCAGGAAAGGGGGTGGGGACGAGCGAGCGCCCCCCCCCCTCCTGACCTGTACCAGGCCGCATGCCCTCAACATGGGGGGGTGGGTGCCTTGGGGGAGGGGGGCGCCCTGCGGCCCCCCCACCCCAAAGCACCTTGTCCCCATGTTGATGAGGACAAGGGCCTCTTCCCGACAACCCTGGCCGTTGGTTGTCGGGGTCTGCGGGCGGGGGGCTTATCGGAATCCGGGAGCCCCCCTTAATAAGGGGGCCCCCAGATGCCGGCCCCCCACCCTGTGTGAATGAGTTTGGGGTACATGGTACCCCTACCCATTCACCTAGGGGAAAGTGTCAATAGAAAAAAAACACACTACACAGGTTTTAAGAGTCATTTATTAGTCAGCTCCGGGGGTCTTCTTCCGACTTCGGGGGTCTCCTTCCGACTTCTCCCGCTGTCCGGCCTCTTCTCCCGGGCCCCGCCGCTATCTTCTTCCAGCTCTATTGCCAGCGAGGGGCCCGGTCTGCTGCCGCTGTCTCGCCGCCGCTGTCCGGCCTCTTCTCCCGGGCCCCGCCGCTATCTTCTTCCAGCTCTATTGCTAGCGAGGGGCCCGGTCTGCTGCCGCTGTCTTGTCGCCGCTGTCTCGCCGCCGCTGTCTCTTCTTTACTTCCCCGATGTTGACACGACGCTCTCTCCGGCTCGAATGCTGTGTGCGAGCTGCGGAGCCATTTATATAGGCGGTAACCCCACCCCCTTACGACGTCATGGTCCCAGCATGCGCAGGGACTCTGGGGCCACGCCCCCTTATGACGCCAGAGTCCCTGCGCATGCTGGGACCATGACGTCGTAAGGGGGTGGGGTTACCGCCTATATAAATGGCTCCGCAGCTCGCACACAGCATTCGAGCCGGAGAGAGCGTCGTGTCAACATCGGGGAAGTAAAGAAGAGACAGCGGCGGCGAGACAGCGGCGACAAGACAGCGGCAGCAGACCGGGCCCCTCGCTAGCAATAGAGCTGGAAGAAGATAGCGGCGGGGCCCGGGAGAAGAGGCCGGACAGCGGCGGCGAGACAGCGGCAGCAGACCGGGCCCCTCGCTGGCAATAGAGCTGGAAGAAGATAGCGGCGGGGCCCGGGAGAAGAGGCCGGACAGCGGGAGAAGTCGGAAGGAGACCCCCGAAGTCGGAAGAAGACCCCCGGAGCTGACTAATAAATGACTCTTAAAACCTGTGTAGTGTGTTTTTTTTCTATTGACACTTTCCCCTAGGTGAATGGGTAGGGGTACCATGTACCCCAAACTCATTCACACAGGGTGGGGGGCCGGCATCTGGGGGCCCCCTTATTAAGGGGGGCTCCCGGATTCCGATAAGCCCCCCGCCCGCAGACCCCGACAACCAACGGCCAGGGTTGTCGGGAAGAGGCCCTTGTCCTCATCAACATGGGGACAAGGTGCTTTGGGGTGGGGGGGCCGCAGGGCGCCCCCCTCCCCCAAGGCACCCACCCCCCCATGTTGAGGGCATGCGGCCTGGTACGGCTCAGGAGGGGGGGGGGCGCTCGCTCGTCCCCACCCCCTTTCCTGGCCGGCCGGGCTGCGTGCTCGGATAAGGGTCTGGTATGGATTTGGGGGGGACCCCCACGCCGATTTTTTCGGCATAGGGGGTTCCCCTTACAATCCATGCCAGACCCAAGGGCCTGGTATGCCTCCGAGGGGGGAACCCACGCCGGTTTTTTCCCGCCTCAGGATTCATACCAGACAGCTGTCAGCGCTGCCTGTCACTCATCGCGGGAGGAAGACAAAGTTTTCCTTTCCCGATGAGCGAGCCAGCGCGACATTCACAGTACCCTGTCGCCGAGAACCAGCGCGATGCTATCGCGCTGGAAACACAATCTCACGGTCAGGTACTGTATTTACCTAATGGGGAACTAGTTTCAGAATTCCCTGGTAGGCTCCATCCACTCAACAACT
Source organism: Lithobates clamitans (assembly GCA_037952925.1). Lineage (NCBI taxonomy): Eukaryota > Metazoa > Chordata > Amphibia > Anura > Ranidae > Lithobates > Lithobates clamitans. Next base: position 2,399,838 of record JBBGZY010000135.1, read on the forward strand.
AAGCTCCATAGCCACTGTGCCATCTCTGGTATGAACACTGTGACCTCAGTGCTGGCCCCCATGCAACAGATTCCTTTACCTGTTTTCAACTGTCTAAACCACTCTTTATAAATTCTAGGATAGATAGTATAACAGCTTATTTCTTCAACAAACAACAGAGTTTAATTATTAGGATTGTGTAAATATGCAATTCTATTACTGTCATTTCAGCAAGGGAAAAACTACTATTAGCATGACAAAACATTTATCCAATGTGTATGTATGACAAAGCAGTTATACAAAGCAAAGAATTCAAGGAATTCAGCCATGCTTAACTTCCCTCATGGAAAGTGCTGTCTAGTCATCTTTTGATGAGTCATTTATAAACACACAGATGGAGCAATACAACACTGTGTGATGAGAACAGTGGGAAAATTACCTTATGAAACGAAAAAGGACCTTTCCCTCCTTAAAGTAGAATCCATTTATAAAATGTTGTTTGTTTTTCACAATACAAAAAGCTAGTTGTTATATATTTTGATGCACAAGGCATTATAAAATCTACAGTAAATTACACAACAGTGAACTGCTCATTCTGTCATCTTCAGTCTTGGAACTTAAATTCCTTGCATGTGTCTTGTGTGCAACTTTGCCATCTATATCTTCTCAATGTGAACTTCTCCTTCTGGCATGATTTTACAGCAGCTATTCAAGTTCACACACACCATCTGACAAACAGGGAAAATATTTTCTAAAGATGTTACACATTTTTTATGACTCAGCTATCTAAAAATTAGCATGTAAGAAAATCAATCTTACCTAGGCAGGGGGGCTTATTTTGGAGAAATGAAAAACTTTCATTTTCATAATGGATAATACTCAGTGTGCAGTAACAACATCACCTAACAGTGGGAAACACTCATTTTAACACATAGAGATTTACTAATCTGTTTTAAGAAATGGGAAGGAAGGTGTTATCCTATGTGCTCTCTATGATCATCTCCTGTACTATGTCTGCAGTCTCTGACCATCTCCTGTACTATGTCTGCAGTCTCTGATCATCTTCTATATCATGTCTGCAGTCTCTGACCATCTCCTGTACTATGTCCGCAATCTCTGACCATCTCCTGTACTATGTCTGCAGTCTCTGACCATCTCCTGTATTATGTCTGCAGTCTCTGATCATCTTCTATATCATGTCTGCAGTCTCTGACCATCTCCTGTACTATGTCTGCAATCTCTGACCATCTCCTGTACTATGTCTGCAGTCTCTGACCATCTCCTGTATTATGTCTGCAGTCTCTGACCATCTCCTGTAGTATGTCTGCAGTCTCTGACCATCTCCTGTACTATGTCTGCAGTCTCTGACCATCCCCTGTACTGTGTCTGTGGTCTCTGATCATCTCCTATATCATGTCTGCAGTCTCTGATCCGTCTCCTGTACTATGTCTGCGGTCTCTGACCATCTCCTGTATTATGTCTGCAGTCTCTAATCGTCTCCTGTACTATGTCTGTGGTCTCTGACCATCTCCTGTACTATGTCTGTGGTCTCTGACCATCTCCTGTACTATGTCTGTGGTCTCTGACCATCTCCTATATCGTGTCTGCAGTCTCTGATCATCTCCTGTACCACGTCTGCAGTCTCTGACCGTCTCCTGTACTATGTCTGCAGTCTCTGACCATCTCATGTATTATGTCTGCAGTCTCTGATCATCTCCTGTACTATGTCTGCAGTCTCTGACCATCTCATGCATTAAGTTTGCAGTCTCTGACCATCTCCTGTACTATGTCTGCAGTCTCTGATCATCTCCTGTACTATGTCTGCAGTCTCTGACCATCTCATGTATTATGTCTGCAGTCTCTCACCATCTCATGTATTATGTCTGCAGTCTCTGATCATCTCCTGTACTATGTCTGCAGTCTCTGATCATCTCCTATATCATATCTGCAGTCCCTGATCCGTCTCCTGTAATGTCTGCAGTCTCTGACCATCTCCTGTATCGTGTCTGTAGCATTTCTGGGGGCTCTTTCTAACAGACTCTCTAACAGAAGCGCTCTCTGTCTCCATCAGAGAGGCCCCCTCCAGGTCCCAATAAAGTACTCTTGCTTCTCTTCCTGTATCTTGTTTATTGTTAAGAGATCATGTAAGGATCCAAGGGTAATGAAGACTTTGTGGGGGAGCATCTCTGTGGTTGAGTCGTTGCCATAGAAATATTTGTAAAGTGGAGGAGTTAGTAAAATGACCACGCCCATGTGGGGGCACCAGAAATATTTCTGCACCCAGACGCCTGTGACCCTAGGATTGGCCCTGGTATCTGTTCATTTATAGCAAACCTGTATCTCTGTCTGAATTTCGTCCCCAGCAGAAGTCTTTGAGGACGAAATGCGTCTGGTTCTTGTGTATTCACCCCTACCATCACCTACTGTGCAACATTTTTAAAATTTGGTATTTTTTATACTGTTTTGAGCCGAATTTTTACTGCCCAATTCTTGTATTGATTGCAAAAGTACCCCTTTTTTTTAATAAACGTTGTTACGTTTGAAAACGATTTACACTATGTGGAAGTTTTTTTTCCTTTTTTGCCCATCTATATGGTAATGGTCGCTGAGGAAACCTTTTTCCCCGTCTGATGATTAGGGATGAGCTTCGTGTTCGAGTCGAACCCATGTTCGGCTCGAACATCGGCTGTTCGGTCGTTCGCCGAATTGCGAACGATATGGGCCGTTCGCGCCAAATTCGTGTGGCGCGTCACGGCCCATAATTCACTGCGGCATCGCAGTGCATTGCTTGCTGATGATTGGCCAAGCATGCACTATGACCCGCATGCTTGGCCAATCACAGCGCTGCCTGAACAGAGAGCCGTAATTGGCCAAAGCCAAGGAGGCTTTGGCCAATTATGGCTCAGGGGATTTAGTACACGCCCCACACTATATAAGGCCGCCTGCACGGCGGCCCTGTGTAGTGTGTGTTCCGGCGTTGAAAGAGATAGACAGAGAGACAGTGTTTGATTTGAGTTAGATAGATTAGGCAGAACAGTCAGTCAGTTAGCTGCACTAACAGTGTATTGTGTATATATATGCATCCCAGGTGTTGCATATATATATATATACACTGTACTCAGTTTAGCTAGATCCGTTCCTGTTATCTTCTAGACTATTTACATTTAGTGCAGTGCGTCCTGCTCACAGTGTTCAGCTAGATCCATTCCTGTTATCTTCTAGACTATTTACATTTAGTGCAGTGCGTCCTGCTCACAGTGTTCAGCTAGATCCGTTCCTGTTAAATTCTAGACTATTTACATTTAGTGCAGTGCGTCCTGCTCACAGTGTTCAGCTAGATCCGTTCCTGTTATCTTCTAGACTATTTACATTTAGTGCAGTGCGTCCTGCTCACAGTGTTCAGCTAGATCCGTTCCTGTTATCTTCCTACTGACAGGCAGGCTTGTCTTGTTACAGTATTAACAGCTACCTAAAGAAAATTACTGGTGTTCTTTTGATCGTATTAGTACCACGGTCAGGCAGCTAGACTATTTACATTTAGTGCAGTGCGTCCTGCTCACAGTGTTCAGCTAGATCCGTTCCTGTTATCTTCTAGACTATTTACATTTAGTGCAGTGCGTCCTGCTCACAGTGTTCAGCTAGATCCGTTCCTGTTATCTTCCTACTGACAGGCAGGCTTGTCTTGTTACAGTATTAACAGCTACCTAAAGAAAATTACTGGTATTCTTTTGATCCTATTAGTACCACGGTCAGGCAGCTAGACTATTAACATTTAGTGCAGTACGTCCTGCTCACAGTGTTCAGCTAGATCCGTTCCTGTTATCTTCCTACTGACAGGCAGGCTTGTCTTGTTACAGTATTTACAGCTACCTAAAGAAAATTACTGGTGTTCTTTTGATCCTATTAGTACCACGGTCAGGCAGCTAGACTATTTACATTTAGTGCAGTGCGTCCTGCTCACAGTGTTCAGCTAGATCCGTTCCTGTTATCTTCCTACTGACAGGCAGGCTTGTCTTGTTACAGTATATAAAGCTACCTGAAGAAAATTACTGGTGTTCTTTTGATTCTATTAGTACCACGGTCAGGCAGCTAGACTCTTTACAGTTAGTGCAGTGCGTCCTGCTCACAGTGTTCAGCTAAACCTACAAGTTAGTGGGGTGCGTCCACCTCACAGTGTTCAGCTAAAGCTACCTGTAGAAAGTTGGTGGTGTTCTCATACTACAGGCAGGTAGTTGATTTTGCTAGCTGCAGTATATATATATATATATATATATATATATATATATATATATATATATATATAATATATATATCCCAGCTTAGTGCAGCTACAGGCCATTAGTATGTCTGGAAGGCCAAGAAGGAGAGGCAGACAGTCACAAGCCAATAAGAGAGGGCAAGCAGGCTCTGTGTCTAGTGCTGGTCGTGGAGACGGTGCATCCTCATCAGCACGTGGCCATGGGACACGCTTGGCCTTTTTTTCGGCAGCTGGCCGTGTTGAGCCGCAACATGCGGAAGACTTGGTCGAGTGGATGACCAAGCCGTCCTCATCCTCCTCATCCTCTCTCACCCATGCCCAGGGTGCTTTGTCTGGCAAAGCAGCGGCCTCTTCCCTCGGCTCAATGTCATCAGTGACTCCTTCCCTAGCTCCACATGTCCTCCTGAGGAGTCCCTCGAACTGTTTGACCACAGTGTTGGGTACATGCTCCAGGAGGATGCCCAGCGTTTGGAAGGCTCTGATGATGATACTGAGCTCGATGAAGGCAGTAACATGAGCACGGACAGAGGGGGTGCCCAAGAAGGACAGCAATCTGGCAGTCATGCTCCCCCTGCTGCAGCATACTGCCGGGTTTGCTCCAGTGATGAGGAGGGAGGGGATGATGAGGTCACTGACTCAACGTGGGTGCCTGATAGGAGAGAGGAGGAGGAGGAGGAGGAGGCGGCACATCACCAACGAGGCAGGATGCCCTCCAGGGGCCAGCCTAAGGGCAGCACATTGACTGCATCACATGTGCAGGGCGCTGCAGTCTCTGCGCGTTATTCAAAAAGTTCTTTGGTGTGGGCCTTTTTTGAGACGAGTGCATCAGATCGCACCGCTGCTATTTGCAACATATGTCTCAAGCGTATCTCACGTGGCCAAAACATCTCCCGCTTGGGTACCACATGCTTGACCAGACATATGTTGACCTGCCATGCAGTTCGTTGGCAAGCGCATCTAAAAGACCCACACCAAAGAACAAAGAGGACCTCTCCTTGCTCCTCATCAGCTGAGATTTCCAACCCCACTAGACCTTCAGTCCTCTCTGAGACCTGCACTGAGAGGAATGAAGGTGTAGAATTAGGTGTGTCACAGCCAAGTACTTGTGGGCAATCTGCTTTTGGTACACCGACGTCAGATTGTACCAGGCAAATTTCCCTGCCCCAGCTGCTGCACCGCCGAAAGAAGTTTGCTCCCAGCCATCCACATGCCCAGCGGTTGAATGCTAGCTTGGCAAAATTGCTGGCACTTCAACTGCTGCCTTTTCAGTTGGTAGACTCTGCCCCCTTCCGTGAGTTTGTGGAATGTGCAGTTCCTCAGTGGCAGGTACCCAAACGCCACTTTTTCTCACGGAAGGCGATTCCGGCTCTCTACCGGCATGTGGAAGGCAATGTCCATGCCTCGCTGGACAGGGCGGTCAGCGGTAAGGTGCATATTACCCCTGACTCATGGTCCAGCAGGCATGGACAGGGACGTTACCTAAGTTTCACGGCGCATTGGGTGACTCTGCTGGCAGCTGGGAAGGATGCAGGACAAGGTGCAGTAGTGTTGGAGGTTGTTCCGCCACCACGCCTCCAAAATGCTAATGATTGTGACACACCTCTCTCCTCCACCCCCTCCTCTTCTTCTTCCTCCATGGCCTCTTCCTCGGAACCAGCGGTGCTCCGTAGTCGTTAAAGGGGCTACGCAAGTACGCAGGCCAAAAGATGCCATGCGGTGCTTGAGCTGGTGTGCTTGGGGGACAGGAGCCACACTGGGGCAGAGGTTCTGTCAGCTCTGCAGGGGCAGGTTCAGAGGTGGTTGATGCCACGCCAACTTAAGGCAGGAATGGTGGTTTGCGACAATGGCACCAACCTCCTCTCTGCCCTCCGACAGGGACAAATGACCCATGTGCCCTGTTTGGCTCACGTCCTTAACTTGGTGGTGCAGCGGTTCTTGGGCAGGTACCCGGGCTTACAGGATGTCCTGAGGCAGGCCAGGAAAGTCTGTGTGCATTTCCGCCGGTCATATAATGCCAGTGCTCGGCTGACGGACCTCCAAAAGGAGTTTAACCTGCCCAAGAACCGCCTAATCTGTGACATGCCCACCAGGTGGAACTCAACGTTGGCCATGCTGCAGCGGCTGCACACGCAGCAGAGGGCCATCAATGAGTACCTGTGCGACTATGGCACCAGGACAGGGTCAGGGGAGCTTGTTTTTTTTTCCCCACGCCAGTGGGCCATGATCAGGGATGCATGCACTGTCCTGTCACCATTTGAGGAGGCCACGAGGATGGTGAGCAGTGACAGTGCATGCATCAGTGACACTGTCCCCCTTGTCCACCTGTTGGAGCACACGCTGCGTGGAATAATGGACAGGGCACTTGAGGCAGAACAGAGGCAGGAAGAGGAGGACTTCCTTAGCTCTCAAGGCCCCCTTTATCCAGACAGTGTTCCTGCGTGCCCGCCGATCACACAGGAAGAGGACAAGGAGGAGGAGGAGGAAGATTGTGTCAGTATGGAGGTGGAGCCTGGCACTCAGCATCAGCAGCAGTCTTTAAGGGATCAGTCCCAAGAAACACATGGACTTGTACGTGGCTGGGAGGAGGTGGCTGCAGACCATGTCGTCCTTAGTGACCCAGAGGACTCCGGACCGAATGCCTCAGCAAACCTACGCTGCATGGCCTCCCTGATCCTGCAAAGCCTGCGTAAGGATCCTCGTATTCGTGGTATCAAGGAGAAGGACCAATACTGGCTGGCAACCCTCCTTGATCCACGTTACAAGGGTAAGGTTGCGGACCTTATCTTGCCATCGCAGAGGGAGCAGAGGATGAAACATCTTCGGGAGGCCTTGCAGAAAGGTCTGTGCAACACGTTCCCAGAGACTGGGAGGTTACAAACTCCTGTTTCTGGACAACGTGCTGCTGAGGCTTCGGTCAGTCAAAGAAGGAGCAGTGGAGAAGGTGGCCGTCTGACCGATGCGTTCAGACAATTTTTTGGTCCGCAGCCCCAAGGTATGATCGGTTCCAGCAACCATCGCCAGCGTCTGTTTTACATGGTGCAGGAATACCTAGGGGCAAGATCAGACTTGGACACCTTTCCCACCGAAAATCCTCTGGGTTACTGGGTCTTGAGGATGGATCACTGGCCAGAGCTTGCACAGTATGCAATTGAGCTACTGGCCTGTCCTGCATCCAGCGTTCTTTCGGAACGCACATTCAGTGCTGCTGGAGGCGTGGTAACCGATCACAGGGTGCGTCTGTCCACCGACTCGGTCGATCGACTGACCTTCATAAAAATGAATCAGTCTTGGATCACCACCAGCTACCAAGCACCTGATGCTGATGTAACCGAATAATTTTTTTTTAAATCTCAGATCCCTTCAAAGACTGCCTATGCTGATGCTGAGTGACTATCCCTGAGAAATTATCCTCTTCCTCCTCAATCATCACGCTGATAGCTTGTAAGAACATTTTTGGTTCTGGGCGCCACCACCAGTGCCTAAGGCACAATTTTTCAGCCCCTGTTTAACAGGGGCATGTAATTACAATTTTTGATGCAATACTTTGCAGCAGGGCTCGTTTCTGCGTTACAACTAGAGTATCTGTGAGGGGTTGCAGTGTTGTGGCACCAGCACCAGTGCCCAAGGCCCAATTTTTCTGCTCCTGTCTAACAGGGGCGTGTAATTACAATTTTTGATGCAATACTTTGCAGCAGGGCTCGTTCCTGCGTTCCAACTAGAGTGTCTGTAAGGGGTTGCAGTGTTGTGGCACCAGCACCAGTGCCTAAGGCCTAATTTTTCAGCTTCTGTTCAACAGGGGCATGTAATTACAATTCTTGATCTAATATTTCACAGCAGGGCCCTGCGAGGGCTTACAGTGTTGTGGCCACAGCAACACCTAAGGCCCAAATTTCTGCTGAGTATATAGGGCAGTACCCTACTTTCAAACATCTAACTTACAAACGACTCCTACTTGCAAACGGAAGGAGACAACAGGAAGTGAGATGAAATCTACCCCTAGGAAGGGAAATTCTCTCCTGTAAGAGTTAATATGGGAAAAAAAATTCTCCTTTCCACTGATGCTTTCCAATCCTTGTTCCACAAAAAAACCCAAATTTTCAAAAAACATTTTTCATTGGGACAAAAAGTGAGGTGAAATCTTCTGAAGAGGAGGAAAGACAGCAAAACAAATGTCACAGGGGTGATAACCCTTCCCTATGTTTTCCAAAAAGCTTAAAAAAGATTTTTTGGCTGGAGCTAAACACGTTAAAAATGTACCCGTTCAAAATTACAAAGAGATTCTACTTAACAACAAACCTACAGTCCCTGTCTTGTTTGCACCGCCTGTATACTGCTGTTCAGAGTATATAGGGCCTGGTGGCCCCACATCTTTCCTTATTTTAATTTGGGTGCGGGGTTCCCCTTAATATCCATACAAGACCCAAAGGGCCTGGTAATGGACTGGGGGGTACCCATGCCGTTTGTCTCACTGATTTTCATCCATATTGCCATGACCCGACATTACATTAAACCCGCAAGCAGTTTTAAATGAGATTTTTTCCTTTAAAAATGACATTTGGTGCAGGGACTGTTCTAAACACGGGAAACACGCGTCACTTTACAGGCATACTATAGACACCCCCCAGGTACGATATTTAAAGGAATATTTCACTTTTTTTTTTTTACTTTAAGCATCATTAAAATCACTGCTCCCGAAAAAATGGCCGTTTTTAAAAGTTTTTTTTGCATTGATACATGTCCCCTGGGGTAGGACCCGGGTCCCCAAACCCTTTTTAGTACAAAACCGTGCAAATTAGCCTTTAAAATGAGCACTTTTGATTTCGAACGTTCGAGTGCCATAGACGTCAATGGGGTTCTAACGTTCGTGCGAACTTTCGGTCCGTTCGCAGGTTCTGGTGCGAACTGAACCGGGGGGTGTTCGGCTCATCCCTACTGATGATTGAGACCGACCCTGGATTCCGGCTGAGTCTTGCCGAGGATACACCATTAGATGACATCTGTCGAGCTCTATTGGGCAAGAGACGTGCCATTCGGCGACACCAGTGGAGATCCTACCTGGGACCACCTTACGGGTTTACAGCCACACACCGCTTGATGGTATAAGCTCATTTGACTCACCGCCAAGGGCCTGTGAGTCCACCTTGTCTGGTAAGGGCATTGTATATCTATTTCTTTGGGCGAATATCACCATATTAAGGGAAAAATTGTCCTATGTGCAGGGATACGTCCAACAGCTCCTGCCTTACTATACCTAAAAGGACTGTCTGCACCTAGATTGATATGAAACGATCCAGAATTATCCCATCGTATGGTGGTGGACTCTAAACATCCTTACACTTATTACCCTGATGGACTTTTAACTCCATATTTTGGTCTATTTTTAGGGTTGCAGGTTATTTAATACACATCACTGTGTTATTTTTAATTACTTTATATTTTTTGTTTTCTTTTTCATGTTTATACCTTGTAGTTGAATCTTCAGGTATCAGTTGAATTGTTTCACCCAACACTGATATATTGGATATCACCCCACTCTTTTCACTTATTTTGATATGTGGATGTAGTTATATCATTGCACATGTAACTTTTTTATTGTTCATTTTGTTTATGAGATATTTTGGGTGGGGAGGTTACTATCCCTTCATATACTCCTAGGATCATCACATACTGTGCAAGCTCTGGCCAGTGTACATCTATGGAGACCACTATCTCCTAATTCACTTTACAAAACCATTATTCGAAAAAATGGAGAGACACTAGGGAGGGGAAAAAAGGATTGCTGCTCACCCCTTAGAAATTGGAACGAAAAGGAATGTTTCCCCACATTGGGGTTTTTAGGCAGCACAAGAAAAAAATGTAGTCACTATAGTATGAAAAAATATACACTTTTATTGAATAGATAACATGTATCATCAGAGTTAAAAAGCCATGAGCTTCAGTGGGTATTTATCTAAAAGTTTTTAAGCTGAACATACAAAAGCAGACATTTGTTCATAGCAATGTTATGTCATGAACATTAGACCTGACGCGTTTCAACCCCTATGACTGGGGTCTTCTTCAGAGGATAGGTCTGCTGGGAAGAACATAAGAATAAGGTTGGTCTACATATACATATTCTAAAAAATATATATAGCATAAGCTACATTAATTGTGCAATGCAACAGTACAGTACAGTATAGTTACCAAATAGATGTATGTCCAATGAAAAACATAAATTCCCACATGGATGTCCCTTTTAAAAGTTTAAAATGCTTTATCCTCTTCCGCCAGAGGGTGATTCCAACCTCCTCTACCGCTGCCACAGCCCAGACCGGGATGGCGAGAGATAACGTGGCTTACGAGAGGCCACACTTTAGAGCACCGCCCACCAGAGCAGACAACTAACGGGAGAGCACCAATTACCTGTGATGGAGATTGGCAAGGAAAGAAACATAATAACTAAAAAATCCGTATAAAGATAATTGGGTTTTATCTATGGTCTAAAAAAGCCTTTATGGTGTCAAAGACTTTGTAGGTATGATATATATAACCCAAGCCAACTGGGGAGTTCTGAACCACAAAGAACAAATGTGGTGAGGGCAATAAACACTGTGCCTGTGCTGAAAAAGGAAGTGGTAATAGTAGTAGGAGGACACTAAAAAGAAGTGTAGTGGTGCATAAAAGGGAAGTGTGTGAGATACAAATGAGTGCCAGTGCGTGAAAAAAGGGGAGGGGAGGAATAGGGGGGGGGGGGTGTTGGAGAAAGGGAGAAGGGTAGGGGAAAGACAAAGGGGGGGGAGAGGGGAGAGAGGGGGAGGAAAGAAGGAGGGGGAAAGGGGGGGGAGGAAAGGGGAGGGTTGGGAAAAAGAGTGGGAGGGAAGGGAAGGGAAGGGGGGGTTTTGGGGGTGAAGGGAGAGCAACCGGGATGGGGAGGGAGGGGAAAGAAGGATGTGAGACAATGACTAGTGATGTAACAAAGTAATGTATTAGCATTACCTTAAAAAAGTGCTAAATGGCACATGTGGATGCATCAAGTTATCCCATGTATCTAGACTGTTGCCTATTGGCCAACGACTAGGGGCGACTCAGGTATGGATCATACTAGGGTGATCATGCGCTTTTCTAAACAACATAATGAGATCAGAAACATTATCCGTAAACATTGGCCTATACTCCGAGATGACCCCAAAGTTAGTAGGTTTATTTCAGATACCCCTTCAATTACTTTCAGACGAGCAACCTCATTAAAGGACAAACTAGTCCAGAGTGAGTTCAAAACGGCACAGAGGAGACGTAGGCATTGTTCCATCATGGGATCTTTCCCTTGTGGACACTGCTCTTGCTGCCCATACATAAGACGTGAAAAAACCTTTCTTCTCCCAAATGGGACAACTTTCAAACCGTCACACTTCACCAACTGTCAAACACGTGGCGTAGTGTACCTCATGTCTTGCGAATGTGGAGCACACTACGTCGGAAAGACTAAACAAGAGTTCCACCAGCGCATATCTAAACACATCTACCATATGCAAATTGGTAACCCGTATGTGCCCCTTGGGAGACATGTGAGGGAAATCCACAACTACAGAATGCCTATGGTATCCTTCGCCGCTCTCGACCGTATTCATATACCAGTGCGAGGCGGCGACTGGAATAAAATTCTTTTGCAGCATGAGCAGAGGTGGATATTTAAATTAAACTCCACCCTGTTCCCAGGATTGAACGAAGCCATCTCTTTTGCTCCTTTCTTAAAAGGTTTTGTCTCTGGCAAAACACAATAATCATGTCCCCCCCCCTGCATTCGGCTATGATATAGTCTAAAGTAATAGAGAATGGTCGAAATTGGCAACCAGGTCCTGTTCCCTCCTTTTGCAGTTTCAACTGCTCCACCCCCTCCCTGATGTTGATCCAATGATATCTACCATTACTTTTCATTGATCTGTTTTTGTTTTTGTTTTTCTGTTTTATTTTCAAGCGATGGGATAAAATTATCTACACATATGATTGAGTTGTTCCTGTTTTTTCACTGAAGCTCCATACACGATTCTGTATATATAAGATATACAACAATGTTGTTAATTTTGAACTGTGAACAAATGCATTGTGTATATTCTGTATCAATTCTCTTCTTTCTCCTTTGAAGTTGCTCCTTTTTTCGCCACTGGGTGAGCTCGAGCACCCTCCCTGCTGTCATCCCCGGGGCGGGGGTGATTTATGACGTGCCTTCCCGGCAGGGTGAGGGAGGTGGGACGAGCCTACCCGCTATTAGGCGGCTCCTCCCCCCCCCATGTTTTTCCCCTTGGGCGCTCGGCCGGCCACCGAGCGCTGCATTGGGAATTTCTTTCTCCCTGCCGGCGGCATTCCGGAACATCCTCGGATGCCTGGCGTCACCGCGCATGCGCGGGGCACCGCGCGAGCGTCGTGACGTCATAGACATCGCGAGATTTCGGCGAGGATGACGAGAACTCGGAGCGCAGCTTTTCCGGAACGCCGGGGAGACCACACTTGGCTGCCATGTTTGGCCGCCTTACCGCCCACCAGGTGACCATCACCGGATTGCACACACCTGGAGAGATAAGAGCCAAGGTATACACGCCCTTTTAATCATGGGTATAAAAGCTTACATCTTTGATATGGTTTCAATTTCCTCCTGCCTGGCGAACTGCAAACACACCTTGCTGTCTGTCACTTCTTTTGCTGCTCCTTGCGTTCTATCACACAGTAAGTACACTCTTATAGCCTTGTGTTGTATAGCATCATGTTGCCCCAAATAATAGGGGTTACCTACCCCTATGATTTACAACAACATAGTCTTTTGACCACCTATGACATATGTGGCTATACTCCTTACAATTATATACTCTCTTTATTTTTAGACTGGCTGACTCAGCTTTTGGATACCATCACCTGAGTCTTATACAGCCTACGACCACTCTCATGTTGGCCAATAGGCAACAGTCTAGATACATGGGATAACTTGATGCATCCACATGTGCCATTTAGCACTTTTTTAAGGTAATGCTAATACATTACTTTGTTACATCACTAGTCATAGTCTCACATCCTTCTTTCCCCTCCCTCCCCATCCCGGTTGCTCTCCCTTCACCCCCAACCCCCCCCCCCCTTCCCTTCCCTTCCCTCCCACTCTTTTTCCCAACCCTCCCCTTTCCTCCCCCCCCCTTTCCCCCTCCTTCTTTCCTCCCCCCTCTCTCCCCTCTCCCCCCCCCTTTGTCTTTCCCCTACCCTTCTCCCTTTCTCCAACACCCCCCCCCCTATTCCTCCCCTCCCCTTTTTTCACGCACTGGCACTCATTTGTATCTCACACACTTCCCTTTTATGCACCACTACACTTCTTTTTAGTGTCCTCCTACTACTATTACCACTTCCTTTTTCAGCACAGGCACAGTGTTTATTGCCCTCACCACATTTGTTCTTTGTGGTTCAGAACTCCCCAGTTGGCTTGGGTTATATATATCATACCTACAAAGTCTTTGACACCATAAAGGCTTTTTTAGACCATAGATAAAACCCAATTATCTTTATACGGATTTTTTAGTTATTATGTTTCTTTCCTTGCCAATCTCCATCACAGGTAATTGGTGCTCTCCCGTTGGTTGTCTGCTCTGGTGGGCGGTGCTCTAAAGTGTGGCCTCTCGTAAGCCACGTTATCTCTCGCCATCCCGGTCTGGGCTGTGGCAGCGGAAGAGGAGGTTGGAATCACCCTCTGGCGGAAGAGGATAAAGCATTTTAAACTTTTAAAAGGGACATCCATGTGGGAATTTTTGTTTTTCATTGGACATACGTCTATTTGGTAACTATACTGTACTGTACTGTTGCATTGCACAATTAATGTAGCTTATGCTATATATATTTTTTAGAATATGTATATGTAGACCAACCTTATTCTTATGTTCTTCCCAGCAGACCTATCCTCTGAAAAAGACCCCAGTCATAGGGGTTGAAACGCGTCAGGTCTAATGTTCATGACATAACATTGCTATGAACAAATGTCTGCTTTTGTATGTTCAGCTTAAAAACTTTTAGATAAATACCCACTGAAGCTCATGGCTTTTTAACTCTGATGATACATGTTATCTATTCAATAAAAGTGTATATTTTTTCATACTATAGTGACTACATTTTTTTCTTGTGCTGCCTAAAAACCCCAATGTGGGGAAACATTCCTTTTCGTACAAAACCATTATTAACATTCTTTGCACATACCTCAGGACTGTGCACTTCTATCTACTTTTAGCGCCACACTTTATTATTTTTTCACACATTAGAGTGTATATATTCACCATAGATTTAAGAAAAATATTATATTGATTCTGTACACAATATGTATTCCTTTATAATAGGCCACAGTTTAACAGGGACAACCCAAGTTTTACAGGTTTTAATTAGGACATCAAATTTAGAGTACACTTTCTTAGAAAGACAATAGCCACAGATACAGTGGGGACGGAAAGTATTCAGACCCCCTTAAATGTTTCACTTTTTGTTATATTGCAGCCATTTGCTAAAATCATTTAAGTTCATTTTTTTTCCTCATTAATGTACACAGAGCACCCCATATTGACAGAAAAACACAGAATTGTTGACATTTTTGCAGATTTATCAAAAAAGAAAAACTGAAATATCACATGGTCCTAAGTATTCAGACCCTTTGCTCAGTATTTAATAGAAGCACCCTTTTGATCTAATACAGCCATGAGTCTTTTTGGGAAAGATGCAACAAGTTTTTCACAGCTAAATTTGGGGATCCTCTGCCATTCCTCCTTGCAGATCCTCTCCAGTTCTGTCAGGTTGGATGGTAAACGTTGGTGGACAGCCATTTTTAGGTCTCTCCAGAGATGCTCAATAGGGTTTAAGTCAGGGCTCTGGCTGGGCCATTCAAGAACAGTCACAGAGTTGTTGTGAAGCCACTTCTTCGTTATTTTAGCTGTGTGCTTAGGGTCATTGTTTGTTGGAAGGTAAACCTTCGGCCCAGTCTGAGGTCTTGAGCACTCTGGAGAAGGTTTTCGTCCAGGATATCCCTGTACTTGGCCGCTTTCATTTTTCCCTCGATTGCAACCAGTCGTCCTGTCCCTGCAGCTGAAAAACACCCCCACAGCATGATGCTGCCACCACCATGTTTCACTGTTGGGACTGTATTGGACAGGTGATGAGCAGTGCCTGCTTTTCTCTACACATACTGATTAGAATTAAGGCCAAAAAGTTCTATCTTGGTCTCATCAGACCAGAGAATCTTATTTCTCACCATCTTGGAGTCCTTCAGGTGTTTTTTAGCAATCTCCATGCAGGCTTTCATGTGTCTTGCACTGAGGAGAGGCTTTCGTCGGCCACTCTGCCATAAAGCCCCGACTGGTGGAGGGCTGCAGTGATGGTTGACTTTCTACAACTTTCTCCCATCTCCCGACTGCATCTCTGGAGCTCAGCCACAGTGATCTTTGGGTTCTTCTTTACCTCTCTCACCAAGGCTCTTCTCCCCCGATAGCTCTGTTTGGCCGGACGGCCAGCTCTAGGAAGGGTTCTGGTCATCCCAAACGTCTTCCATTTAAGGATTATGGAGGCCACTGTGCTCTTAGGAACCTTACGTGAAGCAGAATTTTTTTGTAACCTTGGCCAGATCTGTGCCTTGCCACAATTCTTTCTCTGGCCACTTCAGGCAGTTCCTTTGACCTCATGATTCTCATTTGCTCTGACATGCACTGTGAGCTGTAAGGTCTTATATAGACAGGTGTGTGGCTTTCCTAATCAAGTCCAATCAGTATTATCAAACACAGCTGGACTCAAATGAAGGTGTAGAACCATCTCAAGGATGTTCAGAAGAAATGGACAGTACCTGAGTTAAATATATGAGTGTCGCAGCAAAGGGTCTGGATACTTAGGACCATGTGATATTTCAGTTTTTCTTTTTTAATAAATCTGCAAAAATTTCAACAATTCTGTCAATATGGGGTGCTGTGTGTACATTAATGAGGGAAAAAAATGAACTTAAATGATTTTAGCAAATGGCTGCAATATAACAAAGAGTGAAAAATTTAAGGGGGTTCTAATACTTTCCTTCCCCACTGTATAATCAATTGCTAGATTAGTGGGGTAGGCTGCAAACTAGGAGACACAGAAAATAATTTCCTGCACAAAACACTATAAATATTCTAGCTGGTGGCTAGGGCTGAGCTTAAGGTACCTGATTTCACTTTGAGTCTGGTTTCAGGGGACATTGCTAAAGTTTGGATGCCAAATTAGGACCTCATGGAAGTCAATGGGAGCCAAATATTAAAATATGATAATCATCTTTTTTCTGGCTAATAGGCAAGGGATTGTCAAACAAATGGCATGGGGTCAGGGCACTACCCCAGGGTGCATGTACCAAAGAAAAAAATGTAAACATTTTTTATTTGGTGTGAGGCATACATTTTAATAGCACTTAAAGGGCTACAAAATTCATTTAGGTAAGATGTCTAGGGGATGTCCTTAAGACCCCTTTCACACTGAGGCGCTTTTCATACTAAAAAAAAACACCTGAAAAGCTCACGAAAACCTAGTTCCATTAAAATCAATGAATGCTTTCTCACTGGGGCAGTGCGGTGGAAAAACGCCCCTCTCCATTGAAATGAATGGAAAGCTCTTCAAAAGCGCCTGGAAAGCTCTTCAAAAGTGCTCAGTTTTTTACTGGCAGTTTAGAAGTGCCTCAGTGTGAAAGGGGCCTAACTTGCTTGTGAAGTGGCATATCTGTACAATGTATGCAACCTACTACAGCAAAACTGACATCAGCTACTTATTTTTGTTTGTAAACAAAATGACTAAGTATTCCCTTCATCTATAACAGGCCCTTATATTAGAGAACCGCGTGTTGACGTGGACAAGGTATCTTCCTCACAATGCTGACCTAGGGGTTTTGGGGGTCTATGGCAGGGGGAGTTATTGGAATCTGGAAGCCCCCTTTAACAGTAAGGGGACCTCTAGATACTGCTCCCTCCATGTGAATGAGTAAGGGATATAAAAAAATGGCCAAAATATAAATCCATTGTCAATCATGCCATTCAGTGATGCAGATCCACATCAATTATAAGGAATGATGCCCACTGACCATCCAAAAAAAAATCCCACTGACATCCCCCAGATTTTACATCTGACTGGGCAGTATAGCTGGTCATATTGCCTTGCATCCTTATCAGCTCTACCACAATGTGTATGTGTTCTTTGATATGTGATTCTGTATTGTCATATTAATGAAGCTCTTCTTTTAACCATAGGCCTTTCTTCATACATGCATGATATAAATTATATATATATATATATATATATATATATATATATATATATATATATATATATATATGCACACATACATACACACACACACACACAGTATATAAAACTTCATCTTTACTCTCCTGGGGAAGTGGATATATTCCATGCCACGCTTAGAGAGAATACAGTCCTACTATGACATATACTGTGCTTAACCTATACAGTCAAGTATGGTTCAAAAAAAGATTATGGATTGAGGTTGGGGATGCCGACTGTCAGGGAATTTAGTAGACCAGACTGTGTGGACTGCACAGAGGAAACCAGAAACACATGTAAGTGAAAAATAAGGGTGTTTATTAAATAGGTGACAAATAAGTGAAATATAAACAGTACAAAACCAACCACAGACCCACAAACTACAAATAATATATACAAATAACTGGAGATACCAGAATCCTAAACAAGCCAGGCCGAGGGCATACACAGGGAGGTCAGCAGATGGGTAAGGATTGGAAACCAACAGGACAGGGAGAGGATGAATGGGTAGGCTGCAGGGCAGGGATACAAGGAGAACAGGGCACAGGAGGGACAGGTCCAGGATGGGTTTGGGATAGGGATCAGATTAGATCAGATCAGGAATAGGCTCAAGGTCAGGATACAAGTAGCGAGGTCAGGGCACAGGGAGAAAGATACCATGGCAAGCATGTGAGGGCTTGCCAGGTATTTATAAGGCTGCAGTAATTGACCTCACCTTACACCTGAGCGCAAAGGGTGCTGTCTGCTCCACACTGCCGGAGTACACCCGCTGGTGGACACCTGTACTACGGCCCAAGGATGCAACAGTGCCACCAGCAGGTGAGTCCTCTTATTACAGATTCTAGGTGTTGGAAGACACCCGCTGGTGGACACTGGTACTGCGATCCAAGAGACTGATAGCGCCACCAATGGGTAAACCTTTTCATGACACCGTCTCTCTGCACCAGTGTAGCAGGAGTTGCCAGCAATCAGCTGAATGTAATGTGGAGAAGAATGGTGTCAAACAAACAAAAGGAGGGAAATGACATGGGCTTTCACTGTATTGTTCATTTAAGCACAAGAGACTCCATTTTGTTCACACTGTTGAAATGTGTTCTGTAACCTTCACTTAATACACAGACACAACTTCTGCTAGAAGCTCTCTCTGTCTCTACTCCCCTCTCAAGGTTTTACAATTGTTCTATTTGCTAGCTTTTAATAACATATTTCTATTTGTTTGTTTTTAATAACATCTCACACCACCCTTTTTTTATCTATGTATAAAATAACATATAATAATACATTTTGTCATGAACGGACATTTTAACCACTTGCCGACCGAGCCATAGCCAAAAGATGGCTGCAGCGCGGTCGGCTGGTTCTGGGTGGACGTCCGTTGGACGTCATCCGGAACTCTCGCTCCCCGAGCGCCCGGTGGGGCACGTGCACGATAGTGTCCGTGCTCGCCGGGTTCACGGGACCCGGCGCAACACGGATCGTGGTAAAGGGCCAATGACAGCGGCCCTTTATCACGTGATCACTCCCTCCAATGAGGGAGCGATCATAATGTCAACAAACTGGGGTCATGCAAAGGTCCCAGCTCTCTTCTCTCCTCACACCGATACAGAGTGAGAGAAGAGAAGAGAGATCGAGTGAAAAACGTCTGAAATAGTGAGTGAAAAGTACTACAGTGCCCAGCAGTGCCATACAGTGCCACACAAGTGCCACTACAGTGCTAAATTGTGCCACCAGTGCCACTACACTTCCCATCAGTGCCACTACAGTACCCATCAGTGCCACCAGTGCCAGTACACTACCCATCAATGCCACTACAGTACCCATCTGTGCCACTAGTGCCACTACAGTACCCATCAGTGTCACTACAGTACCCATCAGTGCCACTAAAGTGTCCATCAGTGCCACTACAGTGCTCATCTGTGCCATCAGTGCCACTATAGTGCTCATCAGTGCTACATCAGTGCCACCAGTGCCCATCAGTGCCACCTCTGCCACTACAGTGCCCATCTGTGCCGCCAGTGCCACATCAGTGCTCCGTCAGTGCCACACCAGTGCCCAGTGCCACTACAGTGCTCATCTGTGCCACCAGTACCACATCGGTGCCATCAGTGCCACCTGTGCCACTACAGTGCCACCTCTGCCACTTCAGTGCCCATCTCTGCCACCAGTGCCATGTCAGTGCAACACCAGTGTCCAGTGCCACTACAGTGCTCATCTGTTCCACCAGTACCACATCGGTGCCACCTGTGCCACTACAGTGCCAATCAGTGCCACCAGTGCCACGTCTGTGCTCCATCAGTGCCACTACAGTGCTCATCAGTGCCACATTAGTGCCAATACAGTGCTCATTTGTGCCATCAGTACCACATCAGCGTCACTAGAGTGCTCAACTGTACCACTAAAGCGCTCATCTGCGCCACTACATCGCTCATCAGTGCCACTACAGCGCTCATCGGTGCCACTACAGTACCCAATAGTGCACATCAGTGCCCATAAGTGAGTGCTCATCAGTGCCACCATATCAGTGGATCCTCATCAGCACCCATCAGTGCTACCTTAGTGCACATCAGTGCCAGATAATCAGTGCATCCTCAGTGTGGTGCCTTAGTGTACATCAGTGCAAGCTTATCAGTACCCATCAGTGCACCCTCATCAGTACCCATCAGTGCACCCTCATCAGTACCCAGCAGTGCACCCTCATCAGTACTCAGCAGTGCACCCTCATCAGAACCCAGCAGTGCAGCCTTTTCAGCACTCAGCAGTGCAGCCTCATTAGACCAGTCTCATCAGCACCCATCAGTGCAGCCATATCTGTCCAAGTGTCCCTACCACAGCAGTTTGTCACCACAGCCCACAGTCACCAGTATGGCGGAAGAAAAAATTCAGCTGAGCAGGCATACCAACAGCTTAGCTTGACTGATGAGAGCAGCGGGGAGATCTCTGAGTCTGCGTCTGATTCTGGTTCAGAATATGAACCCATTGTAAGCAGAGGGTCTGATACAAAATCAGAGGAAGAGCAAAGTGTGCCTGTGAAACGAAGGCGCTCTGGCATGGAGCAGCAGGCTACCACAATCAGTGGCATCAACCAGCAGCTCAGTGCCATCCACCAGAAATGCAGTGGCATCAACTAGCAGCTCAGTGATGTCCACCAGTAGCACAGTGCCATCCAGAAGTAATGAAATACCACTGCAGCAAAGGCCAAGAACTAGCGAGGTGTCATCTCGGCCCCAAAGCGTTAGGACCCATGCCGGCCTTCCCTATGCCCTTGAAAACCCTCTGTGGCTTCCCCCTAATTCAGGAGTAGCAAACATCCCCCCTTTCACTGCCCAGTCAGGTGTTCAGGTGAACACAGAGAATTTTGCCCCTATTGATTTTTTAAATTTAATTTTTACCCAAGACCTATTGTCCTCCATCGTGGCCCCGTGAAACCTCTATGCACAACGATTTATAACAAGCAACCCTGGTTCAAGTTATGCCCGTCCCCATGAGTGGAGAACATTGACAGTGGAGGAATTTAAATTATTTTTACGGCTAAAATTCAATATGGGACTCACAAAAAAAATGAATTATACTCCTATTGGTCAACCAACCCCATCCACCATATGCCAATCTATTCATCCATTATGCGAAGATCAAGATACCTCATGATAATGCGTTTCCTCCATTACAATGACAACACCCAGTGCCCTCCCCGATATGACCCATCACATGACAAATTATTTAAAATTCAGCCACTCCTAAATTTTTTCTCTGAGAAATTCCCCCAGTTATTTATCCCCGACCAAAATATTTCCATGGATGAGTCATTGGTCCACTTCACAGGCAGGCTTGGCTTCAAGCAGTTTATCCCCAGTAAAAGGGCTCGATATGGGGTTAAGCTCTACAAGCTATGTGACCGAGAAACGGGGTACATTTACTCATTCCGGGTGTACGAAGGGAAGGACACCCAACTGCATCCCCCTGAATGAGTACATCGGAGTCAGCGGAAAGGTTGTTTGGGAGCTTCTATATCAACTCCTTGGAAAGGGTTACCACCTTTATGTGGATAATTATTATACAAGCTTGCCCCTCTTCCGCAATCTTTACCGCAAGGACACTCCAGTGTGTGGTACAGTGCAAGCCAATAGGAAGGGCTTCCCGCAAAGGCTCCTTACTGAAAGACTACGACAAGGGGAGATGGCGTCTTTGAGGAATGAAGAGATATTGGCTCTCAGGTGGAGGGACAGACGAAACGTCCACATGCTCACAACGATCCACAACGACACCTACATGGAAATCCCCAGAAGAAACCGCCCAATCCAGAAACCGAAATGTGTCCATGATTTTAATTTGTACACGGGGGGAGTCGACTTCAATGATCAGATGATCAAACCCTACCTTCCCACAAGAAAAAGCCACTTTTGGTATAAAAAAGTCTCCATATATCTTTTCAGTTTGGCCATTTACAATAGTTTTGTTATTTACCGTAAATCTACAGAGAGCCCCGTATCTTATCTTCAGTACCAAGAAGCAATTATCTCCACCCTTTTGTACCCTGAAGGCGCACCAGAAAGCATTCGCTCGGATTCAGTGAGCAGACTCCACGAACGCCACTTCCCTGAAAAACTCCCTCACCATGAAACAGGCCGGAAACGTCAGAAGAGATGCCGGGTGTGCTCAAGAGGAGGAACTAGAAGAGACACCGTGTATTATTGTCCTGATTGTCCTTCCCAACCAGGCCTTTGTATTGATGAATGTTTCCACCGTTACCATACTTCTCTACACTATTAGGGAAGTATGGTAAACGTAATTGTCATTTACCGCCACACCCCTTTATGCCACTGTACATACCGCTGCCTTCTCCGAAACTGACCCTGGCCTGCTAATCGACCACGCTTCTGCCTAATGCTAAACTTTACCTACCTCTGCCTTCTCCGGAACTGACCCTGGCTTGTTAAACGACCACGCTTCTGCCTAACGCTGAACTGTACCTACCTCTGCCTGCTCTGGAACTAACCCTGGCCTGATATACGACCACGCTTCTGCCTAACGCTAAACTGTACCTACCTCTGCCTGCTCTGGAACTGACCCTGGACTGTTTGACCATGTTTTTTGCCTGCCTCTTGGACTGGTCTTTTACTCTGCTACTGGAG
This sequence comes from Lithobates clamitans, assembly GCA_037952925.1. NCBI lineage: Eukaryota > Metazoa > Chordata > Amphibia > Anura > Ranidae > Lithobates > Lithobates clamitans. Next base: position 2,422,482 of record JBBGZY010000135.1, read on the forward strand.
TAGTGGGCTTCATAACACAGGGGTCTCACATATGTGAGGGGCTCCAGAATTGTTTTTCTGGATGAAGAAAACTAATTTTTTAGTTTTCTCATTCCCAGATTAGGGTCTGGAGACTCGGATGCTTCAAAGACATTTGAGTGGGAGAAGCCTCTACCCCTGTCCTCATTCTTTCCTGGCCTGCTACTTGGACCATGTTCCTGCTTACTACCAGGATCAATATTTTGGCACTGCTGGCAATGTCTCTACTTGCACTGACCCTGGACTGTATAAGGACAGTATCCTTGCCTGTACTATGGACAATATTCTAGCCTGCTGCCTGGACTATTCCATTCACTGACGCTGACCACGTCCCTGCCTGCTGCCTGGATCAGGGCTCTCCTCCTGTGGACAACTGCACTACTAAAACCACAGGTAATCTTTTGTTTACCCTTTGCTTAACAGAATGTATTTTAGGGTGTAATTCTTGGTTCATGCTATGTGTTAGAAATATGAAGGGCCTTCAAAAATGTGATAGATTGTAAGGAAATTAGATGTGTAATTTGCTCCTAGAACGCCTGAATGTGCTACTTCAATGTTGGGCATCTGTATGTGGCCAGGCTGTGTAAAAGTCTCACACATGTGGTATCACCATACTCAAGAGGAGTAGCAGAATATATTTTGGGGTGTCATTTTTGCTATGTACATGCTCTGTGTTTGAAATATCTTAGAAATGGACAACTTTGTATAAAAAAAAGCGTTTTCATTTTTTTTCCACATTTTCCAAAAACTTCTGGAAAAAAATGAACCGTTCAAAAGACTCATTATGCCTCATAAATTATACGTTGGGGTGTTTGCTTTCCAAAATGGGGTCACTTTGTGGGCGTTTCCATTGTCCTGGTGCTCCAGGGCCTTTCAAAAGTGTAATAGGTGGTTGAAAGATTAGATATGCAATTTATGCTCCTACACCGCCTGAATGTGCTACTTCAATGTTGGGCATCTGTATGTGGCCAGACTGTGTAAAAGTCTCACACATGTGGTATTGCCATACTCAGGAGGAGTAGCAGAATATATTTTGGGGTGTCATTTTTGCTATGTACATGCTATGTGTTGGAAATATCTTAGAAATGGACAACCTTGTATTAACAAAATGCGTTTTCATTTTATTTCCACATTTTCCAAAAACTTGCACATTGCCCTCATGTTGGGCTGGTTAGCTCTTTTCCTTTTGGGGAGGGATGCCCTCCTACTGAAATAGGGGATGGGCGGGGTGGGGGGTCCACTGGTTATTTCGGTCTGCCAATGCGGGCCCTGTGTTGTTTTTATTGTTTTTATTTCAATTTTTTTATTTATGGTGTAAGACAGTATTGATGATGAATGTTCATGACACAGCACTCTGGTTCTCAAGGTCCCCTATAGGCCTTTATGGGTCTGGACACCTGATCGAGGAAAGCCTATTGCATATTTGTCACCCCCCATTATTTGCTAGTTATATAGATGTCTTCTCCTAAGATAATCTCCTGGAACACCAGGGGCCTTAACTCACCTATTAAACGTTCTCTGGTATTCCAATTTGTCAAGTCTTACCAGCCCCATATTTGTGTGTTCCAGGAGACACATTTAGTTGGAAAGAAGACGTTGAGCCTTAAAAAGCCGTGGGTGGGATACCATTATCACTCAAACTATTCTACCTTTTTCAGAGGGGTAAGCATTTTAATCCTCAAATCACTCCCTTTCAGGCTCCTCGATTTGGCTCTAGACCCTAATGGTAGGTTTGTGGTGATCCATGCACTAATCCATCATATCCCCTGGGTAATAGTAGGCCTGTACCTCCCACCTCCAGCTTCTCTTCAAACTCTGAACCAGATAACGGCAAAAATTGCTGAATTTTCCACTGAGAATGTTGTTATTCTGGGGGACTTTAATCTTGTGCCAGATGCAGACATGGACAGGTTGCTTCCCGCTGGTACATCCCGCAAAAGGCTTGCAGACTGGGCGGACACCTATGGCCTTTTTGACCTGTGGCGCTGGAAATTTCCCCAAGATAGAGCATATACATGCCACTCTGCCTCTCACAAAACTTTTTCCCGCATTGATCTTGTCTATGCGGGAGGTCCGGTTCTCCCCAAGGTTTGATATATCAGGATCCTCCCCCGGGGTATTTTGGACCACGCTCCACTCCTATTGGAGCTAGATCTCTCGCTGGCCCCTTCGGACAAACTTTGGCGGCTGTCGAGATACTGGGTCTCGGACATGGAGGTTGAGCCAAAATACAGAGAGGAACTGGACTTGTACTGGGGGATAAACGCGGATACAGCTTCGGCCTCTTCTGTATGGGATGCTTTTAAGGCATTCTCCAGGGGACAATACCAAAAGATAATAGCAAAAGTCAGTCGGGAACGAAGAAGGGAACTCACCAATCTAGAAGCGGAGGCGACAAGGCAGGAGGCATTGTACATCAGGTCGCCGAACCCACAGTCTTACGCCCGGTTGCAGTCCCTTTTGCGAGAGACCCTCCTGTTAAGGACCTCTCTGACGCAAAGAGGCTCCTACATCAAACACAGAGAATATTTGAACAAGGGGAAAAGACAGGTCACTTACTAGCCTGGCTCTCCAAGGAGCAAGCCATGGGAATGTCTATAGGGCAGATTCGGGCAGCAGATCACTCACTACTTTCCACCCCAGCCGAAATCAACCGGGAATTCTCCTCCTTTTATCAAACATTGTATAGCTCTAGGGTGTCTTATGACATAGAGGAATTCAGAGCTTACTTTGAAAAGGTGGACATCCCGACTCTCACCCCAACATATGCTAACAAGTTAGATGCCCCTATCAAAATTGAGGAAATCCATAAGGCTCTAAAAATGATGCAAACAGGTAAAACGCCGGGACCAGATGGTTTCCCGGTACAGTTTTACAAACTCTATGCTGAACAACTAGCCCCTAAACTTCAAATTCTTTTCGCTAAATCTATGGAGGAGGCACATCTTCCAGACTCCATGCATGAGGCGGTAAAAATTGTTATCCCCAAGCCGGGGAAGGACCCGACTCTCTGTTCATCATATCGTCCTATATCTCTACTTAACTACCTGGCATCCGTGCTATAGCCGAGTAACGGACCTACATTCCCGGGAGGCCGTCATATGATGGCCTCCCCTGTGCACGCCGGGCGCGTTGTGATCACCGAGTCACTGAGACTCGGCTGATCACTGATCTGTGTAAGGGGCCGGTCCTGGCCCCTTACCATGTGATCAGCTGTCAGCCAATGACAGCTGATCACATGATGTAAACAAAAGATCGGTAATCGTTTTTTTTTTACTCACGCTGACAGCGCGAGTAGAAAAAAAAGCCGCAACGTATTTGTTTATGTTACAAGACTAAGGCTATTCAAAATTTAATGTTGACATTCTGTATAACCGCTGTACCACTTTTATAATCTGTACTCGATGAGCGTTGTGCTCCCCTTTCTCTCTCTTGATTGATGTATTTTTTCAATAACTCAATAAACTTTATTTTCAAAAAAAAGAAAAAAGAAAAAAAGAAAAAAAAAAAGAAAAAAAAGCCGATCACCGGATCGGATGTGAGGGACATCGGTCCCCAAGTGGAAGAGGCACATCTGCCTCATCAGTGCCCAATAAAAGTGCCACCTAATAGTGCCCACAGTGCCACCTAACAGTGCCCACAGTGCCACCTAACAGTGCCCACAAGTGCCACCTATCAATGCCCACAAGTACCACCTATCAATGCCCACCTGTAGTGCCAATCAGTGCCACCTGCCAGTGCTGCCCATCACTGCCACCCATCAGTGCCCATCACTGCCACCCATCAGTGCCCATCACTGCCGCCTCATCAGCGTACATCAATGAAGGAGAAAAATTACCCATTTAAAATTTTTTATAACAAAATATAAAAAAATAAACTTTTTTTTAAAAAAAATTCAGTTTTTACATTTTTTTAATAAAAAGTAAAAACCGCAGAGGTGATCAAATACCACCAAAAGAAAGCTCTATTTGTGGTGAAAAAATGATAAAAATTTCATTTGGGTACAGTGTTGTATGACCGCGCAATTGTCATTCAAAGTGCGTCAGCGCCGAAAGCTGAAAATTGGTCTGGATAGGAGGGGGGTTTAAGTGCCCTGTAAGCAAGTGGTTAATGTAGATACAAAAATTCTTGCCAAAACATTGGCAAACAGACTCAATACGGTCATCACGGCCTTAATACACCCAGACCAGACGGGATTTATGCCTGGGAGGGGTACAGACATAAACATCCGACACCTACATACACACATAGCAATCGCCCCCTCTGATGGGCAGGGAGTGGTGGCCTCACTCGATGCCGAGAAGGCTTTCGACTCGGTTGAGTGGGGCTACCCTTGGGAGGTCCTTGGCAGATTTGGGTTTGGACCCAAATTTCTGGCTTGGCTCAGACTGCTATACTCCCATCCAACAGCTAGGGCCTGCACCAATGGGATGCTTTCCGGGGCGTTCACGCTGGGGAGAGGTACGAGGCAAGGGTGTCCGTTGTCCCCGGCGCTATTCGCCCTGGCATTGGAGCCCCTCGCTGCCCTTCTGAGGGTAGATGACTCGGTCAAGGGGCTCCGAGTGGGTCCCTTGGTCGAAAAACTTTCACCGTACGCTGATGACTCCCTCCTGTGTTTGGCAGATTCCTCTGATTCACTTAAAGCAGCCCTAGCAATCATTGACAAATTTGGTTACTTTTCTGGAATTAAAATTAATTGGAATAAATCGGTGTTTTTCCCCCTTAATCCAACAATGCCCCTGGTGGACACTAGAAATCCTTTACAGTGGACCAGGAGTTCAAATACTTGGGGGTGAGAGTGGGGAATGATTTATCTGGCTATCTAGAAAAGAATGTATTTCCACTACTTTCTCAACTCCAACAGAAGTGCTCTACCTGGAAGTCACTCCCGCTGACCCTGGTAGGGAGGAGAAATCTCCTAAAAATGGTATACCTGCCAAAATTTCTATATTTTTTTCGGTACACTCCAGTACCAATTCCTAAATCATTCTTTCGGCGGTTGGAAAGTGTAGTGATCTCCTTTATCTGGGCAGGGAAATCCCAGAGAGTAGCAAAACACATACTCTTTCTTCCATTGTCTAGTGGAGGCTTGGCATTGCCCAACTTTCTGATGTATTATTGGGCAGTGTCCTAGTAACGGTGAGGAGGTGGTTTTCGCAACCCCAACTCAACCCAGCAGTCACTCTGGAGGTGGGTCTTAGGGTCATACGCAGCCTTATCTAATCTGCCATATAGAGGAATAAAAGTTAGCGCTGTAGTTACAGGTCCTATGAGGGCTACAATCCAGGTATGGAAATCCTCCAGAGCTGCCCTCCTGGGGCAATCCTCTATTTCCCCGCACACCCCGCTATGGGCTAATCCCATGCTTCCTCACCTACTTACCATCCCTGAACCGGCAAGTTGGGCCAAGAAGGGTATTGTTAAATTGAAACAGGTTATCCAAAGTGAGGGTATAGTTTCATTCCGGGAGCTGAAGTCGAACCATGCGCTGCCACAATCCTTCTTGTTTAGGTACAGGCAGTTACATCATGCTCTCAGAGCTCAGTTTCCCTCCCAGGTGACGCTCGAACCAGACCCGATTGAGCGTGTCTTGATCTCGGGAATGCTGGATAAGCCTCTTTCCACCCTATACTTACACCTCACAGTGGCACATGATGTAAAAACTAATAGGTTGATGATAAGGTGGCAAGCTGATATCCCCTCTTTGGGGGAAGAGGAATGGGAGGAGTGCCTAACTGCTTTCATCCCCTCTATGATTGCAGCCAGGGACAGGTTTGTTCAATTAAAATTCTTGCACAGAGCATATTACACGCCACAACGGTTGGCTAATATATATCCTGGACTTAGCCCCAGCTGTAATAGATGTGGTGTAGAGGTGGGCTCCTTCTTCCATGTAGTCTGGTCATGCATTAAGTTACGCCCGTATTGGACCTCAGTGGCAGATATCCTAGGCACAATATGCGGAATCAAAATACTGCTTGATCCTTTAACCCTGTTACTGAGTCATTTAGATGATATAGAGGGAGACCGCTATGTTAAACTTTGTCTAACCTACTCCCTATTTTACGCTAGGAGGGAGATACTTCTTAGGTGGAAACAAATAGAACCCCCTTCTATAGATGCATGGCAGAAATCGATCAACGGTGTGTTACCCCTGTATAGACTTATTTATGAAAGTAGAAACTGCCCACAGAAATATGACAAAATTTGGTCGAACTGGGTAAATGCATGCGGATGAGTAGTGCCGGGGATTGCTGACTTACTATGAAGGCTAACACTTGTAATTTATCTTACATAGCGAGGTGGGAGTGAGCTGGTGCTAGTTGCCTAACCCTGGAGCGACAAAAAAGTTTGCTTATTATTAAAGCAAGATGAGGATGATGCTGGCCCCCCCTCCCCCCCTCTCCTATCCCTATTCTTCTTCCCACATTCCCCCCCCCCATCCCCTCCTCTCCTTGTTTCTGGTCGGGGGAGACAGGGACTAGCCATAGGATGGGATTTTTTTAGCCCTTCTTTAATTCTATTTTTCACATGCATGCATCTGACATTATTTCACTCATATTAGCACCAGTAACTTTCATAAGATCCTTGGTTACACCATAACATGTTAGAGGAAAGCATGCAAATGAATGGGTATATACTACTATAGAATTATAGATGTTTATTTATCAACAAATCTTCTGTATGACACCTTCTAAATCTGTACTGTCTTATTGTTCAATAAAAAACTTTTTTCTGTTAAAAAAAAAAAAAAACTTTAAAGACAATTCAGTGTGGTACTTGTTGCGAAAGAATCAAACTGTTTTGCCACTTTATATATTTATTTTTACAAGAGTAAACTTACCTGCAGTTTTTAAATCTCTAAGCTACTACTTCCATCAATTAATTCAGAGCCAGCATGACCCACGATAAATGTTTAGGGGCCACCACTCAGGCTGTCAAGGTCAAATGAGTTGGATTACACTGACCAGTGAGGTTGCAGTCTGGGGAAAGGTTCGTATAGACTCAAAACACACTGTAGAAATAGGAAGAGATAGCCTGGCCTCCACACAGAGCTGAGGCTACTTTTCTTTTTTTTCTTTTTTTTTCCCATAAAGATTTTATTGAATATAGTAACAAAAATGTACAGACAATTTTAAACAGTTGTCACATGACATCATTAGCTCAGGGCAAGATACCCATATCAATTAAAGAAACATTACGGAAGTCAAGCTTAAAGGGAGGTATTCTGGAGTAAGTCAAAGTATGGTGAAACAGCGTCCTAGGGCGGAGGATCCTATTACAGTGTGTTCCTCCCCCCCGAATCCTCCTCTGGTGGACCAGAGGAGGGGATGGGTTACTAAATCGATCCTGCCATAAATCTGAGGTGTACTGATTCCCCACAGAGCATATATGGTGAACACCATGAGACGTAACAATCATCAAGTATTATTATACATGTTCAACTGTATTATATGGGGTTAAAAGGAAGTAATAGTAGGAGAAACAGATGGAGAGAGCCTTAAGAGGGAAGATCCTGGGAAACAGGGAGAAGAAGAGAAGAGCAAAAAGAATGAGAGTAGAGAAAAGTGAAAGGAAAGAGAAAAGAGAAGAAAAGGAGAAAAACAAACAAAATAGAATAAAATGGGAGGGGGGATAGAGAGGATAAAGAGCATACACCAGGAAGGATAAAGGTCAGGAGTGGGCCCACACCCCCCCACCGTTAGTTAAAGAAAACCATATTTGCAGCTACGAGGTCCATGGGGGAACCTAGGTAAGATACTGTCAGTGGTTATAAAATGAGCCCAGCAGGCCCAGGTAGAGGAAAATTTATGCACTCTGTCCTGAGAAATATCGATAAGTTCTTCCATAGCTTTTGTTTTAGAGACTCTTGCAAACCATTCCCTGATTGTTGGAGCGCAGGTAGAACGCCAGTGTTTGGGAATGCATAGCCTGGCTGCATTGACCAAATGCATGGCTAAGGACTTGTAGTATTTCTGTTTAGATAGGGATGGGTGGTGTAAAAGGAATTGGGCAGGGGTGTAGTCAAGAGTGAATGTAGTAATATGTGTGATTAAACCGTGGACCTCCTTCCAAAAGGGTTGGAGGATCACACAATCCCACCACACATGAAGCATTGTACCCACCTCCAGACCACACCTCCAGCAGGTGTTAGGGATAGGCGAAGAAAATTTGTGGAGCCGTGAGGGAGTCCTATACCACCTGGTAGCTATCTTGTACCCATTTTCTTGAATGGCTACATTTAGTAAGCCCTTATTCCTAGACTGTGGTCCACTCCTCGTGTGTTAAAGGTGTTAGTAGATCCCTGTTCCATGAAATTTGTGAGGGCGTAGATGTCGAGTTTGGATGATCCGTGGGAAAGGTGTACAGGAGAGAAATAAGGTGTCTTTGTGGGGTTTTGCGGTGACACAAAGTTTCAAAGGGTTGAAGCTGTCTTGTCTAGTGTGCTTGACCAGTATGGGTTTCAAGAAAATGCCTGATTTGTCTATAGGTCCAAACAGAGAATAAGGACGTTTTGGATATCTCTCTGAGTTTATCTAGGGAAATGATTTTCTCATCAAGATAGAAATGTAGGACTAACACATCCTCGAGTGGCCACTCCTTCTGTAAAAAGTTGGTGGAATTACCCGGAGAGAATGCAGGTTTTCCTCTTAGTGTAGTTAGGAGACCTGGGATTGAGGCGAGGGCCCCATTTGTCGACGCTTTCCTAAAAACTAAGAGGGAGCGGGTGTGTGGCTAGTGTTTGTGGCCAATGTTTAGGGGGTAGCCATGGAAGAAGGTGCAAGGAACCAGACGAAAAGGCGTTTTCAAGGAATATCCAAGACTTTTTATGGGCGTGAATATTTCAGTCTGTGATCCTTGTGAGGTGACAGGCAGTGTAATATTTACGCAAATCAGGTAGCCCAATGCCACCCCTGGATTTAGATAAAGTGAGTCTGGAGTATTTGATGCATAGGGGGGAATCTCTCCACAGAAAGACCGAGCAGGCTTTTTGGTAGGCTGAAAAATAACTGGATGGTAGAGCTATCGGGATTGCTTGCATCAGGTATAATAGATGTGGTAGAATAAGCATTTTGATCAGGGCAGCCCGCCCGAACCATGAAACATTTAATGTTTTCCATTCTTTAAGAAAATTTTGAGCCTTGAGTAGGGCCACATGGAAGTTCAGTGCGTACAAGTCTGACAGATGAGTTGGAATCTGGACCCCTAGGTAGGTAATGGCACTTTTATTCCAGTGAAAAGGGAAGGATTCTTGGCAGTTAGTCATTTCCTGAGGAGGGAGAGAGATATTCAGGGCCTGTGACTTTGCATGATTAATTTTTAAATTGGATATTTTACCAAAAAGGTCAATATCATGAAGGAGGTTTGGGAGAGAGACATGGGGTGCTTGCAAAAAAAAGCAAAATGTCATCAGCAAAAGCCGCGACCTTGAACTCTCTCCCCTTTACAGTAATACCTTGAATATCTGGGTTGTTTCATAACTTATTAAGAAAAGGTTCTAGAGTAAGGAAGTAAATCAATGGTGACAGCGGGCATCCCTGGCGTGTGCCGTTACTAATAGGGAAGGCGTTTGACAGGTGGCCATTGACCCTAACCGCAGCTGAATGCCCAGAGTACAGAGCCATTATAAAGGCTAGCATGCGGTCTCCGATTCCAATAGCCAGGAGCGCTTTACGCATATAGTCCCAATCCACCCTGTCAAACGCCTTCTCAGCGTCAAGTGAGAGGAAGAATCCTTGGGTTTTGGAGGAGGATAGCCAATGGTGTATGTTTAATGTGCAAATTACGTTGTCTCTACCAGGGACAAACCCCACCTGGTCTAGGGAAATAAGGTCTGGCAACAGGGGGAGTAATCTATTTGCAAGGTTCTTTGCGTATAATTTAATGTCCACACTCTATAGGGATATTGGTCTGTAATTGACAACTAACGAGGGGTCCTTGCCCTCTTTGGGTATTACAGAGATGTGGGTGGCTAACATTCTAGATGGGTTGATCTGTGCATCTGATAAGGCATTGAAGGTGGCCAAAAGTTTGGGGGAGAGAATGTCCGCAAAAGTTTTATAGTACTGGAGGGAAAAACCGTCGGGTCCCGGGCTTTTGCTTAGTTTAATTTGTTTGATGGCTACCTCCAATTCTGTTGCAGATAAGGGATTTTCAAGGTCAAGTTTCAGTTGGGGGGATATTGGTTTTGGGCTGTATCGAGTAAGGAAATCTTTAATGAGTTTGATGCGTGTTTCTGGGTCGTTCTGGGACACTTGATCGGGGTAAAGATTATAAACCTTTGAGTAGAATTCTTCAAATTCTTTAGCAATGTCTTCATTCTTGGCCAGAAGACCTCCCTTAGGATTGCGTATATGATGAATTCTGGTGGACATTTTAGAGGATTGAACCGAGCGCGCCAGAAGGCGGCCACATTTGTTACCGTGCTCGTAAAAAATCCTCTGACCAAGAATGTATTGCCTTCTGGAACGTTTATCTAGTTCTTCCCTAAGGAGAGAGCAGGTATGGAGTAGGTCCTGTAAAGTTGAGAGTGCCTGAGTACGTTTGTGAGCTTTTTCAAGAGACTTAATCGATTCAAGAAGGGTGTTAATGGTTTCTTGGTTTAATCTCTTGGCTTTTGCTGCTAAGGATATCAGTTCTCCCTGAATCACGCATTTGTGCGCTTCCCAGAGGGAAATTGGAGAAATTTCCGGACTAGAATTTTCGGTAAAAGAGCTGAGGCTTCTTTTACTTGCTAATCACACGGGCCACGTGAGCTGTGTGGTGGCAGGGCTGTTTCTTCCTATTTGCATACTTAATTTAGGATCAGCATTATTATTGCATAAAAAAAAAATCAGGTATCAAAACCAAAATGTTAGAATGAATCGAATTGGGCAAGTTAAACGTAAACTTGGGCCTTTAGCAACTATAACTGTTTAATGAACTGAAAATTCATTTTTTTTAAAAGATATTTTTTTATTGATTTTACAAACCGGTTGTACAAAACAAGCACAACAAACAACCACTTAATATGCTCGGTCAGTCATTGGTAAACAGCATCAATATGTAGCTCATATAAACAAGACAGACAGATATTGGTGCATCAGCTAATATTTTCACACAACTACATATACAAGCAATTTATCTGCATATAACAGTATTAATAATCCGCATAAATTATATGCTATCCTGGCGCGACCTGTAAATGTCCCAACTATATATATCCTACAAGGTGAGGGTCAGAGGGCTAGCAAGCCACCTACCCCAAATTTTATGGAATGTTTTTGTCCGTTTCCTTAGTTCAAAGGTAAGTCTATACAGTGGTATAACATCATTGATTAATTTTAGCCATAGGGATTTCAAGGGTGTTGATACACCCTTCCATGACAGCAGAATGGTCTTTCTAACATAAAAGTAGAGGATACGTAGTAATCTTTTTGCCTGTGCTGATAGTTGTAAATCTCCAAAGATCCCCAACAGACCATTTTTTGGGTGGATGATAATGGGGAGGCCTAGAGCAGAGGAGATGAAAAAGCCTACTTCCACCCAAAAGTCCTGAACCACTGGGCAGGTCCAGAAGCAGTGCATGAAATCAGCACTCCCTCCACAACCACTTCAGCCCCATTTTGTGTAATCTGGCCGGAGTAAGGTGAGAGTGGTGAAAAAATGTAATCTGTATAACTCTATCTCTGGATGAGATGACCATGGCTTTATATGTGTCTCTGAATTCAGTCCAGTCCTCCTCAGTAAATGAAATGTCCATGGATGTCCATTTTTCCTGTGCTTTACTAAATCGGGGGTTAACGTCCGTCCTTAGGGCCGCATAGTAGGTAGAAATAAGCTTATTAGGGTCTGATTGTCTTAGTAGTCTCTCTAGTGGGGGTAAATTAATGGGATTCTTTAAGAAGCCAAACTGAGCTCGTATAGCATGCCTAAGTTGGTAATAGTGGAACAAATAAGAGCATGGTAGGTCAAAGTCTAGTCTCAGTTGTTGAAAAGTTTTAAATCCTTGGGCATCATACAAATGACATAAGTATTTTATTCCCTTGGAGTACCATCGCTTAGTGTCGGGCAATGAGTATAGTTCCTGCAGAGTAGGGTTGAACCACAGGGGATTATTTGGGGATGTGGACCAGGAATGTTTAGAAATTTTTGTAACGATATATCGAAAAAGTAAGAGGGAAGTGGCTAGCATAGAGGTGCCTGGTCGATTTGGGACCTTACCACTATAAACAATGTTATGTAGAGTTTCCATAGAAGACGCAATGGCTCCCCTTAGTGGTAGTACATGCATTTGCCGGGACTGGGCATAGCCAATCATGCACATGCACTAGCTGTGATGCTAAGTAATAAAGAAAAAAATTTGGAAACTCCAACCCCGCCATGTGTGATGGCAATCTTAACGTCTCCAGTGCCACCCTGGGGGTCCCCCCACTCCACAGGAACATTGTACAAATCGTATCTACCCGTTTAAAAATAGATTTGGGGATTTTGCAAGGGGAGTTAGCCAGCACGTATAGCAATTTCGGTAGGTAGATCATTTTAAGTAAACTTGCTCTTCCCATAAGATCCAGGGGCAGGTCCATCCACTGTCTAGTTTGTTCCTGTAATCGACTCAATATGGGGTCTAAGTTGTTAGTAATGTAGGCAGATAGAGGCGATTGTACCAAGACCCCAAGATATCGAAAGGAGGATACTACTTTTAAGTTGGAGTCCGGATGGATCTGGGAGATTGTCGCAGAATCCAGAGGGAACAGGCTGAATTTGTCCCAGTTCACCCGGAATCCGGAGAAATCTCCAAACCTATTGATCTCGGCCAATAGCGACTGAAGTGATGCATTAGTATCTGCCAGATACACCAAGGTGTCATCTGCATAGAGCGAAATACGCTCCTCAATGGTAGCAATAGGCAGGCCTTTGATGGAAGGGGATGTACGAATTCGTGCCGCCAGCGGTTCCATAGCCAAGGCGAACAGAAGCGGGGACAGAGGGCATCCCTGCCTCATGCCCCTTGTAATGGAGAATGATTCAGCGATTGAGGAATTAACTCGCACTCGGGCTCGGGGGGATGTATAAAGTAGTCTAATCCATGCCACCATGCGAGGACCGAAACCATACACCTGCAACACTCGAAAGAGATATGGCCATTCCACGCTATCAAATGCTTTACATGTGTCTAGAGACACAATGGCACGTGTACGGGAACACTCATGGGGGTATTGCAGGTTGTGGAATAGTCTGCGAATATTCATTCTGGTGGACCCCCTTTGTCACTATTGACCAGAGACGTAACTAGAGTATTTAAGCGGTTTGCAAGCACTTTTGCTAAGATCTTAACATCCACATTTATGAGGGATATTGGGCGGTACGATTCACATTTGAGAGGATCCTTGCGGGGTTTCAGCAGGAGCACAATCAAGGCTTCTCGCATGGTGGGGGGAAGAATACCAGCATCCAAGGCCTTATTGTCAGTACTAGGATCCCTTTAGCACCCAGCACAACTCACCTGACACAGCCTTTACCTGGGAAACAACAATGATTGGCCAGCTCACCTTTAAATAACTTGCATCAGCATTCAATCATTGCCCGTGTTAGAGTTTACCTTGTGTTTGATCCAGTTGATATCTGCTCTGTGTATTTTGTGTATGATCCGGCTCGTTTGACCCTGTATGCTTCCCTCTGATTCGGTACCGTTTGGACTCTGATCTTCCTGTGTATGACCCAGCTTTCCTAGACTACGTTCTGCCTGATGCTACTAGTACCTTCATCTGCAGCGGTGAACTACAAGCACCAGACATTATCCTCACTGGCAGCGGTGAACAACAAACACCAGACACCATCTATCCTCATCTGCAGCGGTGAACTACAAGGTCCAGCAAACATCTACCTACATCTACAGCGGTGAACTACAAGTCCCAGCTGACCTGCTCTGCTCAGACCTGCTCATGGTATGTGCTCTTGTTCTTTGAACTTTTTGCATAATCAGAACACCTGAACTGTTACCTGTTATATGCTCTAGCCTGACATTAACACGAGCCATACATAATAAAGGAAACGTATCATGGATCCTGAGCAGGCTCAGTTGTTTTCACAGGAACTTTGCCGCTTATCCCATCAAGTTCAGGAAATGGACACAGTGCTCACCAAGGTGCAATCTCCTTCTATTACCACTGCTACAAAAACTCCATCTGAACCAAAAATTCCTTTGCCTGACCGGTTTTCTGGTGACCGTAAAGGGTTTTGCAACTTTAAAAACAGCTGCAAATTACATTTCAAGTTAAGGCCATCCTCGTCTGGCCCTGAAACTCAGAGGGTTCAAATCATTATCTCTCTACTACAGGGTGACCCCCAGGCTTGGGCCTTTAACCTGGAACCAAACCATCCAGCCTTGCTAACAGTAGATGCCTTCTTTGAAGCCCTAGGGTTGCTTTATGATGATCCAGATCGTGCTGCTACTGCAGAATCAACCCTGCGTAACTTAAAGCAAGGAACTACCACAGCTGAAATGTATTGCTCAGAGTTTCGCAGGTGGGCCCCGGAATCTGGCTGGAATGATGCAGCACTCTGCAGACAGTTTAGAATGGGCCTTTCAGATGCAATTAAGGTTGCTCTGGTCAACTTCTCCTACCCAGCCTCACTGGAGGAGGCTATGAGTCTAGCCATTAGAATTGACCGCCGCCAGCGAGAGAGGAGACGAGAACAAACTACAGCTGTGGCAAACTATATACCTCCCTTGCCGCCTGACTATTCCACTTCCAGTGCCAAATCTGAGGAAGAACCTTTGCAGTTAGGCTCCACCCGGTTATCTGCCCAGGAACACACGCGCCGGCGTAACATGGGACTCATGTATTGTGTCCTCAAGGATGCTTGTATTGTGGCCTCAAGGGTCATATGCTCCGTTTGTGCCCTACACGTCCGGGAAACTCCAGGACCTAGGTAATTGTGGGGAGGTTACCTTAGGTCTGCTCTCATCTCCCCAGGGGGACAATCGTATTCTTTTACCCGCTGTCATTCACTTTGGGACAGGGGCTCATGAACTGCTGGCCTTGGTAGATTCTGGAGCTGCTGAGAATTTTATTGATAAGTCTCTGATTACCTCTTTGTCCCTGGAAACTCATGCTCTAGATTGCCCAGTCCGCCTGATTTCCGTGGATAATCGGCCTCTCTCACAAGATCTAGTGCTCCAAGCCACCAACCCTTTCCAGTTACAATTGGGGGCTTTGCATTGGGAGAAGATTTCATGTCTTGTCATTGACTCTCCACCCACTCCTTTGATCCTAGGCCTTCCTTGGCTTCAGAAGCACAATCCTGTAATTGACTGGCGAACAGGAAATATTCTGGCTTGGTCCAATCAGTGTAAAAAGAACTGCATCCAGCACCCTGTTCAACTTGCTACCTGTCAAGTGGGAATGGAACAGATTCCACTTTGTTATAAGGACTTTTGGGATGTGTTTTCTAAAGGGATTGCTGACACTTTACCACCTCATCGCAGTTATGATTGTCCCATTGACCTCTTGCCTGACACTACACCTCCTCGAGGGAGAGTCTTTCCACTGTCTGAGCCAGAGAATCTTGCCTTGCAAGAATACATCCAGGAAAACCTAGCTAAGGGTTTCATCCGTCCCTCCACTTCTCCCGCAGGAGCAGGATGCTTCTTTGTCCCAAAGAAGGATGGGGGACTAAGACTTTGTGTTGATTACAGGGGTCTAAATAAAATAACTGTTCCCAATCGGTATCCTCTTCCTCTCATCACAGAATTGTTCTCTCAAATCCAGGGAGCCAAAATCTTCTTCAAACTGGACTTAAGGGGAGCCTATAATCTGGTGCGCATACATGCAGCCGACGAGTGGAAGACAGCCTTTAACACCAAGGATGGTCATTATGAATGTCTTGTCATGCCTTTTGGTCTCAGAAATGCACCAGCTATCTTTCAGAACTTTATGAATGACATTTTCCGTGACATGTTGGGTCACTTCATGCTTGTATATTTAGACGACATTTTGATATATTCTCCCAATTTTGAAACACATCAGAAACATGTCTGCTCAGTATTGGCCCGATTAAAGACTCATTCCCTTTTTGTAAAGCCTGAGAAATGTTCATTCCATGTTAAACAAGTACCTTTCCTAGGCTACCTAATTTCTGACACAGGCCTCACCATGGATCCAGCCAAGATTCAAGCCATTTTAGACTGGGCACCACCTTCAGACCTGAAGGCAGTTCAGCGCTTCCTAGGCTTTGCAAATTTCTATCGAAAATTCATTAAGAACTTTGCCACCATTGCACATCCCATCACCTCTCTCACCAGGAAGACTCCGACTACCTTTAAATGGACTACTGAAGCCCAGGCAGCCTTCACTCAGTTAAAGAAAGCCTTTACCTCTGCACCAATCCTACGCCATCCTGTTCCTGAGCTACCTTTTATTGTGGAGGTAGATGCATCTGAAGTAGGGGCACTTTTGTCACAGAAGGATCCTGTAAATGCTGCCATCCACCCCTGTGCCTTCTTGTCTCGTAAATATTCCCCAGCAGAGCGCAATTATGATATAGGCAACAGAGAACTTCTAGCCATAAAGCTCGCTTTGGAGGAATGGAGACATTGGCTGGAGGGAGCTCGCTATCCATTCATAGTTATGACTGACCACAAAAACCTTGAATACATCCGTTCTGCTAAAAGACTGAACTCACGTCAAGCCAGGTGGTCATTGTTCTTCTCCAGATTTGACTTCACAATTTCATATTTACCAGGACCAAGAAACATTAAGGCTGACTCCTTGTCTCGCAGCTTTTTATCAGAGTCTCCTCCTCCGCTTCCTCCACAACCCATTATCTCTGAGGATAGGATTTTGGCTTTCACCCAGACTGACATCTCTGAGGCCTTGTTACCTGCACAGGCTGAAGCCCCTCCCTCCACTCCCTCTGGTATGCTTTTTGTGCCCCTGGCTCTTCGTTTGCAGGTATTGCAGCAGGTACATGCATCAAAACCTGCAGCACATCTGGGGTTTAGACAAACTTTTGGGATTATCTCTCGCAACCTCTGGTGGCCATCGATTAGGCAGGATGTGTTAGCCTTCGTCCAGGCCTGTGAAGTTTGTGCCAGAAGCAAGAGCAGTACCTCAAAGCTGCCCGGTCTCCTACGTCCTCTACCAATACCTACCTGTCCCTGGACCCAGTTATCTATGGACTTTATCACTGACTTGCCTCCGTCCCAGGGATGTTCCACGATCTGGGTGGTGGTAGACAGGTTCAGTAAAGTGGCCCACTTTGTTCCGCTTCCGAAACTTCCATCTGCTAAAGAACTGGCATCTTTATTCATTAAACATGATTTCAGGCTCAATGGGGCACCAATCAACATTGTCTCAGACCGTGGCTCTCAGTTTATAGCCCAGTTTTGGAAGGCCCTTTGCTTTATGATAAAGTTATCATATTCTTCAGCATATCATCCTGAGACAAACGGCCAAACAGAAAGGACTAATCAGACTCTAGAGAAGATGGTACGTTGTCTGATGGCCAATGATGAGGTGGAGTGGGTCAACGTCCTGCCATGGGCAGAGTTTGCCTTTTATAATTGTGCCAGCACATCTACAGGGACCTCTCCTTTCTTTTGTGTTTACGGGTTGCATCCTCGTGTGTGCTCCTTTGATCTTCCACCCTCTGATGTGCCAGATGCCAACACCACAATTGAAAATTTCTCCAAAATCTGGTCCGATGTTAATCATGCTATTTCTCGCTCTGTGCTGGCTTTTAAGAAAATGGCGGACAAGAGGCGCTCAAAGGCACCAGGATATAAAGTTGGTGACAAAGTGTGGCTATCATCTAGGAATCTGTCCCTGCATGTTCCATCTAAAAAACTTGGCCCAAAATTCATCGGGCCCTATGAAATTTCGGAGATTGTTAATCCTGTATCCTATAGATTAAAACTCCCCCCATCCATGCGCATTCCAAATGTCTTTCATGTTTCATTGTTGAAACCTGTTCATTCCAGCCTCCAAGTAAATGAACCAGAACCCGTGGATGTGTTGGACAGTCAGGAATATGAAGTGGCATTTATTCTTGATTCCAGACGAGTGCGCAATTCCTTACAATATCTCGTTCATTGGAAAGGTTTCGGCCCAGAGGATCGATCTTGGGTCCCAGCTCGTGATCTTCATGCTGACCGACTTAAGAAGAAGTTTCATTTTCGTTATCCAAGTAAGCCTGGGGGTGCAGGAGCAACCCCTCGAGAAAGGGGGGGTACTGTCAGTACTAGGATCCCTTTAGGACCCAGCACAACTCACCTGACACAGCCTTTACCTGGGAAACAACAATGATTGGCCAGCTCACCTTTAAATAACTTGCATCAGCATTCAATCATTGCTCGTGTTAGAGTTTACCTTGTGTTTGATCCAGTTGATATCTGCTCTGTGTATTTCGTGTATGACCCTGCTCGTTTGACCCTGTTTGCTTGCTTCTGATTCGGTACCGTTTGGACTCTGATCTTCCTGTGTATGACCCAGCTTGCCTAGACTACGCTTTGCCTGATTCTACTAGTACCTTCATCTGCAGCGGTGAACTACAAGCACCAGACATCTATCCTCACCTGCAGCAGTGAACTACAAACACCAGACACCATCTATCCTCATCTGCAGCGGTGAACTACAAGGTCCAGCAAACATCTACCTACATCTACAGCGGTGAACTACAAGTCCCAGCTGACCTGCTCTGCTCAGACCTGCTCATGGTATGTGCTCTTGTTCTTTGAACTCTTTGCATAATCAGAACACCTGAACTGTTACCTGTTATATGCTCTAGCCTGACACCTATTATATGTACGTAGCAGAAATGGGCACAGTTAGTCCCTAAATTGTGAATACCATTCAGTGGGATAACCATCCAGCCCAGGAGTCTTGTGGGCTGGCATTTAAGCAATGGCCACCGCAATCTCTTCAACCAAGATGGGAGCCTCTAACATATCCCTCCCCTGAGTAGAAATGGAGGGGAGAGATATGTCAGCAAGGTATTCGTTTAGCTGGGATTCAGTGTACTCAGCCCTGGAAGTGTAAAGTTCTGTGTAAAAGTTTAAAAAAGTTTCCATAATATCCCCAGGGACCTCACTTATTTGACCTGTCTTAGTATAGATACGAGGCATGGATACCGGGGGGCCTTGTTAGATATGCCAAAAGGCGTCCAGCTTTGTTACCATGTTCAAATGATTTCTGTGCCGTGTGTAACAATTTCTTTTTTGTAAGGTCTAACAGACGTATTTCATATTCCCTCCGTTTCAATAGCCATGCTTCTCTTGTGTCAGGGGACGGGTCAGAGGTATATACAGATTCTGCTTGTACCATGGCGGTTTCAAGTTCCGCCGTACGCTGTTGGTTATTTTTCCTCAAGGCCCCAGTGACAGACATAAAGGTGCCCCTCAATGAGGTCTTGAAGGCCTCCCACTCTCCCACATTGTCCCTACAGTACTCCTTGATACCTTGCCTACATGTTCCCTGTACCACCTCATCCTCCAGCCAATAAGAATTTAACCTCCAAATGGAGGGGCCAGATCCCGGGAGCATGGTGAGGTCCATAGAAAGGGGTGCATGGTCTGAAACCCCTCTAGGTAGGTATGAAACCGCAGTGACAAAGGGAAGAGTGTCCGCTGGGGCGAAGGCCATATCAATTCGAGACATAGTGTGGAATGAGTCTGAATGACAAGAAAACTGACTATCATCTGGATGTTTCCAGCGCCATAATTCAGTAAGGTTATAAACCTGCATCCAGTTCAAAAGGGAGGGAAAGGGTCTACCCCCACCCCCCAAGCGGTCCATGGCTGGGTCCAGTATAGCATTAAAATCACCGATGTAGAGTAGAGGTCCGGGGGGGTCTATCCAACAAGTACAGTGACAATTTCAATAATACCTCTGCCGAAAAAGGTGGAGGAATATAGAGGTTTACAATAGTAAACGTTATTGAGGAGATTTGCCGAGTAAGTATGACATCTCCCATTTGGATCTGTCTTGACTTGTAAAGTTTCTGCTGGAAGAGATTTAGCCACTAAGATAGAAACCCCCCTAGAGTAATTTGTATGTGTAGCGTGATAACCCTGAGCCAGCCATGGACGCCTAAGGGCCCTCACCTTAGTATCAGTCAGGTGGGTCTCCTGGAGACACACCACATGAGGACGGCACTTCTTTAGGACTGAAAAAACGAGAGACCGTTTTTGAGGGGCATTCAAACCTCTAGTGTTCCATGACACTATTTTTAGGGACTCTGTCACTGTAAGACAAACAAAATATCATGGTCATAGGGACAAGTAGGCACATTCTTATCTAGTACCTCACAGGCCGCGCCAGGCCACATGCCACAATTATATCTATACCACATTTCAAATATCTATGTTTACTTGAGTCTGTACTGTCAATATACAGACCAGAGTAAGCCAATAAACTGCTCCGAGCAACATCTATATAAATTGTAAAAAGGAAAAAAGAGAAAAAAAAGTAAAAAAAAAGAAAAAAAAGAAAAAAAAGAGCGAACCGTGCTTGAAAAACACATAATCCCCACCCCGCTCGGCCATCCCCAACTTAGCAAGCCTTGGATCCCGAAACTCAAATAGACCCCACCTACCCCGTAAAAAAAAAAAAAAAAAAAGGGGGTAAATGTTATTGAGGGTCCAACTATTCCGTGGTCACACCACTGTATGGTGGGGAGGTAACGTGGAGATCGGTGCGGCTCTCAACTGACAGTAGAAAAAAATAAAAGTTATGTCCTGATCCAGGATGTCTTTTCTGTACATTTTATGGAAAGACAAAAATAAGATCAGTCCTTCTTGATAACGAAGAAAAGAAAAAGAAACAACAGGCCAAGCAGGAATGTTAAAGGTTGTTGCAGGATTACAGATTTTTTTTTGTAAGACCTCTGGTATAGGTGGGTAGCCCCATATGATGATGTTGGCATTTAGTGAACAGGGGACTGCAGAGTTTCATCCATAGGGAGTTCAGCAGAGGGGAACATTAAACAGGTGAAGCTGTCAGTGACCTCTGCGTCTGTCTGCAGGCCCGTAGCGGTCATTTAGCCACGCCATGGCTTCTTTAGGGTTGGTGTAAAAGTGAGCTTTACCGTCGAATATGATGCGAAGCTTGACAGGAAAAAGCATGGAATATTTCAATCCCTCCTCACGTAGTCGATTCTTCACTGCTGAGAATGATATGCGCTGGCGCTGCACCTCAGCGGAGAAGTCAGGATAAGGTCTGGGGGTGGATGTGGGGGTGTACGGTGTGCCCTCTCAATCACATATGAAAACGATGGTGCATCAGTGCCAAAGATATGCCTCAGCCAGGAGTATAAAAATTTTTCAGGGTGTGAGCCCTCCAGGCGTTCAGGTAAACAAACAAAACGTAAATTGTTCCTTCTTGAACGATTCTCCAAATCGTCAATTTTGGCGTGGAGAGCTGCTAGTTCCCCAGTATTATCTCTCACTTTAACAGTTAGGGGGTGCACAGTGTCCTCCACAGAACTAATACGTTCCTCCATATCTCCAGCCCTGTCACGGAGGTTGTGGACATCCTGTTTAAGGAGTGAGAAGTCCATTCTTATGGAGGCTATTTGAGTTGTGAGTGAGGCCTTACAATCTTGTATAGCCAGCATAATGGTGGCCAGGGTTGGTTCAGCAGGGGGATTCAGCTCATCATCATCAGTTGATTGCTGGGGGTCCTGAACTGTCTGTGGGTCTTGTGATAGCTGGGAGACAGTCTGTGTACGGAAGATAGCAGGAGTAGAAGCACTCACCCCACTAGCAGAGCTCCGGTCATCAGATAAATGCGCCTACAGCGTGGCTGCCTGAGAGGCCTGTGTCCCGGCGCCATCTTGCCTCCGGAATCCCGCCAGACGGTCCGACGTGGATGGGGGCCAAGCCGGCCCATATATTTTACCATGGTAGCCAGCCTGCTTTGTGCCCACCGCCGTGGGGAACAAATTGAGACCCTCGGTGAGGAGATAGGACTCAGGATGCCTGCAGGATGGTTGTTAAAAGCCGGAGCGATGTGACTATGCGGCTGCTCACTCCACCATCAAGCCACGCCCCCTAACTGAAAATTCATTAATGCAGAGGTGCAGCAGCCATCTTTAATTGCTTGGCTTGTTTATGAAGTGTCTCCAGTGTAAGGAGGACCCATCTTGGCTGGGTTTGATTTAGTCATGGAGGTGATTGGCTGGAGCAACAAAACAAGGAGAAGGGGTCTGCAGGCTGAGAGGAAAGAATTATCCTGAAGTAAGCAGCTGTGTGGGAAAGAGGCTGAGCTGCTGCCGCTACCTTCTCCCTGGGAGGGTGTGATTTAAATGCCTGGTGAGATCAGACTGTACTAGAGATCACTCCTGCTGCTTGTAAGGAAGGAATAGAGGGACTGTCCCAGCAGGATTGAAATAGATCACAGCAACTTGTAGCCTTGTCTGACTTGAACTTGACTTTCCCTGAGAGCTCATGTCTGGACACCCAGAAGAGGGTGCCCTGGGACTGGTAACAGACTAACATCATACAAGTTGTCGTCTACTGGGAACAGTTGTGCCTTCTTCACGGATCCCAACTTTGCCGACCAATATTTTTTTTCCATAAATCACTGTCCAATAGGATAAAACTGTGACTGTTAAGGCAAGTTAGGACTGTCATTATATACTGTTGCTAGACAAATGCAGTTCAGTTCTTTTAACGGCTTCAGCCCCGGAAGATTTTACCCCCTTCGTGACCAGAGCACTGCGACGTTGTACCCAAACAAAATTGTCGTCCTTTTTTTCCCACAAATAGAGCTTTCTTTTGTTGGTATTTGATCACCTCTGCGGTTTTTATTTTCTGCGCTATGAAAAAGAGCGACAATTTTGAATAAAAAGCAATATTTGTTTGCTATAATATATATATAAATATATATATATATATATATATATATATATATATATATATATATATATATATCCCCCAAAAATATATAAAAAAACACTTTTTTTCCACAGTTTAGGCTGATATGTATTCTTCTACATATTTTTGGTAAAAAAAAACACAATAAGCGTATGTTGATTGGTTTGCGCAAAAGTTATAGCGTCTACAAAATAGGTTATAGTTTTATGGCATTTTTATTATTAATTTTGTTTTATTAGTAATGGCAGCGATCTGCGATTTTTATCAAAACTGGCGGACACATCGGAAACTTTTGACACTATTTTGGGACCATTGTCATTCATACAGCGATCAGTGCTATAAAAATGCACTGATTACTGTGTAAATGACACTGGCAGGAAAGGGGTTAACCACTAGGGAGCGATCAAGGGGTTAAGTGTGTCCTGTGTTCTGTCATGTGACAGATGCCAATGCCTTGTTTACATAGGCACGTCCCCGTTCTACGGCTCCGTGACACGATCGCCGGGAGACCGGTGGACATCGAGTCTGCTGGTCCCGCGGACACGGTCACGCTGTAAACGGTGGGCAATTAAAGGGATGTACAGGTATGCCCATTTGCCCAGCGCTGCCATTGTGCCAACGTGCAGGTGCAGGTCGGCAAGTGGTTAAATTGTAACTACACTTTTGTTGAGATTTTGTTTGTTATTCTGAAGAAATCCCTATATGTTTATTCACGTGGGAAAGTGAGTTTAATGGGAGTGGTTTCATAATTATCAATCAACTGTGCACTAATGAGGAAAGCTGCTGGGCCTGCATCCTTTAGATGTGATTTCCTATTGGAAGTCTCCTGGCCAGCCTCACGTCAGCACACCTGGGTTAAGCCCTCCCTCCAGTCTTTCAAGACCACCTTCTCCTAGCTAATAAAAGAGAGCTTCTCCTCCCCCTGTACTCTTTTTTGGTCAGACTCCAGGCCACCATCCTCGAGGATATGACTACACCCCCCTACCGAACCTACCCTTTCAGGTTCAAGACTCTCCTGAGTTGGAAGGTCCAGAACGATACAGGTAAATCCTCTTAAAAACTGAATGCCCCATGTGCCAGGGCTGCGGAAAGATAAATGCTTAAAGAGCATACCAATTTAGGGCTGTGCTGCTGCCCGAAGATGTGTACTCCTTCCTGCTGTTTTCCTGTCCACGCGGGCTGCCTCCACCGAGTTTTCTGTCGGCTGGTGCTGATGTCACAGGGGGTGGATCTGTGAAGGGCGGGGGTGACAAGCGTCACCTAGCAACACCCAGGATAAAGCCAGGAGCTGCAGAGACTCCAGTGCTGTATGTCACAGCTAAAGAGGGAAGTGTACTAGTGAGTTCCCTCCTGATAGGGGGAGGGGTGGCTGTGCTGTTGTCAGTCCTTGCTAGACTATGATCACCCTAATGCATAATCCCTATGTATTACAGCTTGTCAGATATTTTCTGAAGTCTGCTGCCACCCTGAGTGACTCTCTATCCAGTATGCAGGTAAAGCAGATTCTCTTAAAGTGCCAGTAACAAAAAAAAGAGAGAGTTGAATAGGAACTGTTTCTTCTTTTCTAAATCTGTCTTTTTGTTACTTCAGCTCACCACAGCCCCAAAGATCACGAAGATCATCGGAAAGGTAGGAGGGGTCTACGTGGGCCACAAACAAAAATAGTGCTGTACACCAGACTAAAAAGGTGTCCTGTCTTTATAGTAGCAGAAGCCCTAAAAAAGATATTTGCGAAAGGAAAAGTCCTGCCACCGCTCAAATTCTCTGCATGCATATGGGTCACGCACAGGGCATAGACCCCAAGCAACTGCTGGTCCAAGGCAAAATGGAGCAGGATGGCTACCAGACACTCCAACCTTTTGGAGTTACAGGCAGCATACCTAGCCCTACTGGCATTCAAGGATCTGATTCAGGGAGCTTGGGTCAAACTTATGTTGGACAACTAGATGGCAGTCGCTTACATAACCAAACAAGGAGGAACCAAGGGCCTGCTGATACTGCAGTTGGCCACCAAGATATTCATTTGGGCTGAAGCACATGTGGAGGCTTTGAAGACAGCCTACATTTCAGGCAGTCAAAATTACATAGCAGACCATCTGAGTTGAGATTTTCCCAACAGCAATGAGTGGTCACTCAACAGGGACTACCTGAGACCAATCTTTGGCAGATGGGGTAAGCCCTCGGTAGACCTGATGGCGGCCTCATGGAATGAGCAGGTGCCCCGGTTTGTGTCAAGATTTCATTGCAACGAGGCACTAGCTCAAGACGCCTTCTCAATTTCTTGGGAATTTCCCCTAGTCTACCTCTTCCCGCCGTTGCCTCTAATCCTGAAGATTGTGAGGGAGAACGTCCATGCAATCGTAAACGGGTGACCCCGCCCCCCTCTGACAACATGGGGAAAGCCATAGGAAAGTCCCCGTGCGTCAGAGGGGGGCGGGTCACCGGGTGCCCCCTGCCTTCTGTTATATAAGAGCTGTCACCTGAACAGAAGCTTCACACAGCGGGAGACTCCCATTGAGGCGGATCGGAGAACGAAGCGGAGAAGAAGATGCCGAACGAGAAGACCGGAGGAAGAAGCGGAGGAAGATAGAGGAAGAAGCGGGGGAAGAACAAAATGGAGGAAGAAGAAGAACACTGAAGAAGACCAGAAGATGATGGAAGAAGAAGCGGGGAAAGAAGAAGACATTAATAAAGGAATTGTCAAAAACCGTCTAATGTCTTTTTTTAAACATTTTTGACACTTTTTTTGTGAAATAGTAGGGGTACATTTGTACCCCATTACCAATTCACATGGGGGGTGGGATCTGGGGGTCCCCTTGTTAAAGGGGGCTTCCAGATTCCGATAAGCCCCCCCGCCCGCAGACCCCCACAACCATCGGACAAGAGTTGTGAGGATGAGGTCCTTCTACCCCAAAGCACCCTCCCAATGTTGAGGGCATGTGGCCTGGTATGGTTCGGGGGGGCGCTCTCTCGTCCCCCTCTTTTACTGCGGCCTGCCAGGTTGCGTGCTCAGATAAGGGTCTGGTATGGATTTTTTGGGGGGGCCCCACGCCATTTAAAAAAAAAAAATTGGCACGGGGTTCCCCTTAATATCCATACCAGACCTGAAGGGCCTGGTATGGAATTTGGGGGGACCCCCACGCATTTTTTTTTTAATTTTGGTTTGGGGTTACCCTGTGGGGGAATCCCATGCCGTTTTTATCAGTGAACTTTTATGTGTATTTCCGGGACCGAGAATTCATTTTAGCCGCAAATAGTTTTTAGCCGCACTTTTGAGTTCTGTCATTTATGAACTTTGCGTTTATGAACTTAATGGAACTTGTATATCACTTTATAGGAGGAGTGAACACACTTTTTGATATTTTATGAGCACTTGGATTTGAGATTTTTTTGCATGTTGCACTTTAATTATTTATCACTGATTAATAGCACACATGACTGTTATATATTTTTATATATTTTCATATGTTTATTTTTAATTGTATGCCTATATTTGCTTCTTGCACATTATTACTGATCCTTGGTTAGCGCAGACACAGTTTTTTGATTTACTTTTATCACTTACACGAATATGAAATGTGGTTAGTGTTTGCTGCTTGCCCTTATTAGGATATTCACCTGAAAGGCATTAACCCATTTGTGGCCCGCAAGACTATTTTATATTTTTTCTGTATTTATTTCATATACTTGCTAGTAGCCTTATGGATCCCTTTGCCTTTTTTGAGAATAGGGAGATTGACTTTGAAGGTCTATTCTCTGTTAATAGCATTAAAGAGAATGATATTACACATTTGTTTAGAAAGTTGGGACACTTCATGGACAAAAAGAGTATGGTGGGATCGATCCACTATAGAGAAATATCTGAAGGACAATATGGTTCCCAGAAAGCTGAGATGGGATGTTCCCATAAATGATAGTTTGTTAGGGAATGATGATATAGAGGAATGGTATATCTTTTTTTCAGACAAAGGAAGAGAGGTTATGGAATTTCTCATCAAAAGGAAGCAGCGTAAGCTGTCTCTTCTTGAGAATCAAATTAAAGAGATCAGGGAGAAACTTATTCCTTTCAACAATACACCTGAATACAATAGGCTTATGGGTGAATTACATAAGAATATGCAGAAAAAAGATACAGAGAATAAAAATATCGAGAGGAAGAAGTACCTGAGAGATTTTGATGATTATCAAAATAAACAAGTTTTTCGTTGGCAATCCACAATAACAGCTAACACTGCAGCTCATTCATAGCCACAAGCAGCGACAGGTGGGAATGATAATACCAGAGCATCCCAATCACAGGGACAACAATATCAACAACAACAAAATGCGAAACAGCCAGATAGGGGGCATTTCTCATACCGACAGGAGGATAAGCAACCCCAAATACCCTATCGCCAGCCATCTAGGAGACCACATTATGACCAACAGGAATGGCCAAAAAATGGGGGGAATAATACCCAATATGTTCGTTATGGCCCACCACATAACCAGAGTAATTGGGGTTATGGGGCACCGACACATAGGGGTAACGGGAACAGAGCCCAATACAATGGAGATAGGGCCCAACACAATGTAAATCATTACAATAGAGGCTTTCAACCTAACCCCCCCAATGTAGAGGGGGACAACATAATTCCTATGGCCAGTACAGGCAATATGGGTACCAACAGAGTACTCCATATAAGCATAGAGGGAACTATCAATCATATAGGGGTCCCCCACCGAATCCATACCCATATAGAGGATATCCCTACAACCCAAATAGTGATGTACAAAGGGGTGGAGTCTACCACTCACCAAAACCACAAAGAGTGAGGTACGAAAAACCTCCACAACACCAATATAGAGTACCAGTCTACAACAATTATCAGCCTTTAGAGGACAATGAGGAAGACTTTCTGGATTAATCTTTTTTAGGGGAGACCAGGGGAGGGTCTACCCGCGAAATAGGAAACCCAGGAAGAGAGGAGGGAGAGCAGGAAGGAGATTACAACAGAAAAAGAAGGCGAGAAGATTAGGAGAGGGGATCTACAACCTAAGTGGGGTCACATTATCAAGGGAAGAATTGTTGGTGCTTGATAAAGGCATTAAGTTTGCCCTGAAAAAGGAACTCAACCAATTTGAAACATATGTTGGGGTACAGAAATTTATCAGAAAGCTTAATATCAAGAAGTACTATGCCCTTAACCCTGTTAAAAGGACTATTAGGAGTACTAAATTTACCAACCTTAGGAATAATTCCATATTTAATCCTTTTATAGCCAACAACAAGTACGTGGATCTGTTTAAAAAGTTGGTCACCACAGAGTTGGAGCAGCTACCAGTAAAAAAGTTTTTTGGAGCATAGGGATTTTAAGAAAGGAATGGACTCATTGGAAAAAAGGACAGATATAGTGGTTAGGCCAGCAGATAAAAGGGGGGGGGGGGGGATTGTTGTGCTGTCTCTACAACAATACAAGGACGAAATTGAAAGAATTTTGAGTGATACTGACACATATTGGTTATTGGATAACAATCCCTCCAAACCCTTTAAAAAGGTATTAGAAGGTATTATTAAATATGGTATGGATAAGGGGTTTTTAAATAAACAAGAAGCAAAATATTTAGTTCCCATGGTTAGTAGAATACCTGTGTTATATTATTTACCAAAAATCCATAAGGATTGCAATAACCCCCCAGGTAGACTGATAGTGAGCGGTATTGAATCTTTAACATCTAGACTGGGGGAGTATATAGATATTCACCTGCAGCCCTTGGTTAAAAAGACCAAAGCTTACCTTAAGGATACCAAACATACCTTACAGCTTTTGAATGAGTGTACTGTACATGAGAATATTATTATGGCCACAGGGGATGTGGCCTCACTGTACACAAATATTGATCATAGGGGAGCCCTGAGTGCGGTGAAATGGTCTTTGAGGAAAGAATGCCCAATTGATGAAGGTTTTATTACATTTATTCTAAAATGTTTGGATTTTTGTTTACAACATAATTTTTTTGGTATGGTAATAAATTTTACCTACAAACCAAAGGTGTCGCTATAGGCGCGAAGTTCGCCCCTAGTGTGGCAAACCTTTATATGGCCAAATGAGAGGAGGAGGGGATTTTAAAAGATGATTGCGGGAGTATTTTATTATACAAGAGATTCATAGATGACCTCTTGATTATCTGGAGAGGTAGCATGGAAGCACTAATGGATTTATTGAATTCCATGAACGATAATGAATATAATATTTCTTTCTCTTGTAATGTAAATAGAGAGTGTATACATTTTTTGGATTTGGAAATCTTTAACACCAATGAAGGTATAGTCACTAAATCATTTTTTAAAACAACGGACCGCAATTCCTACATCCCAACCACCAGCTGCCATTACAAACCCTGGTTGGATAATATTCCCAAGGGCCAATTCACAAGGATGAGGAGGAACTGCACGAGGACTGAGGGCTTTGAGTTACAGTCTGGCATGTTAAGCAATATGTTTTTGGATAAGGGGTATCAAAAGGAATTTTTGGAGAAAGAGAGAGCGGAAGTCAGAGGTTTAAATAGGGATAATCTATTAAAGGATAAGACGGACACCATGGGAACTGATGTAAATGAGGGCATTAGTATCGTTTTAAATTACTCCTTGCAAAGCAATGAAGAAAAACAATCATAAGAAAATATTGGAACGTATTGAGACAGGATATTCATCTTAAAGAGATACTTCCAGAGAAACCCAGAATTATTTTTTAAAAAGCACCTAATTTACGGGATAAATTAGTACACAATATAGTGGAACCGCCCCCCCCCCCCCAAAACCTAAAATGTTTTGGGATCTGAAAGGCTTCTATGGCTGTGGTAGGTGCTACAGCTGTGTTAGGGTTCCAGATAATCATAGAAGAGTAAAGGAATTCTCTGACCCTAGGACTAACCAATCTTATGCTATCAAAGACTTTATATCCTGTGATACTATCGGGGTTGTATATGCGCTAAAATGCCCATGCAATCTTATTTATGTTGGCCACTAGGGCTTTAAAAGACCGCTTAGAAGAACACGTAAGAAATATACGTAAGGGGTCTGACAAACATTATTTATATATACATATACATTTTTAAAAAATGCACAATCAGAGCACGGTTGGAATGAGGTTCTGGGGAATAGAGGCACCCAAGCGTCATTGGAGGGGCTCTAACTTCGTTAGAGAAATTAGTAAATGCGAATCATGGTGGGTACACCAGCTTGGCTCTTTATCGCCTGGTGGTGTTTTCTTAGTAACTTCTGGTTTATATTGCAATAGTGAATTCTCCCCTCATCTGATATTAATTTGACCGGTTATATGTGTCAAGTGGATTATATATTTAGATATGGAGGTTTTCTATTTTTGGATTAAAAAGAGAATAAATTTCACGTCTGTATCCCAAGAGATGGGGATGTGGATTAAGGGGGTCGCTCACACTCCCATATACTGTTTGTATGGTTATGTGTCTTTTCATGTTTTGCCATTTATACTCCCCATAGATTTTAATATGGCAGATATGGATTTACACATCTCCTTTTGATCTTTCCTTATATTGTTTTTAGGATTTTTTTATATTTTTTTGTGAACCTAGATAGGAACCCGCCGGTTTTTAATAAAGCATAATAGCGTAGGAACCCCGGTGGATGTTTTTAATAGATTTTTATATTTTGTGATCCAGTGATATATGTACCTTACTATTTTAAATTATTTATTTTATATATTTTAATTACATATTTTTATGGGTATTATTATTATTGTATTGTAATATTTTGTGGTTAACTTGTTACACCTAATACTTCCTGATTGATTATGTTTATTTATGAGTATGAGGTGCACTGTGGTATTTTTAGAATAAGATAGCTCCGTCCTGGATTTAATTTTGCAGCTTGTCTAAATACATGTTTACCTTTTCCCCCAATCCCGGCTATGTTAGCCAGCGTTGGTTAGGAAATACAATGTTTATCACTGAACATATATACAAAGTTGTAGCCAGTCACTAGATTTGTCTGTGTTCCAAGGCAAAATGGCCACCATGAGCACACACTGAGCATAGAGTATGACCATATACACACAGTTGTAGCCAATTACTAAATATGTCTGCGGTCCAAGGCAAAATGGCCGCCATGAGTATATATTGAACATAGAGCATCCGTCCAATCAGATCACCCTGATGAAGGCACGTGATCCCTGTGCCGAACACGTGTAGGGGAGGGGCCAGGACGGAGCTGTCAGCAGTGAGGAGTAGATGAGAAGGATATACCGCACCACACGCCGTACCAGCGTTCCATACATTGTATAACTTGATTAGGATGGTGCACTCACGCACCTACACAATGTGGGTATCCCTATGAAGGGAAGTGCTTATTTTATAATAAATTGTTGGACTTATTACACTATGGAGTTTCTCTGTTTCCCTATTTTATGAATCGTGATGATATATGAGCAAATTGGAGGTCAGCGTCTGCATACCAATTAGAGCCGTGGAGGGGCTCCCATGCGTTTTCAGACATAGTTTAGTTACTGTGTCACATGCTTAGAGGTGAGCGCATATGCTGTTGGGGGTCACTGGAGAGCACTGACACTGAAGCATGCTTTATATCCCTGTATACACAATTTTGGATGAGCACGATGATGGACATTATATCTATGCACTTTGAGTTCTGTCATTTATGAACTTTGCGTTTATGAACTTTATGGAACTTGTATATCACTTTTTAGGAGGAGTGAACACACTTTTTGATATTTTATGAGCACTTGGATTTGAGATTTTTTTGCATGTTGCACTTTAATTATTTATCACTGATTAATAGCACACATGACTGTTATATATTTTTATATATTTTCATATGTTTATTTTTAATTGTATGCTTATATTTGCTTCTTGCACATTATTACTGATCCTTGGTTAGCGCAGACACAGTTTGTTTATTTACTTTTATCACTTACACGGATATGAAACGTGGTTAGTGTTTGCTGCTTGCCCTTATTAGGATATTCACCTGAAAGGCATTACCCATTTGTGGCTCGCAAGACTATTTTATATTTTTTACCCTTTAATTACTGTTAGTCAGAATGCTGCAGGTGTTTAACCATATATCTCAGAGTAATGTTATTGTCTTATTGATTATTTGTATACTGTAAGTACAACTGCTAATTATTTCTCCTTATAGGCTATGCTTGGCCTAATAAATTCTTTGAGATACCTCAAGATGTGTTGGTAATGTTCTGTGATCGAGGTATGTCATCGTCAGGTGTGCAGAGAAATCACAAAATAATTCAGCGGCTCCTCTGGGGGTAGCGCAACATGCACAATAAAAGTAAAGTTTCTGATCTGGCAGGCTTCCATTCTTCAATAACAGTAGTAAGAAATGACAATGTTTGTGCTGCCAGAGGAAGGAGCCTGAAGTAGTAGGGGGAAGCATTTGCTTAGCTGTCTTAGCAGTGTAGATATATTGCCTTCTGAACTTATACTACTGATTCATACAATTCTGTATGGCTAATGCAGTCAAAAATCCTAGTTACAGAGAAATGATGTGCAAGAATATCAATAATTTGGTCATAATATAAAATATTATTATAGTTTTCACTATTTTTATTATTAATACTACTACAACTATAACATTTACCCAAATAACTGGTCTATAGTACTGAACTGACAATGCTTGCATCCCCCTCTCCGCCTTGATTTAGGTATACATTGTAATAAAGCCTGGTACACACTATAAGTATTTTTTCCTTCAACCAAGTGGACTGAATGAAACAAAACTGAACAGCTCAGGAGGAGATCCTGTACTAACCATCTGATATTAGTACAGTGATTTCCCCCCCGCAGGGCTATTGTGTAGTGACAGGGGGCGGCCCCGCCACAGAACACACTGTTCAGTGCTCCCAGCCAATGCCCCTTCAACAGAAGCCAGATGTTCGGCTCGCTTCTGTCGGGCCGGCTACCATACACATGAGCCGAATGTCTCCCAGTTTCTATTGAACTGGCCAATGTTGCCCAATATTCGGCCCATGCATATGGCCCTTAAAGCATACATTACAAATACATCATACCCAATGTATTACATCCTGTAGACTTCATCTTGATTTTTTTACCTTATTAAAGTGGATAGGATAGAGGATAGAGAGGAAGCAGCATACCGGGACAACAAGGGATAGTCAGGAGATAAGCCAAAAGGTCAGGAAAACAAGCAGGCAGGGATGGTCAAAAAACATGCCAAAGATCGAGATATGAAGCAGACAGGGACAGTCAAGAACAAGCCAAGGGCGGTAAACAGGATCAGAGGTAAAGCACACAGCAAAACGCACACAGGAATCCAAACACACAATATTGATCAGTGAGGCTGGCTTGCAGTGCACAGGTTAATATAGTGTTCCCAGTTAGGGGCTGGAGTGGAGCCATGCATGAGG
The DNA here is from genome assembly GCA_037952925.1 of Lithobates clamitans. Classification (NCBI taxonomy): domain Eukaryota; kingdom Metazoa; phylum Chordata; class Amphibia; order Anura; family Ranidae; genus Lithobates; species Lithobates clamitans. The sequence goes on from JBBGZY010000135.1 coordinate 2,455,773, forward strand.
GAAGAATATCTAAGCAGACAGGTGAACAGGTGGCCGGTCTCTTAAGCTGAACACAGAGGTAAGCAGACAGACATGAACATTACTGCAGATCCATGACAATGAGAAATGTTTTGAACACCTTTTTGCCACTGTGGAGCAGGTGAAGGCCAAAAGACATTTAGAATTTTGGATTATACATTTTTTTGCACATTTTGAACATCATGGCATTGATTTACTAAAACAGTAGAGTGCCAATCTGGTGCAGCTCTGCAAAGAAAACAATCAGCTAGTTTCCAGTTTTTTTTGTCAAAACTTAATTGAACAAGCTGAAGTTAAAAGCTTAATGGCATATTATTACAGTTTGAGTAAATCAAGGCCTATATGTTTCTTGGATGCTCTTGTGGCACAGCTGGCATTTGAAAATTGGATGATTATTTAGCATTCTGCACTTTACGAAAATGAACATTTCTTGTATTGCACATGAAACTAATGAACATTATTGTTCTGTAGCACTTTAATACATATTATACAGTATATTACTGTAATAATGAGATTGATTAATTGAAGGTTTGTTGATGAGCATATTCATGGTTTCTATTTTATTTTATTTTATAATTTTTATGCTATATAGTATATTTATACACTATTTCCAGTGTTTTAATTGGGGTTAATTTCAGTATAAAACACTTTGTATACAAAATTTTGTACGGTATATTTAATGTTTTTTTTATCTAACATGGTATTTTTATGGAATATATAGATAGAAAGGTAAATGTGGCCTTGTGACATCATTAGTGTGTGGCCCTTCTGTTTCTTGTTATGTTAAGGCAATAAAAAAAATACAAAACATGTCTATACTTACCTGCTCTGATCACAGAGCTGCCCCGATCCTCATCTTCTCTGGTCTCCTGCTGACACTGCTGGATCCTCCTCTCTTGCTGGTGCCCCCAATAGGAAATCACTATCCATGGGGGCAACTATGCGGACTCGCTTCTGAGCCCCGCTGCTGCGTCCAATGACACAGATAGCTGGACTAGGCCCCATCCCCTGCTCCCTCATCCCTGGAGTTGATTGGCGGAAGTGGAGCCCAATGGCACCCACTGCTATCAATTTGCCAATGAGGTGGGAGTCGCTGCTCTCATGCACTTCGCTGGATCAGATCAGTCTCAGGTAAGAATAAGGGGGGGGCTGTGGAAAGACTGCAGCAGAGAAGTTTTTTGCTGTAATGCATAAAATGCATTAAGGTAGGACACCTTGAGGCTTTAGAACCACTTTAAGGCTACACCCAGTAAGTACAAAGCACACCACCATGTTTTCTCCCAAGTAACAGCAGAGTCCTGGGATTTTGAGGAAATGTTGGTATCTATGTCTAATAGGACTCACTAGACGAGACCAGTACTATCCAAGGAGCAGATTTCTGATTTACCAAAGACTGTGCAATGCTTTCAAAATACAGGGAATGAAACACTCACTCTAAAGTCTGCCATGCAAAAAGGCATTTAGTCGGATGTCCGTTAATTGCATGTCATTTCATAAAATGATGGTCTTTAGCAAAAGTCATTTGTGTGTTATCTAGCAAGCAAGGTCCAGAAATAAGACTTATGGGGTTCAGGGCTACAACACATTTTTGTACAGTCTCTAGTTCTATTTAATCAAGTCACCTTGTATTTGCATGCTTATTGTCAATGGAGTACTAAGAATCTAGAGTGAAATTGATGAAACATATGGATTAGTAGACAATAGTTTTTCTTATGCACATGTAATAATGACTGTAATGGCTTTCATTTACAAGTGGTGTGTACAAACATTACTCGGTGTCTTTCACTGCTAAAGGAAAGTGACAAGGCAAAATGCTCAGGGCCATCAGAGCAGGAATGTCTGTGGGAGACCACTGCCACATTAAATGATTCAGGTGGGGAGCCATACTTTTTCAATGAAAAGAGAAAGATTTGGGTGAATGCATTTCAGATCAAGCCTGAAGTATCACAAGTGTCTGTACTAAAATCTGATGTTTCTTCTTCACAATTGCAAGTCAGATTTAAACCTAAAACCCAATTCCTATTGTTTGTTTTTATGGGAAACTAACTCTAGTTCTTAATATGGACACATCAATACACTATTTTCTATCTTTTTGATCATTTTTTTGTTAGATTTCAGATTGTTTTGACTACATTCCAACATTCAGACTTTCTAAGCTATCCTTGCTTTGTATTCATGATTAATTAATCACATTTATGATTGCTGATATTGTTAACTGCACTTCATTCATTTTATCATGTTGTTATTAAATAACTTCAATAATTGTATTTAATTTAATAAGTAACATAACAAGAAACAGAAGGGCCACACACTAATGATGTCACAAGGCCACATTTAAAGTGGTACTAAAGGCAAAAGTTTTTACCATAATGCATATGCATTATGGTAAAAAACCTTCTGGGTGCAGCCCCCAGCCCCCCTTATACTTACCTGAACCCCATCTCAATCCAGTTATGTGGATGAGAGCAGCAGCTCTCCTGGGTTTCTCTCTCCTCTATGGCTCACACAGCAGCAGAAGCCATTGGCTTTTGCTGCTGTCAATTACAGCCAGTAAGCCAATGAGGAGAAAGTGGGGGACAAGGCTGGGCAGCGCTCCATGTGTGAACGGACAATGCCCATTCACAGGAACATGGCTATGGGAGTGAGCCTGCTGGAGTGCCCCCATAGCAAGAGACTTGCTGTTGGGGACACTCGGCAGGGGGGAGGAGCCAAAAATGCCATTAGGGGACCCAAAAAGTAGAGGATCAGGGCTGCTCTGTGCAAAACTATTGCACCGAGCAGGTAAGTATAACATGTTTGTTATTTAAAAATAAAAAAATTACAACGTTTAGAAATACCTTCAGCCTGCCAGGGTGAAATGTGTCAGGGTGGGTCTTGTATTTAATTTAATAAGTAACATAACAAGAAACAGAAGGGCCACACACTAATGATGTCACGAGGCCACATTTAAAGTGGTACTAAAGGCAGAAGTTTTTACCGTAATGCATATGCATTATGGTAAAAAACCTTCTGGGTGCAGCCCCCAGCCCCCCTTATACTTACCTGAACCCCATCTCAATCCAGTTATGTGGATGAGAGCAGCAGCTCTCCTGGGTTTCTCTCTCCTCTATGGCTCACACAGCAGCAGAAGCCATTGGCTTTTGCTCCTGTCAATTACAGCCAGTAAGCCAATGAGGAGAAAGTGGGGGACAAGGCTGGGCAGCGCTCCATGTGTGAACGGACAATGCCCATTCACAGGAACATGGCTATGGGAGTGAGCCTGCTGGAGTGCCCCCATAGCAAGAGACTTGCTGTTGGGGACACTCGGCAGGGGGGAGGAGCCAAAAATGCCATTAGGGGACACAAAAAGTAGAGGATCAGGGCTGCTCTGTGCAAAACTATTGCACCGAGCAGGTAAGTATAACATGTTTGTTATTTAAAAATAAAAAAATTACAACCTTTAGAAATACCTTCAGCCTGCCAGGGTGAAATGTGTCAGGGTGGGTCTAGAAGCAGGACTCAGCAGGGTGTATCTCCATCCTGAATGAAGTTATATGTAGCCTAGTGATGTAATTGATTTGCTACCCCTCTGTTGTTTGACAACACAAAGCATGGAATGGGCACCCAATTCACCCATTGCTGGAGGAGAGATGGAAGCTTGGAGAGGCCTTTGATTCAAGTAGCTTGACAGTTGATAGATGACAAATGCAACAAGCTGCATTTTCTGTTCATTTCTTAACTGCTGACTCAGTTCATGGTGGGGTATCAATAGATGTCAACCAACTGCAGCTTGAGCTCAAATGTTTATTTTCCCTATGAAAGTAATAATATTAATAATATACATCTAACACTGTCTGAAACATTAAGTAATATGGCAACATGATTTCCCTTCGCACTGGGAATAATGATTGATCCTTTCTTACATCCCCTCTCTACTTACCGTATATACTCGAGTATAAGTCAAATTTTTCAGCACATTTTTTTGTGCTGAAAGTGCCCCCCTCGACTTATACTCGAGTCAAGCACTTTTCTGCAGCAAAAAATGTCATTTTCTGAACCGAATTTGGGGCAATGTATCTCAGGGCCACTTGGTGCTAGGAACCCCAAATTTGGTGTGCAAACCCAGTGGAACTGGTACCACAACATATCCAAAGCTGAAGTTCCTAGCACTAAGTGGCCCCAAGATACGGGGCCCCAAAATCGGTTTGGAAAATGTCATTTTCTGCTGCAGAAAGGTGCTTGACATTTTCTGAACCGAATTTGGGGCCCCGTATCTCAGGGCCACTTGGTGCTAGAAACCCCAGCTTTGGAAATATTATGGTGCTAGTTCCACTGGGTTTGCACACCAAATTTGGGGTTCTTGGACCTAAGTGACCTGGAGATACGGGGCCCCAAATTTGGTTAACTGTGTCCATCTGCAGCAATGTCATTTCGGGACCCTTTGGGTTCAGAGACCCCAAATTTTGGCTGCAGCTAGGGGGCATCTAGGAACCCTTAACTACCGAGTTTGAAGTTCAGGGGACCTATGGCTGCAAATGGGCACAGTGAGGCATGCAAATTTGCACAGTGATGCTGCAAATGGGCATTGTTGTCCCTCTTTTCCACTTACAGTAGCTGTGTATTTCTCACCCTCGTCTTATACTCGGGTCAATACGTTTTTCCTATTTTTTTGTGGTAAATTAGGGCCTCGACTTATACTCGGAACGACTTATACTCGAGTATATACGGTACTTCGCTAATGAACAGTATTATTTTTATGATGTTTGAAATGAATACAATATTATGTAAATAAAAAAAAATCCATATGGACATGTATATATTGTTTGTATTAATAAATAAAACAATATAAGGCTTCAATTTCAAAATCACTAATGGAAATAACTAGAACCAGAATAAACAGTTAAACTAACACTTACGCACAGAAGACAATCGCCATGCACAATATCAAAAATGTGTTAAATCAACTAACATTGATATAACTTCAAGCAATTAGGAGCATGCTGATAATGATATGAGTCTTCAGCTGTAAATAATTATGTTGCCTCAAGGCTACACTTTAATTCTTGGCTTGCTGTATCTATAAACAATAATCAAACTGCAAAACCAGTTGTGTTGTTTTTGTTCACAGTTTGTGAAATTATTTCAGTGCCCTGTAGTGATGCTGATGGCTATTTTGACCTTCGAATCTCAGGTCTGTAAGGTTAGGTGCTAATATGTAGTTTCATCGATCTAAGTTGGAACGCTCAGCATGTTCAGTTGCCTGTTATAAATAAGTACAAAAGCTGCTATGCTTAGTCAGTGTGTGTTGTGAAAAAAAGGGCTTGCTGCTGAGACTCAATAAATGAGACATTAGGAGGAAACGTTATAATTGTTGCTACCCACATCTTGTTAATGAGTAATGTACAGTTAGACGCCATGCAATTGAAGCTAAACTGTTTGTACAATTATTCTTGTGTTGCAACTAACATTTAACATAATGAAGTATCATAATTGAAGCCATTAAAACAGGGTTAAGATTTGTTTAATTAGAAACAAGAAAATGTAAAATGAGAAGTCACTTTAAGATCTGTACCAGCTAGATCTATATTATGTGAGATGGCGAGAGCATATGTCTAGATTTGCTGGTTCAAATTATAATTTTTATTAACTTGTTGAACAATCTGAAAGAAAAATAATCAATGCATGTGACTGATGAATGTCACTGTGCTCTATGATGGAGTGAATCATCATTCAGCAAATCCACAGGGTTTCTCTGGCTAGTAGGGAGGCTGGCAGAATCTGAAGCTGTTATGCAGTGAACTCACTTTTAAAAGGGCTCAGCAGCATAAATAAGTGACTGATGAAAGGATGCTACAGAACAGTGAACCCAACCAGAGTTTAAGATTTTTCAAGAAAAGAAAAAAATGATTTCACTGCAGCCAAACTGGAAATAAAGCCTAGATTCCATATAAGGGACACAGCATATATACCCAAGGCTATTGCTTTGATCCAGGCATAGCTGTAATGGACCAGGCCAGCCTACTGCCTACAACTGCCCTGTTGCTGACAATTCTGTTTTCTGAGAACACCCATTTCTGAGCCATATGAATTTACACAATATGAATTCTCAGTCTTTCCCTGTTGTCTCTCACCTGTAAACGATGTAAGACAATGAAAACAATTTCAAGGCAAATACACAGGAGTTGAACGTTGTGAATCAGAAGGTCTGGGTGCTCATAGGATCAAATAGACTGCCAGAGTCCTTTAAGTGAGTAACATCAAAGTAGTATTAAAGCCAAATACAAATACTTATTGTATTGCAGCTTACTACTTGTTAGATGTGATGGCTCCATTAATTTTTTTTTTAGGCCTTCTTTCTTTTATTTTCAGCTGGTGATCTGGCCAGTAAGTCTTTTGTTTTTCAACAAAACAAGCTGGCATCTGGATGTAGAAGTTAGAGGGTTAAGACAAACTATTTAACACTGAAAGGGGTGCATACAATGACCAGCTTTTATTAAGGTACATAAAACCTTAATCCCTAAAGAAACAAAACTGCTGATGTAACTTCTTAAAAAGTGTTGACTGAAGTTTGACTTCAGTTCATTAATGTATCTAAATCTGCTAGTACATCTGACACTCTCCTCCCCCCACACTGACAATGCGCTCCTTAATTCAGAGTGTAGGCACTCTATTACAGGAGGTGTGTTACTGGCTGGATCACCAGGTGAAAACAGAGGGAAAAAGCCCAGGACATTGGCAGTCACTTCAAAAACAAGATATATTCATTTCATGGTAATATCACGACTGTCCAGTTATTTTTCCTGCAATTAGCATACCCTTTCCACTACAGCATTCAATGCTCTCTCCTTTTGACCCAATTTCACCACCTGCCATTGGACCCCATTCTCTCACAAATACTAAAGTCACCCTCTTGCTCTTTACTACAATCTCTTAAGCCTAGTACACACAGAGTGAATGTTGGGCAGCATTGGTCGGTACAATAGAAACCGGCCGACATTCGGCCTGTGTTCAACTTGTGGGGTTAAATGAAAAAAAAAATAGTAGTGTGTACAAGGCTTAACTTATATCTTCAATCTCTCCCTCTCTACTGGCATCTTCCTATCCCCTACTAATTCCCTTCTAAAATATGCACTAGTCAACAGTGTTAATTTGGACGACGAAAACATTTTCATCAAAAATTTTGTCAGTGGCCTTTTTATGAAAACTAAGCAAAAAGTACAGCACATTTTCATCCACTGACAAAAACTATTACGAAAATCAATTCTGTTAACAAACACAAATAAAATGAAAATGTGAGGCAGGGACATTTAATCTCGTGAACTTCTGGTTTCCATGGAGCTCTGCCTGCTTCTGCCCCCCGCAAGCAAGCGACTCAAGTCCATAGCGTGCTTCACTTAGCAGCCATTAGAAAGCTGTGCAGCCAGCATTAAAGGCCTCCCAGGGAGAGTCCCACTCCCAACGACGACCGTCCAGAGCAGAGAGCACTGTGAGTGTGTACCTTACAATTACAGGCCTCCCGTCAGACCACACTTATCCAGAGCACTATGCATTACAGGCCATCCATCAGACCTGAGGCCACCATCCAGCACTGTGCAGTAGGGATGAGTCCGTGGTTCGAGTCAAGTGTAAGTTGGACGCGAACATCGGTTGTTCGATTGCTTTCAAACAAACCACACATATGGGGCATTCGCAGGAAATCTGAGTGCCATGGAATGCCTTATACTGCACTGTGGAATCACGGTGCATTGATGTCTGATGATTGTCCAAAGCATGCTTCTGACCTGCATGCTTTGGCCAATCACAGCCCACTCTGCTGCGAGAGCCATAATTGGTCAAAGGTGGGGTGCCTTTGGCCAATCATGGCTCAGGGGGACTAAGTCCACGCCCCACACTATAAAAGGCTGCTTACATAGTGGCCGTGTATAGTGTGTGGACGGAGATAGATTGAGCTAGATTAGGCAGGTAAGTTAGTTAGTGGCATGCAGGCAATGTATTTAATATATATGACTACAGTCTAGTATATATACACACACATATATATATATATATATATATATATATATATATATATATATATATATATATACTCTGCATTTAGTGTAGACTAGATATTCAGTGTAGACTCTATATTCAGTCAGTGCAGGCAGTGTATTCATATATAGTTGTGCTCATAAGTTTACATACCATGGCAGAATTTATGATTTCTTGGCCATTTTTCAGAGAATATGAATAATAACACAGGCTCTTTATATTCTCAGATGGTAAAGCTGCCTATTCCTCTTGGCAAAAAGCCTCCAGTTCCTGTAAATTCTTGTAAACTGTGGGTAAACAGGTCAAAAAACACCGCCCAAACCTGTACTACCACCTCTGCACTTAAACTGAATATGACGATCCTATTGGAGCTGCCACTTTAATTGCAAATATGTGTATACTGAATTCACCCCTAAAGTATGAAGATGAATAGTGGCGCTATCTCCCCCAATTGTGGGAATGAGACAGGTACTCCTGCTCACCTTGGTGCTAAAAAGTGAGCTGGAAGTGCCCTGGATTTAGAGGCAAAATATACATTTAAAATGCACAGGCAAGGTGACCTCCCCTGTTACTATAATGTATATAACCCTATATAGAACACCTTAGTAGACTGTGAAACTCTAACATAGGTGAAATGCAAAAAATTAGATATATAAAACAGTAGTGATAAGCCAAATGTAATCGAACTGTGAAATCAATAAATTCAATAATAATACACCCCGTGACAGTAGTGTTAGACCAGTATGTTAGTACCAGCAAAAAAAACCGACTGATAGAAAAGAAATTTTTTTTTATGTGAAATGAATGAATGACTCAAAAAATCCAAAAATTAAAAAATCAAAAAGCAAGATGAACAGTCCAAATAAATCATGAAATGAAGAAATTCCAAAAGTGAGGGTGTATCCAATCCGTTCAGCTGTGATTCAAAGCATCCACCACACCTCCGTGATGTGATTCCACTCCCTTCTAAGATGCAAACTCACCAGCCATTAAGTCTTCCCACTCTTGTGTTTGGCTGGACAGAGCCTCAACCCACTCTCATGGGGGTTAGCATGCGATCATAAATATCCACTGCTCTATAGACCGGACATTTTCCTTGAGGTGGTTGTTTCACATATAGAATGAAAAAAATGCTCCAATAGTGTAATAACGTTTAAAATTTAATCAAAACTAAAATGACTCCAATACACTCACATTTAAGATAAAAATAGTAGGCAAATCACTTTACAGCAGTTTAGGGAACATCACAGCACAACATGCGATGGTAAAGAAAACATAACAGATGGCCACGGCAGACCCAGGGAGTGTGGATGCTAGCGATCGTCTCACCCGTCCACAGCGTACGTTCCTCCATTGATCCCCGCTCCGTCACCCTTCACTCCTTCCTCTAACACACGTGTAGGATTGCCGCCTAGCCACGCCCCGACATGTTTCGTCACTGGGACTTACTCATGGGGTTGGCTACACGGCAGGGCAATCATACATTTAACCAAATTGAGTATTGAGTGGGCGGGCGTAAATCGCTCTGCGTCCGCACACTTCCTGTGTCCCCGTGCCTGTAATAAACAGCACATCTCCTCATAAGAACCAGCAAATGGTTAGTGAATACATTGAAAACAGCATTATAGGGCGCATTAAATAGCAATCAACTATCAGTATTACTCCGCTCTACATTGAACCTGAAGCCGTACCCATACTATTAATAGTAAGCACTTACATATCCAAAACTTCTCAGTTGTATCAAATTTATATAAATAAGTGAAAAATAAATCAATAATAATAAATCCTAAAACATGATGGTGTTATACAGTCTCACTATTAAGTGACACCGCATAATAAATACATTAAAATAAATTAAATTAATAATCAGATGAATAGTGATCCCCCCAAACAACTATTGAATTTCTAAAGTAGTCAAGCATGATGCATGACCACAACACGGTGATAATTCTTACAATCAAGTGGTATTAATACTGTTAAGGATATATGTATATAAATATATGGGCCCTCCACTCAATGGGACTAATCATTTGGCTAGGGGGTGTACACCTGAATTATATGATCCCCCCAACCTATATGCTAAAACTAAAATTGCTGATAAATTAGTGATAGTGATGCATAGCTAACAGTTTCTAATGAAGCAGTTCAAGTCAAGTTCAATATTCATTCCTCTAGGGAATAAAATTTTGAGGAGAAAAATCCATCGGGTTTCCCTCTGAGAGAGGTCCCTAACCCGATTGGAGCCTCTCCAGGACTGGTGCACCACATCCAAACCACAAAATTGTAAAAGGCTTGGGTCCTGGTTGCGTCTCTTCTTGAAGTGGAGAGACACACTTTGATATTGGAAACCTTTTTTAATATTTGCTAAATGCTCAGCAATCCGCACTTTTAATAATCTCTTGGTGCGTCCCACATAGAATAACCCGCACGGACACCACAAACGATAAACTACATAGTCACCTGTACTGTTTTACAGCAAATGCACTTCCTACATGCATAAAATCCCTGTAAATTAATTCTAATGGTTTGATGGTTTGGTTGATTTAAAATTTTCCTGACAACCCTATGGCCAAAATTTGGTGCCCGTCTGTAAATGAATTTAGGGTGGTTGGGTAGAACCTCCCCCAAATGTCTATCTCTACACAGGATATGCCAGTGTTTCTTAAAAATCATTTCAACATCCCTATACTGGTGATGAAAATCAGAAATGAACCCAAACTGATGTTGGTCAGTTGGTACCACAATGTCCTTCTCCTTCAAGCACTGTTCCCTAGGGATATTTACTACTTCCTTGATAATACTATTTAAAGTATCATTTTCATACCCTTTTTGGAGAAATCTCTCCTTGAGTATATTTGCTTGAGCAGTGTATGTGTTCAGATCCGAACAATTATGTCAGACTCTAAGCATTTGTCCCTTTGGTATGTTCTTTATCCAAGCAGGATGATATCCACTCCTAATGGATAAATAACTGTTCCGGTCTGTCATCTTAAAATAAACTTTTGTGCTCAGAGCATTATTAGTCTAAACTATAGTTACATCCAGGAAGTTAACTGAGGTGTCACTGATGACATAGTCATCAATCGAATATTGTTGGAATTGTTATTTAGACATAGTACAAGATCGATCGCAGATTCCCTTGATCCCTCTCAAATGAACAGGAGGTCATCAATGAATCTGCGGTAAAATAACAGCTGGGTTGGTTTACTTCTGAATACTTGTCTATCCTCCCACTCTGCCAAAAACAAGTTGGCAAGGCTGGGAGCATATTTAGCTCCCATCGCTACGCCAACTTTCTGTGAAAAAAAGTGTCCATTGTACCAAAAATAATTGTGAGTCATGCAAAAATCCAAAGCATGACCCACAAAAACCTTCTGCATGTGAGGGATGTCATCTCTCTTACTGAGCGCCCAGTTCAATGCTAATGCAGCATCCTCATGCTGAATAATGGTCTATAATGAGGCCACATCGGCCGTCACCAGATATAATTCTGAGGTTGGATCAAACCTATCCTCCTGCAAAGATCGCAGTAGGTCAGTTGTGTCCTTTAGGTATGCCTCAGTGCCCTTCACACTAGGTTGAAGGAACTTGTCTAAAAATTCCCCCAATCTTGCCAGGACTGACCCTATACCATTCACAATAGGGCGCGCAGTGGCACCCTTGAGTCTTTGTGAATCTTGGGCAGAGTATAAATTATAGGAATGCGACATGAACTGTAATTTCTTGCATGAACTGCACGTTTGAGATCTCTCCAGAGGGGCTCAATGATATTGAGGTCAGGAGACTAAAATGGCTACTCTAGAACCTTAACTGTATTCTGCTGTAGTCAATGACAGGTCGACTTGGCCTTGTGTTTTGGATCATTGTCATGTTGGAATGTCCAAGTACGTCCCATGAGCAGGTTCCTGACGGATGAATGCAAATGTTCCTCCAGTATTTTTTGATGACATACTGCATTCATCTTGCCATCAATTTTGACCAAATTTCCTGTGCATTTATAGTTCACACATCCCCAAAACATCAGTGATTCACATCCTTGTTTCACAGTAGGAATGGTGTACCTTTCATCATAGGCCTTGTTGACTCCTCTCCAAATGAAGCGTTTATGATTGTGGCCAAAAAGCTCAATTTTGGTCTCATCACTCCAAATGACTTTGTGCCAGAAGGTTTGAGGCTTGTCTGTGTGCTCTTTGGCGTATTGTAAGCAGGTTACTTTGTGGCATTTGCATAATAATGGCTTTCTTCAAGTGCCTCCTTATGGTGCATCTTGAAACATCCACAGCCAGGTTTCAGAGTCCTGTATTTTACCTGAAGTTATTTGTGGGTTTTTCTTTGCATCCTGAACAATTTTCCTGGCAGTTGTGGCTGAAATTTTAGTTGGTCTGCCTGACTGTGGTTTGGTGTTAACAGAACCCCTCATTTAGAGTTTATTAGAGTTTGAACACTGCTGATTGGCATTCTCAATTCCTTGGATATCTTTTTATATCCCTTTCCTGTTTTATACAGTTCAGCTACCTTTTCCCGCAGATCCTTTGACAATTCTTTTGCTTTCCCCATGACTCAGAATCCAGAAACGTCAGTGCAGCACTGGATGAAAGATGCAAGGGTCTGTCAGGAGTTCAAAAACTCATTGACCTTTTATACACACACACTAATTATAAGCAAACATATCACAGGTGAGAATGATTAACTTTAATAGCCATTCAAACCCCTTTGTGTCAACTTGTGTGCATGTTATCAGGCTAAAATCACCAGGGTATGTAAACCTGATCAGGGCCATTTGGGTGGTTTCTGTGTCATTATGATTTAAAAAGAGTAAACACAGTTGATTGATAATAAATGGCTTCAGCCAAACACTAACAATGAGTGAAAGAAAAGTTTTTGTGTTATCATTCATATTCTCTGAAAAAAGGCCAAGAAATCCTAAATTCTGCCATTGTAAACTTATGAGCACAACTGTATATATACAGTCTAGTATATATATCTATATATTTATATATATATATATATCTATAGATAGATAGATAGATAGATAGATAGATAGATAGATAGATAGATAGATAGATAGATAGATAGATCTATATCTATCTATATATATAGATAGATATACATATGTATGTATATCTATCTATCTATCTATCTATCTATCTATCTATCTATCTATCTATCTATCTATCTATCTATCTATCTATCTATCTATCTATCTATCTATCTATCTAGCTATATATATCTATCTATATATATCTATATATATATATATATATATATAGATAGATAGATAGATAGATATATATATATATATATATATATATATATATATATATATATATATATATATATATATATATATATATATATATATATATATATATATATATAGATAGATATAGATATAGATATAGATATAGATATAGATATAGATAGATATAGATATATACTCTGAATTCAGTGTAGACTAGATATTCAGTGTGGACTCTATATTTAGTCAGTGCAGGCAGTGTAATATACAGTATCTCACGAAGGTGAGTACACCCCTCACATTTTTGTAAATATTTTATTGTATCTTTTCATGTGACAACACTTAAGAAATGACACTTTGCTACAATGTAAAGTAGTGAGTGTACAGCTTGTATAACAGTGTGAATTTGCTGTCCCCTCAAAATAACTCAACACACAACCATTAATGTCTAAACTGCTGGCAACAATGGTGAGTACACCCCTAAGTGAAAATTTCCAAATTGGGCCCAATTAGCCATTTTCCCTCCCCGGTGTCATGTGACTCGTCAGTGTTACAAGGTCTCCGGTGTGAATGGGAAGCAGGTGTGTTAAATTTGGTGGCATCACTCTCACTCTCTTATACTGATCACTGGAAGTTTAACATGGCACCTCATGGCAAAGAACTCTCTGAGGATCTGAAAAAAAGAATTGTTGCTCTACATAAAGATGGCCTAGGCTATAAGAAGATTGCCAAGACCCTGAAATTGAGCTGCAGCACAGTGGCCAAGACCATACAGTGGTTTGACAGGACAGGTTCCACTCAAAACAGGCCTCGCCATGGTCGACCAAAGAAGTTGAATGCACATGCTTAGCATCATATCCAGAGATTGTCTTTGGGAAATAGACATATGAGTGCTGCCAGCATTGCTGCAGAGGTTGAAGGGGTGGGGGGACAGCCTGTCAGTGCTCAGACCATACGGCGCACACTGCATCAAATTGGACTGTATGGCTGTCGTCCCAGAAGGAAGCCTATTCTAAAGATGATGCAGAAGAAAGCCCACAAACAGTTTGCTGAAAACAAGCAAGGACATGAATTACTGGAACTGTGTCCTGAGATCTGATGAGACCAAGATAAACTTTTAACTTATTTGGTTCAGATGGTGTCAAGCGTGTGTGGCTGCAACCAGGTAAGGAGTCCAAAGACAAGTGTGTCTTGCCTACAGTCAAGCATGGTGGTGGGAGTGTCATGGTCTGGGGCTGCATGAGTGCTGCTGACACTGGGGAGCTACAGGTCATTGAGGGAACCATGAATGCCAACATGTACTGTGACATACTGAAGCAGAGCATGATCCCCTCCCTTTAGAGACTGGGCAGCAGGGCAGTATTCCAACATGATAACGACCCCAAACACACCTCCAAAATGACCACTGCCTTGCTAAAGATGCTGAGGGTAAAGGTGATGGACTGACCAAGCATGTCTCCAGACCTAAACCCTATTGAGCATCTGTGGGGCATCCTCAAATGGAAGGTGGAGGAGCGCAAGGTCTCTAACATCCCCCAGCTCTGTGATGTTGTCGCGGAGGAGTGGAAGAGGACTTCAGTGGCAACCTGTGAGCTCTGGTGAACTCCATGCTCAAGAAGGTTAAGGCAGTGCTGGAGAATAATGGGGGCCACACAAAATATTGACACTTTGGGCCCAATTTGGACATTTTTACTTAGGGGTGTACTCACTTTTGTTGCCAGCTGTTTAGACATTAATGGCTGTGTGTTGAGTTATTTTGAGGGGACAGAAAATTTACATTGTTATACAAGCTGTACACTCACTACTTTACATTGTAGCAAAGTGGTATTTCTTCAGTGTTGTCACATGAAAAGATATAATACAATATTTACAAAAATGCAAGGGGTGTACTCACTTTTGTGAGATACTGTATATAACACCATGTATTAACGTGGTTAAGGGGAACCTCGTGCCAAAATTTTAAAATAAATGGCGTTGCCCCCCCAAAATCCATAGCAGGCCCTTCAGGTCTGGTATGGGTTTTAAGGGGAACCCCGCGCCAAAAATTTTTAAAAAATGGCGTGGGCCCCCCCAAAATCCATACCAGGCCCTCTGTGGGTGGGGGGCTTATCAGGATCTTGAGGCCCCCTTTACCAAAGGGGTCCCCAGATCCCGCCCCCCCATGTGAATTCACCAAAAAAAGTGTCAAAAAGTATAAACCACAAAAGACAGTTTTTGACAATTCCTTTATTAAAAAAAAAAGTGTCCTACAATGTCCATCCTTCTTCAATCACAGTGCCGATGGACCTGAAAAATAGACTGCTGTCTTTTCATGGTGACAGCTGTTATATAGGCAAGGGCGGGTCACCCGGTGATGTAACTGAGTGACCCCGCCCCTTCTGACGGCATGTGCGGGACACTTCGTTTTTAACAATTCCTTTATTAAAAAAGAAAAAAATATCTTTTGTGTTTTTTACTTTTTGACATGTTTTTTCAGTGAATGGATAAGGGTACAATGTACCCGATTCCCATTCACATATGGGGGCGGGATCTGGGGGCTTCCAGATTCCGATAACCCCCCACCCGCAGACCCCCACAACCACTGGACAAGGGTTGTGGGAATGAGGCCATTGTCCCGATCAACATGGGGACAAGGTGCTTTGGGGGGGAACCGAAAGCACCCTCCCCATGTTGAGGGCATGTGGCTTGGTATGGTTCAAGGGTCTGGTATGAATTTTGGGGGTACCCCACGCAGTTTTTTTTTAATTTTGGCGTGGAGTTTCCCTAAATATCCATACCGGACCCAAAGGGCCTGGTATGGACTGGGGGGAACATACGCCGTTTTTTTTTTCTTGATTGTTATCTATATTACCTTATAGCCTCGTAAAAGTTTAAATGACATTTTTCCCTTTAGAAATATAATTTTGCTGTGGGACAGTAAAACACATCACACAGATGTGCTACCTTTACAGGTGGACTTAGGGGACACCCAGGCATGCTATTTAAAGGAATATTTATTGTTTTACTTTAAGCATTCTTAAAATCACTGCTCCTGAAAAAACGGCCGTTTTTTAAACTTTTTTTTGCATTGATACATGTCCCCTGGGGCACTACCCGGGTCCCCATACACTTTTTATGGCAAAAACTTGTATAAAAGCCTTTAAAATTAACACTTTTCATTTTTTATGTTCGTGTCCCATATTAATGATGTTCGCACAAATTTTTTGCCTGTTCGCATGTTCTGGTGCGAACCGAACCACGTTGTGTTCAGGTCATCCCTACTGAGCAAAATTACAGGCCTCTCACAGTCAGACCACCATCCCAAAGCACTGTTCAGCATTACAGGCCTCATCAGACCATCCAGAGCGACTAAATCTGTGGCTGTGAGTTTGTTCAAACCTTAATCCCATAAATAAAAATATAATATTAGGTATACTCCAGGAGTATGTAATGAGTTTGGAAATTGTAGATAAATGCTTAAAGGGTAACTCCACTTTTGTGGGGGAAAAAATAGCAAATAAAGAAAATATAATATATAGCGTGTACAATTGCAAAACAAGTCAAATTGTAATTGAATGTTACAAAAAAATTACCTTTCCTTTTTAATCTGCAGCCGCTGTAATTTTCTATAAATGCAAAGCAATATGGCAACATGGAGTTGTTCTGTATATAAAATGTGCACTGACCACTCCTCAGAAACCTAATTTCCTGCCTGTGTGATTGGCTCACCAATTTTCCCAGAAGTTTGCACTAAGATACAAGCCAGATTTCAGGCATCCTCTGCAACAAAATTGTAATTTTTGGTGAGATATTTCCAATAGGAACATGTCTAAAGGGATGCAGGCCCAGCAGCTTTCCTCATTAGTGCCCTGCAGGTGCACAGCTGACTGATAATTATAAAACCACTCTCATTAGGCACAGACAAACACACATGGATTTCTTCAGAATAGCAAAAGGTAGGAATCTGCAACAAAGGTTGTTATAATATTTGCAATGTACATAAATCACCCGGGGGGGAATGTTTTTTCTCAACAAAAGTGGAGTTATGCTTTAAATAATGCAGTACAATATAACTAAACCAATTTGAGTTTAGATGAGTAAAATTAGTTTTAGTTGACTAAAATGTACTGGAGATTTTAATTGGCTAAATACGACTAAAACTAAAACAATTGCAGATGATTAAAATGGGACTAAAACTAAAATGACATTTTAGTCAAAAGACTAAGACTAAAACTAAATCAAAATTTGCTGCCAAAATTAACACTGATAGTCACTCCCATACTTAATAAGCCCTCTCTGGACCACACAAGTCTAAACAAACTAACTCTTATAATACCTATATTAAACTAGAAGTTACATGCTTAGGTAAGAGTTAAACTGCAGCCTCCATGAAAAAAGACTCCACTAGTGGCGTCCAAAGAATTAGTAATCAGAGTAAGGGACGTTGCCAATGTTTAAAATGAGCGTTTAAACAACATATGTGTTTACTAACCGTGATCATATTTGAAAAAAACAGATGTATAACAGTATACGTGAGTAAGAAAGAACTGCTGGTCAAGAGAACAAGGAGCTTCTATCCTATACTACATTATACCAGACCCAGGACCTGTTATGCTTGTCAAGTTCGATGTTACCATCAAGCTACCTGATTTTAAAGCCTTGGTGACTTGGGCGGTATAGGCCTCTCCAAGTCATCATTATCTGGTAAGCCGAAATAAAAGAAAAACAGGGTCGCACCAGCCTTGTGCATTTACTTTTAAAACATTTATTAAATAGAAATGATAAAAAGAACCAACTCACAAGCAATAGGTGGAGGAGGCACAACATAAAGTGTACCGACAGCCAGCATGCGACTTAGGATGAGCGATACCTTCCAAAGATCGTGGAGGGACGCACAAACATCACAATCAATTACCATTATCTGGTAAACCTCCCTCTTTCACTGGTGGTTGCTTTCTCTTTCCATCCTTGGAGTTTCTTTGAAGTGTCAGTCTTTGTTGGACTCTCACCCCATTGTGGTTTGGATCACCCTTCATATGTGGACTATGTGACCTTTTACCACAATTATATCTGACAGCCTTTTTCTGGATCTTGTTTTTACACATCTCGTTGTTTATTACTTATCATTTTTTGTAATTTTGTTCATCTCTTTCGCACACCCCTTAGGGATATATCACTTATCCATTTGTGCAGTCACCTTTTTTTTGACACATTTATTTTATATATTTTATTGTCTGAGTTATCATGTATTTTGGTGTTCACTTAATAAGTGTTATACACTAATTTTTATATAACTCTAAAAAAGTTCTACACAGATTTTATTTTGCTGTTTACCTTATATGTGTTACACAATAATTTTCATATAACTTTAAGAGTTATACATATATATATCTTTTTGAATTTAATAGCGCTACACTTTTACACCCTTATACGTGAGTAAGTTGTCTGTTTGAAACAGCAAAAAAAGTGTGAACCCCCAAAAGAAGGGAAACGATTAAATTAATATATATGTAAAAAAATATATAACTGATAGTTAATTATATTGATATTTAATCCACTTCCAGGAAAGATGTATACAGTTGTGCTCATAAGTTTACATACCCTGGCAGAATGTATTATTTCTTGGCCATATTTCAGACAATATGACTGATAACACAAAAACGTTTCTTTCACTCATGGTTAGTGTTTGGCTGAAGCCATGCATTATCAGTCAACTGTGTTTACTCTTTTTAAATCATGATGATAGCAGAAACTACCCAAATTACCCTGATCAAACGTTTACATACCCTGGTGATATTGGCCTGATAACATACACACAAGTTGATACAAAGGGGTTTGAATGGCTATTAAAGGTAACCATCCTCACCTGTAATCTGTTTGCTTGTAATTAGGGTGTGTGTTTAAAAGGTCAGTAAGTTTCTGGACTACTGACAGACCCTTGCATCTTTCATCCAGTGATGCACTGACGTTTCTAGATTCTGAGTCATGGGGAAAGCAAAAGAATTGTCAAAGGATCTGCGGGAAAGGGTATTTCAAATTTCAGCCACAACTACCAGGAAAATTGTCCAGGATGCAAAGAAAAACCCACAAATAACTTCAGGTAAAATACAGGACTCTCTGAAAACATGTGATGTGGCTGTTTCAAGATACACAATACAGCTCCATGCACACTGGACGTTAAAATAACGTTTTAAAAATGCCAGGGTATGTAAACTTATGAGTACAACTATATATGAATACACTGCCTGCACTGACTGAATATCCAGTCTACACTGAATATCTAGTCTACACTAAATGCAGAGTATATATATATATATATATATATATATATATATATATACATACTAGACTGTATTCATATATATTAAATACACTGCCTGCATGCCACTAACTAACTTACCTGCCTAATCTAGCTCAATCTATCTCCGTCCACACACTATACACGGCCGCTATGTAAGCAGCCTTATGTAGTGTGGGGCATGGACTTAGTCCCCCTGAGCCATGAATGGCCAAAGGCACCCCGCATTTGACCATTTATTGCTCTCGCAGCAGAACGCGCTGTGGCCAAAGCATGCAGGTCAGGTACATGCTTTGGCCAATCATCAAACATCAATGCACTGTGATCTCGCAGTGCATTATGGGGTGTTCGACGGCACTCAGATTTCTCGCGAATGCCCCGACCTATCATTGGCTATAGCAGAATAAAGTGAAGGTTCTGGAGTGGCCATCTCAGTATCCTGACCTCAATATCATTGAGCCACTCTGGGGAGATCTCAAACGTGCAGTTCATGCAAGACAGCCCAAGAATTTACAGGAACTGGAGGCTCTTTGCCAAGAAGAATGGGCAGCTTTACCATTTGAGAAGATTAAGAGCCTCATCCACAAATACCACAAAAGACTTCAAGCTGTCATTGATGTTAAAAGGGGCAATACATGGTATTAAGAACTGGGGTAGGTAAACTTTTGATCAGGGTAATTTGGGTAGTTTCTGCTGTCATTATGATTTAAAAAGAGTAAACACAGTTGACTGATAATAAATGGCTTCAGCCAAACACTAACCATAAAGTGAAAGAAAAGTTTTTGTTTTATCATTGATATTCGCTGAAAAATGGCCAATAAATAAATTCTGCCATGTAAACTTATGAGCACAACTGTATAGTAATGGAAAAATCTATCCACATCAAATATCCATATTACCATAAAGTGGCTTGTGCTAATTTCCAGGTGATATTTGTATATCAAAACTTACAAAATCCTATTATACAACAATATACGTGAATATACTGTCTGTTTAAAAACATATGTGGACAACCAAATCAAGTGAAAAAAAAAACACTTATATATTGTGTAAAAATAATCAATAATTATATCAATATAAGATCCACTTATGAAAATATATATATAGCTGAGAAATCTATCCATATCAAGTGTCCATATTCCCATAAAGTGACTTGCTCTGATTTCCAAGTGATGCGATTTTATCTCAACTTCTGTGCAAAAAATAAATAAGGTGACTTCTCGTGCTCCCCCCTTAGGTAAATGCATTCACCAGATGCCCCTGCAGGGGTAAAGAGCGTGTAGCCAAATAGGTCTCCAATTCTGGTGTCCCGAGAATCAATATGATCTCCTGCTCCGTAGCGTGGTTTATGCAGTCGGATATCCATATGAAATCAATAAAAACGGGCACTCATAGGGTGAATCCGGTAAAAATCCAAATGTATTTATCAAGAATAAAAAGCTTTCCATAGGCAGAAGGGGCTCCAATTACCCCAATTTCATATAGGCATACAGCTAATTTCCTGAGTCTGGGCAGCATACGTTCCACAGACCACAACCAGAAAACCGGAAGTTTACGGAAATGACGTTGACATGTACCAATTGTTGTATAGTAGGATTTTGTAAGTTTTGATATAAAAATATCACCTGGAAATTAGCACAAGCCACTTTATGGTAATATGGATATTTGATGTGAATAGATTTTTTCATTATCATATACATCTTTCCTGGAAGTGGGTTCAATATCGATATAATTAACTATCAGTTCTATATTTTTTTCATATATATTCATTTAATCGTTTCACTTCTTTTGGGTGTTCACACATTTTTTTGCTGTTTCAAACAGACAACATACTCACGTATACTGTTAAACATCAGTTTTTTTCACATATCATCACAGTTGGTAAACGCATATGTTATATAAACACTCTTTTTAAGCAATGCCAATGTCCCTTACTCTGGTTATTCCTAAAATACCTAGTCTACAAATCTCTGAACTGCAGCCTTATTGATATCAACCTTCTCTATCTCTTATGCCGTGTACACTTGAGCGGACTTTCAACAGACTGAACTCCGAAGGACTTTTTGATGGACTTTCAATGGAGTTCTGTTACAACGGACTTGCCTACACACGATCACACCAAAGTCCGACTGATTCAAACGTGATGACGTATGACCAGACTAGAATAAGGAAGTTCATAGCCAGTGGCCAATAGCTGCCCGTTGTTCGTCCGTCGGACTAGTATACAGACGAACTGATTTTTCTACCCGGCTTGAGTCCATCGGAAAGATTTGAAACAATGTTCTATTTCCAAAGTCCGTCTGATTTTTAGACAGCAAAAGTCTGATGAAGCCCACACACGATTGAATTGTCCTGTGGATTCGTTCCGTCGGACCTTTGCTGTCGAAACGTCCGGTCGTGTGTACACGGCATTACAATCTGGCTTTTTCCCACAACATTCCACAGAAACTGCACTTCTAAAACTTGCTAACAACTTATTAAATACTAAAACCAATGGCCAGTGCCCTATACTCTTATGCCTAGTACACACGGTTGGATTTTCCAATGGAAAATGTTCGATGGGAGCCTTTTGTCGGAAATTCCGACCGTGTGTAGGCTTCATCAGACATTTTCCATTGGAATTTCCATCGCACAAAATTTGAGATCTGGTTCTCAAATTTTCCGACAACAAAATCCGTTTGTGTAAATTCTGATTGTGTGTACACAATTCTGATACACGAAGTTCCACGCATGCTCGGAATCAAGCAGAATAGCTGCACTGGCTATTGAACTTCTTTTTACTCAGCTTGTCGTACATGTTGTACGTCTCCGCGCTCTTGACGTTCGGAATTTCCGACCAACTTTGTGTGACCATGTGTATGCAAGACAAGTTTGAGCCAATATCCGTTGGAAAAAAAACATGGATTTTGTTGTCGGAATGTCCTATCGTGTGTATGAGGCATAACTATTGCCTTTTGTGCTCCTCTTCAAAAACTCTACTCCCTCGGCTTCCAAGGGTATTTGTGTACAATTATCCCTGATAATGCTGTGCTTCCACTGAGAATGAATTTCTGTGCACCTCCATGAAAATCAAACTGCAACCAAATGTGACCTCCACCCAAAAAACAGAAAATGGGTTACTCACCAGATATTTAGAATTTGTATGAAAAAATTGTTCCATTGTACTTGGTAATGTGCTACCACATCAGAATAAAATTGCCAAACAGTGACTGCATTCAATCAGCCGCAGTCCTTGTTCGGATATTTAGGCAGCCACATATCCTGTATCTGACTGAATAACAGGCAGTATAGATTTATCCATCTATGAAGTTTAGCATGGAACAAGGAATCCACTAATTATCATTAAGCCTGCAGGCTGAACAAAGGAGATTGGAAAGTGTACGAGTATCTTAAAACTAGAAGTTCTCTTATGCCCCGTACACACGGTCGGACATTGATCGGACATTCCGACAACAAAATCCTCGGATTTTTTCCTACGGATGTTGGCTCAAATTTGTTTTGCCTACACACGGTCGCACAAAGTTGTCGGAATTTCCGATCGCCAAGAACGCGGTGACGTCAAGCACGTACGACGAGACTAGAAAAGGCCGGTTCAGAAGCAAGCGCAGCACCCTTTGGGCTCCTTTTGCTAATCTCGTGTTAGTAAACGTTTGGTGAGAGACGATTCGCGCTTTTTCAGACTCGTGGCTTTCAGATCGTTTTCTGCCGTTCAGTTTGTGCTTGTGGGTTTGTATCTGCTCTTCAGTGCGTGCAAGCAAGTTCCGCGTGACTTTAGTCACTGTATTCTTGTTCGTTCGTTACTGGTTTTCAGGTCGCTCTTCACAGGCCTTGCTGTTCTTCAGTGCGTTCTGTTACTTCGTTCTGAGCAGCCGACCGTTTTATAGCCATGTTTCGTATGCATACTCCTCGTAGAGTTCGTGCTGTGCGGGGGCTTGGTGTTGGGGTCCTGACCTTGACACAAGTCCAGTCCATGAACAGGGTGGGGAGGAGTTCATGGACCAAGAATTGGTTGCTTCAGCGTGACCAGTTCTGTCATATGCCTTTGCTCCGTGAGATCCGTGAGAATAATCCTGATGATTTCAGGAACTTTCTCAGGATGACGGACCCCGTGTTTCACCGTTTGTTGGCTTCGCTGACCCCCTATATCAGCAGGCAGGATACCTGCATGAGGCAAGCCATCACTCCGGAGCAGAGGTTGGTCGCTACCTTGCGGTATTTGGCCACAGGGAGAAGCCTGCAGGACCTCAAGTTCTCGACAGGCATCTCCCCCCAGGCTCTGGGGATCATTATCCCAGAGACCTGTTCTGCCATCATCCAGGTCCTACAGAAGGAGTATATGAAGGTAAGATTTTTATCCTTTTATATCACATTTTATTGTATTGAATGTTTGATAATATATTGTATTTCTTTCCTCATTCCCTAATTACCATGATTGTATTATGCTGTGAATGTCCCCTTTGTTCTCATGCATGCTGGATTTTTATGTAATTATTATTTTATGTCCTTCATACATATTTGCCCTTCAATAACCTCTCCAGCATGGTGTCTCCTGCCCTATATTCACCTCATGTAGTCACTTAACAATGTATTTTATCAGCTCCATAGTAGTGCTTTACCCCAAACACCCCCTAAAATGTTTGGAAATGTTATTTTGGATTTAAATTCAGGCAGAGGGCCAGAGGCTTTTTTTGTGGTGTCCCCAAATTTTTGGTAACCCTCCCTCCCCCCAACTGCTAAGTCAGCTGATCCCAATTCTCTATCCTCAATCATCTATCTGCTGACTTTGCCAAACCCATACACACTATACCCATCTCTTTACTGGTCAGATTTATGGATGAATTCCCCAAAGCATGTAGTGCAAGGGCCTGCCTGAATACTTTCCAATGGTACTGTTTAAAGTTCTTGTATCCTATTATGATCTTGATAGGTAATAGCAGAATGTCCAAATGTGCTCAAATGTGTACAGTGTGTATTTATATCTTTGTATTATGACACTTCTTACCTGTCCAGTGGGCTGCCAATAGTGTAACTAAGGAGGGGCTGTTCCAAGTAATACCCTGTATTTAGGCATTCATCTCTCAATGAAGTGAAGAGGGTTACCTGTCCAAGATTCCCCCCCTATAATGTTAGAAATGGCCCATGAGAGGGGGGGGGAATATGATAGGTGTACCTTATATTTTGTTGTTGTTAAATTCCCCTTAATAAATGCTATCTGGAGGTTGACCCATAATGTTTGTGTCTAATCTGCTTGCCAGGTTTCTGTGAAAAAATAGTAATGTTTATTGTTTTTTCCTCAACAGTTTCCTTCCACGCCACAGGAATGGCAGACTGTGGCCTCCCACTTTGCCCAGCGGTGGGACTTTCCTAACTGCAGAGGGGCAATTGATGGGAAACACGTCCACATCGTCCCACCACCCAACTCGGGGTCGTACTATTATAACTACAAGGGGTTTAATAGTATAGTGATGTTGGCGGTGGTGTCGGCTAATTACGAGTTCTTGTATGTGGACGTGGGGAAGAATGGCCGGATGTCTGATGGTGGAGTCATCGCCCAGACGGAGTTCTACAGGCGTCACCAGAATGGAAGTTTGGACTTGCCACCTCCAGAGGACAATGTTGAAGGTCTCCCATTTGTGTTCGTTGCTGATGAAGCATTTGCACTGGGGGACCACCTGATGCGGCCATTCCCGATGAGGACCCTCACCCCGGAACAGAGGGTTTTTAATTACCGGCTGGCCAGAGCCCGAAGAGTGGTGGAGAACACATTTGGAATCCTGGCCAGCCGGTTCCGACTATTTCTGACACCCATCCATATGGCGGAGTATAAACTGAACCATATTATACTGGCGTGCTGTGTTCTCCATAATTTTTTAAGAAAACATTCAGCCAACTATGCTGGCTCAGTTGGGCCTGAGGCCGGAATCCCAAATACTTCTACAATGACGGCACTTGAAAGCGGCCGTCCTGGCTTGCCCTCCCTGAATGCCCGTGATGTCCGGTTACGATACCTGGAGTTCTTTGCGGGTAGGGGGGCTATCAATATGCCAGACAATATGTGACACCTTTTTCAAATAAAAAACAACCAAAAGCAATTCTTGGTGGACATTTACTGCTTGTGTTTGTTTTAGCTGACCCTGACAGAAATGTGTTGAGTGCAGAAAATGTCGTGATTGTGTAACCTTATACAAAGCACTGTTGGCTGGTACTTCCTAAATGCAAAAACACATTTCACTACAAGTGCACTTGCAACTGCACTGAACCTGCACTTGTAGTGCAAAGTGTATTTGCCCTTAGGAAATAACCCCCATTTGTGCATAAAACAACAATTACATCACCCCAAAAGTGTTGTAGTGTTGAGACAATAATCCACACATTCTTGAGTAAGGCACTTTTTTATACCTGCACAATCACATGCGCATTTACCAAAGGTTTTTAAAACAAACCAACATGTTTGTTGTCTAAAATGTTTGCAGTAGCATTATGAAAAATCAAAATATCCATTTAAGATAAAACAGGCCTGTGTAAAACCAACAAGAAAGCCAAAAAAATAGAACTTACAAAGTTCCCATTAGGTAAAACCTGAAGGCTATATCAGACATCAGTATTTAGGAACTGGGTTTGATATAGCGTTCAGATGGGGGGAACTCACCCCTGGAAAAGCCAAATTTGGAAGATGCACACCAATTTACGAATGTCAACATGTGCTATCTGCCATCAGGGGGGATCAAGGAACGTGTTTTGGGGGAGCAAGCCCTTCCTCAACGCTACTTTATAATTGAGGAAGGGGTTGCACCCCCAAAACGCGTCCATTGATCTCCCGTGATGGCAGATAGCACATGTTGGCACACTGTGTGCATCCTCCAAATTTGGCTTTTCAAAACATTGTAAAAATTGAAATTACATAAAACCGGTCATTTTGTGGGGTTTAAATTCGCCCCAAAACATCAATGATGTTATTATTTTTTGTAATAACATCACGTATTTGTTGCTGGATGTTTTGCAATTGGAGATTGCACCCCATGATCTCCCCTATCAGTATCTGGGCACTTTCTGATGTAAATCGTTCTCTCTCCCTCACATCACGATCACCTAAAAAGAGATAAAGAACAAAAAAAAAGGTCTCAAAAATCTGCCACCAGCCATCTCTTTTACCTGAGTCTGTGGTCGCAGACACTCACCTCTTGTGGTGCCAATCTCCACCACATCTTCTTCTTCCTCCTGCTCAGCATCTTGTGTTTGGGGTAGTTCCCCTTCTTCCAGAGGGGGGGGGTCTGTGTTCTCCTGGGATGAGGAGTGTCCGAGTCTTTTCTCCCCTATGTAAAACAAAAATGGTATACTTAGCACACAGATATTTGATGGCAGAACTATAGAAATAGGAAACATTGCTTGGAAGTGGGGTACAATTGTCTATTTTAGCCGAGTTCAAAGATGTCTTTTTTTTATTGCCCTTTGTCAAGCTGCAATACTTTACCTGTTTGGTACAAGCTTCATACATGTAACCCCCCCCCTATAGTATACACTGGAGCACCTGTGTGCCCCCCCTAATAAAAATGGTGTTCTGGGGTCCCACACTAGTGCTCCAGTGTCCAGATGTGAAAACAGCTGCTCAGTGTCCTCTCCTTACACACAATCTAGTTTGCATTTCATTCTAGTAACAAACCCATCTACCTAAACAAATATTTGGCATCCAAGTAGGCCCCAAAAAAATGTGGGAAAATGCATATGGCCTAAACAATGGTGTTCTAGAGGCCGAACGAAAAATGTTTGATACGAACGAATAATGGGCCCATGAACATTAAAGTTGACCTTTTTAAACGTTACAATTAATAAAAGCATATGGAGCAGAACGAACGGAATAAAGCCAGAAAGAATAGAAACACAGCACAACTACTTACTTTTTTGCAGCACTCTCCGGATCTTTCGGTACTGCTCCGGCTCTCTCAACTTCAGGTCCGACCACCGCTTCCTGAGCTGATCTTTTGATCTTCGTACCCCGAAATTCCGCTCGAGACTCCTGACCACTTTCGCCATGATCTTGGCCTTTCGGATGTTCGGGTTGGGGTAAGGCCCATATTTTCCATCATAGTCGGACTTCCTCATGATGTCGACCATCTCCAACATCTCCCCAAACGACATATTTGTGGCCTTAAAACGTCTCCTTCTGGATCGGGACGTGCCTGGATCCGGGCTTTCCTCCTCCTCCTCGTTGCTACAATTAGCACGCACCTGGTGTGACTCCGCCATCATGCTCTTCCCCCACTGCGCCGAACGAAAAGGGGCGGGGAATAGAATAGAAAGAACGTCAGGGGCGGGCGGAGTTACACACATGCGCAGTGTGTATAAAGCGTAACACGCGTGCGTATTACGTACGATCTGTGAGCGGAGGAAGGAGCATTGGACGCGCAGATCGTAAGAACGAAGGTAAGAGACAAACTTGGGCCTATACTGCTTCTAGATTGAGGCCTATATTGTAACAAGATTAGGAGAGTTTGGTCTGACATTAGGCTTTGTCTTGTGTTGTGTCTTGCAGTGAACATGGATATTTTTCATGAGAGATACTGACTTCATGTCACTATTCATTGATATGCTAAGGGAGCTGCCCTGTCTGTGGGAGATTACCCACCCCCATTTCAAAAACCAAGCAAAGAGGAAGGCAGCACTGGAGCAATTGTGTGAAATTGTGAAGCAGGTGATCCCCACGGCAGACATCACTTATTTAAAGATCTTAATTGGTTGCCTGAGGAGCACATATCTGAGGGAGCGCAAGAAGGTCCTGGATTCACAGAGATCCGGAGCAGCAGATGACCTCTATGTCCCCAGGATGTTGTACTACGACAGGCTGCATTTTCTGGCAGGCCAGACTGAACCCAGGCCATCCCTCTCAAGTCTTCCTTCCACGCTTCCTTCCCCCCCGGCTGAGGCTTCTGATGCCCAACCTGGGCCTTCCAGGCCATATGTGGAGGAGCCCAGATTGAGCCAGGTATAGCATTCCTCTAAATATTTCTGCTTGTCCAATCAATGATGTTAACTAGATGTTAGTTGGGAGTACTAATTTATGATTGTGATTGATGATGCAAAAACTAAAACCATGTCCCTTTTTCATACACAGGGAAGTCTCAGCCAGGAGGTGGCTGATCTGCAGGTCCCTCCACCCCCCCTGAAAACAGAAAGTGGCAGCAGGAGGAGTAGCCTAGAGGAGGCGGCTATCAGATTTTTTTGGAGGGCTACAGAGGTCCTGGGAGCACCCCACACCATGCAGGAGAACCTTGCGGCATTCATTGCCTATAAAATGCAGAGGATGGAGGAGGGCCAACAAGCCATGTGTCAGGCCCTCATATCAGAGGCTCTGGAGAAAGGTGTGAGGGGCCAACTTACACCTCACACACAGCTTTGGGATGGTCCTCCTCCTCCTCCTCCCTCTCCTCCAGGTCCTCCCAGTCCTCCTCCAGGTCCTCCCAGTCCTCCTCCAGGTCCTCCCAGTCCTCCTCCTCCTCCAGGTCCTACTCCTCCTCCTCCTCCAGGTCCTACTCCTCCTCCTGCCACATCTCCTACTGCACAGCCACAGCCCGGAAGGAAGTGTGAAAGGAAGACCAGAGAGTGAGGACCCTGGATCCAGTCTGGTCGGCCAAAAGATGCAGCCTCTTGTGGTACCACAGCCTGGGGACACTGATGTCATCTGCTGCTATCCAAGTCTCTGTGAATCGCGGACCAGACTGCCCTCCCTTACATATGGACTCCTCAGGCCACCAATTTTGAGGTTTAAGAATTGATGTCTGCCGTGGGGGTCCCAGGCTTCACTAATTTCTCCTGTTGATCCAGTGTTGCCTTCCTCTTTGTTTGGTTCTGAGCCCTTAATAAAGGATTTTTGTTTTGAATTATACTCTCCTATGTGTTTTACTTCAAAAATGATGGTTTGTTTGTGAGGATTCAGGGACATTTCTAATATACAATGTGAAATGAACAAGGGACACCAACAACAAAAATCTCATGGAGATTAAATAATAAAAGATATCAATGGTGTTGGGGTAACTTGCCACACAAAACACACACAAAAATATTCTGGAGTAAAAATAAAAATAACATTGAACAAAGATCAGCCTTGGAAAAAATCCAAACATTAAAGAAAAAAAAAGGCTTAAAAACCAAAAAAAAAATCCAAAAAAAATATAAAACTGTCAGATGTGACAACTAATAACAATATATTGAGGGAATCCCACTAAAAAAACACAAATCAAACTTTGCGAGAAGTGTGTGTGAATATGAGCAGCAAAACGACTTAATTCTTGTCACATTATAAAGAAGAAGAGAGTGCGCTGTATTAAACCATTTTTAACATTGCAGCGTGACGAAAGTGCTGTATCCATTGCGAACGCTAAGTTTACCAGAACGAGCTGTCCCGTGTCGGAATTTCTTCTGAGCATGCGTGGCACTTTGTGCGTCGGAACAGGCCACACACGGTCGGAATTGACGCGATCGGATTTTGTTGTCGGAAAATTTTATCTCCTGCTGTCCAACTTTGTGTGTCGGAAAATCCGATGGAAAATGTCCGATGGCGCCCACACACGGTCGGAATTTCCGACAACACGCTCCGATCGGACATTGTCCATCGGAAAATCCGACCGTGTGTACGGGGCATCACTCTTTTTACTTTATGCTATTGCTTGTTTAAAACTTACTTTAGCTTCCTTACCAGATTCATATTTTATATATTTCAATAATCTTTGGATTTACTAAACACTTGATGCATAGTAATGGTGTGCAGGAACTTTTTGTGGTATTTACATAGTCTTAAAGTTTTTGAAGTACCTGTTGTGCCCTGGGAGAAATGTCTAAATTTTGCTTTTGCCCTAACATCATCATTACAGAAATAACATCTGTCTTGCTTTAATAATTGATTTATCAATTAAAGTATGCATAGCTGTGTATTAACAAAGTCACTGCCCTCTGGCAGTGAGGCTGTAATGGTTATCAACTGGGTTGTAGTAGCAGTGGTTTGTAGTGGCCTGTGCAAAGTCACTAGTCATGCCACCTAATTGTCTGCAATGACCTGACCATAGAGGTAAATACAGAGTCAATAATGTAACGTGCCTTTAGCAAAATGTATGGAAACTTTCAATCTTCTCATCACATAATGCAGAGTATAATTCAAAGATTCTCCTGTACCTCAAGGCACCCTATCAACTACTGTATTTAATTAAACTGACCTTACCTATAAGTGGGAGGCACAGATAGCACCGTCATGAGCTTTAACTCTTATACAAAGGGTACACTAAATAATGGAAACACCAGATTTTTACAAATGTATGTAGCACTGACACTTTTGCCATGGCATGTTTACAGAAAAGTTTGAGCCATTTACATCAGTCCCACAAGTCACAATCTAATATTCCCACCACAGTTACACACACAAATACCAGGACCAACTCTGAAGCCAATTTAATAGCTAAATCATTGGTCATGCTTGCCATGATACTTACCATTTTAGATGAGTGACCCTCATCATTGCTATTCACACATTTTTCAACCCTGTGAGAATTTTTTTTGTTATAATTTAGCACTTGAGGTCTTAATGCACTTAATAATTTACTACTGCACTAGATTAGGATAGCCAAAGTCTATGGAATTTCATTGCATAGGCATGTTATACTGAAGATTACACAGTATACACAGTATACTCTGGGTAAGCTTCATTTTCCACATCTAAACTTCAACATAAAAGGAGAAGTGTAATTATTATGTTAGTGGCTTAATAAGCATAAATCAGTGTTAATTTTGACATCTAATTTAGATTTAGTTTTGGTCATAGTCTTTTGACTAAAATGGCATGTTAGTTTTAGTCGTATTTTAGTCATCTGAATTGTTTTTAATTTTTTTTTTTAATCACCTTTTTTTTTATTAATTTTATAATCAAACAATACATTCTAATAATCACAGTGATCATATATTCCAGAATTAAGCAATCAAAGAAAAAAAAAAACAATAACCCCCCCAAAAGGGCTATCCCCTCCCTCTAAAATCTCCTATTGTCGTTAACTATCTATCTACCCCTGACTAATCCTTCAAACCAGGATATCCATCCACCTCTTCTATACTTTCTCAAATTTCCCTGGGCAACCTCCATGTAAAAATATGTATTTTTCTTTAAGTATAATTTTCATTTATTTGTGTTCTCCATTCAGATATTGTTGGGGGGTATGCATTTTTGTGCTAGGAGCTTGTGAGCCTGAAACATACTCCTTACTATTGGTATAAGGGTGTTTTGTGGGATCCTAGTTTCATCTATCATACTCAGGAGACATATATTTGGCTCTAGCGGCAGCTCCATCCCAAAGAGACCATTAATAGTTGACATACCCCCCTCCCAATATCGATGGAGTTTGGGGCATCTTCATCATAGCATTTGTATTAGGTTGGCCAGGCCCCAATTACACCTAGGGCATAAATGGGTATCTCTACAATTCAATTTAAATAGCTTCTCCGATGTATAAGTTCTATGTAGGATACATAGTTGGGTTAATTTTTGTGTAGGAAATAGAGAGACCAAGGGCACTGCTTACAATGCAGCCTCCCATTGTTCATCCGATATAGACCCTAAATCTCGTGCCCAGTGTATTCTCCATGGTATATCCACTGATTCCTGGAACTTATCATAAAGTATACCATATAGTTGTGATACAAGACCTTTCTTAGCCTCCCTCCTGGAAAAGAAAGAAATTTATATAGATTTATTAAGTTTCATTTTGTGGGAGCGGGCCTGCACCTGTATAGCATGTCTAAGCTGGAGAAATTGAAAAAATCTTTGATTTGGGATGCCATATTCATTACTTAATTGGGTAAAGGTTTTTTAACACATCATTATTAAATAGTTGATCTATATATCTCAACCCTTCCATAAATCAAACCCTTCGAGTTTTTTTAATTACCCATAACTGGAGTTATTCCAAAGAGTAGTAAATAACGTATAATCCATAACACTTGTAATATTTTTCATTTCCTGCCATGTTTTATCAAATAATTTACCCATTAAGAACTTTGTATCACGTAACAGATTTCTTGTCTCCAGTAAAGATATAAGTAAATATCCGTCATATACGGCTAATAACAGACCCTATATAGGATCAGAGTCTGTCATTTCCGTCTATCCAACAAAATGCTGTAGTTGAGATGCTAAAGAATAACTTCTCGCTTGGGGAATAGCAATTCCCCCTGCGTCTTTGGTTAGCATTAATCTATTTGGTTTAACCTTCTCCCACCTGTGCTATAGCCGAAAAACGGTTACAGCGTGGGCCTCAAATGCCGGGAGGGCATTCATAGATGTCCTCCTGAGCATGTGCTGTCAACACATCGCTGCAGGGTGCGCGGCATGCTCTGTGACCACCGAGTCTATGATCCCGGCCCCTTACCACGTGAAGCCATTGCCAATGACAGCTGATCACGTGATGTATACATAAGATCGGTAATCGTCTTTTTTCCCCTCACGCAAAGCCATTCACCGGCTTCTGTCAGAGGGACATCAGTCCCTCACACGAAGAGGCACTGCTGTTATGCAGTTCCCATCAGTGCCACCTTCCAGTGCCCACCAGTGCCACCTACCAGTACCCACCAGTGCCACCTACCAGTGCCTACTAGTGCCACCTATCAATGCCCACCAATGCTGACAATCAATGTCCATCAGTGCCTCATCATCAGTGCCACCTATCAGTGCTGCCTATCAGTGTCACCTACCAGTGCCCATCAGTGTCACCCATCAGTGCCCATCAGTACCACCTATCGGTACCACCTATTAGTGCCCTTCAACACCACCTATCAATGCCACCCATCTGTGCCAACCATCAGTGCCCATCAATGCCACCCATCAGTGCAACCTCTCAGTGCCACCTCTCAGTGCCCATCAATGCTGCCTCATCAGTGCCCACCAGTGCCACCTCTCTGTGCTGCCTTATCAGTGCCCATCAGTGCAGCCTTTTAGTGCCCATTAGTGCAGACTCATCAGTGAACATCAATGAAGCAGAAAATTTAAAAATTTTATAACAAACTATGAAAGAGTTTGTTTTTTTAATTTTCAGCGTTTTTTTGTTTTTGAGCAAAATTAAAAATCACAGCGGTGATTAAATACCACCAAAAGAGAGCTCTATTTGTGGGGAAAAAAATGATAAAAATATCATATGGGTACAGTGTAGCATGACCGTGCAATTGTCATTCAAAGTGACAGCACTGAAAGCTGAATATTGGCCTGGACAGGAATAGGTTCCCTATACATCATTCTTAACCATGTTAAGAAGCCAGGTCCTATACCAAAGGCAGTAAGTACAGCCCATAAATACTTCCACTCCACCATATCAAAAGCTTTATGGGCAACAGACACAGTACAGCTGTTGTGCCTACCTTGTCCATAGGTAATTACATATTTACAAAACAGTTTGGAGATGTTTGTAGATGCTGCTTTTGAAGAAATAAAGCCCATTTGATCTCCATGAATTAGAGTATTAATGTATCTGGATAACCTATTTGTGAGCACCCTAGCTAAAATCTTGACATCTGATGTAAAGAGCAGAGGCATAGCTCGATGCAAAAGTTGACCTTGGCCCCCCGCACTACCACCCTCCACTTCCACCGTGCATGCAGATACACTCAACGCATGGAAAGATACTCAAAGTGGCTTAAGAGTTTTGAGTTCCCAGAGTTACTCCTTACATCAGAGGACAGGGATCACTGCTGCAGAATCAGAGGCCAGGGTTTACCGCTGGAGAATTAGAGGACAGGGATCACCCTTGGCAGGTCACTTGGCAGAAGAACTGTATGCAGCTCCTACCCCCACACTACACAGGGCTGAAATCACATATCTTTACACACAATCTGTCAGACACAATCTTCATAGGGTGTATCTGGCTTTTATGTTGCCGTTCTCACGTATGAAATTCTCTGGTCGGAGCGACAGTGTAGTTGCAGTAGGCAGATGCACCCTGTGCAGATGGTAGCTACCTGGCTGTGTTGTAAAGGAATGTGATTTCAGCCCTGCGGAGGAGGAGGATAGAGTGATGTAATGGGAAAGGAGCTCAGCAGCCAGTCATTGCATCAAGGGCAGAGGGGATGGTCAAGGGGCTTTGGGGGGGCGCAACTTAGATCTGGGGGCAAGGCCATGTGACACAAAATGTGAAGCCTACAGTCCCTCAGGGCCCCTCAGGAGGCGTTAAGGCATTTGTTTTAGCAATTTCTGAAGGTTTCTCTGTCAGTGTTGGCAGGTGTTGGGGGAAGGTCACCTCCTGGAGGTGTGTGTCTTTTCCCCAGTTGTCAGGGAAGTTGGGTAAGCAGACAGCCCCAGGTGGGGGGGTGTAGAGAATCCCAGCTAGTGACTAGGAGACACTGAGCAGTGTCTTACCTCACCAGTGACAGCGATCTCATCGTGGCTACAGGACGGCACTCTCCTCCTTTTAATTCACTGAGCTCAGTTACCATTCCATGTTGCCGACACACAACACAGACACTTTCCCATCCTGGGCTGTTTTCACCCCGTGCACCTCTCCATTCAGGAAATGGCTCACAGCTTCTCCCCAGTCAATGAGAATGGAGAGGTGTGGGCTGTGGAAGGCAAAGTAGAAGCTCAGTCCTGGGGGGTGGCTGTAGGGCCCTAGGGCAGATCAAAGCTTGACTTTGTGGAGATATGATAATAATATCACGGGGAGGCTGCAGGGGCCCCCTGGAGCTAGGGGCGGGGTTGTGATTGTGACCCCTGCAACCCCCTATGCTACGCCCATGGTAAGGAGAGATTGTTCAAAGTGGAAATGCTATTATCCAGAGATGACTTGTGGGAGGTTACCACCACAGAGAGGCCACAGGATAATAATCAGGACTGGTACAAGAAAAACAGAAAGGCACGGGCCACCATAAGTATACTAGTGGAGGATGATCAGCTCATTCATATACGTCATGAGGACACAGCGAAAGGCATGTGGGACATACTGAAAAGACTGCATGAAAGATCTAGTTTAAACAGCAAGCTGTTTTTGCTGCGGAAACTTTACCAAATGAGACTTGGCAGAGAACAGGACATGCAGGAGCATATAAATGCAATGCTGGAAGTGATTGCGCAACTCAGATCAATCGGGGAGAATATAACAGACAGTCACACTGCAGCCATGTTGTTATGCAGTTTGCCAGATATATATACTGCACTAATCAATGCACTGGAGACACGATCTGAGACAGATCTGACGCTAGCATTTGTAAAAACCAGGCTCATAGATGAGTATCAGAGAAGAAAGGAATTAGTGCATGACTCCACAGAAACCGACACCAGAACCGCTCTTAAAGTTACAGACGCAAAGTTACACAGGAAAGAGACCACAGTGTGTTTCAGATGCCACAAACAGGGACACATAAAGAAAGACTGTACTATATGGAAAGCAGAGCAAATGAGACAGCGTCCCTCTTATGCTAAACAAAAGGTTAAAACCATAATCAATGATCCATGGGAAGGAAACTGGAATGCCACATTTAAAACGACAGGCAACAACAAATGCCAAGGCTGGCGCATCGATTCCGGGGCAACCAGTCACATGACAAGTGATAGAAGTTTCTTCACAGAACTTAATATGAACAACAGAGAAACTATTTATCTTGCAGATGGAAGCAAAATACATGCAGAAGGATATGAGCATGGAACCCTTGTATGCCCAGATGATGCGGGACACAATTTAGCCATACCAGTGAAAGATGTGCTTTTTGTTCCTAATCTAGAAGGAGGACTCTTATCTGTGAAGCATCTAACAGCCACAGGACTCACTGTAAAATTCCAAGGTGACAAGTGTTCTATTCTAAATGGCAAACAGACAATAGCAAGTGCCAAGCTGGATGATCATCTATATCACCTCGACACAGTGAAGGAAAAGGTGAGACTATGTACACACAATGACTGTATACATATATGGCACAGATGTCTAGGTCACAGACACCCAGAATGCATACAGGAACTACAAAGGAGGAATCTGACAAGGGATCTAACAGTATCCCCTTGTCCAGTTACTGTTAAGTGTGAATGTTGCATTAAATCCAAAGCGACAAGAGCAACACTTCCCAAAGTCAGTCAGAAGAGAGCTTCAAGACCACTTGACTTAGTTCACAGTGACGTGTGTGGTCCCCTAAACCCACCCACACCTGGAGGCAATAGGTACATAGTGACTTTCATAGATGACTATTCAAGATACACAGTCACCTACCTAATGCAACACAAGAGTGAAGTTTTAGACAAATTAAAAGACTATATAACAAAGACCAGTAACAAGTTTCAGAGGAAGCCTCTCATACTTCGGAGCGATAATGGAGGTGAATTCACAGGAGGTAAGATACAAGAGTACGTAAAACAGAATGGAATAGAACATCAAAAGACAGTCCCGTATACACCAGAACAAAATGGAGTAGCTGAAAGAAAGAATAGAACTCTGACTGAAATGATCAGATGTATGCTGACAGACTTTGGACTACCTCAAAAATACTGGGGTGAGGCAGCCATGACAGCTACATATTTTCAGAACAGACTTCTTTCCAGAACAGTGGACAAAACCCCATATGAACCATGGCACAATGAGAAGCCATATGTAAAACACCTAAGAGTTTTTGGATGCAAAGCATTCATCTACATACCTGAAGAAAAACGTACCAAACTCCAGAACAGAGCGTTTGAAGGTATCTTCGTTGGATACAGTGACAATGTTAAGGGTTACAAAATCCTAAATCCCAAAAACAACAAGGTTACCATTAGCAACAGCATAAATTTTATGAAAAGATTTAAGAGACAATGTAATGACAACAGTAGAAGCGAGAATATAAATACAATGCAGATGGCACAATTGAACGGTACAAAGCAAGACTAGTAGCCAAGGGCTATTCTCAAAAATACGGAGAGGACTATGATGAGACGTTTGCACCAGTAGTCAAGCACACTACAATACGGACTTTACTGACAATAGCCGCCATAAGGAAAATGCAAGTGAAACATTTTGATGTGAAAACTGCGTTTCTACATGGCGATTTAACAGAAGAAATTTTCATGGAACAGCCGCCAGGATTCAAAGATGAACAAAGGTCAGACCTAGTATGCAAACTTCGCAGGAGTATATATGGTCTAAAGCAAGCAGCCAGGGCTTGGAATATAAAAATAAATGAAGTGCTTACACATCAAAACTTTCTAAGGAGTAAAGCAGACCCCCTTAGAAAGTAGAAGATGGCAGCTTTCTTCTGAACCAAAGGCACAAAATACAAGAAATAATTGAAACATTTGGAATGGAAGACGCCAAACCGGTAAAGTTTCCCATGGAAACCAACTACCTAAAGGAGATGAATTGTCAAGATAACCCATTACCTACTAATACTCAATATAGAAATGCAATAGGGAAATTGCTGTACTTTACTACTGCTACAAAGCCGGACATTGCAGCAACTGTTGGAATCCTATGCAGATAGGTTTAGATGTCAAGTAAAAAGGACTGGAATGCTGTAAAGCGAATCATTCGCTATCTTAAAGGGACTTCGCACTACAAGTTAAAGTTACCAGCAAGTGATGAAAGTACCCTAACAGGATATGTGGATGCTGACTGGGCAGGAGACACCAGTGACAGAAAATCTACCAGTGGCTACTTATTCTTTCTGTCAGGTGGTGCCATCAGTTGGACTAGTAGAAAGCAACTCTCTGTTACACTGTCTTCTACTGAAGCAGAATATGTTGCTGCAGCGCAGGCAAGCCAAGAAGTTATATGGCTGAGACAGTTATTAACAGACTTGGGTCAACCACAGTTGGGACCAATAGAAATCTATGAGGACAATCAAGGATACCTTGTACTTGCGCACATGGAAAGAGTTAATTCAAGAACCAAGCACATTGATGTGAAGTTTCACATTCTTAGGGATCTTCAAGAGCAAGGTCTTCTTGAGTTACTTTATTGCCCAACCGAGGATATGATATCCTTACAAAGCCCCTGACCGCTGAAAGACATTCAAGGCTTACAACGAAGATAGGTTTAACAGGCTAAGCTTTAGCTGTTGAGAAAGGGTGTTGGAGATACAACTGCTTTCAGCTTAGCCTATTGACTGCAGTTCTCAAACAGGACACTAGATGTCGTTAATGCTCAGTGGTATGCTGTGCTGTGCAGTTTTCTATCATATGTTGTATTTCCTGTGTATAGTGTTGTACTTGTTGGTTTCTTTTTCCTGTCTGTGTACTTCTTGCCAGTTATGTTCCAATAAAGAAGTCAGTTCCTGTTGCTCCACAATGTCTGATCTGAATTGACTCCGCTGCACCTAGCAATCGCACTCTGCAACACTTAGCAGTATAAGACAGTCCTTTTAAATAATGCTCAGCATCCCAGCCACTGCATATAACATAGTAAAGTTCCAGTTCAGGCAAGCTCACCCAGCAGGATCAAGTCATAGGTAACAGGGGTCCTTCCAGCTTCAAGCTCCTCTCAGCTTTGATAGCTCAACAGTCATCTCTCTCCAAACACACTCTCCACATATCCCCCCCCCCCATTCCAGGCCCAGGGCTGGACAATTTATACCACAATGGCCATAGGCCTGAGAAAGGGCATCTTTTTTTTTTTCCAAATGCACGTGCCCAGGTCTATTCCCCCTTCCTACTCTGAATCCACATAATTTCTAGACAGGATTGCTGCTGTAAACCTATCATAGTCATTTTTATCAGTTTCCATTAGGCGGTACACTTCCTGGTACTTCTCTGTGAGGAGCGGTTGCACCAATTCAGCCCAGTGGCTTCTGGGCCACCTTTTAAACAATGCCATGTTTTTGAATTCAGCCAGGCAGTCCTCAATGTGGTCATCTGGTAGCATCGGCTGTAAAAAGTCACCAGCACAGATCCTACCTTCGTTACCACTGAGAGCAGCGCCAACCTTTTCTACTATCTTGGAGGGTTCCTGTCCCTCCGTGAGACACCTGCTCTCCACACTAGGCTCAACCACTAGCATTTGATCCCCAGGTTTAGACTCTCTGACCCTGGCAGACCGGTTGGCAACCCCCCTCTGGGTCCTCGCTAATGGTTTATGCCCACGTTTAAGCACGTTGCGATTTTTGGCTACCCTGTATCATAGAGTATGATGCACAGCAATTTGGGGAGAGCGCATACCTTTCGCAGGATGCTGTGGCTCACCACTCAACGATGTGACCTGTTCCCCAGCGGAGATCAAAGGGGAGTCCTTCCTCTGAGCACCAAAGAAATCACTTCGGGAACCCCCAAGAAATGACAAGTCAGGCACAGAATTCTCTGCCTCCAATCCTACAAATACCTCCAGGAGATCTAGGTCAGCTCCTGCAGGTTCACACATCTGACAGATTTCTTTACTGTTTACCTCCTGCAACACAGTATTTAACACTTCACGTGGGGGTTTCTCCTTTTTAGGGGAGGCCCCAGAACCTTTGAACTTTTGTTCACACAAGTCCCAAAATAGGGGGCAGTCTCGCCCAATTAGCAAATCATGGGGTAACCCTGGGATCACCCCAACTCTCAGTGTAGCAGTTCCTGCGGTTGTGGACAGTGTTACATGGGCCATTGGATAGTCCTCGACAACCCTATGTACAGAGACCACTCCAATATTTTTCCCGGGTATCAGATTTCCCCGAAACCTGTCCCATCGAAGCAGGGTAACCTCACTCCCTAAATCAAGAAGTGCTATAACCTCCCGCCCATTAACCCGCACCACACTCTCAAGTGGGCTTAGATTGTTCATGGGACCAGTGGCAAAAGCAAACATAAAGCCATGTCGAGCCATGTCACATTCCATAGGCTCCTCCTACCTTGGACACTGGGCCACCATATGACCCAGTTGTTGGCAGGACCAACGCAAACATCACGGGGTTCCCGTTCTCCCTGCCAACTCTCAGGAGGGTTTGACATTAGGGTGCTCCTAGCAGGAGTGTCAGGCACCATGCATTCAACTGGTGCCATCTTTGCGCTGGAACGGGACAGCTCTCTGGTAATAGAGGAGCCAGCACATCCACCCAGTCTTTCTCAGGAAGACCTTCCCTTGTTGCAATCCTTGCAAACATTGCCATATAAGCTTCCACGTTATCTGTGGCTGTCATCTTTTGCATAGTCCGCTGCACTGCCTTCTGGGGGTCACTCTTTACAGTGGGGTCACCTTTCATTATTTCAGCCTGTTGGTTCACCGCCTTTTGCAGTCCTGCTATCTGCTCACTCAGTAATCGGTTTGTTTCCTGTTGCATAACGACTGTCTGTACCAGGATCTGCTCCTGACGGACCTGTGCCTCCTCATAGCGGGCCTGAGCTTGTAGCAGGGCTTGCGTCTGACGGGCCTGGGCCTCCTGATGGTGGGCCTGCGCTTGTGTATTAGTCAGTACCAGCTGCTTAACCACATCCTTCATGGCTTGTTCAGAAGACTTCACCGACTGTGCAGCATTAATCCAGAACATGGGATTGGACTGGACCCCTCAAACTGCCCGCATTCTCCACCGATTTGTAAGGGATCAGGGGGTAACAAGCTGGCTCAGACAGTTCAGTCAAATTAAAAGGCTTTATTCAGCAAAAGCAACAGCAAATTGACAAGCTTTGTCTTTATAGACAGTTCAAACAACACAAAAACGCTTCTTAGCAGTATAAGACAGTCCTTTTAAATAATGCTCAGCATCCCAACCACAGCATATAACATAGTCCCAATTCAGGAAAGCTCACCCAGCAGGATCAAGTCAAAGGTAACAGGGGTCCTTCCAACTTCAAGCTCCTCTCAGCTTTGATAGCTCAACAGCCATCTCTCTCCAAACACACTTCTTCTCTCTGACATTTTCAACTCAGCTGGCGATAAGCAGGTCTGAAGGGGAAGTATCTGCCCTCTTCAATTAACCCCTTCTTAAACCTGCCCCAGGCTGACTCTCCACGCATGTTATTATTTATGGTATTAAGGTTTGCACATGCACTACAGACACAGATTTAGCTGTTGTAATATACAACGTCTTTTTAAATAAAACCAAGTTTATTAAACAAACAAAAATATTGCTTTCTGACAAACAAAATTGCACTTTTAAAACATAACCCCCCCCCCCCCGCCAAAAAAAAAGGAATTGGCTGTAATGCAATTGCACATATTACCTGAATGTATTACCAACATTAAATATTAAAAAAAATAAGAAAAGCCTGTCGTGAATATTTAGTCAGAATAAGTTGTGCCTTTTTAAGGACAGGTTTCCCGCACAATAATTATCCTTGAGTAATTTTTAACGAAGATATTTTTAAGATACAAAATCAATCTATGTGACACAGTCTATACTTGTGAAACTTATTCACGGAGACGTGTGGTCACACAAAATAGAAATTTTATTGGTAAACAAACACAAATAATCACATGAAATTAAGATACCGATTGTGTTACATGAATGTCTTGAAAATCAATAAAAACACTTGCAAAATGGG
Source organism: Lithobates clamitans (assembly GCA_037952925.1). Classification (NCBI taxonomy): domain Eukaryota; kingdom Metazoa; phylum Chordata; class Amphibia; order Anura; family Ranidae; genus Lithobates; species Lithobates clamitans. Next base: position 2,497,746 of record JBBGZY010000135.1, read on the forward strand.
CGTACCATCCCTATGACCTAATACCACCATGATAACTTCTCGGTAGAATCAATAACCTTGTGAACTTGACAATAAACAGAACGTCTGCATTTTACACGTGCAACCGTTACTATACTGCAGGTAAGTAAGTGGTTAAAATTGTGAAATAAATTAGACGTTTGCTTTGTCAATAAATGTGGCAACTATGCAAAAAGAAAAATATAATGAAAAAAATCTGAATCTTTAGAGAAAAATCTACAAGGCGGTTATTGATTCGGGAGAATAATTATCAACTGTATAATATTCAATACATCAATATCTGTGAGAACATATCAATATTTGAGAGAACATACAAGATAAAATCAACATGACATAATTACCCATTCCAGGATGGCTGCAGTTCCTATGGGCTAGTTACCAGAGTTAAGATGGCTGCCATAGTTTCAAAATGGATACTCCTGAAGAGGATTTACTTCTTGTGACCTCCGAGTTCTAAGTATTAGGTGTTGAGGAATTTTCATGAATGTAAAGAGATGTATTCATGCATGGTGCATGAGTGTCAGTCTGGGAGTGTGTGTGTCTCCCAGTGTCCCCCCTCAGGGTGGATCCCTGAGCTCTCCCCCTGAGCTCTCTCCTCCTTCCGTTCGTTGGTCCCTTGGTCCCCTCTTCCTTGCCTCTAAATACCATTTCAGATAATAGGACCATAAAAATTATAATGGCTCTGCCCAAAAGGAGGTGGCTCACTTCCCATTGGGTTAGGAGACGTAATGATTAACTTCCTCTGGAAATGTATTGAGTTCAAATAATACCACCTTCAACCACCAGGTGTCTTACACGTGTTTTGAGTCCATCCTTTTAATTTAATACGTTCTACTTTCATAAGGTGTATAACGGTAAGGATAAGTATATACCTTTAAATATTCTGGTACTCGGTCTAATGTAAAATACACTCAGTATAAGTTTGATTAATCATCATTACATAACTTGGTTATATAACTGTATCTCTATAAATGTATATCTGTAAACTGGTCTATCTAGGAAATACACACATTGTTATATATTTCATCAATACTACATAAAACTGATTATCTATATGGATACCGGTATAACTTCTGGTATCTCCACTGAACATTTGTTTATCTTAAGTGTAGGCTACAATCTTATATGATTATAATCATAATTATATGTTTTTCCTAATACTAATTCGTTACCTAAAACACCTCTACTTATAAAATCACACTTTCATATACATTTTCTTCATAGCAAAGTTGTTGGGTCCGCAGACGCCAACATTATAATGTCTCTGTGACCTACAATGTCAGAGATAGTTTAAAATGACTTATGATAACCTTATTGATACCTTATATTATTTTTGACTAGCACAATATTCAACTTTCACTAATGTGTTGAGAGGGACCGTGAACATTCTCACTGGGTGTTTCTAAACCATCCTAAAAGTTCATACAATGTGTTCTCTTAGCCAAGGTGTTAGCTATTTAAACAGTTCTCCACTCAAACACAATGAGTGAGGCTATCTCTATGCTGTAAAAGTCTATGTCACCTTGTGTCCTTTGGCAGCTTTCGTTTATTCACAATACCATGTAAATATCTCCTTGTTTTGTGACAGGAATAGTCTTTGTTCCAACAGCTTCCTTTACAATACATGCTTGTAAAAGTCTTCAATATTTGAGGTAGTAGAGAAAGGCTTGGTCAAACATGAGAATGTCTATTTTATCCTAAAAATCCCCAAGAGGGCAACAGTTCAACTATTTAACATCACAGTTCATCTACTTGGTGAGGCCTAAGCATCTCTCATGTTTCTGCCAGGAAATATAAAATATATTTCTTCATGAATTCACAACAACCCGTACACACAAGCATAATGTAGGGACTTTCAATCACAACAAGCATAATTGCTGAACTAACCTTGCATGGTTAGTACAGTGTCTCCAACTGGAGCTGAAAGGTTTTTTCGTGCAACCCGTGCGGCTGCACAAAAAAACTGTAGTGGGTACCCAGCTTTATTCTTATTTTTTTTTCTTTTAGCAGCTTAGTAGATGCCCCCTACTTATTCTTACGTGGTAGTGCAGTATTCATTTTGTGGTCAAATTTCCACTTAGTTTTAGTCATAGTCTTTTGACTAAAATGCCCTTTTAGTTTTAATTGTATTCTAGTCATCTGAATTTTTTTATTGCCAACAGTTTACGCAGCGCATTACAATATAAAAAGGGAGACAGTACAGCTACAATGAAATAAATACAAGAGGGCCCTGCTCATAAGAGCTTACAATCTAATAAGTTTTAGCCATATTTTAGTAAACTAAGATAGTGTTAATTTTGTTTACGGAAATATTTTCGGCAAATAAAAAAGCACTGCATAATATACTTACATTTAAAAAACATTTGTAGTGTGTGATGTTGGACAGTATTCCCCGAGCTCTACCCAAAGTGTATTGTCCTTGCCCAGAGACTCACATACACTCCGGCCGCGGTGACGTATGACCCCCGGCGCGATGACGTGGTCACACGGGGGCGGGGGGAACCAAGACCCGCGCCGAAGGCCCGCGACGCAGTAGTCGGAGGAAGCCGCATTGGGATGCTGATCTGAGTCCTCTGGTTGTGAGAAGGCCGCCTTCAGCCCCCCTGCGCCGAGTGGGGAATGGCCCGGCACTCACATGGTCTCCATGAGGATCGGTACGCGCGCCCCAGGCCCGGGGGGCATCTCCCTTCCACCCATTGGCTGCGCCCACGACCAATTGTCAGCGCAGCCATACTACTTAAATGCAGCGTCGTTTTTAAATCACTCCATGGCATCCCGTCTATGCACGCCGGTCCCCATCATACCGCTTTGGATCCAGGACCCGACCCAGGTAATCTAGCCACATGCATCGCCCTGTGTCGCCCCCGGGCTGACATCCAGCCATCCGCTCTACCTCCTTCCCTGACTCATTTCCTTACTGTCTTGCAGGCCTGACCCTCCATGCCTCTCTTGGCCTGGACCTCTGGCTGGCACACATCTCTCAGGGCCCCTGGACAGCCTTCTGGCTGGCATCCTCCAATCCATCCCCCCCGCTGTTGACACCAAGGACCTTCCTGACACCGGGTGTCATTTAGCTGGGGTGCCATTTCTCTGTCACACAGGACCAAGGCATATGCTCACCTGGGCCGACCCTTCCTGTATACCCATCAGGACCTGCCTGCACAGCTCCGACGGCCTCATCCAGGTATTTTATCCCATGCTAGCCTTACACACTATGTACATACATGGTCTGTTAAACACCTGGGGTCTTCACAGACATACTCCTTTTTTGTGACATACCTACTACCATGTCCCAATACCCTCTCCCCACCTCTTTGCTCCCTTGCAAATTGGAGCCTATCTCAAGACCTTTCCACTTCATGGTGGCTCTCTGATGCCCTCTGTTGGGGAATACCCCCCTGTTCGCTCCGGTGGGGCTGGTTACATAGGCCTGCCAGACGTGGACCAGGAACAAGCTGCATACCAAAGTCCAGTGGTGTCATATTCCCTCCATGCTCTCCCCCTTTTTAAAGAGTCCAATGGATACAATACTATAATACATGTTCCCCAGCAATACTATATGGTCAGTACCTCATTTTTCCTTCTATATTTAACATAATGTGCATATCATATATCTATACTACAACAGCTATACCTCCTTTGACGTTTATGCTGATTTTGAATATATAATATTTCACAATTGGTGCATAATTGTCTTTTTGATTTTAGACATACCTTTTTGCTTGCTGATTCCAATCAGATACCCCTGAGGAAGAGTATATCTCGAAACGCGTCGGGTACTCCCCGTATGTGTGTTCCATATGTACTGGAGTTCTATGATTGTGGATCTGTGCATACTGTATTGCTATATATTTGTGTTTGTGTTATGCATTCTGTATCCTATGTATATTCACCTTATGTACTTTAGACCTATTTAGATCTACACTCCAATAAATATCCAAATTCATTGCAACAAACTTTTACTACTTATACTTCTTATTACTCACGAGTAGGTGTCCCCTTCAAAGTCCCACAAAAGGATCAAATTTCGATTTACCTAGACTGTAAGAGTTAGAGACGGTTGTTATCAATGTGGTAGCAGTTCAAACAGAGTAGACTGTAGACTAGGTGTTTTAAGAGTTAGGTTGTTCAAAATTCTGTGGTCCAGTAAGGACTTTTTAAGTATGGGAGTGACTAGTGCATGTTTTAAAAAGAGATGGGGGGTGCCAGTGGAACAGGAGATATTGAAGAGTTTGATCAACAACTATCTTGTTATTGATGTGACTGGCAATGTCCTAGGCAGTGAATGACTTAGAGGGCAATGGCAGTGAGGGATGGTGCACAAAAAAAATGATGAGGACTGGATGAGAGGGATATTAATAAGAATGATGGAGTGGGTCTGTTTGGCATAAAGTAGAGAATGATTACACTTTAGGAGGGAAGCTTTATACAGGGCAAAGTAGGAACCTAGTTTTAAACCACACTGACTCAAGAGCATGGCTAGGTCGTCTGATGTAATTTGTTTGCCAGGACTGTAGTGGTTAGGATCTAATTTTTTGTGTGATGAGGGTGTCCAATGAGGATAAAAGTAAGCTGTTGTAGATAGAAATGTGCAGGGCAGGGCAGGACAGGAGTGAGATTTGATTGTAGAAGTCGCCAGTAGCTGAATAGAGAAGAGAAGTGTGTAAGTGATGAAGGTTGCTACAGGTATGCTGGTTGAAGGAATAGAAGTTTGAATGAAACTGACAAGGTTGTGTTTAGAAAGATAAAAAGGGGTGTTGGAGATGTTGCAAGATGTGCAAAAGTCAGGAGAATATGAGGTCAAGTGAGAGTGAGTAGGAGTGTGTTTCCATTGTGTTAGCTCAAAAGATAAGTTAAGTTTGAGAAGTTAAGAAATAGCTGGGGTGTTAGCATTAACACGGATGTTAAAGTCACCAGGAATAGTAGTAGGTATTTCAGAGGATAGAAGTAAGGCAACTAGGCAGAGAAGTCATAAAAATAGCATGGCACCAGCCTAGGAGGATATTTAATCAAAGTTCTTATCTGTGCCTGAGTCAAAGTGCTGTGTTTTAGGAGAATGAGGGAGAGGTGGATGTATGTTTTTGCTAGTAGTGTGGCTCTTTTGAGATAGTATGGCTCTTGTTGGCAGTTTAAGAGCATATAATGAACAATGGGGGGCACAAGAAAACAACGGCAGTGCCCCTATCCCCCCCCCCCCCCCATGGGAATGTGGTAAAAGAAAGTGGTATGGCTTGCAGAAACACCTGTAGAGAGAAATTGTTATTCAACTGGCAGTTGACTGTTGGCTCCTCATAGATGTTTAATGGAAGACTTATAAAAGATAAAAGTCAAAATTAAGCACACAGACCATTGTCTAAAATTGCCAAACATTTCATCTTCTACTGTAACATGCAGGGTGGAAGGTAAGGCCTGGTATCCAAGAGTTGGAAAGTCATGATCCTCCATCTGAGGCTGTTTTTCCTGGGTTGCTTTGTCTTGTTTCACCCTGGGTGGGGATTCCAATGTCCAATGGTCTGTGTGGCTGTCCTTCCTTTTCTTTGGTGGTTGACCAGAAACTGACAGTCTTCATGTGGCTCTTCCACTTTTGAGCCAATGACAGCTGACATATCTTCTCATCTTCCTGATCTTCTTTGCCAGTTTTCGCTTCCTGGGTCCTGCTGAGTGACATCTTGGAAGAGTGGATTTGACATCAGCACCTGTTCAGAGTGGCGGATCAGATTACAGTGGCCACTGGACAAAGAGGCCATGAAGTTTTGACACTGCATGGACTGGTATGTGACTTATGAGGCTTTCACCACCATGACAAAGAGTGTCATGGGCAGAGATCAGGCAGATTTCAGGAATTACCAAATGCTTCAGACTATCAGCACAACATGGGTCTCCACAGTGACTGGAGCCTCCAGGTCAGGAAGGAATCTCAGTTAATGTATTTCTTTTTTTTTTTTTTCCTGTCAGTTCAGTCGACCATTTCGAGAGGCTTGAATCAACTTTGCAGTACATTTCTCTTCAATCCCTCTCTCCTTTGTCTCATCATTGTGACGCTTTGCCATATCAAAAATAATTAAAACAAGAACGTAGCATTTTCTGATGAAGTGACACAAACCCACAAGGGGTTGCACAGGGCCATTTAACAATATTACATTCCTCTCATTTATATTCCCTAACCACCCTCCCCTCCCCCCTCCCTACCCACCACCCTCCCTTACCCCATCTCTTAAAGGTCTAATTTTCCCAACTCTCCTTCTCTAGTCCGAGGCTTTCAGTTCTTTAGCATAGCACCACGTTTTTTTAAATTTTTTCCAGCGTTCCCACACCTCTAAGTTCACGTTTCTTGGTTCTTCTATCAAGCTTGCCCTATTTTCCATATTGTATGTTTCTTCCACTGCATCTATCCACTCCCATATCTCTGGGCTCTCCCTCCTCTGCCAGCTCTTCAGAATTAATCTCTTCGCGGCATTTAGGAGGTGAGGGATCAGTGATCGCTTATATTTATTTATGTCTCCTTCTCCCCCGTGGAACAGAACTTCCCAGGGGTCTTCTACCACTATTATTTCTTTAATTAGAGCGAGTATCTTCCTCCAGAAACTTTTTATTTTGGGGCAATTCCACCATAAATGCCCCATTGTTCCTACCTCCTTGCAGCCCCGCCAACAATATGCCGACCCATTTTGATATTTACTTGTTATCTCTGGTGTTAAATAACTTCTGCTTATACATTTGTAGTTCATTTCTGCCGTTCGTACATCTATTGCTGAGTTGCAAATCATTTTCAAAATTCTCCTAATTGTGTCCTTCACGGAAGGAGTGTGTGCAGCTTGCTGCTGTATCAAGACAGACCTGTGTCCGAAAAGCTGTCTGCCCTGTGTGAGGCTACATCCCTGATCCGAAGAATTCACTAACAGTGGTACTGGAAATCTTGGACGATTTTGCCAGGTTTTCGGGGTTACAAGTGAGATGACCCGTGGGAAGGTTTGCCATTTACCTTGAGTTCCGTCAGAAGTGTGGACATATACTGAAGCCTTACCACCATCCAGTCGCAAGGTTCTTCTCTTTGATTACCCATTGGGGTTACAAGCTTGATTGACTCATTGAACGTATGTTCTTATGAGTTCAATCCTTCTGGTAAGCCTTCATTTTTCCTTATGTGGAGGGTCCATCACTCTTTTGCATGTATTATCCACGTGGTGAATAAGGAACTATACATACCTTTGGACTAACAACCTTTAAAAACATCTGAAGAAACATCAGAGACTTTATTTTGTTTATTTTATTTATCTGTGAAGTTAACATAATTTGCAACTATGGTTGTTTGACACAGACGTTTTTCCTTTATTTTTATTATTTTATAAGTTTTTTAACCCACAGCGCTACACTTGTATATGCATTTGTAATTTGACAAAATCCTTATTTGTTGTGTGAGCTGCTTCCTTGTTGGGTAAGCGCAGGGTTACACTTTTATCTTTTCTGGTCTGTTGAACTCTCCATATGTCTACCAGCTGAAGGCTGGCAAATTTTTGCTTAATCTTTCTTAATTGTACGTTATTCTTCCCCTGAGCTCGGGCTGTACTGTCTAGTCCCGGGTCCATACAAAAGTTAAAGTCCCCATTAGTATCAAATGCCCTTTCCTAAACTCCATTACTTTCTCCAAGGTGTTTGCCACATATTTCATCAGGCTTTTATTTGGTGCGTAAATATTAGCTAGTGCGTAGTCTCTTTCGTTCAATCTGCCTCTAAGGAATAAGTATCTACCTTCTGGATCTACTAATCTGTCCTCAAGCACAAATCTAGTTCTTTTTTCAAATCCGATAGCGACCCCCCGTGTTCTATTTGAAATAGTATCTCCTTGGTACCAGAGCAGGTATTCCCCTGAAAATAGTCTTAATCTTGACTGATGTGATATATGTGTTTCCTGAAGGAATACCACCTCTGATCCAAGTAACTTAAGCTCGTTAAAGATACTTCATCTTTTATTGGCCATATTTAGGCCTTTGACATTATACAAATGTAAACAAAGTCAACCAGCGCAAACCACAAACCCTAGCCAAACAGCAGCTGTGATACTGAGGGTAAATTTATCAAATCCCAAAAAATAGCATAAAGAAAAAGCAGTACAGCGCATAAAATGAATAAGAAATAAACTAAAAGTCCAGTGTAAACAGATTGCAGGCAAAATCCAGTGATTCCTCCAGTGACTCTAGTGATATGAGACAATTGCAGGGTGACTGTGGTGACACACGTGGACCTCCACCTTTCTTTTTCTTATCCTCTTTCTTCCTTTTCTTGTATTCCATTTTCTTTATGCTTTGACATTATACGTTGTGCATTTTATTGTCTTTAATGTCATTTTTCTACCCCCCTACCAACACCCACTACCTTAGACCTTGGAGAGATGCCCCGCTTTCTCATTATTAAAGCTGGAATATACCCCCTCCCCATACTCCTCCCCCCTTCCTCCCCCTCCCCAACCCCCCCTCACCTGCCCCCCCCTGGTCTTCTCTAGATCCTTAGGCCAGTGTTGGTCACGTAACTCGTGGCCCTCCATTGGTCTCCACCTCCAAAGGTGGGGCTGTTGGTATGCCAGATCACCGGTCGACATTGCCCTGGCGACCAGATGTGTTAGTCTTCTCCTAACAGCTCTCCATCTTCTCTATTTATCTTCAACTATTTTTCCCTTATCCACCCCCCCTCCCAAATCCCCCCTTTACCTCCTCTTCCTTTTACACTAATCCTATTCCCAATTCTATCCACCGTTCATTGGACCAGTCCATCGTCGTGGGCACCTGTAGGCCCAATTTCCTGCAGAATTCCTCTAACTCCCCCGGGAATCTTAGCCTGGCTGTCCTGCCGTCTTTGCTTTCCAGTAGGCAGGCGGGAAATCCCCATGTATATTTTATATTTTGATTTGTCATTTGTTCCAGAAGGGGCTTCAGATGGCGTCTTCTCGCTAGTGTATCTTTGGCTAGGTCTGCGAATACTTGAATCCTTGCCTCCTCATATTGAAGTGGTGTTTGCCCTCTCAGTTTTACCCAAATATTTTCCTTGTCCGCATAGAATCTGAACCTCACAATTATATTGCGACTTCTTTCTGTTCAACTAGTATCCAACCTTTCTATCCGATGTACTCGCTCGATTTTGGGAAATCTTCTCCTCCCAATTCCAAGAGGGGGGAGAAGATGGTCACTACGGTCTTCCTCAAATCCTCACCCCTCTTTTCCGGGACACCACGGATTCTCAGGTTTTGTCTGCGACTTCTATTCTCCTGGTCCTCTAACCTATAGCATATTTTTATCTGATTTTGTTGAGTTATTTTAATTTGTTCTTTTAAATCAGAGATTTCTCGCTCCTGTTGGTCCATTATATCTTCTGCTTTCTCAACTCTGGCCAGTAGGTTTCCTAGGTCTGTCCTCAGCATACTTATCTCTGATTTGATTGCGGTTTCAAGTGCTTTGAACATCTCTGCGATTTCCTTTTTCGAAGGGAGTTCTGGATCTTGTCTGTGTTCCACCATTCTGGATGTTTCAGGTGCGCTTTCAATTAATGACGACTCTCTTGATTGGTCGGGGGTCTGGTCTCCCTTCCCATTTTGTCCCTTTTTCTTTTTGTCCCCCTTAGTTGACGTTTGGGCTTCTTGGTGGGCACTCCCCAGGCACCCCCCCGGTTAAATATTGCTTAATTGTACTTCCGGTGGCACTTCCAGTGAGGTTGTCCTTTGGTGTCTTCGGTGGTCCGGCTTTTCCAGCTTTGGTTGCGTTTCTGCTCATTATTTTTCCCAGTAGGCTGGGTATGTTGGGTTTTAGTCACTTTATCCTAATGATGCAGGAGATTCTTCTTTATTCCCACACTTGGCCAATTTTATGTTCTTGCGGCTAGCTTCTTTGTGCACCTTTATCTCCTACTGCCTCCTGTTCCTCTTGTATCCAGGTTGTCTTGTACCTCTTTGGTTCTCGTTCTACCAGTTAGGGTTTTTGTCTCTTCTTCTGTGTACTGGTTATACTGACCCCCCAATTTATATTTTTAATGAGGGACAGAATGGATAACCTGCTTTCTACGCTGGTGTGCACTAAAGGAACTATTAACTGTCACTTCCGTCTTCACCTCTCTTCCTTTCTCTTGTATTTTTACTACTTTTTATTTCCCCTCTCCGTTGGTTATTAATGAGGTAGTATTTATGGTAAACAGTGCCAGTGTTTCTGATGTCCAAAGTGTGGTGTCAGCAGTGCTGGAAAAAATGTGCTTTTATGGGCATAACCAAGTATCTTGATGTCTGATATAATGTGCAGGGATTTTCCTGTGAGGCAATGTAATCGTGAGGTTCAGGTTATCAGTAATTTACACTAGTAGGTTTAGCCCTGTGCTCATTGGCTTGTATCTCCTCTCCCATCTATCACAGATAAAACGGTGAGATAATAATGTTAGTATTGATGGTCATTAGCGGGTACTTCGGGTATCGGGATACTAAGATGCTGTCAATATTAGTTATAGTATTTATTGGTGTATTTTAATCCTGTATCTCAAAACCAGCGTTTCCTTTCCTAGTTGTTACCAGTTATGTCAGTAGGGTGATAATTAGATGACGCAGACATAGCAGTAATATTGTAGATACTGGCAATCCTTCACAATGATATGTCCTGCCTCTCAATCTCCCAGGTTCTACCAATGTAGCAGCGTTACTGCTGACAATACTAATATTTCAGGTTCAGGGGTGTTGAGATACTATCAATAAATAATATATACTGGTATATTTCTCCGTATACCTTAGTGCATCGTGTCTCCTGTCCCGAGAGTTTCAAGTATACCAGGAGGATGACAATGTATCAAAAAATGCTTTACCAAGGCATATTTAACCACATCTGCATAAACCAGCGTTGCCTCCCCCAGGTTTTATTGGTGTGCTATAATACAGGGCAAATGAGGCAAAAATAGCGCACATATACAGTGATATATTGACCTGAAGCCGCAATGTCCCGATATTCGCCCCACCTATAATTACCCTATAAGTGGTATTAGAACGGGCATTGCAATTACTTCAATTATCACTAGGGTATAACTCCAGAAATGTTAGTGATATTATGCAGAGTCATATATCCTAAGTCCCAGCATTCCCGTCTCAGAAGTAAGGATGAGTAGTAATAGTAAGGCAGGCGCAATATTCAAAATAGTCTTCTATGATGTATATAGCCACATACGATGTTTCTTAGCATCTCATTATGCATCTGCCATACCTTAGCTTGTCTCTCTTCTAATATTTTTCTCCTTTTGGAGCCAAGTTTCTGTTCCTCTCTTACCTTTGAAACTGAGCAGGAAAATATATATCCTACCACCACCCGTCCATCCTTACACCTTTCTTCAGGGATAGCAGTCCGGTATCAACTGTATATAGTCTCAGTTGGAAAGTCCGGCTGTGAAGCGCTGCAGGTTTAGTGGGTCCCGATCTGTCAGGCGTCTTCTGATAACTCCTATCCGTCCTACTGCCGGATCTCAATGAGCGGAGGGGGGGGGGAGAGGGCGCGGGGGGCCTCTGTGGGGAGGACAAGGTCGTCACCCTGTCAATTTAGTCATTTAGGTCCTCGTTAGTCAAGCTCGGTTCACACCAGGCTCCAGGCTCCTTGGCTGCAGCGTTCAAGCACAGCGCGCGGTTCTCCTCGCCTCCCCCCGCTGTCCGTCTCACACACCTGCTTCGCCGTCGAAGAGAGGCCGCCAGGATGCCGTCTCACTGACACACCTCCAGCTCCTCCCTTCCCATCTGACGTCTCACGTCATCCCCTCCAGCCTGAGTTAATGTATTTCTAGAGGGTAACAGACCTCTTCTGACATTTATCCTAACCCTGTTTTACATCTACTCCTTTTGGGAATCTTGCTCCTGGTCAGGGTGAGTCTAACAACCTTTCTTATTCCACGCCACTATTTTGAAACTTTCTCAACATTCTTGGAATGTAGAGAAATTCAAAAGTTCTTGCATATTTGGCTTATGCTACATGCATTATGTCAATGGATAAAATATTTTCAAGTTATTTTTATTTATCCATTATGGGTATAAGATCTCATAATTGTATTAAACCTTTTTCAGATGTATTGGAGTATCTCATTGTATAGCATTTGTGGTTAATATAGATTTTGACTAGGTCACTGATGCAGCTGGCTCTTCTGGTTATGCAGCTTATTGGCATGGCTATTGGATTGCAGGATCTTGGCCTTGTTCTTGGTATTTGTTTTGTTTTGCATGATTTAAGGTTTTTTGCGGTATTGGCAAGGAAGTAAAAAAAAAAAACGTTTTTGTGCATAATAATGTGCTTACTTAACAAAAATGCTGCACACACTTGTAAAAAAACAATTCAAGACATACAAAGTATTGCAAAATATGCCTACAACATGCACAAGCTATCTATCCTTCCTAGCAAATAAGCACATACAATGTATGTGATAGGCATACACTAAACAGTTACTTAACTAAGTTCTTCCTGGTGATGGACTCTTCTTCCTTTTGTAGCAATAACTCTCAGTGGAGCTGCTGGTTTAAGCAAGCTTGTTACCTTCACTCTCGACACCTCTGTTTCACCGGCACCGTGTCTAGGGTTCCGTTGAGTTTACCTCTGGACGATATAAGAACCAAACACTTGAGTAGGTTTTCCAATGCTTTAATAAAACGAACAAGGGAAGTAACAGAAAAGAGGTAGTAGGAAAGCTGCAGGGAAGCTCAAATACCTTTCTGTTGTATTTCTTCAGAACATTCTTTGTAATTGAACACTTGCCCCCTTTCGTAGGATTCAATCTTTGCCCGCCTGGATAGACATCTCTCACTTGCCTAGCAGCCAGCACGTAGCACAAACAAAAGTCTCTGCTACAGACTTATCTGGAATAAAACCCGTACGATCCTCTGCCACAGAATGTATTGGTTTGTGATGAATGTCAGATACAGTACTTGAACCTTTAAGCCAACCTGGCAGTACTATACTGTAAGATTACTTCGGAATGCGTCCTCCAACTGAGTCACCAGGCCCCTCTCCAGACAAGCACACTGCATGATCCTTCCATGGCGGGTCCTCCCCTGGGATCTTCTCTGTTGTCCAGCTTCTTCACTCAGGATAGACAGCTCAGGACCATTCCTCTGCTGCTGTGGTAGGCCCCAGACAGGCTTCTGGGCCCACCCGCACGCCGCAGCGATGCGGGCCTCCGGAAGGGAGGACCACGAGGTGGTATTCCTAGTGCATACCTGTCGGCACAGAGGGCCAGCAGGTGGCTGAACATGAACCCTAAAACATGGCGTCTGTCCCATAAATACCCTCTCCCAGAATGCAACTCGGAGGACCACCTCCACCGAGCCAACTCCGGGACAGAGGAGCACTCATCCGCTTCAACACGTTGCTTTTCCAACACCTGCCGATGGTGACAACGACACCCACCGGCACAATGTGGAACTGCATGCAACGTCAGCCAAGCTGGAACAGAGGCAAATCTAACTTCCTATAATAAGCGACCCACTAAATTTACCTATCAGCAGTAGATAAAAATCTACCAGCGCTACATACTCCCCCCAGTGCAATAGACGCTGTCCTCAATGTCTGTCACAAAACAATAACTCCCAAGCCTGAGAGTAGGTATTTGAACTTGGATTTAGATAAAGAAGAAAGAAAGACAGTAGAAAGACATTTTAAGATCAACATTTGTAAAACATTATGTTCACATCCGCAAACAAACCATCCTATGACTGTACACAACCTCACTATCTATTTTAGCTGAAAAGCCTAACAGCTTGATAGGGAATCAAATAGTTCATGAAAAGGAAAACATATTAAACACACACTAAATATGTACAATATCCTCAACAACAGTTTGGGAGCAAAGTCTCATTCCTGCAGAAGAATGACACTTTCTTTCCGTATTTCTCCTTCTTTTAAAGAAACAAACTAAAGAAACTTTAGAAGGCCATCCCTATTTTTTTTTTTTAGGTAAATCACACCCGTTCAATGAGGAACCCAGCTAGCAAAAAAACTGTCTTTGGATTTAGAAACACTGAGATGAATATTCAGATCTTGACTACGAAGATCTCTATGCACTGACACTAACTAACTAACTCAAAGTTCTTTTGTCCATAATTACCAATAAAACCGGGGATCTGGCAATGTCAGTGTCTTTCCCAGTTTATCCACTGTAGTGATGAAATACTCAACGTCATCTCTTCCGGGTCTGCAAATGACCACTTTGTCAGCATGAATGTGCCGACCATAATTCCAGTGCATAAAACATCCACTGTAACGTTCATCCATAGCAACAGAACAACCAGTCCTCTGGAAAGGCCCAGGCACAGACAAATAGTCCCAAATAGCTTCACTGTACCAAAGCTCCCGGTCAGCTTCAATGACTTGCATTATGTCCTGAGGGACATATGGGAACTCCAAACCATACTCCGTAGTGACACGCTTGTTCAACATTCTCTGCAAATGTGCAAGTTTCGGTAAGGATCTATTTTTCCCCATACCAGGAGGCACACACGAATCCAATGACTTGCTCACCATAGACCCAGCTGGTGTCTGAAGTGAACTAGTAACTTTAGAGAATGTCTCATTTACAGTGCTGTGTGGCTCCACACAAGGTGACGTCCTCCCAGAACTCAGGGCTGTCCATTCAGGGAAAGTCATGCCAGAGATGACATTCTCGCCTTGGGCCCATAACAACTCTTGTGACATAGTCTCAAATAGGTCATCATCACCGGAGAGATGCGACATGGATTCTATCTCCGAATCTCCCAGTTCTTCTGCTGGCAGATAACTATTTAGAGTCCCAGATACATTCCCCAACAATTGCTCACCCGTTCCTGATGTGGACTTTGTTGGATCTAGTTCGGGTAGTCTCTGGGGTAGGCCTGGACCACAGCCGCAGGAAGCCTTTCACATATCCCACCTGCTTCTGGACAGGTACAACAGGGATAGGTGTAGCGGACGTGGAAATCAAAGTAATGTCTGCTGATGAATCCGTAACAGCAGTGTCTCTCTCCGGAACACTCTTGGTAGCAACAGGCAAAGTCATGGCCTGCCGTTCTCTTCGAGCAGAAGTAGCAGCTTCTACTGTGGCGACACCTGTAGCCCAGTCCATATGATAAGCACGGGGCGACATGGTAGGTTGTTCCACCACAAACAAATATTCTCCACATTGCGGGCAGCGTCCAAATGGACGGAGATGTACGGCCAGTCCCTCACATTTGGGGCAAATCATGCCCAGCCCTTCGATATTTCCAACGGTGTAGAGAACAAACCTTCCCTGCGACTTCAGACAAATACCGGTATCTGTAAGCAGGGTTCCGGTCAACATTGTACTCGACACGGTGCTCGCTGGGAACATTCTTGGTCCCATAATTGACCGTATCGCCGAAAAAGACATGGACACACTCTGATCTTCTCAGCACGATCACGAGGCCTCTCTTCTTCTCTTGCGCCAAACACATACAGGCGTCCCATGCGGTATCAAGTAGGGTAGACTCCTCCCACTTGTTTTTCTGATCACATAGCTCCCGGGCTTTTACTGGCGCCCGCCGCCTACGCACTCAGAAATAAAGTCCTGCAACTTTTAACCTCTTCTTCTCCTGAGAAAATGACAAAGTCCAGTTCTCACCGTAAACTCCCGGTGAAACACCTCTCCAGGTTGTGAGAATTGACGGCTAACAAATCCCGGACGAGCCCCCACATGTAGCAATAACTCTTGGTGGAGCTACTGGTTTAAGCGGACTTGTTACCTTCGCTCTCGACACCTCTGTTTCACCGGCACCGGGTCTAGGGTTCCGTTGAGTTTACCTCTGGACGATATAAGCACCAAACACTTGAGTAGGTTTTCCAATGCTTTAATAAAAGGAACAAGGGAAGTAGCAGGAAAGAGGTAGTAGGAAAGCTGCAGGGAAGCTCAAATACCTTTCTTTTGTATTTCTTCAGAACATTCTTTGTAATTGAACACTTGCAATTGAATAGTCCCCCTTTCGTAGGATTTAATCTTTGACCGCCTGGATAGACATCTCTCACTTGTCTAGCAGCCAGCACGTAGCACGAACAAAAGTCTCTGCCACAGACTTATCTGGAATAAAACCTGTACAATCCTCTGCCACAGGATGTATAGGTTTGTGATGAATGTCAGATACAGTACTTGAACCTTTAAGCCAACCCGGCAGTACTATACTGTAAGATTACTTCGGAATGAGTCCTCCAACCGAGTCACCAGGCCCCTCTCCAGACCAGCACTCTGCATGATCCTTCCATGACGGGTCCTCCCCTGGGATCTTCTCGGTTGTCCAGCTTCTTCACTCAGGATAGACAGCTCAGGAACATTCCTCCGCTGCTGTGGTAGGCCCCAGACAGGCTTCTGGGCCCACCCGCACGCCGCAGCGAGGCGGGCCTCCGGAACAGAGGACCATGAGGTGGTATTCCTAGTGCATACCTGTCGACCAGGAGGGCCAGAAGGTGGCTGAAAACGAACCCTAAAACATGCCGTCTGTCCCATAAATACCCTCTCCCAGAATGCAACTTGGAGGACCACCTCCACTGAGCCATTTCCGGGACAGAGGAGCACACATTCGCTTCAACACGTTGCTTTTCCAACACCTGCCGATGGTGACAACGACACCCACCAGCACAATGTGGAAATGCATGCAACGTCAGCCAAGCTGGAACAGAGGCAAATTTAACTTCCTATACTAAGCGACCCACTAAATTTACCTATCAGCGGTAGATAAAAATCTACCAGCACTACATTTTATTCCAGGATCTCTCCAGGCTGCTTCCTTCTGGGACCAGAGGCTGAAAACTCCTATTAATCTTTAATAAATAAATAAATACGCCCGCAGTGTGTGCCCAGAGCTGATGTGAGTGCCTGGCAGGCGCAATGACCGCGGGGCACCCGCAATCGCTCATGACAGAGTGAGACCTGGGATCTGTGTGTGTAAACACACAAATCCCGGTTCTCTTAGGGGAGAGGAGACAGATCGTGTTTTCATACTAAGTATGAACACGGATCTCTCTCCTCCCCTAGTCAGTCCCACCTCCCCCCACAGTTAGAACACACTGAGGGAATACAGTTAACCCTTTTATCGCCCCCTGGTATTAACCCCTTCCCTGCCAGTGACATTTATACTGTAATCAGTGTATTTTTATAGCACCGATCGTTGTATAATTGTCAATGGTCCCAAAAATATGTCAAAAGTGTCCAATTTGTCCACCGCAATATCGCAGTCCCGATTGAGCAAACCAATCAATATACACTTATTGCGATTATTTTTACCAAAAATATGTAGAATAGTGGTTCTCAACCCCTCTAGTGCAGTGACCCCTTGATAAAATTTCCCAAGTTGTGGGGCCCCCTAACAGTAAAATAATTATTGTCATTGGTCATTTCATTGCTGTAATTTTGCGACTGTTATGAATCAAAATATAAATGTCTGATATGCAGGATGTATTTTCATTCCTACAGATTTAACATCTTAAAACGTAGTGATTAATCACAAAAACAATCTGTAATATACAGCGCAAAATATTTATTTAACATTTAAGTTACAAATGAATAAAATGCCCCACCGAGAGACAGGGTAAGTGCTGGGCAAACGGTGGGCGGCGGGCCACAGTGGGAGCATTGATATGGCATGGGGGCAGCATTTAATGGTACAGTGGGAGCATTTGATATGGCACAGTGGCTTCGTTTGATGGGCACAGGGGCTGCATTTGATGGGCACAGTGGCTGCATTTGATGGCACAGTGGCGGCAAATGATGGGCACAGTGGCTGCATTTGATGGCACAGTGGAGACAATTGATGGGCACAGTGGCGGCGCTTGATGGCACAGTGGCTGCGTTTGATGGCACAGTAGCGGTGTTTGATGGCACAGTGGCGACGTTTGATGGCACAGTGGCTGCGTTTGATGGCACAGTGGCGGCAATTGATGGGTACAATGGCTGCGTTTGATGGCACAGTGGCTGCGTTTGATGGGCACAGTGGCGGCATTTGATGGCACAGTGGCAGCGTTTGATGGCACAGTGGCTGCGTTTGATGGCACATGGCGGCAATTGATGGGCACAGTGGCGGCAATTGATGCGCACAGTGGCGGTGTTTGATGGCACAGTGGCAGCGTTTGATGGCACAGTGGCGGTAATTGATGTACAAAAATGATTTTATTAATTAGTATCTTTGATGCCGCATACACAGGACCAGACTTTACGGCATACTTGGTCCGGCGGAAAAGAGTCCGGCGGACAATTCGATCGTGTGTGGGCTCCAGCTGACTTTTTTTTCCCAAAAGTTTGATGGACCTAAAAATGAAACATGTTTCAAATCTTTCCGACGGACTTGAGTCCGGTCGAAAAGTCCGCTCATCTGTATGCTAGTCCGACGGACAAAAAACAACGCTAGGGCAGCTATTGGCTACTGGCTCTGAACTTCCTTGTTTTAGTCCGGTCGTACGTCATCACGTACAAATCCATCGGACATTGGTTGATCGTGTGTAGGCAAGTCTGTTAATTCGGAAAGTCCATCGTAAAGTCCGTTGAAAAGTCCGCCGGACAAAGTCTGCCGGAAAGTCCACTCATGTGTATGCGGCATCACTTACCAAATCACTGGTGTTCCGTCAGAATCAGCAAGCCATCTGTGTAAACCGAAAAAGACGTTTCGTCGCCGCCATCTTGGTAGACTCGTCTTCAGCAAGCGGACTTCGGTGGGTGTAAAAAGATGTCCGCTTGCCGACTTCTAAGTGTAGCCTCACTGCGGACAAGAGTACCAAGATGGCGCTGACGGAACTTCACTTCTGTGAGGTCTCTCCTCTCCTGGAAGTGACATCTCGCTGGCCGAGATGGACAGACTCCGGCATAACACAGTAACTTCAGGTCCGTCTCGGCCAGCATTTGCGACCCCCTGGCAAGTCGCCAATCGACCCCCCAGGGGATCGCGACCCCCAGGTTGAGAACTGCTGATGTAGAAGAATACATATCAGCCTAAACTGAGGAAAAAATTTGTTTTTTTGAAAAAAAAATGGGATATTTATTATAGCAAATAGTAAAAGTCGCTGTAGCTCCGAGGGAGACATGCAAGAAAAATAAAAAACAGCATTTTAGCTTGCAAATGATTGGATGATAAAATCAGCAGAGCTTCCCCTTAATTCAGATCTATCTCTCAGATTTACAGCCACTGCACTTCCAAGTGCACTTTCAGTGCAATTTCAAGTGCACTTTGCACTTGTGGTTTGCACTTGTAGTGCAAAGTGGATTTGCCTTTCGTAAATAACCCCCATTGTGTTTTTTCAAAATTGTCACTCTTCTTTTGTTTATAGCACAAAAAATAAAAACTGCAGAGGTGATCAAATACCACCAAAAGAAAGACCTATTTATGGGAATAAAAGGACGTAAATTTTGTTTTTTGTACAGCATTGCACGACTGCGCAATTGTCAGTTAAAGCGACGCAGTGCTGTACCGCAAAAAAATGGTCTGGTCATTGAGCAGCCAAATCTTCCGGGGCTGAAGTGGTTAAGCACAGCTGAAAACTGGTGTTGAGTAAAAGGAATACCAGAGCTGTGAAGCAGCAATTGTTTTGAATCAAGGGGTTGTGACAATAAAGCTTTAGATAACCAGGAAAAGGCACAGACTGATGAACCAGATTGATGAAGTATTGCAATCCATCTTCCCTTACCTAATTGATCTTTCTTTTCTGGTCTTGCTGAAATGTAAAAAAATATCTTAATAAAATTAGGAGTAAACGAAACTTCAGAAAACAACAAACCATCTAACGAAGATGAAGATGTATGCAGTATTTCTGAAATGCAGAAGCCCCCAAAAAAGAATAAACTAAAAGAAACCTTAAAGAGCAAGGCATCTTCAGGAGAATAACAAACAAAAGAAGAGGCCGACATCAAATGCTGTAAGGATTGAAAGTTACCAGAACTCGAGTATCACTTTGAAAATAATGCTTACGGTAACCTTTGAGGGCTGGTTTGACTAAGAGCCCTTTCACACTGGGGCGGCATCGGCGGTAAAACGCCGCTATTATTAGCGGCGTTTTACTGTCGGTATGCGGCCGCTAGCGGGGCGGTTTTACTTCCCCCGCTAGCGGCCGAGAAAGGATTAAATACCACCGCAAAGCGCCTCTGCAGAGGCGCTTTGCCGACGGTATAGGCACGCCGTCCCATTGATTTCAATGGGCAGGAGTGGTAAAGGAGCGGTATACACTCCGCTCCTTCACTGTTCCGAAGATGCTGCTAGCAGGACTTTTTTTCCCGTCCTGCCAGCGCATCGCTCCAGTGTGAAAGCCCTCGGGGCTTTCACACTGGAGACACAGCAGCGACTGTTTCGGGTCGGTTTGCAGGCGCTACTATTAGCGCAATAGCGCCTGCAAACCGCCCCAGTGTGAAAGGGCTCTAAGAAAAAAGTGGAACAGGGAGGAAAACCTTGTAATTTGGAAAAGAATGAAATCTCAGCTAAAATTTTAACTAGGTGGGAATAGGAATAAGAGCGTTGCACTAAATCATCCAAAAATCGAAGAACCAAACTCAGAGCTCAGAAAAACGCACCACAAGGACCACACAGTGTTATAATTCGCCCACGAGGCAGGTGCTAAAGAATTGACTACAGCAGCATTCATGGATTGCAAATTATGGACCACAAGTGCTCCAGCAAGGTAAACCAAGGTGATCCGCTTCCGGGGCCAATTTGCAAAATCGATCTAGCTGAAACCGGGACATTGAATCAGAAACATTATTATAACCTGGGATATATTTAACCTTAATCCACAAATTAAGTTCTAAACACTCAAAAACAATATGATGCAAGACCGCTAAAACAGGCAATGACTTGAATGACAAACAATAATGACATATGCAACACCTTTGTTATTAGAATGAAATAACAAATGTGAATTACGGAGGTGAGTTCCCCAAAGTTCCAAAGAAACCAAGATTGGAAATAACTCAAAGAGAACTATGTTCTTCGTATAACCCATGGAAAACCAACAATGCGGCCAAGATACAGCTGACCAATGGCCCTGGTAAAAGGAACCATAGCCCGAACTCCCAGCGGCATCTGTGAACAAAGAAATGACTGAAGCATCTTGGAAAGATGTTTGCCAAAAGGAACAACCATTGTATAAAGTAAAGAAATCATTCCAAACCAACAAATCATAAGGTGCGAACCGTCACTTTAAATTACAAAAGAAATCATAAAGCATAAACGGTCCAACTTAGTCTGTGGTAAACGGAATTCCATCCTGTCAGTATCAATAGTAACACCCAGGAACTCAGTGCAAGTTGTTGGCCAGACTGATTTTTCAAGGACCAAAGGGACACCAAAACGTTGACAAGGCAAACAAAATTCAGTGAACAAATACAGGCATTCTGAAGAATTAGCGGAACCAAAAAAAATAAAAATCATCAAGATAATGTATATATTTACAGAAGCGGTTAGGAAAGCAACAACCCATTCTAAAAATTAGGAAAATTATTTGAAATATGTTCAAGATAAAGAACAGCCCATGGGTAGGCATTTGTCATAATGATAAAAACCATTATGACAAAAACCCAAGGAATTAAAGGCTGCAGGGTGTATTGGCAACAAATGGAATGCTGACTTAATATTAGCTTTGGCCATAAAGGCAGATTTACCCAATAGGCGTATCTTAAAAACTGCCTCGTCAAAACATGCAAAGGTAACAGAACTCAAAAGAGGGTCAAATTCATCATTAAGAGAAGCTCCAGTGGGAAAAAACAAGTGGTGTATAAGACCGAAACTATTGGACTCCTTCTTAGGTACCAAACCCAAAGGCGATACCTGAAAATTAACAAAGGGGGAAATAAAAAAGGGCCTGCTACCCTGCCTTCAGACACCTCTCTCGCAATTTATTCAGAAACAACAGTAGGGAAATGGAGAACAGAAGCAAGGTTGTCACAACAAAAAACAGGAAATTGTGGTAGCCGAAAGCCAGAAGAAAAGCCATCAATTAGCATGTCCGCTGTCTGACGGTTTGGCCAAATGAGGAGAAACGGTAAAATGGCGGCCAATTTCACCGATGTTACTCTCAGCACGAAAATTTTCCTTAGAATGAGGACTCATGTTCGAATTCAATTTTTTGAAACAACATGTGGCTGGGTGCGCTCCAGAACAAGTAGCACATTCATGCTTATAGCGACACGAATTGGGCCATTTACATTGCCCTTCTTTGAAACTACAGCATAAACCCTTCTTAAAATGGGCAGGTTGAGAATACTGCATAGGCAAAATAGGCTTTCGTGGTATAAGAAGATTCAACTACAAACCTACGTCTTTTTTTCCCTACTTCAGATGTTTATGTACAGCAAGTTTTTGTCTGAACGACTCGTCGTAAAAAAAAACATGACAACCCTGGGAAGTAGACATGTGCACTGCCGTTTTTCGTGTCAAAAAAAAAAAAACCCTGAAATTTGAAAAAAAATGGGAAATTCGAAAAAAATCGAAAAAACATAAATTCGAAAAAAATCAAAAATTCGGAGATTCAGAAAAAATCAGAAATTTAAAAAAAATTGGAAATTCGGAAATTCAATACAAATCGGAAATTCGGAAAATGGAAAAAAATCGGTAATTCAAAAATTCGAAAAAAATTGGTAATTCAAAAAAATCGGAAATTCGGAAGTTCGAAAACCCGAAAATTTGAAAATCTAAAATAATAACTAACTAATATTATCTTAACTATTACTAACTATTAAAGGGTAAGTTCACCTTTACAGAAAACTCTGTAAGGTGATCTTAATCAGGTCCCCCTCCTCGCCCCCCGGTCCCGCTGACCTGGACCGCTGCAATCTCCGGTTCTAATCCCCAGTATATCCGCGCCAGGTGTCCAGGGCTTAGAAATCCCCTGAGCTGAACGTGGAACATTTTGGAGCATTCTAATTGGTTGGTGCATTCTAATTAGTCAGTGTCATCACATGGGCGGTGCCGACAAATCAGCAGCCACATAGCCCGTCCTGTCAGCTATGGAGAAGACGCATGGCTGCAGAGAGGATTTCTAAGCCCTGGACTCCTGACGTGGATATACCGGGGCTTAGAACTGCAGATTGCGGCAGTCCAGGCCAGCGGGCTGGGGGGGGTAAGGATGGGGACCTGAGTAAGTTCACCTTACAGAGTTTTCCGTAAAGGTGAACTTACCCTTTAAATCTTAGGTATTGGAATTATCTTTCAAATTTGGCTGTTAGTGAACGTAACGAATACTAATTTATCCGAAGTTATAAATTATCCAAAATAACGAATGCCGCATCTAAACAAATGAAACGGAACAAATTAATAATAAAACATTTTTATTATTATTGTAATTTATTATTATTAATTAGTTACATTCCATTTGTTTAGATGCGGCATTCATTATTTCAGATAATTCGTAACTTCGGATAACTTTGTATTCGTTACGTTCACTAACAGCCAAATTTGAAAGGAAATTCCAATACCTTTCCAATTTTCTTTGAATTCCCAAATTTACGATTTTTTTTATAATTTACGAATTTACGTCTTTTTTCAAATTCCCAAATTTACTTTTTTTTTCAAATTCCTGAATTTATGAATTTTTTTGAATTTACGATTTTTTTCAAATTTATGAATTTAGCATTTTTTTCGAATTCCCGAATTTACCATTTTTTTTGAATTTATGATTTTTTTTCTAATTCTCGAATTTATGATTTTTTCGAATTTACGATTTTTTTTTTGGAATTCCTGAATTTACAATTTTATTAGAATTTTCCAATTTCTGAATTTTTTCAAATTTACAAATTTTCGAATATTCAAATTTATGAATATTCTGAAGAGTTTGTTAAATGGGCTTTCATTAATTCAGACATTTACGAATTAACAAATTTGTCGAAATTCATTAAAAAACTAATTCAGAGCGAAACGAATTGCACATGTCTACTGGGAGGTTCTTATATGCCTCAAGGATTATTTCTAGATGCTGGAATAAACCACTGCATAATTCTGGATGTTGTTCACCCAACACACTGGAAAAGATACAAAAGGCTTGGAGCCAGTTGTTAAATGTGCGTGTCGCAGATTTATGCTTATCATCATCCATTTTGTCAGAATCCTTTTTGTCCAAGCAATTTTCTTTAACCACCTCAATACAGTGCACTTACACCCCTTCCTGCCCAGACCAATTTTCAGCTTTCAGCGCTCTCACACTTTGAATTACAATTACTCAGTCATGCAACACTGTACCCATATGAAATTTGTGTCCTTTTTTCACACAAATAGAGCTTTCTTTTGGTGGTATTTAATCACTAGTGGGTTTTTTTTTTGTGCTATAAATAAAAAAGACCATAAATTTTGTGAAAAAAATGCCCTTTTCTTTGTTTCTGTCATAAAATTTTGCAAATTAGTAATTTTTCTTCATACATTTTGGCCAAAATTTATACTGCTACATATCTTTGGTAAAAATAACCCAAATTAGTGTAAATTATTTGATCTTTGTGAAAGTTATAGAGTCTACAAACTATGGTGCCAATCACTGAAAATTGATCACATCTGATCACACAGATGTACTGATGGTCTATCTCATTTCTTGGGACACTAACAAGTCAGAAAAGTACAAATACCCCCTAAATGACCCCTTTTTAGAAAGTAGACATTCCAAGGTATTAAGTAAGTAGCATGGCAAATTTTTTTAAGTTGTAATTTTTTCCCACAATTCTTTGCAAAATGAAGATTTTTTTAAAAAATTTTTTACAAAATTGTCATATTAACAGGTTATTTCTCTCTCAGAGCATATGCATACAACAAATTACACCCCAAAATACATTCTGCTACTCTTCCTGAGTATGGCGATTCCACATGTGTGAGACTTTTACACAGCCTGGCCACATACAAAGGCCGAACATTGAAGTAGCATCTTCATGCGTTCTACGAGTCTAAATGACACATCTCATTTCTTAACCACCATTTACACTTTTGAAGGCCCTGGAGCACCAGGACAATAGAATTGCACCCAAACTGACCCCATTTTGGAAAGCAAACATCCCAACGTATAATCTATGAGGCATAATAAGTCATTTGAACGGTTCATTTTTTTCCAAAAGTTTTTGGAAAATGTGGAAAAAAAATGAAAACGCATTTTTTTTTACACAAAGTTGTCCATTTATCAGATATTTCCAACACATAGCATGTACGTAGCAAAGATGACACCCCAAAATACATTCTGCTACTCCTCCTGAGTATAGCGATACCACATGTGTGAGACTTTTACACAGCGTGGCCACATACAAAGGCCCAACATTGAAGTAGCACCATCAGGCGATCTACGAGCATAAATGACACATCTCATTTCTCAACCACCTATTGCATTTTTGAAGGCCCTGGAGCATCAGGACAATGGAATTGCCCCCAAAATGACCCCATTTTGGAAAGCAAACACCCCAACGTATAATCTATGAGGCATAATGAGTCTTTTGAACGGTTCATTTTTTCCCAAAAGTTTTTGGAAAATGTGGAAAAAAATGAAAACGCATTTTTTTTTACACAAAGTTGTCCATTTATCAGATATTTCCAACACATAGCATGTACGTAGCAAAGATGACACCCCAAAATACATTCTGCTACTACCACATGTGTGAGACTTTTACACAGCCTGGCCACATACAGAGGCCCAACATCCAAGTAGCACCATCAGGCGTTCTAGGAGCATAAATAACATATATAATTTCCTGGTAACCTATCATTTTTGAAAACCCTTCATATTTCTAACACATAGCATGCACATACCAAGAATTATAATCCAAAATAAATTCTATTGCAGAAAGGGTAAAAAAAGCATTACCTGTGCTTTTAGTAGTATCCACAGAGGAGAGCACTGGTCCAGGCAGCAGGCAGGGAGGTGCTTAGCGACAGCAATATTAACTATCCAGGCAGCAGGCAGGAATATTGTCACAGCACAGTCCATAGAAATTGCCCAGGCAGAGACAGCCAGCACAGCCATAATATTGGTCCTGGTACACTGTTAACTGCAGACACTCATTATTGTACCGCTCTCCAGCCCTTCATAAACATACTGCCTCCTGCTACAGCTAATTATTTGCATAGTCCAGGTAGCGGTGTGGTCCATTCATGCGACAGGCATGGGCATGGTGGCAGTAAGTCAGCAGCAGGCTGAGGGCCACAATCAGGTAAGACCTGTGCACAGGGGCACAGGGGTAGAGGCTTTGACCCACCCAAATCTCTATGAAGCCTCCGGACTCCAGACCCTAATTCCAAAACCCGGAGAAAACAAAAATAATTGTTTTCTCCAACCGGAAAAACAATTCTGGAGCCCCTCACATATGTGAGACCCCTGTGTACTACAGTAGCATGGCAACAGATCAGTCCAAGCGGTAGGCAAAAGCATAGTCCATAAAACAGGCCAGGGTTGGTTCACATATAAGCAGTCCAAGCGGTAGGCAGTAGAGTAGTTGATAAAACAGGCCAGGGTCAGTTCACGTGGAGGCAGTCCAAACGGTAGGCAGAGGCATAGTCACAAAACAGGTCAGGGTCAGTTCACATGAAAGCAGTCCAAACGGTAGGCAGAGGCATAGTCAAAAAACAGGCCAGGGTCAGTTCACATGGAAGGCAGTGGCATGGTTATTTGGGAAAGAATGGAAAATGGTCAGCACAGATGATGAAAATGGGGAAATGGTTAAAAATATGGGCTAATATTTTATGGATGTATGATAAAGTTGGAAGCATTCACCAATGCAAAGGCCAGGTTGGGAGGGACACTGGGGACAATGGTAGCTGGTATCTTTTCTTAATCCTCTTTTGGTGCACACGCGACATTTTTTTTGCCGTCTTCGGCCTGCTTCAGATGGTGGAATGCTGAAGGGGAAGTGGCGCTCATGGAGTCGGCAAACAGCCTCAGAGCGATGGTCTTCCGGGGGGGGTCTTTGGTGATAGATGAGGGACGTGACAACTTCTTCTATGAATTTTAGGAAGGGGGCGGGGCTTTCAATGGATTTGGTGTAGACTACGTAGGAATTGTAAATGGCCAAATGGATGAGATAAATTGCTACCTTCTTCTACCAGAATTGGGACCTCCTTATTGACAAATAGGGTTGAATCATTTGATCGTTAAAATCTACCCCCCCATGTAGAGATTATAATCTTGGACACATGTTGGCTTTTCAATGGGACCTTGTCTTCTTTGTACCTCAATTACAGTGTCTTCATGGATGGTGGACATCATGTGCACGTCCCTCTTATCCTTCCACCTCAAGGCCAGCACTTTGTTGCATCTCAATGATGCTCTTTCCCCCCTTCGCAGCTTTTTGTTCGCTAAAGATTGTGGGAAGCCCTTTCTATTTTTTCTGGAGGTTCCACAGGCCAGAGTTTTTGCAGTGTATAAGTGTTTGAAAAGGGGCAGGCTGGTGTAAAAGTTGTCAACGTAAATGTGATATCCTTTGTTTAGAAGTGGGTATGCCAGGTCCCATACAATCTTTCCAGTTGTGCCCACATAGCTTGTATAACTTTACTCCGTATCTGGCCCTTTTGCTAGGAATATACTGCTTTATTCCTAGCCGGCCTGAAAAGGGTACCAGGAACTCATCGACGCAAATATTCTGATCGGGGACATAGAGTTCTGCAAATTGTTGAGAAAAGAAATTTATCAGTAGGCGAATCTTGTATAACTTGTCGTAATTTGGATGATTATGGGGAGGGCACTGGGTGTTGTTGCTGAAGTGAAGAAAGCGCATTATCATCTTGTTTCGGGACCTGGACATTAGGGCAGAATAAATGGGCATATTGTGGATAGGGTTGGTGGACCAATAGGCATGTCCTTCATTTTTTTTGTAATCCCCATGTTTAGGGTGAGGCCCATAAACATTTTGAACTCCTCCAAATTCAGATCTCTCCACTCAAAAGGACGGGCATAGGATGATTGGAGGTTGTTGGCAATATATTGCTGGGCATACAAATTTGTCTGGTCCACAATAAATTGCAGCATAGTGTCGGGCAAAAACATATGAAAGAAATCAATCTCTGAGAAATTTCGGGTGTTGGTCTGCACACCTGGCAGTGCTGTGAACGGGGGAATAATTGGCGATGCCGAGTTGGAAGGCAGCCATATTGGGTTGGCAAGATCATCTGGCATGTATGTAGAGGCCCTGGCTCTTGGGGGTGTGACACTCCAGTAGTTGGATTGGAATTTCCTGTGCTGGTACTCAGGCGTGATGTGGCAGGACTCGTACTGGGTCTGGGCATTTGTTCCTGGGGCCTAACGCTGGCGGCAGCGCTGGTACTGGACCTGGGAATTTGTTCCTGGGGCCTATTGGTGGTGGCAGCGCTGGTACTGGGCCTGGGAATATAATCCTGGTTTCCAGAGTGCCCTGCCCTTTTGGGAGGGAGCCATTCTTCCTCCGAATCATTTGCCGATTCACTATTTGGTTCAAATGCCGAACTTGAATCAGAATCCGAATTGGAATCTGATGAGAACTCCCCGTTTCTCTCATCAGTCATGGAGAGGATCTTGAACGCCTCCTCACTGCTGTATACTCTTTTGGACATGACGCAGTGTGACAGGTGGCAGGTGACGGTCACTGATGGGCTGTGCAATGGGTGGCAGCTGACATTCACTGATCGGTGATGACGGTGTGACAGGCGATGGTCACTGATGGGTGACAGGCCACGGACAGTTACTGGTGATGGGTGATGGTCACTAAAAGGTGATAGGTGATCGGTGATGGCTGACGGTCACTGATGGGTGACAGGTGTTGGGTAACGGGTGATGGGTGGCGGTCACTGATGGTTGACGGGTGATGGCTGGCGGTCACTGATGGGTGACGGCTAGCGGTCACTGATGGGTGACGGGTGAAGGCTGGCGGTCACTGATGGGTGATGGGTGATGGCTGGCGGTCACTGATGGGTGATGGGTGATGGCTGGCTGTCACTGATGGGTGACGGGTGATGGCTGGCGGTCACTGATGGGTGACAGCTGGCGGTCACTGATGGGTGACGGGTGACGGCTGGCGGTCACTGATGGGTGACGGGTGATGGCTGGCGGTCACTGATGGGTGACGGGTGATGGCTGGCGGTCACTGATGGGTGATGGGTGATGGCTAGCGGTCACTGATAGGTGACGGGTGATGGCTGACGGGTGACAGGTGCACCGCTGATGGTCACTGATTTGTGACGGGTGACAGGTGCACCGCTGATGGTCACTGATTTGTGACAGGTGACAGGTGCACTGCTGGAGGTCACTAATGGGTGATGGGTGATGGCTGGCGGTCACTGATGGGTGACGGCTGGCGGTCACTGATGGGTGACGGGTGATGGCTGGCGGTCACTGATGGGTGACGGGTGATGGCTGACGGGTGACAGGTGCACCGCTGATGGTCACTGATTTGTGATGGGTGACAGGTGCACCGCTGATGGTCACTGATTTGTGACGGGTGACAGGTGCACCGCTGTCGGTCACTGATGGCAGTCCCTTATGTAACAGGTGCACTTTATTGGGTGACTGTGGTGACTGTTGGGTGACAGATGACAATTGGGGGGGCGATGGGACAGGTGTGGTGTTGGTGCAGACACTACAGAACACAGATCAGTAACTCACTGCTTCTGGCTCTTCTCTCCTCACACTGGAAACGGTGTGTGAGGAGAGAAGAGCTGGTAACAGCTAGTTACCACTCTGTGTTTACATTTATGATCGGCTGTGAATGGATCACAGCCGATCACGTGGGTAAAAAGCCAGTCAATGGCTGTTTACCGGCGTCGGTGACGAGTAGTGTTCCCGGGAACATTCCGCCACCGACGTGCACGTGCAGCACGCTCGCGCGCATGCGCCATGCACAATGGGGTGGACCTATCTGTGATCGGCCGTGACTTCATCACGGCCAATCACGTGGTAAACAGCCATGTCCAATGGCTGTTCACCCCCCTCGGTGGCAAGCGGTGTCTCCCTGACACGCCACCACCGAAGGAACAGGGATGCGCGCGCACGATCGTGCGCATTCCCTGTTTAAATGGGAGGCGTCATATGACGCCCTCCCGCAACGAGAGCCGCGCCGCCTGGCCGTCAATTGACGGCCGGCGGTCGGCAAGCGGTTAAACAACGGCAAAAGAAAAAGGAGATCAATATAATCTCCATTCCATATCTTATTTTTTACAGAGGGTGACAAATGGAAACCAAGAGGAGAAATCTCACAGGCCATGGCTTCTTTCAAAAAACTTTCAGGCACCGTATGAGGCGTCGGATGCAATATTGGCAAAACATGAACTTCTTCGACCAGTGGAGCATGCAAAATAGTCCAGTCCATATTAGGTAAAGACCCTGTAAGCAAACGAACAGGCAGGCATTTCTTAAAATTACCTGCTAAAGAAGCAAAAGAGGATATCCACAGTAACAAAGCATTCAATTGATCAGACTCACCACAAGTTGTCACCTGTGACACAGACGGTGCTGCAACCATAGACCTGTAAGACCCTTGCAAGTCATCTAAGACATGCTGTGCAGTAGGTACTGAACCAGATGGGAGAACTGTAGTAGAGCAAACATTACTTATATTTACATTAAACAATGAATCTGCAGTTTGTGGAAGAACTGGTCCATGTAATGGAGGCTATGTAACTTGTGAAGGCAAACAGATATATAAGGTGTCACTATGCAAGTTAGACAGTAGAGAAGAAAAGGGCAAAATATTAGGGAAGACAGATTAAGTAAAAGGAGCAGGATTAGGGGGATTAATAATCTCTTCCCTTTGTCCAGATACAACAGGGAATAAAGAAGTAATTTGTTTCAAAGTTTCTTTCTTTTTGCTTGTTCCTTTACTTTTTTTATTAGGTTGAGGCCCCACCGGGACTGAAACGGTTTGAGGCATGGCCGAAGTCATCAAAGGCGGAGCTGGATTACCGTCAATCATTTGGGAAGGCCAGGAAACATCAGGAGAACGAACCGAAGGAGGGGTCCTGGGAGGTAGGGACAAACCGGATGGGCCCGGCCCCAGATGAAAAGGAGGAATAGCTGGATGCTGTAAAGGAGAGAGAGGTGAAGAAGAAGGAGGGGAAAAAGAAGCCGGAGGAGCCACTGATGAAAGGTAGAGGCGCATCCAGGAATCCCCATCTGGTGCAGACACAGGCGATGCTTCTTCTTGAACTGCTGCCAAAGTTTCTGTAGTCTAACGACGTTCCTGTTGTCCCCTGACCTTCTCAGAAGCTTCCAGAAGTTTTAAATAAAGTTTTTTATTAACAGGTATGTAACCAATTAAATTAATTTAAATTGAACTGCCTTTTTGTGTCAGTCCCTGTTCCCATAGGTAGGGGTCACTATTGAGCGTCTCCTGCCTGTCATTCCTTTGTCTTTAGCACAAACAACCTGTACTGTTACTTTGTTTTGAGCACATGGTTGCTTGAGTCCTTTTCCCTCCCCCTACTTCCTGCCCACTTCATTTACTGTCCTGAACTTCATGAACCAGTCCAACAGGTCAGTTGGCATATGAATAGGGTAATATCAGCTTCCAAAAACAATACATGGTCTTAAAATATTTTTCTTGATATATTAATGCTATAAAAAGTCACTAAAATAGCCATAGAAACACAATATCATAGGAGATTGACTAAAAATGTGCTTTACTGGAGCTATTTTCAGTGCTAGTGGCCTTAGAATTTAGGATAATCATCAATGTTATGGTAGGATTTTTTTTCAACCAAAAAATAAAGGTGTTGCTTATGTCACCAGTTGTCTATCCTCTAAAACCTCTCAGACCATCAAAATCTCAACTGGTTTTTAAATGCTTTGACCTTAACATTTGGATAAAGGTCGGTTATCTTCCCAGGTAGGTTTAATGAGATAGGGGATACTTTAACTGAATTTCCGTTTGGCACAGGACACGGACAAATATGGATGGTCATGCATTTGCATTCCAAATTTAAAATGTGTTACGTCTGAATTTGGTTTAGCTATTTGTCCATCTTTGTTGCAATGATAATGATGGGGCTAGAAAATATTGAATATTATTTCTCAAATTAAAATTGGTTTGTTCCACATTATTTTAACAACTGCTACTTCTATTTTAGTTTTTTTTAGAAATGGTGCTTCCTTTGGCTTGGCTATATACTCCTACTTCTCAGTATCATTTGCACTGACAATGTTTATTTTTTTTAAATGATAGTTGGCTTTTTTTCTTATTGTTCAATATTTTGTTTTGTCAGCACCTGTAATTTCTCAAGTCCCAATTGTTCTGTTTCTCTCTATATATTTAAGGAATGTGGTGCCAATTTTACCCCCCTTAATTTTTATAATGGTATGGTTTCTATAGAACTGATGGTGTGCATTCGTCAGATGCCACTCTTGATACTTTCAATCTTGATTTATAATTCAGTAAAGAATTGGCCATTGTGCGGGAGGGGTGTCGGGCTTGTTGTTGATGAGCCTTATGCCGCGTACACACGGTCGGACTTTTCACCTGCAAAAGTCCGACGGACGCCGCCGGACTTGGTCCGACAATCCGACCGTGTGTGGTCTCCATCGGACTTCCGACGGACCGTTTCGGGTGGAAATCTGACGTACTTTAGATTTGAAGCCTGCTTCAAATCTTTACGTCGTACCTCCGCCGGACTCAGTTCCTGATGGAAAGCCCGTTCGTCTGTATGCTAGTCCGAAGGACCAGATACGACGGAGGAGCAGGTTACTGCATCTCGCGCTCGCTGCAATAGGAAAAACAAATTTTCCCATTGCGGCGAGCGCGGGGGGCATCCCAGGCCCTTAGGTCTGGTATGGAACTTTAAGGAGAACCCCCCTACGCCGAAAAACTGGCGTGGGGGTCCCCCCAAAATCCATACCAGACCCCGATCCGAGCACGCAGCCCGGCCGGTCAGGAAAGGGGGTGGGGACGAGCGAGCGCCCCCCCCCCTCCTGAACCGTACCAGGCCACATGCCCTCAACATGGGGGGTGCTTTGGGGGAGGGGGCGCCTTACGGTGCCCCCCCCACCACAAAGCACCTTGCCCCCATGTTGATGAGGACAAGGGCCTCTTCCCGACAACCCTGGCCGTTGGTTGTCGGGGTCTGCGGGCGGGGGGCTTATCGGAATCCGGGAGCCCCCTATAATAAGAGGGCCCCCAGATCCCGGCCCCCCCACCCTATGTGAATGAGTATGGTCGACCACGCCCCCTAAAACGTCACAGTCCCAGCATGCCCAGGCACTGTGACATCATATGGGGGCGGGGTCTCCGCCTATATAAGTCACAACGCAGCCCTCAGAGACCAGTCCAGCCGGAGAGAGCGTCGTGTCAACATCTGGGGGAAGAGAAGAGAAGAGAACACAAGAAGCCAAGAAGCCAAGAAGCCCAGAAGTCCACACCTCCGCTGGCAATAGAGCTACCTGAAGACAGCGGAGGGGCCGGCCAAAGACCTGGGACACCGGGAGAAGAGGCCGGAGAGCGGAGAAGAACCAACCGGACGCCTGGAGAAGATGAACCGGAGGGACCCCCAAAGACGGAAGAAGACCCCCCCCCCGGAGCTGTTTAATAAATTATTTTAAAAACCTGTGTTGTGTTTTATTATTGACACTTTTTACCTAGGTGAATGGTAAAAGTGGTGAAAGTCCGGCCGTTCAGAAAGTCCGGCGGTAGTCCGCCGGAAGTCTGGTGGCAAGTACGTCGGACCTAGCTTTCTAGAAAGTCCGACCGTGTGTATGCGGCATTAGAGTTTGGGACAGTTACTCAGTTTTAAGTTTATTCTATTTGCTAGATCAAGCTGTAAAAAAAGAAAAAATAACTGACCTATGTTTTCAATAAATGTAATTGTTGATGTGAATAGTATATGTTTAGTTGATTATGGTTATCTTGATAGAATTACTTTATATGATAGCCTTTTATAACCAGGAATAAACAACCACTGCCATTTTTATTCCAAGCAAAACATGTAGTTTTTATTGTTAGATAGTTTATCTAGTTTTGCCTACACTCCTATGTGAATATTGATTATCAAAGAAAGTGATAATGTATTGCAAATCAAAGGCAGCTAATTAAAGTCATTGCCTTTTGAGAAAACTGTTACAGCAGCATTATCTTTTTTGACAGAAGGATTAACAATCTTTTGCAACTTTAAGGCAAATAACAATTCCTCAATATTATTAAAAATGGCTGTTTTTTAATAAAAATGTGCAAAGATTAACTTAAAGCGGAGTTCTACCCATTTAAAAGTCAACCGCTACAAAAAGTGTAGTGGCTGACTTTTACTAATCAGACACTCACCTGTCCCACGGTCCAGCAATGCAGGCACACAAAGCCTTGCTCCTCTCCCCCTCCTCTCCACGCGCCAGAATTCTAACTGTGGGAGCCCAGCTGTGGCTTCACAGCCAGGCGCGTACTGCACATGCGCGAGCCGCGCTGCAACACTGTGAATGGCCGGCAATCTTCTGGGACCTGTGACATGTCCCAGAAGATTGCAGGGAGGGAGGGGGGAGAGGTATACTTCCTTTTGGCGTCGCGGAGCAAGAGGAGGAAGTGGGAGCTTGGTGCCCTTAAAAACTGGGTACCCGTCCCCCCAAAAAAATGACATGCCAAATGTGGCATGTCAGGTGGTCACCATCACTTAAAGCGGAAGTTCCATTTTTGGGTGGAACTCCGCTTTAACTTAATCTTGCTTTCCAGAAAAACTAACAAGTTATTGCAATGTTCCAGGATACTAACAATACTTTTCTATTACTGGAAAAGTATGAATCTGCATTTTTTGATGCAGGACACTGTTTTTTTTTAACATGAATGGTATTACCTTAATTTCTATTAGGGATGAACCAATGGTACAGTCCAAACCTACTTTTGCTTGTCTGAACCCTGTTGAGTGAGAGCCAAGCATCATACAGTATATAGAAGCTGTATTTCTACTGCTTCTATATATGGTAGCCTCCCACTGTCACTTGTTCCTAAGGGAGCAGTCAGTGCTTGCACTTACTCCGTCTTCAGGAACCAATGATGTTAAAAAAGATTGCCTTACATGGCCAGGATTCCTCAGCCACAAAAGCAAAGGGGTGGGCATAGCAGTGATGTCACTGCTCAAAAATGGCCACTGTTTTTTTTTTAACATGAATGGTATTACCTTAATTTCTATTACAGATGAACCAATGGTACAGTCCAAACCTACTTTTGCTTGTTCGAACCCTGTTGAGTGAGAGCCAAGCATCATACAGTATATAGAAGCTGTATTTCTACTGCTTCTATATATGGTAGCCTCCCACTGTCACTTGTTCCTAAGGAAGCAGTCAGTGCTTGCACTTACTCCGTCTCCAGGAACCAATGATGTTAAAAAACATTGCCTTACATGGCCAGGATTCCTCAGCCACAAAAGCAAAGGGGTGGGCATAGCAGTGATGTCACTGCTCAAAAATGGCCACTGGCCATATTTGGGCAATGATGTCACCACTATCCTGCCACTTCTCTTATATAGCAGATGGCAGATCAGAGAGCTGTCATTCGACTAGTGGTACTGCTGGGATTAGTCGTGCAAGCTGGGTGATTTTTGGCTATTTGCGAGTGACAGGCATCAATTTATTTAAAATTAGGGACTTTTTTGGAAGTTTTAATTTTTTAAATAAAGGACTTTAAATAAAGAAACATTTTGGTGTCTTTATTTCTAGGTTATTTTTTTTTTGTGGAATGAGTAGGGGGAAGGTATCTGGTGGCCCCCTTATTATTCAAGGTGACTTCTAGAGTCTGATAAGTACCCTATCAAATAAAACAAGAAAAGCAACTCCAGGTGAGTGCATCTCTGGTTAATCCCCACACACACACTAGTCCAGCTCGCATGCTATGTAACATAAGGAAATGATTCCTGCTGCACTTCCAAAAATCCTTTTATTGAAGCTTTGACAAGTGTTTGACAGATGGAGCAGGGGACATAAATATATAAAATGATGTATAAATATTAGTGCTTAGTCATTACTAGGGATGAGCTTCGAGTTCGAGTCGAACTCATGTTCGACTCGAACATTGGCTGTTCGCAAGTTCGCCGAACAGCGAACAATTTGGGGTGTTCACGGCGAATTCGAATGCCGCAAAACACCCTTTAAAAGTCTATGGGAGAATTCAAAAGTGCTAATTTTAAAGGCTTATATGCAAGTTATTGTCATAAAAAGTGTTTGGGGACCCGGGTCCTGCCCCAGGGGACATGGATCATTGCAAAAAAAGTTTTAAAAACGGACGTTTTTTCAGTAGCAGTGATTTTAATAGCAGAGATCCCAGGTGCTCGATCCACAGTCGCTGGCTGAGTAGGTAAATGAGGAAGTATAAGAAGTATAAGTGGCTATGTAGAAGTATGGTGGTTATGACTAAGGCCTTATAGGCTGAAACACGTCAACTGTTCTTATTTGCGTTTGGTCACTGTGGCTTGTCAATAAATATTATACTTCTTAAGAGCAATCACCGGAGTGCGGATCATCTTTTCCTCAGTGTCAGGTTAGTGCCAGTACCGCTAACACCCACACACGCAGCATACACCTCCCTTAGTGATATAGTATCTGAACAGATAAATATCTGATCCGATCAGATCTATACTAGCGTCCCCAGCAGTTTAGGGTTCCCAAAAACGCAGTGTTAGCGGGATCAGCCCAGATACCTGCTAGCACCTGCGTTTTGCCCCTCTGCCCAGCCCAGCCCACCCAAGTGCAGTATCGATCGATCACTGTCACTTACAAAACACTAAACACACATAACTGCAGCGTTCGCAGAGTCAGGCCTGATCCCTGCGATCGCTAACAGTTTTTTTGGTAGCGTTTTGGTGAACTGGCAAGCACCAGCCCCGGCAGCGTCAGGTTAGTGCCAGTAGCGCTAACACCCACGCACGCACCGTACACCTCCCTTAGTGGTTAAGTATCTGAACGGAATAATATCTGATCCGATCAGATCTATACTAGCGTCCCCAGCAGTTTAGGGTTCCCAAAAACGCAGTGTTAGCGGGATCTTACAAAACACTAAACACACATAACTGCAGCGTTCGCAGAGTCAGGCCTGATCCCTGCGATCGCTAACAGTTTTTTTGGTAGCGTTTTGGTGAACTGGCAAGCACCAGCCCTGGCAGCGTCAGGTTAGTGCCAGTAGCGCTAACACCCACGCACGCACCGTACACCTCCCTTAGTGGTTAAGTATCTGAACGGAATAATATCTGATCAGATCAGATCTATACTAGCGTCCCCAGCAGTTTAGGGTTCCCAAAAACGCAGTGTTAGCGGGATCAGCCCAGATACCTGCTAGCACCTGCGTTTTGCCCCTCTGCCCAGCCCAGCCCACCCAAGTGCAGTATCGATTGATCACTGTCACTTACAAAACACTAAACACACATAACTGCAGCATTCGCAGAGTCAGGCCTGATCCCTATGATCGCTAACAGTTTTTTTGGTAGCGTTTTGGTGAAGTGGCAAGCACCAGCCCCAGGCAGCATCAGTAGTGCCAGTAGCGCTAACACCCACGCACGCACCGTACACCTCCCTTAGTGGTATAGTATCTGAACGGATCAATATCTGATCCGATCAGATCTATACTAGCGTCCCCAGCAGTTTAGGGTTCCCAAAAACGCAGTGTTAGCTGGATCAGCCCAGATACCTGCTAGCACCTGCGTTTTGCCCCTCTGCCCAGCCCAGCCCACCCAAGTGCAGTATCGATTGATCACTGTCACTTACAAAACACTAAACACACATAACTGCAGCATTCGCAGAGTCAGGCCTGATCCCTATGATCGCTAACAGTTTTTTTGGTAGCGTTTTGGTGAAGTGGCAAGCACCAGCCCCAGGCAGCATCAGTAGTGCCAGTAGCGCTAACACCCACGCATGCACCGTACACCTCCCTTAGTGGTATAGTATCTGAACGGATCAATATCTGATCCGATCAGATCTATACTAGCGTCCCCAGCAGTTTAGGGTTCCCAAAAATGCAGTGTTAGCGGGATCAGCCCAGATACCTGATAGCACCTGCGTTTTGCCCCTCCGCCCAGCCCAGCCCACCCAAGTGCAGTATCGATCGATCACTGTCACTTACAAAAGACTAAACACACATAACTGCAGCGTTCGCAGAGTCAGGCCTGATCCCTGCGATCGCTAACAGTTTTTTTGGTAGCGTTTTGGTGAACTGGCAAGCACCAGCGGCCTAGTACACCCCGGCCATAGTCAAACCAGCACTGCAGTAACACTTGGTGACGTGGTGAGTCCCATAAGTGCAGTTCAAGCTGGTGAGGTGGCAAGCACAAGTAGTGTCCCACTGCCACCAAGAAGAAGACAAACACAGGCCCGTCGTGCCCATAATGCCCTTCCTACTGCATTCGCCAATCCTAATTGGGAACTCACCACTTCTGCAGCACCCGTACTTCCCCCATTCACATCCCCAATCAAATGCAGTTGGCTGCATGAGAGGCATTTTCTTTATGTCCTCCTGAGTACCCCTACCCAACGAACCCCCCCCCAAAAAAGACCCATAAGCGATCTGTCTGTACACTCTGCCTTTGATGTACTGTATGACATGTTCCTGATTTTAAAATAAAGAAGTTTGGATTATAATTTCCTGGAGTGCGGCTGTCCGGATTTTCCCAATTGCACACAGCCCCTACTAGCATTAGCCAGCACCTGGGGCTCTTTGTTCCTGGAGACCAACATTCAGTTCATACCTGGACAGATTCACCCTAGTGCGGGGACAACATCCGCCCCCCAAAAAAGATGTCGTGTCTGCAGCAAGCGCGGATATAGGCGTGACACCTGCTATTATTGTCCCTCCTGTCCTGACAATCCTGGTCTTTGCATTTGTGAATGTTTGAATGCTACCATACACTAGTTGAGTATTAGCGTAGGGTACAGCATTGCACAGACTAGGCACACTTTCACAGGGTCTCCCAAGATGCCATCGCATTTTGAGAGACTCGAACCTGGAATCGGTTACAGTTATAAAAGTTACATTTACAAAAAAAAGTGTAAAAAAAAAAAAAAACACAAAAAAATATATGAAATAAAAAAAAATAGTTGTTGTTTTGTTGTTCTCTCTCTCTCTATTCTCTCTGTATTGTTCTGCTCTTTTTTACTGTATTCTATTCTGCAATGTTTTATTGTTATTATATTTTATCGTGTTTGCTTTTCGCAAAGGCGTCGGTCTGGCGTCAAATGTAAACAGCAATTGCACCGTGCATGTGAGGTATCAACGCGAAGGTCAGATTGAGGGCAGTAATTTTAGCAGTAGACCTCCTCTGTAAATCTAAAGTGGTAACCTGTAAAGGCTTTTAAAGGCTTTTAAAAATGTATTTAGTTTGTCGCCACTGCACGTTAGTGCGCAATTTTAAAGCATGTCATGTTTGGTATCCATGTACTCGGCCTAAGATCATCTTTTTTATTTCATCAAACATTTGGGCAATATAGTGTGTTTTAGTGCATTAAAATTTTAAAAAGTGTGTTTTTTCCCAAAAAAAGCGCTTCAAAAATTGCTGCACAAATACTGTGTGAAAAAAAATTGAAACACCCACCCTTTTTAACTGTAGGGCATTTGCTTTAAAAAAATATATAATGTTTTGGGGTTCAAAGTAATTTTCTTGCAAGAAAAATAATTTTTTCATGTAAACTAAAAGTGTCAGAAAGGGCTTTGTCTTCAAGTGGTTAGAAGAGTGGGTGATGTGTGACATAAGCTTCTAAATGTTGTGCATAAAATGCCAGGACAGTTCAAACCCCTCCAAATGACCCCATTTTGGAAAGTAGACACCCCAAGCTATTTGCTGAGAGGCATGTCGAGTCCATGGAATGTTTTATAGTGTGACACAAGTTGCTGGAAAAAGACAAATTTTTCTTTTTTTTTGCACAAAGTTGTCACTAAATGATATATTGCTCTAACATGCCATGGGAATATGTGAAATTACACCCCAAAATACATTCTGTTGCTTCTCCTGAGTACGGGGATACCACATGTGTGAGACTTTTTGGGAGTCTAGCCGCGTACCGGACCCCGAAAACCAAGCACCGCCTTCAGGCTTTCTAAGAGCGTAAATTTTTGATTTCACTATTCACTGCCTATCACAGTTTTGGAGGCCATGGAATGCCCAGGTGGCACAAAATCCCCCCAAATGACCCTATTTTGGAAAGTAGACACCCCAAGCTATTTTGCAGACCTCACTTTTTGTCACAAAGTTTTGAAAATTGAAAAAAGAAAAAAAAATGTTTTTCTTGTCTTTCTTCATTTTCAAAAACAAATGAGAGCTGCAAAATACTCACCATGAATCAAAAATTTACGCCCTTAGAAATCCTGAAGGCGGTGATTGGTTTTCGGGGCCCCGTATGCAGCTAGGCTCCCAAAAAGTCCCACACATGTGGTATCTCTGTACTCAGGAGAAGCAGCAGAATGTATTTTGGGGTGTAATTCCACATATGCCTATGCCATGTTTAAGCAATATATCATTTAGTGACAACCTTGTGCAAAAAAAAAAAAATTGTCACTTTCCGCAACTTGTGTCAAAATATAAAATATTCCATGGACTCAACATGCCTCTCAGCAAATAGCTTGGGGTGTCTACTTTCCAAAATGGGGTCATTTAGGGGGCGATTGTGCCATCTGGGCATTTTATGGCCTTCAAAACTGTTATAGGTAGTGAGGGGTGAAATAAAAAATTTACGCCCTTAGAAATCCTGAAGGCGGTGATTGGTTTTTGGGGCCCCGTACGCGGCCAAGCTACCAAAAAGTCCCACACATGTGGTATCCCCATACTCAGGAGAAGCAGCTAAATATATTTTGGGGTGCAATTCCACATATGCCCATGGCCTTTGTGAGTAATATATCATCTAGTGACAACTTTTTGTAAATTTGTTTTTTTTGTCATTATTCAATCACTTGGGACAAAAAAAAATTAATATTCAATGGGCTCAACATGCCTCTCAGCAATTTCCTTGGGGTGTCTACTTTCCAAAATGGGGTAATTTGGGGGGGTTTGTACTGCCCTGCCATTTTAGCACCTCAAGAAATGACATAGGCACTAGGAAGTCATAAACTAAAAGCTGTGTAAATTCCAGAAATTGTACCCTAGTTTGTAGACGCTATAACTTTTGCTCAAACCAATAAATATAGGCTTATTGACATTTTTTTTACCAAAGACATGTGGCTGAATAGATTTTGGCCTAAATGTATGACTAAAATTGAGTTTATTGGATTTTTTTAATAACAAAAAGTAGAAAATATAATTTTTTTTCAAAATTTTCAGTCTTTTTCCGTTTATAGCGCAAAAAATAAAAACTGCAGAGGTGATCAAATACCATCAAAAGAAAACTCTATTTGTGGGAAGAAAAGGACGCAAATTTTGTTTGGGTAGAGCATTGCATGACCGCGCAGTTAGCAGTTAAAGCGACACAGTGCCAAAAAGTGCTCTTGTCAGGAAGGGGATAAATCCTTCTGGGGCTGAAGTGGTTAAAAAAAAACAAAAAAAAACAAAACACAAAGACCCCTCCACCAAAACACAGCAGGCTCTTTGAGGGATCTGTGTGTTTTAAAAAATTGAAGTGTCATTTGCATAGTTACTATTATTATTATACAGGATGTATATAGCATCAACAGTTTGTGCAGCGCTTTACAACATAAGGGCAGACAGTGCAGTTACAATACAATTCAATACAGAAGGAAACAGAAGGTCCTGCTCATTAGAGCTTACAATGTAAGAGGGAGGGTCAAGTGATACAAAAGGTAATAACTGTGGGGAAAAGTCCTGGAGGTGAGCATGGGAGGAAGTGACAAGGGAGCCAGAGAAAAGGATGTCTTGGGAGGAACGAAGAAAATGATTTGGTTGGTATTTGAGACTAGATTTGTGATGTAACTGGAGGCCGAGTTGGGGATGGCTTTATAAGTTCATTCATGATGGACTGAAGAGGGGATAGCCTATGTAAAAGTAATCCAATGAGGAGGGAGTTGTAGTATTCGATGTGAGAGATGACCATGAAGTGAATTAGAAGCTTAGTGGTGTCATTGGTTAGGAAGGGGCATATTTTGGAGATGTTGCATAGGTTGAGGTGGCAAGCTTTAAACAGGGATTGGATGTGGGGCCAAAAGGATAGTTCAGATTCCAAGTTTACACCTAGCTCCTTGGCATGTGGGGACCCGTTGATAGTTGTGTCATCAATCTTGACAAAGAGGTCGGTGAAGAGGCACATGGGGGAGGGAGGGAAAATATTATGCACTCAGTTTTGGATAGATTGATCTTGAGGAGGTGGTGTGACATCTGGGCTGATATGTCTGTTTGTAAATTAGTGATGTTTGAGGAGATTGAAGGAGTGAGCTGAGAGGCAAAGAGGTAGATTTGGGTGTCATAAATGCAGAAATGGTATTGAAAGCCATGGGAGGCTATCAACTGACCCAGAGTGGAGGTGTAGATCGAGAACTAGAGAGACTCAAGAACGGAACCTTGGGGGACCCCCACAGAGATAAGAAGATGAGAGGAGAAAGTAGAATTGTAAGTAAGGCTAAAGGTGCAGTTGGCTAAGTAGGATGAGAACCAGTGACGAATACGGTCACAGAAACCAAAGGTTTGGCATTTTTGAGGAAGAGGGAGTAGTCCACTATGTCAAAGGCAGCAGAGAGGTCCAGGAATAGGAGTACAAAATAGTATCCATGGGTTTTAGCCAGTAGTAGATAATTTGTGAGTTTTAGAACAGT
The DNA here is from genome assembly GCA_037952925.1 of Lithobates clamitans. Classification (NCBI taxonomy): domain Eukaryota; kingdom Metazoa; phylum Chordata; class Amphibia; order Anura; family Ranidae; genus Lithobates; species Lithobates clamitans. The sequence goes on from JBBGZY010000135.1 coordinate 2,540,346, forward strand.
TTTTGTGGAGTGTTAAGGGTAAAATCCAGACTGAAGGGGATCAAGAAGGTTATCCTCAGTGAGGTGGTCGATCAGTCGGTTGTAATCTAGATGTTCAATGAGTTTGTATAAAAAAGGGTTATAGGTTGTTATAATTGGTAGGGTCCAATGAGGGCTTTTTAAGTATGGGGGTGACTAGTGCATATTTTAGAGAGTTGGGGAAGATGCCAGTAGAGAGGCAGAGATTGAAGATGTGACTTAGAGACTGAGGGATAGAGCCAGAGGGTGACAGTAGCATTTGCAAGGAAACAGGGTCCAGGGGGTAGGTGTATGGGTGGATGTTAGAAAAAAAGTTTAGCAACCTCCTCTATAGTAGCAGAAAGTTGAAGGTAGAGAAGAGTTGACAAGTACAGATAAGTTGTTAATGAGAGTGATAAAATAGGTCTGCTTGGCAGTGAGGAAACAGGAATTGTATTTTTGGAGGGCAGATTTACAGTAAATTGGTTGAAGTCACTGAGAATGATTGTGGGGATTTCAGAAGAGAGAAAGTAGGGTAGCCCGGCAGAGAAGTCATCAAGAAAGGTTGATACTGCTCCAGGAGAGCGATAGATCACAGCTATTCTTAGAGAAACTGGAGAGAAAAGATGAATGCAATGGGCCTCAAATGAGGAGAGTGACAGTGAGGGAGGGGGGTGAAGTACCTGAAAGGTGCTATGTGGGGATATAAGGATTCTTCCATCCACTGGGTTTGGGGGGGAGTGAGTCCAGAGAAGGCCACCATGGGAGAGTAAAGCAGGAGAAGCCTGGAGAAGCCAGATTTCAGTAATGACAAGTAGATTAAATGAGTTAGTGATAAAGAGGTCGTGGAGGAAGGTAAACAACAAAGGAGAACTTATGATCCAGAGGACTTTGCTTAATTCAATATAAATAATAACAGGTGAGGGAAGTACCCTAACAGCATCTGTATACATATGAAGCTAATTGCAAAACACCCGGAGGATCTATTATACATGAAGGGGTGTGTTCCTCTGAATTGAGAAGCATATCAAAAAAAGAGGGGACACAAGGGGAGGGAACGGGATGAGATACCAGTTCCACCCAAGGAAAAAAGAATTCTTCAACAAGGAACCAGCAATTTAGCAAAAATATAAATAATTTAATTTTGAAAAATAGTTCCACATATACACCAAACACAAAATCAAAAAATATGACAATAAGTGAACCAAAATAAAATAGACAACATTGTCTAAAAACAGAACAACACACAGATGGCCACCACTCAGCACACACAGACGCCTAGCTTAATAAATGAAAGGAATGGGGCTGGGAGGTAGGTGTGTGCCGCCATTGATTAAGGGGAGTCCGCCTTGCAGGGTGCCAGTAACAGACCTTAGGTGAGCCTTAGGTATGTGTCATGGAAGTAGCTGATTATAGCACTTGCAACTAAGTAGTGTACAATGGCTGGTAATGTGGGTTAGTTGCTATGTAGAGACTGTGCATAGATGAAGCTATGAATGTGCCTGCATCGGTCTTAGTCACAGCATGATAACTGAGCTGTGAGTGGGAGACCCCTATGTAGCTATAGTGACAGCGGTCATGATTAGAATATATGTAGATACAGTCTCACCAGTCCAGGGATACCGAGGTACGGCAGGCATACAAGGCATTCCAGTCCTACTTGGACCATCTCAGGTAGTGCGGAACAGCTGCATCCTAATCAGACCGACTTGATATGGCTCGTGGATCTGTATGGTCAATTACCAGCTAGGATTATGGGGAGTGGAGGCGTGTTGAGACGTACCGCCTGAGTGCGGTGTAGGTCAGCGTCCACTTCCTGGTTCCATGCAGCGGGACTTCACACGAGGGCGGAAGGGATACCCAGGGCTTGTGGGTGGGTCCGTGTGTGTGCTTGGTAGAGCGTGATGGCGTCATGCTGACGCGTTTCATCCGTCACAGGGATTTCTTTAGAGCAAGGAGGAAGGTAAGTTTGTTACAGACAGAGCAGGTATTCCAAAGGGTGCAAGAGAAAGGGAGTCTGGTCTTAGGAAGTAGAGGAATGGAAACTAAATTGTGTGGATTGTGACTGCTGCCAGAGGGTGTGGGGTGAAGGGAGCATTGGACACAGTTAACTGATGGAGGCCCAGGGTTTTGGGAATATGTCTCTAGGGGTTAGGAAAAGCAGAAGGATGAGAGAGATAATATGGGACTGCGATTTATATGAACATGCCCCAGCGTCCTAAAGGTTTTATTAGCGTGTGGATTTAAAATTAGCAGGAGTAATTTTAAACACTTTTTTCCTTTGTAAGTATCAGCACTGCTGAAACACTTTCTGTATAGATGTGCTTCTCTGCAAGCAGGATTAAGCCCCCATGAGGCATGTTATTTAAAGGAATTTGGCATTTTTATTATAAGCACCTCTTTGCTCCATTATGGTGTGAATTGGTCACGTAGAAAACAATTATTTTATATGTTCCCAAAGTAAGAGCCCTTTCACATTGCCAGTGCCTGGGCATCGGCGGTAAAGCGCCGCTAGTTTTAGCGGTGCTTTACCATCGTTTATGTGGCACTTTTCGGGCGCTAGCAGGGCACTTTTGACCCCCGCTAGCAGCCGAATAAAGGGTTAAAACACCCGCAAATCGCCGCTGCCGAGGCGCTTTGCAGGTGCTTCAGGGGCGCTGCCTATTTTTTTTAATGGCCAGGGGTGCTTTAGGAGCAGTGTATTCATTGCTCCTAAAGCGCTGCAAAGAAGCTGCTTGCAAGACTTTTTTTGACGTCCTGCCAGCGCATCGCTCCAGTGTAAAAGCACTCGGGCTTTCACACTGGGATAGTAGATGAGGCTTTTTTCAGGCTCTTTACAGGCGCTATTTTTAGCGTTGAAGCACCTGAAAAATGCATCCAATGTGAAAGGGGTCTAAACCTATGTTTATCTGTGCAGATAAGCTCAGGTCACTGCACATGGTGTGAGCATGAAGTGACAGCCTTCTATTACCCCCTGCATTATTTTTTCTTATATTTATTAATAAAAGGAAATAGCAATTGAAAATAACAGGACAGGGTAATACTGTGAATCATATAAAGAGATGTTGTATCAATATCTAAATTCTTGAAGAAATAAAAAGAGGGGTGGTTAAAATGAGGATATCTCAATGTTGTTTATGCGTTCATGCCAAATATAAAAGTACAGTGCTATATATTGGCGTTAGATCACTTTAAATTTGTGCATTTGATGTGCATTATTGTTCCTGTTTATGTTTCCCATGTTTCGTGTTACTGTATATATCAAAGTTAAAGAAAGACAGGCTTCTAACTTAAGCATAATGGATCTAACAATTCCCAGCAGCCACACAACTTATTTGTTAGTGATTAATTATAATGTATAGCAATATAACTATTTCCAGACCTTATGTGTGTGCTTTCTAGGATGTCTCTCTAAGGAGTATATTTACAGTATTAAATGATGCAAATGTAGATTACAACAATATGTTTCATACATAAATAGTTTCTGTTCAGCACAAATGAAGACAAAACAGTTTACTAAGAATAAATCATCATAATCTTGGAAATGTTTTCATTTACACTGGCTTGTGTGCGGTTTACTTACAGCTTAGGTAGCCCATTGTATAGCATATAAAAAAGATTGAATTTATCATGGGTTTTGTTGCTATGAATGTCTAAATTGACTTTATCACTTTTAACAGCAGATAATTCATTATGTGCTCATGACAGTGCTAAGACTTCAATAGTCGGAAACAAGCCAGAGTTCCTGTGTTGCTCATATGTGATTTCACACAATGCAATGTTTTACTGCTACATTACTTTAAAATAAGAGAAAAAAAAGAAAAGAAAAGAACATGTGTGTGTCTTATTTAGTGTTATGTAAGATATGGGTTATATACAGTATATGTACTGTATACCATATATATATGTGAAATTACCAAATCATGTACTGGTATCTAACAGTACTAACCTTTGTAATATACTGCACCAAGGACTGTTTACAGTGCTTCACTATTCATGTCTTTGTATTTTGCCAGGTTCTCGGAAGATCTAGGAATTGATTTTCTAAAGGCAAATAAACTTTTCACATTTATAGAGTAGTTGCACTTTACAAGGGTGTTTTCCTAAGAGATTAGTAAATGAGCTGAAGCTCTGCAGACTTTCATCACCCAATCATGTATAAGCAAAAATGTTTTTTTTTGGTTTTTATTGCACATGATTGGGTATTGTTTGCAACTTAAACTTCACCTCATTCACTAAGCTCTGGGGCTAATTTCCTTGCAAAGTACAATCTCACTTGCAAATAAAAAGCCTTTTTATATACTAAAGGCTGTTTGCCTTTAGTAAATCTTGTGTTGTACCTAAATTGCTACTTGTTCTTTGTGTGTGAATGATTTTGTTCTGTTATCTTGTATTTCTTATCCCCATTTGTCTTGATAAAGTTGCTCTATGTCAGGGGTAGGCAAACTTAAAGAGGTGGAGATCTACCTCAACAACTTGGGAGAAGTCAAAGATCACCGGGCACAGTGTCGCCTCCTCACACCTGATTTAACCACTTCAATACAGGGCACTTTCGCCCCTTCCTGCCCAGGACAATTTTCAGCTTTCAGCACTGTCACAATTTGAATGACAATTGTGCGGTCATACAACACTGTACCCAAACTAAATTTTTATTATTTTCTTCCCACAAATACAGCTTTCTTTTGGTGGTATCACCAAAGAAAGCTGTATTTGTGGGAAGAATAAAAACCCCAGATCACCTCTGGGGTTTTTATTTTTTACTAAACAAACTAAAAAAGACCACACTTTTTGGAAAAAAAAAAAGTTTTTCTTTGTTTCTGTTATAAAATGTTGTTTTCTCCTTGACTGCTGGGCACTGATGAGGCTGCACTAATGGGCACTGCTGAGGCGGCAATGATGGGCACTGATGAGGTGGCATTGATAAGGTGGTTCTGATGAGGAGACACTGATATGTAGAATTTATGGGCACTCATAGGCGGCTTTGATATGCAGCACTGATGGTCACCGATAGGCTACACTGATATGCAGCACTGATGGGCACTGATAGGCAGCACTGATGGGCACTAATAGGTGGCACTGATAGGCGGCACTGATGGGCACTGATAGGTGGCACTGGATAGGTAGCACTGATGAGGAGCTATTGACAGGCATTACTGATTGGCATATGAAGGGCACTGACAGGCATTACTGATGGGGCATTGATTGGAACATTTATGGGCACTGATTGGCACTGACCTGGGCATTGATTGGCACTTTTATGGGCACTGACAGGCGTTCTTGATGGGGCACTGATTGGCAGCTGATGGGCACTGATTGGCAGCTGATGGGCACATCTGACAGGGGCTGTGCTGATAATCAATGTGCTAATTATCAGCACAGACCCCCCCCGACCGGGAGAGATACTGATCACTCTCCCTGTCAGCGCGAACTGAGGAAAGCTGTTTACCGGCACTATCAGTGCCACCTATTAGTGCCCACCAGTGGCGTCTATCAATGCCCATCAGTGGTAACATATCGCCTCCTCACCCCTGTCAAATACATTCAGGTCACTTTTCAGAGGAGCAGCTGTGGTGGTGCACTTTTGAATCAGCCCTTGCAGTTGCATTTCAGCAGTGGCACCCATACCAGTTTGGGGGTGGTAAATCCCTGTGGTTCAGTGTAAAAGCAGGTTTATACTATCATGCCCAGTGTATTGTTTCACACTGACCTGAAGATCGCTTCTTTCCTGCTGTTGGCACAACTCTGGAGACCGCTAGCTGGGATAAGAGGTGGAGTGCAGTTGGTATCACTCCGCATGGGACAGGAGCCAGCACTACAGAGGAGGCACTGGCTTATGCAACTCTTACTATCCACTACAGCTCCAACGTTACAAGTAGTCCCTCTGCATTGCACTCTGTTTGATGCTCTGGAATGATGGGTCAGCAAGCCCAGACCGCAATCTACCAGTCACCTGGCTATGATCTACTGGTAGATCGCGATCTACAAGTTGCTGACCCCCGCTTTATGTGTCATTGAAATGTCACCTTTCTATGGGATTTTGACTTTATTAAATAATAGAAGCTAATTGTTATATTGAAAAGAGTGATGATGACTTATATTATATTTATATTGGATTAGTGTAAGAAAAGCATCATCTGTAATGTTGTTTTAAAGTAGTATTAAAGCTTTGTTTTGTGTTGTTTTTTAAATAACAAATATGTTATATTTTGCACAGAGAAGCTCCGATCCTCTTCTTTTCGGGTCCCCGCCAGCACTCCTGGCTCCTCCCCCTCGACAGTGCACCCAGAGAAAGCCGCTTGCCCTGGGGGTATCACTGCATGCTAGACACAGAACCATGGCTGGGCTTCGCCCCCGCTCTCTTATCATTGGCTGAGATTGACAGCAATGGACATAGAAGGTTTTTTACATAGAATGCATAAAGGTAAAAAACCTTCAGCATTTAGAACCACTTTAAGCAACCTATCTACAAGGGTTATTTATCATAACGTATGCTATTAAAATATGGTTTTTAAAGTTACCTATATCTGTGACACCTTTACTGAAGAATTTAAAAGAGAACATACATTAAACTACATGAACAAGAACTCCAAATAGTGAGAGACTTAAAGCATCTTAAAGCAGCACAAAAATGTCTAGATGACTGCATGATTACTAGAGTGGAAAGTTTGCACACTATAACCTATATACAACAATTGAACATGGGACCAGTAACTGTGGGGGGGGGGACTGTACAAACATATACTATAAAATCGCTATAAAAAATGATATTTTTCCTTATCTCAATGTTTATCTTTTACATACACTATATTGTCAAGTATTGGGACACCTTCCTCTACACGCACATGAACTTTAATGGCATCCCATTCTTACTTTGCAGGGTTCAATAATGGGTTGGCCGACTCTTTGCACCTATAACAGCATCTTCTGGGATTGCTGTCCACAAGGTTTAGGTTTAGGTGTGTCTATGGGAATGTTTGACATTTCTTCCAGAAGTGCATTTGTAAGGTCAGGCACTGATGTTGGACGAGAAGGCCTGGCTCACAGTCTTCCCTCTAATTCATCTCAAAGGTGTTCTATTGGGTTGAGGTCAGGACTCTGTGCAGGCCAGTCAAGTTCCTCCACCCCAAACTTGCTTATCCATGTCTTTATGGACCTTACTTTGTGCACTGGTGCGCAGTCATGTTGCTGACATCTTAAGATTTCCATTCACTGGAACTAAGGGGCCAAGCCAAACCCCTGAAAAACAACCCCACACTATATTCCCCCTCCAGCAAATGATTTGGACCAGAGCACAAAGCAAGGTCCATAAAGACATGGATGAGCGAGTTTGGGGTGGAGGAACTTGACTGGATTGCACAGAGTCCTGACCTCAACCTGATAGAACTAATTTGGTGTGAATTAGAGTGGAGAATGCTGTTATAGCTGCAAAGGGCCGGGCCAACTCAATATTGAACCCTACGAACTAAGACTGTAATTAAAATTCATGTGCGTTTAAAGGCAGGCATCCCAATACTCCATTCCCAGTTAATACTTCTTACAGGGAAACGTGTTGGGTGGAGCAGTAATCTGTGACGACACCACGTTCCAGCCTGCAGGGAAAGTTCCGCGGCTGTGTTTATTTGGATACTCTACATTGTTTGTAAAGTGCAATGATATTTGTAAAGTAAAACTTTCATTTTCTACTGCACCATGAAGTTTCTCCCCTTCTTGAATTCCATACATGCTTTATATGCTGGAGAGCATTAAATAAATATATCGGTGGAGCTGGAATCATTTGGATATTGTTCCTGAAATCCTTGGTGGAGCGATCATCACTGGGGAAGGAATCTTTTTTGCAGCTGAGCTGACAGATGAGGATATCGCAGGTGGTTACTTTGATTACAAGCATGTTAGATCCCTATAACTTGGGATCAATCCTGTCTGGTAAGAGGCTATTATAATCTTTCCCTCTCTGATGTAAGAAAATTACAGCGCTGAACATCACAGATATCCATGCTTGGCACTGAATACACATAGACATTTAATTATTTATTCACATATCATTTTTTTTTTTATTGATGTGGACTCTACTATTAGTTCCTTTTATATTTCACTTTATTATTGGTTCCTTTATTATCTCACTTTTCATCACTTTATTATATATTTATGGTTGCGCACTTTATTTTTGTATACATATAGCTGAACTGCATATTTAGATTTTTGAAGTTGCAGCACCAATTCATTAATTTCATTTTTACTCAGATTATAAATTAATTAATTTTTCCAAATTTAGGGTAAGCGCAAAATATTAGAACTTATATCCCAATACTTTTAACAATATAGCGTATGTAAAAGATAAACATAGCGATAAGGAAATATATATATATATATATATATATATATATATATATATATATATATATATATATATATATATTTTAATAGCTGTTGGTCATTTATGTGTTATTGTAAATTATAAACTGGGACAGATATACAGTATATTACAATGTCACTGATTGTCATGGTCGTCACACTCTCCCTCCATCCTTTCATGAACTGTTGTTAGTGTTTCTTCCAATTATCAAGTTGCAGAAATTTCACCCATTAATCTTTCCTGACAAAGTCAAGCTCAATATTCAGTGGTGGTAAAGGAAAATCGACATGCATTTTCATCCACTAAACAATTTCTAGTCCTCCTGCCCACACAGAATATTTAGCTATATCTCACTAGTAATCCAGACAGATTTCTAGCAGCTGTTTCTTTGCTCTAGACACATACAGATTTGCTGTAGTTAGACATGCTTTTCAAAAATCAACATCCAAGTTATTCATGGTTATAACTGTAGCATAGAGCAGTTTCAAAACCCCTTATGTTTGTCCTTCAAATTTACTTCACCTTTCCCTAGTGCAGTAATAAATCAATCTTTCAAACGTTTACACCTCACACAACATGCAGAATCACTCAACATTGCTGGTTAAGTCTGACGACAATTCACTCAGAAATAGATCTTCCCTATTAGACAGTTTTTGACTGCTGAGGTACACACACACTCAACAGCTGACTCTGGACACTGAACAGATTCATCACTTGTGACAATTTAATATTTTAAGTGCACAAACAAATTTTAAGTTAGAAGTGTAATGAGCTGGCTTGTGCTTGTTAGATCACAGCACATTTGTAAGCACATTAGCTGCATTAACGATAGCTAGCGCATGGTTAGAACACCATTGACAGTCGCTGTGATGCAAAGCAGACTCCTAATTCTCAGCATATGGATTTTCTTTGGCTGACTATCGTTAATGATTTCCACAACACAGCTTTAAAATTTTACTCATTTCTCCTATGATTCATATTATGTCTCATTTACTCCCTAGTAAATCAATTCCCTTTCAGCAAATAAAGTTAATCAATTTGTAATGATTGGATTGTAGCAGATTTTTGTTCTTTATGTCAACTAAATCTTTAAACCTCCCTCTGAAAAAGATTGTATAATCACTCGGCATTCACTTCACTGGCATATAACTTGTTACAGATAAGATTGTACTTTCCATTGTAGTTGCTGAACACTTTAGAGTTGTGTTTACGTATTGACAATAAAAGTAACTGGAAAAATATGTTCATTTAATTATGGTTGAAAAAAAAAACATTACAGCTATGACATCAGTACTTTGCTTCTTTTGACATTCTCAGGTAAGTTATTAATGTGGTTTTTAAAGTATATCAAAAGCTAAAACATTTACATGTAGTTTTGGATAGAATGGGGAGGAATTAGAACCATGGCCAAATTTTTCTTACTATCTGTGTCTATACAAGGGAGAGTCACCCTATTTAACCTTGTGATCACTTTTGCTGGACTGAGAATGAGGAAAACTCCACATTTTGAGTTTTCACCAGAACAAGAATAGAAATCTTAAAATATGGTTACTTTTTCTGTTGACAACTAAGTTTCCTAGTTCCCTAATTTCTATAATTCTATTAGTTCTCTCATTTCTTCTATACACTATTAATGCTTCTCATGCTTAAACTTTTATTTAATTTTTGGGTTATTTGTTTACGTATTAGATAATTTGGTGGCTTTTTTACCCAACTGCCAAGTTGTACCTTGTTTTTAAATGATTCTTGCCCAAGAGGTCATTCTCCACTACAATGATATCATGCATCCTTCTTTTGCTTTGTCAAATGATATTAACACACTCATAGCAATACAGAGATGTGGTAATATATTGTAGCTAAGAAAAGGGAAGAGGAAACTAGCATCTCTGTATCAACAAATTTAAGGCATCCACAAATGGAACTTTTTGATATATACAGTAAGACTTTCTGAGAAATGTAACAGTTATTGGAAAGGTGGAGAAACTGAAGAAGAGAGAAGAGCATTGCTGGTTTTAGTGACAATTGATGTTAAAATGATTATTAGGGTTTCTACAAACACTAAATGGCATACGGGTGATACACTATGAATATTACCGGGGGGGTGTGACCGGAAGCCGACCTGAATGGATGTCTGAGCCATTAGCTCTCCTTCAGTCCACAGCTAAACGGCCTAGATAGGGTACTTTTCTGCACCCGTACATGGGTAGTACCAGGGGAACCCACTCCACAAAAGTCCGGGGATCATCCCAACTCCCACCCAGGTCCTCAGCGGCAATCCACCCTCCATGTCTGCCAGCGGGGTGGCCAAGATGGCACTGGCAGCTGCTACCTCCTCCATGTGGTCTTTGCCACAGCCGGGCTCTCAAACACCAGCCCTTTAGCGGAGCCTGCCTGCCTCAGCCCAGACTGGAACCGAGCCATTGCCCCCACCTATGGATGCAGTAAGTGACTCCCCACATGCCATCTCCCAGGGAGCAGCCTTCTACGGACCCCAGCCTGCCCCACTAGGCCACACAGTGTACGGATGCCTTTCCGCGCTTGCTGTGCACGGCCTCGGACCCCGGCCTGTCCACAGGGGATCCCAGCTCCCCGGATCCCTCAGAGGAGGCAGAGGACTTCCCCCCTACCCGTTCCCACTCACAAGCGGGACGCTGAGCTTCTCCCAGCAGGGCGCCAGAAGGGAGCCACACAACAGCAGAGCTGCCCTCCATATCTTGCTCCCCCTAAAGCACAGAGACAATCCCACTGCAGGGATCCATGCATTACCCACTGGGAGACAAATCAGGCCACCTATGCACAGGCAGTCAGTTCCCCAACCCCTGCCTACTCGGGGGACCCGTGGGTGCAACCCCCTCACCACCACAGCCCCCTGAAAGACGTGAGATACAACCCCTTGAAATACAGCCTCATAATCAGGCCCTGACTGAGACCTCCCAGTATCCCCTACAACCCCCTCATATCTTCCACCAAGGATTGCACCAGATGGGATCAGACCTCCGCCACCAGCCGCACCCCTCATGGCAGGCATACTTCCAAGCCATGCCAACTAAGGAGGACTTTAAGCAACTAATAGAGGATGTCAAAAACACCTGCCGGGCTGAGATCCAAGCGCTCCAAACCAATTTCAAACACCTCTCAGACAGAGTGGAAATGGCAGAGGAAGAAATACAAGAAACCAAAATTGCAGTGCACCGCACACAGTTACAGGGTGCAGATCACCGTATGATGTTGAGGGACATGCAGCGCCATGTCGAGGACCTCGACAACAGAGGACGAAGGAACAACATTCGCATCAGGGGCGTGCCTGAATCAGAGGGTCCGGAGGATCTACAAGACACCCTCCAAACCCTAATTAATGACCTCCTGGGAGAACCCCCGACCAAACCAATTGAGATGGATAGAGCACACCGAGCCTTGTACCCTAAGGGACCTGCTTCTAAACCGCGGGATGTTATCTGCAGAGTCTATTCCTACCCTTTGAAAGAGGACATCATGCGCAAGGCCCGATCCATCCGGAAGATAGTGTTCCACAACACACAGATCCAGATATTCCCAGATCTCTCTTGGATCACCTTACAGAAACGCCTGCTTCTCCAACCATTGCTCCTTTCGCTACAAGAAAAGGACATCATCTACCAATCAGCCACATTACGGTACCCAGAAGACCTGGACGCCTTCTGCGATACACTGGGACTCCCTGTCCCTCGACTCCAAGAATGGGACCTAGTGGCCACCCCCCCGCCACCACCTACAGTGTGGCAGAAGGTCCCTCAAATAAAATGCTCTCTGGGTCAGGATGCTCCCCACAAGGCATCTAAACCCAAAAAGGCATAACTACACTGTGCCTCCTCTTTATGGAACTCCTGACCACGATCCACATTTACTATAGACAGACACTCCAGGCAAACCCTATAGCCCCATTTGCACTCCCCTAGGCCTTCCCAAGTTTTCTTTTTTCCACCTGCTTAGCATAATGGGCGCTTTTCGTTGAAGACTAGAGAGCGGTCAATCTCCCGATCACTAGACCCCCCCTTGGTTAATCCCCTACAGTTCCCTTCACTTTACACTGTTGCGAACTGACAACTGTCACCACAGTCCTCTGTGTCTCTCCGGCCTGTTGTTTTCACTTCAGACCAAGGAGACTTTTTGGAACTTAATTAGTCCTGTGCCCATCAGGACACGCACCATTTAACTGTTAGGCTTACTTTGTTCAATATGTGTTGTACTAATCTGCCTCTCTCTTTTTTCCCCATCTTTGTTCTACTTCTCCTACCTCCATCCCTGGCTCCACCCTCGCTCTTGGTGACTACCCGGATCCCCCCTGGGGCTCGGTGCCCTCCATCCTTCGGTATCATGACATCCTTGCGGTTGGACCAGACAAGTATCTTTAAACTTGCACATATCCACCACTATCACTATGGCTAAGGTTATGTCTTCGAATGTCCATGGCTTAAACTCCAACAGGAAGAGACATCCTCCACTTAGGGAGTGCAGGCACTTGGGGGCAGATATAATCATGCTACAGGAAACACACTTTAACAAGGGGAATGCCTTTGCTTTCGCCTCCAGACACTTCCCCCAGGTCTACCAAGCTTTTTACCCACGCAAGCGAGCGGGAGTGGCTATACTTCCCAAGCACGGATCCCCCTTCACGTGCTCCGAGTTCATCATAGACCCACGGGGACACTATATCATTCTGCGTGGACAGTGGCTAACTCAGAATGTTACCTTATGCGCCCTCTACACCCCAAATACCCACCAGATTTATTTCTTGACTTAGGTGTTCGCTCGCCTGTTCCGAACGAACTCTTGATAGTGGGTTGGGACTTCAATCTGTCACACTCCTCAGTTCAGGACCGCCACATGCTAAACCCTAGGGACCCGCAGCCCAAGCTCTTCTGACAACTTACTAGATGTTACGCCCTATTTTACTCGTGGCGCACCCTTCACCCCGGAGAGAGACAGTACACATTTTACTCCGCACCCCACCATATGCACTCCCGCATTGATTACCTCTTTGTAAACAACACCACACTACGAGCCACCCGTGAAACGCAGATCCTTCCTATCTCCTGGTCAGACCATGCTCCTATCCTAATGACCCTGGACTTGGGAACCCCTACTCGCAAACCGTGTCACTGGCAGTTGAATAACTTCCTGCTACAACACCTCCCCTCTAAGGCAGAACTAGACTCCTCATTACAGCTATACTTTCACGAGAACAACACCCCAGATATATCCCCCCCTACCTCTGGGAGGCCCACAAGGCAGTCATTCGAGGCTGCTGCATAGCGTTAGCTTCAGCCCTGAAAAAAGATGCTCTGACAGCCAAATTACAAGCGGAAAGGGACCTTGGGGCTTACGAGCTCCAACTACAGACGTTTCCATCCCTAGCACTCCTTAAAAAAATAGTATGCCTTCGCAGGACACTTAGAGACCTCGCTATGGGCAAGTGGAAAAAGCACTGTTGAGACTAAAACAGCTCTTTTATGACAAAGGCAACAAAGCCCATTCCCTACTAGCCCACAAACTGGCCGAGCGTTCCCACACGTCCGCTCCCCACTAAATAAAAACACCGAAGACTGCCTACTCTCCCACCCCCAAGACATTGCCCAAACCTTCACAGAGTTCTATACTACACTTTATAATGACCCAGAGATCCCGCACGACCCAATCTCACCTGAACTGACTGACCGCTTAAACCAATACCTAGACCGTAGCGGGATTCCCCGGCTTCAGGACTTGGACCTTCTTTCTCTTAACACATCTATTACAGAGGAGGAACTCACATCCACCATTAAAGCCCTACCAACACGTAAATCCCTGGGACCAGACGGTCTCCGCTATGAATATTATAAAACTTCCCTCCCTATCCTCCTACCACATATGTGCAGACTCTTTAATGCCTTTCTCCAGCAGGCCCCTATCCCCTCAGATATGCAAAGATCATTCCTTACACTGATCCCAAAACCGGACAAAGATCCCTCCCTTTGTGCCAGCTATAGGCCAATAGCACTCCTGAATTTGGATGTAAATTTTTTTTTTACCAAACTCTTATCAATACGTCTAAACATGATACTACCTTCCCTAATTCACAAGTATCAGGTGGGCTTCGTCTCTTTCCGCCAAGCGGGGGATAATACAAGAAGGATCATAGATTTTATAGATGTGGCGAATAGGGATGGCCTAGAGTCGTTGGTCTTAGGGCTTGATGCAGAAAAGGCCTTTGATCGCCTTGGATGGTCCTTCCTGTTTGCCACATTGAGACACATGGGGTTCCGGGGTTCTTTCCTGAGGGCCATCCAACACCTGTACACTAACCCTACCTATCAAGTTAAAACTCCTTTTACTCTATCTTACTCCATTCTGATAGCGAACGGGACCCGACAGGGGTGTCTGCTATCACTTCTGCTGTTTGCACTGTGCGTTGAGCCCCTGGCGGCGTCCATCCGCAGAAATCCGGACATTCGAGGTATACCGGTCCGAGGAAGGGAGTTTAAGCTGGCGTTGTTTGCAGACGACACAATACTCACCCTTGCCTAACCTAGGGTCTCTTTACCCAACCTACACGCAAAACTGGAAGTCTACAGGTCCCTCTCAGGTTACAAAATAAATGAGACCAAATCAGAGGCCCTCCCGATTAACATCCCAGCTTCAGAAGTCCAGCACTTTCAGCAGTGTTTTCTATATCACTGGAAAACATCAGCCCTGAAATAACTGGGAGTCCAGATCACCTCGTCCTTCACCTCCCTATACCAGGCAAATTCCCACCCCCTTCACCTCCCTATATCAGGAAAATTTCGCTCCATAAGAGATCTTATCCAGAAATGGAAAGTTCACCACATATCCCTCTTGGGAAGGGTGGCCTCAATAAAAATGACCATTCTCCCCAAGCTCTTGTATTTATTTCAGACACTGCCCATCCCAGTGCCCTATATACAGCTAAGAAAGCTTGAAGAAGACCTGGTGCGTTTTGTCTGGAACTACAAGCAACATAGAATACCACAATCAGTTTTGCTGGCCTCCCGCTCTGACGGAGGACTAGCGTTCCCCAATTTAGTGAAATATTACCAAGCGACACAACTACAGGCCCTAACTTATTGGTTCCCCCAAAGGGCATATAACAAATGGGTCATCCAAAGTTATCAATATTCCACTTGCATACCTCCTCTTGACCACTGTTACCCAGCAACGCTCCCCCACTTCATTACAGCCACCTTCTACTGTAATACAATCATCCACTTGTCCACAGTTCTTCAATGCAGTTCAGGAGAACTATTGATATCATCTCATAGCTTTTACTTCATGGTATGACCACATCTCTTCTTCCTTTTTGTAATAACAGTTTTACCTTGATTCAACATTTGGGTCACTTTTCTTAGATCATTTGGACCTGGGGATATCATCCCAGCTGTATTACAGCATTCTCAGTGCTTCTACAACTTGGGTGGATTTGAACCACCTGTCCAGAGATGATCCTTTTTATGTATGATGCTTTTAATGTCTTTTTCTTACCTTTAATATCAATAAATCTTTTTTGCTAATCATGTTTGTATGGTGAGTGAAGTTCCATAGATATGTGCTACCATAGGGTTGGTTGACCTAACACAGGTTTTTTTTCGAATTTGCTAAATGGCATACGGCCATGCGTACATAATCCAGCCAGCAAATGATTGCTTTCACAAACATGCATGGTCCATGTTCTAGCCTTTCCTGTATCTCTGGTCATCTTCCTACCTCACGGTAGACAGCAGGAACAAGGGGAATTAGACTTAGGCTTCATTCACACTTGTGTAACTTGTCATGTATTCATTCATCCATTCATATATGTGCAACTTAAATTTGCAGCAACTTCACAGTAGTTCATGCCCTACTTTGGTGCAATTTTCATGCAACTTGAGGGCCATAGACTACCATGTTAACCCTCAAAAGCTGCATGAAAGTTGTACCTATATGTTGTACAATGCAACAGTTGCCAATTATCACTGGTCAAAGCCAAAGTCGTATCCAAGTTGCACCCATAAAAAGTTGTGTCAAAGTTGCACCAAAGTTGCATCAAAGTTGCACCAAAGTTGCAGTCCAAAGTCGGTGAAACTTTGGAGTCCTACAAGTGTGAATGGAGCCTAACCTAAGATGTGGTTCAGCTTGAAAAATTTTGATCACTTTGAGATCATTTGTCAGTAATATTTACCTCTTCTATATCCAGGAACACTACAGTTTGTAAGGATTTATATTAGGTTTAGGCAGGATGCTATGGAGCCATATACTGGTAATATTTGTTGGTTAAAAAGGTAGGGTTGCTAGGACCTTTCTTTTTTGTTTGTTGGCTGACAGCATACATTTGTTGCTGACACAGGCAAAGCTGCCCTTTGTTTGCAGCGCTAACCACAGTTCTGTAAATTATTGTACATCAAAGCACCATACCTGCATTCCCTCTTTTGCCATTACTGCCATTAAAGTTAAGAAACCCCTTTTATTTAAAATGTCTGGGCGGCCTAAAGGGAGAAGCAGAGCTTCTGCAGATGGAGGTAGAAGGGGGTCTGCAGGTTCTGCAGGTCAAAGTGATGGCCAGGCTGCACCATCCAGAGGCAGGGCATGTCTGCCTTTTAAATACCAGAATGGCCATGCTATTTAGCCACCATATGAACAGGTAGTAGTTGAGTGACTGACAAAGTCATTCTCCCATTTCACTCCTTCTAGCTGCAAATCAGCCTATTGTTTGCAACTGCTAGTAATGCACAGTCTACTTCTGCTAATGTCATCTTAGCCCCAAAACTTGGAAATGAGGATTAGGTGGAATTATTTCATGATGAAATAAGCCATCTGCTGCAGAAGGATGATCTTGGCTATAACCAAGATTTCCTTGTTTCACATATTGAGAATGATACAGAGCCCCAAGTCAAAAGAGGGAGGGGATGTCAGACAGGCAGCAGAAAGAGGCAACATTTTTCTTTAGGCTTGGGGCTCCGGTGATGTGGAAGGGGTGGATGATGAGGTTGCAGTGTTTATGAGCTTGCCACCAATTAGAGAGGAGGAAACTGAGAGAGAGGTGGAGCAGCAGGGAAGGACCAGTTATTTTATTCCATTAAACAGCACTGCCCACAGGTGCAGGCCGGTAATAGGGTGCCAGCTTGTCAGCTGTGGTAAATGAACCAGCCATTTGGGTACCACATGCTTGAAGAGACACATGTCACTGCACCATAAAACTCAAAGATAGCACCACCCCAATGCAATGCAATGCAATACAATAGCAATTGGCGACAAAATACCTGCACTGTTCCTCCTCACTCCTCTATGGTTTTGACATCTCTCCTCCTCAAGATGTTCCTGCTGCATCAGCCATAATATCTGCAGCTTCTAGTGATATGGACGGAAGTCTTACAAGGTGTTTCAGAAGCTCAGGGTACATCAGTACATGAAGAAGCACAGAAGAGGGTCAGCATAGGGCCTCACTAAGTAGAGTCAAGCGAAGACCTAAACCTTTTCATAAGTCTCCAAAAAAACTGTTGACTTTGCAGATGCTTGTGCAACTAGTGTAATCATCCCCTTATATGGTCTGTGCCATAATGGCAGGTATCCAGCCACTATTTTATTGCCCAGAAGGCCATCCCTGCCCTCCACAGGTAAGTGGTAGTTATTGTGTCCAACAAGCAACATGCTGAACTACATTGTCAGGGGCAGGATCCAAATGACCACAGACATTTGGTCCATCAAGCATGGGCAGGGATGCTACATAACCTTCAAAGCACAGGATCACTTTGCACAGGCACCCCAAAACCTATACAATCACCCAGGTAAAAATCTACCTTGGTGTTTAGCACCTTAAATTTCGAGAGGATATGAGCCATACTGAGGGCATCTTTTAAAGGCCAGATAATTGGCTGACAAGGACATTTGTGACAACTAGGGATGAGTTGAATGTACCTGGGTTCAGTTTAAGACAGGTTTTACAAACATTAGTGAATTTTGTGTGCAGAATCAAAACCATATTGAAATGAATAGAAGTTGAATCTTAAAAACAGTAATACAACATTTTAAATAATATACCTGGTGTATGCCCATAACCTGCATGTGAAGAGACACATTTGTACTATGTAAACAACTTACACACAATAAAAATAAAAACACTGTGGGGTCCCCCATAAAGATGGTTAACATACCCTTATCCTTGATGAGGGTATTGTATGGATGTCAAGGGGAATCCCAAACAAATAGCAAATAAAAAAGTGTGGGTCCCCCCAAAATCCACACTAGACTTTTATCCAAGCATGTAGCCTGGCAGGCCCAGAAAGGGGGGACAGACATGTGTCCCCCTTCCCAAACTATACCAAGCCACAAGCCTTCAACGTAGCTTTTAACCTAAAGCCTTTTTAACCTTTTTGACACTTTTTTTGTGAAATGGTAGGGGTACATTTGTGGGGGTCCCCTTGTTAAAGGGGGTTTCCAGATTTCGATAAGCCCCCCACCCGCAGACCCCCACAACCACCAGGCAAGGGTTGTAGGGATGAGGCCCTTCTCCCCATCAACATGGGGACAAGGTGCTGGGGGGGCTACCCCAAAGCACCTTCCCAATGTTGAGGGCATGTGGCCTGGTACTGTTCAGGAGGGGGGGCGCTCTCTCATCCCCCTTCTTTTCCTGCGGCCTGCTAGGTTGTGTGCTCAGATAAGGGTCTGGTATGGATTTTTGGGGGGACCCCACTCCATTTTTTTTTATTTTGGCGCGGGGTTCCCCTTAAAATCCATACCAGACCTGAAGGGCCTGGTATGGAATTTAGGGGGACCCCCACACATTTTTTTTTATTTTGGTTCGGGGTTCCCCTGTGGAGAAATTTCATGCCGTTTTTAACTTTTATGTGTATTGCCGGACAGACAATTCATTATAGCCGGCGCTAGCGATAGTAGTTTTACATGACTTTTTTTCCTTTAGAAATGTCATTTTGCTGTCAGACTGTTCTAAACACAGGAAACATGCGCCCCTTTACAGGCATACTATAGACACCCCCAGGTACGAAATTTAAATGAATATTACACTTTTATTGTTTCACTTATTGTTTACAGCATTATTAAAATCACTGCTCCTGAAAAAACGTCAGTTTTTAAAACTTGATTTTTGCATTGATACATGTCCCCTGGGGCAGGACCCAGGTCCCCAAATACTTTTTATGACAATAACTTGCATATAAGCCTTTAAAATTAGCACTTTTGATTATTCATGTTCGTGTCCCATAGACTTTAACGGTGTTCACGTGTTCGAACAAATTGTTTGCCTGTTCGCATGTTCTGGATGCGTACCAAACCCGGGGGTGTTTGGCTCATCCCTAACACCAACACATATTTGTGTACACATTCAAACAAGAATGAATAAGTTATGCTTTTCATATACTGAAAACACTCAAATATTTCACTGCTGTACCAGTTTAGTATTAAGAAGGACTGTATTTTTCTAATTATTTCCAAACAGTTTAGAGCAGCCCATAGGAGGTTATATTATCCCACAAATACAAGCACAAATATAGCAAACCTTTCGACAACTTCGAATTATTGCAGACTGTCACTTATTGCCATTTTATAATGCATAATAATTTTACAATCGAGTTATACATTTGAAAATATTGAAATCACTTCTGTTGCCACATCCATGCTAATTGGAGATAAGAGGAAAGGAAAAAACCTTGAGGTTCGGACTTTAGAGGCAATTGAGCCTGCATAGAATGTATAAAAATATAAACTTTATTAGTACAATACAGTAAAAAAGTTTTAGCAAAGGGCAACAACTATATGAAGCTTGAAAACATATATTTGCATATGTGAAAATGTAGACAACATGGACACAGTTCTAGAAAAATAAGTTGATACATCATGTATGATGAGTGAGCTCCTGTGCGTCAATGGGTTTCGCTTCATCAGGACACACGCAGGGGTAGTTAAAGACCTTGTGCTCCTCCACCTTCCATTTGAGGATGCCCCACAGATGCTCAATAGGGTTTAAGTCTGGAGACATGCTTGGCCAGTCCATCACCTTTACCCTCAGTTTATTTAGCAAGGCAGCAGTCGTCTCTGGGGGTTTATTTGGGGTTGTTATCATGTTGGAATACTGCCCTGCGGCCCAGTCTCCGGGGATCATGATCTGCTTCAGTTTGTTATAGTGGTTGCCGCCACACGCGCTTGACACCATCTGAACCAAATAAGTTTATTTTGGTCTCATCAGACCACAGGACATGGCTCCAGTAATCCTTGTCCTTAGTCTGCTTGTCTTCAGCAAACTGTTTGTGGGCTTTCTTGCGCATCATCTTATAAGAGGCTTCCTTCTGGGATTACAACCATGCAGACCAATTCGATGCAGTGTGAGACTGACAGACTGACCCCCCCACCCCTTAAACCTCTGCAGCAATGCTGGGAGCACTCATATGTCTATTTCCCAAAGACAACCTCTGGATATGACATTGAGCACGTGCACTCAACTTCTTTGGTCAACCATGGTGAGTCCTGTTCTGAATGGAACCTGTCCTGTTAAACCGCTGTATAGTCTTAGTCTCCATTCTGCAGCTCAGGTTTCAGGGTCTTGGCAATCTTCTTAAAGTCTAGGCCATCTTTATGTAGAGCAACAATTCTTTTTTCAGATTCTCAGAGAGTTCTTTGTCATGAGGTGCCATGTTGAATTTACAGTGACCAGCATGAGAGAGTGAGAGCGATAACACCAAATTTAACACACCTGCTCCCCATTCACACCTGAGACCTTGTAACACTAACGAGTCACATGACATCGGGGAGGGAAAATGGCTAATTGGGCCCAATGTGGACATTTTCACTTAGGGGTGTACTCACTTTTGTTGCCAGCGGTTTAGACATTAATGGCCGTGTGTTAAGTTATTTTGAGGGGACAGCAAATGTACACTTTTATACAAGCTGTACACTCACTACTTTACATTGTAGCAAAGTGTAATTTCTTCAGTGTCGTCACATGAAAAGATATAATAAAATATTTACGAAAATGTGAGGGGTGTACTTACTTATGTGAGATACTGTAGCTCTAGCGGCAATTATCCGAGTCATAAACATTAGTAAGGCTGCATTAAGATATAGATTTCATCGAATAAGCCATACAAGGCATTGTCAATAGAACAAAAGCCTGGCCTCTAATAGAAGGTTGACAGGGAGTTACATTATCACACCAGCACTATGTCTTGATCAGACAAAAATGCCTGCAAGAGAATAAGGATAACAGCGTATTAACACAATCTCGGCTGTCTAAAATAACCAAGTATCTATGAGTGTATTCTATACGTCTCCCAGGAATATACCATTAGTTGGGAAAGACCGAGGAGCAACCTATATACCCCGCTGACCGGAAGAGCCGCCGAGACATCCCCTGCTCCCAACATGCGTGGATCACAAATTTCCATTGCGGGAGGTGATGTGACACAGCAGCGCGGCCGTCACTGCGCATCATAAGGGAGGACAGGGTAATACCCAGGCCCCTCCTCCAGAAGATATCGTATATGACACACTGCATAATAGTGCGGTGGGGAGAGAGGAGAACGCACATAGGCCAACCCACTTTAGCTCATATAAATAAACACAGGTCGGACGAGGGGACCCACCTAAAAGGGCGGGACCCTGACACCTCGACCAATGGGTGTAATCAATTGAATACAAAGGGAGGAGTAAAAGGACATGGGAAGGTGTCCCTGGTAAACACATTAAAGATTACAGACACAAAAGTGTCCGCATAGGAGAGGTAATATGTACATATCCAAGGAGACAAAGGGAATACCCACACACAAATGCATGCCAACCGCGCATACTTACCACCCTAAGCCAAATGAGCCAAAAAGTAGCCTACATATAAATGCCTAACATATAACTATTGAAAAGTAACATAAACATCTGCGTCTAAATAATATAACATAAAACATAGAAAACAAAATACAGCACATATTAGAATAATATATACAATCGGTAATAACATTTCAGTTTTTTTTTATAGACCCCAATTAAGGGGTGAAGAATGGACAAACAGACAGACATAACATTTTTGTATATGTGGACCAAGAAGAAGTTCAGAAAAATATCTCATATAATGGGGACTAAGCGCTATCATATTTCTCATAGGATAGCTTAAGTTTAAGTTTTCCATTTATAACTGTCATAGAAATAATGTAAAGCTAAGAACACCATTTAAACCTGGGAAGGATGTAGCTTTTAGGTCATAAACCCATTTAAACCTCCTTACACAAAACTTTCTGGTTAAAGTTGCCCCCTCGTGGGTTCTCATATACCCTATCGAGGGCCGCAAATTTGAAAAACAAAGGGATCGTATTGATGCTTGAAGACTATATGGTAGCCAATGGTTGCATTTAATAGGCCATTCATAGCATATTACATATGATCCTTCATTCGTTTCCAAAATGGTCTAATCATTTTGCCAACATAAAATGCTCCACATTGGCATAAGATTATATAAAGGATTCCTTTCGTTTGGCATGAAATGCAATGTCGAAGTGTGTGCACCTGTCCATTGGGGAGTATAACTAAAGCACCCTCCATTACTAGGTGACAGTAGTCACATGTCCCACATTTAAATATTCTTGGTTCTTCTCCTTGCATAATAGGAGATCTGGTGTAGTGACTTTTCACTAAGCTATCTTTAATAGATCCTGAGCTTTTGTAAGTAATTTCAGGGTATTCTTTCAAGTATTTCTGAAGGGCTGGATCACCAAACAATAAATGCCAATATTTCTGCATAATTTGGCAAATATTGTCATGTTGGTCTGAAAATATGTTAATGAACCTGACTGTGTCTGGATTCTTAAGTGGGGGTTTGTTGAATAATATTGCATTTCTCGATTTTGATTGAGCTTTCTTAAATGCCTTTTTAAGACAGGTGCGACTATATCCTCTAGCCATCAGTCTATTATAAAGAAGATCAGCTTCATACTGAAATGGCTCATCAATGGAACAATTTCTCCTTAAGTGCAAATACTGGCTAAAGGGCATACTCCACACCAAAGGGTGCAGGTG
This sequence comes from Lithobates clamitans, assembly GCA_037952925.1. Lineage (NCBI taxonomy): Eukaryota > Metazoa > Chordata > Amphibia > Anura > Ranidae > Lithobates > Lithobates clamitans. The sequence continues at coordinate 2,563,717 of JBBGZY010000135.1, forward strand.
TGCACTAGATGTATGTAAAATTGTATTGCCTGCTGTAGGCTTATAATATAAAGATGTACTGATAGATCCATCCGAGTTGATATAGAGGGTGATATCTTGAAATGCGAGATTGGTCAGACTAAACCCCATAGTGCATTTGAGATTGTAACTATTTATACTGAGAATTGACATAAAGTACCGGAGAGCCTTAGATGATCCTGCCCATAACATAAACACATCATTGATGTATCTAAACCAGCACAACACCTTGGAGAATAAGTCTGCATGTTCATCAGTTGAGAAAAGGGCACGTTCCCACCCCCTCAAGTACAGGTTGGCAAAGGAGGGTGGATAGTTGCTCCCTGTACCTGAAGGAAGTAGGAACTGTCAAATGTAAATACATTCCTGGTAAGGCTATGTGACAAAAGTTGTAGAATGAATTCATTAAACTTGTAGTAAGTATGACTTCTTTCATTTAGAAATCTGACTATAACCTCCAGACCCAATTGGTGGGGGATTGAAGAATACAGGACCTCAATATCAATGGCTACCATAAGGCAACCTTCAGGAACATGTAGCCTGTCAAGGGCCTTTAAAAGATCTGGAGCATCCTTAATATAGCATGGCAAAGTGATGACATGTGGGCGAAGGTTTTCATCCACTAGTTTCCAGGCTCGTTCTGTCTTGGACTCCACACCCGAAATAATGGGGCATCCTGGAGGGTTAGTGATGTTTTTATGGGTTTTGGGGAGAGCATAAAATGTCAGGGTTTTGGGGTGGGCAACTTGAATACCCTCAAAGATATCTTTATTATTATACCATCCATATATGGTTTGTGCATGATATCATTATATTCCTGATTTAATCTTTCTATCATTTCCTATCCCAACACATATTCCTATACTGAAGTCCATTCATTACAACCACATTCCCACCTTTGTCTGACGGTTTAATAACCAAATCAGAATTGCCACTAAGCTTCTCCAAAGCATCAGTCGGAGAGGGGCTGAGGTTGGTCTTACTAGATCTTTTAATATGGACTTCTCAATATCACGACTAGTTTAAGACAGGAATGCCCAAATATTGGGATTGGTTTGCAAGGATGGAAATTTATTAGATTTAATTTTAATAGAATTACCTAACAACATATCTTCCTCCTGTTGGCTAGCATTATTAGGTAAAGATTCAATACTCTCCAGTAAATCACCATGGGTATCTTCCTCCTCTAGGCCTTCACTTTCCTGCAATAAAAGAATCATATTCCTTAATGCACGAAAATCTGGAACTGTAAATTCTTTCATATTTTATTATTGGCAATCTCAGATTGTTTATTTTGTCTATCCTGATCAAACATATACTTGTATGTAAGCTTGCGTGCAAATAAGTGCAAGTCTGATGTCGAATTTGGTGGAATTGGAATTAGGGCAAAAGCCCAAACCCAGCTGTAGTAACTCAGTCTCAGCTTGAGAAAGAGGGTATGATTATAAATTAAATATTTCTAGGTTCTGATGATTTGTACATATCTGACTAAGATCTGGTGTTGATGGTCAGTAGTAGGTTCTCAATACGTGTAAAAAACTCATCAATGCGTTTTTTGTCTTTATGTTTCACTACAGCCCCAGCTGCAGCTGTTCTTTGGGGACATAAGGACAAAACCATACTTTGAGCGCAACTGATGATTTGTGAGTGTATATCAGATCCTAAAGACGTACCGGGTAGATATAGACGCAATAGAAGAGTCACCCAGTGAGTTAGTGCCCATAAACATAGTGCTAGCCTCATTTGGTTGGGGGTTTGGCTGAGAACATGTGCTTTTGTCCAATGGTGTATTACCGTCATCTACTAACTGTTTTTTGTCAGTGCCCGTTTGATACCCACCACCAGTTTATTGTATTTTTCTAGATGTACGAGTTCTAGGATGGCCACGGTCCAAATTACGTGAGTTCTGGGAAAAATGGGAAGTATTAGATGAGTCAGAGTTTTTAGCGTTATCTTTTGTCTTATATGGCATTCTACTACAAAAGCCTGAATGCTTCCAGCCAGTTCGTGGACCATTCGTTTGAGGCCAAGTATATGCATATTTACTTGCAAATGCCAGCTTATCCCTTGTCAATTTCTCTTCTTTTTTTGAGAAGATCTTTGGGGAATAGTTCAATATGTTCCCTCAAAAGTAGATTGAACGATTTGAAGTTAGGTTTAGTAAGTTCTGTAGAATTATCACCATATAGTTGCTTAATTTCTCTATCAACCATTTTAACTCCTTCATATAATATTCAATCAAAAGCTCATTTTCATAGAACATTCCTTCAGGTTTGACTCCCAATGGTTCTTAAGGTCAGGGTCAATTGCCCATTAATTGGGCAATACCTGAACCCTAAGCTCTTTTGCCATCGCCAACCCCATCGCCAATATATTGTTCGAAATATATAATGTGCCAAAACAGACTGGTTTTACGCTCTAATACATTTTTGAGCTTTTGTGAAAAAAATTCCAATTCCAAATTCGTTCCTTGGGTATGGGAACAGGATTGTTGGACACCAAAACACATGAATAGACCGGGTGATTTAATTCCAACATACTAAGCATGAGCAAGAAACTTAAATAATCAAAATAAGTAGCAACAGTTACTACACAGATGAACCAATCATCATATAGGAAGTTACATAAGGAATAAGATAAGGGGACTTACTGGACATTTAAGTCACCTTGGATATACAGTCAGGTCCATAAATATTGGGATATCGACACAATTCTAATCTTTTTGGCTCTATACACCACCGCAATGGATTTGAAATGAAACAAACAAGATGTGCTTAAACTGCAGACTCTCAGCTTTAATTTGATTTACATCCAAATCAGGTGAATGGTGTAGGAATTACAACAGTTTGTATAAGTGCCTCCCACTTTTTAAGGGACCAAAAGTAATGGGACAATTGGCTGCTCAGCTGTTCCATGGCCAGGTGTGTATTATTCCCTCATTATCCCATTTACAAGGAGCAGATAAAAGGTCCAAAGTTAATTTCAAGTGTGCTATTTGCATTTGGAATCTGTTGCTGTCAACTCTCAATATGAGATCCAAAGAGCTGTCCCTATCAGTGAAGCAAGCCATCATTAGGCTGAAAAAAAAAAAAAAAACCATCAGAGAGATAGAAAAAACATTATGTGTGGCCAAATCAACTGTTTGTAACAGCCTTAAAAAGAAAGAATGCACCGGTGAGCTCAGCAACACCAAAAGACCTGGAAGACCACGGAAAACAACTGTGGTGGATGACCGAAGAATTATTTCCCTGGTGAAGAAAACACCCTTCATAACAGTTGGCCAGATCAAGAGCACTCTCCAGGAGGTAGGTGTATGTGTGTCAAAGTCAAAAATCAAGAGAAGACTTCACCAGAGTGAATACAGTGAGTTCACCACAAGATGTAAACCATTGGTGAGCCTCAAAAACAGAAAGGCCAGATTAGAGTTTACCAAACAACATCTAAAAAAGCCTTCACAGTTCTGGAACAACATCCTATGGACAGATGAGACCAAGATCAACTTGTACCAGAGTGATTGGAAGAGAAGAGTATGGAGAAGGAAAGGAACTGCTTATGATCCAAAGCATACCACCTCATCAGTGAAGCATGGTGGTGGTAGTGTCATGACGTGGGCATGTATGGCTGCCAATGGAACTGGTTCTCTTGTATTTATTGATGATGTGACTGCTGACAAAAGCAGCAGGATGAATTCTGAAGTGTTTCGGGCAATATTATCTGCTCATATTCAGCAAAATGCTTCAGAACTCATTGGACGGCGCTTCACAGTGCAGATGGACAATGACCCAAAGCATACTGCGAAAGCAACCAAAGAGTTTTTTAAGGGAAAGAAGTGGAATGTTATGCAATGGCAAAGTCAATAACCTGACCTGAATCCGATTGAGCATGCATTTCACTTGCTGAAGACAAAACTGAAGGGAAAATGCCCCAAGAACAAGCAGGAACTGAAGACAATTGCAGTAGAGGCCTGGCAGAGCCTCAACAGCGTCTAGTGATGTTTATGAGTTCCAGACTTCAGGCTGTAATTAACTGCAAAGGATTTGCAACCAAGTATTAAAAAGTGAAAGTTTGATGGATGATTGTTAATCTGTCCCATTACTTTTGGTCCCTGAAAAAGTGGGAGACATATACAAACTGTTGTAATTCCTACACCGTTCACCTGATTTGGATGTAAATACCCTCAAATCAAAGCTGAAAGTCTGCAGTTAAAGCAGACTGTTTAATTTCAAATCCATTGTGGTGGTGTATAGAGCCAAAAAGATTAGAATTGTGTTGATGTTCCAATATTTATGGACCTGACTGTAGCTCTAGCAGCAATTATCCGAGTCAAAAACATTAGTAAGGCTGCATTAACATATAGATTTAATCAAATAAGCCATACAAGGCATTGTCAATAGAACAAAAGCAGCCTGGCCTCTAATAGAAGGTTGACAGGGAGTTACATTATCACACCAGCACTGTGTCTTGATCAGACATCTTCCGAAATTCGAACTTCGTATAGAATGAATTTGTATTTGAATAGAAAAGATTAGAATATAATAGAACAGCATAGAAAAAATATAATCATGGGCGTCCGCAGAACTTTTTTTAGGGGGAGCATAATTTTATGGACACTCATGCTCGGTCCCTTTTTGACAATGGTGCTGGGGGGCGGGGCCAAGTCATACACTTGGTGTCTATGGACGCTGAATGAATGAATCAGGAGCGCGCCCGCAAGGTAACCCCCTCGGGGAGTGCTTCTCCTAGGGGGTCACCTAATGCGGGGAGGAGCCGCGAGAGCCGCCAGAAGAGGATGTTCAGGGCCACTCTGTGCAAAACAAGCTGCACAGTGGAGGCAAGTATGATATGTTTGTTATTTTTTAAACAAACCTTTAGTATCACTTTAAGGGCTCGTTTATACCAGAAGGTGGTGCAGGAAATCCATGTTCCGTGTGTGTTTCCCACACTGCGTTCAAAACGCATTGGGTATGTGATCTCCTGCAGGTGTATATATATTTTTCTAAGGACACCTCAAACACAGACCACAATTGCAGTGCTTTTGCCTGCCCCAGATCTCATGGTACCATAGTACCATGCAATTTGGTGCAGTACGCTTTTGAAAAAGTAGTGTGTGCATTACATTTTTGTGCGATCCAATGTGATTTCATCCCAGTTAAATGAATGAGCTGACAAATTGCACTGCACGGAGTTGCACAGGAATCCAGCAGGCATTTTCAAAGCTGTATTGGAAAAACAACAAGCAAAATATGGCACAGCAAGCAAGATAAGTCAAATCAAAAAATGACTCCCAGGTAAAAATTATTGCACTCCAATCACTGAATCACCCTTTAAACTAAAAGCAGTGAGTTAGTACATTAGTGGGTGGTGGTGGACACAGCAGCCTCCCCCCTTATCAGACCAGGCAGAAACAAACACCCCACCCTCTTCTCACAGCACATTAGCTGAAGGCAGCGAACACCATGCCAACCCACACCCCCTTATCACAAACTCACCTCGGAGGACACTGGCAGAGAGGGAGGGCGGCTGGCTCAGCCTCAGGTACACCAGGTCCGGAAGACACAGTGTGCGGTAGTGCGGTGTGCGCCGCTCGAGCGCAGAATGGCTCGGCAGAGCAGCAGTGGTGGGAGGATTGAGGAAGAAGACACAGACCAGACCATTGCTGCCACAGCGCGGGGGGTGATCAGAGAGAGCTCAGAGCAGCCAGCAGAGAAACAGACGTAAGAAAAAAAAGTCAGCGGCTGCGATTGCGGCTGCGGCAGACATTTCAACACACAGTCCACAAGCCAACAACACCTGATGATTCTGAGGGGGGCAATTGCCCTACCTTGCCCCTATTTGCGGACTCCCATGAATATAATATATATATATATAAAACATCTTCCAAAATTCAAATTTCATATAGAATGAATTTGAATAGAAAAGATCAGAATAGAAAATAATAGAACAACAATAGAACAGAATAGAAAAAAAACAAAGGAACAAAACAGAATAAACTATAACATATATTATATTTTATTCTATTCTGTTCTATTGTTTTTCCAGTTTATTCTTTTCTATTATTTTCTATTCTATTCTAATCTTTTCTATTCTAATTTGTTTTCATTCTATTTGAAATTAGAATTTTGGAAAATGGTTATACATAGTTTACTTTTTCGAATTTGCTGAAATTTTTTCGAATGCGGTAGAATTTTTTAAAATTTGATAGGTTTTCGTAATCCGGTAGATTTTTTTCAAATTTGATCGACTTTTTCCGAATTCGGTCAAAATCTTTTCGAATTCGAAACTAATCTATTCTAATCTTTTCTATTCAAATTCGATTTTATTCTATAAGAAATTTGAATTTTATATAGAATTAATTCAAATTCGAATAGAAAGGATTAGAATAGAATAGAAAAGAAAAGAAAAGAAAAACAATAAAAACAGAATAGAATAAAATATAATATATATTATATTTTATTCTATTCTGTTCTATTGTTTTTCTATTCTTTTCTATTTTAGTTTCCATTGTTTTGAATGATATTAAAATCTATTCTCGAATTTAAACGTATACTATTCAGAATTCGTATTTCGTAAGACGGACGTGTTCTATTTTATTACATTTTATTAAATTCTATTCTATTCTTTACTATTCTTTTATTTTTATTCTATTGCTTTATTGTTTTATATTATATTTAATTGTATGTTTTAGAAAATCGATTTCTATTTTTTTTAATTTGTTTTCAAATTCGATTTGATTCAAATTTTGTTTGCTTTTTTCCGATTTGAATCGTTATTTCAGACTCGTTTAAATTTGTTACTTTTGTAATTTGGAAATTTGGATGTATACAAATTTCCGAATAATGAAAAATTTGTCCGAATTTCGATTCGGAACAAAACATAATGCACATGTCTAGGGGACTTGATACGATATCTTCTGGGGATAGAGCCTCGGTATTACCCTGGCCTCTCTTATGATGCGAGGTGATGGCCACGCTGCTGTGTGATGTCACCTCCCTAAATGGACGATTATGATCCAGGCTTGTTGTGAGCGGGGCATGACTTGGCGACTCTTCTGGTCAGGGGGATGTAGTTATACATTCTTCTGTATATTAGAAATGGGACTGATGTTCAAGTCAAACATAAGTTCAATTTGAACGACGGGTGTTCGTTTGTCCGTAGAGCAAACAAACTTATGGGGCGCTCGCGAGACGTTTGTCCGCCGCGGAGCACCCCATAATGAACTGCGAGATCGCTGATGGCTGCTGATTGGCCAAAGCATGCACCTGACCTGTATGCTTTGGCCAATCACAGCGCAATGTGCAGGGTGCCTTTGGCCAATCATGGCTCAGGGGCCATGCCCCACACTACAAGTCCACACCCCACTCTATATAAGGCTGCTTACATGGCAACCATATGAGTGTGTTATAGTGGACTGAAGATAGATTAGGCAGGTTAGTTAGTGGATTGAGTGTGCAGTCAGTGTAGAATATATAATACAGTGCAGTCAGTGTAGTGTATATAATACAGTGCAGGCAGTGTAGATTATATAATAAAGTGCAGTTAGTGTAGTTTATATAATACCATGACGGCACGGTAGTGTATATAGTGCAGAGTATATAATACAGTGCAGTGCAGAGTATATAGTGCAGTGCAGTGCAGAGTATATAATACAGTGCAGTGCAGAGTATATAGTGCAGTATTACAAATTACAAAAGCATATAGTGCAGTTCAGAGTATATAATACAGTGTAGTGCAGGGTGAATAACACAGTGTAGTGCAGTGTATATAATACAGTGTAGTGTAGTGTGAATAATACAGTGTTGTGCTACTAAAGTCTGTACAACAATTCTGTGTCACCACTGATTCCATTTTATTTTCTTTAATCTTTTTTTTTTGCAGTAGCAGGTTCTTTTGCTGCATTATTAGTACTTAGTTTTTTTCAGCGGCGCAGCAGCACTAAGAATATTTAGGGTATAATTGTTGTCCCCCCTTCTACGTCACATGTGTTTCTCTGCATCAGCAGTGGTTCCCTTTTTTTTCTTTTTCTTTTTTTTGGGGCTTTTTGAATTTTTTCTTTCCAGCAGCAGCAAAAAAAAATCTCCATAATTGCTGCTCCTTCTTCTGAGTCGCAGATGGTCTTCCTTGTGCATCACCACTGTTTATTGTTTTGTTGTCCTTAATTTTTTTACATTTATTCTATTTTCGTTTTTTTTCAGCAGTAGTAAAAAAAAATCTCCATAATTGCTGCACCCTTATTTTCTTTATTAAAAAAAAACTATAATAAAACGGTTTATAGTGCACCAAAGCACAAAAGTATTGCACCCAAGCACCATATTCCCCTCCCACATTCTATAATAAAGAGTTATAAAAATCCCCCCAAAAAATCCCTAACATGTCTGGAAGGCCAACAAGAAGAGGCAGATGCTCACAGGCCACTAAAAGAGGGCAAGCAGCCTCTGTGTCTAGATTGAAAAGTGGTGGTCGCGGACATGGTGCAACCTCTGCAGGCAGGGAAAACATGTCCTTTTTTTACGCTGCGGGCTGTGATATTGAGCCACAATATGCAAAAATGTTGATGGAGTGGATAACTAAGCTGCCCTCATCCTCCTCATCCTCTGTCACCCAGGCTCATACTAGAGTGCCTTCTATCGCAGCTGCCAAAGCGGCCTATTCCACTGACTCCTTGTCCACAGCTATTCCTTCTGTAGCCCCACCATCATGCATGGAGGAGTCTCCTGAATTATTCAGTCATAGTGTCGGTTACATGCTGCTGGAGGATGTGCAGCAATTTGAATGCTCTGATGTTGGTTCCCAGGTTGAGGAAGGGAGGAGATGATGAATTCACTGACTGTACTTGGGTGCCTGAGCGAAGAGAGGAGGAAAGTGGAGAGGAGGCAGGATGTCCTCCAGGGACCGGCTTAAGGGCAGCCACCCTATTGCATCACACCACAGAGCTCCACAGGGGCAGCACGTTGCTGACTCCCCTCTGACTTCCAAAAGTTCATTGGTGTGGGCTTTTTTTAACACATGTGCTGCAGACCGCAGCGTTGCTGTTTGCAATCTCTGTCTAAGGTGGATCAAGCATGGCCAGAACACCAGTCACTTGGGCACGATATGTTTGAAAAGACATATGACGACCTGCCATGCAGTCCATTGGCAACAGCACCTGAAAGACCTACATCATAAAAAAATGCAGACTTCTCCTTGCTCCTCATCTGGAATCTATACCCCTGCTATACCTCTAGTCTTCTCAAAAACCCCCATAAAGAAAAATGATGGTATAGCACAGATACTTGCACCCAATCTGATAGCAGTACACCACCTGTTAATTTCACCAGGTAAATTTCACTGTCCCAGCCATCCACATGCTCAGTGTCTAAATGCTAGCTTGGACAAATTGCTGCCTTTTCATTTGGAAGACTCTTCCCCTTTCATGAATTTGCAGAATGTGCTGTACCACAATGGCAGGTTCCAAAAATAAATTTATTTTGACATAAGGCTATTCCAGCTCTGTACTGTCATGTGGAAGGCAATGTTTTGACTTTGTTGGACGGGGCGGTCAGCAGCAAGGTTCACAGTACTGCTGACTCATGGTCCAGCAGGCATGGTCAGGGACATTACATTTCCTTCACGGCATACTGGGTAACTCTGCTGGCAGCTGGGAAGGATGCAGGACAGTGTTCAGTGCTGGAGCTTGTTCCGCCACCATGCCTCCAAAAAGCTGGTGGTGATTCTGTCACATCTGTCTGCTCCACCCCCTCTTCTTCTTCCTCTATGGCCTCTTCTGCAGATTTGTGAACCAGCAATCCTCCTTAAGCATTCAAGGGGCTACGCAAGCAGACGGGCTAAAAGATGCCATGTGGTGCTTCAGTTGGTCTGTATAAGGGACAGGAGTCACACCAGGGCAGAGATTCTGTCAGCTCTGTAGGGGCAGGTCAGAGGTGGTTGACATCACTAGGGATGGGCCGAACGGACCCCTGTTCAGTTCACACCAGGACTTCTGAACACCGCAAACGTTCGGGCCCGAACACTGCACCCCATTAAAGTCAATGAGACCCGAACGTTAAATATGAAAAGTGCCCATTTTGAAGGCTTAAATGCAAGTAATTAGGCATACAATGGTTATAGGGGTCCGGGTTGTGCCCTGGGGGACATGGATCAATAAAAAATTGTGAAAAACGTCAATGAGCAGTGATTTTTGGATTTTTAAAGTGAAAAATTCCTTCCAATATAGTGCCAGGGGGGTCTCCTTAGTCTAACTGTAAAGTGGCAGATCTGTATCATGTTTAGAATCTGCTACAACAATATTTGAATTTATAAAGGCAAAAAAAATGACTTTTTTTGCAAGCTGCCTTTATTTTGCTCAGCAACAGCTGGGGAGCCAGTGTGTATGATGAGGCCACAATGTAGTGCACTGGGAACAAGATTAGAGTTTTTTGGATACATTCTGGTGTCACTTTGACCTTGGATAGAAGTAACGGGTGCATTAAAATTGTTTTTTGGGTGTCGTGGCGCCTTCCCACCATAACCCTATAGAGATAATCTTGATGAAAGCAAGAACTTGCCTTGCTGTAAAAATTGCAATAATATGCACCTGTCAAACAAGTGCAGAAAAATTGGTCTTTGGGTGTCGGTGGTGCCTTCCCACCATAACCTTATAGAGGTACTCTTGATGCAAACAAGAATTTGCCTTGCTGTAAAAAATTGCAATGATATGCACCTGTCAAACAGGTGCAGAAAAATTGGTCTTTGGGTGTCGGTGGTGCCTTCCCCCCATAACCTTATAGAGGTACTCTTGATGCAAGCAAGAATTTGCCTTGCTGTAAAAAATTGCAATGATATGCACCTGTCAGACAGGTGCAGAAAAATTGGTCTTTGGGTGTTAATTGTGCCCATGAAACCTATACCAAAAAGATTCTTCCAGATGAAATTATTGAACACCCTCAAAGCTAGGCAGCCTCGAAGTCCTGCAGAGATTCCACATCCCAAAAAAACGTAATCAGTGACATCGACATCAGGGGCTTCATAGCTGGTAATCCAGGACTGATTCATTTTTATAAAAGTCTGTGGACAGACACGTTCTATGATCAGTACGAAACCTCCTGCAGCACTGAATGCCCGTTCTGAAAGCACACTGGATGCAGGGCAGCCCAACAACTCAATAGCATACTGGGCAAGTTCTGGTCAGTGGTCTATTCTCATGACCCAGTAAGCCAGTGGATCGTCAGCTGGAAAGCTCTCCATCTCTGTTTTGGCCCCAAGGTAATCGTCCACCATGTGATGCATACGCTGCCCATTGGATGTGAAAGCTGATAGCCCTGGGTGGCGAGGACTAAAAAAATTCTGAAATGCCTCACTTAGGCGGATGCCTTCTCCAACCCTCCTTTCTCGACCAACGGAAGACTCAAAACTACGTTTTTCACCACGCTGTAACCTACTAGAGTCAGAAAAAATGTTCAATAAAATCATCTTTAATGTGTCCTCAAGATATTTTATCCTCTGCACTCTCTGTGGGGATGGGATGAGTTCTTCCCCTTATAACGGTGGTCAAGGAGGGTTGCCAACCAGTAATCATCCTTCTCCTTTATGCCACGTATTCTTGGGTTGTTTCGCAGGCTTTGAAACATGAGGTTGCCCATGCATCTTAAATTTGCAGAGGCTTGAGAAGCAGACTCCTCGGGGTCACTCAAGATGACAGCATCTGGAACTTCCTCCTCCCAGCCACGTACTACTCCCAAGGGTCCTGGGGTTGGAAAGCCATCACTTACAGATTGACGCATGTCTTCCTCTTCTTCAAAGCCTATGAAAGTGCCAGAATCCTCCTCCTCATCGTCCTCCCCTCTCTCCTCTTGTGTGTTCTGTGACATAGGAATGATGGTGTCTGCATAAAGTGGGCCTTGAGAGGAAAGGAAGTCCTCCTCTTCCTCCTACTGCTCTGCCTCCAGTGCCCTGTCCATAATGCCAAGCAGAGTCTGTTCCAGCAGGAATACAACAGGGATTATGTCCTGATGCATGCACTGTCACTGCTCACCATCCTTGTGGCCTCCTCAAATGGTGACAATAAAGTGCATACATCCTTAATGATGAGCCATTGGCATGGGGAAAAAAGCCTAGGTGGCCTGAGCCTGTGGTCGTGCCGTACTGACACAAGTACTCGTTAATGGCCCTCTGCTGCATGCATAGCCGCTGCAGCATTCCCAAAGTTGAGTTCCACCTGGTGGGCATGTCACAAATCAGGCAGTTTACGGGCAGGTGGAATTCCTTCTGAATTTTAGCCAACCGAGCACTGGCTGTGTATGACCACCTGAAATGGCTGCAGACTCTTCTGGCCTGCTTTAGCATACCTTGCAACCCTGGGTACGTACTTAGGAAACACTGCACTACCAAATTGAGGACATATGCCAGGCATGGCACATGTGTCAACTTTCCCTGTCTAAGAGCGGACAGGAGGTTTGAGCCATTATTGGACACCACCATTCCTGGCTCCAGCAGGTGTGGTGTGAACCACCTCTGAGCCTGTCCTTGCAGAGCTGCAAGAATCTCTGCTCTGGTGTGGTTCCTGCCCCCTAAACACACCAGCTGAAGCACTGCATGGCACCTTTTAGCCTGGCTCTGGGAAAAGCCCTTTGAACGCTTAGGGGGTACCTGATGTTCATAGGACAATTCTGCACAGGAGGGCATGGAGGTGGTGGAGGAGGAGGAGGAGGGGGTAGAGCTCACGGGTCTGGCATTATCACCACCAGCTGTATGGAGACATGGGGGCACAACAAGCTGCACCACTGAGCCCTGTCCTGTATCCTTTTGAGTTGCAAGCAACGTTACCCAGTGTGCTGTGAACAAAATATATTGTCCCTGCCCATGCTTGCTGGACCACGTGTCAGCAGTAAGTTGGATTTTACAGCTGACTGCCTTGCCCAACGATGGCAGAACATTCCCTTCCACGTGATGGTAGAGAGATGGGACGGCCTTACGCGAAAAGTAGTATCGACTGGGAACCTGCCGTTGTGGTACAGCACATTGTGTGAATTCAAGGAAGGGGCAGAATCCACCAGGCTGAAAGGCAGAAGTTGGAGAGCCAACAGCTTTGACAAACTTGCATTCAGGTGCTGGGCATGTGGGTGGCAGGGACTATATTTTTTTTTTCCGCTGCAGAAGATGGGGCAGAGAAATTTGCCGGCTACAGTCTACAGCTGGTGGTGTGCTGCTGGTAGATGAGCTGCTAGGACCTTGGACACCTTGTGCTATACCATCATCCCTGTCAGTGGAGGCTGCTGAAAGTTAATGACTCGGTATCGCAGAGGCAGACTGAAGTGGGTAAGGAGGAGGAGGAGATTTGAGCCCCTTTTGTGTGGCTTTTAGATGCTCTTGCCAACAGGCTGAGTGGTTGGACGTTAAATGCCTTGTTAGGCATGTGGTACCCAAATGGTTGGTGTATTTGCCACATTTGATGTGCCTGTGACACAGTTTGCAGATAGCAACAGTGTGATCTGCTGCAGATGTGCTGAAAAAGGCCCAGACAGTTGAGCTGTGGGGAGTGGGCCGGGAGATAACAGCTGCAGAATGTGATGGAATAGGGTGGCTGCTCTCTACTCTTTCTTGATGCCGACCTCCTTGGTGTTGTGCCGCCTCACCTTCAGTTTCCTCCTCTGCTCTATCTGGCACCCAAGTCGCATCAGTGACCTCATCATCATCATCTCCATCTCCTCCATCTTCATCATTATTCACTTGAGACAACTTGGCAATACGCTGTGGCTTGGGGAACATGAATGCCAATATGTCTACCAGTGTTCCTCCCTCTCTCTAGGCTCATGTTCCTGTCATTCTCAACCTCAGGACCAACATCTGAATCCAGTATTGTCTGGGCATCATCAAGGAGGCAAGTGGCTGACGCTGTGGTCAAATAACTCAGCCTACTCCTCAATGGCTGATGTTACAGCTATGTTAGGAATAGATGTGGACAAGGAGGCAGGTTTATCCACTTTGGCAACCGCATGGGACTGCACACTTGTCTCTGCTTGTGTGACAGAGGATGAGGAGGATGAGGTAGGTTTAGTAAGCCAGTCCACCACCTCCACGGCATGCTGTGGCTGGCTAGCATGGGCAAACTCACTAAACAGAGGAAATGATGCCCTGCCTGAGGACTGACCACCATGTCCACCTTTGCCTGTGGACACATTTGTTGCTGGCCCCCTTACAGTGCCAAGGGAATGTCTGCCTCTCCTTGTTGTTCTCTCAGACATTATTGGGAGGGAGGGGGCAGTGCTTATAAGCAAATGTAAAGAAGAAGTTGAAATCTGTACATAGATGCACTTTAAGCAATGTAAAGAGGTGTTTGGTGCCCTTTAATTTGAGCACTCACACTACACAGACACACTCCACGGATACAATATAATATATTGTGCCAAACGTACAGTGATGCACAGAACTATATGGCGTTAGACTGGCAGTAATGCACACAGAAGTATATGGCGTTAAACTGTCAGTAACGCATGCAAAACAATATGGCGTTAAACTGGCAGTAACGCATGCAAAACGATATGGCGTTAAACTGCCAGTAACGCATGCAAAACTATATGGCATTAAACAGGCAGTAACACACGCAAAACTATATGACATTAAATTGGCAGTAACGCACGCAAAACTATATGGCGTTGAACAGGCAGTAATGCACGCAATACGATATGGCGTTAAACTGGCAGTAACGCATGCAAAACTATATGACGTTAAACTGGCAGTAATGCACGCAAAATGATATGGCATTAAACTGACAGTAACGCACAAAACTATATGGCGTTAAAACTTGTAGTAACGCACACAGAACTATATGGCATTAAACTGGCAGTAACACACGCAAAGCTATATGGCGTTAAACAGGCAGTAACGCATGCAAAATTATATGGTGTTAAACAGGCAGTAACGCACGCAAAATTATATGGCGTTAAACTGGCAGTAACGCACGCAAAATAATATGGCGTTAAACTGGCAGTAACACATGCAAAACTATATGGCGTTAAACTGGCAGTAACGTACGCAATACGATATGGCCAGTACAATATGCTCAGGCCTAACTGTTCACCTATCCCTAGACATCACGACAGCTTGAGCCAGGAATGGTATTATGCAACAATGGCACCAACCTTCTGAAGCTTCATTCGGTCAGAGGAAGAGTGGTGGAGAAGGCAGCTGGCTGACCGTTGCACAATTCTTTATTCCTCAGTGCCCAGGGCTGTTTTAGCACCATTGGCAGTGTCTGCATCATATGGTGCAGGATAATCTAGGGGCAAGAGGAGACTTGGAGACCTTTCCAACTGAGCATCCACTGGGTTATTGTGTCTTAAGGATGGACCACTGGCTAGAACTTGCTCAATATGCAATCGAGCTACTGGCCTGTCCTGCATCCAGCCTGCTTTCCAAATGGACATTCAGTGCTGCTGGAGGGTTTGTGATGACTAAAATAGTGTGCCTGTCCACAGACTCTGTTGATAGGCTGACATTTATCAAAATGAATCAGTCCTGGATCAACAGCAGTTATCAGGCCCCTGATGCTGATGTAACTGATTGAATTAGCTAGGGATCTGTGATCCCTCAAAGACTGCCTATGTCTTAATTTTTTTAAAATTTTTTTGGCAGTGACGTGATTGACAGTGGATACATTGATGGACACTATTTTTTATTTTTTAATAAAGTACTTGTTAAAAACTGTATACTGTGTTTCTTACTTTTGTACACTTTTTTGGGGAATGGGTAGGGGTACAATGTACCCAATATCCATTTACACGGGGGGGCTCATATTCCAATAAGCCCTCCACCCACAGACCCTGACAACCACAGCCCAGGGTTTTCAGGAAAAGGTAGAAACAGAAAGAATCGCGCTAATCTAAAAATAAAAATTAAATATAAAAGTATGTGACAAAATAATGAGTGAGCCTAATCGCAGAATGCAAAATAGACTAAATACAATAAATAAATAATGATCTCAGTGTATGGTGACATCTATTGTTGACCACCCGTGCAAAATAAAAGTCCATGTAAACAAGTATTCATCCACTCCATGAAAATGCGATCCACCACCAGGAATAGAATGGTTTACTCTTTATTGGAAGGCCACGATCATCCACCACAGAGGATCATAGCTAGCAAAACAGCTGAGACTTTAACCTTGCATCAATAATGGTCTGCGGGGTCTTCAAATCATCGCATGGTGTAGACCGACTCGTGAGAGAAGTATACCATGTAACAAAGATGAAACTCCAATATTGTAAAATCTTTTTAAACTTTAATAGAATCACATAGAAAAACACTTACAATAACGCGTGATAAGATAAGCGTTAGGTCCGGTATGTTGGCCGGACAGACTCGGACAGACCCGTTCTACTGGAGATGCGAGCACAGACTGGAGGTGACGTCAGCGTGTCGCCCTACTCCGCCCTACACATTTTGTGACAAGATCACGTCATCCAGGGGCACGCCATTTTTAAAAAAATGAAATCCATACCAGACCTGGTATGGACTGGGGGAGACCCCACACCACTTTTTTCATTTTTTGTAATCTGTATTGCCGGGAGACGGCAATAAATTATACGTTTACTTTCAAAATGGGGTCATTTTTTGGATGGTGTTTCCATTGTCCTGGTGCTCCAGGGCCTTCAAAAATGTAAAAGATAGTCAAGAATTTATATGTGAAATTTATGCTCCTAGAACCCCTGATGGTGCTCCTTGCATGTTGGGCCTCTCTATGTGGGCAGGCTGTGAAAAAGTCTCACACATGTGGTATCGCCATACTCGGGAGATGTACCTGTAGTAGAATGTATTTTGGGGTGTAGTTGCAAGTATGCATATGCTATGTGTGAGAAATAACTTGTTATTATGACAATTTTGTAAAAAAAAAGAAAAAAATTCTTAATTTTGCAAAGAATTGTGGGAAACAATTACAACTTCAAAAAACTCTGCCTCCTACTAAATACTTCAGACTTTCTGCTTTCCAAAAAGGGGTTATTTGGGGGGTATTTGTACTTTCCTGACATTTCAGGGCCTCAAGAAATTTCAATAGGCCATCAGTACATCAGGTGGGATTAATTCTCAGCGATTGGCATGATAGCTTGTAGACTCTATAACTTTCCCAAAGACTAAATAATGTACACTGATTTGTGTCATTTTTACCAAAGATATGTAGCAGTATAACTTTTGGCCAAAATTTTGAAGAACAATTACTAATTGTATAACAGAAACAAAGAAAAATGCATTTTTTAATAAAATTTGCAGTCTTTTTTCATTTATAGCGCAAAAAATAAAAAAACTCAGTGGTGATTAAATACCACCACTAAGTATTTAGCATACCGAGTGTTTTGAACATGTGATTTTTTCCACAAGTTTTTGAAAAATGTGGAAAGAAAATGAAATTGCATTTTTTTACAGTTGTCCATTTATAAGATATTTCTAACATAGCATCTACATAGCAAAAATGAAACCCCAAAATACATTCTGCTACTCCTCCTGAGTATTGGGATACCATATGTGTGAGACTTTTCCACAGCCTGGCCACATACAGAGGCCCAACATTCAGGGAGCATCGTCAGGTGTTGGGACATACATTTCAAATCTAATTTGACTACCTATTACACTTTTGTGAGGCACTGTAGTGGCACTGATGGGCACTGTAGTGGCATGCATGTGGCACGGATGAACACTTATATGGCATGGATGTGGCACGGGTGAGTACTGATGTGGCACGGATGAGAACTGATGTGGCATGGATGTGGCACGGATGAGAACTGATGTGGCATGGATGTGGCACGGATGAGAACTGATGTGGCATGGATGTGGCACGGATGAGCACTGATGTGGCATGCATGTGGCATAGATGATCACTGATGTGCCATTGATGTGGCACAGATGAGCCCTAATGTGGCATGGATGTGGCACGGAGGATCATTGATGTGGCACGGATGAGCCACAGATGAGCATGAATGAGCCATGAATGGGGATGGATGAGCCATGGATGGGGATGGATCAGTCATGGATAGGCACAGATCAGCACTGTGGGAACTTTAGATCTAGCCCACAGCGCTGCTGCACCCGCTCCCTCCTCTCCTCACACACTGTACTGATCGGTGTGAGGAGAGGGGAGGAGTTGAACCGGACATGCGCCGGTTTGTTGACATCTGATCGCTCTATCATTGAACGGGGCGATCACGTGGTAAAGGGTCACTGTCATTGGCCCTTTACCCCGATCGATGACGTACCGGGTCTGGAAGAGGGGAGCAGGGGAGCGTGATTCTGGGAGGATGTCATTGCATGCCCTCCCAGAAGTTATCCGACCGTGCTGTAGCCAGGCTATGGCCTGGTTGGAAGTGATTAAAATCACTGCTCCTTTAACTGCTTGCTGACCAGCCGCCATCATTATGCTGCAGAAGGTGGGCTTTCCTGGGCGAATCGCCGTGGGTGTATGTCGGTCGCTTTAAGAGCTCTAGGGGGCGCACGCGACAGTGGTACAACACCGGAGCCGATGCATGTGGCCGGTGGTTGCGATGTCCGCCGGCTACCCGCGATTGCTCCTCACAGAGCCAGTATGGGGATCTGTCAATGTAACCAGACAGATCCCCATTCTCTCAGGGAAGTAGAGAGAGATCTGCTGTTCCTAGTAAACAGGAACAGCAATCTCTCTCTACTCCCAGTCAGTCCCATCCCCCCACAGTTAGAAACACCTCCCTAGGACACACATAACTCCTTGATCGCCCCCTAGTGTTAACCCCTTCCTTGCCAGTGACATTTATACAGTAATCAGTGCCTATTTTTAGCTCTGATCACTGTATAAATGTCAGTGGTCTCAAAAAAGTAGGGTTTGCATGTTCGCTAGAACTTTTTGCCTGTTGGAGATGTTGGCACGAACCGAACTGGGGGGGTGTAAAAAAAAAAAAAAGGAGAACATAAAAGCATAAGAAAAATGCTTTTCTCGCAATTATCTCACAATTCCACCCACATAGCCCCTACAACATTTTTGGATAATAATATGTTATACTCTATAAAATAACATTGAGTATAGATGCACAGTATAACATTAATAAAAAATCAGTTTTCTGCATGTTTAATGATTACAATCAAACTGAATTCATTGCTTTATTACAATAAGCAAATTGTAACATAATGTATTTTATCCTTGTCTCTTTGCTTGCACATCTAATTAAATATTACAATTCCTCCTATATCTCACGGCGTCAGGTCATTACTCTTGCACATGTATTATTCTGTGCCATCTAATGCATCAGATGTGGTTAGGCGGAGCCAAAATTAGAGACTCCAGTCAATTTTCCTAAACTTTGCTGAACATATGTTGGTAACCTCTAACCTCTATGTACAGAACGGTTGGAGGTCCATTTATGTGCTTTTAACACGAATGATCATTTTATTTGATGTTTGGGGTACTACCATTTAATGCCAAAGCAAGTGCATTTTCCAAAAGTGTGGCAAAGCATGTGTTTTCTGTGCAGTTTGAAAACGTGCAAATGTTAAAGGAGCCTCATTGTTCTTGTATAAACAAACCAATTTCACTTTCAGGCTCCATTCACATCTACATTTGACTTCATTGATTTGTTTTTGTAATTTAATGTAATGTATTTTATTTTATTTACTTTTTTTTGCTTTGTTTTTATCTTTGTAAGGCCCCTTTCACATGGGCACCTCAGTGCAGCGGATTCTGCTTACTCAGCAGGGGATCACTCTGCTGATCCCCGCTGAGCAGGCGGATGACAGGTCCTGTCCACTCCACTGTAAAGAAGTGGACACAGGCCCGCTCACTTCTATGGGGTAATTGGATGAAAACAGACTGCCTGTCCGCTGCCACCCAATCCCATTTGATCCGATCTGCCAGGCGGATGGGAAAAAGGACCACCATTCATCTGGTTTTTGTGGGCAGGATCAGATTGGATCGCGGTGGGTATCAGCCGACATGTGTCCGTTGACATCCGCGGCTCAATAGAGAAGACTGCAGGGTCTCATCAGGTCCGCCTGAAAAACTGACAGGCAGACCTGATCGAACAGCCCGTGTGAAAGGTCCCTTAGGTGACCTTGGGTGTTCTGAAAGGCTCCTAAAAATAAAATGTATTATTATTTATTACTATTATCTAGAATAGTGGGAGCACATGCTTTTGGCTTGTTTTTCCCAGGGCACGCATTGGGAGGTCTCTTAATTTAAATGGCTACCCTACACGTGGCAAAGTAGCTCATGGGACATTTTGCCATGTTGCGGTTTGCACGTTTTTTACTGTGCATTTTGCTGCGTTTGTCAGTCGTTTTTCACACAACAAAATGTGTAATTGCTTCTGTGTGTGGGGTGCCGGTAACATTTAATGATACAGAAAGCGTGACTAGTTCATTTTAGGTTTATAAAGGTGGCCATACGGTATACAATCTGATTGTACAATCTCCTTTAGATATAATAGGTATAGATAAAACATAGATATAATAGGAGGACAACACCTATCTATCCAATCACTTTGTATCCAGTCAGGCAGGCCCTTGCATTACATAGTTGATGGCAGATCTAAAAGAAATTGCACATTGTATAGTGTATGATGAGCTTTACAGACCTCCACAGACACAAGTCTCCTGTTTTCAATACTACAGGTCTGTTCCACAGGCTGTTATTGCTCAGCTCCTTCACACTCTGCCAAATGAACAATCTATTCGAGAAGATGGTAGCATACAAAAAAAGGAAGAGCCTGGCTGTGTATTTAGTGAGAACAGAGCTGTCAGGAAGGGCATGCCAGCAGACAAGATGACTCCTTGCAGATTCCTCTGCATCATCGCAGGCCAGTTCATGGCCCTTCACATGTACTAAGGAAATGTGCATGCGCTCAAGCATGCATGCATGTGTATCTGTGTACTCGTGCACCTGTGACAGATGATGGCTCCAAATGAGCTATTTAAACTGAGCCAGTGCTCTGTTTTAGTGCTGTCTTGTCTACAGCGTTCTGTGTGTCCTGAGACCCTGTAATTCTGCATCTGATTCCAATTACTGACCTGGCTTGTCCTGACTATACTTTGAACTCTCCTGCACTGGCTTCAGCTTGTCTCCTGACCACCATGCCTGTCTGCTCCTATCGCTGCTGTTCTTCTGCCACCGACCCTGACTGGCACCCTTACTCTCCTCCTGCCTTTGCATCTGTACCTAATCCGTTTGCCAGTGTATGATCCGGCTTACCTGACTCTGCTACCTATTGCTGCTGGCACCTGCTTACCTCCCATCAGTGAATGCTTAGCTCCTGCCTGCTATAAGCTTATGCCTCATCTGTCTACTATTGCCAGTACAAGCCTGCTTTCTGCCTGCTGCTCACCGGCTGCTACCCAGCTCATCTGCTTCACCACTGAAGACTAATGCTCCGTACACACGGTCGGATTTTCCGACGGAAAATGTGTGATAGGACCTTGTTGTCGGAAATTCCGACTGTGTGTAGGCTCCATCACACATTTTCCATCAGATTTTCCGACCCACAAAGTTTGAGAGCAGGATATAAAATTTTCCGACAACAAAATTCATTGTCGGAAATTCCGATCGTGTGTACACAAATCCGACGGACAAAGTGCCACGCATGCTCAGAATAAATAAAGGGATGAAAGCTATTGGCCACTGCCCCGCTTATAGTCCCGACGTACGTGCTTTATGTTACAGCGTTTAGAACGATCGGATTTTCCGACAACTTTGTGTGACCGTGTGTATGGAAGAAAAGTTTGAGCCAACATCCGTCGGAAAAAATCCTAGGATTTTGTTGTCGGAATGTCCGAACAAAGTCCGACCGTGTGTACAGGGCATTACTCTGCCTGGTGTGGATACCAGCCCTATTGCTAGCAAGACTTAAAGGCGCTCGTGCCACTCTGCACGCCTGTGCCTCCTGTTCACTCTATCAGGGGCCCTGAGTCAGTGGTGTAAGAGAGGTCTTCCTCATATCAGGCTCTTCCTTTTTTTTTTTTCCAATAAGGCATGAAGGAAAGCCCCAATTACCGTATTTATCGACGTATAACACACACAGGCATATAACACACACCCCAATTTTAAGAGGGAAGTTTAGGGATTTTTTTTCTCAAATCCCCTTTACAGTACACAGCCCCCTCCCCATGCACAGTACACAGCCCCCCATCCAGTAAACAGCCCCCCCCTGCACAGTACACAGACCCCATCCAGTATACAGCCCTCTTCCCCCTTCACAGTACACAGACCCCATCCAGTATACAGCCCTCTTCCCCCTTCACAGTACACAGCCCCCCATCCATTACACAGCCCCCATCCAGTATACAGCCCCCCTCCCCCTGCACAGTACACAGCCCCCCATCCAGTACACAGCCCCCATCCAGTATGCATCCCCCTCCCCCTGCACAGTACACAGCCCCCCATCCAGTACACAGCCCCCCATCCAGTATACAGCCCCCTCCCCCTGCACAGTACACAGAACCCCCATCCAGTACACAGCCCAGTGCACACCCAGATGACCCCCTGTCTCCTGGGACAGCACTGCCAGCATACTCTACAGTTAAGAAAACATCACTGCCAACCCCTTCGACAGCTGCTCCTGTGTCACTCTCATTGTAAAACAAAGCTTCCATATACCTCAATAGTTCCATTTTTTTCACTGAGCTGGTCACATGACTGCTCTCCTCTGACATTACATAGATGATCATGTGACTGCCCTCCTCCTCAAATCTATTTACAAGCTTTGTTTTACACTGACACAGGTGAAGTAGTGTAGGAGAAGGGACTGGCAAGGGATTTTTTTCTCAACTTTAGACTATGCAGGGAGCGCTTTCCCAGAGCCAGGAGAGGCGGGGCGACTGGCCTGGCACCCCTCCAATGGGTGGTTCCCAGAGCGGATCGCCCGTAAAACATATTATCGGTGTATAACACGCAGGCACTGTTTACCCTCTGTTTTCAGGGAAAAAAGTGCGTGTTATATGCCGATAAATACAATATATTCAATAATTGCATCTGCCCCAGCAATGGTTTCAGGGACTTACTTCACGCCAAAGCTTTAGGGGATAAGTCTGTAAAGATTTGGAGGGTGGATTCTTCCAGTTTTATAGGAGGTGCGTTCTGCACCACATCTCTTGGTGTCTCATACAGTGAAATCGCCTTATCCTGTGCTTTCTGTCCAATTTTAGGGGTTCAGGTATTGGCCTGACCATTATTGGATTAAACACTTGTCTCATAGTAGACATTAAATCTTCTTATTGAACTTTCTCCGATATTCCATGGATCTCTAGATTATTCCATCTATTGCGGTTCTCTTGATCTTCAATTTTATACAGTATCTGTCTTTGCTTTTGCTGGATGCTTCTTATTGGATCTCTGAGATTATCTATGGTTTATGCGTGTTTGTCCAGCCTTTCCTCTGTTTACACTACCCTGGATAATATCTGCCCCAGGTCTTCACATATCACCACCATATCCATCTTAAATGATAGTTCTAATCTGGTAAATATGTCAGCTATTTCCATTTTAGTGGGTAACATAGCAGTTGGCATTTGCTCTGCTATATCCATACTATCTGGGATCGCTGCTACTTCCATCATTTCTTCTGCTGATTCAATGGAATTTGACAGTGCTATTGCACCCTCAGAATGTTAGGACCTAGGCTTGAACCTGGGAACTCTGCTGTGTCTTGTCTTGAATCTTGTTTACCTAGAACCTTGAACTCTTGCTCCTCCCATGAACTTCCTGATTTAAGCCACACCTCTGCACTTCCTGGTGGCCAGAATATTGTGCCTTCACCAGCCAATATCTTGCTCCTGTCTTTCCTGCTGCCGACCGTATCTTCGCTACTATTCGTTACCGACATTTGGCTTGTTCCTCGACTACGCTTCTGCTGAATCCCAACCTGCAACTATTTGTCACCGACTTTTGGCTTGTTTCTCAACTATGCTTCTGCTTGATCCCTACCTGCTATATCTGCTATACCAGACCCTGGCTTGCTCACCTCCTGGTGGGGCTATCCTGAGGACCGCGACCTGGTATTAACATGCAGCAAAGCCCATCTCCACCATCAGGAGCTCTGGTAAATACCGGTTAGCACTTAGACATCAGCTCAGGTGAACCCGTGTAATCAGCCAGGGTGACCTGTGTGAATACCTGCTCTGCTGCTATAGCTACTGGCCTCTGAGCCTGACTCCAGACTGTGACAGAATATTCTGGACCAAAACATAGAGATTGTTGTAGCAGCTGCTGTGGCTCCTCTCAGGGTGCAAATAGCCGAGTTGCAGATGTTTGGTGTTAACTACCAGGAAAAATTTTCTGAATGACAAATTTAAGTGAAAGGGCTACAAGAGGACATCCTTGATCTGCAAAAACAATTGCAGGACTTTCGTGCCCGAGATACTTCTGCCGTAGATACTAATGCACGAATGCCCCTACCATTTAAGTTTAACGGAGACCACCTCCATTATAGAGGGTTCTTTAATCAATGTCGTATAAACTTTCAGACGCAACCTGGTGCATTAATTCTGACAAGAAATAGGTGCTGTTTATTATCAACCTCCTGACTGAGGAAGCCTTAGCCTGGGCCTATGTGGAGAAAGATGATGTCGTCCTGGATGATTTCAATTCTTTTGCGACTGCGATGAACTAAGTTTTTGATGATCCTAACCGCTGTGCTACTGCTGAGGCAAAATTGCACAATTTACATCAGGGTAGACGTTCTGTTGCAGAGTACACAACTGAATTCCGATGTTGGATCTCATTTAAATAAGAATCTGTTTTGATTTCTTTCATTCGTTTTCTTAAAAGTGAATCAAGTTGTTTGAATATTTTGTGCTACAAAGTTAATAGAAATTGTACGATCAGATTAAACTGACTAATGTTTAGGAACTGTGTCTCTTTTAAGAACTTTTAAGAACTTTGAAAGATAATCCAAATCAGTTTGGTGATAGTCAGAATAATCAGTATAGCTGAAACTTTTTTTTTTTTTACAGTAGGTCAAAAGTATAAACTGACGCATGATGAAATACCTCCAACTATACCAAGTATTTATATTTTTAACAGTGTCCCCATACTGTTCTAGCAAGAATATGTGGAAGTAATTTCTTAGTATTTAAGAATGCCATACTATACTTGACCCTCATAAAGCTAGAAACTGGGACTTTTACTCTGAATACACAGTGTACAGCAGAAATAGGTTATCAATTATTAAGCTCATTTGAAACTTACCAAATTACTTTTCCCAGCTTTCTAATACATTGTAACTGTGTTAGGGAACTTTGTTTTTGACAGCCTGCCTTATTGTCTACAGCTCAGCATCTATGAGTTGATGTGCTAAGACTAAGATGAAGAACATAATTAAGAGAATGTATGATGGCTGGTTGTAGGTTTTAGATTAATTAGCCACATGCCAATATTTTTATCAATATCCGATTAACAAATGACACATTGCGCAAGGAGAGGTATTGATTCATGAGCTGTCTGTACATAAACTGAAGCTGCTTTGCTAAATGAGAAATCTGACAAAATAATAGCTTCTGAACACTTTCCATCTTGATAAAAAACATAAAAGTCAGCCAACATATACTTCATTTTGAAATAGTGCCATTTTATTTATTAGATTTTTGCCTGTGAAAGAGAAGTATTTAATTCACGAATAATTAATGTTAGCATAATAACTGATCATGTAGCTGAGAATCATAATATTTAACTCTGTGACAGTGGGATTCAAAAAGTCTTTGCTGAAAAATTAAGAAATATTGCAATTTATTTCACTAATGATTTTTCTACTCTTAATAATTTTTTCTTTCCTTTTCACTGCCATATATGGATTGTCTTATTCAGCCATTTCAGTAGGTAGTGCTTACAAAACTACAGTAAACTCTATAGTGCTGATTTATGAAAACTGCCCTGAGGAGAAGTGGGAGTGTTGTTGGAAAAATATTTTTTTTATTTTAGGATTTATTTTACCAAAGTAGATTTTGAATTAGGCTACACCTGATTGGTTACTATGAGCAACTGTTTGATTTTTTCCAAATCTTTTTTTTTCATAAAAGAACCCACTTGAATGTCTCTTATTAACAATGAAGATGAGGCGTTGGCCAAAATTAAATTCTATCTCTTCCTGCAGTGATTCAGGCAAGGTGTGGAATCAAGGTTCTCATCTTGTTTCATGGCCCCTAAGCTACATTGCTGTTTTAGGCATTAAAGTATACCCAAAGCCACTCCACTTTTTAAATGTGCCCCTCCCCTTTGCTAAAACACTGTGCAAAAATGTATCCTATGTAATCACCTGTAGGGATAAAAGATCCCAGGAAATGGTAAATACTCCAGATCTCCTGCTGGTGAAAGCCTATGGAAAGATGAGTATTATTGTAATTAAACTTTTTTCCACTTTTCCACTTTTACTTTTACTTTGTGGGGGGGGGGGGTTTAAAAAGTGGATCCTGCATCTTAGGTGCAAGGTTCAAATTAGGCATCACAAACAGGCATACACTCCTGCTAGAAGTCGTAAGAGAATGCAATATAGAACATGACTTGTTGGTGTAGGCAGTATCAAGGTATTTCAGCGCCTACCCCCAAAAAATAATAACGCTGAAAAAATTGCACAAAGAGAAATCTAATTTATGTTTATGAAATTTAAGGTGCCAATAAATGATAAAATATTTTTTTTTGTATAAAAAGCTTAACAACTTTATTAGAGATTTTCATAAAAATTGACAGTCACCACTTGCCGACCGCCAAACTGTAAATTAATGTCATGACTTTACAGTTAAATACCAGGGTTATAGAAGCAGCTAGCTGCAATAACCCCAGTATCTTTTTTTCTTTAGGCGGTCGGCTTTCTGATAAAAGTGATCCCAGCAGCAGATTCGCTGTAAGATCACTTTTATAGGCGGCGGTAGAGGTGCCCCCCACCACTTTCTGGTCGTTTCTGAGCTTACGGGAGCTGTCGGTAAGCCCGCAACTGATCTGGTGCGGCTGATGACTAGGCAAGAAATTGAGTAAAGGCAAGATAGCCCCCACTTGGCTCTTTGCCCTTGTAGGACCGGAGCGTTGTCTGACAGCACTTCCTGTTCTCTTGCAGACAGACGGGATTTTTATTAACCCCCCTGGCGGTATGATTATTTCGGATTTTAGGTGCTGAAAGCGGTACAATTATTTTGCATGGAAATTTGGCGTTTTATATTGTAGGTCTGTAAATCTTAACAATAACACACTTAAATCTGTCCAAACCAGAGTCTAGTAGATATCCCGGGTATGATAAAGTTTGAAACACAAAAACATAAATTATAATATAATAAATAAAAATAAATAATAAAAAAAATAAAAAAGAATAGTAATAAAATAAATTTCCCCACAATTCACTATCGCTCAATTCTGCAAGTGTTCTAATTTACTATCACTGTTTTCTAGCTGGTCTAGAGCCACTTTTGATGTAAAGGGACACTTTTTGGCTGCTATGGATAATCTCCAGTTTCCAGGCAGAAAGAACAGTGTATATCATGTAAAACTGCATGCAGGGCATGGGCCAAAGCACTGGGGACAAAAGGGATGTGAAATAATTTCATACAGTACTGTAATCTGTAAGATTACAGTACTGCATGTGTTATGATTTTTACTTTTTTTTTAATTTGCCGCCAGGCTCCACCCCCATGCGTTGCGACGCTCGCAGGGAACGGAGCCTGGCAAGGAGAGGCTTCGGAGGAGGACGGAGCCCTCGGACACTGCGGGTGACATTGCAGGATCCCGGGGACAAGGTAAGTAAGGAGGCACCAGGATCCTGCGATGTAATCCCGAGTGTGGCTCGGGGTTACCGCTAATGGTCCTGAATTTTAACCCCGAGCCACACTCGGGAAAACCGCCAGGGAGGTTAAAGGCAAAATGTTTTTGTTTTTTTTTACCAAAGTAAATGAGAGATCTGGGGTCTTTTTGACTCAAGATCTCTCAATAAAGAGGACCTGTCATGCATATTCCTATTACAAGGAATGTTTTCCTTCCTTGTAACAGGAATAAAAGTGATCGCAAAAAATATTAAAGGGACAGTGTAAAAAAAAAAGTAAAATAAATAAGAAAAAAAAAGTAAAGCGACCCATTCCTCCAAACGCAAAAGCGAATGCATACATAAGTTTTGCCCGCATATGTAAACTGTGTTTAATTGAAAAAGACTGCTGTGCAAATAGAGTGTGACAATGGCCACCATTTTACTCTCTAGGGTTTCTGCTAAAAATGTATACTACATATATATATATATATATATATATATATATATATATATATATATATATATATATATATATATATATATATATATGATGTTTGGGGGTTCTAAGTAATTCTCTAGCAAAAAATACAGATTTTTACTTGTAAACAACAAATGAGATCCTTTTGAAACCACTTGGTTTGTACTTTACATGATGCATGTTATTCATTAGAACATTGCCACGAGTATGTTGCTTGAAGAAATTATCTCAAAATGTTTCATCATAAATATTGTTTCTTCAGGAGATTATAACACAACATACATGATGCATCATACAGAATATAAATAAAGGAATGCAGAAAAGGACATGAAAGTATTTGAATACCAACAAATACTATATATATACAAAATATTGCAAAATCACAAAATATTTACTTAACCACTTCAGCCCCGTAAGGGTTTACCCATTTCCTGACCAAACCATTTTTGCGATACGGCACTGCGTCGCTTTAACTGACAATTGCGCGGTCATGCAACGCTTTACCCAATCAAAATTAGTGTCCTTTTTTCCACAAATAGAGCTTTCTTTTGGTGGTATTTGATCACCTCTGCGGTTTTTATTTTTTGCCCTATAAACAAAAAAATGCGTCGATTTTGAAAAAAAACTACATTTTTTACTTTCTGCTTTAAAAAATAATAAATAAAAAATGTAAAAAAACAAATGTATTCATTAGTTTAGGCCGATATGTATTCTGCTACATATTTTTGGTCAAAAAATCGCAATAAGCGTATATTAATTGGTTTGCACAAAAGTTAGACAAAATACAAAATAGGTGATAGATTTATGGCATTTTTTATTAAAAATTTTTTTTTTGCTAGTAATGTCAGTGATCAGTTATTTTTAGCGGCACTGCGCCATTGCGGCGGACAGATGAGTCACCTAACTTACATTTTTGACTTTTTTGGGAACCAGTGACATTGTTACAGTAATCAGTGCAAAAAATATGCACTGACATTGTACTAATGACACTGGCAGGGAAGAGGTTAACATCAGGGGCGATCAAGGGCTTAAATGTGTTCCCTGTTTGTGTTTTCTAACACACAGATCCATCTTCCTGCTTAGCAGAAAGTCAGGATCTGTGTGATCTCTCCTGTCAAAATGGAGATCTGCCTTGTTTACACAGGCAGATCCCCATTCTGTCACTGCGAGAAATGATTGCAGGTGGGCGGCGGACATCGAGTCTGCCAGACACGCTGATTGGCTCCCCCACTAGCCAATGGCAGCGCGCGCCCCTGCAAAAGCAAGTTCCCGAGCCCAAGTACAGCTATGGTGATTTGTGGGAATGAGCCAACCTGCAGCAGTATAATGATGGATGCTGGTCGGCAAGAGGTTAAAGTGTAATGACCAATTTCTCATAAATAATTCAGTATAAAACACAACACACATATCAAAGCAACTTTGGTCCAAACAACTGAAACACCCTGCAGAGGTCCTTAAGTGGTATATGTGAACTACAAGAGGGACACCGGGAATGGCTTTAATAAAGATATGAAAAAATCTCTGCAAAATATATAAAAGAAAGTAAAAAGGAAATAATATTAGAAGGCCAATATATTAAACTGTAATCCAGCTATACATGAATAGAGCCAAAAACTATGAAAAATATCTGGCCGTGGCCAATAAGTGAAAGGGAGAAGAGAAAACTCAACCCTGATCCCATAAGCATTGCGACAGGTCACATTCAACAACTGGGACCAGCTATAACAAGCACAGAAAAAGGAAAAAAGCTTGAAAATGGTAGCAATGAAGTAATATATTTAATAGTGTTCCAGAGAAAGGACACCAAGCTCACATGTGATCAGGATGTAATACAAAAGCTACTGGAGTTACGGACCACGTGCTCTGGAAAAATGGGTGATTGAGCATGTGCCCTAAATACCTTTACCACCCCGCCAGGATGCAGACATAAGGGAGTGTCATCCACTCATGTGCGGATCCAGTGCCAAACCCCCCTAACATCACCCATGGTCCTATTGCCTTCAGACCCATCACAAACATAATGGCAGAGCCGCTAGGAGGGACAGGGAATAGATGGCATGGGGTCAGTTCCCACCACCTAACAGAGACCAGTGAAAGGGTAACATAATGGCGACATTGACTTGTACATTGACAGTTCAAGTAATCCAAACAAAGCCGTTAGTAGCTTCCGTAACAATAAGCATACGGACACTTATAGCTATCAGACATTAGCTTGTTTGGTAGCAGGGTAGAAAACACTGCAATATCAGAAATATACAGTATATCTATTACTTCACTTAGTTTCCAAAACAGAGGATACACTGTACGAACTTTTAACCTGTAGCTATCTAAGAACCTAAACCTAGCTTAACTTGCGCAAATAGACCAAAATGTCTATCAGTTACAAATGGCTTGTAGTGCAATGAGACCTCTTTAAGAAAATACCATCAAGACTTTAAAGTGATACTAAAGTCTAATTTTTTGTGTTTAAAAATAACAAACATGTTATACTTACTTGTTCTGTGCAGTGGTTTTGCAAAGAGCAGCCCAGATCTTTCTATTCTCTTCTGCACTCCTGGCCCCTCCCTCCTGTTGAGTGCCCCCACAGCTTCCTATGGGAGCACCCGAGCCAAGCCACAGCTCCTGTGTCCATTCAGACATAGAGCCGTAGCCGGGCCCCACTCCCTCTCTCCTCATTTGCTCACTGACTTTGATTGACAGCAACAGGAGCCAATGATGCCAATGAAGAGGGAGGGTCTCAAACAGCCAAATCTCTCGTGCAACATTGCTGGATTGAGATGGGGCTCAGGTAACTATTAAGTGGGCTGAGGGGGGCTGCTGCACCCAGAAGGCTTTTTATCTTAATGCATAGAAAAATAAAAAAAATCACATAAAAAGATTAAGATTAAAAACCTTCTGCCTTTACAGCCACTTTAAGTATGCATACACTCAAAAGCATAGTAGCCTGTCTGCGATCAGGTGAAAAGGGACCAGACCGGGCACTGCCAGACAAGGATTCCATAGTCTATCAAATTTTCTGGTATCTGGATTTGGATTTTAAGACACAATGAAGTCTTTGAGACTGCTCAACATCAAGGCTGAATTCACAGAGCCGGGTCTGCTGGTACTGAGACAAAATATCACCCTTATAAATAACCATTCTCTAGGTACTACTATACTATTAATAAATAAGATATACAAACATATATACACCTCATTTTTGTAACTATTTTATTATATCTTTTCATGTGACAACACTTTGAAGAAATGACACTTTGCTATAATGTAAAGTAGTGAGTGTACAGCTTGTATAACAGTGTAAATTTGCTGTCCCCTCAAAAAAACTCAACACACAGCCATTAATATCTAAACTGCTAGCAACACAAGTGAGTACACCCCTAAGTGAAAATGTCCAAATTGGGCCAAAAGTATCAATATTTTGTGTGGCCACCATTATTTTCCAGCACTGCCTTAACCCTCTTGGACATTGAGTTTACCAGAGCTTCACAGGTTGCCACTGGAGTCCTCTTCCACTCCTCCATAATAACATCACGGAGCTGGTTGATGTTAGAGACCTTGCGCTCCTCCACCTTCCGTTTGAGGATGCCCCACAGATGCTCAATAGGCTTTAGGTCTGGAGACATGCTTGGCCAGTCCATCACCTTTACCCTCAGCTTCTTTAGCAAGGCAGTAAGTGGTCATCTTGGAGGTGTGTTTGGGGTCATTATCATGTTGGAATACTGCGGCCCAGTCTCCGAAGGGAGGGGATCATGCTCTCCTTCAGCATGTCACAGTACATGTTGGCATTCATGGTTCCCTCAATGAACTGTATCTCCCAGCACTAATGCAGCCCCAGGCCATGACACTCCCACCACCATGCTTGAAAGTGGGCAAGACACGCTTGTCTTTGTACTCCTTATCTGGTTGCCGCAACACACACTTGACACTATCTGAACCAAATAAGTTTATCTTGGTCTCATCAGACCACAGGACATGGTTCCAGTAATCCATGTCCTTAGTCTGCTTCTCTTCAGCAAACTGTTTGCGGGCTTTCTTGTGCATCATCTTTAGAAGAGTTTTCTTTCTGGGACATCAGCCATGTAGACCAATTTGATGCAGTGTGCGATGTATAGTCTGAGCACTGACAGGCTGACCCCCCCACCCCTTCAATCCCTGCAGCAAAGCTGGCAGCACTTTTACATCTATTTCCCAAAGACAACCTCTGGATATGATGCTGAGCACGTGCTCTCAACTTCTTTGGTTGACCATGGCGAGGCCTGTTCTAAATGGAACCTGTCCTGTTAAACTGCTATATGGTCTTGACCACCGTGCTGCAGCTCAGTTTTAGGGTCTTGGCAATCTTCTTATAGCCTAGGCCAGTGATGACGAACCTTGGCACCCCAGATGTTTTGAAACTACATTTTCCATAATGCTCATGCACTCTTCAGTGTAGCTGAGCATCATGGGAAATGTAGTTCGAAAACATCTGGGGTGCCAAGGTTCACCATCACTGGCCTAGGCCATCTTTATGTAAAGCAACCGTTCTTTTTTTCAGATCCTCAGAGAGTTGTTTGCCATGAGGTGCCATGTTGAACTTCCAGTGAAAAGTATGAGAGAGTGAGAGCGATAACACCAAATTTAACACACCTGCTCCCCATTCACACCTGAGACTTCATAACACTAATGAGTCACATGACACCAAGGAGGGAAAATGGCTAATTGGGCCCAATTTGGACATTTTTACTTAGGAGTGTACTCACTTTTGTTGCCAGCGGTTTAGACATTTATGGCTGTGTGTTGAGTTATTTTCAGGGGACAGCAAATTTACACTGTTATACAAGGTGTACACTCACTACTTTACATTGCAGCAAAGTGTAATTTCTTCAATGTTGTCCCATGAAAAGATATAATAAAGTATTTACAAAAATGTGAGGGGTGTACTCACTTTTGTGAGATACTGTATATATATATATATATATATATATATATATATATAGTAACTCACAAAAGTGAGTACACCCTCGCATTTTTGTGAATATTTTATTATATCTTTTCATTTGACAACATTGAAGAAATTACACTTTGCTACAATGTAAAGTAGTGGGTGTACAGCTTATATAACAGTGTATTTGCTGTCCCCTCAAAATAACTCAACACACAGCCATTCATGTCTAAAACGCTGGCAACAAAAGTGAGCACACCCCTAATGCCACGTACACACGATTGGAAATTCGGCCAGCAAAAGACCGTTAAGAGCTTTTGGTCGGAAAATGTGACCGTGTGTATGCTCCATCAGACTTTTGCTGGCCGAATTTCCACCAGCAAAAGATTGAGAGCATGTTCTCAATTTTCCCAACGGAAAAAGTTTCTATCGGAAATTCCGTTCATGTGTATGCAACTCCGACACGCAAAATAACATGCATGCTCAGAATCAAGTACGAGACAGAGCTGCTCAGCCTGGTTAAACGACTGTTCGTAATGGAGATGGCACATTCGTCACACTGCAAATTTTTAAATCTTTCAATGCAGCGCATTCTCTTCTTCTTTATAATGCTAGAAGAATGAAGTTGTTTTGCTGCTCATATTCACACAGACTTCTCACAAACTTATTTCTTTATTATTTCTTGTGATCTCCTGAATAATCTTTTTGGTTTTTAAAGCCAGATCTCCATAATAATGTTTATAATTAATTTTTATAGTCATTATTTATTTATTCCAGGAATCCTGGACCTTCTTGAGCTCCCTAATATAAGTGCTCCTCATGCCACCATTAGGGCCTTTAAATAGGGGGTATCTGCTGTCTGGATCACGGGCTTCACAAATTCCACCAATTGATCCAGCGCTGCCTTCCTCTTTGTTTGATTGTTATAATAGGGGGGTTTACCTGCCACAGACAGGGCAGCTCCCTGTACATATCAATGAATATGGGCATAAAGTCCTCGTCATTGAATAGATCCATTTTCTCTGCATGACACAACACAAGACAAACCCTAATATCAGTCAAAACTCTCCTAATCTTGACCCAACATAGGCCTCAATCTATAAGCAGTATAGGCCACTGATGCACCAACTTAAAATTGTACCTTTGTTATAATGATCTGCGCTTCACCTTCCTCTGCTCACAGATTGTACCTACGATGCACACGTGTTACGCTTTATATACACTTTGCATGCGTGAAACTCCGCCCGCGTCGCCTGCCCCTGACGTTCTTTCTAGAATATTCCCCGCCCCATCTCTTTTGTCGCAGTGGGAGACGACTTGGGGGAAACACAGCAGGTGCTTAATAGCAGTAACGAGGAGGAAAGCCCGGAGCAAGAAACGTCCCGATCCAGGAGGAGAAGATTTAAGGCCTCAAATATGTCCTTTGAAGAGATGGTCGACATATTGAAGAGGGCTGACTATGATGGGAATAGGGATGAGCCGAACACCCCCCGGTTCGGTTCGCACCAGAACCTGCGAACGGACCGAAAGTTCGCACGAACGTTAGAACCCCATTGACGTCTATGGGACTCGAACGTTCGAAATCAAAAGTGCTCATTTTAAAGGCTAATTTGCATGGTATTGTCCTAAAAAGGGTTTGGGGACCCGGGTCCTACCCCAGGGGACATGTATCAATGCAAAAAAACTTTTAAAAACGGCCGTTTTTTCGGGAGCAGTGATTTTAATAATGCTTAAAGTGAAAAAAAAAAAGTGAAATATTCCTTTAAATATCGTACCTGAGGGGTGTCTATAGTATGCTTGTAAAGTGACGCGTGTTTCCCGTGTTTAGAACAGTCCCTGCACCAAATGTCATTTTTAAAGGAAAAATCTCATTTAAAACGGCTTGCGGGTTTAATGAAATGTCGGGTCCTGGCAATATGGATGAAAATCAGTGAGACAAACAGCATGGGTACCCCCCAGTCCATTACCAGGCCCTTTGGGTCTTGTATGGATATTAAGGGGAACCCCGCACCCAAATTAAAATAAGGAAAGGTGTGGGGCCACCAGGCCCTATATACTCTGAACAGCAGTATACAGGCGGTGCAAACAAGACAGGGACTGTAGGTTTGTTGTTAAGTAGAATCTCTTTGTAATTTTGAACGGGTACATTTTTAACGTGTTTAGCTCCAGCCAAAAAATCTTTTTTAAGCTTTTTGGAAAACATAGGGAAGGGTTATCACCCTTGTGACATTTGTTTTGCTGTCTTTCCTCCTCTTCAGAAGATTTCACCTCACTTTTTGTCCCAATGAAAAATGTTTTTTGAAAATTTGGGTTTTTTTGTGGAACAAGGATTGGAAAGCATCAGTGGAATGGAGAAATGTTTTTCCCATATTAACTCTTACAGGAGAGAATTTCCCTTCCTAGGGGTAGATTTCATCTCACTTCCTGTTGTCTCCTTCCGTTTGCAAGTAGGAGTCGTTTGTAAGTTAGTTGTTTGAAAGTAGGGTCCTGCCCTATATACTCAGCAGAAATTTGGGCCTTAGGTGTTGCTGTGGCCACAACACTGTAAGCCCTCACAGGGCCCTGCTGTGAAATATTAGATCAAGAATTGTAATTACATGCCCCTGTTGAACAGGAGCTGAAAAATTAGGCCTTAGGCACTGGTGCTGGTGCCACAACACTGCAACCCCTCACAGACACTCTAGTTGGAATGCAGGAACGAGCCCTGCTGCAAAGTATTGCATCAAAAATTGTAATTACACGCCCCTGTTAAACAGCGGCAGAAAAAATGGGCCTTAGGCACTGGTGATGGTGCCACAACACTGCAACCCCTCACAGACACTCTAGTTGGAACGCAGGAACGAGCCCTGCTGCAAAGTATTGCATCAAAAATTGTAATTACACGCCCCTGTTAAACAGGGGCAGAAAAAATGGGCCTTAGGCACTGGTGCTGGTGCCACAACACTGCAACCCCTCACAGACACTCTAGTTGGAACGCAGGAACGAGCCCTGCTGCAAAGTATTGCATCAAAAATTGTAATTACACGCCCCTGTTAAACAGGGGCAGAAAAAATGGGCCTTAGGCACTGGTGCTGGTGCCACAACACTGCAACCCCTCACAGACACTCTAGTTGGAATGCAGGAACGAGCCCTGCTGCAAAGTATTACATCAAAAATTGTAATTACACGCCCCTGTTAAACAGGGGCTGAAAAATTGTGCCTTAGGCACTGGTGGTGGCGCCCAGAACCAAAAATGTTCTTACAAGCTATCAGCGTGATGATTGAGGAGGAAGAGGATAATTACTCAGGGATAGTCACTCAGCATCAGCATAGGCAGTCTTTGAAGGGATCTGAGATTTCAAAAAAAATTACTCGGTTACATCAGCATCAGGTGCTTGGTAGCTGGTGGTGATCCAAGACTGATTAATTTTTATGAAGGTCAGTCGATCGACCGAGTCGGTGGACAGATGCACCCTGTGATCGGTTACCACGCCTCCAGCAGCACTGAATGTGCGTT
The DNA here is from genome assembly GCA_037952925.1 of Lithobates clamitans. Classification (NCBI taxonomy): domain Eukaryota; kingdom Metazoa; phylum Chordata; class Amphibia; order Anura; family Ranidae; genus Lithobates; species Lithobates clamitans. Next base: position 2,600,331 of record JBBGZY010000135.1, read on the forward strand.
CCGAAAGAACGCTGGATGCAGGACAGGCCAGTAGCTCAATTGCATACTGTGCAAGCTCTGGCCAGTGATCCATCCTCAAGACCCAGTAACCCAGAGGATTTTCGGTGGGAAAGGTGTCCAAGTCTGATCTTGCCCCTAGGTATTCCTGCACCATGTAAAACAGACGCTGGCGATGGTTGCTGGAACCGATCATACCTTGGGGCTGCGGACCAAAAAATTGTCTGAACGCATCGGTCAGACGGCCACCTTCTCCACCGCTCCTTCTTTGACTGACCGAAGCCTCAGCAACACGTTGTCCAGAAACAGGAGTTTGTAACCTCCCAGTCTCTGGGAACGCGTTGCACAGACCTTTCTGCAAGGCCTCCCGAAGATGTTTCATCCTCTGCTCCCTCTGCGATGGCAAGATAAGGTCCGCAACCTTACCCTTGTAACGTGGATCAAGGAGGGTTGCCAGCCAGTATTGGTCCTTCTCCTTGATACCACGAATACGAGGATCCTTACGCAGGCTTTGCAGGATCAGGGAGGCCATGCAGCGTAGGTTTGATGAGGCATTCGGTCCGGAGTCCTCTGGGTCACTAAGGACGACATGGTCCGCAGCCACCTCCTCCCAGCCACGTACAAGTCCATGTGTTTCTTGGGACTGATCCCTTAAAGACTGCTGCTGATGCTGAGTGCCAGGCTCCACCTCCATACTGACACAATCTTCCTCCTCCTCCTCCTCCTCCTCCTCTTCCTGTGTGATCGGCGGGCACGCAGGAACACTGTCTGGATAAAGGGGGCCTTGAGAGCTAAGGAAGTCCTCCTCTTCCTTCCTCTGTTCTGCCTCAAGTGCCCTGTCCATTATTTCACGCAGCGTGTGCTCCAACAGGTGGACAAGGGGGACAGTGTCACTGATGCATGCACTGTCACTGCTCACCATCCTCGTGGCCTCCTCAAATGGTGACAGGACAGTGCATGCATCCCTGGTCATGGCCCACTGGCGTGGGGAAAAAAAAACAAGCTCCCCTGACTCTGTCCTGGTGCCATAGTCGCACAGGTACTCATTGATGGCCCTCTGCTGCGTGTGCAGCCGCTGCAGCATGGCCAACGTTGAGTTCCACCTGGTGGGCATGTCACAGATTAGGCGGTTCTTGGGCAGGTTAAACTCCTTTTGGAGGTCCGTCAGCCGAGCACTGGCATTATGTGACCGGCGGAAATGCACACAGACTTTCCTGGCCTGCCTCAGGACATCCTGTAAGCCCGGGTACCTGCCCAAGAACCGCTGCACCACCAAGTTAAGGACGTGAGCCAAACAGGGCACATGGGTCATTTGTCCCTGTCGGAGGGCAGAGAGGAGGTTGGTGCCATTGTCGCAAACCACCATTCCTGCCTTAAGTTGGCGTGGCGTCAACCACCTCTGAACCTGCCCCTGCAGAGCTGACAGAACCTCTGCCCCAGTGTGGCTCCTGTCCCCCAAGCACACCAGCTCAAGCACCGCATGGCATCTTTTGGCCTGCGTAATTGCGTAGCCCCTTGAACGACTATGGAGCACCGCTGGTTCCGAGGAAGAGGCCATGGAGGAAGAAGAAGAGGAGGGGGTGGAGGAGAGAGGTGTGTCACAATCATTAGCATTTTGGAGGCGTGGTGGCGGAACAACCTCCAACACTACTGCACCTTGTCCTGCATCCTTCCCAGCTGCCAGCAGAGTCACCCAATGCGCCGTGAAACTTAGGTAACGTCCCTGTCCATGCCTGCTGGACCATGAGTCAGCGGTAATATGCACCTTACCGCTGACCGCCCTGTCCAGCGAGGCATGGACATTGCCTTCCACATGCCGGTAGAGAGCCGGAATTGCCTTCCGTGAGAAAAAGTGGCGTTTGGGTACCTGCCACTGAGGAACCGCACATTCCACAAACTCACGGAAGGGGGCAGAGTCTACCAACTGAAAAGGCAGCAGTTGAAGTGCTAGCAATTTTGCCAAGCTAGCATTCAACCGCTGGGCATGTGGATGGCTGGGAGCAAACTTCTTTCGGCGGTGCAGCAGCTGGGGCAGGGAAATTTGCCTGGTACAATCTGACGTCGGTGTACCAAAAGCAGATTGCCCACAAGTACTTGGCTGTGACACACCTAATTCTACACCTTCATTCCTCTCAGTGCAGGTCTCAGAGAGGACTGAAGGTCTAGTGGGGTTGGAAATCTCAGCTGATGAGGAGCAAGGAGAGGTCCTCTTTGTTATTTGGTGTGGGTCTTTTAGATACGCTTGCCAGCGAACTGCATGGCAGGTCAACATATGTCTGGTCAAGCATGTGGTACCCAAGCGGGAGATGTTTTGGCCACGTGAGATACGCTTGAGACATATGTTGCAAATAGCAGCGGTGCGATCTGATGCACTCGTCTCAAAAAAGGCCCACACCAAAGAACTTTTTGAATAACGCGCAGAGACTGCAGCGCCCTGCACATGTGGAGCTTTGGGGTGTGATGCAGTCAATGTGCTGCACTTAGGCTGGCCCCTGGAGGGCATCCTACCTCGTTGGTAATGTGCCGCCTCCTCCTCCTCCTCCTCCTCTCTCCTATCAGGCACCCACGTTGAGTCAGTGACCTCATCATCCCCTCCCTCCTCATCACTGGAGCAAACCTGGCAGTATGCTGCAGCAGGGGGAGCATGACTGCCAGATTGCTGTCCTTCTTGCGCACCCCCTCTGTCCGTGCTCATGTTACTGCCTTCATCGAGCTCAGTATCATCATCAGAGCCTTCCAAACGCTGGGCATCCTCCTGGAGCATGTACCCAACACTGTGGTCAAACAGTTCGAGGGACTCCTCAGGAGGACATGGTGGGGCTAGGGAAGGAGTCACTGATGACATTGAGCCGAGGGAAGAGGCCGCTGCTTTGCCAGACAAAGTACCCTGGGCATGGGTGAGAGAGGATGAGCAGGATGAGGACGGCTTGGTCATCCACTCGACCAAGTTTTCCGCATGTTGCGGCTCAACATGGCCAGCTGCCGAAAAAAAGGCCAAGCGTGTCCCATGGCCACGTGCTGATGAGGATGCACCGTCTCCACGACCAGCACTAGACACAGAGCCTGCTTGCCCTCTCTTATTGGCTTGTGACTGTCTGCCTCTCCTTCTTGGCCTTCCAGACATACTAATGGCCTGTAGCTGCACTAAGCTGGGATATATATATATATATATATATATATATATATATATATATATATATATACTGATACTGCAGCTAGCAAAATCAACTGCCTGCCTGTAGTATGAGAACACCACCAACCTTCTACAGGTAGCTTTAGCTGAACACTGTGAGCAGGACGCACCCCACTAACTTGTAGGTTTAGCTGAACACTGTGAGCAGGACGCACTGCACTAACTGTAAATAGTCTAGCTGCCTGACTGTGGTACTAATAGGATCAAAAGAACACCAGCAATTTTCTTCAGGTAGCTGTATTTACTGTAACAAGACAAGCCTGCCTGTCAGTAAGAAGATAACAGAAACTGATCTAGCTGAACACTGTGAGCAGGACGCACTCCACTAGCTTGTAGGTTTAGCTGAACACTGTGAGGTGGACGCACCCCACTAACTTGTAGGTTTAGCTGAACACTGTGAGCAGGACGCACCCCACTAACTTGTAGGTTTAGCAGAACACTGTGAGCAGGACACACTGCACTAACTTTAAATAGTCTAGCTGCCTGACTGTGGTACTAATAGGATCAAAAGAACACCAGCAATTTTCTTCAGGTAGCTGTATTTACTGTAACAAGACAAGCCTGCCTGTCAGTAAGAAGATAACAGAAACGGATCTAGCTGAACACTGTGAGCAGGATGCACCCCACTAGCTTGTAGGTTTAGCTGAACACTGTGAGGTGGACGCACCCCACTAACTTGTAGGTTTAGCTGAACACTGTGAGCAGGACGCACCCCACTAACTTGTAGGTTTTGCAGAACACTGTGAGCACTGTGAGCCTGACTGTGGTACTAATAGGATCAAAAGAACACCAGTAATTTTCTTCAGGTAGCTTTATATACTGTAACAAGACAAGCCTGCCTGTCAGTAGGAAGATAACAGGAACGGATCTAGCTGAACACTGTGAGCAGGACGCACTGCACTAAATGTAAATAGTCTAGCTGCCTGACTGTGGTACTAATAGGATCAAAAGAACACCAGTAATTTTCTTCAAAATACTGTAACAAGACAAGCCTGCCTGTCAGTAAGAAGATAACAGGAACGGATCTAGCTGAACACTATGAGCAGGACGCACTGCACTAAATGTAAATAGTCTAGCTGCCTGACTGTGGTACTAATAGGATCAAAAGAACACCAGTAATTTTCTTCAGGTAGCTTTATATACTGTAACAAGACAAGCCTGCCTGTCAGTAGGAAGATAACAGGAACGGATCTAGCTGAACACTGTGAGCAGGACGCACTGCACTAAATGTAAATAGTCTAGCTGCCTGACTGTGGTACTAATAGGATCAAAAGAACACCAGTAATTTTCTTCAGGTAGCTTTATATACTGTAACAAGACAAGCCTGCCTGTCAGTAGGAAGATAACAGGAACAGATCTAGCTGAACACTGTGAGCAGGACGCACTGCACTAAATGTAAATAGTCTAGCTGCCTGACTGTGGTACTAATAGGATCAAAAGAACACCAGTAATTTTCTTCAAAATACTGTAACAAGACAAGCCTGCCTGTCAGTAAGAAGATAACAGGAACGGATCTAGCTGAACACTGTGAGCAGGACGCACTGCACTAAATGTAAATAGTCTAGCTGCCTGACTGTGGTACTAATAGGATCAAAAGAACACCAGTAATTTTCTACAGGTAGCTTTATATACTGTAACAAGACAAGCCTGCCTGTCAGTAGGAAGATAACAGGAATGGATCTAGCTGAACACTGTGAGCAGGACGCACTGCACTAAATGTAAATAGTCTAGAAGATAACAGGAACGGATCTAGCTAAACTGAATACAGTGTATATATATATATATGCAACACCTGGGATGCATATATATACACAATACACTTTAAGTGCAGCTAACTGACTGACTGTCCTGCCTAATCTAGCTAACTCAAATGAAATGACACTGTCTCTCTCTCTCTCTCTCTCTAAGCACACCGGAACACACTGCACAGGACCGCCGTGCAGGCGGCCTTATATAGTGTGGGGCGTGTACTAAATCCCCTGAGCCATAATTGGCCAAACCCTCTTCGGATTTGGCCAATTACGGCTCTCTGTTAAGGCGGCGCTGTGATTGGCCAAGCATGCGGGTCATAGTGCATGCTTGGCCAATCATCAGCAAGCAATGCACTGCGATGCCGAAGTGAATTATGGGCCGTGACGCGCCACACGAATTTGGCGCGAACGGCCCATATCGTTCGCAATTCGGCGAACGACCGAACAGCCGATGTTCGAGTCGAACATGGGTTCGACTCGAACACGAAGCTCATCCCTAGATGGGAAGTATGAACCGTACCTAAACCCAAATTTGAGAAAGGCCAAGATCAGGACTAACGTTGTGAAGAGTCTGTGCCAGAATTTTGGGGTATGACGATCCAAGGAGCAACTGAGGTAACGATGGTTGGACCTCAAATTAAGGGAGCAAGATCAGTACAGAAAGATCAAGAAAGTGCTTTTAAAAAGTAAGTAGTTGTCGTGTGTTCCTATTCCTATTATTAGTTGCATGCTACACCATGTGCTTTTCTTTACTGTTGGACAGTTTAAAATGGCTACTTTCATGTTTGTGGGCACAGTAATCAGTCGCAGTAAACATTGTTTGTTTGCAAATAAATATGATGTTTTTACCAGATACAGGGTTAACTACATTTGGTCATGATAATTTGTATTCAAAGAAGTTTAGGAAATTGTTGTCTAGATGTGTTTCGAATCGCAAACCTGATTCAGTGTAATGTAAGGAGAGGACACTCAGCATGTGTTTACACATCTGGACTCAGGAGCACTAGTGTGGGACACAAGAACAAACTTTTTAGGGTGTCCCACACAGGTGCACCAGTGGATACTTGGGGTGTCTACATGTGTGAAAATTGTCCAAAATAGGTAAGTATTCCGGCTTTGGTAAGGGAAAAAATCATGTCTTCAGCTTTAAACTCTGCCAGAACAAACAATTGTACCCCACTTCCAAGCAATGTTTCATGTTCCTATTTCTGGACTCAAAGATCTGTGTGCTAAGTATACCTTTTGTTTCACTCTCATAGGGGAGCAAATATGAGGACACCAGGGACCCCCCCACCTCTTGAAGAAGGGGAACAAAGCTCATAACCTGAGGATGTGGAGGAAGGAGATGTGGTGGAGATTGTAACCACAACAGGTCAGTGTCGGACACCACAGATTCATGTTATAGATGTGTGCCTGCATATTTATAATACATGGTGTGTATTTTTATTTTTAGGTGATGTTCAGGTTGTGGTACCAAAATCCAGTGATTTCATCAGTGACAGTGCCCAACGGATGATCCAGGAAATCATGTTTTGTAGTCAGGATTTGGACATTATCAAAGAAAAAAACAAGGAGATTGAACAAAGACTGAAGAACATGATTGATGTACTAGGGAGAATTTAAATCCTAAAAAGGTTCCTGGAATTTTTTTTTATTTTTGACAAAAATTTTATTTAAAGTTTGAATACAGTTTAAAAGCCAAATTTGGAAGATGCACACAGTGTGTCAACATGTGCTATCTGCCATCAGGGGATTTCAATGTAAGCAATGTTTTATAGGTGCAACCCCTTCCTCCCAACTCTAGTAGGTGAGAGGAAGTGGTTGCACCCCCAAAACACGTCCATTGATCCCCCATGATGGGAGATAGCACATGTTGACATTAGGTATGGGATCAGAAAGGAAATCCCCATTTTGACTCACAATTTGTGTGCATCTTCTAAATTTGGCTTTTACAGTGGTGACTTCACCCCATCTGATGAAGGCAAGATCAAGACCTTTTTCACACTATAAAATGTCTGATATTGCCTTCTTTTTTGCAATGTTGAACTTTGTAAGTTCCAGAGTTGTGTATGTTATGTTTGTAAACATGCCTGTTTCTGTATTTTTTTCAGAAATTTCAAGGTAAAACTTTGAAAAGACGTGTTTTTTTTACCGCCAAATGTTTTATAAAACACACATATAAATGTGTACGGAGTAAAAGGTTTTATACTCAACAATGTGTGGCTTCTTCTTTCAATGATCAATACCATTTTTTGTGTTAAGTTGGTGTTTACAGTGACAATGGGTATTATATAATAATGGAAAAACCACTTGGCACTACAAGTGTACCAGGAGAACCTAGGAGACAGCAAAAATAAACCCAAGCAGTAATTGAAAATCAAGATTTGATCTGATAAAAGAGAACATTTATTCAAAATGTGCTGGCATAGCAATGGCCCTCCTACCCGTAAAATATTCAACATATTTTTCTCGCACTTCACGGGCGCTTTGGGGGGCAAGCCAGGACGGCCAGCTTCCAGGGCCGTCAATGGAATTTCTGAAAGTCCCGCCTCAGGCCCAACTGAGGCAACATGATTAGGTTTATTACACCAAGCCCCTGCACAGCATGAACTCTACGACGAGTATGTACCCACGACATGGCTTCAAAACGGTCGGCTGGTCAGAACAAACTAAACAGAACACAAATCAAATCAATCAGTAGCGAGCGGACAAGAACGCACTGAAAAACAGATACGAACTGACTTCACGCACTGAAAAGCAGATACAAACCCACAAGCATAAACTGAACAGCAGTAAAATGATCTGAAAAAGCAGGAGTCTGAAAAGCACGAATTGTCTCTCACCAAACTTCTACTAACACGAGATAAACACGAGATTAGAAGAAGGAGCCCAAAGGATGGCGCGCTGGCTATTGAACTTCCCTTTTCTAGTCCCGTTGTACGTGCTGTACGTCACTGCGTTCTGGACGGTCAGACTTTGATGCAAGACAAGTGTGTATGCAAGACAAGCTTGAGCGGAATTCCGCTGAGAATTCCAACGAGAATTCTGATCGTGTGTACGCGGCATTAGTGAAAATGTCCAAATTGCGCCCAAAGTGTCAATATTTTGTGTGGCCACCATTATTTTCCAGCACTGCCTTAACCCTTTTGGGCATGGAGTTCACCAGAGATTCACAGGTTGCCACTGGAGTCCTCTTCCACTCCTCCATGACAACGTCATGGAGCTGGTGGATGTTAGAGACCTTGCGCTCCTCCGCCTTCCATTTGAGGATGCCCCACAGATGCTCAATAGGGTTTAGGTCTGGAGACATGCTTAACCATTCCATCACCTTAACCCTCAGCTTCTTTAGCTAGGCAGTGGTCATCTTGGAGGTGTGTTTGGGGTATCATGTTGGAATACTGCCCTGTGGCCCAGTCTCTGAAGGCAGGTTATCATGCTCTGCTTCAGTATGTCACAGTACATGTTGGCATTCATGGTTTCCTCAATGAATTGTAGCTCCCTAGTGCCAGCAGCACTCATGCAGCCCCAGACCATGACACTCCCACCACCATGCTTGACTGTAGGCAAGACACACTTGTCTTTGTACTCCTCACCTTGTTGCTACCACACACGCTTTACACCATCTGAAGCAAATAAGTTTATCTTGATCTGATCAGGCCACAGGACATGGTTCCAGTAATCCATGTCCTTAGTCTGCTTTGCGGGCTTTCTTGTGCATCATCTTTAGAAGAGTTTTCCTTCTGGGATGACAGCCATGCAGACCAATTTGATACAGTGTGTGGCGTATGGTCTGAGCACTGACAGGCTGACCCCCCACCCCTTCAACCTTTGCAGCAATGCTGGCAGCACTAATTGGTCTTTTTCCCAAAGACAACCTCTGGATATGACATTGAGCATGTGCCCTCAACCTCTTTGGTTGACCATGGCGAGGCCTGTTCTGAGTGAAACCTGTCCTGTTAAACTGCTGTATGGTCTTGGTCACCATGCTCCAGCTCAGTTTCAGGGTCTTGGCAATCTTTGTGTAGCCTAGGCCATCTTTATATAGAGCAACAATTCTTTTTTTCAGATCCTCAGAGAGTTCTTTGCTATGAGGTGCCATGTTGAAATTCCAGTGACCAGTATAAGATAGTGAGCGTGATAACACCAAATTTAACACAGCTGCTCCCCATTCACACCTGAGACCTTGTAACATTAACGAGTCACATGACACCGGGGAGGGAAAATGGCTAATTGGGCCCAATTTGGACATTGTCACTTAGGGGTGCACTCACTTTTGTTGCCAGCAGTTTAGACATTAATGGCTGTGTGTTGAGTTATTTTGAGGGACAGCAAATTGACACTGTTATACAAGTTGTACACTCACCACTTTACATTGTAACAAAGTGTAATTTCTTCAGTGTTGTCACATGAGAGAATATAATAAAATATTTATAAAAATGTGAGGGGTGAACTCACTTTTGTGAGATACTGTATATATATAAATATACATATATATTTTACAACTCCTATTAACACTTTCTCATCCAATCCCCGTAAACTCTTCTCTACCTTCAACTCTCTACTTTGTCCTCCACCGCCTCCACCCACTGACTTACTCACTGCCCAGGAAATCGCTAATCACTTCAAAAACAAGATTGATACAATCTGTGATGAAATCTCCATTCTACAGGTATCTCCCCCAGCTAAGACCCCATGTCAACAGGTACAACTGACACTCCCCCTATTCAAATCTACTACTACAGATTAAGTTGCTAAACTCCTTTCTATCGCCCACCTAACCACCTGTCCCCTGGACCCTATTCCCTCTCAAATGCTACGGTCACCCTCTGACCCCATCCTACACTCTCTAACCCACATCTTCAATCTCTCCCTCACCTCTGGCATCTTCCCCAATGCTCTAAAACATGCACTGGTCACCCCCATACTCAAAAAGCCATCCTTGGACCCCACCAATCTTAACAACCTACGCCCAATCTCCTTGCTTCCCTTTTCCTCTAAACTCCTTGAACACCTGGTTTACAACCAACTGAGTGACCACCTCATTAAAAACAACCTTCTTGATCCCCTTCAATCTGGATTTCGCCCTCAACACTCCACAGAAACTGCTCTTTTAAAACTCACAAATGACCTACTAACTGCAAAAACCAACGGACACTATTCTGTACTCCTACTTCTGGATCTTTCAGCTGCCTTTGACACGGTTGACCACCCCCTCCTCCTCAAAAAACTTTACTCCCTCGGTCTCCGTGACTGTGCTCTTCAGTGGCTCTCATCCTACCTATCCCAACGCACCTTCAGTGTCACTTACAATTCTACTTCCTCCACTCCTCTTCCCTTCTCTGTCGGGGTCCCCCAAGGTTCTGTTCTTGGACCTCTTTTATTTTCAATCTACACCTCTTCCCTGGGTCAGCTGATAGCCTCTCACGGCTTTCAATATCATTTCTATGCTGATGACACACAAATCTATCTCTCCACCCCTCAACTCACTCCATCAGTCTCCTCACGCATTACTAACTTACTAACCGACATATCTATATGGATGTCACACCACTTCCTCAAACTCAACTTGTCCAAAACCGAGCTTATAATATTTCCTCCCCCACGTTCCTCTTCCCCCGACTTCTCTGTTAAGAGCAATGGCAAAACCATCCACCCGTCCCCACATGTCAGGGTACTAGGTGTTATCCTGGATTCTGAACTCTCCTTTCATCCCCACATCCAATCACTTTCCAAAGCTTGCCGCCTCAACCTCCGCAACATCTCTGAACTACGTCCCTTCCTAACCAATGAAACCACAAAGCTCCTGATTCACTCCCTGGTTAGCTCTCGCCTTGACTACTGCAACTCACTCCTCATTGGCTTACCTTTAAATAGACTATCCCCCTTCAGTCCATCATGAATGCTGCTGCCAGACTCATCCACCTTACAAACCGCTCAGTGTCTGCTACCCCTCTCTGCCAATCCCTCCATTGGCTACCCCAACGAATTACATTCAAAATACTAACAATAAGTTACAAAGCCATCCACAACTCTGCCCCCAGCTACATCACTAACCTAGTCTCAAAATACCAACCTAATCGCCCTCTCCGTTCCTCCCAAGATCTCCTGCTCTCTAACTCCCTCATCACCTCCTCCCATATCCGCCTCCAGGACTTCTCCCGAGCCTCGCCCATCCTCTGGAATTCCCTACCCCAATCTGTCAGACTGTCTCCAACTTTATCCACTTTTAGGCAATCCCTGAAAACTTTCCTCTTCAGAGAAGCCTATCCTGCCTCCATCTAACAACTGCACTATTTTCTCCATTAGCTCATCCCCCACAGCTATTACCCTTTGTATAACTTGACCCTCCCTCCTAGATTGTAAGCTCTAACGAGCAGGGCCCTCTGATTGCTCCTGTATTGAATTGTATTGTACTTGTACTGTCTGCCCTAATGTTGTAAAGCGTTGCGTAAACTGTCGGCGCTATATAAATCCTGTATAAAAATAATAATAATAATATTAATAATAATATATATAAATATACATATATATATATATATACACTTCTCTTCTTCTAGGAAACTGCACCCTTTAAAAGCAACACTATTACCCAAATGTGAATATAATTCTTCCTCCTACCCTAAAAAAGATATACTAAACGCAATACTCTGCTGTTTCCTATGAAAAGAACACATTACAGTTGAACGGTGAAAATTTATCTTGTATCTAGGAGGAAATAATCTCACATTATGTCTTGTTTGGAAGGACATATGCATTTGACAAATTTAAAGTGCTCCTTCAGCTGTTTTGCAAATAGAATTATAAAATGTCTATCAGAAATCCTATGGGGCATGCAGCCTCTTCAGAGGTTGAGTACAATAGTTTGTGGTTTTATTTATAGTGGTTTCAGCATATTTGCTAAATATATCTTTGTTTTAACTTTCTGCAGATGCACCTGCATGTGCTAGGCGTGTGCACTGTACCATGTGCCCTGCATAAACTTGTTCACAATAAAACTCAGTCAGCAGCATCTATCCCATAACAAACACATCTATGTTGGTACTGTTGCTTTTAATAAAAATATAGCCCAAAACTTGCCATAAAGGACATAGTTCTTTTATCATGGTTAGCAGCAGGAATTGTGTGAGCCACATTTAAACAGTTTATGTATTTTCTACTAACTAATCAGAATGCAGCTAACATGTTTGTAAAATTCCCAAGAAAATGAATTCTGGGATATGATTGGTTGCTAAAATTATTATATTGGGTTTTTGCTTTTGTGTTCCTTCAGTCACTATTTATTTTATTTGAAAAAGTGAAGAGAAATACATAAAAAGAAAATGTATTAAAAATGAATGTCATTTTGCAAACATGGGCAGGAATGTGTTCTCACGTAGAAGTAGAAAAAAATGTAGAAAACCCCCTGTAGAAAACCGAAGAATGTTCTGTATGTATTGATAATCTCACATGCATTAAAGTGGTTCTAAAGTCTGTTCCCTGCATTAAGGTAAAACATGATCAAAGCCTGGAACAATCATACCTTAGGTACCCAATTGAGAGTACACTGTAGGCAGATTTCCCTGCCTCAATTTTGCAAAAAATATTGTCCCACCCACACAACCTACAACCATAACAACCATAACGATACAGCCCTAACCTCATCCCCAAACCCCTTGACACTAGTTTTGGACTTCCCGCCTTTCCCACAGCCTGACGGACCCACAATTCCATAACCCTATAGAGAAAGGCCAAAATAGGTTACTGCACTTCTCCCATGATAAAAGACTAATGACCAAGGTGAACATTACAACCACTTTCAAGCCTGGCTTGGGCCTTCTGAGATCTAAACAATTAGGCTCATATCCCAGATCAACATTTGGTTTGTCCCTGGGTATTCACACCATCACCCCTTTTGAAAAATGATGCTTAAAGCACGCTCCTATACAATGTTCGCAGTCTCTACCACAGTCATTGTTTATCTCTGGTGATTGTATACAGGATCCTAATTTTCTATTGAAACTTACACACTACTTTCACTCAGAATCAAAAGGATTGGATAATCCTCTTTGCACATAAAGCTTAATTGGCAAATAAATATCAAGGAAATGGGTAAAGGATCCTGACATGATGGTACAAAACTCCCCAATTATTACACAAAATGAACGCTCAAATATCACCTCTCTGTTTTAGATGCTAAAAAAGCGTTGACAATTTTTTTGGGACTGTCCAGTATTACAGAGTTTCTGGATAGCAATAAAATCCTCCATAAAAAAACTCTGACAGATGTGTCTCTTGCAGATAGACCAGCAGCTTATTTATTGCATGGCATATTATCAGTTAAACGTTACATAAATTCAATCCTTAAACATTGTCTAAATGTGGCTAAGGCCTGTATATCAGATATGTGGAATAAGTCTGAACCTCCAAGCATTTAACAATGGTGTGCTCATATTTCTGACATACAGCTAATGGTGTAGCTCATTGCTAGATTGAAACAACAATCAAAAAAACACTTTCAAATTTGGATTCCTTGGCTTTTATATAAAAACTCTTTATCCACCAGGGTCATGACCTAATCTTCGAGAAACACTTACCAAGGATAAATGCCAGTCAAGACCCCCGCCATAACCCCCACCCCACTTCTTCCTTTTTTTCTCCTTCCCCTATCCCTCACTTCTTTTCTTTCTTTTACTGGCTGACACTGAATAATACTTTCTACCTTCACCAAGTAAATGGAAAATGTAAGAAAGAATAGCGATAACTAACATTTCTAACAAATGATAATTTATGTATAGGTCATGATGTAGACTTATACCTATTTTCTTTGATTATGAATGTTATGACAATGTGAACTTGTGTATTACCAACTTACAATGGTGCTTCTGTCTGTTATACAGTATCCTGTGGTTGTTAAAAAAAACAATTTAAAAAAAAGCTCCAATACCAGTTTCCCCCTCCCTCTCCTTTGAGTTCTCTCTTTATCTAGTTCTGTCCCATCTGCAGCACCACTCCCTCCTCTTCCTAGTCTCACAAGAGACTCTGAGACCACTTGGAGCATTTGACTCCTGCTGCTATCAGTAAAATCCTGTGAGGAGGAAGCAGGGGGTGTGGCCGAGCCATGCTGTGTGTCTATTGACTCACACAGCCTGGCTTTGAAGCATGTCCACATGGGTACCCCCTCAGCAGCCGGCTTGCTGAGGGGGCACTCGTAAGTAGAAGGGGTGGAGAGTGCCAGCAGGGGTCTGTAGAAGAGGGGATAAGGGACCAATCTGTGAAATGCCATTGCACAGAGCAGGTAAATATAACATCTTTTTTTTTATTTTAATGAAAAAAGAAACTTTGCAATCACTTTAAGTATCTAGACAATTTGGGATCCATGAAGAAAATTTACAAACGTCAAAATGAAACCGTCTGCACAAAATATGTACAATAAACTTCACACATTTGCTTATATATTTTATATTAACAAATGTACAACAATTGCATATTTCTTTCATAAAACTTCTATATAAAGTAGAGGGAGTACGAAAAGTACATGGAAACTCTGTAGATCTCCCCCATTATTGCTTAGGGTTGGATCTTTGCAGTTTAGGTGTAGTTCATTGTATGCATGATGCATCCCACATGTGTTTTAGGTGTTTATTACATGGTTTTCATTATAATTGAACTCTATGTAACAAGCGTTTTGTTGAAAAGGCATCAGAGATGCTGCAAGTAAGAATTTTTTTTACCACAACACAACTTAAATTCATTGATGTGAATGGGCTGCTACTGTTTATATTTTGTCTTCAAGGGAATCTATGCTTTGCCTATGGAGGGCTAAGCCACATAACCACTTTAATGGAGGTGTCAAGCTGGTTATAATTACCCTCTATTTATTCTACCCTGTTTTTCCATTTCTTTGACAAGAGTGAAGTGAGGAAGCCCTGAGGAAGCACTGTCACATGAGAGAAAGGGGTTCCAATATCTAGAAATAGTTTTCTTCCTTCTCAATGAATGATCTGGCTATCAGGAGGAAAGGTTATTGTAAGATCCTAGTGGGAGTCCATTATGGTATATAGGTCCATAATGCTCTGTATAGGTCTTTATACTTTTATTTTCTCCAAAGCTTGCTGGATTGACTACTGTGCTAAATATAGACTGCAAGTTTTCTTAGTAATCCAATGTTTTTTTTTCTATAGAACTTATAGCTCGCTTCTAATGGAATTGATAAACTTAAGAAGGCTGGAGTTGATGACCTAGTTTGTATTCATTGCAAGCTTGTACTGAGTAAAGAAAAGAAGTGGAATGTAAAAGTGAGAGACTCATTTCCCGATTGAAACAAGTTCATGCATACCTAATAGTTCTTTCAAGGCAAGTACTCTGGTCTAAGACCTGCCACTTTTTCAGGAGTAGGGATTTGCGAACGGTTCAGCCCGAGCATAAGTTCAGGCCGAACTTTAGCTGTTTGGATGTTCGACGAACAGCCGAACAAACGGGTCGTTCGGCCATTTGTTCGCCCCCCCGAACTGACCACAATGCATTGCGGCACTGAACAGTGCATTGCAAGCCCTGATTGGCTGAAGCAGTGAAAGCTTCAGCCAATCAAGGCACAGAGCACTGTCAGAGTCATGAATGGACACTGTAATCATGACTTTATCCAATCATGGCTCATTCCCGCCCCACAGTATAAAAGTATTCTTTCAATGGCAGACATTTTCAGTGTGATTTCAGCGTGGAGGAGGATAGAACAGGGCTCTGTTTAGTGCTTTTAGTTAGTTAGTGTGCTATACTGTGCTATTTTGCTTCAATTGTCAGTGTAGAATATTAGTTTAGTGTCTGCATAGGTATAGTCTAGTGAGGAGGACCATCATTCAGCTTTGAATAGTGTGCAGCTAGAGTAGGGACAGCTCAGATAGTTTCACTGTAGTATAGTGAGACTGTGTCATTCATACATACATTAGTGTAGAGTAGGGACAGTTCTGATTGTTTCAGTGTAGTGTAGTGAGACCATGGCAGTAATCTTTACATTAGTGTATAGTTAGAGTAGGGACAGTTTAGATTCAGTCAGTGTAGTGACGGTTGAACACCATCTATTTGATTGCGCTACTGCCAGTTTAACGCCATATAGTTTTGTTTGCATTACTGTCAGTTTAACGCCATATAGTTTTGTGTGCATTACAGCCAGTTTAACACAATATACTTTTGTGTGCGTTACTGCCAGTTTAACGCCATATAGGTTTGTGTGCATTACTGCCAGTTTAACGCCATACACTTTTGTGTGCATTACTGCCAGTTTAATACCATATCGTTTTGTGTGCATTACTGCCATTTTAACGCCACATAGTTCTGTGTGCATTACTGCCAGTCTAACGCAATTTACTTTTGTGTGGGTTACTGCCAGTTTAACGCCATTTAGTTTTATGTGCATTACTGTACGATTGGCATTATATTGCAGTATATTATAGTGTATCTGTGGAGTGTGTCTGTGTAGTGTGAGTACTCAAATTAAAGTGCACCAAACACCTCTTTACATTGATTAAAGCACATCCACATACAAATTTCAACTTCTTCTTTACATTTGCTTATAAGCACTGCCCCCTCTTTCCGAATAATGTCTGGGAGGACAACAAGGAGAGGCAGACATTCCCATGGCACTGTAAGGGGGCCAGCAACAAATGTGTCCACAGGCAAATGTGGACGTGGTGGTCAGTCCTCAGGCAGGGCATCATTTCCTCTGTTTAGTGAGTTTGCCCATGCTATCCAGCCACAGCATGCAGAGGAGTTGGTGGACTGGCTTACTAAATCTTCCTCATCCTCCTCATCCTCTGTCATGCAAGAAGAGACAAGTGTGCAGTCCCCTGCAGTTGCCAGAGGGGATAAACCTGCCTCCTTGTCCACATCTATTCCTAACATAGCTGTAACATCAGCCATTGAGGAGTAGGCTGAGTTATTTGACCACAGCGTCAGCCACTTGCCTCCTTGATGATGCCCAGACAATACTGGATTCAGATGTTGGTCCTGAGGTTGAGAATGACAGGAACATGAGCCTAGAGAGAGGGAGGAACACTGGTAGACATATTGGCATTCATGTTCCCCAAGCCACAGCGTATTGCCAAGTTGTCTCAAGTGAATAATGATGAAGATGGAGGAGATGGAGATGATGATGATGAGGTCAACTTGGGTGCCAGATAGAACAGAGGAGGAAACTGAAGGTGAGGCAGCAAAACCCCAAGGAGGTTGGCATCAAGAAAGAGTAGAGAGCAGCCACCCTATTCCATCACATTCTCCCGGCCCATGCCCCAAAGCTCAGCTGTCTGGGCCTTTTTCAGCAGCAGATCACACTGTTGCTATCTGCAAACTGTGTCTCAATCACATCAAACGTGGCAAAGACACCAACCATATGCATATCATTGCCTTCATCAAGAGCACCTCTATAGGGTTACAGTGGGAAGGCGCCCCTGACACCCAAAGAGTATTTTTTCTGCACCTGTTTGACAGGTGCATATCATTGGAATTTTGTACAGCAAGGCCAATTCTTGCTTTCATCAAGAGTACCTCTATAGGGTTACAGTGGGAAGGTGCCCAAAGACCAATTTTTACGCACACGTTACTTCTATACAAAGTCAAAGTGACACCAGAATGTATCCAAAAAATATCTAATCTTGTTCCCAGTGCACTACATTGTGGCCTCATCATACACACGGGATCCCCAGCTGTTGCTGAGCAAAATAAAGGCAGCTTGCAGGGAAAATTTCATTTTTTTGGCTTTATAAATGTAATTATTGCTGCAGCAGATTCTAGACGTGGTACAAATCTGCCACTTTACAGGTAGACTAAGGGGACCCCTCAGGCACTATATTGGCAGGAATTTTGCATTTTTAGGCTTTCACTTTAAAAATCAAAAAATCACTGCTCATTTAAAAATGACGTTTTTCACAAACTTTTTTTTTATTCATACATGTCCCCCAGAGCAGGACCTGGACCCCTATAACCATTGTATGTCCAATTACTTGCATATAAGCCTTCAAAATGGGCACTTTTGATTTTTGACTTTCAGGTCCCATTGACTTTGTCATTTGGGTCTGAACTTTTGCGATGTTCGGCCCATCCGTATTCAGGACGCAGGGTGGAATACATATAGATAAGTACCAAATGAGATCCCACTATTCAAGCTACAGAGCCTATGCACATTTTAAAGATCCCAGTTTTGGCAGCACTGTACAAATGGTAGGTTTTGTTAATTTTCAAAATTAAAAACAAGAAGAAAATACAGCTTCTGCAAGGTAAATAAAAAAATTATACATTTCTACAAAATGTATTTCATAATTATTATTTATTTGCTCATTTTTATTTGATCAACTTTTATTATTTTCTGGTGAGGTCCCATAATGTAATTGGATTAACCAATCCTAATTCATTTCCAGAAAGTGAAGACAGTTACAAAGATTAATACATTCTCTGATTGTTAAAACAACCCAGGCTTCTCTAGGCAGAAGTAAGTAGTAAAGATTTGATAGTAAAGTTAATTAATTCTTACAATGAAGGGAAAGGTTAAAAAGGTATCTTAACAATTTTCATCTTCCCAGAGCAACATTAAGAATAAAGTACTATATTTACCTCACAATACAAAGGCGGATTCGGCCTCCCAGACTTCTGGCTATACTATTTAGCAGCACGTCTGTCCCAATGGCACATTGCTAATTCAAAGATTCCCTGGGTCCAATTTGAAAATAACTCTATATACCCTTACTCTCTGTTGGGTATACTATGGTCTACAAATATCCCACAAAAAAAGGTTTGTAGATTTAAATCAATTAGTTCTTCATTCTTTACAACTATGGAGACTATATAAAAAAAATACAATCTGACCTCAAAATCCCCCCCCCTCAAGCTACGTTTTTAGGAGACCCACAATTCCCTCCAGGTTTATATGGACTGGATAATTACTCCTGGTGGATTGATAATAATTTAACAACCTTACATAAATAAATTGAAAACTCCAATTTCACCTCTTTTTAGTCCCTAAAGACAAAATATCATATACCATTCCATATAATATACCATATAATATACCATATACCATATACCATATAATATACCATATATATACCATATAATATACCATATATATATATATATACCATATAATCATATAATCAGATATACCATATAATCATTCTTTGCAGCTATTACCTTTTGTACCACCACCCCCTCCCTTTAGAATGTAAGCTCTACGAGCAGGGCCCTCCTGTACCTTTTGTATTGAACTGTACTGTAATTGTGTTGTCCCCCTTATACATTGTAAAGCGCTGAGTAAACTGTTGGCGCTATATAAATCTCGTATAATAATAATAATAATATACCAAATAATGAAAATCATAGATATCTACAAATTAGACAATTTTATAATACTTACTATAATGCAACAGACACAGACTCCTCCACATTTTATGAAAAGATATGTCTTAAAAACCCAAGAGGAAGAAGCCTAATTTCAGAAATATACCAAAATCTAGTGAATTTTGACTCACAAGAGAAACTCTCTTACATGCAAAAATGGGAACTGGAATGCAACATATCTTTCTATACTGAGGAATGGAGTGATAGCATTATAAACCTCCACAAATACAGGAGATCACTCACAGTAAGAGAAACGGCCATTAAACTATTTACAAGATGGTACTATACCCGTAATAAACTGCACGCCATTTTTCCATCAACTCCATGAACTTCTTTTATAGGATGTCCATCCTCAGGCTCCTTTTCCTACATTTTCTGGGATTGCGATAAAATTTCACATATCTGGCGCCAACTAGAAAACTTTGCTTCAGCTATTTCTGACACACGTGTTAATCTTTCCCTATCTAACTGCTTTTTATTTACAACTATTCCTGGCATTTCCATACCACATCCATACGATAAGTGTATTGATTCACTGGTTAATTGCTTTTCATTCGAAGACATCTTTATTCCCTATCAATCAACTGAATGTAAGATTGAATTCAGTCTTTCCCATGGAAAGAATTTTTCATTCATTATATAACACTACACATTTCTACAACAAAAAAATGGGATCCATGGTTCAAACATGCTGACATTTTCTTTGATCCCCTAAATAACTGAACTTATATTTTGGTAATACCTATGGAAGAAATAAAATACTCATTCATCATAATGATAATACAAATGAATGTACCATATTCAAATGTATTTCATCTAATTTATCTTTATTTTATCAGTGTCCCTTTCTTTTTTACAACCAATACTTGTGTATTCAGGCTAACAGAATAATTATTATAAAATTTATGTTATTACATGTATACAATAGTTTATTTCAACAATTCTTTTTTATATGTAATATACTCTTGTACCACCAATTTTTCCTCTAAATAAAAAAGTTTGTAAACAAAAAAAGAATAAAGTACTAACTGACAAACTTTTGTGATTGCTACATTTTATGACTTATTTTTTTCTGTTAAATTCAGTAAAGCAAATAATAGCTGGACTTTCCAGTGCCAAAGTTTGTTTCCTGCAGAGGTTGCATAAACTTCTTTTTACTTAAAAAACCTTTGCATAACACTGTGGCATGGAGACATGGAGCTGTGGCATGAAGGCATGGAAATGTGGCTTGGAGCATGACATGGCATGCAAGCCTAATGCCCCGTACACACGGTCGGATTTTCCGATGGACAATGTCCGATCGGAGCGTGTTGTCGGAAATTCCGACCGTGTGTGGGCGCCATCGGACATTTTCCATCGGATTTTCTGACACACAAAGTTGGACAGCAGGAGATAAAATTTTCCGACAACAAAATCCGATCCCGTCAATTCCGACCGTGTGTGGCCTGTTCCGACGCACAAAGTGCCACGCATGCTCAGAAGAAATTCCAACACGGGACAGCTCGTTCTGGTAAACTTAGCGTTCGCAATGGATACAGCACTTTCGTCACGCTGCAATGTTAAAAATGGTTGAATACAGCGCACTCTCTTCTTCTTTAGAATGTGACAAGAATTAAGTCGTTGTGCTGCTCATATTCACACACACTTCTCACAAAGTTTGATTTGTGTTTTTTTAGTGGGATTCCCTCAATATATTGTTATTAGTTGTCACATCTGACAGTTTTATATTTTTTTTGGATTTTTTTTTTGGTTTTTAAGCCTTTTTTTTTCTTTAATGTTTGGATTTTTTCCAAGGCTGATCTTTGTTCAATGTTATTTTTATTTTTACTCCAGAATATTTTTGTGTGTGTTTTGTGTGGCAAGTTACCCCAACACCATTGATATCTTTTATTATTTAATCTCCATGAGATTTTTTGTTGTTGGTGTCCTTTGTTCATTTCACATTGTATATTAGAAATGTACCTGAATCCTCACAAACAAACCATCATTTTTGAAGTAAAACACATAGGAGAGTATAATTCAAAACAAAAATTCCTTTATTAAGGGATCAGAACCAAACAAAGAGGAAGGCAACACTGGATCAACATGAGAAATTAGTGAAGCCTGGGACCCCCACGGCAGACATCAATTCTTAAACCTCAAAATTGGTGGCCTGAGGAGTCCATATATAAGGGAGGGCAGTCTGGTCCGGGATTCACAGAGACTTGGATAGCAGCAGATGACATCAGTGTCCCCAGGCTGTGGTACCACAAGAGGCTGCATCTTTTGGCCGACCAGACTGGATCCAGGGTCCTCACTGTCTGGTCTTCCTTTCACACTTCCTTCCCGGCTGTGGCTGTGCAGTAGGAGATGTGGCAGGAGGAGGAGTAGGACCTGGAGGAGGACTGGGAGGACCTGGAGGAGGACTGGGAGGACCTGGAGGAGGACTGGGAGGACCTGGAGGAGAGAGAGGAGGAGGAGGAGGACCATCCCAAAGCTGTGTGTGAGGTGTAAGTTGGCCCCTCACACCTTTCTCCAGAGCCTCTGATATGAGGGCCTGACACATGGCTTGTTGGCCCTCCTCCATCCTCTGCATTTTATAGGCAATGAATGCCGCAAGGTTCTCCTGCATGGTGTGGGGTGCTCCCAGGACCTCTGTAGCCCTCCAAAAAAATCTGATAGCAGCCTCCTCTAGGCTACTCCTCCTGCTGCCACTTTCTGTTTTCAGGGTGGGTGGAGGGACCTGCAGATCAGCCACCTCCTGGCTGAGACTTCCCTGTGTATGAAAAAGGGACATGGTTTTAGTTTTTGCATCATCAATCACAATCATAAATTAGTACTCCCAACTAACATCTAGTTAACATCATTGATTGGACAAGCAGAAATATTTAGAGGAATGCTATACCTGGCTCAATCTGGGCTCCTCCACATATGGCCTGGAAGGCCCAGGTTGGGCATCAGAAGCCTCAGCCGGGGGGGAAGGAAGCGTGGAAGGAAGACTTGAGAGGGATGGCCTGGGTTCATTCTGGCCTGCCAGAAAGTGCAGCCTGTCGTAGTACAACATCCTGGGGACATAGATGTCATCTGCTGCTCCGGATCTCTGTGAATCCAGGACCTTCTTGCGCTCCCTCAGATATGTGCTCCTCAGGCAACCAATTAAGATCTTTAAATAAGTGATGTCTGCCGTGGGGATCACCTGCTTCACAATTTCACACAATTGCTCCAGTGCTGCCTTCCTCTTTGCTTGGTTTTTGAAATGGGGGTGGGTAATCTCCCACAGACAGGGCAGCTCCCTTAGCATATCAATGAATAGTGACATGAAGTCAGTATCTCTCATTAAAATATCCATGTTCACTGCAAGACACAACACAAGACAAAGCCTAATGTCAGACCAAACTCTCCTAATCTTGTTACAATATAGGCCTCAATCTAGAAGCAGTATAGGCCCAAGTTTGTCTCTTACCTTCGTTCTTACGATCGGCGCGTCCAATGCTCCTTCCTCCGCTCACAGATCGTACGTAATACGCACGCGTGTTACGCTTTATACACACTGCGCATGTGTGTAACTCCGCCCGCCCCTGACGTTCTTTCTATTCTATTCCCCGCCCCTTTTCGTTCGGCGCAGTGGGGGAAGAGCATGATGGCGGAGTCACACCAGGTGCGTGCTAATTGTAGCAACGAGGAGGAGGAGGAAAGCCCGGATCCAGGCACGTCCCGATCCAGAAGGAGACGTTTTAAGGCCACAAATATGTCGTTTGGGGAGATGTTGGAGATGGTCGACATCATGAGGAAGTCCGACTATGATGGAAAATATGGGCCTTACCCCAATCCGAACATCCGAAAGGCCAAGATCATGGCGAAAGTGGTCAGGAGTCTCGGGGTCTGAAGATCAAAAGATCAGCTCAGGAAGCGGTGGTCGGACCTGAAGTTGAGAGAGCCGGAGCAGTACCGAAAGATCCGGAGAGTGCTGCAAAAAAGTAAGTAGTTGTGCTGTGTTCCTATTCTTTCTGGCTTTATTCCGTTCGTTCTGCTCCATATGCTTTTATTAATTGTAACGTTTAAAAAGGTCAAATTTACTGTTCATGGGCCCATTATTCGTTCGTATCAAACATTTTTCGTTCGGCCTCTAGAACACCATTGTTTAGGCCATATGCATTTTCCCACATTTTTTTGGGGCCTACTTGGATGCCAAATATTTGTTTGTGTAGATGGGTTTGTTACTAGAATTAAATGCAAACTAGATTGTGTGTAAGGAGAGGACACTGAGCAGCTGTTTTCACATCTGGACACTGGAGCACTAGTGTGGGACACAAGAACACCATTTTTATTAGGGGGGGCACACAGGTGCTCCAGTGTATACTATAGGGGGGGTTACATGTGTGAAGCTTGTACCAAACAGGTAAAGTATTGCAGCTTGACAAAGGACAATAAAAAAAAGACATCTTTGAACTCGGCTAAAATAGACAATTGTACCCCATTTCCAAGCAATGTTTCCTATTTCTATAGTTCTGCCATCAAATATCTGTGTGCTAAGTATACCATTTTTGTTTTACATAAGGGAGAAAAGACTCGGACACTCATCCCAGGAGAACACAGACCCCCCCCCCCTCTGGAAGAAGGGGAACTACCCCAAACCCAAGATGCTGAGCAGGAGGAAGAAGAAGATGTGGTGGAGATTGGCACCACAAGAGGTGAGTGTCTGCGACCACAGACTCAGGTAAAAGAGATGGCTGGTGGCAGATTTTTGAGACCTTTTTTTTTTGTTCTTTATCTCTTTTTAGGTGATCGTGATGTGAGGGAGAGAGAACGCTTTACTTCTGAAAGTGCCCAGATCCTGATAGGGGAGATCATGGGATGTAATCTCCAATTGAAAAACATCCAGCAACAAATACGTGATGTTATTACAAAAAATAATAACATCATTGATGTTTTGGGGCTAATTTAAACCCCACAAAATGACCGGTTTTATGTAATTGCAATTTTTACAATGTTTTGAAAAGCCAAATTTGGAGGATGCACACAGTGTGCCAACATGTGCTATCTGCCATCACGGGAGATCAATGGACGCGTTTTGGGGGTGCAACCCCTTCCTCAATTATAAAGTAGCATTGAGGAAGGGCTTGCTCCCCCAAAACACGTCCCTTGATCCCCCCTGATGGCAGATAGCACATGTTGACATTCGTAAATTGGTGTGTATCTTCCAAATTTGGCTTTTCCAGGGGTGAGTTCCCCCCATCTGAACGCTATATCAAACCCAGTTCCTAAATACTGATGTCTGATATAGCCTTCAGGTTTTACCTAATGTGAACTTTGTAAGTTCTATTTTTTTGGCTTTCTTGTTGGTTTTACACAGGCCTGTTTTATCTGAAATGGATATTTTGATTTTTCATAATGCTACTGCAAACATTTTAGACAACAAACATGTTGGTTTGTTTTAAAAACCTTTGGTAAATGCGCATGTGATTGTGCAGGTATAAAAAAGTGCCTTACTCAAGAATGTGTGGATTATTGTCTCAACACTACAACACTTTTGGGGTGATGTAATTGTTGTTTTATGCACAAATGGGGGTTATTTCCTAAGGGCAAATACACTTTGCACTACAAGTGCAGGTTCAGTGCAGTTGCAAGTGCACTTGTAGTGAAATGTGTTTTTGCATTTAGGAAGTACCAGCCAACAGTGCTTTGTATAAGGTTACACAATCACGACATTTTCTGCACTCAACACATTTCTGTCAGGGTCAGCTAAAACAAACACAAGCAGTAAATGTCCACCAAGAATTGCTTTTGGTTGTTTTTTATTTGAAAAAGGTGTCACAGATTGTCTGGCATATTGATAGCCCCCCTACCCGCAAAGAACTCCAGGTATCGTAACCGGACATCACGGGCATTCAGGGAGGGCAAGCCAGGACGGCCGCTTTCAAGTGCCGTCATTGTGGAAGTATTTGGGATTCCGGCCTCAGGCCCAACTGAGTCAGCATAGTTGGCTGAATGTTTTCTTAAAAAATTATGGAGAACACAGCACGCCAGTATAATATGGTTCAGTTTATACTCCGCCATATGGATGGGTGTCAAAAATAGTCGGAACCGGCTGGCCAGGATTCCAAATGTGTTCTCCACCACTCTTCGGGCTCTGGCCAGCCGGTAATTAAAAACCCTCTGTTCCGGGGTGAGGGTCCTTATCGGGAATGGCCGCATCAGGTGGTCCCCCAGCGCAAATGCTTCATCAGCAACGAACACAAATGGGAGACCTTCAACATTGTCCTCTGGAGGTGGCAAGTCCAAACTGCCATTCAGGAGACGCCTGTAGAACTCCGTCTGGGCGATGACTCCACCATCGGACATCCGGCCATTCTTCCCCACGTCCACATACAAGAACTCGTAATTAGCCGACACCACCGCCAACATCACTATACTATTAAACCCCTTGTAGTTATAATAGTACGACCCCGAGTTGGGTGGTGGGACGATGTGGACGTGTTTCCCATCAATTGCCCCTCCGCAGTTAGGAAAGTCCCACCGCTGGGCAAAGTGGGAGGCCACAGTCTGCCATTCCTGTGGCGTGGAAGGAAACTGTTGAGGAAAAAACAATAAACATTACTATTTTTTCACAGAAACCTGGCAAGCAGATTAGACACAAACATTATGGGTCAACCTCCAGATAGCATTTATTAAGGGGAATTTAACAACAACAAAGTATAAGGTACACCTATCATATTCCCCCTCCCCCCTCTCATGGGCCATTTCTAACATTATAGGGGGGGGGACTCTTGGACAGGTAACCCTCTTCACTTCATTGAGAGATGAATGCCTAAATACAGGGTATTACTTGGAACAGCCCCTCCTTAGTTACACTATTGGCAGCCCACTGGACAGGTAAGAAGTGTCATAATACAAAGATATAAATACACACTGTACACATTTGAGCACATTTGGACATTCTGCTATTACCTATCAAGATCATAATAGGATACAAGAACTTTAAACAGTACCATTGGAAAGTATTCAGGCAGGCCCTTGCACTACATGCTTTGGGGAATTCATCCATAAATCTGAGCACTAAAGAGGTGGGTATAGTGTGTATGGGTTTGGCAAAGTCAGCAGATAGATGATTGAGGATAGAGAATTGGGATCAGCTGACTTAGCAGTTGGGGGGAGGGAGGGTTACCAAAAATTTGGGGACACCACAAAAAAAAGCCTCTGGCCCTCTGCCTGAATTTAAATCCAAAATAACATTTCCAAACATTTTAGGGGGTGTTTGGGGTAAAGCACTACTATGGAGCTGATAAAATACATTGTTAAGTGACTACATGAGGTGAATATAGGGCAGGGGACACCATGCTGGAGAGGTTATTGAAGGGCAAAGGCGAAGGACATAAAATAATAATTACATAAAAATCCAGCATGCATGAGAACAAAGGGGACATTCACAGCATAATACAATCATGGTAATTAGGGAATGAGGAAAGAAATACAATACATTACCAAACATTCAATACAATAAAATGTGATATAAAAGGATAAAAATCTTACCTTCATATACTCCTTCTGTAGGACCTGTATGATGGCAGAACAGGTCTCTGGGATAATGATCCCCAGAGCCTGGGGGGAGATGCCTGTCGAGAACTTGAGGTCCTGCAGGCTTCTCCCTGTGGCCAAATACCGCAAGGTAGCGACCAACCTCTGCATCAGAGTGATGGCTTGCCTCATGCAGGTATCCTGCCTGCTGATATAGGGGGTCAGCGAAGCCAACAAACAGTGAAATACGGGGTCCGTCATCCGGAGAAAATTCCTGAAATCATCAGGATTATTCTCACGGATCTCACGGAGCAAAGGCATATGACAGAACTGGTCACGCTGAAGCAACCAATTCTTGGTCCATGAACTCCTCCCCACCCTGTTCATGGACTGGACTTGTGTCAAGGTCAGGACCCCAACACCAAGCCCCCGCACAGCACGAACTCTACGAGGAGTACGCATACGAAACATGGCTAGAAAACGGTCGGCTGCTCAGAACGAAGTAACAGAACGCACTGAAGAACAGCAAGGCCTGTGAAGAGCGACCTGAAAACCAGTAATGAACGAACAAGAATACAGTGACTAAAGTCACGCGGAACTTGCTTGCACGCACTGAAGAGCAGATACAAACCCACAAGCACAAACTGAACGGCAGAAAACGATCTGAAAGCCACGAGTCTGAAAAAGCGCGAATCGTCTCTCACCAAACTTTTACTTACATGAGATTAGCAAAAGGAGCCCAAAGGGTGCTGCGCTTGGTTCTGAACCGGCCTTTTCTAGTCTCGTCGTACGTGCTTGACGTCACCGCGTTCTTGGCGATCGGAAATTCCGACAACTTTGTGCGACCGTGTGTAGGCAAAACAAGTTTGAGCCAACATCCGTCGGAAAAAATCCGAGGATTTTGTTGTCGGAATGTCCGATCAATGTCCGACCGTGTGTACGGGGCATAATAGAGCTAAGCACCGAGAGCAAAGAACCATAAAGTTTTGCTAAGTAAACTGTAGCTGTTATAATACTGTATTTATCGGCATATAACATGCACAGACGTATAACACGTACCTTCATTTTAGGAGGGAAGTTTCAGGAAAAAAAATGTAAATTTTAAATAAAGAACTTTGAAGCAAAACAAGGGTCAGTGCCCATCAATGCAGCCTCACCATTGCCCATCTGTAGCCTCCCCATTGCCCATCTGCAGCCTGATCAATGCCATCTGCAACCTGATCAATGCCATATTCAGCCTGATCAATGCCATCTGCAGCCTCACAATTGATCATCAATGCAGCTTGATCAATGCCCATCTGCAGCCTCACAATTGCCCATCAATGCAGCATGATCAATGCCCATCTGCAGCCTCACAATTGCCCATCAATGCAGCCTGATCAATGCCCATTTACAGCCTCACAATTGCCCATCAATGCAGCTTGATCAATGCCCATCTGCAGCCTCACAATTGCCCATCAATGCAGTTTGATCATGGCCAATCTGCAGCCTCACCTCAGATTACTGCTGCCTTGGAGGGGACAGGCAGGGGGGCGGGACGAGTGCCATCAGATTACATACAGCGAGAATCTCCTGTTTACTCGGCGGCCTCTTTAATACAAAGTTCTATGATAGACAGAACAGTTATCCAATGCCAGCCCAGGAGACGGGACTTCCTATTACAGAGGCCACTGACTAAACAGGAGATTCTCGCTGCATGTAATCTGATGGCTCTCGTCCCGCCCCCCTCCCTGTTCCTTCCTAGGCAGCTCAACTAGCAGTATAAGCATATAACACACGCACACTATTTGCACCCTATCTTCAGGGTGAAAAGGTGCATGTTATATGCCAATAAACACAGTAATTTGTATGTTTGTTTTTTTAAATTTACCATTTTTTTGGAAAAATATTTAGCAAACATATTCTATACTATTTGGCCAATTTCCTATATCTTATAAATTTGTATGGATATGTTTAATCAGCTCTTGTTAAAGATATAAAACATATTGTGCAACTGATGATAAGAAGTGCACTAAATTTGAACGTTAATTACCGACTGAAACATTAAAACATGAATACTGAAAAGAAAAAAAGCTTAGTATGAAGATTTCACTGCTCTATGAAACACAAAGCATTACCAAGTTGAAAACTTTGTAAATATTACATGCACTTCTTTTATTTGTGCACCTTTCTGCTTTTATTTTTATTCAGACACCTGTTGCATCTCTATCAACAAGAGATAAGGTCTCTAACAATGTCTTTAGTGAAGCAGATCTTCAATATGCCATTGGTAGTTTCCTCTAAGACCAAAGCAAGAAGAGGTGTCATAACTAAACATAGGGGCATTTATCTCCATACAGTCATTTATCAAACATTGAGTTTTCTTAGCAAGTTTACATGTACATTGTCTGAAAGGTAAAGCCTTGTGAGCCTTGTAACTTACACCACAAGGCTGATGACTGTTGCTCTGGAAACTATAGCCATACTAGAATTACAGCGGAAGAGAAATGTGAGTGATGGTCCTGGAAAAACAGAAGCAATTGATCTCTTTCTAATGGACACTTAAATATGGAACTCCAGCATTTCTTTTTTACTCACTGGATATTCTGCCTCAACAATAGCATCAAGATAAACACTTTGTGATGTAAGTGCCATCGTTTCAATGATACAAAGCATAATATAGTAGGATACGATCGCTCTTTATTTATATTTTATAAGATCAAAAGTTAGTACCTTAAAATAAAAAAAAAAGACAGACTATGGGATAGGAAATGGGATATTTTATAAATGAATGCTAACATAATATTGAATGTTTACTTTTATTTGGTACAAAGTAGTGTCATAATTCTGTTGTTTGCATTGTTAAAATTTCCTGTGAAGAAAGAAAGTAATAAAAGTAGCTTATTCCCTAGTGTTTTTTAAAACTCATAAAAACATTTGCAGGACTTCATTATACCTTAAAATATTTGATATGCATTTAAGAGGGGTTTTTATGTTTAATATGCATTTCAGAGGAGTTTTTGTAGATGACGATGCTGTATTGAAAGCATATAGATCTGACCTAAATCTACACAATTCAGAGGATTTTAGATCACATTGATTAATGAGATGTATCTTTATTATTTATTTATTTAGCTTAAAAAATGAACTTACAAAAATAATATTTCCCATATTTCTCAAAGTAAGATACCATCTATTGTCACACTTTGCAACATTGTTTCACTGATCTTTATTGTGCTGCCACTGTGAAAAACTGAGCATTTTTACATGTCAAAGAAATACATTTTATGGGAAGCTGGCTATATAAACATTTCAGACCTGAAATCAGCATTGGGATGGTGCATGGTGCAATCTTAATAACCAAAATATATGTGTGTATATATTATGTAGGTCTGGTGTTTCTTTGATATTTTGTTATCTATTTGATTAGAATTCTTGAGTTAAAACATACAGTATTTAATACCTAAGGGAGTTTACTGGTCCTTCAGTGGCTGCACTATGTTTTACTTTTTTTCATCTAGTGATCCTGCCAGTAATACACTTCCTATTCTATGGTGATTTACAGTGTTATTATCCTAGGGTAGAATTTGTTTGGACTACAAAACACCCATCTTTCACTTCTTCCCTATAACACAGGGAAAGGTGTTTTGTAGTTCACAGGGAGAAATGGAAGCAATGTGTACTGATAACAGTCAGTAGAGGCAGAGAGCACAGGAAAGTATCAGCTTACAAGATTTGACACAATCAACAGGTATTTTTATCTAACAGATATATCAAACATATATAAGCAAACCATTTATCAAACAGATAAAACAATATGCTTTCAGTGGTATATTTACAGATCAAAAGAGAGTCAATATGAGAAGTTCATTGCTGGGGGTTTACATACATTTTAAGGCTATAAAGTGTGGATCTTTTTATTGTGTCACTCTGTTACTGATTACAGAAAAATGCTTTTGGCCTTACATCTTCTCACTTGGACATTGATAGCTGTATCCCATAGCTCCTGAAGCAGGTCTATTTCTTCCATGCATTGTCAATACTTAATTTTATTTTTACCATTATGAATACAAATAATACGGTCCATTACTTCTCTGTGAAAACTTCCTAGACGTGACAGATTCTAGATGTGGAAGACCTCCTTGCTATTCCTAATTATATGTTTTAAAGTTCCCCTTGACTGCACATTCTCCAGAACAAAAAGAAAGATAATGCTTGATGTAAACAGAAAAACGTCTCTTGTTGTATAACAGTATATGGATTTTTTTGGTCACTTTGTTGGCAATTCAAGGAAAGGTTTTTGACCTGACATCTGCTCACTTGTATATTGATGGCCAAACTGTATGCTTCTGAAGAAGGTTCATTTCCTCTATACATGGTCATTACTTAATTTAGTGTTCACCATTAGGACTATTAATACATTCCATCACTTCTCAGTGAAAACCTTCTTAGACCCGAAAGGCTCTTGATGTGAAAAACTAAAAGACCTTCCTTGCAACCCCAAATTATATATTTTTAAAAAGGTATCTCATTGCATTTAGTGGAAAGGCAATAAAGATACTTGCTCTTTCATGCAGAACTGAAATGTAACTCCATAATTGTATTTTCCATCTGTTTTCCATTTTACTGAATGGCAAAGCAGGTGGAGTTAAATGGAAACTATAGTGTCATTTTAATGAGTACATATTTTGAATTATTATTATAACCACTACATGAAACTAATTTTTGGTGTGACATTTACATTTTTACATGCTTGCTAATACATAATTTCATGACTGTGCTCCTATGCAGATTTGTAGCATCTCTCTCACTATGAACATGTACAATTTCATTAGATTAAATATTAGAGGAAACTGTTTTAAGATATAAATTTTGAACAATAAAAGTATTTCTATGTATAGCAATACTTTTCTTCATTTGTGGTGTGGCGTAAGTGTTGCTGCACATTCTTATTCTGTTGGTCAGGTTGTGAGGCGAGACTGAGATAGGGTAGAATGGCATGAAAAGACTTGCACATGTGTCTGTCTAAAAGAAAGAGTTGTAATAATGTATACAATCTTTTAGCAAATTCAAAATAGGAATTAGAAACTACTCAGTGTGCATTTGGGGAGTTAAAGTTACATGACTCTATCACATCAATTGACTACTTCAACCTAAAATGAAAATTAGGCTTTGATTAGCATACAGGGAAACAGCCTACCCGCTCAGTACTTCAATTTTTGTTTTATGTTATTGCACTTCACCAGCTAACACCAGGCATTTTTGAAAGTAATTTGTGATATTATGTTATGCCTGCTTCAGATGTGGGAACATCTTTTCTGCTACTCACCAGCAGAAAGCCTGATTTAAAAAACTCCAAAAATTTCCACAGACATCAATTACATTAAAACATGTCTTTGAGACAACTTTGAAAGTAATTGGTGAGGCCAAAAGCATTGCAAAGAGAGGATGTTACATGAACATGCTTGAAGATAAATGGGTACACTTATATTACCGCCTAATGAGCTATGTTGTGTCTTCTGTTAATTAAATAAATTGCTGAGAACATAGATTAAGGTATATTGACTAAACCTTCTGATTTTAGCATAGTTGTAGTTTGCTGGGTACCATAGTGTTATTTTGTTTGTTTTGTTTGCTTCTGTGGTCAGGATACCATCATTCAGTGGGGGATGAGCTTTAAAACATGCCCTCACTGACTTTTGAAGCTTTGGGTATTGTGGAACAATTAATTCTGAAATTTCATAGCAAAAGCACTGATGTAATTTTTACAAGCATACCAGCTCATCTCTTTGTCTCTACCAGAGAACCTGTTCTGTTTTTACATTAGGGGCTGGAAGGCTGCCAGGCCACTGTTAGGAGGGGGGAAAAACACCTGTTGAGAGATTTTGAATTACTTTGTGTTTCTGCTGGGTAATTTGAGGATAAATTGTTCCACGGTGTCTAGAGCTACAGAGGCCAATGTGAGCTTGTTTTTAAGCTCATTTACTCCTTGTAATGTACAGTTGTGCTCATAGGTTTACATACCCTGGCAGAATTTATGATTTCCTGGCCATTTTTCTGAAAATAAAATGATAACACATAAACTTTTCTTTCACTCATGGTTAGTGTTTGGCTGAAACCAGTTATTATCCATCAACTGTGTTTACTCTTTTTAAATCATAATGGTAACAGAAACTACCCAAATGACCCTGATCAAAAGTTTACATACCCCAGTTCTTAATACTGTGTATTGCCCCCTTTAACATCAATGACAGCTTGAAGTCTTTTGTGGATAAGGCTCGAATATTTAGTGAAAGGAATTGTAAAAAAATACTAACAAGGAGTGTGCATGCGCGCGGGCTCACAATCGGTCATGCAGTGAGCCAGCTCCGCACACCGCCGGCTCAATACAGCAACAACAGCAAGCAGAAACAGAGCTAGAGAGGGCTTACCTACCCGTTCACCAATCCGGGGAGGGTGATGCAGTGGTGAGGATCAGGATAGCCAGAAAAACAGCAATATAAGCAGGACTGAAAGAGCGGAGCGGCGAGCCCCCCTCCTGTCCCTCCACAGTCCTCCAAGATGGCTGCAGGCAAATGAGAGACACGAGGTGGCCCTGGCCCGGGCCCCTCTTACCTCCTCTCACCACCACCTTTACTTCCATCCAGTCAGGAGCAGCAGATGGAGGCAGAGCAGGACCCATTCTCCTCAGTATATTCTGAAGAGCAGGACACTGACCAGCGGGGTGAGTCATATGCACAGGAACATGGCTGAAATGGCCGATTCACTGTTTAGCCAATCCAGCCCTGAACAGGATGAACCTAACCATCTGCAGGCACCATATGCGGGGGATGCATTCCTTCTGGCCAAATTCTCCATCATGCTTTAGCAAGAACTATCCAAAGCCTGCTCCATTATCACCACTGATCTCAAACGTGATATCAACAGATTTGAGGCCATTGAAACTAAAGTTGATAACACATCCGCACGGGTTAATCAAAATTCTATTATGATCACTGAGCTCTAGGACAGGCTGGTGGACGCCAACTCTAAAATACAAGATTTGGAGAACAAGTCACGCTGCTATGTCGTGCGCATCAGGGGGCGCCCTGAAACTTACAGGGATCTAGAGGGAGCCATGCACGAGCTCATGACAGACCTGATTCCGGGTATTTCCCCCATCAGATGGAAATTGATAGGGTCCATCACGCCCCGACGGCTCCTAGGGCAGACGGCCTGCCGCGAGATTTGATTGCCAAACCACACTAAATAAAGGAGAAAATTATGCTGACAGCCAGAAATAAGCAGGATTTACTTCTCTTTGACGCGTTCATACAATTATTCAATGATATTGCCCCATCGACTGTTCAGAAACGGAGAAACCTGAAGCCACTACTGCAGCAACTACTTAATCGACAGATCAAATATAGATAGTCAATCCCATTTAAACTGACTTTCACCTATAAAGGCAAATCTTACTCCTTCGCCACTTTCCAAGATGGGGAAGACCTGTTGCTGGAGTTGGGCATCATTTCCACTGATCCGCAAACATTTTCTCCTCAGAATCAGATGACTCGCCCCCTGTCCCGGTTGTGGTCAGCACAGAAGTTGCAACCTGTTGGAATGTGCCCACCCAACACTTGAAGGAACTGCCACCTCCTTCCCCCATCCCCTTCCTGGGGGATTGTTCACACCTATATGGTGCAGGGGATTGATTCCTCCTGTTGATAGTAGTGGTATAACCACTACCATTCTGGACTTCGCCGAATCCTTCGCTAGTTAATTGTTAACAAGTTAACTGTTCTGATAACTGACTATATAATTATAGATTAATATTGGTCACTCCTCTATGGTTTTAGTTACTGATCCTGGGTCCACAGGGTGTGCTTTATTTGATTCGGGCTTACCCTAGATGGACCTTGGATAACATCCAGATATTACTTACCCATGTAGATGACCCCGTTCAGAGTTAATAGTTTTTTGGGGGGTTTTTTTGCCAAATTTCTCACCTATACCTGCCTTACTTCTGATTTTATACTTGAGATTTTGATATTGAGCCGGGGTGAATACGCATGCCCCTCCTATGATCTTGCCTTCACCAGATGATGGAGGCAACTTCATGTTTTGTGCCCTGGGCTCTGAACCCAGGGAGGGCTCCGGCCCTTTGCTACTTGTACGATTTAATGACTATAATATTTTGCATAACTGTTACATGGTCATATAATATGTTCTCCTTTTCGCTTTCACTTTCTTACACTTTTTCATTGTTTCCCTTCCTACCATTGCATTGGACGCTGACCCTGGGCTCTGACTCTGATGGTCTACCCCAACAAGAGAAGACTGCTGAGATATCCGATGATTGGCTCCTGACCACATAATACAAAAATCCAGGTGAGAGTGCTCTGCCCCACCACGATGGCTAAGACACAGGACTCCACATATTCCATTTTCACCCATAACATGCATGGATTTAACTCTCTAACCAAGAGGACTATGGCCTTCCAATATTATCATAAACAGAAAGGTGATATCCTGTTATTACAGGAGACACATTTTTCTAAAACTTCGGCCCCCAGATACCTCAGCGCCAAATACCCACAATACTACCTTTCAACGGACAGCGAAAAGAAAAGAGGGGTAGCCATATGCTTTTTGAAAAGGACTCCCTTTATCCTATCACTGTAGTAAAAGATAAAATTGGTAGATATATCATGGTGGATGACTGTATCCACGATCAGCTAGTATCGCTGATCTTCTACTATGCCCCCAATTTGGGACAGATGGAATTTTGGGGGGAGATAGTAATATCCCGCTTCACAGTCCTCAAATTAGTACCCAAGAATAGCAACATATTAGCTCGATTACTACTTCTTTATGGTCTGGTTGACGATTGGCAGGAAGACAATTCCTCCGCCAGAGACTATACTAAATTCTCCCGTGTGCATAAAACATATTCACACATAGATCACATATTCACTCACACAGCATTATTACCATATATGATACGACAAAGATCCTGACTGTTCCATGGTTGGATCATTCCCCCATCAAAATATCGCTCTCTAATCTATGGATGAAGCCCCGTCCTTCTCCATGGCACCTCAACGCATCCATGCTAACTGATCCCATTTTATACTCGGAAATAGAAACTGATTTACGGGCATTCTTTCGGGACAATTTATCTTCGGAGACATCTCCAGCTATAAACGGGCTAAATGGGCTGCCCATAAGGCTGCCATTCGAGGGAAGCTGATTCAGCTGGCCGCTAGATCTAAACGTAATCGAGACAGTACCATCAAACAGCAGAAAATAGAGTTACAACATCTAGATGAACAGAAAATGGCTCCTCTAATTGATATCAGACACAAAACTGACTCGGCTAGACTGGCTCTCAATTTGACTCTCCCCACCCAAGCAGAGAAATCCATTCGTTGGTCAAAACATAAATACTACACTATGGGTGATAAACCTACTACCCTGCTATCCAGGAAATGAGTCCCCCAGAATTACTCCCCAGCATTACCCAAATTGAAACTGTGCAACGGACAACCGACTCAGAACCCGCAATTGATAGTATGAGAATTCCAAGACTTTTTTTTGACATTATATACCAACAGGCCCAATTCTCAATGGAAAGGGCAGACAATTTTTTTTCAAAATTTCCCTCTACCGCAGACTCAGCAAGCACATACAGAGCTTATGGAAGGAGAATTCTCTGAGCCAGAAATTAAAATGGCCATTAAATCCCTAAACCCATTTTAGGCCCCAGGCTCAGACAGCTTTTTGGGTTAATACTATAGAAAATATCAAGAGATTCTCATCCCTCACTTATGCACCTATTTCAATTACATCTGTAGAGGTAATTGCATCCCAACTCATGAAAATTCGGCGTATATATTCACGTCATACCAAAACCGGGTAAGTACCATGGAGACTACTCCAATTACCGCCCAATATCCTTGATAAACGTGAATTTGAAAATAATGTCCAAAATATTAGCCTGTAGACTGAATTCTTTTCTTGCACGTTATATACATCCCGATCAAGCAGGATTCATTCCTGGCCGCCAAGTGTCTGACCAGACCAGGAGAATAATAGACATTATTTCAGCTGTCCGTTCAGATTTGGTTGGGAAGGGTCTTAGATGAGGCATGCTGCTATCCCTAGATATACAGAAGGCCTTTGATTCCCTATCATGGGACTACCTTTTCTATATCTTATCTAGATACAGATTTGGTCCACAGTTTTTGTCGACTCTAAAAGTCCTGTACAGTTCCCCTACAGCGTCTTTAATGATTAATGGATATTTGCCCTACTCCTTTCCAAGTCAAAGGGGAACTCGCCTTTATTGTTTGTACTGGCTATAGAACTGTTGGCTATCAAAATCCTTGAGTGCTCTGACATAAAAGGGATAGAATGTGGGGACAGGGAAAATAAATGTGTATTTTTTGCGGATGACATCCTACTGACGATCTCCACGCCCATCACCACCCTTCCCAATCTTTATGGCATATTACAGCCCTTCTCACGGCTCTCTGGCCTCTCAATTAATTGGAAAAATCCAGGGCATTAAATATCTCGATACCGGATCGGATATTGAAAGCCATCCAACATTCATATAAGTTTGTTTGGGAACTATCGCTCTCTCCTATTTAGGTATATGCCTGACCCACTCTATACATACCCTGTATTTAAAAAACTACCCTGCACTCTTTAAACACCTAGCGGCAGACTTGAATAACTGGCAGATTCATCCTCCATCGTGGTTCGGCAGACTACACTCTATAAAGATGAATATCCTTCCCAGGATTCTGTACCTTTTTCACACTTTTTCTGTTGTTCTGGTCAGAACCGATTTATTAAATTTTCAAAGAAAGCTCTTTCAGTTTCTCTGGGGTGACAAGAGGCCTAGGGTGAATAGACGCACATTATATACTCCAAAAATTAAGGGTGGTCTGGGTGTCCCTGATCTGCTCAAATATTTCTATGTCGCTCAACTGTCCCAGCTTATCAGGTTCCACTCCTCCCAGCCACACTCATTATGGATGCATATAGAATCACATTCATCCCCATCCAAATTGATATCCCATATCATGTGGATATCGGCTCGCAACCGGCCTGTGATTTTATGCCCCTCTCACCCTATCATTTAGCATTTGGGATAGACTATCTAAATCTCATTCGTTCAAGTCCCCGCACAGCCCATTGGCCCCTTTGTTGCGAAACACAGATTTCATCCCAGGTCTCACTTCTCACAACTTCAATTGGTGGACCAATAAAAGTTTCCTGCGCATAGCAGACATTTGTGATCGCAAGGGCATGTCAACCAAACAGACCCTAACAGATAAATACCAGATGCCAGATTCAGAACAATATCAGTATATTCAACACTAAAACACTACCTAAACACCTTATCTCGCAATAGTGATCTGACGACCATGTCGCCCATGGGATATCTTTGTCACAAATATGATAAAACAAAAGGTCAAATTTCTGAACTGTATACTATCTTAATGCATACCTCAGTCAAACAAGATTACATGTTCAAATGGGAGCAAGACCTCCAAGAAAATCTCAAACTAGAGGAGTGGCAATCGATTGACCAAGCAGCTTCTAAATCAGTTATTAACACCTCTATTATAGAGGCAAAGATTAGCTACATATATTCCTGGGAGCTTCTCCAAAGTGCTTTCAGGGTTGTGGGCAAGATGGAACGATATACCATATCTGGCGGCAATGCCCCAAGGTACAACGATTTTGGATAAGGGTTTACAATTTAATTTTTACCCTTACCCAAATCAACCTCATTAAATCTCCTAAACATGTCCTTTTGGGGTTGAAAGTTGAGGAGGCCTCGAAAAACTAGAGAAGGCTTCTTACTTTCATATTTATCTCTGCCAGAAATACTATAGCTAGAAATTGTAGGTCAGCTGCCATCATATTTGACAAACTTAAGCGCAAACTCTCCTGGCTCATGATGAATTAAAGGCTCTCGGCAGTCTTGAATGACAAAACAATGCCCTGTACACACGACCGGACATTGATCGGACATTCCGACAACAAAATCCATGGATTTTTTCAGGCGGATGTTGGGTCAAACTTGTCTTGCATACACACAGTCCCATAAAAATGTCTGAAAATACGATCGCTCTGAACGCGTTGACGTATAACACCTACGTCGGGACTATAAACGGGGCAGTAGCCAATAGCTTTCGTCTCTTAATTTATTCTGAGCATGCATGGCACTTTGTGCGTCGGAATTGTCCACACACGGTCGGAATTTACGCGAACAGATTTTGTTGTCGGAAAATTTTATAGCCTGCTCTCAAACTTTGTGTGTCAGAAATTCCGATGGAAAAAGTCCGATGGAGCCCACACACGGTCGGAATTTCCGACAACAAGTTCCGATTACACATATTCCGTCGGAAAGTCCGACCGTATGTACAGGGCATAGGGCTGTTTTAAAAAGTTTGGGGCTTGTGGATTATCTCACTGGAGACCCCATACAGCTCCGGTCTGAGGGGCCTTCAGGAGGCATGGACCAGAGCTAGGGGTCCTCTCCCTTCCCCTCCGCCCTTCTCTTTTCTTCTCTTTTCTTTCCTTTCCTCTCCCTACTTTGCAATTTTTTTTATGTTTAACCACTTAAGGACCGAGCCTCTTTCTGAGATTTGCTGTTTACAATTAACATTTTTTTTGTTAGAAAATTACTTAGAACCCCCCAAATATATATATATTTTTTTCTAACACCCTAGAGAATAAAATGGCGGCTGTTGGAATGCTTTTTGTTACACCGTATTTGCGCAGCGGTCTTACAAGCGCACTTTTTCTGAAAAAAATTAACTTTTTTTTAATAAAAAAATAAGACAACAGTAAAGTTAGCCCAATTGTATATTGTGAAAGATAATGTTACATTGAGTAAATTATTGCTCTCACTCTATCAATCGCAGCGATATCTCACATGTGTAGTTTGAACACTGTTTTCATATGCAGGGGTGCTGCTCACGTATGCGTTCGCTTCTTACGCGAGCTCGGTGGGACGGGGCTTTTTTTTTTCTTATTTATTTTACCTTTTATTTTTGATTTTTACACTGTTCTTTTTTTAAACAAAAAATTGGGTCACTTTTATTCCTATTACAAGGGATGTAAACATCCCTTGTAATAGAAAAAAAGCATGACAGGACTTCTTAAATATGAGATCTGGGGTCAAAAAGACCTCAGATCTCATATTTACACTAAAATGAAATAAATAAAAAAAATGTAATGTCATTTAAAAAAAATAAAATAAAAATGTCCTTTAAAAGCATTGGGCGAAAGTGACGTTTTGACGTCGCTTCCACCCTGCAATGATATGGAGACGGGGGGGGCCATCTTCCCCTCACTCCTCCCCATGTCAGGCTGGGGAGAGGATCCGATCACCTCCACCTACCGACGCCTCCGGTAGACGGCGGAAGACACGGAAAGCGGCGAAGGGGGCCTATCCCACCGCCGATAAAAGTGATCTTGCAGTGAATCTGCTGCAGAGACCATTTTTATCTTGAAGCGGACCGCCCGCTGAAGAAGAGGATACCGGGTTTATCCAGGGCTAGCTGTTACCATAACAACGGTATTCCTCTTCAAAGTAGCAACGTAAAACGATGGTGGGTGGTCCGTAAGTGGTTAATAAGGAGCTCGATGAGTACAATCTAAGTGTCAATAACGTAGTACCCATTGTCTTTTCTTAGAGGAACGAGCATCCGGTACGGTGCAATTGATATAATGCTTATATATCTTGCTATTGTTGTTAAACCTAATGTGAAAATGTTAATAAAAACATTGAAACGAAAAAAATACTAACAGGCATCTTTGGTAATTTATAAACTTAGCAAGAGCGACTCAGTTTAAAAAAGACTACATTTAACCTTTAGGTGAACCTGTTCTTGTGCAGGGAAAGTTGCTATATTTTTTTTTCTTGCACACAATTATACG
Source organism: Lithobates clamitans (assembly GCA_037952925.1). NCBI lineage: Eukaryota > Metazoa > Chordata > Amphibia > Anura > Ranidae > Lithobates > Lithobates clamitans. The sequence goes on from JBBGZY010000135.1 coordinate 2,641,050, forward strand.
CTTTATTGCCAAAAGTATTGGATCACCTGCCTTTACATGCACATGAACTTTAATGGCATCCCAGTCTTAGTCCGTAGGGTTCAATATTGAGCTGGTCCACCCTTTGCAGCTATAAGAGCTTTAACTCTTCTGGGAAGGTTGTCCATGAGGTTTAGGAGTGTGTCTATGGGAATGTTTGACCATTCTTTCAGAAGCGCATTTATGAGGTTAGGCACTGATGTGGATGAGAAGGCCTGGTCTGGCTCAAAGTCTAATTCATCCCAAGAGTGTTCTATCTGTTTGATGTCAGGCCTCTGAGCAGGTCAGTCAAGTTCCTCCACCCCAAACTCACTCATCCATGTCTTTATTGACCTTGCTTTGTGCACTAGTCCAAATCATTTGGTAGAGGGAGGATTTTGGTGTGGGGTTGTTTAACAGGGGTTGGGCTTGGTCCCTTAGTTCCAGTGAAGGTAACTCTTAAGGTGTCAGCATACAAAGACATTTTGTACAATTTCATGCTCCCAACTATGTGGGAACAGTTTAAGGATGGCCCCTTCCTGTTCCAACATGGCTGCGCACCAGTGTACAAAGCAAGGTCCATAAAGACATGGATGAGTGAGTTTGTGTTAGAGAAACTTGACTGGCCTGACCTCAACCCGATAGAACACCTTTGGGATGAATTAGAGCGGAGGCTTCAAGCCAGGCCTTCTCGTCCAACAATAGTGCCTAACCTCACGAATGCGCTTCTGGAAGAATGGTCAAATATTCCCATAGACACACTTCTAGACCTTGCGGACAGCCTTCCCAGAAGAGTTGAAGCTGTTATAGCTGCAAAGGGTGGGCCAACTCAATATTGAATGCTGCGGACTAAGACTGGGATGCCATTAAAGTTCATGTGTTGTAAAGGCACGCGTCCCAATACTTTTGGTAATATAGTGCATGTGTTAAATAGACACACATTTACTATGATGCATTAAAAAATATTATTATTAGGTTAAATAAGCAATGTGAAAAGTAAATAGTAATTTTGTATCAAATACAGTAACTCAGTGTACACTAACATACATAAAAATAAACATAATTAAGGAATAAGTACTGATATGCCTTTGTTTCTGATAAATTGGCACGTGACTTAATAGTCTCTTATTTAGCCTTTCTTGTATTATTCCCCTGTATAATTCTGGCATGACTTAATAATAATATAAAAGAGAAATGTCACTTTGCACAAAATAAACAGGAGCAAGCATATCAGTAACAATGACAATGCTACCTGGAAATCAGTTATGCATCTAAGAATTTGAAAGATGACTCGCAGATGCTTACTTAATACTCTCTAAGAATGATCCAAGCTGGAGATTGTCCTTAGGCTATATAGAGTAACAACAACTACAATGAAAATCTAACTCTGCCCTATCCATAACCTTCCAATGACCTGGGATAGTCATAGCTCCAGGGCCATTAACAAACATACTGAGCTTTTTTGACAATTTACTTACAATTTTGCCTTTGTTTACATTAATTGATTATCTGGATATCATTGCACACACTGATTAAAATATTCTACAACCATTATGATAAATATTTTTACAGGACTGTCACTAACTGCGTGTAGTAAAAAAAAAAAAAAAATGGGGATAACTATTATGCCTTACAAAACAGCTAGCCATAGAAACTGAAGAAGGGTGAGCAAGCTATAAAAAGACCTTTAAAGTAAACATGCCACATACAGTGGGGATGGAAAGTAATCAGACCCCCTTAAATTTTTCACACTTTGTTATATTGCAGCCATTTGCTAAAATCATTTCAGCTAATTTTTTTCCTCATTAATGTACACACAGCACCCCATATTGACAGAAAAACAGAGAATTGTTGACATTTTTGCAGATTTATTAAAAAAGAAAAACTGAAATATCACACGGTCCTAAGTATACAGACCCTTTGCTCAGTATTTTGTAGAAGTTAGTGATCTAATACAGCCATGAGTCTTTTTGGGAAAGATGCAACAAGTTTTTCACACCTGGATTTGGGGATCCTCTGCCATTCCTCCTTGCAGATCCTCTCCAGTTCTGTCAGGTTGGATGGTAAACGTTGGTTCGGCCCAGTCTAAGGACCTGAGCACTCTGGAGAAGTTTTTCGTCCAGGATATCCCTGTACTTGGCCACATTCATCTTTCCCTCGATTGCAACCAGTCATCCTGTCCCTTCAGCTGAAAAACACCCCCACAGCATGATGCTGCCACCACCATGCTTCACTGTTGGGACTGTATTGGACAGGTGATGAGCAGTGCCTGATTTTCTCCACACATACCGCTTAGAATTAAGGCCAAAAAGTTCTATCTTGGTCTCATCAGACCAGAGAATATTATTTCTCACCATCTTGAAGTCCTTCGGGTGTTTTTTAGCAAACTCCATGTGGGCTTTCATGTGTCTTTCACTGAGGAGAGGCTTCCGTCGGGCCACTCTGCCATAAAGCCCCAAGTGGTGGAGGGCTGCAGTGATGGTTGACTTTCTACAACTTTCTCCCATCTCCCGACTGCATCTCTGGAGCTCAGCCACAGTAATCTTTGGGTTCTTCTTTACCTCTCTCACCAAGGCTCTTCTCCCCCGATAGCTCGGTTTGGCCGGACGGCCAGCTCTAGGAAGGGTTCTGGTAGTCCCAAACGTCTTCCATTTAAGGATTATGGAGGCCACTGTGCTCTTAGGAACCTTAAGTGCAGCAGAAATTTGTTTGCAACCTTGGCCAGATCTGTGCCTTGCCACAATTCTGTCTCTGAGCTCTTCAGGCAGTTCCTTGACCTCATGATTCTCATTTGCTCTGACATGCACTGTGAGCTGTAAGGTCTTATATAGATAGGTGTGTGGCTTTCCTAATCAAGTCCAATCAGTATAATCAAACACAGCTGGACTCAAATGAAGGTGTAGAACCATCTCAAGGATGATCAGAAGAAATGGACAGCACCTGAGTTAAAAATATGAGTGTCACAGCAAAGGGTCTGTATACTTAGGACCATGTGATATTTCAGTTTTTCTTTTTTAATAAATCTGCGAAAAATGTCAACAATTCTGTGTTTTTCTATCAATATGGGGTTGCTGTGTGTACATTAATGAGGGAAAAAATGAACTTAAATGACTTTAGCAAATGGCTGCAATATAACAAAGAGTGAAACATTTAGGGGGGTCTGAAAACTTTCCGTCCCCACTGTATGAGGCTAAGCATAACACTAGACAAAAATTCATTTAGCTGTTATTAAAGAAGTAAACAGTAGTTTTGGCATAATTATTTAACTAAAATTTCTCTTTAGTAAACCAAAGGATTTGTTCTCAGGAAAATTATGAACATTTTAAGGGTTTTTTTTTTAGCAAAAAATACTGCTAAGATTAATTTCTTCATTTTCTGTACTCGGTATAAATTACACTAACTTCCTCATTAACACAGAAAAATGTGTGTGTATGAGGGGTCTGCCTGCTGTAACCACACATTTAATTCCAGTGTGGTAAAACATGTAAATCCCTGCATTGTTTTTAGAGAAGCTGGTTATTTAACTAATGCTAGAGGAACACTGTTAACATCTCTGACCATAACTTAACTACATTTTTAATTGTTACACTGAGCTTTTTGGGCTAATGTGGTATTAATAAGATTCATCTTAATTACACTACCATTTAATAAACACCATGGTCATTCAAGTCATCTAATCATTACCTTGTCTATTTTGATATATGTCCCTAACACATGAACGCAATTCCATAAAGGTAAATTTTAACAACACTAAATACATAATTAAATATTTAGCTTTTTTTTTAAGTTATGATTTCTCTTAATTCTTCAGATGTAATGCTTCACCGAGAGTAGTAAACTTTCAACTCTGGGACAAAATACTACTGTACTTATAGTTGTAGAAAATGGCCTTGTCCTAACATAAAATTTTCAGTAATGCCCCGTACACACTGTCGGACATTGATCGGACATTCCGACAACAAAATCCTAGGATTTTTTCCGACGGATGTTGGCTCAAACTTGAATATTTATATAAATTATTCCTGCGCTACCTTGGAAAACAATGGTGCACATGGACAGCTGCAAACACTGAGTGGGATCAAACAAAGCCCATGGATAGTGTAAATATATAAATAAAAATTGCTGTGCTGGTCCAATGAGGTGTAACTATGTGATAGTGTGTGGTAAAATAAAATATACAGTAAAACGGAGGGGTGTACGGGTAATGTGTCTGTCTGCACAGTGTCCTGTGAAAAAAATCAAACGGTGTAAAGAAGTGAATATCTATCCTGTATCTAATGTCAGGACTGTAGCGGTGCAGTATGTGCAGGGAACCAATAGAAATAATCCTCTTGCACACCTAGTGCTAATAGAGCTTGTGCAGATGAACTTTAAAGTGCTCACTGTGCAACCCGTATCAATAAGATGTAATCATAAAATATGTGTATAAAAGAATCAAATAATAAATATCACAGAAATAGCATATGCAAAGAGTAAAATATATGCATAAAAAAAGTGCAAATTCTGCAGGGTATATAAATATAGACACAAAGTGAAAAACTATACAAAATAAATATTGTTCAAAAAACGCATCAGTGCAACATAGGTGTGTGGCATCACTCTATACGATCCAGGTAAAAAATGCCACTAGAGATATAGCTGCGTGAAGTCCAAACCAAGTCTTTGCAAATACAATGAAGCATATGTGCCAGTGCAAACTCAAAAGAGATGTTCAGTGATCCTTTAAAAATCCAAATGTGCAACAAAAATCAGTGGGGTGCCGAAAGAGAGAGGGTGTCTATCCTCTTCGTGCTCAAACACACACAGATAAGTAGTGGCCCCTTACCTTGCAGCAATGGGACAACCGCATAGAGTGTAAATGGAGGGGATGGTCTCTCTTTGGGGTCCCTGGACCGAAGCCGATGGTTGTTGGAATTTCCGATCGCCAAGAACGCGGTGACGTCAACCATGTACGACGCGACTAGAAAAGGCCAGTTCAGAACCAAGCGCAGCACCCTTTGGGCTCCTTTTGCTAATCTTGTGTTAGTAAAAATTTGGTGAGAGACGATTCGCGCTTTTTCAGACTCGTGGCTTTCAGATCGTTTTCTGCGGTTCAATTTGTGCTTGTGGGTTTGTATCTGCTCTTCAGTGCATGCAAGCAAGCTACGCGTGACTTTCATTAGTCATTGTGTTCTTGTTCGTTCGTTGCTGTTTTTCAGGTCGCTCTTCACAGGCCTTGCTGTTCTTCAGTGCGTTCTGTTACTTCGTTTTGAGCAGCCGACCGTTTTCTAGCCATGTTGCGTATACGTACTCCTCGTAGAGTTCGTGCTGTGCGGGGGCTTGGTGTTGGGGTCCTGAGCTTGACACAAGTCCAGTCCATGAATAGGGTGGGGAGGAGTTCATGGACCAAGAATTGGTTGCTTCAGCGTGACCAGTTCTGTCATATGCCTTTGCTCCGTGAGATCCGTGAGAATAATCCTGATGATTTCAGGAACTTTCTCCGGATGACGGACCCCGTATTTCACCGTTTGTTGGCTTTGCTGACCCCCTATATTAGCAGGCAGGATACCTGCCTGAGGCAAGCCATCACTCGGGAGCAGAGGCTCGTCGCCACCCTGCGGTACTTGGCGACGGGGAGTAGCCTGCAGGACTTGAAGTTCTCGACAGGCATCTCCCCCCAGGCTCTGGGGATCATTATCCCAAAGACCTGTTCTGCCATCATACAAGTCCTGCAGAAGGAGTATATGAAGGTAAGATTTTTATCCTTTATTATCACATTTTATTGTATTTAATGTTTGATAATATATTGTATTTCTTTCCTCATTCCCTAATTACCATGATTGTAATATGCTGTGAATGTCCCCTTTGTCCTCATTCATGCTGGATTTTTATGTAATTATTTTTTTGTCCTTCATACATATGTGCCTTCACTTACCTCCTCAGCATTCTCTCCTGGCCCTATATTCACCTCATGTAGTCACTTAACAATGTATTTTATCAGCTCCATAGTAGTGCTTTACCTCAAACACCCCCTAAAATGTTTTAAAATGTGCTTTGTGTTTTAAATTCAGGCAGAGTGCCAGAGGCTTTTTTTGGGGGGTCCCCAAATCATTTGGAACCCTCCCTTCCCCCAACTGCTAAGTCAGCTGATAACAATTCTCTCTCTATCCTCAATCATCTATCTGTTGACTTTGCCAAACTCATACACACTATACCCATCTCTTTTGTTGTCTGATTTATGGATGAATTCCCCAAAGCATGTAGTGCAAGGGCCCGCCTGTATACTTTCAAATGGTACTGTTTAAGGTTTTTGTATTCTATTATTATCTTGATAGGTAATAGCAGAATGTCCAAATGCGCTCAAATGTGTATTTATATCTTTGTATTATGACACTTCTTACCTGTCCAGTGGGCTGCCAATAGTGTAACTAAGGAGGGGCTGTTCCAAGTAATACCCATTATTTAGGCATTCATCTCTCAATGAAGTGGAGAGGGTTACCTGTCCAAGAGTCCCCTCCTATAATGTTAGAAATGGCCCAGGAGAGGGGGGGGGGATATGATAGGTGTACCTTATACTTTGGTGTTGTAAAATTCCCCTTAATAAATGTTATCTTGATGTTGGCCAAGAATGTTTGTGTCTAATCTGCTTTCCATGTTTTAATGTGCCAAAAGACTAATTTTTTTTTCTTTTACTCAACAGGTTCCTTCCACGCCACAGGAATGGCAGACTATGGCCTCCCACTTTGCCCAGCGGTGGGACTTTCCTAACTGCGGAGGGGCAATAGATGGGAAACACATCCACATCATCCCACCACCCAACTCGGGGTCATACTATTATAATTATAAGGGGTTCAATAGTATTGTGATGTTGGCGGTGGTGTCGGCTAATTATGAGTTCCTGTATGTGGACGTGGGGAAGAATGGCCGGATGTCCGATGGTGGAGTCATCACCCAGACGGAGTTTTACAGGCGTCTCCAGAATGGCAGCTTGGACTTGCCACCTCCAGAAGACAATGTGGAAGGACTCCCATTCGTCTTCATTGCGGATAAAGCCTTTGCGCTGGGGGACCACCTTATGCGGCCATTCTCAATGAGGACCCTCACCCCGGACCAGAGGGTTTTTAATTACCGGCTGGCCAGAGCCAGAAGAGTGGTGCAGAACACATTTGAAATCATGGCCAGCCGGTTCCGCCTATTTCTTACACCCATCCATATGGCGGAGTATAAGCTGAATCATATAATCCTGGCGTGCTGTGTTCTACATAACTTTTTACGGCAACATTCTGCCGACTATGCTGGCTCAGTTGGGCCTGAGGCCGGAATTATAAATGAAACAACCCTGATGGCGCTTGAAAGTGGCCGTCCTGGCTTGCCCTCCCTGAGTGCCCATGATGTCCGGTTAAGATACCTTGAGTTCTTTGCGGGTAGGGGGGCCATCAATATGCCAGACAATTTGTGAAACCTTGATCAAATAAAAAAAAAAATTACGCTAATCTTTGGTGACATTTACTGCTTGTGTTTGTTTTAGCTGACCTTGACAGAAATGTGGTGAGTCCAGAAAATGGCGTGATTGTGTAACCTTACAAAGCACTGTTGGATGTTATTTACTAAAGGCAAAGACATTTTGCACTACAAGTGCACTTGAAATTGCACTGAAACTGCGCTTGTAGTGCAAAGTGGATTTGCCCTTAGGAAATAACCCCCATTGTCACAGGAAGCAGCAATTAGAGCACAACCAAAGTTTAGTAGCGTTGAGACAATAATCCACACATTCTTGATTAACAATCTTTTTAATACCTGCACAATCACATCGCATTTAGAAAAGGTTTTTAAAACAAAACAACATGTTTGTTGTATAACAATTTTTGGGGTGGCATTATCAAAAATAGAAATGTCCATTTAAGATAAAACAGGCATGTGTAAAACCAACAAGAAAGACACAAATCTTGAACTTACAAAGTTCACATTTGGTAGAACTTGAAGGCAATATCAGACATGAGTATTTAGGAACTGTGTTTGATATTGCGTTCAGATGGGGTGAAGTCACCCCAGGAAAAGCCAAATTTTGAAGATGCACACCAATTTACGAATGTCAACATGTGCTAGCTGCCATCACGGGGGATCAAGGGACGTGTTTTGGGGGAGCAACCCCTTCCTCTCAGCTACGTTATTATTGAGGAAGGGGTTGCACCCCCAAAACGCGTCCATTGATCTCCCGTGATGGCAGATAGCACATGTTGACACACTGTGTGCCTCTTCAAAATTTGGCTTTTCTAAAAACCGCATAAAAATTTTTAACATTGTAGCACAACAAAAAACAAAGGGATTTGGAGGGGTTTTAAACTCTCCCCAAAACATCAATGATGTTTTTATTTTTTAGAATAACATCATTGATGTTTTTCGATGCAACGTTACACCCCATGATCTCCCCAATCAGGATCTGGGCACTTTCCAAGGTGAAAGGATCTGGATCCACAACATCATGATCACCGAAAAAGAGAGAAACCAAAAAAAAACAGGTATTATAAATATGCCGGCATCCATCTCTTACCTGAGCCTGTGGTCGGAGACACTCACCTGTTGTGGTGACTAGTTCCACCACGTCTTCCTCCTCCTGCTCTTCTTGTGTTGGGGGTATTTCCCCTTCTTCCAGAGGTGGGGGGTCTGTGGTCTCCTCGGATGAGGGGTGTCATCCGAGTCTTTTCTCCCCTACGTAAAAAAAAAAAATGGTATACTTAGCACACAGATATTTGATGGCAGAACTATAAAGAAACATTGCTTGGAAGTGGGGTACAATTGTCTATTTTGGCAGAGTTCCAAGATGTAGAATTTTTAGTGTCCTTTGTCAAGCTTCAATACTTTACCTGTTTTGTACAAGCTTCACAGATGGAGACCCCCCTATAGTATACACTGGAGCACCTGTGAGGGCCCCCTAATAAAAAGGGTGTTCTTGTGTCCCACACTAGTGCTCCAGCGTCCAGATGTCTAAACTGCTGCTGAGTGTCCTCTCCTTACACAGAATCTAGTTTGCATTTCATTCTAGTAACAAACCCATCTACACAACCAAATTATTTTCAGACAAGTTTGCCGTCAAAAATGTGGGCAAATGCATATGGCCAGAACAATGGTGTTTTATAGGCCGAAAAAAAAAATGTTTGATACGAACAAATAATGTGCCCATGAACATGAAAGTTGCCATTTTAAACTGTACAACAGTTCTTAAATGCACGAACGTAATAAACAGAAAAAGAATAGGAACACAGCACAACTACTTACTTTTTTGCAGCACTCTGCTCGTGCTCTCTTAATTTGAGGTCCGACCACTGCTTCCTGAGCTGATCTTTCGATCGGCATACCCCGAAATTCCGGTGAAGACTTTTGACCACTTTCGCCATGATCTTGGCCTTTCTGACATTGGGGTTTGGGTAAGGTCCATACTTCCCGTCATAGTCGGCCTTCTTCAGGATGTTAACCATCTCCAACATCTCCCCAAAGGACATATTTGAGGCCTTAAATCTTCTCCTTCTGGATCCAGACTTATCCGGATCCGGGCTTTCCTCCTCCTCCTCGTTGCTGTAATTAGCACGCACCTGCTGTGTCTCCGCCATGTGCTCTTCCCCCACTGCGCCGAACAAAAAGGGGCGGGGAATAGACTAGAAAGAACGTCAGGGGCGGGCGGAGTTACACGCATGCGCTGTGTGTATAAAGCGTAACACGCGTGCGTAATGCGTACGATCTGTGAGCGGAGGAAGGAGCATCGGAGGCGCCGAGCGTGAGAGCGAAGGTAAGATCTAAACTTGGGCCTATACTGCTTCTAAATTGAGGCCTATATTGTAACAAGATTAGGAGAGTTTGGCCTGACATTAGGGTTTGTCTTGTGTTGTGTCTTGCAGAGAAAATGGATGGCTTCAACGACCACAGTTTCCTCCCTCTGTTCATAGATAAATACAGGGAGCTGCCCTGTCTGTGGCAGGTGAGACACCCCCATTACAACAATAAACAAAAGAGGCAGGCAGCGCTGGAGAAACTGCTGGAGTTGGTGAAGCCGGTGGTCCCCACAGCAACCATCCCCTATTTAAAAACCAAAATTGGTGGCCTGAGGAGCACTTATCTTAGGGAGCGCAAGAAGGTCACAGATTCCCAGAGATCCGGAGCTGGAGCAGATGACGTTTATGTCCCCAGGCTGTGGTACTATGAGAGACTGCGATTTCTGTCAGACCACACTGAAGTCAAGGAATCCCTCTCCACTCTTCCTTCCACTCTTCCTTCCACCCCAGCTGAGGCTTCCAATGTCCAACCTGGGCCTTCCAGCCAGGAAGAAGTGGAGGAGCCCAGCTGGAGCCAGGTATAGCATCGTTCTACTGATTTCTGGTTAATAAATAAATGATGTTTACTAGATGTTATTATTGACCACTAATTGCTGATTGAAAAAAGTGTTTTACATATTAATAGACAGTAGTGGGCACCCAAAATTGGGACAAGAATGAAAAATGCTGGGCTTAGAATGATAGTCTATTATATTTGTTAACATTCAATTTGCAACAATCATGAGGTGAAAATTGTGTGTGATTGATGAATAAAAAACGCAAACTATGTCCCTTTTTCATACACAGGAAGACCTTAGCCAGGAGGCGGCTGTGGAATGTGGCAGCTAAGAGGAGGCGGCGGTTAGTGGCAGCCAGGAGGAGGCGATGCTAAGTGTCAGCCAGGAGAAGCCTGGGACAAGTTGAAGCCTGACCGAATTGCAGGTTCCTCCCCTCCGCCTTCCATACAAAAGAGCGAGGAAGGCGACTCACATGCAGGATTCTGCGCTCAGGCTAATTCAGGAGGCTTCTGCGTCCCTCCAAGCCTTACCCACTCCCGAAGAGGCTTTTGCCTGCATGGCTGCCACAAAACTGCAGGGCATGCAGGAGGGTCAACACAAACTATGTGAAGACCTTCTGTATAAAGTCCTAAGTAAAGGGGTGAGTGGGGAGCTAACACCCAATACCCACCTGAGTGAGTTGGCCCCTCCCCCTCCTCCTCCTCCTGCCCCCACTCCACCACCAGAGCCACAGCGTGGAAGGAAGCGTGGAAGGAAGACCAGAGAGTTATGGCCCTGGGTTCAGTCTGGTCTGACAAAATATGCAGTCTCTTGTATGATCACAGCCTGGGGACACAGATGTCATCTGCTGCTTTCCGGATCTCTGGGAGTTCTGGACCAGACTGCACTCCCTTAGATATGGACTCCTCAGGCCACCAATTTTGCTTGAAAATAGTTGATGTGTGCCCTGGGGGATCCAAGGCTTCACCAATTTCTGCTGTTTCTCCAGCGTTGCCTCCCTCTTTGTTTAGTTGTGAGCCCTTAATAAAGGGATTTTTTGTTCAATTATACTTGCCTATGTGTGTTTTCATTCAAAAAGGACAGTTTGTTTGTGAGGAGGCAGGGACACTTCAAAAATACAATGTGAAATTAAAACAAGGGACACCAACACCAAACAATCTCCTACAGATTAAATAATACAAGATATCAATGGTGTTGTGGTAACTTGACACACAAAACACACACAAAAATATTATAGAGTAAAACACAACAAAAACAACAATAAAAACACAGCCTTGAAAAACAAAACAAACCCCCAAAAAATACAAAACCAGCCTGGAATAAAACAACCAAAAACAAATTTGGGCAGATGTGACAAATGTAAATATATTGAGGGAATCCCAATAAATAATAAAGAAATAAGTTTGTGAGAAGTCTGTGTGAATATGAGCAGCAAAACTACTTCATTCTTCTCACATTATAAAGAGAGTGCGCTGTGTTAAACTATTTTTGACATTGCAGCGTGACGAAAGTGCTGTATCCATTCCGAACGCTAATTTTACCCGACCGAGCTGTTCCGTCTCGGAATTTCTTCTGAGCATGCGTGGCACTTTATGCGTCGGAACAGGCCACACACGGTCGGAATTGACGCAATCGGATTTTGTTGTCGGAAAATTTTATAGCCTGCTCTCAAACTTTGTGTGTCAGAAAATCCAATGGGAAATGTCCGATGGAGCCCACACACAGTCGGATTTTCCGACAACAAGCTCCTATCGGACATTTTCCATCGGACAATCCGATCGCGTGTACGGGGGCATAAGTCTTTTCCTGGATAAAGACTACATCTCATAATCACATATAAATCTGCTTTTTGCTATTGTTTTAGTAATGTAAATGTTTGGTTTTAAAAGGTGTTAGCCTGTTTAATTATTCCCATGGAAAGATTTAATAAAAGGTCAGAATGTGGTATATTCAGCTACTACAGCCATCATATAGTGAAAAAAGCAGTGAGTGAATATATTTGAAATCCAGGAGAATTAGCAAATTGCTGATTTTTTTACCCCCTTCCTCACCAGAGTACTTTTTACTATTTGGCACTGCGCTGTTTTAACTGGTAATTGCGCAGTCATGCAATGCTCTACCCAAACAAAATTTGCGTCTTTGTGCACAGTCTGCACCTGACTTCCATCGAGGGTGGATGTTTTCCTCTCACGGTCCACGGAGCTTGCAGAGCGGCATTACCTTTTTCTTTTTTCCCCACAAATAGCGCTTTCTTTTGGTGATTTTTTTGCGATATAATATAAAAAAGACCGAAAAATTTTGAAAAAAAGATATTTTCTACTTTTTTACTTTTTGTTATAAAAAAAATACAATAAACTGAATTTTAGTTATACATTTAGGCCAAAAAGCATTCAGCCATATGTCTGGGTAAAAATGTAATAAGCGTATATTTATTGGTTTGCGCAAAAGTTATACCGTCTACAAACTAGGGTCCATTTTCTGGAATTTACGCAGCTTTTAGTTTATCACATCTCATTTCTTGAGCTGCTAAAATGGCAGAGCCGTACAAACCCCCCCCCCCCACAAATGACCCAATTTTGGAAAGTAGACACCCCAAGCTATTTGCTGAGAGGCATGTTGAGTCAATGGAATATTTTATATTTTGCCACAAGTTTCGGGAAAATGGCAATAATTTTTTTCTTTTTCGCAAAGTTGTCACTAAATGATATATTGCTCCAACATGCCATGGGCATATGTGAAATGACACCCCAAAATACATTCTGCTTCTTCTGAGTAAAGGGATACCACATGTGTGGAACTTTTTGGTAGTCTAACCACATACAGGACCTCGAAAACCAATCACCGCCTTCAGGCTTTCTAAGGGCGTAAATTTTTGATTTCACTCCTCACTACCTATCACAGTTTCGAAGGCCATGAAATGCCCAGATAGCACAACCCCCCCCCCCCCAAATGACCCCACTTTGGAAAGTAGACACCCAAAGCTATTTGCTGAGAGGCATGTCGAGTCCATGGAATATTTTATATTTTGACACAAGTTTCGGGAAAATGACAATATTTTTATTTATTTTTAGTTGTCACTAAATGATATATTGCTCAAACATGCCATGGGCATATGTGAAATTACACCCTAAAATACATTTCAGTTACATTACAGTTTCGGAGGCCATGTAATGCCCAGACAGCACAAAACCCCCCCAAATGACCCCATTTTGGAAAGTAGACACCCCAAGCTATTTACTGAGAGGTATGTTTAGTTTTTTGCAGATCTCGCTTTTTGTCACAATGTTTTGAAAATTGAAAAAAGAAAAAAAAACATTTCCTTTTCTTTCTTCATTTTCAAAAACAAATGAGAGCTGCGAAAAACTCACCTTGCCTCTTAGCAAATACCTTGGGGTGTCTACTTTCCAAAATGGGGTCAGTTGTGGGTTTTTTTTTGCTATATAGACATTTCAGGGCCTCTGTAACTGTGATAGGTAGTGAGAAGTGAAATCACCATTTTACACCCTTATTACATACGATCGAAAATGCCGCCAGCAAAACTCCAATGAGAGCTTTTTGTCGGAAAATGTGACCGTGTGTATGCTCCATCGGTCTTTTGCTGGCAGAATTCCAGCCAGCAAAAGATTGGGAGCATGTTCTCTATTTTTCGGTCGGGAAAAGTTCCTATCCGAAAATGCGATCGTCTGTATGCAATTCGGAAGGGCGCATGCTCGGAAACAATTCAACGCATGCTCGGAAGCATTGAACTTCATTTTCTCGGCTCGTCATAGTGTTGTACGTCACCGCGTTCTTGGCGGTCGAAAGTTCAGAGAACTTTTGTGTGACCGTGTGTATGCAAGGCAAGTTGGAGCAGAATTCCGTTGGAAAAACCATCCAAGTTTTTTCTGACAGAAATTCCAATCATGTTCGTGGCATTAGAAATCCTGAAGGCGGTGATTCGTTTTGGGGTCCTGTATGTGGCTAGGCTCCCAAAAAGTCCCACACATGTGGTATCCTTGTACTCAGGAGGAGCAGCAGAATGTATTTTGGGGTGTAATTTCACATATGCCCATGGCATGTTTGAGCAATATATCATTTAGTGTCAACTTTGTGGAAAAAAAAATGTATTGTAATTTTCCCAAAATATTCCATGGATTCAACATGTCTCTCAGCAAATAACTTGGGGTGTCTCCTTTCCAAAATTGGGTCATTTGGGGGGGGGGGGAGTTGTGCTGTCTGGGCATTTCATGGCCTCTGAAAGTGTGCAAGGTAGTGAAGAGTGAAATCAAAAATTTACGCCCTTAGAAACCTGAAGGCAGTGATTGGATTTCGAGGTCCTGTACGCGGCTAGACTGCCAAAAAGTCTCACACATGTGGTATCCCCCTACTCAGGAGAAGCAGCAAAATGTATTTTGGGATGTAATTTCACATATGCCTATGGCATGTTTGAGCAATATATCATTTAGTGACAACTTTGTGAAAAAAAAAATGTATTGTAATTTTTCCAAAGCTTGTGGCAAAATATAAAATATTCTATGGACTCAACATGCCTATCAGCAAATAGCTTGGGGTGTCTACTTTCCAAAAAGGGGTCATTTGGGGGGGTTTGACCTGTCCTGGTATTTTATGCACAAAATTAGAAGCTTATGCCACATATCACCCACTCTTCTAACCACTTGAAGACAAAGCCCTTTCTGACACTTTTTGTTTACATGAAAAAATATTTTTCTTTTGCTAGAAAATTACTTTGAACCCCCAAACATTATATATTTTTTAAAGCAAAGGCCCTACAGATTAAAATGGTGGGTGTTGCAATTTTTTTTTTACACACAGTATTTTCACAGCTATTTTTTCAAACTCAATTTTTTTGGAAAAAAAAACACTTTTTAGAATTTTATTGCACTAAAACACACTATATTGCCCAAATGTTTGGTAAAATGTAAAAGATTATTTTATGCCAAGTACAAAGATACCAAACATGACATGCTCTAAAATTGCGCACAACCATGCAGCTGCGACAAACTACATACATTTTTAAAAGCCTTTAAAATCCTTTACAGGTTACCACTTAGATTTACAGAGGAGGTCTACTGCTAAAAGTACTGCCCTCGATCTGACGTTCGCAGTGATACTTAGCATGGGGAAATTGCTGTTTACATATGACACGAGACCGACGCTTGCGTTTGCCATTGCGCGCAAGCACGGGGGGGGGGGCAGGGGGTGCTTTTTTTTTTTTAATTATTTATTTTTCTTTTTTCTTTTCTTTTTTTTTTCAAATGTATTTTTTGAGTTTACAGTTAAAGACAAAAAAAGGAATCACAAGCATAGAATCTTCGTACATATCTCAAATAAAGTTGTTAACAATAAAGTAAAAACTGTCACATGTACGCATGGCATTTAGAGGCATAACCCATCATGGGACATTTCTAGTTCGGTATCCCCCCTGATAGTAGATGAATGCAATTACCCCCTCACCCCTAACGGGATCATACTGTGAGGGAGTTATACGAATATGCGGATACCATTACCTAGTACATATGGTTCCCAGAAATGTCATGAATTGTGAAACTCGAAACATTGCTTAAAGAATAATAACTCAAACAAAATTGGGGTAAACCGAGGGCAGTTGAAACTATAACAAAAGGGTGGGTAAAGAAAAATATAGTTACCAACATTTTATGCAGATACCACAGTAATCATTGTATGGTATAACATACCAATGTTATAGTTTTAGATCTTTAGCCGCTTCTGGGTAAATTAACCAAGCTTGCCAAGATCTTATAAAGTGATTCGCTTTGAGTTTTTTGAACGGCAATAATTTTTCATATTGGCATTGTGTATTAACCCTTGAGGTTAGTTCTCTCATCGTAGGAAGGGTCGAGGTTTTCGATTTACTAGCTAAAACTGTTCTAGCTATGAATAGGATATGGGCTATTACTGTTCTAACTGTAAGGGTATAAGTATCTAGCCCTATATTCAGAAGGACCAGTGCCGGAGTCAATGGTGTGTAAGGCTCTGTATTTTAACGGACAATAATGGTTATGTTTTCCCAAAATGTTTTAATGTGAGGACAGTTCCACAATACATGGTACAAATTCCCTATTATGTTACATCCTCTCCAACATTTGTTTGTGGAATCGTGAAATATTTTTGACAAAAAAAGTCATGTACCACCTGTAGTAGATTTTTTGAAAGTTTTCCCAGTGATCAACACAGGAGGATGTACTAAAGCTCAGGTGTATGGCTTTTAACCATTGTTGCAGAGAGAATTCTTGCTCTAGATCTTTTTACCATTTGAGCATGTCGGGAGTTTTGGTCAGTAGTGTTGGACCCATCAAGGAGTTGTAAAAGAAGAAGATCCCCCGGATTGGTGTTTTTGATTTCCCCTGTAGGAATTCCCTGATCGGGTTTGGGATTTCTATGTATTCATTGCATTTGGTAACCTTGTGAAAATGTCTAATTTGCATTGACCTATAAGCATCTATAGGTAGCTCACTTTGATGTAGGTTTTGTAGGAAGTTCACACCCTTTTTATGGCAGTCTCTCATGTCAAAGCCACTAATGAGCCATTCATACGTTTTAGTCAGGATACCTAGTTTATGGGTACTTCTTTCGTAGGCTGTGCTAGTGGCTAGGGTGCGCCAGGCTGTTAAAGTGGCTCTAATTACTGGATGAGACACCTTGGAGGCCATTAAGGGGGACATGAGGGATGCTACCAATATCCCTAGGAAGTCCTTGTGTTCCATAAAACTTTGCTCCATATTGACCCATAATATGTCATCTGTCTTATGGATCCAATGTTTAACTTGGTCTATCAAAGATGTATTATAGTAGCCCATTAGATCTGGTAAACCTATCCAGGGCCGATCCGCAGAGCGGGGGGTGCCAAAGTGCCAGGGTATCGTCAGTCCCGAGTGTGCTGTCTCGCGCCCATGGCAGTGTGCATATTCCCTGCCCCCGTCGCACCCGCAGCAGTGTGTATAAAGCAGCATATTCCCCGCCCCATGGCAATGTGCATATTGCCTGTCCCGGGCACGCCCATGGCAGTGTGCACATAGCATATTCCCCGCCCACTGCACATCCCTCACCCGGTGTCTTGTCAAATACAGTCCCCTATCATATAGTGTCCTCCCTGTACTGCGCAGGCGCAGTACGGAGGACAAACGAGACGCCGAAAGTCTCCGAAGTTTAACAGCTGATCATCAGCTGTACACGGCGCCTGCGCTTTTATTCTCACCCTATGTCCAGGATCATTCCCTACTATCCAAGTGGACATAGAGTGAGAATATATAGTTGCCGAGCGCAGCGAGGCCGTGCCCGAAGCGTGGCGAGCGAAGCGAGCCCGCGAGGGGCCCTCTTACACAGCCATCGCTAAGAAGTGCAGAAGCGCCGTGTACAGCTGATGGTCAGCTGTTCAACTTCGGACATTTTCGGCATCTCCTTCTGCTCCGTACTGCGCAAGCGCTGCGCCTGCGCAGTATGGAGCGGACACTATCCGATAGGAGGACACTATATGGCAGAACACCGGCGCCCACTGTATATTCAGCACAAGGAGGAGGTAGGCTAGGTCTGCCCCACCTCCTCCCCATGTCCCCCCTGTGCCCGCCCACAACCCCTTCATGCAGCCAATCTGTGCCTGGGAAGGGAGTGTGGGTGGGAGATTTCAAATCAGCCAGCGATCCAGCGATTGCCTGATGTCGCTGCCTGAGTGCCTGTGCCTCTGAAGACAATGCAGCCTGGGTGAGTGATCTCTCCCCTCTCTCTCTTTTCTAAATGTGCCATAGTGTTCCAAGCTTCCATATATAGTCTTCCATGTGCCATAGCCTTCCATGTTCCATAGCCTTCCAGCCTATCATGTGCCATAGCCTTCCATGTTCCATAGCCTTCCAGCCTTCCATGTTCCATAGCCTTCCAGCCTTCCATGTGCCATAGTCTTCCAGCCTTCCATGTGTCATAGTCTTCCAGCCTTCCATGTCCCATAGCCTTCCATGTGCCATAGTCTTCCCGCCTTCCATGTCCCATAGTCATCCAACCTTCCATGTGTCAGTCTTCCAGCCTTCCATGTGCCATAGTCTTCCTGCCTTCTATGTACTCTAGTGATCCTTCCTGCCTTCTGTGTGCCATAGTGGTCCTTCCTTCCTGCCTTCCATGTGCCATAGTGATCCCTCTTTCCTGCCTTCCATGTACCATAGTAATCCTTCCTGCCTTTCAGGTGTCATAGCAATCCTTCCTGCCTTCTGTGTGCCATAGTGGTCCTTCCTTCCTGCCTTCCATGTACCATAGTAATCTTTCCTGCCTTCCAGGTGTCATAGTGATCCTTCCTGCCTTCTGTGTGCCATAGTGGTCCTTCCTTCCCGCCTTCCATGTGCCATAGTGATCCCTCTTTCCTGTCTTCCATGTACCATAGTAATCCTTCCTGCCTTCTGTGTGCCATAGTGATCATTCCATGTACCATTGTGATCCTTCCTGCCTTCTATGTACCATAGTGATCCCTCCTTCCTTTCTTCCATGTACCATAGTGAGCCCTCTTTCCTTTCTTCCATGTACCATAGTGATCCTTCCTTCCTGCCTTCCATATACCATAGTGTTCCCCCATTGCTTTCTTCCATGTACAATAGGGATCCTTCCTTCCATGTACCATAGTGATCCCTCCTTCTTTTCTTCCATGTACCATAGTGATCCTTCCTTCCTGCCTTCCTTCCATTTAGTGTTCCTCCCTTCCTTTCTTCCATATACCATAGTGATCCCCCCTTCCTTTCTTCCATGTACTATAGTGATCCTTCCTTCCTTCCATGTACCATAATGACCCCTCCTTCCATGTACCATAGTGATCCCTCCTTCCTTTCTTCCATGTACCATAGTGATCCTTCCTTCCTGCCTTCCATGTACCATAGTGATCCCTCCTTCTTTTCTTCCATGTGCCATAGTGATCCCTCCTTCCTGCCTTCCATGTACCATAGTGATTCCTCCTTCCTTTCCTCCCTGATGGCTCATACTGCAGTACTTATTGTTTGGCTCCAGCCCAGGTTCCTCAGATCCTTTATAATCCTCTATTTTAAGCTCTTTGTCTATTTTCAATGTATACAAAACCAGATGTATTGGAAGTCATTTTCTAAATGATTGTGTTGAGGTTTATATGTACCCTTGAGTCTCCAGCTTGTGGCACAGCAATCAAAGCATATTTATATGTACAAGAAAGCCCAGTTTTTTTTTTAAGCATGGCCCTTAAACCCCTCCCACAATCGTGTTTGGTGACACCTGTTGTGACACCTGCTGTGTCACAACAGGTGTCTGGACCTGAAGATTGATCGGTTCTGGGTCAAATCCAATGGTCGTGAGCTCGGCAGGGGTGTGCCCCATACCTGTACAGGGTTTCACGCAGTGGTGCCATTTTGCCGCAGTATATGCCGCAGTATATGTATGCAAGCCGGTTGCCCCTTAGATCTCTTTCTTATTCCTTTTGTTGGGGATTACTGCCGCTTATTCTGGTAATTAAGCACGGATCTCTCAGCCGGCTCTGGATCCCGGGACATCGGAGGTTAGTTTCCGGCAGATGACATCCAGCAGAGCAGAGTGTTATTGGTCCATTTATGCCTCAAAGACCCCCTGTAATAAGGGGTCCACCTGATCTGTTAAGTGCATCCTCATGATTTCACTTTTTACATCTGCTGACAAGCGATTGATCTGGGTGTAATCAGAAGAATTTTCTATTTCTGACTGTATGGACTTAATCGGTTTTGAATATACTGATTTCCAGTAGTTATCTATTTATTGTTTCTTTTTTGCGCTGCACTTAATTGTATAATGAATCTCTTGAAGCTAGTCATAGATTAATTGAAATTTGGCCTGTTCAGCAGTTACTGGCAAAATTATGATCCATTTATGTCTGTTCCCTCTAATGATGATCTAACGATGGGCTTCTCTTCAGTGGAACTGTTAGAAAATATCTACTCAATCAGAACATGCAGCCATTAAGCTGTAGTGCTGATCAGTGTATTTTGACAGTGAAGGAGTCCCACTATCAGATTACATTAGCGCAGTGGGGAAGATTCCTTCATCCATCTCAAATGTGGATGGGAGAATCCATTTGTTTTTTGTTTGTTTTTTTTGGTCAGCTGGTGGGCTGGTAAATTCAACTATGGCCAGCTCAAAGTGATTGTAAAGGCAGAAGTTTTTATTTTATTTTAATGCATTCTTTGAATTAAGATACAAAACCTTCTGTGTGCAGCAGCCCCCCTCAGCCCCCCTAATACGTACCTAAGCCCATCTCTGTCCAGCAATGTTGCAGGGGAGACTCCGGGAGTCCCCTCCTCATTGACTGAGGAGTCAGCGGAGTGCCATTGGCTCCTGCTACTGTCAATCAAAGTAAGCGAGCCAATGAGGAGAGAGAGGGGGCCTAGCCACTGCTCCATGTGTCCATTAAGCTGCAGCTCAGCTCGAGTGCCCCCATAGCAAGCTGCTTGCTGTGGGGGCACTCGTCAGGAGGGAGGGGCCAGGAGCATCAAAGAGGGACCCGAGAAGAGGTACAATTATTTTGCATGAAAATTTGGCGTTTTATATTGTAGGCCTGTAATTCTTAGGAATAACGCACTTAAATCTGTCCAAACAAAAGTCTAATAGACATCCCGGGTATGATAAAGTTTGAAACATGAAATCATGAATTATAATATAATAAATAACTATAAATAATTATAACAAATAATAATATAATAATAATATAAATTATTCAATAATGTAATCAAATAAAAAACACTGAAATTTGCTCAGTTGCAGAATTGTCACTGTTATTACTTTCAGTGTTTGATGACGAATTTCCCCACAAATCACTATCGCTCAATTCTGCAAGTGATTCTCATTTATTATCACTGTTTTCTAGCTGGTCTAAAACCGCTTTTAATGTAAAGGGACGGTTTTGGTTGCTATGGACAATCTCCAGTTTCCAGGCAGAAAGAACAGTATATATAATATAAAAGTGCATGCAGGGCACTGGACAAACCACTAGGGACAAAAGGAATGTGAAATAAATTGATACAGTAATGTAATCTGTAAGATTACAGTGTACTGTATATGTATTGTGTTTTTTACTTTTTGAATTTGGCGCCCTTCTCCGTCCCCGTGCTTCACAACGCTCGCAGGGAACGGAGCCTGGTACTGTGATAGATCGAGTGGAGGACGGCTCACACACAGAGTGGGGAGGACATCGCAGGATCCTGGGGACAAGGTAAGTTTGCTGTACCTAGATCCTGCGATGCAATCCCGGGTGTGGCTCGGGGTTACCGATTTTGGCGCTGAAAATCCACCCCGAGCCACACTAGGGATTACTGTCAGGGAGGTTAAAACCCTTTTTTATCCCGGATAAAGTTACGTTTTTGTGCCATCTGTGACCCACTGGTAGGTTTACCTCCACTTCCTCTCTGGTAAGCACAAGAGGAAGTGAAATAAAATCTCTCCAAATGGAGGGAAATCTTAAACAGTCATCTCTGAAGCAAGCATATTCTTTGGAAGATTTTTCCTCTATTCCTGTTGTTGTCACAACTCAAAATGACAGGTAGCCTTCACTTCCTGTCCTAGAAACAGTGGTCACTAGAACATATAGAGAGGGTAAATCTCTCTAGTGGGAGCACAGACAACAATGAAAGCCTTATATGTTCTAATACATCACCAATATATCCCAAAAAGTTTTGCCTTTGGATACAATTTAAGTATTAGGATAATCCTATAAAATATTACCAATATTATGGGGTTGATGTACTAAAGGAGCAGGGCCTGTACACATAGGAAAGGTGAATAGGGTAGAGCTATATTCACTTTGAATACAGAATCATGTACAAGGGGAACATTTTATTTTCCTTGCACGTGATTTGGTGACTGTAGGAAATACAGCTTTATCTTATTCACTAAGCTATGGAATCATACACTTTGCAAGGTAACAGTCAAAGCAGCCCTATTATCTTTTTGGCTTCATTATTTTTATTTTTATTTAACACAGTTACATTTTTTTTTAAATATTAACAGAATTCAAAAGCAGAGTTCTGTTACATGCACCAAGCACACCAATCCAAGTAAAGCATATCAGAAATTTACAGTACATTTTGGTAACACGTCTTGCAAATTTGTATTTTTGATTTTAATCACTTATTCACTATGCATTCTTGGGAAGACATATTCACTTCTTTATACAATTATAACCAAATACAGCAGATTAAAAAAAAAAAAAAAAAAACCTGCATGACCAAAGGTTATTAAAGCATATCTAAACACAAAACTCAAAAAAAGTATCATATTTCAGCTTACAAGTCCTTAGTTGTGGTGAATGCTTTGATTTTTTTCCTTTGCTTTTTTCCTTTATTTATTCTGCCATTAATACGATTCCTGTCTCATTGTGCTGTATCTATAGAGGATCAGCATTTCCATCCTAGGCTGTGCTGATTTAGACTACAAACACCTTCTATCCTAATCTCTGTTACAAAGGAAAAAGTGTTCTGTAGTCCACAAAATATAGCTGTGAGCGCTGAAAACATTGTTTGCTATGTCAATTCAGTGCACAGGAAGCTATACGCACATAACAAATTTGCTGATAAACAAAGCTCATGCGATCTCCATAATTTGCTGTCAAAATGACCACATGATGGGGAAATCACTGTGTTGAGGCCTCATTGTTAAAACGGACCAGTACCTGTTTGTAACAGCATGTTTTTAAAATAGGAGCACACAGTTGCAAGCTCATAGTTGTAAGATAGCGTGTAGAATACGTTCTGTTGGCACAGGAAACCATTCCTGAGGATATTTATTTACAGAAGGTGTCATATCACTAAAATGAACTGGGGTTGATTTACTAAACCTGGAGAGTGCAAAATCTGGTGCAGCTGTGCATGGTAGCCAATCAGCTTCTAACTTCAGCTTGTTCAATTAAGCTTTGACAATAAAATCTGGAAGCTGATTGGTTTCTATGCAAAGCTGCACCAGATTTTGCACTCTCCAATTTTAGTAAATCAACCCCTATATGTCATAGCTATTTTGGAATATTCAGCAAGACAAAGAACAATACAACAAGTGTTATAATTAGTGCAATCAACAAAATGTATCTTTAATTGATTTGCCCACTGTAGACCAAGGCCCAATTGCACTGGGTTACTTTACTTTATGATACCAATGCAGCATACGGTACCTCAAGAATCTGTGTTTGCCAATGCTAGAAAAGACATGAGCTATTTATATCCATAAAGCAAAATGAACAGATTGTTTGTAAGGTGCTGAGCCAGTGTATAGTTGGGTAGTAGTTGTAATAGTTGTGTTAACTTAACATATTTTGTTATATACAAAGTAATGATTGCTTCCTCCATAAATTAATCAATCATATTTTAATAGGGATATATTATATGGATATATTTAGTGCATTTCCTTATAATCTCACATTTTAAAGTACAGTAGAAATTTTAGAAATTTACTATTTCAAATTAAGTATTTCTGCTCACACAACTAGCACTGCCACATCATCAGCATAAACAAGGCCTAGGCAGTAAGTTACAGACATAAAACTCAGAGTGCCTGATTATCTAAGGTTTTATCTCCTTTACCAGGCTGTCAGTTTTGGGCTAGGAACAAAGGGTAATTAAGGCTGGCCATACATTATACAATCTTATTGTACAACTTTCCTTTAGATTTACCAAAACCATATAATAGGAGGTCAATCCTAAACACTTTCAATTTGTATGCAATCAGGTAAGCTTGTTCTATGTGGTTGAAGCTAAATCTAAAGGAAATTGAATAGGAAAATTGTATAGTGTATGCCCAGCCTTAAAAGCCTCATACACACGATCGGACTTTGTACAAACTTTCCCGTGGATTTTTGTACAAAGGGCATTGGCCATAAACGAATTAAGCATACACATGGCAGGACTTTTTCGGCAACAAACACGAATGTAGTGACGTTTCAACGTACTGACGACACTTCAAAAAGAGGACGTTCAATTCTCCGGCGCCACCCTTTGGTCAACTTCTGTATTGTTGTCTGATCTTTTGCATTGGTTCTGAGCATGCCTGTTTGTAGTTTGTACAAAAGTCCGATGGTTTTGTGTACACGCATGATCAGACTTTGCTCCATCGGATTTTAGTTGCCGGAAAGTTTGTCCGTTTGCACAGCCAACAAAAGTCCGATGAGAACCGAAAAAGTTTGTCCGATGGAGCATACACAGGGTCGGATGTTGCCTTGAAACAGCTAATTTGCATGTTTGTTGTCAAAAAGTCCGATCGTGTGTATGGGCCTTTACTCTGATTTACCAAACTGAAATATAATGTGTACAAGTCTACTCACGCCAGTCCTAGCTTGGAACTATACTCAGGCAAATTTACTACAGCCAACTGCACATCCCCAAAGTAGTATCTGTATATTTTCAATGATATCTTTAGGCTTACAAATATGTCTTGTAGAAAAATAAATATCATCATTGAATGTGATATACAGTATATGTGAATGCAGATACTTTTGTTTGTATCATATATAAATGTAAACACATGATCGCAGAACAATATATATTTTAGATTTTAATCCACATATTTGCTTTTATATTATTTTATTTTATCTCATTTTATTTTACTGAAAGGTAAATAAACATATTAACTACTTGTCCAATCACAGCACAGGTCGACAGGGGGGCATGCAAACCTTGCAGAAAGGCTGCAACGTGCCAGTACATCGCCCGGCCTACATCTGCCACCAGCTCGCTGTACAACTACTGTTGCAGTCCGGGGCGATGTACTGGTAAGTTGCAGCCTTGCACGCCCCCCTGTCGACCTGTGCTGTGATTGGATACAGCACAAGTTTTTCAGCTGATCTCAGCCAATGATTTTGGCTGAAGTCAGCTAATCGGCTGTGGTTTACAAAAACGCAGAATTCTGTGTACTGTGAACAACGATTTGACTATGCCTTTGCAGGGAGAAAACACAGCCAGATTGGCAGCACACATTACACATTGTTAGGCACACAGTTAACCCCTTGCTTGCCCCTAGATGTTAACCCCTTCCCAGCCAGTGTCATTGGTATAGTGTCAGTGTACAGTATTAGCACTGATCAATGTATTAGCATCACTATTGATGTTAGTGTCAGTCAGTTAGTGTACTTCCCAGCCAGCGTCAGCTAGCACCAGATTGTCCCCCCACCCTATCACAGTCCCACTATAAGTCGCCAATTACTGCCATTACTAGTATAATGTCATAGCTGTGTAAATTCCAGTATATAAACTATAGATTGTAGATGCTATAACTTTAGCACAAACCAATAAATATACACTTATTGGGATTTTGGCCTAAATTTATGAAGAAATTAGATGTTTTTGTTTTTTTAATTGGATATGTTTTATAACAGAAAGTAGAAAATATTGTTAATTTTTCAAACTTTTTGGTCTTTTTTTGTTTATATCACAAAAAAATAAAAGATCCAGTGGTGATAAAATACCACCAAAAGAAAGCTCTATTTGTGTAAAAAAAATGATAAAAAAAATTAATTTGCGTACAGTATTGCATGACCGCGCAATTGCCAGTTAAAATAGTGCAGTGCTGAATAGTAAAATATGCTTTGGTCATGAAGACAGTAAATCCTTCCAGAGCTCAAGTGGTTAAACAAATCACACATTAATATACAAAAAGGCTGATTTACTAAAGGATCTCAGAGTCTTCATGTGATGAATTGTGTAAATGGTCAATTCATTATTTTAAGTTTTTCTGTAAGAATTCCATGTATATATTTCTTATCTATAGAGAACCTCACAGTTGAGGAATACCGATTATCACAATTAAAGATGGTTGAATCTGATCTGCCAAGGGTTCAGCTAAATTTGTTTAAATATGAATCAAATTAAAGTCTTTAGATAGTAAATCTTGCTGTTAATTCCTGACCATTTTAGTGCTAATAGGGAAACTTCTGTCAAAAAAGACATTGGGAGCTAGGCACTACCATGGCAGACATGTACCAAGGCAATATATATATATATATAGATATAAATATAGATATATATGTATATATACACTGAGCAAAATTATAAATGCAACACTTTTGTGTTTGCCCCTATTTATCATGAGCTGAACACAAAGATCTACAAATTTTTCTTTTTTTTTTTCATTCCATTTTTATTAATGGCTAAAATAAAGTACAAAAATTTGAACATGATCGTAGTTGACCATAGCTAATAGCATTACTCATATAAGGCATAACGAACGTGTCAATGTTACAGCCGGTCATCTTATGTACAGTTAATGGACAGAAAAACAACTGAATGTAAAACCGATCAGTATGACTGAGAATTAAAAGTTTACAATAAAACAACACAAAATAAAAGCATCAAAATTTACAAACCCAGATTTCGGCAATGGCTTTATAGCTGGTGATTCTGCAACGTAAGACTGATAAGGTTTGCCAAATATCAATACTCAACCTAGCCAAGATAAGAGGTTAATCTAGACTTGTCATAAAGTGTGTACTTAAAGGATTTAAAAAGTATGGTAGTGAGAAACGTACTATCTTCTGATCACAGTTCAAGCACAGGGAGAACGGTAACACTTTATTATTTCAAACCGATTCACGGATCAGAGAAATCCACTGTAAAAGTAGTATCCAGTCAAAAAGAAAAAGCAGGATTAGGAAATCAGGAGCAAGGAGAGAAGCAGACAAGAATAGGAGAAGGGAAGGGTAAGGAGGAAGCACAGGGAATCAGGGGGGTTACCCTCCAGTGAGCAGGCACCACCAACTATCCCCAAGTCAAGAAGCCACTAACTGGTAGCTTGACCATCAGCTGGTATAGGTTGTGTCACAGTCTGTAGGTATTCATCAGCACAGGTGAACTATCTCCATGGCCTCCAACGCTCCCTGAAGACCTCCTCATTATTATTCAAGGTGGCAGTTAATTACTCCATACGTAAGATATCATTGACTTTGGCGTACCACAGGACCTTAGTCGGGGGTTGTGACTACCTCCAGAGTGAAGGAATGCAAGCTCTAGCTGCATTCATGAAATGTATAGTGAGATATTTTTTTGTATTTCCGGAAGGGTATCCCCGTCAGGTGCAAGAGGAACAATGTCAAATGTTTAACGGTATCTGTCACATCTGCCCAGAACGACCCCAGAAGGGGGCACTACCAGAATATATGAGCCATCATACCTACTGCTTGATTGCAATGCTAGCACATTTCTGAGACACTGCTATCCATTTTGTGGCCAAAATTCAAGAAGACAGACCTTCCCCTGATGGCCTAAACTTCGCAAGTATCTATTGGCGAACCCAGGTGTGAAGTCAGGATTACCGAGAATTGGTGTCAAAGGTGAGGGCAACGGGGAAAGATCCATTGTACGGAAAACTGACCTCGCTATCCGTAGAGAGGCACCAATGAATAGGTGATTCTGCATATCCTGAGGAAATAGAGATATCAGTCAAGGAGATGATCAGAGAGGAATAGAGGCATCCTCCTTCTCCATAGAGACCCACTGCTTAGAGTCCTCATTGCAAGAAAGTACTATCAGAAAAAGTACTATAATAGGCCAATGAGAAGCCATCCGGGCCTGGAGCCTTACAAGGTTTTGTTTGGGCTATAGCAGTCCCCACCTCCTCCACCGTGAACAAAGTTTACAATTGCAATCCACCACCCTCGAGAGATGTACTGCTTTATAGTATCTATGTCAGGGAGGCCTATACCCCCACTCCTTTTAGCGAGGGAGAGTAGTGATAAATTTATTCTCGGTGATTTGTGGGACCAGATAAACTCACTGAATAGGGAACAAAAAAGGCCATAGGGACTACAATTGGTAAGGCGTGCAACACATACAAGTTCCATGGGAGAACCATCATTTTCAAAGTATTGCAGCGCCCAAACCATGTCAAGGACAGGGAGTGCCAATGTTTGAGATCCAGCTTGAGTTTGCTAAGGGGGTAAAGTTCATGGAGTAAAGGTCTCCAATGTTTGAGGTAACATGTACCCCCAGATACTTAATCGATTTGTCAGCCCATTGAAATAGGTACTCATAGAATGTAATTCCGAATGAGAAAGTGTAATGTTAAGAGCCGCCGATTTGGACAGATTCATTTTATAATTGGATAGGGCACCGTACGAGCATATGGCTTGAAGAATATTTGGAAGGGATATACGGGGATTAGATACAAAGAATATTAAATCATCCACAAAAGCCAAAATTTTGTGATGACCCGAAGACTTCTGGAGACCAGAAATATTTGGGTCAGTCAGAGAAAGGGCTCCAGAGTTAAAATAAAAATAAGAGGAGAAAGGGGGCAACCCTGTCTCGTCCCGTTCAAGATGGAAAAGTACTCAGAGCACAATTTGTTTACCCCTATGGATGCCGATGATGTAGAGAGACAGGATTCAGCTAGTCAAATGTGGGTGTTGGACGTAATGAAACCCGCTTTCAATAGTGAGTTGTACGCTGTCAGGAAATGAGGAATCAATCTCTCAGAGAAAGTACTATAATAGGCCAGCGAGAAGCCCTCCGGGCCTGGAGACTTACAAAGTTTTGTTTGGGCTATAGCAGTCCTCACCTCCTCCGTCGTGAACAATGATTACAATGTCTCATTGCCATCACTTGGTAGAGAGAGCATGCCTGAGGCACTGATATACTCCAGTGCCTCTGCTACATGGTCCCCTGAGGTCCCTGTGGCCCGAATGGGTTAAGGTTATAGAGATCATGGTAAAATTCTGAAAACTCCTTGGCAAAATCTTGGGAAGTATGTACCCTATCTTCCGTATGGTATTTATAGAAGGGATGAAAGTGCTTTTCCTCGGGCCACGGAGCGCTTTTGCCAACATAGAGCCCGGTTTGTTTGAATATTCGTATAGGGATCGTTCTGCCCAGGCCAAGCATTGAGTGGTTTTATGAAAGAGCAAATCCCTCAGCGCTTGCCTGGCTTGCAAAAGAGCCTGGTAATGAGCTAATGCCAGGGATTTTTTGTGCAGTAGCTCAAGGGAACGCACTTATGCAAAATTTTATCAATTTGTTTGGCCTTTTCCTTCTTCCGTTGAGAACCTATCCAAATTAGGACCCCCTGCACTATACACTTATGGGCTTCCCACACATGCATGGGGTTCTGAGTGGATTTGAAGTTTTCCGAAAAGTAAGTGGTAAGTAAACGATCTGTTTCCCTGCCGACCTCAGGAAGTTGTAATAGGGATTCATTTAGCCTCCAGGTTGGGGGACGTGGCTGAGCTATTTCCAGCTCAAGTGTCTTGTGGACAGGAGCATGGTGCAAGGAGGCAATTATGTCGATCTGGGAGGATATGACAAGAGGTAGATCTTTGTGTTGAATAAGAAAAAATCAATCCTGGTATAGAAGTGGTGCACCAGAGAAAAGGGTATAATCTCTCTCCCCAGGGTGCATTACCTCCAGGGTCTCCCAAATTGAGGAGTTGAAATTTCATTTTCAGATTTTTCAGGTACGCAAAAGATAAATGGGAGGCTCCTTTGGAGGTATCCAGCAATGGTTCAGGGGAGAAATTGACATCCCCACCCAACAAAAGTACACCCTTCTGGAAATCCAACAAAGTTGGCATTAAGGTATGTAGAAAATAAGATGATCCGAATTAAGGTAGTAGACATTGACTAAAATCACTGTGGTAGACCGAATTCTGCCTTTCAATAAAATGTAACGGTCCTGAGGGTCCAGACAGATATCCAAATATGTCCATGGGACCATTTTGGAATCCAAGATACTCACACCCTTAGACTTAGAGAGAGGTCAAAGGGAATGATAGACCCACGGATAGTCACAATTGGTGAGTTTAGGCACACTGTGCTGTTTAAAGTGTGTCTCTTGTAGGAAGGCCACCTGAGTGCATTGCCTTTTGAGGTCTGAGAGG
The DNA here is from genome assembly GCA_037952925.1 of Lithobates clamitans. Taxonomy (NCBI): domain Eukaryota; kingdom Metazoa; phylum Chordata; class Amphibia; order Anura; family Ranidae; genus Lithobates; species Lithobates clamitans. The sequence goes on from JBBGZY010000135.1 coordinate 2,671,184, forward strand.
AGTCTAGAATGCTTCTAAGGAGTAGCAAGGCCTCTGACAGAGGTAAATATATAACCATTTTCAGATCCATGGCTGACTGAGAGTATATGGGGCACCATCAACGTTAACCAACCCTGGAGGGCAATCCCCTGGAAAATGACAAAAATGGGGGGGGGGACCAGGTAAGTGTACTCCAAGTGTAAGTGTAAGTGTACTAAGCGTGTGCTCCAACAGGTGGACAAGGGGGACAGTGTCACTGATGCATGCACTGTCACTGCTCACCATCCTCGTGGCCCCCTCAAATAGTGACAGGACAGTGCATGCATGCCTGATCATGGCCCACTGGCGTGGGAAAAAAAAACAAGCTTCCCTGACCCTGTCCAGGTGCCATAGTCGCACAGGTACTCATTGATGGCCTTCTGCTGCATGTGCAGCCGCTGCAGCAAGGCCAATGTTGAGTTCCACCTGGTGGGCATGTCACAGATTAGGTGGTTCTTGGGCAGGTTAAATTCCTTTTGGAGGACTGCCAGCCGAGCACTGGCATTATATGACCGGCGGAAATGCACACAGACTTCCCTGGCCTGCCTCAGGACATCCTGTAAGCCTGGGTACCTGCCCAAGAACCGCTGCACCACCAAGTTAAGGACGTGAGCCAAACAGGGCACATGGGTCAGTTGTCCCTGTCGGAGGACAGAGAGGAGGTTGGTGCCATTGTCGCAAACAACCATTCCTGCCTTAAGTTGGCGTGGCGTCAACCACCTCTGAACCTGCCCCTGCAGAGCTGACAGAACCTCTGCCCCAGTGTGGCTCCTGTCCCCCAAGCACACCAGCTCAAGCACCGCATGGCATCTTTTGGCCTGCATACTTGCGTAGCCCCTTGAGCCCCTTGAACGCCTATGGAGCACCGCTGGTTCCGAGGATAAAGAGCACAGGAAGAGGCCATGGAGGAAGAAGAAGAGGAGGGGGTGGAGGAGAGAGGTGTGTCAGAATCATTAGTAGTGGCATTTTGAAGGCGTGGTGGCGGAACAACCTCCCACACTACTGCACCTTGTCCTGCATCCTTCCCAGCTGCCAGCAGAGTCACCCAATGCGCCGTGAAACTTAGGTAACGTCCCTGTCCATGCCTGCTGGACCATGAGTCAGCGGTAATATGCACCTTACCACTGACCGCCCTGTCCAGCGAGGCATGGACATTGCCTTCCACATGCCGGTAGAGAGCCGGAATCGCCTTCCGTGAGAAAAAGTGGCATTTGGGTACCTGCCACTGAGGCACATTCCACAAACTCACGGAAGGGGGCAGAGTCTACCAACTGAAAAGGTAGCAGTTGAAGTGCTAGCAATTTTTCCATGCTAGCATTCAACCGCTGGGCATGTGGATGGCTGGGAGTGAACTTCTTTCGGCGATGCAGCAGCTGGGGCAGGGGAATTTTCCTGGTACAATCTGACGTCGGTGTACCAAAGGCAGATTGCCCACAAGTACTTGGCTGTGACACACCTAATTCTACACCTTCATTCCTCTCAGTGCAGGTCTCAGAGAGGACTGAAGGTCTAGTGGGGTTGGAGATCTCAGCTGATGAGGAGCAAGGAGAGGTCCTCTTTGTTCTTTGGTGTGGGTCTTTTAGATACACTTGCCAATGAACTGCATGGCAGATCAACATATGTCTGGTCAAGCATGTGGTTCCCAAGCAGGAGATGTTTTGGCCACGCGAGATACGCTTGAGACATATGTTGCAAATAGCAGTGGTGCGATCTGATGCACTCGTCTCAAAAAAGGCCCACACCAAAGAACTTTTGGAATAACGTGCAGAGGCAGCAGCGCCCTGCACATGCGGAGCTTTGTGGTGTGATGCAGTCAGTGTGCTGCCCTTAGGCTGGCCCCTGGAGGGCATCCTGCCTCGTTGGTGATGTGCCTCCTCCTCCTCCTCCTCTCTCCTATCAGGCACCCACGTTGAGTCAGTGACCTCATCATCCCCTCCCTCCTCATCACTGGAGCAAACCTGGCAGTATGCTGTGGCAGGGGGAGTATGACTGCCAGATTGCTGTCCTTCTTGGCACCCCCTCTGTCCGTGCTCACGTTACTGCCTTCATCTAGCTCAGTATCATCATCAGAGCCTTCTAAACACTGGGCATCCTCCTGGAGCATGTACCCAACACTGTGGTCAAACAGTTTGTGGGACTCCTCAGGAGGACATGGTGGGGCTAGGGAAGGAGTCACTGATGCCATTGAGCCAAGGGAAGAGGCCGCATTTGGCAGCTGCTTTGCCAGACAAAGTACCCTGAGCATGGGTGAGAGAGGATGAGGAGGATGAGGAGGATGAGGACGGCTTGGTCATCCACTCGACCAAGTCTTCAGCACGGCCACGTGCTGATGAGGATGCACTGTCTTCACGACCAGCACTGTTGCCTCTAGACACAGAGCCTGCTTGCCCTCTTTTATTGGCTTGTGACTGTCTGCCTCTCCTTGTTGGCCTTCCAGACATACTAATGGCCTGCAGTGAGATGTAGCTGCACTAAGCTGTGATATATATATATATATATATATATATATATATATATATATATATATATACTGATACTGCAGCTAGCAAAATCAACTGCCTGCCTGTAGTATGAGAACACCACCAATCTTCTACAGGTAACTTTAGATGAACACTGTGCAGAGGACGCACTACACCAATGTTAAAATAATGTAGCTGCCTGCGGTAGTGATAGGATCAGGAAAACACCACCAACCTTCTACAGATAGCTTTAGCTGAACACTGTGAGGAGGACACACTACACTAACGTTAAAATAATGTAGCTGCCTGCGGTAGTGATAGGATCAAGAAAACACCACCAACCTTCTACATATAGCTTTAGCTGAACACTGTGAAGAGGACGCACTACACTAACGTTAAAATTAGGGTTGTCCCGATACCACTTTTTTAGGACCGAGTTCAAGTACTGATACTTTTTTTCAAATACTCGCCGATACCGATACTTTTTTTTGTATGTCATGTGACAGTTTTCAAAGCACAATAAAGATTAGGTGGCACTGACATGCAGCACTGATAGGATTAAGCGGCACTGATGTGCACTGACAGATGGCTGGCACTGACAGATGGCACTGACAGGTGGCACTGGCAGGTGGCTTGCACTGGCAGGTGGCTGGCACTGACAGGTGGCACTGACAGGTGGCTGGCACTGACAGGTGGCACTGGCAGGTGGCTGGCACTGACAGGTGGCACTGGCAGGTGGCTGGCACTGACAGATGGCTGGCACTGATAGATGGCTGGCACTGATAGATGGCATTGATAGGTGGCGCTGGCACTGACAGGTGGCTGGCACTGACAAGTGGCACTGGAAGGTGGCTGGCACTGACAGGTGGCATTGGCAGGTGGCTGGCACTGATAGATTGCTGACACTGATAGATGGCATTGATAGGTGGAGCTGGCACTGACAGGTGGCTGGCACTGATGTGCGGCACTTATGGACATTGGGCACTGATAGGTGGCATTTATGAGCACTGATGAGCGGGCACTGAAATGCTATGAGGAAAGGCTGCCTGTGACGGCTAATCTTGGTACTCCTTGCACTCAGCCGCATAAAAGCAGCAGTGGCCATTTTGTTACACCCAGCCTGAACTATATGGGCTGAGTGTAACAAGATGGCCGCTGCTGGCTTACTGGAGCCGAGTGCAGGGTGTACCAAGATGGGCATCAGGATGTCCAACCGCTGTCGTCCACACGGAGCGTCACTTCCGCTGTTCCGCCCGCTGACTTCCGGCTGTGCCGGGTCGCTTTCTCTCCCAGGTATCGGATCTGGCATCGGGAGCATTTGTGCGAGTACAAGTACTCGCACAAATGCTCAGTATCAGTCCCGATACCGATACTAGTATCAGTATCGGGACTATCCTAGTTAAAATAATGTAGCTGCCTGCGGTAGTGATAGGATCAGGAAAACCCCACCAACCTTCTACAGATAACTTTAGCTGAACACTGTGAAGAGGACGCACTACACTAACGTTAAAATAATGTAGCTGCCTGTGGTAGTGATAGGATCAGGAAAACACCACCAACCTTCTACAGATAGCTTTAGCTGAACACTGTGAAGAGGACGCACTACACTAACATTAAAATAATGTAGCTGCCTGTGGTAGTGATAGGATCAGGAAAACACCACCAACCTTCTACAGGTAGCTTTCGCTGAACACTGTGCAGAGGTCGCACTAAACTAACGTGTAAATAATGTAGCTGCCTGCAGTAGTGATAGGATCAGGAAAACACCACCAACCTTCTACAGGTAGCTTTAGCTGAACACTGTGCAGAGGTCGCACTAAACTAATGTGTAAATAATGTAGCTGCCTGCTCTAGTGATAGGATCAGGAAAACACCACCAACCTTCTACAGATAGCTTTAGCTAAATACTGTGCAGAGGACGCACTACACTAAGGTTAAAATAATGTAGCTGCCTGCGGTAGTGATAGGATCAGGAAAACACCATCAACCTTCTACAGATAGCTTTAGCTGAACACTGTGAAGAGGACGCACTACACTAACGTTAAAATAATGTAGCTGCCTGCAGTAGTGATAGGATCAGGAAAACACCACCAACCTTGTACAGATAGCTTTAGCTGAACACTGTGCAGAGGACGCACTACACTAACGTTAAAATAATGTAGCTGCCTGTGGTAGTGATGGGATCAGGAAAACACCACCAACCTTCTACAGGTAGCTTTAGCTGAACACACTGCTAAGGTCGCACTACACTAACTTGTAGCTTTAGCTGAACACTGTTCAGAGGACGCACTACACTAACTTGTAGCTTCAGCTGAACACTGTGCAGAGGTCGCACTACACTAACTTGTAGCTTTAGCTGAACACTGTGAGGAGGACGCACTACACTAACTTGTAGCTTTAGCTGAACACTGTGAGGAGAACACACTACACTAACTTGTAGCTTTAGCTGAACACTGTTCAGAGGACGCACTACACTAATTTGTAGCTTTAGCTGAACACTGTGCAGAGGTCACACTACACTTGTAGCTTTAGCCTAACACTGTGAGGAGGACACACTACACTAACTTGTAGCTTTAGCTGAACACTGTGCACTACACTAACTTGTAGCTTTAGATGAACACTGTTCAGAGGACGCACTACACTAACTTGTAGCTTTAGCTGAACACTGTGAGGAGGAGGCACTACACTAACTTGTAGCTTTAGCTGAACACTGTAAGGAGGACGCACTACAGTAACTTGTAGCTTTAGCTGAACACTGTGAGGAAGACGCATTACACTAACTTGTAGCTTTAACTGAACACTATGCAGAGGCCGCACTACACTAACTTGTAGCTTTAGCTGAACACTGTGAGGAGGACGCACTACACTAACTTGTAGCTTTAGCTGGTCACTGTGAGGAGGACGCACTACACTAACTGTAAATAGTCTAGCTGCCTGACTCTGGTACTAAAAGGATCAGAAGGACACCAGCAATTTTCTTCAGGTAGCTGTAAATACTGTAACAACACAAGCCTGCCTGTCAGTAGGAAGATAATAACAGGAACGGATCTATCTAAACTGAATACAGTGTATATATATATATATATACAACACCTGGGATGCATATATATACACAATACACTGTAAGTGAAGCTAACTCACTGACTGTCCTGCCTAATCTATCTAACTTTAATCAAATGACACTGTCTCTCTGTCTCTGTCTCTCAACACCGGAACACACACTACACAGGGCCGCCGTGCAGGCGGCCTTATATAGTGTGGGGCGTGTACTAAACCCCCTGAGCCATAATTGGCCAAAGCCACCCTGGCTTTGGCCAATTACAGCTCTCTCTACAGACGGCGCTGTGATTGGCCATGCATGCGGGTCATAGTGCATGCTTGGCCAATCATTAGCCAGCAACACGAATTTGGCACGAACGGCCCATATCGTTCGCAATTCGGTGAACGGGCAAACAGACGATGTTCGACTCGGACACGAAGCTCATCCCTAGCCACAATCAACAACCTGATCAACTCTATGCGAAGGAGATGTGCTGCACTGGATGAGGCAAATGGTGGTTACAACAGATACTAACTGGTTTTCGGGACCCCCAGACCTCCACCCCCAATAAAGTAAAACTGCACATTTTAGAGTGGCGTTATATTGTGACCAGCCTAAGGCACACCTGTGCAATAATCATGTTGTCTAATCAGCATCTTGATATGCCACACCTGTGAGGTGGATGGATTAGGAGAAGTGCTCACTAACACAGATTTAGACAGATTTGTGAACAATATTTGAGAGAAATAGGCCTTTTGTGTAATAGAAAAAGTCATAGATCTTTGCGTTCAGCTCATGATAAATAGGGGCAAGCACAAAAGTGCTGCATTTATAATTTTGCTCAGTATATATATATATATATATATATATATATATATATATATAGATACAGTTGTGATTAAAAGTTTGCATACCCTAGAAGAAATTGTGAAATTTTGTTATTAATATTGAAAATTTGACTAATCATGCCAAAGAACCATCTTTTATTTAAGGATAGCAATCACATGAAGCCATTTATTATCACATAGTTTTTGGATCCTTTTTAAATCATAATGATAACAGAACTCCCCCAAATGGCCCTGATAAAAAGTTTACATACCCTTGAATGTTTGGCCTTGGTACAGACACAGAAGGTGGCACACACAGGTTAAAATGACAATTAAAGGTTAATTTCCCACATTTGTGGCTTTTTAAATCACAGTTAGTGCCTGTGTATAAATAGTCAATGAGTTTGTTAGCTCTCACATGGATGCACTAAGCAGGCTAGACACTGAGCCATGAGGAGGTAGAAAAGAACAGTCAAAAGACCTACGTAACAAGGTAATGAAACTTTACAAAGATGGAGATTTATATAAAAAGATATCCAAAGCCTTGAATATGCCAGTTATTACTGTTCAATCACTTAATAAGAAGTGGAAAATTTGGGGATCTCTTGATACCAAGCCAAGGTCAGGTAGATCAAGAAAGATTTCAGCCACAACTGCCACAGGAACTGTTTGGAATACAAATAAAAAACCCACAGGTAGCCATAGGAGAAATACAGGCTGCTCTGGAAAAAGATGGTGTGGTTGTTTTTAAGCTCAATACGATAATACTTGAATAAAAATAGAGTTACATGGTCAAGTTGCCAGAAAGAAGCCTTTACTTTACAAGTTCCACAAAAAAGCCTGGTTACAATATGCCCAACAACACCTTGACATGCCTCATTGGCTTTTTTGTGGCATTGGCACAGTAAAGTCTTCCTTCTGGCAGTTTAACCATGCAGCTCTTTTTTGTTCAAGTTTCGTTGACTTGTGCTCCTTAAAAACAACCCCACCTTCTTTTTGGAGAGTAAGGTTTACCTGAGGGTTTTTCTTTGTATCCTGAGCAATTCTTCCGCCAGTTGTGGCTGCAATCTTTACTTGGTCTACCTGACCTTGGCTTGGTATCAAAGGAACTCCTAATTTTCCACTTCTTGACTGAGTGATTAAACAGTACTGATTGGCATATTCAAGGCTTTGGATATCTTTTTATATCCTTTTCCATCTTTTTAAAGTTTCATTACCTTGTTACCCAGGTCTTTTGACTGTTCTCTTCTACCTCCTCATGGCTCAGTGTCTAGCCTACTTAGTACATCCATGAGAGAGCTAACAAACTCATTGACTATTTATACACAGACACTAATTGTGATTTTAAAAGCCACAAAGTTACTATGACCAAAGACAAAAAAAACTTGGGAGCACTGCATCATTCCTTCAGCCGGGAGCCAGCCCACCCCCCCCAATCTCCAAAGGACAAACCTCCCCCCCAGCACCTAGAAGAATCAGGTTCACTAACTCCATGAAACCCGATGTAGATATATAGAAACAAAATAGGAGGAATACTCAAGCATGCCCAGTGTTCAGAAAATTAAGGCAGGGGCCAGGAGTTTTCTAGTTCTGGAAAGTCAGGTAATCTAAAGAAAAAATACTAATAAAAGTTCTGCTGCAAAATGTAACAGGTGGGGGCGGTCCACTACTGAACAGACACCAGTGGCCTGTCTGACTTCTTTCAAAAAGAATGTTATAGCTCATTAGCTGTTGGGCAGACCCTTGAGGGATGCCTTGACCTTGTACAAGGCCTGGACCTCCTGCTGACTAGAAAATCATCTAACTCTTCCTTTGGACCCTCCCAACCAAATGAAAATATCATCTATGTACCTTAGGTACATTTGAATTTGGGGCCACTGGTCAGAAAAAATACACAAAATATACACTTATTGCGATTTTTTTTAACCAAAAATATGTAGAATACATATTGGTCTAAACTGAGGAAAAAATTAGTTTTTTTGAAAAAAAAATTGGGATATTTATTATAGCAAAAAGTAAAAAATATTGTGTTTTTTTCAAAATTGTTGCTCTTTTTTGTTTATAGTGCAAAAAACCTCAGAGGTGATCAAATACCACCAAAAGAAAGCTCTATTTGTGAGAAAAAAAGGACATCATTTTTGTTTGGGTACAGCGTCGCAACTGTCAGTTAAAGCGATGCAGTGCCGTATCGCAAAAAATGGCCCGATCAGGAAGGGGGTAAATTCTCCAGGTGCTGAAGTGGTTAAATAAAATACAGTTTTTTGGCATGATCAGTCATATTTTTAATATTAATGCCAAAATTTCCCAATTTCTGCCAGGGTATGCAAACTTTTGAGCACAACTGTATACACTATATTAACAAAAGTATTGGGATACCTGCTTTTACACACACATGAACTTTATTGGCATCCAAGTCTTAGACCGTAGGGTTCAACATTGGGTTGGCCCACTCTTTGCAGCTATAACAGCGTCAACTCTTCTGGAAAGGCTGTCCACAAGGTTTAGGAGTATGTCTATAGGAATGTTTGACCATTCTTTCAGAAGTGCATTTGTGAGGTCAGACACTGATGTGGACGAGAAGGCCTGGTCTACAGTCTCCATTCTAATTCATCCCAAAGGTGTTCTAATGGGTTGAGGTCAGGACTCTGTGCAGGCCAGTCAAGTTCCTCCAATCCAAACTCCCTCATCCATGTCTTTATGGACCTTGCTTTGTGCACTGGTCCAAATCATTTGGTGGAAGGGGGATTATGGTGTGGGGTTGTTTTTCAAGGGTTGGGCTTGGCCCCTTAGTTCCAGTGAAGGGACCTCTTAAGGAGTCAGTATACTAAGACATTTGGGACAATTTTATACTCCCAACTTTGTGGGAACAGTTTGGGGATGGCCCCTTCCTGTTCCAACATGACTGCGCACCAGTGCACAAAGCAAGGTTTATAAAGACATCAGATGATTCGTTCCACAACCATTTATTCATAGGTCTTTCAGTTTATAATCCATATAAAAAGATTATAGCAATGTGATGACAGCCTCCACAGGGGGATTAGAAGCAAAATACAGGAGGAGCTACAGAGTATAAAAGAGAAGAGAGGTTCCGCTAAGTGTAGCAATATGGTTACATTTAATGAAGGTACAACATTTATCAACTCACATGGTTGATGATTAAAACAGGCACATCTAAGTATGCAGGCATCCAGGGTAAAGCTGTCCACATAGATAATACCCCGCACCACCGGCTATCACCGCTGTCAGTCTGCAATCATGACCAGGAAGACTACCCTGCAGTAGAGCGATCTGAAAACGAGGCTTGAAGCGCTCGTAAAGTGCAGTGTGGAAAGGATGATGACGGTGGCGGTGCGGAGAATGGTCTATGTGAACAGCTTTACCCCAGATGTCTGCATACTTAGATGTGCCTGTTTTAAACATCAACCATGTGAGTTGCTAAATGTTATACCTTCATTAAATGTAACCATATTGCTACACTTAGAGGCACCTCTGTTCTCTTTTAAACCCAGTTGTGACATGACGCTACTTGTATATCAAGACATTGCTTGTATATCAAGTCAAAATGTATAGAAAAAATTTGCTTGTTTTGCAAAACGCTCTCAAACCAAGTTACTCTCAAACCAAGGTTTTACTGTAGTTTGCTTTGGCTGTCCCTCTTATCACTGATGCAAAACTGTCCTACCACTGGCCAATTTCTATCACGCCCTCCATATATTACATATTTAGTGTTGTAAAAATATTTTTATTTTGCTTTTTCATGCTACTACAATGTGCTTCCCTGAGTCTTGTAAACAAGAAACAAAATATGAATAGTCCAGTAAGTGTTTATTTAATTTTAAAGTTATACTATATTTGCATATACACTATATGGTAGTTGGTATTTTCTATCGCAAGCAGATACACAAATTCTTTGTTTTAGCCACCTAAAATTGTTACATATTGAACTAGCAGACCTATCAAAATAACTAACATTCCTTTATATTTATAAATATAGCCAAACATATTTGCATATTTTAGTGTCACTCTAAGCTAAAGTTGCAAGGTTCAATGAATTTCAAAGAAGTGTATTAGCAGAATAAGTAGTCTAATTGTTTTTTGTCTGTAACTTTTAGTATCTCCTGCAGCGAATTACACATGGTTTTAACCTTTGACCCAAGAACACTTAGAAATGCCTGATAGATCACTTAAAGCTGTAGTGAAAGGTTCTATCAGTGATACGTTGGAACAATAACTGTCACATGTGATGTGTGCCAACCAGCATATTAAACTACACTTATTAACAATTTCTGACAAACCTATCTTCATTTAACCAATTACTATAATGATTACCGTAATAGTTGAGCAGTATATCTACAACCAAAACACAGCTTCAGCCATTCCAATTCTTAACCTTTGTGCCTTGGTGTAATATTTATAAATATATTAAATTATTTTTCTACTATCTTTCAACAGTTACAAAGGGTGGTTAATGTAAATATTTTGATACTTGGAAAAAATAAGAGGAATGCACTTGCACATTAATATTCTAATTGTTTAAGATGAGTATAATAATCTATAAAGTCAAAGCTTCTAGTGAGTCAGGTTAATTTATAGACAACAGGTATCCATGATACTTTTAGTGATCCATTGCTATGCCCCAGAAACATGTCATACTTACCTGCTGCAGCCCCAATCCTCCTCTTCTGGAGTCCCCCAATTGTGCTCCTGGCACCTACCCTTTGGCGAGTACCCAGGCTCACGTGAGCTTGCTCCCAAGCCACCCTGCCTGTGTATATCAACACAGCAGGGCTTTGCCCTAACCCCTCCGCTCCCTTGTCACAGAATTTGACTGATAGCAGCAGAAGCCAATGGCCCTACATTTATTCTGCCCTGTGTCCCGCTGCTGCCTCTCTGTCTAATGAGGAGAGAGAGAGAGCAGGGAGACTTGCTGCCAGCTGCTGATAAGTATAAGGGGGAGTTGGGAAGCTGCTTGGAGAAGGTTTTTTACCTTAATGCATTAAGGTAAAAAACCTCCTACCTTTAGAACCACTTTAACGGTAGTATTCATGACTTTTGCACAAATTCTGAGAACTTTGTACTGGAGAGTTTTTATAACTCGACCCCTAAGTAATGCAGGTAATTTTTCATAATAAAATTATTAAAAGTATTTTTAAATGCAACTAAAGTAATTACCAGAATCTGGCTTGATATCAGACTCTCATAATACTAATAAATAATAATTATAATCTGTTTCTAACCATTCAATGTTCGATCCCAAGCTGGAGTCAGGGAAATGAACTAGCTACATTGCAGTAGCAAGAATTCAGGTCACCAACTTGGCTGTTCTGTCTGACAAGATGTTATAAATCTGAGGACTACATAGACTAACATACAGTCAGGTCCATCAATATTGGGACATTGACACAATTCTAATGCTTTTGGCTCTATACACCACCACAATGGATTTGAAATGAAACAAACAAGATGTGCTTTAACTGCAGACTTTCAGCTTTAATTTGAGGGTATTTACATCCAAATCAGGTGAACGGTGTAGGAATTACAACGGTTTGTATATGTGCCTCCTACTTTTTAAGGGACCAAAAGTAATGGTTAAAGATTAACAATCATCCATCAAACTTTTACTTTTTAATACTTGGTTGCAAATCCTTTGCAGTCAATTACAGCCTGAAGTCTGGAGCACATAGACATCACCAGACGCTGGGTTTCATCCTTGGTGATGCTCCTCCAGGCCTCTACTGCAACTGTCTTCAGTTCCTGCTTGTTCTTGGGGCATTTTCCCTTCAGTTTTGTCTTCAGCAAGTGAAATGCATGCTCAATCAGATTCAGGTCAGGTAATTGACTTGGCCATTACTTAACATTCCACTTCTTTCCTTTAAAAAACTCTTTGGTTGCTTTCGCAGTATGCTTCGGGTCATTGTCCATCTGCACTTGTCCAATCAGTTCTGAAGCATTTTGCTGAATATGAGCAGATAATATTGCCCGAAACACTTCAGAATTCCTCCTGCTTTTGTCAGCAGTCACATCATCAATAAATACAAGAGAACCAGTTCCATTGGCAGCCATACATGCCCACGCCATGACACTACCACCACCATGCTTCACTGATGAGGTGGTATGCTTTGGATCATGAGCAGTTCCTTTCCTTCTCCATACTCTTCTCTTCCCATCACTCTGGTACAAGTTGATCTTGGTCTCATCTGTCCATGGGATGTTGTTCCAGAACTGTGAAGGCATTTTTAGATGTTGTTTGGCAAACTCTAATCTGGCCTTCCTGTTTTTGAGGCTCACCAATGGTGTACATCTTATGGTGAACCCTCTGTATTCACTCTGGTGAAGTCTTCTCTTGATTGTTGACTTTGACATACATACACCTACCTCCTGGAGCGTGTTCCTGATCTGGCCAACTGTTGTGAAGGGTGTTTTCTTCACCAGGGAAAGAATTCTTCTGTCGTCCACCACAGTTGTTTTCCGTGGTCTTCCGGGTCTTTTGGTGTTGCTGAGCTCACCGGTGCGTTCTTTCTTTTTAAGGTTGTTCCAAACAGTTTATTTGGTCACACCTAATGTTTTTGCTATCTCTCTGATGGGTTTGTTTTGTTTTTTCAGCCTAATGATGGCTTGCTTTACTGATAGTGACAGTTCTTTGGATCTCATATTGAGAGTTGACAGCAACAGATTCCAAATGCAAATAGCACACTTGAAATGAACTCTGGACCTTTTATCTGCTCCTTGTAAATGGGATAATGAGGGAATAACACACACCTGTCCATGGAAAAATTGAGCAGCTAATTGTCCCATTACTTTTTCGTCCCTTAAAAAGTGGGAGGCACATATACAAACTGTTGTAATTCCTACACCGTTCACCTGATTTGGATGTAAATACCCTCAAAATTAAAGCTGAAAGTCTGCAGCTAAAGCATACCTTGTTTGTTTCATTTCAAATCAATTGTGGTGGTGTATAGAGCCAAAAAGATTAGAATTGTGCCGATGTCCCAATATTTATGGACCTGACTGTACAAATACTTTGGTAAGTAAAACAGTTCACATACTGTATATGTACTTCAACTGTTTATTTAGCTGTTGCCTGCAGCTCAGCTATGAAAACAAATGTGGTAATGTATATTTATTTTCACACTACAATGTCTTAAACACACTACTTACAACTGTAGCATTTTACTTTTTTTAAATTAAATTTTACTTTTATTTTTGATAAATCATTTAATGATAGTTTACAGTGCTAGATTTAAACTGTAATTGTGAAGCAGCTTTAAACCTAGTCAAACTAGTAGTTCTTTCTATAAAGAAAGTGCAGCACTGCAACCTATTCAGTGTACCCTATGTACAGTACATACCATGTGCAACCTATAAGAAAACATATATAAATGCATCTTAAACAAACCTTTCCATATATTATTAGCTATAAGTATGAAAATAGAATTAGTAAAGCTTAACAATATGAATATATTCTAGTGCATAACCAGACATGTCCATATATCTCAATGGTGAAATGTGCAATTAAATAAAGTGTTATCAAATTATTTTTGTCTATAGATGGTATTTGTAATATACTTTCAGTTTAGAATTGGCTTCTAGAGATAGAGCACAAATACAATAAACTCAAAATGATCTTGCAAGAGACTATTCTTACTGCATGTGTCACTTATAGTTTAGGTAAGAAAATCATGTAATTGGAACTTTATTTGTAAAATAAATAATGTAATGGTATATTTGGTGCCATGCAATGGTGAAGCCTTAAAAAAGGCAATACCTGGTTTTCCTTATCAACCATACAGTGGTGTGGGGCACTGATTTTGCTTCTGGCATTAAGCCATACTGACAAGACAATACTTTCTCAGAATCTCAACTCAAGCCCAAAGGTGAGACCACAAAAGTAAGACCACAGCTGCTGAGCTAGGTTGCTGATGCTAAGAACAGTTGTTCATATTAAGAAGCCCTAATTTAATTTCACAAAGGAGACGAAAAATGCCACTATGTGTATGTATTGGAGGTATGCATTTTCTAAAAGGAACTAAAACTCTGTCACTCCAAAGTTGCTCTTCTCTTTGACTTCCAGCAAGCACAGGGACTGCTGTCTGGAAAGGGTAACTTTAACTTTATCTGTGCGGCTGCTGATGAGGTCTGTCTGTGTGATCCTCATAAATAGATAAGGGTAGAGAGACAGCTCAGAGCATGGCTTGTTTACAGCAGGGCAGAAGAAAACAGCTAGACATAAATGAGGGCTGACGGTTTCATGAAGCACATTTGGTTGATCACAGATTTAATCTGACTGCCCTGAACTGAGCGATGATCCGTACAGTATGCAAAATTCACTTCCTTGCTGGTCTGTGCCCACCAGCCTTGCAGCAGCCCCTCAGCCATGGCTTTGAGAAGAACCAGAACTGAGCACCGCATTGTTTTAACCAATTCCTTTTGACAACAATCACATTCTTTTAAAAACTTCATAGGTTCTACTTGTCACTGGTTATAAATTAGTTCTTTTCTTGGTTACAGCTCTTGCTCATCTCATAGAGATTCTTTTTCTGTGTTTTGTCAAATCAGTCTCAAACGGTATTTCAGGCATTAATATATCTCTATAAAAATGAAGAAATATTTAATGCTAATGCTGCTACCAAATGGACATTCTTTTTTTTTTTCTTTTTTTTTTTTACTTAACCCAATTTTGCACTTGTCATCAAAATAACAATAATGTGAATAAGTATTAGTAACATGAGCTTTAGAAAACCTTTGTAGATTTAATAATAGAATGTTTTTATGAAAGATGTAAATACATAGTTATGTAGTTAGGTTAAAATATAGCTACATCTATAAATCTTAAAGTACATCTATAAATAGGCTGAACAATCCTCTAGTTGACTTCATTCAAAAATCATCAATCAAATAATTTGTAGATTTGCATAGTGCTATACCTGAAAACTATTGTTATACCACACACCAGGTGAAAACTGAAATCAGGGTTCAAGTAGGAGTTCTTCATCTAAAGGATGAGTATGTGGTAGTACTTATTGGAAGGAAATAGCTTGGGGTGGGTATCACACGTGCGTATGTAGTCAGTAGTAGTGAACATACTGTAGTTTTCAGTATTGTGGATGCTACATTTACTGTCAAACTCCACACTGGGTGGGGGGGATTCGGTTTACTTAATAGTATATCCTTTACTTTAAGCCCAATTGAAGTTAAGTAAAATGTAAATAGATCAATCAAAAGGAAGGAAATGGGTATATCTGCAAATGTCTTACTGCTGTATTGGTTACGACGATTGTAGCTGTATTAGGGCACATGCAGCAGAACAATTGAGTACTTTTCATGATACTTTTTATTTGCACAAAGTTACATTATCAGGACAGGTTTTTAAGGTGTTCTCTTTGTCTTGGTCCAATATGTAAATCTTTAGCAAAATGTTAATAACAATCTCTGAAAAAAGACACACACACACCTAGGGTAATAAAAGTGAGAAAATTAGTAGGGTAAGCAAATTAGTGGACTATGGAATGGGATGAGAAAGTAATAGTCACAAAGGTCTCAAAACTGTGTGATAGTGGTTTAGAAATCCAAGGTCCACATTCAGTCAACTATTTTTTGGGTCAAATAGAATTTTCCTTCGCAGTTCAAGGTTTTCCTTTCCTAAGTATTTTTTAAACTCCCCTACAGAGCAAAAATTAATCATGTCTTCCATGGAATGGTCTATTTGTGAGAAATAATGCCCCATAGGTAAACAGTAATCATCTTCCTTTCTCCTTTTATGGTGGGTCTCTGTAGATTCATTATTTTTTGCAGTTTCATCAAATTGGCATCCCTGATTGCACTTGTAGCATTGAATGAGGAATGTCATTTATTTTATTTTTTTGTATTTGTCGTAATAGAGCTTCAGCATAATCAAAGAATCCAAGGCACAGGTAGCAGACTGAAGAGAATGGCTGCTGCTCTCTCTCTGGAAACAGACACCCTCTCTACAACAACCAAACATGGCCCCACTCAGCTACAGCTCTCCAATTAGCAAAGCTGCTTGAAGAGTTTACATCTATTTAGATTTAGTTTAAACTTCAAGCGTGAGTTAATGAAAGGAATATGTGCAATTTTAACACTCAATCATGTGTAGATGAATTTTACATTTTATTAGGTATTTCCTTTGCACATGATTTGATGATTAATTTGAATACAGCTTCATAACGCTAAGTGACAAGTGTGCTCCTTTATGAAAGCAGCTTCAGCAAGGGTCAATCTATCATATTAGAGTTTAAAATTACTTTTCAAATTCTTTGGCAAGTAAAACGGTTCCTCTATGCATGTTTAAGCAGATGCTCAAGTTTTTACTTGTGTCGCTATATAAGTCAATGAATTAGAATTTATGAAAATGTAAGAACTTGATAGGAATAGGAAGATAAGTCACTGACGCTTACATAAGTCATGTAGCTATATTTAAAATGTAAAATGTGAAAATATAGATTGTAACTTTTTACTATAGACTTTGCTTTAGAATTACTACACTGTTGCTGCATGTCACATATAATGTGTCCCTACACTGGATAATTTTGTGTAAACAGACTCATTTATACAGTCAGAGATGTAAATGAAAACCACAAATGCTTTAGAGAAAACTCTAAATGGAGTCCCTCACTTCCTATAGAATATGTTTAAATAGTCCCATTCAGGCATTGAACCACTAGTATTTAGTGAACATTCTGAACTGGGAGAAAATGGAGACTACCATTGCTAGTTGTCATGCAGTCATGCACATTCTTTGAGGTCTGAAAGCAGTAAAAAGCTTTTACCCAGGAAGATTTACAGTCTACTGTGCAGGCACAGTTCAGGACCTAGGGTTCTCTGTGCACTCTTGGTTTCAGCTCCACAATCTTCACAGCTCAGAAATCATAGGATTTCTTTACCTCCCTCTTAATATGTCAGTATGCTCCTATAGTTGTAAAAGGGGCAGAAAGAATCAATGGACAAAACAGTGTAGCTCCTGTGTTCTCCCTCATAGGTAAAAAAATGTGCGTTTATTATTGTTTACATTGCAGGCTGTAAAGCATTGCACCCGCCATCAGCAAGTTGCAGGTGCAATGCCAGGATCCTGCAGACTCTCAGTAACTGTCTGCCCATACCTTCAATATGGGCAGACAGTTACTGAATGGCAAGAAGATTCAATGAACTATAAGAGTGCTCACCAGTGCCCTCTCAGCTTATTGAGAACTACAAGCCATCAGATGCAAAGGCTGACAGTACTTGTAATCTATTCATTCACAAGAAGCTGTGAATGAATGATGCAGCCATGTGGGTGGACCTCCACATGGCTATGCTGTTTTCAAATTGTGACAGTTGGTGTGAGGAAAAGAACTTAATTAAAGGTCAAATAAACTGAGGAAGGAAATTCTAGGAATTAACACAACTGGAGGTTTTTTTCCTCGCATTTGTGGCAACAATCTGGATGTTTTTTTTTTCAAAATTTGATTTCAACTATTCAATTAAATGCAATGAAGTCAATGAAGAAGGTAAAACTATGATGGGTGCTTTTTAAACCCTTTAACTGCCAATGATGTGTACCAAATTTTAGTGTTAAAAAAAGGTCACAACTACAATAGCAGAATTGTTATGGTTAAATATACTGTATATTATCATTATTATACAGGATTTAAATAGCACCAACAGTTTGTGCAGGACTTTACAACATGAGGGCAGACAGTACATTTGCAATACAATTCAATACAGGAGAAATCAGAGAGCCCTGCTTATTAGAGCTTACAATCTAGGAGGGAGGGTCAAGTGATACAAAAGGTAATAACTGTGGGGGATGAGCTGATGAAGAAATAAAAGTACAGTTGGTAGTTAGGGGCAGAATAGGCTTCTCTGAAGAGAAGGGTTTTCAGGGATCGTATAAAAGCAAACAGAGTAGGAGATTGGGTCAGACAGATTGGGGGTAGGGCGTTCCATAGGATAGGAGAAGCACACAAAAAGTACTGGAGGCAAGCATGGGGGGAGGTGATGAGGGAACTAGAGAGCAGGAGGCCTTGGGAGGAACGAAAGGAACGAGTAGGTTGGTTTTTTGAGACTAGGTTAGTGATGTAGCGGGGGGCCGAGTTGTGGATGGCTTTGTAAGTTGTTGTTAGAATTTTGAATATAATTGCTTGGATTAGTGAAAGCCAGTGGAGGGATTGATAGAGAGGGGTAGAAGACACTGAACGGTTGGTAAGGTAGATGAGCCTGGCAGCAGCATTCATGATAGACTGAAGAGGGGATAGCCTATGTAAAGGTAATCCCGTGAGGAGGGAGTTGCAGTTGTTGAGGCGGGAGATGACCAGTAGGGATGAGCTTTATGTTTGGGTCGAACATTGGCTCTTTGCCCATTCGCCGAATAGCGAATAATTTAGGGTGTTCGCGGCAAATTCGAAAGCCCGAGGAACACCCTTTAAAAGTCTATGGGAGAAATCAAAAGTGATAATTTTAAAGGCTTACATGCATTGTGTTTTATTGTCATAAAAAGTGTTTGGGGACATGGGTCCTGCCCCAGGGGACATGTATCAATGAAAAAAAGTTTTAAAAACGTCTGTTTTTTCGGGAGCAGTGATTTTAACTGATTAGAAAGAAAAAAAGGGGGGACCACCCTATAGATACCTGCCTTTTAATAAATCACAAAGTCATAATTTTTTCCCCCAGTGCCTCTCCTCAAAGTTTGAGGCCGTATCCGTAACCTGAAACAGACATCTTATTAGGGAAAAGAACCAGGGAGCAACACAAGAGAGTGATCTCCCTTGGTCCAAAAAAGTGGTTACTATGGATATGGTGGGCAATAAGGGAGAGAATGATGTATGTAAAAATATAAAAAAAGTTTATTTCAAAAAACTAAAAAATACAAAGGCTATACCATTGACAATATGTCATATGTATAAAGCTGATCCACCTGACACAAAAAATGGGCCTGTCCAGTACAAGCAGCACAGGGCACGCCCATCAACCCACAACACACAAACATGAAACACTAACATACATTAAACATATAGAAAAAAACATATAGAGTGCAGGCGCCTAAAATCCCTAAAGGAAAAAAGTCATTTAAAAGTACTCGCGGCTATAATGAATTGTCAGTCCCGGCAATACACATAAAAGTTCATTGATAAAAACGGCATGGGAATCCCCCACAGTCCATTACCAGGCCCTTTGGGTCTGGTATGAATGTTAAGGGGAACCCCAAATCAAAATTTAAAAAAAAATGCATGGGGTCCCCCCAAATTCCATACCAGGCCCTTCAGGTCTGGTATGGATATTAAGGGGAACCCCACGCCAAAATTTTAAAAAAATGGCGTGGGGGTCCCCCTCAAAATTCATACCAGACCATTCAGGTCTGGTATGGATTTTAAGGGGAACCCCGCGCCAAAATTTAAAAAGAAAATGGCATGGGGATCCCCCAAAACCCATACCAGACCCTTATCTGAGCACGCAACCTGGCAGGCTGCAGGAAAAGAGGGGGGACGAGAGAGCGCCCCTCTCCTGAACCATACCAGGCCACATGCTCTCAACATGTGAAGGATGTCCCCATGTTGATGGGGACAAGGGCCTCATCCCCACAACCCTTGCCCGGTTGTTGTGCGGGTCTGTGGGCGGGGGGCTTATCAGAATTTGGAAGCCCCCTTTAACAAGGGGACCCCCAGATCGTGGCCCCCCCTGTGTGAATTGGTAATGGGGTACAAGTACCCCTACCATTTCACAAAAAAAGTGTCTTCTTCTTCCTCCATCTTGTTCTTCCCCCGCTTCTTCCTCTATCTTCCTCTACTTCTTCCTCCGGTCTTCTCCTCCGTCATCTTCCTCCAGTATTCTCCTCCAGCATCTTCCTCCGGCTTCTTCTTCCCCGCTTCATCCTCTGGATGATTCGCCTCAATGGGAGTCTCCCGCTGTGTGACGCTTATGTTCTTGTGACAGCGCTTATAACTGAGGGCGGGGCCACCCAGGGACACCACCCCCCTCTGATGCATGAGGACTTCCCTATGGCTTCCCCCGTGGTGTCAGAGGGGGCGGGGTCACCCGGTTACATAAACAGGTGACCCCGCCCCCCTCTGACACCACGGGAGAAGCCATAGGAAAGTCACCAGGGAAGCCCTCAGTTATAAAGTGCTGTCACAAGAGCTGTCACAAGAACAGAAGCGTCACACAGCAGGAGACTCCCATTGAGGCGGATCGTCCAGAGGACGAAGTGGGGAAGAAGAAGCCGGAGGAAGATGCCAGAGGAGAAGACAGGAGGAAGATGCTGGAGGAGAAGACCGGAGGAAGAAGCAGAGGAATATAGAGGAAGAATCGGGGGAAGAACAAGACGGAGGAACCCATGGGCGGCACAGTGGTGTAGTGGGTAGCACTCTCGCCTAGCACTAAAAAGGGTCGCTGGTTCGAATCCCAACCATGACACTACCTGCCTGGAGTTTGCATGTTCTCCCTGTGCCTGTGTGGGTTTCCTCCGGGTATTCCGGTTTCCTCCCACACTCCAAAGACATGCTGGTAGGTTAATTGGCTTCTGTCCAAAATTGGCCCTAGTATATGAATGTGAGTTTGGGGACCTTGGATTGTGGGCTCCTTGAGGGTAGGGATCATGAGTGTGCGATGTATGTGTGGAGCGATGCATAAATTGTCGGCGCTATATGGGTACCTTAAATAAATAGGGATAATTGTAGACACGCACACTCACTCAGGTTGAACTGGATGGACTGGTGTCTTTATTCAACCTTACTAACTATGTAACTATGTAACTATGAAGAAGAAAACCGAAGGAAGACCAGAAGAAGCAGGGAAAGAAAAAGTCATTAACAAAGGAATTGTCAAAAACCGGCTATTGTCTTTTTTAACATTTTTGACACTTTTTTGTGAAATGGTAGGGGTACTTGTACCCCATTACCAATTCACACAGGGGGAGGCCAGGATCTGGGGGTCTCCTTGTTAAAGGGGGCTTCCAGATTCCGATAATCCCCCCGCCCGCAGACCCCCACAACCACTGGGCAAGGGTTGTGGGGATGAGGCCCTTGTCCCCATCAACATGGGGACATCCTCCCCATGTTGAGGGCATGTGGCCTGGTAAGGTTCAGGAGGGGAGGGCGCTCTCTCATCCCCCCCTCTTTTCCTGCAGCCTGCCAGGTTGCGTGCTCGGATAAGGGTCTGGTATGGATTTTTGGGGGGACCCCCACGCCATTTTTTTTTTCAATTTTGGCACGGGGTTCCCCTTAAAGTCCATACCAGTTTCAGGTCTGGTATGGATTATGAGGGGGACCCCCACGTCATTTTTTTAAATTTTGGCGTGGGGTTCCCCTTAATACCAGACCTGAAGGGCCTGGTATGTATTTTGGGGGGACCCCCATGCATTTTTTTTTTAAATTTTGGTTTGGGATTCCCCTTAATATTCATACCAGACCCAAAGGGCCTGGTAATGGACTGTGGGGGAATGCCATGCTGTTTTTATAAATAAACTTTTATGTGTATTGCTGGGACCGACAATTCATTATAGCTGCGAGTACTTTTAAATGATGTTTTTTCCTTTAGAAATATCATTTTGCTTTTGGACTGTTGTAAACATGGGAAACATGTGCCACTTTACAGGCATACTATAGACACCCCCAGGTACGAAATTTAAAGGAATATTTCGCTTTTATTGTTTCACTTTAAGCATTATTAAAATCATTGCTCCCGAAAAAAAGGCAGCTTTTAAAACTTTTTTTGCATTGATACATGTCCCCTGGGGCAGGACCCAGGTCCCCAAACACTTTTTATGACAATAACTTGCATATAATCCTTTAAAATTAGCACTTTTAATTATTCATGTTCGTGTCCCATAGACTTTAACGGTGTTCGCGTGTTCGAACAAATTTTTTGCCTGTTCACATGTTCTGCTGCGAACCTAACCGGGGGGTGTTCGGCTCATCCCTAATGACCAGGGAACTAGGAGCTTCGTGGTGTCATTGGTTAGGAAGGGGCGTAATTTTAAGATGCTGTGGAGGTTGAGGCAGCCAGATTTGGACAGTGTTCAGAGTCCAGGGTTACACCTAGAACCTTGGCATGTGGGGATGCCTTATTTTCATGCTATATTTGTACCTATGCGCAATCCTAAGACCCATATATTCATACACTTTCCATGTTAATAAACGTGATTTTTTCAAACACTTCTCCACCATGTCTTGAACCTCATTTAAAGTCCCAATTCCCCTTTTATTGATTGTTTTGTACTAGGGATGGAGGCATGTGCGCCTCATTTAAAGTCCCACCTGTATTGCTACATAGCTGAGGTTGTTAGGCTCCATTTGGTTGTGTAACTGTCAGGTGAGTACTTCCGAGGCCGAGATTCAGAGAGCGGTTCGCCCTTGCCACTACGCGCACACCGTCCCCTGGAGATGAAACAGGGAATGGGTGGCACTAAGGAGCAAGGGCCACCAGCAGGTATGGGTCCCTTGTGAGAAACTGCAGAGCCGGGTCTGGGGATGCAGGAGTCCAGGAACCGGTGGAAGTCCTGTTGCTTGGTGGAGCAGGCATACTGTAAGCAAGCAGAGGGTCAAACACAGGCAATAAGCAAGACAAGTCCATAGATCCGGCAGGGGGTCAAACACTGGTATCAAGCAGAGGAAGTCCGTTTATCAGTCCGGGGGTCAAACACTGGTATCAAGCAGAGGAAGTCCGTAAATCAGGCCGGGGTCAATCCAGGAGAGAGGCAGCGTGGTAAGAACAGTCCGGGTCACAACAGGAGATCAAGTGAGCACAAACAGGAAACAGGAAGCAACAGGAGCTGAAGACAAGCCAGCAACCAGTCTGGGTGCTGGAGCTGATTTAAATAGCCCCACTAGAGTGTCACGGTGGGTGTGCATGAGTCACCGCACACACCCGTGTGTTATCGCGCACGCGCCGCTCCATCGGGCCGCGCGCACACATGCGCCGAAGCGCCAATTCAGCGCGCACATGCCCAGGGACAGGATGAATGTGACTGGAGAGGACCCTTCTGTGACAGTACCATACTTTGGGGCCCTAGTGCACTCAGGACGTTTTTCATATCCATGAGTCATGCGGCACTTGATTGTTTTTTTGTTTTTTTTTGTTTTTTTTAAACTTGGTTGGGTAGTTTTTATTTTTTGGTACCATAGACCTCCTTTTGTTGTCCCATCCCGGAAGCTGTTATGCGCTCTGTATGTCCTCCCTTTCCCCCTCCCTTCCGCCTATTGAGGCGGGTAGTTTGGGGGACTTGGGTGGGATCCACAGCGCATCGACGCCACGCTACATGCCTCACACGTGACGTCATCATGGGCCACGATCCTCACAGTGTGGAATACGCCACACTGCACAGGGACTCTCAACCCTCCATTTATGCCATCAAGGTAATTCTAGTGTCAGTCACCATGCCATTGTATTTCTTTAGCGGTATTACAATACTCAATATAGATTCTTATCCATTAAATTTAGATCCTATGGTAGTTTCTATCACCTTCTTTTTACCATGGCACATGATGTAGAGTGGTTAACCTCTCTTTGGGAAGCTCTGTGCAATACTCCTCAGCTACACGCAGTCCCACAATACCCCAGCTTCTGGGATGGACACCACTCTGTTGGCCTTGGTCCCACATTTAACAAACCCCCATTGTCCATTATTCTCTATATGTAAGTACTTAGGATGGGCTTAATTGCCTTTGCCTGCTACCTCCAGTGCTTTACTAGATTGAATATTCTCATTTCTTTAGATATTTGGGAGTATCCGCCCCTGATGAGTGTGCAAACACGAAATGCGTCGGGAAATCCAGGATGCCGACACACATCACCACCAACAACCAACCAAGTCCATCATTCTCAAGCAATTATGTTTTTACCTATTGATACCATGCCACTTTAATGCATTTTGCCGATTCTAGAAATGTGTTTATATATATGGATTCATCGGAATTGCTCACTGATCTTTATTATTGTCATGTAATTGTAAGTTGACATCATTTCGCATCCTTGATATACCATGTTAGATATATGCACTGCCATATTGTCATGCGTTTCCAAGTTGATAGGATTATATGTCTCTTATGTTCATGCTATATTTGTACCTATGCACAATCCTATGACCCATATATTCATACACTTTCCATGTTAAAAAACATGTGATTTTTTCAAACACTTCTCCACCATGTCTTGAACCTCATTTAAAGTCCCAATTCCCCTTTTATTGATTGTTTTGTACTAGGGATGGAGGCACACTTCATGTGCGCCTCATTTAAAGTCCCACCTGTGTTGCTACACAGCTCCCCCCTCTTTTTGTTGGCATGTGGGGATGGGCTAATATTAGTGATATTGATCCTTGCAGAGAAATCAGGGGAAGAGTCACGTGGTGGAGGAAAAATCATGAGTTCAGTTTTAGATAGATTGAGTTTGAGGAAGTGGTGTAACATCTAGGCTGATACATCTGTTAGTAAATTAGTGATACGTGAGGTAACTGAAGGAGTAAGCTGAGGGGTGGAGAGCTAGATTTTGGTGTTGTCAGCATAGAGATAGTACTGGAAGCCATGGGAGGCTATTAACTGACCCGGGGAGGAGGAGGAGATGGAGAATAAAAGAGGTCCAAGAATAGAACCTTGGGAGACCCGACAGAGAAAGGGCGAGGGGTGGAGGAAGTAGAATTGTAACTCTAAAGGTGCGGTTGGATAACTAGGATGAGAACCAGTGAGGTGTCCAGTCATGAAGTTTTAGGAGGAGGAGGAGGGGGCGGTCCACTGTGTCAAAGGCAGCAGAGAGGTCCAGGAGTAGGAGTACCAAAGAGTGTCCATTGGATTTAGCTGTTAGCAGATTGTTTGTGAGTTTTAGGAGAGCAGTTTCCATGGAGTGTTGAGGGCGGAATCCAGACTGAAGGGATCAATAACTATAAATAAAATTTAAAATGTAACAGCGCTAAAGTCCGTGGATATAACAGTAAAAAGGCATTAAAAAAAGGTCCATAGATTAGTCCAAGATAAAGTCAATAATATGTAGACCATTCGTAATGGAGATAAGGAAGCCAGGGAAATCTGTAAAACCAGGATACCAAGGGCAACTTCCTGTTGAGTGAAGTCAATTCTCCATGTGTACATAAAAATCCAAAAAGAAAGCGCCTCTTAAGTATAAAGGATTTATTCAGGTAATAAAAGCATTATAAACACTTACATGAAGGTAGACAATTGGCAGCTTCCATAGAGAACTAATCCCGGTGTATGTCACAAAATCCCAGTAGTGAGGGGGCTAGATAGATGCCGTGCGGGTGGCCGCGGACCTCCGCTCGGAAGCACCGACTGTGTTAGCGGTATAGTGAGGGAATCACTTCCGCGTTCCAGCAGGTCACGTGGGTTATGACGTCACTCGGGTAGTTCAGATTCGCTTGGGACCACTACGCATTTCTGAGCATGCGCAAAGCTCGTAACGGGCATGCGCGCTCCTTTTTCAAGTGTGTTTTCGATGAAGCAAACCAGGAAGCTAAATAGCTCTGAGAAAACTGATAGGAGCCAATCGGAACAAGGGAGGGGAGGGGAGAGTATCCGAAAAGTGACAATAATAGGAACGAATTCTCTATAGATTGCAAACTAATAGTAAAGAGTGATGATATTTAAATCAATTGATAATACTGATAGAGTTATTCTAAAATATATAAAAATATATAAAAATATATGTTAAAACGAAGGATTAGATAATACATGATAATACAATGTTAGGATAGTTTGGTAATATATAATAATACAATATTTGGATGTTGATTAAGAATAAACTGGATATATGAAATAAATAATAATAAAAAAGAAATATAAAAAATGTGGTCAAACGTAGGAGAATAAATGTGTGGAAAAAGTATAAATACTGAACATAGGAATTTTGTATAATAATTCATGTTGTATGAAGAAATATGTATATACCTATATATAAAACCAATATATTGTTAGTAATATGAGCAAAATATTAGAAAAAAGTATTCATGCATGAAATGATCCAACACGAAAAAATTCTATTATTCTATATATACACACGAAATTTAGAAAATTATTATATTAAAATACATATATATAAAACATACATATGCATAAATAATATATGAATTGAGGTTTAGCTGGGGGGGGGGGGGGAGATAATATATATATATATATAGAGGGACCTCAATATGTTCATGAAATGATAATAATAAAATTAAAATAGTATAATACTAATAGATAAGAATATATATATATATATATATAATATATATAATGAATTATGTAATTGGCAGGGCACCCTAAATTATTTCGATGGTATAATAAATTAAACAGGATGATTAAAAGAGTAAATTTGTAGGTACATACTATAAGATGGTATTAACCTCTAGTTCCTCATTTAACCCATTGGGTGCTAAGGTGTCTAAAATAAAAATCCAAAAAGTTTCACGCTCACACAGTTTGGAAAAGCGCTCGGCCTCAGATAATTTGCGTGGGATGGACTCAATTATTCAAACTTGTAGGCCGGCAGTGGATTGGTGATGATGTTCAAGGAAATGTCTAGGAACGCTGTGTTCATGACAGCCTTTTTCAATAAAACGGCGATGTTTGCCGAATCATTGTCGCAAAGGACAAATAGTGCGACCAACATACAGTAATTTACAAGGACACGTGAGACAGTACACAACGTAATCTGTAGAACAGTTATAAAAGCCTTCCAATTGGTATGTTTTATCCTTATGTTTGAAACTTCGTTGGCCGTGTCTGACGAAAGCACAGGTTTTACATAAAGTTTTGTTGCATCTATACATGCCCGTGAGTGGAGTAAGGCAGAGGGAGCTCTCTGGTTGAATGGTTTTGAATCTGCTCGGTGCTAATTTGTTTTTTAGTGTTGGGGCCCTTCTATAAGTGACCTTCGGTTTGTCCCCGAGGTCATTAAGGAGAAAAGGATCCTGTTTAAGGATACCCCAATGTTTTAGGAGTATAGATTCCATTCTTCTGTGTTTGTTGTGGTATCTGGTGATGAAACGAACCGTGCCTTGATCAATCTGTTTAGTTGTTTTGGATTTTTTTTCCAGGGAGATAGGTGGCATAGGCTTGGTCGACCAGTTTTTTAGGAAACCCCTTTTCAAGGAATTTGTTTTTAAGGTGGATACTCTGTGCAATATAGTCAGAATCCCTAGTGCAGTTTTGCCTTAATCTGCAATATTGACCCTTGGGTATGTTATTTATCCACTGTGGGTGATGACAACTTTTACAATGTAGATATGAGTTTCCTGATGTTGGTTTGGTGTAATTGCGAGAAAAAATAGAGTTGAAATTGTGAAATAATTCTAAATCAAGAAAAGGAAGGCTCTCCTTGTTATGTTCAGATGTGAATGAAAGACCGAAATCATTGGCATTACAGTGAGAAACGAAACTCACTACAGAGGACACTGGACCATCCCAGATGATAATAATGTCATCTATAAATCTACCAAAAAATATAATGTATCGGGCAAAAGGGTTATTGTTCCATATATGTTTGTCCTCCCACAGACCCATGGTCAGATTGGTGTAAGAAGGGGCAAAATTAGTGCCCATAGCTGTACCATGGGTCTGTACGTAGAAATCACCATTAAAATGAAAATAATTATGACTTAAACAAAATAAAGTGGCTTCAGAAATAAATACAGCCTGTTTGCCATTGATGCTAAAATCTAGGGAAAGAAAATGTTGTACCGCCATTAGGCCTATCTGGTGAGGGATGGACGTATATAGAGAATTTACGTCCAGAGAAAGCCAAGAATAGCTGTCTTGCCATCTGTAAGGTGTCAACAGTTCCATGAGATGTATAGAATCTCGGATATATGATGGGAGATTCTGTGCTAAGGGCTGTAGAAATGAATCTACATATTGAGAGAAGCCGCTGGTGATGCTATCCATGGAGGCAACGATAGGTCTGCCAGGAGGGTTAGAGGAGTTTTTGTGTATTTTTGGTAAATAATAAAAATAAGGTGTATTATAAAAATCTTTTCTTAAGAAGGAAGCTTCAAGTTTATTAATAACACCATCCACTAGTGCAGAATGAACCAAAGTTTCTGCTTCAACTTTGAACTGGGGCAAGGGATCAGAAGAAAGTTTCTTGTATGTTATGCAATCAGATTATTATTATTTTCTTTGTTTTTAGTGTTCTTTTTGAGTGGCTCTAACCAGGTAGGGGGGATTTTGAGATTAAAAGAAGTGATTTCTGATGTCAGCATTTGTATATGATGTACCATCTCACTATATTTTAAATTCCTCTGGCTGATGATGACTCCTAACCATTTAGTGGTACAAAATTCCGCTAAATTTTCCCATTCTGTGCTGTGAGCAGTATCTAAAAAAGAACAAGTTTTTAAAATTCTAAGACCTCTGGGGGGAGATTTTTTCTTTTATATATTTATTAAGAAAAAATTGATCCCACCAGTGGGTGTTAGCTGTATGGATAAGTCTTTCAAGTTTCTTGAATTTACCACAGAGGGTATATCTATCAGAACGGGTGAGTTTGGACGAGTTACAAAATAATTCAGGGGGTAAAATCGTATATAAGGTGTCCAATATCTCATATTTATGAAATTCTATATCTTCAATGAGGTCCATATTATCAGTAAAGTGTGAAAATAAATAAAAGCTAAATAAAAAAAAAAAAAAAGGGATCGAGTACACTCTATCAGATAAAACAATTCACAGTAATGTATCAATACATAGATGTCTATATGTTATCCAAAACAACTAAACAGATTGATCAAGGCACGGTTCGTTTCATCACCAGATACCACAACAAACACAGAAGAATGGAATCTATACTCCTAAAACATTGGGGTATCCTTAAACAACTTTTCTCCTTAATGACCTCGAGGACAAACCGAAGGTCACTTATAGAAGGGCCCCAACACTAAAAAACAAATTAGCACCGAGCAGATTCAAAACCATTCAACCAGAGAGCTCCCTCTGCCTTACTCCACTCACGGGCATGTATAGATGCAACAAAACTTTATGTAAAACCTGTGCTTTCGTCAGACACGGCCAACAAAGTTTCAAACATAAGGATAAAACATACCAATTGGAAGGCTTTTATAACTGTTCTACAGATTACGTTGTGTACTGTCTCACGTGTCCTTGTAAATTACTGTATGTTGGTCGCACTATTTGTCCTTTGCGACAACGATTCGGCAAACATCGCCGTTTTATTGAAAAAGGCTGTCATGAACACAGCGTTCCTAGACATTTCCTTGAACATCACCACCAATCCACTGCCGGCCTACAAGTTTGGATAATTGAGTCCATCCCACGCAAATTATCTGAGGCCGAGCGCTTTTCCAAACTGTGTGAGCGTGAAACTTTTTGGATTTTTATTTTAGACACCTTAGCACCCAATGGGTTAAATGAGGAACTAGAGGTTAATACCATCTTATAGTATGTACCTACAAATTTACTCTTTTAATCATCCTGTTTAATTTATTATACCATCGAAATAATTTAGGGTGCCCTGCCAATTACATAATTCATTATATTTATTATATATATATATATTCTTATCTATTAGTATTATACTATTTTATTTTTATTATTATCATTTCATGAACATATTGAGGTCCCTCTATATATATATATATATTATCTCCCCCCCCCCCAGCTAAACCTCAATTCATATATTATTTATGCATATGTATGTTTTATATATATGTATTTTAATATAATAATTTTCTAAATTTCGTGTGTATATATAGAATAATAGAATTTTTTCGTGTTGGATCATTTCATGCATGAAAACTTTTTTCTAATATTTTGCTTATATTACTAACAATATATTGGTTTTATATATAGGTATATACATATTTCTTCATACAACATGAATTATTATACAAAATTCCTATGTTCAGTATTTATACTTTTTCCACACATTTATTCTCCTACGTTTGACCACATTTTTTATATTTCTTTTTTATTATTATTTATTTCATATATCCAGTTTATTCTTAATCAACATCCAAATATTGTATTATTATATATTACCTAACTATCCTAACATTGTATTATCATGTATTATCTAATCCTTCGTTTTTACATACATTTTTATATATTTTTATATATTTTAGAATAACTCTATCAGTATTATCAATTGATTTAAATATCATCACTCTTTACTATTAGTTTGCAATCTATAGAGAATTCGTTCCTATTATTGTCACTTTTCGGATACTCTCCCCTCCCCTCCCTTGTTCCGATTGGCTCCTATCAGTTTTCTCAGAGCTATTTAGCTTCCTGGTTTGCTTCATCGAAAACACACTTGAAAAAGGAGCGCGCATGCCCGTTACGAGCTTTGCGCATGCTCAGAAACGCGTAGTGGTCCCAAGCGAATCTGAACTACCCGAGTGACGTCATAACCCACGTGACCTGCTGGAACGCGGAAGTGATTCCCTCACTATACCGCTAACACAGTCGGTGCTTCCGAGCGGAGGTCCGCGGCCACCCACACGGCATCTATCTAGCCCCCTCACTACTGGGATTTTGTGACATACACCGGGATTAGTTCTCTATGGAAGCTGCCAATTGTCTACCTTCATGTAAGTGTTTATAATGCTTTTATTACCTGAATAAATCCTTTATACTTAAGAGGCGCTTTCTTTTTGGATTTGAAGGGATCAAGAAGGTTTTTCTCGTGAGGTGGTTTCTCAGTCAGTTGTAGACCAGACATTTAAGAAGTTTGGAAAAAAAGGGCAGCAGGGAGATGGGGCATAGGTTTTTAAGATTGGTGGGGTACAGTGAGAACTTTTTAAAGACCCTGCAAGACAAAGGCATAATGAGCTAGTATGCATATGCAAAATGTTAACAAACTCCCAGATGCTGTATTGGTAACCTTAGCTTTACTGGTAACCCTTATCCTATTGGTGAACCTAATGCTAACCCTAATGCCCCGTACACACGGTCGGATTTTCCGATGGAAAATGTCCGATCGGAGCGTGTTGTCGGAAATTCCGACCGTGTGTGGGCTCCATCGGACATTTTCCATCGGATTTTCCGACACACAAAGTTGGAGAGCAGGAGATAAAATTTTCCGACAACAAAATCTGATCACGTCAATTCCGACCGTGTGTGGCCTGTTCCGACGCACAAAGTGCCACGCATGCTCAGAAGAAATTCCAAGATGGAACAGCTCGTTCTGGTAAACTTAGCGTTCGCAATGGATACAGCACTTTCGTCACGCTGCAATGTTCAAAATTGTTTAATACAGCGCACTCTCTTCTTCTTTATAATGTGACAAGAATTAAGTATTTTTGCTGCTCATATTCACACAAACTTCTCACAAACTAATTTCGTTACTATTTATTGGGATTACCTCAATATATTTTGATTTCTCACATCTGACAACATATTTTTGTATATTTTTTATATATTTTTTGGCTTTAATGTAGATTCTTTTTTTGTGTTTGTATTTTATTTTTATTTTTTTTGAGATTTTGATTTGTACTCCCGAAAATGTTTGTGTGTGTTTTTTGTGACAAGTTCCCACAACACCATTGATATGTTGTTCTATTTAATCTGTAGGAGATTGTTTGGTGTTGTTGTCCCTTGTTAATTTCACGTTTTATGTTAGAAATGTACCTGAATCCTCACCAACAAACTGTCCTTTTTGGATGAAAACACACACAGGAGAGTATAATTTACCTAAAAAATTTTATTAAGGGCTCACAACTAAACAAAGATGGAGGCAACGCTGGCGAAACTGTAGAAGTAGGTGAAGCCTTGGACCCCCAGGGCAGACATCAACTTTTTTTAAGCAAAATTGGTGGCCTGAGGAGTCCATATCTAAGGGAGGGCAGTCTGGTCCAAAAGTCCCAGAGATCCGGAAAGCAGCAGATGACATCTGTGTCCCCAGGCTGTGGTCATATGAGAGACTGCATCTTCTGTCAGACCAGACTGAACCCAGGGTCATCACTCTCTGGTCTTCTTTCCACGCCTCCTTCCACGCGGTGGCTGTGGTGGTGGAGTTGTGGCAGCAGGAGGAGGAGGAGGAGGAGAAGGAGGATGGTCCAACTCAACCACGTCGGTCTTGGGTGTTAGTTCCCCACTCACCCCCTTACGTAGGACTTTATAAAGCAGGTCCTCACAGAGCCTGCGTTGACCCTCCTGCATGCCCTGCAATTTGGTGGCAGCCATGCAGGCAAAGGCCTCTTCAGGAGTTGGTAAGGCTCTGAGGGACGCTGAAGCCTCCTGGATCAGCCTGAATGCTGAATCCTGCACGGGACTCGGAGTGGCCTTCCTGGCTCGTTTATATGGCAGGCGGAGGGGAGGGACCTGAGACTCAGTCAGGCTGCGACTGGTCCCAGGCTTCTCTTGGCTGACACTTAGCCCCGCCTCCTCCTGGCTGCCACTAATCCCCGCCTCCTCCTGACTGCCACATTCCACAACCTCCTCCTGGCTGAGGTCTTCCTGTGTATGAAAAAGGGACATAGTTTTAGATTTTTCTTCATCAATCACACACAATTTTCACCTCCTGACTGCTGCAAATTGAATGTTAACAAATATAACAGACTATCCTTCTGAGCCCAGCATTTTTCATTCTTGTCCCAATTTTGGGTGCCCACTACTGTTTATTGATATGTAAAACACTTTTTTTAATTAGCAATTAGTGATCAATAATAACATCTAGTAAACATCATTTATTTATTGACCAGAAATCTGTAGAAGAATGCTATACGTGACTCCAGCTGGGCTCCTCCACTTCTTCCTGGCTGGAAGGCACAGGTTGGACATCGGAAGCCTCAGCTGGGTGGAAGGAAGAGTGTTAGGAAGAGCGGAGAGGGATTCCCTGACTTCAGTGTGGTCTGACAGAAATCGCAGTCTCTCGTAGTACCACAGCCTGGGGACATAAACGTCATCTGCTGCAGCTCCGGATCTCTGGGAATCCGTGACCTTCTTGCGCTCCCTCAGATAAGTGCTCCTCAGGCCACCAATTTTGGCTTTTAAATAAGGGATGGTTGCTGTGGGGACCACCGGCTTCACCAACTCCAGCAGTTTCTCCAGCACTGCCTGCCTCTTCTGTTTGTGATTATAGTGGGGGTGTCTCACTTGCCACAGACAGGGCAGCTCCCTGTACTTGTCTATGAACAGGGGCAGGAAATTGTGGTCGTTGAACCCATCCATTTTCTCTGCAAGACACAACACAAGACAAACCCTAATGTCAGGCAAAACTCCCCTAATCTTGTTACAATATAGGCTTCCATTTCGAAGCAGTATAGGCGCAAGTTTAGATCTTACCTTCGTTATCACGATCGGCGTCTCCGATGCTCCTTCCTCCGCTCACAGATCGTACGTAATACGCACGTGTGTTATGCTTTATACACACTGCGCATGCATATAACTCCGCCCGCCCCTGACGTTCTTTCTAGTCTATTCCCCGCCCCTTTTCGTTCGGCACAGTGGGGGAAGAGCACATGGTGGATAGACAGCAGGTGCATGCTAATTGTAGCAACGAGGAGGAGGAGGAAAGGCCGGAGCCTAAAACGTCCCGATCCAGAAGGAGATTTAAGGACTCAAATATGTCCTTTGGGGAGATGTTGGAGATGGTGGACATCCTGAAGAAGGCCGACTATGATGGAAAGTATGGGCCTTACCCCAACCCCAATGTCCGAAAGGCCAAGATCATGGCGAAAGTGGTCAGGAGTCTGCACCGGAATTTCGGGGTACGACGATCGAAAGATCAGCTCAGGAAGCGGTGGTCGGACCTGAAATTACGAGAACATGAGCAGTACAGAAAGATCCGGAGAGTGCTGCAAAAAAGTAAGTAGTTGTGCTGTGTTCCTATTCTTTTTGTGTTTATTAGGGATGAGCTTCGAGTTCGAGTCGAACTCATGTTCGACTCGAACATTGGCTGTTCGCAAGTTCGCCGAACAGCGAACAATTTGGGGTGTTCGCAGCAAATTAGAATGCCGCGGAACACCCTTTAAAAGTCTATGGGAGAAATCAAAAGTGCTCATTTTAAAGGCTTATATGCAAGTTATTGTCATAAAAAGTGTTTGGGGACCTGGGTCCTGCCCCAGGGGACATGGATCAATGCAAAAAAAAGTTTTAAAAACGGACGTTTTTTCAGGAGCAGTGATTTTATTAATGCTTAAAGTCAAACAATAAAAGTGTAATATCCCTTTAAATTTCGTACCTGGGGGGTGTCTATAGTATGCCTGTAAAGGGGCGCATGTTTCCTGTGTTTAGAACAGTCTGACAGCAAAATGACATTTTGAAGAAAAAAACACATTTAAAACTACCCGCGGCTATTGCATTGCCGACAATACACATAGAAGTTCATTGATAAAAACGGCGTGGGAATTCCCCACAGGGCAACCCCGAACCAAAATTAAAAAAAAAAAAAATGATGTGGGGGTCCCCCTAAATTCCATACAAGGCCCTTCAGGTCTGGTATGGATATTAAGGGGAACCCCAGCCAAAATGTAAAAAAAAAATTGACGTGGGGTTCCCCCTAAATTCGGATTTTAAGGGGAACCCCGCGCCAAAAAAAAAAAAAACGGCGTGGGGTCCCCCCAAAAATCCATACCAGACCCTTATCCGAGCACGCAACCTGGCAGGCCGCAGGAAAAGAGGGGGGACGAGAGTGCGCCCCCCCCCCCTCCTGAACCGTACCAGGCCACATGCCCTCAACATTGGGAGGGTGCTTTGGGGTAGCCCCCCAAAACACCTTGTCCCCATGTTGATGAAGACAAGGGCCTCATCCCCACAACCCTGGCCGGTGGTTGTGGGGGTCTGCGGGCGGGGGGCTTATCGGAATCTGGAAGCCCCCTTTAACAAGGGGACCCCCAGATCCCGGCCCCCCCCTGTGTGAAATGGTAAGGGGGTACTTACCCCTACCATTTCACTAAAAAACTGTCAAAAATGTTAAAAATGACAAGAGACAGTTTTTGACAATTCCTTAATTTATATACTTCTTCTTTCTTCTATCTTCCTTCATCTTCTGGTTCTTCTGGCCCTTCTGGTTCTTCCTCCGGCGTTCTCGTCCAGCATCTCCTCTGCGGCGTCTTCTATCTTCTTCTCCTCGGGCCGCTCCGCACCCATGGCATGAGGGGGGAGGCTCCCGCTCTTCTCTTCATCTTCTTCATCTTCTTCTTCATCTTCATCTCTTCTTCCTTCTTCTCTTCTTCATTTCTTCTCCGGGCCGCTCCGCAGCCATGCTGGCATGGTGGGAGGCTCCCGCTGTGTGACGGCGTCTCTTCGTCTGACGGTTCTTAAATAACGGGGGGCGGGGCCATCCGGTGACCCCGCCCCCCTCTGACGCACGGTGACTTGACGGGACTTCCCTGTGACGTCACGGGGAATGCCACAGGGAAGTCCCGTCATGTCCCGTGCGTCAGAGGGGGCGGGGTCACCGGGTGGCCCCGCCCCCCGTTATTTAAGAACCGTCAGACGAAGAGACGCCGTCACACAGCGGGAGCCTCCCACCATGCCAGCATGGCTGCGGAGTGGCCCGGAGAAGAAATGAAGAAGAGAAGAAGGAAGAAGAGAAGAAGAAGAAGAAGAAGATGAAGAAGAAGATGAAGAAGAGAAGAAGATGAAGAGAAGAGCGGGAGCCTCCCCCCCCATGCCATGGGTGCGGAGCAGCCCGAGGAGAAGAAGATAGAAGACGCCGCGGAGGAGATGCTGGACGAGAACGCCGGAGGAAGAACCAAAAGAGCCAGAAGAACCAGAAGAAGATGAAGGAAGAAAGAAGAAGCATTTAAATAAAGGAATTGTCAAAAACTGTCTCTTGTCATTTTTAACATTTTTGACAGTTTTTTAGTGAAATGATAGGGGTAAGTACCCCCTTACCATTTCACACAGGGGGGGGGCCGGGATCTGGGGGTCCCCTTGTTAAAGGGGGCTTCCAGATTCCGATAAGCCTCCCGCCCGCAGACCCCCACAACCACCGGCCAGGGTTGTGGGGATGAGGCCCTTGTCTTCATCAACATGGGGACAAGGTGTTTTGGGGGGCTACCCCAAAGCACCCTCCCAATGTTGAGGGCATGTGGCCTGGTACGGTTCAGGAGGGGGGGGGGCGCACTCTCGTCCCCCCCTCTTTTCCTGCGGCCTGCCAGGTTGCGTGCTCGGATAAGGGTCTGGTATGGATTTTTGGGGGGACCCCACGCCGTTTTTTTTTTTTTTTTTTGGCGCGGGGTTCCCCTTAAAATCCATACCAGACCTAAAGGGTCTGGTATGGAATTTAGGGGGAACCCCACATCAATTTTTTTTTTAAATTTTGGCTGGGGTTCCCCTTAATATCCATACCAGACCTGAAGGGCCTTGTATGGAATTTAGGGGGACTCCCACATCATTTTTTTTTTTTAATTTTGGTTCGGGGTTGCCCTGAGGGGAATTCCCATGCCGTTTTTATCAATGAACTTCTATGTGTATTGTCGGCAATGCAATAGCCGCGGTAGTTTTAAATGTGTTTTTTCCTTCAAAATGTCATTTTGCTGTCAGACTGTTCTAAACACGGGAAACATGCGCCCCTTTACAGGCATACTATAGACACCCCCCAGGTATGAAATTTAAAGGGATATTACACTTTTATTGTTTGACTTTAAGCATTATTAAAATCACTGCTCCTGAAAAAACGTCCGTTTTTAAAACTTTTTTTTGCATTGATTCATGTCCCCTGGGGCAGGACCCAGGTCCCCAAACACTTTTAATGACAATAACTTGCATATTAGCCTTTAAAATTAGCACTTTTGATTATTCATGTTCGTGTCCCATAGACTTTAACGGTGTTCGCGTGTTCGAACGAATTTTTTTCCTGTTCGCATGTTCTGGTGCGAACCGAACAGGGGGGTGTTCGGCTCATCCCTGGTGTTTATTACATTCGTGCTGCTCCATGTGCTTTTAGGAACTGTTGTACAGTTTAAAATGGCAACTTTCATGTTCATGGGCACATTATTTGTTCGGATCAAACATTTTTCGTTCCAACTATAAAATACCATTGTTTAGCCCATATGCATTTGGCCACCATTTTGACGCCCTCTACTTGTCTTCAAAGAATTTGGTTGTGTAGATGGCTTTGTTACTAGAATGAAATGCAAACTAGATTCTGTGTAAGGAGAGGACACTGAGCAGCTGTTTTCACATCTGGACACTGGAGCACTATAGTGTGGGCCAAAAGAACACCATTTTTATTAGGGGGGCCACACAGGTGCTCCAGTGTATACTATAGGGGGGTCTCCATCTGTGTAGCTTGTACAAAACAGGTAAAGTATTGCAGCTTGACAAAGGACACTAAAAAAGCTACATCTTGGAACTCTGCTAAAATTGACAATTGTACCTCACTTCCAAGCAATGTTTCCTATTTATAGTTCTGACATTAAATATCTGTGTGCTAAGTATACCATTTTTGTTTTACATAGGGGATAAAAGGCTCGGAGGACACCCCTCATCTGAGGAGACCAGAGCCCCCCCCTCTGGAAGAAGGGGAAATCCCCCCAACACAAGCTGAGCAGGAGGATGAAGACGTGGTGGAACTAGTCACCACAACAGGTGAGTGTCTGCAACCACAGGCTCAGATAAGAGATGGCGGCATTTTTTTGAAACCAAATTTATTTTGGGGTTCCTCTCTTTTTAGGTGATCGTGATGTTGTGGATCCAGATCCTTTCACATCCGAAAGTGCCCAGATCCTGATTGGGGAGATCATGGGGTGTAATTTACAATTGGAAATCATCAAGCAAAACATCAATGATGTTATTCCAAAATATAAAAACATCATTGATGTTTTGGGGCGAGTTTAAAACCCCTCCAAATCACTTTCTTCTTTTGTGTGCTAAAATGTGCTAAATGTTTTTGTGATTTTTCCCAAAGCCAAATTTGGAGGATGCACACAGTGTGTCAACATGTGCTATCTGCCATCACGGGAGATCAATGGACGCATTTTGGGGGTGCAACCCCTTCCTCAATAATAAAGTAGCGGTGAGGAAGGGGTTTCTCCCCCAAAACACATCCCTTGATCCCCCGTGATGGCAGCTAGCACATGTTGACATTGGGAAATTTGTGTGCATCTTCCAAATTTGGCTTTTCCAGGGGTGATTTCCTCCCATCTGAACGCAATATCAAACACAGTTCCTAAATACTCATGTCTGATATTGCCTTCAAATTCGACCAAATGTGACGTTTGTAAGTTCAAGATTTGTGTCTTTTCTTGTTGGTTTTACACAAGCCTGTTTTCTATAAAATTGACATTTTGATTTTGGATAATGCAACCACAAAAATTGTTATACAATAAACATGTTGGTTTGTTTGAAAAACCTTTGATAAATGCACATGTGATTGTGCAGGTATTAAAAAGATTGTTAATCAAGAATGTGTGGATTATTGTCTCAACGCTACAACACTTTTGGGGTGATGTAATTGTTGTTTTATGAGAAAATGGGGGTTATTTCCTAAGGGCAAATCCACTTTACACTACAAGTGCAGTTTCAGTGAAGTTGCAAGTGCACTTGTAGTGAAATGTGTTTTTGCATTTAGTAAATAACAGCCAACAGTGCTTTGTATAAGGTTACACAATCACGCCATTTTCTGCACTCATAACATTTCTGTCAGGGTCAGCTAAAACAAACACAAGCAGTAAATGTCCACAAAGAATTTTTTTGTTTTTTTTATTATAAAAAGGCTTCACAGATTGTCTGGCATATTGATAGCCCCCCTACCCGCAAAGAACTCCAGGTAGTGTAACCGGACATCACGGGCACTCAGGGAGGGCAAGCCAGGACGGCCACTTTCAAGCGCCGTCAGTGTGGTTTGATGTATGATTCCGGCCTCAGGCCCAACTGAGCCAGCATAGTTGGCCGAATGTTTCCTTAAAACGTTTTGGAGAACACAGCACGCAAGTATAATATGGTTCAGTTCAGTTTATGACACCCATATGGATGGGTGTCATAAATAGGCGGAACCGGCTGGCCAGGATTCCAAATGTGTTCTCCACCACTCTTCGGGCTCTGGCCAGCCGGTAATTAAAAACCCTCTGTTCCGGGGTGAGGGTCCTCATTGGGAATGGCCGCATCAGGTGGTCCCCCAGCACAAACGCTTCATCAGCAATGAACACAAATGGGAGTCCTTCAACATTGTCCTCTGGAGCTGGCAAGTCCAAGCTGCCATTCTGGAGACGCCTGTAGAACTCCGTCTGGGCGATGACTCCACCATCGGACATCCAGCCATTCTTCCCCACGTCCACATACAAGAAGTCATAATTGGCCGACACCACCGCCAACATCACTATACTATTGAACCCCTTGTAATTATAATAGTACGACCCCGAGTTGGGTGGTGGGACGATGTGGACATGTTTCCGATCAATTGCTCCTCCGCAGTTAGGATAGTCCCACCGCTGGGCAAAGTGGGAGGCCACAGTCTGCCATTTCTGTGGCGTGGAAGGAAACTGTTGAGGAAAAAACAATAAACATTACTATTTTTTCACAGAAACATGGCAAGCAGATTAGACACAAACATTATGGGGCAACCTCCAGATAGCATTTAGTAAGGGGAATTTAACAAGGCCAAAGTATAAGGTACACCTATCATATTCCCCCTCCCCCCCTCTCATGGGCCATTTCTAACCTTATAGGGGGTGTGTGGATATCTTGGACAGGTAACCCTCTTCACTTCATTGAGAGATGAATGCCTAAATAATGGGTATTACTTGGAACAGCCCCTCCTTAGTTACACTATTGGCAGCCCACTGGACAGGTAAGAAGTGTCATAATACAAAGATATAAATACACACTGTACACATTTGAGGACATTTGGACATTCTGCTATTACCTGTCACGATATTAATAGGATACAAAAGCTTTAAACAGTACCATTTGAAAGTATACAGGCAGGCCCTTGCACTACATGCTTTGGGGAATTCATCCATAAATCTGACCAGTAAAGAGGTGGGTATAGTGTGTATGGGTTTGGCAAAGTCAGCAGATAGATGATTGAGGATAGATAGAGAATTGGGATCAGCTGACTTAGCAGTTGGGGGAGGGAGGGTTACTAAAAATTATTTGGGGACACCACAAAAAAAAAGCCTCTGCCACTCTGCCTGAATTTAAATAAAAAATAATTACATAAAAATCCAGCATGAATGAGGACAAAGGGGACATTCACAGCATATTACAATCATGGTAATTAGGGAATGAGGAAAGAAATACAAGATATTATCAAACATTCAATACAATAAAATGTGATATAAAAGGATAAAAATCTTACCTTCATATACTCCTTCTGCAGGACCTGTATGATGGCAGAACAGGTCTCTGGGATAATGATCCCCGGAGCCTGGGGGGAGATGCCTGTCGAGAACTTCAAGTCCTGCAGACTTCTCCCTGTGGCCAAATACCGCAGGGTAGCGACCAACCTCTGCTCCGGAGTGATGGCTTGCCTCATGCAGGTATCCTGCCTGCTGATATAGGGGGTCAGCGAAGCCAACAAACGGTGAAACATGGGGTCCGTCATCCTGAGAAAGTTCCTGAAATCATCAGGATTATTCTCACGGATCTCACGGAGCAAAGGCATATGAGAGATCTGGTCATGCTGAAGCAACCAATTCTTGGTCCATGAACTCCTCCCCACCCTGTTCATGGACTGGACTTGTGTCAAGGTCAGGACCCCACCACCAAGCCCCTGCACAGAACGAACTCTACGAGGAGTACGCATACAAAACATGGCTAGAAAATGGTCGGCTGCTCAGAACGAAGTAACAGAACGCACTGAAGAACAGCAAGGCCTGTGAAGAGTGACCTGAAAACCAGTAACGAACGAACAAGAATACAATGACTACCTAAAGTCACGCGGAACTTGCTGCACGCACTGAAGAGCAGATACAAACCCACAAGCACAAACCGAACGGCAGAAAACGATCTGAAAGCCACGAGTCTGAAAAAGCACGAATCGTCTCTCACCAAACTTTTACTAACACGAGATTAGCAAAAGGAGCCCAAAGGGTGCCGCGCTTGGTTCTGAACTGGCCTTTTCTAGTCTCGTCGTACGTGGTGTACGTGACCGCGTGGTTGGCGATTGGAAATTCCGACAACTTTGTGCGACCGTGTGTAGACAAAAAAAGTTTGAGCCAACATCCGTCGGAAAAAATCCTAGGATTTTGTTGTCGGAATGTCCGAACAAAGTCCGACCGTGTGTACGCCCTATAACTCTAATGATAACCTAACTCTTTTTTGATGTCATATTTCCCATGCCTGTGTTGTCTTAGCAATCACATTTTTTTTAAAAACATTAGGGTGGGAAGTACAATATTGCCATTTGCTCTATAACGTGCTCATATGGTCCCTGGTCCCTGAAAATTGAAGGTTTAAACACCTGCTGTTAGGCAAACATTCTCCTCTATCGATAGGCAGTGATAGATCAGCTGTCACAGCTACTGCTGGAAGTAACAGGGTGCTATATTGAACACATTGCCACACAAGACAGCTACAATATCTCCCAGAGGGAAGGGCAAAAAAAATTGTAGTGACAAGGGCTTGTGAGATAATTTGGCAATAATTGGAGTGACAAGAGCTTGGAAGATTTCAATTTTCTTCTGTTTGAAACGGAAAGAACAACAAATAATTATTTTTGTCTGATAGATGTTACCGCAATTTGGTCACTGTTATCTGACTAGGGATAAGCAAAGTGATTTTGTGGCTAAAATGTTTTTGCTGCAAAATTACAATTTTTTTTCTATCTGAAAAATGTTATAGATGGAAACTCCAAACTCTTGGCTTTAAAAATGACTCTTTTTTTCATTATGTGAGGGTATTTTGGGGGTGTACGTATGTTATTTAGTGTATTAAATTTAGTGTTCTTTGCATTTTTATCTTTTTGACTTTTATACTGTCACTTAAAATGTTTTTTTTAACTTTTTTGCTATTTATTTTCTTTCTGTAAACAAAAACAGAAATAACAAAAAAAAATACAGTAGTAAATATTTTTTTTTTGCACAAGAATAGATGCAAGATAGCTGAAAGTAGTTTTTGTAACCTACATGTGCCCTTAAAAACCCATCAAATTTTGAGCTTGTTCTAACAGGCTGCTGAGGCCATGTAGCCATGTTATATAATGTGACAAATGAGAAAACTCAGATATACGCGCCCCTCTCGAGTCTTCACCACTGCGCTCAAATGCCAGGTGGAGGGGTACTTACCCCCTACAGAAGAGAAAGTCCTAATGCAATGACTATAGAGCTGCCACTTTAAAAATATATGTGCTATGCAAATCTTTCTGTGATTTCCAAGTAATCCTGGGCTATATTAATACTTGTAAGACAGAAAAAGTGGCGCTAAATGGCGGTGTAGCTCCTAGCTAAAGTGCAAAGTGATAATCTAGTGTTCCAACAAATAATATGTGTACATCAAACAAAATGGATAAAAATGATCATGGAAAATCTCATCAGTGTGAGAGAGTGAACATTCAAAATCCCTGTACAGATATATCAAACGCACAGCAATATATATAGTATGAAAAGCATGATCTCTAAATAATAGTCCATAGATATTCCCAAGACAGGACACCGTGCAGGAAAGGTGAGGTCTCTG
The DNA here is from genome assembly GCA_037952925.1 of Lithobates clamitans. NCBI lineage: Eukaryota > Metazoa > Chordata > Amphibia > Anura > Ranidae > Lithobates > Lithobates clamitans. Next base: position 2,714,031 of record JBBGZY010000135.1, read on the forward strand.
GAAAATAATCCACCAAATCAATCAGTGTTAGTGACTCCTCTCCCCTTGAAATCCACACTCACCAGCTCCATATGCCTCACACTCTCGTGTTTTGGCAAAAAGGCATAAGCATAAGGTTGGTCAATGGAGGGTCAAAGGATCCAGATTCTTTAGTGATCCGAGTGTTACCTCAATTCATAAAAAAGAACTCAAGATAGTGTGATACCGTAAAAAATGTAAAATTTATTCAACTTAAAACTTCAATCATTGCACTCACATGAACAACTCTTGATTCAAGCCAAACTGACACTGCAAAGCACTTCCAAATCAAACCAAATCCTCCTCTGTGAAACGCCCAGCACCACTGTAAAGCTGAAGGTCACGGCGGACCTCAAGAAGCAGCGATGGATAAGTTCTCACCCCTCTCCGCTGACAATCTAAAGATGTGGATCACCTGCTGGCGACACAGCCCAAGGGGCAGCTCCTCTGAAGCGTTTTGAAGGCTCCCGCCGATGCACGGAGATCCACAGCAAAGTCCCGTCCGTCGCTACTGACTACTGATAGGTGCCGTACAGCCACGCCCCGACATGTTTCGTCATATCAGACTTCCTCATGAGGAAGTCTGATATGACGAAACATGTCGGGGCGTGGCTGTACGGCACCTATCAGTAGTCAGTAGCGACGGACGGGACTTTGCTGTGGATCTCCGTGCATCGGCGGGAGCCTTCAAAACGCTTCAGAGGAGCTGCCCCTTGGGCTGTGTCGCCAGCAGGTGATCCACATCTTTAGATTGTCAGCGGAGAGGGGTGAGAACTTATCCATCGCTGCTTCTTGAGGTCCGCCGTGACCTTCAGCTTTACAGTGGTGCTGGGCGTTTCACAGAGGAGGATTTGGTTTGATTTGGAAGTGATTTGCAGTGTCAGTTTGGCTTGAATCAAGAGTTGTTCATGTGAGTGCAATGATTGAAGTTTTAAGTTGAATAAATTTTACATTTTTTACGGTATCACACTATCTTGAGTTCTTTTTTATGAATTGAGGTAACACTCGGATCACTAAAGAATCTGGATCCTTTGACCCTCCATTGACCAACCTTATGCTTATGCCTTTTTGCCAAAACACGAGAGTGTGAGGCATATGGAGCTGGTGAGTGTGGATTTCAAGGGGAGAGGAGTCACTAACACTGATTGATTTGGTGGATTATTTTCCAGAGACCTCACCTTTCCTGCACGGTGTCCTGTCTTGGGAATATCTATGGACTATTATTTAGAGATCATGCTTTTCATACTATATATATTGCTGTGCGTTTGATATATCTGTACAGGGATTTTGAATGTTCACTCTCTCACACTGATGAGATTTTCCATGATCATTTTTATCCATTTTGTTTGATGTACACATATTATTTGTTGGAACACTAGATTATCACTTTGCACTTTAGCTAGGAGCTACACCGCCATTTAGCGCCACTTTTTCTGTCTTACAAGTATTAATATAGCCCAGGATTACTTGGAAATCACAGAAAGATTTGCATAGCCATGTTATATAAACTGCTGGAATATTTCTGCACCCACAATTCACAGCTGCCATGTACAGCTGTCCATAGTAATAAATAGCTGTATGCAGCTGTACACACATAAAACCATACATGCAAATGGGCACACAACCCACAACACAGATAGTCTGCATCAGAGGCATATGGCTTTGGATACATATTTTCATGTAGAATTGTATACCCACCTACAGCTGTACAGCCATCCATTACTGTGATCAGCTGTACTCAGCAACTGCGTATACAAGCTGTGTAAACATTCACAATTTTTTCTGTAAATTGTATGCCAAAAAATTGTAAATATGCATGAGACCGTAAATGCTAAAACAAGTTTAACTTTGCCTTCCCTACTGACTTTAATTCATTTCACAAATGGCATATTTACTTGAAATTCTACATTTTTGGAAAAAAATAAGTTTTTTTGTTTATCTTTACCTATGACTTAATAAAGTTAGAAAAATTCAAAATTCCCTATCAAATACCTACCATAATTTTACTTTCCTGATGGACTCCATGGCAGCATACGTGTGGGTTAGCCCCGCCTCTATTACTACCCTATAGGACTCCACTTCCATTAATCTTTGCTTCGAGTCCACGGCCGTCTTCCGTAACTAGCCTACTCCAGATATTGGGAGGAAACACCTGCTGCCATGGAGTCCATCAGGAAAGGAAAATTACGGTAAGTATTTGATAGGGAATTTTCAATTTTCCTGACAGACTCCATGGCAGCATACGTGTGGGAAATAACTTGCCGTACAAACCCGGGTGGGCAAATTGCTGAACAAAAGAAAGATTTAATTAACACCGTCCACCAACAGCACTTGTAAACCAAAATTAATAGAAGATAGGGCAGCTGGTTCAACAGAGTAATGGGACATAAACGTGTTGATAGAAGACCAGGAAGCCACCCTGCAGATCACTTCGGGAGCGACATGACGTGAAGCTGCCCAAGATGTCAAAATGCTCCTGGTTGAATGCGCTGTCACAGCCTCCGGAGGTGCCAACCCTTTGCTTTATAGGCCCATTGGATAGACTGAATGATCAATACAGCAATAGATCTAACTGAGGCCCACATTCCTTTGATCTTCCCGTGAAAGATGATAAAGAGATATTCAGATTGTTGAAAGGGAGCCGTGGCCTCCAGATATTGTTTCAGAGTGTACCCCACTTCAAGGGGATGGACATCCAGGTTATCCGATGACCTAAAGGTGGGGAGCACGATTTCCTGAATTTCGTGGAAAACTGTGGTCACTTTGCGGTTTGACCCCAGCATGGGAATTAGCACCATTCTATCTGGGAAGAAGGTTAGAAAAGGCTCCTTCAAACCCAGGTCCCTGATTTTGGATACCCTTTTTCACTGATGTGATGGCCACTAGAAAGGTGGTTTTGAGAACAATTTCTTGATTGAGATTGGTTTGCCATTATCTGACCCGAGCTGGGAGAAGAACTCAAGGACCAGAGGGAGATCCCACTTGGGAAACCTTGGCTTCCTTTGAAGCCTGAGCCTGATTGCCCCTTTGAAGAATTGGTGAACAAGTGAGTGCCTGGCTCGAGATACTACCGTGAATGTCAAAATAGCTGACCTGTACCTGGAGGGAGCTGACTGACAGAGCCAGGTCTAAGCTTGTTTGCAGGAAGCTTAGGATGTCCTGAACTGCAGGGGCACTACACGGCTCTGGAAGACACATGAATCCAAGAATCTTGCTCATAATCTCTCATAGACCCTGTTGGTGCTCCTTCTCCTAGCGTTCAGGAGGGTAAGGATGACTTCTTCTGGACAACCTAGTGCCTCAAGCCTTCCAATCTCAAGAACCAAGCCCTGAGATGCAGGTGAGTCAGACAGGGGTGCAGGGCTATGCCCTGAGACAGCAGGTCTAGTCTGAGTGACAGGGGAACCGGATCCTGATAGCTGAGAAGCTTCAAGAGAGGAAAGCATGGCCTGTTGGGCCAGAAAGGGATTATTGCTACCATCTCCACCCCACCCTCTCTGTTCTGAGTCTCTGTAAGAACTGGAGGATCACAGGAACAGTAAAGGTGTAGGCTCTGTGGAACCTCCATGATCTGTGAGAGCATCTATCCCATAGGCCTGAGGGTCTTGGAAGCTCAAATAGTATTTTTACAACTTGTTGCATGGAGAGGCGAAGAGGCCGACTTCTGGTGAGAAGGAAAAGAAAATACAGCGCTGTGTAGGATGGAGATGTAAATAGCAACCAACACAGCTGTAGACTAAAATTGATTTGTGTGAAATGTGAAGAAAGTGTAGCGCTATTATCCCTTGTCAAAAGATTTTATTGAATATATAACAATCAGCAAAACTTATATGTTGAATAATCACATATGAACAGAGTCTAATTTTGCTATTACATAGGAAAATTACAAATAAGTAGAGAAAAAAAAAATAAAAATAAATAAATAAACAAGAGAAAACAAATCATATGTAAAGATTACATTGTACATATAAGGGAATTAGTGTGGGGAGTTTGATGACTGTATGTTATTGCTGAATTAATAAGCTAATCTAAAGCTAAAGATTTAAGATATACAATGAGAGCAATTCATTACATTATAAAAATAACATTTAACTTAAATAGTACGATGTTCACAGGCAATAAAAAAAAAAAAGAAAAAAAAGGGGGGTAGGGGACAGAAAAGAAGAGAGTAGGGATAAACAGGAATATAGAGGAAGAGAGAGAAGAGGGGGAGAAGGCGTTCACCAGATTGGTCCGAGAGCCATATGGAGATGAGTAAAGACTAAGATCAGTTAATTTTAACCACTACCATGGCAATAGGACTTTTTCATCCATAGATGATGCAGTGAAAAATTTAATCCATGGGTTCCATATTTTCTCAAATTTTGGTATAAGATTATTTTCTATAGCAGCCATTTTAGAGTGAATCATGAAATTATTCATTCTATTTTTAGTCTCAACCACTCCTAGTAAAGGGGATTTCCAGGCTTTCGCAATTGTTTGTCTAGCGGCTGTCAGTAGCTGGATCAACAGCTTGAATTGTATATGTGTTAGGTATACCGGTTTTAAGTTGAGCAAAGCCATGGTGGTATCAGGGTGAATTTTAAATTTGAACATTTCAGAGGCTATGCCAAAAATTTTTTTCCAAAAGATCTGGGCTACCGGGCAGGTCCACCAGACATGCAAATGTGTGCCCAGGTCTGGGCAGCCACGAAAGCAAAGAGCTGAGTAAGTTGGAACATATTTTGCAATTCTAGAAGGTACTAAGTACCAACGAGTCAGAACTTTGTAATTTGTTTCCATTGCTAAAATATTATCAGAAGATGTTTTAGTGGCCTGCCAGATACTTGACCATTCCATATCCTCAAGAGTTCACCCTTGGTCCTCCTCCCATTTCTGAACATAGGATGGTTTATCTAAATTAATATTAGTCAGTAAATGAGAGTAGATAGAAGAAATTTGTTTCTTGGCATGTGGATCTTTTAGACAAGTGGATTCAAATTTAGTAAATTGGTGTAAAGGAGTGTTTGTATTTGTGAAAGGTGTGAACATTTTTTTGATCTGAAGGTATCGGAATGTTTCTGATTGAGGTAATCCAACTGTTTCACGTAATTCTGGAAATGGGATAATGTTGGAAGGTGTGACGAATTTATGTAGTCTCGATATTTCCATAGAGTCCCATATTTTAAACGATTTAGGGAAAACCCATGCTGGGTAAAAGGCCGGGTTTTTGAGGAAGGAGAGGAGGGGGTTATGAGGAGACTGAAACTGATGCTTAATTTTAAGCTTGTCCCAAAGGGTTATACTGTGCTTTGTGGTGGGGTTGCGTAAACCTTGACGATCCTTGGGATTAAGCCATAATAAATTTGAGACCGATAGAGGGTCACATTCAGCCGCTTCTATCATTACCCACAGGGGTGTGTCATGAGTTGTGTGGTACTTAATTAAGCTTGCCATATGTGCAGCTTGATAGTATGCTGCAAAGTTGGGGAAGCCCAGGCCACCAGAAGATTTGGGGAGGTATAAAGTATGTATAGGAATTCGTGGTTTTGTGGATCCCCATACAAATTTTTTCGTTCTATTTTGAATTATTCGTAAAAAATAAGCCGGAATTGGAATCGGGAGAACTCTAAACAGATATAATAATTTAGGTAAGATCGACATTTTAATAGTATTAATCCTTCCAAACCAAGATAGTGGAAGGAAAGACCATTGTTTCATCAAATTTGTTATGTGTTTTAGGATGGGTGGATAGTTAGCTGAGAAGAGATCAGAGATGGATGCTGTTAAATGTATGCCTAGATATGGGATTGTTTTCTCTGCCCAAGTGAAAGGGAGTGCTGACCTCACTATTTCTTTGTCTCTATCAGACAGGGATATATTCAGGGCTAGACATTTTTTGGGATTAATTATCAGTCCGGAAATATTGGCAAATGTATTAAGAATAGGTAATAAATTGGGGCCTGATATCTGAGGAGAAGATAAAAATAGTAAAATATCGTCTGCAAACATGCAGAGTTTGTGATTGTAACCTCCTAATTCTATACCCGTTATTGTTGGATTTAGTCTAATAAATTGGGCAAGAGGTTCTATGAGAAGGGCGAATAAAAGGGGAGATAAAGAGCATCCCTGACGCGTGCCTCTTTCAATTTTAAATGGGTCTGATTTATAGCCTGCATATTTTATGTATGCTTGAGGACTATTATAAAGTGCGGCTATCCATTTGATAAAATGAGGTCCAAAACCCCATTTCTGTAAAGTATGATAAAGATAGGTCCAAGACACTGAGTCGAAGGCTTTCCTAATATCCAATGAGAGGAAACATGAGGGGATACGTCGGGTCTTACAATGTGTGCCAATAGAACTGCTCTCCGTACACTGTCTCCTGCTTGACGATTAGGCATAAAACCTACCTGATCTCTATGGATAAGGTTACCTATAATTTTATTAAGTCGAGTTGCCAGGATTTTTGCTAATATTTTTGTATCTAAGTTTAAGAGAGATATGGGGCGATAATTATTATAAGATGTGTGATCAGTATTAGGTTTGGGTATCATACAGATAATTGCCATAAGCGACTCTTGTCTAAATGATTTACCTTTTAGTATTGTATTATAAGCTTTGGTAAGTAGTGGGGATAAGATTTCTGCAAATGTGCGGTAATATAAAGCTGAAAAGCCATCCGGGCCAGGTCTTTTATTTAACTTTAGTTCTTTGATTGTGAAGCTTACTTCTTCTGAAGAAATGGGTTCTTCAAGTAGGGCTTGTTGGGTGTGTGTTAACTCTGGGAGTTTTATTTGAGAAAAGAAGGCTTCCGCCTCTACTGGATTATAATCATTTGTTGCCGAATATAAGGATGATAAGTGGGATCTAAATTTGTTAACTATTTTAACGGGGTTGCATGTGTAATTATCTTTGGATATTTTGAGTCTTATTGGTTTTGTTTGTTTAAATTGGGAGTTAAGGGCTCGTGCTAGAAATGCGTTAGGCTTGTTGGACTTCATATAAAAGGCATGTCTAGATCGGCGTAAAGATTCATCTGCATTTTCTGTAAGGAATAGGTCATATTCCAGGCATGCTTAAGAAATCGAGGAGGGATTATCTTGAAAATTTAAAAAGGAATTATTATATTCCAATTCAAGCTTTTGTGCCAAATTTTTACGTTCTCTCTTGAACAATGCAGATTGTTTTTGTAGTATACCTCTTAGCACTGGTTTATGGGCTTCCCAAAGGGTTAACGGGGATATTTCAGGGCATGTATTATATAACAAATATTCTTTTAAGGCTTGTTCGACCTGGATACAGTGAGATGGGTTTTTGAGCAGAATATTGGGAAGGTACCAGGTACGATCATGGGATTTGGGAATGGCGGAGGCTATACTGGTAAAAACCGCATTGTGGTCTGACCATGGTATTGGAATTTTATTTGAATTGAGAATCTCCGGAATCATGCCTATGGTTAAAAATATATGGTCAATGCGTGAAAGAGTTTGATGTGGGTTCGAATAGTATGTATAACCTCTCTTAACCGGGTTAGTTTCCCTCCAAGAGTCAATTAAGTTGTATCTCAAAAGAAGCTGTGAAAAGGATTGATTAGATGGATAACTCGTGGGCGTGTAGGGGGTTTTATCTAAGAATGGTAAAAGAACCTGATTTGAATCTCCACACATTACAATAGTCCCTATTTTGTGTGTGGATATAACCTGTAGGAGATGTGTAAAAAAGGGTGTAGGGTTTTTATTTGGAGCATAATATGAGATTATTGTTATTTCCATATCCATAATATGACCTGTCAAAATGATGTATCTCCCTTCAGGGTCTTTGATTTCTGATATAGGAGAAAAGGGTACTGAACGATGAAAAGCTATCAGGGTGCCACGTTGTTTAGTGGATGCTGAGGCCGAATAGACCTGAGGATAGGAAGAGCTCAAAAATCTGGGTGTAGAATTTATTGTAAAATGAGTTTCCTGTAGGCAAACTATATGTGCTTTCTGCGTTTGGAAGAATCTAAATGCTTTTGAACGCTTTTGCGGTATATTAAGTCCCTGAACATTCAGGGAAAGGATGTTGAAGGGTGCCATGGTAGAAGATAAAAAAGATAATACTCACCACTTTTGTTATATTTCCGGCTGAGTGGACCAATCCAAGTGAACAGAAAAGGGGGGTAAGAAGAAGAGGACCTAGGGAGGTCTAGAAAAAGAGAAAAATAAGTAGCATAAATGAATAAATATACTATTGAATAAGTTAGTCTAATATGAGATCCAAGAATTACCCGTGAGGAGGGAAAATTTCCTCCATCAAGGGATACATTGCCATCGTTGATCGACCACATAATAATAATGGTCGGTCGAGGAAGGCACAGTGGGGTACATGGAACTACCGTGTAAAGAGGGAAAAACCCTATAACAGAGCATCACATGTTTTGATTCTTAGCCCACTCGGCTAATTGAATAAAGTAAATGAACAATTCATTACAAACATAAATGAGGACGATTGTAACATTTTTAAACAAGAATAATTAATTAATTATTAGAACTGAGGAGATAAATATCATTAATATTTTGTTCAAATATTGAGTTAATAAAGATGTAATATAATACTATGGAAGGGGAAAAAAGGGGATGACCTGGGATGTAGTTGCATATATAATAACTTGTAAACCTACAAATCCCATATTAATGTAACTGATGAAGGGTGGGGAAAGATAAATTCTTATTCCTTTTTTAAACTCAAAGATAGCAGAAGAGCTAACTAGCGACTATTATATACAAGTAGAAGTGTTGAACATGTTAGACCATAATTACAGCTAATAAAGAGGTGAAAGATAGCAATAGATTAGAGTTGAAAACTGGTCTATCAGGGGCTGCTTGATTGGAGGAGGTATCCTCTCATGTCATATTTATTTTATTTTTTATTTATTTATTATTATTATTTATTTATTTATTTATTTATTTATATATATATATATATATTTTATTTATTTATTTATTTATTTACATATATATATATATATATATATATATATATATATATATATATTTTATTTATTTATTTATTTATTTATATATATATATATATATATATATATATATATATATATATATATATATATATATATATATATATATATATCTATATATATATCTATATATCTATATACATACATTTTTTAAATTTATAGATATATATGTATATATATAAACACATACACACATACATACACATATACATACACATATATACATACATACATACATATACACACACACATACATATACACATATACATACACATATATATATATATATATATATATATATATATATATACACACACACATATACACATACATACATATACACATATACATACATTTTTTTTTATTATTTTTTTTTATATATTAAATGAGATTTCACAAGTTTTGGGTGCGAAATAAATAAGGCTTAAATATTTAAACATGTTTCTGTTTGAACTAAAATTTAACAATTAACTATTAATATTAAAGGGTCCTTTAGGAAATGTTATAACTTCAGGACATAAAGGAAAATCAGTTAAATATGCCATAAATGACTATGGCTCACGTATTTAGTCTTAATATTCAAAATAAATGAGAAAAGGACTATGAAGTCCAAATGAGGTCTATGTGACACTGTCTTTTAATATCAGTCCATAGAGTCTTCCTGTTCCAGCGGAGGGGAGGCAATACGGCTCCTTTTGTTAGCCTGATGGTTTGCAGGATTGTTGGATGTAGATCTTCTGCGAGTAAGGTTGGTAGATTGTATTTATCTACTAGGTGTAGATCTTGTAAAGTCAGCTGCAATTCTTCAGGAGATCTGCAGGTAAATCTAGAACCTTGATGTGTGAATCTGATGGAGAACGGGAATCCCCATTGGTAGATGATATGGTGATTCTGTAGTACTGCCAATTGGGGCTTCATTGATCGCCTCTTATTGATGGTCAGCTGGGACAGGTCTGTAAATAGCTGATAGTCATGACCTTGAAAGGATAGGTTATGTTTTTCTCTGGCTGCTGACATCAATTGTTCCTTCGTGCGATAGTAATGAAGTTTCGCTATGATATCGCGTGGAGGGCCATCTATTTTCTTTGGTGCCAATGCTCGGTGGACCCTATCCATCTCTAGGCGCTCAATGGGTATTGTCGGTTGTAGCTCCTGAAATAGGGCAGTTACCGTCTCAGGAATTCCTCTAATAGGAATGTTTGAACGTCTGGCCCTATTCTCATAATCTTCTAATCTGGATTGAAGTGTAAAATTCTCCTCTTTAAGGTTTTCTATTTCTTTCATGGTGTCTTGTACAGAAAGTTCCATTACTTCAAATTTATTTTCTAATACATCAGTACGTGTGCCCAGTTCTCTAATTTCTCTTGTGAGGCTGCTTGTAATATGTTCTGCTGTTTGTTTAAGTGCCTTTTGTAACATTCTCTCAAATTGTTTCAAAGGCACAGGTGAAGCAGATACATTCTTTGAAGAATCTTGTGAGGGGAAAAGTTCTATGTCAGAATCATCTGGTGATGTTATCTGAACAGAAGGCTGCTTTTCTTTGTGTGAGCGCTCTGAGGTGTTCTGTGAGGTAATCTGTGAGGCAGAGGCTGATGCCGCTCTGGCTGCAGCCCTTGACTGAGACTCCTTCATGGAAGACGTTTTAAATTTGTTTCTGCCCCCTCCTAGCACCATTTTACCTGTGACAATTCAGTCCCTGAGGTCACGGGAATAAGCCCAAGGTAGTGGTAGATCTTATACCGGCAGGTTCAGGCTATATGGTGGGTTTTCTCTCAGTCAGGGAGCGGAGCTCTAACGGCACATTACCGCTCTGTTAGACTCCGCGCATGCGCCCCCGTAGCGCTATTATCCCAAATAGGAATTAAATCATGAAAAGTGAAATACTACTAGAAGAGTACCCTACTGAACAAAAGAGTACACATAAAAGTGCATTTATATTCAAATAGATAACTCATGCTAAATAAACAGCATGATATGTGAAAAAACAATCAATATATGAATTGCTATAAACGTGAATAGGTCAATAAAAACAGTAAAATAACTGAGTACATGAATATAAACAGTAAATAATGTAAACAGTAAATAATAAAATAAAATAATGGGGTCAGATGATGGCTTTTTAGTTGAAACGTGCGTTGGGTGGACCCACACACATATACCGCTCTTGCTCCTGTATTTACTAAACCTATTATGATGATCCTCTAACATGTGAGTTTACAACTTTTTTTATAATAAACCCTATTTAAACGGTATCACGCTATGGGAATTTTTTTATCTATCTCTGCATGATATTTGAATACCGAGCCTTTACCCTATTGGAACATTATCTTCAAATTGGATGTCCTAAACATCTGTGCCAAGTCGGTGGTTTGACCCAAGATCCGTCATGCCAGTTTATTTTGGTTATCCATCAAGTCAGTTGACTTACAAGCCTGTATGACTTGGGGCACGTAAGTCTCTCCAGGTCATCGACATCTGGTAAGCCTCCTTTTGTTTATTGGTGGTGGCCCATTTTGATCTCACAGTTCTTTGGAGTATAGACATGTGCATTTCGTTTCGTTCCGAATCGAAATTCGGACTAATTTTTCATTATTCGGAAATTCGGATGCATCCGAATTTCCGAATTACAAAAGTAATGAATTTAAACGAATCCGAAAAAAAGAACGAATTCGAATCGAATTCGAAAACATATTCGAATTCGAAAACATATTCGAATCAAATTTGAAAACATAATCGAATTTGAAAACAATAGAAATCGATTTTCTAAGAAATACAATAAAATAGAATATAAAATCATAAAGCAATAGAATACATATATATAATATTTCTTTATTCTGTTTTATTGTTTTTCTATGCTTTTCTTTTCTTTTCTATTATTTTCTATTCTATAATAGTCTTTTCTATTCAAATTCGAATTCATTCTATACGAAATTCAAAACATGGCTTCTGAAGATCGAATTTGGTATAGAATGAATTTGAATTAGAATAGAAAAGATTTGAATAGAAAAGAATAGACTAGAAATTCGAATATTATATAGAATTGAATCGAATTTGAATAGAAAAGATTAGAATAGAAAAGAAAATAATAGAATAGAATAAACTAAAAAAACATATATTGTATTTTATTCTATTCTGTTCTATTGTTTTTCTATTCTATTTTGGTTTTATATATATATATATATAGAATTTTTTTGAATTTGATAGTTTTTTTCGAATGCGGTAGAATTTTTTTCGAATTTGATAGTTTTTTTTTCGAATACGGTAGAATTTTTTTGAATTTGATAGTTTTTTTCGAATGCGGTAGAATTTTTTCGAATTCGAATACGAAACTAAATGAATCCCGAAAACGAATGTAACTAATGCAACTAATTCAACTAAACGAATTTAGTTAAATAACGAATCGAAATGAAACGAAACAAAACAAATTTTTTCATCCTGCACATGTCTATTGGAGTATCAACACCGCATGACTACCTGTCTAATAGGGCGTACACACGGTCGGACTTTGTTCGGACATTCCGACAACAAAATCCTAGGATTTTTTCCGACGGATGTTGGCTCAAACTTGTCTTGCATACACACGGTCACACAAAGTTGTCGGAAAATCCGATCGTTCTGAACGCGGTGATGTAAAACACGTACGTCGGGACTATAAACGAGGCAGTGGCCAATAGCTTTCATCTCTTTATTTATTCTGAGCATGCGTGGCAATTTGTCCGTCGGATTTGTGTACACACGATCGGAATTTCCGACAACGGATTTTGTTGTCGGAAAATTTTATCTCCTGCTCTCCAACTTTGTGTGTCGGAAAATCCGATGGAAAATGTCCGATGGAGCCCACACACGATCGGAATTTCCGACAACACGCTCCGATCGGACATTTTTCATCGGAAAATCCGACCGTGTGTACGGGGCATTAGTGTGTTTTGGATTATCCTTGGACTAATTACATGTACTTGTTACATCTTAAACGTACTTGCTAGCTCTGGTCTTCATATTCACGTATTATTTACTGTTTACATTATTTACTGTTTATATTCATGTACTCAGTTATTTTACTGTTTTTATTGACCTATTCACATTTATAGCAGTTCATATATTGATTGTTTTTTCACATATCATGCTGTTTGTTTAGCATGAGTTATCTATTTGAATATAAATGCACTTTTATGTGTACCCTTTTGTTCAGTAGGGTACTCTTCTAGTAGTATTTCACTTTTCATGACGTCTGGTGAGAACCCCAGGGTCAAGAGCCACTGGAACGCATCTTTGTGGGGGAGGCCCACTCGTTGTTGTCCATCTGGACTCGAGAGAGGAAATCTGTTTGAACATTCTGGATCCTGGGTATGTAGACTGCTGAAACGTTGGACAAGTTCTTTTGAGCCCATATCATAATTGGCTCTACCTCCTGTAGCAGGGACACACCGCGGGTTTCACCCTGCCTCCTTATGTAGGCCACCACAGTTGTGTTGTCCAGCCTGAGCATTACAGAAGACTTTATCGTTAGATGGTGAAATTCCAGTAGCGCCTGGAACACTGCCTGGAGTTCTAGAATGTTGTACACTATCCCAAGAGAGGGAAAGTCCCACCGGCTTTGTGCCACTTCCGCTAGACAATAAGTACCCCAGCCCTTGTTGATGGCATCTGTCGTTATAATAACCCATGTGATGGGAATAATTGAGTGACAATTGCATAGATTCCTCCGCTGGAGCCACCAAAGGAGGAATACCCTCATAGCCGGTGTAAGGTAGATGTGCTGGTTCTTGCTGTCTGGCCTCCATTGTTAGAGAAACCCTTTCTGGAAAGGCCGCATTCACCACTGTGCCCACTTCACCATTGATTTTGTGGCAGCAAGGGTGCCGATCACCCTCAGACACTGGAGGGCAAGGAGATGGGGTGAAGAGCGCACCAGGGGAATTTTGTCTCAGACGCCGGAAACTTTCTCTTCAGGTAGGGAGATGGTGCTCCTCACCGTGTCGAAGTGGGCTCCGAGAAACACGAGGGACTGTGAAGGCTCCAAGTGACTCTTTTCTAGGTTCAGGAGCCACCCAAATTCTTGAAGAGGGGAGATGACCAGACCCCAGTGTTCTAGAAGTTGACTTCTGTCTTATGCCAGCAGGAGGAGATCGTCTAAGTAGTGATGGAGACAAATACCTCTGATTCTCAGCAGAGCTATGACAGTCAACAAGACTTTTGAGAAGACACGAAGAGATGTCGAGAGCCCGAAGGGGAGACAGGCGAACTGTAAGTGAAGCCGGCCTATGGTGAACCAGAGAAACTGCTGAAAATCCACTGCCACTGGAACGTGGAAGTAAGCGTCTTTTAGATCTATAGACACTAGCCAGACTCCTGGTTGGGCCGACTGCTGGATCATGGATAGAGTTTCCATTTTGAACTTCTCTTTTTTGATGAAGCGGTTGAGATGGGTCAATCTATGACACATCTCCATGTGCCATTCTTTTTCTGTAGTATGAAGAGAGGAGAATAAATGCCCTGGACTCGCTCGTCGTTTGGAACAGGAATAGCCGCACCCTGCTCCATCAAAGAGCCTACATAGGCTAACAGGGTCTGCCATTTTTTTTCTGAGGGCGGAAGAGATATAGGGATGAATCTGAGCCTGGGGGCACTGCTCAAGATCCAGGTATGGCCTGAGGAGACCATTTTGATGGCCCAGAAGTCCTGTATTGAGGCTGCCCAGACATGCCGAAAGTGGAGAAGGAGAGCCCCCACTTGGCATGTCTGAGCAGGCCCAATCTCAAAAATACTTCTTTGATTTCAAGGATCTCGCAAACTCTCGGCCAGGCTTATAGCTGTGCGCTTTTCTGGTCCATTCCGAATTCTTTTTCATGGGGAGGCCCGTCTTTGGCTCTGTAAGCGCCGGTCCTGAGAGAGGAACCCCGACTTATGGCACTATCTAATTTGTTGCCAAAGAGGGAAGAACCCTCAAAGGGAATTTGGCACCAGACCTATTTGGAGGCTGGGTCGGCCAACCACGGATGGAGCCACAGGGCGCACTTGGCAGTGACCGTCGAAAGTATAACCCGAGCCACCAGGCGGATGATGTTAGAGGAAGCCTCCCCCAGAAAGAAGAGAATTTTACAGCGCACACAAACATTTACCTCAAGCAAGATTAGTTTAAAAACACCTAAACATTTTCAAAAAGACATTATCAAAAATATGGGGATTTGGTCACACCATATTGCTATATGGCGCTAAGCCCACTTACTGCGACAAAGTACCCCATGATTAGTGGGTCCTACACTATCCATAGATTTTGGAAATCCTGCTTCTCTGAACCATGAGAGCTATACACTCTTCTAAATGGGGGAATATTGAGGTCTCCACCTATGACACAAGTAGACAATAATGAGAGGTACTTAATGAGGGGGTGGGGTGCTCCTATCCCAAAAGGATTTGGTCAGAACCCATACAATAAACAACAAGATATTTGGGGGACACACCCTCTCATTAAAGATGGTGCAGCCATAAGACCATACAGTAGAAGAAAATTTTACAGCGCACACAAACATTTACCTCCAGCAAGGCTAGTTTAAAAACACCTAAACATTTTCAAAAAGACATTATCAAAAATATGGGGATTTGGTCACACCATATTGCTAAGCCCACTTCCTGCGACAAAGTACCCGATGATTAGTGGGTCCTACACTATCCATAGATTTGGGAGATCCTGCTTCTCTGAACCATGAGAGTTATACACTCTTCTAAATGGGAGAAAATTTTAGGTGTTTTTAAACTAGCCTTACTGGAGGTAAATGTTTGTGCGACTCTAGATGCCTAACTTCTTCTTCCTTGAAGGGATAAAGCTTTAATATTTTAGATAGCATGGAGCTCTTCTTCTCCACTTTGCTCCACTCGTTGGAGATGACTTCACCCAATTCAGTAAGGAAAGGGAAGTTCTGGCGCTCCTTGTTTTGTTGTTTAGAGAAGAGTTGTTTAGAGTTGTTTAGAGAATTTCTGTTTAGAAGGGAAAACCACTGGCTCCTCCCAATTCAGGGCTTCTCTCACTGCCCTCATCAGGGAGGGAGCCAAAGCGAGGTTGAAGCCCATTCCAGGATCTTCTATGTCCGACTCACTGTCTGAGGGGACAGCATATGGGTGACTTGGCTAAGAGGACTCCCATATATCCTGGACTTGCGCCTCTCCCGTTGGTGAGCGTAGCAGCTCCGCATGGGGGTTTGTGGGACCCCCTCTCCTTCAGGGGTTCTCTCATGACCCGCTTCACTAGGGACTCCAGCTGCTGGTCTTTACCCTCCCTCTCACCCACTGTTTTAGTGCAACAGAGGTCACAGAGGTATCTTCCAGCGGGGACCCGGGCCCTACACCCCCAGCAAACATTCTCAGTCCACCTGCTGGGATGAGATGTGGGGGGGCAAGTTGGATCTTTACTGTGGTGCCTTGACCTAGAGGATGACCCGTGGTGCCGGGATCTGGAGGAGGAGTGCCGGCGGTGTGACATCCTTTGCGAGTACTGTGCTGAAGATCAGACCTGGAAGGGCTGTGGAAGAAAGAGAAAGACAGAGCAAGAGATACACAAGGCAAAATTAAGACACAGGTGCCTCTGTACCCCTTCTTCCCCTCCTCCCTGTAATACCCGGGGGGGCCCCATATGTGTACCTGCTGCGAGAGGGCTAGCCACCAGGAGGCGGTAAGGCATCCATAATCCTGGGAATATCCAACAGGAGACTGCAGAAAAAAACACAAAAGTCCAGCGCTCAAAGGGCCGCACACCTATGGCCTTAAGAGCAGGTAACCCTACCTTAGGGACCCGGTCTGGTAGCCTGGGGAAGTTGCCGCTCGTGCCCGCAAGCATTCCCGAGGTTTGCACGCTCTTCCCTGGATTAAATCCGGTGCTTCCGTGACATCACCACCAGCGCCATACTGCGGTGTTTATGCGCATGTGTGGTCATAGTCATATTGATGGAAATGTGCATGCACGAACCAAGCCACACTCTTGTTCCGTG
This sequence comes from Lithobates clamitans, assembly GCA_037952925.1. Lineage (NCBI taxonomy): Eukaryota > Metazoa > Chordata > Amphibia > Anura > Ranidae > Lithobates > Lithobates clamitans. Next base: position 2,731,030 of record JBBGZY010000135.1, read on the forward strand.
CCCGCGCATGTGCAGAGGAGCCATGGGGATGAACCCGGAAGAGAACAGCAGCTGGAACGCAAAAGAGAACTGGCCTCCATGGCCGAGGGGACGATAGCACCAGGGAAAAAGCAAGGTTACAAGCAGACAAGCAATACAAACAGCTGCCATGAAAACAATGTCTCACCACTCTTTCCCATGATTGTGCCAGGCCAGGATAAGCTAGTCATGCTGGACTTGGAGCAGATAAGTCAGCCTGCTGATAGCTAGGCTATTTGGCCAGTGCGCTCTTCCCTGCCAATGGTCAGGCTTTTAGCTCTTCCAGCGCTTACTCTGCTTGTACACTCCATACCCCACTAATAGCTAGGGCTTATCAGAGGCACGCGACTCCACTCCATCTGGTTGCTCGGCTGGTCCTGATTGCAGGAGTAGATGACTTCAGGTAGGACAACCATCAACTCGGTCCTTCAGAGGAGGACAAAAAAGCAACATGGCCGCTGGCTCGAAGAAAAGATTTATGGGAGTGGGGTCCTATAGGGTAGTAATGGAGGCGGGGCTAACTCACACGTATGCTGCCATGGAGTCTGTCAGGAAATGGTATTTGTATTATGCAGCATGAAGTAGAACATATACTCTTACCACTCTTCAGGGTGGTCTATTTGAACCTATGTAACAGTGGAGCTCAGCTTTGTGCACCATTTAATGACCAGTGTCAAAGCTTTAGGCATAGGCATAAGACTTAGCAAAATATATTTGAATGGAAGATGATTAGGATTAAGTTAGAACAAAGGAAAGCAATAATGGGTTAACGCCTCCTCTGGAGCCCCACAGGACCACCTCTACATAGCTAAATAAAAGACAGCCCCTCCCCCAACTGAAGTGTTTGATAACCTAGCCTGTGACAGGCCACTAGAGAGGGAGTCCTGTGCTGACATGAGGATGGACCAGGAAAGGAAAATTACAGTAAGTATTTGATAACAATTTTCCATTTTTCCTGGCCCACCTCACGTCAGCACACAACGGAATATACCATAGCTGAATAAATGGGTGGGAGAGAACAAATGAAAAGAGACACTAACAATCAAAGCAAAGCCGCTAAAGCCAAAAAGAATTGATCTCTCTTGTCCCAAACTTGCTGACCACACATCTAGTTTGTAAGGTTGAATTAAGGCTGCACAAGACCTTCAAGCTAGCCATCTTACATACAGTGGGGCAAAAAAAGTATTTAGTCAGCCACCAATTGTGCAAGTTCTTCCACTTAAAAAGATGAGAGAGACCTGTAATTGTCATCATAGGTCTGCTTTTTGAAAGAATTTATTTGCAAATTAAGTATTTTGTCAATATCAAAAGTTCATCTCAATACTTTGATCTATATCCTTTGTTGGCAATGACAGAGGTCAAACTTTTTCTGTAAGTCTTCACAAGGTTGTCACACACTGCTGCTGGTATGTTGGCCCATTCCTCCATGCAGATCTCCTCTAGAGCAGTGATGTTTTGAGGCTGTCGCTGTGCAACACGGACTTTCAACTCCCTCCAAAGGTTTTCTATGGGGTTGATATCTGGAGACTGGCTAGGCCACTCCAGGACTTTGAAATGCTTCTTACGAAGCTACTCCTTCATTGCCCGGGCAGTGTGTTTGGGATCATTGTCATGCTGAAACACCCAGCCATGTTTCATCTTCAATGTCCTTGCTGATGGGAGGAGGTTTGCACTCAAAATCTCACAATACATTCATTCTTTCATGTACATGGATCAGTCATCCTGTTCCCTTTGCAGAGAAACAGCCCCAAAGCATGATGTTGCCACCCCCATGCTTCACAGTAGGTATGGTGTTCTTTGGTTGCAACTCAGCATTCTCTCTCCTCCAAACACAACGAGTTGTGTTTCTACCAAACAGTTCTACTTTGGTTTCATCTGACCATATGACATTCTCCCAATCCTCTTCTGGATCATCCAAATGCTCTCTAGCAAACCTCAGATGGGCCCGGACATGTACTGGCTTAAGCAGGGGGACACGTCTGGCACTGCAGGATCTGAGTCCCTGGCAGCGTAGTGTGTTACTGATGGTAGCCTTTGTTACTTTGGTCCCAGCTCTCTGCAGGTCATTCACTAGGTCCCCCCGTGTGGTTCTGGGATCTTTGCTGACCGTTCTTCTGATCATTTTGACCCCACGGGGTGAGATCTTGCGTGGAGCTCCAGATCGAGGGAGATTATCAGTGGTCTTGTATGTCTTCCATTTTCTAATTATTGCTCCCACAGTTGATTTCTTCACACCAAGCTGCTTGCCTATTGCAGATTCAGTCTTCCCAGCCTGGTGCAGGTCTATAGTTTTGTTTCTGGTGTCCTTCGACAGCTCTTTGGTCTTCACCATAGTGGAGTTTGGAGTGTGACTGTTTGAGGTTGTGGACAGGTGTCTTTTATACTGATAACAAGTTCAAACAGGTGCCATTAATACAGGTAATGAGTGGAGGACAGAGGAGCCTCTTAAAGAAGAAGATACAGGTCTGTGAGAGCCAGAAATCTTGCTTGTTTGTAGGTGACCAAATACTTATTTTCCACCATAATTTGCAAATAAATTCTTTCAAAAATCAGACAATGTGATTGTCTGGATTTGTTTCCACATATCGTCTCTCATAGTTGAGGTATACCTATGATGACAATTACAGGCCTCTCATCTTTTTAAGTGGGGGAACTTGCACAATTGGTAGCTGACTAAATACTTTTTTTGCCCCGCTGTATATCTTCCAAGCAATCCTGGCATAACTGCCCCAAAGGCTGCCACTCCTCTAGTCAAATACGTTTGCAACTGTTTCAGAGCAGAATGGCCTACTTCCTGCATGCTAATCCAATCACCCTGGTAACCTAACAGTGGATGACTCTTGAGGACCTGATGGCTAAATGAAAAGATTGTTCACTTTGCTCTTTTGACCAAGTACACCATTAGTGATTTGACCATGTGTAAGGAACTAAAGTCTTCCAGCTGTGCTGGAAACTTGGTACCACTTTAAAACTGAACTTTGGAAATAGACATAGGATCCCTATTTCTGGTACAAAAAAAGAAAAGACACCAAAGGGCCCTTGCAGGAAAGTGTTGCAATCTTCAACCTCCTTCTGTCTGAAGTAGTTGCTGTCATATTAACTAGTTTTACCATGAGGTACTTCAATGGAAATTAAACCATTGGAGAAAGGGGTGCTCTCAGATCCAAGCCTAAGTTCCACAGAGGGAACAAGGATCTCATTCAAAGTCATATATAGATTTTCACCTGCAAGAAGCATCTGGTCACTGGCTTTTCCACCCATCTGCACCCTGTGAAAGATAAGGTAGAGATCTGTACCTTAAATGGAGTTGTATGCCAGACCAACCTCTAGCGCTGACTGTAAAATGTCCAGGATACTGGCTAGAGCAGGGAACACAGAAGAAAAAGCTTTTTCTGAGAAAACTAATCAAACTTCTTTCATTTCCTCTCATATGTAGCATGCATGGATGATCTTCTGGTCACCAAGGTCTGAACAATCTCAGATGAGAATCCCTGCACCTCTAGTCTAGCCTATTCCACAGCCACGCTATTAAAAGTATTATGTAGTATTGGGGTTCTGTCACTGACCTTGCCATAAAAGATTTAATTTGGCCAGAAACTGGCTTGGTGGTGCTGATGACATCCCGGGGAGCAGTGAAAGCCAATGCCTCCTGTGTGGCATGGACTTGTTCTGTTCAAATTTTCAGAAGCACCTTTATATTCAAGGACACCAGAGAGGGACAAAGATCAAACAGAAACTTCCATGGCACTGTGAACCTATCTTGTATGATGGAGTCTTTGCATTGGTATCTTGTTGCAAATATCAGAAGCTGTGTGTTCAGTGGAGTCTCCCTGAGAACTACTGCTGGATAGCTCCATAGGGACATTATTTGTTTGAGGCCCTTGTTGAAAAATATTGTGCTTAACTGAACCAATAGTTGATTTTACTTTCCTGGCAAGAAGACCAACCTGAACTGGCTGTAAGTGGTTCTCTGCCCAGCGAATAGTTTCAATACCACACCTGTACAATATCAATGCTGTTTAACCACTTCAGCCCCGGATGATTTGGCTGCTGAATGACCAGAGCATTTTTTGCGATTCAGCACTGCGTCGCTTTAACTGACAATTGCGTGGTTGTGCGAAGCTGTACCCAAACAAAATTGAAGTCTTTTTTTTCCCACAGTAGTGGTGGTATTTGATCACCTCTGCGGTTTTTATTTTTTGCGCTATAAAAAAAAAAAGAGCGACGATTTTGAAAAAAACACAATATTTTGTATATAATAAATATCTTCATTTAAAAAAAAATGTTTTTTCTCAGTTTAGGCCGATATGTATTCTTCTACATATTTTTGGTAATAAAAATCACAATAAGCGTATATTGATTGGTTTGCGCAAAAGTTATAGCATCTACAAACTATGGGATAGTTTTATAGCATTTTAATTATTTTTTTTTTTACTAGTAATAGCGGTGATCTGCGATTTTTATCATGACTGCGACATTATGGCGGACACATCGAACAATTTTGACACATTTTTGGGACCATTGGCATTTATACAGCAATCGGTGCTATAAAATTGCATTGATTACTGAGAAAATGTCACTGGCAGTGAAGGGGTTAACACTAGGGGGCGATCAAGGGGTTAACTGTGTTCCCTAGTGTGTGTTCTAACTGAAGGGAGGATGGGACTAGCTAGGGGAAGAGATAGATCGGTGACCATACTTTGTATGAACACACGATCAGCCTCTTCTCCCCTCAGAGATCCCAGTTCTCGCCGTGTCATTAATGAGCGTGGGGGCACTCCCATCGGCTCCGGGAGCGAGCAGCGGGCACACTCGCACACCTCTGGTGGCATGTGCAAGCCTCTAGTGCCCAAAAATAGAAGCGACGTAACATGACGGCGATTCGCGCAGCCGAGCCATGTTGCCGCAGTACAACTGCAGCAGTTGGTCGTCAAGTAGTTAAGCATCATTTTGGCCATGGCCCGGCACACAGGGCACATTGTTTTTAGGAGGGTTTACCATCCAACATTCAGGGTCTTCCAACTGCATGAGTGGCTGAACATGGAGAGGTAGGTTCAGCAGGGAGGGATATACTTGCAGAAAACAAAGTGATTACCAACTGCAATCCACAGGTGGCCTGGAGCATGACCAAAAAAGAAGAACACTTCAGTTGGGGGAGGAGCTGTCTTTTTGTTTAGCTAGTAAGAGGTGGTCCTGTGGGCAGAGGAGGTGTTAACCCATTGTGTGCTGACGTGAGGTGGGCCAGGAAAAAATGCATATGCTGCTAACAAAAAGAAAAAAATTGCATCCATTTCACTGGTAAATAAATCCTATTGTATATCACAGAATAACAAACATTTGTGAAATCATATATAAAAAGACAGAGAGAGGGGGACTTTACATGAAGTATGTAAGAGACAGGGTAATATATTAAATTATTGTAATAAACATATCTATGATATATAGCACTATTTTATTTTATAGCACATTATTAATTCGTAGGGATGAGCCGAGCACCCCCGATTCAGTTCGCGACAGAACATGCGAACAGACCAAAAATTTGTGCGAACACGCAAACCCCGTTAAAGTCTATGGGACTCGAACGTGAATAATCAAAAGTGCGAATTTTAAAGGCTAATATGCAAGTTATTGTCCTAGAAAGTGTTTGGGGACCCGGGTCCTGCCCCAAAAAAAAAGTTTTAAAAATGCTTAAAGTGAAAAAATAATAGTGAAATATTCCTTTACATATCGTACCTGTGGGGTGTCTATAGTATGCCGGTAAAGTGGTTTCCCATGTTTAGAACAGTTCCTGCACAAAATGACATTTCTAAAGGAAAAAAGTAATTTAAAACTGCTTGCGGCTGTAATGTAATGTTGCCCCCCCCCCCCAGCCCATTAATGGGCCCTTTGGATCTGGTATGGATTGTAAGGTGAACCCCGCACCCAAATTTAAAAAAAAGGCGTGGGGCCCCATGGCCCTATATACTCTGAACAGTTGAATCTGTTTGTAATTAGGAACAGGTACATTTTCTAAGTGTAGCTCCAGCTAAAAAATCTATTTAAAAGCTTTTTGGAAAACATATCCAAAGGAAGGGTTATCATCACCCCTGTAACATTTGTTTTGCTGTCTGTGCCCCTGTTCAGATGATTTCACCTCACTTTCTGTCCCAATTAGAATTGGATTTTGAAAATGTTGGGTTGTTGTAGAAACAAGGATTGGTGATAAAGCATCAGTGGAGACACCTTTGTCCCATATTAACTCTTACAGGAGAGAATTTCCCTTCCTAGGGGCAGATTTCCTCTCACTTCCTGTTGTCTCCCTCCGTTTGTAAGTAGGAGTCATTTGTAATTTTGATCTTTGAAAATAGAGGACCGCCTGTATATACTATACAGCCTACCCTATACACTCTGCAGAAAATTGGGCCTTAGATGTTGGTGGTACCAGAACACAGTAAGCCCAAACAGTTACTCTTGGTGGGCGCTGTAACAGGCAGAAAAACTGGGCCTTAGGCACTGGTGGTGTTGCCCTGAAACAAAAATGTTCTTGGAAGCTATCAACATGAACATTGAGGTGGAATAGGATAGTCACTCAGCATAACAGGATAGTCACTCAGCATAGGCAGTCTTCAAGGGATCTCACGTTCACAGAAAAATTAATTGGTTACATCAGCATCAGGTGCTTGGTAGCTGTTGATCCAAGACTGATTCTTTTTCTATGAAGGTGAGCCGATCAACTGAGTCTGTGGACAGGCGCACTCTGTGATCAGTTACAAAGCCTCCAGCAGCACTGAATGTGTGTTCAGAAAGAACGCTGAATGCAGGACAGGCCAGTAGCTCAATTGGATATTGTGCAAGCTCTGGCCAGTAATCCATCCTCATGACCCAGTAACCCAGTGGATTTTTGGTTGGAAAGGTCTCCAAGTCTGATCTTGCCCCTAGGTATTCCTGCACCATGTAAATCAGATGCTGGCGATGGTTGCTGGAACCAATCAGACCTTGGGGCTGCGGACTAAAGAATTGTCTGAACGCATCGGTCAAATGGCCACCTTCTCCACTGCTCTTTCTGTGACTGACGGAAGCCTCAGCAACACGTTGTCCAGGAGGAAATTGTAGCCTCCCAGGCTCTGGAAACACATTGCACAAACCTTTCTACAAGACCTCCCGAAGATGTTTCATCCTCTGCTCCCTCTGCGAAGACTTGATAAGTTCTGCAACCTTACCCTTGTAACGTGAATCAAGAAGGGTTGCCAGCCAATAATGATCCCTCTCCTTGATACCACGAATACAAGGGTCCTTTCGCAGGCTTTGCAGGATCAGGGAGACCATGCAGTGAAGGTTTGCTGAGGCATTTGATCCGGAGTCCTCTGGGTCACTAAGGATGACATGATCCACAGCCACCTCCTCTCAGCCACGTACAGGTCCATGGGTTTCTGGGGACTGAAAATGATCCCTTGAAGACTGCTGCTGATGCTGAATGCTAGGCTCCACCTCCATGCTGACACAATCCTCATCCTCCTCCTCCTCTTCCTGTGTGATTGGTGGGCCTGCAGGAATACTGTCAGGATAAAGGGGGCCTTGAGAGGCAAGGAAGTCCTACTCGTCCTCCTTCTGTTCTGCCTTAAGTGCCCTGTCCATTATTCCACGAAGCGTGTGCTCCAACAGGAAGACAAGAGGGACAGTATCACTGATGCATGCACTGTCACTGCTCACCATCCTCGTGGCTTCCTCAAATGGTGACAGGACAGTGAATGCATCTTTGATCATTAGCCACTGGCATGGTGAAAAAAGCCAAGCTCCCCTGACCCTGTCCTGGTGCTATACTCACACAAGTACTCATTGATGGACCTCTGCTGCATGTGCAGCTGCTGCAGCATTGCCATCGTTGAGTTACACCTGGTGGGCATGTCACTAATGAGGCGGTTCTTGGGCAGGTTGCATTTCTTTTGAAGGTCAGCCAGCTGAGCACTGGCATTATATGACTGGCGGAAATGCCCACAGACTTTCCTGGCCTGCCTCAGGAGATCCTGTAAGCCCGGGTACCTGCACAAGAACCGCTGCACCACCAAGTTAAGGACATGAGCCAAACAGGGAACATGGGTCAAGTGTCCCTGTCGGAGGGTGGAGAGGAGGTTGGTGCCATTGTCGCAAACCACCATTCCTGCCTTAAGCTGGCATGGTGTCAACCACCTCTGAGTCTTCCCCTGCAGAGCTGACAGAATCTCTGCCCCGTGTGGCTCCTGTCCCCTAAGCAGACCAACTCAAGCACCGCATGGCATCTTTTTGCCTGAGTGCTTGCATAGCCCCTTGAACGCCTACGGAGCACTGCTGGTTCAGAGGAGAAATCTGCAGAGGAAGAGGCCATAGAGGAAGAAGAAGAGGAGGGGGTGGAGGAGAGAGGTGTGGAAGAATCACCACTACTAGCATTTTGGAGGTGTGGTGGCGGAACAAGCTCCAACAATACTGCACCCTATCCTGCATCCTTCCCAGCTGCCACCAGACTTACTCAGTGCGCTGTGAAAGAAAGGTAACCTCCCTGTCCATTCCTGCTGGACCATGAGTCAGCGGTAATATGCACCTTACAGCTGACCACCCTGTCCAACGAGGCCAAGACATTGCCTTCCACATGCGGGAATGGCCTTCCGTGAAAAGAAATGGTGTTTGGGAACCTGCCACTGAGGTACTGCACATTCCACATATTCACGAAAGGGGGCAGCGTCTACCAGTTGAAAATGCAGCAGTTGGAGTGCTAGCAATTTTGTCAAGCTAGTATTCAGCCGCTGAGCATGTGGATGGCTGAAACTGAATTACTTTCAACAGTTTAGCAACTAGGGTAGGGAAATTTACCTGCTACAATCGGATGTTGGTGTAGCGATAGCAGATTGCCCGCAAGCACTTGGCACCCCTAATTCTACACCGTCATTCCTCTCAGTGCAGGTTTCTGAGAGGACTGAAGGTATAGTGGGGTTGGAGATCTCAGCTGATGAGGAGCAAGGAGAGGTTCACACCAAAGAACTTTTCAAAATACATGGGGAGTCAGCAGTGCCCTGCACATGCAGAGCTCTGCGGTGTGATGCAGTTGGGTGGCTGCCCTTAAGCTGGCCCCTGGAGAGCATCCTGCCTCGTTGGAGATGTGCCTCCTCCTCCTCCTCCTTCTCTCTTCTATCAGGCACCCACGTAGAGTCAGTGACCTCATCATCCCCTCCCTCCTCATCACTGGAGCAAACCTGGCAGTATGCTGCAGCTGAAGGAACATGACTGCCAGTTTCTTGTCCTTCTTGGGCACCCCCTCTCTCTGGTCTCACGTTACTGCCTTCCTCAACCTGGGTACCATCATCGGAACCTTCAAAATGCTGCGCATCCTCCTGCAGCATGTACCCTTCACTGTGGTTGAACAGTTCAGGGGATTCCTCCATGCATGATGGTGGGGCTAGGGAAGGAGTGACTGATGACATTGAGCTGATGGAATAGGCCACTTTGGCAGCTGCTTTGGCAGGCAAACTGCTCTGAGCCTGGGTGACAGAGGATGAGGAGGAAGAGGACGGCTTAGTTATCCACCAACTCTTCTGCATGTTGTGGATCAACATGGCCAGCTGCCAAAAAAAAGGACAAGTGTGCCCCATGGCCACGTGCTGAGGATGCACCGTGTCCACGACCAGCACTGTTGGCTGTAGACACAGAGCCTGCTTGCCCTGTTTTAGTGGCCTGTGAGCGTCTGCCTCTCCTTTGTGGCCTTCCAGACATACTGTAAAATTTTATTAGCAAAACAGCACCTGAAGTTTACTAGAAAAAGTACACCAGGAACAGTCTGCAGTCAGATATAGGCTTGGCTAGACTAGAATGCAGTGGATATATATTTGTAGGAGACTGTATATATATTTTATGCACTGCAGATCACTGAATCACCTGCCTGCCTACCTGCCTGAAAGTGTATTTTAAAACGTACACCAGGAACAGCCTGCAGTCAGATATAGGTTTGGCTAGACTAGAGTGCTGTGGATATATACTGTATATGTAGGAGACTGTATATATATTTTACTGAATCACCTGCCTGCCTGCCTGAAAGTGTGTTTGAAAACGTACACCAGGAATGACCTGCAGTCAGATATAGGCTTGGCTAGACTAGAATGCAATGGATATATATGTAGGAGACTGTATATATTTATATATATATTATGCATTGCAGATCACTGAATCACCTGCCTGCCTGCCTGCAACTATCAGGAATGCAGAACCGCCGCCTAGTCCGTCTTCGGATAGGAGTATTGACGACGACTCTGCCCTGAATATCTTAGAGGAATTGTATGCAGAGGCAGAGCACAGCGATTTACCATCCTCTTCTTGTGAGCCCCCTAGTGACACAGCGATAGTCCACACTTCCTTTGCCCCCAGATCTTCTTTTTATCCACATTGGGCTAAGGGGAAATACATTTCGACATTTTATGATGTGGTTTTTGAATCCTTTAGAATGAGATTTCGTCATGCTAACAACAAAGGGAATAAGTATAATAAACATCTTGACCCGCTGGGGCTATCTGTCACTAGCCTTAGGCAGAATTAAGACGTCATCATTAGGAAAGTGAACAAAGGTGGTAGTTTAGTTATTCAAAACAGAGAAGACTACATAGCCAAGGCTATGAGGCTATTGGGGGATACAGGTACCTACATTAGATTGAAAGGTGATCCTGTTGTAGAATATACGAAAGATCTGAAATCACTTTTCGATCAAGCTTTATTGGATGCGGTCCTCACTAAAAATGAGTATAATTTTCTCTATAACAGACATGCCCTGACCCCACACTTTTACCACATTCCTAAGGTGCACAAAAGCGAAACTGAGCCCCCTGGTAGACCCATCATTGCCGGTATTGACAGCATCACTAGCAATGTGGGATGCTACATTGATAATTTTCTACAGGGAATAGTCACGAGCCTTCCATCCTTTGTTAGGGATTCGAGCCACATGTTGGAAATTTTATCACATTATGTATGGCAGCCTAGATACAGATGGCTTTTCTTAGATGTAGCTTCGCTCTATACATCGATTGATCATATTTATGGTCTAAGAGCAGTAAGTCATTATTTGTCTAAAGAGTGCACTTAACTCTGTGAAGGTGAAGTTTGTACTTGATTGTGTCGACTTCTCTCTCAAACATAACCACTTCTCTTTTCTTGGAGAGCATTATTTGCAGATTAAGGGTACTGTGATGGGGGCCAGGTTCGCCCCTAGCTACGCCAACATCTTTATGGGCTATTGGGAGGAGTTGTTCATCTGGAACAACAACCCCTTTGGGGTGAACCTGGTCCCCTTCGCTAGGTATATCGATGATATCCTTATCATTTGGGATGGATCCGATCAGGAGCTAGTTTTATTCCTTGAGAACTGTAGAGACAATTCTTTTGGGATTAAGTTTACTCATGTCATCAGTAGCGACAGCCTTGTCTACTTAGATCTGGAGGTCAGGAATGGCCCGGATGGTAATATTGTTTCCAAAACACACTTCAAACCTAGCAGCAGTAATTCCTTTTTGCACGCTGAGAGTAACCATCATCCTAGATGGATAAGAAACGTCCCATATGGACAATTTTGCCATCTAAAGAGCACCTGCACAATGAAGAGTGACTATCTAGAACAGAGTAAGATCCTCCAAAACAAATTTATTGACAAGGGTTATATTTCCATCTTAATTGATACTGCCTGTGATAAATATGCTCATCTATATGAGGAGCCTCTGATACATGATTCACGGTCTACCTCTGCCAGTGATCAGAACACTATACAAACCCGGTTCTCCATTCAATATACCAACAAAGCCTTTGAAATACAAAGCATTTTACGGAAGAACTGGAGCATCCTCAAACACGATCCGATCCTTGGTAATCATCTTCCTGATAGACCCAATATAGTCTATAGGAAACTACGGAATCTAAGAAGCTTGATAGCTCCCATCATGGGGAATAAACCCCTGAATAAGTCCATTAATGTCTGGTCAACTATTTTTGATCAGAAAGGCAGCTACAAGTGTAGTGTGAGGAACTGTGGCACTTGTCAATACATGTGGCACAGAAAAAAGTCTGTCACTGGTAGTGATGGTAGAGTTCACCACTTTAAGCAGTTTATCAACTGTGGGACGGATCACGTGGTTTATGGCATCATTTGTCCATGTGGGCGCCTTTATGTTGGTCGCACTTCTCGCCCCATGAGAGTGCGCATTGGCGAGCACAAGTGTGATATTACCAACACACGAGTCAAATACCCTGTCCCTCGGCATTTTCATGATGTACACCACAGAGAACCGTCTGGTATGAAAGTATTTGGAATTGAGTCCATCAGGGGTGATCTTGATAGAGGTAGAAGACACCAAAGGCTCTGCAAACGCGAGGCCTATTGGATCTTCACCTTGGGTAGTATGACCCCTGGTGGGCTGAATGAGGACCCTGAGGTTCACAAAATTGTCTGATTATGCTGAATTTGCTGGCCACTCTCCTGCCTTCCCTTACACTTTCTTTCCCCACATTTTGCCCACCCCTGCCCACAGCCCTCCCCCTTTTTCCCTTATATGTGGACAGGCTGTGTGTTCATACACCCTCCTTGATACACAGTTACAGATCAAGTTATTATCCATTTCATTATTTGATGTAGTGTTTATTTTATTTTGTTTTAAATAACAGTTGAATATTAATGATCATCACCAATTTTATTATAATACTGTAGCTGGGACATCATCCACGACATTGATTTTTCTGTAAAACATACGTATTGTTTTGCTATTAATTTATAGCCACTTTCACAACAATCTATTGCACATAGCAACTGGAGAGAGAGTATTTACCTTTTTGTATTGTATGTATGTATTTATTATTTTGTATTAAGAATTATTAGCAGCTTTACCACAATGGGGATTATGTATGTCTGATACTTTGTAGAGTACCAGTTTTTAGAGACTGCTCCTCCAGTCGTAGTATGTTGCTGTATGTGTACATCTCCTTCAGCATGATTCTTATTTTAGTGCTATTCATATTGGGTTGGTTTCATCTGGTTGGTTATCATCTACACAGTCTCCATATATGCTGACCTGCGGTTCAGTTGTGGCGTGCCAGTCTGTGGGCACCTACACGTGCGTGCAGAGCTGTAGATGTGGCGCGTTTATATATGTATATATATATTTATTTTATTTGGTTAATAGTATTGGTCCCCTTATTATTAGTAGTAGTATTGATTTCACCATCTTTATATTATTTTATTATTTTTTGATTTATATCTGCTAATAATTTAGCCATTTATTACCTAATGGTATTCATTATCATTATTACCATTATCACTTGGCTTATATGCTACTAATCTCCAGAGGCCCTTTGGTCCCCTGTTGGAGGCTATTTGGTGTGTTTCCATCTGCATGGGCCGCTGCGTGTGGGGAGCCAGCTTGCTCAGACTGATATCGGGACGGCTCTGGCAAGCCAACGGCTTTCCACATGCTGGCCCCGCCCCCAGCTGCATGTCATTGGGCTGTCCTCTGCCGCTCACGTTTGCAGTGGGTTGTGCGGAATGCGGAAGGAGCGACACGGATTCTGCCCCCTTTCTCTAGCTTGGAACGTAAACGCAATGGCGTGCGTTCCACCTTGACATGCTGCAGCCACCGGCCCGCTATGTATTTGATACAGAGGCGCTCCGTGTGCATTGACCCCATGAGATGACACTGCAGGTATTTCTAAATACATCTTTAAACACATCCTTAATTCTTGTGTGTATATATATATGTATAATGATTTTTGATGTGATAGGTGATTTTCAAAGTGGGAGATTCCCACCCACCATGACTATTATTGCTCACTATGGCTTACATCTGGTATGTCTGATATAACCCATGCCATTGTTGTCTCTGCAGTTTGTGTGCACAGCGCGCCACGATACTTTACCAATGGTCCAGCCCGCCTCTGCCTTATCGTTATATGTATCTTTATATCAATTTATTATATTTATTTTATTATATTTATTATTTATTTTATGGACTATTATTCTCTGATTAGTAATTAGAGTTTTTCCCCGTATGATTGGAGGGCATGGGAAGGAGGGATTCCCTGAGAGGGAGGAGCCCGGGATCCCATGCTGGTTTGACTGACATTCAGGCACTTATAAATGGGGACTGCTGAAGGAGAGTACACTGCATAGCTCTGACGAAGAAGGGATGCACCCTTCGAAACACGTTAGCTGATTGTGATGCCTGTGCGGGGCATCCTTGGGAGGTTTCGCTCATCCTAAGTCGTATGCTGCTTGTCGGTGCACTTTTTTGTTGTGCCTTCTTCACCAATTGCTTGTGAGTTGTTTCTTTTTACTATTTTTATCTAATAAATGTTTTAAAAGGTAATACACATGGCTGGTGCGCCCTGTTTCTTTTTTCTCTTGGTTTCTGCTAGGATTGCCCGTCCTTGAGGGCAGCAAGGCCTGTGTTGACGTGTTACTTATATGGTGATCCACCTGTGCGCAGGAGTCGTTATTTCTTTTTTGCTACATTACTGCCTGCCTGCCTGAAAGTGTATTTGAAAACGTACATCAGGAACTACCTGCAGTCAGATATAGGCTTGGCTAGACTAGAATGCAGTGGAGATATATATATATATATATATATATATATATATATATATATATATATATATATGTAGGAGACTGTATATATATTTTATGCACTGCAGATCACTGAATCACCTGCCTGCATGCCTGAAGTATATTAGAACCAGTACACCAGGAACGGACCATGGTGAGATCTATCTAAACTGTATGCAGTGGAGATATATATATATATATATATATATATATATATATATATATATATATATATATATATATATATATATATATATATATATATATATATATATATACTAGACTGACTGTATATATATATATATATATATATATATATATATATATATATATATATATATACTAGACTGACTGTAAATATAAATATATATATATATATATCAATGAAATACACTGCAGCTAACTGAATCACCTGCCTGCCAGAAGTATAGTAGAAACAGTGCGTACACCCGGAACAGACTGCAGTGAGATCTAGCTAAACTGTATGCAGTGGATATACAGTAACTCACAAAAGTGAGTACACCCCTCAAATTTTTGTAAATATTTTATTCTATCTTTTCATGTGACAACAGTGAAGAAATGAAACTTTGCTACAATGTAAAGTAGTGAGTATACAGCTTGTATAACAGTGTAAATTTGCTGCCCCCTCAAAATAACTCAACACACAGCCATTAATGTCTAAACTGCTGGCAACAAAAGTGAGTACACCCCTAAGTGAAAATGTCCAAATTGGGCCCAATTTGCCATTTTCCCTCCCCAGTGTCATGTGACTCATTAGTGTTACAAGGTCACAGGTGTGAATAGAGAGCAGGTGTGTTAAATTTCGTGTTATCACTCTCACTCTCTCATACTGGTCACTGGAAGTTCAATATGGCACCTCATGGTAAAGAACTCTCTGAGGGTCTGAAAAAAGAATTGTTGCTCTACATAAAGATGGCCTAGGCTATAACAAGATTGCCAAGACCCTGAAACTGAGCTGCAGCACAGTGGCCAAGACCATACAGCGGTTTAACAGGACAGATTCCACTCAGAAGAGACCTCACCATGATCAACCAAAGAAGTTGAGTGCACATGCTCAGAATCATATCCAGAGGTTGTCTTTGGGAAATAGACGTATGAGTGCTGCCAGCATTGCTACAGAGGTTGAAGGGGTGGGGGCCTGCCTGTCAGTGCTCAGACCATACGCCGCACACAAATCAAATTGGTCTGCATGACTGTCATTCCAGAAGGAAGCCTCTTCTAAAGATGATGCGCAAGAAAGCCCGCAAACAGTTTGCTGAAGACAAGCAGACCAAGGACATGGATTACTGGAACCATGTCCTGTGGTCTGATGAGACCAAGATAAACTTATTTGGTTCAGATGGTGTCAAGCGTATGTGGCCGCAACCAGGTGAGGAGTACAAAGACAAATGTGTCTTGTCTACAGTCAAGCATGGTGGTGGGAGTGTCATGGTCTGGGGCTGCATGAGTGCTGCCGGCACTGGGGAGCTACAGTTCATTGAGGGAACCATGAATGTCAACATGTACTGTGACATACTGAAGCAGAGCATGATCCCCTCCCTTTGGAGACTGGGCTGCAGGGCAGTTTTCTAACATGATAACAACCCCAAACACACCTCCAAGACAACCACTGCCTTGCTAAAGAAGCTGAGGGTAAAGGTGATGGACTGGCCAAGCATGTCTCCAGACCTAAACCCTATTGAGCGTCTGTGGGACATCCTCAAACGGAAGGTGGAGGAGCGCAAGGTCTCTAACATCCACCAGCTCTGTGATGTCGTCATGGAGGAGTGGAAGAGGACTCCAGTGGCAACCTGTGAAGCTCTGGTGAACTTCATGCCCAAGGGGTTAAGGCAGTGCTGGAAAATAATGGTGGCCACACAAAATATTGACACTTTGGGTCCAATTTGGACATTTTCACTTAGGGGTGTACATGAGGTGCCATATTGAACTTCCAGTGACCAGTATGAGAAAGTGAGAGCGATAACACCAAATTTAACACACCTGCTCCCTATTCACACCTGAGACCTTATAACACTAATGAGTCACATGACACTGGGGAGGGAAAATGGCAAATTGGACCCAATGTGGACATTTTCACTTAGGGGTGTACTCATTTTTGATGCCAGCGGTTTAGACATCAATGGCTGTGTGTTGAGTTATTTTGAGGGGACAGCAAATTTACACTGTTATTCAAGCTGTACACTCACTACTTTACATTGTAGAAAAGTGTCATTTCTTCAGTGTTGTCACATGAAAAGATTGAATACAATATTTACAAAAATGTGAGGGTCGTACTCACTTTTGTGAGATACTGTATATATATATATATATATATATATATATATATATATATTAGACTGACTGCATATGTATATGAAATACACTGCAGCTAACTGAATCACCTGCCTGCCAGAAGTATAGTAGAAACAGTACACCACCAGGATATATATATATATATATATATATATATATATATATATACTAGACTCACTGTAAATATATATGAAATACACTGCAGCTAACTGAATAACCTGCCTGCCTGCACAATCTAAATGACACTCTCTCTTCGTCCACGCCGGCAACGACACACTACATGAGGCCGACGTGCAGTCAGCCTTATATAGTGTGGGCGTGGACTTAGTCCCCCTGAGCCATGATTGGCGAAAGGCACCCTGCCTTTGGCCAATTATGGCTCTCTTAGCTGAGGGAACTGTGATTGGCCAAAGCATGCAGGTCATGGTGCATGCTCTGGCCAATCATCATACAGCAATGCACTGCGCTCCCGCAGTGCATTATGGGCCATTATGCGCGGCTTGAATTTTCCCCATTTATGGGTAATGTCCCCCCCGGGAGCTGAGACGGAGTGCTCCAAGACGGACAGTCCACACAGGCCCCACCCAGGATGGACAAGCATCAGGCAGTGAATGATGTGTAGGCATAATACCAATGACAAACTGTAAATATAAAAGTTGTGTAGTGAGTGTTCAACCAAGGATGCATTGCATCTCCTGTCAAGATAGTGAGAGGTGGTGCAAAAGAGAGAGAAGATGTAACAAGTGAAACCTCCCCTCCATGAGTGCTCGCGTGTGTGACGTTGATGGAGTTTTTCGGCGGCGGTGCTCATATATGGGCACCATCCATGGACGGTTCAGACATTTGGCTAATTTTCACTTCACAGGACAACACTCAACACATGTTTCTTAGTTTAGTTGGCAGGTAACATCCTTGGTTTCTTCACCCTGTTCTTGCCTCATCTTTCACCATTCCTCCTACTTTCTTGCCCTTGATGGGGGTCCCTCTCCCTTTTTTTTCTAGGACTTCCTTCACTTACATTTCTATTGGTCATGCTTGACTTTAGTTTCACTTGTTACATCTTCTCTCTCTCTTGCACCACCTCTCACTATCTTGACAGGAGATGCATTGCATCCTTGGTTGAACATTCACTACACAACTTTTATATTTACAGTTTGTCATTGGTATTATGCCTACACATCATTCACTGCCCGATGCTTGTCTGTCCTGGGTGGGGCCTGTGTGAACTGTCCGTCTTGGAGCACTCTGTCTCAGCTCCTGGGGGGATGTTTCCCATATATGGGGAGACGCATGGCCCATACTGCCAAGCCACCATCAGTACAGTACAGGATACCCTATAAATACCATTCGGGGTTCTGTTCCCTTGTTTCTATTTGTAAAATCAGTTGCAAAAGCATGCCACCATGCTGGATTTTTGTGTTTGCAAGAAAAACGATTTGCAAAAACAGTCTTCAACAAGTTATGTGACCAAAATTTAAATTCCATTCCTTTTTACACATGCTACTTAAGCTTCCAAAATCATCAACTGAAGACATTGACATAAATCGGCACTTCGCGGAATAATAATATTTTCAATCATTAGACCTATTTAAAATAGGCTAGGCAGGGAAAGCAGGAAATAGATAAACTTGACATTTATCCTAATAAATCCAGTCATTTTTTTTTTTTTTTAAGAAATGTCAACTTAGAAATGAAAAAAACAGCTTGTGATCAATGTGATTATTAAGTTGTATCAAGTTGCTCTTGTGGCACTTAAAGTCCATGTAATGTGTAAAATGAGTTACCGTATATACTCGAGTATAAGTCGAGTTTTTCAGCACATTTTTTTGTGCTGAAAGTGCCCCCCTCGATTTATACTCGAGTCAAGCACTTTTCTGCAGCAAAAAAATTCATTTTCTGAACCGACTTTGGGGCCCTGTATCTCAGGGCCACTTTGTGCTAGGAACCCAGTGGAACTGGTACCACAACATATCCAAAGCTGGGGTTCCTAGGACCAAGTGGCCCCGAGATACGTGGCCCCAAAGCCGGTTCGGAAAATGTCATTCTCTGCTGCAGAAAAGTGCTTGACATTTTCTGAACCGATTTTTGGGGCCCTGTATCTCGGGGACACTTGGTGCTAGAAACCCCAGCTTTGGATATTTTATGTTACTAGTTCCACTGAGTTTGCACACCAATTTGGGGTTCCTAGCACTAAATGGCCCCGAGATACGGGGCCCCAAAGTCGATCAACTGTGTCCATTTGCAGCAATGTCATTTCGGGACCATTTGGGTTCAGAGACCCCAAATTTTGGCTGCAGCTAGAGGGCATCTAGGAACCCTTAACTACCGAGTTTGAAGTTCGGGGGACCTATGGCTGCAAATGGGCACAGTGAGGCATGCAAATGGGCATTGTTGACCCTCTTTTCCACTTACAGTAGCTGTGCATTTCTCACCCTCGTCTTATACTCGGGTCACTAAGTTTTTCCCATTTTTTTGTGGTAAATTAGGGCCTCGACTTATACTCGGAACGACTTATACTCGAGTATATACGGTAGATATGAAAAGATAAAAATACTTGCAATCATAACAAATATGAATACCTTTTAGGTCAACCAAATAAAATAACTGAACTCCAAGGCATCCTGAAATGGTCCTCAGCAGAGAAATACCTGCAAAAATAGGATTTTTTTTAATACAGCTTACCTTTAAAATCCTTTTCTTGGGAGTACATCACGGGACACAGAGCTCTATCAATTACTTAGTGGGTTAGATCGTCACCATCAGGTGATTGGACACTGGCAAACCCTAATTACAAGGCGAGTTCCTCCCCTTTAGAACCCCTCCCATATGGAGAGTACCTCAGTTTTGTAGCAAAGCAATAAGTATCCCAACGTATATATACATAAATCCCGAAGAGGGGCGCGAGCTCTGTGTCCCATGATGTACTTCCAAGAAAAGGATTTTATAGGTAAGCTGAATTAAAAAATCCTATTTTCTTGTTCATACATTACGGGACACAGAGCTCTATTAATTACTTTGTGGGATGTCCCAGAGCAATGCCCAAATTGAGGGGAGGGAGACAAAGATCAAAAGGCAGACCGCCATCGGACTTGGGGACCTATACTGCTGCCTGCAGCACACTGCGCCCGAAGGCAGTATCCTCATGCCCTTTCACATCCACCTGAAAGAATTCGGTGAATGTATGCATGGAAGACCAAGTTGCAGCCTTGCAGATCTTAGCCAAGGAGGCCTGGTGAAGCACTGCCCATGAAGAACTTAGTGCTCTAATCGAGTGCGCTCTCAAATGAAACCATAAACCTGAACAATAACCCGCCTAATCTACTTATAGATAGTGGATTTCAACGCTGCCTGGCCCTTTCTAGGACCTTCTGGCAGCACAAAAAAGCATCAGCTTTGCATATCAGAGCAATCGCTTTCAGATAGACCTTGACTGCTCTTACTACATCAAAAGAGTGTAACAACCTTTCTTCCGCAGAATGCAGACCCGTACAAGGACGGCGGGAAGGATGGAATACTAGTCCCTGTGAGAGCAGGTCTAGGCATAGTGAAAGAATCCACAGTCATCCTACTGCCATCTTTATGATTCCTGTATACCAAGGCCATCTGGGCCAGGCTGGAGCCACCAGAATAACCGGTTACTTCCCCGCCCCAATTCTGTGAAGAAGACACGGAAGGAGCGGAACCGGAGAAAACACCTAGTTCAGAGAGAACTGACCCCAAGGAATTATCAATGCTTCTGTTCTGCATGTTAGTGGACCCTTTGTTCTTGACAAAAAAATTGTCTGGCTTCATGTTGAACCTGGAGGCTAGAAGATCTACATCCAGGGTACCCCATTTGGCATATGGCTTGAAATATGGAGGGGTGTAGAGACCATTCTCCTGGACACAGCTGCTGGCAGCTTAGATAATCCACTGCCAAGTTTCCATCCTTGGAATGAAGGCTGCAGATAGGCAAGGAACATGCCTCTCTGTCCAAACAAAAAATGATTCACCTCCCTCTGAGCATTCGGACTCCTGGTGCCTGCTTGATTGATATAGGTCACTGCTGTAGAATTGTCGGATTGTATCTGGACAGGACAGCCTTGTGACCTGTAAGTCCAGGCCCTAAGGGCCAAATGTACTGAATCTCCAGAATATTGACGGGCAGGAACCTTTTGGTTTGGACCACTTTCCTTGGAGCTATAGCTCTTCTATAAGGCTGGTATCCGTAGTTACCACTTTCCTGTTGACTGGAATTAAGGATTTTCCTGTAGACTTTTGGCTAACAACCACCAACTGAGACTCTTACGTATTTCTAACGTCAGGCCCCTGGAAAAAACTAAGGCTTGGATCCTCTTGCTCCAAGCAGACAGTATGCTGTTATGTAATGGCATTGAGTGAAAACTGGGCAAAAGGAATATACTTAAATGAGGCTACCATCTTCCTGAACAACCTCATACAAAGGCAAATGGAAGGTCTATCCCTTGCTTTGCCCACTTGGGCCAAATCTTTATGGTGTTGGCCTTTGATTCGGGTAAAAGATACCCTGCTTTGGGCTATGTCCCCAAATATTCTAGCCTCCATAGGGCTAAAAAGACCATGCTGGACACACTTAGATCCAGCCATGCTACTGACTGATCTATCGGCAGCAGACTGCCTTGGTATGCCATTACGGCTATACCCTGAGCCCTTTAGACCCGCTGGAGGCAGGCCCTAACAGTGTATAAAAGACTTGAGCATGGTGGCAAACCACAAGGGCAAGCATACCAACCAGAAGAGGTGATGTTTCCCTGTGAAATGCAGTGCTCTAAAAACACATATGCAAACAATTCTCCATATGTGTAAGTGCCAAGAGTTAATGCCAAATGGCTCAAAAGAAGCATGCATTCATGGAAGCATGAATTTTCTACAATATGTTTAAAACATAAAACGTATGCACTGTACACACGCATACCTATAGTACATGTGCTATGGAACGGGTACCTTGCAAGCAAGCATGCATCTCTGAATGTGTAATGCAAGATTACACATCATGTATCCAGGCAGACACGTATTCCTATGTGAACATAAAGAATCCTATATAATTAAGGAGGCTAAATTAACATGCCTCATTATGCAACCATGCAAATCTATGTGATCATGCAACCTTAGGCGATCATGCATTCTTATGCGATTCAGCATCTTTTATGCGACCAAACATTCTATGCATTATAAGCACTACTGTGAGGACAAGTACCCTTGTGAGACCAAGGACTCTTATGCAATCAAGCATCTTTATGCGATTTTAAGCATTTCTGAAAAAATTTGCTTCTCCGCGTGACAAAGTATCCTTGAGTAATCAAGGACTCTTGTGAGATTAAGCAACCCTGTGCGATCCAGCATCTTTATGCAATCAAGCATCTTTATGTGTTTTTAGGCATTTCTGTAAAACAAGCCTCTCCGCGTGACCAAGTATCCTTGGGTAATCAAGGACTCTTGTGAGGTCAAACACCCTGGTGTGATCCCGCAACTTTATGCACCCAAGCATTCTTATGTGATTTAGACATTTCTGTGAAAACAAGCCTTTCTGCGTGAGCAAGTATTCCTGGACAAACAAGGACTCTTGTGTGGTCAAGCACTCTATTGCAACCCCGTATCTTTATGCAAACAGGCATTTGTCATGAAGCTTGGAATACTGAAGTATTTCCCTTTGATTCTATTACACAGGGGGGGGGATCTGGTGCCCTGTTTTAAGGCTAACCCCCTCCAGACGGCTCCATGGTCTGGAAGGAAGGCATTGTCCTGTGTTTGACTGTTTATGTACTTTAATTACCCCCTGGGGCTTCTCTGTGTCATTACACATATCAGTCCTCCTATTCAAGCTATCGGACTAATCCCTGCTGACCCTGTTTCAAGTCCTCATTTGCATGGCTAAGAGGACCTTAATTGAAGACTAAAGTGTACTTTACAATTGACCAATAGGAAAGTGGTTGTTGGGGGCGGGGTGTTCAAACTGCTGTGTATAAAATTGTGTTGTGTGCATCCAATAAAAGTGAGATTCCTGTTTGAACTTACATACAGACTGCCTGGTGTTTGTTCTGAGCTATCACAACTGGATTAGAATGGCACATAGCTGTAGTTCGAATCCCAGAGGATTGGATGACCGAACCATCAGATGTTGCGATCTGCAATCTGATTCAATAGCCACAGAGGAGTGTCAGGAGAGTGGAACCGAGCGAGCAGGGGCTCGTTACTTTGGTTGGCAGCTGTGGGATTTGCTCTCCAGTTACTGGGACCCTCCAAACCAGCCTGCAGGAGAGCCACACTGAAAGACTTACTTGAGAGCCAGGAGGGACCAGTGGGATCGTGCTTCCTTGCTGTGAACACATCCAAACCATCACCTGGCCCCCTTGTGAGAATGCTGCGATTAAGCAGCTAACTTCCCCTGTACACCACACACACTGCAAATGCAAACAACCATCTTTAAAAGACCTATGGGCTGCAATGTTGGGAGAGGCTGCAAGCCTGACAGAGGCAATGGCTCATCCTGTGCGGCTGCCTCCAGTCTTTCAGGGGGGATAGAACCTTTAGATCTCTTTTACCTGCCTCTGAAGCCCTCTTACGGGTAGACAAGAGGTACTAGTATTAATGCAATCACTGTTGTGCCTAGTCTTACAATAGTATTAGCTTAGTCTGCACAACCTGATGCCGAATAGGGGTCTTAGATATGCCTGGATTAGGGATGAGCTTCGTGTTCGAGTCGAACCCATGTTCGACTCGAACATCGGCTGTTCGGTCGTTCGCCGAATTGCGAACGATATGGGCCGTTCACGCCAAATTCGTGTGGCGCGTCACGGCCCATATTTCACTGCAGCATCGCAGTGCATTGCTGGCTGATGATTGGCCAAGCATGCACTATGACCCGCATGCTTGGCCAATCACAGCGCCGCCTGAACAGAGAGCCGTAATTGGCCAAAGCCAAGGAGGCTTTGGCCAATTATGGCTCAGGGGATTTAGTACACGCCCCACACTATATAAGGCCGCCTGCACGGCGGCCC
The DNA here is from genome assembly GCA_037952925.1 of Lithobates clamitans. Taxonomy (NCBI): domain Eukaryota; kingdom Metazoa; phylum Chordata; class Amphibia; order Anura; family Ranidae; genus Lithobates; species Lithobates clamitans. The sequence goes on from JBBGZY010000135.1 coordinate 2,754,955, forward strand.
TGTGTAGTGTGTGTTCCGGCGTTCATTGAGAGAGAGAGAGAGACAGACAGTCACATTTGATTTGAGTTAGATAGATTAGGCAGAACAGTCAGTCAGTTAGCTGCACTTACAGTGTATTGTGTATATATATGCATCCCAGGTGTTGCATATATATATATATATATATATATATATATATATATATATATATATATACACTGTATTCAGTTTAGCTAGATCCGTTCTTGTTATCTTCCTACTGACAGGCAGGCTTGTCTTGTTACAGTATTTACAGCTACCTGAAGAAAATTACTGGTGTTCTTTTGATCCTATTAGGACCACAGTCAGGCAGCTAGACTATTTACAGTTAGTGCAGTGTGTCCTGCTCACAGTGTTCAGCTAGATCCGTTCCTGCTATCTTCTTACTGACAGGCAGGCTTGTCTTGTTACAGTATATACAGCTACCTGAAGAAAATTGCTTGTGTTCTTTTGATCCTATTAGTACCACAGTCAGGCAGCTAGACTATTTACAGTTAGTGCAGTGCGTCCTGCTCACAGTGTTCAGCTAAAACTACAAGTTAGTGGGGTGCGTCCTGCTCACAGTGTTCAGCTAAACCTTCAAGTTAGTGGGGTGCGTCCTGCTCACAGTGTTCAGCTAAACCTACAAGTTAGTGGGGTGCGTCCTGTTCACAGTGTTCAGCTAAACCTACAAGTTAGTGGGGTGCGTCCACCTCACAGTGTTCAGCTAAACCTACAAGTTAGTGCAGTGCGTCTTGCTCACAGTGTTGAGCTAGATCCATTCCTGTTATCTTCTTACTGACAGGCAGGCTTGTCTTGTTACAGTATATACAGCTACCTGAAGAAAATTACTGGTGTTCTTTTGATCCTATTAGTACCACAGTCAGGCAGCTAGACTATTTACAGTTAGTGCAGTGCGCCCTGCTCACAGTGTTCAGCTAAACCTACAAGTTAGTGGGGTGTGTCCTGCTCACAGTGTTCAGCTAAACCTACAAGTTAGTGGGGTGCGTCCTGTTCACAGTGTTCAGCTAAACCTACAAGTTAGTGGGGTGCGTCCACCTCACAGTGTTCAGCTAAAGCTACCTGTAGAAGGTTGGTGGTGTTCTCATACTACAGGCAGGCAGTTGATTTTGCTAGCTGCAATATATATATATATATATATATCCCAGCTTAGTGCAGCTACAGGCCATTAGTATGTCTGGAAGGCCAAGAAGGAGAGGCAGACAGTCACAAGCCAATAAGAGAGGGCAAGCAGGCTCTGTGTCTAGTGCTGGTTATGGAGACGGTGCATCCTCATCAGCACGTGGCCGTGGGACACGCTGGCCGTGTTGAGCCGCAACATGCGGAAGACTTGGTCGAGTGGATGACCAAGCCGTCCTCATCCTCCTCATCCTCTCTCACCCATGCCCAGGGTACTTTGTCTGGCAAAGCAGCGGCCTCTTCCCTTGGCTCAATGTCATCAGTGACTCCTTCCCTAGCCCCACCATGTCCTCCTGAGGAGTCCCTCGAACTATTTGACCACAGTGTTGGGTAAATGCTCCAGGAGGATGCCCAGCGTTTGGAAGGCTCTGATGATGATACTGAGCTCGATGAAGGCAGTAACATGAGCACGGACAGAGGGAGTGCCCAAGAAGGACAGCAATCTGGCAGTCATGCTCCCCCTGCTGCAGCATACTGCCAGGTTTGCTCCAGTGATGAGGAGGGAGGGGATGATGAGGTCACTGACTCAACGTGGGTGCCTGATAGGAGAGAGGAGGAGGCGGCACATCACCAATGAGGCAGGATGCCCTCCAGGGGCCAGCCTAAGGGCAGCACATTGACTGCATCACACCCCAAAGCTCCACATGTGCAGGGCGCTGCAGTCTCTGCGTGTTATTCAAAAAGTTCTTTGGTGTGGGCCTTTTTTGAGACGAGTGCATCAGATCGCACCGCTGCTATTTGCAACATATGTCTCAAGCGTATCTCGCGTGGCCAAAACATCTCCCGCTTGGGTACCACATGCTTGACCAGACATATGTTGACCTGCCATGCAGTTTGTTGGCAAGCGTATCTAAAAGACCCACACTAAATAACAAAGAGGACCTCTCCTTGCTCCTCATCAGCTGAGATTTCCAACCCCACTATACCTTCAGTCCTCTCTGAGACCTGCACTGAGAGGAATGAAGGTGTAGAATTAGGTGTGTCACAGCCAAGTACTTGTGGGCAATCTGCTTTTGGTACACCGATGTCAGATTGTACCAGGCAAATTTCCCTGCCCCAGCTGCTGCACCGCCGAAAGAAGTTTGCTCCCAGCCGTCCACATGCCCAGCGGTTGAATGCTAGCTTGGCAAAATTGCTAGCACTTCAACTGCTGCCTTTTCAGTTGGTAGACTCTGCCCCCTTCCGTGAGTTTGTGGAATGTGCGGTTCCTCAGTGGCAGGTACCCAAATGCCACTTTTTCTCACGGAAGGCGATTCCGGCTCTCTACCGGCATGTGGAAGGCAATGTCCATGCCTCGCTGGACCGGGCGGTCAGCGGTAAGGTGCATATTACCGCTGACTCATGGTCCAGCAGGCATAGACAGGGACGTTACCTAAGTTTCACCGCGCATTGGGTGGCTCTGTTGGCAGCTGGGAAGGATGCAGGACAAGGTGCAGTAGTGTTGGAGGTTGTTCCGCCACCACGCCTCCAAAATGCTAATGATTGTGACACACCTCTCTCCACCACCCCCTCCTCTTCTTCTTCCTCCATGGCCTCTTCCTGTGCTTTGTCCTCGGAACCAACAGTGCTCCGTAGCCGTTCAAGGGGCTACGCAAGTACGCAGGCCAAAAGATGCCATGCGGTGCTTGAGCTGGTGTGCTTGGGGGACAGGAGCCACACTGGGGCAGAGGTTCTGTCAGCCCTGCAGGGGCAGGTTCAGAGGTGGTTGATGCCACGCCAACTTAAGGCAGGAATGGTGGTTTGCGACAATGGCACCAACCTCCTCTCTGCCCTCCGACAGGGACAAATGACCCATGTGCCCTGTTTGGGTCACATCCTTAATTTGGTGGTGCAGCGGTCCTTGGGCAGGTACCCGGGCTTACAGGATGTTCTGAGACAGGCCCGGAAAGTTTGTGTGCATTTCCGCATTTCCGTCATATAATGCCAGTGCTCGGCTGACAGACCTCCAAAAGGAGTTTAACCTGCCCAAGAACCGCCTAATCTGTGACATGCCCACCAGGTGGAACTCAACGTTGGCCATGCTGCAGCAGCTGCACATGCAGCAGAGGGCCATCAATGAGTACCTGTGCGACTATGGCACCAGGACAGGGTCAGGGGAGCTTGTTTTTTTTCCCCACGCCAGTGGGCCATGATCAGGGATGCATGCACTGTCCTGTCACCATTTGAGGAGGCCACGAGGATGGTGAGCAGTGACAGTGCATGCATCAGTGACACTGTCCCCCTTGTCCACCTGTTGGAGCAAATGCTGCGTGGAATAATGGACAAGGCACTTGAGGCAGAACAGAGGCAGGAAGAGGAGGACTTCCTTAGCTCTCAAGGCCCCTTTTATCCAGACCGTGTTCCTGCATGCCCGCCGATCACACAGGAAGAGGACGAGGAGGAGGAGGAGGAGGAGGAAGATTGTGTCAGTATGGAGGTGGAGCCTGGCACTCAGCATCAGCAGCAGTCTTTAAGGGATCAGTCCCAAGAAACACATGGACTTGTACGTGGCTGGGAGGAGGTGGCTGCGGACCATGTCGTCCTTAGTGACCCAGAGGACTCCGGACCGAATGCCTCAGCAAACCTACGCTGCATGGCCTCCCTGATCCTGCAAAGCCTGCGTAAGGATCCTCGTATTCGTGGTATCAAGGAGAAGGACCAATACTGGCTGGCAACCCTCCTTGATCCACGTTACAAGGGTAAGGTTGCAGACCTTATCTTGCCATGGCAGAGGGAGCAGAGGATGAAACATCTTCGGGAGGCCTTGCAGAAAGGTCTGTGCAACACGTTCCCAGAGACTGGGAGGTTACAAACTCCTGTTTCTGGACATCGTGTTGCTGAGGCTTCGGCCAGTCAAAGAAGGAGTGGTGGAGAAGGTGGCCGTCTGACCGATGCGTTCAGACAATTTTTTGGCCTGCAGCCCCAAGGTATGATCGGTTCCAGCAACCATCGCCAGCGTCTGTTTTACATGGTGCAGGAATACCTAGGGGCAAGATCTGACTTGGACACCTTTCCCACCAAAAATCCTCTGGGTTACTGGGTCTTGAGGATGGATCACTGGCCAGAGCTTGCACAGTATGCAATTGAGCTACTGGCCTGTCCTGCATCCAGCGTTCTTTCGGAACGCACATTCAGTGCTGCTGGAGGTTTTGTAACCGATCACAGGGTGCGTCTGTCCACCGACTCGGTCGATCGACTAACCTTCATAAAAATGAATCAGTCTTGGATCACCACCAGCTACCAAGCACCTGATGCTGATATAACCGAATAATTTTTTTTGAAATCTCAGGTCCCTTCAAAGACTGCCTATACTGATGCTGAGTGACTATCCCTGAGAAATTATCCTCTTCCTCCTCAATCATCACGCTGATAGCTTGTAAGAACATTTTTGGTTCTGGGTGCCACCACCAGTGCCTAAGGCACAATTTTTCAGCCCCTGTTTAACAGGGGCGTGTAATTACAACTTTTAATGCAATACTTTGCAGCAGGGCTCGTTTCTGCGTTACAACTAGAGTATCTGTGAGGGGTTGCAGTGATGTTGCACCAGCACCAGTGCCTAAGACCCAATTTTTCAGCCCTTGTTTAACAGGGGCATGTAATTACAATTTTTGATGCAATACTTTGCAGCAGGGCTCGTTTCAGCATTCCAACTAGAGTATCTGTGAGGGGTTGCAGTGTTGTGGCACCAGCACCAGTGCCTAAGGCCCAATTTTTCAGCCCTTGTTTAACAGGGGCGTGTATTTACAATTTTTGATGCAATACTTTGCAGCAGGGCTCATTTCAGAATTCCAACTAGAGTATCTGTGAGGGGTTGCAGTGTTGTGGCACCAGCACCAGTGCCTAAGGCCCAATTTTTCTGCCCATGTTTAACAGGGGTGTGTAATTACAATTTTTGATGCAATACTTTGCAGCAGGGCTCGTTCCTGCGTTCCAACTAGAGTGTCTGTGAGGGGTTGCAGTGTTGTGGCACCAGCACCCACCACCACCACCACCAAAGGCCCAATTTTTCTGCCCCTGTTCAACAGGGGCATGTAATTACAATTCGTGATCTAATATTTCACAGCAGGGCCCATTTCTGCACCCACCAAGAGCGAGTGAGGACTTACAGTGTTGTGGCACCAGCACCACCACCACCACCACCAAAGGCCCAGTTTTTCTGCCCTTCTTCAACAGGGGCATGTAATTACAATTCTTGATCTAATATTTCACAGCAGGGCCCTGTGAGGGCTTACGTTGTTGTGGCCACAACAACACCTAAGGCCCAAATTTCTGCTGAGTATATAGGGCAGGCCCCTACTTTCAAACATCTAACTTACAAACGACTCCTACTTGCAAATGGAAGGAGACAACAGGAAGTGAGATGAAATCTAACCCTAGGAAGGGAAATTCTCTCCTGTAAGAGTTAATATGGGAAAAACATTTCTCCTTTCCACTGATGCTTTCCAATCCTTGTTCCACAAAAAACTCCAAATTCTCAAAAAACATTTGTCATTGGGACAAAAAGTGAGGTGAAATCTTCTAAAGAGGAGGAAAGACAGCAAAACAAATGTCACAGGGGTGATAACCCTTCCCTATGTTTTCCAAAAAGCTTAAAAAAGATTTTTAGGTTGGAAGTAAACACGTAAAAATGTACCCGTTCAAAATGACAAACAGATTCTACTTAACAACAAACCTACAGTCCCTGTCTTGTTTGCACCGCCTGTATACTGCTGTTCAGAGTATATAGGGCCTGGTGGCCCCACACCTTTCCTTATTTTAATTTGGGTGCGGGGTTCCTCTTAATATCCATACAAGACCCAAAAGGCCTGGTAATGGACTGGGGGGTACCCATGCCGTTTGTCTCACTGATTTTCATCCATATTGCCAGGACCAGACATTACATCAAACCCGCAAGCAGTTTTAAATGAGATTTTTTCCTTTAAAAATTACATTTGGTGCAGGGACTGTTCTAAACACGGGAAACACGCGCCGCTTTACAGACATACTATAGACACCCCCCAGGTACGATATTTAAAGGAATATTTCACTTTTTTTTTTTACTTTAAGCATCATTAACCTCCCTGGCGGTATGATTATTTCGGATTTTAGGTGCTGAAAGCGGTACAATTATTTTGCATGGAAATTTGGCGTTTTATATTGTAGGTCTGTAATTCTTAACAATAACACACTTAAATCTGTCCAAACAAGAGTCTAGTAGATATCCCGGGTATGATAAAGTTTGAAACACAAAAATAATTTAAATTATAATATAATTTAAAAAAAATAATAATTAAAAAAAATAAAAATAAATAGTAATAAAATAAATATTCCCACGATTCACTATCGCTCAATTCTGCAAGTGTTCTAATTTACTATCACTGTTTTCTAGCTGGTCTAAAGCCATTTTTGACGTAAAGGGACAATTTTTGGTTGCTATGGACAATCTCCAGTTTCCAGGCAGAAAGAACAGTATATGCAATATAAAACTGCATGCAGGGCATGGGCCAAAGCACTGGGGACAAAGGGGATGTGAAATCATTTCATACAGTACTGTAATCTGTAAGATTACAGTACTGTATGTGTTATGATTTTTACATTTTTTTAATTTGCCGCCAGGCTCCGCCCCCGTGTGTCGCGACACTCGCAGGGAACGGAGCCTGGCAAGGAGAGGCTTCGGAGGAGGACACAGCCCGCGGACACTGCGGGGGACATCACAGGATCCCGGGGACAAGGTAAGTAAAGCCACACCAGGATCCTGCGATGCAATCCCGAGTGTGGCTCGGGGTTACCGCTAATGGTGCTGAAATGTAACCCCGAGCCACACTCGGGAAAACCGCCAGAGAGGTTTAAATCACTGCTCCCGAAAAAACGTCCGTTTTTAAAAGTTTTTTTTGTGGGGCGCATGCGCGGCGCAGAGGAAGATGGACGCCTGATACAGTAGCTCCGCTACACCCGGGACTCTATAGGCTTCCTGAGGGCCATAAACAGCTCAAATTTCATTATTTTTTGCACCCCTCAAGCCACATATGCTTGGTGCATGCCGTCGAAGCGAAGGAAATCTCGGGGCTCCTCTCAGAATACCTTAACCCACTATCTCCTCCGCACGCGGGAACGCTACAGCATGGCCCAAGATGGCGCCGCGGGAAGAGGGAACTCTCCGGCTCCATCCACTCCGCCGCAGCCGGACCTCTCTCCTAACAAACACAGCTCAAGTGAGTACCACCCCACCCTTTCTAAGGCGGACTTGGACAGTAGTCTGGAAGCCATGTACACAAAATTGGCAACCAAATTCCAAACGGAACTGCATAAAACCTCCCATTCTCTGTCCCAAGAGATAGCGGCCCTGGGCTCACGTACTGAGCTGCTCGAAACTAAACACGATGAGCTAGCCCTGGCTTATAATGACCTCAGTCGTGACCACGAATCTCTATCTCTGGCCCTCAATACAATACAAGCCCAAGTCGAAGATCTCGACAATAGAAATAGACGCAATAACCTGAGGCTCAGAGGCATCCCTGAATCTGAGACAGAACTAATCCCAACGGTGATCTGTTTATTCAAGTCACTTCTCCCTGACCACGAATCTGCAGCCTTCAAGTGTGATCGCATCCATAGGGCTCTCTGCCCTAAACCACCTGATGACAAGCCCCCCAGGGATGTGATCCTCTGTATGAAGGACTTCCTCACCAAAGAAGAAATCCTGAGGGCTGCTCGTAACAATCAACGCATCACTCTGGATAATCACACTATTCAGATTTACCCAGATATTTCCCCAGCAACTCTAGACAGACGCAGAGGCCTGAAGGAGATCACTACAGTGCTACAGTCTGCACACATTCGATACAGATGGGGATTCCCGTTCAAACTACTGATCCCCATAATGGTACCACGTTTGCCGCTTCCTCTCTTCGTGAGGGCCAAGAAATCCTGGTGAAGCTCGACCTCCTGGATGCTGCTGCGTTACGTCGCCTTCCATCAACACCCCGTCCGGCTCCCATCTGGCAAACCCCTCCGCCCAGGAGAGACAGAAGGAGGATTCGTTATGAAGCCAGAGAGGGCCTCGCAGAACAACTACGCTAGAAGTTCCCGTGAGATGCTCAGCACCACAATTACTCCTTTCCTTAGGATGGTGGCCGTCCCTCGGTGCCGCAATATGTTCTCCCCACCCAGCAAAGTAACTCTTTTTTCTTTTTTTTTATCCTTGTGCCTTGGGCACTGTAAGTCCCGTTGACTACACACTCTACAACCCCACTTAGGGGAGCTGCAGTCCTGCTGGGTACGAGACCTAGTTGTCTCGCTTGTGAATTATTTGTTTTTTTATCAGGTAAAAAGGTTTTTTTTATAACCTTCACTGATCCGGTTTGAATGTTTGACTTTATGTCCTTTTCTAGTAGCCTGAATCTGGGCCTTTTTTCCTTTCTGATTTTCTATTTTTTTCTTAAATTTTTCCTTTTTCGTTTTTTTGGTCAGTCAATTCAATACCTAATGCATGGACTCTCTGTAAATATTGCTAAGGATCCTTATGCATTTAAGATTCACATCCGTATATGCTATAGTTGCATTTTATTGAATATTGTAATGGCGGTACCCCTGCTTGACTTCTTATACCTTAACTTACAAGCTCAGCTTACCCTCTGTGTAAGCTTTACTACAAACTCTCTCAGCTGTGATAGTTCGACTATGATAAATCATGGTTATCACATGTATTTCCCATAATGTGAAGGGATTCAATTCCCCGATCAAAAGACGCAAAGCCTTTGATCAATATAATCATCTTGGCGCTAAGATTCTCCTAATTCAGGAGACTCATTTCTCACATACCTCACACCCAAAATTCCTTCACAGGAATTTTCCCCAAGCATTTTATTCACTTCATTCAACCAAAAGCAGGGGTGCCGCCATATTATTACATACCTCCTTACCAATGGAGGTAAAGCATTGCCATAAAGACAAGGATAGCAGGTTCGTCATTATTAAAGGGTTAATCCACAACAAGGAAATAACTATAGCTAGTGTTTACGCCCCTAATGACGCGCCTGCATCCTTTTTCAAATCCTTCTTTGACAAGTTGGTTTCTTTGAACTCACCTCATATGATAATAGGAGGTGACTTCAACTTAGTTGCTAACCCAACACTGGATAGATCCTCCTCCACGATCTCGTCTAAAGCCTTCCCGAGGTCTCTTTCACAAGGTCTGGTTGACCACCAGCTAATAGATACCTGGAGAACGCATAACATGGGACTAAAAGAATACACCTTCTGCTCGCATCCACATAATAGTTATGCTAGGTTGGACTATATTTATACTACCCCCATCATTTTAGCCAACTCATCGAATGCCACGATCCAACCTTGTGTCTGGTCAGATCATCATGTCACCTCTTTCACTACACAATTTATAGGCCTCGCTCCCACCCCACACACCTGGAGATTGAACGAAGCTTTGCTCTCGGATTTAGTGGCTGAATCCGAGACAGCTAAGTCCATTGAGGAGTACTTTTCCTTTAATGATCTCCCAGAAACCCCACCTGCTATAATATGGTCTGCCCACAAGGCAGTTATAAGGGGAAAACTTATCAGCATTGCCTCTTCCCATAATAAGATGCATAGACAAAAAATCCTTGACCTCACGACAGAATTGAACCGTTTATATAAAAACACCGCTTTGTTATGCTTGGAATCCACCAGGAAAACCATAGACCAAAAGAGTCTAGAATTAAACTCTCTCCTATCCTCCAAGACTGAGAAAGACTTTAGATGGTCCAAAGCCAAATTTCTGTTGCATAATAATTCCACTACAACTCTTTTCGCTAGGAAACTTAACCAGGCCTCCCGCCCCACACATGTATACAAACTGACCTCTACAGCGGGTCTTTCCACCTCTCATCCTAAGGAAGTGCTTCACATTTTCGAACGCTTCTACTCCTCCCTCTTAGCGCTAGTTCAAACCCCTCCCACTAGTACCGAAGATACTTGGTTTCAAAATGTCTCTATACCTTCCCTCTCCCCTTCACACACAGAGAAACTTAACGCCCCCATTACTACTTCAGAAGTGCTTAGAGTAATTAAATCCCTTAAGGTGGGCTCTGCCCCCGGCCCCGATGGCTTTTCGGCTATATACTATAAAAAATTCGCCACACTTCTAACCCCCAGCTTAGTACAGTTATTTAACTGGGTCCTACAAGGGGGTAGTTTCACAGATGAGATGTTATTGGCAAACATGTCCTTGATCCCCAAACCCAATAAAAATCACTTACTTCCCCAAAATTATAGACCAATTTCGGTCATGAATAATGACTTAAAGATTTTTAGTAGAATTCTAGCGGACAGGTTGGCCTCTATTATTTCCTCCCTTAGCTCCCCCTTCCAATCAGGATTTATACCCCATAGATTTATAACTGATAACATCAGGTTAGCTTCCAACATAATTCAAGATGCAAACCAGACCTCCAGGAGACTCTTCATGCTCAGCCTTGACATACATAAGGCGTTTGATAGCGTCTCCTGGAACTACCTTTCCATCCTTCTGCAGCGTATGGGCTTCTGCAATGAATTTTTGCACGGGTTCCATGCCCTTTATATCAATCCCAAAACTCGCATTAAGATTCCGGGCTGTTACTCTGAATTTTTTTCAGTTGGTCGGGGCACTAGACAGGGGTGTCCACTTTCCCCCCTGATTTTCGCCCTTGCCCTGGAACTCCTAGCCATTGCCATACTCACCAACCAAGATATTTCAGGGTATTCAAAAGGTGCCTCTACATACAAATTTTGCATGTACGCAGATGATGTCCTCATGTTCTTGACCAACCCCCTCATCTCCCTCCCTAATCTCCTTCAGACCCTATCAGATTTTGCTGGAGTCTCTGGCCTTAAGATCAATGTCACAAAATCGGTAGCCCTACCGGTGGGATTTTCTCCAATGGAACTCCAACACCTTAAAGACACCTTTCACTTTATGTGGGCAGATACCCACCTATCCTATCTGGGCATCTGTTTGACGGGAGAGTTCGGCAAACTTTTTGAATTTAACTATACACCTATGATTTCCAAACTGAAAAAGACTCTGAAAATGTGGTCCCAACTTCACATCTCCTTTATGGGTAGAATTACGGCCCTCAAAATGGTGATCCTCCCCAGGTTACTCTATCTCTTTAGATCCCTCCCAATTAGAGTTTCCAAATCATATCTGCTGAACCTTCAGGCACAACTTAATAAATTTATTTGGCAGGACAAACCCTCCAGATTTGCTAGGGACACCCTTTACCGTTCTGCTAAAAGCGGGGGATTGGGGGTCCCTCAAATTTGGCTTTATTACCTGGCCAGCAGATATGCTCAACAAGCCCAATGGAATATCCGAAATTCCCGTGGGTCAAATTTGAACAAGACTCTATTTTCCCCCTATTTCTCCCTGGGATAATGTGGTCCTCTTTCCCCTCCCTGCCAGATATTTCCTCCAAGAATTTGGTAGTGTCTCTGGGGCTAAAACTTTGGAACTCCTACAAATATAGGTTCAGCCTCTCTACCCAATCCCCTCAGGGAGCCTCCTTTCTCGGTGACCCTAGATTCCCTTCAGCTTACTATCACCCAGAGTCATTCCAAGAATGGACACAACACAACTTAATCACTCTGGGCGATTTCCAGGTTAACTCCAAATTCACCACATTCTCGTTATTAAAAACCAGATTTAATATTCCAGAGGAATTTTTTCGCTTCCTTCAAATATGTCACTTTTTTCAACAACACTACCCCACCCCCTCAGAGGCTGACACGTCCCTATATGAGGATCTATGCCATGAGGCCCCCCGACAGCGGGGTCTCATCTCACTGATCTATAAACTTTTGGAGGCAGCTGTAGATGTCCCGACCCTGAAATATAGGTCTCAATGGGACCAAGAGCTAAACCTAGATCAGGACTCTTTGGATTGGGAGAGAGGTTGGTTAAATATACGCAAATGTACCAAATCCCTAGCCGTTAGGGAGACAGCTATAAAACTCACGACAAGATGGTACTATACCCCATCCTGTATTCACAAAATATACCCACAAACTTCCCCTAGATGTTTCAGGGGGTGTGCGCTTTTGGGTTCATACATGCACATTTTCTGGGACTGTGAAAAACTTCAACCTACTTGGAGAGAGGTCTTTAAACTGGTGGATAGACTGGTGGGTCACCCCATTAGTCTCACTCACCTCCACTGCATCTTTTTCCAAGATATCCCTGAAATTCCAAAACCTCTCCTGAGGTTAATTCACTCAATATGTATAGCTATGATCTGGTGCACAGCTCTTCACTGGAAGTCTGCTGCTGTTCCATTCGCGCAAATTATTGCACGTATTGATTGTATGATGATATCCGAGCAAATATTTCACACATTACATGACTCTACTCCTGCATACAATGCCAAATGGAACCCATGGTTCTTATTAAGGCTTCAGGATTGAACACTCCTGACCAAATTATTGTTTCTGGTATGTTTTTCCTTTTTTTCTTCTTTCTTTTTGTTTTTTTATGTATTACACACCCAACTCTTAGGGTATAACTTCTCCTTTGTGGTAATTTGTGTAGTTCAGGAGAATATTGAGTTTACTAAATGGTTCTTAATGTGATAGACCACTCTGTACTTTTTTCCTCATGATATATATTGTACCCTGAAAGTATTGAATATCCTCATTCAATGTTTGTGAACTCTTTCTTTTTCTTTAATAAAATCTTTTGAAAACGAAAAGTTTTTTTTGCATTGATACATGTCCCCTGGGGTAGGACCCGGGTCCCCAAACCCTTTTTAGGACATTACCATGCAAATTAGCCTTTAAAATGAGCACTTTTGATTTCAAACGTTCGAGTCCCATAGAAGTCAATGGGGTTCTAACGTTCGTGCAAACTTTCGGTCCGTTCGCAGGTTCTGGTGCGAACCGGGGGGTGTTCGGCTCATCCCTAGCCTGGATCTGAACCCACCGAGATGCTTACTGCCCACAGCTCTGTGTCCCACCGCTTACAGGGCTCTGGCGTCCTGGGCTTTTAAAAACAGCCACCTCGCGCCTGTGCACTGATGCGCCATGCACGCCGCACGTGCCTGGCCCTAGCAACTATGCTCCCTCCTTCCCCGGCGAATCCACCGTAAAAGCGCGCGCAAGTAGGACCAACATGGCGGCGACCGGGGGCGAGGGGGGAGAAAGGAGACAACCGGAGGACTACGTGGAACCCTCTAGACTTCATGGGATCCCCCTTTCAGATCATGTGGCAGAGCCTGCAGCGGAGGAGGTGAGCGGCTTCACATACCGGCTTCACTGAGCCTGTATACTGGAAGGCATGTAGTGGCGGAAAACAGGTAAGACATGCAAACTACTTATAGAAGATAATCCATAAGGTGTATAATTAGTATTGTCTTCACTTACCTTATCCCCGCAGCAGGACTGCTGAGAACAGACAGATCCAACCTTCACCCTTCACCCAGCAGGTAACGTTGTGCTAAACTTCAGGGTTCTAGGTTCCTGCTTACAGGATCTTCTTTCTCCTTCATCTTTAACGTGACCAACCACCTTACACACTGGCGAAAAAAACGAGGTACTGTCCATATGGGAGGGGTTATATAGCGGAGGAACTCGCCTTGTAATTAGGATTTGCCAGTGTCCAATCACCTGATGGTGACTATCTAACCCACTAAGTAATTGATAGAGCTTTGTGTCCTGTGATGTATGAACAAGAAAAAAAAATTTTGCTCCATGTTTCTTTTGTTCTCACTTACATTCCACTTGCAATAACCTAAATTATGCCGTGTACACACGGGCAGACTTTTCGACCAGACTGGTCCAATGGGACGAATCCGTCAGACAATCCGACCATGTGTTGGCCTCATTGGACCTGCAGCGGACTTTTTCAGTTTAAAATATGACGGACTTTAGATTTGGAACATGTTTCAAATCTTTCCGACGGACTTGAGTCCGGTCGAAAAATCCGCTCGCCTGTATGCTAGTCCGACGGACGAAAACTGATGCTAGGACAGCTATTGGATACTGGCTGTCAACTTCCTTATTTTAGTCTGGTCGTACGTCATCACGTACAAATCCGTCGGACTTTGGTGTGATCGTGTGTAGGCAAGTCCGTTCATTCGCAAGTCCATCGGAAGTCCGTCAAAAGTCCGTCGGAAAGACCGTCGGACCTTTGATGCCGAAAAGTCCGCCCGTACACGGCATTAATGACTTTTGGTATTAAAGGTATGTTCACATCAATTACCCAATTCAACCTAGGTTATTACAGATTAAACATAAATACTGAAATATATGAACAGAAGATCATCTGTGAAAATGGGTCATGCTTGTAGGTCATCAGATAAAGGTAATTTTCACTAAAAGCTGTAATAAGGTTATATGCAACATCAGCAAATTAATTACAACTGTTATATTAGCATTTTTAATAATTATATTTCAATGTTTCCAAATTACTCCTACTGTGGAACCATCTTGTATATATTGAAATGAGTCTGAAAAGGAGTCTAGGGAGATTTATTATCAGTGGCACTGCTCTAAAATAAAATAAAAGTTTAGGTAATATAGCCATTTTATTGCCACAAGTCTACCAAGAAATGAATGTTATGTGGTAAGAAGAACCTAGTGTTAGCAAGGACTTAATATGCATAAAAATTGGAGGATAATTAGCTTGAAAAAGTGATTTACATGATGGGGTAAGAGCTCCAAAACCTATATCCGATATACCTACCCCATAAGTCAGATTATTGCATACCCTTTTTTGTTCCATCCATTGGGCAATAACCTTTAATTGGGTTTCTTTAGTCACGAATATTAGCAAGAATGGAATGCATCTGAATGCATTCATCATACACTTTATGACACAATGCATGTTTTCAATAAAAAATGGGTATATTGGGATGTACCTCTCCCTTAAACCCCCAAATAAGGTATTAAATGTATCTCATGATATGATCTAATCACTGGTGTAGGTTTAACACGGATGTTCTACCCTATATATATAAAAATGTATGCTCACCCATACTTTAAGGTGTTTTATATATGTCTGCATTTATCTTATATGTCAAAGTCTTTTTTATATGTCAAATGCTTAAAGGCCCATCACATGTCTTGCTTTACCTTTAAAATGCATACCCTAGACTCTGTACCAACCTATATTATGTTACATTTTAGCATCAGTTTGAAATTTGACTGTACTTGAATATAACTTTCCTAATAAAATTGTTTGTAAACAAAAAAAATAAGTCTGAAAGAAGATGCACACATTACAAAAGAAAAAGCAGAGACTGGAACAAATAAATAATACTCTGGGGCAGGGATATGCTATTAGCGGACCTCCAGCTGTTGCAGAACTACAAGTCCCATGAGGCATAGCAAGACTCTGACAGCCACAATCATGACACCCAGAGGCAGAGGCATGATGGGACCTGTAGTTTTGCAGCAGCTGGAGGTCCGCTAATGGCTTATCCCTGCTCTAGGGTAAACTAGGCTTTCTAAAAATTATGATTTTTGCCATAAGCCAGGGTAGGTCTGTTTCCTATTCAAACACTGTTACTAAATATATTTGTCAAACATATATTGTATCTGAAACAATATTTATTTTATTGCAGGCAAGGTAATACTAACAGTAAAACCTAACTTCTGCCACCACACTTAAAATGGGGCCAAACATTCTGGAGCAGAAGAGAATTAGGTTGGGACAGGACCACCAAGTTTGTAGGGCATCACCTTTTTGACCACAGTGCCTAAAAAAAGCCTTCATTGTACAATAGAACAGCTTTTGCTATACTCGCAGGCACCTAATACCACCTAAAAATAACTTTATTAGTGGATTTATGATCATGTTGAAAGAGTATTTAGCCATCTGACACCAGATATTATCCCAATCCTCCAGTGCTATGGGGTTATTCAAGTCCTGCTCTCAGCTCTTAGCATAAGCATACAAAAGAGGGGAGTGAAGAAAGTAAGTGTTCATAAGAGAATATAGGAGAGATATGCATTTGGGGGACCCCAGTAAATAAAATAAAATATGCTCAAAGATAGATATTATGTAAGGGATTTCCAAGTTTCTGGCAAGCATATAGAGATTTAGGGGGTTATTTACTAAAGTGCACTGAAAGTGCACTTGGAAGTGCAGTCGCTGTAGATCCGAGTGGGACATGCAAGGAAGATAAAAAACAGCATTTTAGCTTGCACATGATTGGATGATAAAATTAGCAGAGCTTCCCCTCATTTCAGATCTACCCCTCATATTTACAGAGATTGCACTTCCAAGTGCACTTTCAGTAGTGCAAAGTGGATTTGCCTTTTGTAAATAACCCCCTTAGTGTCTTATCTAAAAGAATCTGTAATATTCTGTCTGAGGGTCTGTAGAGGCTTTATTAAGAAATGACCATTTAGGAAAGTGGTGTGAAGTATAGGGATCTTGAGAAGAAATAAAAGGTCCACCAGGCTGGAGGTCAGATATTTGTTTACTGGAGTAGAGAGTCAATTCCTA
The DNA here is from genome assembly GCA_037952925.1 of Lithobates clamitans. Classification (NCBI taxonomy): domain Eukaryota; kingdom Metazoa; phylum Chordata; class Amphibia; order Anura; family Ranidae; genus Lithobates; species Lithobates clamitans. Next base: position 2,771,594 of record JBBGZY010000135.1, read on the forward strand.
AAGCTTTAGGCTATGAAACACCAGGGGGCCTAATGTGGTCATACAGTAAAGGAATTATTGAAATTTTGTCACAATGAAGGAGGTCCAGGAAGACCTAGTGGAGGTATCCCCTGTAGGAGTGAATCTGTGCAGCTTTTTTACTATGCTTCTATGTTAGGGGTGCTGAGACCCCCTTGCATCATTCTGTGCATGTATAGAGTGGAGCATGGCATTTTGGGTAATTTTGTTCCTGAATTAAAGAGGAGATCCTTTTATGAAGCAGGTGTAGGCAATGGGGAAGAACCTGTACTGGTAAAATTCTACAATATCCAGGACAAGGAAGGGAAGCTCCTGGTTTGCAGGAGAGTGGACAGGGATCCTAACACGGGGGAGTATTGAGGGATAAGTTTGATCCTCAGATAATCCAGGGTGCTAATCATCCAGCAGCAGTGAAATTGAGAACGGATGTAGGTTACATCATTAGAGGTGGTCAAGTTGTCGTCATCTGTGAAAAGGTTTATTTTGTAACAGTGACTAGAATTGTTCACACCCGAAATGTCCTGGTTTTCACCAATTGCAACTGCCAACCGCTATGACAAAATTAAACAATAATAGTAACAGGGACAACCCTGCCTGGTACCTTGGTGTCTTAAAAATAGTTGTGAGTGGGATCCAGCACATTAGACTGTTGCTGAGGGATTAAAATACAAGTCAAAGACCCATGATAGGATGGATTCCCCAAAGCCCCATTGCTGTAGTATGCATTTCAGAGATCTCAGGACAGAGAATCAAATGCCTTGTGAATGTCAACTAAAAAAGGAACTGGGAATTTTATGCTGGTGTGCTAATGGGGAGAGAGAGGTGTTGCAAGAATTGGTTTGCTTTTTTTGCAGGGTTTGCCATATAAAAAGGTTAGAAAGTCTGTGATGATGGAAACTATTTTGGATGAGTCTGAGGTAAGGTAGTTGGCCTTATTACATAATTATATAGGGGCAAAGGGCTTCATGGTGGATTTTAGTTTATTGGCTAACATGGGACCAGTTGAAGCAAGAGTAATAATTGTATTTGGATCATCTAATGGCTTTTTCAGCCTTCACAGTAAGCAGAAGATCCAACTCTGTATTGTATATACTATATCTAAGTCCGTTTATTATCTAATGTGGGTTGAGATTTCTACTCATTCTCTTTCTAGGCTATGAGGGGTGCTGCAATGCTCAAATTCCACATTAATGTAAGGCTTTTTGGTGTGACGCTAATTGTATAAAGTTTCAGCTATTGGTGACCTTGTGAGTTTCCCAAAACATAAAAGAGACTTATTAAAGAGTGACTTCACTTTTGTTGAGAAAAAAACATTCCCCTCTGGGTGATCTATGTACATTGCAGGGATGTTAACAAACTTTGTTGCAGAGTCCTACCTTTTGTTATTCTGAAGAAATCACTGTGTGTTTGTCTGTGTCCATGTGGTAAGTGAATCTAATGGGAGTGGTTTCATAATTATCAACCAGATGCTGCACCTGCAGGGCTCTAATGAGAAAATATGCAGGGTATGCATTCCTTTAAACGTGATTTGCTATTGGGAGTATCTCTCCAACAATGAAATTTTTGTTGCAGGGGATGCCTGATATCTGACTTGTACTGTAATCTTGACTCAGTATAGATTTCTGAGAAAATCAATGAGCCAATCACACAAGCAGGAAATTATGTTTCTGGGGTGTGTTCTGTACACATTCTGCATGGCACTTTACAGAAAATTACAGCACTGCAGATTGAAAAGGAAAGGTAATTTTTAATAACATTCAATTACAATATGACTTGAGTCGCAAACGTATATGCTATATATTTTTTTTTTATTTGTTATTTTTTTCCCATGAAAGTGGAGTTACGCTTTTAGTCTCCCATACAAATGTAGGCTTGTCTGCAATGTAATAGGAGGGCATTATGATCTGGCCATGGTGTGGTTTGGATGTCAGATACCAGGGATAATAGTTAAAGTGTCAAGAAGATACTGTATGATCAAATCTGCAAAAGATTTAGAGTTGAAGTAATAGGTGAAGACTTTGGGTCAGGGAAGTAATTCTTGACAGATGCTAACAAGGTCAAGAGTCTGAAGGAGAGTGAGCATTTGGGATTATTGGAAAGTGTCATGGGTAGGGGTGGAGGCAAGTTGATGTTGTTGATGAAGAACTGAATCAAGAGCCAAAATTGACTCCCCTATCTACTACAGTGTCCCTTTCATGCTTTGGGAAATTACTTTTAAAAGATGGGGGGAAAAGCTGATCTAAAATCCACTGTAGTTGGGGCATAATATGACTAGTGTCACTTTATTATCAAATAGTTAGGTTTGGAAGAAGGATATATCTGTCTGTGGGGTCAGGTATTTCCAGGGTGCATATAAAGGGAAAATTACAGTGAAATATGATGAGGATTCTTTGGACTATGTGTTATGTATCTGGTCAGAGGCCAATCTAACAAGAGGGCTTGCTAAGCAGCAAGCACCCTGGGAGGTGCTGGAAGTTGCTTGCAGTAAAGACCACAAGTTAGCTGTCAGCTGGACTTTCAGGACTGACGGCAACTATCGGAACAAAGGTAGCGCCCATGAGCAAGGTGACACAAGATGCAAGGTTAGGCTGACAGGATCAGATTGCAGAAGCATAGTCAGGATGGTAGCTGAGGTCACTCATGGGAAGTTAAGCCAGGGATGAGACAGAAGCATGGTCAAGTGCAGAGCTAAGGTCATACACAGGACTCCAGAGGAGCAGGCAGGAGAGTAGTCCAAGGATCAAACCACAGTCATACACGGTTGGACAAAGAGTCCTTAGTTCAAGCCTGGGGTCAAAACCTGGAATCAGACAGCAAGAAGGTCCAGAGGCAAGCAGGGTCAGTAATGGGTAGTCCATAGAATACAGGTTACACAGGAGCAAGGAGCACAGGAAGCTGAAGGTCATCCAGCAATCTCTGAGTGCAGCTACTGATGTTATATAGGGTGTTTGGAGCCAATTCCGGCAGCAGATGTGCATGTACTATCACACACACGGACACGCACACAAATGCACCTGCGTGCATTTCTGTGCAAACGAGATTGACCATGTGCAGTATTGGCAATTACACTAGGTCTTTTTCTCAGGACATGCATATCTTTCTTCTGCCACCTCCTTCTTAGCACATGTTCACTTTTGTTCCAGATGGCACCCTGACACATTGCATGTTCACTACATAGAAGGTTGGATAGTGTTTGGAAAAAGAAGTGAAGAAAAATCTGGCAGTGGTAGTTGTGAGATCCAATATGACATCAGAATAAGATAGGGGACAGTGTGTTTGCACTATATGGGCAGGTCAGTGGAATACAGGTAAAGGCAGAAATGTAATGGAGCCTAGGAAGACTGCTTCACTCAAAAATGCAAAATTGTCAAAACAATTCAAGCATAAAAACACATTTAGAAACCTGCTAGATTTCTCCAGATCATTAATGTGAACAGAACCATACACTCCCAGTTTATTACTCAATTTTGGACAACACTCACCTTCTGTTAATGACCTATACTAATACATGTCTGATAGGTCACATATGCTCAGGCTCCATAGGGCTCATAACCATATCAGCTGAGAACAAGCTCCAGGACATTTTACAATGTACATCCACACTATGAGGGAAAGAAGAACAGAATCTAACATAGCATAAATTCCCACTTGTGTGTTTATCAATTTTTATATTCAATACGAGACAGATTTTTTACTGTCTAGATAATAAATACATATATATTTTTATTCTTGACTAATTTTCTGGCCATACGATACGTGCTTCATTTATAGTCCCAACTATATTTTTATACTAGATCAGTAATAGTTCCTATGATGCCGCACAACCTGAGATTGCCTATTTGTGAGCAGTTTTCAAAATATTCACGACACAGGAAGGCCTGATAAAGATCACTTCTGAGGCTCTCAATGGCCTGTTTGTAGCTGTCTATGACAATGATGGCATCATTCATTTTGCCCTCTAGGGCATCTGTACAGTTGCCAAGCTCCATGATTTTCCACGTAAGATGGGGGTAAGTTTGTTTGTGCCCACTTCCAGTTTTTTCTGTAGCATGGTTTTAAACTAAGCAAGCAGAGAATTTTGTGGAAATGGTAAGTGCAGCTGTGCTCAAGAGTTCTAGGTTTGGCAGGCAGGCAGAGGAAACATAGTATGTCAGGCTGGTGTACCTAATACTTTTGGCTGGATCTGTGTGCCAGACATTGAAGTTTCATACCACCGGCCCATAATGAGCTGGACTGCTTGCAGTATACTATAATTATATCAGAGAAGATACAGCTGATTTATTTTATCTCTTCTTTTCTTATTTAATTATACCCACAATTAAAGGTGCAAACGCTGTTGGCCTGTTTGGACTCACACTGCATATGGCAAAGTTTATTTCACCACCCTGATTAGCAATATTACATTTCTGCTATAATTTTTTATCAGTGAGAGGACCCTTTGAAACATACAATTCGTGAATGTCCATGATCTTTTTTTACCTTTGAGGAACAACTTAATGTAGTATACTGGACAATGGTGTTAGAAATTTGGAAATAAGTGACTAGTCCTCTGGCAGTCCTATATAATTATTTCATTATTTTTTGATACTATAGCATACAATAATTAGTGTCATACTGTGCTTTTGGAGGGAGGTGCTCTTATGTGCACATTGTATTATACATACCCTTTGATGTATGACATTATGGTGCATGTATGTTTTTAACTGTGCTGGCTTTCCTTTGGCTTATATTTTCTCATGTTCCATTCCCTGGATGATTGGGAACACAGAGCAATAGCACTGTCAAAGCTCTCTCTGGGAGATGCAGGGTAGGATTTTAATGGAGATTTGTTATGGTATCTTTTATTTTTTGTACAATAAATTGTCTTAAAATGGATACATGCCTATTGAAGAATTGATTTGTTGACAAATATTTGTTTTTAATATTTTAACACACTATTATAGAAAGCTGCCCATTTTAGTCCAAATAGTGGCGTTAAAGTTTTGGTTTCTTGTTATAAAGTCACCATAGACTGATGAGGGGTTTCCAGGTCTAAGTGGTGGTTGTATCTTTTCAAGATCTTTGATCATAGACTTGTACAATGTGAACAATATTTGGCTATTACTCATAGCAAGCAACCAAATAACCATCAGTTGCTTCTCACTGTGAGCATTAACAGCTGTAGCTAGTCAAAAAGAGGCCAGCTCACTTCCTGGCTGAAGAAGGTCTAGCAGTGGCGGCTGGTGGTAATTTTCTTTGGGGGGGGGCAGCAAACAGTACCTCCACCTCTCCGTCGGTCTGTCGGCGGGACTGGTACACTTACCCCATCTATGCAATGCTTCTCCCGGGCTTTCGCAGCGGCGGCTCTCCCATTCTTTTGCTCTCCACGGGGTGATGACTCTGGCTTCGATTTCCTCCCTCCTTCTTGGCGGCCAATTGGGAGTCTTGTCTTTTCGGCCAATCAGAAAACGGGTCTCATACCCGCTTCTGATTGGCAGAATTGAGGATCAGTGTTACAAAAGCGAATGTTCATTTGCTGTTGTAACACCTGGGTGGGCTCATGGTGCAATGCTCTGCGCCACGATCCCACATATTTTGAAGCCTATTAGAGCCTATGGCTCTAATCAGGTGCTCAAAAAAACACCCCTATCGCTGTAATTCAGGTGCCGGGTGTCCTGAAAGGGGCCGGACGCCTGAATAGGGGGTGGCAGCAGCAGCCGTGGATAGATCTATGTTATGCATGAATCTATCTATTAGTCATCTAGGGGGTGGCATAGAGAGAGGGGACAGCACCCGGGCGCCCCTAATAACTGGGCCTCCAGCTGAGGTCTAGCATAATTTTCCTCTTCTGCTGTCCCTGATCTGCCTCTTTCATTCAATGGATTTCAGTTATGAAGGCTTAGAAGCACATGTAGGAATTACCTAGTGTGATCTTCATACAAATGCAGCTTGCCTAAGAACAGCCACTCCTCCAAACTAATATCCACCCATGAAGACATTTTAATATTTGCACAAGAGCCAGCCATTGCTTGCATTAGGGCCGATGGCTCTTAAAAGGTGTACTAAAACAGGGTGTTGTGATGTTTTCTCAAAGCTATGTACAGCAACCTGGCACCCCCCCTCCCACCATTCATGATCTGCCTGCATTGCGTAGAGAAGCACAGAGACCCAGTGATGATATCTCTGGGTCTTAAATAGGGTATGTAATGATAACAATGTAATGATAACAATGGATAATGTAACCTTAACAATTAATTTATTTTGTTTGGTCCCTTTTGTTCTATTAAATATACAATTAAATGTGTTTTATTATATCTCTTTGGTATGTTGAATAACAATGATCTTGCCAGAAATCTCATGAGCTGGTGACTTCCTGTGCTCTCTTTCTGTGCTGACTGTTATCAATTACATTGCTCTCTAAGGACTACAGATCCATATCCCTTTACATTATGAATAATAGGAAAGGGGTGAGGCTCCATAGCCTATCCTGTTTCTGTTGTCCCGATACAGTGGGGTCGGGGTGAGTGATAGGTCCCCTTGCTTCCATTTGTTAAGGGAAGTGATGCGATTTCTCTCCAGTGGGACACAGAATACAACCAATTATTTTTGTTTGCATCAGAAAGTGAAGGATTAGAACCTGTGCCAGGTCATTGTTACTGTCTGTGTCTACCAATCCCTATGACAACCGAAACCACCAACACAATGGCTGCAAATCATTAGCGGGGATCCGAGCTGCCAGTGACAGCCAGGATTGATATCTACCAGCTGCACTAAGTGTCAGCTGATAACGTTCAAAGTAGAAAATGTTTGTAACTATATCTCCAGCATGGGGCACATTTATAAACAAATGGTGGGCAGGAAGGGGTTAAACCTTAGAAAAAGAGGGGGAGTGTGGGACTTTATATGAGGCACAGATACGTGCCTCCTTCCTATATTTGGATGCATAAAGAAGATGGTGGGACTTTAAGATGAAGCGGTTGAAATGCGGAGGTGATGGTATATATATATATATATATATATATATATATATATATATATATATATATATATATATAAAGTTTTATTTGTATCAAAATATTTAATTTCGTATATTACATATATGCACAAGATATGAACACGGTATTACAAAGGTATAGAACACATAAATAAATAAAATAAATTCAAGGAAATCAAGTAGATGGTATGTGACAGCAAAACGGCCTAAACAAGCCAAACACAGCATGCCCGGCACCTTTGTAGATAATCACATGATAGGAATCTAAGATAGCTGGGTTCATATTGGTAACATCATGGGCCATAGTATATGTGTCTGTAGCATCATGTAGCTCTACGCGTTTCGTGGATTCGTTTCCACTCGTCAGGAGCAGATGCGACAGATTCCTGTAAATATGATAAATAGGGTAAACCACACTCTGTTTGATGGTGAAAAATATTAAAATTAAAATTAAAAGATTTAACCCAGTACACTCACCAACCACGGTAGTAAGTGCAGTAGGGGGCAAGCGAGACACGGCGAATCGGGAGCATAAGCCACATCACGGGAGCTGAGGTGGTGTAGTAATACACAACTAGCTTGGGGAGATGTTGGGGTGCCTGTGAGGGTCTCCATGTGCAAAGGTACTGGCATGTGATTCTGAAATTGAAGATATCTAGGAACAAATAAAAAATTGTAATGTGAAATGAAAAGTGTATGGAATTAAGTAATGAAAGTGTGAGGAAACAATTATAATGTGTGTGGGGTAGAGTGGTGAATTGGGTGATGTGTATATATACACCCAATATGTCTGCATGTGTTGGTAGTTAAGGGGTTAAACCTTTTTCTTAAAAGAAAAAAAAACGTGTTACTGTAACAGCTATACAAGTGTTAGCATGAGTTAGGCTTTAGTTTGTTTGTTACTTATTTAACTCCCTCCCTTCCGCTGTAAGTAAAATGATGGTGGGCTGGATCCCCTCACATTCTGGGGCAACGTCATATTACATTGCCCCAGTGACAATGCTCTCATGCGTTGCAGCGTGGCGATCACGGTCGCACCATGTCCTTAGGACACGGCACAACCCACGATCTGGGTAAAGAGCCGATGACTCTTTAACCATGTGATTGGCTGTGTCCAATCACAGTCCATCACATGTAAACACAGAAGTGCTGTTTTTCGACTCTCCTCGCCTCACACTGACAGAGTCTGGGGCGAGGATCTCCTTACAGCAGAGACTGTACAGGTAATCGGGGCACTGATCATCAGTGTCCTGATTATCAATGTAGCCAGAGCAGTGCCCATCAGTGACACCAATTAATGCCCATCAGTGACACCAATCAGTGCCCATCAGTGACACCAATTAATGCCCATCAGTGATGCCAATCAGTGATGCCTATCAGTGCCTGCTTATCAGTGCTGCCTATCAGTGCTCATCAGTGCCGCATATCAGTGCCACATATCAGTGCCCCTCAGTGTGGTATATTAGTGCCTCCCCAACAGTGCCACCTAATCAGTGCTGCCTCATCAGTGCCCATAAGTGCCGCCTCATCAGTGCTCATCAGTGCAGCTTATCAGTGGTCATCAGTGCCACTTCATCAGCACCCATCAGTGAAGGAGGAAAATTACTTATTTACAAAATTTACTGACAGAAAGAAAAACTTTTATTTTTTTCAAAATGTTCTATCTTTTTTTGCTTTTTTAAGCAAATAATAAAAAACCCAGCAGTGATTAAATACCATCAAAGAAAGCTCTATTTATGGGAAGAAAATAATAAAAAATGTAATTTGGGTACAGTGTTGCATGCACCTCACACTCATTTAGCTGTATTTTTCTCATACTTTGTAAAGCAGGATTTACTGACCTAAGTCCACCATCTGGATTCCATGTCAGTGCCATTTCTAAATGTGTGAAGTCACAGGTGGCTCCCACAGCCAAGTTGGCAGCATTCGGGATCCAAAGACTAGTAAATAACTGGCTCGAGTTAAGGCAGAGCTGGACTCCTAGACTACTGGACTGGTGTCTGTTTCTTATGCCGTGTACACACGGGCAGACTTTTCGACCGGACTGGTCCGACGGAACAAATCCGTCAGACAATCTGACCATGTGTGGGCTTCATCAGACCTTCAGCAGACTTTTTCTGTCTAAAATCAGACGTGTTTCAAATCTTTCTGACGGACTCGAGTCTGGTCGAAAAATCCGTTCGTCTGTATGCTAGTCCGATGGACAAAAAAGGATGCAAGGGCAGCTACAGTACCTGACCGCGAGATTGTGTTTCCAGCGCGATACCATCGCGCTGGTTCTCGGCGACAGGGTACTGTGAATGTCGCGCTGGCTCACTCATCGGGAAAGGAAACCTTTGTTTTCCTCCCGCGATGAGTGACAGGCAGCGCTGACAGCTGTCTGGTATGAATCCTGAGGCGGGAACATCGCGCCAAATTTTCAATGAAAAAACTGGCGTGGGTTCCCAGCCTCGGGGGCATACCAGGCCCTTAGGTCTGGCATGGATTGTAAGGGGAACCCCCTATGCCGAAAAATCTCCCCCCCCCCGCCCTGCGGCCCCCCCCACCCCAAAGCACCTTGTCCCCATGTTGATGAGGACAAAGGCCTCTTCCCGACAACCCTGGCCGTTGGTTGTCGGGGTCTGCGGGCGGGGGGCTTATCGGAATCTGGGAGCCCCCCTTAATAAGGGGGCCCCCAGATCCCGGCCCCCCACCCTGTGTGAATGAGTTTGGGGTACATGGTACCCCTACCCATTCACCTAGGCAAAAGTGTCAATATAAAAAAAACACACTACACAGGTTTTAAGAATAATTTATTAGTCAGCTCCGGGGTCTTCTTCCGACTTCGGGGGGTCTCCTTCCGACTTCTCCCGGTGTTCGGCCTCTTCTCCCGGGCCCCGCCGCTATCTTCTTCCAGCTCTATTGCCAGCGAGGGGCCCGGTCTGCTGCCGCTGTCTCGCCGCGGCTGTCCCGGTGTTCGGCCTCTTCTCCCGGTGTTCGGCCTCTTCTCCCGGGCCCCGCCGCTATCTTCTTCCAGCTCTATTGCCAGCGAGGGGCCCGGTCTGCTGCCGCTGTCTCGCCGCCGCTGTCTCTTCTTCTCTTCTTCTCTTCTTCCCCGATGTTGACACGACGCTCTCTCCGGCTCGAATGCTGTGTGCGAGCTGCGGAGCCATTTATATAGGCGGTAACCCCACCCCCTTACGACGTCATGGTCCCAGCATGCGCAGGGACTCTGGCGTCATAAGGGGGCGTGGCCCCAGAGTCCCTGCGCATGCTGGGACCATGACGTCGTAAGGGGGTGGGGTTACCGCCTATATAAATGGCTCCGCAGCTCGCACACAGCATTCGAGCCGGAGAGAGCGTCGTGTCAACATCGGGGAAGAAGAGAAGAAGAGAAGAAGAGACAGCGGCGGCGAGACAGCGGCAGCAGACCGGGCCCCTCGCTGGCAATAGAGCTGGAAGAAGATAGCGGCGGGGCCCGGGAGAAGAGGCCGAACACCGGGAGAAGAGGCCGAACACCGGGACAGCCGCGGCGAGACAGCGGCAGCAGACCGGGCCCCTCGCTGGAAATAGAGCTGGAAGAAGATAGCGGCGGGGCCCGGGAGAAGAGGCCGAACACCGGGAGAAGTCGGAAGGAGACCCCCCGAAGTCGGAAGAAGACCCCGGAGCTGACTAATAAATTATTCTTAAAACCTGTGTAGTGTGTTTTTTTTATATTGACACTTTTGCCTAGGTGAATGGGTAGGGGTACCATGTACCCCAAACTCATTCACACAGGGTGGGGGGCCGGGATCTGGGGGCCCCCTTATTAAGGGGGGCTCCCGGATTCCGATAAGCCCCCCGCCCGCAGACCCCGACAACCAATGGCCAGGGTTGTCGGGAAGAGGCCCTTGTCCTCATCAACATGGGGACAAGGTGCTTTGGGGTGGGGGGGGCCGCAGGGCGCCCCCCCTCCCCCAAGGCACCCACCCCCCCATGTTGAGGGCATGCGGACTGGTACAGTTCAGGAGGGGGGGGGCGCTCGCCCGTCCCCACCCCCCTTCCTGGCCGGCCGGGCTGCGTGCTCGGATAAGGGTCTGGTATGGATTTGGGGGGGACCCCCACGCCGATTTTTTGGCATAGGGGGTTCCCCTTACAATCCATGCCAGACCTAAGGGCCTGGTATGCCCCCGAGGGGGGAACCCACGCCGGTTTTTTCATTGAAAATTTGGCGCGGTGTTCCCGCCTCAGGATTCATACCAGACAGCTGTCAGCACTGCCTGTCACTCATCGCGGGAGGAAAACAAAGGTTTCCTTTCCCGATGAGTGAGCCAGCGCGACATTCACAGTACCCTGTCGCCGAGAACCAGCGCGATGGTATCGCGCTGGAAACACAATCTCGCGGTCAGGTACTGTACCTCTGTTGGTGTATGGGTCACATTTTACGTCAATAAAGGTGTTGCATTGGAGTGCGGCTTTCCAATCTTCTTCTTTCTTCATTGACTATGTATGCCAAGCCAGCACCCTCCTTTGTAAATATTTTATTATATCTTTTTATGTGACAGCACTGAAAAAATTATACTTTGCTACAATGTAAAGTAGTGATTGTCCCCTCCACAAAAGTGAGTACGCCCCTAAGTAAAAATGTCCAAATTGGGCCCAATTAGCCATTTTCCCTCCCCGGTGTCATGTGACTCATTAGTGTTACAAGGTCTCAGGTGTGAATGGGGAGCAGATGTGTAAATTTCTTGTTATCGCTCTCACTCTCTAAAACTGGTCACTGGAAGTTCAACATGGCACTTAATGGCAAAGAACTCTCTGAGGATCTGAAAAAAAGAATTGTTGCTCTACTTAAAGATGGCCTAGGCTATAAGAAGATTGGCAAGACCCTGAAACTGAGCTGCAGCACGGTGGCCAAGACCATACAGCGGTTTAACAAGACAGGTTCCACTCAGAACAGTCCTCGCCAGTTGAAGTTGAGTGCACTTGCTCAGCGCCATATCCAGAGGTTGTCTTTGGGAAATGGATGTATGAGTGCTTCCAGCATTGCTGCAGAGGTTGAAGGGGTGGGGGGGTCAGTCTGTCAGTGCTCAGACCATATGCCGCACACTGCATCGAATTGGTCTGCATGGCTGTCCTCCCAGAAGGAAGCCTCTTCTAAAGATCATGCACAAGAAAGCCTGCAAACAGTTTGCTGAAGACAAGCAGACTAAGGACATGGATTACTGGAACCATATCCTGTGGTCTGATGAGACCAAGATTTTTGGTTCAGATGGTGTCAAGCGTGTGTCACAACAACCAGGTGAGGAGTACAAAGACAAGTGTGTCTTGCCTACAGTCAAGCATAGTGGTGGGAGTGTCATGGTCTGGGGCTGCATGAGTGCTGCTGGCACTGAGGAGCTACAGTTCATTGAGGGAACCATATATGCCAGCATGTACTGTGACATACTGAAGCAGAGCATGATCCCCTCTCTTAAGAGACTGGGCTGCAGGGCAGTATTCCAACATGATAACGACCCCAAACACACCTCCAAGATGACCACTGCCTTGCTAAAGAAACTGAGGGTAAAGGTAATGGACTGGCCAAGCATGTCTCCAGACCTAAACCCTATTAAGTATCTGTGGGGCATCCTCAAATGCAAGGTGGAGGAGCGCAAGGTCTCTAACATCCACCAGCTCCGTGATGTTGGCATGGAGGAGTGGAAGAGGACTCCAGTGGCAACCTGTGAAGTTCTGGTGAACTCCATGCCCTAGAGGGATAAGGCAGTGCTGGAAAATAATGGTGGCCACACAAAATATTGACACTTTGGGCCCAATTTGTACATTTTCACTTAGGGATGTACTCACTTTTGTTGCCAGCGGTTTAGACAGTAATGGCTGTGTGTTGAGTTATTTTGAGGGGACAGCAAATGTACACTGTTATACAACCTGTATACTCACTACTTTACATTGTGGCAAAGTGTAATTTTTTCAGTGTTGTCATGTGAAAAGATATATTAAAATATTTACAAAATTGTGGGGGGTGTACTCACTTTTGTGAGATACTGGGGGTCATTTACTAAAGGAAAATCCACTTTGCACTGCAAGTGCACTTGAAAGTGCACTGTAAGTGCACTTGGAAGTAAAGTCGCTGTAGATCCGAGGGGGACATGCAAGATAAATAAAAAACTGCATTTTAGCTTGCACATGATTGGATGATAAAATCAGCAGAGCTTCCACTCATTTCAGATCTACCCCTTAGATTTAGAGCGACTACACTTCCAAGTGCACTTTCAAGTGCACTTGCAGTGCAAAGTGGATTTGCCTTTCGTGATTAACCCCCCCTGTGTATACGTATAAATTTAGCCACATAAATCACTAGTTCTAACAAAGGAACTAACCAGATCTTTTGTGTTTTCAGATGTAATGAAAACACAGTTCTTAACAACATAAACAACTGATATAGTTTTATTAACCTCCCTGGCGGTATGATTATTTCTGATTTTAGGTGCTGAAAGCGGTACAATTATTTTGCACAGAAATTTGGCGTTTTATATTGTAGGCCTGTAATTCTTAGGAATAGTTCACTTAAATCTGTCCAAACAAGAGTCTAGTAGACATCCCGGGTATGATAAAGTTTGAAAAACGAAATAAAAAATTATAATATAATAAATAACTATAAATAATTATAACAAATAATAATATAATAATAATAAAAATTATATAATAATGTAATCAAATCAAAAACACTGAAATTTGCTCAGTTGCAGAATTGTCGCTTTTGTTACTTTTAGTGTTTGGTGACGGATTTCCCCACAAATCACTATCGCTCAATTCTGCGAGTGATTCTAATTTATTATCGCTTTTTTCTAGCTGGTCTAAAAGCACTTTTGTTGTAAAGAGACAGTTTTGGTTGCTATGGACAATCTCCAGTTTCCTGGCAGAAAGAACAGTTTTATATATATAAAACTGCATGCAGAACACTGGGCAGACCACTAGGGACAAAGGGGATGTGTAGTTATTTGATACAGTACTGTAATCTGTAAGATTACAGTATGCTGTATCTATACTATGTGTTTCACTTTTGAATTTACCGCCGAACTCCGTCCCCGTGCGTCGCAACGCTCGCAGGGAACGGAGCTCGGCACTGTGAATCGAGCGAGACACAGCGGCTCGCCGATCACAGCGGGGAGACATCGCAGGATCCAGGGGACAAGGTAAGTAAGCTCTTCCTGGATCCTGCGATGCAAGCCCGAGTCTGGCTCGGGGATACCGCTTTTGGTATAAAAAATCCAACCCGAGCCAGACTCGGGAATACCGCCAGGGAGGTTAGGGGCCCTTTCACACTGATCAGTTTTTGATCAGTTTTTCAGTTCAAAAAAGTGGCAGAAAAATGCATGAAAAAAGCATCCCTTTAAATCCTTCACATTGGTCAGTTGCGTTTTAGTTGTGTTTTTTGATGCTTTCACACTCTGTTGTAACCAATCATAATGCATCCCTTTTACTATGGAACACACTGGTCAGTTGCTCTTTAAAAGTTCTGCTTGCTGCTTTTCTGGTGCATGTGTGGTAGTGGCAGTGTTAAGAACATGCCTTTGACAAAAAGTATAACTTTTGTGTGACAAGAACCAAGAAAAGTTTGTGTGCAACATAGTAAAAAGACCTATGTAACAATATATTAGGAATAACATTGTTGTATACTCAAAAACAGTGATCAGATTTGAACTTGTAACATCTCTGAGTACAGGGAACAATTAATGAGTATTTTGTATGATTGGTAGGACTTACTATTATGGGTACATTGCTCAACACCTTACTAAGGAAATCCTGCTTGTGTTTTTTGTTTTGTTTTATTTGTTGTTGTAACTTATGTGTTTTAAGATGTTTATCTCTGCATGAATAATAATGTATGAAAGGCATTTAATACAGTTGTATCGTGTCAAGACACTGCAGAAATATATTTTAAATTTAAAATGTATGCTGCTGGCCTTGACTAATTGCCAGATCAAGTGCTAAGGCACCTTTTATTTAAATGTTCAGCACTCTCAAAGAGAGCAACCAGTATACTATATAAAAGCTGCTTGGGGTAGAATTGCTCTGTGACTGAACACTCCTCTTCAAATGAAACCTTGAAATGCATACAGAAAAAACATCCTTCCTGCTCAGAACTTCATTTTTTTTTAAGCAGGCATTACTGCAATACACCTGCCCATCCTAATCATTTTAGTAGGTACCCTGTGATTCTGGAACGTGCATGTTTAAATGCTGCAATACACTCCTTTCTGCCATTAAAGTGGTTGTAAACCCTAGAAAAAACCCCCCAAAAAACTGCAAGACAAAGGCATAATGAGCTAATATGCAGAGCATACTAGCTCATTATGAATCACTTACCTGAGATCGAAGCCCCTGCTGCGGTGCCTGTACACAGCACTGGCCTGCGACATTTCTCCCCGGAGTTACTTCCGGGTATCGTGGCTCCGGTGCTGTTATTGACCAGAGCTGTGATGACGTCACTTCCGCGCGCATGCACGGGACCCGCCGGTAACGGCACAGTATAATTGAAGCAACAGCAGGTACTGCCATTGCTTTAGTGCACATGGGCTGATGACGTAGACACATGCAAATATAGGGGATATCTCCTAAACCGTGTAGGTTTAGGAGATACCCCGTTTAGCTACAGGTAAGCCTAATTATAGGCTTACCTATAGCAAAAAGTGGTTGTAAAGGGTTTACAACCACTTTAACATACAGAAAGCCTAGAAAGAGTCAGTACTTAAAAGTTCCTAATAATTACTAATCAGATGCATATCTGCCTTGGAGTGTTAATGTGATTGATGTAGCAGGAAGCAGGAAGAAAGAATGTTTCCAAGCACAGATTTTATGTGGTACATTCCTTTTTAACCCTTTATGGAGTTGTACAGTTGCTTTCAAAATGAAAGGGGAGATGGTTAAGACGATGTTTCTAAACTCCAAAACTCAAATACCCCCAACAGGTCATGTTTTCTGGCTTCCTATTATTTTGCACAGGTGATTTGACCAGTTTCATTGCCTTAGTAATTACCACAGCCGTTTCATCTGTGGGAAATCCTGAAAACATGACCTGTTGGGGGTACTTGAGGACTGGAGTTGAGAAACATTGGGTTAAGGGATGCTATGTGGCACCTTGCATGCTTTCATATGTGATGGTATCCGGTTCGGGTTTTCCAAGCCACCAAGGCAGTGTGGGATCCGAAATGGGTTTTGCTTCCCATTTGGGACCTATAGCAGCTAGGAATAATTAAGGTAGGACAGGAGCAAGAGGTTGCTCTGGCTTGGGACTCAGGAAGATACCCTTTGATTTTGCTACATGTGGAAATCCCTGTGTAAGGAGGATTAAAAGGTTTGCAAAATGCTTGCTTTTTTTTTTTTTTTTGGTGACTCAGAGAAGCCATTCACCTGTGAGAGAGGGTCCTGGACTGTTTAGTTAGTACCTGGATGGCAAGGATTTATTTTCTGCTTTTTATTTTTTGTTTGTTTTGTGTAACAAGGGAGGAGGTGGTAGAAGCTAGTGGTTCCAAAACCACATCGCCAGATGCTATGACTAAGCACCATATCTGGTGTAAAACGTGTCAGAAGCTGTGCAGTTAGTCTATATTGCCCTGTGATGCTTTGATATTCATTTTTTAATAAAGGTTAACTTTTTTGGAGTGCGACTATCCAGCGTTCTATTTTGCCACATCGCCAGATGGTATTGGATTTAGCCCACAGTCATATAATGGGTGGACACCTGGGTATAGAGAAAAACGAAAGAGAGAATAACTTGGAGATTTTTTTGGCCTGGATTTCTTTCAGATGTCAAAGAGTATTTGGGGTCATGCCCACAGTGTCAGTATTCTGCACCATCACCTCACTTTTTCAGTCCACTGGTACCTGTATCAATTATTGAGGTACACGTTAAAAGAATTGGCATGGATTTAGTGGGACCAGTGTTAAAGTCTGCCTGGGGCCATCAGCATATACTGATAAATCTGGACTATGCCACACAGTATCCTGAAGCCATTCCCTGGTAGTGTGGGATTCGAACCGGGTTTTACCGGGTACTGCCTTTTTCTCAGGGAAGGTGATCCCCCACTTGAGCTAACACCACAATATATTACACTCCTTTGCTGATCCCCACATTTAGTTGATTTTTGTAGCTTATTTATAAAGTCAATTTTCAGGGAATCAGCCAAAACCCAGTAGCTGGAGCATATTAATCACCCAGAATTCAAGGCTCCAGTAATATAATGAATCTACAGCTCACGAAGGAGCCACTGGTTAAGATGGGTCCTCTGCTTTCTGCTACAACCTTCCAAAGGCCTTGACCCCTCTGACACAACAGGTTACAAAAACATTATGTCAAAATTGTTCAAGATACAGTTCAAAAGATAGAAGAAGTAGTGATACCCAAAATCATGAATGGTTGTATGATCAAAGGTTCAATAAATACTCCAAGGTTTAATAAATACTACAATCCTCTCTGTTAGGTAACCATATGTGCCCCACTGTATGTCCTTTATTAAAAAAAAGCTGATATCTACCTTATTTCAGAGTGCCTCCCAGTGCACATGTTACTGGCCGCCTCTCTCCTCTCCCTGTCTGACAGCTGCAGTGGGAGGGGCTGAAAACTAACACTGACATCAGCCAGGAAGAGAGAAGGAGAGAAGCGGCCGGTCACATAAGTGCCAGGAGGTGCTCTGAAATAAGGTAGATATCGACTTTTTTAAAATAAAGGACATTCGGTGAGACACACATTGTTACCCAACAGTGCGGATTGTAGTAACATTAAACTCTTATGAAAGCAGTAAGAGGGGAGGATCGGGGAGTGGACAGAACTGACCGGCAGGGAGGGGAGGGGGGAGAGGACAGAGGAAAGGACATAGGAGAGTTGCAGATGATGGAGGCACGTATACTGACCAGGGTGCCAGGGCTCTGCAGCCTTGATAAACCATGGTCAGTTTACAGGGGGGGCAGAACCAGCAGGATCAGCCAGGTATTTCAGGTGATACAGGGGGCCAATTTACACAGCACAAGCATTGTGCTGTACAACATGTTTTAAAGAAACAGGATCCTTTTTTGGGGGGTTACAAACACTTCAACAACCAGCTATTACTGTGCCCTGAATGCACCAGGGGCAAACACCTGCCGAACACCTTGCAAATCCGGGGGGGGAACAGCCAATGTTCGGTCTAAACTCATGCTCGGGCCGTACCATTCGCCCAAACTTAGTTAAGAGATTGCTTACATTGCATTACATTCAGCTTCAAAGGGGCATTGTTAAATTACACCTTCATGAGACACCAGATTTGATTCATCAGTTTCAATGAATAGTCATAAACAGCAACAAAATATGGCTGTCGATAGTTGGATTGTGTGCTCTTTTTGTATTACTACATAAAACCCAGTTTGTCAGCCTAATTGAGATATTTCATGACCATCAGCCTAGAAATCTCCTTGTCCTTAACTTGCAGCCTTCGCAAGACAGAGTCTTGTAAGGCTTAGAGCTTCTGGTATATGTGTAGCACAAAGCCTTGTATATTTCTGGAAGGTTGATGATGTACAGTTAGTTTTTCCCCCATTTTGTCCAACACAGACTGTTTTATTTTACCATTCTGAAGGACAATGTGGGACTGTTCCATTTTGCCTTCCAATGCTAAGATGGGGAGTTCAGCTTCAGTTAGGCACTGAACCTATTTCCTCACATTCTTTTAGAGTTGCTGATTACCATGACAAATGGCTTTATCCACTGCTTCTATAATTGTGGGATCAGGATTTTAGCCATCGCTTGTGCATTCCTGGCATGGGGGGCATGTCCTCTGTGCCTAATAAGAATGGAGAGGGGGAGCAATCTCTGGCCTGCTATAAGGTCTATTTAGTGGCCATCTTGATTTCAATATCTGGCATTGTATCCTAAGGCTGTGAGAACAGAGATTTGAAGTGAGTCTTCACTAGAAATCAGTCCATGTACAGTGACTTGATGTGACTCGAGGGATCTCCTTGTGATTGGAGTTGCTGTCTCAGTTTTATAAGCTGGTGCATAAAAGTTCAGCAGGAGTTGCAGAGACACACAGCTCCTCCATGCGATGTCATACCTAGATGTTAAAATATACATTTAGTATGGAGTTAGCTTTCAAGATAAAATATTGTTTTAATATAAACATTTAGGGGTGGATTTACTAAAACTGGAGAGTGCAAAGTCTGGTGCAGCTCTGCATAGAAACCAATCAGTTTCCCGGTTTATTTGTCAAAGCTTAATTGAACAAACTGAAGTTAGAAGCTGATTGGCTACCATACACAGCTACACCAGATTGTGCATGCTCCAGTTTTGGTAAATCAACCTCTAGGAGTTGGTAACAGAAAAGTATTGACTGTTGTAATCAATCAGTTATTTTAATATTGTTATTTATTACTAAAGTTGCTTTGTTTTTTCTAGTCCATAAATATCAATATGGGAATGAACATTGTCAACTGAAATTAAACATTCTGATTGAAGCAATGTCAATGCTTTATAACACGAATGCAAAAGAAATAATATTAATATAAAAAATTATCAGTACCCCCATTTTAACCCTGTCCTTTACCTTTTAGTTGGCTACAATAATTAGAAATGTGGCTCACTAAAAGGCAGGTTTATAAGGTGTAATGTTTCTGCAGAATCACTGTGACCCTTAACCCCTTTCTCCTGATGCATGCTGGGGAGGGGCTGTACCAGGAAGTCAGTCACAAGTGTGTGTGGGACTGGAAGCAGCCGCATGATACTTAGAGGGAGACCTGTTGTATTACGACTCCTACATGTAAGAATGTCCATTGCTTCCTGAGTAAGTAATAAACCTTTTCCTGGATAAGAATGCATCCAGCCTGTGTGTAACGTGCTGCACAGATACTGGCAGCATTGCTAGCAACACCCTGAGAGACCCCCGTGTCAAAAGGACATAACATAAAGCATATAATGCTACATTCCCCAAACATTACCTACAGATGAATCTTCCTGGTGAATGTGTTTTAATATACACTGAATGATTTACAATATGCCCCATTTGAAAAAATTATAACAATTTCGGTTTTGTTTAACCGGTTTCCGAACGGCACCTGTACATTTACGTCAGCAGAATGGCACGGCTGCACAAAGTAATTGTATCCCTACGTTACTTTAAACTTGCTGCCATGTGCGTGCGCGCCTGCCGCGGTCTCCGTGAGTCAGCTCCCGGGTCCCGCGGACTCGATCGCCATGGGCATACCCACGATCGCCTCACGGAGAGGACGAATGGGGAGATGCCGTTGTAAACAGCATCTCCCCGTTCTGCCTAATGACAAGTGTCACTCGATCTCTGCTCCCTGTCATCGGAGCAGAGATCAGTGACGTCACACACCAGCCCATCCCCCTGACAATTAGAAATCACTCCCCTAGGACACACTTAACCCCTCCCCGCCCCCTAGTGGTTAACCCCTTCACTGCCGGTGTCATAAAAATGCCATA
Organism: Lithobates clamitans; assembly: GCA_037952925.1. Taxonomy (NCBI): domain Eukaryota; kingdom Metazoa; phylum Chordata; class Amphibia; order Anura; family Ranidae; genus Lithobates; species Lithobates clamitans. The sequence goes on from JBBGZY010000135.1 coordinate 2,792,017, forward strand.
AAACTATCCCCTATTTTGTAAAGGCTATAACGTTTGCGCAAATAAATCAATAAACGCTTATTGCGATTTTTTTTACCAAAAATATGTAGAAGATTACGGATCGGCCTAAACTGAGGAAAAAAAATGTTTTTTTATATATTTTTTTGGGATAATTATTAGCAAAATTTAAAAAATAATGCGTTTTTTTCAAAATTGTTGCTTTTATTTTGTTTATGGCGCAAAAAATAAAAATCGCAGAGATGATCAAATACCACCAAAAGAAAGCTCTATTTTTGGGAAAAAAAGGACGTCAATTTTGTTTAGGAGCCACGTCGCATGACCGCCCAATTGTCAGTTAAAGCGACGCAGTGCCGAATCGCAAAAAACGCTCTGGTCAGAAGGGGGTAAATCCTTCCGGGGCTGAAGTGGTTAAGGCAAAGTTACATCATCATTTATTATTACTGATCAACATGAAAGAAGAAAAAAAAACTATTTATCTCGAACAGGGAATGAACTAAACATTTCATGGTCATACATTATTCATTATTTACTATTCATCATTATCAATAATAATTTTTTTTTATTTAGGAATTGTTCTTGGTCTAGAGAACAGCATTACAGAAAATTGTATTTTTGTGGCTCGTGAAGGATTATGTCCAGCAAAAGCATTGAGCCTTTCATTTTTTTTGATGTAACATCATTGATGGAGATATGTCATTCTCTCATTGAACATGTATTAGTAAAAAATGTAGAAGGGTGTATAGATGTATTATTTTATTGTGTTCTGTATAAATGAGTTGTAGTGTACTTATTTTATGAAGGCATATCCAATAGAAAAGGTTATTTTACATTTTAATATATGTTGTGCCTCAAAAGTCCCATACAATTAGACATGTGCATTCATTTTCGTCCGAATGCATTTTCGCCCGAATTTCAGGTATTTTTGTTATCGTTTTAACAAACAATAACGAAAGTGCCGAATACGAAAACTGAAAGATCCAACTTAAACAAATGCTTTATTTTCGTTTTAGTTGTGACAACAGTTCTATATAGATAGGAGGTTCGACATGACGCTGACAATAACAATCTGTGTCTATCGAACCTGTGGTCGAATGTGCCTAACCTTAACTCTATTAGTCCAAGATTATTCTACATAGAGAGAAAAGATTTGACATAGAGAGAAAAGATTTGACATAGAGAGAAAAGATCGCTGCTGGAATTTGGTGGGGGAAGTAAAATAAAAATAATGATGATGATGAATGTTATTGGCCGATTGTAACCAAAGAGGAGGGGCAGTAAAATAGCTAGAACTAAGTACACACGTACAGCCAACTTACTTTCACTTACGATTTGCTAGCAGAGAGAGACACACACACTGAATCATTTCAGAAGACAGTCAATCTTAGCTGGTCCATTTGTCAGAGAACCTGAATTATTTAGCAATTAGGCATAAGCACAGCAGCAGAACAATAGTGAAGCAAGCAGCAGTTCAACTTAACTTTTTCATAATAATCTGCTGCTATTGTGTTAGTGTTGTGAACTTGATAGTGATACTAGTGTTGCTAGTGTTGTGATAGCCTCAGAGGCTGCCCGTGTTGTGGGGGGATTTATTATTATAGATTCTATATTATAATGCCATATCAATATCTGACACAACATCGGATGCCGCGCCCGCCATTGCACTTGGAGATTGAGAAACGAATGTGAAAGTTGGCTGACTGTTGGGGTAGAGTAGACCATTCAACATGAACGACGAAGATTTGACAAAGCAACAAAAAACATACAAACGTCGAATCTTTGGCTTATGGCGTCTGTCGAAAGTTCTAAGAAGATTAGACGGAGCAGATAAACTGTACGACGCTGCAATCGTACATTTCCGGTCAAATGCATCCGCCCATGGGCTATAGAAAAATTCTAATGTTGGTTGACTAGTAAAATAATTAATAAATATAATTATTACTAATCATACAACATTAGAATTCTACTACAGCTACCTTGTAGGCGGAAATGTACAAGTACAGTTTAGCTGCTCCTTCGAATCTTCTTTGAACATTCGACAGACACCATAAGCCTTCAATGACTGATTCGACCTTAATTAATTTGGATTTTCGGACGAATGCAATTTTTAATGAAAAACTAAATAAATAAACACGAATTTCGGGAGTAACAAAATAAATTTATTTTTTGGACGAAAACGAAATTCCGAAACAAAATATTTCAGTGTGCACATGTCTACATACAATACAATTTTTGTTTCTACTCCTTGAACATTTTAAAGAAGATTAACAAGTTTGAGGATGGTGACAAGTGGATTTAAATAAGACAGATAAGAGTGTGTAGCTGATATGTAAATCTTTTGGCAAAATCACAAAAACAGCATGCCACTGTTTTATTTATTTTTGGAGAATTGTAAACTAAGAATGAAAGTTTGATTGGTTCGAAGATCAGTTATATGGCATAACCAATAGTCTATATAAACATGATAGTAGATGTGAATGAATGTGAAAATCTTCATACAACATTATTTTTGGTAGTAAACATAAGTATTTCGTTTGACCTTCACGTGGCATTTCTTTTAACTTTACTTATCATTTTTTATTTAATCCTTCCACTCCTGTTGTTCAATTAGTGTTTGACCCCTTTAGCAGAGATGTAAATTAAATGACATTTCAATGCCATCCCATATTTAAAATTCTGTGTTAGTTGTGGATCATAAATGATGATCTTCGTTCTTTAGCTAATTTATTCATTTAACAATTTCCCTCCAGAAGTTCCAGCAGAAGGCTCTGAAGCAAACTAAGCAGAATAAATCCAAGTCGGCTGAATTTCTGATGGGTGAGCCTTGCTTGATGAGTTATTGCTCATAATTTGTGTAAGGATTAATTAACTAATTACAGACAAATGGCTGTGGGCGAAATTTTGCTCTTGCTTGTCATGGTGCAATTTGTAATTATTTTAATCATTTATTCTCTTTTTTTGGGGAGAGTTTTAACCTAATTCTGTTTTGGCGACATTTGAGGACGATACACTGGAATTTTTCAGCAATGGAAGTATTCGAAGGAATGCTTTTTTTTCTCGTCATTGAAATCCTGTTTGCAATGATATGCTCCCATGACCTCTTTGTTTTGTGCAGTCAAAGAAGATAGGGCAGAAGCAGAAGGCATTGAAAATCCACTCTTTAACATCATCAGCACAGATATTTCAAATTATCAATCTTCAGGGGAAAAAAAATATTAGATATGACAAGTTGGATAGCACCCTTGTAACCAAAAAAACCTCACGCAACAAGCCCATGCTGAACCAAGAGGTGAGACTTCACTCTTAATTATACTCACAATGAATGACAGCAACTGCCTTTTTAATGTAACCTGTGTTCTCCAAGGCCGAATTTATACATTCCATTCATGCAAGTTATAGCAAGTCAAAAACAGGATTAGAAACAATTGACTACAACTGAGTCATTCCCTTGCTATACATTTTTTCTGGTAACCAAAAACAGAGAGTTACTGTTAAAATCCCCAGCTACTTCCTGCTCATTTGACAGAGTGTCTCATGTAAAGCAGTGCATTGTAAAAACATGCAACACATGTAAACTTTATGTCTTGTGGTAATGTAAATGCTATGCAGGGGCAATAATACAAATTCAACATACTTCATACTTAAAAATCAACCTATAGGTTGGCTCAAAATGTTGTGTTTTCTGTATAGAGGATTTTACATTTTAACTTGTTACTTACTGTTTTGCTCTTTAATAAAGAGCTTTGTAAATGGAGTGATTTGACAAAGAAGACCTTTGTGCAGAGTAATTTTATTATATTGGAGACTGGACTTGTTTTACTTTTGCCATTCGACTGTTGTGCTCTGTCACAAAGCATTTAAAATTAGCAGATTGGATTGTTCTTCATTACAAGATTTGCAAATTCAACATAAACCACTAAAGTCATGGTAAAGTATGTTAAGTAATGTTAAATGCATAGTTTTATAGGAAGAAGAAAAGAATACAAATACATGAACCAAATTAAAGTAAATAATGAATTTTGTCCACATCTCTAAATGCCATTTTTGTAGAAAAAACTCTATGTTCATTATTTTATTAAAGGCTAATATAATGGCTTGCTTTACTCATAAGAAAATAAATAAAATTGTACCTAAAATTTCAGTTTTCTGGGGAAAAAATCATCATTGTAAATTGTACTGATATATCCATTATATGTGGTATTTTCTTTAAGGTTCAATAATATAACTCAAAAACTCCAGTCAATGCTCTTAGGTTATGTTATTTTATTAAAATATTTCAACAATAATTCTGGAGGTTGATCCTTATTGTGATATATCAAGGTTAATTAAATATATTACTTTTATTTACTAGATAATGCATGAGAAGTGTATGCATGAATTATAGATAGAGATAGTATTACTAATTCCCTATGATGTTTAGTAGGCATATTCTGAAAGTTGATATTGCCCTGAGCTGGTTGTTATCAATTATAACCCCTACAGTAATCCATGCCCTTAGTCTGCTTGTCTTCAGCAAACTGTTTGTGGGCTTTCTTGTGCATCATCTTTAGAAGAGGCTTCCTTCTGGGACAACAGCCATCCCACACAGCCTATCCCACACCCTCATAACTGTCCCTGAGCCACCCCCATCAAATCATTTTTTGCAGCTATTACCTTTTGTACCACCACCCCCTCCCTTTAGAATGTAAGCTCTACGAGCAGGGCCCTCCTGTACCTTTTGTATTGAACTGTACTTTAATTGTGTTGTCCCCCTTATACATTGTAAAGCGATGCGTAAACTGTTGGCGCTATATAAATCTCGTATAATAATAATAATATAATAATCTCGTATAATGCAGACCAATTTGATGCAGTGTGCGGCATATGGTCTGAGCATTGACAGGCTGATCCCCGCCCCTTCAACCTCTGTAGCAATGCTGGCAGCACTCATACGTCTATTTCCCAAAGACAACCTCTGTTTTTTTCACTGAGCACGAGCATTCAACTTCTTTGGTCGACCATGGTGAGGCCTGTTCTGAGTGGAACCTGTCCTGTTAAACCACTGTATGGTCTTGGTCATCATGCTGCAGCTCAGTTTCAGGGTCTTGGCAATCTTCTTATAGCCTAGCCTAGGCCATCTTTATGTAGAGCAACAATTCTTTTTTCAGATCCTGAAAGAGTTCTTTGTCATGAGGAGCCATGTTGAACTTCCAGTAACCAGTATGAGAGAGTGAGAGCAATAACACCAAATGTAACACACCTGCTCCCCATTCACACCTGGGACCTTGTAACACTAGCGCGGCACATGGCACCGGGAAGGGAAAATGGCTAATTGGGCCCAATTTGGGCATTTTCACTTAGGGGTGTACTCACTTTTGTTGTCAGCAGTTTAGACTTTAATGGCTGTGTGTTGAGTTATTTTGAGGGGACAGCAAATTTACACTGTTATACAAGCTGTACACACACTACTTTACATTGTAGCAAAGTGTCATTTCTTCAGTGTTGTCATAGGAAAATATATTATAAAATATTTACAAAAATGTGAGGGGTGTACTCACTTTTGTGAGATAGTGTATATATTCATACACAGATGCATACCCGAAAAAAAGACAAAGAAAAATAACCTTAAGTTAATTCCCCTTATCCACCAATCAGAGTGCAGCTTTAATTTATTTGGAGGTTAATTTTTTTTAATTTATTTTGGAAGGGTATTAAATTCCAGTTATTAAGAAGTGCACAATTATACTACATATATATCAATTTATAACCAGTAAAGCAGATATGTAAGTGGGGAAAGTGACTTCACATATAAAAAAAAACTCTCCAGCACTCAGAAAAGAGAGCTAGAAAAAATATTTAATGTCAACCTTCTGTTAAAGTCATTACACGAGTAAAGGTCTTAGTTTATGTACTAAACAGGGCAGAAAAAGGATATAGCAAAAAGGATTCACCAGTTCATTACCAGAATGGGAGATGCATGTGGGATGAACAAATCATTACAAGTGCATAATGCATATTTTCCCAATACTCTTCTCTGCGAGCCAATGAAGGTGACCTTATTAAAACCTGTTTCTAACATTTTAATAAAAACATTTCTAATTTGCATACATATGTGGGAAAGTCATATATTACAGTATATCAAGGTGCCTTTGCAAGTTTGGTCCACTGTATGCTGTGGCAGTGCCAACACAAGGACATACAGAAAAGACTAAAAATGTGATTTCTATTGTGCAAACTGAAATTCATTATTAACAATTTCATTATGCATACATACAGATATAGTAAATTTTGCATTGTTGAAATATATACAAACTACCTTGTGCTGATACAGCGTCTTTAATTTAACGTTACTGATATTAAAGCCTTCAAGTTCAGTGTCTGAAGCGTTAATGGAATATAGCAAAGAAAATAAATTAGCTCAGTAATACACATAGGCATGTATGCTTCACTGATACAGAAGGCAAGGGAACTATTAGGTTTTATAGGCTCCTAATTTTCCTCTTTCCAAAAATCCACTTGCAAGATCCTTGACACACTATTTAAGTGGTGACCTCTGTAGCAGGATTTGCTTTCAGTGCTTCTTGTACAGTGCTAGATTTGATGAAGTGTTCTTTATGTACTCCTTGGAAGTAATCATGCATTTTGGCAAATATCCAGGAACTTTTCCTTCAAGAACATTTGATACTGAGTGTGTTTATGTGGTTTACATGTTCACCTTTGCCACAACATTGTCATAATAGGCGACACACATTGGGCTTTCTGTGAAATAAAACTTCCCTGTGCTAATTCTTTTCCCAAGTAAAAAGAAATAGGGGATGGTAATGGTTTGTTGCTTATTATAAAGCTGCAGCAATGTTAAATGTGATTTTGTATAAATATATTTCTTTGTATTTTAATCTTTGTATTTTAATTATCAAATCAGCCTAACATTTAAATCACAAAACAATTTTAATTACAGTCTTTTTTGTTGTTTGACAGAAATAAAAAGGTATAGTTTAATCCATCTTGTTTCTAAAGTATTGCAAATATCCACCCAGTATTAAATGAACTACAAAGTGTAGTAGAGAGTACTAGAGAGTCTTCCCTCTGTTCATTTTGGACTCTTCATCTGAATTTTGATAGAAGTAAGTGGGAAAGACCCAATGGGGATCCGGTTTTTACTGGCTAGGATAACATCCCCCAACTGCTGTATTTTTAAAGCTCTTATAAGGAAGTATTAGACTTCCTTATTAAAGCAGACCAGATTTTACATGTTTTTATTATATGGAAGTAGTTTATAATTTCTCACCTCCCTATCAAAGTTAAAATACTATAAATTCGTTTAATTGTATTAACTAAACAAATCTCCACCTCTTCTAGGGGCTACAACTTTTTCAATACCCTGTATTTGTAAGGCATAGATATAGCCCCCATGAACATTATTGAAATGTCTCGCCACATTTGTACCATGCTCCTTTTCCATATTGTTTAAATGGTCATTCAGGCGATTTCCCAGCCTTCTTGTAGTCCTGCCAATAAATTGAATAGAGCATGTTCTACAGGTAAATAAATATATACCATTCCTGGTATTACAGTTTATAAATTTCTTAATGGTTAATTCTCTGTTATTGGTTGTAGATCTAATTGTATCTCCCTTTAAGATGCAGGGGCAACATGCACAGATGTCAACCCCACACTTATACTTACCTGTAAAATCCAAACAGGTTCTCCTCTATGTCTTGGATTGAAAATCACTGGGAGATAGAAATCTACCTAAAGAGGGAGCCTTGTGAGGAATTAGCCTAATACCCCTGGATAATTGGCATATGTTTCATCCTCATAAAGCAATATTTCTCTAATTTATCCTTTTTATCTTTTTGTATTCCAGGCTATAGGGGGTGGACAGTACTGGCAATATTTTGGATACCTTTCTACTCTTTTTATCTTGCAATAACTGATCTCTACCAGTTGATCTAGCTATATTAACAGCTCTTTTAGAAACTCCTTTTTTGTAGCCATGAGACCTGAACCTGTCACAAATTTCATCGGTTTCTCTTCAGAAGTTCCCCTCTTCACTACAAATCCTCCATAACCTGAGCAATTGTCCAAAGGGTATACCTCTGGTCACATGACCTGGATGACAAAGAAGGAGTTCTTAAAAGAGCTGTTAATAAAGCTAAATCAACTGGTAGAGATCATTTATTGCAAGATGAAAAGAGTAGAATGGCATCCAAAACATTGCCAGTACTGTCCACCCATTATAGTCTGGAATACAAAAAGATAAAAAAGATAATTATGAGAAGTATTCTAATGCTATATATGAGGGTGAAACATATGCTAAGATATCCAGGGGTATTAGGATGGTTCCTTGCTGGGCTCCCTTTCTAGGTATATTTCTATCTCCCAGTGATTTTCAATCCAAGACACAGAGGAGAACCTGGTTAGATTTTACAGGTAATTATAAATGTGGGGTTAGCAACTGTCCGTGTTGCCCCTGCATCTTAAAGGGAAATAAATTTAGATCTACAACCAATAACAATCTCTGCAGTTATTGCAAGATAAAAAGAGTAGAAAGGTATCCAAAACATTGCCAGTACTGTCCACCCCCTTTAGCCTGGAATACAAAAAGATAAAAAGGATAAATGAGAGAAATATTGCTTTATGAGGATGAAACATATGCTAATTATCCAGGGGTATTAGGCTAATTCCTCACCAGGCTCCCTCTCTAGGTAGATTTCTATCTCCCAGTGATTTTCAATCCAAGACATAGAGGAGAACCTGTTTGGATTTTACAGGTAAATATAAGTGTGGGGTTGACATCTGTACATGTTGCCCCTGCATCTTAAAGGGAGATACATTCAGATCTACAACCAATAACAGAGAATTAACCATTAAGAAATGTATAAACTGTAATACCAGGAATGTTATATATTTAATTACTGGTAGAATATGCTCTATTCAATATATTGGCAGGACTACGGGAAGGCTGAGAGACCGCCTCAATGACTATTTATACAATATCGAAAAGGAGCATGGTACAAATGTGGTGAGACATTTCAATAATGTTCATGGGGGCGATATCTCTGCCTTACAAATACAGGTAGTTGAAAAGTTGTGGTCCCTAGAAGAGGTGGAGATTTGTTCAGAACTCTCTGCAAATGCAAGGTGTTCTGAATATTGCATGTTCAAACCAGCATTCCATCAGGGTTAAATTTTTAATGGGATCTCACCCATAACTGTGATTGATGGACTACAAGAACTGTTGTCCATTTGATGAATATTTATGTTACAACATGTATGTACATACTGTATATGGATCGCAGTGATGATACTTTAACCATCAATGTGGTATTATGTTCTTGGAATGTTCTCCTAGTTTTTTCTATTGATATTCCACTATTGCCATTTTTTTCTATTTTAAGGGCTCTCTTTTGTGGCTTTGATGTGTTTTTTCTTTGTCCAGCATGCAGAGCATTATTTATTTATTATTATTATTTTTTATTATTTTGTGTTTTGTTTTGTTCAGCTTGCAGAGCATTTTAATCCAGCACGCAGAGCATTTCTTGGTGTTGCCATGATAAGAACATGGCATTGAATTGGTAAATTAACCTGCTGACACCTCCACAGGGGAGGGTCTGGCTAGGTATATATTACCAGTTCATAGATGAAACTAATGGGCTTTGATAAAGCACACTTCTTGTGCGAAACATGTAAGCCATTCCTCCTTGCTTTTACATGTAGTGCTCTTCATGGTTTTAATCAAATAAAGGCAGTTGGATCTCGGTTTGGTGTGTAGCCATCTATTCTTTTCATAACAGTTTCAGCTGCGACTGATCGAGCACCCTGCAGTAAGGAGATCATGCCAGCTCATCTGTGGGCAGCATGAACCTTTTGTGTACCTTGATGTTTAGTTTAGCCATTGGGGAGACCCAGATAAGGAGCAGTCATTTGGATAAAGTAACTGATTTATGAGGTCTAGAAGTCACTTCCCTGTGGATCAAGAAGACGGGGAAAAAACCCCCCTGGAAGCATTTCTGGTGAATTGTCTTGAATGGTAAAACATTTCCACCTTACTCTAAATATGGTAATTGCTTTACACCATGTTTATCCTCTATGTATCTGCCAAATATTCCATGGAAATAGAGGGAATAGATGGCAAAGAGAATATTGTCTAGAGTTTCTGTTGAAAATGAAGAGATAAAAAGCCCAAAGCCACTGGTTATAGTTATGTTTTCATCTGTTTAGAATGGTTAGAAGTGAGAATGCTGACTAATGCTTAGTTGCTGAAGATTTCATGTTGCTCTGCCCTTTTTTATATTATTATTCCCATGCTGGATTTTAACACAAACTGTACACAGAAAACTGTTGCAGCATGCAACCATAATAAATTAGTCTGCGTCTGCAAGATCTAAAAGTGTTGTTCCACATACATCTACTCTACAGTGTGAAGTGACTGTGGTGTAGGTTATGGCAGTGATTGATAGGGCTTTGGCCTTGTTGAAGAATGTTAGTGATGGGACAATTTAGGGAACATGAAATTAATATTGTGCATTATGGATCTGGTTCAAATCTCTTTTCAACCATTGGCAGGAGGGCAATCCTAATGATAAGGAACCTCTTTTCCGCTGATCTTAAAGTATGGAAATTACCTTAGAAGTCCTTGTGATATCACTCTGAGTCAGGAGTTTTTTGTGGTTGATTTTTGTGGCAAATACACTGTTCACTTTGTAGGTAAAGATGTACTCTGCAATGGTGATTTATCCAAACCTTAGTGAACATGGTGAAGCTTCAGTCTGCAAAGAATACATAATCATAATCAATTCCCTTACAGAGTGCAACTGCATTTTCAAGGTGAACAGTCTACTTGCACAAGTAGATCATCCCCATTGTATTCTAATTGCTTAATATTGACCAATTTAAAAATCACATTTGATTTTACTTCCATCAACGGATTCTCCTAAGCTAATAAATACGTTGGCAAAAACATACCCAAAGACCCTATAAATATCTTCAATTACATCTATTGACAATTATAATACAGACATTCATTTAGAGAAACAAAGCAATACTCCAGAAGCTGGAGACTTGCGTAGTGAAGTGAACCATACATTTGGGAGTGAAGATTTAACATCTTTCCTTATAAAACAGAGAATGAAAATGTCCATACTACTTGAATATCCTTGCCTTTTTTCCATCATACGGAACGGCATAATCAATATACAATACATTGCTTTATTTCAGAGATTATTCCCAGGTTATTAACAGAAAATAAACAGGACAGTCCCTGACATCTATAGAGTTGATATTGGTGGTGGAGCAGGGAATTTGGGCATTTAGGTTCTGGGCCTGGAAATAACTTAAATCTGACCTCTCCTTCATTGTACCTCACCACCTTTGATTCTGACAATTCAAGTTCTGCCTCTGGTAATATCAAGTTGAAGAATACTTCAATGTGTATGTGTTACATACATTATTAATAAAATAAAATATTTGAAGCCATCTCAGGGATCCAGAAAATGTTTAAGAATACTGAGTGGATTTGTGCATAATTTAAACTAAAATGACATCAGATACATAGTTTGGACAAATAGTTTGAAATTGTTACAGTGAAAAGAATCATCCTCTTTAGGAGGAACATGAAAGTCGCTGATAAATCTTTTCCAACTTTTAGAGCACAGGGCATCTGGAGTCATAAAAGGGATATGAATATTACTAGGATGAGCTTCCAATTGAATTTTTATATGCATTTAATTAATAATTTATGGAAGAAAAGTAGAAAGCTATGACCTAAAGTAATTGAAAATAAAAGCCACATACAAATTAGGTCACATTATAAACTTGAAATATTTTAAAGTTTATTATGATGTTAATAAAACAATGTGTTTAGAAATCTATAACTAAAAAGAAAAGATTTAGTGAATGCATACTGCAAAATGTATGCATTTAACTTTCATACTTAACATTGTATATATCTTTGCACTCTGTCACTATATTCATAGCAAATGGTCATTCATACTGAGGGGTTGATTTACTAATACTGGAGAGTGCAAAATCTGGTGCAGCTGTGCATGGTAGCCAAGAAATCAGGTTCTAACTTCTACTTGTTCAATTAAGCCTTGACAAAAACCTGGAAGCTGATTGGTTTCCAGATTTTCCCACTCACCTGTGTCGGTAAATCAAACCCTGTATGTTTTCATTTCAGGATCCCTAGTAAATTTATTGGTAACACCAAAAAAATACTAATGTATTTAAAATCAACTTTATTAGTTGTTGTGCTATCTTTTTTTATTATTTCATTTGGACATTTTCTTTTTGGGGTAATTTTAAGGGGTTGTTGAATATTCTAAGCATCCAAGGGCAATGAAAAAATGCAGACATATTGGTGCAAACCCTTAACAACAATCTTTTCTTATTTGCTTCAATTTTGGCATGTTAAATATACAATTAAAAGTTTATATATATATATAGGGGGGCGGAGCCGGCAGCCAGAGCTGATGGATGCATGCAGTGGCATCACTAGGGGGTGGCTTTTGGGGCTATAGCCCTGAATCTGGGGCCCATAGCCCCGAGTCTCTGCAGGGGTCCCCAAGGGGATGGGAGGCTCTCTGGGGACCCTGATGTAAATGGGGGGGCTCTCTGGGGACCCTGGTGCAAGGGGGGCTCTCTGGGGACCCTGGTGCAAGGGGGAGACACTCTGGGGATATATACACACACGTATATTATATACATATGTATGCCCACCCAAGCATATGACTTTCTTTACTACGTTGCTATGGGCTCTAGCCCCAGATCTTTTATAGACCTAGCAACGCCCCTGGATGTGTGAGACACATCTTACAGCAGCTCACAGCTCACTATACCAGCTAAAAAGCATACCGATCAACACCTACGGACGTGGGGCACACAGCGGAAGCAATGTCTAAAAGAAAGGAGACAGAGGGACAGAGAAAACACAGATTTCTACCCCTTCACCACGGCCCGAGAATTCCAAGATGGCGTCGGCGCGGAGAGCCGTTCATCAGCCTCCACAGCACATGCAGACAGCCATCCATCGCCGTCCACGGGTGGGTCTGGCTGCAACGATCATCCGTTGCCATCCTCCCCATTTAGCAGCCCTGTAAAGCAGAAAAGGAGGATTGGGGATGAAGAGGAGTCCCGGGATGGCTCAGGGATTGAGGGGGAGGAAATGGAGAAATCCTCCTCATATACACAGCAGCTGGATGCGTTCCCCACCTCAGGGCAGCCCATCTTAGATACCACCATGAAGGAGATGTTACAAACTCTAAGGGGGGCCCTCTAATGCGACATGGCAGCGTTAATGCAGACTACCAATCGTGAAGAGGCAGCAGTAACTAACAGGGTTGAATATGTGGAGAAAAAAAATGGAAGAATTCACATTAGCACATAATGAGCTAGTAGATGCTCATTTTGATGTAGAGGAAGAGATCAAAACAATGCGACTTAAAATGGCTTACATTGAAAACAGGGCCCGCAGGAACAACATCAACTTCAGAGGCGTCCCTGAGTCAGTTAAACCAGCTGAGCTAACGACTTACCTGCAAACGCTCATGGTAGCAGCCCTTCCGTCCCTAGGCCCTGTCGACTTAACATTTGACAGGGCCCACAGGCTACCAAAGCCATCCTTCCTCCCTGCCCAGATTCCCAGGGATGTTATAGCACGAATCCACTTCTATCACATCAAAGACCAATTGCTGAACTATGCCAGACAACACCCTGCCCTTCCTGACCCCTTTACTGGGATTGCATTGTATGCTGATCTGTCACAAGCCACTCTCACAGCGAGACATAATTTGGTGCCAATTACCAAGATTCTGCGTAACCATAAAGTCATATATAAATGGGGATTCCCAGCCAAGCTAATTGTGGATATGCACAAGGAATCGCATGCAATCACATCACTTGATAAAGGCATGGAGTTTCTTCGCAAATGGAAGTTGCTGCCTAAGAATGGTGAACCAGCAGATCCTGACCCCCTCCGCGGGAGGTACAACACCCACCACCAGCAAAGAAGAAACAAGTAATCATCTCATCCAGGTCTGTACTACAAGACATCACTCTACTTTTAATGAAACCTGTATACCAGTTATATGACACATTTAGTGCCTTCACTCTGCACAGCAAGTGTAAAGTTCATTGATCAACCTACCAGTTGTTCGGCTGTTATTTGACTTACTGTTCTTATTACCCCCATCTAAGTTACGAGATGCTTTCCGTAACATGTTCTCTGCGTTTGACGCGGCCTATGTGTTTTCTGCTTTCACCAGTTAAAGTTTATTTGGTTTCTGAAACCACAAGTTTGCTTGATCAGCACAGGGCAATGGTGCGGAGGGATCCCTGCACACTGGATGCACCACCTACGTCACTTCCAAGCCCGATTCCACCACCAGATGGCATATCTGCACTTACTACCACCAGAATGAATCTTAAACTGATGTTCTTAAATGTGAGAGGCCTGAACAGTCCCTACAAAAGGAGAGCCCTTTGGAAAACTGCCATAGATGCGAACTGCGACATACTGTGTGCACAGGAGACTCACTTTTCTAGAAACAAACCACCGAAATGCACACATCCCAAATTTCAGCAAGTATACACAGCTAACGACGCCACTAAGAAGAATGGAGTGCTAATAGCTGTCAGGGATAGGTTAACTTTTTCTCTCTTGCAGGTACATGTTGACCCCCGCGGTCGCTTTATCATTTTGGTTGCTGAAATGGACCACGTCACCTATACCCTGGTAAATCTGTATGCACCTAATGTGAGAGCTCTAAAATTTAACTGTAAAGTATTTACAATGGCATAAAAAATGCAGAAAGGTAGATTTATTATCTGTGGTGACTTTAATATGGTTATGAATGCGGAGTGGGACACATCTTCTGTGGCCCTTAGGCAGAGGCCCTCCTTAGGATCCCTTTGTCATGAGGAACAGCTTTTCGATCCTTGGCGCTGCCTTAGGTCCACCGAGAGAGATTATACGCACTTCTCTTCAGTCCAGAATAGTTATTCAACATTAATTTTTCCTTACTGATATGTATGCGTTGCAGAAGGTCCAGGCTGCTGACATATACAACATCACATGGTCAGACCATGCTCCTGTGACGATAAAGGTTGTGGATGACAGCAAGACCTCCCTAAAACCGCTGTGGCGCAATAACACGTTTCTCCTATCACACCCCAAAATCAGGGATGAAATAGCAGAAAAAATTACAGAGTTTTTCAAACTTAATGACAATGGTGAATGCTCTCCAATGTTAATATGGTGTGCTCATAAAGCTTTTGCTAGGGGTGTCCTCATTCAAATTGCATATAGAGAGAAGAAAAAGAAAATACAACGTACGTCACAACTCCATGAGACTATAGCAGATCTTGAAATGAAACACAAAAATCCCATCACCAAAACCAAGGAAGTACTTAACCGTCTTACATCTTGCCGGGAGGAATTGAGACAGGAGCTTAGAGCAGATTACGAAACGTACTTCAAGAAGTCAAAACTTACCTACTACTCCCAGAACAACGGGTCGGGGAAATTATTAGCTGCCCAACTTAAGAAAAAACAGGCACGCTCGAATTTCACTCACATTAAGCATCACCACACCAATACTGTATTTCAAAACCCTAAGGATATAGCCAATGTATTTAAAGATTACTACAAATCCCTGTACAATCTAAACACAGACCCCGCAACGCACCAGCCCACAAATGCGGAGATAGATGTATTCCTACAAGGGGTTCATCTAACATCTGTAGACACCACATCACTGCACAAGCTAAACACCCCTATTACCCACCAAGAATCGGTAGAATCGAATCGGTAATCACATCTCTACCCATTCATAAATCCCCCGGTGCGGATGGATTTTCTGCCGAATACTACAAGGCATTCAACCACCTTCTCACCCCTGAACTGGTGAAAGTCTTCAATATAGCAGCCTCCTCAGGCAACTTCCCTAGAGAGATGCTACAAGCTGTTATTGTCACCATACCAAAAACTGGCAAGGACACATCAATCCCCCAAAACTTTAGGCCCATATCCCTTTTAAATTTGGACCTCAAAATTTATGCTAAAATCCTAGCGAACAGATTAAAAAACATCACCCCCTCCCATATAGGATTGGATCAGGTCAGATTTGTTAAAAGTAGACAAACGCCTGATGGGACCAGACGGATGCTGAATCTCCTGCGACTTGCTGAAACCAACAAGGCACCTAGTATGTTACTGGCATTAGATGCAGAAAAGGCCTTTGACAGGGTCCACTGGGGTTATCTGTCTAGGACCTTGCACAAATTTGGCATCTTGGGCCTGATCCACTCCGCCATTATGTCTCTGTAGACGAAACCCACAGCACAAGTCTATACCTCTACTTTACTCTCAGATACCTTTAGGCTAACTAATGGCACCCGGCAGGGATGCCCACTATCGCCAATAATTTTTTCGTTGATTATAGAGCCAATAGCGGAATATGTAAGAAATTATACTGCGATAGAGGGCATCAAGGCGGGCCATGAATCCCATAAAATAGGGCTTTTCACTGACGACATTATATTAACCTTATCTAACCCACTTTCATCCTTACCCACTATTAAATCCCTATTACACAGGTTTGGACAGGTTTCCTATTACAAGGTCAACACTAGCAAATGCTTTGCATTGACCATCAATATGCCTGACGAAACAAAGGCCAGGTTAAAGGAAATTTTCCCCTGTAACTGGGACCCGACCTCTATTACTTACCTAGGTGTGCAGCTGTCCTCCTCCTCTACCAAAATCTACTCATGCAATTTCCCCCCACTACTGGTTAAAGTGGAAGCAGAACTAAATCAAATAAGTAAATTACCACTCACCTGGCTGGGGAGAATAGCTGCATACCAAATGCAGGTATTGCCCAAACTTCTGTATGTTTTCAGAACCGTACCCATCCCTGTCCCCCAACATTTTTTCACACACATAGAAAAACTACTTAAAAAATTCATATGGTGTGGTAGAAAACCGAGAATTGCTCTAGCACAGCTTTACAAGCCTAAATACCTGGGTGGAGTTGGTCTCCCCAATGCTCAACTATATTACAAAGCAGCGCTACTGGACCAGATGCGCTACTGGTTTTCCTGTCAAACGGACAACCGATGGTCAGATATTGAACGCACGGTAACCCCTGGTCACGATCTCCCAGCAATGGCCATAGCCGCTAATCTTCATCACAAACCCCTCATCCCCCCGTACCCAGCCATACAAGCTACTATTGCAGCGTGGTCTTCTTTAGTAAACTCTCAATTCACCGACATCCCAACTCGCACACTAAGCATACCATTAGCAACATATGAGTATCTCATACCAAACTTCTCAGCTCAAACATGGAAGAAACAGGGTGTACACTTTTTGTCCGATGAGCTGGATAAGATGAGCGGACTTGATAGATACAAATTGTTCCAATTAAACCACTACTACTTTGAAGCACAATTGATGCCTTTTGGTGCGGTGGTATAGTAATAGTAGCGATCAACCTGCAAATGTTGGATACTTTCCAGTGAGCTTCAATTGGGGGTGTGTTGGGTGTGTGGGGATAACTCTGTACCTATGACAAAAATATATCTCTGTTGTTAACTCATAACCTTGAATTGATAGTACTTGCAACTTCTGCTTTATCTTCCTATGGATCCTTCATAAGATCCATGGCGAGCTACTATGCGTGTACCCAGCAAAAAGTCTGTTCACAGTGTGAACCCAAAAGGGGTGACAGGCTGTACCTCCAGTAGAGGTCAAATTTATAATCATATGGGTAGCTTGAACATCTAAGGAATATCTACTGTTACTTATGTAGTAAGTGCTGCATTTGTTTATTCACTTTGTATAACATCAACAATGTTTACATTGAATGTCCTGTACTGTACATTGTGAAATTCAATAAAAATCTATTGTTTAAAAAAGAAAAAGAAAGTGTATATATATATATATATATATATATATATATATATATATATATATAAAATAAGTATTGAACACGTCACTATTTTTCTAGGTAAATATATTTCTAAAGGTGCTATTGACTTGACATTTTCACCACATGGTCAGTAACAACCCATGCAATACATAAATACAAAGAAACCAAAACAAATACATTCAGAAATTAAGTTATGTGTAATAAAATTAAATGACAAAGGGAAAATAGTACTGAACACATGAAGAAAAGGAGGTGCAAAAAGACATGGAAAGACATCAGCTGAAATTGATCAATAATTAGAAAGCAATCCTGTTGTCAGGGCCAGGGGCGTAACTACCACCATAGCGACCCATGCGGGCGCTATGGGGCCCGCAGCCGAGTGGGGCCCAGTGAGGATAAGAGCACCGCTGGCACAGTCTCCCAGCCAGGGGAAGAGAGAGGAAAGGAAGAGGCGAGCTGTCCAAATCAGCAGAGAGCTGAATTGCCCGATGTAAGAGCTTTCATTAGAACTTCCAGTGTTCCCGGGGCTCACGTCACATAGCTCCACCTTTTGATAGACAGATTGCCTTTGACGGTGCCTTTGATAGACAGATTGCCGATCCAATGCGAGACATGTGACGTCATCAAAGGTGTCGGGCCAAGAGGTGGGGCTATGTGACGAGGAGCCCCGGTAAGACAGAAAATTCAAATGAAAGCTATTACAGCGGGCAATCCCGCTCTCTGACGGTGCCTTTGATAGACAGATTGCCGATCCAATGCGAGACATGTGACGTCATCAAAGGTGTCGGGCCAAAAGGTGGGGCTATGTGACGAGGAGCCCCGGTAAGACAGGAAATTCAAATGAAAGCTATTACAGCGGACAATCCCGCTCTCTGCTGATCCGGGTGGCTTGCCTCTTCCTCTGCATAGGTGGGGCTGTATGGAGCACAGGCAGACCAGGCTGTATTGGGCACAGGTCATGCTGTATGGGGCACAGGTCATGCTGCATTGACACTAGGGCAGCTGTGGGGGGGGGCTGTTTGCAGGGGGGCCCCATACAACATTTTGCTATGGGGCCCTGCTATTTCTAGTTACGCCCCTGGTCAGGACAAATTAATATCAGCTGGTTCAGTCTCAACTGATGGCCTATAAAAATATGTCTCATTACCAAAATGTCACACAAGAAACATCTTGTGATGGGTAAAAGCAAAGTGCTCTCTCAAGACCTTCGCAACCTTATTGTTGCAAAACATACTGATGGCATTGGTTACAGAAGGATTTCTAAACCACTGAATGTTCCAGTGAGCAATGTTGGGGCCATAATCTGGAAATGGAAAGAAAACAATAAGTAATGCACTCAACTGTCATGGCCTGTATGCATATTCACCATTCAAGTCTCCATTGCTGAAAAAAAGCATGTTGAAGCTAATTTAAAGTCTGCTGCACAACATTTTGACAAGTCTGTGAAATACTGGGAGAATATAGTCTGGTCAGCTGAGACCAAAATTGAAGTCTTTGGATGCCATAATACACACCATGTTTGGAGGTCAAATGGCACTGTAAATCACCTCAAAAGCACCCCATACCAACAGTGAAGTTTGGGGGTGGGAACATCATGGTGTGCGGCTGTTTTTTAGCATACGGTACTGTTAAACTTTATATTATTGAAGGAAGGATATATGGAAAAATGTACCAAGACATTCTTGATAAAAATCTGCTGCCATCTACCAGGATGATGAAAATGAAACGAGGGTGAATATTTCAGCAAGATCACGATTCCAAACACAAAGCCAAGGAAACTCTTAATTGGTTTCAAAGAAAGAAAATAAAGCTGCTAGAATGGCCAGCCAATCACATAGACACACATTTTACATAAAAATTACCAGTTTGTCTAAAATAATCAAGGATATAGATATAGATATCTCTTTGTGTAGAATTTAATTAAATAATTAAATTCTGCCTGTAGACAGAATAACCATATATACAGTGTAACTAATAATCAGACAATAGTCTGAATATATGGAATCCAACAGCTATTCCACTGCAGAAGGACTAAGCGTTTAACTACGTAAAATGGTACGCCACTATGGCCAAAAAAATAGAAAAATAATAACAAATGAAAAAACAAAAATAAAATGAAAGAAAAATGTAAATGGTTACAATATTGGGGAAGAGAAATTTAACTATCGAGAGAAATATGACAATTAGCTTACAAGTTAACCACTTCAGCCCCGGAAGGATTTACCCCCTTCCTGACCAGAGCACTTTTTACAATTCGGCACTGCGTCGCTTTAACTGCTAATTGCGCGGTCATGCAATGCTGTACCCAAACGAAATTTGTGTCCCTTTCTTCCCACAAATAGAGCTTTCTTTTGATGGTATTTGATCACCTCTGCCGTTTTTATTTTTTGCGCTATAAACGGAAAAAGACTGAAAATTTTGAAAAAAAATGATATTTTCTACTTTTTGTTATAAAAAAATCCAATAAACTAAATTTTAGTCATACATTTAGGCCAAAATGTATTCGGCCACATGTCTTTGGTAAAAAAAATGTCAATAAGCGTATATTTATTGGTTTGCGCAAAAGTTATAGCGTCTACAAACTAGGGTACATTTTCTGGAATTTACACAGCTTTTAGTTTATGACTGCCTATGTCATTTCTTGAGGTGCTAAAATGGCAGGGCAGTACAAACCCCCCCCAAATTACCCCATTTTGGAAAGTAGACACCCCAAGGAAATTGCTGAGAGGCATGTTGAGCCCATTGAATATTTATTTTTTTTGTCCCAAGTGATTGAATAATGACAAAAAAAAAAATTTACAAAAAGTTGTCACTAAATGATATATTGCTCACACAGGCCATGGGCATATGTGGAATTGCACCCCAAAATACATTCAGCTGCTTCTCCTGAGTACGGGGATACCACATGTGTGGCACTTTTTGGGAGCCTAGCCCCGTACGGGGCCCCGAAAACCCAGCATCACCTTCAGGATTTCTAAGGGCATACATTTTTGATTTCACTCCTCATTACCTATCACAGTTTTGAAGGCCATAAAATGCCAAGATGGCACAAACCCCCCCCCAAATGACCCCATTTTGGAAAGTAGACACCCCAAGCTAT
Source organism: Lithobates clamitans (assembly GCA_037952925.1). Taxonomy (NCBI): domain Eukaryota; kingdom Metazoa; phylum Chordata; class Amphibia; order Anura; family Ranidae; genus Lithobates; species Lithobates clamitans. The sequence goes on from JBBGZY010000135.1 coordinate 2,813,026, forward strand.
TTGCTGAGAGGCATGGTGAGTATTTTGCAGCTCTCATTTGTTTTTGAAAATGAAGAAAGACCAGAAAAAGTTTTTTTTTTTCTTTTTTCAATTTTCAAAACTTTGTGACAAAAAGTGAGGTCTGCAAAATACTCACTATACCTCTCAGCAAATAGCTTGGGGTGTCTACTTTCCAAAATTGGGTCATTTGGGGGGGTTTGTGCCACCTGGGCATTCCATGGCCCCCGAAACTGTGATAGGCAGTGAAGAGTGAAATCAAAAATTTATGGCCTTAGAAAGCCTGAAGGAGGTGCTTGGTTTTCGGGGTCCCGTGCGCGGCTAGGCTCCCAAAAAGTCCCACACATGTGGTATCCCCGTACTCAGGAGTAGCAACAGAATTTATTTTGGGGTGTAATTTCACAAATCCCCATGGCATGTTTGAGCAATATAACATTTAGTGACAACTTTGTGCAAAAAAAAAACAAAAAAAATTGTCTCTTTCCCGCAACTTGTGTCACAATATAAAATATTCCATGGACTAGACATGACTCTCAGCAAATAGCTTGGGGTGTCTACTTTCCAAAATGGGGTCATTTGGGGGGGTTTGAACTGTCCTGGCATTTTATGCACAACATTTAGAAGCTTATGTCACACATCACCCACTCTTCTAACCACTTGAAGACAAAGCCCTTTCTGACACTTTTTGATTACATGAAAAAATTATTTTTTTTTGCAAGAAAATTATTTTGAACCCCCAAACATTATATATTATTTTAAAGCAAATGCCCTACAGATTAAAATGGTGGGTGTTTCATTTTTTTTTTTCACACAGTAATTGCGCAGCGATTTTTTGTGGAAAAAACACACTTTTTTAAATTTTAATGCACTAAAACACACTATATTGCCCAAATGTTTGATGACATAAAAAAGATGATCTTAGGCCGAGTACATGGATACCAAACATGACATGCTTTAAAATTGCGCACAAACGTGCAGTGGCAACAAAATTACATTTTTAAAAGCCTTTAAAAGCCTTTACAGGTTACCACTTTAGATTTACAGAGGAGGTCTACTGCTAAAATTACTGCACTCGATCTGACCTTCGTGGTGATACCTCACATGCATGGTGCAATTGCTGTTTACATTTGACGCCAGACCGACGCTTGCGTTCGCCTTAGCGCGAGAGCAGGGGGGACAGGGGTGCTTTTTTTTTTTTTTTTTTTTTTTATTATTTTTTTGCTTTTTTATCTTATTTTTAAACTGTTCCTTTCATTTTTTTTTTATCATTTTTATTGTTATCTCAGGGAATGTAAATATCCCCTATGATAGCAATAGGTAGTGACAGGTACTCTTTTTTGAAAAACTTGGGGTCTATTAGACCCTAGATTTCTCCTCTGCCCTCAAAGCATCTGACCACACCCATCGGTGTGATAAAATGCTTCCCCAATTTCCCAATGGCGCTGTTTACATCTAAGTCATAAAATGCTGTTTACATCTAAGTCATAAAATGCTCATAGCTTCTGGTTTCTTAGGCTATAGAGATGTTTGGAGCCACTCTGGCCTCTGATCAGCTGGCTGAATCACCGGCTGCATTCTCAGGTTCCCTGTTGAGACAGGAGAGCCAGAGAAAAAACACGGAAGACGTTGGGGGGGGCATTTCCTCCCACTGCTTGTAAAAGCAGTCTAGAGGCTAATTAGCCGCTAGGATTGCTTTTACATGAAAGCCGACCGCTGGCTAAAAAGAATGATACCAAGATGATACCTAAACCTGCAGGCATCATTCTGGTATAACCACTCAAAGTCGTGAATGGCGTACCTGAAGACAAAAAAATGGTTAACAATAAAGCACAGTAAACGGTAAAGTATAAAAAACTGCATACCTGAAAAGCAAACATGATAAAACATAATAACAATAAAACATTGCAGAATAGAATACAGTAAAAAAGAGCAGAACAAAAGAGAGAGAATAGAGAGAGAGAGAACAATGAAATGACAACTATTTTTTTTTTTTTTGTTTGTGTTTTTTTTTTTTTTACACTTTTTTTTGTAACTGTAACTTTTATAACTGTAACCGGTTCCAGGTTCGGGTCTCTCAAAATGCGATGGCATCTTGGGAGACCCTGTGAAAGTGTGCCTAGAAAGAAGAAGGCTCTGATGAAGAAGGGTAACCTTCGAAACGCGTTAGCCAGCAGTAGTCCGTATGCCTCCTTCCTGGGACCTGGAAAACTGCTACCACTGGAATAATTGCCTCTGTACCATGCGATTTTTTTTCTCCGACCTTTGTGAGTAGTTTTTATCTTTTTTTTTAATTAATAAATCTGTCAAGGATAATAAACTAGGCTGGTGCGCTCTTTTTCTTCTTTTCATTTAACACTAGGAAAGTGTGCCTAGTCTGTGCAATGCTGTACCCTACGCTAATACTCAACTAGTGAATGGTAGCATTCAAAACATTCACCAATGCAAAGACCAGGATTATCAGGACAGGAGGGACAATAATAGCGGGTGTCATGTCTATATCCGCGCTTGCTGCAGACACAACATCTTTTTTGGGGGGGTTCGTTGGGTAGGGGTACTCGGGAGGACATATAAATGCCTCTCATGCAGCCAACTGCATTTGGTTGGGGATGTGAATGGGGGAAGTACGGGCGCTGCAGAAGCGGTGGGTTCCCAATTAGGATTGGCGAATGCAGCAGGAAGGGCATTATGGGCACGACAGGCCTATGTTTGTCTTTTTGGTGGCAGCGGGACACTACTTGTGCTTGCCACCTCACCAGCTTGAACTGCACTTATGGGACTCGCCACGTCACCAAGTGTTACTGCAGTGCTGGTATGACTACGACCGGGGTGTACTAGGCCGCTGGTGCTTGCCAGTTCACCAAAACGCTACAAAAAAAGTGACAGTGATCGATCGATACTGCACTTGGGTGGGCTGGGCTGGGCCGGGCGGAGGGGCAAAACGCAGGTGCTAGCAGGTATCTGGGCTGATCCCGCTAACACTGCGTTTTTGGGAACCCTAAACTGCTGGGGACGCTAGTATAGATCTGATCAGATCAGATATTGATCCGATCAGATACTATACCACTAAGGGAGGCGTATGCTGCGTGTGTGGGTGTTAGCGGTACTGGCGCTAATCTGACGCTGCCTGGGGCTGGTGCTTGCCAGTTCACCAAAATGCTACCAAAAAAACTGTTAGCGATCGCAGGGATCAGGCCTGACTCTGCGAACGCTGCAGTTATGTGTTTAGTGTTTTGTAAGTGACAGTGATCGATCGATACTGCACTTGGGTGGGCCGGGCGGAGGGGAAAAACGCAGGTGCTAGCAGGTATCTGGGCTGATCCCGCTAACACTGCGTTTTTGGGAACCCTAAACTGCTGGGGATGCTAGTATAGATCTGATCGGATCAGATATTGATGCGTTCAGATACTATACCACTAAGGGAAGTGTACGGTGCGTGTACGGTGCGTGCGTGGGTGTTCGCGGTACTGGCGCTAATCTGACGCTGCCTGGGGCGACGCATATCACCGCCGGGCGATCAGGGGGCTAAACCTTTATTCGGTAATAAACGGCGGGTGCCCTGACACTATAAAAAATAAACGAACTAACCAGCGTCACCCGTAACAGTTATACGGTGATCAGTGGTGAAAGGGTTAACTAGGGGGCAATCAAGGGGTTAAAATATTTATTCAAAACGCTGACAGCGAACCTAAATATTTACGTTCCTAACTAGCGTCACCAGTGACACTAATACAGCGATCAGAAAAATGATCGCTTAGCGACACTGGCGACAGGGGGTGATCAAGGGGTTAAAACTTTATTAGGGGGGGTCAGGGGGGTACCCTAGACCTACAGGGGGCTAACACTCACTGTCCTACCACTGCTAACTGTCACAAACTGACACTATGCAGTAATCAAAAAAAAAAAAAACCTGCTTGGTGTCAGTTTGTGACTGCGAGGGGGGGGCCACGATCGGATGGTCTTCCCCTCGTCTCTCATCGCTCCCAACCAAATGCCGACAGCCGATGGCACCGGGGGGGGTCCGATCGGACCCCCCGCCCGCGGGAAGGCAATCACGTACCAGGTACGTGATTTTGCCTGCCCGTGCCGCTCTGCTCACGTATATAGGCGTGAGGCGGTCGGCAAGTGGTTAAGCAATAAATCAACAAAATGTAACTGTATTAGTTACCCTTTTTAAAATGGTCACTGACTTAAAATGGTTGTTAATAGAGTCTCCTAAGATGGCTGCCTCCATCATCCGCAGCTCTCCTCTTCTGTCCTCCTCCTACTTCCCCCCCCTGCCTGTCTGCTCCTGTGTCAGTGCCCACCCTCTTCCCTCCTGCTGCTGAAATAACTTTTATTGTCTTATATAATCCAGTTTGTTTCCTAATGCTAGGTGCCCAAGTCTCTGTGTTTTAAAAAAATGCCAGCTATACCTTTATTCAGAGCCACTCTCTCCTCCTCTCATCCCCACTGACGTCAGCAGGGGAATATCATCCCTGCCCATTGCAGTTGTCTGAAGGGAGGGGAGAGAGCCAGCCGGTCACGTGAAACCAGGTATAGCTGTCATTTTTTTAATGTAACACAGAGACAAGAGCACCTAGCATTAGGAAATAAACAGGATTATATGAAGTTATAACAGTGGGTTAAATTGGTTGTAAACCCTTACAGACCACTTTAACCTACAGGTAAGCCTAGATTAAGGCTTACCTGTAGGTGCAAGAAATATCTCCTTAACCTACACGGTTAAGGAGATATTTTCCTAAAAAACGGGCATACTAGCTGATTATGCCTTTGTCATGCAGGGTGTTTTTTTTTTTTTTAGAGAGGGTTTACTTCCTCTTTAACAACCACTTTATTTCTAACTGTAACAAGTATGGTAATGTGATGTTTCTAATATATATATATATATATATATATATATATATATATACGTAATGGTTAGGAGATCTGGTAACTGCCAATGTATAAGCACACATTTCTGTTGCACAATATTTCAAATATATTTCAATATTTCCTATCTATTGTGGCTATCAATATCATTTATACATATAGACAAAAGAAAATAACTATATTATATATTATATTATATATTATACATATATGGATAAACATGATAGTGTGCATACTTAATCCCTTTTTGCTGGACGTAACACAAATATGCAGCCTTCGGCTTGAAGGTGTTGTACCAGGATGATGCATGCAGCTGCAGGCATCACCCCGGTAAAGGTTTTTTAGAGCCGATGGTCGGCTTACTTGTAATAACAACTGATGCGGCTATGCAGCCACATGGCTGTTATCCCAAGCATCGGGAGGGGACGCCCCCCTCCCGATGCCTTCCGCAGCCTGCCCAGGGCTCTCCTGTCCCACCGGAAGGCCGAGCGAACTAAAATTGCTGGGTACAATTAAAGAAACATAAAGAGAAGGTGCAGTGCTAACTGTTGCTTAATATCTACAAAGACTTACTGGCCTGGCACCCTAAGTACTTCTCATGGTTCGGAAGAGCCGCTATCCTCAAAATGATCATCCTCCCCAGACTGCTGTATCTTCTTCTTTTTTTTTTTTATAATTGACAATTTTTATTAAGTTTCAGCATATACAATACAGTGGTTTAAAACATAAGAAAAAGAGAATTAAGTAATAAAAGGGAAGAATTAGTCACAACAGCTCTGGGATGGGCATAGAGGTCTACGTGTGACAGAATTAACATACAATCCACAGACATAGGTCAACAATAGGGATGAGCTTCGAGTTCGAGTCGAACTCATGTTCGACTCGAACATTGGCTGTTCGCAAGTTCGCCGAACAGCGAACAATTTGGGGTGTTCGCGGCAAATTCGAATGCCGGAGGAACACCCTTTAAAGGTCTATGGGAGAAATCAAAAGTGCTAATTTTAAAGGCTAATATGCAAGTTATTGTCATAAAAAGTGTTTGGGGACCTGGGTCCTGCCCCAGGGGACATGTATCAATGCAAAAAATTTTTAAAAACGGCCGTTTTTTCAGGAGCAGTGATTTTAATAATGCTTAAAGTCAAACAATAAAAGTGTAATATCCCTTTAAATTTCGTACCTGGGGGGTGTCTATTCTATGCCTGTAAAGGGGCGCATGTTTCCTGTGTTTAGAACAGTCTGACAGCAAAATGACATTTTGAAGGAAAAAACTCATTTAAAACTACCACGGCTATTGCATTGCCGACAATACACTTAGAAGTTCATTGATAAAAACGGCATGGGAATTCCCCAAAGGGGAACCCCGAACCAAAATTAAAAAAAAAAAAAGACGTAGGAGTCCCCCTAAATTCCATACCAGGCCCTTCAGGTCTGATATGGATATTAAGGGGAACCCCGGCCAAAATTTAAAAAAAAAAATGACGTGGGGTTCCCCCTAAATTCCATACCAGACCCTTCAGGTCTGGTATGGATTTTAAGGGGAACCCCACGCCAAAAAAAAAAAAAAAACGGCGTGGGGTCCCCCCAAAAATCCATACCAGACCCTTATCCGAGCACGCAACCTGGCAGGCCGCAGGAAAAGAGGGGGGGATGAGAGTGCGCCCCCCCCTCCTGAACCGTACCAGGCCACATGCCCTCAACATTGGGAGGGGGCTTTGGGGTAGCCCCCCAAAACACCTTGTCCCCATGTTGATGAGGACAAGGTCCTCATCCCCACAACCCTGGCCGGTGGTTGTGGGGGTCTGCGGGCGGGGGGCTTATCAGAATCTGGAAGCCCCCTTTAACAAGGGGACCCCCAGATCCCGGCCACTCCCCTGTGTGAAATGGTAAGGGGGTACAAAAGTACCCCTACCATTTCACTAAAAAACTGTCAAAAATGTTAAAAATGACAAGAGACAGTTTTTGACAATTCCTTTATTTAAATACTTCTTCTTTCTTCTATCTTCCTTCATCTTCTGGTTCTTCTGGTTCTTCTGGTTCTTCCTCCGGCGTTCTCGTCCAGCATCTCCTCCGCGGCGTCTTCTATCTTCTTCTCCTCGGGCCGCTCCGCACCCATGGCATGGGGGGAGGCTCCCGCTCTTCTCTTCATCTTCTTCATCTTTTTCTCTTCTTCTTTTCTTCACTTCTTCTCTTCTTCTCTTCTTCATTTTCTTCTCCGGGCCGCTCCGCACCCATGCTGGCATGGAGGGAGGCTCCCGCTGTGTGACGGCGCTCCTCGTCTGACAGTTCTTAAATAACGGGGGCGGGGCCACCCGGTGACCCCGCCCCCCTCTGACAGGAAGAATTTAGGGGGAACCCCACGTCATTTTTTTTTTTTAAATTTTGGCCGGGGTTCCCCTTAATATCCATATCAGACCTGAAGGGCCTGGTATGGAATTTAGGGGGACTCCTACGTCTTTTTTTTTTTTTGGTTCGGGGTTCCCCTTTGGGGAATTCCCATGCCGTTTTTATCAATGAACTTCTATGTGTATTCTCAGCAATGCAATAGCCGCGGTAGTTTTAAATGAGTTTTTTCCTTCAAAATGTCATTTTGCTGCCAGACTGTTCTAAACACAGGAAACATGCGCCCCTTTACAGGCATACTATAGACACCCCCCAGGTACGAAATTTAAAGGGATATTACACTTTTATTGTTTGACTTTAAGCATTATTAAAATCACTGCTCCTGAAAAAACGGCCGTTTTTAAAAAAATTTTTTGCATTGATCCATGTCCCCTGGGGCAGGACCCAGGTCCCCAAACACTTTTTATGACAATAACTTGCATATTAGCCTTTAAAATTAGCACTTTTGATTATTCATGTTCGTGTCCCATAGACTTTAACGGTGTTCGCGTGTTCGAACGAACTTTTTTCCTGTTCGCATGTTCTGGTGCGAACCGAACACGGGGGTGTTCGGCTCATCCCTAGTCAACAAGAAACAGCACTATGTAACAGGGAGAGGCCACGCTGAAGTAATTACAGTGCAGGCTTCTCTAACAAACAAACCGTCAGTAGGATCAGGGCTTTTTTTCTCAGAGAAAAGGTGCAAGAACCCACCCTCCCAAGTCAACTCTCCGCCACCTCACCCCCCAACCCCAACCCTGTTCCCACCCCCAATACCGCCATTCCTTGGGAAAGAGAAGTAAAGTGTTCTTTACCTTCTCCCTCCCTGGCCACAGCTCACTTCCCCATCCACAGATCACCTTCTATTGTCTCGTCCACAGCTCACCCCCCCCCACACACACAGGTTACTTTTCCCTCCATGCACAGCTTACCTTCTCTTCTCAGTTTACCCCCTCCCCTCTCCACAGCTCACCCCCTCCTCCCTCTGGTTATCTTCTCTTCTCTTCTCTCGTCCACAGTTCACCCCCCCCGCCCCCCACAGCTCACCCTCTCCACAGTTCACCTCCCCCCACAGCTCACCCTCTCCCCCCTCTCCACAGTTCTCCCCCTCTCCACAGTTCAAACAGCTCACCCTCTCCCCCTTCCGCTCCGCAGTTCACCCCCACAACTCACCCTCTCTCCCTTCCTCTCCACAGTTCATCCCCCCACAGCTCACCCTCTCCACAGTCCCCCCCAGCTCACCCTCTTGCCCTCTCTCTACAGCTCACCCCCCTCCCTCCACCCGCAGGTTACCTTCTCTTCTCTCATCCACAGTTCACGCCCCCACAGCTCACCCTCTCTGCAGTTCACCTCCCCCTCACAGCTCACCCTCTCCTCCCTCTCCACAGTTCACCCCCCTCCATCCACAGCCAGCTCACCCCCTCCACCCCCATTTCACAATTCACATTACCATGCTTAGTCCCCTCCCCCATCCACAACTCCCCTTTTACCCTCTGTCAACATGTCACCTCTGCACACCCCCCATCCATAGCTTACACCCCCAGTCCACAATCACCTCTGCACTCCCATCCACATCTCCCCCCTCTCCACATTTCACTTTTGCACCCCCATCTACAGCTCTAACTCTCTACAACCCCCCATCTTCCACTTCTGCACCCCAAGCCCCCCCCCAGCACTCTGGACCCTGTACACATTTCCCCTGCTCACAACTCTTACTTTGCGCAATCTAACCCCTCAGCTCTGACCTCTGCAGAACATCCACAACTTCAGTCTCTACTCTCTGCACAACCAGCCCCCCTTCCTCCCCCTTTCCCTCCACAGCTATCTCACCTTCATTAGAGCTGTGCTGAGCAGACTTCTGTTCTGTCAAATCAGGCTTTTTTTTCCCCCTCAGCTTACTGTGCAGTCGCCTCCATGCAGCTCTGCCTATCAGATCAGTGTAGCAAGGAACCAAGGAGGAGTTTCAGAGAGCTCTGCTCCATGCTACACTCATCTGACAGACAGCAGGCGGAGATAGCTGCCTCTATAATCCGATCAGTCAGCTGTGGAGCACATTCCCTGGATGCCTAGCATACAGAAGCTGGTGGAGGAAGTGAATGGTATAGAAAACTTCCTCTATCAGCTTCTGTTCTATGTGACAGTCTGCAGAGGAGAGGGCTGTCTGAGGTGGCGGAACTGCGTTCTGGCAAGTTCCGGCAGAAAAAAAGCCCTGAGTAGGATGTATAATTTATATTTGCGTGGCCCTCTATTCCAGAGAAAAAAAAAAGAAAAGGAGGAAGGGAAGAATAATAGAAAGAAGGAGAGAAAGAAGAAAAAGAGAGGGGGAGAGGAAAGAAAAAGTATGAGTCCCAATCTGAAGGGCGCATCCCTCCCGGGCTCCGAGCAATCATACTGTACAGAACGGAGGGGGGCTTATGAGATCATGGGGGATCTATTCTTTGATGCCACGGTTCCCATGTTGCTGTATGTCGGTCCACCCAGTCCACCAGCCTAGCCGTTATGGACTCCAAGACCTCCACATCCTTAATTCTGGAATAAAGATCGGTTAGAGACGGAGGGTTTCGTTGTTTCCAGTAGAGGGCTCCTAGGCACCTAGCTGCTGTTAATATTTGTGTGGCCAACTTTTTGGCTAGTGTGGACAGCTTAGGGGGGAAGGCCCAGTAGAAAAAACTTAGGGGAGAGAGGGATGTTTACCTCGAACAGCCGCTGGAGGACTGTTGTATCTTCCACGAACACTCCCAATCAAAATTCCACATAACTTCCTAAAAACGTTACAATTCATACTATTGCGCTTCCTCTGGGGCCATAAAAGACCCAGAATCAAATTCGCTCTGTTAACTAGACCCAAAGATTTAAGGAATGGGATTACTGCGCTTCCACAACTACTACCTGTCCTCACACGAGTGATTGACTGGCACTGCCATGGTAAATGCAAGGACTGGGTTACTCTAGAAGCGTCCTTAAATTCTATCTCCCTGAAATTTTACCCCTGGATACCTTGGAAGTGCCAGCACCAACCCATAAAGCGACACCCACTGACTGGAGCCACTATGAGTGTGTTCCATACGGTAACCAAAAAGTTTGACTTAACTTCCCCACTTAGCCCTTTAACTTCACTACAAAACAATCCCAAATTTGTTCCAGGGATCGAGAATACAGCCTTTCAATCTCAAGACCCCAAACAGCCACTTACCATAGGTGATTGCTTCCATAACGACAGAATTAAAGACTTTTCCGCGTTAAAAGACGACACCAAAGTCACTTATCTGCCTCTTTGGTCCTACTTTCAAATTTGCAGCTTTATCACCGATAAGACGAGACAACCATTCTTCACCAGACCATTGACCGACCTAGAAATAGCATGCCACAAAGGCGACAACTTTGAAAGGGCGACGTCAATCACATATGCCTGGCTGCAAAACTCCAAAGCCGCACCTAAGGCCAGGTTCAGGAGGGAGTGGTCTAGAGCTCTACAAATGGATATCATGGACAATAAATGGACAACAGCATGTATTCTCTCACACAAATGCTCCATCAGCACCAAAACCCAGGAGACAGCTTATAAGCTCCTGACTCATTGGTACGCCAACCCCACCAAACTGAAAAGATAGTTCCCTAACACGTCTGACAGTTGTTGGAGATGTGGAAGGGAGACCGGCACTCTTTTACACATATGGTGGCAATGCCCGGTGCTTGATGCCTTTTGGAGCAAAGTCAGAGACATGATAAGACAAATCACGGAGACTAGACTCACATTAGACGCAGCTTGCTGCTTGCTCCACATTTCTATCTTTCCCTACAGAGGATACAAGAAATCCTTAATGAAACACCTACTGAACACTGCTAAGGCCTTAATACTATCTCTTTGGAAGAGCACCCAAGCCCCGTCAATACAAGATTGGCTTAATAAAGTCTCCGAGATTTGTCAAATGGAAGACACACTGGCTCAAACCTCAGACACTGTAGAAAGATACCATAAAACCTGGTCCCCATGGCTCTCTTTCAAAGTCTCAACTGACTATGGAATGATGCGCAGCTAACATCCAACTGGACAATCATGCAACAACTTAATAATAGGTCCACGCAAAAACCATACTGAACAGGGAGAAAATCATAGTCGAACACAACTAGTCCTTTCCAAATTCCTCTTTTCTTAATTCCACCTTTTCCTATTCTGATCTTCAATACCTATTTACCATCATACAATCAAAGCTAAATGTCCTGGCATGTATCACTCAATGAAGATAATAACTGTCTTAGGCATCTTGTTTGGCTGGAGGAGGCCGGAACCTCAGCAAGAGCACGGGAACTGTCTGCCTCTAGCTACGATGAGACATTAATCTGATTTGCATGCTCAATGTTATATGTCATTTTTATATACAACATGCCTCTCTACTGTTCTGCTTTTAAGTGCAAAGGAGGGATTTGGGGTCTTATAGACCCAGATCTCTCCATAAAGAGTACCTATCACTGCCTATTACTGTCACAAAGGATGTTTACATTCCTTGTGACAGTGAAAAAAGTGATAAGAATTTATTTTTTTAAGGGACAGTGTAAAAAAATGAAAAATTTAAAGCCCCCCTATCCTTCCGTGCTCGTGTGCAGATGTGAACGCATACGTATATCACACCCGCAAATGTAAACAGTGTTCAAACCACACATGTGAGGTATCGCAGCAATCGTTAGAGCAGGAACAATAATTCTAGCACAAGACCTCCTTTGTAGCTCTAAACTGGTAACCTGTAAAAAAATTTAAAGTGTTGTCTATGGAGATTTTTAAGAACAGTAGTTTGTCACCATTCCATGAGTGTGAATTGCAAAAGGGGGTGCCCCAGGGGTTTTTCTTTCAATTGTTTTTTATTAAGATTTCAAGCATAAACCCAAAGGTATACAACATTGATATAATAGATATCTAAAAGTTATTATAGAGTGCAATAATACAAGTATGAAAGTATATGGCTTAATGGATACATCCATAATGTAAATCAAGTTACTGTTTGCGGCTTAGGCACTTATTCATGGGATGTTGCTGCCGCCGCACCCCAGGCACCCCCATAGGGAGCTAGCTGTGTCATGGAGTGCAGCGCAGCCCCACCTATAGGTATCATAGGATTGAAATAAGCATAGTTCAAGTTATAGTGGTACATTCGTCCTTTAGCATATATGGATTGTAATGTAGGTCATCATTAATACATGCTATCCATTTTGTTCAGGCCTATCATATACCCAGAGTTAGAACACTATGACAGTTCAATTCATAATTGCAGAATTATTTTTAAGATGTAAGGGATTTAAAGGGTGAAAATAAAGAAGAATAACATAGCAGATTGAAAAATAAACAAAACATAGGCTAACTAACATGCATAGACACCATGCAATACCAAAAGCTACTTGTTGCAAAGGTTACATTTTCATGTGTCTTCTAATCTAAATATCCTTTAAAGGGAATTCATCTAACCAACAGTTCCAGTTATCATTAAATTTGTGGGTAGATTCCTGACTAAAGGCCACATTTTTTTAATTTTATATATAATATAAAATTGAGCAGAGTTCTGTACTCTTTTTATTGTATCTGAGACGTTAGGAGATTGGATTTCCAAAGGGATGCTATGGTCATACAAGCTTCAGTAAGAATTTGAATGATTAAGAAGGGAAATTGTTTGGGAACATTCCCTATTTTTTGGTGGAGGAGGGCCATCTCCGCTTGTGGGGAAATTAAGAAACCCGTAACCCTTGAGATTAGGGAGAATACTCCATTCCAAAAACTATGTAGGCATTTGCATGTCCAGAATATATGGAACATAGATCCAACTTCTCCGCACCCTCTCCAGCATTTAGGATTTGCAGAAGGGAAGATCTTGGACAACCTAAGAGGAAATAGATAGCTTCTGTTTGTCATTTTCAGGAAATTGTCCCAATGGTTGACACATCTGGAGGCCCTAAAGCAGTGGTTCTCAACTCCAGTCCTCAGGACCCACCAACAGGTCAGGTTTGCAAGATAGCTGAAATACATCACAGGTGATATCACTTGCTGCTCAATGATTGCAGTATTCTAGTGTGCAACTCCCCAAGGTAATACTTAAAATCTGGCCTGTTGGTGGGTCCCGAGGACTGGAGTTGAGAACCACTGCCCTAAAGGTTGATTGTCTGGCATGCTTCCAATCTCTATTACTGAACGAGATTCCTAGATCCTTCTCCCATGTTAGCGTATGGGCTGTTTTAGTACATTCCTCCTTAGACTGTAAATGGGCATAGTATCTAGAAATACCTCCCTTTCTATATGGCCTATTTTGAAGTTCCTGCCATACCTCTCTGTTCACTGCAATAAAATGTATATCTCTTTCTTTAAGTAGATGTCTAACTTGAAAAGCTTAATAGTGGTTATAAGTTGGGTGAGTAGTGTTTAAGTCTTTATTAAAAATAATCCCGCTGGAAAACCAAGGAAGCACTTTAAGAGACGGGATTGGGTATTCTTGGACCGAGGTAGAATCTGGGGCTGATCGTGTTTGTTGGTTTGCTCTTGGTGGATCAAATTCCAGGCATGTACCGATGCCATAATTGATGGGAGATTTGGCATGTATATTGGGAGTCCAGTTCTAGAGGCTAGTAGTAACGATGGGAGATCTGAAGATGTCGTTGAGGCTTTTTCAAGTTCCACCCAGTTTTTATCAGAAGTCCGATCAAACCAAGAGTGGAGTTGTTCCATTAGTACTGCAGTTTAGTATTGTCCTAGTACCGGGAGACCCACCCCTCCATCTTGTTTTGATTTCTGCAACATCAGAATGGAATTTTGGGGACTTTTCCTTGCCAAATGAATTTTTTAAGTCGAGTATCAATTTTCTTAAAAAAGCTAGGTGGTATTATGGTGGGGATTGTCCTGAATAGATAAAGGATCTTAGGGAGTACTAACATCTTGAATGCCGCTATACGCCCTAACCAATTCAGTTCGTATTTTGCAATGATACGTTGGGTATCTTGGGAAATGGTTTGTATAAGTGGATGAAAGTTGACATTGTACGTGTTGGCAGTGGGGGTTGTCAGGATTATGCCTAAGTAGGGTAATTTACCGGGTTCCTATATGTAGGGAAATAGTTTTTTTAAGTGAGCTAGGCTTGGATTAGGGATATTTATTGGTAAAATAGTGGACTTAGTGGTATTAAGTTTATAGTAGGAGATACTGCTAAATACAGTGGGGACAGAAAGTATTCAGACCCCCTTAAATTTTTCACTCTTTGTTATATTGCAGCCATTTGATAAAATCATTTTAGTTCATTTTTTTCCTCATTAGTGTACACACAGCACCCCATATTGACAGAAAAACACAGAATTGTTGAAGTTTTTTGCAGATTTATTGAAAAAGAAAAACTGAAATATCACATGGTCCTAAGTATTCAGACCCTTTGCTGTGACACTCATATATTTAACTCAGGTGCTGTCCATTTCTTCTGATCATCCTTGAGATGCTTCTACACCTTTATTTGAGTCCAGCTGTGTTTGATAATACTGATTGGACTTGATTAGGAAAGCCACACACATGTCTACATAAGACCTTACAACTCACAGTTCATGTCAGAGCAAATGAGAATCATGAGGTCAAAGGAACTGCCTGAAGAGCTCAGAGACAGAATTGTGGCAGGGCACAGATCTGGCCAAAGTTATAAAACAATTTCTGCTGCATTTAAGGTTCCTAAGAGCACAGTGGCCTCCATAATCCTTAAATGGAAGATGTTTGTGATGACCAGAACCCTTCCTAGAGCTGGCCGTCCGGCCAAACTGAGCTATCGGGGGGAGAAAAGCCTTGGTGAGAGAGGTAAAAAAGAACCCAAAGATCACTGTGGCTGAGCTTCAGAGATGCAGTTGGGAGATGGGAGAAAGTTGTAGAAAGTCAACCATCACTGCAGCCTTCCACCAGTTGGGGCTTTATGGCAGAGTGGCCCGATGGAAGCCTCTCCTCAGTGCAAGACACATGAAAGCCCACATGGAGTTTGTTAAAAAACACCTGAAGAACACCAAGATGGTGAGAAATAAGATTCTTTGGTCTGATGAGACCAAGATAGAACTTTTTGGCCTTAATTCTAAGAGGTACGTGTGGAGAAAACCAGGCACTGCTCATCACCTGCCCAATACAGTCCCAACAGTGAAGCATGGTGGTGGCAGCATCATGCTGCGGGGGTATTTTTCAGCTGCAGGGTCAGGATGACTGGTTGCAATCGAGGGAAAGATGAATGCGGCCAAGCACAGGGATATCCTAGATGAAAACCTTCTCCAGAGTGCTCAGGACCTCAGACTGGGCCGAAGGTTTACTTTTCAACAAGACAATGACCCTAAGCACAAAGCTAAAATAAAGAAGGAGTGGCTTCACAACAACTCAGTGACTGTTCTTGAATGGCCCAGCCAGAGCCCTGACATAAACCCAATTGAGAATCTTTGGAGAGACCTAAAAATGGCTGTCCACCAACATTTACCATCCAACCTGACAGAACTGGAGAGGGTCTGCAAGGAGGAATGGCAGAGGATCCACAAATCCAGGTGTGAAAAACTTGCTGCATCTTTCCCAAAAAGACTCATGGCTGTATTAGATCAAAAGGGTGCTTCTACTAAATACTGAGCAAAGGGTCTGAATACTTAGGACCATGTGATATTTCAGTTTTTCTTTTTTAATAAATTTGCAAAAATGTCAATAATTCTGTGTTTTTCTGTCAATACGGGGTGCTATGTGTACATTAATGAGGAAGAAAATGAACTTAAATGATTTTAGCAAATGGCAATATAACAAAGAGTGAAAAATGTAAGGAGGTCTGAATACTTTCCATCCCTACTGTATATTGATAATAGATTGGACCGTTTTAAGCAAAGATTCTGGGTGGGTAAGAGTTAGGACTACATCGTCTGTGAAAAGGCCAATTTTATGGTGCTGACCCGCTATCTTAATGCCCATGATATCGGGGTTGGCTCTAATTGATTCAGCTAGGGGCTCAATCATGAGAGTGAAAATGAGGGGGGGCAGGGGGCACCACTGTCTGGTGCCATTGGAGATTTGGAAGGGTGCAGATAGAGCATTGGAAGTATATATGTTCGCTGAAGGGTTAGAGTATAACGCTAAAATGGCAGATTGGGCAAAACCATGAATCCCGAGTTTGTCCAGGGTAGCATGCAGGTATTCCCAGTGCACCCTATCAAACGCCTTTTCGGCGTCAAGGACTAAAAAAGGTTGTTCGTGTTTTCCTTAGTTCTACAATGTGAATGAGATCAAGCAAGCGATGGGTGCCATCCGGGGCCTGTCTACCCTGGATCTTACCTGGTCTGTTTTAATTAAATTAGGTGTGATTTTTGCTAGTCTGTTTGCCAGTACTTTCGCGTAAATCTTGCGGTCAGAATTTAGTAGTGAAATAGGTCTGAAGTTCTGTGGACAATCTGGGATTTTCCCTGCCTTCGGAAGTGTCACTATCGTGGCTCGAAGTATCTCAGGGGGGAATGAGGCAGTGGATGCCTCTTGGTTAAATAGTGTGTCTAAATGAGGAGTCAGTGTGTCTTGGAAAACTTTGTAGTACTCAGCGGAAAATCCGTCCGCTCCCGGTAACTTATTGTTAGGCAAAGATTTGATAACTGCTAGAATTTCATCCTGTCTAATAGGGGAACTCAACGTTTCCAGTTCCTCTTTAGAAATCTTCGTCAGGGATAGTGAGTCTAAGAATTTATCTATCTATCAGTGATTCAGATGGCTGAGGGGTCAGTGGATCTGCGGATAGATTGTAGAGGTCTTTGTAATATTTACGAAAGGCCTCAGCAATATGTTCCGGACGGAAGACTTTAGTTCGTGTTTCAGGGTCAATAATTGAGGTCAATTTAGATTTTAGTTGTCTTTGTTTAAGGTAGTTGGCTAAGAATTTACCTGCCTTGTTACCTTGAGAATAGTGTAAGGCTTTAAATCTTCTCAGGGTATTAGCATGGTTAATTTCCAGTAGTTCCTAAAATGTGTCAGTTCTTGCAATTTATCCGCTGCCAAAGTAGTTTTGTAATGAGATTCTAACTGTTTAATTTTCAACAACAATGCAGACATTTTGTTGGATTTGCGCCTTTTTTCCCTCGCTGCCATCTGTATTAATTGACCTCTTACAAAGGCTTTGTGGGCACACCAGACCGATGAAAAGGATACATCTGATGTGATATTGGTTGAGAAAAATTCCTGGATTTTAATCTCAAGATCTCTTTTGAAGGGCAGTCGGGCACAAGGGTTTAATTATTATGCCACATATATACAGGTTTTGAGGCATGGGCCTCCACAACTACCATAGAAATAGGAGCATGGTCCAACCACAGACTAGAATGTATTTTCACTTCCGTCACTTTGGTTAGAAACTGAATATCGGTAATAAAAAGGTAAATCCGGGTATAGACCTTATGAGGGGCTAAATAGAATGTAAAGTCCTTTTCCGCAGGGTTCAGACAGCGCCATACGTCATAAAGGTCTTCTTTGTCCAGAACCTGTTGTAAAGTAGGGCGTGTGGGTGCCTTTGCTGTAGAGTCCATATGGTTGTCCACTATCGCATTAAAGTCTCCACAAATGAGGAGTGTCCCTTTGCGAACTTTTCGTAGTAGTTTGTGCACAAACGCAATTTGATGTGTGTTGGGTGCATACACATTTAATACCGTATAAGTGACACTGTTGATATCGCACACCAAGATAAGGTAGCCTCCCATTTTGGTTTGATATTCAGGATTGGAGATTAAAGGCTACAGAGTTCTTTATTGCAATCAGGGTTCCCCTTTTCTTAACTGCTGCGTTTGCTGTAAATATGTGCGGGAACAATTTATGTGTGCATTTGGGAGGGTTAGAGGAAAAAAAGTGGATCTCTTGTATGCAAATGACATCTCCCTTTAGTGATTTTGCTTCTTGCCACATTGCTTTGAATGGGCTGTTAAGACTATGAGCGTTCAATGATACAAACTTAAGAGACATTTGTTAGGATAAAGGAATCACTAAGTACCTGGTAGCAAAGAATGTCCTCAGTCTTCTGGTGATGAAGGAATTTCAGGTAAGTTGCTTTTGATGATGGAAAGTTCCCGAGGATGAAAGTGGTATTGATGGAATCAACATAAAAACTTAAAAAAATAAAGAACAACAACAAGAGTAAAACATGAAGAGAGGTGTAAAAAATTCAACAATAGCAGTAACAACTGCTTCTTTTTAAAAGGGGGTATTAGCTCAACAGAGCCACAGGGTTCCCTGAGGTAAAACTATTGCTCCCTCCTACTGTTTAGGCATAGTATTCAACCAGGGACAGTATTCCAAAGAGGGTCGACTTTTGGTGGGGAGGAACTTTCTGGGAATGCTTGGTGGTCAGCAGGTAGTAGTCCCCATATTTCCGCCACGTGCATTCCTGATTCCACTTTGAACACTGTATGGGTTTTGCCTTTCCAGGTGACAATTAGTTTAGCAGGAAAGCCCCAGCGGTAGACCACCCCATTATTCCTGTACAGCTTGGTGAGTGGGACTAATTTGCTGCAGACTTGCATCGTGTACTTGGACAGATAATCAAATAGCGTAATGCCAATGTAAGGCTCCGGTAGATTGGGATCTTTCCTGGCCCTCAGCATAAGCGCCTCTTTTACATGATAAAAGTGTATGCAGGCTATAACGTCATGCGGTACTTTTTCAGGCAGAAATGGCAGCTTGGGGAGTCTATGTGCTCTATCTACCACAATTTCTCTCTTGGGCACCTCAGGCAAAAGAGAAGCAATAATTTGTTGGATATGGTTGCGTAGTTCAGCAGGAGGGACAGTTTCAGCAACTCCTCTGAACTTAATATTGTTCCTCCTGGAACAGTCTTCCAAGTCTGCGAGTTTGGATTTGATAGTTAGTAGTTCATCTTCTGCTTCATTATGTGCGTCTACCAGTTCATTGTGCGCCACTGCAAAGTCCCCCATCTTGTCTTCTACATGATGCACTCTCTCTTCCAGGTCTTCTACATCGCTTCTAATGTGAGTAATCATGGACAGCATGTCTTTGTGAAGTGACCCCCTCAGTGACACTAACATGTCCTTCAGCATTTTATCTGACAGGGGCTGTCACACTACAGGGTAGTCGTCTAGGCACTCAATGAATTCCCTCGTGGAGTCCTCTGACATGTCCCCTTGTCCCCTCTCACCTGCATACTGGTGTGCTGGGGATTTCCTGGAATTCGCCTTGAGAGGGCTGCTGGGAGAGGTGCGGTTTCTCCACTGCTGTGTGAGCCGAGCGGTGTGCTGTGCCTGGATGGAGAGCGCGTCTGCTCCCAGCCGGTGCCATCTTTAGATGAGCGGCTTCAGCAGACCCGAAGTATGTTGTAAATTTACGGGGTCCGGTGGGGGGCTTACGCTTCCCCATATTGAGCGGTGATGTGTCCCTGACTTACTGGCTCTCGGAGGGTGTTTTGGTGCGGGTTTGGTTCGCCTTGAGAGGGCTGCTGGGAGAGGTGCGGTTTCTCCACTGCTGTGTGAGCCGAGCGGTGTGCTGTGCCTGGATGGAGAGCGCGTCTGCTCCCAGCCGGCACCATCTTTAGATGAGCGGGCTTCAGCAGGCCCGAAGTATGTTGTAAATTTACGGGGTCCGGTGGGGGACTTACGCTTTCCCATAGTGAGCGGTGATGTGTCCTCGACTTACTGGCTCTCGGAGGGTGTTTTGGTGCGGGTGTAGGTCGCTTGTCTGGCTGGGAACTGCTGTGAGGACCAGGAGCTCTTCTCTCACGCGGCCATCTCCTTCAGCTGCCGGCTCCGCCTCAGGGGTTTTTATGGACAAAGGATGTTAACCAGAAAAGGAAGTAACAAGCATATAAAAATATACAAAATGTATTAAATACAAAACAGTAGTAAAGTAGGTACATAGGTTATATAAACATAAAAACAAATTAGTCAGACTGAATAGTTAAATAACAGCTATATGCCAAAACACTCAGCTGATCTCATGGTAGGAGGTCAAATGGAGTGTGTGCATAGAAAGAAGTCCCAACATGTTTTCTAGCACTAAAAATATATATGTGTCTGTATGAGAACATAAAATATTTAATTAAGGAGGATATGCAATATTATGGGAGTGTAGGTGCGTCTCCATGTCGTGCAAGCGCACACACGGAGGAGCAACAAACAGTCATAAAAGATATCATAACAGGGGCACACCATTCCCAGAAGGTCAGGTGGTCTGCGCAGTAGGATATGCAAAAAGTGAGAGGGCAACAGGACATAAAGCCTGTCATAGTACTTACTCACAATGACTGTTTGGTATAGGTATCTTAAGCGTGGAGTGCCTTGCGGTCCTGACTGTGCAGAAGTAAAAGACTAAGCTTACCTGGCTTATAA
The DNA here is from genome assembly GCA_037952925.1 of Lithobates clamitans. NCBI lineage: Eukaryota > Metazoa > Chordata > Amphibia > Anura > Ranidae > Lithobates > Lithobates clamitans. Next base: position 2,833,606 of record JBBGZY010000135.1, read on the forward strand.
GGGAGTGGGATGCCCATAGTACTAGCAGAGTCCAATAAGTCGGGCGGATAGGTATCAGGTGATTGGGGGGCCCATCAAGGGTGATGAGTCTAAAGGATCACCTGTATACCTGAAGTGCATCAGGACAGGCGGCATCCGGTGTCACCGCGCAGGTCGGCGCGATGAAGTCAGACGTTGCGAGGCCGCCGACACGCAGGATGGGCGGTATGTCTTATATTGGATGACAGAGACCCTTCTGCATATGCGCGAACCGGCGTGAAACGGCGATCCACAGCAGAGAAGACTAAGCCCAGAGGGATACCTCGAGGTGCAAATCGCATCAAGGGGCCCCCGCATGTCAGGGAGCCCGGTGTTCATAGACATCAGAAATGGTATATATAAAAACGAGATACATATGCGATAGAGCATGGATGGATAAAATGAAGCCCGACCTGTACAAAAAATACAAAATACAGACAAGTTTAAGTGGTTGTAAACCCACATGAAAAAAAGACCTTCAAGACAAAGGCATAATGAGCTAGTATGCATAGCATACTAGCTTATTACGTAATACTCACCTGAGATCGAAGCCCCCGCTGTGGTGCCCGTACACAGCACCAGTCATTTCTCCCCGGAGTTACTTTTGAATTTTGCGACTCCGGCTCTGTGATTGGCCGCAGCCGTGATGATGTCACTCCTGCGCATGCGCATCGGAGCCGCTGGTAACAGCACACTGACTGAAGCTAATGGCACGTACGTGCCATTGCTTCAGTGCACATGTGCCGATGACGTCAGCACATGCAGGAACAGGGGATATCTCCTAAACCGTGCAGGTTTAGGATATATCCAGGGTATCTATAGGTAAGCCTTATTATAGGCTTACCTGTAGCAAAAAGTGGATTGTAAGCGTTTACAACCACTTTAACAATGTAGATAACAGATATATAACTTGATGAGAAATCACTTTAACATGTATGTTACACATGGTTAATTCGAGAGGGGGGAACTTGGGGTTTGAGCTAGGGGCAGGGTACATATCCAATTTTTTCTTTAACCACTTGCCGACCAGCCGCCACAGTTTTACTATGGCAGAATGGCATGGCTGGACGAAACTACGTTATGTTTGTCGCTTCGCCCTGTAGCCCCCACGGGCGCACGTACCTCGCTGGAGGCACGTGCGCCAGCTGCTCACCCGCAGAGCCGATGCGAGTGCCCGGTGGGCAAGATGACCACCAGGCTCCCGCTATCACTCATGACACAGCGAGAACTGGGATCTGTGTGTGTAAACACGCAGATCCCGGTTCCCTGAGGGGAGAAGAGACTGAAAGTATGAACACCGGTCTCTCTCTTCCCCTAGCAAGTCCCATCCCCCCTACAGTTAGAACACAGAGAGGGAACACAGTTAACCCCTTGATCGCCCCCTAGTGTTAACCCCTTCCCTGCCAGTGACATTTTTACAGTAATGAGTGCATTTTTATAGCACTAATAGCTGTATAATTGTCAATGGTCCTAAAAATGTGTCAAAGTGTCCAATTTGTCCGCTGCAATATTGCAGTCCTAATAAAAATCACAGATCACCACCATTACTAGTAGAAAAACAAATAATAATAAAAATGCCATAAATCTATCCCCTATTTTGTAGACACTATAACTTTTGCGCAAACCAATCAACATATGCTTATTGCGCTTTTTTTTACCAAAAATATGTAGAAGAATACATATTGGCCTAAACTGAGGAAAATTTTTTTTTTTTTTTTAAAGTGGGATATTTATTATAGCAAAAAGTAAAAGATATTGGGGTTGATTTACTAAAGGCAAATCCACTCTGCACTACAAGTGAACTTTCAGTGCAGCAGTCGCTGTAGATCTGAGGGGAAGATCTGAAATGAGGGGAAGCTCTGCTGATTTTATCATCTAATCATGTGCAAGCTAAAATGCTGTTTTTTATTTGCCTTGCATGCCCTCCTTAGATCTACGGTGACTTACAGTGCACTTGTAGTGCAAAGTGGATTTGCCTTTAGTAAATCAACCCCACTGTGTTTTTTTCAAAATTGTTGTTCTTTTGTTTATAGCGCAAATAATAAAAATGCAGAGGTGATCAAATACCACCAAAAGAAAGCTCTATTTGTGGGAAAAAAAGGACGCAAATTTCATTTGGGTACAGCGTTGCACGACCGTGCAATTGTCAGTTAAAACAACTGTGATTGTGGCAGAAAGTGAGTCCTTTAAATAAAACTAAAGCTTCGTCTTCCGTGAGGGGGTGGGATGAAAGATTATTTACGTTGAATTGAAAAAAAATGGTGCGTGTTTATAGTGGTGAATGGTTTGGGGGAACAGAGGATTCCCCAGGTTTTTTAGAAAAATATATTGGGAATTTCCTATTTCATCAGTTTGGAGTCTCCTAATTGATGAATATCAGAAACGTCTAATTGAAATTGATATTAATATAGATAAAATGTATTCATAGATCAAACCACTGCAGGCTCACTCTTCCTTTCAGGAATTAAATGAAAAATTGAGGACTCACATAGAGTTTTTTAAATAAATCAATACTTTCCAGGAAGGCAAATAAATTATTGAGAGACAAACAGGCTTTTCAAGAAGGCAGAGCCTATAAATGGCAACAAAAAGTGAATAGCAGGGGTACCCAGCGTGGTCCGGCTCAGCCCTCCAGGCAGTCTGATATGTCGGATACCTCTTCTATATCCTCTAATGTCTCCTACCTTTCCTCTAAGCAGTCTAGATGTACCAGGAGACCTTAAAGACGTTGGGACGATGAAACCTCTTCAACTATTCCGACCAAAAGCCCTTCTGAACATCACACCCGTACTCCCGAATACCGGAAGCACACCAGCACCGGCGCAAGGTGAGATTCCCAACACTGGAGTGCCTTTGGCCACTGCAGCCTACACAAAAAATTCCCACTATATTTTTTCAAAAACAACAGGGGAATCTTCTGGTTCCCCGATCCATATACCACTATAAACACGCACCATTTTTTCCCCCCACAATTCAACGTAATTAATCTTTCATCTCACCCCCTCATGGCAGACAAAACTTTAGTTTTATCTAAAGGACTCACTTTCTGCCCCAATCACAAGTTGGACAAATTTGAAGTGATAAAAGACTCACACCTATACACACTCAAGCTTCTATTGAGAAGCATGTTTGATAAAGAGAAGCCGGGATCTGAAGGATGATCCGAAGTAGATGATCCATCCACCAAAACTATCATTACAAGTATTAAGCCATCATTAAAAAAAAAAAAAATTGGATATGTACCCTGCCCTAGCTCTAACCCTGACATTCCCCCCCGTTCGAATTGTCTATGTGTAACATATATGTTATAGTGATTTCTCATCAAGTTATATATCTGTTATCTACATTGTTAACTTGTCTGTATTTTGTATTTTTTGTACAGGTCGGGCTTAATTTTGTTGGCGGCCTCGCAACGTCTGACATCATTGTGCCACCCTGCGTGGTGACACCGGACGCTGCCTGTGCTGGGGGATCGTCTTGGAGGTGAGTCCTGATGCACATCAGGTATACAGGTGACCGGTGAAACTCATCACCCTTGATGGGCCCCCCAATCACCTGATACCTATCCGCCCGACTTATTGGACTCTGCTAGTACTATGGGCGTTTACCACATGACCTCCCACTCCCTTATAAGCCAGGTAAGCTTAGTCTTTTACTGCTGCACAGTCAGGACCGCAGGGCTCTCCACGCTTAAGATACCTATACCATACAGTCATTGTGAGTAAGAAACTATGGCGGACTTTATGTCCTGTAATCCTCTCACTTTTTGCATACCTACTGCGCAGACCACCTGACCTTCTGGGAATGGTGTGCCCCTGTTATGATATCTTTTATGACTGTTTGTTGTGCCTCTGTGTGTGCGCTTGCATGACATGGCGACGCACCTACACTCACATAATATTGCATACCTCCCTTAATTGAATATGTTATGTTCTCATACAGACACATATATATTTTGTGCTAGACTCATCCCCACATCTGTGGTCAATCCTTGTGGGCCCTGGTGTTTTCTATGCCAGCAGGGATGCTTTTTATTTCACTCACGCCACACAACTCAATCGTTTTGGCACCAGCAACCGTACATCATCGGTGCTGTGGGGATGCATACCCAGCCACCCAGCCAATATCCAGAGCATTCTCTTATGTGATGGGGCATTCTAGGGATTGAAGCCCCTCCTTCATGTGAATCCTGATGTGCACTTTAATTCGCTAAAGATGTATCATATTGTAAGTATCACTTGCTTTACTACTTGCCATATATATATACAGTATATATATATATATATATATATGCCATGCTGTTACCTACTGTGTTCTCACATTTGTACATTTGTTTACTTTCTCATTTTTTTATATCTTTGTTATTTCATTATCAGACAAAAAACAGCTTGTTTCTAATCAGCCCCTAAAGAAGGAATTTATTACTCATACCTGTATTCCGAAACATGTTGGGACTTCTTTCTATGCACACGCACTCCATTTGACCTCCTACCATGAGATCAACTGAGTGTTTTGGCATATAGCTGTTATGTAACTATCCAGTCTGACTAATTTGTTTTTAGGTTTCTATACCCTATGCACCTACTTTACTACTGTTTTGTATTTAATAAATTTTGTATATTTTTATACGCTTGTTACTCCATTTTCTGGTTAACATCCTTTGCCCATAAAATCCCCCGGGGCACCCCCTTTTGCAATTTTCTCATTTGTACTGGCATGTGGTGAAGGTTTCCAGCATTATACCTATAGGTGGTTTTCTTTTTATCTATATTTTTTCTATTCCATAAGTGTGCGCAATTTTAAAGCATGACATGTTAGGTATCTAGCTACTCAGCGCAACATTATCTTTCACATTATACAATGAAAGTGAAAGTGTATTTCTTCCAAAAAATTGCATTTGAAAGACCGCTGCACAAATACAGTGTGACATAAAATATTGCAATGATCACTATTTTATTCTCTAGGGTCTCTGCTAATATATATATATATATATATACATATATATATATATAATGTTTGGGGTTCGAAGAAATTTTCTAGCAAAAAATACGCATTTTAACTTGTAAGCAACAGATCGGTGTGACGAGAAGATCCAGGTAACCGTGACTTGCAAGTCAACAGAATATTTACTGTGCACAACACCCCACTGCACCACAAAAAAGTGTAACTGTCTGTCCATTTGCCCATAAGCAGTGTACCTGTCACCCTTCAGTGCACCTGTCGACCAACAGCAGTGTATCTGTAGCCCATCAGTGCACCTGTCACCCATCAGCAGTGCACCTGTTGCCCATCAGTGCCTATTAGCGCACCTTTTGTCCATCAGCAGTGTACCTGTCACTCATCAGTACCTATCAGCATAGCACCTGTTGCCAATCAGCACCTGTCGCACATCGCCAATTAGTGCTGCCATCCGCAGTATACCTGTCACACAGCCGCCCATCACTAGAGTACATGTCCTACAACCATCCATCAGCAGTCTACCTGTCCCAGTGTCAAAAGAGCCAGCCATGTCCAAAAACATTTACACTAGTGAGGAGGTGTTTCAAATCCTCAGTATGAGGGATGAGAGCAGCAGGGGGCTCTCACCATCTGATTCCAATTTAGTGTATGAACCCATCGAAAGTAGTGAATTGATGACCCAGTCAGAGGAGGAAGGGGTCCCTCCTAAAAGGATAAGGCACTCAAAACCAGGCAGCCCCTTTACTGGCCAGCTGTGAATCAAGTGATGCATTGCCAGCAAAAGGGCCAGATATGGAGTAAAGCTCTACAAGCTTTGTGAAAGAACCACAGGATATTTGCATGCGTTCTGCTTGTACGAAGGCAAAGATTCGCAGCCCCCTGAGTGCCCAACCTGTCGGCACAAGTGGAAACCTTTTCTGGGACCTGGCTTTTCCACTTTTCCAAAAAGGTTACCATGTCTACCTTGATAATTTCTATACCAGTCTGCCCCTTTTTCGCCACCTGTACCGTGAGAAAACCTTAGACTGTGGTACCAATTTAGTGACCACAAGGCTACAAAGGGGGGAATCAGCAAGTCAGAAGTACAAGAAAGTGCTGGTCATGAAGTGAAAGGATAAGAGAGTTGTATACATCCTGTCCACCATCCACAATGACACCTCAGTGTCAATTTCCGGAAGACACAATCCTTTTCAATAGCCTGCTTGCATCTAAGATTATAATCTCTACATGAGGGGGGGTTAGCGATCAGATGCTACAGCCCTATTTAGCTTCAAGAAGGTCCCGTTTCTGGTATAAAAAAATTGCAATTTATCTGATTCATTTGGCCATTTATATTGCTTATGTCACCTACAAAACTCAAATCCATGGAAAGACCCACCACCTTCCTCAAATTTATAGAAAAATCATCACATCTACCAGCAAGGACCCCCCCCCCCCCCAGAAAACAGTCACTCTGATTCTGTGAGCAGACTTCATGAGCACCATTTCCCTGAAAGCATTCCACCAACAGAAGCAGGCCAAAGACGTAAAAAAAAATGTTGATCATGCAGCAGAGGGGTAGTTAGAAGAGACACCAGTTTTCATTGTCCCCGATCTCCCTGTGCATTGGAGACTGCTTCTGACATTTTCAGATGTCACTAAAATATTAGCCCTTATTTCCAACAGTCTGCCATTTCCCCATTTTCAATATCTGTGCTGATCATTTGCCTGCTGCCTCAACCAACCATGCCACTGCCTTCCACGTGAACTGACCCTGACCTGTTTATCAACTATGCCTCTGCCTGCTGTCTGCAGTATCAACCGCGTTTCTGCCTTCCACCTGATCTGACCCTGGTCTGTTTATCGACTATGCTTTTGCCTGCTATCTGGATTGTTCATCAACCTTGTTTCTTCCTCCTACCTGCACTGACTTCGGCCTGTTAATCGATCATGTTTTTTGCCTGCCACCTGGACTGATCTTTTGCCCTGCTACTGTAGTAGTGGGATTCAAAATAACACAGGGATTTGGGTGGGAAGAAGCCTCTACCCTTGTGCCTATTCTTTCCTGACCAATATCCTAAACTTGTTGTTCCTGCCTGCTGCCTGTACCAATTCTTTGATTGCGCTGACCATATCTCTGCCTGCACTGACCCAGGACTTTTTATGTACCATGTTCCTGTCTGTTGGTTGGACCAATATCTCTGCCTGCTGCCTGTACTGACTATGGACTGTATTCCTGTCTGCTGCCTGGATGATTCCTTTCACTGTTGCTAACCACATCCCTGACTGCTGCCTGGACCAATGCTCTCCTCTGTGGACAACTGCACTACTAAACCCAGAGGTAATCTTTTGTTTACCCTTTGTTCAACAGAATGTATTTTTGGGTGTAATTCTTGGTATGCACATGCTATGTGTTAGAAATATGAAGAGCCTTCAAAAATCTGATCGGTTGTCTGGAAATTAGATGTGTATTTATGTCGCTAGAACACCTGACGGTGCTCCTTGGATGCTGGGCCTCTCTATGTGGCTAGGCTGTAACAAAATCTGTGGTATCGCCATTCTCAGGAGGATTAGCAGAATGTATTTTTGGGTGTAATTCTTGGTATGTACATGCTACATGTAAAAAAAAATCTTACAAATTGACAACTTTGTGTAGAAATGTTTTTATTTTCTTTCCACATTTTCCAAAACTTATGGTTTAAAAGACTCATTATGCCTCATAGAATATATGTTGGTTCATTAGCTTTCCAAAATGGGGTCATTTTGTGGGTAATTCCACTTTCCTAGTGCTCTAGGTCCTTCAAAAATGTAATAGGTAATCAGGAAATTAGATTATTATGATAATTATGTAATTTATGTCCCTAGAATGCCTGAAGGTGCTTCTTGGATGTTGAGCCTCTGTATGTGGCCAGACTGTGGAAAGGTCTCAAACATGTGGTATTGCCATGCTCATTAGGAGTAGCAGAATGTATTTTGGCATGTAATTCTTGGTATGTACATGCTATGTGTTAGGAATATCTTATAAATAGACAACTTTGTTAAGAATAAATAGGTTTTAATTTTCTTTCCACATTTTCCAAAAACTTGTGGAAAAAAAAATGACATGTTCAAAAGACTCATTATGCCTTATTATGCCTCACAGAATATACCTTGGGTGTTTGTTTTCCAAAATGGGGTCTTTTTGTGGGTAATTCCCTAGAACACCTGATGGTGCTACTTGGATGTTGGGCCTCTGTATGTGGCCAGGCTGTGTGAAAGTCTCACACATGTGTCACCATACTTAGGAGGAGTAGCAGAATGAATTTTGGGGTGTCATTTTTGGTATGTACATGCTATGCATTAGAAATACCTTATAAATGGACAACTTTGTGTAAAAAAAAACTTGAAAATGTTCACAAGACTAACTGTGCCTCATAGAATATACGTTGGGGTGTTTGGTTTCTAAAATTGGGTCATTTTGTGGGCGTTTCCATTGTCCTGGTGCTCTAGGGCCTTCAAAAGTGTGATAAGTTGGGGTAGGGGGGAGGTCCCAGAGGTAGAGATAGTCAGCATGGAACATATTCCAGAGGGTAGTTTTGGGGGCATTAGTGGTAGGTTGACTAAAGCACATAAACTCATGGTAAGTATAGTAACAAGTCCTACTTGACATTTCAGAACACCCAATAAGAGGATAGTATGCAACCGGTCTAAACTACGTGGCATGTTCACAAATGCCAGGAGCCTGGCGGACAAGATGGGTGAGATACCCTTGTACAAGGAGGATTTGGATTTTGTGGGAATTTCAGAGACCTGGTTCAATAGCTCTCATGATTGTCTGGCAACCATTCAAGGGTATACCCTTTATCGCAGAGATAGAGAGGGTAAAGAGGGGGAGGCGTATGCCTATATATCAAGAATAATGTACAAGTGAATGTGAGAGATGACATCACTAAGGGAGCTAGGGAGAAGGTGGAATCCTTATGGGTAGAGCTCCAAAGGGATGAAGCTAAGGGGAAAATAATACTGGGAGTATGCTATAGGCCCCCTAACCTGAGGCAGGAGGGGGAGATGGATCTGCTATCACAATTTGGATTAGCGGCAAGGATGGGAAGTGTTATCATAATGGGGGATTTTAATTATCCAGACATAGACTGGGCGGAGGGAATCACGCATTTATCTGAGGCTCGCCAGTTCCTAAATGTCTTGCAGGACAATTTCATGGTTTAGATGGTAGACACAACAACTAGAAATAAAGTGTTACTGGATCTACTGATTACCAACAATACAGACCTGATCACAGATGTGTAAATATGGGGCAATTTAGGAAACAGCGATCACAGATTCATTGGCTTCACTATAAATGACACAAATAGGAAACACTAGGGGAATATAAAGACACCGAATTTCAAAAGAGCCAACTTCCCTAAACGATGAACCTTGCTAGAAGGCATAAACTGGGATAAAATCTTAGGAACAAAGAACATGGAGGAGAGATGGGTTTGCTTTAAGAGCATATTAAATATGAGCATTAGCCAATGCATCCCATTGGGTAATAAATTTAAAAGAGCGAACAAAAGTCCTGGATGGCTTAACTCAAATTGTAAAAATGCATATAAAAGCAAAGGAGTAGGCCTTCAAAAAATACAAGGTTGAGGAATCATCACCAGCATTCAGACTTTATAAGAAATGCAACAAGAAATGAAGGGATGCAATTAGGGTGGCTAAGATAGAACAAGAAAGACATATAGCGGAGGAAAGCAAAAAAAAATCCCAAGAAATTCTTTAAGAATGTAAAAAACAGTAAAAAAAGCAGGACAGACCATATTGGCCCAATAAAGAATGAGGAAGGTCATCTGGTTACAAAGGATGGGGAGATAGCGAAGGTATTGCGTGTGTTCTTCTCCTCAGTTTTCACAAGGGAATAGGGGGGCTTCAGTAACCAAAACTGCAGTGTTTATCCTCATGTCACATCACAGATATCACCTCCATGGTTAACAGAGGACAGAAATAAAATTAGACTTGGGAAACTTAACATTAATAAATCACCGGGACCAGGTGGCTTGCACCCGAGGGTACTTAGGGTACTTAGTCAAGTAATTGCCAGACCATTGTTCCTAATTGTTACTGACAGTCTACTGACTGGAATGGTACCAGCTGAAAAGCCAATGTAGCACCAATATTTAAAAAGGGCCCAAAATACATGCCTGGGAATTATAGACCAGTTAGCCTAACATTAATAGTATGCAAGCTCTTGGAGGGGATGATAGGGGACTATATACATGATTTTAGTAATGAGAACGGTATCATTGGCAGTAATCAGCATGGATTCATGAAGAATCGTTCTTGCCAAACCAATCTATTAACCTTCTATGAGGAGGTGAGTTGCCATCTAGATAAAGGAAGGCCCGTAGACATGGTGTATCTGGATTTTGCAAAAGCATTTGACACAGTTCCCAATAAACGTTTACTGTACAAAATAAGGTCCGTTGGCATGGACCATAGGGCAAGTACATGAATTGAAAACTGGCTACAAGGGCGAGTTCAGAGGGTGGTGATAAATAGGGAGTACTCGGAATGGTCAGGGGTGGGTAGTGGAGTCCAACAGGGTTCTGTGCTGGGACCAATCCTATTTAATTTGTTCATAAACGACTTGGAGAATGGGGTAAATAGTTTAATCTCTGTATTTGCGGATGATACTAAGCTAAGCAGGGCAATAACTTCTCGGCAGGATGTGGAAGCCTTGCAAAAAGATCTGAACAAATTAATGGGGTGGACAACTACATGGCAAATGAGGTTTAATGTAGAAAAATGTAAAATAAGGCATTTGGGTGGCAAAAATATGAATGCAATCTATACACCGGGGGGAGAAATTCTGGGGGAATCTAGGACGGAAAAGGATCTGGCGATCCTAGTAGATGATAAGCTCAGTAATGGCATGCAATGCCATGCTGCTGCTAACAAAGCAAACAGAATATTGGCATGCATTAAAAAAGGGGATCAACTCCAGAGATAAAACTATAATTCTCCCGCTCTACAAGACTCTGGTCCAGCCGCACCTAGAGTATGCTGTCCAGTTCTGGGCACCAGTCCTCAGGAAGGATGTACTGGAAATGGAGCGAGTACAAAGAAGGCCAACAAAGCTAATAAAGGATCTGGAGGATGTTAGTTATGAGGAAAGGTTGCGAGCACTGAACCTATTCTCTCTGGAGAAGAGACGCTTGAGAGGGGAGTGATTTCGGGAGCAGTGATTTTTTCCTTGTCAAAAGAAGTTTATTGAGTATACAATGTTATAAAGATACATAAAGTAAGTTTACAAGGATCTATAAAGTAAGCTCATTGTTTTACAGTAGGGTTTATATAGGTAAATATCATGAAATTTCAAATATTAAACATTGGGTTCACGTAAACCTAAATTAAAGATATATATCATTTCCTTAGTTACTTTTGTAGGTATTTAAATGATTTATACCTACTATACATATTGTTTACAAGTAGAGTGTATATAGGTCAAATAAATTCTGATAATGAGCTTTAATCGTAAGGTGGAGAAAAGGAAAGAGAAAGAAGAAAAAGGGTTGAAAGGTAGAGGTATGGTCCACAAGGTTGTCCCGCTCGTCAGTTTATTATTCTTTTTAGTTCTCTTTGAAGCCTTAGAATGGGTGTCTCTGTAAGTCATTCAATCTGTTACCATGGCCACAGGACAGAGTCATTGAAATTTGACAGGAACTGTTGTTTTATCCAAGGGTGCCAAAGCTTTTCAAATTTTGGAATTTGATTTTGATCGATGGCTACCATCTTAGCATGGGACATTGTATTATTCATTCTGTGAATTGTTTCTGCTAGTACCAATGTAGGAGATTTCCATGCCTTGGCCACTGTTTGTTTTGCAGCCGTTATTAGTTGGATCATAAGTTTGAATTGAGAGAGTGTTAACCATTCCAGTTTTAGATTAAGTAAAGTTAAATATGGATCTGGTTGTATTATTTTTTTAAATATTTTAGATGCAATCACGAAGACTTCCTTCCAGAAGGTTTGGATTACTGGGCACGTCCACCATATGTGTAAATGTGTGCCTATTTCTGGGCATCCTCGAAAACAAAGAGCTGAGCAATTAGGTGAATATTTTGCCACTCTAGCGGGTACAAGGTACCAGCGAGTTAGGACTTTATAATTTGTCTCCAGTGCTAAGATGTTGGGTGAAGAGGGAGCAGTGATTTTTTAATGCTTAAAGTGAAACAATAAAAGTGAACTATTCCTTTAAATATTGTGCCTGGAGGGTGTCTATAGTATGCCTGAAAAAGGGCGCATTTTTCCCATGTTTAGAACAGTACCACAGCAAAATGACATTTCTAAAGGAAAAATTGTCATTTAAAACTGATCGTAATGAATAGTCGGGTCTCGGCAATAAAGATAAAACTCATTGAAAAAAAGAGCATGGGATCCCCCCCAGTCCATTACCTGGCCCTTTGGGTCTGGTATGAATATTAAGGGGAACTCCGAACCAAAATGTAAAAAAAAATGCGTGAGGGTCCCCCTAAAATCCATACCAGGCCCTTCAGGTCTGATATGGAAATTAAGGGGAACCCTGAGCCAAATTCTAAAAAAATGGCATAGAGGTCCTCCCCAAAATCCATACCAGACCCTTCAGGTCTGGTATGAATTTTAAGGGGAACCCTGCATGAAAATTAAAGAAAAAAATGGCGTAGGGGTCCCCCCCAAATCCATACCAGACCCTTATCTGAGCACGCAACCTGGCAGGCTGCAGGAAAAGAGGGGGGGTGAGAGAGCGCCCCCCTCCTGAACTGTACCAAGCCACATGCCCTCAACATGGGGAGGGTGCTTTGGGGTCTGACCCCCAAATCACCTTGTCCCCATGTTGATGGGGACAAGGGCCCCATCCCCACAACCCAATGCAAAAAAAAATTGCATTGATACATGTCTCCTGGGGCAGGACCCAGTTCCCCAAACACTTTTTATGACAATAACTTGCATATAAGCCTTTAAAATTAGCACTTTTGATTTTTCATGTTCGTGCCCCATAGACTTTAACCACTTCAGCCCCGGAAGGATTTACCCCCTTCCTAACCAGAGCACTTTTTACAATTTGGCACTGCGTTGCTTTAACTGCTAATTGCGCGGTCAGGCATTGTTATTAAAAAAATCCAATAATCTCAATTTTAGTCATACATTTAGGCCAAAATGTATTCGGCCACATGTCTTTGGTAAAAAAAATGTCAATAAGCGTATATTTATTGGTTTGTGCAAAAGTTATAGCGTCTACAAACTAGGGGACATTTTTTGGAATTTACACAGCTTTTAGTTTATGACTGCCTATGTCATTTCTTGAGGTGCTAAAATGGTAGGGCAGTACAACCCCCCCCCCCCAAATGACCCCATTTTGGAAAGTAGACACCCCAAGGAAATTGCTGAGAGTCATGTTGAGCCCATTGAATATTCATTTTTTGTCCCAAGTGATTGAATAATCACAAAAAAATAAAAATAAAAAATGTACAAAAAGTTGTGTGGGACTTTTTGGGAGCCTAGCCACGTTTGGGGCCCCGAAAACCAATCACTGCCTTCAGGATTTCTAAGGGTGTAAATTTTTGATTTCACTCCTCACTACCTATCACAGTTTTGTAGGCCATAAAATGCCCAGATGGCACAAACCCCCCCCAATGACCCCATTTTGGAAAGTAGACACCCCAAGCTATTTGCTGAGAGGCATGTTAAGTCCATGGAATATTTTATATTTTGACACAAGTTGCGGGAAAGTGACAATTTTTTTTTTTTTGCACAAAGTTGTCACTAAATGATATATTGCTCACACAGGTCATGGGCATATGTTGAATTGCACCCCAAAATACATTTAGCTGCTTCTCCTGAGTATGGAGATACCACATGTGTGGGACTTTTTGGGAGCCTAGCCGCGTACGGGGCCCTGAAAACCAATCACCGCCTTCAGGATTTCTAAGGGCGTAAATTTTTGATTTTACTCTTCACTGCCTATCACAGTTTCGGAGGTCATGGAATGCCCAGGTTGCACAAACCCCCCCAAATTACCCCATTTTAGAAAGTAGACACCCCAAGCTATTTGCTGAGAGGCATGGTGAGTATTTTGCAGCTCGCATTTTGTTTTTGAAAATGAAGAAAGACAAGAAACATTTTTTTTTTCTTTTTTCAATTTTCAAAACTTTGTGACAAAAAGTGAGGTCTACAAAATACTCACTATACCTCTCAGCAAATAGCTTGGGGTGTCTACTTTCCAAAATAGGGTCATTTGGGGGGTTTTGTGCCACCTGGGCATTCCATGGCCTCTGAAACTGTGATAGGCAGTGAAGTGTAAAATAAAAAATTTACGCCCTTAGAAAGCCTGAAGGCGGTGCTTGGTTTTCGGGGTCCCATATGCGGCTAGGCTCCCAAAAAGTTTCACACATGTGGTATCCCCGTACTCAGGAGAAGCAACAGAATGTATTTTGGGGTGTAATTTCACATATTCCCATGGCATGTTTGAGCAATATATCATTTAGTGACAACTTTGTGCAAAAAAAAAAATTGTCTTTTTCCCGCAACTTGTGTCACAATATAAAATATTCCATAGACTCAACATGCCTCTCAGCAAATAGCTTGGGGTGTCTACTTTCCAAAATGGGGTCATTTGGGGGGGGTTTGAACTGTCCTAGCATTTTATGCACAACATTTAGAAGCTTATGTCACACATCACCCACTCTTCTAATCATTTGAAGACAAAGCCCTTTCTGACACTTTTTGTTTACATGAAAAAATTATTTTTTTTTTGCAAGAAATTACTTTGAACCCCCAAACATTATATATTTTTTTAAAGCAAATGCCCTACAGATTAAAGTGGTGGGTGTTTCATTTTTTTTTCACACAGTATTTGCGCAGCGATTTTTCAAATGCATTTTTTTGGAAAAAAACACACTTTTTTAAATTTTAATGCATTAAAAAACACTATATTGCCCAAATGTTTGATGGAATAAAAAATATGATCTTAGGCCGAATACGTGGATACCAATCATGACATGCTTCAAAATTGCGCACAAACGTGCAGTGGCGACAAACTAAATACATTTTTAAAAGCCTTTAAAAGCCTTTACAGGTTACCACTTTAGATTTACAGAGGAGTTCTACTGCTAAAATTACTGCCCTCGATCTGACCTTTGCGGTGATACCTCACATGCATGGTGCAATTGCTGTTTACATTTGACGCCAGACCGACGCTTACGTTCGAATTAGCATGAGAGCAGGGGGGAACAGGGGTGCTTTTTTTTTTTCTTGCCTTTATTATTTTTTGGCTTTTTTATCTTATTTTTAAACTGTTCCTTTCATTTTTTTTAATCATTTTTATTGTTATCTCAGGGAATGTAAATATCCCCTATGATAGCAATAGGTAGTGACAGGTACTCTTTTTTGAAAAAAATTGGGGTCTATTAGACGATAAATGTCTCCTCTGCCCTCAAAGCATCTGACCACACCAAGATCGGTGTGATAAAATGCTTTCCTAATTTCCCAATGTCGCTGTTTACATCTGGCGAAATCTAAGTCATGAAATGCTCCTAGCTTCCGGTTTCTTAGGCCATTGAGATGTTTGGAGCCACTCTGGTCTCTGATCAGCTCTATGGTCAGCTGGCTGAATCACCGGCTGCATTCTTAGGTTGCCTGTTGAGACAGGAGAGCCAGAGAAAAACACGGAAGACGGTGGGGGGGATTATCTCTCCCACTGCTTGTAAAAACAGTCTAGAGGCTAATTAGCTGCTAGGATTGCTTTTACATGAAAGCTGACCACTGGCTGAAAAGAATGATACCAAGATGATACCTAAACTTGCAGGCATCATTCTGGTATAACCACTCAAAGTCCTGAATGGCGTACCTGAAGACAAAAAAATGGTTAACAATAAAACACAGTAAACAGTAAAGTATAAAAAATTGCATACCTGAAAAGCAAACATGATAAAGCATAATAACAATAAAACATTGCAGAATAGAATACAGTAAAAAAGATCAGAACAATAGAGAGAGAATAGAGAGAGAGAGAACAATACAACGACAACTATTTTTTTTATTTTATATATATTTTTGTGGTTTTTTTTTTCACTTTTTTTTGTAACTGTAACTTTTATAACTGTAACCGGTTCCAGGTTCGGGTCTCTCAAAATGCGATGGCATCTTGGGAGACCCTGTGAAAGTGTGCCTAGTTTGTGCAATGCTGTATGCTATGCTAATACTCAACTAGTGAATGGTAGCATTCAAAACATTCACCAATGCAAAGACCAGGTTTGTCAGGATAGGAGGGAAAATAATAGCGGGTGTCACGCCTATATCCGCGCTTGCTGCAGACACAACATCTTTTTTGGGGGGGTCCGTTGGGTAGGGGTACTCAGGAGGACATAAAGAAAATGCCTCTCATGCAGCCGACTGCATTTGGTTGGGGATGTGAATGGGGGAAGTACGGGTGCTACAGAAGTGGTGGGTTCCCAATTATTAGGATTGGTGATTGCAGCAGGAAGGGCATTATGGGCACGACGGGCCTATGTTTGTCTTCTTCTTGGTGGCAGTGGGACACTACTTGTGCTTGCCACCTCACCAGCTTGAACTGCACTTATGGGACTCGCCACGTCACCAAGTGTTACTGCAGTGCTGGTTTGACTACGGCCACTGGTGCTTGCAAGTTCACCAAAACGCTACCAAAAAAACTGTTAGCGATCGCAGGGATCAGGCCTGACTCTGCGAACGTTGCAGTTATGCGTTTAGTGTTTTGTAAGTGAAAGTGATCGATCGATACTGCACTTGGGTGGGCTGGGCCGGGCAGAGGGGCAAAACGCAGGTGCTAGCAGGTATCTGGGTTGATCCCGCTAACACTGCGTTTTTGGGAACCCTAAACTGCTGGGGACGCTAGTATAGATCTGATCGGATCAGATATTGATCCATTCAAATACTATGCCACTAAGGGAGGTGTACGGTGCGTGCGTGGGTGTTAGCGCTACTGGCACTAATCTGACGCTGCCTGGGGCTGGTGCTTTCCAGTTCAACAAAACGCTACCAAAAAAACTGTTAGCGATCGCAGGGATCACGCCTGACTTGGCGAACGCTGCAGTTATATGTGTTTAGTGTTTTGTAAGTGACAGTGATCGATCGATACTGCACTTGGGTGGGCTGGGCTGCACCGGGCGGAGGGGCAAAATGCAGGTGCTAGCAGGTATCTGGGCTGATCCCACTAACACTGCGTTTTTGGGAACCCTAAACTGCTGGGGACGCTAGTATAGATCTGATCAGATCAGATATTGATCCGTTCAGATACTATACTACTAAGGGAGGTGTATGGTGCGTGCGTGGGTGTTAGCGCTACTGGCGCTAACCTGACGCTGCCTGGGGCGATGCAGACCCTATCTCAACCTAAAACCTAACTTATATCACCGCTGGGCGATCAGGGGGCTAAACCTTTATTAGGTAATAAACGGCGGGTGCCCTGACACTATATAAAATAAACTAACTAACCAGCGTCACCCGTAACAGTTATACGGTGATCACTGGTGAAAGGGTTAACTAGGGGGCAATCAAGGAGTTAAAACCTTTATTAGGTAGTATATGGGGGTCCCTGACACTATACAAAGCTGACGTCAGAAAAATTATTGCTTAGTGACACTGGCGACGGGGGGTGATCAAGGGGTGTTGTGTTGTGCAACTCACTCAGATGTCTTCTCTCCTCAGTGCCGGAACGGAAAGTACAGATCCGAGGAGAGATGACATCATTTCCTCTGCTGCTGTTTACTATACAGCAGTAGAGGAAGAATCTCATTGGCTGGGAGCGATCGCGAGGGGGGGGCCACGAATGGATGGTCCCCCCCTCACCTCTGATCGCTCCCAGACAGAAACCAACCGCCTCGGGCACCGGGGTACGTGATTTTGCCTGCCCGTGCCAATCTGCCGCAGTATATCTGCGTTAGGCGGTCGGCAACTGGTTAACAGTGTTCATGTGTTCTGCCAAATTTTTTGCCTGTTTGCATGTTCTGCTGCAAACCAAACAGGAGGGTGTTCGGCTCATCCCTACTGGTGACCCCACAATAGGGATAAAACTTTTTCACAGAAGGGAGTTTAACAAATTACGTGGCCACTCATTGAAATTAGAGGAAAAGAGGTTTCTTTACTGTAAGAGCCGTGAGGATGTGGAATTCCCTTCCACAGGCGGTGGTATCAGCGGGAAGCATCAATAGTTTAAAAAAAACAATTAAATAAGCACCTGAACATACAGGGATATACATTGTAATACTGACATATAATCGCACACATAGGTTGGACTTGATGGACTTGTGTCTTTTTTAACCTCACCTACTATGTAACTATGCAAATTAAACAAAGTAAGTCATGCTCACTAAGGCCATAGATGGTTCAAATTTTGGCCGGAAAGCTTGAGATCAAAAAATTTTTATTTTTTATCTTAGGCTTTCAACCAAAACCGGCCGAGATTCGAGCCATGTGTGGACAGGTTGAATGTACCAAGTTGATCAATCGATCAACTTGGGTACAACCAGCCTGCCGGATTCACTTGCGATTATCGCTAGCGGCTGCTATAGCTGCTAGCAATAATCACTGTCTTCTCGCAGTGGGGGTGGCTTTCCCACCCACTTCAGCCTCCCTGCCAGGAGCAGACAATTGCTTGCCATGAGGGGTTACCTTGTCAGCACGGTCTATGTTGATGGAGGAATCATGCAAATTTATTTCTTGTAACCCGTGTTTGCTCATCTATGGCTTGCCTAAGTCACATTCAAATTTATCAGCAGTGCATATCTTAAAGCGGAGTTCCATCCAAGAGTGGAACTTCTGCTCATTTGTCTCCTCTCCCCCACAACTGGAACCTTTCAGGGGGAGGGGGGACAGGATACCTGTCTTTGACGGGTATCCTGTTCCCACTTCTGGGAGTCCGTGCAGCAGCCCATGACATCACCATGGGGCTCCCTCCTCCTCCCCCTATCACCAGGCCAGTAGAAGAAAGGAGCTGGACCTCGCACATGCGCAGTAGGGTTCCCAGAGAGAAGACGTAAGGCTACACTGCCGGGTTCCCTTACCCGCAATGGCCTGCGGCAGCACCCGACAGCTGATGAAAACATCAGCTGCCGTGCCAACATCGCTGGACTCCAGGACAGGTAAGTGTCCTATTATTAAAAGCCAGCACCTGCAGTATGTGTAGCTGCTGGCTTTTAATTTTTTTGGGGGGGCGGACCTCCGCTTTAAGTGCTTTATCACTTGGGGGTACCAAATCTGTACTATAAAATTGGTTTCTTATCTGCTTCTTAGCATATTGTTAAAATTTGTTTGGTGGTATGGAGTTATTCATTTCTATAAATGATGTAAAACGAATATAGTATAAATAATACAACTGCTTAGAAGTCATACAATATGACTGTTAAACCTGAAGAAATATCCTAAAGATATTTACAGGTATGAGTTGGTCATTACCTGATAATTTTGACTGGCTTAAGCAAAACTCAGACTTTAAGGCATGGATGACCTCAAGGGAACTTTATGCATAGGAGAGATCTGTAGACCAAGATGTTAACTTCAATCCAATAGACATTTATTCCCCTGAAGTGAAGAGCTTCATTGCAGTTCACATCTAACGAACAATTAATGTGTATAAAATACCTAGTCCAGCTAATGAAACACCAGCAGCATAAATCAATTAATGAAGTATTGTATTCATGCTCTGCACTGCATACTCCATAAATGTATTATATTTGTGATTTGTATACAAATGTATTCATGTGTAATTGTTTATTATACTGCTTATCATGCAAGTGCTTTATTCATTTTTGTTGTTATGGAAATCAGATAGATCTTTATTCACTTTTTTTACTAAAATTGTCTTATTTAACAGCATTACAATTATAATTTGTTTATTTCCATGTATAACAGAATAACACGTTTCAAACATTGTGTTTATATTTTAATTATAAGCAACACCGAGACAACAATTATACTTGTTTGACAGAACTCTTAACATATTTACAGTGCAATTTAGCTAAATGAAAATTCCACATGGACCTATTAAATTTAAATATGTTCATGTGTTTTCAAAGCAGAATATGAATGATTAGAGCTCAACTTTTAATTCTAAGCTATTAACAAATTACCTTTGGCAGTGTGCAATTGGCTTCAAATAATCATACCGTACTGTACGTGCAAACCCCTAAAGGCTCTAACATAGATTACTTCACTTTTAATCCTTTATAGCATTTCTTTCCCTGGGTATGAAATATTAGATGCTAGAAATAATGTAATCGTAGGAATTAATTGTTTAAAGCCACTTTTTTGACTTCTTAAGCTCACAGGGTATTATCACTACTCATGCTAAACATTATCCTTAAGGCTGCAGGGCCTGGGCCAGTGCTGTAGAATTGCAGTGTCTATAATCCTCAATGTTCAATAATTCTCACCTTCACTAAAACATTGCACTAAAATGTGATGAAGCTCAGCTGACAGATACTGGCCTTGCCTGACATTTTCAGGTGCATTCCTCAACTCAGACTTAATAGGTACAATAAAGTGCAATCAGTAATAATAAAGATGTAAAGTTTTCCTAAATTCCTAAAATGGCTCATGCTGAGCTTATAACCTGTATGTGTTAGTTAACATTTTTAGCTATTTTGTGTTGTGCTGCTCCTTGCTTAACCACTATACACTATAAAATGTTATTATTGTAGTAATAATAAAAAAATGCCACTGAAAATGTTCCTAAAAGAAAAGTACAAATCTTAGCTGCACATAGACGTACATGATATACATACTTTATAATGATTTTTAGTGTATTGTTCTCTGTATAGAACATAATGACATTTCTAGTTATTATAGTATATGACAGCTTTAAGATAAATGAATTAATTAGCATTTTGATATGTAAAGCTGGTCATACATGGTTCAGTTTTTTGTTCAACCAGTGGGCTGAACAAAAAACTGAACCAATTCCCCCATCCACACAATCACGGTGGATGGGAGAATCCTCCCCACTGCACTGTTGTATTCTGACAGTGAGGAGACTCCCTTGCCATCAGAATACACTAATTAGTGCTGCAGCCATTGACTGCAGCTGCTGATCATGCATCTTTTAGGAAACAAAATAAGTGTAGCGCTAAAAAAGTCTTAAATGTCCAACATAAAGACAAAATAATCCAGGAGTTGGTCAAACCTCTACGTGCAAATTAGAGGAAAGTCCTCCATGTATGTATGGCTCCTATTGGCTGGTGGTCCACAGAAATTATGTGACTTCATATGAGGAGCAAATCAATAAGTGCATAACATCTGCAGTGAAGCATTACACCACCGACAATGAAAAGGCTTACCGGATCTATTGGACCCAAAGAGACATACGCCAAGTTGGGTCAAAACAGGCTTAGGTGGTGAGTGGCTGTAGGTGATCCAGAGGGGTGAAGGTCTTGGGATGAACCGTGGACTGGTGTGTCCCTCAGGATGATGTTAAAAACCAAATGGTGGTGGTAATAAATGGGGAGGAAGAAGGAAAGGCCACATAGTGTAAATCCATAAAACAGGTATGAAATTTATTAAAAATGAGAAGTACACTCACATGTAAATCTTTTAAAATCAGCGCTGTAAATATATGGCGGCAGTGGGGTCCTACCCGATGCGTTTCGTCCTCTTAGACATCGTCTGGGGGGTCCCCCCACTGCAGCCAACAAGGTATATATAGAGGATATGGCCATAGTGATGAGAGACAGCTCCACATTGTGCATAATTGTTATTTCCAGTATTCGAGCAAGATGGCCGCCCGGCATGCGTTCCACGCCTCACTATGGAGCCCAATATGGATATCGGAAGTATAACCATTGAGGTCAGTGATATGCAGGTTGAATTTACCAAAAAGTGTCACATTTAGAATTGTACATGAAAAGTGTCAAATCTTGAATTGTGTATGAATAAAAAATTTGAATGAAAAAATCTGTGTGGAACGCTCACCATCTCCGAAATTACTTACAGAGATTGCGCCTACTAGTAAACAGCAATGTGCGCGCGCACCCCGGTCAGAAGAGTAGTAATGTGCCTGCGCTCCATGTGCATGCGCACTAACTGGGAGGAAATAGAATGTATCATTCCTCCCTGTTAAGGAGGCGGTAACTCCTTTTTACCGGGAGGACACCGCCAAGAGACTCATGTATCGTCCTTGCGGAGTGACGCATCTCATATGCAAACTAGCATGGTGTCATGCAAATAGTCCTGAAATCCGTGCGGTGGCCCCAGGCAGACAATGCGATGGGGACCAGCGCTGTGTATACGATCCGGACATGCATATATTAAACAGACATGTGTAAAACTATAAAAAAGTAAAATGGGGGCGTGGCCGAACGTGATACAGGGAGGACGTGTGTATGCTGAGCTCCGTCCAGGCATCTTCCATCCATTGCCATCTCTGCTCTATTTCCCTTGGGGAAAAACCCATCTATTGCTGGGAACGTCCCCAACCCTCTCCACTGCAGATCCGGCTGGATCTTGCTTCAAATCAGGCAAATCTGAGCTTTTTTAGGCCTCCTGCCTGCCCTGGACTGTGAACTACCGCCGCCATATTGAGGCCTGTGGCCTGTCCGGAGCCTAGCGCTCGCCTACGCCGCAGACCGGGGGACAAACGGATCCTTCCCTGGGAACCTCCTGACCGGGACATCCGAGCTACCACCGAGAGGAGGCAGACACCCACAGCGTGAGGGAGAGCCGAGCTGGATCCTCTCCTTCCATCCCGGACCCCCCCGCGGCCTGCCGCCACTCCTGGGCTTCTCCACCGGCCATCCTGGACTCTGTGAGTACAAGGGCTGTTGCCCGAGCCTTCTTCTCTGCTGTACCTAACCTCAGAATCCCTGTACCTTAGGCCCAGGAGACCCGGTCCGGGCCCGGGAGAGGACCCCCCCCGACCGGCCTCAGCCTTCAGGACAGGCCACGGCTTCGGCCTAGTCCTGGAAGTCGGCGGCCATCTTGGTACTCCAAGTACCCCCACAGTCTATTCCCTGCAGTTTAACCAACTACAGATCGTTTGCAGACACCAAATTCTTTCATATACCTGCTAATCTCACAGCTGCCACCTCAGCACTCCCTGATCCTTAATGTGACCACCCCCAGACCGGCGTGCAGGGAAGCAGACATGTAAGAGGAGTCCTTTGATCCCCGTCTCTTCAAGAGATGCTCCTACAAAGCTAACAGTCCCCTATTAATCGCAGGAGCGATATCATAACAAGACATCAGACCCTTCCTAACACTGCATGGGGAAGATTGGCTTCCAGAAAGCAATATATAGAGGTTTTATCCCACCGCCAAAGTCGCAGACCCCTGACACCATGGAGCGATTCCTATATAAACAAAGATCCCCGACCCCCAGTGAACAACCGAGATCCTCGGACATTGCTGACCCACATACTCGGCCGGAAGACATGACCCAAGATGATAACAGGTCTCAATACTCCCAACACTCTCTTCCACCCGATCACCCCGTGGATGTAGTAACAGTAGCTGTCCTAGACACAAAGTTGAACTCATTACTACACGAATTAACCTGCAGTATTGCTAAAGAAGTGAGCAAAATAGCACATGAGTTACGGGGTGAAATTGACCAACTAGGTGAACGCACCAACACATTGGAGAACAAATTCGATGAACTGACCCAATATGTACATGTTCTCGAAGAGGACAACTCCAACCTGAAACATACAGTCTCCCTACTTCAACTTCAACTTCAACAGGAAGACCTGGAAAACCGTGAAAGACGCCAGAATCTGAGGATTAGGGGAATCCCTGAGACGGTGAACGACAAGGAACTACGTCCTTACCTTTTAGGCCTATTCGTTACTTTAGCCCCACACATTCCGGACATAGACTGGCGTATGGACAGGGCGCATAGATCTCTGGCCCCAAAGCCTCCTCCTACTGCCAACCCCAGAGATATTATTGTCCGCTTCCACTTCTACGAAAGCAAAGAAGCCCTCACACTTGCAACGCGGAACAAGTCACGTATTGACTATAAACAACACAAAATCCAGATATTCAACGATCTCTCCCCAATCACTTTGGCCAAAAGGTGCAGTTTCCGTCCTGTTACTACCCATCTACAAAACCATCAAGTTCCATACCGCTGGGGATTCCCCTTCCGCCTAACCGTTTCCAAAGATGGTGTTCAACATTCCCTGAGAGACCTTTACGAAAGTGAAGCCTTTATCCGCAATCTAGGTCTTCCCCCCCTGCCTGAGGAAGATTCTATACCCCAAGCTCCGAACCCCAAACCACTTACCACACCAGCCAAAATTTGGACCCCAGTTCAACGAAGATCCCAGAAGAACTTCTCTACCCCACAACGAGCCAATCGTCACAGATATCCAACCTGATGTGACTTATTATTTTTTTTATTTTTTATTTTCTCAATTTTTCTGGCCATTTTTTCATGACCAGATAATATTTACCATGGTTATCCTAGTGACCTCACAGTGGTCGGGTCACTTTGTTGAGAGGTCACACCTCTCACCGATGTCTTTGTTAGATGCCTTCTTGGGGGTTCCCCCCCCTTTTTTTTGTTTTTTTTATATACTTCTTTGACATACACCAGCTTGTCTTAAGATTTATCTACCTGTTCATAATTACATGCCAAATACCTATGCTCCTCCTGTCTGTTTGTTTTCCTTTTTTTTTGTTTTACAAAAAACAGAGACGAGGATCTCCCCACCTCCCCCCCTCCTCCATCAAACCCTGCAGGCTAACACGCCCCCCCTCATGACCCAAGGCTTATGCCTGGGCAGCCTGAAATTTTTTCTCAGGCTTTTCAAAAATTATTTTTTCTTTTTTTAACATTTTTCATCTTCTTATGCAATATAGTTCCTAATTTTTTTACTCCCTTTGGAGTTTACATATGCATGTCTTTTTTCTTTTTTTCTCTTTTTGACCTATATATGTTTTTTCAGTGTTGTACTTACATCAATGTAACAATTGTAAGCAATGTTTGTCTTCAAATGTTTTTCTTTTTTAAGGATGCTCATTTATATGCTCTCAGTCTTTATACTACATTAGCACTTTCTTGTTTAGCCAAATAAGACCCTCAAAGTTTACTCTTGTAATGTTAAAGGATTGAATTCTATAGGCAAAAGGTGGCAGGCCTTAAAAGAATTTAAATCATCCAAAGCAGAGGTGATTATGGTTCAGGAAACCCATTTTAAGCCCAGTGGCTCCTTTAAGTTTGCCTCTAGACACTTCCCCGTAGCATATACTGCCTCTGATCCCTCTGGAAAAGCGGGAGTAGCAATTCTTATTAAACGCACAAGCCCAATAAAAATACTCTCCTCCTACCTAGATCCTCACGGTAGGTTCATATTCCTGAAGTGTAGTCACTTATCTACCTCTTTTTCCTTAATTAACATTTATGCACCAAATGTAGGACAAATCAGTTTCCTTGAAAAAGTTTTTGAGAAACTACAACCCTTCTCCCAGCCTTTCATGATCATGGGAGGCGACTTCAATGTGTGCATGTCCCCGACCAGGGACAGGAAAACTCTATTCCAAACCACCCCACAATCTTCCTCTAAGAAACTATCAACATCCTTTCGCAAACTAGTTAGATCCCATAATCTATTTGACTCTTGGAGGATAAAACACCCGACCCAAAAACACTATACATTTTATTCTCACCCCCACAAGTCTTATTCTAGACTAGATTACTTCCTTGTTACAGGCCCTCTATTGCCCTATGTAGTATCTTCTGAAATAAATCCTAT
The DNA here is from genome assembly GCA_037952925.1 of Lithobates clamitans. Classification (NCBI taxonomy): domain Eukaryota; kingdom Metazoa; phylum Chordata; class Amphibia; order Anura; family Ranidae; genus Lithobates; species Lithobates clamitans. The sequence goes on from JBBGZY010000135.1 coordinate 2,859,306, forward strand.
TACCTGGTCGGATCATGCACCCATTGAACTCAATGTATTATTGACAAAGTCTTTTACTAAAACCTGCCACTGGCGCCTCAATGAATCCTTGCTTAAAAACCCTTTATCTCAAACCCAACTACAGCAGAAACTAACTGAGTTTTTCCAGCTTAATGATGGTTCTGTCCCGGAAATTTCCACCCTGTGGGAGGCCCATAAGGCCTTTTTTAGGGGTGAATGCATAGCTATAGGCTCACGCCTAAAGAAAGATTCTGTAAAACTCAAAAAGGATCTTATCACCCAACTGCAGACAGCGGAAAGAACTTTGTTGACCTCCCCCACGGTGGAAAAACTGAGAAATGTCATCTCAATTCGAGATCGGATTAAGTCTTTCGATACGAATCAAATTTCTAAATCCATGTTGTGGGCCAAGCAAAAATTTTAGGATTATGCAAACAAACCACATAGGATGCTAGTGAACAAATTAAAACCACGGCCCTTTCTATCTATACCCGACCACCTGATACAATCTGACGGCACCCCCACATACTGTCCGAAAGCTATGTCAAAGGTCTTTGGAGATTTTTATAAGCGGCTTTATAACTGTTTAGGTCCTGATTCACATCCTCAATTCTCACAATCAGAGTTTGATAAATTTATAAATTCCCTCCCGCTACCAAGGATCTCTGCTGACCATCTATCCTCCCTTAACTCTCCGATTACTGGGGAGGAAATAGGAGAGGTGATTAAAAATCTTCCAACCCACAAATCTCCGGGCCCTGACGGTCTCCCTTACATCTATTATAAAACCTTTACACATATTTTAACCCCCTATCTACAATCCCTATTCTCCTCCTTTTTTAAGGGATCCATCCCACATTCACAATTCTTACATGCCAATATAACGGTAATTCCTAAACCAGGGAAGGATCCTGCACTACCCGACAACTACCGCCCAATTGCTTTATTAAACTCAGATTACAAGATTTTCACTAAGATATTAGCCAATAGACTATCCCCACTTTTAACGCTCCTGATTCACAGAGACCAGGTAGGATTTGTACCCTCGAGACATGCTGGAGATAATACAAGAAGAACCATAGATCTGATAGACCTAATAAACAGAACTAAACGTCCCGCCTTAGTCTTGAGCTTAGATGCTCATAAAGCTTTCGACCGTTTAAGTTGGCCCTTCATGTTCGCAGTCCTATCCTGATTTGGATTCTCAGGCCCCTTTATAAGAGCTCTACATACCCTATACTCCCTCCCTACGTCTCAAGTCCAGCTGTCCTCCTATATTTCGCAACAATTTACTCTCAGTAATGGTACGAGACAAGGCTGCCCTCTGTCGCCCCTATTATTTATATTAAGTCTAGAACCTTTAGCAGCAGCTATTAGAATATTAGAGGAATCCCACTAAAACATCAGGACTACAAACTCTCTCTTTTCGCAGACGACATTCTGCTCACCATCACACACCCCGAGATTTCATTACCCTTCTTACACGAAACCCTATCCACATTCGGATCCTTATCAGGATTTTGTATTAATCAGACTAAAACAGAAGCTCTCCCCATCAATATACCCTCAGATACACTCAGCTCCTTACAAAACAGATTTAAATACAGATGGTGCCAGACTTCACTAAAATATTTAGGAATTCATCTTACCCCTTCATACCACTCTCTTTATCAAGCCAATTTCCCTCCTATGTTCGCAGAAATTGCTAAACTCCTACAACATTGGTCTTCCATCCCAATCTCCCTCCTAGGTAGGATTAACGTTCTTAAAATGTCGGTTTTGCCCAAATTATTGTACCTTTTTGAAACACTTCCGGTCCCAGTCCCTATGTCGCAGTTGAGAAATCTCCAGAGAAAGTGCCTTAACTTTGTTTGGAACAATGCATCCCATAGAATTGCTCAATCGGTAGTCCTCTCTCCTAGAGCTAAAGGTGGATTAGCCTCCCCCGATTTTATTAAATATTACTATGCTTCTCATCTTAGAGTATTGACAACATGGACCTCAAGGAAGGCTGCAAATAGATGGGCCGAAATTGAAATGGGGATTACTGCCCCAGTACATCTATGCTATCTATTATGGCCTTCCTCAAAGAAATTCATACCCCAACTAAGGTCTCTGTGTCTCTCCCCGATGCTTTTTACGATATCAATCTGGAAAAGATGTAGAGACAAATTTCACCTCTCCTCACCCTGCTCCCCTCTCCAGAATTTCCTTTTTAACCCAGAAATTCCGGACGGATTATCATATCTGCGAACAATTGCATGGACACACGCGGGGATGTTTCAGCGGCGACATTTAGTTCATCCAGTAACACATAAGCTTTTACCTTTTTCAGTCCTTAAAGAAAAACACACCCTACCGAAATCTACAGAATACTTCTACCTTCAAAATAAACATTTTTTCCAATCCTGCTTTCCCTCCTTATCTTTAGAAAATCCCACTGCCTTTGAATTATTGTGTACAAATGGCCCATACGAACCAAACTTAATCTCATCCATATATAAAATTCTCCAGACAACACCCCCTCTAAATGACTCCATACATAGATACATGACAAAGTGGTCCAAAATGCTAAACAGATCAATTTCATTAATTGATTGGGTTAAAATCTGGGAGTCAGCTTTTAAAGTTTCTAGATGTGTGGCACAAAAGGAGACCGCTATTAAGATAATATTTCTTTGGTACAAAACTCCTGAGTTGCTACATGCCCAAAATGCATCTCTTTCTAGTTTGTGCTGGAGATGTGGACGGTCCGTAGGTACGCACCTTCACATTTTCTGGGACTGTCATGTCTTAGGTACGTATTGGATTGAGATGCAAAATCTATTACAGTCACTTTTCGCCACATCCATTCCATTAAAACCCATACATTTCCTGTTAGGTCTACCTTTTCCGGGTATTCCTAAACCACTACAGAGATTAGGGTCCTTTGTACTTTTGGCAGCAAAAAGAGCCATCCCTAGACTTTGGCTCTCCACCAGCGCTCCCACTTTACACCATGTTCTCTCCATTATTACAGATATGTGTAAAATGGAACATTTAACAGCAAAAATTGAAGGTAAAACTCCCCAATTTGAAAAAATTTGGAAATCTTGGGATGATTCGAAATTTTCAAAATTTTCTTCTGTACCTTCCATTTCTGCTTCCTTTTGATTCCAACTTACACGTCCTCTTGAGCATCCTTGTGTTTTGAATATGTAATTGAGATAGAAGCATAGATACTGTATGGAATTATTTCTCTCTTAATATATGTCCCAATTCGGGAAGAAGCTGATTTCTATCTATACAGATATCCTCACTATGCTTCTATACAATGTTTGCACTAATTTTATTTTGATTGTTTATATGTAAATTGTCATGACTTTTCCTTATACTTTTTGTTATGATGATTTATATTTGTTGAAAAATTATTGAAAAATAAAAAATTTATAAAAAAAAAAAAAGTAAAATGATTGTGTATGTATCTACATTTTATGTAAAAAATGTATGTTTGGTGTAAGAAAAAAACATATATATATAATATCCAGACCCAAGAGAGGCACAAGGGGGGGGTGGAGAACACAAAGGAGGAAAAAGAAGGAGAACCTGAAAGGTCAAGGAGTTTTCAATTTAAGTACCAAACCATTGACCACAAAGGAACTTTCTGTCCTAGATAAGGGACTTAAATTTGCCCCTCCAAAGAAATTGGACAGATTATTGACATTCATAAGTACATACGGAAGTTGAATGTTCAGCGCTACCTCATCTCTAATCCCTTTAGGAACGGTGGTGGCGCTGCATCATCTGGAACTGTTCACTCTGGTCTGTCTAATCCTTCACTGTTCAACCCACCCGTTCCTGTAGCGCCAGCTATAAGTATATTAAGGGACCTTGTTCTTAAGGATTTAGCAGAACTTCCAGATAAACATATACACCACTATCCCTTGTCTAACACAGGCTTTAGGTCCCTGTGTTCACAAAAAGACCTGGTTATTCGCCCGGCTGACAAGGGTGGCGGGATTGTTATTTTGGACAAGAAGGACTACGAATTAGTGATGTGCAGAATTCTCAATGAATCAGACACATACAAAATAAAACCCAACAACCCTACCTCTTTATACAAGAGAGAGTTGTCTGATATTGTGAAAAGAGGTTATGACCAAAACATTTTAAATAAAAAGGAGAGAGACTTTTTGGTACCCTTGGCACCTAGGGTTCCAACTATTTACTATCTGTCCAAGGTTCATAAGAAAAAAAAACAACCCCCCGGCCGGCCTATCGTAAGTGGGATATTTTCTGTCACCTCACGTATAGGCAGGTACATTGATTTTTACCTCCAGCCTCTAGTAAGACAGATGCCATCCTACTTGAAGGATAAAGGAGCTACCATCCGTTTACTGGAGAGTCCAGAGTTACATGAGGATCACATTATTGCCACAGCGGATGTTGCATCCCTGTACACGTGCATACCCCAAGAAAAGGGTATAGAAGCTGTTCAGCACTTTCTAGAAAAAGAACCTAGTATTGCCCCCTTCCAACGCTCCTTTATTATGGAATTGCTGGAATTCGCCACCAAGCGAAGCTACTTTTGGTTTGATCAACAATATTATCTTCAGTTACATGGCGTGGCTATGGGCGCTAAATTTACCCCTAGCCTCGCCAACCTTTTTATGGCAAAGTGGGAGGAGGATGTTGTCTATGCCAACAGGGATCCTTCCCTTATCATGTGTGCACAGTATATTGACGTCATACTTCTCCTTTGAAAGGGTAGTGCCGAATCACTCGATTTGTTTTTCGAATGCTTGAACGATAATGACAGAAGCATATCCCTATCCCATACAGCTAGTAAAGATAAGATTAACTTCTTGGACTTAGAAATCGGAATACGGAATGGTAAATTCCAGTTCCAGACACACTTTAAAGCCACGGATTGTAACAGCTTTATACCACCAGATAGCTGTCACCATCGATCCTGGCTTGATTCTGTGCCGCAAAGTCAATTTCTCCGGCTTCGTAGAAATTGTTCCGATATTGCCACCTTCAGAGCACAGTCCGAGCTTCTAAGAACCAAACTAGTGGATAAAGACTACGATCCTTATCTTGTGGATCGTGAGTTTCAACATGCCCTTGGGACAAATAGGGAGTCATTACTAGAGGAAAGACCTAAAAAAGAACAAGGAGACATCTTCAGGCAGTCTCTGCTAACTTCTTTTTCTATTCAACACAAACAAGTTAGAGCCATCCTCTCCAAACATTGGGGTATCCTCAGGAATGACCGAGTTCTGGGCACAGTTTTGCCAGATCAGGCGAAAGTCATCTTCAAGGGAGCCCCCACTCTACAGAGCAAAATAGCTCCAAACATCATCAATCCTTCCATACGTCAACCTCTTTTCCATGTGATGGAAGGTTTCTACTCGTTTAGAAAGTGTACAGTGCGCTAGCATAACTCTGGAATAGGAAGAAAAATGGTGTCCTTTATATCTTTGGTCACCCAAAAACGATATCCTATCAAACAGTTTTGTACCTGCACCACTAGCTATATTGTATACTTGATTACATGTCATTGTGGGAAACAGTATGTGGGTCGTACCATCCGCTCTTTTGCTGTGAGAGTAGCTGAGCATATCGCTCTTATCAAGAGCGGAGATACCAAACATACTGTCCCCCGACACTACAAGCTACACCACAATCGTGCAATTAAGGGGACACAATTTGTGGTGATAGGCAGATATGTTCCCCCCTGGAGGGGTGGCACCATGACCAGAGGTGTGTCTCGTTTAGAGACCTTCTGGATCCATGAGCTCCGTACATATTTTCTTTTGGGTATCAATGTGGAACTGGACGTCAATGCCTTCATTAACAGAGCTTGATGCCCAGTTTCTTTGTTTTTTCTTTTGTTGCTCTCTCCTTTCCACTTTTTAATTTTATACTTTTTAATTTTATACATTTTAATTTCCACTCGTATGTATTGAATTTGGCATCCACACATGTATGCATCACGCTTTTGCGTTTATTGTACCATACATGTGTGTGATGGTTATTTACTTGTGCACCATCATGGGAGCCCACTCCACACATGTTCATATAAGATTTTAGGCTATTATGGTCACCACCAAACCACTTCACAGCAATGGACCTGTACATGGGGAATTTTATTTCATTTCCCATGACAATATTTGCACTGAATCACTACATGATGTACATCTTTTGGATGCAACACACAATGATACACATTGTTTTTATGTAGCATTACTATTCACACACTTAGGTGTCCATATATATTTGGTTCCCCCCAACGGGAGGGACAATAGATTACACCAATTGATGCCTTAGTTAAAGATTAGAACAAAGTATTTTTCCTTTACATATTATATATATATGTTTTTTTCTTACACCAAACATACATTTTTTACATAAAATGTAGATACATACACAATCATTTTGCTTTTTTATAGTTTTACACATGTATGTTTAATATATGCATGTCCGGATCGTATACATAGCGCTGGTCCCCATCGCATTGTCTGCCTGGGGCCACCGCATGGATTTCCGGACTATTTGCATGACACCATGCTAGTTTGCATATGAGATGCGTCACTCCGCAAGGACGATACGTGAGTCTCTTGGCGGTGTCCTCCCGGTAAAAAGGAGTGACCGCCTCCTGAACAGGGAGGAATGATACATTCTATTTCCTCCCAGTTAGTGCGCATGCACATGGAGCGCAGGCGCATTACTACTCGTCTGACCGGAGTGCGCGCGCACATTGCTGTTTACTAGTAGGCGCAATCTCTGTAAGTAATTTCGGAGATGGTGCGCGTTCCACACAGATTTTTTCTTTCAAATTTTTTTTTCATACACAATTCAAGATTTGACACTTTTCATGCACAATTCTAAATGTGACACTTTTTGGTAAATTCAACCTGCATATCACTGACCTCAATGGTTATACTTCCGGTATCCAAATAGGGCTCCATAGTGAGGCGTGGAACGCACGCCGGGCGGCCATCTTGCTCGAATACCGGAAGTAACAATTATGCACAATGTGGAGCTGTCTCTCATCACTATGGCCATATCCTCTATAAATACCTTGTTGGCTGCAGTGGGGGGACCCCCCCAGGCGACGTCTAAGAGGATGAAATGTGTCGGGTAGGACCCCACTGCCGCCATATATTTACAGCGCTGATTTTAAAAGATTTACATGTGAGTGTACTTCTCATTTTTAATAAATTTCATACCTGTTTTATGGATTTACACTATGTGGCCTTTCCTTCTTCCTCCCCATTCATTACCACCGCCATTTGGTTTTTAACATCATCCTGAGGGACACACCAGTCCACGGTTCATCCCAAGACCTTCACCCCTCTGGATCACCTACAGCCACTCACCACCTAAGCCTGTTTTGACCCAACTTGGCGTATGTCTCTTTGGGTCCAATAGATCCGGTAAGCCTCCTCATTGTCGGTGGTGGTGTGCTCTGTTTGTCTTCACTTCAGATGTTATGCACTTATTGATTTGCTCCTCATATGAAGTCACATAATTTCTGTGGACCACCAGCCACTAGGAGCCATACATACATGGAGGACTTTCCTCTAATTTGCACCTAGAGGTTTTACCAACTCCTGGATTATTTTGTCTTTATGTTGGACATTTAAGACTTTTTTAGCGCTACACTTATTTTGTTTCCTTTCTATTGGCATATATCCTGTTGGCCGTGTTAGCTGCTTATTTGTGTTTTTAGGGCAGCGCAGAATTATTTGGTATATTTTTCTGACAGGGTGGTTGATCAGTAAATCAACATCTGTTCAACTGCAGTGACCGCACATGGATCATAATTCAGCCTGTCCTGCTGAACCGATCAAAAGTCAAAAATGTATTTCAGGTGCTATCAATTTACACAGCATTTTACATATATACAGTAATATACATTCATATTAGTCCCTACCCTTAAGTTTCTTACAATCTAAAGTCCCTTACTCACATTCAAGCATACACATACTAGGGCCAATTTAGACAGCAGCCAATTAACCTACCAGCATGTCTTTGGTGTGTGGGAGGAAACTGGATTCTCCAGAGGAAACCCACGCAGGCACAGGGAGAACACGCAAACTTTGGGCAGATAACCACTGTGTTGCCCACTTTAAGACTTTAACCACTTAAGAACCGGGCCTATTTTTAAAACTTGTTGTTTACAAGTTAAAATCATTTTTTTTCTTTAAAACCACTAAACATTATATATATATTTTTTGGTAAAAATACACTTTTTTGAATTAAAAAATAAAACAACAGTAAAATTAGCCCAATTTTTTTATATTGTGAAAGATGATGTTATGCCAAGTATATTGATACCCAACATGTCACGCTTCAAAATTGCGCCCACTTGTGGAATGGCAACAAACTTTTACCCATAAAAATCTCCATAGGCAACGTTTAAAAAAATTCTACAGGTTGCATGTTTTGAGTTACAGAGGAGGTCTAGGGCTATAATTATTTCCCTCGCTCTAATGATCGCGGTGATACCTCACATGTGTGATTTGAACATTGTTTTCATATGCTCTAGCACGCAAGCTCGGCGGGACGAGGTGCATTAACCACTTGACCACTGGGCACTTAAACCCCCTTAATAACCAGACCAATTTTCAGCTTTTGGTGCTCTTACATTTTGAATGACAATTACTCAGTCATGCAACACTGTATCTATATGAATTTTTTGTCCTTTTTTTCACACAAATAGAGCTTTCTTTTGGTGGTATTTAATCACCGCTGGGTTCTTTATTTTTTGCGCTATAAAAGAAAAAAGGCCGAAAAATCTGTAAAAAAATAAATTTTTCTTCGTTTCTGTTATAAAATTTTGAAAATTAGTAATTTTTCTTCATATATTTTGGCCAAAATTTATACCGCTACATATCTTTGGTAAAAACAACCCAAATCGGTGTATATTATTTGGTCTTTGTGAAAGTTATAGCGTTCACAAGCTATGGTGCCAATAGCTGAAAATTGATCACACCTGAAGTACTGATGGCCTGTCTCATTACTTGAGACCCTAACATGCCAGAAAAGTACAAATACCCACCAAATGACCCCTTTTTGGAAAGAAGACATTCCAAGGTATTTAGAAAGATGCATGGTGAGTTTTTTGAAGTTGTCATTTTTTCCCACAATTCTTTGCAAAATCAAGTTTTTTTTTTCTTTTTTTTTTTTTTTCACAAAATTGTCATATTAGCAGGTTATTTCTCACACACAACATATGCATACCACAAATTACACCCCAAAACACATTCTGCTATTACTCCCGAGTACGGTGATACCACATGTGTGAGACTTTTACACAGCATGGCCACATACAGAGGCCCAACATGCAGGGGAGCACCTTCAGGCGTTCTGGAGCACCCAGGCCAATTCTGACATTTCTCTCCTACATCTAAAAATCATCATTTATTTGCTAGAAAATTACATAGAACCCCAAAACACTATATATGTTTTTTTAGCAAAGACCCTAGAGAATACAATAGCGGTCATTGCAACTTTTTATCTCGCACGATATTTGCGCAGCAATTTTTCGAACGCGTTTTTTTTGGAGAAAAAACTGTTTTTTGCTTTAAAAAAAACAAAACAGTAATGTTAGCCCAATGTTTTTGCATAATATGAAAGATGAAGTTACGCCGAGTAAATAGATACCTAACATGTCACCTTTCAAAATTGCACACGCTTGTGGAATGGCGCCTAACTTCGCCACTTAAAAATCCCCTTAGGCGACGCTTTAAAATGTTTTACTGGTTACAAATTTTGAGTTACAGAGGAGGTCTAGGGCCAAAATTATTGCTCTCGCTCTACCGATTGCAGCGATACCTCACATGTGTGGTTTGAACACCGTTTTCATATGTGGGCGGGACTTACATATGCGTTCGCTTCTGCATGCGAGCACACGGACAGGGGCGCTTTAAAAAAATTTTATTTATTTTTTTATTGTTCATTTTACTTTATTTATTTTAGTTTGACACTTTTTTCCAAAAAACATTTTTTTTGATCTCTTTTATTCCTATTACAAGGAATGTAAACATCCCTTGTAATAGGAATATGGCATGACAGGTCCTCTTTACAGTGAGATATGGGGTCAATAAGACCCCACATCTCACCTCTAGGCTGTGCCTGAAATAAAAAAAAAAAAAAAAATTCCTGGCTTTGATCGTAGCGGTGAGTCGGTAGAAGCACCGGAGGGTGGCGGGAGGGGGGGAGGTCCCTCTTGCCTCCCGTAAGAACGATCAAGCAGTGGAACTGCCGCTATGATCATTCTTATGGTGTAGGGAATCCCCGGCTGAAAAAGCTGATATCTGAATGATGCCTGTAGCTGCACCCATCATTCAGATATCCCCGCACAAAGTCAAGGACGTCGTATGACGGAAGGCGGTAAGTGCTTAAAATGCTTTTTTTTTTAACACAAAGTTGTCCATTTATACAATATTTCTAACACATAGCATGTACATTCCAAAAATGACACCCCAAAATAGATTCTCCTACTCCTCCTGAGTACGGCGATACCACACATGTGAGACTTCCACAGCCTGGCCACATACAGAGGCTGGGTATGGCTGAGCATGGCTGGGTATGGCTGAGCATGGCCGAGTATGGCTGAGCATGGCTGGGTATTGCAGAGTATCGCCGAGTATAAATGGGTATGGCAGAGTATGGCTGGGTATCACCGAGTATTGCAGAGTATGGCTGGGTATTGCTGGGTATTGTGGGGTATTGCAGAATATGGCTGGTTATGGCAGAGTATTGCAGCTTATGGCAGAGTATTGCAGATTTTTGCGGGGTATTGCAGAGCATGGCTGGGTATGGCAGAGTATGGCTGAGTATCACAGAGTATTGCAGAGTATGGCTGGGTATTGCGGGGTATGGCAGAGTAATGGAGGATATTTCAGGGTATTGCAGGGTATGGCAGAGTATTGCGGGGTATTTCAGGGTATTGCAGGGTATGGCAGAGTATTGCGGGGTATTGCAGGGTATGGCAGAGTATTGCGGGGTATTTCAGGGTATGGCAGAGTATTGCGGGGTATTTCAGGGTATGGCAGAGTATTGCGGGGTATTTCGGGGTATTGCAGGGTATGGCAGAGTATTGCGGGGTATTGCAGGGTATGGCAGAGTAATGGGGGATATTTCAGGGTATTGCAGGTTATGGCAGAGTATTGCGGGGTATTGCAGGGTATGGCAGAGTATTGCGGGGTATTTCAGGGTATGGCAGAGTATTGCGGGGTATATCGGGGTATTGCAGGGTATGGCAGAGTATTGCGGGGTATTGCAGGGTATGGCAGAGTATTGCGGGGTATTCCAGGGTATGGCAGAGTATTGCAGGGTATTCCAGGGTATGGCAGAGTATTGCTGGGTATTCCAGGGTATGGCAGAGTATTGCGGGGTATGGCAGAGTATTGCGGGGTATTCCAGGGTATGGCAGAGTATTGCAGGGGTATTGCGGGGTATGGCGGAGTATTGGGGGGCATTGCAGAGGGCATTGCAGAGTATTGCAAAGCATTGCAGGGCATGCAGAGTAGTGGGGATGGCTGAGCATGGATGGATGGATGGCTGGATGTCACTGTGCAGCATTGTGGGCACTACAGATGCAGCCCACAACGCTGCAGCCATCCATCCATCCCCCTCTCCGCTCACAGTGTACCGATCGGTACACAGGAGGGGAGGAGAGGAACCGGCGTCATCAGATGACGCCGGTTTGTTTACATGTGATCGCGCCCTCATTTGACGGCGCGATCACATGGTAAACGGCCGAGATCAGCGGCCATTTACTGGGATCCGTGTTGCGCCGGGTCCTCTGGACCCGGCGGTCATGGATGCTCTCGAGTGCGCGCCCTAGGGGGGCGCGTGAGAGCAGAATTCTGGGAGGACGTCCCTGGACGCCCTCCCAGAGTTAAGCAACCGCCCTGTAGCCATCATTTGGCTATGGGCCGGTTGTTAAGTGGTTAAAAAAATTATTATTTTTTTAATTATTTTTTTTACCTTTTATTTTTTCTTGTTACACTGTTCTTTTAAAAATAAATTGTGACGTCACCCTGCAATGGTATGGAGCCAGGTGGGGGCGAGGTGGGGGCCATCTTCCCCTCACTCAGCTGCATACCACAGGGGGGACAGGATCCGATTGCCTCCGCCACTGCCAGTGGCCCCGGTAAGTGGCGGAGGGCACCAGAGTGTGGCGGGAGGGGAGCACCTCTCCCACCGCTGATAAGAGTGATCTCATGGTGAATCCGCCGCAGAATCCACTTTTATCTGAAAGCGGACCGCCCGCTGAAGAAGAGGATACTGGGGTTATGGCAAAGAGCTGCTATCATAACAATGATATTCCTCTTCAAAGTGCCGCTGTATAATGATGGTGGGCGGTCCGTAAGTGGTCAACTCCTTCGTGTCTAAGGGTAAAACAAATGTTAATGCATAAGCACAATTTTGCAACTTTGATATGTGTTAGTAAAACCATACATATCGTCACAACTACTTTGCTTATCCAGGTGGATTATACCACTTTTTTTTGGGACAACTTGGGCTGTCATTTGGTGGTAAATGGTAATGGATATTTCCTGATTTTTTTTATTTTTATTTTAGCTTTATATTTCTTGCTACTACCATAACCTACCACCAAAGATCAACTCAAAATAAATTCTCCTGCTACAGACGATTGCAACGATACCACCTATATGTATATTAGTTGTTGTGTGTACCTATAGTACAGCCCAGAAACAGTAGTGCACATTTAGCTTTTTTCTTTTTTTTTTTTTTTGAAGTTTAAAATGTTTATTAAGGTTTTATAATAGACATCAACAAAATTGTGCCCACGCAGGGGCATACAGTAGAAAACAGATGTTGGTCATATAACAAATTAATGTTCCAGGAAGTATCACAAAATATGGTCTACATTAATTATTCATGTATCACTATTTTGTGGAATATTCAGAGGTTAGAGGGTCACGCCAATGTGACATGCCCAAGGTTACCATATATGTTTAAATTTCTCCGTTTTGTCTAGTATGATGTTAGATATTTTTTCCTGGTACATGATCCAGGAAACTTTCTGTTTGGCTAGGTGGAAGGATACTTTAGGGAGTTTCCATGCCCGGGCTATAGTAAGTTTGGCTCCTATAAGAATATAGTGGATTTGAATTTGATCGAATTTAGGAAGTTTAGGGATTTTTTGATTTAAGAGTGCTACTGTTGGGGTTTGTGTGATTGCCTCGCCGGTGACTTTGTGGATTAGGTGGAAAATTTTGTTCCAGAAGCCTCTGGTTCGTGGGCATTCCCAAAAAATATGTAGGAGCGTACCCAGGTGACCACATCCCCTAAAACATAGAGGGGATGATTGAGGATAAAGTCTAGCTAATCTAGTAGGGACTAGGTACCACCGCGTCAAAATTTTGAGGTCTGCTTCAGTGAGGGAGACATTTAGGATCCCCTTAAAGGCTGATGTGAAGTACATATGCCAAGTGTCAAGGTCCCATTCAAAACCGACATCACGTTCCCAGGCCACCATATAAGTCGCCTTCTCCTGTGGTTCAGCTAATGCCAAATATATAAGAGAAATTCCCTCTTTCATGTCCATAGCTGAAGAGCACCATTGTTCATAGGAAGTGGAAGTAAGTGGAAGCGGCTCCTGAGGGAGAATGGAAAGTAGGAAATGTCACAATTGGTAAAAGCGAAACCTTTCCGATTGGGGCATTTCAAGTTTTGACGTGCATTGGGTCAATGTGATGGGTCCATTAGAGTTACAAAGATGACCTATTCTATATATGCCTTTGTCTAGCCACCACTGGAAAGCTCTTATGTTCGTACCTGGAGGAAAAATGGGATTATTAAAGATGTGAGCTAAGGGATGCCATTGAGATGTTAGAATGTTAAAGTAAATGGAGTATTTTCAAAACCTTTTAAAATTACAAATGGCATGCGCCAATGATGTCCGCTGTCGCCATTATTGTTTGCGCTTACGTTAGAACCCTTACTTAACAAGATTTGCCAAAATCCGGATATCCAGGGGGTATGCTTGGGAAATAAGAACTATAAAGTGTCAGCATATGCGGATGACCTGCTGTTTTCCATGTCTAACCCGCTTATCTCATTGCCCAATCTTATGAAAGAATTTAAGATCTATGGAGACCTATCAAATCTAAAAATTAACTACGCGAAATCAGAAGTGATGGGGGTGAGGCTGCCACCTCCAACACAAAAGGCCATACAGCCAAATTTCAATTATAAATGGGTACCTGCGGTGCTAAATTACTTGGGTACATATGTACCATCAAATATAGGAAATACTTTCACGGTAAATTTTATACCATTATATAACTCAGTACGGTCAATACTAGACAAGTGGCAACACGGACTACACTCGTGGTTTGGCCGCTGTAACATTATCAAGATGTGTATTCTACCAAAATTTTTGTATCTTTTTCAAGCGTTACCCATTACCATCCCGGTGGTTTTTTTTCATCAGATAAGTAAACTTTTTTCGAAATTTATATGGGCAAAGAAAAGTCCTAGGATTAGTAGAAGACTAATGACGATACCCAAGTGTTATTGGGGGTAGCTGTCCCGGATGTATTTAAGTACTACCAAGCGGCTCATATAGGGAGATTAGTGGATTGGTGTAGACATGGGGAATCTAAGCAATGGGTAGACATGGAACAACAGCTGAGCCCCGTACCTCTATGTAGAGCACCCTGGTGCTACAAGGAGTTACCCCACACCCTTAGAAAACATCCTATTATAGGACCTACACTACGTATTTGTGCTAAGTTTTGCAGTATTCCTAGATTTTCCTTGACCCACTCACCTCTATACCCTATATTGGGAAACCCCAGATTCCAACCAGGAATGGAAAAGGGAGCATTTAGTAAACTGGAGGAGATGGGAGGGTTTCAAGTGTCACATTTTGTGCAATTGGAGGCTTGGCCAACAATTGCAGCATTGATTAAACCAGGAGGAGATTATGAAGTAAATTTCTGGCAAGCAATACAAATTTGCCACTTCTTAGGGACCTTGGGACCACCAATAAATTATCGGCGTCAACTTACGGTATTTGAATTATACTGTGAGGAGAAGGAACCTCTCGCTCGGGTGATCTCTAAGATCTACTCACTGATAAATACCCCGTCGGAGGAGTTTGTGCTACCATCCATTAGTAAGTGGGAAAGAGATCTTAATAGAACTTTTAATCCAACTCAACGCAGGAAGATCATTTACTTGGCAATGAACTCGTCAATAAATACACGGACACAGGAATTAAATTACAAATTGCTAACTAGATGGTATTACACCCCGTCGAGGCTCAATAAATTTACAGCAGAAACTTCAGACCGATGCTGGAGATGCGGGAAAGAGGAGGGAACACTCTTTCATATCTTCTGGTCTTGCACTAAGATCAGAAAATATTGGTTAGAGGTTCAGAAAATTTCCCAAAAACTTACAGATTTCTTAATACCAGATGATCCCGCTTTTTTTCTGCTCCATTGCTCACAGATACCGATGCAAGTATATAAAAAGTCCGTGTTGTGCCACTTGGTAAATGCTGCCAAAACTTGTGTCACTATGTGTTGGAGAGATACAAGACCACCCTCTATTGCAAGGTGGCTTAATAAAGTCAGAGAAATTGGAGCCATAGAAGACTTGGTTCACGCAGCACAAAATAGAAAAGAACAATATGTACAAACTTGGTCAATATGGGACTGATTTGTATGTTCAGAAGAAGGGAAGAGAAAGATGGAAGATAGAACAGAAGAATGAGA
The DNA here is from genome assembly GCA_037952925.1 of Lithobates clamitans. NCBI lineage: Eukaryota > Metazoa > Chordata > Amphibia > Anura > Ranidae > Lithobates > Lithobates clamitans. Next base: position 2,875,058 of record JBBGZY010000135.1, read on the forward strand.
ATGTCTTAGGTAGAACTACTTTATATCTCGCTGTGTAGAGGGGAATAGGATGAGGAGGAGTAGGAGATTGGGGTTTTTTTTTTTTTTTTTTTTGGGTATAGGTAGGGCCTGGGGTATTTAATAAAAGGAACTAAAGGGAGGATTGGAGAATTAAATAAGGAATAAGATATTGGGAATAAGCCGGGTAGTACCGAGGTCCTAATTTAGGTAAAATTATAAGGGTATAATCTATGAATGCTTATGTAGAGACTAAGGAACTTTAAGAAAATACTAGAAGCAAATATTAAGTACCAAATAGATGTATTTGTAAATGTTTAAATGTGATGTAACTATGTATTCTCCAACACCCTTTATATAAATAAAGAATTAAAAAAAAAAAAAAGAATGTTTAATTTATGCAGTGAGTCACACAACTTAAGCCAGTGTGAGAGGGAGGGGGAGAGGATTGGTGGTCTAGTTTTGTGGGGGCGCCAAAGTAGATAATCTATTGTGTAATTGGGAATGGCCTGCCTTTCCATCTCTATCCATTCCGGCTTTGGGCCTCTAGAGTAAACAGCTGAAATTTGGCTAAGATGCGCTGCCTGGTAATACCACCAGAGATTGGGCAGCCCAAGACCCCCTCTTTTCCTTGGTCTAAAGAGTGTTTTTTGGGAAGCCTGTGGTTCGATTTATTCCAGATAAACTGGATGATTGAAGATTGTAGTTTACATATATGTGATTTAGGGATCGGAATGGGCAGAGATCGGAATAGGTATAAGATACGTGGGAGTAGAGTCATTTTGATCGCGTTCAGCCGCCCTAACCATGACAATTTGTGTAATGACCATTGATCAAGATCTGAGTTAAGTTTTTTGAACATGGGAGGGTAATTAAAGCGGTATAGCTGTTCTATTAGGGGGGTTAACTGAATGCCTAGGTATGGGATAGAGTTAGAGCTCCATACAAAGGCGAAATGTTCTTTAAGGTTATCGATTACGGGTGAGGGGGTTGAGATGTTAAGAGCTATGGATTTGGCCATATTCACTTGCAGGCCTGAAATCTGTCCAAATTTTTTTAAGAAGTGATAAGACATTGGGGGTGGAGATGAGGGGGGAAGTGATAAAGAGAAGGACATCGTCTGCGAACAAAGCGTATTTGTGTGAGGACTTACCACATTTAACACCGTGGATATCTGGGTGATTTTTGATTGCTATAGCTAGATTTTCTATACCGATGGCAAAAAGTAAAGGGGATAAGGGGCAACCCTGTCTAGTTCCTTTGGTTATAGGGAAGGAATCAGATAGATGTCCTTGGATCCTGATCTGGGCTTTAGGTTGAGAGTATAGAGCTGTGAGCAGACTAATGAAATGGGGGCCAAAACCCCATCTTTTGAATGTCCCGAAAAGATAAGGCCATGTGTTGGAGTCGAAGGCTTTTTGTAGATCTATGGATAAAAGGTAACCTTCTTGGGGTGGATTACCATCCCATTTTGATTGTAACAGGGAGATGACATCTACTGCTCTCCTTATCTGGTCCAGACCCTGTCTCCCCGGTATAAAGCCTACTTGGTCCCTGTGCACATATGTCCCTATAAAGGAGCCTAGCCTATTGGAGAGGATTTTTGTCATTATTTTCAGATCGTTGTTCATGAGGGATTTAGGTCTGTAATTACTAACCTGGCTCTGATCTTTACCTCCTTTGGGAATGACTGAAATATAAGCTAAATTAGTTGTTGAATCTAATGGTGAATCACTCTTGAGGGAATTGAAGAATTGGACCAGATAAGGAGACAAAGCAGCTCCAAATTTTTTGTAATAAAGTGATGAAAAGCCATCTGGGCCAGGGGCTGAACCTGTTTTACTCCCTTTTATTACCTCCATCACTTCCTCTATTGAAATAGGGGCTTCCATTATAGATCGATGGGATTCAGATATTTTTGGGAGGGGGATGTTGTCAAAAATTCATTGAGTTTATGAGTATTCTCCTGGTTGGGGTATGAGTACAGTTTTGAATAAAAAGAGTGGAACGCCTCCAGAATTGTCTTGGGGTTTTGTGTTAAGGAACCTGATAGGGATTTAATTTTGGGAAGAGCTTGGTATCTATGTCTAGGTGAAAGTTTTGAGGCAAGCTGGGGGCCAAATTTGTCTGAGTTGAGATAAAATCTCCCCTTGACCCATTTTAAGTGTTTTTCTGCAGTTGATGTGAGAGCAGTGTTCAATTCAATCCTGGAAGCGTCCGCTTTAGCTTGTGAGGTTGAAGTGGGGTGTTGTTTATGTTTTTTACAGTCGAGTTGGAAGTTTTTTTGTAACTTTTTAAGATCTGTTAGTTTTTCTCATTTTAATTGTGATGCCAACTGTATAAGGTTGCCCCTTATTACTGTTTATGAGCTCCCAATAAGGAGTTTGGAGAAATGTCAGGCGTGTCATTAAGACGGAAATATTCTAAAATGTCTTTTTCGATCATAGAACAGTGTACAGGGTTGGAAAGTAAGGCTTCATTAAGTCGCCATTGTGGAGGGCTTGCTGGATGCAGGAAACCGCATAGTTTGGTGGAGACCAAGGCATGGTCAGACCATGGGACATTGCTAATCGTCGCACGAGACGTTAAATGTATATCAGTGGTGTGTAGAAAGATATGGTCTATGCATGCGTAAGTTCTATGGGGAGCTGAGAAGTGAGTGTAGTCTTTGGCCGTCGGGTTTAATTCTCTCCATACATCAATCATTCCCAATGAATTTAGGAGTTGAGCAAAAAGAAGGCTTTGATTGGGGGGTCGTTTGAGCTTAGTGCGGTTTTCTATCGATTTGTCAAGCATGTAATCAAAGGCGATGTTTGAATCCCCTCCCATGATCACTTTGCCCTCCAAATGGGGGGAGAGAGCGGTAAGCATGGATGAGAAGAACGAAGCTTGTCTCTTATTGAGGGCATAGTATGATATAATGGAGAGAAGTGTACCATTTATGTGGCCTTTTACCAGGATATATCTTCCCTCTGCGTCTTTAACAGTTTGAGTCAAAGAAAAAGGGGTGCGTTTTGATATAAGGACAGCTACCCCTCTTTTTTTGTCGTCTGCATTGGCTAAGTAAAAGGTGGGGTAATTCCGGTGCAAGAAGGAAGGATTAAAGCTTTTCGGAAAGTGTGTTTCTTGAATGAGTATGATGTCCAACCTACTGGAGTGGTAGCTATGAAAGGCTTTGCGCCTTTTTACTGGAGAATTTAAGCCTTGTGTATTGTGGGACGCTATTTTGAGAAATTACATTGGAGGAGGTTCATCAGCCATGGACATTTTGTGGGGTATTCGTCAATAAAAAGCTATTTCTTACCCGCTCCAGTTGATTGAGTCCATTATTCCAGAGAGTGTGGTGTCGGCCTCGGATTACAGGGTAACGGTCCTGGCCAGCTCTCCTCGAAGGCATCTGAGTGGGAGAAAAAGGGGGAGAGGGGAGGAAAAAGATAGAAAAAAGGTAGAGAGAAAAGAGTAGAGGAAATTGAGAAACACGGAATCCAGTGTAAAAGAACCCTGGATCCCGTATTGGCAGGAAAAAAAAACCCTGCCCTGAACCCCTAAAAATGAAGGGTTCAGAAAAACAAGAACAGTCCTAATTAGGGCTGCAGTTCTATTGTCACCAAGGGATGAAAATTCCTCTCGGCTACAATAGATGGAGTGGCATGTGGCTCCGCTCTGGCCACAGAGCGTTTGTAAAAATAAGGAAAAATAGAAATTATGGGAAAAGTCTCCCTATGACAACTACTTATTGTACCTTATCAGGAGGAACATAAAGTGTAGTCCAACTATTAAGTTTAACAAAAGGTTAAATGAGCTTTGTATATTAGTTGGAAATCAAACATATAAAGTATAAACTGTAACCGGATCAGCTGCCTATCATGCTGAATACTTCTGCAATGAAGGGTAAAAAAAAAGGTGAGGGTGGGGAGGGTGGGGGGAGGAGGCAAGGTATGGAAGGAAAGGGAAAAGGGAATAGAGATAGTGGAGGTGGGTAGGGGGATAATTAGGCGGAATATAAAGTGATTCAGGTTAAGGCCTCTGCCGGAGACCTAATGTGACCATCTTTGGGGCTTTCATACGATGGAGGGATAGAGTGCTTCCAGTGCTTTAGGAGGTTCAGGCAAAATAATAAAAAGGCAATGAGGGGGTTGTAGGGATAACAGAGGGGATGTAATTGTAGTAGGTTTTGAAAAAGACTGTAGGTGTGTAGGGGACGCTTCTACACAGTCCAAAAAAGGGAATTTAGACCAGTTGAGAGAATGTCAACAGAGTTCATCTAGGGGGCATGGATTCTCGTTGTTTCTTCAGTTGCTGTTTCATTCACAGTGGGGTAATGGGGCTGTTTGGAGGAGGTTTCTTGGAAGAAGCTGGTCGGTACTCTGAGTTGTGTGGGGGCAGGTCTTGAGATATAAGCCCAAGGTGGAGAAGCAATTGCTCACCCATATGGAAGTTCGAGAAGTTGTAGGATTTGTCTCTGTAATGGAATTGTAGACAAAAAGGGAATGCCCATCTATATTTGATCATTTTTTGTGAGAGAATGTCCAAAAGTGGTTTGAGTGATCTTCGTTTCTGGATCGAGGTTGGTGAAATATCCGCAAAAATTTGGATTTTATTACCAAGCAAGGTGATGTGTTCTTTGTAACGGGATCTTTTCATTACCTCTTCTTTTATACCGTAAAAGTGTGGTTTAACCACTATATCTCGAGGGCGTCCATCTTGGCGGGGGGGTGTAACACTCTGTGGGCTCTGTCCAACTCGAGCTTGTTATCTGCGATGTCTGGAATAATTTCTTTGATTAAGGCTTGGATGGTTCCAGGGATGTCTGTGTTAGATTCAGGGATGCCTCGCACTCGAAAATTATAGCGTCTGCTTCTATTCTCCAAATCTTCAATTTTAGCTCGAGCATTTTCGAGTTGATCTTGCAAGGATTGAATACAGGTGGTGTGTTGGTTGGTACGTGCTGCAGACTCATCTACCGCCTGTTCAATGGCATCCATTCTTGCCCCTAGGCTCTGGAGGTCTGCTTTAATTGAGGTGGTAATTTGCATGGCATTCTGTGCAAGGCCTGTTGCAAGCATATCAGAAAAACAGTTAAGTAGTTGTGCTATTTCAGGTGAATGACTGGCGGTGATAGGGGAAGCTTGCGGGACCTCCGGAGCGGTGCGGAGCTCTTGGTCAGCGTGACGCTCCGGAGGTCCCGCGAATGCGCACACCATTTATCTTTTTTTTAACCTACATAAAACACACTAATACTAACTGACACTGATACTAATTTAAAAATACTGACCCTGACCGTAAACCTTGATTTAGGTACTTTTTCTTAATTTTTTTTACACAGAGTTTTGTTTATTTTTCTCCCTGCAAGAAGAGAGAGATAACATGTATCTCTCCCCTCCATTCAAAGAGAGAGAAAACACAGGGGCGGGCTTCACAGTGACTGATCACTGTGATAGCCAATCAGAGGCCATTACAGCGATCAGGTGACTAACAACCGGGAGTTCCAGGTCCCGATCGTTAGTATGGGACCCAGGGCTCCCAGTGAGACAGCTATACATATATGAGGACCCATGGAAAAAAGCCCAGTCCACCCTGACTCTATCCAAAATAAAAAAAATAAATAAAAAAGTTTTGCCTATAGTTCTACTTTAACCGCTTTCTGACCAGCCGCCGCAGTGTTACTGCGGCAGAATGGCACGGCTGAGCGATACGACGTTATGTTACGTCGATTCGCCTTTTGGACAGCATGTGCCCATCCCCGATGCGAGTGCCTGCCGGGCGTGATGACCGCTGGGCTCCCGCGATTGCTCATGACAGAGCGAGAACCGGGATCTGTGTGTGTAATCCCGGTTCTTTCAGGTGAGAGGAGAAAGATAATGTGCTCATACTATGTATGAACACTGATCTCTGTTTCCTCCTAGTCAGTCTCACTCTGCTCACAGTTAGAACTCACACTAGAGAACACAGTTAACCCCTTGATTGCCCCCTAGTGTTAACCCCTTCCCTGCCAGTGACATTTACACAGTAATCAGTGCATTTTTATAGCACTAATGGCTGCATAATTGTCAATGGTTTCAAAAATGTGTCAAAAGTGTCCAATGTGTCTGCCATAATGTCGCAGTCCCGATAAAAATCGCAGATCGCCACTATTAGTAGTAAAAAAATAAATAAAAATGCCATAAATATATGCCCTATTTTGTAGACGCTATAACTTTTGCACAAACCAATCAATATACGCTTATTGCGATTTTTATTTTTTACCAAAAATATGTAGAAGAATACATATCGGCCTAAACTGTGGAAAATTTTTTTTTTTTTTTTTTAAATGTGGGATATTTATTATCAAAAAAAGTAAAAGATATTGGGGTTTATTTACTAAAGGCAAATACACTTTGCACCACAAGCGAACTTCGAAGTACAGTTGCTATAGATCTGAGAGGGATATGCAAGGAAAATAAAAAACAGCGTTTTTGCTTGTACATGATTAGATGATAAAATCAGCAGAGCTTCCCCTCATTTCAGATCTAAACTGACTACACTTCCAAGTGCACATGTAGTGCAAAGTGGATTTGCCTTTAGTAAGTCAACTCCATTGTGTTTTTTTCAAAATTGTCGCTTTTCTTTTATTTATAGAGCAAAAAATAAAAACCGCAGAGGCGATCAAATACCACCAAAAGAAAGCTGTATTTGTGGGGAAAAAAGGACGTCAATTTTGTTTGGTTATAGCATTGCAGGACCACGCAATTGTCAGTTAAAGCAATGCAGTGCCGAATTGCAAAAAATGGCCTGGTCATTGATTAGCCAAATCTTCCGGGGCTGAAGCGGTTAAGGCACAGACAGCATTAAAAACCCAATAGGTGCTCTAATACCTCTTCACCCTATCTAAAACTAAAAAAAGTTTTTCCTGTATATGGCAAATAGGATACATCATGTATTGAAAAATCATATAGATATACAATTGTGGATCCAACATAAACATCTTCAAGAAATACCATTAAGACATTTATGTATTCAAAACCTAACCAAAAGTTAACCCTAAAAGATTATATAGGCACATTCCAGGGAGATATGCAATGATAGTCAGACACAGATCTTCCAGAAGAGGGGGGAGGGATGGGAAGGAAAGGAGATTATGAAGGGTGGGATGGGAGGGGTATCTTCAAGCCACTGGTAGAGCAGGCTACAGAAGGAAAGGAGTAAATCACAGCCTCATTGCGGAGGTGGGGAAGTAGCATCCTGTCAAAGAGTAAGATTCCTAGCATCCACCCAGGCTGACCAGATCTTATCAAGTTATTTAGGGCAATTGCGACCCATGTATGTGAGCTGTTAAAGCGGAAGTATCACATTAACCATTGATCTCCAAGCTTCCACAGATGGGGAATCTGCCAATTTCCACTTGGATAAGATCATTTTCCTAGCATAGCATGTAGTATAGAATAAAGACAATTTTTGATGTGTAGAAGCAGGAAGATTGTTATACCTAAGAGGAGAACCGAGGAATCAGGTGTAACATTCACTCTAGAGATAGCATTTATCACTGATCAATGTCCTTTTTAGAAATGGGCCAAACCCAAACAAGGGCTCTAATATTTTGAAACTCTCATATAAAATATTTCATATATGTAATAAGTTAATAGGGGGATCTAGCTTGGCAGAGTCTCCTAATGCGCCGCTGTGGCATAACCCTCAGCTCTCAGAAATAGCCAAGGTTCCGGGTGGAGCATGTTGGGCTGTTTATGACATAAAATATGCACATCAACTGTTTAGGAATGTAATCTTCAGATCCTTTATAGATCTGAAGACTGAATACAACATACCTAACACTTTTTTTTTTAGATATCTACAGTTGAGACATGCCGTTAGGGCTCAATATGGCGGGGTTGAGGTAAATCTCTCCCCATCAGCAATGGAAAAACTTATTGCTGAAGCTGATCACTCAAAATTGATCTCCAGATATTACTCAGTCCTGCTGCCATCTTCTTCTTCTGGGTTGGACAGGGTGGCTATACAGTGGAAAACAGATATACCATCTCTTACAGAGGAAACATGGCAGGAGGTACTGGACACTACGGTGTCATCAATGATCTCAGCTAAAGATAAAATGCTTCAATTAAATTATTTACATAGGATGTATTACACCCCGAAAAGACTGCACAGAATGGGAGGGAGGGATTCCCCGGAGTGTCCCCGCTGCAAAGCAGAGGTGGGAGATTTCTTCCATATGGTGTGGCAATGCCCCCAGGTGATGGTATACTGGGGGGAGATCCTCACATATGTGGAGGAAAAACTTGAGCTCCCTAATATATCTTCTCCGGCCAGGTGTCTTCTTGGAGACCTGGAGGAGGAGGATCTATCCGCATCACAGAAGACCCTTTTGCGTATATTATTTTGCTATGCCAAGAAGGCTTTAGCCCTCAAGTGGAGGGAGCAGGACCCCCCTCTCTTGGGGACTTTGTGAAATTGGTTAACAATGCCCTGCCAATGTATAAACTCACTTACCAAGCTAGAGGAAGTAATAAAAAGTTTGATAAAATTTGGGGGAAATGGATCACAAATATATCAGGAGAGATTAAAGTATAAGAGTTACCTGGTTATTAAAAATGAGTATGTAAAGGTGTGATAGCTATGTGGTGTAAAAGAAAATTGTGATATGGCAATGTAAAATTTTGTGAACTTCAATAAAAATTTACCCTTTAAAAAAAAAAAAAGAGATAGCATTTATATCAGCAACCACCGCTATCCAAAAAGTTTGAATGTGCGGGCAGGACCAAACCCTGTGAATTAAATTCCCTATTTCAGTTTGATCTTTTGGACAATTTGCATAAAGCCTTATACACACAATCGGATTTTCCGCAAACAAAACCTCGGACTTTTGTCCGAAGGGCGTTGGCAAGGAACTTGTCTTGCATACAAATAACAAGGAATTGTCGGCCAAAAAACATGAACGTAGTGGCGTACTACATGGTTTTTCAGCTCTTTAGCGCCACCCTTTGGGCTCCTTCTGCTAATTTCGTGTTAGAAGAAGTTTGGAGAGTGTTGATTCGAGCTTTTCATTTTGCGCTTTTCATTTTATGCGTTTCAGTTCGTTTCTGAACGGCCGTTCATCAAAGTGTTAATATTATTATTGGCCTTGGAGTTATTGCTTTGACCCAAGTCCAGTCCAGGAACAGGAGTAGGAGGATTTCTTGGACCAAAAATTTGTTGCTTTATTAATTGTGACCAATTATGTCATATGCCTTGCTGTGGGAGCACCAGGAGAATAATCCAGATAATTTTCGGAATTATCCGTTGATGACGAACCCCTGCTTTCACCAACTCTTGGCATTGGTGACCCCCTATATTAAGAAGCAGGACACGTGCATGAGGCTTTTTTCTATCTTTGATCTTAAAAACTACGGGATAATGCTGTTGTGGTAACTTGCACAAAAAAAAAGAAAATAACAAGCATAATAATAATATTCTTAATATCACTAGAAAAAAAAAAGCCTTTGAAAATGTATTTGCCATAACTCCATTAGTTTCACCAGCAAAGCAGCTTCATTATTTTCCCATTAAAGAAAAAGAGAATGTGCGCTGCATTTCTATATTTCATAATTTCATAATTTGCCGCGTCACTAATGTTAATTCTCCATTACGAACGCTAGTTTACAAGACCAAACGCTTCCAGCTCATCCTTGCTTCCGAGTATGCATGTTTGTACTTTGGACTTTTGTCTGACGGACTTGTGTACACACGCTAGGAAAATCTGACAACAGACATTTGTCCGCGGAAAATTTTAAAACCTGCCATCCAACATTTGTCCACGGAAAATCCAACAATTGTCCGATGGAGCGTACAAACAGTCAGCTTTTCCGCCAACAGCCTGTCATCACACAATTCTTTGAGGTGTGCAATAAACCCTTTTGAGGAGTTTAAGCTGGACTAGGCAGTCCCTAGCAGATACCATTAAAGGAAGATACTGCTGAACTCCTTCATCCCAGTCATCTCTAGACAGGGTGGGTAGGTCACGGTGCCATATCTGGTATAGCTGGGTCATCTTAACGCCATATCCCACCATAAGTCTAATGCCGCGTACACACGATCAGACTTTCTGACTGGAAATGTTCGATATGAGCTTGTTGTCGGAAAGTCCGATCGTGTGTATGCTCCGTCGAACATGTGCTGTTGGAATTTCCGCAGACAAATGTTTGAGAGCAGGTTCTCAAATTTTTCAAAACAAAACTTTGTTGTCGGAAAGTCTGATCGTGTGTAAACAAGTCCGCACACAAAAGTCCATTCATGCTCAGAACTAAGTATGAGATGGAAGCTCTCAGTCTTGTAAAACTAGCTTTCGCAATGAAGATAGCACATTCGTCACGCTGCAAATTTGGAAATCTTTCAATGCAGCGCATTCTCTTCTTCTTTATAATGCTAGAATAATGAAGTTGCTTTGCTGCTGATATTCACACAGAGTTCTGACAAACTGATTTTTTATTATTTCTCGTGAGTAATCTTTGTTTTTTTTTGTTTTTTTTATCAAGATCTCCAGAGAAATCTTTTTTTTTTTTTTTTTTTATAGTGATCTCCTTTTTTTAATTTTTATTTCTCCAGATCTCCAGAATAATCTTTTTTTATAGTGATCTCCATAATATTTTTTTTCGTTTTGTGTGTCAAGTTATGACAACACCATTATTATCTTGTATTTTTTTACCTCAAATAGGTTGGTCGGTGTTGGTGTCCCTTGTTAATTTGACATTGTATTTTTTAAATGTTCCTGTCTACTCACAAACTGTTCTTTTTTAAGTAAAACACATAGCCAAGTATTTGTCAAAACAAAAATTTAAAATTTATTAGGGGTCCTAAAAAATATAGAGGAAGGCAATGCTGGAGAAACAGTTGGAATTGGTGAAGCCTTTGTACCCCAGGGCAGACATAAATTATTTGACAGGCCAAATTGGTAACCTGAGGAGGCCATTTAAAAGGGAGCACAATATGGTCCAGGATTCCGAGAGATCGGGAGCAGCAGCAGATGACATTGGGCAGCCCAAGACCCCCTCTTTTCCTTGGTCTAAAGAGTGTTTTTTTGGGAAGCCTGTGGTTCGATTTATTCCAGATAAACTGGATGATTAAAGATTGTAGTTTACATATATGTGATTTAGGGATCGGAATGGGCAGAGATCGGAATAGGTATAAGATACGTGGGAGTAGAGTCATTTTGATCGCGTTCAGCCGCCCTAACCATGACAATTTGTGTAATGACCATTGATCAAGATCTGAGTTAAGTTTTTTGAACATGGGAGGGTAATTAAAGCGGTATAGCTGTTCTATTAGGGGGGTTAACTGAATGCCTAGGTATGGGATAGAGTTAGAGCTCCATACAAAGGTGAATTGTTCTTTAAGGTTATCGATTACGGGTGAGTGGGTTGAGATGTTAAGAGCTATGGATTTGGCCATATTCACTTGCAGGCCTGAAATCTGTCCAAATTTTTTTAAGAAGTGATAAGACATTGGGGGTGGAGATGAGGGGGGAAGTGATAAAGAGAAGGACATCGTCTGCGAACAAAGCGCATTTGTGTGAGGACTGACCACATTTAACACCGTGGATATCTGGGTGATTTTTGATTGCTCTAGCTAGATTTTCTATACCGATGGCAAAAAGTAAAGGGGATAAGGGGCAACCTGTCTAGTTCCTTTGGTTATAGGGAAGGAATCAGATAGATGTCCTTGGATCCTGATCTGGGCTTTAGGTTGAGAGTATAGAGCTGTGAGCAGACTAATGAAATGGGGGCCAAAACCCCATCTTTTGAATGTCCCGAAAAGATAAGGCCATGTGTTGGAGTCGAAGGCTTTTTGTAGATCTATGGATAAAAGGTAACCTTCTTGGGGTGGATTACCATCCCATTTTGATTGTAACAGGGAGATGACATCTACTGCTCTCCTTATCTGGTCCAGACCCTGTCTCCCCGGTATAAAGCCTACTTGGTCCCTGTGCACATATGTCCCTATAAAGGAGCCTAGCCTATTGGAGAGGATTTTTGTCATTATTTTCAGATCGTTGTTCATGAGGGATATAGGTCTGTAATTACTAACCTGGCTCTGATCTTTACCTCCTTTGGGAATGACTGAAATATAAGCTAAATTAGTCATTGAATCTAATGGTGAATCCCTCTTGAGGGAATTGAAGAATTGGACCAGATAAGGAGACAAAGCAGCTCCAAATTTTTTGTAATAAAGTGACGAAAAGCCATCTGGGCCAGGGGCTGAACCTGTTTTACTCCCTTTTATTACCTCCATCACTTCCTCTATTGAAATAGGGGCTTCCATTATAGATCGATGGGATTCAGATATTTTTGGGAGGGGGATGTTGTCAAAAATTCATTGAGTTTATGAGTATTCTCCTGGTTGGGGTATGAGTACAGTTTTGAATAAAAAGAGTGGAACGCCTCCAGAATTGTCTTGGGGTTTTGTGTTAAGGAACCTGATAGGGATTTAATTTTGGGAAGAGCTTGGTATCTATGTCTAGGTGAAAGTTTTGAGGCAAGCTGGGGGCCAAATTTGTCTGAGTTGAGATAAAATCTCCCCTTGACCCATTTTAAGTGTTTTTCTGCAGTTGATGTGAGAGCAGTGTTCAATTCAATCCTGGAAGCGTCCGCTTTAGCTTGTGAGGTTGAAGTGGGGTGTTGTTTATGTTTTTTACAGTCGAGTTGGAAGTTTTTTTGTAACTTTTTAAGATCTGTTAGTTTTTCTCATTTTAATTGTGATGCCAACTGTATAAGGTTGCCCCTTATTACTGTTTATGAGCTCCCAATAAGGAGTTTGGAGAAATGTCAGGCACGTCATTAAGACGGAAATATTCTAAAATGTCTTTTTCGATCATAGAACAGTGTACAGGGTTGGAAAGTAAGGCTTCATTAAGTCGCCATTGTGGAGGGCTTGCTGGATGCAGGAAACCGCATAGTTTGGTGGAGACCAAGGCATGGTCAGACCATGGGACGTTGCTAATCGTCGCACGAGACGTTAAATGTATATCAGTGGTGTGTAGAAAGATATGGTCTATGCGTGCGTAAGTTCTATGGGGAGCTGAGAAGTGAGTGTAGTCTTTGGCCGTTGGGTTTAATTCTCTCCATACATCAATCATTCCCAATGAATTTAGGATTTGAGCAATACGAAGGCTTTGATTGGGGGGTCGTTTGAGCTTAGTGCGGTTTTCTATCGATTTGTCAAGCATGTAATCAAAGGCGATGTTTGAATCCCCTCCCATGATCACTTTGCCCTCCAAATGGGGGGAGAGAGCGGTAAGCATGGATGAGAAGAACGAAGCTTGTCTCTTATTGGGGGCATAGTATGATATAATGGAGAGAAGTGTACCATTTATGTGGCCTTTTACCAGGATATATATCTTCCCTCTGCGTCTTTAACAGTTTGAGTCAAAGAAAAAGGGGTGCGTTTTGATATAAGGACAGCTACCCCTCTTTTTTTGTCGTCTGCATTGGCTAAGTAAAAGGTGGGGTAATTCCGGTGCAAGAAGGAAGGATTAAAGCTTTTCGGAAAGTGTGTTTCTTGAATGAGTATGATGTCCAACCTACTGGAGTGGTAGCTATGAAAGGCTTTGCGCCTTTTTACTGGAGAATTTAAGCCTTGTGTATTGTGGGACGCTATTTTGAGAAATTACATTGGAGGAGGTTCGTCAGCCATGGACATTTTGTGGGGTATTCGTCAATAAAAAGCTATTTCTTACCCGCTCCAGTTGATTGAGTCCATTATTCCAGAGAGTGTGGCGTCGGCCTCGGATTACAGGGTAACGGTCCTGGCCAGCTCTCCTCAAAGGCATCTGAGTGGGAGAAAAAGGGGGAGAGGGGAGGAAAAAGATAGAAAAAAGGTAGAGAGAAAAGAGTAGAGGAAATTGAGAAACACGGAATCCAGTGTAAAAGAACCCTGGATCCCGTATTGGCAGGAAAAAAAAACCCTGCCCTGAACCCCTAAAAATGAAGGGTTCAGAAAAACAAGAACAGTCCTAATTAGGGCCGCAGTTCTATTGTCACCAAGGGATGAAAATTCCTCTCGGCTACAATAGATGGAGTGGCATTTGGCCCCGCTCTGGCCACAGAGCGTTTGTAAAAATAAGGAAAAATAGAAATTATGGGAAAAGTCTCCCTATGACAACTACTTATTGTACCTTATCAGGAGGAACATAAAGTGTAGTCCAACTATTAAGTTTAACAAAAGGTTAAATGAGCTTTGTATATTAGTTGGAAATCAAACATATAAAGTATAAACTGTAACTGGATCAGCTGCCTATCATGCTGAATACTTCTGCAATGAAGGGTAAAAAAAAAGGTGAGGGTGGGGAGGGTGGGGGGGGGGAGGCAAGGTATGGAAGGAAAGGGAAAAGGGAATAGAGATAGTGGAGGTGGGTAGGGGGATAATTAGGTGGAATATAAAGTGATTTAGGTTAAGGCCTCTGCCGGAGACCTAATGTGACCATCTTTGGGGCTTTCATACGATGGAGGGATAGAGTGCTTCCAGTGCTTTAGGAGGTTCAGGCAAAATAATAAAAAGGCAAGGAGGGGGTTGTAGGGATAACAGAGGGGATGTAATTGTAGTAGGTTTTGAAAAAGACTGTAGGTGTGTAGGGGACGCTTCTACACAGTCCAAAAAAGGGAATTTAGACCAGTTGAGAGAATGTCAACAGAGTTCATCTAGGGGGCATGGATTCTCGTTGTTTCTTCAGTTGCTGTTTCATTCACAGTGGGGTAATGGGGCTGTTTGGAGGAGGTTTCTTGGAAGAAGCTGGTCGGTACTCTGAGTTGTGTGGGGGCAGGTCTTGAGATATAAGCCCAAGGTGGAGAAGCAATTGCTCACCCATATGGAAGTTCGAGAAGTTGTAGGATTTGTCTCTGTAATGGAATTGTAGACGAAAAGGGAATGCCCATCTATATTTGATCATTTTTTGTGAGAGAATGTCCAAAAGTGGTTTGAGTGATCTTCGTTTCTGGATCGAGGTTGGTGAAATATCCGCAAAAATTTGGATTTTATTACCAAGCAAGGTGATGTGTTCTTTGTAACGGGATCTTTTCATTACCTCTTCTTTTATACCGTAAAAGTGTGGTTTAACCACTATATCTCGAGGGCGTCCATCTTGGCGGGGGGGTGTAACACTCTGTGGGCTCTGTCCAACTCGAGTTGTTATCTGCGATGTCTGGAATAATTTCTTTGATTAAGGCTTGGATGGTTCCAGGGATGTCTGTGTTAGATTCAGGGATGCCTCGCACTCGAAAATTATAGCGTCTGCTTCTATTCTCCAAATCTTCAATTTTAGCTCGAGCATTTTCGAGTTGATCTTGCAAGGATTGAATACAGGTGGTGTGTTGGTTGGTACGTGCTGCAGACTCATCTACCGCCTGTTCAATGGCATCCATTCTTGCCCCTAGGCTCTGGAGGTCTGCTTTAATTGAGGTGGTAATTTGCATGGCATTCTGTGCAAGGCCTGTTGCAAGCATATCAGAAAAACAGTTAAGTAGTTGTGCTATTTCAGGTGAATGACTGGCGGTGATAGGGGAAGCTTGCGGGACCTCCGGAGCGGTGCGGAGCTCTTGGTCAGCGTGACGCTCCGGAGGTCCCGCGAATGCGCACACCATTTATCTTTTTTTTAACCTACATAAAACACACTAATACTAACTGACACTGATACTAATTTAAAAATACTGACCCTGACCGTAAACCTTGATTTAGGTACTTTTTCTTAATTTTTTTTACACAGAGTTTTGTTTATTTTTCTCCCTGCAAGAAGAGAGAGATAACATGTATCTCTCCCCTCCATTCAAAGAGAGAGAAAACACAGGGGCGGGCTTCACAGTGACTGATCACTGTGATAGCCAATCAGAGGCCATTACAGCGATCAGGTGACTAACAACCGGGAGTTCCAGGTCCCGATCGTTAGTATGGGACCCAGGGCTCCCAGTGAGACAGCTATACATATATGAGGACCCATGGAAAAAAGCCCAGTCCACCCTGACTCTATCCAAAATAAAAAAAATAAATAAAAAAGTTTTGCCTATAGTTCTACTTTAACCGCTTTCTGACCAGCCGCCGCAGTGTTACTGCGGCAGAATGGCACGGCTGAGCGATACGACGTTATGTTACGTCGATTCGCCTTTTGGACAGCATGTGCCCATCCCCGATGCGAGTGCCTGCCGGGCGTGATGACCGCTGGGCTCCCGCGATTGCTCATGACAGAGCGAGAACCGGGATCTGTGTGTGTAATCCCGGTTCTTTCAGGTGAGAGGAGAAAGATAATGTGCTCATACTATGTATGAACACTGATCTCTGTTTCCTCCTAGTCAGTCTCACTCTGCTCACAGTTAGAACTCACACTAGAGAACACAGTAAACCCCTTGATTGCCCCCTAGTGTTAACCCCTTCCCTGCCAGTGACATTTACACAGTAATCAGTGCATTTTATAGCACTAATCGCTGCATAATTGTCAATGGTTTCAAAAATGTGTCAAAAGTGTCCAATGTGTCTGCCATAATGTCGCAGTCCCGATAAAAATTGCAGATCGCCACTATTAGTAGTAAAAAAATAAATAAAAATGCCATAAATATATGCCCTATTTTGTAGACGCTATAACTTTTGCACAAACCAATCAATATACGCTTATTGCGATTTTTATTTTTTACCAAAAATATGTAGAAGAATACATATCGGCCTAAACTGTGGAAAAATTATTATTTTTTTTTTAAATGTGGGATATTTATTATCAAAAAAAGTAAAAGATATTGGGGTTTATTTACTAAAGGCAAATACACTTTGCACCACAAGCGAACTTCGAAGTACAGTTGCTATAGATCTGAGAGGGATATGCAAGGAAAATAAAAAACAGCGTTTTTGCTTGTACATGATTAGATGATAAAATCAGCAGAGCTTCCCCTCATTTCAGATCTAAACTGACTACACTTCCAAGTGCACATGTAGTGCAAAGTGGATTTGCCTTTAGTAAGTCAACTCCATTGTGTTTTTTTCAAAATTGTCGCTTTTCTTTTATTTATAGAGCAAAAAATAAAAACCGCAGAGGCGATCAAATACCACCAAAAGAAAGCTGTATTTGTGGGGAAAAAAGGACGTCAATTTTGTTTGGTTATAGCATTGCAGGACCACGCAATTGTCAGTTAAAGCAATGCAGTGCCGAATTGCAAAAAATGGCCTGGTCATTGATTAGCCAAATCTTCCGGGGCTGAAGCGGTTAAGGCACAGACAGCATTAAAAACCCAATAGGTGTTCTAATACCTCTTCACCCTATCTAAAACTAAAAAAAGTTTTTCCTGTATATGGCAAATAGGATACATCATGTATTGAAAAATCATATAGATATACAATTGTGGATCCAACATAAACATCTTCAAGAAATACCATTAAGACATTTATGTATTCAAAACCTAACCAAAAGTTAACCCTAAAAGATTATATAGGCACATTCCAGGGAGATATGCAATGATAGTCAGACACAGATCTTCCAGAAGAGGGGGGAGGGATGGGAAGGAAAGGAGATTATGAAGGGTGGGATGGGAGGGTTATCTTCAAGCCACTGGTAGAGCAGGCTACAGAAGGAAAGGAGTAAATCACAGCCTCATTGCGGAGGTGGGGAAGTAGCATCCTGTCAAAGAGTAAGATTCCTAGCATCCACCCAGGCTGACCAGATCTTATCAAGTTATTTAGGGCAATTGCGACCCATGTATGTGAGCTGTTAAAGCAGAAGTATCACATTAACCATTGATCTCCAAGCTTCCACAGATGGGGAATCTGCCAATTTCCACTTGGATAAGATCATTTTCCTAGCATAGCATGTAGTATAGAATAAAGACAATTTTTGATGTGTAGAAGCAGGAAGATTGTTATACCTAAGAGGAGAACCGAGGAATCAGGTGTAACATTCACTCTAGAGATAGCATTTATCACTGATCAATGTCCTTTTTAGAAATGGGCCATACCCAAACAAGGGCTCTAATATTTTGAAACTCTCATATAAAATATTTCATATATGTAATAAGTTAATAGGGGGATCTAGCTTGGCAGAGTCTCCTAATGCGCCGCTGTGGCATAACCCTCAGCTCTCAGAAATAGCCAAGGTTCTGGATGGAGCATGTTGGGCTGTTTATGACATAAAATATGCACATCAACTGTTTAGGAATGTAATCTTCAGATCCTTTATAGATCTGAAGACTGAATACAACATACCTAACACTTTTTTTTTTAGATATCTACAGTTGAGACATGCCGTTAGGGCTCAATATGGCGGGGTTGAGGTAAATCTCTCCCCATCAGCAATGGAAAAACTTATTGCTGAAGCTGATCACTCAAAATTGATCTCCAGATATTACTCAGTCCTGCTGCCATCTTCTTCTTCTGGGTTGGACAGGGTGGCTATACAGTGGAAAACAGATATACCATCTCTTACAGAGGAAACATGGCAGGAGGTACTGGACACTACGGTGTCATCAATGATCTCAGCTAAAGATAAAATGCTTCAATTAAATTATTTACATAGGATGTATTACACCCCGAAAAGACTGCACAGAATGGGAGGGAGGGATTCCCCGGAGTGTCCCCGCTGCAAAGCGGAGGTGGGAGATTTCTTCCATATGGTGTGGCAATGCCCCCAGGTGATGGTATACTGGGGGGAGATCCTCACATATGTGGAGGAAAAACTTGAGCTCCCTAATATATCTTCTCCGGCCAGGTGTCTTCTTGGAGACCTGGAGGAGGAGGATCTATCCGCATCACAGAAGACCTTTATGCGTATATTATTTTGCTATGCCAAGAAGGCTTTAGCCCTCAAGTGGAGGGAGCAGGACCCCCCCTCTCTTGGGGACTTTGTGAAATTGGTTAACAATGCCCTGCCAATGTATAAACTCACTTACCAAGCTAGAGGAAGTAATAAAAAGTTTGATAAAATTTGGGGGAAATGGATCACAAATATATCAGGAGAGATTAAAGTATAAGAGTTACCTGGTTATTAAAAATGAGTATGTAAAGGTGTGATAGCTATGTGGTGTAAAAGAAAATTGTGATACAGCAATGTAAAATTTTGTGAACTTCAATAAAAATTTACCCTTTAAAAAAAAAAAAAAAGAGATAGCATTTATATCAGCAACCACCGCTATCCAAAAAGTTTGAATGTGCGGGCAGGACCAAACCCTGTTAATTAAATTCCCTATTTCAGTTTGATCTTTTGGGCAATTTGCATAAAGCCTTATACACACAATCGGATTTTCCGCAAACAAAACCTCGGACTTTTGTCCGAAGGGCGTTGGCAAGGAACTTGTCTTGCATACAAATGGCAAGGAATTGTCGGCCAAAAAACATGAGCGTAGTGGCGTACTACATGGTTTTTCAGCTCTTTAGCGCCACCCTTTGGGCTCCTTCTGCTAATTTCGTGTTAGAAGAAGTTTGGAGAGTGTTGATTCGCGCTTTTCATTTTGCGCTTTTCATTTCATGCGTTTCAGTTCGTTTCTGGACGGCCGTTCATCAAAGTGTTAATATTATTATTGGCCTTGGAGTTATTGCTTTGACCCAAGTCCAGTCCAGGAACAGGAGTAGGAGGATTTCTTGGACCAAAAATTTGTTGCTTTATTAATTGTGACCAATTATGTCATATGCCTTGCTGTGGGAGCACCAGGAGAATAATCCAGATAATTTTCGGAATTATCCATTGATGACGAACCCCTGCTTTCACCAACTCTTGGCATTGGTGACTCCCTATATTAAGAAGCAGGACACGTGCATGAGGCTTTTATTTTATTTTTTGGTTGAATAATGATTTAATTTGATATTTTCTATATTTTTTCATGCATAGAATGCACTTTTTGGTTAAGTTCTATTGGCAGATAGCATGTCTAATTTTATTTGTTTTCTTTTTTTAATGCACAATAAAAAATGTGGAGAATAATACTTGGCTATGTTTTTTACTTCAAATGAAAGTTTGGGAGTAGGCAGTTACATTTGAAAAAATACATTGTAAAATTAACAAGGGACACCAACATAGTTCTATCTTTGATTTTAAAAACTACGGGATAATGCTGTTGTGGTAACTTGCACAAAAAAAAAGAAAATAACAAGCATAATAATAATATTCTTAATATCACTAGAAAAAAAAAGCCTTTGAAAATGTATTTGCCATAACTCCATTAGTTTCACCAGCAAAGCAGCTTCATTATTTTCCCATTAAAGAAAAAGAGAATGTGCGCTGCATTTCTATATTTCATAATTTCATAATTTGCCGCGTCACTAATGTTAATTCTCCATTACGAACGCTAGTTTACAAGACCAAACGCTTCCAGCTCATCCTTGCTTCCGAGCATGCATGTTTGTACTTTGGACTTTTGTCTGACGGACTTGTGTACACACGCTAGGAAAATCTGACAACAGACATTTGTCCGCGGAAAATTTTAAAACCTGCCATCCAACATTTGTCCACGGAAAATCCAACAATTGTCCGATGGAGCGTACAAACAGTCAGCTTTTCCGCCAACAGCCTGTCATCACACAATTCTTTGAGGTGTGCAATAAACCCTTTTGAGGAGTTTAAGCTGGACTAGGCAGTCCCTAGCAGATACCATTAAAGGAAGATACTGCTGAACTCCTTCATCCCAGTCATCTCTAGACAGGGTGGGTAGGTCACGGTGCCATATCTGGTATAGCTGGGTCATCTTAACGCCATATCCCACCATAAGTCTAATGCCGCGTACACACGATCAGACTTTCTGACTGGAAATGTTCGATGTGAGCTTGTTGTCAGAAAGTCCGATCGTGTGTATGCTCCGTCGAACATGTGCTGTTGGAATTTCCGCAGACAAATGTTTGAGAGCAGGTTCTCAAATTTTTCAAAACAAAACTTTGTTGTCGGAAAGTCTGATCGTGTGTACACAAGTCCGCACACAAAAGTCCATTCATGCTCAGAACTAAGTATGAGATGGAAGCTCTCAGTCTTGTAAAACTAGCTTTCGCAATGAAGATAGCACATTCGTCACGCTGCAAATTTGGAAATCTTTCAATGCAGCGTATTCTCTTCTTCTTTATAATGCTAGAATAATGAAGTTGCTTTGCTGCTGATATTCACACAGAGTTCTGACAAACTGATTTTTTATTATTTCTCGTGAGTAATCTTTGTTTTTTTTTGTTTTTTTTATCAAGATCTCCAGAAAAATCTTTTTTTTTTTTTTTTATAGTGATCTCCTTTTTTTAATTTTTATTTCTCCAGATCTCCAGAATAATCTTTTTTTATAGTGATCTCCATAATATTTTTTTTCGTTTTGTGTGTCAAGTTATGACAACACCATTATTATCTTGTATTTTTTTACCTCAAATAGGTTGGTCGGTGTTGGTGTCCCTTGTTAATTTGACATTGTATTTTTTAAATGTTCCTGTCTACTCACAAACTGTTCTTTTTTAAGTAAAACACATAGCCAAGTATTTGTCAAAACAAAAATTTAAAATTTATTAGGGGTCCTAAAAAATATAGAGGAAGGCAATGCTGGAGAAACAGTTGGAATTGGTGAAGCCTTTGTACCCCAGGGCAGACATAAATTATTTGACAGGCCAAATTGGTAACCTGAGGAGGCCATTTAATAGGGAGCACAATACGGTCCAGGATTCCGAGAGATCGGGAGCAGCAGCAGATGACATATATGTCCCGAGGCTGTGGTCTTACAACAGCCTGTGTCTTTTGCCAGACCACACCAAACCCAGGCCATCACTCTCAACACTTCCTTCCACGCTTCCTTCCAGGCTGCTGTGGTGGGCTGGGTGGCTGTGGTGGTGGTGTTGCTGGAGGTAGTGGTGGTGTTGCTGGAGGTGGTGGAGCAGTATGGTCCAACTTACATACGTGGCTTTTAGTTGTGAGTTGGCCCCTCGTCTCCTTGTTTAGGGCCTGAAGTATAATCTCCTCACAGATGAGGCATTGGCCTTCCTCCATTTGTTCCAGTTTACTGGCTGTCAGACAGCCCTATGACTCGGGGCCACCAGGGGTTGTTGTGAGGACCGCAGTAGCCTGGCGAATGACCACGCCCTCAGACGAAGTCGTAATGATGAAACGCATCAGGACATGATCTAACAGCGATAGGAAGTGATGAAACAGACATTGTGCATTCCAAGGACCCAGCTTGCTAACCGGAAGGAGGAAGTGCTAAGCGGTGAGTTCACTAAGACTGTTCCCGCTGTGCTTCAGGCTTCTCTGGCTCCCTAGCATTAGGAAGAGATAGATCAGTATAGCGACACTAATCTACATGGTCAACTCGTACAAGGCATGTGAAAGTTATATGCAAGTATTGATTGATTTTTAATTGGATGAGCACAATAAAAAGTCAAACGGAACTGTCCTATGTGGAGTTTTTCTTCTCATGTTCCCAGATTTCCTGATTCCTGGGACTTTCTAGCGTGGATCTATCCGTGTATGGGGCAAGATACCGATGTTGATTGAGGCTTGATTATTTCATCTTTTTGGTGAGTTTGAACCCCAGGGGGGTGTGTGGAGCACAGTTTGGAGGAGTTTGTGAAAGGAGGCTCATCAGCAGATTACTCTAGATCCACTATCTTCACTCACTACGGACTTTCCTTTATCACCATCTATTATCATTTTTTTGCCACTATGTTTTCAATATTTTGCAATTTATGTTCATATGTGTCATTGTACATATGCTAGCCAATCAGAATTTTTTTTTCTGATTGGAGCGCTGCTTTGATGAATTTTTTTATCTGAGTTTACAGTTTGAAAGATTTGTCATTTATGAGTTTGGCGAATTAAAGTAGTCACTGACTCCTCCAGGTTCCTCGCCTTCCTGGTCCTTTTTGTTGGAAGGCAGAGGGGAGGAACCTGGGATTCTGTCAGGCTGCTTTCCACGGCCACCTCCTGGCTGAGACTTTCCACGGCCTCCTCCTGGCTGAGACTTTCCTGTGTATGAAAATGGTACATAGTTTTAGTTTTTTGGTCATCAATCACACACAATTTAGAGCTCATGACTGTTGCAAATTGAATGTTCCCAAATAGAAAAGACTATCATTCTGTTCCCAGCATTTTTCATTCTTGTCCCAATCATTTTTGGCTACTATTGTCTATTGATATGTAAACCGCATTGTTAAATCAGAAATTAGTGTTCAATAATAGCATCTAGTTAACATCATTAAATTTTTGACAAGAAATATGTTGAACAATGCTATACCTGGCTTAAGCTGGGCTCCTCCACATCCTCCTGGGTGGAAGGCCCAGGTTGGACTTCAGGAGCCTCATCTGATGTGGAAGCAAGTGTGGAAGGAAATGTGGAAGGAAATGTAGATAGCGATAGACTGGGTTCACTCTGGTCTGACAAAAAACGCAGTCTGATATAGGACCACATCCTGGGGGCATAAACATCATCTGCTGCTGCTCCTGATCTCATGGAATCCTGGACCTTCTTGCGCTCCCTATTATATGTGCTCCTAAGGCCACCAATTTTGGCCTTCAAATAGTTGATGGCTGCTGTGAAAGTCACCGGCTTCACAAATTCCAACAGTTGCTCCAGCGCTGTCTTCCTCTTTAGCTTGTTGGAGTAGTCCCTGTTTTTGACTTGGCAGAGAAATGGCCGCTCCCTGTACCTGTCTATGAAGTTTGGCAGGAAGTCTGGGTCTGTAAATGTATCCATTTTCTCTGCAAGACACAACACAAGACAAACCCTAATGTCAGGCTAACATCTCCCAATCTTGTCCCAATATAGGCCTCAATCTCTTAGCAGTATAGGCCACTAACCACTGATGCCCCAAGTTAAAATTGTACCTTTGTTTGCACGATCGGCGCTTATGATACTTCATCCTCTGCTCAAAGATCTACGTATGACGCACACGTGTTATGCTTTTTATACACTGCACATGTGTGAAACTCTGCCCCTGACCTTCTTTCTAGTGTATTCCCCGCCCTTCTCTTTCGGGGCAGTGGGAGAGCATATGGCGGAGAGACAGCAGGTGCATGCAGAGAGCAGCAATGAGAAGGAAAGCCCAGAGCAAGGCAGTTCCACATTCAGGACGAGATGACCATAAATATGTCCATTGTAGAGATGGTGGAGATGGTGGACATCTTGAAGAGGGCCGACTATGATGGGAAGTATGGACCTTACCCAAACCCAAATGTGAGAAAGGCCAAGATCATGACTAAAGTTGTGAGAGGTCTGCACAGTAATTTTGGGGTAGGATGATCCAAGGAGCAATGGAGGAAACGCTGGTCAGACCTGAAATTGAGGGAGCATGTTCAGTACAGAAGGATCAGGAAACTGCTTCTAAAAAGTAAGTATTTGTCATGTGTTCCTATTATTATTAGTACTTTAGTGCTGCTCCATGTGCTTTTTTTAGAGGTTCGTGGGCACAGTAATCATCCGTATTAAACATCATTCGTTCAACCACTAATACGTTTTTGGCAGATGCAGGTTAACTACATTTGTTCATGCCTATTTGTTTGAAAAGAAGTTTAGTATGTTGTTGTCTAGATGTGTTTGTAACTATAATGAAATGCAAACTTGATTTAGTGTAAGGAGAGGACACTCAGCAGCTGTTTACACATCTGGACACAGGAGCACTAGTGTGGGACACCAGAACACCCTTTTTATGGTGTCCCACGGAAGTGCTCCAGTGGATACTAGGGGTCTCTCCATGTGTGAAACTTTAACAAAACAGGTAAGTATTCCAGCTTTGGAAAGGGAAAAAATCATGTCTTCAGCTTGTAACTCTGCCAAAACAGACAATTGGACAACACTTCCAAGCAATGTTTCATATTACTATTTCTTTCCTCAAATATCTGTGTGCTAAGTATACCTTTTTTGTATTCACATAGGGGAGAAAAGAATCGTGACATCTGAAGACACCACGAACCTCACGCTCCTGAAGAAGGGGAAATCCCCACACACCCTGAAGATGTGGTTTCTGAGGATCAGGAAGTGGGCAAAATAGTCACCACAACAGGTCAGTGAGACCACAGTTTCAGGTACTAGATGTATGCCTGCAAATTTATAATACATGGTGTGTATTTTTTTTATATGATGTGGATACTGTGGAAGAAGAAACTCACTTCAGCAGTGCAAGTGCACAGATCCTGATCAGCGAAATAATGGTGTGCAATTGTTAATTAGAGAAGGTCAAGGAAAACATCAATGATGTTGAAAAAAGACTCACCAACATCATTGATGTTTTAGCCAAAATCTAACCAAAACAAAAATTCAATGTTGTTGTTATTTTTGAATTTTTTATATAAATTTTAAAGTAATTTGAAAGCCAAATTTTGAAGATGCACACAGTGTGCTGTGTGCATCTATCAAAATAGATGTAGAGAAAAGACACACATTTTAGGCATGGGATCATGATGGAAATCCACATTTTTGAGTTCCAATTTGTGTGCATCTTCAAAATTTGGCTTTTAAAGGGGTGAGATCACCCCATCTGATGAAGGCAAAATCAACACAATTTTGACATACTAATGTCTCATATGGCCTTCACTTTATCAAAGTTGAACTTTGTAAGTTCCTGAGTTGTGGATGGTATGGTTTTAAACATGCATGTTTAGCCACAAAAAAGGCTATACTGTCACACATACATGTTATACACCAAAGATGTTGGTCTGTTAAAAAACCCTTTTATAATGCACATATGAATGTGCTTGGAGTAAAATGTTTTATACTCAACAATGTGTGGCTTCTTCTTTTAATGCTCAATATCAGTTTTTGGAGTAAGTTGGTGTAGTTACAGTGACGATGGGGGTTATTTACTATCAGTGCACTTGGAGTGCAAAGTGGATTTGTCTTTAGTAAATAACCCCCACAGTGCTCTAAAATTTGCCCCAATAAGGCCATTTTAGGGACTGCAAGCAATTAATTCATGGAGTTGAAAAGGATGATTATTCTTATCATTAGTGCATTGCATACATTACCAACAAAAACAATCTGTGTGTGTTGCATGATGTTAGCTGAAGAAGAGATTGTCACCTCATGTATCAAATAAGTTACATTTGCACTATTGAAGAAAATGGCCAAAAAAAAAAGGTCATTGGAGAACCTAGGAGACAGCTAAAAGAAACACAAGCAGTAAATCAAATGAAATATGAGTTCAGTTTTTAACAACAAATTTATTTAAAAGATGTTATACATTATCTGGCAACAAGGCATACCCATAAAGTACTCCAGATAGCTTTGCTGTACTTTGCGGGCGCTTTGGGGGGGTAAGCCAGGATAGCCAGCTTCAAGTGCCATCAGAGTTTGATCCAGTAAGCCAGCCTCAGTCACAACTGAGGCCACATAGTTGGCTGCATTTTTGTGTAAAAAGTTGTGTAAAATGCAGCAGGAAAAAACAATGTGATTTATTTTTTAATCCGCCATATTGATTGCAGTTAGGAATAGGCGAAACCAGCTGGCCATTATGCCAAAGGCATTTTCAACCACTCTTCTGGCTCTGGCCATCCGGTAATTAAAAACCCTCTCTTCCAGGGTGAGGGTCTTCATAGGTAATGGCCGCATAAGATGGTCCCCTAATGAAAATGCTTCATCCGCTACAAAGATGAATGGGAGTCCCACCACATTGTCTTCTGGAGGTGGCAAGCCCAAGCTGCCATTCTGGAACCATCTGTAGAACTCCGTCTGGGTGATAACTCCACCATCCGACATCCGGCCATTCTTCCCCACGTCCACATAGAGGAATTCATACGTCGCCGACACCACCGCCAACAACACTATACTACTATACCCCTTATAATTATAATAGTATGACCTCGATTTGGGGGGTGGGATGATGTGGATGTGTTTCCCATCTATTGCCCCACCACAGTTGGGAAAGTCCCACTGCTGGGCAAACTGGGAAGCCACAGTCTGCCATTCCTGTGGGTTTGAAGGAAACTGTGGAGTCAAACAAGAAAAAAAATAGTACTTTTGCACATAACATTGCAAGCATATTAGACACAAACATTCTTGGCCAACATAAGTATAACATTTATTAGAATGAATAGTTAAAGTCAAAAGTATAAGGTCCACTTATCAGATTCACGACCCCCTCTGATCGCCCATTGTAAAAATTTTAGGGGGGGGGGTGTTTTGGACAGGTAACCCTCTCCACTTCATTGAGAGCTGAATGCATAAATAATGTGTGTTACTTTGGCAAGCCCCTCCTTACTTATACTATTGGCAGCCCACTGGACAGGTAAGAAGTTCCATAATCCAAAAATATGAATACACACTGTACAAATTGAAACACATTTTTACATTCTTCAATTACCTATCAAGATAATAGGAGAACACAACATTAAACAGTACCATTTGAAAGTATTCAGGCAGGCCCTTGCACTACATGCTTTGGTGAATTGATCCATAAATATGAACACAAAAGAGTTAGGTATAGTGTGTATGGGTTTGCCCAGCAGATAGAGTATTGGTATCGGTTGACTTAGCGGTTGGGGGGAGGGAGGGTTCCAAATGAGTTTTGGACCCCCAAAAAAAGCCTCTTGCACTCTGCATGAATTTAAGGACAACAATAACATTTGTACACATTTTAGGGGGTTTTTAGGGTAAGCACTACAATAGAACAGACAAAATACATTGTGACAAGTGACAAGGCGAGGTGTGTATAGGCCCAGGATAGCATGCTGGGGAGGTTAGTGAAGGCAAATTTGCATTAAGGACAAAAAAGGAGCATTAAAAGCTTACAGCATGCATGAGGACAAAGAGGACATTCACAGCATATTACAATCATGGTAATTAGGGAATGATGAAATAAATACAATAAATTAGCAAACATTAAATACATAGAATGTGATGTTAAAGGATAAACTTTACCTTAATAATCCTTCTGCAGGACCTAAATTATGGTAGAACAAGTCTCTGGAATAATGATTCCCAGAGCCTGGGGGGAGATCCCAGTCATGAACTTAATATCCTGGAGACTTTTCCCTGCCGTCAAGTAACGCAAGGTGGTGAGGAACCTCTGCTCAGGAGTGATGGCATGCCGCATGCAGGTGTCCTGCTTCGTAATATAAGGGGACAGCAAAGCCAACAGACGGTGAAAAACAGGCTCCGTCATCCGGAGATAATTCCTGAAATCATCAGGATTATTCTCCTGGATCTCCCGCAGCAAAGGTATGTGACAGAATTGGTCTGTCACAGGAGCAACCAATTCTTCGTCCATGAACTCCTTCTCGCCCTGTTCATGGACTGGACTTGGGTCAAAGCAAGAACTCCAACACCAAGCCCAACAATGGCACGAGCTCTCTGACGAGAACGTAACCGCAACATGGCTAGAAAACGGTCGGCTGGTAAGAACGAACTAACAGAACGCACTGAAAATCAGAAAGGACCTGAGAAGAACAAGCTGAAAATCAGAAACAAACAAACAAGAACGCACTGAAAAACAGAAGCGGACTATAAATAGAACGCATTGAAAGACAGGAACGAACTGACAACACGCACTGAAGAACAGATACGAACCCACAAGCACAAACTGAAAATCAGAAACGAAATTAAAAGAGCGAGGCTGAAAAGCGCAAATCCTCTCTCACCAAACTTCTACTAACACGAGATAAGCGGAAGGAACCCAAAGGGTGGCACACTGGCTATTAAACTTCCTTTTTATAGTACCGTTGTACGTGTTGTACGTCACCGCGTTCTCACGTTAGGAATTTTGGGCCAACATTTGTGTGACCGTGTGTATGCAAGACAAGTTTTAAGCAACATCCTTTGGAAAAAAATCCACGGTTTTGTTGTTGGAAAATCCGATCGTGTGTACGGGGCATAAGATAGATGGAAGACAATGGTCTATCAATGTGAGGTATCTTATGATGGACTTCTGCGCTACTAAAGTGATTGTGGAATATTCTGTGTATTGCCCTGAGGAAGTCATGTGACATGACGTAACGCGTAGGACGTGATCGGATACACAACACACGTGGACCGGAAGTGACGTAGCGGGGGTTGAAACCACGCTGTTTCCTACTGCTGTCTAGCGCTAAATTTCGTTTCTTAATGTAAGCAGTTATATTTTTCAATAAAATCTTTGGCAATACGGCATTACACTATGGGAGTCTCCTCCTTTTGATTATTTCCCCATGTGGAGCCTACTCATTGGAGAGAGGATGGCCTACCTATAGGCACATCAGAACACCAGAATTGATCCAAACGGAAAGAGCACACAACCAGTGGATTCAAATAGGCACTTTTATTGTGTCAGCAAGGTGAGAGTTCTGGGAGCCCCGAGTGGGTATCCAAACACCACGAAAGTCACCAGATCTCCTATCAACACATGTGCACTTTGTTTAGTCACTGTTTATCTATATGCATTAGTCACCTCACTTTATGTACCAGCACTGAAGTCACTTTAGTTATTTGCATTTTTATTTAGAGTATATTGTTTGTAGTTTCACTCATTGTTATTGTTCACATTCAAACAGTGGAGAGGTTTTGCGCAGAATCACAGGCACATTTTATTATTGTGCGTTTTGTAAATGGTCTATCAATATTGCGGGCTATTAAAAGTCATTCAACTGCTTGAGTATCTAGGGTATCTTCAACTCATGAAAAGAGAGAAGACAGCCCTCAGGTATAGCATGGCGCAGAGTTCTGATGCCATACCTAGCCCAGATCTGTGGATCTGGTACAGACCTGAGATGTGGCAAGGTGGAGTTACCTTACAATGGACCCTTAACTGGTATTCTAGTCAACGTTTTACTTTTATATTAATACAAATGCTGCAGGGACCACACTGACTTAGTGAGTTGGCATATTTCTACAGTTTAACCACTTCAGCCCCGGAAGGATTTACCCCCTTCCTGACCAGAGCTCTTTTTACAATTTGGCACTGCGTCGCTTTAACTGCTAATTGCGCGGTCATGCAATGCTGTACCCAAATGAAATTTGCGTCCTTTTCTTCCCACAAATAGAGCTTTCTTTTGATGGTATTTGATCACCTCTGCCAATTTTATTTTTTGCGCTATACACGGAAAAAG
The DNA here is from genome assembly GCA_037952925.1 of Lithobates clamitans. NCBI lineage: Eukaryota > Metazoa > Chordata > Amphibia > Anura > Ranidae > Lithobates > Lithobates clamitans. The sequence goes on from JBBGZY010000135.1 coordinate 2,905,011, forward strand.
ACCGAAAATTTTGAAAAAAAATCATATTTTCTACTTTTTGTTCTAAAAAAAATCCAATAAACTCAATTTTAGTCATACATTTAGGCCAAAATGTATTCGGCCACATGTCTTTGGTAAAAAAAATTTCAATAAGTGTATATTTATTGGTTTGCGCAAAAGTTATAGCGCCTACAAACTAGGGTAAATTTTCTGGAATTTACACAGCCTTTAATTTATGACTGCCTATGTCGTTTCTTGAGGTGCTAAAATGGCAGGGCAGTACAAAACCCCCACAAATGACCCCATTTTGGAAAGTAGACACCCCAAGGAAATTGCTGAGAGGCATGTTGAGCCCATTGAATATTCATTTTTTTTTGTCCCAAGTGATTGAATAATGACAAAAAAAAAAAAAAATTACAAAAAGTTGTCACTAAATGATATATTGCTCACACAGGCCATGGGCATATGTGGAATTGCACCCCAAAATACATTTAGCTGCTTCTCCTGAGTATGGGGATATTTGGGAGCCTAGCCGCATACGGGGCCCCGAAAACCAATCACTGCCTTCAGGATTTCTAAGGGCGTACATTTTTTATTTTACTCCTCACTACCTATCACAGTTTTGAAGGCCATAAAATGCCCAGATGGCACAAACCCCCCCCAAATGACCCCATTTTGGAAAGTAGACACCCCAAGCTATTTGCTGAGAGGCATGTTGAGTCCATGGAATATCTTGTATTTTGACACAAGTTGCGGGAAAGTGACAATTTTTTTTTTTTGCACAAATTTGTCACTAAATGATATATTGCTCACACAGGCCATGGGCATATGTGGAATTGCACTCCAAAATACATTCCTCTGCTTCTCTTGAGTACGGGGATACCACATGTGTGGGACTTTTTAGGAGCCTAGCCGCGTACGGGGCCCCGAAAACCAATCACCGCCTTCAGGATTTCTAAGGGTGTACATTTTTGATTTCACTCTTCACTGCCTATCACAGTTTCGGAGGTCATGGAATGCCCAGGTGGCACAAACCCCCCCAAATGACCCCATTTTGGAAAGTAGACACCCCAAGCTATTTGCTGAGAGGCATGGTGAGTATTTTTGGTGAGCGAATTTTTCAAACGCATTTTTTGGGGAAAAAACACACTTTTTTACATTTTAATGCACTAAAACACACTATATTGCCCAAATGTTTGATGAAATAAAAAAGATGATCTTAGGATGAGTACATGGATACCAAACATGACATGCTTTACAATTGCACACAAACGTGCAGTGGCAACAAAATAAATACATTTTTAAAAGCCTTTAAAAGCCTTTACAGGTACTTTAGATTTACAGAGGAGGTCTACTGCTAAAATTACTGCCCTCAATCTGACCGTCGCGGTGATACCTCACATGCATGGTGCAATTGCTGTTTACATTTGACGCCAGACCGACGCTTGCGTTCGCCTTAGCGCGAGAGCAGGGGGGACAGGGGTGCTTTTTTTTTTTTTTTTTTTCTTTATTATTTTTCTGCTTTTTTATCTTAATTTTAAACTGTTCCTTTCATTTTTTTTAATCATTTTTATTGTTATCTCAGGGAATGTAAATATCCCCTATGATAGCAATAGGTAGTGACAGGTACTCTTTTTTGAAAAATTGGGGTCTATTAGACCCTAGATTTCTCCTCTACCCTCAAAGCATCTGACCACACCAAGATCGGTGTGATAAAATGCTTCCCCAATTTCCCAATGGCGCTATTTACATCCGGCGAAATCTAAGTCATAAAATGCTCGTAGCTTCCGGTTTCTTAGGCCATAGAGATGTTTGGAGCCACTCTGGTCTCTGATCAGCTCTATGGTCAGCTGGCTGAATCACCGGCTGCATTCTCAGGTTCCCTGTTGAGACAGGAGAGCCTGAGAAAAACACGGAAGACGTTGAGGGGGGCATTCTCTCCCACTGCTTGTAAAAGCAGTCTAGAGGCTAATTAGCCGCTAGGATTGCTTTTACATAAAAGCTGACCGCTGGTTGAAAAGAATGATACCAAGATGATACCTAAACCTGCAGGCATCATTCTGGTATAACCATTCAAAGTCGTGAATGGTGTACCTAAAGACAAAAAAATGGTTAACAATAAAGCACAGTAAACGGTAAAGTATAAAAAATTGCATACCTGAAAAACAAACATGATAAAACATAATAACAATAAAACATTGCAGAATAGAATACAGTAAAAAAGAGCAGAACAATAGAGAGAATAGAGAGAGAGAGAGAACAATAAAACGACAACTATTATTTTTTATTTTATATTTTTGTTTGTGTTTTTTTTTTTTTTTACACTTTTTTTGTAACTGTAACTTTTGTAACTGTAACCGGTTCCAGGTTCGGGTCTCTCAAAATGCGATGGCATCTTGGGAGACCCTGTGAAAGTGTGCCTAGTCTGTGCAATGCTGTACCCTATGCTAATACTCAACTAGTGAATGGTAGCGTTCAAAATATTCACCAATGCAAAGACCAGGATTGTCAGGACAGGAGGGACAATAATAGCGGGTGTCACGCCTATATCCTCGCTTGCTGCAGACACAACATCTTTTTTGGGGGGGTTCGCTGGGTAGGGGTACTCGGGAGGACATAAAGAAAATGCCTCTCATGCAGCCGACTGCATTTGGTTGGGGATGTGAATGGGGGAAGTACGGGCGCTGCAGAAGCGGTGGGTTCCCAATTAGGATTGGCGAATGCAGCAGGAAGGGCACTATGGGCATGACGGGCCTGTGTTTGTCTTTTTGGTGGCAGCGGGACACTACTTGTGCTTGCCACCTCACCAGCTTGAACTGCACTTATGGGACTCGCCACGTCACCAAGTGTTACTGCAGTGCTGGTTTGACTATGACCGGGGTGTTCTAGGCTGCTGGCGCTTGTGAGTTCACCAAAACGCTACCAAAAAAACTGTTAGCGATCGCAGGGATCAGGCCTGACTCTGTGAACGCTGCAGTTATGCGTTTAGTGTTTTGTAAGTGACAGTGATCGATTGATACTGCACTTGGGTGGGCTGGGCCGGGCTGGGCTGGACGGAGGGGCAAAACACAGGTGCTACCAGGTATCTGGGCTGATCCCGCTAACACTGCGTTTTTGGGAACCCTAAACTGCTGGGGACGCCAGTATAGATCTGATCGGATCAGATATTGATCAGTTCAGATACTATACCACTAAGGGAGGCGTATGCTGCGTGCGTGGGTGTTAGCGGTACTGGCGCTAACCTGACGCTGCCTGGGGCTGGTGCTTGCCAGTTCACCAAAACGCTACCAAAAAAACTGTTAGCAATCGCAGGGATCAGGCCTGACTCTGCGAACGCTGCAGTTATGCGTTTAGTGTTTTGTAAGTGACAGTGATCGATCGATACTGCACTTGGGTGGGCTGGGCCGGGCGGAGGGGCAAAACGCAGGTGCTAGCAGGTATCTGGGCTGATCCCGCTAACACTGCGTTTTTGGGAACCCTAAACTGCTGGGGACGCTAGTATAGATCTGATCGGATCAGATATTGATCCCTACAGATACTATACCACTAAGGGAGGCGTATGCTGCGTGTGTGGGTGTTAGCGGTACTGGTGCTAATCTGACGCTGCCTGGGGCGACGCATATCACCGCCGGGCGATCAGGGGGCTAAACCTTTATTTGGTAATAAACGGCGGGTGCCCTGACACTATAAAAAATAAACGAACTAACCAGCGTCACCCATAAGTGGTGAAAGGGTTAACTAGGGGGCAATCAAGGGGTTAAAACATTTATTAGATAGTATATGGGGGTCCCTGTCGCTATAAAACGCTGACGGTGAACCTAAATATTTACGTCCCTAACTAGCGTCACCAGCGACACTAATACAGCGATCAGAAAAATGATCACTTAGCGACACTGGTGACGGGGGGTTAAAACTTTATTAGGGGGGGTTAGGGGGGTATCCTAGACCTAAAGGGGGCCTAACACTCACTGCCCTAACACTGTAACTGTCACAAACTGACACCAATACAGTAATCAGAAAAAAAAAAAAAGAAAAAAAAAAACCTGCTTGGTGTCAGTTTGTGACGGGGGGGTGATTGGGGGGGATCGGGGGGCGATCGGGGGGGGGGGATCGGGGTGTAATGTGTGCCTGGCATGTTCTACTGTGTGTGTGTTGTGCACTCACATTACAGTCTTCTCTCCTCGGCCCGGAACGGAAAATACCGAGCCGAGGAGAGATGACATCATTTCCTCTGCCTCTGTGCACAATACAGAGGCAGGGAAATGATCCCATTGGCTGGGAGCGATCGCGAGGGGGGGGCCACGAATGGATGGCCTCCCCCTCACCACCGATCGCCGGGGGAGATTTGCCGACCGCCACAGGCACCGGGGGGGTCCGATCGGACCCCCCACCCGCGGGCAGGCAAGGACGTACAGGTAAGCCCTTTTGCCTGCCCGTGCCGCTCTGTCGACGTACATCGTCGTGCGGCGGTCGGCAACTGGTTAAACCATTTTACCTCTTTAATAGCAATAAAAACTGACACGGGTTCTGATTCTTCTCCTCTGTATTCACCCCACTGGATATCGCATGAAATAAAATACTGCATAGTTTCATCAGATAAATACTGCATATTTTGGAAAAATACCGCATGCAGTATTTTAGAAGCTATTTTTAGTGAAGGCCAAAAAAATGTTTTAAAAACACTATGCTGTGTTTTACCGCATTTCTTACTGATACTGCTTTGTGAATGGAGCCCAATATCAAATGCTAAAACTGTTACTGGTGAGAAGATTGTTTGACCAGAGCAACCTTCTATTGAGGCAACTGCAAGACACCAAAAGTGGCAAATTATCAGTTCACAGTTTTAAAATAAATACTGTATGTCAACTATGCACAAATTATTAAAATAAAGTAGTACAGTGAGTAGATGGTTGGAATTTGGGGGTCACAGATGGAAATGGGTGAAGGCTTAACAGGATGGTTGACAATGTAAAATAAAATATAACTTTCAATACAATCATATAATTAACCTCCCTGGCGGTATGATTATTTCGGATTTTAGGTGCTGAAAGCGAAACAATTATTTTGCATGGAAATATGGCGTTTATATTGTAGGCCTGTATTTCTTAACAATAACATACGTAAATCTGTCCACCAAGAGTCTAGTAGATATCCCGGGTATGATGAAGTTTGAAACACAAAATCATAAATTATAATATAATAAATAAATATAAATAATTAAAAAAATAATAATATAATAATAATAATAAAATAAATTTCCCCACGATTCACTATCGCTCAATTCTGCAAGTGTTCTAATTTACTATCGCTGTTTTCTAGTTGGTCTAAAGCCACTTTTGATGTAAAAGGACACTTTTTGGTTGCTATGGACAGAAAGAACAGTATATATAATATAAGACTGTATGCAGGGCATTGGACAAAGCACTGGGGACAAAAGGGATGTGAAATAATTTCATACAGTACTGTAATCTTTAAGATTACAGCCAGTACTGTAATCTGTAAGATTACAGTACTGTATTGCCCCGTACACACGGTCAGATTTTCCGATGGAAAATGTCCGATCGGAGCGTGTTGTCGGAAATTCCGACCGTGTGTGGGCACCATCGGACATTTTCCATCGGATTTTCCGACACACAAAGTTGGACAGCAGGAGATAAAATTTTCCGACAACAAAATCCGATCGCGTCAATTCCGACCGTGTGTCGCCTGTTCCGACGCACAAAGTGCCACGCATGCTCAGAAGAAATTCCGACACGGGACAGCTCGTTCTGGTAAACTTAGCGTTCGTAATGGATAAAGCACTTTCGTCACGCTGCAATGTAAAAAATGGTTTAATACAGCGCACTCTCTTCTTCTTTATAATGTGACAAGAATTAAGTCGTTTTGATGCTCATATTCACACACACTTCTCACAAACTTTTTTCGGTACTATTTATCGGGATTCCCTCAATATATTTTGATTTCTCACATCTGACAACATATTTTTATTTTTATTTTTTTTACTTTAATGTAGAATCTTTTTTTGTGTTTCTCTTTTTATTTATTTATTTTTTTTGGTGATTTTGATTTGTACTCCCGAAAATGTTTGTGTGTTTTTTGTGACAAGTTCCCACAACACCATTGATATGTTGTTCTATTTAATCTGTAGGAGGAGATTGTTTGGTGTTGTTGTCCCTTGTTAATTTCACATTGTACTTTAGAAATGTACCTGAATACTCACCAACAAACTGTCCTTTTTGGATGAAAACACACACAGGAGAGTAGAATTTACCTAAAAATATTTTATTAAGGGGTCACAACTATAAAAAAACAAAGAGGGAGGCAACGCTGGAGAAACTGCAGAAGTGGGCGAAGCCTTGGACTCCCAGGGCAGACATCAATTATTTAAAAGCAAAATTGGTGGCCTGAGCTCCTGAGTCCATATCTAAGGGAGGGCAGTCTGGTCCAGAAGTCCCAGAGATCCGGAAAGCAGCAGATGACATCTGTGTCCCCAGTCTGTGTTCATACGAGAGACTGCATCTTCTGTCAGACCAGACTGAACCCAGGGCAATCACTCTCAGGTCTTCTTTCCACGCTTCCTTACAGGCTTTGGCTGTGGTGGTGGAGTTGTGGCAGCAGGAGGAGGAGGAGGAGGAGGAGGAGGAGGATCGTCCCTCTCCATGACATCCGTCTTGGGTGTCAGTTCCCCACTCTCCCCCTTACGTAGGACTTTATAAATCAGGTCCTCAGAAATCTTGCGTTGGCCCTCCTGCATGCCCAGCAATTTGGTGGCAGCCATGCAGGCAAAGGCCTCTGCAGGACTGGGGAAGGCTCTGAGGGACGCCGAAGCCTCCTGGATCAGCCTGTACGCTGAATCCTGCACAGGACTGGGAGTGGCCTTCCTGGCCCTTTTATATGGCAGGCGGAGGGGAGGGACCTGAGACTCAGTCAGGTTGCGACTTGTCCCAGGCTTCTCTTGGCTGACACTTGTCCCTGGCTTCTCTTGGCTGACACTTAGCCCCGCCTCCTCCTGGCTGCCACTAATCCCCGCCTCCTCCTGGCTGCCACATTCCACAGCCTCCTCCTGGCTGAGGTCTTCCTGTGTATGAAAAAGGGACATATTTTTAGTATTGTTTTCATCAATCACACACAATTTTCACCTCCTGACTGCTGCAAATTGAATGTTAACAAATATAACAGACTATCCTTCTGAGCCCAGCATTTTGCATTCTTGTCCCAATTATTTTTGCCCACTACTGTCTATTGATATGTAAAACACTTTTTTTAATCAGCAATTAGTGATCAATAATAACATCTAGTAAACATCATTTCTTTATTGCTCAGAAATCTGTAGAGGAATGCTATACCTGGCTCCAGCTGGGCTCCTCCACTTCTTCCTGGCTGGAAGGCCCAGGTTGGACATCGGAAGCCTCAGCTGGGATGGAAGGAAGCGTGGAAGGAAGAGTGGAGAGGGATTCCCTGACTTCAGTGTGGTCTGACAGAAATCGCAGTCTCTCATAGTACCACAGCCTGGGGACATAAACATCATCTGCTGCAGCTCCGGACCTCTGGGAATCTGTGACCTTCTTGCGCTCCCTAAGATATGTGCTCCTCAGGCCCCCAATTTTAGCTTTTAAATAAGGAATGGTTGCTGTGGGGACCACCGGCGTCACCAACTCCAGCAGTTTCTCCAGCGCTGCCTGCCTCTTCTGTTTGTGGTTATAGTGGGGGTGTCTGACCTGCCACAGACAGGGCAGCTCCCTGTACTTGTCAATAAACAGGGGCAGGAAATTGTGGTCGTTGAACCCATCCATTTTCTCTGCAAGACACAACACAAGACAAACCTTAATGTCAGGCCAAACTCCCCTAATCTTGTTACAATATAGGCTTCAATTTCGAAGCAGTATAGGCCCAAGTTTAGATCCTACCTTCGTTAGCACGATCGGCGTCTCCGATGCTCCTTCCTCCGCTCACAGATCGTACGTAAGACGCGCGCGTTACGATTTATACACACTGCGCATGCGTATAACTCCGCCCGCCCCTGACGTTCTTTCTATTCTATTCCCCGCCCCTTTTTGTTCGGCGCAGTGGAGGAAGAGCACATGGCGGAGAGACAGCAGGATAGTGCTAAGTACAGCAACGAGGAGGAGGAGGAGGAGGAAAGGCTGGAGCCTGAAACGTCCCGATCCAGAAGGAGATTAAAGGACTCAAATATGTCCTTTGGGGAGATGTTGGAAATGGTGGACATCCTGAAGAAGGCCGACTATGATGGAAAGTATGGGCCTTACCCCAACCACAATGTCCGAAAGGCCAAGATCATGGCGAATGTGGTCAGGAGTCTGCACCGGAAATTCGGGGTACGACGATCGAAAGATCAGCTCAGGAAGCGGTGGTCGGACCTGAAATTACGAGAACATGAGCAGTACAGAAAGATCCGGAGAGTGCTGCAAAAAAAGTAAGTAGTTGTGCTGTGTTCCTATTGTTCTTGTGTTTATTACGTTCGTGCTGCTCCATGTGCTTTTAGGAACTGTTGTACAGTTTAAAATGCCAACTTTCATGTTCATGGGCACATTATTCGTTCGGATCACACATTTTTTTTTCGGACTATAAAATACCATTGTTTAGCCCATATGCATTTGGCCACCATTTTGAGGCCCTATACTTGTCTTCAAAGAATTGGGTTGTGTAGATTGCTTTGTTACTAGAATGAAATGCAAACTAGATTGTGTGTAAGGAGAGGACACTGAGCAGCTGTTTTCACATCTGGACACTGGAGCACTAGTGTGGGACACAAGAACACAATTTTTATTAGGGGGGCCACACAGGTGCTCCAGTGTATACTATAGGGGGGGGTCTCCATCTGTGAAGCTTGTACCAAACAGGTAAAGTATTGCAGGTTGACAAAGGACACTAAAAAAGCTACATATTGGAACTCTGCTAAAATAGACAATTGTACCCCACTTCCAAGCAATGTTTCCTATTTATAGTTCTGCCATCAAATATCTGTGTGCTAAGTATACCATTTTTGTTTTACATAGGGGAGAAAAGACTCGGAGGACACCCCTCATCCGAGGAGACCAGAGCCCCCTCCCCCTCTGGAAGAAGGGAAAATCCCCCCAACACAAGAAGAGCAGGAGGAAGAAGACGTGGTGGAACTAGTCACCACAACAGGTGAGTGTCTGCAACCACAGGCTCAGATAAGAGATGGATGGCGGCATTTTTTTTAGGCCTAATTTATTTTGGGTTTCCTTTCTTTTTAGGTGATCGTGAGGTTGTGGATGAAGATCCTTTCACATCCGAAAGTGCCCAGATCCTGATCGCGGAGATCATGGGGTGTAATTTACAATTGGAAAACATCAAGCAAAACATCAATGATGTTATTCCAAAATATAAAAACATCATTGATGTTTTGGGGCGAGTTTAAAGCCCCTCCAAATCACTTTCTTCTTTTGTCTGCTACAATGTGCAAAATGTTTTTGTGATTTTTCCCAAAGCCAAATTTGGAGGATGCACACAGTGTGCCAACATGTGCTATCTGCCATCACGGGAGATCAATGGACGCGTTTTGGGGGTGCAACCCCTTCCTCAATAATAAAGTAGCGGTGAGGAAGGGCTTTCTCCCCCAAAACACGTCCCTTGATCCCCCGTGATGGCAGATAGCACATGTTGACATTGGGAAATTTGTGTGCATCTTCCAAATTTGGCTTTTCCAGGGGTGATTTCCCTCCATCTGAACGCAATATCAAACACAGTTCCTAAATACTCATGTCTGATATTGCCTTCAAGTTCTACCAAATGTGAACTTTGTAAGATCAAGATTTGTGTCTTTCTTGTGGGTTTTACACATGCCTGTTTTCTATAAAATGCACATTTTGATTTTGGATAATGACACCACAAAATATGTTATACAACAAACATGTCGGTTTGTCAGAAAAACCTTTGGTAAATGCACATGTGATTGTGCTGGTATTAAAAAGATTGTTCATCAAGAATGTGTGGATTATTGTCTCAATGCTACAACACTTTTGGGGTGATGTAATTGTTGTTTGATGAGAAAATGGGGGTAATTTCCTAAGGGCAAATCCACTTTGCACTACAAGTGCAGTTTCAGTGCAGTTGCAAGTGCACTTGTAGTGAAAAGTGTCTTTGCATTTAGTAAATAACAGCCAACAGTGCTTTGTATAAGGTTACACAATCACGCCATTTTCTGGACTCCACACATTTCTGTCAGGGTCAGCTCAAACAAACACAAGCAGTAAATGTCCACAAAGAAGAGCCTGGGGGGAGATGCCTGTCGAGAACTTGAGGTCCTGCAGGCTTCTCCCTGTGGCCAAATACCGCAAGGTAGCGACCAACCTCTGCTCCGCAGTGATGGCTTGCCTCATGCAGGTATCCTGCCTGCTGATATAGGGGGTCAGCAAAGCCAACAGACGGTGAAATACGGGGTCCGTCATCCTGAGAAAATTCCTGAAATCATCAGGATTATTCTCACGGATCTCACGGAGCAAAGGCATATGAGAGAACTGGTCACGCTGAAGCAACCAATTCTTGGTCCATGAACTCCTCCCCACCCTGTTCATGGACTGGACTTGTGTCAAGGTCAGGACCCCAACACCAAGCCCCCGCACAGCACGAACTGTACGAGGAGTACGCATACGAAACATGGCTAGAAAATGGTCGGCTGCTCAGAACGAAGTAACAGAACGCACTGAAGAACAGCAAGGCCTGTGAAGAGCGACCTGAAAAACAGCAACGAGCGGACAAGATCGCACAGAAAACTCCGATACGAACTGACTGCACACACTGAAGAGCAAATATAAACCCACAAGCACAAACTGAACGGCAGAAAACGATCTGAAAGCCACAAGTCTGAAAAAGCGCGAATCGTCTCTCACCAAACTTTTACTAACACGAGATTAGCAAAAGGAGTCCAAAGGGTGCCTCGCTTGGTTCCGAACCGGCCTTTTCTAGTCTCGTCGTACGTGCTTGACGTCACCGCGTTCTTGGCGATCGGATATTCCGACAACTTTGTGCGACCGTGTGTAGGCAAAACAAGTTTGAGCCAACATCGTAGGAAAAAATCCGAGGATTTTGTTGTCGGAATGTCCGATCAATGTCCGACCGTGTGTACGGGGCATAAGTATTATGATTTTTACATTTTCTGAATTTGCCGCCAGGCTCCTCCCCCGTGCGTTGCGACGCTCGCAGGGAACGGAGCCTGGCACAGAGAGGCTTCGGGCAGAGGACGGAGCCCGCAGACAGCACGGGAGGATATCGCAAGATCCTGGGGACAAGGTAAGTATACCACACCAGGATCCTGCAATGCAATCCCAAGTGTGGCTCGGGGTTACCGCTAATGGTGCTGAAATTTAACCCCAAGCCAGACTCGAGAATACCGTCAGGGAGGCTACATCAGCTCCTCTGAGTCTGTGCAAAATCTCTCTGTTTGTTAAGGTTTAGTGTGGTTGATTTCCCTCTTTTTTCTGTTATTTTTTTTAAGGTCACAATATGATATGTGTATAAAAAAGTCAAGGTCACAATTTTCGTTTAGCAGTTTAAAATGATACTATTTTTGGCATATTTTCTATACAAGGTTCAAATTCACCACATTTATTAAGCTAAGAAATGTGAATTTAAGAAACGCATAAACACTGTGTGTAATGCAAGCCTCTCACTCTTTCTTTGTTTAATTGGTTCAGGAAAGATTGTTACATTTGTTTAATTTTTCTATTTTTGGCACTTTCATTCTCAGTTTTTTCTTATTCAATATAGTATGATAGATCATTATTCAAACTATTGTCTATATCCAGACAAGTTTACATTTGGAGAAGATGAAAACCTGAAACCACCTTCGGCAAAAGCTAGGATAAGAACGCAATACCACCTTATCCTTGTGAATAATTAAATATGGCTCTTTACAAGAAAGAGCAGCCAATTCTGATACCCTTCTTGCAGAAGATATGACAACCAGAAAAACCAACTTCCTTGTCAAAAGTATCAAGGAAGTATGTCATATCGGCCCAAAGGGCTGTCTTTGTAAACCTGGAAAAACCAAATTCAAGTCCCAAGGTTTTAAGGGTGACCTAACCGGCGGATTAAGCCATGACCAGGGAATGCGAAGCAAGTGGTCATTGGAATAATACTGATAAGGCTGAGACCTGGTCCTTGATGCCAGCTTCATTTCTAATCCTATTTACAGAAAGGCAAGGAATATACTTTCTCGGATGCTAACCCCTGGACTCACACCAGGACATATGCCTTCCAGGCTCTATAATAAATGACTCTGGATGCTGGCTTCCTTGCATTAATTAAGGTAGATATCACTGAGCCTGAAAGCCCATGATTCTTCAGAATGTGGGTTTCAATAGCCAAACCGTTAAATATAGCGTATGTAAGATAGGATGGAATACTGGTCCTTGCGAGAGCAGGTCTGGACGTGGTGGTAGGGTGCATGGGTCCCCTACCGCCATCCTTATGATCTCTGCATACCAGGATCTTCTGGGCCCCACTGGGGCCATAAGAACCACCAACTTCTTTTCCTGCTTGATCCTGCGAAGAAGTCGTGGTAGCAGCAGAATAGGAGGGAATGCATAAATCAATGAGAACTGATCCCACGGGGTCACCGACGCATAAGTTCCATATGCAAGTGGATCCCTTGTTTTTGACATAAAGTTGTCGACTTTTTTGTTGGACCTGGACGCAAACAGACCTATGTCCGGAATACCCCATCTTTGACATATAGGCAGAAAGATTTTGGGGTGAAGGGACCACTCCCCCGGAAACAACTATTGGTGACTCAAGTAGTCTGCCTGCCAATTTTTTACCTCATGGAATGAAGATTGCCAATATCCCCGTCACCTGCTTTTCTGCCCAGACTAGGATATGGTTTACCTCTCCCTGGGCTGCATGACTTCTGGTGCCCCCTTGGTGATTGACATAAGCCACTGCTGTGGCATTGTCAGATTGAATTCTGACAGGACAAATCCGTAACCTGAATGTCCAGGCCCTTAGGGCTAGGTGCATTGCCCGAATCTTTAGAATGTTGATGGGCAAGGTCCTTTCAATTCGGGACCATTTCCCTTGGACAGCCGCCTCTTCCAGGAATGCTACCCAACCTGAAAGGCTGGCAGCTGTTGTTACCATCTTCCAGGTAACTGGTAAGAAGGATTTCCCCTTCTGCAGATTCTTGGATATCTTCCACCAACTGAGGCTCTGGCGTACCCTTTGGCGACAGACGCTTTGGAAATCTAGCGCTTGGACCTTCTTGTTCCAGGTAGACAGGATACTGTTTTGCAGCAGTTTTAAATGAGACTGAGCACAGGGAGTTGCTTCAAATGAAGCCACCATCTTTCCCAACAACCTTATGCAAAGGGGAATAGAAGGACTCTTCTTTCCCCTGACCACCTGAACCAGCTCCTTTATGGAACTGATCTTTGCCTGGGGTAAAAGCCACCCTCTTCTGGGCTGAATCTATAATCATCCCCAAGTATTCTTAGTCTTCTTAATGTTTTAAAGAAGATCTCTCTAGGTTGAGGAACCAACCTAGGTATACCAGGTAGCTGATTGTGGAGACCATGCTTTGGTCTAAGCGGGCTACTGACCTGTCTACTCAGAGCAGGTTGTCTAGGTATGCTACCATTGTTATACCTTGAGTCCTTAATCTAGCCAAAGCAAGGGCCAGAAATTTTGTAAACACCCGAGGTGCAGTAGCTAGACTGAAAAAGGCAACTGAAAGTGAAGTTTTTCTACTTCAAAATGTAGATATTTTTATGAGCGGGGAAAAATAGGCACATGCAGGTATGCATCCCTGATGTTTACTGATGCCAGAAGTTCTCCTCCTTATAGGATGGAGACAACAGATTAGATTGATTCCACGTGGAAAAAGTGGATATTTCAGGAACCGGTTTAAATCCTTGAGATCTAGCATGGGTCTGACATCCCCATTTGGTCTTTGGTGCCGTGAAAGGGTTTGAAAAAAAACCCAACCCCGCTCCATCGCGGGGACCGCCATGACCCTTTTTGAGACAAAAGTCAGACTAATGCTTGAAAAAAGGAGACTTCTTTTTTTCTGGATCTATGGACCTTTGCCCTGAGGAAAACTAGGAGACAAGAACTCGGAACTCTAGTTTGTAGCCTAGAGCTATTATGGAGACCATCCATCTGTCTTGAAACTCCTCCTGCCAGACCCTTGAGAACTACAGAAATCTTCCCCCCACTCGAGCAAGTGGGGGCACCCCTTCATAAGAGGCTTTAGCGTTCTGTTTTGTAGGTTTTTTTCCCCCCAGGGCTTCTTTTGTCCCTGGGGTTGACCCTGAGGTCCTCTTGAACCTGGCGGTGAAGGCCGTCATGACTGCCTGAAGGCAGAGGCTCTGGCACTGGAGAAAAGAGCCCGTTTAAATGAGGGACATTTTACTCCTTTTCTTAACTGGAAAAAGGGTACCTTTTCCCATCCCCAACAGCCTTTCACCACGGAAAGGAAAAAACAGCCAGGAGCTTTGCATGGCGCTTTGGCTGACCACTTTTCAACCATAAGACTCTACGGATATGCCCCAACCCAACCGTAAAGAGAGAGGTTTGCAGAATAGAATCTCTGATTGTGTCAATTGCAAAATACCAAGCCCCTGGCAGCTTGCCTAAATCCTGGGCTAGCTGTTCAGGGAAAACCTTGAGCACCTGTCTCAAATGGTCTCTCCGGGACTGACATATCAAAATTGCCGCCACTGCAGGTTGAGCTGCTGATCCTTCCAAAGAGAAAATATTTTTTAACAGGAATTCCAATTTTTCATCAGATGGATTCCTAAGCATTTGAGCATTGTCAACCGGACAAGTCCAATTTAAATTCATCGAGGAAATAGCAGCGTCAATTGCCGGTATACTCCACCTCTTAGTAAATTTTTTCCTCCATAGGATAAAGTGTTAAAAACTTTTTTAGGAGGGAAAGAATGCTTATCTGGGTGATCCCACTCAGAATAAATAAGCTTTCCGAGCAATGAATGAACAGGAAATGCACAGCTTGAGGAGACTTCAGTGAACCCAAACCAGAAGTGGGCTTTTCAACTGACTCAGTCACGGGTAACTTAAATGTGGAGCGGACCAATTCAGTAAGAGATTGCACCAGCAATTTCTTAGCCTGTGAGGCTGAAGAGGGTCCTTTCCCCACTTGATTCCTCAGAAGAGGAGTCATCAGTCTCTTCCCGGTCCCCTGAGGGGGATCATCTTCCTTCTCCCAAAGTTTCTCTGTTTGAGGGTCCTGGGTAATAGAAGGAGCCTTAATTAATTTTTTTCTACTTGTGAAGATGCGATTAAGGTCACTAATCTTTCCTCTAATCCACTCATGGTTGAGGAAAAAACCTCCTGAGTAATATATACAGGGGCTGAAATACCAGAAGCAGTTGCAACCTCAAACCCTGACGGCTCACTCTGACCAGCCTCCCCAGGTTTTTCAGGGGGAGATGGCGTTGCAGAGGGAGGGTCCTCAGAGCCTGAAGGAGATCCCTTTGAGCCCCTCTTTTTCTGGGTATTTGTACCTCCCCTTCTGCCCATAGTGCTAAGCACAAATGCAGAGGTACTACCAGAAATGGGGGGGGCTGGGGCAGATTAGAGAGGAGGGCAGATGGATGGAGAGCCGCCATAACGGCAGCGGCAGCGGGAGTGGTGCGGCATAACCTTGACCACCACATGGCCTCTAACTGGGAGGAGAAGCTGTGGAGGGACATTCCTAAACAGAAAAAAACACTTTTCCACATCCTACCTGGAGCTTGGGCTCGAAGGAAGCGTGCAACCTTTAACACCGAGCAAGACTGACCAGCATGGAAAAGGTACATGCTCTTGACAGCCCCTGGTGGTGACTTTAGGCATAGCAAACATTTACTTAAAGGAGAAAACCCACAAGAATCAGAAACATTCCTTAGGAATCTCTCTTACCTTATCCACCTGCAGGGTGTGGTAAAACAGACCTAATCTTCACCGCTCACGGTGGGCTCCGTTAAAAAACCTTCAGGTACAGGGGCCCAATTTTCATCGAGGGATCCACAGCTCTGGGCTTGTAAAAAGCATCCCGCCAGGAATATGGCTGAAAAAAACAAATACTGGATCCCGGGGTCCAGCTCTCTAAAAAGAGAAGCGTTGAAGGTAAAACCTCATTTCTTCGGGCAGACACAAGGCCTGGGTACCATTCAATTCAGCCTGGAAAAGACACTTTGAATGGATCCAGTTGCATGGCTTGCCCCAGTAAGGAATATTCCAGCGTAGCTCAGCACAGCACATCTTTATTCGTGACCCACACCTAAGACACTGGCGAAAAAACTGAGGTACTCCCTGTAGGGGGAGGGGTTATATAGGGAGTTGAACTTCCTGTTTAGGGTGTGCCAGTGTCCATCACCTAAAGGTGGCCTATATAACCCATATAGTAACTACTATGGCTCTGTGTCCCGTGATGTACGATTAAGAAAGTAACAAATAAATATCCACAATAATTTTCCCACTTTGTTTTCTTCAAGATCAAATGTTTAGAGGGCGCATGCGAGGTCGGCTCCAAGATGGCTGCTTGAGTCCGGAGCTCCGCGCTGCCTCAGCCATACGGCGCACATAGTGGGGGATCCGGGGCCCCGGGGACCGCAAAATATACCCACACCGCAGGCGGAACAGCTGGGGCACAAGCCCATGAAGGCAGGTTCGTGCAGGAGGGACCTGGAGCCGCGTTTTAGAGCCTCGGCGGGACGGGCCGAATCCAAGATGGCGGACGCCATGCTGCAGACCACACAGAATGCTGCACAGCACACTGAGGAGAGACAGGGAGACAAGCTGTCCTATGCTGCAGTGACCCGCTCTACCCATCCTGGGACCCCTGTGAGTACTGCTAAACCTGCTACTCTCACCCCAGCATATACAGAGCCCATCACTACACAGGCGCTGGAGGAGCTTCAGCACTTGTCCATGGGGCCTACCTCTCCTAACACAGGGACAGGGCCTGTTCTGGCTGACATACCATCTCACACACTGCTCTCTGCTCCAGACCTCTTCTCCCAATTGTCAGCCCTTCTAGACAGAGGCCTAGCACAAACCGCAGCTAAAATTACGGGAGATATCAGGGAAGACTTCCAGGTACTGGGCTCCCGGATGGAAGCAATTGAGGACAAACTGGATCATACTATCTCTAAAACAAGGCAAAACTCTGCACACATCCAGGTGTTACAGGATCAGCTGGACATTGCGCTCTCTCGTGTGGATGATCTTGAAAACAGATCTAGAAGGGAGAACTTCAGAATAAGGGGGCTCCCAGAATCGATAACGGACACAATATCAGTTGTTCAAGACTTTCTTAAACTACTTATCCCTGACATACCTTCCCATAAGTTGGAGATAGACCGAGCCCACAAGACACTGGGACTCCTCAGGAAAGATGGCCTACCTAGGGACATAGTGGTCAAGCTTCACTACTTTTCGGTGAAGGAAGAAGTTATGAAAAAATGCAGATACCAACACCCTCTCACATGCAGAGGCCATACCATACAAGTATTTGCTGACATTTCACCAACCACAATACAAAAAAGAAGGTCGCTGAAACCCCTGCTTACGGTTCTAGCTCAACATGAAATCAAATATAAATGGGCCTTCCCCTTTGCACTGAAGTTTGACTACAAAGGCAAGACACACTCCTTTCGTAATTTACAAGATGGAGAACGGCTCTTCCTGGACCTCCACCTCATCTCACAAGAATCGGCAATGGACATAACGAATTCATCTGCAAGCTCCTTCAAACGCCCATCTCCAGCGAGTCCTCTTCAGCTGGTCTGGGACAAGCCCAAATACAAACGCTCCAAAGAGGCCAAACCCCCGTGACACAGCGAGTCAAGATTTTTTCTTTTTTTTTCCCTCAACACTAACTTTGTTTCTGGACTCTCTCCTCAGTGTTTAGTCTGAGCTCAGAGAGATTCTGGGACAGATGTCTCCTTAATGGGGGAGGGAAGGGGGGAGAAAAGGGAAAGGTTTTGGGGGGTTTTTGTTTAAAAAAAAAAAAAAAAAAAAAGAAAAAGAGAAAACACTTTTCTCCCTTTAGGGGGAAATGGAGGGGAGGAAGGAAAATCCCCCCCCCTTCTTTTGTTTGTTTTCTCCAGCCCCCCCCCCTTTTTTTTTTTTTATTATGATCTTATCATTCCTAGTTAATTGTTCATGGACATCTATACCCATTGCGGCCCATAGGGGTCCCTCTTATGAGCAGCTAACTACAGGGTAACAGTGTGGCTGTAGGCTCTCCTCGATGATGGTCAGGGCTTACTGTTATTTCCCAGTTTAGCACTGGCTTCCTGGTGGTTTCGGGCATATGGTTACTACGGCTAATATCCGTGGAAATGTTATATCTAATATTAGTTGTAGACAAGCTTGCTAGATGGGCCCGGTTCCACTCCGCCTAGGCTTGTCACTAACGAGTCCGTCCCCCCACCCCACTGGGGGTTGTTTTTTTTTTATTTTTTTAGCCCGGGGGTGGGGGGACTTCTGAGTTGTGGGCGGTCGGGGACCCCGGATCCCCCAAATTAGAATGATGTTATTTTTGCAGTTTGGTTGTTTAACCTAAGGTGCGCCGGGGCTGGGGCAGTCATACTGCGCCTCCCCATACCCCAAGGTTTTGGTAATTCCTTCTCCCTGGGGTAGATGTCCACCCTGTACGCAGGGACAGGACGTGTATGGTTCTCCAATGAGTGATGTGCTCCTGAGCCTTCACTGCTCTCTCAGGCCCCTAGAGAGCCTGAAGTTTCCTCTCTCACCTTCCCCTTTTTTCCCTCTTCTTCTCTTTTCTCTAACCTCTCTTGTTTTTGCAGTTGGTCGTCTGCCTGTTGCTGTCCATTTTCCACACGAGAAGCGGAAGGTTTCTTTCTCTGCACTCACTATGGCTTCCCACAGCTTCGTGGTCCAGGTAAGCGTTGGTGGATTGGGAGCGGGCTCACCCCCTGTGCTCCATGGCTGTTGATAATGTATCATCTCCCCCACTTCGGGTGGCGACTCATAATACCCAAGGGCTAAACTCACCTTCTAAACGAAGGAAGGTTCTAGATTATATGAAGTCCCGTAAAATTGATATCCTGTTTCTACAAGAAACACACTTCCCGATCCGGTACAACCCCTCTTTCCTTCATGCCCATTTCCCCTTATTCTATTTAGCTAATGCAGAAGATAAAACTAGAGGGGTAGCTATTCTCATCTCCAAGAGTTGTAGATTCACTTTACAACAAGTGCTGCAGGATCCAGAAGGGAGGTTTATCCTGGTGAAGGGCTCTATAGAGGGTAGACTATTTTCCCTGGTATCCTACTACGCCCCGAACACGGGACAACTCAAATTCTTCAGTAACCTGTTTAAGACTCTTGACCCCCTACTGGAAGGATGCATAATCCTTGGCGGAGACTCTAATGTCGCCTTTGACCAGGGACTAGATAGGTCCAAACCTCCCCGTGCTCAGTCCGTTCGCCCAACTAGAACCAGCTCTAAGATAGCTAAATTGATATACTTACACGGCCTCACGGACATATGGAGAGAATTAAACCCAACCAAAAAAGACTACACCCATTTCTCCCATGCTCACCAATCTTATGCCCGACTGGACCATTTATTGATCTCCAATAGCCTAATTCCGTCAGCCAGAAAAGCACAGATTTCGGACACAGTATGGTCCGATCACTCCTTGTTGAGTGTAACAATAAACAACTTTGCTCCACAGACCAAACCCGCCTTCTGGAGATTACCAGAAACAATTCTTTCTGACCCTATCAGGAAAGTTGAAATCGAAAAGACTATCTCGGACTACTTTACGCTAAATAATACTGCTGATGTTTCAGCTGAAACCTTATGGGCGGCTCATAAGGCGACCATTCGGGGGAAACTAATCCAACTTTCTGCCCAAATTAAAAGGAAACATAGGGTGGACGTGGACAATCTTGAAAAGACCTTCCACAAACTGTGTTCGGAGCACAAGAGAGACCCAGCCAGGGTTCCGGTATCCCGGCTGGACGCTGCACGCCTGGAGCTCAACCTAGCTCTCACAGTTAAGGCAGAAAAACGCATTTTATGGCAAGGAGCGAAATACTACTACCAAAAAGATAAACCTGGGTCTCTCTTGGCCTCCCGACTCACACCGCGTACTCACTCGTACACCTTCCCCAGAATTAAAATAGCAGGCCAACAACACACGGCAAATCCTCTGAAAGTCATGGAAGCCTTCCATGGATTCTATGCGAATCTTTATAGTGAACATAAGTCGAGTGGGACTCGGGATGTCATCAAATTTTTGGATGGCCTGCCGATTCCCACTCTGTCGGCAGAACACAGAGATAGACTGGAAGCCCCTGTATCGACTGAGGAAGTCCTGGCGGTAATAAAAAACCTAAAGAGATGCTCGGCTCCGGGTCCAGATGGCTTCTCCACGCCATATTACAAAGCTTTTGCGAACACCTTAGCACTGTTTCTAGCTAAATTTATTAACTCTAAAATCACAGGGGAGCCTCTAGATTCGCAGCTGAATACTGCGTTCATCACCGTCATCCCCAAACCGGATAAGGATCCGGGAGAAGTGTCCAACTACAGATCCATATCTTTGATCAATAACGATCTTAAAATAATGACTAAAGTTATGGCTGACCGCTTAGCGTCCTTTATTGGGTCTTATATAGAAAAAGACCAGGTAGGGTTCATTCCTGGACGACAGGGTCCTGACCAAATCAGAAGAACTGTTGATGTGGTCTCGATCTTACAGTCGGGCTGGGATGGCGGTGGTGATCAACAAGGTATGCTGTTGTCGCTAGACCTACAAAAGGCTTTCGACTCTGTTTCCTGGTCTTATTTGTTTTCTATTCTAGAAAGATGGGGCTTTGGCCCCCGTTTTTCTGGCCTACTTAAATCACTATATTCTAACCCAGAGGCTAGGATTAAATTACAAGGACAATTGTCAGAGCCTATTAAAATAGCAAGAGGGACCCGCCAGGGATGCCCGCTATCGCCACTTATATTCGCAATAGCGATTGAATCGTTGGCAATTGCTATCCGCACTAACCCAGACATAGCAGGGGTCAGGTGTGGCCCCAAAATTCACAAATGCGGCTTATTTGCCGATGATCTTATTCTCTACCTTACGTCCCCGGTTATCTCCCTCCCTGTTATCTGTAAACTCCTAGAACAATTTGCCAAGACTTCAGGACTACATGTCAACTACTCTAAATCCCAAGCGCTCAATGTGTCACTTCCAGAGTCACTGGTTTCCCGGTTAAAGGCCTCCTTCCGCTTTTCGTGGAGCGAGTCCTCCATACGATATCTTGGTATCAATCTCACACCTAAATTTGAACAACTATACCAGGCTAATTATCCCCCCATCTACAAAAAATTGGAATCAGATCTTAAACAATGGTCCCCGCACAAAATATCCTGGCTAGGTAAGATAAATTCTATCAAAATGACCCTACTCCCAAGACTATTATATATATTCCGCTCGCTCCCGATTGCCATTAACAAGGATCATCTCCTGGCGTTCCAAAACAAGTTGGTTAAATTCGTTTGGGGAAAGTCTGGTCACCGATTGGCAAGACAATCCTTATATAATCTAAGACAAAAGGGGGGACTAGGCCTTCCAAATCTCTTTTGGTACTACCAAGCTGCCAGACTAGCTCAGCTATCCACTGTCTATTCTAAATCAGCCAAACCTGACTGGGTAGAAATGGAGAGGCAAGCAGTTCCTTCTTTCACGATAGATTTTCTCCTCTGGTGCTCCCCACAGACTAGGCCTCCCATCCTATCTCCCTCCTTGTCACAGTCATTGAGAATCTGGGATATTCTTAGGAAGGACCCCTCTCTGGTATCACAAAGCAAACCCTTGGCTCATGTTTTCCGTAACCCGGATTTCCCTCCGGGCCTAGATATTAAAGCGTTTCAGTGGTGGTTGGATAGGGGAATGTACCGGATCGGGAACTATTTTACCTCAGCTGGACCAATATCTCTAGCCCATTGCATTAAACATCTGGACCTGCCCATCTCGGAGAGATTCAGATATATGCAACTATCGCACTTTCTTCACTCCATTTGGGTCTCTAAACCGGACCCTCCTCAATTTACCCTGTATGAACTATGGTGTGGGCAGCTTCTGGAGCAGAGGGGGGGGATCTCCATAATCTACTCCTCGCTTGCTACAAACGATAGGAAAACAAAATTCATGCTGGAATGGGAAAGGGATCTTCAGGAATCCTGGGACCTGGAACACTGGCACAAAACCTTCTTTAGATCCTTTTAAGGCATACTAAATATTTCATTAATTGAAGCTAGCTTGAAGGTCATCACAAGATGGTATCTAACTCCCTCCAGACTTTCTCTCATGTACCCCTCGGTATCTCCACTATGCTTCCGCGGTTGTCATATGAAGGGCACCATGATACACATTTGGTGGGAATGTCCTAAAATCAGAAGCTTTTGGACTAAAATTTTTCAAATAATCTCCAAAGTCACAGCCCTGAGGGTCCCCAGGTCTCCTCTGACGGCTCTTCTCAATCACCAAATTCCAGGGGCCCCGAAATATAAGCATAAACTAATATTTTTTATCCTGCTTGGTGCCAAACTTACTTTGGCCAAAGCATGGAAGCTCCCTAAGGTCTCTGTTATAGCGGCGAAACGGAAAATCTCATGGATAATGGCCCAAGAGAAGATGGTGAGTTCCATACTAGACACCTCAGCACAGTTTGAGAAGACTTGGGAACCATGGGCTGAATACGTCGGAGTGGGTGTTTTCTCACTCTCAAGTTCATAGCACCGAATAAACTCAGGAACGGACAGGCAGATGACTAACTCTTTTCGCTCTCTCTCTGTCTCTTTCACCTCTTCTCCTTCTTACCCCCCCCCCCACTTACCTCCTTATCCCTTTACGGGATAACTTGGGACATGTCTCATGGTAACTACAACCGGCTTCGGAAAGTATGTTAAGTTGATACCGGGACATATTTTCGTTGTTATAATTATATTCTAAGTTCATTGTATTCAGTTACTTTACCTGACGTTAATGCTGGATTGTTCTCTGCATCCGGTTTTGAATGTTGATAACTCAGACAGTCCTCACCAGAAGACTAGAAGACATAAATTACATCTTGCCCGACTCGAGGCCGCTAGTAGCAAAATGTTGTCCTCCTCTCCTGACACAGTGAGTTGCCTACTGGGGTGTTAGGAGACGAGGGCGAAAATAAAGCCATCAGACATTTATAGGTCCGGGAAGGCTTAATAATCGCCTCTTTAAACCCCTCGGGTCACACAAGGTCTTCCTAAAGACTGTCTTTCCCCTGGTGAAAATTGTTGAACTAGAATTTATTTAACTATTCTGTACAATGACTCCATTTTCCAGATGATATCTTGTATGTAATGGTATTACATGTTATCTTTTTGAAAAACCAATAAAACTTTAATATACAAAAAAAAAAGATCAAATGTTTATTCAGCAAATAGGAGGCACAAAGATGGCTGGTTGTGTTATGCCATCTCTTTGCTGAATATATTTTCATATCGAGTAGAGAACATTGTGAACTCACTTTTTTTGCATGCTTATTGAATGTATTTGACCAGGCAAGGTCTGGGAGCAGCAATATATTCCTGAACAGGTTATTAAAAGGCTGATCACCTTTGTGGCAGCAAGAATCTCATCATCACATGTCTCTATAAAGTAGCATTGTCATAACAGTGCTGTAATTTATTCCTACAGACTAATAGATCTACTCTGTACATTGTGGGAAATACATCATGGCATGGGAAGCCGCGTGGATTTATAAAATACAATGACTGGTGAACTTACTGTAATTGTATAATAACCAAGAAATATGAGGCCATGTCAGGTGATCTGGTACACTCTGTGATGCAAACATTGTTCTCTCTTGATGTTCCAGTTTTTTAGGCTGAAAATTCCCCAAAGACATTTTTACACAGCGTATATTCTAAAAAATCTGTGCCACCCTATATTTGGGTATAATCCCTTTAGAAAAGAGGGTAACCATGTCTTTAAATTCAGATAGTAAGTGCATGACCTGGCTTTTTCACATTTTAATCAGAATTTGTGGTGCAAAAAATAAAACATGGAATGTCTGTCTTAATTTGTAATTATAATAGGTCATGTTCACAGTTTTATAGTTTTTGCATGAGGTAGCTTTGGGTCCTCAAATCTGAGCCAAAAATATATGTCTGATTCAGCATTGTTTACCTTGTGATGAAAATGCTGTTAGGGTTCATAACCTACTTACATGGCTCACATAAAATGTGCTAAAGAGCCAACTGAACATGTTTTCATTGCTTCAAGTGTTTCATTTATGCTTACTTTTTTATACTTACAATTCCTTCATTGCCTTGTAAAATGTTTTTCTGCTTCATTGAGATTTTCAGTTAATGATACCACTTGATTCCTTTAATTTTGCAAGATTTTATAACAACTGTACTGTACATTTCAGCACATGACTGAGATTTAAGGTGCACTTAAGCTTAACGTGAAATAAGTAAACTAGATCCTTGAGTAATATAGCACAATGATTTATTTTATATGTGTCTCTATTGGTACATGATAAATACTATATGTGTTATGATTTACTATTCAAGATACGGCAAAATTGGGGTTAAACCATATCACATTTATTATGCATCAGTTCTAATTGTATTCATTCTGCAGACAACAAATCAAAAATGATATAATATACTTTATTGTTTTTGCCTACTAACATATGGGCTAGTAAACATATAGCATCAGAGTGCTTTGTGCTAGAGGAAAACAATTACATTGAATGTAGTAGAATAGCTCTTTTATTGCAGTACATAAGACTTTGATTACATACTGCCAAGATTCATACCAACCTAGTAGTTGTTGACAGATAAAGTAGAAAAAAATGAAACTCATTTATTTCTCTTTATTGAGACCTCAAGGTAAAGCAGATTTTCAGTCCTTGTACTTACTACAATGATAGAACAAAGACTGACAGCTAAAATGTGCCAGTCCAGAAATATAAATTAAACCCAGCTTCTTATCAAGGTTTCATTTCGTCTTTGTGAAAAGGAACTACTGCTTGCATTATTGTTCCAGCCTCCCCCACAAGTTGTTCTAAGTAACTATACCTCTGTTGCTTATTAACCCTTTATTTGTTACTATGCATTATTCTATTTTGGCTGAAGGCAGAACAATTTAGCCTTAAAGAGTTGCTTACTGATACAGGAATCCCAAGAAATGTACTTTTGTGAGCCAAGTTGTTACTAAAGTCCTTAAATGTATTCTGTGATTGTACTAGGGATATGCTTTGCTGGCATTGTTATTTGTTCTCACTGTAATTATCTGAGAAATAAAAACACAATCTAGGGTGTCACAAGCCCCATCCCCTGTTCCCCCAATCCCACATTTCCTCTTTTGCTCCCCAAATCACCCAGCAAGTTAACATCCAAGGTATGTCAGACAGTCTGACCCCCATCTGTAGCTTCTATGAGAGGCTGACATATGCAGACTGCAAACATCCTCCCTTGGTGCTCACTCAGTCTCGAGAATTCCTGTATCCCCGGTCATGTCTTTGGGTATGGGGGAGCCAAGTGGGTGGCACATGTTGCTTTGAAAGCCAGATTTTATGCATTGGACTGCATGATTGTGGGATTGTGCCCTTGCTCAGGTATAAATACTTGAACTGGGTCTGGTAGCAAGGTTCTTCTTCTTTGTTCTGCCTTGTTTCCTGTAAAGATGTGTGGACACTGAGTTGTGATCAGGCCCACAGGACTCCCCCTTCTGCCCCCTGTGATACTAGAAGCTTCTAGTCTATGCCCCACTGTGCCCCATCTCTTGTGCCTTCTTGCTGGCTGGTGAGCCTAAAGTTGCAGCCAGGATCCTCACCCCTGCCAAGATCCAGCATTCCAGAATCAGCACTTTGCTGACCTGCCTGTATGAACCCCTGTGCCAAGCCAACATAGCCTTTGGGCTGGCTGTTGAATGCTTACACTTTTAGTCTAGGTGCTCTATGACATGGTTGCCATGTTTGAGTATTTATTTGCCCCTCTTCCCTATTTTCTAGTAAGGACACCAAATACAGTAATGTGCAAATATGAGGGTGGAAAAGACCAAACCAGCACCCAATGTCACCTGCAAAAATCAGGATTTGTATATTAAAGTGTCACAAGTGTCACAAACCCCTGTGCCAAGCCAACAAAGCCTTTGGGCTGGCTGTTGGATGCTTACACTTTTAGTCTAGGTGCTCTATGACATGGTTGCCACGTTTTGAGTATTTTTTTGTTCCTCTTCCCTATTTGCTAGTAAGGACACCAAATACAGTAATGTGCAAATATGAGAGTAGAAATGATCAAACCAGCACCCAATGTCACCTGCAAAAGTCAGGATTTGTATATTAAAGTGTCACAAGTTACAGGGCTCCTAATTCAATAAAATCCTAAGTGCCTCCAATTTATACATGCATTCAGTTTAGTCATTGATAGGTAGTGTGATATCTGCACTTAAAGGTTCTTATTATAAGTGATTTACAATTTCAAAATTTGGGCATTTTTGCTGTATTTAATTTACTTGGCATTTAACTCAAACAATCAAATCTACCTTTGTCTTTAAGATTGCAATAGTTTAGTTCAAGTAGTTTTAATATTCTACTGTCCAAGCTGCATTGATACAACTTAGTGACAGTTCCTCTGCTTTGGTGGGCTTTGGGTAAGCACCTTAGGGCCAGTGCTACTCCATGATGCATGCAATGGTGGTTGCCAGAAGTCTTTGATGTGCAACACAGTCAAAGACATTTAACAGCATTACAGCATGCGAGATGCTTTACAGTGACATTTTTTTCCCATTTGTTTTTCCCATTTTCACACCCATGCAAAGTGTAAATAACAACTCTATGAAATGATAATATTCATTGTTTTGCTGATAATGCATCATAAAATATGTTATTAGAGAAGCAGATTGTCATCATATTTGAGTTTACAAGCTCATTAGTACTGAAGAAAATATGTGAAAACACCAGTTTTGTCCCTTTTGTATTGCATGTTATTGCAAGCAAGCATAGGTTATGCAGAGAACAGCCCCAATCTTTTTCCCGGGTCTGCCGCAGGCGCTTCTGGCTCCTCCCCCTTTACCAGTGCCCCCAATAGCAAGCTGCACCCTGCTCTCTCCTCATTGGCTCACTGGCTGTGATTGACAGCTGTGGGAGCCAATGGCTCCCACTGCTGTGCTAGGCAGTGAGGAGAGAGAGACCCAAGACAACCAAGGTTCCCATGGCACATCGCTGGATAGAGAAGGGGCTCAAGTAAGTATTAGGGGGGCTGTGGGGTGAGCAGCACACAGAAGGTTTTTACCTAAATGCATATATTGCATTAAGGTAAAAAACCTTCAGCCTTTACAACCACTTTAACTGTGAGTCATATGAGATATCATTTACCATGTTTGCAAGATGCTATAATAACCATCCACATATATTGATAGATTATAGTTAGATTATATAACATACCCTAATTGTTACATACTTAAAATACTTTTTTATTATTATTATAATTATACATGATTTATATAGCGCCAACAGTTTGCGCAGAGCTTTACAATGTAGAGGGGGACCGCACAATTACAGTACAGTTCAATACAGAAGGGACAGGAGGGCCCTGCTTGTAGACCTTACATTCTAAAGGCAGAGGGGTGGTGGATTAAAAGGTAATAGATGCAGGGAATGATTTGATGGGGGTGGCTCGGTGACAGTTGTTAGGTGGGTGTGGGATAGGCTTCCCTGAATAAGTGAGTTTTCAGGGATCTCCTAAAGGTGGACAGGTTAGGGGCTGATCAGATATACCGGGGCAGGGAGTTCCAGAGGATGGGAGAGGCTCTGGAGAAGTCCTGAAGGCAAGCATGAGAGGAGGTAACAAGGGAGCTAGAGAGCAGGAGGTCCTGGGAAGAGTGAAGAGGACAATTTGGGCGATATCTGCAGATGAGGTTGGTGATGTAGCTGGGAGCGATGTTGTGGATGTCCTTGTATGTTGTGGTTAGAATTTTGAATTTTATACGGTGGGGTAGGGGAAGCCAGTGAAGTGTTCGGCAGAGAGGGGCAGCAGTCACGGATCGATTAGTGAGGTGTATTAGTCTAGCAGCAGCATTCATAATAGACTGAAGGGGGGATAGCCTGCATAAGGGTAGGCCATTAAGGAGAGAGTTGCAGTAGTCAAGGCGGGAAATAATCAAGAAGTGAATAAGTTGCTTTGTGGTGTCATTAGTCAGGAAGGGTCAAATTCTGGAGATGTTGCGGAGGTTCAGGCAGAAGGATTTAGCCAGTGATTGGATGTGGGGGCTGAAGGAGAGGTCAGAGTCAAGGATTATACCCTGCACCCTGGCATGTGTGGAGGGACCAATAGTTGTGCTGTTGATCTTAATGGTAAAGTCATGGGGGGGGGGGGCCGGGAAGGCGGAAATATTACAAGCTCATTTTTTTTTTTTTTTTTTTTGAAAAAACATGTTTATTGTTGAAAAAAAATTTGTGGCAGTATACAGATATAGTTCAACGCATACAATCACATGAGGGGGTATTTCCACAGAGCATAGAAATACATGGGTAGGTTATACACTTTGTAGGTAATCAATTGGCAATCAACGATATTACACAGTAGTCATCAATACATTTCTAGATATTGGATCTAGTTTGTGGCGTTTATTAAGTGGGGGGTTGTATCATGGCTCTACATACCATATCGTCATAGGGTGCTTATGGGAGGTTAGTAGGTTCTTAAGTGCTTCGGGGTTATTTAGTGCAAGTTTTATCATTGTGCAGCCATTTGTTCCAGATTCTGTAGTATTTATTCGGGCATCCCCTGTGTTTGTACATAGCCCTTTTGTATGGTAGTGACATATTCACATCTCTAATCCAGGCCTGCAAGGTAGGGTGGGTTGTTCCTATCCAGTGTTTGGCGACCAATTTTCTGGCTTGGAATATTGATTCACTGAGAAATGTGATTGTGGATCTGTCTTTAATGGTGTCTGGTAGTAGGCCTAGAAGGCACAGCTTGGGGTCTAGTTGGATCGGTGATCCCATGTGGTCGTGAAGGAATTTGATGATTTGTGTCCAGTATTTTTGTATTTCAGGACATAGCCATATTAAGTGGTAAAACGTGCAGGGGTTACTGGAGCACCTGGGGCAGTTTGGGTTTTGTTGTGAGGAGTATTTAGCCATTCTAGTTGGTGTGAGATAGGATTTGTGTATTATAAAGAGTTGGGTCAGGCGGTCTGAGATTTTGGGTGATGTTTTTTTAACGTTTACCAGTATGTCTTCCCAGTCAGAGCAGTCTATTGGTCCTATGTCATTTTCCCATCTAAGCCTTGCATTGTCGGCAACTCTGTCCACCGATTCAGTACGTAGGGTGGTGTATAGGGTGGAGATGAGTTTGTCTGGGTCTGGGCCTGTAATCACGTCCACTATTGTTAGTGATTGTGGGTTGGGGAAGCCATTTGCAAATTGTGTGTGAAGCGCATGTTTCAGTTGCATGTAATTAAATCGCATATGGGGAGAGAGGTCGTACTCTTCGCAAATTGTTTCAAAATTTCTCATGCCAAATATAGTGATAACCTGGGATAGGAATACTATTCCCTTTGCGGCCCAGGCGGTGGCTCCAGGTAAGGACATGAGCTCCCTCAGTTGTGGATTGTGCCACAATGGGGTGTGAGAGTGGAAGACATTGTTTCCCGTTAGCTTGACGGCTCTCCCCCATACGCATCTGTGTTGGGAAAGTAGCAAGTTGCGGTCTTCTTTCTTGTGTTTGGTGTTACCTCCTCTAAAGATCACTTGTAGTGGGGAATATAGTTCTTTATTAGCTTTCCTACAAACTAAAGTTTGGTACCTTTCTTCGTCTGTTTTGTGGATGTAGTAGAAGTGTGAGAGCTGAGCTGCTATATAGTACGTGTATATGTCTGGGAGGGCGGCCCCCCCAGAGGTAGTGGGGTTCTTAAGTGTATTCCATGCAAGTTTGTGTCTACTAGAGCCCCAGACGAAAGAATTCAGGATTTTGTCAATAGTTTTAAAGGTTTTAAGGGGGATAGAGATTGGAGAATTCCATAGTATATAGAGAAACTTTGGCAATAGTATCATCTTAACAATATTGATTCTGCCCATTACTCCTAGAGGTAGTCTCGCCCAGGTTTGTGTCCGGGATTTTAGATATGAGAAGAGTGGTTCAATGTTATTTGTGGTGTATTCCAGTGGATCTCTGGTGATTTCTATGCCTAAATATTTAATGGATGCAACTCTTTGCAAGGGGAGGGATGCCGCTCTGTGTGTCGGAGATGTCATGTCTAGGGGGAGAATCTGGGATTTGGTCCAGTTCATACTTAGACCTGAGTGTTTGCCAAAGTCTTCAATAGTGAGGAGGGTCGCTTGTAAAGAGGGGCCAGTGTCTTCTAGATAAATGAGCATGTCATCTGCGTACAGACTTAGTGTTTCCGTCAGAGGTCCTGCTCGCAGCCCACGTATATGTGTGTTTTGTCTGAGGGAGATAGCCAAAGGCTCCACCGCAAGAGCGTACAACAAGGGGGACAGCGGGCAGCCCTGACGGGTTCCTCTACTCAGTGGGAAGGGATCGGATAACCAGCCATTCACCACCACTTTTGCTGTTGGGGAGTAGTATAATAGCTGTATCCATTGTATAAAGTTGGGGCCAAATCCGTAGCCTCGGAGGCACTCCCAGAGGTATCCCCACTCCACTGAGTCGAACGCCTTTGCGGCGTCAAGCGCCACCACCGCTCTATCACCCATATTCTCGTGTTCTGCTTGGATATTCATGTGAAGGCGTCTTAGATTCATGGCTGTATTTTTCCCTGGCATGAACCCTGTCTGGTCTGGATGGATAAGGGAGAGAATGCACTTATTGAGGCGTATGGCAAGTACTTTGGCTAGTATTTTTATGTCTGCCTGGAGAAGTGAGATAGGGCGGTATGATTCTGGTAGTTTGGGGTCTTTGCCTGGCTTGGGGATTACAATAATGACTGCTTGACGGAGGGTTTCAGGGAGGGTTTTAGTCTCAAATATGTGGTTATATAATTTGAGGAGTTCAGGGGTTAATATCTCTGAGTATGCCGCGTAGAAGTCCAGTGGGAGACCGTCTCCCCCCGGTGCCCTACCCGGCGCTAGGGAAGCTGTTGCCAGGGTAATTTCGTCTAGTGTAAGGGGGGCCTCTAGTTCCTGTAGTTGGGGTTCTGTTAGTTGTGGGAAGGGGATTTCCTGTAGGAATGACCTAGTTTCCTGTGTAGTGGCTGTTACCTTGGAGGAGTATAGATCTAAGTAGTATTTGCGAAATACTTCTGCCACTTCAGGGGGGTCTGAGATCATGGTGTCTTGGGGTCCCATCAGGGTCACCACTACTGGGGGGTTGGCGTTCTGGTGAGCTAGGTATGCCAATAGTTTGCCAGCACGTTCTCCATGCTCGAACACGCGCTGTCTTAGGAAGAAAAGTTTTTGCTTAGCCTTATCGTAGTGTAGTTGATCTAATAGTCTTGTGTGGAGTCTGAGTGTTGCTGCTCTTTCCTGACTGGGGTCCTTGTGGAATTCTTTTGTTAACGTGTCTATCCTATCAGAGGCCTGTGCAATAAGTAAGTTGGAAGAAGTTTTAATTCTGTTTATACGGGAGGTTAGAATGGTGCGGACATGTAATTTATATGATTCCCAGGTGTGTCCCACAGAGGCAGTATTTTGGTTGATTCTAAAGAAGAATTTCCATTCCGCATGTGTCTCCTCTTGGTCTTTCAACATTGATAGCCAAAAGGGGTGTAAGCGCCAGGTCCGGGGCCCAGCGTGTCGTGTTAGTTGCAGAGTTGCCCAGCAGGGGGCATGATCAGAGAGGGATCTAGTGTGATATCCCGAATCGATTAGTTGAGGGAGTAGCATGTCAGAAATTAAAATAAGGTCGATGCGGGACATGGTAGAGTGGGTTGCCGAAAAGCACGAGTACGCCAAATCATGGGGGTGTCCATATCTCCAGACATCAGTCAGTGAGAATTCTTTTAAAGTGCGTCCCAGTCTGGTGGTGTCTGGGGGGTGGGCGTCATGGCCTGATTGAGTTTTGTCTATCTTGGGATTCAGCACCATATTGAAATCTCCCATCCAGATAGCGGGGATATTGGGGTGTTGGGCCATATATAGTAGGCCTTCCGTAATTAGACTAGATTTATAGGGGGGGGGTATATAGAATGCCATAATTAAATATTGGGAGCCGTATAGTGTGCAGTGTAGGAAAATAAAACTACCCTGGGGATCGGTACGGATTGAGATCAATGCAAAGGGTGTAGTCTTAGCTATAAGGACTGAGACCCCACGGGAGTACGGAGTGTAGGTGGCATGAAACGCCCAGCCTATCCAGGGCCGCTTCAGCGCAAGCTGGAGTCGCCCAGTGATATGTGTCTCGACTAGTACCGTGATGTCTGCACGGTATGTTTTAAGGCAGGTAAATATAGCCGTGCGTTTGAGTTTGTCTCGAGTCCCACGGATATTCCAGATAAGGAACTTCAATTTAGTCATTTAATTAACGTTTCCAATTGGTTATAAGGATAAGAACTATGGTATCTGTGGGGGGCGCACGCCAATCTCCACACTCCCAGGGTGGTCACAGCCATTTCCTTCCCCTTCATATAGCAATTCCAATAAACATTCAGTGTAATGCGTTGTAAGTTGTTATACATATTACAAAACTTAACTTGAACTTTAACTTTTTCCCTGCCCGCCCTCCCTGCCCTCAGTCGCCCAAACTTGACTGGGGCTTGTATCCCAAACTTAGTGCCGCTGTAAGGAAAAGAGGTGTTATCGCAGGTAAGTTGAGAGCAGAAAAATAAAAAACAGTTGCACATTAAACTAGTCAGCATCGTCAATAGCCTATTGGGCAAAGACGGTGGTGACATAATCAAACACCCTTTTGGGGGCGAACAAATGCTGGGTAGTGCAGCAGCGAAGAAGCAGTCGCAGCATCACTTGTACGGCAAGCAGACAAGCTTCCTTATCGTGGGAACCGATTCCATTGTGATGGTGGATGAAAAAGGTTTACATGTTGCAAGGACAGAGTTCTCGTAGTCCCAGAGTAATGGCGGGCCGTAGTAGTCCTCCATAATCTAGTGAGGTGTGTTTGGTAGTGAGGCGGAAATTTAAGCAAGGTGAGGGGTATGGTATTGAATTAACCGCCCGGTTGAGTGTCTCATATTATCAGGTTGTTTCAGTGTAAGCCATCACAGGGTATCTCATGTGGGGAACATGGAAAGTCCATAATAGGATATGGTGAGTCTGAGATAATGTGCAAGGCACAGTGGGAGTTCAGGGCTATCATCCCTGGGGGGTCTTGGTGTGTGAGAGGAGGCAGATTCAGGGCCGCATGAGATGTTGTCAATGCAACTTCCAGCTACTATGGGGTAGGTGGGATCCCATCTGCCTAGTCTGGATTATGGGGGTCCTGAGAAATAGCGCAGTCTGAGAGTGCAATGTCACTTACTTGGGTTGACGGTGGGGGTGTATATCAGGCAGGGCGGTTCCTCTGTGCGTCCTGTTGGTCCAGCCATGTTGAAGCCATGTTTGGGTCTTCGAAGAAATAGACACGGTCTTCTCCCACCACGCGAAGGCGGGCTGGGAAGAGCATTGCGTATTTTATGTGGTGTGCTCTGAGGCGACGTTTAATATCCGTGAATCTGGCTCTTTGGCGCTGGACTTCTGCTGAAAAATCCGGAAATGCTGAGATGGATCCGGATTGATATGGGATATTGCCCTTCAATCTTGCCAGTCGCAGGACCGCGTCACGGTCCCTGAAGTTCAGCAGCTTTGCTATAAATGTGCGCGGGGGTGCCCCCTCTGGTGGGCGGCGGGCCGGCATGCGGTGGGCGCGCTCCACCACAAAAGTAGTAGAAAATGCCTCCCTTCCGTATGTTTTAATTAGGAGTTGCTCTAAAAAGGTGGCTGGGTCAGTACCCTCAGAACCCTCTGGTAGGCCGATAAACCGGAGGTTGGACCTGCGGGTCCGGTTCTCCAAATCATCCTGCTTTTGTGCGAGTTGTTGTAGCTGGCACTGCATGTCCTCCTGTGTGTTTTGCAGAGGGTATAGTGTGTCTTCCGCCCTCCCTATTCTGGTCTCTGCCTCAGTGACCCGCTCTCTCAGTTTTGTCATGTCATGCCTGATCAGTGAGATGTCTATCTTAACCTCCTCTATTTTAGTTGTCAGGGTGGATTGACATAAAGAGATTGCCTCTAGTACCTTGTCAGTGTCGTTAGGCGCTGGACTTGTGGGAGAAGCCTCGTGCTGTGCTGGCGCGGCGCCATCTTGGCTCTCTGTATCCCGGTCCGTCCTGCGGTATCTGTCGAGGGATGAGGAGGCTGTGTTGGCCCGTTTCGTCGGCGACATGGTGTGCCTGGAGGTTCGTGCACAGTCCCTGGCTATTTTGTAGCGGGTTTCGGTGCTTTAGTGTGCCGGATTATTGAAGGATATTCTGCCGTCGGCGGAGCTACAGTCTCGTGCGTCCGCTCACATCGCCGTCCAGGCCACGCCCCTACAAGCTCATTTTTAGAAAGATTGAGTTTGAGAAAGTGGTGTGACATCCATACCGATATGTCATTCAGTAAGTTTGAGATCCGTGAGGAGATTGAGGGGGTGAGTTGAGGAGTGGAGAGATAGATCTGGGTGTCATCGGCGTAGAGGTAGTATTGGAAGCCATGGGAGGTTATCAACTGGCCCAGGGAAGAGGTATAGAGTGAGAATAGGAGGGGCCCAAGGACAGAGCCTTGGGGTACCCCAACAGAGAGAGGAAGAGGAGCGGAGGAGATGGAGTTGTAAGTGACACTGAAAGTGCGCTGAGATAGGTAGGAGGCGAATCAGGATAAAGCAGAGGCCAAGGGAGTGTAGTTTGCTTAGGAGGAGCAGGTGGTCAACTGTGTCAAAGGCAGAAGAGAGGTCCAAGAGTATGAGTATGGAGTAATGGCCATTGGTTTTAGCAGTTAGTAGGTCATTGGTGAGTTTTAGTAGGGCAGTTTCAGTGGAATGTTGTAAACGGAAGCCGGAGTGTAGGGGGTTGGGAAGGTTGTCGTCCATGAGGTAGCGACTCGTTCGGTCATGGACAATGCATTCAATGCGCTTGGAGGCAAATGGGAGCAGGGAGATGAGTCTTAAGTTATTCAAACAGGTGGGGTCTAGTGAGGGTTTTTTAAGTATAGGGGTAACCAGTGCATGTTTGAGCAGGGAAGGAAAGGTGCCGGAGGAGAGGGAGAGGTTGAAAATGTGGTTCAGGGAGTTTAGGATAGAGTGGAAAGGTGGTTGCACTAATTGTGAGGGGACAGGGTCCAGGGGACAGGTGCTGAGGTGGGCCATGGAGAGGAGTTTATCAACTTCATTGGTGGTAATTGGGCAGAAGGAGGAGAGTATTGAGTGTGGTGTTGGACCTGATGTGTTGGGTAGGGGAGGAAGTTGAATGCTGGATATCTCTTTTCCAATAGTTGTGCTGTTGATCTTAATGGTAAAGTCATGGGGGGGGGGGCCGGGAAGGCGGAAATATTACAAGCTCATTTTTAGAAAGATTGAGTTTGAGAAAGTGGTGTGACATCCATACCGATATGTCATTCAGTAAGTTTGAGATCCGTGAGGAGATTGAGGGGGTGAGTTGAGGAGTGGAGAGATAGATCTGGGTGTCATCGGCGTAGAGGTAGTATTGGAAGCCATGGGAGGTTATCAACTGGCCCAGGGAAGAGGTATAGAGTGAGAATAGGAGGGGCCCAAGGACAGAGCCTTGGGGTACCCCAACAGAGAGAGGAAGAGGAGCGGAGGAGATGGAGTTGTAAGTGACACTGAAAGTGCGCTGAGATAGGTAGGAGGCGAATCAGGATAAAGCAGAGGCCAAGGGAGTGTAGTTTGCTTAGGAGGAGCAGGTGGTCAACTGTGTCAAAGGCAGAAGAGAGGTCCAAGAGTATGAGTATGGAGTAATGGCCATTGGTTTTAGCAGTTAGTAGGTCATTGGTGAGTTTTAGTAGGGCAGTTTCAGTGGAATGTTGTAAACGGAAGCCGGAGTGTAGGGGGTTGGGAAGGTTGTTGTCCATGAGGTAGCGACTCGTTCGGTCATGGACAATGCATTCAATGCGCTTGGAGGCAAATGGGAGCAGGGAGATGAGTCTTAAGTTATTCAAACAGGTGGGGTCTAGTGAGGGTTTTTTAAGTATAGGGGTAACCAGTGCATGTTTGAGCAGGGAAGGAAAGGTGCCGGAGGAGAGGGAGAGGTTGAAAATGTGGTTCAGGGAGTTTAGGATAGAGTGGAAAGGTGGTTGCACTAATTGTGAGGGGACAGGGTCCAGGGGACAGGTGCTGAGGTGGGCCATGGAGAGAAGTTTATCAACTTCATTGGTGGTAATTTGGCAGAAGGAGGAGAGTATTGAGTGTGGTGTTGGACCTGATGTGTTGGGTAGGGGAGGAAGTTGAATGCTGGATATCTCTTTTCGAATTGTGTTGATTTTGCTTTTGAAATGGTTGGCAATCTGTTGAGTGGTAGGCAAGTTGGTGGGTGGGGGTGAAGTAGGGAATTAAGGGTAGAAAAGAATTGACAAGGTTTGGATGAGAGGGTTTTGATGAGAGTGTTGTAGTAAGTTTGTTTAGCAGTGTGGAGGCAGGAGTTGTATTTGAGAAGGGCAGATTTGTAGACGGTAAAGTCTTGCAGGGACTTAGATTTACGCAATACTCGCTCAAGAGCACGGCTTCTGGTGTCATCTGTTTGCCAGGGGTGTGGCAGATGGGGCCCGGGTCTGCGTGTAGAAAGAGGAGCAAGTATGTCTAGGGAGGATGACAGCGTGTTCTTGTAGATGGAGGTGGTTAGGTCTGGGCAGGACAGAGGTGGGATTTTGTTGTAAAGGCCATCATTAGTAGAATGAAGAAGGGAAGGGTTGAGGTTGTGAAGGTTTCTGCGGGTAGTGGTTTGTGGGTTGGCAGCATGGGAGGTAGGAGACAAGGAGAATGTGAAACGGATAAGGTTGTGATCAGAGGGAAAGGGGGTGTTAGAGAGGTTGCAGGGAGTGCAGCGATGGGAGAATACGTAGTCGAGAGTATTGTCGTTGGTGGTTTGTGTCCATTGTGTTAGGTTAAAAGAGGAGGTTAGGTTGAGCAGTTGAGAAGTGGTTGCAGTATTAACATTGATTGTTAAAGTCACCTAGGATGATGGCAGAGGAGAGAAAGTAGGGTAGCCATGCAGAGAAGTCATCCAGAAAGCGTGACACTGGTCCAGGAGGCTGATAAATGACTGCGACCCTCAGACAAGCTGGAGAGAAAAGACGAATGCAGTGCACTTCGAAAGAGCAGGGGGAAAGAGAGGGAGGTGTAAATACATAAAACAATGTTGACATGTTTAATGTGGACTGCATTTTATGCTGGTTGTATCACTTCACAGTGCGTCTAAAAGGGACCTTTGTAGAAATTAGAAATTACATTTTGAAGTCATGACAGGTGACAAACCTGAAAAAAAAGTAAATACATTTTCAGAAATATGTGCCTTTTTGTGCATATGTGCACACAAAAAAATTCTGCTTTATGTACATAGTAATGACTAAATTCTCCTTCTTTTACATCTCACAGGTGATGGAATGTACATACATTCATCAGTGAAAGTTGCCATAGACCAAGAGCCTTACAATATGGACAAAAACAAAGTCGAAGAAATAGAACTAAGTATACCATTTTAGCTTTAAATTTGTGTATCTTCCAATTATTTAAATAGAATATTACCTGTGTAAAACATAAAATAAAAGGATAACTAAAGCACATTAGCTTTTTTAAAAAAAATATTCAGGAATATGAAACAACTGGGTGAGTTTACTGTATAATCGCTGCCTTTTCTTTCCCTATACGTTAAAGTGTATTTCCACCTTTGTAGCCAAATTCAGATAGCACCTACATTACATTTGTTACATGTCCCCATTCACATAGAATACCTTTAAAAAATTGCGGCTTACCTTTTTAGATGTTCTATTCTGGACCGTTCAGCAAGGAAAAATCCTCCCTAGTTCTCTTTGTTTTTAAAAGGGGACTGAGCAGCTGTGTTTACCATAATTAACTCTATCTGTACTGTGCAGGCAGATCTTCATTATTAGTTGTAACTGTTCTTGAACACTGTCTGTCCTAACTAAGGGCTAAAGCTACAGTATAGGGGCTAGGCTTCTTGCATTGTATGTGAACAGCCTTAGGACAGACTCATTCTGATATTGTTTAAAAAAAACTTGCTGTCAGCCATGACACCTTCTCTAGAGAAACAATTAAAAGGTAAGAAATATAAAAAAAATAGTCATGCTATAATAGTAGTAACACGTAACAAAAATATAGTGGGGTTTTCCCAAATCTGACTGCAAAAGTGGAAATATGTTTTAAAGTGCCACTAAACTCCAGTTTAAAAAGAAAAAAATGTAAAAAAAAGTATATATTTTTATTTAACCACTTTACTTTACTTTACTTTTTTAAGCCAAATTCAGATAGCACCTACATTACATTTGTTACATGTCCTCATTCACATAGAATACCTTTAAAAATTGCAGCTCACCTTTTTAGATGTTCTATTCTGGACCATTCAGCAAGGAAAAATCCTCCCTAGTTCTCTTTGTTTTTAAAAGGGGGCTGAGCAGCTGTGTTTACCATAATTAACTCTATCTGTACTGTGCAGGCAGATCTTCATTATTAATTGTAACTGTTCTTGAACACTGTCTGTCCTAACTAAGGGCTAAAGCTACAGTATAGGGTCTAGGCTTCTTGCATTCTATGTGGACAGCCTTAGGACAGACTCATTCTGATATTGTTTAAAAAAAAAACTTGCTGTCAGCCATGACACCTTCTCTAGAGAAACAATTAAAAGGTAAGATATATAAAAAAATAGTCATGCTATAATAGTAGTAACACGTAACAAAAATATAGTGGGGTTTCCCCAAATCTGACTGCAAAAGTGGAAATATGTTTTAAAGTGCCACTAAACTCCAGTTTATAAAGAAAAAAACTGTAAAAAAAAGTATATATTTTTACTTATTTTCACTTTACCTCTAGAAGATTTAACCCCCTTCCTGACCAGGCCATTTTTTGCGATACGTCACTGCGTTACTCAAACAGACAATTGCATGGTCATGCAAAGCTGTACTCAAACAAAATTGATGTCCTTTACCCACAAATAGAGCTTTATTTTGGTGGTATTTGAACACCTCAGCGGTTTTTATTTTTTGTGCTATAAACAAAAAAAGACCGACAATTTAAAAAGAATAAAATAAAAAAACAATATTTTTTACTTTCTGTTATAAAACATAGCCAATAAAGAAAGTGGAAAAATCTAATTTCTTCATCAATTTAGGCCAATATGTATTCTGCTACATATTTTTGGTCAAAAAATCCCAATAAGCATGTATTGATTGGTTTGTTCAAAAGTTATAGTGTCTACAAACCATGGGATATTGGCAGCGATCATCGACTTATAGGAGGACTGCGATATTGCAGCATACAGTCAGACACTAACTGACACTTTTTGGGGACTAGTGACACAGTAAGCACCTTGTCCCCATGTTGATGGGGACAAGGGCCTCATCCCTACAACCCTTGCCTGGTGGTTGTGGGGATCTGCAGGTGGGGGGCTTATCAGGATCTGGAAGCCCCCTTTAACAAGGGGACACCCAGATCCCGGCCTCCCCTACCATTTCAAAAAAAAGTGTCAAAATGTTACAAATGACAAAACACAGCTTGGGACAAGTCCTTTATTAAAAAAAAAAAAGTTCCCATGATGTCCATACATCTTCTTCTATCGCGCCGCCCGGACCGAAGAAAAAAAAAAATCCGCCACCAATCCGCCTCCATGGTAGGCTCCTGCCATCTGACACTTCTTGGCTCAGCTCTTATATAACTAAAGGCAGGCCACCCGGTGATGTAACCGGGTGATCCCACCCCTCTGATGCACGGGGACTTCCCCATGGCTTCCCCATGGCGTCAGAGGGGGCGGAGCAATCCAGTTACGTAAACGGGTGACCCCGCCCCCTCTGACGCAACGGGGAAGCCATAGGGAAGTCCCGTGGTGTCAAAGGTGACCCCGTCCTCAGTTATATAAGAGCTGTCACAAGCCAAGAAGCATAAGATGGCAGGAGCCTCCCGTGGAGGCGGATCGGTGGCGGATTTTTTTTTTCTTTTTCGCTCCGGGCGGATTGATAGAAGAAGATGAATGGATATTGTGGGATATTTTTATTTTTTTATTTTTTAATAAAGGACTTGTACCAAGTTGTGTTTTGTCGTTTGTAAAATTTTAACACTTTTTTTGTGAAATGGTAGGGGTTCATTTGTACCTCATTACCATTTCACACAGGGGGGAGACTGAGATCTGGAGTCCCCTTGTTAAAGGAGGCTTCCACATTCTGATAAGCCCCCCACCCGCAGACCCCCACCACCACTGGGCAAGGGTTGTGGGGATGAGGCCCTTGTCCCCATCAACTAGCTAACAAGCTACCCCAAAGCACCCTCCCCATGTTGAGGGCATGTGGCCTGGTACGGTCCAGGAGGGGCGGAGCTCTCTCGTCCCCCCTCTTTTCCTGCAGCCTGCCAGGTTGCGTGCTCGGATAAGGGATAAGGGTTTGGTAGAGTTCCCCTTAATTTCCATATGAGACCCAAAGGGCCTGGTATGGATTTTAGGGGGACCTCCACGCATTTTTTCTTAAATTTTGGTTTGGGGTTTCCCTTAATATTCATACCAGACCCAAAGGGCCTGGTAATGGACTGGGGGGGATCCCATGCTCATTTTTTCAATGAGTTTTATCTATATTGTCGAGACCTGACAATTCATTACAGCCGCAATCAGTTTTGAATGACAATTTTTCCTTTAGAAATGTCATTTTGCTGTGGTACTGTTCTAAACATGGGGAAAATGCGCCACTTTGCAGGCATACTATAGACACCCCCAGGCATGATATTTAAAGGAATATTTCATGTTTATTGTTTTCACTTTAAGCGGCCATTATTAAAAAAAAAATTGCATTGATACATGTCCCCTGGGGCAGGACCCAGGTCCCCAAACACTTTTTATGACAATAACTTGTATACACGCCTTTAAAATGAGCACTTTTGATTATTCATGTTTGTGTCCCATAGACTTTAGGGTGTTCATTCTGCCGAATTTTGTGCCTGTTCGCATGTTCTGCTGCGAATTGAACAGGAGGGTGTTTGGCTCATTCCTATTGCTCTGTTCTGAGTCTTAGAAGTGGCAGGGGACAGATGCAGCATTAGACCGATGCTGCATCCACCTAGATGAATATAATTTTTTCCTTTTTTTTTAGCAACCCCATACTTTGCTTTTAAGATATGTCATCAAAGGCCCAGGCCTGGGTAAATATTGAATGATTTATAATTAGAATGTATGACTCTGTGCTGTAATTTCAGACAAGGAGAGAGAACAGGGATGGCTACTGCTACACATTTGATCCAATATCTTTGCTGTCATGAGTCATAAATTATTGTTTTGCTGAACTTTACCCTATTTCCCTATTAGATAATTAGACAATTCCAGACAGCCAACTGTTGAAAGCAGAATACAAAATAAAAATACTCAATATCCTCCCTATTCTGAATCCTAGTCTGAACACATGGCCTTTCTATATAGTAGCTAAGCTCATTTAGGGAATATATACTTCTTTATGCTTCTAATTTCTATGCAATAATTGCATTGTATAAAATAAATAATAATTTATGACTAAATATAGACTTGCTAAAACAGTAAAGGGTGTTCACTTAACAATATAAAAATTAGGTAAAAAGTTGAATCTCTGTTCACCTTGACTACCCAATCATTTACAGTGCCTTGCAAAAGTTACCCCCCTTGGCTTTTTACCTATTTTGTTACATTACAGCCTTTATTTCAACTTTTTTTAACCCCTTGGCGACCAGCTCACACTGATATACGTCAGCAGAAGGGCACGTACAGGCATATTCACGTACCTGTACGTTACCCTTTAACCACTTCAGCCCCGGAAGGATTTACCCCTTTCCTGACCAGAGCACTTTTTACAATTTGGCACTGCGTCATTTTAACTGCTAATTGCAGGGTCATGCAATGCTGTACCCAAACAAAATTTGCGTCCTTTCTTTCCTACAAATAGAGCTTTCTTTTGATGTATTTGATCACCTCTGCGGTTTTTATTTTTCGCGCTATAAACGGAAAAAGACTGAAAATTTTGAAAAAAAAAGATATTTTCTACTTTTTGTTATAAAAAAATCCAATAAACTCAATTTTAGTCATACTTTTAGGCCAAAATGTA
The DNA here is from genome assembly GCA_037952925.1 of Lithobates clamitans. NCBI lineage: Eukaryota > Metazoa > Chordata > Amphibia > Anura > Ranidae > Lithobates > Lithobates clamitans. Next base: position 2,947,227 of record JBBGZY010000135.1, read on the forward strand.
TTCGGCCACATGTCTTTGGTAAGAAAAATGTCAATAAGCGTATATTTATTGATTTGCGCAAAAGTTATAGCGTCTACAAACTAGGGTACATTTTCTGGAATTTACACAGCTTTTAGTTTATGACTGCCTATGTCATTTCTTGAGGTGCTAAAATGGCAGGGCAGTACAAAACCCCTCAAACTACCCCATTTTGGAAAGTAGACACCCCAAGGAAATTGCTGAGAGGCATGTTGAGCCCATTAAACATTACATTTTTTTGTCCCAAGTGATTGAATAATGATAAAAAAAAAATTACTAAAAGTTGTCACTATATATTGATATATTGCTCACACATGCCATGGTTATATGTGGAATTGCACCCTCAAATACATTCTGCTGATTCTCCGGCAACCTGTGTCAAAATATTAAATATTCCATGGACTCAACTCTCAGCAAATAGCTTGGGGTGTCTACTTTCCAAAATGGGGTCATTTGAGGGGGTTTGTGCCATCTGGGCATTTTATGGCCTTCAAAACTGTGATAGGTAGTGAGGAGTGAAATCAAAAATTTACGCCCTTAGAAAGCCTGAAGGCAGTGCTTGGTTTTCGGGGTCCCGCACGCGGCTAGGCTCCCAAAAAGTCTCACAAATGTGGTATCCCTGTACTCAGGAGAATCAACAGAATGTATTTTGGGGTGTAATTTTACATTTTCCCATGGCATGTTTGAGCAATATACCATTTAGTGACAACTTTGTGCAAAAAAAAAAAATTGTCTTTTTCCCGCAACTTGTGTCACAATATAAAATATTCCATGGACTCGACATGCCTTTCAGCAAATACCGTATATACTCGAGTATAAGTCGAGGCCCTAATTTACCACAAAAAATGGGAAAAACTTAGTGACCCGAGTATAAGACGAGGGTGAGAAATGCACAGCTACTGTAAGTGGAAAAGAGGGTCAACAATGCCCATTTGCAGCCTCAGTGTGCCCATTTGCATGCCTCACTGTGCCAATTTGCAGCCATAGGTCCCCCAAACTTCAAACTCAGTAGTTAAGGGTTCCTAGATGCCCCCTAGCTGCAGCCAAAATTTGGGGTCTCTGAACCCAAATGGTCCCAAAATGACATTGCTGCAGATGGACACAGTTGACCGACTTTGGGGCCCCGTATCTCGGGGCCACTTACTGCTAGGAACCCCAAATTTGGTGTGCAAACTCAGTGAAACTAGCACCATAAAATATTAAGAAGAATAAGAAGATGAAGGAAGGTAGAAGAAAGAAGAAGCATTTAAATAAAGGAATTGTCAAAAACTGTCTCTTGTCATTTTTAACATTTTTGACAGTTTTTTAGTGAAATGGTACCATTTCACACAGGGGGGGTGGGATCTGGGGGTCCCTTTGTTAAAGGGGGCTTCCAGATTCCGATAAGCCCCCCACCCACAGACCCCCACAACCACCGGCCAGGGTTGTGGGGATGAGGCCCTTATCCTCATCAACATGGGGACAAGGTGTTTTGGGGGGCTACCCCAAAGCACCCTCCCAATGTTGAGGGCATGTGGCCTGGTACGGTTCAGGGGGGGGCGCTCTCTTGTCCCCCCTCTTTTCCTGCAGCCTGCCAGGTTGCATTCTTGGATAAGGGTCTGGTATGGATTTTTGGGGGGACCCCACGCCGTTTTTTTTTTTTACTTTGGCGTGGGGTTCCCCTTAAAATCCATACCAGACCTGAAGGGTCTGGTATGGAATTTAGGGGGACCCCACGTCATTTTTTTTTTTACATTTTGGCCGGGGTTCCCCTTAATATCCATACCAGACCTGAAGGGCCTGGTGTGGAATTTAGGGGGATCCCCACGTCATTTTTTTCTTTAAATTTTGGTTCGGGGTTCCCCTGTGGGGAATTCCCATGCCGTTTTTATCAATGAACTTCTATGTGTATTGTCGGACCAACAATGCAATAGCCGCGAGTAGTTTTAAAAGACTTTTTTTCCTTTGAAATGTCATTTTGCTGTCAGACTGTTCTAAACATGGGAAACATGCGCCCCTTTACAGGCATACTATAGTAATCCCCCAGGTACGAAATTTAAAGGGATATTACACTTTTATTGTTTGACTTTAAGCATTATTAAAATCATTGCTCCTGAAAAAACGGCCGTTTTTAAAACTTTTTTTTGCATTGATCCATGTCCCCTGGGGCAGGACCCGGGTCCCCAAACACTTTTTATGACAATAACTTGCATATAAGCCTTTAAATTAGCACTTTTGATTATTCATGTTCGTGTCCCATAGACTTTAACGGTGTTCGCGTGTTCGAACAAACTTTTTTCCTGTTCGCATGTTCTGGTGCGAACCGAACAGGGGGATGTTCGGCTCATCCCTACTGGGAAGGTACTGTTTGAATGACAAGCAGACAGAAAACTTAATCAGGGACTCATCAACGCAGACAACTTAATGGGGAGTAAACAAGTCTGCAAAACGTTGGTTGAAGTGGTTTACGAGGGGCCGAATTTTGTAGAGCTGATCGTATCCAGGGTCTCCACGAGGATGACAGAGTTCATTGTCATTGAAGTGCATGAACCGCAAGATCTGCTCGTATCGTGCCCTGGTCATGGAGGCAGAGAACAAGGGCATGTGGTAAATTGGGTCAGTGGACCAATATGACCACAACTCACTCTTTTTAGTTATGCCCATGTTGAAAAAAAAGGCCCAGAAAGAGCTTAAATTTGGAGACTGTAATTGGTCTCCAATCTCTGGCAAGGGAGGACTGGGGAATAGTGGCGGTGTGTTGACAGCGTACAAATTGCTCTGGTCCACAATAGATCTATAGAGATCTTCGGTGAAAAACAGTGAATAAAAATCAAGTGTCGTAAAATCAACTGTTTCCACCTGAATGCCGAGTTGGTGAGTGAATGGGGGAAGTAGGAGTGCTGCAGAAGTGGTTCTCAATTAGGATTGGCAAATGCAGCAGGAAGGGCACTATGGGCACGACGGGCCTGTATTCGTCTTCTTGGTGGCAACGGGACACTACTTGTGCTTGCCACCTCACCAGCTTGAACTGCACTTATGGGACTCCCCACGTCACCAAGTGTTACTGCAGTGCTGGATTGACTATGACCAGGGTGTACTAGGCCACTGGTGCTTGCCAGTTCACCAGAAGGAATAGTGGCACTAGTACTGCTCTGCTCCATATGAGGGACCTGCGGTTCTTGCACATCAACGACAGAAGAAGAAGTTCGGGGTCTGGTACGCCTGACCTTGGCAGGGACCACAACTCAGTTGTCAGAGCTATCTGTCATGGAGCCGCTGTTTGCTACAGGATCGTATTCTGAGCCTGAATCTAACAGATGAGTGACTTCCTCTTCACTATCTGTCATGCTCAGGAACGTGTAGGCCTCTTCACTAGTGTACCTTCGATTTGCCATTTTGGGCTCTAAATTTAGTGGTACACTAGTGAGACTCACAGGTAAAAAAGCTTCTGACTGTTAGTGACTGTATCAAAATGCTACCAAAAAAACTGTTAGCGATCGCAGGGATCAGGTCTAACTCTGCGAACGCTGCAGTTATGTGTGTTTAGTGTTTTGTAAGCGACAGTAAGCGATCGATACTGCACTTGGCAGGGCTGGGCCGAGGGGCAAAACGGGCTGATCCCGCTAACACTGCATTTTGGGAACCCTAAACTGCTGGGGACGCTAGTATAGATCTGATCAGATCAGATATTGATCCGTTCAGATACTATACCACTAAGGGAGGTGTATGCTGCGTGCGTGGGTGTTAGCGGTACTGGCACTAACCTGACGCTGCCTGGGGCAACGCAGACCCTATCTGATGCTAAAACCTAACTTATATCACCGCCGGGCTATCAGGGGGTTAAACCTTTATTAGGTAATAAATGGCAGGTGCCCTGAAACTATAAAAAACAAACTAACCAGCGTCACCTGTAACAGTTATACGGTGATCACTGGTGAAAGGGTTAACTAGGGGGCAATAAGGGAGTTAAAACTTTATTAGGTAGTATATGGGGGTCCCTGATGCTATAAAACACTGACGGCGAACCTAAATACTTACCTCCCTAACTAGCGTCACCTGTGACACTAATACAGCGATCAGAAAAACGATTGCTTAGTGACACTGGCGACAGGGGGGTAATCACGGGGTTAAACCTTTATTAGGGGGGCGGCTTAGGGGGGTATCCTGACCTAAAGGGGGCTAACACTAACTGTCCTACCACTTATAACTGTCACAAACTGACACCAATGCAATAATCAGAAGGAAAAAAAATGCTATTAGTGTCACTGTGACAGGGGGTACAGGGGGGTGATTGGGGGTGAAAAGTGTGCCTAGAGTGTTCTACTGTACGTGTAGTGTTGGTGCACTTACTTGGATGCCTTCTCTCCTCGGCGCCGGAACGAAAAAGACCAACTCGAGGAGAGATGACATCACTTCCTCTGCCGCTGTTTACATTACAGAGGCAGAGGAAGATTGTCATTCGTTGGGAGCGATCGCGAGGGGGTGGCCATGAATGAGTGGCCTCCCCCTCAGCATTGATCACTCCCCTAATGATGCTGACTGCCTCGGGCACCGGGGGGCGCATCGGGAGGCAAATCCCATACCAGGTACGTGATTTTGCCTGCCTGTGCCATTCTGTCGCAGTATATCTGCGTTAGGCGGTCGGCAAGTGGTTAAGAAGCAGTTTGCGGGAGCGCGCGCACCCGCCGCGAGCTCCGTGAGTGTGATCGCGGGTCCTGCGGACTCGATGTCCATGGGGATACCTGCGATCATCTCATGGAGAGGAAGAATGGGGAAATGCTGATGTAAACAAGAATTTCCCCGTTCTGCCTAGTGACACTGACACTGATCACCGCTCCCTGTAATCGGGAGCGGTGATCAGTGTCGTGTCACACGTAGCCCAGCCCCCCCACAGTTAGAATCACTTTGTGGGACACACTTATCCCCTTCACTGTCCCCTAGTGGTTAACCTCTTCACTGCCAGTCACATTTACACAGTAATCAATGCATTTTTAATCGCACTGATCGCTGTATAAATGTGAATGGTCCCAAAATAGCGCCAAAACGGTCCGATCTGTCCTCCATAATGTCCCAGTCATGATAAAAGCTGCTGATTGCTGCCATTACTAGTAAAAAAAAAATTATTTATAAAAAATGCCATAAAACTATTCTGTATTTTGTAGACGCCATAACTTTTGAGCAAATCAATCAATAAACCAATCAATAAACGCTTATTGCAATTTTTTTACCAAAAATATGTAGACGAATACATATCAGACCTAAACTGAGGGAAAAAATGTTTTTTTATATATTTTTGGGGGGTATTTATTATAGCAAAAAGTAAAAAATAATGCGTTTTAGAAATAAAAAGCTGACAATTGACATGTGCGTATGTATTTGTTATATAAAGCTCTGGTGCAACCAATTACCTTTAGAAATTGTGGGCATGTTCTGTAAATTAAATGATGCAAATCCTCAAACAATCCATGTTAATTCCAGGTTGTGAGGCAACGAAACACGAAAAATGCCAAGGGGGGTGAATACTTTTGCAAGGCACTGTATGAAGGAAATAAATAAAAAATACTTTTTGCAAGAACATGATTGGTTAGTTAAAGTGAAAAAAAAAGCTCAGTGAACATACATTTGATTTTGTAAATCCCATTAAATAAAACAGGTATGTGAATCTGATGCCTCGTTTGTTCTTATTTTTTTGTCATGGTATAATAAATCTAATAAAAATATAGACAAATGTAGACAAGCTGCATATAAACTGTATAGTGTTTACGCTGGCCTGGAACTGTCATAACAACTTCCACGGCACATGGATATAAAAAAAGTTGCTTCTTTATCTCTGTCTTTGCTATTATTATATAACTTACAAAATTGAGTGAATATCTACACCCTTACACACTCAAAGAAGACACAAGAAGTTTAGAGTCTCCCATCTGCCTCAAATTTTCTTAGAAGCAGGTGACATTTTGGTATCTGAAGGGGAAAATCTATAACCTTGACTATGAATGAGAAAAAAACTTTCAGCACTAACTAGGACATTCAAAATTATGCAGTTTCACAACCAATATAATATTTAAATGTCTTTAGTCAGTCACCTCCTGTTATAGAGTGACAGTGCTCTGTACTTGTCTCCAAATTGTTCTCCTGCATTGTTACCCATAACATAACTGGGCATGCCAACATTCATTATGCAGGCATGTACCACCTTCGTCCCACCAAATGCAAAATCTGGTGTAGCTCTGCATAGAAACCAATCACCTTCCAGGTTTTTGTTTTTGTCAAAGCTTAATTGAACAAGCTGAATTTAGAAGCTGATGATTGGCTACCATGCACAGCTGCACCACATTCTGCACTCTCGAGTTTTAGTAAATCAACCCCTATGTCTTTATGTGGTTTGAAGGTGGCTGCAAAGAGGTTGAATGAGATTAGTAGCACTGAGATGTTAAAGGAGGAGAAATGGTAAAAATATTATTTTATAAAAGAGAAAAATCATGGAAATTGTTTATGATACATGGAATTTTAGTAAACTAAAGGCTATCTAATTAAGGTTTAACCTTTACTTTAAGATCACCAGAAGTTACATGCACATGACAACACTCAGATGTTTGCATCTGTTGCCTACTATGCATTTTTAGTTTACTGTTAGGCTACCTATGATATATATTTTATATATATAGTCTTGTTTTTTGTGAAACCTTCCAGTAATTGCATCTGATAGGACACAGTCATTGTTTAGCTGAGAATTTTCCACCCAGCTCAGTCAATTTATAAATGCCAACAGCTTTATCTTTACCAGATTTAGTAGCATTCAGACAGAATTTGGCACACTTTATATGGACACCAAACATAATCCAGATCTGTATGGGTTATTGTGTTTCTCTTGGTCTTTCTTTTTTCCTTTGTGAGATTGTGACTTTTTTTGCTGTGATCAAGGCTACCTGCCGAAACGCATTAGCCTCTTTTAATACTCTTTTATCATGTAACTAATAAATCGTTCATATGGATTTGGAGTTGCCAGCTTCTTTACTTGATTTTGGAACACTTGTAGAGGACATGTGAGACAGAGCACCCATCTGTGGATTCTACTAATCACTCAATCGTGGTTCTCCTGTTCTGAGCGTTGCACTTACTGTTCATTCCTTGTGACTTTTTTTTACCTTGAATAAATCTCCACAAGCCTTTAGCTTTGACTTGCAAGGCTTCATCCAAACTGAGATTACTTGTTTTTGGCTTTTTGGCAATAAAACATCAAAAGTTGCATTACCATATATGTTAAATAAAAATGAGATTCCCAAATGAGCATAGGTAACACATTTAAACAGAGGTGCCAACATCTTAAACTAATGGTCCGCATGCAAAAACCTTTTCTTTAGCTGTTGAAGTTATTTTGCAAATCATTTTAAATATCAAATATGTTATAACACTGAAAAGTTCGTATTCACATTTTTACTGTCATTTTTGTATATTATAAGTTTTACTTTTGAGAAAACATTATTGTGTGTAGTGTCTTGATTCAATTTTATAGAATAAAGATCTCGCATGCCATGTATGTCTGAAGTACATTTGTTTGAATGACTTCAGCAGGCATCACTTCCTTTTGTGTCTATTCAGAATCTTTGTATGGTTTTGCTTTGTGTTCTTGTCATTTATGGGATTTAGCTGACTAGCAGTACTTTGATTTGGGTGGCTTCTTCGTTTTCTTCTTGCCACAATTTTTTACTATGACTTTTTATCTAAAAGATAGTTGGCAAAACATGAAAAATACATTCTTGTTAGTTAGGTAAACACGAGGAAGAAACTGTTTTAAAATGTCAGATTAATAGTTTGTATTATTTTCAATGACGTGCCTTGTTTCATTGTTTTCTGAATTGTGCCTCCTCTTTAGTGCCTTTGAAGCTAAAAGAAAAGATTCTTCATGATGAGCTGATTCATCTTCTAGATGGTGATGAAAGTGATAAGGGTGAACTTCAAGGTAATGTAACAAGTTCTTCTGCATTCATTTGAAAACATAAATATATCAGAGGTAAAGAATGCATATGGAAACCAAAGCTTCCTTTAAAGCTAGCCCTGGATATCTGTTAAATGTTCAATTGGATTTACACTATATGTACAACATGGTATTTTTTTCAGGAAAAAACACCAAACATGAAATATTTTGCTGTGAGTAAAGATAAGCCACCTAATTTAGATTGAATTTCACTAGTTACCGCTCTAGAGGATTTATTCAGCAGGATAAATTCAAGTGAAAATTGTAGTAGCCCACTAAAATCAATCACTATTCATTTTTTCTTTCTTAAACTGATGAAAGTTGAAATATGCTTGTGTTCCAAGAGTTACTATACTTTTCACACCACCATTGCCCTTTGGCCTTAAAAGTTAAGTTTAGTGATTTTTTAAAAATGTTTATATATATTTTTTATTTATTTTTTTTTAGTTACTTTTTTTATTATTATTTTTATTATATCAAAAGGTAATCACATTCTACAAAAAAATTTCAATTTCCAATCCTCTTTTCCCCAACCCCACTCCCCCTCCCTTCCCACCCCTCCTCATCCAATACATCTACCTCTAAGAATTCATCACCATATCTCCTCATCAGTTTAAACCTTTTCCATTTTCCCCATCTATTTATGAATCCCTCACGGTTTTCTTCCCCACTATATCTCAAATCTTCCATATTGTATATCTCCTCTATTTTATTCAGCCAGTCTCCTACTTTGGGGCTATCTATTTCTTTCCACTTTTTTGGAATCGGGCTTTTAGCTGCATTCATCATATAAGGTATGATTGAGTCTCTATATAAAAATCTAGTGATTTTTTTTATCTAAAACAACATCGGGGAATGTTCTCACTGCTTGCTAGTGGCTGCTGTTTTGCTTGAAATCTTCAGTCCTCCACCCCCCAGATCCCCCTACAGCTGCGATCTTCAGGAGCTGAGGAGGTTAATATGAGTGGCTGCACCTGTCACAAGCACTTGTCAAAAATGCTGTCTAAGCTAGCCCTTTCTATCCCCCTGCTCCATTCAGAGAAGCCTATTGGTTCTCAAAATGAAAAATGCTCTTTCAATGGAAGGTCTGCCCCTCCATTCTTAAAGAGTTTTTCATTGTGGGAAACTTCACACAATGAATGTGAATGTATGTACTAAAAGAATATGTTACCCCAGAATTTCATATTCCTGATATGTGTCTGTTGTGCCATGTGACTGTGTTAAAAGTATCCTGTTTTCTTTGCACTCCTTCCTGTGTAAAATACTTAGTGATCCTTTCAGACTGACCATGTTAAGCATACAGTATGAGTACATCCATTCTGTAGTGGTCAGTTTTCTGGCTGTGCTGGACAGCACAGACTGTCTGTCTTCTAAGGGCCAAGACCTGTGTTGACAACTACCCCCCTGCACAGCTATTCACCGGGAGGATCAGTGTACTGCTGCTTCTCCACCCCCACCTCCTCATCATGTGATCACTTAGAAAAAAGAAAAATGGGGTATTTATAATATATATATATGTGTGTTTTGCCCTTCATTTCTATTTTAAACTGAATGAGTTGTAAGGTAAGGATTCACACTTGAACTACTAACCACTTTCAGACCGCCTACTGCATATTTACTGCGCCCTATTTACCTCCGGAGGCATGATTGCATGTTGATTGGACACAGGGGATGCCAATCATCGGGTCCAGAGTAGCAGAACAGCAATCTGCCTATGTAAACAAGGCAAATCGCCGTTCTGACATGGGAGAAGATGGAGATCTTGTGTTCCTGCTAAGCAGGAACACCAATCTCTGTCTTCACCCAGTCAGAGCAGCCCCCCACAGTTAGCAAGCACCCCCTAGGGACACACTTAACCCTTTGACCGCCCCTGATGTTAACCTCTTCCCTACCAGTGTCATTAGTACAGTAACAGTGCATGTTTTTATCACTGATCACTGTATTAGTGTCACTTGTCCCCAAAAAAGTGTCAAAAGTGTCAGCTAGATGTCCGATTTGTCCACCACAATGTTACAGTCCCGCTAAAAATTGCTGATCGCCGCCATTACTAGTAAAAAAATAAATAAATTTTAATTAAATAAAAATATCCCATCGTTTGTAGATGCTATAACTTTTGCACAAACCAATCAATATATAGTTATTGGGATTTTTTTACCAAAAAATATGTAGCTGAATACATATTGGCCTAAATTAATGAAGAAATTCGATTTTTTACATTTTTTTTATTGGATATGTTTTATAGCAGAAAGTAAAAAAAAATTGTTGTTTTTTTTCAAAATTGTCGCTCTTTTTTTGTTTATAGAGCAAAAATAAAAATTGTAGAAGTGATCAAATACCAGCAAAAAAAGCTCTATTTGTAGGAAAAAAAGACATCAATTAAATTTGTGTACAACGTCACATGACCACGCGATTGTCAGTTAAAGTATAGAAAAAATGGCCAGGTCATTAAGGGGGTAAAACCTTCCGGGGCTGAAGTGGTTTATTTAAGGCTGCTTCCCGCCACTGATTATAACTACCTTTCTTAAGTTTCCCTATCACTCTGTGCACCCATGGAAGTAAGGAAAATATGCTGTGTTTAAGCTCCAAATCATGACTTGGAGCTTATACACGAGGTAAAAGCCTTTCTGTGCCCTCTTTGAGACAGTGTTAGATGCTGAGCTACCAATCACCACGTACTAGCGCTATCACATGGTACAAAGGCGAATAAGTCAAATGCCTTTTTCTACCTGGAAGTACCAGGTTTGTTATGTGGCTGTTCCAGGTTAACAGAGCAGTGGAAGAGCATATAAAAGATGAGTATAACCAGCAGCAAAGGCTGGCATGAAAGTGAACATGTTGCTTTACCCTCCATAGGCAAAGAATAGGATCACTTTAGGGCTAAACTAAAGGATAATTTAAATATCAAGCTTTTGAACTATGTAACCTCCTCTCATCTTGGGAGGATCTAAACACTGAAATGAAAGTGATTTAAATTAGATGATTGCCAAATCAAATAGTGCAAAAAAGAGTTTTTAGCTAAAATTTTCTTTTTTTTCTTTCTGTGTGGCAAAAGTACATTTACCCCACAGCTATAATATAAATACATTCACTCTCAACAAAAATTTGAAATATTTATTTCACAGCAAATAGACACAATGTAGTAGAAATAAAATAAAAAAAAGTTTGTAAATAATAAATATAGTTACCAAAATACAAAAGTGTTTATTTTTTTATTGTGGTGTTTGTATTGACACACTTCCTTCTGTACATACTGTATTTATAGCAACTGGTAACCAAATTTCATCTGCAATAAAAACATTTTGTAGTTACTAAAGGAATATTGTTCCCTTTAGCCTATGTTCACAACAATTACTTAATCAGGTTCTTTGGAAACCTACTTTTTTTTTCAAATATTGTATGTAGGTGGGTATTTGAAGTGAAAAATACTCCATTATTATTATTTAGGATTTATACAGTGCCAACAGTTTGCACAGTGCTTTACATTAAAAAAAAGGATACAAACCTGTCACAATGCAATTCAATACAGAAAGGATTACAAGAGCCTACTCAATTCTATGTCTAGTTATGTCCATTGATTGTAAAATAACTTTTTTGGGCTGTAAGACTGTTGTTTTGTTCTTTTTATTTCATAGGTGAAGTTGGGTTAGTTTCTACAGTCACGTCTACTTCTATGCAGACTGATGCCATTGTTGGTGGTGACTCCCTCCCAAAAGATGAAACCATTCCCTGCTACATTGAAGAGTTTGAGAAGGATGCTCAGGATGACATAATCATGCTTGGCAGCCTTTCACAGGAACAGGTCAGAGTTAAGCAAATATTTCAGTAATGCCATTGTTAGCATTACTTTCCATTACTTATCAGATTTGCTTGCCAGACGTGAACACATACATTATGGCCCACTGACCACTAGTATTCCTGAAAAGAATAAAACATTTACATTTTCAATTCATTCCAGATCACTGGCTCTTTGTAGACATAACAGCACATGTTGCTCAACATGTCAGCAGTATTTGAAGATTTTTTTATGTCATCTGCCCATCACATTACTGGTCTGGAATGCATTTTAATAAAACTGATAAAAGGGTTTGAAGTTTGGGGAAATTTACTTATGTGATTCAACAGTTTAGACATGCAACAGTCAGGTTAGCATTAGCATTCCTAGTGCTTTGACCTGGAAGGTCAAGTTGGAGGCAGAGATGGAAAGGGACATATCCTCAGTTAAAAAGTTCTAAACGTCCCAATGCTATACAGATATAAAATTGGTGTAGTTTGTAAAATCCTTTACTGTACACAGTAGTAGTAAACTCATTTGTTTTCCCATTATGTGATTACCTGCTTTGGCTGTCCTGCTAACCCATGCCTGTAGATTCTGATGCACTAAACTAGAGCAAGTATGCACGTTATGAGTCCTGACTTCTAATCAACATGTTTGTTTTAGGTCAGGGCCTTAGAAAGTACTGCAGAAATGAAAACCAAGCAAAGAGTATAAACAGAAATGCACAGTGTACAGTTACTAACAGCAACCAGTCAGGAGCAGAGATGAGGTTTGAGTTTGCCCCATCATGGGTTCACTGCTAATTCTGCATGCTCAAGTTTTGCAGACATACGTGCACTTAGATTTTGTTTGCAAATTCTTTATAACTATAATGCACTGCCTGGCATTGGGAATTTAGTCAGCTTGCTTAGCATGGCAATCAATGGGGATTTGTTTTGTGCCAGCCACCCCCCCAGTGTAAAAGGGTAGATGTACACATTTGTCAATGTGTGCTGGAGTGGTTTAGAGAGAGCTGGCATTCTGTGTAGGGAGAATTAGTTGGTGTACTGTGCTATATTGTGCAAAAGTATTGTTGAGTGCATTTAAAATATTCTTGTGTACCCCTCCATGTTCACAGTTCAAATATCTCAAATTCCTCTCTAGGAATTTTTGTGTGTGCCAGCAATAGCAGCAGTTGCTGACTAGCCTTTGGGCCGCCTTGACATTTTTTTTTTTTTAATATGTTATTTTCCCGTTTATATATATATATATATATTTTTTTGACTAGGTTAAAAAAATAGGCTTGGGGTTAAGTGCTTCAGGGTTTATTATTTTGGGGAGGTATAGTTTGACAGAGGTAAAGTTACACTTTGTTTTTAGTACTCACTGTATACTTGTACTGCAAAGTAGTGTGTACCAAAACACATTTTTTTTACGCTATTGCCATAGTTACCATTAAAGTTAGACACTCCCCTAAATTAAATCTGCATTTAATACCAGGCAGGCCTAAAGGCAGAGATTCTGCATGTGCAGGTAGGGGGTGACCATGTTCTGCAGGACAAAGTAATGGTTGGGTAGCCTTTTATATGTCAAATAGGCCACAACTACAGCACATGCAAGAGGTAATTTAGTGGCTGACAAAGCCCTCCTCTTCTTCCTCTCAGTGTAGTCACACCATCTACAGTTGATGCAGGGCACATCTGCCTTTTCAATCTCAACCAAAACCAGGTTTCCTCACATCTCTTCCACCCAATATCCCACTGCATCTATTACAACCTCTGTGGCCATTAGTGATGGAGAGGTAAGTCTTACAAGTGGTTTCAGAAACTCAGGATATGGCACCCCAAGCAGGGAAGAAGGTCCCTGGGGGCACTGAGTAGAATGAAGTGAACCTGTGGTAAAATATTTTACAATATCCTCACTTTTTCCAGAAACAGCCTTGGTGGCAGGTACCCAACCACTATTATTTTGACCAAAAGGCAATCTCTGCCCTACATTAGCATGTGGAATGTAATGTGTCTGTGTTGGTGGACCATGCTGTCAGCAGCAGGAAGCACATAACCACAAATGTGCACCAATCAGCTATAACTTTATCACCACTGACAGGTTAAGTGAATAACATTAATTAACTCATTACAATGACATCTGAAGGTTGGTGGGATATATTAGGCAGCAAGTAAACATGTTGTCCACGAAGTTGATGTGTTGAAAGCAGACAAAAATGGAATCACAGTTTGTTGTATATGGGGCTGCCCATACTGACCCATGTCCACAGCCAAATATGTCTAAAATAGTCTAATGAGCATCAGATGTGGACCAGAGAGCAATGGAAGAAGGTGGCTTGATTTGATAAATCACATTTTATTTTACATCATGTGGATGGCTTGGTCTGTGTGTGTCGCTTACCTGGGGAAGAGATGGCACCAAGATGCACTATGGGAAGAAGGCAAGCCGGTGGAGGCAGTCTGATGCGTTGACAAAAGGTTCTGCTGGGAAACATTGGGTCCTGTCATTCATGTGGATGTTACTTGACACATACCACCTACCTAAACATTGTTGCTGACCAAGTACACCCCTTTATGGTATTCCTTAATTGCAATGGCTTCTTTCAGCCGTATAATGCGACCTACCACATTGCAAAAGTGATTTGAATTGTTTGAGGAACACAACAATGAGTTTGAGGTGTTGACTTGTTCTCCAAAGTTCCCACATCTCGATCCCTTCCAGCATGTGTGAGATGTGCTGGAAAGACAAGTCTGAACCAAAGAGACCCCACCTAGCAACTTACAGGACTTAAAGAATTTGCTACTGATTACTTGGTGCCACATACCACAGCATGCCTTCAGAGGTCTAGTGGCATCTATGCCTCGATGGGTCAGAACTGTTTTAACAGCAAAAAGGGAACCTACTGAATATTAGCTGGGTGGTTATCAAGTTATAGCCAGGCCCAGGCTGAGAGGTTGCTGACTCCACAGCATCTTAAGCCAGACAAGTTCATGTTTCAAAACACTAACTAAATCACTAACTTTCTGGCCACCCTGCACTAGGGAAAATTCACACATTTACTTTGCCTGGCACATGTCCTCAACCTATGATGCAGCGTCTAATCATTAAGCATGCAGCATGCCGTATATAAGTAAAAGTGTGATTATGAAACAGGCTCTGGGGAGATGGAGTTCTGTTCATTGCACCAGTGGCTTATCATTTAGAGCAGGGATATGCAATTAGCGGACCTCCAGCTGTTGCAGAACTACAAGTCCTATGAGGCATAGCAAGACTCTGACAGTCACAAGCATGACACCTAGAGGCAGAGGCATGATGGGGCTTGTAGTTTAGCAACAGATGGAGGTCCGCTAATTGCATATCTCTGATTTAGAGGCATAAAAGCATTTTGACACTTTTTGAAGAAGTGAACAAAATGGTGAGCCATAACATGATATACGTTATTCAATCTACCTCATGTTTCTCCTGGAGCACACACTCTGTGATTAAAGATGAGCACACCCCCAAACAGGCAAAAAATTTGGACGAACACACGAACACAAGTCTATGGGGCACAAACATGAAAAATCAAAAGTGCTTATTTAAAGGCTTTTATGCAAGTTATTGTCATAAAAAATATTTGGGGACCTGGGTCCTGCACCAGGGGACATGTATCAATGCAAAGAAAAGTTTTAAAAACTGACATTTTTTAAGGAGCAGTAATTTTATTAATACTTAAAGTGAAACAATAAAAATGTAAAAAATACTTTTTTCCTTTAGAAATGTCATTTTGCTGTGGTACTGTTTTCTAAACACAGGAAAACTGCTCCGCTTTACAGGCATACTATAAACATCCCCCAGGCATGATATTTAAAGGAATATTTGATTTTTATTGTTTCACTTTAGGCATTATTAAAATCACTGCTCCTAAAAAAACGTCCATATTTAAAACCTTTTTTGCATTGATACATGTCCCCTGGGGCAGGACCTGGGTCCCCAAACACTTTTTATGACAATAACTTGCATATAAGCCTTTAAAATTAGCACTTTTGGTTTTTCATGTTAGTGTCCCATAGACTTTAGCGGGGTTCAGCGGCTTTCAAATTAGCCATGAACACTGCATAATGTTCGTTGTTAGCCGAACATCCGAACAACCAAAGTTTAGCCCAAACTTATACTTGGGCTGAACCATTCGCCCATCCCTATCTGTGATTTACAGGGCAGTAGAGGCACAATACCAGTAGGAAGAGAAGGACTTGCTGCTGTTGGTGGTGGTCACCCTATTGGATCCCGAAAACAAGGGGACAATAGCAGATATACTGTCACCATCTTAGAAAAAATGCGTAAATTCGGCACTTTGAGGAGGTGCTGCTTGAGAACTTCTTTGTGGAGTTTTTTGATGGTGGCTGTATCACCTCAAATTACCAAAGTGCCTCTGATCCCTGAAAGGAGCAGCAGTGTTGACGGTGGCTGCAGCAGCAGCACTTCTCAGTTCTCTTACACCACGGTGGCCAGGCTTGGTTGCAAGAAACACTTACAGGCCGCACCTGAACCCCATGATTTCTGACTATATTGGGTCCAGAGCTGATGCAGAAACTCTTAGAATTGAGGGCACCATGGATTAATGGGTGTTCAGGCTGGACCACTGGCCTGGAGCTTGTACAGTATGCATTGGTGCTTCTGGATTGCCCTGTAGCCAGTATGCTGTCTGAGAGGGCATTCAGAGCAGCAGGTTGTTTTTTTTTTACAGAAAGGTGAAACTATCTGTCTACTGGCTTGCTTTCATAAAAATTAACCAGACTTGGATTACCAATTGCTAAAAAAACCCTGCTGTTAATACTATAGAGTAAAATGGTAAGTGTTATCCAGCCTCCACACCACATTCCAGTGCGCCAGAACTTTAAAAGTGCCACACAATGGGGTTGATTTACTAAAGTTGGAGAGTGCAAAATCTGTTGTACGTCTCCATAGAAACCAATCAGCTTCCAGTTTTTTTTTTGTTAAAGCTTAATTGAACAAGCTGAAGTTAGAAGCTGACTGGCTACCATGCACAGTTGCACCAGATTCTGCCCTCTCCAGGTTTAGTAAATCAACCCCAATGTTTCTGCAGGTGGATCTCAGCTGCAAAATTTTGCCTCATCTCTCTCTCTTATATTGTGGTATAACTAAGCTTCTTACATACTGTCCAGTCACTGAACGATATCTCTGGCTATTGTCTTTCAGATAATACATCATAATTTTTACTGCAAGATAGAACCTGTCTTGTTTCTTTTTAATTGCAGCTTGTTTAAATGCTTGTGTTATTTCCTGACACTAACTAATTTCTACCAAGCACATGCATAAAGAAAGAAGTGTCTGCACAACATAAAAAATATTTTTTTAAACCTCAGGGGAGCAAATACATATGGCATTTAGATCTGTTCTGATCTGTGGCCTCATTGTGGATCAAAGGCACCTCTTGATTTTTGTTAATGCTGTCTGTAGTTTCATCCTAGGCTGAAGCCCAATTTGTGGGCATTCCTATGGGTGGCCACAGACAGGACTTTAGCCACTTCCCTCTCTCTCAGTAAAAATTATTTTGTTCAGTGTTCTAGCTTGGGATGTCAGTGCTGAGTATAGCAGAATATTTTGTAAAATTTCTTTGAGGCATGTCCAGTCAACCAAGAATGCTGAGGAGTAAGTTTTATAAACTATACTACCACAGTCAGCACTAACAGGGCTGAGTGCTCTGATTACTGCTAGTTGCCTGGATGTGTTTCAGGAAACCTCGGGGAACCTCTTCCACAGTCAGCTCAGCTCATGTTAATAGCTGCCAGTACTGACTGTGGCACATAGTCCTTGGTGTCCAGGCAACAGGGAATACCAAGGCTGAACCCAGACTAGAAGTAAAAGAGAGGGAGTTATATAGCAGCTGGGATAAAGGTGGGGGAAATATATAATGACTAAGCAGACAGTGAGAGCACTAGCAAGAAAAAGCTGTGCAGAAGAGAAAAGGGAAAGACAGTGAACATAGAATTATAGTGTGCATGTTTATGTAAATGGAGAATGAGAGTGTGTGACAGGATGGGAAAACCCTGTTTTGAAATGTTATTAAACTTTTAAGACACTGAAGTTGTACTGCAAAAAAATAGCTCACAAGCTATAGTGTTAAAACGTTTTCCACAAAGTTGAAGCCTTTAGCATTAGATCTACTGTGGCATCTACTTTTATCATTCAGGTTTATTAACATTGGTAAAGAAAATCAAGTGCACAGCCAAAAAAAAAATATTTTTAAGTTGCAATGAACCAGTTTGGAGTGCTGCTGTTGTATTTATGACAAGATACTGTAAATGTAACAGAAAAAATTTTAATTGCACCTCCAAAATATGGGATGCCAGAATACAGTTTTTGTCTCATGTTACACTTAAAATCACATTGACCTTCTTTCCACTATATAGTTATTTTAAATATTTTTTTTGCTTTGATTAATTTTCCATATGAAGGTGCCCAACTCTCTGTGCCCTTCTTTGTCAATCACTTGCTTATTAGCTTTGCAAATCACCAGAATTGTGCATAAATTTTAACCCCACAAACCCACTAATTGAACCTAAGAATATTTACTCATCTCAAGTTGGAGATCATGTGTCAACTAAGCTAACTAAAATCATTTGAAGAAGTGAAGAACTGCTGCATATTGATGACTTCACTGTATGCACAAAGTTATTCCACATTAGACCACAAAAGCAGTCCCTATGACTAAGCCCTATTGGATGGAATGCATTTGAGGGAGTTTTTAGGCAGGGACTGATGTTGTGGTTATATTGTGGAATGAACTTGATCAAACAGTGATATAGCGCCCTCTGTGTGTACAGTTTAGGAGAATTTAGTTGGGCTCCTCTGTAGGCAGAGGATCCAAGGTTCAATAGTTTTGCGTTATTTTGGCATAACTAGAGGGGTGAGTCTCTGTCGCCTCCCCCCAGCTTCTAGAACTGTTAGGGAGTTTTAGAACTTAGAGGGCAGAGGGGCAGAGATGAGGCTTAAATATTTATGGAGTCTCCTCCAATCCCTGGGTGAGGATGGCCCACAAGGTGGAGAGACAGGCCATAACTATTCTGGAGCCTGGCCATGTAGGGAGCAGGGAGTTCAGGGTCCAGTGGCCTGGAGGAGACCCATATGCTGGGGGGCTCTGCCCCTGGGCAGACAGAAGGAACCAGAGGAAATAGCAGCAGAAGAAGCCTCACCCCCTTCAGCCTCAGCTAGGCTTACCCATTCTAGGAGCCATTGAGACCTGTCTAGCAGGAGACCTGTTTAGCAGTCACATGTGCCACAGGATTCACCTAAGGGACTGAGTGAGTAGCTTCAACTACTACACCTCAGAACCTATAGAGGAGAAGCAGCCAGTTGCAATAACCAGCTAGCCTTCTAACAAGGGACAGAGCAATTAAAGCCAGTACAGCTACCCTAAATCGAAAGGGCAGCCAGGTGCCTTGGCATTTACTATGGAGATAGAGCATCTTTATTCAGTAATTGGAGATCTTTCTTTACCAGTTGAGCTGATCCAGTTTTCCTATTGGGGGACAGCCTTGTGATTGTTGGTAGACAGAGACAATTTCAAGTCCTCAAGTTACATTCAAACAACTGTTCTGGGCATCCCATACCTTCCAAAAACAAGACAAAGCACCCTGGATATCCCGGATATCTTCAGGGTGTGAAGGTTCTTGATTACCTCAGAGAACTGGCAGCTCTGTTCCAGCCTGGCACCCAGCATTACCCAGCATTACTTTACCATGTGGACATGTAGAAAAAGAGTCAGAGCATGGCATAATAATGTATAACTTGCAGCACTGCATGCTTTCTTCCCTCAATTGAAGACAAGGTCAGTGTCAGTAAAAACACAAATTAACTCTATCACTGATGCCGGTGAGAACAAAGTAAACCCGTGAATTGATAGTTTGCAGCAGTACCCACATTGGTATTTTTGGCAGTGCTATGGATACAGTAGTTATAAAATTACCCCCCCCCCCCCAGTCATTGCTGATTAGTGGCAGTTCTATTAAGCCCCCTGCATTGATGGACGGGAGCTTTTTTAGTTAAACCCCTCCCTGCAATGGTGGTCTGCAGCAGTAATATAAAGTGCATGTCCCATATACCCAATCAGGATACCACTACGTTTGATGTGCTCGCCACTTTGACTTCATGCACCTTACCAAATATCCATGAGCCTTATCAAACAATGCATAGGTTAAAAGTCCAAAAAACAAATAATAAATAAACAATAATAATATAGTGTAATACTGCTTTAAAAAATCACTCATTCAGGTGACAAAACCACTCACATTTAAACCTGCAACCACATGTGTGTCCCTTAACCACTATGCAATGTATACCAGGTCCCAATCTCCAACAGTCACTCCATGCACCTTACCAAACAAATGTGTAAATCAGCGCTTCTCTCTCCATTTGCTTCAAGAAGCAGGTAAGGTTGTTCCACATGTGAAGCAGGGCCATCTTTAATATTGATTGGACCCTGGGCAAAAAATTTCTTGGGCCCTCCTCCCCCCCATGCAATTTTGCTCTCTACTCCAACATCTCAAAATACAAACACACACATAGATTTAACTCAAAAAACACACTACCCCCATTATTACACAGGAGCCCTACCCATCATTACACAGTAGTCCACCCCCATACTACACGTATAATTACACAGGTCACCTCCCCCATCATTACAAAGGAGCCCTCTCCCATACTACCCCCATCAATAGCACAGGACCCTCCCCCATCATTACAAAGGAGCCCTCCCCCATACTACCCGCATTATTACACAGGACCACCTCTTCCATACTACCCTCACCATTTTTGCTCTCTACCCCAACATCTCAAAATACAAACACACACATAGATTTAACTAAAAAAAAATACTACTATACTACTCCCATCACTACACAGTAGCCCTCCCCCATACTACACATATAATTACACAGGACACCTCCCCCATCATTACACAGGAGCCCTCTCCCATACGCCCCCCATCATTACACAAGACCCCTCCCCATCATTACAAAGGAGCCCTCTCCCATACTATCCGCATTATTACACAAGACCCTTCCCCATCATTACACAGATCCCCTCCCCATACTACCCTCATCATTACACAAGACCCCCTCCCCCCACTAAACCATCATTACACAGGACCCCTCCCCCATACTACCCCCATCATTACACAAGACCCTCTCCCCCATACTACTCCCATCATTACACAAGACCCCCTCCCCCATACTACCCACATCATCACACAGGACCACCCTGCCCATACCACCCCCTCCATTGTTACACAAGACACCCTTCACCATCATCACACAGGATATTTCCCTTATACTTTCCCCATCATTACACAAGACCCCTCCCCCATACTACCCCCATCATTACACAGGACCTCTCCCCATACTACCCCCATTATTACAATGACCCCTCTCTCATACTATCCCCATCATTACACAGGACCCCCCATACTACCTCCATCATTACATAAGGCCCCTGCCCCATATTACCCCCATCGTTACACAGGACCCCTCCCCCATACTACCCCATCATTTCAGACGACCCCTTTCCCCATAATACCCCCATCATTACACAGGAACCCATTCCCTCCCTCCACAGATCCCTGCATTGCACCCCCCCACCTTGATAGTGTCCAGAGGATGTCAGGTGAACACCAGACATACCCCGCTGAACTCTCCGGTGAAGAAGTTCTTCAGCGGACCAATAGTCTGTGGTTTGTCAGACATGATGAGAAAGAGGGATCGTGTGACTATGCCCGGGACTGAAAGGCACTCTCCTCGGACAAGGTTTACGCTACCAAGCTGGCCAATCACTGCACAGGCGACAGACATAACACCCAACCAGTCACCAGCAACCCCAATATTTAATTCCACCCTTATCCCCTGAGTGATAGCCAAATCCACTTATCAAATTATTTATATAATTTGCGGGCAGCACAGTCTCAAGGGCAGCTGCTTTGGGCCCCAAAACAATGACTTGGCCGAGGGCAGCTGCCCCTTTTTCCCTGCATTAAACACCACCCTAATGTAAAGAATATCATAAAAGCTCCATAGTGTAGTAATTTCCCATAAAAAATAATATTTATTAAAATACAAATACACTTACAAACAAACATTAATAAAAGGCATGCAAACCACGCTCAAGATGGCTGACATGGCACGTCCAGTTTATCACTTCCTGTTTGACGTCAGTTTCTGGCACATTTTGTCCAATAGACTTCTTCCAAGGATGTGACTGTCAGTCACTGTTTTTCTGCTGAGGGTAGCAGACAATTTCCATCTGCTGGGTTTGTAGTCTACTCTTTTTTTATGCTATTGCATTTTACAAGGTTGATTTTAGTGCGCTGGTATTGATACTAACTTATTCTTTCTAACCTGTGTAAGAGAGTTCTGTATACTTCACCCTGCTCTTGACTGGTCATGTGATCTCCCCTATATCAGCCAGCATGGCTGCAGGGGAGAGGAGAGAGCACTCAATAACAATTGGCTATGCCTGGGATTGGTGATATCACCCATAGGCTTACTATGGCCCATCTATTGTCGGGTCTCCTTCCTCTTCCCTGCTGAAACAAGGGAGATCACATGAGGAGACCGAAGCGGGCTGAAAATGGGTAAGTATATAGCTCTTCCCTACACATGTTAGTCAACATAGGTGTTAGGAGGAGGGAGGCAGCATTTCTAAGTCTAGTCAGGTAAAGCCCAAAAATCTACTTTAAGTATATGAGCATTTGGATAGTTTTTTTTATACCAGCAGTTAGTTAGAGGGGTAGTAGGGTGAGTTGCTATATTCCTGAAGTTGGATTTTAAAGATGTTCTTTAACAAGGCTCTGCAAATGCAAATATTTCTTTACATAATAACAACAATGAACATTTTATTGTGTATTATCTGTTTAGGATTTCAAATGCCAAGAGGGTTTCTTGCAAAGTGGAAGAAAGATATTTTACAGAAGATCAAATCACTCATTTAAAAAGTAGGTAAACTTTATCTTGGGCTGCACAAAGTTTTCTATAACACAAAATAGTGCTTGTTGAGAAAAATCACTTTGCTTTTTAGATTTGTGGGTTCTAAAATTATGTTTTCATTGTCATTGAAATGTCAGTTACTTTTTATTTTTCTTTCTTCAATACTTAATTTGAGCATTGACCTAGAAAGATAAAAAAACAGTAGATTAGAGGTCTAGAAACTTGTTCTAGGTCAGTGACTCTGGGGGTAGTGCAGCCAAGGAGCAGCATGACAACCAAATACTGTAAATACCATTTTTAGAAGGTGATCAGGAGGAATTCAGGAAGTCTCTTACAAAGTCTGTTTTGTTCCCCCCCCAAGACTCCTGAAGTATTGGATTCCCGTGAAACTTCGATTCATGAAATTTTAATAAAGATTTTTTTGATTAAACATTTTTTTGTTGACAGGATCTCTTTAGAATACCATCTACACTTGCACCTAAATTGTACCAGTCCTTTAACCAAATGCTCTCAATGAGCATACTCTTCAACTTTAGAATTTGAGAATGAGGGACACTTTGGAGCCCTGGTGCCTAACCTGTGACCCTTTGGTATATGATGTGCGGTATTTGGACACCAGCAGTTTGTGGTGGGGATAATATCATTCAGCACTACTAGCCTCATGTAACATTTTCCCAGTTTCAAATTGTCTTTTGCAGCATACCCCAAGCCAAAAATGTAGCATGTCTGCACTCTCTGACCTTCAGTTCTCTCAAGCATTACATATATTGAACATTCTGTGTGGCCCCTTGGTGATGTCAGTGGCCACATTTGAGGCCCTCTATAGCTCATAAGTTGACAACCACTGCTTTAGCGGGATGCTGACCAGTGGTATGCTTAATGCATCATGCCAAAGAGTGGACATGAATTATTTTATTTATTTATTTTAAATATCTTTTATTATTCTTAAATTTTGGTACAAAAAAAAAGAAATTCCAATACAGTTTAATAACATATGTTTCATCACCAAAAGACTTTCTTCTCTACAACTAGATACAAATTGCCTCTAAACTTTTTAAAACCCCCCCTCCCCGTACTATCCTCTCCCCTCCCCTGCTCTGGAACCAACCATTGATGTCGCTTACATCTATCTTGGTACCGACTCCTAAACCAATCAGGCTCTTACCATCTCTGCGAACTCCAAAGTGATCATAAATGAGTGCCAGTCCTTCCATTTTCTCTCAAATCCCGCCCAACCCTTTTCTCCACTGAATCTCAGCTACTCCAAATTATAGATATCATCTACTCTATTGTTCCAGTTCCTCAACGTAGGGCTATCTGGATCTTGCCAATGTCTGGGGATTAAACTTTTGGCTGTATTCAGGAGTGAGGGGACCAGGGTTTTCAAATATTGGTTAACTGGTGTTTTCGTCCAGTGGAATAAACACTCTCACTGATCTTCTTGAACTTCCTCTTTTGTTATTTCTTTTTTTTTCTGAATTATCTCTCTCCAAAATTGTCTAATTTTAGGACACGTCCACCAAATATGAGACATAGTTCCCCGTTCTCTGGACTCCCTCCAGCAGCACTGCAAGGTCTCCATTTGAAACTTGTGGGCTTTATCTGGAGTTATATATCATCGTGCTAAACATTTAAAACTAACTTCTGTCATATTGCTATCCTGTGACGATATAAACACCAAACTCATAATTTTTCTCACCTCTGACTCATTCACTTGTGACCCTAATTCCTCCTCCCATTTGCTGATGTATGACGGCTTTCTCATCCCAGTTCCCTCTATTAAGATTTTATATATTACCAATATCCCCCTCCTTTTTTCTACCTCCGTACATAGTTCCTCCATCGGTAGCGGATTATCTGCTGATCTCACTGGTTGAGGGAGCGAATCAAAAAAATGTTTTAGATGGGAAAAACGCCATTCATCTATCACCATTATATTATTTTTTTGTTTTAACTCTTGAAATGTGCATAACATTCCCCTTACCATCACATCTTTTAATTGTTCATTCGATTCCTTAATCCAATTTCCAAATAAATTACTTTTTCCCAGTGGAAAATACTCTGTGTCCTTTAGTGCAATACATGGGGAATTATAACTCCATTTTTGTTTTTTGTGTATCATATCCCACGTCTCTAAAGTTTTAAGTGTAATCTTATGTGATTTCTTTCTTAATTACCCAAATCATTTTCCCCAATTCTGTCTTACTAATTGTATTTTCCAGTTCCACCCATCTTTTATCTTAATTGTTTTTTGCCCAGTCGGTAACCCGTGTGAGGAGAATTGCTTTATAATAGTTCTTTAAATCCGGGACTCCTAGGCCCCCCTGCTTTCTCTCTCTAGTTAGTACTTGTAAACTTATTCTCATTTTTTTCCCTTTTCAAACTTAAGGAGTATTGTTTTCCAAGTTTTAAAATACACTTGTGGGAGAGGTATCGGCAGCATCTGAAATTGATACATGATCTTTGGCAATAGACTAATTTTAAATATGTTAATTCTCCCCAGCCAAGACACATGTCTAGACGCTATCTTATTTAAATCCTTTTTAATTTCATTCAGTAAAGGTAGGAAGTTTGATAGGTAAAGCTTGTCCGTGGACTTTGTAATGTTGACACCTAAATATTTTAACTCTTTCTCTCTCCAAATAAATGGAAACTTCTCCTGATATGCAAGGGCCTCCTGAAAAGGGACACTTATATTCAGGATCTCCGACTTAGCTAGGCTTATTTTAAAATTTGAACAATCACCATATTGTTTCAGTTCTTTCATCAGGTTTGGTAGAGTTATCCTGGGACATGAAACGAAAAAAAATATATCATCGGCATATACTGCCATCTTATGTTCCGCTTCTCTTACCCTGATCCCCCTAATTTCCACATCCTGTCGTATTTTCGCCAATAATAGTTCAAGTGACAGGACAAACAGTAGGGGGGACAGGGGGCACCCTTGTCTAGTGCCGTTATGCATTTCAAAGGGTTCTGAAATTGATCCGTTCACCTTAACCCTTGCTGTGGGACGGTTGTAAAGCTCCCCTATCCACTGTATATATCTAGTACCTATGCCCATCTCCGCTAGGGCGTCATGCATGAACCCTCAGTCTACCCTGTCGAAAGCTTTCTCAGTAGCAATCGACAGGATTAGACCAGGGGCTCTAGACTCCTTTATTTCATGCATGACCAACATTGTCCTGATTCCATTGTCTCGGCATTCTCTACCGGGTACAAAACCTGCCTGATCGGCATGTACCAATTTGCGTATTAAAAGTTTCAACCTTCCCGCCATTACCTTAGCGAACAGCTTAATATCATAATTCAGCAAGGAAATTGGCCTATAACTTGAACATAAAGAAGTATCTTTCCCCTCTTTTGGTATAATGGTTATTGCCGCCTCTAAAGCCTCCTTCCTTATTGCCCACTTCGTTCCAATCCCATTTATGTATGAACATAGTTTAGGGATCAGGATATCTCCAAACTTTCTATAATATAAAGTTGTCAGCCCATCCATGCCAGGGCTCTTACCTAGAGGAGTCTCTCTTAGTATTTTCCTTATCTCTTCCTCTGTTACAGGTTCTTCCAAACCAATCCTTTGCTCCTCTAAGATTTTATTTAACTCTGTCTCTTCTAAGAAAACCCTGGTTTTATCCTTTCTGTTGTTTTTTTGCTCAGGTGAATCATTTTTATTAATCGCATACAGTTTTGCTTAATATTCTTGAAAGGTTTTAGCTATCCCTGATGTATTGTAAATCATAGTTCCTGTACTATATTGCATCT
Organism: Lithobates clamitans; assembly: GCA_037952925.1. NCBI lineage: Eukaryota > Metazoa > Chordata > Amphibia > Anura > Ranidae > Lithobates > Lithobates clamitans. The sequence goes on from JBBGZY010000135.1 coordinate 2,973,709, forward strand.
TTTCTATATAATTTACAGCTGTTTTCTTTTTTAACATCCTTGCCAGTAGGGATGAGCCGAACACCCCCCTGTTCGGTTCGCATCAGAACATGCGAACAGGAAAAAAGTTCGTTCGAACACGCGAACACCGTTAAAGTCTATGGGACACGAACATGAATAATCAAAAGTGCTAATTTTAAAGGCTAATATGCAAGTTATTGTCATAAAAAGTGTTTGGGGACCCGGGTCCTGCCCCAGGGGACATGGATAATAATGCTTAAAGTCAAACAATAAAAGTGTAATATCCCTTTAAATTTCGTACCTGGGGGGTGTCTATAGTATGCCTGTAAAGGGGCGCATGTTTCCTGTGTTTAGAACAGTCTGACAGCAAAAAGGGGAACCCCGAACCAAAATTAAAAAAAAAAATGATGTGGGAGTCCCCCTAAATTCCATAACAGGCCCTTCAGGTCTGATATGGATATTAAGGGGAACCCCAGCCAAAATTAAAAAAAAAAAATGACGTGGAGTTCCCCCTAAATTCCATACCAGACCCTTCAGGTCTGGTATGGATTTTAAGGGGAACCCCGCGCCAAAAAAAAAAAAAAAAACCGGCATGGGGTCCCCCCAAAAATCCATACCAGACCCTTATCCGAGCACGCAACCTGGCAGGCCGCAGGAAAAGAGGGGGGGACAAGAGTGCGGCCCCCCCCTCCTGAACCGTACCAGGCCACATGCCCTCAACATTGGGAGGGTGCTTTGGAGTAGCCCCCCAAAACACCTTGTCCCCATGTTGATGAGGACAAGGGCCTCATCCCCACAACCCTGGCCGGTGGTTGTGGGGGTCTGCGGGCGGGGGGCTTATCGGAATCTGGAAGCCCCCTTTAACAAGGGGACCCCCAGATCCCGGCCCCCCCCCGTGTGAAATGGTAAGGGGGTACTTACCCCTACCATTTCACTAAAAAACTGTCAAAAATGTTAAAAATGACAAGAGACAGTTTTTGACAATTCCTTTATTTAAATGCTTCTTCTTTCTTCTATCTTCCTTCATCTTCTGGTTCTTCTGGCTCTTCTGGTTCTTCCTCCGGCGTTCTCGTCCAGCATCTCCTCCGCGGCGTCTTCTATCTTCTTCTCCTCGGGCTGCTCCGCACCCACGGCATGGGGTTGAGGCTCCCGCTCTTCTCTTCTTCTTTTCTTCTCTTCTTCCCTTCTTCTCTCCTTCTCTTCTTCGTTTTCTTCTCTGGGCCGCTCCGCAATCCATGCTGGCATGGAGGGAGGCTCCCGTTGTGTGACGGCGCTCCTCGTCTGACAGTTCTTAAATAACAGGGGGCGGGGCCACCCGGTGACCCCGCCCCCCTCTGACGCACGGTGACTTGACGGGTTTTCCCTGTGACATCACGGAGAATGCCACAGGGAAGTCCCGTCATGTCCCATGCGTCAGAGGGGGGCGGGGTCACCGGGTGGCCCCGCCCCCCGTTATTTAAGAACTGTCAGACGAGGAGCGCCGTCACACAGCGGGAGCCTCCCTCCATGCCAGCATGGGTTGCGGAGCGGCCCGGAGAAGAAAATGAAGAAGAGAAGGAGAGAAGAAGAGAAGAAAAGAAGAAGAGAAGAGCGGGAGCCTCCCCCCCATGCCATGGGTGCGGAGTGGCCCGAGGAGAAGAAGATAGAAGACGCCGCGGAGGAGATGCTGGACGAGAACGCCGGAGGAAGAACCAGAAGAACCAGAAGAACCAGAAGATGAAGGAAGAAAGAAGAAGCATTTAAATAAAGGAATTGTCAAAAACTGTCTCTTGTCATTTTTAACATTTTTGACAGTTTTTTAGTGAAATGGTAGGGGTAAGTACCCCCTTACCATTTCACACAGGGGGGGGCCGGGATCTGGGGGTCCCCTTGTTAAAGGGGGCTTCCAGATTCCGATAAGCCCCCCGCCCGCAGACCCCCACAACCACCGGCCAGGGTTGTGGGGATGAGGCCCTTGTCCTCATCAACATGGGGACAAGGTGTTTTGGGGGGCTACCCCAAAGCACCCTCCCAATGTTGAGGGCATGTAGCCTGGTACGGTTCAGGGGGATGGATTTTTGGGGGGACCCCACGCCGTTTTTTTTTTTTTTGGAGCGGGGTTCCCCTTAAAATCCATACCAGACCTGAAGGGTCTGGTATGGAATTTAGGGGGAACCCCACGTCTTTTTTTTTTTATTTTGGCCGGGGTTCCCCTTAATATCCATATCAGACCTGAAGGGCCTGGTATGGAATTTAGGGGGACTCCCACATCAATTTTTTTTTTAATTTTGGTTCAGGGTTTCCCTTTGGAGAATTCCTATGCTGTTTTTATCAATGAACTTCTATGTGTATTGTCGGCAATGCAATAGCCGCGGGTAGTTTTAAATGAGTTTTTTCCTTCAAAATGTAATTTTGCTGTCAGACTGTTCTAAACACAGGAAACATGCGCCCCTTTACAGGCATACTATAGACACCCCCAGGTACGAAATTTAAAGGGATATTACACTTTTATTGTTTGACTTTAAGCATTATTAAAATCACTGCTCCTGAAAAAACGGCCGTTTTTAAAACTTTTTTTTTGCATTGATCCATGTCTCCTGGGGCAGGACCCAGGTCCCCAAACACTTTTTATGACAATAACTTGCATATTAGCCTTTAAAATTAGCACTTTTGATTTCTCCCATAGACTTTTAAAGGGTGTTCAGCGGCATTCGAATTTGCCGCGAACACCCCAAATTGTTCGCTGTTCGGCGAACTTGCGAACAGCCAATGTTCGAGTCGAACATAAGTTTGACTCGAACTCGAAGCTCATCCCTACTTGCCAGGGGTTTTCCTATTTTATTGCCCCACAGATACCTTTCCTTTTTTATCTTATTATAGACTGACCGTGTATCTTGCTTGACTAGTTCTTTCAATTCTTCCCTTTTCCGAATAAGAGTCACCAAAATCTCTGCTTTTCCTGTTTTTTGTTTTGTTGTTCTATCTTTGCGATATCTTTCTTTCTCCTTATTCCCGCTTTTTTCCTTCCTGTGCCCATCTGGATCAGTATACCTCTTACATAAGCCTTGTGGGCTTCCCATAACGTGGCTTCTGATATTTCTTCCCTTCCATGTCATTAGTTTTAAAGTACCACTCCAATTCCTGCCTGATCTTCTCTTCTACCTCTACATCCTGTAATAGCTCCTCATTTAATCTCCAGGGGGTTTTTCTATTTGGCTTCTCCTCATACTTAATTTGCATCATTATCAGTGCATGATCCAAGAATGTGACAATTTTAATGTCAACCTTATCAACTTTATCGAGCAATCTATGATCTGCCAAAAACAAATTTATTCTCGAGTATGTCCTGTGCACTGAGGAGTTGAATGTATAATCTCGACAGTTTGTATTTTGCGTTCGCCACACTTCTATCAGCTGGTTCTGTTTTAAGATCTTTTTTCTTTTCAAATATTTTATTGGTAATTTCACATACAACTGTTACATTAAGTTCCATACATAGTTTCTATCGAATAGATGACAGTGTAGATAAAAATAATGTAGAAGAACATTGACTTAAGGAAATCTGAGCACTATGATAGCATGTATATTTTTAAATCAGGCAACATACTGGAACTATATACGTAGACATATAAACAATTAAAGGGAACTACGATCCCATTTTTATCGTTATAAAATTTGGGCCATTCCCCAAAAACAGTGATGGGGGAGCCCTCAAAAATATTGCGTGTAACAGAATATATTACCTAGTTTTAAGGTTGGAGGGTAAGGTAGAGTAGAAAGGAGAAATAAGGAAAAGGGGAAATAAAGAGGGAGTTTAAGTGAAAGAGATGTGGGTAGAGGAAGAAGAGAGGGGAGGAGGTGCCGGCTGACCCGCGCGGGTACAGGAGCCATTATAGAGTCTCGGGGCGGTGCCCGGGTCCACCTAAAGCGATATCAGGTCTTCGTCAATGTCTGCAGGTAGAAAGTGTTCAACCCAGGGTCGCTATACTCTGTTGTGTAGGGTGACTTTATCAAGAATTTTTGCCTCTATTTTGCTATGTATCATTGCTTGGGTAATCCTATTCTTCATTTCGACTATGCTAAGAGTGGATGTTTTCCAAGCCTTAGCAATTGTCTGTTTGGCCGCGGTAAATAAAGGTAAAAGAAGTCGGAGTTGTGATCTAGTGTAGTCTTGTGGGAAAAGGTTGAGAAGGGCTATTGTGGGGCTAGGAGATAAGGTAATTTGGTAGAGGGTGGTTGCCATCTGAAATATCGTTGCCCAGAAGCGTTGTACCAGAGGGCATGTCCACCATATATGTAAGTGCGTGCCCCTGTCTCCACAACCTCTGAAACAGTTCGGGGAGGATTCAGGTAGAAATTTAACGATTCTAACTGGGACCAGATACCAGCACATTAGCACTTTATAGTTCGCTTCTGAAGCAACAACATTTTGGGATGAGTTTTTTGTGTTAGACCATATGGTCGTCCAGTCGTCTGGCTCAAGGGTAATATCAAGGTCTCTTAACCATCTCTGTGCATAGGTGGGTAGAACTGGGGGTGGAAATGTAAGGTGGGAGTATAGGTGGGAAATAGTACCTGGGGTATGCGGATCCGACTCGCACATACGCTCAAACTCGGTTAGAGTATCCAGTCTAGAGTTAGACTTTATGATCGTTTGCACAAAGTGTTTAATTTGGAGGTAGCGGAAACATTCTCTGTGGGGGAGCTGTGCTTGCTCCTGGATAGTTGGGAAGGGTTTCACAAGTCTCCACTGACTAGATCACAGATACGAGTCAGACCCGCCTGGGCCCAGGCATGAAATGAAGCTGGTTCTGTGTGAGCTGGGAAGAATTGAGGGTGATCTAGGTAAGATAGAAGTGGGGAGTGTGGAGAGATTAGTTTAAAGGGGGTTTTTAGTCTGTCCCATAGTTTAAGTGTGTGGAGAGTTAATGGGTTAGCTATGGGTCCTCGTGTTGATGCAGGAAGCCATAGTAAATTAGCTATATTAATCGGGTGCAGGTCAATGGCTTCAAGGGCAACCCAAAGTGGAGTCTCTGATTTGGCGTGGTATAGTATTGATTGAGCTAGACGGGCTGCGTGGTAGTAGTGCGAGAAATTGGGAATGCCCAGGCCGCCATTGAGTTTGTTACGGAGGAGAACCGTTCTCGCTACTCTGGGTCTAATTGGACCCCATATATATTTAAAAACTTTATTTTGTATAATCCTATGGTAGTAGGGAGGGACTCTGATAGGGAGCACTCTGTATAAGTATAATAACTTTGGTAATAGGGACATTTTCACAGCTGCGATACGTCCCAACTAGGAGACGCATAGTGGTAGCCAGGAATTAAGTAAGGAAGATATTTGTGAAAGCATTGGGAGGTAATTAGATTGGAACAGGTTGGATGGATCTTTAGTTAACTTAATCCCTAAATAAGGGATCGATGAGGAAGACCAGTGGAAGGGAAAGTTTCTTCGTAATGTTTCAAGGTCAACTTGTGGCAGAGACACATCGAGGGCCTTCGATTTGGATTGGTTGACTTCAAGTCCAGATATACGAGAAAATTTATCTAAGGTGTTCATAAGGTTTGGTAATGTGGTATGGGGTGAAGTAATAAACATTAGTGCGTCGTCGGCAAAGAGGCACACTTTATGAGAGGTGGATGCTACTTCCAAGCCCCGAATGTCAGGGTTAGATCTAATCAGGGCTGCCAGGGGTTCGATAGTGAGTGCGAAGAGTAGGGGGGATAAGGGGCAGCCCTGTCTAGTCCCCCGCGCAATTGGAAAGGGGTCTGACCGGAATCCGGAGTAGTGTACATATGCCTGAGGGTGGTTATAGAGGGCTTTAATCCAATTTAAGAAATTGGGGCCGAAGCCCCAGCGTTGGAGGATGAAAAATAGATAGGGCCAAGAGACTGTGTCAAAGGCTTTGCGTATGTCTAAGGAAAGGAGGTGCATAGGGATCTTGCGGGAGCGGGCCAGATGTTGTAGGAGAATTACCCGTCTGATATTGTCGCTCGCTTGTCGTTTAGGTATAAAACCAACCTGGTCTTTGTGTATCAAACCACCAATGATGGGATTGAGGCGTAGGGCAAGAATTTTGGCTAAAATCTTAATATCCACATTGAGAAGTGAAATTGGCCTATAGTTGGACCATAACGTACTATCAGTGTTTGGTTTGGGGATCATTGAGATAAGAGCAGTCAATGTGTCTCTGCCAAAAGAGTGTTGTTTTAGTATGGCATTGAAAGTATTGGTTAGAAGGGGGGATAGTTCGGTGGCAAATTTTTTATAATAGAGACTGGGGAGGCCATCAGGGCCCGGGCGTTTATTGGGTTTGAGGGTTTTTATGGCTGCTAGGACTTCATCTGTCGAGATCGTACTCTCCATTAGCTCTCGACTGGATTCAGACAGGGTTGGTATGGGTAGTTTATGAAACAGCTTCTCTGCTTGACGTAATGGAAATGCTATAACAAAAAGCACAGCGCTGGATATAAATGCAAAAATACAACAAAAATTGATATTACTATTAAAGCACCAACAACTTTCATATGTGGTAAAAGAAAAAAAGAAAAATAAACAATAACATGAATGCTTCACTATAGTGATATATATGCGTGAACAATAACATGGATGCTTTACTATAGTGATATATATGCGTGACTATTCCCAGTTTTTTATCCACACATTTAGAAAAAGTCCAAAGATGCAAAAATTATGTCAAAACAAATGTCCAAAAAAGCAATTAAATGTGACTTTCTATGAATAATAAATCCGTGACTGTCACCGCGTTGAAATCCCGTCACCTGGTATAGATTGAAGGCTTACCAGATAGCCTCTGATCAGAGGCATAGAGCTAACAGCTTGGGGTTTGCCCTCCACAGCGGCTGGAACTTTAGCTGGGATGATGGATGTAGATCCACAAACGATCGCCACAGGCTTCCAGACAGCGGTACAATCAGGGAAGAGAGCTCTCACCGTGTTTAAAAGAAAAGAGAAAACTCCAATGGTGTAGAACGTTTTATCTCTTGTTTATTAAAAGTCGCCTCACTGGCATCCATAAAAACACTTTTCCTTGCAAGGAACCAATACAGCTTTAAAACGAAACTTCTCGCATGCGCCGTCGGTACGAGCATGTCAATCCTACGGCCGTTTCGTCAGAAATGACATCATCAGGGGCACGCCCGCACGTCTGCGCATGCACCTTATATATCCGAGCGGCAAAACGAAAAAGTTCCTGCCATTGGTAACACTAGGAAGGTGTTAAAGCTGCAAACAATTACCATTACAGGGGGATGGCAATTACACACACACCTGCTTTTTAACCTTTACAATTAAAACTCCATAGAGTCATCATGGTGCCATCTTGTGGACAAACTTGATATTACTTCAGAGTAATGGATTTTATTACATTACCCTTACTATTCAAAAACTTTATTAAAAAACATTAAAAGAGGTGGGGGGAAAAACCAATGACTAAAGATTCATTCGAATCACCCTTCAGCAACTGAAATCACATAAACCTCTCTATCAATAAAAAATAAAAAATAATAATAAAGAGAGGAGGAATTTAAATATATTTCAATCAAAATTTTCTATATATTCAGAAATATATTCTATATTCAGAAATCACAATCTGAATACTGTATCTCCATTCCAACCATATCATAGAATAGCGAAAACCCCATTATAAAAAAGGGGGGGGCATTAACTTTAAGAGGAATTTAAGAAAAAAAGGAAAAATTACAACAAAAGGAAGAAAGACAGGAGAGGGGACATCAACTGTTATTAATAAAACAGTTGATGTCCCACTCTACATTAAGGCCCATGGGTACATGACAGCCCAGACGGTATATCCAGTTAGTCTCACTCCTGGATATACAACGTCTACTGTTGCTCCCTCGCCAGTGTGGTATATATTTCTCCAAGGCAAAAAATGTCGTGCCTGTGGGGTCCCTGTCATGCTTAAGGTCATAATGTTTTGAAACATTATGTTTGTCAAAACCCCTTCGTATATTGGCGATGTGTTCACCCAATCTGACTTGTAACTTCCTGGTAGTACGCCCTACATATTCTAACCCGCAAGGGCACCTCAAAAGATATACTACACATCTTGTGGTACAGGTGAAAAAAGATGTAATCGGATATGTCATACCTGTCCCAGTTGATGTGAACTCAGTTAGTTTCCTACCCTTAAACTCATTAATTTTACAAACTTGACATTTTTTGCAAGGAAAAAAACCTTTTAGATCACCAAAAAAGGTGGGTCTTGTGGGTGGATCCGGGACGTTAGGTGCTATAAAATGCCTAAGGTTTGAGGCTCCCCTGAATAATACACAAGGCTTATCTGCCAGCAAAGGCCCCAAGACCCTATCATTTTTTATAATGGGCCAATGTCTCTTAATTATTTGTTTGATGGCCCAGTGTTGACTGGAGTAAGTAGTCAAAAAGGCCAAACCAAAATCCTCTCTGTTCTCTACTTGTGGTGGATTATCAACTAAAAGGGACTGGCGATCTCTATTTCCCACTTCTGCTATTATTAAATCTAGAGTCTGATTTTCATAGCCCTTGGTCAAAAATCTAGATTTAAGAACCAAGGCCTCTTTTTTGTAATCCTCTAGATTAGTGCAGTTGCGCCTGAGTCGCAAAAATTGTCCCTTAGGGACTGCTGATAGCCAGGAACGGTGATGGCAAGAGTCTAATGGAATGTACCCGTTCCTGTCTGTTGTTTTGAAGTACGTAGATGTAATAAGCCTCCCATTTTCTATGGTTATTTTCAAATCCAAAAAGTGAATCTGCGAAGCATTCACTTCATGTGTAAGGACAATACCCCTATCGTTATTGTTCAAAAATTATAAAAAGGCCATGACAGATTCGATGTCACCGTCCCATATGAAAAGGACATCATCAATGAACCTTTTCCATAGGATCAGCTCATCCCGTCTCACATTCAAAACCACATCCTCCTCCCACTTGGCCATGAATAAGTTAGCCATGCTCGGAGCAAATTTTTTGAGATCGTAATGGAAATGCTGTTTTAGAGTCATAGAGATTTGCTAACTGTTTACGGAACTCCGAGAGAACCTTGACAGGGTTGCTAGTGACTAAGTCTTAACCAGTCTGAGTCTAATAGGAACACGAGCATGGTCTGGTCTACGTAGACGCAAAGCCAGGTAGGTGTCTGGTTTGTTCGCTTTAGTGTAGAACGTGTGGGTAGTTCTACGGATGGCTTTATCAGCCGTCTCGGCTAAGAGTAGATCTAATTCTAGCTTAATTTTTTCTATTGTTAATTTGTGTGTTTCGGTTGGGTCGGATTGGAATAAAAGGAAACTATCATGGTAATCTGATTCGAGTTGGTGTAATTTGAGCTTCTTGTCTCTATTAAGGTGAGATGCCACTGAGATACATGTGCCTCGAATCACGGGTTTGTGTGCCTCCCAGAGCAGGATGGGAGAGATGTCAGGGGTTGCATTGTGCTTTAGATAGTCCTTAAGGGCTACTTGGATATCCAGGCAGTAAGATGGGTTGGTCAAGAGGGAGTCATTCATGCACCATGATCTGTTAGTAGCTTGTGGAATTAGGGATGACACAGTAGTGATAACGGCACAATGATCTGTCCATGTAATTGGTTGGATGTGTGAGTGAAGGAGGAGTGGGGCAGATGCTATGGAGATAAATATATGGTCGATTCTGGAAAATGATTTATGTGGGTGTGAATAAAATGTATAGTTTTTCTTTGTGGGATTGAGTTCTCTCCATGTGTCTAGGAGGGAGGCTGGCTGTATGAGCTTGCAAAATTGTGAGGAAGGGGTGTAATGTTCCGGGGCATAGGGCGATTTGTCTGTGTGTGGTTGTAGCACTGAATTGGAGTCGCCACAGAGGAACAAAGTTCCCCTGCAGTGTGTTTGCACAACTTGTAACAGATGCGAAAAAAAAGGATTTGGGTTTGTGTTGGGGGCATAATAAGAGACGAAGGTTGTGATTATGTCCTGTAATAGTCCTACTAGGATGAGATAGTGACCTTCAGGGTCTTTTATCTCAGAGAGGGGGGTGAATGGCATGGTGTGGTGAAAAGCTAGTAAAACTCCTCTATGTTTTGTATTTGCTGAAGCAGTAAATACATGTGGGTATTTATGGCTAAAAAAGCTCGGGGTTTGGTGTTTGGAAAAATGAGTTTCCTGGAGGGCTACTACTTTAGCCTTTAGGGACGCAAAGGTTTGAAATGCCTTTACTCTCTTATGAGGTGAGTTTAGTCCCTTAACATTTAGGGTAAGGATTTCAAGTGGGGCCATTATGGGGTGTTTGGGTAGTCAATAACATAGAACATAGGGCCCACGCGAGCCAACCGGCACAGGAAAAATTAGAGAGTAAAGATGTAAAGTCAAAGAGGGGGAAAAAAGAGGGGGAGAAGAAGGAGAGCATTGTGGGTCGGGCGAAATGCTGAGCGACCCCCCTAATAAGGAGGCAGCACTCCAGAAGTGCCCGACTAATGTGTGCACCGACTCTGTAACCGAGAATCCGGTCAAAGAGTGAATGCACCATAGAGAGGGTAAGCATTGACTGCTCCCCGCCGCAACCGGGAGTAGTTAAAGAAACTATTATATATTAAGCATAATGGAAAACAAGAAAACAAAGTAAAGTAAAAAATTACAAGATATTCCCCTTTGCCCCCAGAAAATGTAAATGACAATAGAACATCAAGTAAAAATTTGGGGGGTGGGGAATATAGGAGCGTCTGGTACAGCTCAATTCAGTGACTGATTAATACGTGTGTGAGTTTTCAGTTGGTGACGTTCACTGTGTGGGATTAGTATCCTTGGGTTGGGGGGTGGGGGGGGATGGGAAGGAGGGAAGGGAGGAAGAGGAGGAATGTGGGAGGGAGATGATGGGGGGGAAGGGAGAAAGGGGAGAGGGAGGGTTGAGGGGTAGGAAAGATAAGGAGGGAAGGGGGGAGGTAGGGGAGAGGAGGAAGGAGGGAGGGGAGAGGAGGAAGGAGGGAGGGGAGGGAGGAGGAGGAGGGGGGGGAAGACATGGGATACATACCAGGAAGTGTAATTGAAACTCACGGTAGGTTAGTCAAAGTGTAAAAGCTGTCTAATTATTACATTACCAGTTCTTAAACTTGAGAGCGGCAGAGTAGCAGGATTCACCTGGCTCACCAATCGTAAACCAGGTCAAGTGCACTCTGGATATGTGCAAAACAGAATTGTGTGTTAAAGAACAACGTAACTGTGGTAACAAATAAAAAGATTTAAAACTGTAAAAGAAAAATTAACAAAATAACTGAACCTGCGGAGGCCTTAAATGGCCTACGAGCCCTGAAGAGGAAACATTTTCAGGATATCAAGTGTCCGTACTTGACGGTGGTCCTCTGACAGGTCTCGGTCACAAGTGGGGTCTCTTGAGGTGGTGCGGAGACGATCTCTGCTAGTGCAACCGAGTACCTGCGTGTTCAAAAAAAAAGAGGAGACAAGAAAGAGATAAGGCAGTTCCTTTGTCTTCAGCGTGGGGCTCGGGATTTCTGGCTGCGATAGGAGTATTCGGATAATCTGGCTGGAGTTCCCTTCCGGATGGATGGTGGTCCAGGGTTATTCCGTTTAGGGGTTGTGGTGTATGGTTGAGAGGCAGATCTGGCTGGAGTGCGAGGAAGGGCTGTGTCTGAGTGGATGATCTGAGGAGCCAGGTGGAGCGATTCCAGCAGTCGTTGGAGAGATTCTGGTGTGGTGGAGGTATGTTGTTGACCTTGATAGGAGAACTGTAATGCGAATGGGAACCGCCATATGTATTTAAGTTGGTGTTGTATAAGTACCTGTAGTTGAGGCTTCATGGCACGGCGTTTAGCAATCGTGAGGGGTGCTAAGTCAGAGAACAATTGGTATGCATGACTCTGAAATTGCAGGGTGTTGTTGTTACGGGCGGCTGCAAGGAGCTGTTCTTTCGTACGGAAGAAATGCAGCTTGATAATAATGTCTCTTGGTGGTCCGTCTGATTGGCGCCTGGTAAGTGCTCTGTGAATTCTATCGAATTCAAGGCGCTCAATGGGTATGGAGGGTGCTAGCTCTTGAAATAATGCTGTAGTGAAAGATTGCAAGTCATCAATCGTTTCTGGAATGCCTCTGAGGCGTAGGTTAGATCTGCGGGAGCGATTTTCCGCATCCTCGAGGCGGGACAAAAGCATGGCGTTCTCTTCTCTGAGGGCAATTTGCTCTTGTGCTTGTTCTTGGAGGGTTAATTCAATGTCATCAACCCTTGTTTCAAGGTCTGCTGTGCGTTGGCCTATCTCGCGTATTTCTCGTGTCAGACTAGTTGTGATCTGGTCTGATGTTGCTTTAAGGGCCTTGTGGAGCATAGACTCCATGAGTTTCATAAAGGCAGCTTGTGACATACCTGCATTTGAAGCGGATGGGGAGCCGCCCAAGCTCTCTTGTATGTCAGTCTCATCCTCACTGTCAGGTACTTCCGAGCGAGCTGGAGACATTGCTGAGAGATCAGCCAGGGTCTGGGCCTTCGTCGCCATCTTGGAGGAAGCGCGGGTCAGCGCTTCTTTGATGGGTTTATGTTTAGATTTTCCGCGATGGCCCGTTAACACCATACCGGAAGGGGCACTGCTGTGTGGAGAAGCGATCCCCGTGAAAATGGCTCCGAAATGCCAGTTCAGCAAGGCGTAAGAGTCCTGGGTATGCGGCAGGGAGTGCGGAGCTCTACAGAGACGCGTCTGCCATGTAAAGCCTCGCGCATGTGCCCCCCTTTAAGATCTTTTTTAAAGCCTTCTTCAAAGCATTCCCAGTCCTCTGTGCACTTGACTTACTATCAATCCCAGGGGTCATACAGGAATTAAAATCTCCACCCAGGATATATATCCTTTCTTGAAATCCATAAACTTTTTTATGATTTTAATTGTATATTTTATTGGATTATTATTGGAGCAAAATATATTTGCCAGAGAGTATTCTTCCTCATTAATTTTTCCCTTCAGAAACAGATATCACCCTTCCGGGTCTGAAACTCTGTCCTCTAGGGCAAACCTTACTCCTCTGGCAAATCCTATAGAAACCCCTTTAGCTCTTTTTATTGGAGAGTCCCTGAAATACCATATTGGATAATCTCTTGAAAATATTTTTAAATTTGAGTCATATGAAATATGTGTCTCCTGTAATAAGACTACATCTGCTCTATAATGTTTAAGCTCTCTTTTTATATTATTTCTCTTTATAGAAGCGTTTAGACCACGGACATTGTAGGTCATGAAGTTAAGGGTGGTCATCTCTGCCCACTGAGCTCCGGGATATCTCTTCCCCTCTCCCTCTTCCGGGAGCACAGTGGGCAGAGACCCCCCTCCCATCATCTAAATCTTGATCCCTTCCAGAGCAGATCCCTGAGAGAGAGCCTCTCCTTTTCCTCCCCTCCCTTCTATCCTCTCCCTTCCTTTGGGGTAATTGGACTTTCCAAGGCCCATGGATCCAAGGCCCTCCTCTCCTCCTAGGCCCTTTGGTTCCCCCACCCGGGTTAGACTCTACCTGTGGGTCCCATCAGACCAGCTGCCCCCCGAAAATAAGGCTAACCCCTCCCCCGCCCCCTCTCCCCGCAATATTTAACTCATTCTTTTATTCTTATTCTACCCTCTCCCTCCCCTTCCTCCCTCTCTGTCCCCCCTTTAGCACCCAGTTCTTTATTTTTTAGTTCTTCTTATTTTTCCTTATAATCGGGTGCCATCTCTGTTCCTCTGTGATCGAAGTGTTGTTTTGTGCTTCCCACCAGCCTGGTATTTCGACAAGTGGTAAGTCCAATCTATCACAAAAAATTGCTGTGTCTTCTGGGTATCTCAGGGTAGCTGACCGTCCTTCTTTTCTCCCTGTTAGGCATGCTGGAAAACCCCATGAATATTGTATATTATTAAGTTTCAGGTGTTCCAGTAAGGGTTTCAGTGTTCTTCTTCTGGCCAGGGTCTCAGCTGATAGGTTTGGAAATATTTGCAGGGTAGACTCTGCATATTTAATCAGTTGTTTATTTTTTAGACTTTGCCAGATCTGTTCCTTATCTTGGAAATAATGAAATCTTGCTATTATATCTCTTGGTATTTCCACTGCCAATGTAGCTGGCTTTCTTACCCGATGCACCCTTTCAAACTTTATTTTTTCAGTCTCTTTTAGTCCCAGCAGGTACCCGAATATTTTATCCATTTTTACCTGTAGATCTTCTCCCTGCATATCTGGTACTCCCGTTATTCGAAGATTTTTCCTTCTATTCCGATTTTCCTGGTCTTCTAACCGATACATTGTGTCTCTCTGATCTCTTTGTAGTCTTACCATCTGCTCTTTCAAATCCTTTATTGTTACTGCTTGTACATCCAGTTGCTCTTCTGTGCCTTCCACTCTCCTCAAGATGTGATTCAAGTCCTCATATAAGGTTGCCATTTCTCCCTTGATAGATGTTTCTAATTTTGGGAACATCTCCACCCTCTCTCCTTTAGTTGGCAACTGATTTTTTTGTTTTCTCTGTCCATTTTTTGAACTCCTTCTGAGGGTTTTACTCTTGGCCCCTGTCAGTTTCCCCGGGCTCTCTATCCCCCCATCCTGTGTCATAAACTTTTTTTATAGAGCCAGGGCTCGTGCTCATTCTGGGTGGATTTGCGCTTGCCCCCTTTACAGTTTCCCCGTCATCTTGTTCTTTATTTATATTTCTGGTGTAAGTCCGATATAGTCATATTTTAAAGAAATCTGCTGCTGGCCCCCGAACAAGTCCGGTGAAGTAGAGGGGGGGGTGAGTAGCTGCTTAGTTAGTGTGTAACCTTGTCCACCTATCCGCTGCCCCACAGGTTGATACTGGTTGGTGCAGGGTGTTCTTAACAGTAGTTCAATAATTCATTGCTATCAGATAAACAGCTCAATGCAATGCTTATTATCTTACAGTTCTAATATAATGAGTTCAGACACTTTTCCTATATTAAAAGTAAAATTAGGAATGGACTGGGAAATTCGGATGTGTTAGTACAGAGGGGATCCCAGCGTCCCTATCCTAACAATTTCCCGAGAATTTTTCGGAGAGATCAGCTGCTGTCCACAGACGTGTCCGGTCAAGTTGGGGGGGGTAGAGTTTGGGTGACTGCTTAGTTAATATCTAGCCTTGTCCACCTTCCCACTATCCCACTGGTTATTGCAAGTGTTCTTAACAGTAATTCAATGATTCACTGCTTATGAGATGGAAAACACAGTGCCAATTATCTTACAGTTCTAATTTATTGAATTCAGACACTTTTCCTTTATTAAAGAGAGATGAAAGAGGGGTCTATGGAACTCGTATATATTGATGGTGAGAGGGTCCCACCGTCCCTGCTCTCCCAACAATTTTCCAGTAAAAAAGTCAGCTGCTGGACACTAATAGGTCTGGTGAGGTGGGGAGAGGAGGGTGAGTGACTTCTTAATTAGTATGTGACCCTGACCACCTTTCCGCTGTCACACTGGTTGGTGCTGGTTGATATAGGGTGTTCTTAACAACAGTTCAACAATTCACTGCTATAAAATGTACATCGCAATGATTATCATCTTACAGTTCAGATATATTAGATTCAGACACTTCTCCTTTGTTAGAGACAGGTATAAAAATGGGCTGTAAAATTTGTGAATGCTGGTGAGCGGAGGGTCCCACCATCCCTGCTCCCCCGGCACTCTCTTATCACCAGACCTTTCCAGTTGATCTCTGCCTCCACTGATAGTCCAGAATCCTCCTTTATTCAACTGGATTGCTTATTTACTTCCCCTACTTTTTCAATTATGAAGAAAAAGAAAAAACATCCCAGTGCACATAATCCAGTCTAACAAAGGACCTAAGTACCGTTTTTTTAAGGAACTTAATCCTTTTTCACAGTTTTAGTCCTTGTTTCAGCAGAAGAGTCTCTCTTTATCCATACTTTTCATCCATCCAGTAGGGCTGCAGCACAGTTATAATATACAAGCAAATACAAAGCAGATCACTCACCCCTCTGTAGGCTCACTCTTGGAGGTTTCTGAAGGGAATACAAGGTTAGCAGGATATACAATCCCAAAGGGGGTGGAGGGAGCCACCGCAAACCCCTTTCCTTCAGACTGATCCGCCGTCCACTTTAGCAGCAGCTTGTCTCCTCTAAGCTGGGACGCCCCCACCCCCGCAGCAGACCCGAGTGTCTGGTGAGCTCCTAGTGCACAGTCCTAGTACACTGTCTCTCTGTGTACAATCCCCAGAGAACCGCTGTATGCTCTCACCATCACCCCACGTTCTTACTGGCGTTCCTGCTGACACCCTGAGAGCACTCCGTTGCACCCTGCACTCAGTCCCTCATCCCCTCAACAGGCAGCTGGGGAAGGGGGGGGACAGGAACATAGAGTGGAGAGGGTGTCCATTCCTCACTTTGTCATGCCGGGAGAGGTCTGCAGGATTCTCGGGTCATCAGCAACAGCTGCGTCCAATAGGTTTCCTCATCAGGCCCGCCCTGATGAGGGAACATGAATTAATTTAATTAAATATTGGGTGTGGCTTAATGTATTCTGATTAGAAACAAAAAAGAAACTATAGATTTAGTGCAAATTAAATTCACCAACTGTACAAATAGTTTCCAATGCCAACTCCCCCCCACCATATACGCACTGTCCCTCTTTTCCTCTGCACAAACACTGTCTTAACATACACACTACTCATCCTCTGTACACATTGCCCCCCTTTTCCTCTGCAGACATTGTCCTCCATCCAAACCGCCCCATCTGTACAGGTCCCCTTCAACCCCGGCACACACATCCCCCCATACACATTTCCCTCCTCATAAAATGGGGAGTTAAGGGTATTAGGAGGGAGACCTGTCATTCAACTCCAAGCCCTGCAGAATATCACTCCTGTCACCCCACTCCCAGCCCTTTAGAACATCACTCCTGTCACTCCTCTCCCATTCTTGAAAATCATTACTCCTGACATTCCTCTCTAAGCCCTGCAGAACATTACTTCTGTCTTTTCTCTCTTATCCCTCGAGAACATCACTCCTCTGCTATCCCTGCAGGACATAACATCTGTTACCCCTCTCCCAGCCACAAAGAACATCACTCCTGTCACTCCACTCCTATCCCTGCACAACATCACTTCTCTCACCTCTCTCTCAGCCCTTTGGGCTGACAGGAGAGATGTTCTGTTAGGCCTGGAGAGGGGAGACACAGCATTGTTAGTAAACACAGGGTCTTGCCACCAGTTTGCTGAACCCCTCAGACCATGGACCTCTCTTAAGCTTCCTCCACATGGCTACAAAAGCTCCTAGCCACAGCTCTGCACAACCCAGCCAGCCTCTCCACCAAAGGACAAGGTAGGAATTGCAGAAAATTTGTAGGAGGGAGAAGGCTGAGTCCAGGTCAGGAATCATGTAACAGCAGAGCATAGGAATCGTCACTCTCCGCTGCATCTTGGCAACCGGACAATACAGAGGCAAAAGAGGCTCCCACACCAGGATGCACTCTCTGAAGCATGGCGTCAGAGGTGGTTGGTGCCTCTTCTGCTTCTGACTGGACCCATAAGTGACTGGCAGCATGAATGCGGGATGCTGCCTGGATCTTGTGGGATGCTGAGATTTTGTTGAAAACCTGGAAAAGTCCCGCAGAGTCCAGAATGAATTGGAGGTATGCTATGGGCAGGAAAAAATCAGGATCATAATAGAAAGTGTTTTAATCACTTAAGGACGGGACCATTATGCTGCTTAAGGACCAGAGGACTTTTTCCAATTTGGCACTGCGTCGTTTTAACTGCTAATTGCGCGGTCATGCAATGCTGTACCCAAACGAAATTTGCGTCCTTTTCTTCCCACAAATAGAGCTTTCTTTTGATGGTATTTGATCACCTCTGCCATTTTTATTTTTTGTGCTATAAATGGAAAAAGACAGAACATTTTGAAAAAAAAATGATATTTTTTCTACTGTTTGTTTTTAAAAAAATCCAATAAACTCAAGTTTAGTCATACATTTAGGCCAAAATGTATTCGTCCACATGTCTTTGGTAAAAAAAATGTCAATAAGCGTATATTTATTGGTTTGCGCAAAAGTTATAGCGTCTACAAACTAGGGTACATTTTCTGGAATTTACACAGCTTTTAGTTTATGACTGCCTATGTCATTTCTTGAGGTGCTAAAATGGCAGGGCAGTACAAACCCCCCCCCCAAATGACCCCATTTTGGAAAGTAGACACCCCAAGAAAATTGCTGAGAGGCATGTTGAACCCATTGAATATTTTTTTGTCCCAAGTGATTAAATAATGACAAAAAAAAAAAAATTTACAAAAAGTTGTCACTAAATGATATATTGCTCACACAGGGCATGGGCCTATGTGGAATTGCACCCCAAAATGCAATCAGCTGCTTCTCCTGAGTACGGGGATACCACATGTGTGGGACTTTTTGGCAGCCTAGCCGTGTACGGGGCCCCGAAAACCAATCACCGCCTTCAGGATTTCTAAGGGCGTAAATTTTTGATTTCACTCCTCACTACCTATCACAGTTTTGAAGGCCATAAAATGCCCAGATGGCACAAAACCCCCCAAATGACCCCATTTTGGAAAGTAGACACCCCAAGCTATTTGCTGAGAGGCATGTTGAGTCCATGGAATATTTTATATTTTGACACAAGTTGCAGGAAAGTGACAATTTTTTTTGCACAAAGTTGTCACTAAATGATACATTGCTCACACAGGCCATGGGCATATGTGGAATTGCACCCTAAAATGCATTTAGCTGCTTCTCCTGAGTATAGGGATATCACATGTGTGGGACTTTTTGGGAGCCTAGCTGCGTACGGGGCCCTGAAAACCAATCACCGCCTTCAGGATTTCTAAGGGTGTAAATTTTTGATTTCACTCTTCACTGCCTATCACAGGTTCGGAGGCCAGGGAATGCCCAGGTGGCACAAAACCCCCCCAAATGACCCCATTTTGGAAAGTAGACACCCCAAGCTATTTGCTGAGAGGCATGGTGAGTATTTTGCAGCTCTCATTTGTTTTTGAAAATAAAGAAAGACAACAGAAACATTTTTTTTTCTTTTTTCAATTTTCAAAACTTTGTGACAAAAAGTGAGGTCTTCAAAATACTCACTATACCTCTCAGCAAATAGCTTGGGGTGTCTACTTTCCAAAATGGGGTCATTTGGGGGGGGGGGGTTGTGCCACCTGGGCATTCCATGGCCTCCGAAATTGTGATAGGCAGTGAAGAGTGAAATCAAAAATTTACGCCCTTAGAAAGCCTGAAGGCGGTGCTTGGTTTTCAGGGTCCCGTACACGGCTAGGCTCCCAAAAAGTCTCACACATATGGTATCCCCGTACTCAGGAGAAGCAACAGAATGTATTTTGGGGTGTATTTTCACATATTCCCATGGCATGTTTGAGCAATATATCATTTAGTGACAACTTTGTGCAAAAAAAAAAAAAAAATTGTCTCTTTCCCGCAACTTGTGTCACAATATAAAATATTCCATGGACTCGACTTGACTCTCAGCAAATAGCTTGGGGTGTCTACTTTCCAATCATTTGGGGGGGTTTTGAACTGTCCTGGCATTTTATGCACAACATTTAGAAGCTTATGTCACACAGCACCCACTCTTCTAACCACTTGAAGACAAAGCCCTTTCTGACACTTTTTGTTTACATGAAAAATTTTTTTTTTTTATGATTTATAAATTATTATTTTTTTTTGCAAGAAAATTACTTTGAACCCCCAAACATTATATATTTTTTTTTAAAGAAAATGCCCTACAGATTAAAATGGTGGGTGTTTCATATTTTTTTTCACACAGTATTTGCGCAGAAATTTTTCAAACGCATTTTTTGGGGAAAAAACACACTTTTTTACATTTTAATGCACTAAAATACACTATATTGCCCAAATGTTTGATGAAATAAAAAAGATGATCTTAGGCCGAGTACATGGATACCAAACATGACATGCTTTAAATTTGCGCACAAACGTGCAGTGACGACAAACTGAATACTTTTTTAAAAGCCTTTAAAAGCCTTTACAGGTTACCACTTTAGATTTACAGAGGAGGTCTACTGCTAAAATTACTGCCCTCGACGTTCGCGGTGACACCTCACATGCATGGTGCAATTGCTGTTTACATTTGACGCCAGACCGACGCTTGCGTTCGCCTTTGCGCAAGAGCAGGGGGGGGACAGGGGTGCTTTATTATTTTTTTGCTTTTTTTATCTTATTTTTAAACTGTTCCTTTCATTTTTTTTAATCATTTTTATTATTATCTCAGGAAATGTAAATATCCCCTATGATAGCAATAGGTAGTGACATGTACTCTTTTTTGAAAAAATTGGGGTCTATTAGACCCTAGATCTCTCCTCTGCCCTCAAAGCATCTGACCACACCAAGATCGGTGTGATAAAATGCTTTCCCAATTTCCCAATGGCACTGTTTACATCCGGCGAAATCTAAGTCATGAAATGCTCGTAGCTTCCGGTTTCTTAGGCCATAGAGATGTTTGGAGCCACTCTGGTCTCTGATCAGCTCTATGGTCAGCTGGATGAATCACCGGCTGCATTCTCAGGTTCCCTGTTGAGACAGGAGAGCCAGAGAAAAACACAGAAGAGGGGGGGGCATTCCCTCCCACTGCTTGTAAAAGCAGTCTAGAGGCTAATTAGCCGCTAGAATTGCTTTTACATGAAAGCTGACCACTGGCTGAAAAGAATGATACCAAGATGATACCTAAACCTGCAGGCATCATTCTGGTATAACCACTAAAAGTCATGAATGGCGTACCTGAAGGCAAAAAAATGGTTAACAATAAAACACAGTAAACGGTAAAGTATAAAAAATTGCATACCTGAAAAGCAAACATGATAAAACATAATAACAATAAATCATTGCAGAATAGAATACAGTAAAAAAGTAAAAAAGAGCAGAACAATAGAGAGAGAATAGAGAGAGAGAGAACAATAAAACGACAACTATTTTTTTTTATTTTATATATATATTTTTTTTTTTTACACTTTTTTTTGTAACTAACTTTTATAACTGTAACCGGTTCCAGGTTCGGGTTTCTCAAAATGCGATGGCATCTTGGGAGACCCTGTGAAAGTGTGCCTAGTCTGTGCAATGCTGTACCCTACGCTAATACTCAACTAGTGAATGGTAGCGTTCAAAACATTCACCAATGCAAAGACCAGGATTGTCAGGACAGGAGGGACAATAATAGCGGGTGTCACGCCTATATCCGCGCTTGCTGCAGACACGACATCTTTTCTGGGGGGGTTCGTTGGGTAGGGGTACTCGGGAGGACATAAAGAAAATGCCTCTCATGCAGCCGACTGCATTTGGTTGGGGATGTGAATGGGGGAAGTACGGGCGCTGCAGAAGTGGTGGGTTCCCAATTAGGATTGGCGAATGCAGCAGGAAGGGCACTATGGGCACGACAGGCCTGTGTTTGTCTTCTTCTTTGTGGCAGCGGGACACTACTTGTGCTTGCCACCTCACCAGCTTGAACTGCACTTATGGGACTCGCCACGTCACCAAGTGTTACTGCAGTGCTGGTTTGACTACGACCGGGGTGTACTAGGCCACTGGTGCTTGCCAGTTCACCAAAACGCTACCAAAAAAACTGTTAGCGATCGCAGGGATCAGGCCTGACTCTGCGAACCCTGCAGTTATGTGTTTAGTGTTTTGTAAGTGACAGTGATCGATCGATACTGCACTTGGGTGGGTTGGGCTGGGCCAGACGGAGGGGCAAAATGCAGGTGCTAGCAGGTATCTGGGCTGATCCCGCTAACACAGCGTTTTTGGGAACCCTAAACTGCTGGGGACGCTAGTATAGATCTGATCGGATCAGATATTGATCCGTTCAGATACTATACCACTAAGGGAGGTGTACGCTGCGTGCGTGAGTGTTAGCGGTACTGGCGCTAACCTGATGCTGCTTGGGGCTGGTGCTTACCAGTTCACCAAAATGCTACCAAAAAAACTGTTAGCGATCGCAGGGATCAGGTCTGACTCTGTGAACGCTGCAGTTATGCGTTTAGTGTTTTGTAAGTGACAGTGATCGATCGATACTGCACTTGGGTGGGCTGGGCCGGGCGGAGGGGTAAAATGCAGGTGCTAGCAGGTATCTGGGCTGATCCCGCTAACACTGCATTTTTGGGAACCCTTAACTGCTGGGGACGCTAGTATAGATCTGATCGGATCAGATATTGATGCGTTCAGATACTATACCACT
Source organism: Lithobates clamitans (assembly GCA_037952925.1). NCBI lineage: Eukaryota > Metazoa > Chordata > Amphibia > Anura > Ranidae > Lithobates > Lithobates clamitans. Next base: position 2,995,876 of record JBBGZY010000135.1, read on the forward strand.
AAGGGAGGCGTATGCTGCGTGCGTGGGTATTAGCGGTACTGGCGCTAATCTGACGCTGCCTGGAGTGACGCATATCACCGCCGGGCGATCAGGGGGTTAAACCTTTATTAGGTAATAAACGGCGGGTGCCCTGACACTATAAAAAATAAACAAACTAACCAGCATCACCCGTAACGGTTATACGGTGATCAGTGGTGAAAGGGTTAACTAGGGGGCAATCAAGGGGTTAAAACATTTATAAGATAATATATGGGGGTCCCTGTCGCTATAAAACGATGACGGCGAACCTAAATATTTACGTCTCTAGCTAGCGTCACCAGTGACACTAATACAGCAATCAGAAAAATGATCGCTTAGCGACACTGGTGACAGGGGGTGACCAAGGGGTTAAAACTTTATTAGGGGGGGTTAGGGGGGTACCCTAGACCTACAGGGGCTAATACTAACTGCCCTAACACAGTAACTGTCACAAACTGACACCATGCAGTAATCAGAAAAAAAAAACTGCTTGGTGTCAGTGTGACGGGGGGGGTGATTAGGGGGTGATCAGGGGGGTTCGGGGGGGGTAAGGGGGGGTGTTATGTGTGCCTGGCATGTTCTACTGTGATGTGTGTGTGTTGTGCACTCACATTTCAGTCTTCTCTCCTCGGCGCCAAAACGGAAACTGCCGAGCCGAGGAGAGATGATATCACATCCCCTGCCTCTGTGTACTATACAGCAGCAGAGGAAGAATCTCATGGCTGGGAGTGATCGCGAGGTGGGGGCCATGATCGGATGGCCTCCCCCTCATCTCTGATTGCTGCCAGACCAAAGGCGACCGCCTCAGGCACTGGGGGGGTCCGATCGGACCCCCCGCCTGCGGGAAGTCAATCACGTACCAGGTACGTGATTTTGCCTGCCCGTGCCATTCTGCTGACGTATATCAGCGTGAGGCGGTCGTCAAGTGGTTAAAGGAAATTTTAAACTGAACTCCAGGCAGATATACAATACACACATGAAGCTATCTATTCATTAACACATCATTAAATGTACTGCGCAAATGCAATCAGTATACCTACTTGAATTTAACTTGGTATCAGCCTCTTGCAGTCCCTTTTCAGCATAGTTGGAAGAAGGAAAAGCTGCATAAGGTGCCAGTAAGTTCTGCCTCAGTGCTCATGTTCTAACAATTTACATGCGGATAAAAGAGAGAGCAGGGTAACAGAGAGATAAGCTCTTAAGTGTGCTGCTTCTCTTTTTTATGCTCCACTCACAGGCTAGGGGAGGGACCTTTAGGGAGGCACTTAACATAATTTTACAATTGATACTTTGGGTAAACTTAAATTGTCAGCATTTAGACCATTTCATATATCTGAGAAGATTTACTTAGCACTTTGCTGCCATGCTTCACCTCTGTTTACTGATCACTTTTTATTAAAAAAAAGCAAATTGCCTTGTAAAACCAAAAGGAAAATGCATTTCATTTGTGCTCTGTATGATTATTTTTCTTCCTGTGATTGATGCAGAACAGAAAGCCAGTTGTTCAATGCAGCAAATGCCCACAAAGAAGAAATTCTATCCAAGTTTGGCAACATCTCCAAAGTGAATAATGAATCAAATGGAGCAGCAGGTCTTTGCTGGAAGGTGAGATCCTACATGAATGTTCTGATGTTGATTCTAAAGACCTGATCAATTCTATCGATCTATCCCTAGCGTAGATGTTTTTAGTATTTATTTTTTTCCCTCTAGTTCGTTATTCTGTGAAGTTAGCAATTTCATTCAATTGTATTTGCTTTTCAACCCAAATTATAGCAATACTTAAGTAGTCTGTCTGATATTATTAGTTGTGAATCATTTGGGCATGGCTACAGACCTTCAGAAGAGTTTGTCAGGGCTGGCCAAAGAATTTCTTTCTGCAGGACAAGAGGCAGCTGTGCCACCATGTAAATGAGACAGGATTGGTACGTGATGAATGCTCTATCTTCTTTTTTTCTCCTCATCTGACTCTTGCTTTGAGGAAGGTTGTAAATGTAAGAGAGATTGTGGTTTAATTCCTTAGACTGGCGTTTGTGCCCCCCAGTCACTATTCGATTATCTTCTAAATTGCTGTGTTTCGGAGAGATAAAGAGTTTTTATGGCTTGCTCACTTGAAGCGACCAAGCAAACCAGGAAAGGGATAACTAGCTGGGCATACATAGTCATTTCAGTAGAAAATTACAAATTCTTTGTTTGCATGACATTTCCAAAATTACTGTTGCTAAGGAATCTAAAATTTAAAATGTCACACTTGGCATGCTGAGCTTAGAAAATATATTTCTATATAAAATTCATAAATGCTTTCTGATCTGGAATGTTGTATAAATGATCCTGCCTTAAGGTTTCCACAATATATTATATATTTTGTAAATGATTAGAGTTAAAAGCATTTACTGCCTTTATAATCAATGGTATGTACACACACAAGGAAACATATGCACAAACACACACACATATATATATGTACTGTATATACAGTATCTCACAAAAGTGAGTACACCCCTCACATTTTTGTTAATATTTTATTATATCTTATTATTATATACACTTTGCTACACTGTAAAGTAGTGAATGTACAGCTTGTATAATTGTGTAAATTTGCTGTCCCTTCAAAATAACTCAACACACAGCGATTAATGTCAAAACCGCTGGCAACAAAAGTGAGTACACCCTTAAGTAAAAATGTCCGTATTGGGCCCAATTAGCAATTTTCCCTCCCCGGTGTCATGTGACCCATTAGTGTTACAAGGTCTCAGGTGTGAATGGGGAGCAGGTGTGTTAAATATTGTTTTATCGCTCTCACTCTCTCATACTGGTCACTGGAAGTTCAACATGGCACTTCATGGCAAAGAACTTTCTGAGGATCTGAAAAAAAGAATTGTTGTCTACATAAAGATTGCCTAGGCTATAAGAAGATTGCCAAGACCCTGAAACTGAGCTGCAGCACGGTGGCCAAGACCATACAGTAGTTTAACAGAACAGGTTCCACTCAGAATAGGCCTCACCATGTTCAACCAAAGAGGTTGAGTGCACGTTCTCAGCATTATATTCAGAGGTTGTCTTTGGGAAATAGACATATGAGTGCTGCCAGCATTGCTGCAGAGGTTGAAGGGGTGGGGGTCAGTTTGTCAGTGCTCAGACCATAGGCTTCACACTACCTCAAATTGGTCCGCATGGCTATCATCCCAGAAGGAAGCCTCTTCTAAACATGATGTACAAGAAAGCCTGCAGAAGACAAGCAGACTAAGGACATGGATTACTGGAACCATGTCCTGTGGTCTGATGAGACCAAAATAAACTTATTTGGTTCAGATGGTGTCAAGTGTGTGTGGCGGCAACCAGGTGAGGAGTACAAAGACAAGTGTGTCTTGCCTACAGTCAAGCATAGTGGTGGGATTGTCATGATCTGGGGCTGCATGAGTGCTGCCGGAACTGGAGAGCTACAGTTCATTGAGGGAACCATGAATGGCAACATGTACTGTGACATACTGAAGCAGAGCATGATCCCCTCCCTTCAGAGACTAGGCCGCAGGGCAGTATTCCAACATAATAATGATCCCAAACACACCTACAAGACGGCCACTGCCTTCCTGAAGAAGCTGAGGATAAAGGTGATGGACTGGCCAAGCATGTCTCCAGACCTAAACCCTATTGAGCATCTGTGGGGCATCCTCAAATGGAAGGTGGAGGAGCGCAAGGTCTCTAACATCCACCAGCTCCATGATGTCGTCATGGAGGAGTGGAAGAGGACTCCAGTGGCAAACTGTGAAGCTTTAGTGAACTCCATGCCCAAGAGAGTTAAGGCAGTGCTGGAAAATAATGGTGGCCACACAAAAAAATTACACTTTGGGCCCAATTTGGACATTTTCACTTAGGGGTGTACTCACTTTTGTTGCCAGCGGTTTAGACATTAATGGTTGTGTGTTGATTTATTGTGAGGTGACAACAAATTTACACTGTTATACAAGCTGTACACTTATTACTATACATTGTAGCCAATTTCTTCAGTGTTGTCACATGAAAAGATATAATAAAATATTTACAAAAATGTGAGGGGTGTACTCACTTTTGTGAGATACTGTATATATATATATATATATATATATATATATATTATACACACCAATCAGCCATAACATTATGACCACTGACAGTTAAAGTGAGTAACATTGATCATCTCCTTACATGCTGTCCATGATTTGTTAAAAGCAGAAAGAGAGGGCATCACAGTTTGCTGTGCAATCCCTGTCCCGGGGTGACAATACTAACTCATTGCACTGTATCTAAGAGCATAATACCGTCTCCTCCCCTCATTTCCATAACATGGAAGGGGGTAATTCTGTAGTGCATACTGTAGAGGTGAAGAGAGCAAAACTGATCATATTTCTTTAGATTTCACTATGGCACAACCATATTTCAAAGGAAATTAAAGTTCACTGGATTTCTAGCAGGATTATTTGGTTTTTTTTGGGCACTTATCAACCCGATATATAAAAAGGCTTTCTAATGTATAGTCAAACAACTAGAAAATAAGTTATTTTTATTTTATTATAAAGTGTTTTTAAACACTTTAAATTAATTCTGTGGAATTCTATAAAGTATTTACACCACATTTCTGGTGGTAAAACTACCTGCACCTAAATCAAGGAAGAATTTGCTTGATTTAAGCACATGATTTGGTAACAGCACAGGCTACAAATTCAGGTAAGTGCTACACTGTAAAAAATATTGTGCTTGGTCTACTCAAAAAAATTGAGGCAACTATTTGCATTAAGTACTGTCAACTAAACTTTTTTTTGTCTGATTCATTAGATGTTTCATATTTTCAACTTTGTTGTTTTAAGTAAAGCCAACTCAATTTTTTTCAGTTTATAAACCATAGTGTTTTAAGTTAGGAAAACATACCTTAAGTTGTCTAGAACTATAGTTTTAAGTAAAGCCACCTCAATTTTTCCAGTTTATAGACCATAGGTTTAAGTAAAGCCAACTCAAAGTTTCAGTTAGGAACACATACATTAAATTATTTATTTCAAGGACTTATATAGCACTGTCAATTTACAGAGTGCTTTACATATATATTGTACATTCACACCAGTCCCTGCCCTCAAAGAACTTTCAATCTATGATCCCTAACTCACGTTCATACTAGGGCCAATTTACACATGAGCCAATTACCCTACCAGCATGTCTTTGTAGTGTGGGAGGAAACCTATGCAGATACAGGGTAGAACATGCAAACTACAGGCAGGCAGTGTCGTGGTTCGAACCAGCGACCCTTTTGCTGTTAGGTGAAAGTGCTAACCACTAGACCACTGTGCTGCCCTATTACATAGTTACTTAGTTACTTAGTTTTAAGTGATATTAACTTTTTGAAAAAAAACTAATTTTTTTACTTCTGCTATAATACATATCCCAAAAAATATTTAAAAAAATGTATTCATCAGTTTAGGCCAATATGTATTTATTTTAAAAAAATGTATTGCGTCTACAAACTATGGGATAGATTTAGGGACTTTTATATATTTTTTATTGTTTTTACTGGTAATGGCGGTGAGCTGCGATTTTTAGCGGGACAGCTACATTGTGGCGGACAAATCTGACCCCAAGTTACACTTTTTGGGGACCAGTGACATTGTTACATTGATCAGTGCTATAAAAATGCACTGATCATTGTATAAATGACACTGGCAGGGCAGGGGTTAAAGGGGTTGTAAAGGTTTGTGTTTTTCACCTTAATGCATCCTATGCATTAAGGTGAAAAAACACCTGTCAGTGATCGGCCCCCAGCCCCTCCGTTACTTACCTGAACCCTGGAACTTGTCCCACGGGGATGCGCCTTCTCTCTGCTAGGGGGTCGGGAGTGCACCCGCAAGGTAACCCCCCCAGGAGAGCGCTTCTCCCAGGGGGTTATCTGATGCAGGGAGGAGCCAAGGGAGCCACCGAGGGACCCCAGAAGACCAGGATCGGGGTCACTCTGTGCAAAACGAGCTGCACAGTGGAGGAAAGCATGACATGTTTGTTATTTAAAAAAAAAAAAAAATCACCTTTAGTGTCACTTTAACACTAGGGGGAGATCAAGGGGTTAAGTGTGTTCCCTGGGTGTGTTCTAACTGTAGGGGGGATGAGCTACCAGGGACATGACAGAGATCACTGTTCCCAATCACTGGGAACAGAAAATCTCTGACATGTCATCTGGCAGAACGGGGAATTACCTTGTTTACATAGATCCCTTTTCTGCCTCTGTACACCTCGATCACAAAGACCTATGTGCACCTACGCCACAGTATAACCATGGTGGCTGATCAGCAAGCGGTTAAAGTGTGAACTTTTGAAGATAGATTCCCCACATCTAGCTCTAAAAAGATCTTCTGAAAAACTGGTATATTTTGGGTTTTCAGGGTAGCTCAGGGTAAAAGCATAAATGAGTCCCATAATCCTTCTTTCTGATACAAAATGAGAGTGCTACAGTATAAGAAAAAAATACACTATACCAATATGCTTGTTTTTCCTGCCAATGCAACATAAATATGGTATATTTGTTTTTGAAATGTAAGTGGACGGGGCTTTAGGTTACATAATCTAACATTTAATGTCCAATATCTCAAAAACCAAACAAACAGAAAGTTTGTTTTTGTGGCACAAATTAGCTCAAACGCAGTACAAATTGTATAATTGTTTTTAAAATGCGATAACATGTGATGCAAAGTGGAAGAGGCTTCATCAACTATAATGTGCAATATCTCTGAAACCAAACCAGCACATACGTTCATTTTTGCAGCACAAATCGGCACAGATGCAGTGGGTGCAAAGTGGGAGGGGCTTGATGTTACATAATCTGAATTTGAATTTCAATATCTCAAAAACTGAACCGGCTGAAACATTCATTTTTGTGGCACAAAATTGTTTTTAAGCCTAACAGCTGGTGGTCCCTCACCCTGCATCTTGGTTTCATTTTGCCGCATGCAGTAAGCGCAAACTTTGCGTGCACACACATGAGTTGTCTCAATAGGTGTATAAAACGGATGTATGTCCATTTATTATGAATACATTAATCTGCAAATAAAATAAACATTTTGGATGGTATGCTAAGCAACATTTAAACCATGTGAACGATAATTTGTTCAATGTTCACTCTTAACTTTCAATGGCATTGCATGTTTTTGTAGTGACTTGGAAAAATTAATGTCACTGGTGGTGCTCTAATGGGATACTGGTGATGTCATTATCTAAATACAGCAATGTCCATATTTGGGAAAAGACTACAACAGATTTGTATGATTTTCCCTGGTTTGTGTAGTGTTTTAATGATTTTTTAAAATACTCACACATAAGAAATACATTTGGAGTAAATTATCAATATTTTAAAAATGCTGATTGTAGGCAGTTTGTAGCTACATATGTAAATAGAGAAAGCAGTATTTGCCAATTACACAATGAGGTTCTGCTTGGTTGTTCTTTAGTATTCTATGGGGTCTACTAAAGGAGTAGGGAATGTTAACCAAGCTTAGTAAAAATGCATAACCCTGCTTGCTTCAGCCATGTGAAACAAAAACACATTCACCTCATTCATTAAGCAAAGATAAATGAACATTTACTTTACAAAGTGAACATGCTCCGCTTTTTAGAAAATCAGCCCCAATCAGCTGACTTGTTGAAAACAGTTCAGTTCACCCCCCCCGAGGCCGATCTCTCATCTCAACAGCTGTTGAGTGGTTAGAGAAAATGTTTGTAGTAACTAATCAGTGGCTAATCTGCAAATCTCTTCATTGAATATAGTAACGCATCTATGGAAGAGCTAGCATGCGAAAAATGTAAAAGTCATATTAAATATTACTTTGTGTTAAACACTGTAATAATTACTCTAAATTTGTACTCACTAAAATATGTTATAATTCCCTTTAGGTTTAGCCTAGGTTCACACATATGCGATCTCAGACATCCCAAGTGATTCGCACCCGCACCACAGGTGCAGATCCCATGCGATGTCTGTGCAATGTGAGTTCAGCCATAGTTGTATGGCTGAATTCACATTAGATTTTCAGAAAAAAAAGTGCAGGGACTTTTTCCCCCGCACTGAAATCGGATCACATGGGTGTTCTCACCTATGCGATCCGATTCCTGTGCGAGTTGACAGTTCATACTGCGATCTGTGAACCAATCTGGGGGTGTCCTTAACATTGTATTGACACCCACAGCTGTTCGCAGAGGGCAATGGGAACAGCCTGTGGGAGAGATGCGATGCAGGAACCGGCGATGTAATTGCGCTGGTTCCCGCATCGCACAAGTGTGAAACTAGGCTTGAAGTTTTATAAAATTAAATTATATTCTAGCACATAAAGAAACATAGGTAAATACACTTGAGTCATGACAAAATGATGAAATTACCTCTTGTATTTCCTAAGCACAGTTTTAGTTCCCCTGTTAGACTGAAAACTGCTTATTTCTTTCAGGGGGGCTGGTCCGACAGACCCCAGCCCATACAACCTATGCAGATACTCTTGAAATGCCTACGTGGAGTTAAAGATAAGATACCCAAGGGTCATTATGTTGTGAAAACATCTCTTCTGAGTCGACCTGGAGGACATGCTCTTCAGTGGTCCAAAGTTAAGGATCATCTATGGGCTGAAACAACTTTGCCAGTTTACCACAATGGTCAATTCCATGATGTGGAGATCACTGTACACCATGCTGTACATACAGTAAGTTTTTACTTTCATTTCTATTTTTTTAAATCAATAAAAATTTGATTTTAATGTCCATTATAACATCATCCCTAGTACTGAAAAAAAAATACTGATTGCATTTTGTATTTGTACTGCATGAGTTTAAAGCTTCTCATACATATTTCATCATTTATGAAGTGATGCCCATTATTGTAACACCAGAATATATTTTTATCACTTCTTTGCACTACAGTAATTTGTGATTATTTATTAAATCTGCCTATTGACTTGCAGAGGATTTTTCAAGGGGGCACAATCAGACTATTCCCAAAACCTCATGAGTTCATGTTAGAAAATGATTCAAGGGTGAGAATCAGAAAACAAAACAATGGTGTTGCATGTTGAGGCATGAATACAATTACAATCAAGAAAAAAATTCTAATTTGTCAATCAATCATCCCTTATGCTCCGTTTACAGGACACAGCATATTTAAGTTCCTCCCCTATTCTGTCTAAGAAAATTCCAAAAGCCATCATTCATAAGAGACTCAGTGTGATCAGACCATTCTATAGTTTTCCTCCTTTTACAAAGACCCCAAGGCCCTAGAGGAAACAGTCACTGGAGTCTTAATTAATCAATCCTTAGTGACCCGGTGAGAACTACTGAAGTTGAGGGAGCCATCAATGACTATTTCCTTCTAAATGACATGGAAGGTGTAGCCCCAGAAACATTATGCCCATAAAGCCACCATTAAAGGGAAATTTATTTAGATCTCTTCTCAAATCTGCAGAGCACACAGACTGGACATAGATAAACTAGAAAAGGAATTCCTTAATAGAAAAGGAATTCCTTAATATTTGCAAGCAACATAAAAGGGACCCTAAATCCATACCTGCAGCTAAACTAGACGAAGCCAGATTAGCGTTAAATTTAGCTCTTACCTCCAAGGCGGAAAAGAGTCTACGATGGAGTGGAGGCCGATTCTATCACATGAGGGATAGAATGGACTTGATGCTAGCTGCTGGTCTAACTCCCAAACCTCGCTCTCACACCCTCCCAAAAAATTTGCCTCCCTAATGGCTCCGAGACGCATAACCCACAAAGAATTATGGGCGCCTTCCATGACTTATAAAAATCTTTATAGCGGAGGGACACAGGAAGACCGCACTAGCATGGAGTCCTTTTTAGATTCTCTACCTATCCCCAAACTAGAAGACTGCCATATAATGGAATTAGAAACTCCAATAATGGCTGAAGTGGTAGCCCTGGTTTTCAAAAGCTTGAAACGGGGATCTGCCCCTGGACCTGATGGCTTGTCAAATCCCTAGAATAAAACATTTGCACCCATCCTTTCCCTATACTTAGCATGCTTCTTTAACGCTTTAAGAAGGGGGGCTACCCTGGAACGCTCACTTAATTCAGCCTTTATCACTGTAATCCCAAAACCAGGGAAAAACCCAGGGGCAGTTAACAACTACAGACCCATATCGCTGATAAATAATGACCTGAATATATTAACCAAGATTTTAGCAGACAGAGTTTCTTCCTTCATAAGCTTATACATTCACAAAGACCAGGTTGGGTTCATCCCGGGCAGACAAGGTCCAGATCAGATTAGACGGGCAATAGAGGTTATTTCGCTGTTGCGCTCGGGATGGGATGGGGGGCAACCACAAGAAGGACTTCTTTTATCTATAGACTTTCAAAAGGCCTTTGACTCTGTCTCCTGGCCTTATCTATTTAATATCTTACAACGCTGGGGGTTCAGCCAGAACTTCCCTAACATTCTAAGAGAATTGTACTCGTTTCCCAAAGCCCGTGTAAGGCTTCAGGGATACTATTCAGAGCGTTTTCTGATTTCCAAAGGGACAAGGCAGGGTTGCCCCCTATCCCCCCTGATCTTCGCAATAGCGATCGAAATTTTAGCAATTGCAATAAGGAGCCACCCGGATATCCATGGTGTACGTTATAGCCAAAACGCACACAAATGTGCACTCTTTGCAGATAACCTACTCCTCTTCATCACATCACCACTTAGCTCACTACCAAATGTCTGCTGTCTATTGGACGACTTTGGAAAAATCTCGGGACTCATGGTCAACATGTCAAAATCACAGGCGCTTAACATAAATCTTCCAAACTCATTAGTCTCCCAGTTGAAAAGCTACTTTCTCTTTTCATGGAATGAGAATAACATTCCTTATTTAGGGGTGCACCTACCACATAGAATAGATCAAATATATGCAACCAACTGCCCGCCACTATTTAAAAAATTGGAATCGGATTTGTGTGACTGGTCTCAACTCAACCTATCTTGGCTAGGGAGGGTACATTTCATAAAGATGACATTGCTCCCATGAATCCTATACCTTTACGTTTTAATCCCTACCCAGAGAAGCAGTACCACAATTCATGCTAGACTTCTTGATGTGGAGTCACTCAAGCAAACGACCTGCGATTCTCGCTCCAACGCTTTCTCACTCCATGACATTATGGGATAAACTCAAAATTCCCCCAGGGCTGGTTTCTCCGATTCGTCCGCTAGCTCATCTCTTCCATAATCCCCAATTCCCACCGGGCATGAACATTGGAGACTTTCAGTGGTGGCTAAACAAAGGGTTGTACAGAAACGGACATTTTTTTAATTCAACGGGTCCACTTACCCTAAATCACTGCATCAATAAACTTGAAATGCCTTTGCGTGAAACATTCAGACACCGACAAATCTCACATTTCCTACACTCCATTTGGGGAACCAAACCCTTATCACCCAGGAACACACCATATGAACGCGATTAGGGAGCAGAGGGGAGGGATTTCAACGATATATGAGTCACTTTCAGCAGTACACTAAAACAAGCTATATGTTGGCCTGGTAGCAAGATCTCCAACAAGAATGGGAGTTGGATGAGTGGCACAGAGCAATAACATGGTAAAACCGAGGTATACTTAACACGTCCCTGATGGAGGCAGACTTAAAAGTTCTAACAAAATGGTACCTAGTCCCCACCAGACTAGCAAAATTGTATCCATCAACCTCCCCCCTATGTTTCAGAGGGTGCGCACATATAGGATCCATGGTCCACATATGGTGGGAATGTTCAAAGCTAAGAGGATTCTGGGATAAAATCTTTACTATAATCAGAAAGACCACTGATCTATCCATTCCTAAGTCCCCTCACATGGCATTGCTGAACTTTCCAATCGAAAGGACCATGAAAAGTAAGAGGAGCCTCATTCACTTCATCCTCCTGGGAGCCAAACTGACGATAGTGAAAGCATGGAAAAAGCCCACTGTTTCAAGTACCCAGGCCAAACAAAAAATATCATGGATCATAGCCCAGGATAAGATGGTCAGTATCCTCCAAGACACAGTTGAAAAATTTTAGGCCACCTGGGAACCATGGGCTGACTACATGCACGTATCCCTAACACCATCGTAGGACCTGATCAAAGTTTGTTAAGAGTAGCATTCCGGTAGGACATCTTATTCTTCTCTTTCTTCATCATCCTCTCCAAATGTTTTTTTTCTACCCTTTCCCTTTTCCACCCTTCTTTTATCCTCTTTCAATCCTCTCTTCTTACTTTCACCACATATATACATACAGTTCTAGTTGAAAAACACATAACAGAGCCCACCTTGGTGGGGAACAAGACAGTCATCTGATGTACAAGGGGCGAGAGTGTAATGAACGGAACACTGTTCCATAAGGTATGTCTAGACTTAACACCCCAGCTGGAAGGTCTACGGGACACATACTTCGAATGCATATGCATTCCCTTATAAGGATAAAGATGATGTATCGTTAAGTGATTGAAATATCCTAACTAGTAACATGCTTCCCGATGTACGAATGTTCCTAACCCACAGTAATCTGTATGCCCTGTAATCACACTGTGGTAACCTTCACATTATTCTGTCTTCATTATCTTTTTTTTTTTTTTAAATCTCAATAAAAAATGATTGGAAGAGGAAAATTCCAGATGGCTGTCATCTCATGTCTATGGATACCTTACCTCCGACAAAGCATGATTATTGAAATCACAATTTTATCATATATTTTAAAATTTTCAGTAGGTATAAGCTTAAGGTTTGGGCTGAACATAAGTTCAGACTGAACATTGGCTGTTCAGGTGTTTAGACTAACGTCAAAACATTTACCCACCGAAATTATTACTACAGCTATTATACAAGACATCTTCCCGCTGTCCATGGTTAAGGATGCCGGTGGTTGTAGGCACAGAGGCAGTGATGTCACCTGGCCTCATCCACATTCATTGCCAGGAATGGCATGTCAAGCTCATGCTACAGACCCCACAAAAAAAAGAGAAATAAATCTTGCAAAATTCTTGCAGTTCATTGATGGAAACAGGATTCAAGGTCAATTATAGTTAAATGTAAAGATAGAAAGTGCAGTGCTGGACTTATGACAAAAACATATGTGAATGATAATAGATCAATTATTCAATCAATTAATTAAATTAATAAACCACAGTAAATGATTTCCAATAAATGATAAGAAATTAACAGTAATTAAGTGCTCAAAAAATATTAAGTGTTAAGAAAAGCAATAAATCAAAAAAGTCCAAAAATGCGATGTGTAAAAATTCAATACAGGATCCGGGATCAGTTTTCCACCGTACAGTGCTGCCCACCTAATGGTAAAAATGGAGGCTTACCAAAAAGCCTGTGACCGCCCTTACTCAGGGGGGTCAAAGCAGGCTTAGTAGAAGTCGATCATCATGGGAATACTCCAGGACACACTGCTGGGAAAAGACATCAGCCTCCTGCTTGGATGACCAGCTGGCGAAGTGTTTCACAAGGTGGTGTAGTTTTTCAATGAAGGTAGTTTTCTGTTTTCATTATTAGTGTGTAGCACAAGAGCCGCTAAATTCTTTGATGGCGATAAAATAGGGAGCATTAACCTAATGCAGAATCAGTGGGAGCCCTGAGTTTGTCACTTGCCACGTCGCCTGCCACCAGATGCAGATTGTCACTTGCTACGTCACCTACCACCAGATGCAGATTGTCACTTGCTACATCACATAAAAGTATCTTGCAAGCTGCACACAGGGTGGATGTGGATCACCAATCAAGCAGTCAGCCATCACAAGGGATGAGAAGACCACTGTGGGGATCTATTATAGTTAAAGTGAGCCACTGCCCCCATGGAGGGCAACAAAATGACAAAAAACAACCAAGGAAAAATCCAAGGAAAATTCCATGCTCTACTTACTGACCAGCTGCGACGAACCAGATAAACCAAATTTTTCCTTGGCAGTTTTTTTGTCATTTGTTGTTCTCCAATACTCCAGTTATAGATGGGGGCACTTTTTGTATGCTTGATATATAGATCAGGTAACACACTGACACCTTTGCAGCCATGGTGCAATGTGCTAGCTGTTCAGTGTGTCCCTGTACCTTTAAGGAGGGATGGGCTTCCTCCAGCCCATCTGCCCTTCATCTAACCAGTCAGAATGCATGTGCTTCCACTGTGGAACCTCTTATAAGTTAGAGGTAAGAACTACAGATAACAGGGTGCCTTGCAGGGGCCTGTAGTTTACCCATGTATTTGCAAATGTGTGCAGACTAAATCCCTGTTTTTAACGCATACTTTTAGACAGGTTCATTTGGTTGGTCGCAGCTGGTCAGTAAGTAGAGCTTGAAATTTTCCTTGGATTTTTCCTTGGTTGTTTTTTTTCAATTAGAGTTATACTGCCACCTACTAGCAAACAAATAAGTGACCAGCCTGGCATAACTCTTCCAACTCCCAGCATGCCTAAGTTTTATAGAAAAGCAATACTAGAAGCAAGATACTAGACACACAGGGTATGATACCTGTGTCCCTAATGAACTCCAAGAAACTAATTTCATAGTAATAAAAAAAATGTCCTTCTCGTCCAATGAGGAACATGGGATTCAGAAAAATTTGCTTGTCCAAAAGCAGTAAGAAAACACTAACCTGCCAAACAACAACAGAACTGGGGGCTGCCTAAAGCTAAAAGAACCACCTGAAGGATCTTAAACCCAGCACTGGCATCAGATGAGGTCTAAACATTTTCCTAGTAGAACTTAGAGAACAGACAACCAGGTATCAGCCTTGCAAATCTGCGAAAAAGTTGCCTGGTGCTGAAAGGCCCCTTTCACACTGGGGCAGTTTGCAGGCGTTATTGCACTAAAAATACCGCCTGCAAACCGCCCCTAAACAGCCTCCACTGTTTGTTCAGTGTGAAAGCCCGAGGGCTTTCACACTGAAGCGGTGAAAAAATCTCCTGCGAGCCGCATCTTTGGAGCGGTGAAGGAGCGGTGTATTCACCGCTCCTAAACCGCTCCTGCCCATTGAAATCAATCAATGTACGAGTGGTTTTAACCCTTTTTCGGCCGCCACCGCTAGCCGGAGAAAAAAATGAAGAAGAGAAGAAGAGAAGAAGAGAAGAGGAGAAGAAGAGAAGAAGATGAAGAAGATGAAGAGAAGAGCAGGAGCCTCCCCCCATGCCATGGGTGCGGAGCGGCCCGAGGAGAAGAAGATAGAAGACGCCGCGGAGGAGATGCTGGACGAGAACGCCAGAGGAAGAACCAGAAGAGCCAGAAGAACCAGAAGAAGAAGAAGATGACGTAAGATAGAAGAAAGAAGAAGCATTTAAATAAAGGAATTGTCAAAAACTGTCTCTTGTCATTTTTAACGTTTTTGACAGTTTTTTAGTGAAATGGTAGGGGTAAGTACCCTCTTACCATTTCACATGGGGGGAGCGGGATCTGGGGGTCCCCTTGTTAAAGGGGGCTTCCAGATTCCGATAAGCCCGCCGCCCGCAGACCCCCACAACCACCGGCCAGGGTTGTGGGGATGAGGCCCTTGTCCTCATCAACATGGGGACAAGGTGTTTTGGGGGGCTACCCCAAAGCACCCTCCCAATGTTGAGGGCATGTGGCCTGGCACGGTTCAGGAGGGGGGGCGCACTCTTGTCCCCCCCTCTTTTCCTGCGGCCTGCCAGTTTGCGTGCTCGGATAAGGGTCTGGTATGGATATTTGGGGGGACCCCACGCCGTTTTTTTTCTTTTTTTGGCGCGGGGTTCCCCTTAAAATCCATACCAGACCTGAAGGGTCTGGTATAGAATTTAGGGGGAACCCCACGTCATTTTTTTTTTTAAATTTTGGCCGGGGTTCCCCTTAATATCCATACCAGACCTAAGGGGCCTGGTATGGAATTTAGGGGGACTCCCACGTCATTTTTTTTTTTGGTTCGGGGTTCCCCTGTGGGGAATTCCCATGCCGTTTTTATCAATGAACTTCTATGTGTATTGTCGGCAATGCAATAGCCGCGGGTAGTTTTACATGGGTTTTATCCTTCGAAATGTCATTTTGCTGTCAGACTGTTCTAAACACGGGAAACATGCGCCCCTTTACAGGCATACTATAGACACCCCCCAGCTACGAAATTTTAAGGGATATTACACTTTTATTGTTTGACTTTAAGCATTATTAAAATCACTGCTCCTGAAAAAACGGCCGTTTTTAAAACTTTTTTTTGCATTGATCCATGTCCCCTGGGGCAGGACCCGGGTCCCCAAACACTTTTTATGACAATAACTTGCATATAAGCCTTTAAAATTTGCACTTTTTATTTCTCCCATAGACTTTTAAAGGGTGTTCTGCGGCATTCGAATTTGCTGGGAACACCCCAAATTGTTCGCTGTTCGGCGAACTTGCGAACAGCCAATGTTCGAGTCGAACATGAGTTCGACTCGAACTCGAAGCTCATCCCTAATCCTGGGGAGACTATGGACACTCGGATGGGAAGGCAGCCACAAATACCAAAGCACACAAATCTTCAAGGGAAAAAGATGGGTACTCTTTTCAATCTTAGTTTATTTTAAAAGCAAGGAAATAAAGAATATAACAAAGAAATAACGTTCTTTACAGTATAATATCACATATTATACATAGAATAGTGAGGTGTACCTTAACCATGCGTATACAGGAGTAATCATTCTGACATGTATCTTTCGGTGAATTACTGGTATATCACATTGTACATAGAAATCTTTGATATAAGAGAAGAATAACATGCGAGTGGGAACCAAAATATATTAAACCTTTTGGTTTCGCGTGTTAGTGTTATCTGAGGGCTCCTTCTCATCAAATTAGAATGCTGTAGGGATCATGTATTCACCTATTATATATATTCAAATCATTTAACTATTCTGGGTATATGATCTTTAATTATATGTATGAGTGATTGGTTCAGTACTTAATGAAGGGGAAACAGAGAGAAAGTTGAAAATAAGATCGTGTGTAGAAGTAAGGGATGGTACCAGAGGTGTTAGGAACCCCAGCATGGCTAATCGGCGGGTAAGGGTGGGATATCTCTGACCCAAAAGGAGAAGTCATCAGAGTAGCGAAACATTGACCACGAGGCCCAGGTGGTGGAAAACTGTTCCTCCTTCCCCGCTTCCTGTGCCAACAGATGCTCCAGATCTCTTATCTGATCCACTTCGACAGCCCAGTCTGCCAAGGAAGGCACATCTGCCGTTTTCCAATGTCGGGGGATCACTGTCCTAACTGCTGCCAGAAAGTGGCGCAGTACATCTTTTTTAATCGACTTGAGGGGGCCCGGGAGCATAGATAGTAGGGCTATCTCTGGTGTGGGCTTAATTGATGTCGCCATCAGCCTGCTGTATAGATCAAAGACCTTTTGCCATAGTTTCCAGATTGGAGGGCAAGCCCACCAGATGTGAAGCATTGTCCCTCTAGAGGACAAGCATCTCCAACAAATGTCTGTCAAAGAGGGGTTAAACCATTTGATAGTCACTGGGCATCTGTACCACCTCGTTAATAACTTAAACCCTTTTTCTTGGGTCTTAGTTGCCAGGGAAATCCTATGCGTTAGGATAAAGCTTTTTTGCCAATCAGTGGGGGAGATGGAGTGTTGCAGCTCTGTTTCCCATTTCTGTGTATATGTTGGAAGGTCAGGGGCAGATACGTTCAGTAGTAGGGAATATAACAGTGATACTACATGTGTTGGCGGGTCTGGTTGTAAGAGCAGCTCGTCAAAGTCTAATGGGTCATCTAGGATCTCTGAGATGGAGGAGAAAGTGCGTATGTATGACATTATTTGACCCCTTTGTAGCCACATTGTTGAGGGCCCTAAGTCCGTCCGAGAGGGTATGTCCATTCTCAAAGATGGGTCAGCGCGTAAAACCTGTGCTAAACGTCTATGGCTATCCCTACTCCAGGGTCCAAATTTCAACTTATTTTCTGCTGGGTTGAAGGCCGGCGTCCCAAAGCGAGGGGTCATTGAGCCCTGGAGTTTTGACAGTTTACTCGCCGAGATCAGGCGGTCCCAAATCTTGAGAGTTTGATGAGTAAGAGCAGTAGAAAGTATGCCGTCCCCACGCCGAGCCGTAGGGGTCCACGGCAGGGCACAAAGATCAACCTCATTAAGATATTTCTCTAATTAAACCCAAAGTTTGGAGTAAGAGTGGTGGAACCAATCCACTATACGCACGAGTACCGCTGCCTTATGGTATGTAGCGGCATCTGGGACCCCCGCACCCCCCCTGACCTTTGGGAGAATCATTGTATCATATTTTATCCTGGGGCGATGACCCTGCCATATGAATTTAGAGAAGATCTGGCAAAGCCTTTTAAAGAACGAGGTGGGGATATAGATAGGAATGGTCTGAAAAAGGTATAGGAATCGAGGGAGAACATCCATCTTCAAGACATTCACCCTACGTAACCAGGAGAGCTGTTTAGAGGCATATGTGGCCAGATCCGCTTGAGTTCTAAGAAGTAAAGGGGTGAGCTGTTGGAGAGCCGCTGCTGGGAGTGAAATGTTGAGGATTTCCGACTTATTAAGATTAACTTTAAAGTTACTAACCTCTCCATACCTCTGAAACTCCTGCATAATGGAGGGTAGGGTTACAAATATGAGTAGGTCATCAGCAAATAGGGCAATTTTAGTGTGTAGAGGGCCTATACTAATACCATGAATAGCCGGATTGTTTCTAAGGGCAATGGCTAGATGTTCCATAACAATCACATAAAGAATGGGGGACAAGGGGCACCTCTGCCGCGTTCCATTGTGGATAGTAAACTTTGGAGATGTGTAGAGGGACATTATTCTGGAAATCATGTTTTGGCCTAGACCTAGTTGTTGCAATGATAGGCGGAGAAATTGCCAGTCGACACGGTCGAAGGCCTTTTCCGCATCGACTGTGAGAAGGCACAATGGGATATTGTGGGCCCGAGCATAATCCGCAATGAGAAGTGTTTTCAGGGTGTTATCTTGCACCTCTCTTCCACTCACAAAGCCAACCTGATCTAGGTGTATTAAGTGGGGTAACAATGGTTGCAACCTATTAGCTAGCACTTTCGCAT
Source organism: Lithobates clamitans (assembly GCA_037952925.1). Classification (NCBI taxonomy): domain Eukaryota; kingdom Metazoa; phylum Chordata; class Amphibia; order Anura; family Ranidae; genus Lithobates; species Lithobates clamitans. Next base: position 3,014,936 of record JBBGZY010000135.1, read on the forward strand.
ATACCTTTAGATCTACTCCTATTAGTGAAATGGGTCGGTAATTAGCACAAACAGTCAGGTCTTTGTCTGGTTTAGGGATGAGGGTGATATGTGCCTCTAGGGTTTGTGGCGGGAACACTGATCACTCAGAGATGGAGTTAAATACTTTTGTTAAAAAAGGAGTAAGGAGGGGAGCAAATTGTTTGTAAAATTTTGGAGTAAAGCCATCAGGACCCGGCTTTTACCAGATGGGGTAGAAGCAATGGCGCGGGCAACCTCATCTTCCAAAATCGGGGCCTCAAGGTCCTCTATCATTTCACTATCTAGAGTGGGTAGTGCAGTTTGCGCGATGTAGGAGGCTTGTGTTTCCGCTAAAGGGAGGTTCAATGGGGTTTGCTGTAGGTATATTATACAGGGATTGATAGAAGTCCCGGAACACCCGTCCCATCTCAGAAGGTGATGAGACAGTTTTCCCAGAACTGTCGCATATGTGGGGTATAAAGGTGTTAGGTTGTTTGGTATGTAGGGTGCGAGCCAGGGATCTACCACATTTATCCCGAAATTTGTATTGATGAAAGGCTAGTTTGTTCGCAAACGTGCGGGCTGATGCCTCATATAACTCTCTAAGCTGAGTGCGAGCAGAAGAAACCTCCGCAAGCACTTCCACCATCGGGGAGCGTTTATGAGTAGTTTCTAGTGTCCTAAGCTTGTGTACTGAAAGCAAAAATAAAATTTAAGTACAGCGCTACGTTTAGAAAGAAAGTGAAAAGCAGCCAACACACCTATAGACTCAAGGCAGAAAAAAAAATTAAAGAAACAAAAGTGTGGCGCTATATATCACATCCACAGCCGTGTGTATTACAATAAAGACATATAAAAATAGTGAATACTACCAAAAAATGTATAATCATAAAATGGATAGTGTCAAATAATTAATCAGTGTTGATCACATATAAAGTAAATACACAATAATGCTTAATCATCAGATGTGCCAGTGATTAGTAGAAACCCATACTGGTTCCATGAGCCAGACACCAAACATAAAAAACATAAAACTTTAAAAGTCCATAAAAAATGTGTAGAAAAATAGTGAAGAAAACATCAACAGAGTTCAAAAGGGGTGATGCATGGCCAGATGGTATTCACAGAATTTTAGTTGCACCAAATCTGGCGAGTGGGCAGAAGTCGCACTAAAGTCTCACCAAAACTGGTGAGTGGGCAGAAGGGAAACCACAAGTGTGCATAGATTGTACATCAGTGCCAGGGCCAACACCAACAGTAGAGGAGGCTTACCGGAGAAAATTGACCTGAAATGGCGTACGCCAGACAAGTCAAAAAAGCATAATAACCACTGGTTCTGGGAAATGCGTCTTGTCAGATGTCATCAACAGATGGTGGAAAGAAAAAAGGGGGGTCCGCACGGCTTCCTCTCCCATAGGTAATCCAGCATAAGCCAAACGTGTAATTTCATATGCCATGCAAGGAGCAAACAAAACTCACATAGCGTAATAACATTTTAAAACACTAGTTTATTAAAATAATAAAAAACAAACTCACATTTGGAAGAACGGAACAGAGCTCAAATATCAAATAGCGGCGATTGTGAGGGGTCCACCCAAGGGCACCCATTTGAATAAACCTACCCCGTAATACCGCCTTCAGTGCCTCCCATTTAATGGGTGGTGAGGTGTCATCAGAGGTGTGGTCTGTGAAAAAGTTTGATATTGTCTCCGCTATCTGCATATCAAACCCTGGTTCAGTCAAGAGAGAGTCATTTAACCTCCATGTCCATTCTTTTATTGGAGTAGAGGGGATTGCAAGTGTCAGGAATATAGGTGAGTGGTCGGACCAAACCATAGGGTCTATTTCACAATTGGGGGACCAATCTAAGCAGCCGTGATCGATTAAAAAATAATCCAAATGACTGTATGATTGGTGAACGTTGGAGAAGTGTGTGTAGTTCCGTGAGTCCGGATACAGTATCCGCCATACGTCAATGAGATGCATATTGTAGATGGCACGTTTTAGGGCCCGTATTTTCGGAAAGGATATAGAGGAACGGGATGTCGATGAATCCAAAAGTGGATCCAGGGGAATATTAAAGTCCCCTCCGAGTATGAGCTTGCCCTCCGCGAAACCCGCCAAAATCTTTAGGTACTGCAAGACTGATGGGACTTGGTGTGTGTTAGGCAAATATACGTTAGCTATTGTAAATTTAGTCCCCCATAAGGAGATTTTCACAAAAACATACCTGCCCTGGGGATCTGCCACATGGTCGAGCAGCTCAATAGGAAGCGTTTTATGAAACGCAATAGATACTCCCTTCGATTTTTGTGTCGGTTTGGTACTGTGAATCCATCTATTAAAATATCTATTGGAGCAGGAAGGGGTGTAGTCAGAATGGAAGTGGGTGTCCTGCAGCAAAAGTATGCTGACCTATCTTTTTTCTGATATAGAATTTGCCCACGTTTCAACGCAACGTTTAGTCCGTTTACATTATATGAACAAAATTTCGGATGGGGGCGTAAAGTCACCGTATGAGCCATGCTGGAGTTCCAAAGGCTGTAAAGGGGAGAAAGTAATAGGATATGGAGGAAAGGTATAGGGAGCAGAAAAGGAAAGAAAAAAAAGGGAAGAAAAAAGGGGGGGGAAGAAAAAAAAAGGGGGGGAGGGGGGAGAGGAAGGAGAGGAGGAAGAAATAAAGAAATAAGAAAGGAGCGTGTGGTTAATGGAAGAAGTAAGGTATAAATGAAAAGACACCTAAAGAGATGTGTCTGGAAAACGAATGTGTTCGCTAACGCAAAACACTGCGTGAAAAATCACGCTTTAGGCACAAACCGTGCCTTTCCTATTGCGGGGGAAAGATCGAGATGAATGGACCTGAGCCATGATCCCGACAGCAAATCAGGCATGCAAGTAGTGTATATGGCACACTTAATATTTAAAACGAGTGTGGGGCATAAGGCAGCTTAACAACAACAAATGATAACATTCAACCAAGTATGTGCATTGGATTTAAGTAATTAACCCTGGGGTATACATAAAACAATTACATTGGCTCTTACATAAAAAGAAAGTTATTGAGCCAAAACAATAATGCGAGTATATGGAGGGTAGGAGGAGCGGGGGATCCTCCCAAGGGGGCAATCCACTGCTCCATGTGTAGCGCCCTTTAGACCTGTATCCTCTGCAGCAGAGATTGAGTAAAACCGGGTGCCAGACCCCCCCCAGGGCAGTACCCCCCACCCCCGCCACACATCCCCAACTGCATATAATATCAGGAGAGGGTGAGAGGGAGCAATCTGAGACAAAGCAGAACATCTTAAAAAAAAACAAAAAACATAACATTGGTATACATTCGCATTACCTGATATCATAGTGAGAGGCACAAAAGTGACTTCAATCTATGTTCTCACCCGAACCCCAGCCAAATAGTAAATTGGCAAAGAGCAGGGAAAGAGCCAGTGGATCCGAACCCTATATTCACTACATCCCCTATCAGTCTCACTGGAGGTCTTAGCTTTCATGTAGGAAAGGCACAGTTAAGGGATCGAAAAACATATCATGCTGCCCAAAAAATGCAGCAATTCTGCCGGGAGCCCTTGGAAATATAATTGGCATGATAAGACAAAACAAGCCATCAGTCTCCAACTAGCTGCTGAATCTTCTGGAGAAGTAGGTCTTCTTATCCCTGGGCCGAAAGAAACTGATCTAGACCTAGGACGTCTGCGGTGCGGTGGAAGTGGACCAAGTCCCAACTGTCTTGATCTATCTTCTGGAGGGTCTAACCAGTTCAAGACGTCTACCGGTTCTTGTTCGATAAAGAGAAAAAAGTCGGGCAGTTGGTCTGGATCAGAGAGCGTGAACCTGCTGTTGCCCCATGTCACCTTGATGCTGAAGGGGTGACCCCAAGCATAGGTAGATCCGGCTTGCCGTATAAGGTCAAGTAGAGGGTGCACCACTCGACGCATGTACAGCGTGTTGCGAGATAAGTCAGGATACAGGTGGATAGGGGCTCCAAAGAAGTCAACAGAGCCCAGGTTCCATGCCTTTCGCATGATCTCTTCTTTTAAGGTGTAATAGTGGACCGAACATAGAACATCGCGGGGGCGACCATCTCGGGCCCCCCCTGGGCCTCCTACCCTGTAAACATGATCCAATTCAATTGGTGATGCTGCCTCTCTCCCCAGTACTTTATTGAGGATAGTTATGACAGTGGGTTTCAATTCTGCTCCAGATGTTGCCTCAGGTATGCCTTGCAGTCTAATGTTATTTCTGCGACTGCGATTTTCGCTGTCTTCTATGCGGAGCTGCTGGTGGTGTAGGCGATGTAGATGCATCGCGGATGAGGATTTAAGGGCTGATATACGTGCCTCATGGTCATCTCGGGCAGTGGTTAAGACCGATACTGCTTCCTCATTAGCTGTGACTTGTTGCCTCAGAGCGTTCAGCTCCACATGCAGGGAGTCTTCCACTTTGCTTGCCCATGTTTCAAAATCAATTCTGAAGGCAGAGAGGAGGGCAGCAGCTTCCGTTCTAATGGTTTCTCCTGATAAGGGATGCGTGACTGACTGGGATTCCCTGGTGCCTGTGTCAGGCAATGTAACTGACCCCGCAGAAGAGGCTGATGGCTCTCCCTTGGAATTCTGGAGTTTCTCATTATTGTCCTCTACTGTGCAGGCTGCTGCTGAAGTGGAAGTGGGAGGCGCCTTTGGGGGTCCGGGGATCAATCGGTGCTGGAAAAGCTGGAATAGCTGGGCCAGCTTTTGGGCCAGCTATTCCAGCTTCCCACATTGCCATTTTTATACTTTTTATCTATTTGTGATCACTTTTATTTTGTATGATTTTTTGGACAATAAAAAACCCCATTTTGATCTACACTATGTGGAGTTCCCCTTCTTCCTCCATGGGCCTACTGAGAAGTATTTTCTCCTGATCAATCTGTTCCGGAACCAGAGATCGCGTGTACCGGAGGTCCAGCGACCTGTCCAAGACAACTACTCCTCATCGGTAAATGAGACCCGGAGGACGCCATCCGGCTGGATATCCTGGACAACCACCCTCTTATGCCTTATAGATGCACTGCTATATGGCAGGTGCGTCCTACGGATCCAGTAAGAGTACCCATCTTTTTCCCTTGAAGATTTGTGTGCTTTGGTATTTGTGGCCGCCTTCCCATCCGAGTGTCCATAATCTCCCCAGGATATATGGTATCCCCCTCTTTTTTGGAGAAGATTCCCACTTATCTCACCAATTATGGACTTTTGTTTTTTGTCACATCTTATATAGACATTACTTTGTCCATTTGTAGCAGGTCACTGCTCATACACATTTTTATGCTTGTCATTATATTTTACTTCTTTCACAGGTGTATACTATTTTATATTTGTTCTTGTAGGTCTAGTGCTACACTGTAATAATTTTATTTTGGGTTAACTTGGTTTGTTGTGTGCCAGCAACTGTTGTTTTTTAGTTTTGTTTCACTGGATAACGCAGCATTTTCTCTACAGTTTGTTTAACACACATTTAACCCCTTGATCGCCCCCTAGTGTTAAACCCTTCCCTACCAGTGACATTTACACAGTAATCAGTGCATTTTTATAGCACTGATCGCTGTATAAATGTCAATGGGCCCAAAAATGTGTCAAAAGTGTCCAATCTGTCCTCGGCAATGTCACAGTACCGCTAAAAATCGCAGATCACCGCCATTACTAGTAAAAAAATAAAAAATAAAAAAACGCCATAAAAATGCCATAAATCTTTTCCATAGTTTGTAGACACTATAACTTTTGCGCAAACCAATCAATATATTCTTATTGTGATTTTTTTTACCACAAATATGTAGAAGAATATATATTGGCCTAAACTGATGAAGAAATTTATTTTTAAAAAACATTTTTGGGGATATTTATTATAGCAAAAAGTAAAACATATATATTTTTTTTCAAAATTTTTTTGTTTATAGCGCAAAAAATAAAAACTGCAGAGGTGATCAAATACCACAAAAAGAAAGCTCTATTTGTGGGAAAAAAAGGACACACATTTAGTTTGGTACAGCATTGCATGACTGCGCAATTGTCAGTTAAAGTGATGCAGTGCCAAATTGTAAAAAGTGCTCTGGTCAGGAAATGGGTAAAATCTTCCAGGGCTGAAGTGGTTAAAGCCGTATTTAACCTAAAATCAAACATTTATTATATTGCAGATTACCAATTCTTTTTTTTTTAACAATCAGAGTTGCTTTAGTAAAGGAATACAAAAAATAGAACTTACAGAAAGCAAACTGTACAAAACCAAGTTGACATGGCAGTAATTAGATACAATCAACACATGCGTTGCAATTGTACATGAAAAAGAACAAACTAGATAGATATACATGACCAGCAATTTTATGGGGGAAACCCACTGTATCACAATTCCATTGTACCAACTATAAAGTCCATAAGATCCCAGTACTCAAGTACGTGGTACCATAACACAACAGAACACTTAATACAAAGAAAAAAAAGAGATAAAATAGGAACTCCCTACTACTGAGAGGTCCACGGCTGCCACACCTTTATAAGTTTCCAGGGACAGCCAAAACTGATGTATGTTTATAAAGAGGCAATGCAGTGTGAATCATAGTATCCCAGGATTATAGAGTATTATGTACAAAATAATTCTGCGCTACCAAAGAGGAGACAAGCAGCTAACACAACCAACAAGATATAAACAATAAAACAACAAGATAAGTGTAGCGCTATGAAATTATGAAAGAGTACACTGTGGGAAACAAACCAGCAGTTCAAAATAAACAAAGAAGAGTCTTCCTGGGAATGGAATGAGAAATCTTCAGGAACCAAATACTTCAAATGTGTAAACCATCTGGAATGAGGATATGCACAACACCACCAAAATGAGGAGGCTTACCAGAATCGATGGATCCAACAGGGCGTACGCCGAGTAGGGTCAGATAGGCTTAGGTGGTGAGTGGCTGCAGGTGGCCCGGAAGGGCGATGTTGATGGAATAGCTCACACGTTGCTGTGTCCCTCAGAACGATACCGGAACCGGGGTGTGTGGAACAAACGACACTTGGGTTGTATCCCTCAGATCGATATTAAAAACCAAAGGATGGCAGTAGCAAATGGAAAAAAGGAAGGAATGGCCACATAGTGTGAATCCGTATAGAATTTGAAAATTTTTATTAAAATCGATATACACTCACATGTAGATCCGTAAAAAAACAGCGCTGTAGAAAAGTGGCGACAGTGGGGTCCTACCCGACGCATTTCATCTTCATAGACGTCGTCTGGGGGGCCGACGCCCCCCAGGCGACGTCTATGAAGATGAAACGCGTCAGGTCACAGCAATGTGTGAGCTATTCCATCAACATCGCCCTTCCGGGCCACCTGCAGCCACTCACCACCTAAGCCTATCTGACCCTACTCGGCGTACGCCCTGTTGGGTCCATCGATTCTGGTAAGCCTCCTCATTTTTGGTGGTGTTGTGCATGTCCTCATTCCAGATGGTTTAAGCATTTGAAGTATTTGGTTCCTGAAGATTTCTCATTCCATTCCCAGGAAGACTCTTCTATGTTTATTTTGAACTGCTGGTTTAATGTTTCCCACAGTGGACTCTTTCATAATTTCATAGCGCTACACTTATCAGGATTATAGAGTAGGTGGAGCAGAGGAGGACCATTTACAGATTATCACCTTGTTAGTATAGAATAACAGATAGGAGAAGAATAATTTACTATGATGGGACCTCTGAGCGTCATCAGAGATCCCAGGTTGAGCCAGTTCCGGAGACATAGGAATTGATAGGTCAAGCCTAAGCTCAAATATATACAAAAAGACTTCTATCTTAGGGCACTCCCAAAACATGTGAAAATAGGTACCCATCTGAGTGTGGCAACAAGGACAGTAAGCTCTCCTGTCAGGGTACATTTTGTGCATTCTTCCCAGCGTAAAATAAACCTGATGTAAACATTTTGTTTGTATTAATTTATCCCTTGAGGAAATCACCAGTTTCGGGCAATGCTCAAGGCAGTCCTCCCAATCCTTTCTATCCAGGGAGGAAATATCCATCTGCCATTGATCCGACAATCTCTCAATTTATGGGCAATCAGTAATGAGCAGAGTCCCATACAATGCAGAGAAGGTTTTGCAGAAGCAATTCCTTCACAGGGTCCAGATGGATAAGAGGCTGAGCGGGGAACTGGGCCCTGGCAGCGTGATATAATTGAGCATATCGAAAGTACATCCAACCTGGCAAATGAAGTACTCAAGCAAGTTGAGAAAAATCCAGCAACATGCCTGTAGGCATAATGCATAATATCTCATAGCAATCTGAGGCCATAACATGCCCACAGTTGGGGGTCAGGAATCAACTGAAAATGAGCTACATTGGGGTTTCCCCAGAGAGGTTGGACAGGTGACCAACAAGCGTCTTGGTAAAACCAACGTCTTGCTGCAGTCCAAATCCACAGTGTCACCTTAGTCGGAGTGAGGCAATATCTGCATATGCCACTGCACCCCTATATACTAGATTCTGGAAATCAGACAAGGAACCCAAGTAGGCAGCCTCCACACACACTGCAGCATTAGCTCAGGAGCCCTCAAATCACCAGTAGATTGTTACCAAAACTGCCACCCAATTGTATACCTGGAAGTTGGGTAGGGCCAATCCCCCCAATTGTACAGAAAGGTGGAGTGTGAACTTAGCTAAATGCAGGAGGGCATCGTTCCAGATGAAGGAGCTAATACAACAATCCACGTTGTGGAAAAAGGAACCTGTGATACATACTGGGCTGTTCCAAACTAAATAATTACATTTGGGCAGAACCATCATCTTGAGAGTATTAAAGCAGAGTTCCACCCAAAAGTGGAACTTCCCCTCATCGGATTCGTTCCCCCCTCCGGTGTCACAATTGGCACCTTTCAGGGGGGAGGGGGTGTAGATACCTGTATAATACAGGTATTTGCAACCACTTCCAGCATAGATATCCGCAGAATCTGCGGGTAATTACACCACTTCCCGTTCCCCCGCTGCCTGCTGGGAAACACACGGGTCCCAGAGACAGCAGGGACCATCCGTATTGCGCTGCATGACTCGCGCATGCGCAGTAGGGAACTGGGAAGTGAAGCCACAAGCCTTCACTTCCTGATTCCCTTACCGAAGATGGAGGAAGCTGCACCCAAGGACCGAGAGACGGTTCGGCCTCGGGTGCCGACATCGCGGGCGCCCTGGACAGGTAAGTGTTCATGTTTTAAAAGTCAGCAGCTGCAGTATTTGTAGCTGCTGACTTTTTAAAAAAAAATTGAGCGGAGCTCCACTTTAATGCGCCCCAAAAGATTTAAAGAGAGCCCAGACCACGATGTACACCTGTCTTTAAGGAGGGAAAGCAGTGAAATGATTGCGCTCATAGCAATGCAGTACATCTTGCGTGACCTGTACTGCGAGATAGCAGAACTCAGTAACCCAACTCAGGGGAGATAGGATGTCAAGGGCAGTTGTCTGCTCATCTAGGGGGAGAGGACAGATTTGGACCAATTTATTCTAATTCACGAGAATGTACCAAATGTGTCAAATATCCCCAGGGCAGCCAAAAGTGCAGGACCTGCATCATTCATATAGAGGAGGGCATCGTCAGCGTAAAGGGACAACTTTCCCTCTAGCTTTCCAGCTTACCAATTCTTAGATTTGATGGCTGCTTTAATTTTATTTTTTAAGCTTTCTTTCTTCTATTTTCATCTGGTGATCCAGCCAGCAAGTCTGTTGTTTTTTTTTTTTAAAGTTCAAGCACTCCAGCAGAATGTATCAGTTTACATGGATGAGACAAACCATTTAACACTGGGAGGGGTGCTTAAAAATATCAGCTTTTAAGCATCATCAATTGGTAAATTAATAAAAGGATGCTGTTGCCGCAATTTATCATATACAGTCCCAGTTCCATTTGACCAACTGGTATGTCTCCTTGGGACATTGGATGAGAAATTGTACACCCCCACAGTTTATATTAGAGGCTCTAATAGGATGCAATATAGGGTGGGCTCGGGTTGCAGAGATTGCGCTCCAATATTCGCTGTTGTAACATTGATCCACCCAGCCAATCAGGAAGCGGTTTTGACACTGGTCATCTGATTGGCTGAAAGGACAAGCGATCCTAAAAAGGACACAGGAGCCGCTGCCCACCGTCCATGGGAGCCGCAACCTGCCCGTCTGCAACCAATTTGGTAAGTATAGGGCTAGGGGGGTGCTGCTGGCCGACCAACTGGGGGGGTCATTGTTTGCCGCCCCCCAAAAAACACCAGCCACCACTGCTTAGTTTCTTCTAGGTACTGGTGCATGACTAATATTCCAGTTTTGACCTTTGTAGTAAGGGTCAATAAGTGGAGATGAGCTTTTGCCATTTGGGGTTGGTAGGGGCTTTCTTCTGGTGGATCACCTCTGATCACAATAGAAAAGTGGAATTACTGTACATTCAAGATTTTTCACTTTTTGAGGCTTTGTCGTAATTTGTAACCACATGATATTTATTATATTTGTGATGTCTTTAGTTGAATAATACAGTACACATTAATTTCCTGGTTGTGATAGCACGTTAATATTTGTTATCTTATGATTTTTTACTACATTTGTGATGCCTTTTTATGAATGATACACATACTCACTTGGTTGTGTCAGCATTTTAATTATCATATTTTTTACCATAGTTCATCATTTGTTTAGGTGTTTTTTCTCATATTGTTACAGTCTTTCTAACAGAAGTAGTGGCTGCTTGGTAAACACCTCCACACAAATTACATCCAGACATTAAAGGAAATGTCCTTCTGGCGTACTTGAGACAGCCAAGGGGAGAGAAGAACAATGTTCTGGTTTAGGTGAACAGCTAAAACCACCTTAGAAGGTAAAGAGGCTTTGAGCCCCAATGCTACCTTGCCTCTGAGTAAGACCAGATATTGTACTTTACAGGAAAAAACTGCAAGCTCGGACACATGCTTTTCAGAGGCAATGGCAACAAAGAAAATAACCTTGTGAATAAAGTATAAAGTATAAAGAGGAATGCACCCTTAACCACCTGAGCTACAGAAAGTTTTACTCCTTTCATGACCAGGCCATTTTTTCCTATTCAGAACTGTGCTCCTTTAACTGCCAATTATGTCTTTGTACAACACTGTACCCAAATTTAATTTATATAATCGTATTGAAACAAATAGAGCTTTCTTTTGATGGTATTTGATCACCAATTGGTTTTATATTTTTTGCGATATAAATATAAAACCTGAACATTTTGAAAAAAAATGATATTTTCTACTGTCTGTTATAAAACATTTTCAACAAATTCAAATTTCTTCAAAAATGTATGCCAAAATTTATTCTGTCACATATCTTTGGTAAAAAGAAAAAATTGCAAGTGTATATTAATTGCTTTGCATTAAAGTTATAACATCTACAAACTATGGTATATACTGTATATTTGAAAACTGATCAATCCTAATGCACTGATGGCCCATCTCTTTACCTGAGGTCCTTGAGGACAGTACACATTTTTTTCACATGTCTAGAGCAGGCTCATCATATGACTGGTGTATATATATATATATATATATATATATATATATATATATATACTTACCGTGTATGTGTATATATTTATAATTTATTTATAATTTAAAACACAATTTTGTAAACATTTAAAAAAAAGTTTTTTTTTTACTATTTTTTTCTTCATTTTACGACTCTTATCAGAGTAGCTCAGTGTCACCATAGTAACACTGTTCTGCTCTGGGGGAGTGATCAGGGATTTATTTTGTCCACTTTGATTGTTGTTAGAATGATGGTCATCACTCTGCAGGAAACGCAGCTGTTATGAATGAAATTAATTTATAACAGTCTTGTTGACATTGAGATCATGTGATCCGCAATCTGATATGTCCACCATGCTGCATCCCCCTGACCCCAAACATGCTGCACCACGTACATGTACGTGCTGTAGCCTGCCTGTGCCGGCTGCCCACAGTAAATCTTCTGTGGGCGGTTGGCATGTGATTAATCACATACTATACTCTTGTATTTATGATATGCTAAAAGTCCTCCTGCACACTAGGCTCTTCTAAATGCTTTTCTCCTGACAGGAGAAAAGCAGCATTAAAATGCACCTAAAGCCATGTTATTCAATTGTGTTAGGGTTAGACACGTTCAGGCATGTCAAATGTTTGGGCGCTCATTTATTTCATTGGCCAGAATATTTTATTCTGGCCATTGAAATGAATGAATGGTCAAGCATTAAACGTGCCTAGCATTTAGGCAAGTTAAGTGTGTTTACATGAGGCACATTAGACTTTTTTTGCGCCCAAACGCATTCCTCCTGAGTGTGATTTTGGTGCGTACAGTTTTCTGCCCATAAACTCTCCTGCCTTTAAACGCCTGTTACCATCTTGGCTAACATAGATAAATAATTCCATTCATAACAGCTGCGTTTCCATTCTAACAACAATCAATGTGGAAAAAATAAGGCAAAGAAAAAAAAGCATGAAACAAGTGATGGGGGTAGTATTCTTTAGGGAGACACAATAAAAATGATTTAGAACTTTTATGTTTATTGCTTTTCATCTGAAGTCAGTAAATCATTCAATTGGAGTTTTCAACAAATAACAAACAACAATACATACAATACATGTCCATGATTCCTATAACTCCAACAGTTATACACATGTAGCCAAATGAAAAAAATGAAAGTTTTGTTTAGCTGATCCTTTGTTCCATTACACCATAGCTGCATAGGTCTAAATGGGAGACAAATGCATAGTTCCACATTTAAACCAGAAGGAGCTACACTTGGAAAGACAAATGCATTAATGCTGTAATTTCACAGCATGGGGCAGGTTCTTGGCCAGACTGTGCTTTACCTGCACTGCAGAAAAGTGAGGTCAAGGATCTAGATGTGCTTTTTGCAGAGGTAAAGGCATGTAAAGAGTGACTAAATAAAATTACAAATCTCTTTCTGCAGGTAAAGCATATATTTAGCTGCTGGCCTATAGTTATGCTTTAGGCTTTTTACAGACAATATGTGGGAAAAGCCTGCCAAAGCTAAAGATGCTGCATTTAGTAATGTACACTATGTAAATCATGCCGGATGCCTATTATTCATTATAAAATGGGTACCACACATTTGTAATAATATAAATGATGTGCAAATTTTGTGAAAAATGTAGTGCCCCTACTTGCAGTTTTAAGAACACTTGTCATGCATGCAGCTATTTTATCTCAGAGTTTAAAATTTAGTATTCTTTTAAAATTAATGTGATTCAACTTTTTTGCTTGAAGGGAGAAAAAAATGCTTGATTTTTATTTTTTATTTAAGGTCTCTTTAATACTTCAGAAGGTAAAGCCTTCTAGAATGGACCAGTTCTAAAATGTATGGAGAATGGGATTCATATGCTTGTCACTATTAGTCATGCCCACAGTTCCTTTCCAAGAAGTGCTTTTTGCAAACTACATATATCAGAAATTGATTAACATGACCTGAGGTATTCATTTTTAAAAGATGATGAGACCACTACTTCCTAAGAGGTTATTTTCTGTATGTCAGCATCCATCTGAGAATGGAAATGATTTTAATAAGTGCCAAATACATGGTGTTTCTACAGGAAACTAGAGCAGAAACTTTGCAGAGAATGTAGCTCAAGGAAAAAAACAGTGAAAGTTTTTTTTTTTTTTTTTCAAGTGCAAAGTTGTAGCAAATAGCAATAGCACAAGAAATTAATGCAACAAAGAGGTATACATTTGCAAACTGACCTACATTATATTATATAAACACCCGATACATTTTACACATATCATGTTTTTTGCAATTAAAAATGTATTTGTCCGCAAGACATATTTTTTAAATATTTTATCTTAAAGAAAACTTGCAAGGTTTATGAGTGGTGCAAAACACAGTGATGGGGAAGGCCAGTAACCAAAAAGTAATCCGATTTAATTTTCAACAGTCTAAAGATGTCAGCATTGGTTGTTTTTTTTTAACTTTACATATTGCTATTTTAATAATATATAAGCCTAGGAATAGGTTTGTATAGGCATCAAGATTGCATCAGAATTACAAGATTTTAGTACTGGATGTCTCAACAGGACATGACATACTTTTTTTTCCCTCCTTACATTGTAACTCTAACCAAATTATTATTCCTGACTGATGCCTTGCTATGAAGATTTCTGTACAGTAAATCTCCAATATGGGCACAGACAACGGTAAACAATTGACAGCAGTTTGAGCGTTCCATTCCAAAAACTGTCTTATTACTTTCTAGGGTTGATTTACCAAAACTGGAAAGTGCCTAATCTGATGCAGCTTTGCAAAGAAACAAATCAGCTTCCATTTTTTTTGTCAAAGCTACTTGAACAAGCTGAAATTAGAAGCTGATTAGCTACCATGCAAAGCTGCATCAGATTTTGTACTCTCCTAGTAAATCAAGCCCTCTAGGAGGTTTTCCTTCAATTCCTGTGCTGGTACCAAGCTGTGCTAGATATAGACAGCAGTAAAACCTGACAGAGGTTCAAAACTTTCCCTTAGCCCTCGTTCACACTGAGGGACAGGGTTTGAAAGCGTGCTAGTTCAGCTGAATTTTAGTGTGAGTTCAGGGGCGATTTTAAAGACATCTGTGTTTCTTCATGCACAGATGTCTATTGTAATCACCCCCCAAGTCACCAAAAGTAGTGCAGGAACTACTTTTGTGAATCGGTGCGGTGGCGCAAAGTCGGCATCACACTGATTCCGACTGTGTCATTGTCGGCAATAGGCTTCAATTTGGCATGCAATTTGACATGTCAAATAACATGTCAAATTGGCCCGATGTGAACGGGGGCTTATACAAGACATACAGGTAAGTATTTTGACAGTTGAGTTAACCACCTCTAGTATTACTCTTGAGTGATTATTAGACTGTATGCTCCATTTGAGAAGATACTGCTGTAAAGTCATTGTTCTGTACAAAGTGATGTTATTTCCAGCTGTCAACTCAATGACCAAAATAAATAAAGCAGGGAAAGGAAAATGTAACAAGTGAAGGGAAGCTGTTAACTACAGTGACCAATCAGATCCTTTTTTGTATTTTCTATTTATCAAATAGTCTATATAGCGCCACTACCATTTTTGTAACCAACCCAGACTAATTATGCGTCTCTCACATAGTTAAAGTGATACTAAAGTCTTGTTTTTTTTTGTTTAATAATAACAACATGTTATACTTACCTTCTCCATGCAGTGGTTTTGCATAGAGCAGCCCAGATCCCTCCTCTTTCCAGGTCCCCCACTGGCGCTCCTGGCCCCTCCCTTCTGCGGAAAGCCCCCATAGCAAGTAGCTTGCTATGAGGGCACCTGAGCTGAGACGCTACTCTGTGTGTCCATTCAGACACAGGGCTGTGGATCGGCCCCACCCCCTCTCTCTCTCCTAATTGCCTCACTGACTTTGATTGACAGCAGCGGGAGTCAATGGCGCCCTGCTGCTGTCTCAGCGAATAAGGAGGAAAAGTTTCAGACAGCCGAGACTCTCATGCAATATTGCTGGATCGAGATGGGTCTCAGGTAATTATTAGGGGGGCTGAGGGGAGCTGCTGCACACAGAAGGTTTTTTAACTTAATGCATATAATGCATTAAGATAAAAAACCTTCTGACTTTAGAACCACTTTAGGGGGCGTGGCTTGGCGCGCGGTGGAGATGGCAGCCTAAACGAGGAGCTCTGTCAGACCAGCGGCCCAAACCAGTCTTTTTGCCACACAGCAAGCGACGATGAGCAGACAGAATCGTCTCCCACAGCACACTCGTTCCCGCCGCTCTACCGCTGCATCAGCCGGGAGGAACATTTCAGAGATTTTCAAGAATCAAGCCGTGATACAGAGAGTGACTACAGGAGGGAAGATGGCGCCGGTGCAGCACGAGGAGGATCTCAGCGAAGACTCCCTGTCTGCTACAGAGGATAACGGTAGGAGAGGGGCACGTCCTGATCATCCACTAACTTATGCAGATATGTCAGTCTTTGCTGCTGACATTAAAGCCTCATTCTCTGCAGCTATCACGGATCTTAAAACCAACCTGTTAGTTCTCACAGAGAAGATGGTCACCGCTGAAGCAGCAGGAAAACACAGGGATAAAGCCATAAACAGGCTGGATAGGGTGGCCTCCTCTCATGCACTTCATTTTATTGAGATGAATAGACACCTGGAAGACCTCGATAACAGGGGGAGAAGGAATAACATTAGAGTTCGAGGTATACCAGAATCAGTTGATGCAGACCAAATAACTCATGTACTGCAGAGGGTTTTTAATAGCCTTCTGGAGAGACCAGAGGACGTGGACATTGAATTTGTCAGAGTGCACAGAGCCCTAAGAGCCAGAGGCCCAGATACACTTCCTCCTCGTGACATCATTTGCTGCCTACAAAGTTTTTCCCTTAAAGAGGAGATCATGTACAAGGCACGCAGAAATGAGCGGATTGTGTTCAACGGCGCCCACATAACTTTATTTCAAGATCTTTCCCAAATTACGCTGAAAAATCGCAGAGCCCTGCGACCCCTGCTAGAGGCGCTACGGGCAAAAGATCTTCGGTACACGTGGCGCTTCCCCTTTGCCCTCTCAGTGTCGCACAATGGCAAACAACACTTTCTCCGCACTCCAAGTGACCTCCAGGAGTTTTGCAGCGCCCTGCAGCTAGGTGAGATTGACCTACCGGATTGGTATCAGGAGTTTTTACTCCCATTTGGAGACAGAAGCCCACCGCACTCCCCTACAGTGACCCCAGAGAAGCATCTGGCTAAGAAGCAGAAACAGAATCGGCAAGAAGGGTCAATCGCTGGCACTCCAAGGGGCAAAGCACATTCCTCCAGGATGTTAATGGATGCGTGAGCGCGAGAATCCTATCACATACCGATGATCTGTTTCGTCCAGGTTTCAACTCACACCTTAGCATATGTGCTAAATTGAGCAGGTACTTTGTTTATGCTACAGCTAAGTTTTTTATGCAAGGACTCCCCATTCCGGATCATTTGACACTTAGAAGGAAAGAACTACTACTACTAGTGCCGTCCTTGTTTATGGTCCCTCCTCCCCCCCCCCCTTTTTTTTTTTTTTCTCCACACATGGGAGGGATAACGTGGGCTGTCTGGCAGAGACCTGGGTACCTCCTAACCTCTCACCTGGGGGGTCCCACAAGATCCCTGGGATGAATCACACTAACCTTTGCCCCACTCACTGTGAACTTGCCAGCCTAACAGGAACGTGGGAGACAAGGTTGCCGCCCAGGGCGTTGATATGTACTCCACTCAGAAGACATGACACTGCCTGTTGGTTGATATGTATCCACGAGAAGCCCAGTTGGTCCATGCTGATGGTCCGGCCTACCTAGAGACCTAGCAAGAACCTTGCACCTCCTATTCATTTTAGATGTCAATACAAGCCAGATGGGGACCTTTAACTTAATGTAGAGTTTCTACTTATACTTCCTTCTGGGAGTTTTTGTCTTTGTTCTCATTGTTTTTTCTGTTTTTTGGTTCCTGCACTAAGTGATTCCCATATGGGAAGGGGGAGGGGAAAGGTAGGGAGGCGACTATGCCTTTCACGTCTTGATCCCACCACCCCATATATTTCTACAAGTTAATATAGCTACTGCTTGTCCCGCTCCGTTTTTTTTTTTTTTTTGGTTGGAGCCCCGCTCTAACAGCTCAAGTGGCAAAAAAAGACCATTAGGCACTATCCACTTGCTAAAACGGGCCGTGGTCTGGCTGTTCTAAGTCCCTGACAGTTCATTTTATTCTCTTTTTTTTTCTCTACTTTTGTTAAGTTGGGACTGGTATCTGACCGCGTGCCTCCCGCGTCCCCACAGAGTGTGTGAGAGGGGTTATAGACCTACTTTCACACACTAAATATTGATCCACTCAGACGTTATTATTGTCTGGGAGGGTTGTAAATCTCACTCTCCGTACTCTTATTTCTAATTTCTCACTATACTCATATCTTTCCATCTATTCCTTCCCATTCTTCTTAGTCACAGATTGAGGTGGTACAGCTACGTTTAAGTATTTAAATTCTAACAGGTACTTTTTTATAGTTGTGATTACAGGTATTGTCTGCGGTCTCTCTCTGGTCCTGAACAATGGCCTACTCTGCGTTAGGCCGAACCCCTACGGTGGTATCTCACAACGTCAAAGGCCTAAACATTCCGGAGAAACGCACTACTCTCTTGCGGGAATTAAAAAAAGGTAAGCCTAAAATTGTTTTCCTGCAAGAGACCCACTTTAAGACAAACCAGGTTCCCAGGCTCACCGACTCCTACTTCACAGAAGCACACCACGCCACAAACGACTGTTCCAAATCTAAGGGAGTGACAATACTGCTCAGTAGGGAGGCTTTATTCGAGATCACAGACAAATTGGTTGATCCAGGGGGGAGATATATTTTTGTCAAAGGGAAATGTTCGGGGGTTCCCACCACATTAGCGAATGTGTATTTCCCCAATACCTCCCACTTGTCCTTCTGCAAAAAGTTGATAAGGGAGTTAGAGGGTTTCAGCACAGGTCGCTTAATTTTAGGGGGAGATTCTAACATTCCCTTAAACCCGTTAGTAGATACGTCAACAGGAAAAACCTTCATTACCTATAAAATATTAAAAAAAATCAAAACTCTCCTCCACTCCTTAGACTTAGTTGACACGTGGCGCTTTCTACACCCTGAGGATAAAGATTTCTCCTTCTATTCCATCCCCCATGATCGCCACTCTAGGATCGATTACATCTTTATCACACAGAGGGACCTCCATCTAGTTAGAGAGGCAAACATAGGGATACAGACTATTTCTGATCATGCCCCAGTTTCCATTGGCCTAAACCTGTCCGATAACCTGGCCAGATCGGGAACTTGGAGACTGAATTCCTCTCTCTTAACAGACCCAGTTCTGCTGTCTACACTGACCGCAGCTTTGAAAGAGTTCTTCAGGCATAACGTGACCCCGGGCATGGATCCACTGATGGTCTGGGAGGCCCACAAGTGCTCCATCAGGGGAGAGCTAATTAGGATGGGTGCACAAAAAAAGAAAGACCAAGAAAAGGAAATTCTCCAATTAACGCAAAAAATACGTAGCTTTGAAACCTTACACAAGCAATCTTTGACATCCAGATCAGCGACTGCTCTTCTCGAGACAAGACTGACCCTTAAACAGCTTCTAGAATCTAAAACGAAACGCTTCCTTTTCTTTAGAAAAAAAATATACTACGAGCAAGGTGACAAACCAGGCCACCTGCTTGCCAGGGCTCTGAAGGGACCCATTCATAAACATGACATCTCAGGCATTCAAAATAAGGGGGGTAGGGTGGATAGAACAACGGACAAAATAGCACAACACTTCCAGGAATTTTATTCCAATTTATATAATCTCCCAACTCAACATAGACCACATGATTTGCAGGAAGAAAGGCACCAGGTGATGCGGGATTTCTTGAGGGGTTCGGGCCTTCCCTCACTTACGGCGGAGGACGCCGCATCACTCGAGAGTCCCGTGGACCTGTCGGAACTCAAACTTGCTATTAAAGATTTAAAACAAGGCAAGAGCCCGGGTCCTGACGGATTCACGGCCATATACTACAAGACATTCGTCGACACATTGTCTCCACACCTCCAAAATGCATTAAATACCCTATCAAAGCCAAGAACGGTCCCCCCAGAATTTTTATCGGCCTTTATCACTGTGTTACCCAAGCCAGATAAGGATCCGCTTCACTGTTCTAGCTATAGGCCTATATCGCTACTGAATTTAGATGTGAAGATACTGGCCAAAATCATTTCTAACAGACTGAAACCTCTACTTCATAATGTGATAGGACCGGAACAGGCAGGCTTTATGCCTGGAAGAGAGGCAAGGGATAATGTCACCAAAGCCCTAAACCTGATTCACGCCGCCCATGGACGAAAGATCGAGGGTCTTCTCCTGTCCACGTACGCGGAGAAGGCCTTCGATCGAGTAGCCTGGGACTACATGTTTGAAACCTGCAGACACATAGGCCTGGGACCAGGAATGATGGCCTGGATAACCTCCTTATACCAAAACCCTTCAGCTAGACTCAAAATAAACGGTTCACTATCCGATAAAGTAAGCATAAACAATGGGACAAGACAGGGCTGCCCATTGTCGCCCCTGCTATTCATAATATCATTAGAACCATTTGTTAGACGAATCCTAGCGAACACTGCTGTAAAGGGATTTGAGGTCATAGGGCGTGAATATAAAGTAGCGGCATATGCCGATGACTTACTCTTCTTCTTGACTGACCCACATATATCCATCCCCTCCCTTATGAGAGAGTTCGCAATATTTGGTTATATTTCTAACCTTAAGATAAACTTTTCGAAATCGGAGGCGATGAATATTTCACTCCCAGAACAAACACTAAAGACAATCCAAGACAATAGCCCTTTCAAGTGGGAAACACAGGCCGTCAAATACCTGAGAGTTTGGCTTACACCTAAGTTGTCCTCTATCTTCTCCCGAAACTTCCTTCCCCTTCTCAAAACCATAGAAAAGGATTTACAAACCTGGCACACGGGGTTCTTTTCGTGGTTTGGCAGGGTGGCCATTTGCAAAATGGTCATACTGCCTAAAGTCCTATATTTACTACGCACGCTCCCTATCAAAATCCCACAAAGCTTTTTTAGATCGCTTCAGGCCCTTCAAATGCGATTCATTTGGGCACACAAACCACCACGTATTAAATTTTCCCTACTAACGAGAGCCAAAGCAGCGGGTGGGTTAGGGATACCAGATTTCAAAATGTATTATCATGCCACACACATTGCCAGGATCGTAGACTGGCACTGTCATGGCGGCGTAAAGGACTGGGTGTCTTTGGAAAACGAGCTGAGCCCAATTCCCCTGCTGTTCTCCCCCTGGATACCAAAACTCAAATACACCTCAACTCTGAGAGTACACCCTTTAATAGGGACCACTCTAGAAATCTTTCATCATCTAGCTAAACAACCCAAACTTTCTTCGCCTCTCAGCCCTCTCACCCCATTGCAAAACAACCCAGACTTCACACCTGGAATGGGGAACCGCCTCTTGCGCTCCTCTAATCAAAAACTACCACTTCTGACTTACCATTGCTTTGACAACAAGATAATGAAAGACTTGACTAATCTAAAGGCTGACAACAATATACCTTCCCTTCCCTTATGGTCATACTTTCAGGTCAGGATTTACGTTAACAATGTCACTCGTAAGAGACACTTCACTAGAGAGCCTACTGAGTTGGAGTCGGTGGGCCTAAAGGGAGAACAGGTTGAAAAGACCACATCAGTCCCTTACCAGTGGCTACAAAACTCGAAAAAACCCGCAGATAATAGGCTCAGAGAGAGATGGTCAGACTGCCTTGACATGACAATTTCAGATACCCAATGGGAGAGAGCCTGTATTATGGCGCATAAATGCTCCTTAAGCACGAGAATGCAGGAGACGGCGTATAAAATGCTCACGCATTGGTATGCAACTCCAGCAAAGATTCACAAATGGTTCCCCCAGTCGCCAGACATATGCTGGAGGTGCAACAAAGAAAAAGGAACTCTAATGCACATTTGGTGGCAATGTGAACGAATAACACCGTACTGGAACAGGGTCAAAGAGGTAATATACCGAATCACTGAGACCAAGCTCAAACTTAACGCAGCATGTTGCTTGCTTCACATTACAAATTTTACCTTTAAAAGATACAAAAATTCTCTCACCAGACACCTACTAAATGCGGCCAAGTCTCTCATTCCACTGTTCTGGAAATCAACCACAGTTCCATCTCTGAAAGACTGGCTGCAAAAAATGTCATATATTTGTGAAATGGAAGACACACGGGCACAGTCAGAAGAAAAAGTTGATCGTTATCACGAAACTTGGTCTCCCTGGTTCATATATAGATACTCCCAAGACTATGAAAACTTGATTAAATAACTGGTCAATACTTACCATTACTTGATCGAATACATAACCATGTAACAACCTGAACCGTTCTGTTATACTGAACTTGAGAAAGTACATTAGACGTCAGAGCTCAATAAGCTCTAAATAACTTCCTCAAGTCACTGTGACGTATAGGTTATAACACCTATCCTTTTCACTAATTTTCTTACCTTTTCTTTTCTTATCTCCACTCTGTTCCTTTCCCTACTCATCAAACAATTGCAGATTTCAAAAAGATACCAAAAGGTGGGCATAGTTCTCAGAACACACAGAAGTTCTTATCTAAAGACAGTTTGCTTAACTGTCAGATTGTATAGCTATGACTCACGGTCATGTTAGATACAACCTTGATTTTAAGTTTGATACTAATTGATTGATGTATATCAGATCTTATCTGCACTCATGTATGTTTATATATGCTTAATTTTCTTCAATAAACTACTTTATGTTAAAAAAAAAAAAAAAAGAACCACTTTAAGCTAGCTATACAAAACACAAAAGAAGAGGGCACAAAGCCACTCTAGTGTAACTCGGCTTTAATATGGTAACATTAAAAACACTACAATGGTCAAACTCACATTGTGTGAAGATAGATACAGCATAAGGATTCCACTGTGGCTGCACTCCTAAAACCACCTCAAGATCCCGACAGGGGAAGGGGGAGCTGTGGACGTTCAACCTAGCTGCCCGGCTCCTGGCAGTACATCCGAGGACCAGCCGGCTCTGCTCTCTGAGGACATATGAACCCACACAAGCAAGATGTACAAATACATAGACATTTCCATCCTGCTCCTACAAAATTTCCATCCTACTCCTACAAATTTTCTTGTCACTGTGGTCGAAAACAAACATTGATTTGACCCCACTATCAATTAGAAAATCGAACAAAGGATCTTAGAATGAAACATTTCAAATTCTACAAGTGTATAGTCAGCTTTAGTTAGCTTTGTTTGCCTTGAGTTGGACAGAACTTTATAGCCCTTTTTCTGGGTGGAGGGAGAAAGTGGCACAAAATACACAACACAGTAGGCACCATATATACCAACACAATGGGGGATATTTACTAAAACTGATGAACACAGAATCTGGTGCAGCTGTGCATAGTAACCAATCATCTTCTAGGTTTTATTGTCAAAGCTTAATTGAACAAGCTGAAGTTAGGAGCTGATTGGTTACTATGCACAGCTACACTAGATTCTGTGTGAACCAGTTTTAGTAAATCTCCACAGTAACACAAGTAAAGGCGCATAATCTGGAAACATAAAATAAAAATAAAACCACCATAGAAGCAACACTAAAGAGATGTAAAATATTCACAACAATATGTATGGGAAGAGGGAGGGGAAAGTCCATGATCAATAAAAGTCCATATTGAACTTAAGAAAAAGAAGGGGGAGGGGGGATGATGATATGGGATCCACAAACAGGGCTGCCTTCAGTGGAGAACTGAAACCAAGTTCACAAAACCTGAAAAAGAGAGCTTGATGAAGGAGCACGGCTGCCATATCATTGCCGCCCGTACGCACGCCTCCACCGTGGCCGGCTTTACCATCCAGCGGTGCCGGAAGCACACACAACCCATATATTGGTTTTGTATAACTATGTTTGTATAAATATGAAAACTACTGTTAATTACTGTTTATTGTATTACAATTTCCTTTCTAAAGCATACCAAAATATTTTGATATGTGCCTTCTATTCTAGCCATTTTAATTGCTTGGTTTGACCCAAATATATACATTGGCATTAGGTAATTGGTATGTGCCCTGTGTTTCACTAAGCTGTGTAACCAAAAATACTTACCTTTAATAAAAATACACTAATTGTGTATAATGCTTTTAGTCTTTCTTCTAGTAGTTATAGAAAAATATGTCTGGTTTACATTAAATCTGATACTGTTAATGGTTTAATAGAGGCCCCTACTGGGCTGTGGTCCTTCTTAACAGAAGCTTCTGTTTTAGTCTTTATCAGTGTAAAGCACATGAATATATATTCAAAATGCATATAATTTATTGTACTTCATTATAAGAAAGCTGATTTCTTTGTTCCTCTATTTTATTTCAGATGTATGTTGAAAAACACACACATGCAAAGACCAAATAAATATATATATATATACTGTATAAGCTGCAGAAATACTATGACACAAATAAAGGAAAAAAAATACATTTTTAGAATGAATAAGCTTATTGCACTCATATGTATCATTTATATATACCTACAATAATTAGTTCCTGATGTCCCAGAGAAACACTGTATCTTGAAAGTAAATTCTCATTTTTAAAATTATTACTAAATGGAAGGACAGGCAAAGCCATTTTAGAAGTTTGAGATATAAAGCATGATAAACATTGAGTGATTGTCACAAGTAATGTTGGGACCTATGACAGAAACGCTTTTTGAATTTCCTTTGATGTGTGTGGCTCTCCTCTTTAATAATTTTCCAGCTGGGTAGATTTGGAAGGAGCTCTCAGCTTGCATTAATTACTGAATACAGCTTTCCTGTTTACATTTTTTTTTATAGCTGATGCCCACTGAAAAGAAAATAAAGTCTGGAATGACTTTGCTCCTTGAACTGTACCTACTTCATGGAAAAGATACATACATAGATCGAGCAGTGGGATGGGGAATCTTCCCACTCTGTGACAACAATCTAAATGTCTTAGAAGGCAAGTACAGGTGCCCACTTTTAAGAGGACATTATGATTCGAGGATTAATCGTTTCAATAAAGTTGAAGATCTTATTACAACAGACTTGGATCACTGGCTATGTAATTTATATTTTCAGGTATGGGAGTTTACAATTTTATCTAAAATATAAATAATGACTAAAATACAATATGACACAAGGTGTACTAACTAAAAAAAAAATAACTTTAACAGTAACTTCAAGGTACAAAGGTAGCCCATGCAAGCAGTTGTTACCTAAAAAAGTAATTTATTTATGTGTCTGTAGGTGAACCTCAACCCCATTATACTCTACTGTGATAAACAAATAATATATATTCCAAATGGTAGCATTCACAGCATTATCCTTTACCTGCTGGGATAAAGAAACTGAAATACATGAAGAAAATGTATATCCAATAATATATACTTTATCCCAAAAGTAATTTTTAAATTTTTAAAGTTGCAGCTTTAAATTTAATAATACCTAGTTATCCTGCTATGAAGATCCTTGTTCAAGGTGACATCAATCTGGCCCTGTATCCTAATTGTACTCACCCATCAACATGAGCCTCCATTAGACAGTACAAGTGGCAATCTCAACAAACATTATGCAGGCAAAGCCAAGGTTGTCAGCCTCAGAAAACCCTGCTCCACCCAAGAAATGTTAGGCTGCCATTGGCATAGTGCTTACCTGTAGACAGGATGCGGCTGCAAAGAGGCTGTAGGAGTGTGCATACATTTTACACCCACCCCTAAACTCCAGAACATCATATAGCAGGGCTAAATACCCAGTGTGCATGAAGTGTTAGGAGAATAAACTTCACTATGATTATCAGTATATATAAAGTTGTTGCAGATTGGCTAATTGCACATGGTTCTGAATATGTACCTAGTAAGATGCTGTTTACAACTTCATGTTGTAGAATGGTTTCCAAAATAATTAAACACCTAACGAGCATTTGTTACTTTCTCCATACAGGTCAAAATCATAGGTTCTTTTAGTAGACAACCCCCTCTCACTCCATTGATATTACCTATCTCTGCCCTCCCCCTCTGCTTCCTTCATCTGTTAGAACTATGAGTCAAGTACCTGTTTTAGTCTGTATCAGGACTTATGCAGGGTAGTGGTCTTTTCCTCTTCTGTATTTGACAGTGTGTGGTGATTGTCTGCTCAGACTAAAACATTGTATCCCGAGGAGGGTAAAGTTAGAGGTTCTCCTTAAGAGTTCTGTATTAGTTCTCCCCAATGTTCTTCCATGCAATATATTTTAAAAGATTTCTGGTGCAATAGTTTTTTTTGCAGTTTTTATTAGGATCATCAGCCATAAGCATAAGCAGTTCTTATATAGGCAAGGGGCGGGGCCACCCTGCTATGTCACCCGGTGGCACCACCCCTTCTGACATCATGTGATATCATGTGATGTCAGAAGGGTTGGTGTCCCTGGGTGACGTAGGCGGGTGGCCCCGCCCCTTGCCTATATATGGTGGGAGGCGGAGTGTTGCTATTTTTTTCTATTTTTCGGGTCCAGCAGGTGTCGTGATTGTCGGTGGATTTACATCGAGGGACACAATTTTTTTTATTTTTTAATAAAGGACTTGTCAAAAACTGTTACTTGTGGTTATTACTTTTTGACTTTTTTTGGTGAATGCGTAGGGGTACGATGTACCTAATACTTATTCACATAAGAGGGGGGCAGGATCTGGGGACCCCCTTGTTAAAGGGGGCTTCCAGCTTCCGATAAGCCCCCTGCCTGCAGACCACGACAATCACAGGCCAGGGTTGTTGGGAAGAGGCCCTTGTCCCCATCAATATGGGGCCCCCACATTGACCAAATGCACCCACCCCCCAATGTTGAGGGCATGTGGCCTGGTATGGTTCAGGAGGGGGGGGCACTCACTCATCCCCTCCCCTTTCCTGACCTTCTGGGCTGCATGCTCGGATAAGGGTCTGGTATGGACTGGGGAGGACCCTATGCCATTTTTTTAAACATTTTTCTGTTGGCAGGCAATGCCGGCACTCTTTTCTTTACATTTATCTGTCAGTGGGGAAGCCCGCTGACAGATGATGAGTTATGGTTGTTAAAGACGTGGGCGGCCGGCTTCCTGGCCCGTTGCTTAACAGCCAGCTAATTCTTCACACAGAATTCGAATCAGTCGATCGTTTTTCGACCGATCCAAATTCTAATTGTTCTGAAAGGTTGGAATTCATTAGAAAGTGAATAAACGCAACAAATTTTAATGGAGTTTAACTAAATTTGTTACTATGCATTACTATTTCAATCTGAGATTTGGATACATCCGAATCTTCGAATAACCAAAAATTTGTCCGAATTTGTATTCGGACCGAAATGAATTGCACATGTCTAATGATTTTTATTCTACACACTGTGAGTTTTAAACCAGTACAAGATACCATGTTTTTATTTAAGACATTAATTTATATCTGCTATCTACATAATGTTCTGTTTGGTCTGGTTATAGCTAAATTTCTCTTTTACTTTAGATCATAAAACTGCCACTATACATAAATGAACAGAAGGAATGTGACATATTTGTTCAGCTACCACAAGAATTTCTCACCTATGCAAGTTATAATGAGAAGAAGCCAGACAATGAAAAAGACATACAAAATCCATCAAGAAGAGATAATTGTAAACAATCGTGTCATTACCAAGGAACGCATTCAAGTCTTCTTTTCACTTACTCACAAGGTATTCTTAACCAAAAGACCGCCATTAAGGAGGCTAAGGAATATTAAAATGTTGTGTATTTTCTACTTTAAAATGAATTTTTAGCCAGGACATGAGCATTCAAGCATTTTCAAATTGTTCACAAGCAGAAATTGAGCTTTAAAACAAGCCACCACTGACCTCTGTATCTGTAGGCACTGTAGAGCAATTCATTTTCAAAGTTCATGACAAATGCACTCTAATAAGGTTGTAGTTGAATTCTTAACAACTATGTCATGTGATTCTCTCTTCTAACAGTGACTTATGCCGCATACACACGGGCGGACTTTTCGACGGACTAGGTCTGGCGGACTTTTCGACGGACTTTCCGACGGACTTTCTGAATGAACGGACTTGCCTACACACGATCAACCAAAGTCCGACGGATTCGTACGTGATGACGTAAGACCGGACTAAAACAAGGAAGTTGATAGCCAGTAGCCAATAGCTGCCCTAGCATTGGTTTTTGTCCGTCGGACTAGCATACAGACGAACAGACTTTTTGACCGGACTCAAGTCCATCGGAAAGATTTGAAACATGTTTCATTTCTAGGTCCGTCGAACTTTTGGGAAAAAAAGTCCGCTGGAGCCCACACGCGATCGAATTCAAGTCTGCCGTAAAGTCCGCTCGTGTGTACGCGGCATTAGTATTTTTCCAACTTTCTATTATGTACATAATTCACTTGCTCTGTGTTCACTTTAGACTTAAAGGCTGCCAAATCACTTCTGGAGGTAGGAACTGGATGAGGTAAAGCAGAAATAATAACCCTCAGCATTAATGTCAGTGGCAGCAAAAATATCCCCACACTTCATTGGTCTCAGTGTCAGCAATAAAACTCCCCTCCTTCACTGGTGTTAGTGGCAGAAATAATAATGCCACTTCATTGGTGGCAGTGTCAGCAATAATAATCCCTCCCTTTATTGGTGTCATTGGGTGCAATAATAACACGTTCTTCACTAATGTGAGCGGCAGCAGTAATAACCCCCCTTCATTGGTGGCAGTGTCAGTGATAGTAGCCCCTCCATTTATTGGTGTAAATGGTACACTGTAAGTTCTACTCACACTGTACTATTGGACAACAATTCTTTTTTTAACAACAAGCTGGTGGTGTATATACAGTGTCTCAAAAAAGTGAGTACACCCCTCATATTTTTGTAAATATTTTATTCTATCTTTTCATGTGACAACACTGAAGAAATTACACTTTGCTACAACGTAAAGTAGTGAGTGTACAGCTTATATAACAGTGTAAATTTGCTGTCCCCTCAAAATAACTCAACACACAGCCATTAATGTCTTAACTGCTGGCAACAAAAGTGAGTACACCCCTAAGTGAAAATGTCCAAATTGGGCCCAAGTAGCCATTTTCCCTCCCCAGTGTCAAGTGACTTGTTAGTGTTACAAGGTCTCAAGTGTGAATGAGGAGCAGGTGTGTTAAATTTGATGTTATCACTCTCACTGTCTCATACTGGTCACTGGAAGTTCAACATGGCACCTCATGGCAAACAACTCTCTGAGGATCTGGAAAAAAAAACTGTTGCTCTACATAAAGATGGCCTAGACTATAAGAAGATTGCCAAGATCCTGAAACTGAGCTGCAGCACTTTGGCCAAGACCATACAGCGGTTTAACCACTTCAGCCCCGGAAGAATTTACCCCCTTCCTGGGGAGTGTTTTATAACTGTCAGGGGGATGGACTGTGTGTGTGATGTCACTGATCTCTGCTCCGATGACAGGGAGCAGAGATCGTGTGACACTGTCACTAGGCAGAATGGGGAGATGCTGTTTACATCAGCATCTCCCCATTCTTCTTCCCTGTGAGGCGATCGCGGTATCCCTGTGGCAATCGAGTCCGCGGAACCCATGACCTGACTCACGGAGCTGGCCGCCTCTTAAAGGGCAACGTACAGGTACGTGATTTTGCCTGTACGAGCCCTTATGCCGCAGTATATCTGCGTAAGGCGGTCGGCAAGCGGTTAACAGGACAGGTTCCACTCAGAACAGGCCTCACCATGTTTCGACCAAAGAAGTTGAGTGCACATGCTCAGCGTCATATCCAGCGGTTGTCTTTGGGAAATAGACATATGAGCGCTGCCAGCATTGCTGCAGAGGTTGAAGGGATGGGGGTCAGCCTGTCAGTGCTCAGACCATACGCCGCACACTGCATCAAATTGGTCTGCATGGCTGTCATCCCAGAAGGAAAGCCTCTTCTTAAGATTATGCACAAGAAAGCCCGCAGTTTTCTGAAGACAAGCAGACTAAGTATATGGATTACTGGAACCATGTCCTGTGGTCTGATGAGACCAAGATAAACTTATTTGGTTCAGATGGTGTCAAGCATGTGTGGCGGCAACCAGGTGAGGAGTACAAAGACAAGTGTGTCTTGCCTACAGTCAAGCATGGTGGTGGGAGTGTCATGATCTGAGGCTGCATGAGTGCTGCCGGCACTAGGGAGCTACAGTTCATTGAGGGAACCATGAATGTCAACATGCACTGTGACATACTGAAGCAGAGCATGATCCCCTCCCTTTGGAGACTGGGCTGCAGGGCAGTATTCCAACATGATAACAACCCCAAACACATCTCCAAGGCGACCACCGTCTTGTTAAAGAAGCTGAGGGTAAAGGTCAAACATGTCTCCAGACCTAAACCCTATTGAGCATCTGTGGGGTATCCTCAAACGGAAGGTGGAGGAGCACAAGGTCTCGAAACAGCCACCAGCTCTGTGATGTCGACATGGAGGAGTGGAAGAGGACTCCAGTGGCAACCCGTGAAGCTCCGTGAAGCTCAATGCCCAAGAGGGTTAGAGCAGTGCTGGAAAATAATGGTGGCCACACAAAATATTGACACTTTGGGCCAAATTTGGACATTTTCACTTAGGGGTGTACTCACTTTTATTGCCAGCGGTTTAGACATTAATGGCTGTGTGTTGAGTTATTTTGAGGGGACGGCAAATGTACACTGTTATACAAGCTGTACTCTCACTACTTTACAGTGTAGCAAAGTATAATTTCTCCCATAAAAAGATATAATAAAATATTTATAAAAATGTGAGGGGTGTACTCACTTTTGTGAGATACTTTTTCTTGCATATATCTAATGCACACGATTCTGGCTCTGGGGTAGTTTTCATCAACCTTTGAATGTATTACATACATGTATATGGATTAGCATGCAAGTCTAGTAAAACTCCTAAAAAAACTCAAAAAAATTTTTGGATAAGGATTTGGATAAACTGTAAACTATTTCTTATATCTGTTTGTGATACCTAGGAACTTTCTGAGCCAGCGTGCTTAGAATTTTATGATTCATGCAACATTGTTAAAGGGGGCATCCAGATCCCGCCCCCCATGTGTACCCATTCACCAAAAAATTGTCAAAAAGAAATAAAAACACACACACAGTTTTTGACAATTCCTTTATTAAAAATAAAAAAGTTTCCCGATATAGATCCATTGACAATCATGATGCCTGCCACAGAAAAAAAAGCTCCGCCCGCGACGAAGGCTAACTACAGTCTGCCTGCTCTGCCATCTGTCAGTTCTTAAATAAGTAAGGGGCAGGGCCACCTGGTGACATCACCTGGTGGCACTGCCCCATGTGACATCACTGACCCAGCATGCACCAATTATTAAGGTCACATGGGTCACAAAATTAAATTAAGTTCTCTCAAAAAAATAAAACCTGTAAGCCATAAATGAAAGTATATAGCGGTGGGGAGGTACATACTAATATTCAGTACTACAGCACAATATAGCAGTGTGGAGTTTTTATTACCGCAACCCAAAAATCTATACATATATACACATATACTACTAAATGTTAATAGTGCAAAAAAAAAACACCACCTACACCTACAAAATTAGGGAATGGAATAAATAAGCAAAACATAAAATAGCCAGAGAACTTACTTAACATGAAGCAAAAAAAGGTAAGTTACAGATGACAGTGGGAATGTGGTCACTTAAAGTGGTACTAAACACACAGTGTTTAATTTACATCATCCCTTCTAATGCCCCGTACACACTGTCGGACTTTGTTCGGACATTCCGACAACAAAATCCTAGGATTTTTTCCGACGGATGTTGGCTCAAACTTGTCTTGCATACACACGATCACACAAAGTTGTCGGAAAATCCGATCGTTCTAAACGCGGTGACGTAAAACACGTACGTCGGGACTATAAACGGGGCAGTGGCCAATAGCTTTCATCCCTTTATTTATTCTGAGCATGCGTGGCACTTTGTCCGTCGGATTTGTGTACACACGATCGGAATTTCCGACAACGGATTTTGTTGTCGGAAAATTTTATATCCTGCTCTCAAACTTTGTGGGTCGGAAAATCCGATGGAAAATGTGTGATGGAGCCCACACACGGTCGGAATTTTCGACAACAAGGTCCTATCACGCATTTTTCGTCGGAAAATCCGACCGTGTGTACGGGGCATAAGTCTGTATGTGATGATGACATGGCAATTATTTAAAAAAGATGTCTAAGTAGCTTTTTTTCCTACACAATATGCAGCTGTCACATTACCCTGCTCTTTCCCAGCCTGTCTGTAGGGAAATACAAGCAGGAGGAGCTTCTACTCCTCTGCTGCTGGTCACATGTTTAAAATAAAAAACAGCCTTTGGAATACAGAGTAAAAATAAATAATTAATATCAATAAACTGTTTGAAAATTGTGATACAACTGTATATTTGTTATTTTTTGGCAGTAACATGGTGTGGGTGGATTTATGTCATACCCCTCCATCCTGCTTCTTGAAATAAGAGGGAGGTGATTTGTCTATCAATCTACACATAATATCCCACCCCCGCAATGTTTAGATTTTTAGTGGGCATTGAAGAGAAAGCAGGAAGCGGGCTGTCATTTACCCGAGTGTATACTCCAAAATGCATGACTCTATAGTCACATGGGCTGCTCAGATGTGAAAGGGAAGAAATACTCAGCATATAAATTCACTGAAAACTGAGGATGTGCAGAGCTGCCAACACTGCTTTGCAAAATCCTTAGCTGACCCGGGGACATGGACAGAAGGTGGAGATAGACGAACAGCATCAACCAGATTTTTTGCAGAATACAGTAAAACAAATCTCATAGTGACTGAGTGAGTATGAAAAGCATGTAATACAGCATTTATTGATACATTTTATGATGTGAGTTTAGTGACACTTTAAACCAGATTGATCAAACACTTAAATCAATCTCTGTGCATCACCTTCTACACATGTGCGCTCCCACAAATGCAGGATTCTCCATCTAGGATAAACAGATGATTCAAAGGTTCACAAAAGTCCCTAAGAATAAGGTGAAGCTAAGCTGCTCATTCAGACCTTTGGGTGACAGAATTTATAATTAATATGCTCACCAACATTCTTTCTGGAGAAAGATGTGTTGGCAATGGTCACCCCCTCACCTGAAAGGAGGGATATGGGTGATCAAAATACATATGAGGCTTGGTAATAAATAACTACACATCAAAGTGACAGGATATAGGTTGCTCAATGGTTCCAGATGCTAGGGCTTTGTGAATGGCTGTGTGGTTGTGCAGGCATTCTTGAGTTGTTGTAATAGTTTTGACAACATGATATAAACCATATGGGCATCAGGGAATGTAGATAACAAATTCAGTGCTATAGGACAAATGATGATTTGTGGATATAAAAAGAAGGATCCTGTAAGTTGATAATTGCAAGTGAAAAAAAGTGGCATCTACAGTATCCCAGTTTGGTTAGGGATAGCCAAGATTTGTCACTCCCCCCCCAGGAGGAGAGAGATCGGTCTTGACCTGAATGTTATGGTTCCTACTGCATCAATAGCCCATTATTACAAGAGGGGAATTCACAAACTTTAGACTGATTCCTGATACCGATTGACCTATTTGCCTTAATTTCCCTAATTAAATTGCTGGGCTCATGTTTGTGGAGGTAGACACAAAAACAACTGAAGTACTGCTGGTTAGTTAACAGATCTTGCATTTGTTTCGACCAAGCATCTATACATGACATATGCGTCAATTCCCATAGATGTTATTGTCGCATAGTTTTAGAGTAACCTGTTCTAATAAATCTTTTGGCTATTTCATCCAGTTGTTTCAAAGTTGTCTCATCCAAGGAGTTATATTGCTTTATCCTAAGTATTTGTGCTAAAGGAAGCCTCTAAGTAGCACAGCGGGATAGGCACTATTGGTGTATAAGAGAGTGATGTGACCCATTCCCTTGTGGTACAACCAGGTACTCAAATGCACATTGTCATGCATAGTAGTTTTGTATATGTTAAGGTAAAAAAAAATAATGTCTGTAAATTAATATAAAATTATCAGTTTTATGGGCATACCCAATGAATTGGTAGGACTGACAATTTATGTGAGTTTTTTGGATTGCCTGACCAAATCATCAATAGGTCATCTATATAACATTTATTATTATTATAATACAAGGTTTATATAGTGCCACACACCTCTGTGACCAATAGAAGATCTTGCAGGCACGCTTACCCCACCGCACTCACGTGGCCACTGTCGCAACTCCAGTGGTCCTTGAGCCAGGGCTGTACGAGAGGTCTCCCTGTACATGTCAGGCTCTGCCACAAGGTACGTGACAATAGAGACTGATTAGGTTGGTATTTTGAGACCAGGTTTGTTATGTAGCTGGGTGCTGAATTGTGGATGGCTTTGTAAGTTGTTGTTAGTATTTTGAAGCCAATGGAGGGATTGACAGAGAGGGGAAACAGACACGGAGCGGTTGGTAAGGTGGATGAGCCTGGCAGCAGCATTCATGATGGGCTAAAGGGGTATATCCTATTTAAAGGTAAGCCAATAAGGAGTGAGTTGCAGTAGTCGAGGCGTGAGATGACCAGGAGCTTTGTGGCATCATTGGTTATAAAGTGATGTATTTTGGAGATGTTGCGGAGGTTAAGGTGGCAAGATTTGGACAGTGATTGGATGTGGGGCCTAAAGATAGATCAGAGTCCAGCATTACACCTATTACCTTGGCATGCGGGGATGGGTTGATAGTTGTGCTATCGATCTTGACAGAGAGATCAGGGGAAGGTGCAAGAAGATGCCAGGGCCCAATGCAGAGAAAAGAATGGCATGTTTTACACGATACATGGGCAATTTATCAAATGGAGGATTAACATTCAAGCCCATTTCTGTCCTAGCAATTTGTAGAAAGAAGGTTTACTCAAATTGAAAATAATTTAAACAAAGGATAAACTTCATTGTACTCTTTGATTTGACATTGGAAATAGTGCCCCTCCTGTGGAGAGTTCTTCCTTAAAGGCAAAATACTTTGAAACTTACAAAAAAACACCAGGAACTCTCTAAAAGGTACAATGGAAACAAAAGAAAGACCTTTATGCTATATTTTCTTCTCAGTAGGAGTTAATTTATTGTACAGTGGCTTATTTTGAATATTACTGCGTGATAGTTCAGTTTTTGTCTTCCCTTCCCTGTTCTGTGAGCTCCTCCAGGTCCTCCTTCTCCTCCTCGAATAGTGCAATGTGCTCACACCAGAAATTGCTGTGGCCCATGCTACACCAGTAGTAGCAGGTCTTAATTTAATCGATGCTGCTTATGGGTTTACTGATCTTTGTGTGTTATCTTTGTGTTACTCTATCTATCTATCTATCTATCTATCTATCTATCTATCTATCTATCTATCTATCTATCTATCTATCTATCTATCTATCTATCTATCTATCTATCTATCTATCTATCTATCTATCTATCTATCTATCTATCTATCTATCTATCTATCTATCTATCTATCTACCTATCTATCTATCTATCTATCTATCTTTCTAGATATATATATTGACGTGTCAAGCAAAAGTATACTTAAGTAGAATTAAGCGTGAATCAATAAAAGTCTACAGATATTCCAGCATTAAACCTAAATGATGTTTCAGTTGAAATCATCTAAATACATTTCAAGCATATCAAAACAAAATATGTTCAATGTCTAACAGTTCATGTTCATTATAAGTAGCCACAGCCCAAATAAAAAATCCTGTCTCACATCAGCAGCTGCAGAGTGGAACCCTTGGTCTTTGTGAGGAAGTAGTGATCCCTCTGCAGAGGTCTAAAACACCCCTGCTGAGTCAAAGAAAGAGCTATATAGCAGGGGGTGCTTTAAAGGGGTTGTAAACCTTTGTGTTTTTTCACCTTGATGCATCCTTTGCATTAAGGTGAAAACACACCTGGCAGTGACCACCCCCCCCATTTTAAACACCTGAGCCCTGGAACTTGACCCGGCGGGGACGTGCTGTCTCTCTGCAGGGGGTTCGCGGCTCTTGATTGGATAGATTGATAGCAGCGCAGCCATTGGCTCCTGCTGCTGTCAATCAAATCCAATGATGTGGGCGCCGGGGGGCGGGGCTGAGTCATGCATTCAGCGTCTATGGGTGCCAAATGCTGGCCTTGGGAGTGCGCCCGTGAGGTAACCCCCTCTGGAGAGTGCATACATTTTATTAATTGCAAAGCTAGTAGTCTGATGTGCAGGGGGTGTGAGGGACATCTATAGAGAGACTATTGCTTACCTGCAGAGATAAAAGATCCCACCTTGCAGCTGCAGGCAGAGGGCAAGCTTTCCTACTCAGATCATGGCTGTTTTAGGATGAAAATGTAAGATATTGGGCAACTTTTGTTTTGATGCACCTGCAATTTATTTAGCTATATTTGTTTCCTCCTGTTAATGTATTATTGAAGTTGCATTCATTGAGTTAATTTACAAACTGTCTCTGTTACTGTAGCAAAATCTGAAAATAAAGACTTAAGTGGGAACTTATAGTGTTTTTTGGCCATTTTTTATTTTAGAAATTGCATTTTCTTAAATATTTCTTAAAATAAATAATTAAACTTATGCTTGGTTGTCTAGTAATGCCACCAATTTATAACAATTCTAAGAAAGCCACACACTGTTCATGGCAAGCTGTGTATAAATGCCAAAACCAGACCTCTCTGTGCTATAAAAAAAGGAGGGGTGTATAACCAGTTCAGCCCCAGAAAGATTTGCCCCTTCCTGACCAGTCCGTTTTTTGCGATACGGCCCTGCGTTGCTTTAACTGGTCGTGCGACGTTGTTCCCAAACAAAATTTATGTCCTTTTTTTCCCCACAAATAGAGCTTTCTTTTGGTGGTATTTGATCACCTCTGTGGTTCTTAATTTTTGCTCTATAAACAAAAAAAGAGTGACAATTTTGAAAAAAACACAATATTTTGTACTTTTTGCTATAATAAATATCCAAAATAATAATTAAATAAAAATAATTTCTTCGTCAGTTTAGGCTAATATGTATTCTTCTACATATTTTTTGTAAAAAAATTGCAATAAGCGTATATTGATTGGTTTGCTAAAAAGTTATAGCGTCTACAAAATAGGGGATAGATTTATGGCATTTTTATTATTATTTTTTTTTTTTACTAGTAATCGCGGCGATCTGCCATTTTTATCAGGACTGTGACTTTGCGGTGGACAGATCGGATACTTTTGACACTTTTTTGGGACCATTGACATTTATACAGTGATCAGAGCTAAAAATAGCCACTGATTACTGTATAAATGTCACTGGCAGGGAAGGGGTTAACACTAGGGGGCGATAAAGTGGTTAACTGTGTTCCCTAGGTGTGTTATAACTGTGGGGGGATGGGACTGAGTAGGAGAGGAGACCAATCAGTGTTCCTATATACTAGGAACACACGATCTGTCTCTTCTCCCCTGACAGGATGTGGATTTGTGGGTTTACACACACAGATCCACGTTCCTGCTCTGTCACGAGCGATCGGCCGACATCATGCCTGCCGGGCACACGCATCGGCTCGAGGGACACGCGGTGGGCATGCGTGACGTATACCTAGGGCGATTTACGCAGCTGTGCCACCCTGCCGCAGTTACACTGGTCGGCTAGCAGATAATGTTCTAGATTGTAAGCTCTAACAAGCAGGGCCCTCTGATTCCTCCTATATTGAATTGTATTGTAACTGTACTGTCTGCCCTCATGTTGTAAAGCGCTGCGCAAATTGTTGGCGCTATATAAATCTTGTATAATAATTATGTAATCACTCTTGTTGTTCAGGTATGTTTTAAACCAGAACATCTTTCTATACCCAAGAAAACTAGATTTTTGTTTAAAGTCCCCCACCTATTGGCTGCAAGCAGTTATTATAAAAAAAAAAAATATTCTGATTTTTACTTTCAAGCAGAAAAAAATACATAAAGTAAATATGTGCAAATTTATAGTTGTAATTTATAGTGTAATAGTGTATACATTCCCTTTAGTGGTTTGCTACATATTTATTTTATTTACCATAGACTGATGATGTCAAAGCTGGGTTTGCTTTGATTATGTTGTCACTATTGGAATTAGTTTGTATCAGCTTTCCACTAGGTCCTAACAACAAATAGCAACAAAAAAAAACTTTTTGAAAAATTAAAAAATAAATTATATAACGTAATTTAAAAAAAAAAAATTTAATTTTGGATCATGTATTAAATGTGGTAAGATAGCAGGTACTGCAGTATTTTTTGCTCTTAATGAGTACATTTGGATGCCTATCTTATATAATGACATCTTGGCTGGAAATAGCTGTGCATTTTAAAGATACTTTAAGGATCTCTTGATTACAGGGCAAATTATTAGAGATTAACAGTGCAAGGTCAATTAATACAAAGCATATGTAATATTCTCTTTGAACAAATTTAAGAACAACATGTATATATTTAAAAAATGTATCAAACTCTCCATGAATTTGCTTCATTAAGGCTATCTAAATATATTTTGACAGCATCTTAATATTCCCCATGTGTTTGTTTTAAAATACATAAGAAAAAGCAATGCCGATTTTACCAATGATATGTAGCTGAGAGATTTAATAATGGGTAAACAAACACAACATGTGGTAATCCATTTCAAATTAAAAGTTTATTAAATGCTTGCTTGATGACTTTCTGGCTATTTACAATTAGAGGAGGGAACCCTGAGGGAGTTGAAAACACAGTTGAAATCATTGCTTCGGCAATTCAATGAAAAAATGTTTCTGCTGCCTTCAAAATTGCATATACAGTACAGTATCTTCATGCTCATTAAGGCAACATTTTGCAATGAGATCAAAGATTATTGTATTGTTTTTATGAATAAACTATATAATAATTGCACATTACACAAAAAAAATGTTA
This sequence comes from Lithobates clamitans, assembly GCA_037952925.1. Lineage (NCBI taxonomy): Eukaryota > Metazoa > Chordata > Amphibia > Anura > Ranidae > Lithobates > Lithobates clamitans. The sequence goes on from JBBGZY010000135.1 coordinate 3,053,471, forward strand.
CTTGAGATGAATTACTAAACTACTTCTCATTCCATTTTATAGTATGTATAGATATTCCAATAAATTCTAAAAATATGGTCACATGATTATAGCAATTATTTAAGTCCACTTTTTTGAGTATACAGTACAGTGTGTAAGCCATTTTCTTTTGTTATGTCCCTATGGCCATAGTAGGGTGCACCTGTCATGAAGCCATGAATTGAAAAAAGTGTGGAATAAGATAACTAATACAATTACTGAACTAAACCTTTTTATTTACATTGGTGATTCAGTAGGCCACGCCAACTTTAAACTGGCACCATGTGCAGGGATAATATTCTGGAATTGCTTCTTTTTTTTCACAGGCTTCTGTTTTTTTTTTTTTTCAATTGTGACAACAGTGTAATATGCCTGAGTGATGTGCATCAACACAGAAGCTTATAGTTTCCTTTGGAAGAACATGCAACAGGAGGGTTTTAATGGTTAGGTTTACATTTACTTTAGGAATCTATGCTTGAGTTCTTTGAAGCAAAGTACTAAGGTATATTTTCCTATATGCCATTCCTGTGTTCACAGATCTGTACACCCAGAAAGTTTTTTAGGGTTCAATACATTCTCATTAATAACTAGCTCTTTTTTAAATTGAGGGCAGTTGTTGATAACGGTCCATTGAATAGCTGCCTTTTTGCCAGCATTTACTCTGCATCCTTTGAAAAATCCCTCTGCACACTGACACTACTGCTGCACTGCAATCCCTTACTGTATCCCCATATACCATTTTGTTCCCAAAATATCACAGCTATAACCCCTAAGCATGTTTTGGTAAACATTAGTAAGCACCAGGACAGTACATTAATGTGAGTAGAACAGGTAGAACAGGCTAAAATATGGTAGCACAAGCAAGGCAGATGTTTTGCTACACAAGAAATTCAAATGTGTCATCTCAGAAACACTTAGGAAAATAATTGCCAGCAGCAGGTCAATTTTGTAAGCAGATTAAAGAGCAAGAAGGTTTAGACACAAGGCAGATGTTTTATTACACACAAAAATTAAATAATTCTGTGCCAGAGACATTTCAGAAAAAAATAATAACAGCAAGATGGTAGTTTAACATCTCTAAGTAAAATAGTCCAAACTGTGCAGATACAAACAAAACTTGTTGACAAAAAATATTTTCTGCGTTAAAATTACAGTATAGTATAAAATAAATACACTTGGCGCATTAGACGAGCTTGAGGGGATCCTGGCCTCCATGTTTCCATGAAGGTACTTTTACGTCCACAGTTTGAACCCACAGGGGTGGTGTGGTTGTCTTCCTTCGGACACACGAGGACTGGGTTGTTTACCTAATCCAACTATGTTTATCCCCTGACTCTTGCAGGCCCTAAGCAATGGAGGGAGCACCAACTCTCCATTTAGAGGAGCCTTATTTGTCTTATATATCTCTTCCTATATGAACCTTGTCTGCTCATGAATAATTGTTTACAACGTCCCTCAGCTTATTATATCTTGTTTATACAATTGTTTATCTCCACTCCATTATTTGTTCACTTTTTTTTCATATATTAAAACTTAAATAAACCTATTGAAAAAGCAAAAAATACACTTGTGAACAAAAATTAGGGAGAGCCAGGACAGTACTTAAGCTGCTCGAATGGGCAAAACATGTGTAAACACAAGGAAGGTTTTTTGGGAATCATATTTTTTTTAGGCTCCAAAATGCCAACCTAAAATATTTGAGGGCCGCAACTTGGAAGTCGTTCTTCAGCAAAGTCCATCACAGTCCTTGTGGAGTGGGCTATTGGATATCAGCCAACTCCTTAGAATTTGTGCCTAAGTTTAATTGTTGAGTCACCAGACACAGAGAGTTCACTTTCAGAAAAATTTAAATATCAGCACCTTTTTTATAATATATATAAATATAAAATATTTATATATAAAATTATATATAAAATATAAAATTTTCCGACAACAAAATCCGTTGTCGGAAATTCCGATCGTGTGTACACAAATCCGATGGACAAAGTGCCACGCATGCTCAGAATAAATAAAGAGATGAAAGCTATTGGCCACTGCCCCGTTTATAGTCCCGACGTAGGTGTTTTACGTCACCGCGTTTAGAACGATCGGATTTTCCGACAACTTTGTGTGACCGTGTGTATGCAAGACAAGTTTGAGCCAACATCCGTCGGAAAAAATCCTAGGATTTTGTTGTCGGAATGTCCGAACAAAGTCCGACTGTGTGTACGGGGCATTAGAAAAAGCAGACAACCTATGGTGCAACAATTGTATACTTAATATTTGCTGCTGCCTGCCCTTCTCTTCTTGTCTTGAGGAAAGACTTTCAGGAAAATTCCAACAACTGAAGGATTGAAACCAAATGTGGAGGCCCCAAAAAAATCCCTGTCACGTTCCCGGTGTGAGGCCGGGGTTCTGAGAGAGCTCCCCTTGCAACTGAATGCAGCGCACCCCTGAAAGTGGTACAGGGAATGCAGTGCCCAGTTATTGAATGCAGTCACAGTTATTGAAGTTTGATGAGCTGATCACAGGAGAATAGCTGGAACAGGCAGGATGCGCTGTAAGACAGATGTGCTTGGATGATGTCAGATATATGTAACAATGGAGAAAACCAAGGACAGCATTAGGAGCCAGGCAGAGGTCATACACAGCAGATCAGTCCAAGGTAGGTTCAGATAGCAGAACTGGAACAAGCTGGGATCATACACAGTGATATTGGTAATAGCAGAGTCATGAGCCAAGCCTGGTTCAAACCCGATGGAGCAGACAGGAGCAGAGTAAGGGTGCAAGCCAAGGGTCAAGCCAAGAGATCAGGGTAAGTGGGTCACAACAAACTGGGTCGGTAGTGGTAGGTCCAAGAATCAGGATACACAGAGGCACAAGGAAATATGGGGGAGCTGACGATAACTCAGCAATTTGCAGGTGTCAGTAGCAGGTTTAAATAGGCCAGAGGGCACCAGCATCTGTCACGTTGTACGTGCGCATCTGCATATGCATGTTTGTGCAGTCGTGCATCTGCGTACACGCATGTGCACGGGTGTTCACCTGAAGCGGCCATGATGAGTGCTGGTAAGATTGCCAGTTCTTCGGCCATTTCCCTGAAATCTCCTTGTAGCAGCCTTCTTGCCTGCCAAACAAACAATGGAAATCATAAAAAATAAATCTGTAAATGATTTCTAACAAAAATATCCCCGTTGAGCAGGCAGTTGACAGGTCTGTCTCTGCACACTGTGCAGCGACGGACCTGTCAGAGTGCCACTCTCCTCTATGGGGGGTTGGATGACGACGGACAGAGTCCGTCGTCACCCGATCCGATCCGAAAACGGATGGAAAAGTAGGTTTTTCCTCCGTTACACTTTACACCGCTGACATCCGACGCTCCATAGAGGTCTATGGAGGGTCCGTTCAGGTCTGCCTAAAAAACTGACAGGCGGACCTGAACGGATTGTTCGTGTGAAAGGGGCCTAAGTGGTTTTAAAGTGTTTTATTCACTCTGACTTTTTTCTTTTAAGACAATGAAGTGTAGTTCTATGAAAAAAAGGAAATAGTAAGAAATAATAACTGGTGGAGGAGATCAAGGTAGTGGCAAAGTAAAGATAGTTTGAGTAGCAGAATGGGTGACAATATGATATCCGGCACTTCATCCCAATTGAATTGAAAATTACAGCAACAGGATGATTGGGATTATAGCGGTGCCCACAATTAGAAACGATACCATTTATAAAGATAGAAAGTTTATTCATATAAAATGAAAACAAGTTTTGGGTTCAAATAAAAATCAGAGTATAATACATATCATATTAATGGTGTCCATGCCCATCAGTGAAGGAGAAAACAGAATTTTATAACAGAAACATTAGTTTGTTTAGCAAATAATAAAAAAAGCAGTGGTGATCAAATACCACCAAAAGAAAGCTCTATTTGTGGGAAGAAAATTATAAAAATGTAGTTTGGGTACAGTGTTGTATGGTCGCGCAATTGTCATTCAAAGTATGACAGCTGAAAATTGTCCTGGGCAGGAAGGGGGGAAAGTGCCCTGCATTGAAGTGGTTAATATAGGGGGGTGTAACGTAGAGGAATACTTACCTTATTCCCAATACCCACAACATTTGTCAATATTCCTCACTCCCTCTCTGGAATGTCACCAGTCCCTCAATGTCCGTATATACAATGCAGGCCAATGGTGGTCTGATTATGCCTTTTACGTGATGATGTTGATGATAATTCAGCATCATAACCAGGAAAAGAAGTGTCTTCATGGGACCAGTTGTCTATTCTGAAACCATTGAGAAAGAGGCCTGCAGGATCAAGGAATAAAGTAAGTAATACTCTGCATCACACCCTCCTAGATTATACAAGCAATAATTCATAAATATACAGGGGGAGTGTACCCTGATAACAATTTAGTTATGTTACCTGAATAGTCACAACTCAAGGTGGAATTTTTTATACATATACAGTATAACAAATCTACATATACAGTATATCTCAAAATATTCAGTAGCACTTCTCTTGTTAGCATTTTAAATGTTTTCACAGTCTTACAGCAGGGGTGCTCAACCTGTGGTCCAGGTCCTTAAACTAGGGAAGCACACTTTTATTATATCCAATGGGTTTGGTGTGCTTTCTGAAATACAGGAGCCTTTGTGCGCATTCAGAAAGTGAACCACACCCGCAAGATATAATGGAAGTTTATGGTAAAGCGCAGCTAACCCGCAAAAAAAGCTGTAAGTGCAGTATGCTGCACCTGCGGTGTGGGTAAACTGCAGCACATCAATGTGAAAGCAGCCTCATAGAGGGCTCAGGACAGTAAGGACTCATTTACATTTGTGGTTTGGGGGGGGTCTGTAAAACTCCATAGTTGATATGTGTTATTACCACATACCCCCAACCACTGGTGTAGCATCAGGGGTCACAATTGTGATGCTCCAGGGGGCCCATGCAGACTCCTTGTGACATTCTGTTTTACACTTGGACGGGAAGGCTACAGGGGCAGCATATACAGAAACTAATTCCCTCCATTCTCCTTTAGAAACTGCTAAAAATCAGCTTCTCCTCTTCTCCCTCCCACCAACATTTAGCTGCTACAGGAGGAAAATGCTCATTATGGCTTTCAAAATAAAAAATTCTAAATTCTGAACCATCTAATTTCTTTGTGGCCCATGACCACGGCTCGCAAATCGCTTAAATGGCCCTCCCTCTTCAAAAGGTTGAGCACCCTTACTTACAGTTTGATTCCTGAAACCAAAACAGAGAAAGGCTTTGTAAATATTCCAGTTAATGCAATTTTAACATGAACAACAGTCAGCTTTGTGGTCACTACAGAGCAATTCTTATTAACAGATATTATACAGCAAGAGTGTACATAAAATCATGCATGGTTTAGTACTTAGATTTCCCAGCAGAGTTTTACATTTGTTTCTTTAATTTTAAATGAGCTTTGACAGGGCTGAAATACTGAGACATGATGCATCCAAAGTGATTCTGCTTGACAAGCTTCATAGTGCTTTTAATGCACTGAAAACATGTGGAAGGAATTGTTCTTTTACTTTTCACAGCTTGTCATTTCCTTCACAGGACAACCCTTGGCCTCTCAAAGAGAACCTAATGTTCACAAGGAATTACTTCCCAGTACTGCAAAGGATTTTGAAACACACCTTAATGCAGCAAAAGGAAAGGAGAGGAACATTTCAAATGAGGCACAGGCAAAACTGCAGCAGACAAGTTTGACGCAAGTTGTTCAGGTTCAATGCTCAACTGATGCTTTGTGACTTTCTGTTTTTGGAGTATTTGATAATATTAGATAACATGGTGTTTCCTTAGGTGGAAGAAACATCAGAAGAAAGTACAGTAAGACATATCAGGAGAAAAATGCACAAAAAAGGTAATAGAACAAATGATGACTGAATGATGAAATGATGACCTTTTTAAACTGAACTACTGAAAATAAAATTCTATGCTCTGTCATGATGTTGCAAAGAATGATGGATAATGGGATTATAAACTTGAACTGGGAAAAATACACAGCCTTCTAATGTTGTACTTTACCTTTGAAAATGCTAATTTTATATTCAAAAAGTATTACGGAAAGTGATGACCACTAACATTTTTTAAGAAGGTCAGCAATTGCCATCTCCATACATCACACATTATTAAAATGTGATGTTAGGCCCAATCCAGTCTAAATACACACCATACCCCTTTCTAAAGTCCCGCTTCTTCTCCTTAGGGTGCTATCAAGTCTTTACTAGAACATTAGGGTAGGTCACTTTCCTATTCTAAGATATTCAAGTCTTGGACTGAACAGGCTATCAGGGTGGCTGGTAACATTGTTTGAGATTTTAGCTTAGTGCACAGGAAGTTAGAAGGGCACTGGATTTTTGGTGTGATCAACAGGTATTTTTTTTATTCTTGCAGAAAATGTTTTTAGGCCTAAACAAGGAAAATTAAAGCAGCCACCACATCTATAAACTAGTAAGCTATAATATATAACATTTTTGTTCTTAGGTTTAGATATACATTAGGTTTAGATATACCTTATGGTGGACTTAAAATTATGTAATTTTAACCTTTCAAAACTTGCTTATCAACTATAAAAATACACATAAGAAAAACAAAATAAACTCAAAGTAGAAATACAGATAATAGACTAATACATATAACTTATGTAATTAAAAAATAATAATAACATTGATACTTTTGGGAAAATTTTCAGTATGATAGCAATGTTTATGGGCAAATATAATCATAACTACAGCAGTATTTACTCACTTCCACATAAACAAGACTCTTTTTGATTTGGTGGTAAATTAAGCTGTCATTATACCTACTGTACCTTGAATGTTGGAGACTGGTCTACTTGCTATTAAAGTATGTGAATGTACAAACTTGACACCAATGACATTTTCAGAAAAGAGTCAAGAAATACCTTGTATTTCAACCCTGGCATGATTTATTAGTACCACATACAGAAAGTCTCTTGTTGTTCCTATGACCCTTGGCACTAAAATTTTTTGTGAGAACATTTTTGATCGGCTAGCAATCTAGTGCTGTTCAAATCATAACAACAAAGAAATTTAAGTCAGTCAAATGTCGATTTTCCTGATCATGTTTTCTATTCCTTTGTTCGAGATATAAAAGCGTGCATGATTAATCATTTGTGAGTGACTGCAACAATTAAGAAAAAAAGTTGTAGCCTATGCAATGCTTTTCTGATTGCTAGACTCCATTAAAATAGTCTAAGAATAACAGATAGGTTTAATTCCTGAAGCACAAGAAAAATTATATCATCTATGGATTTTTCATATTTATTGTATCACTTTATTATATCACTCTGCCTGACTGAAGAAAAAAGGAGACAGAGCATACTTTCGTATTGCAAGCTTTACATGGATCAGGCTGAGGTTTACTTAATTAGAACCTCCAGGCAATAAAGGAACCCTTTTTTTAAATTCTGTGAATCTTAATATGCTAAATAATGCAAAGCTTCAACTCTTGAAGCATGAGACACACATCTGGCAGCTTAACATTTAAATTACAGAATAAAAAAAATACCACTGTTAGTTCTCAAAGAAGAAAATGGAAAAGAATTTTAAGCATAATTAAATGTTTTTTGCATGTTTATTATTGTACAGAAAAGTTAAAAAAAATAAGTGGTGTAGCTAATATACTTTTATTCTGTTTCTTTAAATTAACATGCTTTATTTTAAAATATGGTGTGTAATATAAATTAAGACTTTTTACAAAGATAAAAAAATTATGAATTATTAGGTTATTTTTCATGGTCTGTAGTAATTGAGGGTTATGGCTGATATAAACAGGTACATTATTATAATAAGCACCATTATGAATTATAGTAAAAGGCTGGCTTCACACAAGCTAATCTTTCAAAAAAAATATATATTACAACTAATTTAAACCTTATTAGCATATTTTTTAAAAAATGCCTCCAGATGATAATCCTGTTTTCCCTTAATGATATTAAAAACACACATATAAATATGTATATATATAGTGGGGACGGAAAGTATTCAGACCCCCTTAAATTTTTCAATCTTTGTTATATTGCAGCCATTTGCTAAAATCATTTAAGTTCATTTTTTTCCTCATTAATGTACACACAGCACCCCATATTGACAGAAAAACACAGAGTTGTTGACATTTTTTAATATTTGATAAAAAAGAAAAAGTGAAATATCACATGGTCCTAAGTATTCAGACCCTTTGCTCAGTATTTAGTAGAAGCACCCTTTTGATCTAATACAGCCATGAGTCTTTTTGGGAAAGATGCAACAAGTCTTTCACACCTGGATTTGGGGATCCTCTGCCATTCCTCCTTGCAGATCCTCTCCAGTTCTGTCAGGATGGATGGTAAACGTTGGTGGACAGCCATTTTTAGGTCTCTCCAGAGATGCTCAATTGGGTTTAGTCAGGGCTCTGGCTGGGCCATTCAAGAACAGTCACGGAGTTGTTGTGAAGCCACTCCTTCATTATTTTAGCTTTGTGCTTAGGGTAATTTGTCTTGTTGGAAGGTAAACCTTCAACTCAGTCTGAGGTCCTGAGCACTCTGAAGAAGGTTTTCATCCAGGATATCCCTGTACTTGGCCGCATTCATGTTTTCCTCGATTGCAACCAGTCGTCCTGTCTCTGCAGCTGAAAAACACCCCCACAGCATGATGCTTCCACCACCATGCTTCACTGTTCGGACTGTATTGGACAGGTGATAATCAGTGCCTGGTATTCTCCACACATGCAGCTTAGAATTAAGGCCAAAAAGTTCTATCTTGGTCTCATCAGACCAGATAATCTTATTTCTCACCATCTTGGAATCCTTCAGGTGTTTTTTAGCAAACTCCATGCGGGCTTTCATGTGTCTTGCACTGAGGAGAGGCTTCCGTTAGGCCACTCTGCCATAAAGCCCCGACTGGTGGAGGGCTGCAGTGATGGTTGACTTTCTACAACTTTCTCCCATCTCCCGACTGCATCTCTGGAGCTCAGCCACAGTGATCTTTGGGTTCTTCTTTACCTCTCTCACCAAGGCTCTTCTCCCCCGATAGCTCAGTTTGGCCAGACGGCCAGCTCTAGGAAGGGTTCTGGTCGTCCCAAATGTCTTCCATTTAAGGATTATGGGGGCCAGTGTGCTCTTAGAAACCTTAAGTGCAGCAGAATGTTTTTTGTAACCTTGGCCAGATCTGTGCCTTGCCACAATTCTGTCTCTGAGCTCTTCAGGCAATTCCTTTGACCTCATGATTCTCATTTGCTGACATGCACTGTGAGCTGTAAGGTTTTATATAGACAGGTGTGTGGCTTTCCTAATCAAGTTCAATCAGTATAATCAAACACAGCTGGACTCAAATGAAGGTGTAGAACCATCTCAATGATGATCAGAAGAAATGGACAGCACCTGAGTTAAATATATGAGTGTCACAGCAAAGGGTCTGAATACTTAGGACCATATGATATTTCAGTTTTTATTTTTTAATAAATCTGCAAAAATGTCAACAATTCTGTGTTTTTCTGTCAATATGGGGTGCTGTGTGTACATTAATGATGAAAAAAATGAACTTAAATGATTTTAGAAAATGGCTGCAATATAACAAAGATTGAAAAATTGAAGGGGGTCTGAATACTTTCCATCCCCACTATGTATTTATATACACACCATGTTTTTACAAATTTGTCGTCATAATTTATTACTTTACTAACTATAGTCTAATGTCCAGAGCTTTAATGGAAACCACCCATAATGAAGTATAGAGGCTGCCTATGCTGGCTTTCCATCTGTAAATGCTTGTTGCTAGACTGTCATGTTGAACTTCTTGGTTCAATACTGTATGCCACTAATCCAGAGCAAGTAGATAGATTAGGATTTGTGTCTGTTCTAATCTCAGTGCAGATATGTATCAGGTCAATGACTCAGAAAGTACAGAAGCCAATGCATCAGCATAACAGCCAAGCAACTTACATTTTTAGGAGAAGGATATTAATTGTGAGTTCCACTTTTTCTCTCAAGGCAAGCTTACATTAACACAGCAATAGGACTAAGGTAAACCAAAAATATATTGAGTTAGGAAGGTTCCCTCTATAAGCAAACATTCAAAGTTTCTCTTCAACAGAAGCTTAAATGTATGTAATGGATAGGAGTGGATTCATTGTCAGTGGAGATAGGGGTGGACTCACACTTAGGCCGGCCATAGATGGAATGATTTTCTTTCCTGCAACCATGGGTTGCAGGAAAGAACAGCACTCAATTCCCCTATCAACACAGACAGTGTTGACTGGGGAATCCCTCCAGTGGAGCTATAACAGCCGCTAGCAATAATCACATGTAAAATCCGGCAGGTTGGTTATACCCAAGTTGATTGATCGATCAACTTGGGTACATTCAGCCTTCCCATACATTCCCATTCCCAGGATTTTGGAGCTTGGAGTACACAGATCAGGATGCATGTGTCCGGATAAACATTCTAAAGCTGGGTACACGCTGATATATTTTTTTTTTATTCAACAAAAAAACAAAACCTGACAGATCGTTGTACCAACACAAGAGATCTTGGTGTGGCAATCTTTCCTGCTGTTCTATTGAATTCTGACAGCTGAGCGACCCCCCCCACCATAATTAAAAAATCAGCACTTGCAGCAGGTGCTGATTGGATTCTAGTTTTCCAGCATGTCGTTTTCGACAAAAGACAGTCATCAGACTAGCTTTTCCTACTCACAAGAATCATAAGGAAACTTCTTTTGTGTAGTTGATCACTATTTGTGTACTGATGCTTTATTTTATTTATTGTACTTTTTTATTCCTGTGTGTTCTTTTCTTTCTGTAAGAAAAAGAAAAGTTTAAAAAAATAATACTAATCAAGGTAGCCTTTCTGACACAAAAACAGGTCTACAAAAGTTGGTAGGATCTTCTGTGATACTCTATAACCCATTGCACCCTTTAAAAGTACCAAACAAACATTTTAGTTTGACCTTCATTTTGACTCCAATGCATTTAACAGAAATTAAGACATTCCACCACAATTTCATGATTTTCACTGTAATTTTTGGGAAATAAAAAACTCTCACTGTTGCTAATTATTAATATGTAGTAAGCACCATTTTACTTCAATATAATCCATAACTGCATTTTTACACCTTCATCTACTTTTCTGCTAAATGTTCTAAACAATCATTGTGCACCTGAATGAATGAAGACGTTTTCTCTGATTTTGTTAAAAGATTCTTTGCTTTCTTTATCAGAAATAGACAGTTTACTTTAAAGAATCGTGAACTTTAATGCTTTTATATCAGTAGTGCGGAGTGTGGCGTAGCTAATCACTTGTTACCACACCTCATAAACCAGGCATGTCCAAAGTTGCGGCCCGCGTTCCTGGTTTTATATGGTCCCACTGGTAATTTGGATATATATATCTTTTGTGGCCCCCAACGAATCCCCATGCACCATGTGGTGCTCGGGAATTCATTTAGGGGCCACAAAAGATATATACCATATTTATTTTACCTCAGAGGGGACGGGGGGGCGGGACGAGTGCCGTCAGATTACATACAGGAGAATCTCCTGTTTACTCGGCAGACTCTGTAATAGAAAGTCCCGTCTCCTGGGCTGGTATTGGACTACTGTTCTGTCTATCATAGTAGGCAGGACTTTGTATTAAAGAGGCCGCCGAGTAAACAGGAGATTCTCTTGTATGTAATTTGTTGGCACTCGTCTCACCCCCCTTTGAGGCTGCAGATGGGCATCGATCAGGCTACACTGATGGCAATGGAAAGGCTGCATTCATGGCCCTTGTGAGGCTGCATTCATGTCAATGGTGAGGCTACATTCATGTAGTTGGTGAGGCTGCATTCATGGCAATGGTGAGGGTGCATTCATGTCAATGATGAGGCTGCATTCATGTCAATTGTGAGGCTGCATTCATGGCAATGGTAAGGCTGCAAATGGACACTGATTAGGCTGTATTGATGGGCACTGACCCTTATTTTGCTTCACATTTCTTTATTCAAAATTTAAGTTTTTCCTGAAAAAGTTAAGGTGCGTGTTATACGCCGATAAATATCCAAATAACACACCCAAGCTCATCTCTTCACCACACACAGCTACAAAGGCAAGATAATTCTTGCTGGGCAGTGTATTAGTTAATTTACATTTAAGTTTAATAGTTCAAAGAATGTCAGGCAAAATGGTCGGCACTCACGCATGTTCACATCATCAAATCTGATCCTCTTTGAAAAAAGTTTGGACACCCCTGTCATAAACCATATTTTTCTAATTCACTCTTATGCCCTGTACACAGGATCGGACATTGACTGGACATTCCGACAACCTACCTATCTCCTCCTACCTATCTCAGCACACTTTCAGTGTCACTTACAACTCCATCTCCTCCGCTCCCCTTCCTCTTTCTGTTGGGGTACCCCAAGGCTCTGTCCTTGGGCCTCTCCTTTTCTCACTCTATACCTCTTCCCTGGGCCAGTTGATAACCTCTCATGGCTTCCAATACCACCTCTATGCCGATGACACACAGATCTATCTCTCCACTCCTCAAATCACCCCCACTATCTCCTCACGGATCTCAAACTTGTTGAATGACATATATCGGTATGGATGTCACACCACTTCCTCAAACTTAATCTTTCTAAAACTGAGCTTGTTATATTTCCTCCTTCACGGTCCCCCTCCTGTGACTTCACCATTAATATCAACAACACAACCATTGGTCCCTCCACACATGCCAGGGTCCTGGGTGTAATCCTTGACTCTAACCTCTCCTTCAGCCCCCATACCCAATCACTGGCTAAATCCTGCCGCCTTAACCTCCGCAACATCTCCAGAATTCGACCCTTCCTGACTAATGACACCACAAAGCAACTTATTCACTCCTTGATTATTTCCCGCCTTGACTACTGCAACTCTCTCCTTAATGGCCTACCCTTAAGCAGGCTATCCCCCCTTCAGTCTATTATGAATGCTGTTGCTAGACTAATACACCTCACTAATAGATCCGTGACTGCTGCTCCTCTCTGCCAATCCCTTCACTGGCTTCCCCTACCCCACCGTGTAAAATTCAAAATACTAACCATAACATACAAGGCCATTCACAACATCGCCCCCATCTACATCACCAATCTCATCTACAGATATCGCCCAAATCGCCCCCTCCGCTCCTCCCAGGACCTCCTGCTCTCTAGCTCCCTTGTTACCTCCTCCCATGCTCGCCTTCAGGACTTCTCCAGAGCCTCTCCTATCCTCTGGAATTCCCTGCCCCAGTATGTCCGATTAGCCCCTACCCTGTCCACCTTTAGGAGATCCCTGAAAACTCATTTATTCAGGGAAGCCTATCCCACACCCACATAACTGTCCCTGAGCCACCCCCATCAAATCATTCTTTGCAGCTATTACCTTTTGTACCACCACCCCCTCCCTTTAGAATGTAAGCTCTACGAGCAGGGCCCTCCTGTACCTTTTGTATTGAACTGTACTGTAATGCCCCGTACACACGGTCGGATTTTCCGATGGAAAATGTCCGATCGGAGCGTGTTGTCGGAAATTCCGACCGTGTGTGGGCTCCATTGGACATTTTCCATCGGATTTTCCGACACACAAAGTTGGAGAGCAGGAGATAAAATTTTCCGACAACAAAATCCGTTGTCGGAAATTCCGATCGTGTGTACACAAATCCGACGGACAAAGTGCCACGCATGCTCAGAATTAATAAAGAGATGAAAGCTATTGGCCACTGCCCCGTTTATAGTTCCGACGTACGTGTTTTACGTCACCGCGTTCAGAACGATCGGATTTTCAGACAACTTTGTGTGACCGTGTGTATGCAAGACAAGTTTGAGCCAACATCCGTCGGAAAAAATCCATGGATTTTGTTGTCGGAATGTCCGAACAAAATCTGACCGTGTGTACGCCCTATTATTGTGTTGTCCCCCTTATACATTGTAAAGCGCTGAGTAAACTGTTGGCGCTATATAAATCTCGTATAATAATATAATAATACTAACCAAATCCATGGATTTTTTCCGACGGATGTTAGCTCAAACTTGTTTTGCATACACACGGTCGCACAAAGTTGTCGGAATTTCCAATCGCCAAGAACGCGGTCACGTACACCATGTACGATGAGACTATAAAAGGGCAGTTCTGAACCAAGCGCGGCACCCTTTGGGCTCCTTTTGCTAATCTCGTGTTAGTAAAAGTTTGGTGAGAGACGATTCGCGCTTTTTCAGACTCGTGGTTTTCAGATCGTTTTCTGCTGTTCAGTTTGTGCTTGTGGGTTTGTATTTGGGATGAGCTTCATGTTCGAGTCGAACCCATGTTCGACTCGAACATCGTCTGTTCGCCCGTTCGCCGTATTGCGAACGATATGGGCCGTTCGCGCCAAATTCATGTGGCGCGTCACGGCCCATAATTCACTGTGGCATCGCAGTGCATTGCTGGCTGATGATTGGCCAAGCATGCACTATGACCCGCATGCTTGGCCAATCACAGCGCCGTCTGAAGAGAGAGCCGTAATTGGCCAAAGCCAAGGAGGCTTTGGCCAATTATGGCTCAGGGGATTTAGTACACGCCCCACACTATATAAGGCCGCCTGCACGGCGGCCCTGTGTAGTGTGTTTTCCGGCGTTGAAAGAGATAGACAGAGAGACAGTGTCATTTGATTTGAGTTAGATAGATTAGGCAGAACAGTCAGTCAGTTTAGCTGCACTTACAGTGTATTGTGTATATATATGCATCCCAGGTGTTGCATATATATATATATATATATACATACACTGTATTCAGTTTAGCTAGATCCGTTCCTGTTATCTTCCTACTGACAGGCAGGCTTGTCTTATTACAGTATTTACAGCTACCTGAAGAAAATTGCTGGTGTTCTTTTGATCCTATTAGTACCACAGTCAGGCAGCTAGACTATTTACAGTTAGTGCAGTGCGTCCTGCTCACAGTGTTCAGCTAGTTCCGTTCCTGTTATCTTCCTACTGACAGGCAGGCTTGTCTTGTTACAGTATATACAGCTACCTGAAGAAAATTACTGGTGTTCTTTTGATCCTATTAGTACCACAGTCAGGCAGCTAGACTATTTACAGTTAGTGCAGTGCGTCCTGCTCATAGTGTTCAGCTAGATCCGTTCCTGTTATCTTCTTACTGACAGGCAGGCTTGTCTTGTTACAGTATATACAGCTACCTGAAGAAAATTACTGGTGTTCTTTTGATCCTATTAGTACCACAGTCAGGCAGCTAGACTATTTACAGTTAGTGCAGTGTGTCCTGCTCACAGTGTTCAGCTAAACCTACAAGTTAGTGGGGTGCGTCCTGCTCACAGTGTTCAGCTAAACCTACAAGTTAGTGTGGTGCGTCCACCTCACAGTGTTCAGCTAAACCTACAAGTTAGTGCGGTGCATCCTGCTCACAGTGTTCAGCTAAAACTACAAGTTAGTGGGGTGCGTCCTGCTCACAGTGTTCAGCTAAACCTACAAGTTAGTGGGGTGCGTCCTGCTCACAGTGTTCAGCTAAACCTACAAATTAGTGGGGTGCGTCCTGCTCACAGTGTTCAGCTAAACCTACAAGTTGGTGTAGTGAGACCTCTGCACAGTGTTCATCTAAAGCTACAAGTTAGTGCAGTGCGTCCTGCTCACAGTGTTCAGCTAGATCCCTTCCTGTGATCTTCTTACTGACAGGCAGGCTTGTCTTGTTACAGTATTTACAGCTACCTGAATAAAATTGCTGGTGTTCTTTTGATCCTATTAGTACCACAGTCAGGCAACTAGGCTATTTACAGTTAGTGCAGTGCGTCCTGCTCACAGTGTTCAGCTAAACCTACAAGTTAGTGGGGTGTGCCCTGCTCACAGTGTTCAGCTAAATCTACAAGTTAGTGTGGTGCGTCCACCTCACAGTGTTCAGCTAAACCTACAAGTTAGTGCGGTGCGTCCTGCTCACAGTGTTCAGCTAAAACTACAAGTTAGTGGGATGCTTCCTGCTCACAGTGTTCAGCTAAACCTACAAGTTAGTGGGGTGCGTCCTGCTCACAGTGTTCAGCTAAACCTACAAGTTAGTGGGGTGTGTTCTGCTCACAGTGTTCAGCTAAACCTACAAGTTGGTGTAGTGAGACCTCTGCACAGTGTTCATCTAAAGCTACAAGTTAGTGCAGTGCGTCCTGCTCACAGTGTTCAGCTAGATCCGTTCCTGTTATCTTCTTACTGACAGGCAGGCTTGTCTTGTTACAGTATTTACAGCTACCTGAATAAAATTGCTGGTGTTCTTTCGATCCTATTAGTACCACAGTCAGGCAACTAGACTATTTACAGTTAGTGCAGTGCGTCCTGCTCACAGTGTTCAGCTAAACCTACAAGTTGGTGTAGTGAGACCTCTGCATAGTGTTCATTTCAAGCTACAAGCTAGTGCAGTGCATCCTGCTCATAGTGTTCAGCTAAAACTACAAGTTAGTGCTGTGCGTCCTGCTCACAGTGTTCAGCTAAAACTACAAGTTAGTGCTGTGCGTCCTGCTCACAGTGTTCAGCTAAACCTACAAGTTGGTGTAGTGAGACCTCTGCACAGTGTTTATCTAAAGCTACAAGTTAGTGCAGTGCGTTCTGCTCACAGTGTTCAGCTAAAACTACAAGTTAGTGCTGTGTGTCCTGCTCACAGTGTTCAGCTAAACCTACAAGTTGGGGTAGTGAGGCCTCTGCATAGTGTTCATCTCAAGCTACAAGCTAGTGCAGTGCGTCCTGCTCACAGTGTTCAGCTAAAACTACAAGTTAGTGCTGTGCGTCCTGCTCACAGTGTTCAGCTAAAACTAAAAGTTAGTGCTGTGCGTCCTGCTCACAGTGTTCAGCTAAACCTACAAGTTGGTGTAGTGAGACCTTTGCACAGTGTTCATCTAAAGCTACAAGTTAGTGCTGTGCGTCCTGCTCACAGTGTTCAGCTAAACCTACAAGTTGGTGTAGTGAGACCTCTGCACAGTGTTCATCTCAAGCTACAAGTTAGTGCAGTGTAGTGATGAGCCGAACACCCCCCGGTTCGGTTCGCACCAGAACCTGCGAACGGACCGAAAGTTCGCACGAACGTTAGAACCCCATTGACGTCTATGGGACTCGAACGTTCGAAATCAAAAGTGCTCATTTTAAAGGCTAATGTGCATGGTATTGTCATAAAAAGGGTTTGGGGACCCGGGTCCTATCCCAGGGGACATGTATCAATGCAAAAAAAACGTTTAAAAACGGCCGTTTTTCGGGAGCAGTGATTTTAATGATGCTTAAAGTAAAAAAAAAAAGTGAAATATTCCTTTAAATATCGTACCTGGGGGGTGTCTATAGTATGCCTGTAAAGTGACGCGTGTTTCCCGTGTTTAGAACAGTCCCTGCACCAAATGTCATTTTTAAAGGAAAAAATCTCATTTAAAACTGCTTGCGGGTTTAATGTAATGTCGGGTCATGGCAATATGGATGAAAATCAGTGAGACAAACGGCATGGGTACCCCCCAGTCCATTACCAGGCCCTTGTATGGATATTAAGGGGAACCCCGCACCCAAATTAAAATAAGGAAAGGTGTGGGGCCACCAGGCCCTATATACTCTGAACAGCAGTATACAGGCGGTGCAAACAAGACAGGGACTGTAGGTTTGTTGTTAAGTAGAATCTGTTTGTAATTTTGAACGGGTACATTTTTAACGTGTTTAGCTCCAGCCAAAAAATATTTTTTAAGCTTTTTGGAAAACATAGGGAAGGGTTATCACCCCTGTGACATTTGTTTTGCTGTCTTTCCTCCTCTTCAGAAGATTTCACCTCACTTTTTGTCCCAATGAAAAATGTTTTTTGAAAATTTGGGTTTTTTTGTGGAACAAGGATTGGAAAGCATCAGTGGAAAGGAGAATTTTTTTTCCCATATTAACTCTTACAGGAGAGAATTTCCCTTCCTAGGGGTAGATTTCATCTCACTTCCTGTTGTCTCCTTCCGTTTGCAAGTAGGAGTCGTTTGTAAGTTAGATGTTTGAAAGTAGGGTCCTGCCCTATATACTCAGCAGAAATTTGGGCCTTAGGTGTTGCTGTGGCCACAACACTGTAAGCCCTCACAGGGCCCTGCTGTGAAATATTAGATCAAGAATTGTAATTACATGCCCCTGTTAAACAGGAGCTGAAAAATTAGGCCTTAGGCACTGGTGCTGGTGCCTCAACACTGCAACCCCTTACAGACACTCTAGTTGGAACGCAGGAACGAGCCCTGCTGCAAAGTATTGCATCAAAAATTGTAATTACACGCCCCTGTTAGACAGTGGCAGAAAAATTGGGCCTTAGGCACTGGTGCTGGTGCCACAACACTGCAACCCCTCACAGACACTCTAGTTGGAACGCAGGAACGAGCCCTGCTGCAAAGTATTGCATCAAACATTGTAATTACATGCCCCTGTTAGACAGGGGCAGAAAAATTGGGCCTTAGGCACTGGTGCTGGTGCCACAACACTGCAACCCCTCACAGACACTCTAGTTGGAACGCAGGAACGAGCCCTGCTGCAAAGTATTGCATCAAAAATTGTAATTACACGCCCCTGTTAGACAGGAGCAGAAAAATTGGGCCTTGGGCACTGGTGCTGGTGCCACAACACTGCAACCCCTCACAGACACTCTAGTTGGAATGCAGGAACGAGCCCTGCTGCAAAGTATTACATCAAAAATTGTAATTACACACCCCTGTTAAACAGGGGCTGAAAAATTGTGCCTTAGGCACTGGTGGTGGCGCCCAGAACCAAAAATGTTCTTACAAGCTATCAGCGTGATGATTGAGGAGGAAGAGGATAATTACTCAGGGATAGTCACTCAGCATCAGCATAGGCAGTCTTTGAAGGGATCTGAGATTTTAAAAAAAATTATTCGGTTACATCAGCATCAGGTGCTTGGTAGCTGGTGGTGATCCAAGACTGATTCATTTTTATGAAGGTCAGTCGATCGACCGAGTCGGTGGACAGACGCACCCTGTGATAGGTTACCATGCGTCCAGCAGCACTGAATGTGCGTTCCGAAAGAACGCTGGATGCAGGACAGGCCAGTAGCTCAATTGCATACTGTGCAAGCTCTGGCCAGTGATCCATCCTCAAGACCCAGTAACCCAGAGGATTTTCGGTGGGAAAGGTGTCCAAGTCTGATCTTGCCCCTAGGTATTCCTGCACAGTGTAAAACAGACGCTGGCGATGGTTGCTGGAACCGATCATACCTTGGGGCTGCGGACCAAAAAATTGTCTGAACGCATCGGTCAGACGGCCACCTTCTCCACCGCTCCTTCTTAGACTGACCGAAGCCTCAGCAACACGTTGTCCAGAAACAGGAGTTTGTAACCTCCCAGTCTCTGGGAACGCGCTGCACAGACCTTTCTGCAAGGCCTCCCGAAGATGTTTCATCCTCTGCTCCCGCTGCGATGGCAAGATAAGGTCCACAACCTTACCCTTGTAACGTAGATCAAGGAGGGTTGTCAGCCAGTATTGGTCCTTCTCCTTGATACCACGAATACGAGGATCCTTACGCAGGCTTTGCAGGATCAGGGAGGCCATGCAGCGTAGGTTTGCTGAGGCATTCGGTCCGGAGTCCTCTGGGTCACTAAGGACGACATGGTCCGCAGCCACCTCCTCCCAGCCACGTACAAGTCCATGTGTTTCTTGGGACTGATCCCTTAAAGACTGCTGCTGATGCTGAGTGCCAGGCTCCACCTCCATACTGACACAATCTTCCTCCTCCTCCTCGTCCTCTTCCTGTGTGATCGGCGGGCACGCAGGAACACTGTCTGGATAAAGGGGGCCTTGAGAGCTAAGGAAGTCCTCCTCTTCCTGCCTCTGTTCTGCCTCAAGTGCCCTGTCCATTATTCCACGCAGCGTGTGCTCCAACAGGTGGACAAGGGGGACAGTGTCACTGATGCATGCACTGTCACTGCTCACCATCCTCGTGGCCTCCTCAAATGGTGACAGGACAGTGCATGCATCCCTGATCATGGCCCACTGGCGTGGGGAAAAAACCAAGCTCCCCTGATTCTGTCCTGGTGCCATAGTCGCACAGGTACTCATTGATGGCCCTCTGCTGCGTGTGCAGCCGCTGCAGCATGGCCAACGTTGAGTTCCACCTGGTGGGCATGTCATAGATTAGGCGGTTCTTGGGCAGGTTAAACTCCTTTTGGAGGTCCGTCAGCCGAGCACTGGCATTATATGACCGGCGGAAATGCACACAGACTTTCCTGGCCTGCCTCAGGACATCCTGTAAGCCCGGGTACCTGCCCAAGAACCGCTGCACCACCAAGTTAAGGACGTGAGCCAAACAGGGCACATGGGTCATTTGTGCCTGTCGGAGGGCAGAGAGGAGGTTGGTGCCATTGTCGCAAACCACCATTCCTGCCTTAAGTTGGCGTGGTGTCAACCACCTCTGAACCTGCCCCTGCAGAGCTGACAGAACCTCTGCCCCAGTGTGGCTCCTGTCCCCCAAGCACACCAGCTCAAGCACCGTATGGCATCTTTTGGCCTGCGTACTTGCGTAGCCCCTTGAACGACTACGGAGCACCGCTGGTTCCGAGGAAGAGGCCATGGAGGAAGAAGAAGAGGAGGGGGTGGAGGAGAGAGGTGTGTCACAATCATTAGCATTTTGGAGGCGTGGTGGCGGAACAACCTCCAACACTACTGCACCTTGTCCTGCATCCTTCCCAGCTGCCAGCAGAGTCACCCAATGCGCCGTGAAACTTAGGTAACGTCCCTGTCCATGCCTGCTGGACCATGAGTCAGCGGTAATATGCACCTTACCGCTGACCGCCCTGTCCAGCGAGGCATGGACATTGCCTTCCACATGCCGGTAGAGAGCCGGAATCGCCTTCCGTGAGAAAAAGTGGCGTTTGGGTACCTGCCACTGAGGAACCGCACATTCCACAAACTCACGGAAGGGGGCAGAGTCTACCAACTGAAAAGGCAGCAGTTGAAGTGCTAGCAATTTTGCCAAGCTAGCATTCAACCGCTGGGCATGTGGATGGCTGGGAGCAAACTTCTTTCAGCGGTGCAGCAGCTGGGGCAGGGAAATTTGCCTGGTACAATCTGACGTCGGTGTACCAAAAGCAGATTGCCCACAAGTACTTGGCTGTGACACACCTAATTCTACACCTTCATTCCTCTCAGTGCAGGTCTCAGAGAGGACTGAAGGTCTAGTGGGGTTGGAAATCTCAGCTGATGAGGAGCAAGGAGAGGTCCTCTTTGTTCCTTGGTGTGGGTCTCTTAGATGCGCTTGCCAACGAACTGCATGGCAGGTCAACATATGTCTGGTCAAGCATGTGGTACCCAAGCGGGAGATGTTTTGGCCACGTGAGATACGCTTGAGACATATGTTGCAAATAGCAGCGGTGCGATCTGATGCACTCGTCTCAAAAAAGGCCCACACCAAAGAACTTTTTGAATAACGCGCAGAGACTGCAGCGCCCTGCACATGTGATGCAGTCAATGTGCTGCCCTTAGGCTGGCCCCTGGAGGGCAACCTGCCTCGTTGGTGATGTGCCGCCTCCTCCTCCTCCTCTCTCCTATCAGGCACCCACGTTGAGTCAGTGACCTCATCATCCCCTCCCTCCTCATCACTGGAGCAAACCCGGCAGTATGCTGCAGCAGGGGGAGCATGACTGCCAGATTGCTGTCCTTCTTGGCACCACCTCTGTCCGTGCTCATGTTACTGCCTTCATCGAGCTCAGTATGATCATCAGAGCCTTCCAAACGCTGGGCATCCTCCTGGAGCATGTACCCAACACTGTGGTCAAACAGTTCGAGGGACTCCTCAGGAGGACATGGTGGAGCTAGGGAAGGAGTCACTGATGACATTGAGCCAAGGGAAGAGGCCGCTGCTTTGCCAGACAAAGCACCCTGGGCATGGGTGAGAGAGGATGAGGAGGATGAGGACGGCTTGGTCATCCACTCGACCAAGTCTTCCGCATGTTGCGGCTCAACGCGGCCAGCTGCCGAAAAAAAGGCCAAGCGTGTCCCATGGCCACGTGCTGATGAGGATGCACCGTCTCCACGACCAGCACTAGACACAGAGCCTGCTTGCCCTCTCTTATTGGCTTGTGACTGTCTGCCTCTCCTTCTTTGGCCTTCCAGACATACTAATGGCCTGTAGCTGCACTAAGCTGGGATATATATATATATATATATATATTGCAGCTAGCAAAATCAACTGCCTGCCTGTAGTATGAGAACACCACCAACCTTCTATAGGTAGCTTTAGCTGAACACTGTGAGGTGGACGCACCCCA
Source organism: Lithobates clamitans (assembly GCA_037952925.1). NCBI lineage: Eukaryota > Metazoa > Chordata > Amphibia > Anura > Ranidae > Lithobates > Lithobates clamitans. The sequence goes on from JBBGZY010000135.1 coordinate 3,075,730, forward strand.
CTAACTTGTAGGTTTAGCTGAACACTGTGAGCAGGACGCACTGCACTAACTGTAAATAGTCTAGCTGCCTGACCGTGGTACTAATAGGATCAAAAGAACACCTGTAATTTTCTTTAGGTAGCTGTAAATACTTTAACAAGACAAGCCTGCCTGTCAGTAGGAAGGTAACAGGAACGGATCTAGCTGAACACTGTGAGCAGGACGCACTGCACTAAATGTAAATAGTCTAGCTGCCTGACCGTGGTACTAATAGGATCAAAAGAACACCAGTAATTTTCTTCAGGTAGCTTTATATACTGTAACAAGACAAGCCTGCCTGTCAGTAAGAAGATAACAGGAACGGATCTAGCTGAACACTGTGAGCAGGACGCACTGTACTAAATGTAAATAGTCTAGCTGCCTGACCGTGGTACTAATAGGATCAAAAGAACACCAGTAATTTTCTTCAGGTAGCTTTATATACTGTAACAAGACAAGCCTGCCTGTCAGTAGGAAGATAACAGGAACGGATCTAGCTGAACACTGTGAGCAGGACGCACTGCACTAAATGTAAATAGTCTAGAAGATAACAGGAACGGATCTAGTTAAACTGAATACAGTGTATATATATATATATATGCAACACCTGGGATGCATATATATACACAATACACTTTAAGTGCAGCTAACTGGCTGACTGTCCTGTCTAATCTAGCTAACTCAAATAAAATGACACTGTCTCTCTCTCTCTCTAAGCACACCGGAACACACTGCACAGGGCCGCCGTGTAGGCGGCCTTATATAGTGTGGGGCGTGTACTAAATCCCCTGAGCCATAATTGGCCAAAGCCTCTTTGGCTTTGGCCAATTACGGCTCTCTGTTCAGGCGGCGCTGTGATTGGCCAAGCATGCGGGTCATAGTGCATGCTTGGCCAATCATCAGCAAGCAATGCACTGCGATGCCGCAGTGAATTATGGGCCGTGACGCGCCACACGAATTTGGCGCGAACGGCCCATATCGTTCGCAATTCGGCGAACGACCGAACAGCCGATGTTCGAGTCGAACATGGGTTCGACTCGAACACGAAGCTCATCCCTAGTGCAGTGCATCCTGCTCACAGTGTTCAGCTAAAACTACAAGTTAGTGCTGTGCGTCCTGCTCACAGTGTTCAACTAAAACTACAAGTTGGTGTAGTGAGACCTCTGCACAGTGTTTATCTCAAGCTACAAGTTAGTGCAGTGCGTCCTGTTCACAGTGTTCAGCTAAAACTACAAGTTAGTGCTGTGCGTCTTGCTCACAGTGTTCAGCTAAAACTACAAGTTAGTGCTGTGCGTCCTGCTCACAGTGTTCAGCTAAACCTACAAGTTGGTGTAGTGAGACCTCTGCACAGTGTTCATCTAAAGCTGCAAGTTAGTGCAGTGCGTCCTGCTCACAGTGTTCAGCTAGATCTGTTCCTGTTATCTTCTTACTGACAGGCAGGCTTGTCTTGTTACAGTATTTACAGCTACCTGAATAAAATTGCTGGTGTTCTTTTGATCCTATTAGTACCACAGTCAGGCAGCTAGACTATTTACAGTTAGTGCAGTGCGTCCTGCTCACAGTATTCAGCTAAAACTACAAGTTAGTGCTGTGCGTCCTGCTCACTGTGTTCAGCTAAAACAAGTTAGTGTGGTGCGTCCACCTCACAGTGTTCAGCTAAACCTAAAGTTATTTTTTTGCAAGCTCTGCACAGTGTTCACCTAAAGCTACCTGTAGAAGGTTGGTGGTGTTTTCCTGATCCTATCACTACCGCAGGCAGCTAAAAAAAGCTACAAGTTAGTTTTTTGCGAGCTCTGCACAGTGTTCAGCTAAAGCTACCTGTAGAAGGTTGGTGGTGTTCTCATACTACAGGCAGGCAGTTGATTTAGCTAGCTGCAGTATTAGTACATATATATATATATATATATATATATATATATATATATATATATATATATCCCAGCTTAGTGCAGCTACAGGCCATTAGTATGTCTAGAAGGCCAAGAAGGAGAGGCAGACAGTCACAAACCAATAAGAGAGGGCAAGCAGGCTCTGTGTCTAGTGCTGGTCGTGGAGACAGTGCATCCTCATCAGCACGTGGCCGTGGGACACGCTTGAACTTTTTTTCGGCAGCTGGCCGTGTTGAGCCGCAACTTGCGGAAGACTTGGTCGAGTGGATGACCAAGCCATCCTCATCCTCCTCATCCTCTCTCACCCATGCCCAGGGTACTTTGTCTGGCAAAGCAGCGGCCTTTTCTCTTGGCTCAATGTCATCAGTGACTCCTTCCCTAGCCCCACCATGTCCTCCTGAGGAGTCCCTCGAACTGTTTGACCACAGTGTTGGGTACATGCTTCAGGAAGATGCCCAGCGTTTGGAAGGCTCTGATGATGATACTGAGCTCGATGAAGGCAGTAACATGAGCACGGACAGAGGGGGTGCCCAAGAAGGACAGCAATCTGGCAGTCATGCTCCCCCTGCTGCAGTATACTGCCAGGTTTTCTGCAGTGATGAGGAGGGAGGGGATGATGAGGTCACTGACTCAACGTGGGTGCCTGATAGGAGAGAGAAAGAGGAGGAGGAGGAGGCGGCACATCACCAACGAGGCAGGATGCCCTCCAGGGGCCTGCCTAAGGGCAGCACTGCATCACACCCCAAAGCTCCACATGTGCAGGGCGCTGCAGTCTCTGTGCATTATTCAAAAAGTTCTTTGGTGTGGGCCTTTTTTGAGACGAGTGCATCAGATCGCACCGCTGCTATTTGCAACATATGTCTCAAGCGTATCTCGCGTGGCCAAAACATCTCCCGCTTGGGTACCACATGCTTGACCAGACATATGTTGACCTGCCATGCAGTTCGTTGGCAAGCGTATCTAAAAGACCCACACCAAAGAACAAAGAGGACCTCTCCTTGCTCCTCATCAGCTGAGATCTCCAACCCCACTATACCTTCAGTCCTCTCTGAGACCTGAACTGAGAGGAATGAAGGTGTAGAATTAGGTGTGTCACAGCCAAGTACTTGTGGGCAATCTGCTTTTGGTACACCGACGTCAGATTGTACCAGGCAAATTTCCCTGCCCCAGCTGCTGCACTGCCAAAAGAAGTTTGCTCCCAGCCATCCACATGCGCAGCGGTTTAATGCTAGCTTGGCAAAATTGCTAGCTCTTCAACTGCTGCCTTTTCAGTTGGTAGAATTTGCCCCCTTCCGTGAGTTTGTGGAATGTGCGGTTCCTCAGTGGCAGGTACCCAAACGCCACTTTTTCTCACGGAAGGCGATTCCGGCTCTATACCGCCATGTGGAAGGCAATGTCCATGCCTCACTGGACAGGGCGGTCAGCGGTAAGGTGCATATTACCGCTGACTCATGGTCAAGCAGGCATGGACAGGGATGTTACCTAAGTTTCACGGCGCATTGGGTGACTCTGCTGGCAGCTGGGAAGGATGCAGGACAAGGTGCAGTAGTGTTGGAGGTTGTTCCGCCACCACGCCTCCAAAATGCTAATGATTGTGACACACCTCTCTCCTCCACCCCCTCCTCTTCTTCTTCCTCCATGGCCTCTTCCTGTGCTTTTTCCTCGGAACCAGCGGTGCTCCGTAGCCGTTCAAGGGGCTATGCAAGTACGCAGGCCAAAAGATGCCATGCGGTACTTGAGCTGGTGTGCATGGGGGACAGGAGTCACACTGGGGCAGAGGTTCTGTCAGCTCTGCAGGGGCAGGTTCAGAGGTGGTTGACGCCACGCCAACTTAAGGCAGGAATGGTGGTTTGCGACAATGGCACCAACCTCCTCTCTGCCCTCCGACAGGGACAAATGACCCATGTGCCCTGTTTGGCTCACGTCCTTAACTTGGTGGTGCAGCGGTTCTTGGGCAGGTACCCGGGCTTACAGGATGTCCTGAGGCAGGCCAGGAAAGTCTGTGTGCATTTCCGCCAGTCATATAATGCCAGTGCTCGGCTGACGGACCTCCAAAAGGAGTTTAACCTGCCCAAGAACCGCCTAATCTATGACATGCCCACTAGGTGGAACTCAACGTTGGCCATGCTGCAGCGGCTGCACATGCAGCAGAGGGCCATCAATGAGTACCTGTGCGACTATGGCACCAGGACAGGGTCAGGGGAGCTTGTTTTTTTTCCCCACGCCAGTGGGCCATGATCAGGTATGCATGCACTGTCCTGTCACCATTTGAGGAGGCCACGAGGATGGAGAGCAGTGACAGTGCATGCATCAGTGACACTGTCCCCCTTGTCCACCTGTTAGAGCACACACTGCGTGGAATAATGGACAGGACACTTGAGACAGAACAGAGGCAGGAAGAGGAGGACTTCCTTAGCTCTCAAGGCCCCCTTTATCCAGACAGTGTTCCTGCGTGCCCGCCGATCACACAGGAAGAGGAGGAGGAGGAGGAGGAGGAGAAAAATTGTGTCAGTATGGAGGTGGAGCCTGGCACTCAGCATCAGCAGCAGTCTTTAAGGGATCAGTCCCAAGAAACACATGGAGTTGTACGTGGCTGGGAGGAGGTGGCTGTGGACCATGTCGTCCTTAGTGACCCAGAGGACTCCGGACCGAATGCCTCAGCAAACCTACGCTGCATGGCCTCCCTGATCCTGCAAAGCCTGCGTAAGGATCCTCGTATTCATGGTATCAAAGAGAAGGACCAGTACTGGCTGGCAACCCTCCTTGATCCACGTTACAAGGGTAAGGTTGCAGACCTTATCTTGCCATCGCCGAGGGAGCAGAGGATGAAACATCTTCGGGAGGCCTTGCAGAAAGGTCTGTGCAACGCGTTCCCAGAGACTGGGAGGTTACAAACTCCTGTTTCAGGACAACGTGTTGCTGAGGCTTCGGGCAGTCAAAGAAGGAGCGGTGGAGAAGGTGGCCGTCTGACCGATGCGTTCAGACAATTTTTTGGTCCGCAGCCCCAAGGTATGATCGGTTCCAGCAACCATCGCCAGCGTCTGTTTTACACTGTGCAGGAATACCTAGGGGCAAGATCAGACTTGGATACCTTTCCCACCGAAAATCCTCTGGGTTACTGGGTCTTGAGGATGGATCACTGGCCAGAGCTTGCACAGTATGCAATTGAGCTACTGGCCTGTCCTGCATCCAGCGTTCTTTCGGAATGCACATTCAGTGCTGCTGGAGGCTTTGTAACCGATCACAGGGTGCGTCTGTCCACCGACTCGACTGACCTTCATAAAAATAAATCAGTCTTGGATCACCACCAGCTACCAAGCACCTGATGGTGATGTAACCGAATAATTTTTTTTTAAATCTCAGATCCCTTCAAAGACTGCCTATACTGATGCTGAGTGACTATCCCTGAGAAATTATCCTCTTCCTCCTCAATCATCACGCTGATAGCTTGTAAGAACATTTTTGGTTCTGGGCACCACCACCAGTGCCTTAGGCACAATTTTTTCAGCCCCTGTTTAACAGGGGCGTGTAATTACAATTTTTGATGCAATACTTTGCAGCAGGGCTCATTTCAGCATTCCAACTAGAGTATCTGTGAGGGTTTGCAGTGTTGTGGCACCAGCACCAGTGCCTGAGGCCCAATTTTTCAGCCCTTGTTTAACAGGGGCGTGTAATTACAATTTTTGATGCAATACTTTGCAGCAGGGCTCGTTCCTGCGTTCCAACTAGAGTGTCTGTGAGGGGTTGCAGTGTTGTGGCACCAGCACCAGTGCCTAAGGCCTAATTTTTCAGCCCCTGTTCAACAGGGGCATGTAATTACAATTCTTGATCTAATATTTCACAGTGGGGCCCTGTGAGGGCTTATAGTGTTTTGGCCACAACAACACCTAAGGCCCAAATTTCTTCTGATTATATAGGGCAGTCCCCTACTTTCAAACATCTAACTTACAAATAGGGATGAGCTTCGAGTTCGAGTCGAACTCATGTCGAACTCAAGGACCTCAAGGGTCTGGTATGGAATTTAGGAGGACTCCCACGTCATTTTTTTTTTTGGTTCGGGGTTCCCCTTTGGGGAATTCCCATGCCGTTTTTATCAATGAACTTCTATGTGTATTGTCAGCAATGCAATAGCCGCGGGTAGTTTTAAATGAGTTTTTTCCTTCAAAATGTCATTTTGCTGTCAGACTGTTCTAAACACAGGAAACATGCGCCCCTTTACAGGCATACTATAGACACCCCCCAGGTACAAAATTTAAAGGGATATTACACTTTTATTGTTTGACTTTAAGCATTATTAAAATCACTGCTCCTGAAAAAACGGCCGTTTTTAAAACTTTTTTTTGCATTGATCCATGTCCCCTGGGGCAGGACCCAGGTCCCCAAACACTTTTTATGACAATAACTTGCATATTAGCCTTTAAAATTAGCACTTTTGATTATTCATGTTCGTGTCCCATAGACTTTAACGGTGTTCGCGTGTTTGAGCGAACTTTTTTCCTGTTCGCATGTTCTGGTGCGAACCGAACAGGGGGGTGTTCGGCTCATCCCTACTTACAAACGACTCCTACTTGCAATGGAAGGAGACAACAGGAAGTGAGATGAAATCTACCCCTAGGAAGGGAAATTCTCTCCTGTAAGAGTTAATATGGGGAAAACATTTCTCCTTTCCACTGATGCTTTCCAATCCTTGTTCCACAAAAAAACCCACATTTTCAAAAAACATTTGTCATTGGGACACAAAGTGAGGTGAAAAGTCCCTGTCTTGTTTGCACCGCCTGTATACTGCTGTTCAGAGTATATAGGGCCTGGTGGCCCCACACTTTTCCTTATTTTAATTTGGGTGCGGGGTTTAAGACCCAAAGGGCCTGGTAATGGACTGGGGGGTACCCATGCTTTTTGACTCACTGATTTTCATCCATATTGCCAGGACCGGACATTACATTAAACCCGCAAGCAGTTTTAAATGAGATTTTTTCCTTTAAAAATGACATTTGGTGCAGGGACTGTTCTAAACACGGGAAACACGCGCCACTTTACAGGCATACTATAGACACCCCCCAGGTACGATATTTAAAGGAATATTTCATTTTGTTTTTTTTTACTTTAGGCATCATTAAAATTACTGCTCCCGAAAAACGGACGTTTTTAAACGTTTTTTTTGCATTGATACATGTCCCCTGGGGTAGGACCCGGGTCCCCAAACCCTTTTTTAGGACAATACCATGCAAATTAGCCTTTAAAATGAGCACTTTTGATTTCGAACATTCGAGTCCCATAGACGTCAATGGGGTTCGAACGTTTGTGCGAATTTTCGGTCCGTTCGCAGGTTCTGGTGCGAACCGAACCGGGGGGTGTTCGGCTCATCCCTAGTTTGTATCTGGTCTTCAGTGCGTGCAGCGAGTACAATTGACTTGTCATTGTGTTCGTGTTCGTTTGTTACTGATTTTCAGCTCGCTCTTCACAGGCCTTGCTGTTCTTCAGTGCATTCTGTTACTTCGTTCTGAACAGCCGGCCATTTCCTAGCCATGTTGCGTATACGTACTCCTCGTAGAGTTCGTGCTGTGTGGGGGCTTGGTGTTGGGGTCCTTACCTTGACACATGTCCAGTCCATGAGCAGGGTGGGGAGGAGTTCATGGACCAAGAATTGGTTGCTCCAGCGTGACCAGTTCTGTCATATGCCTTTGCTCCGTGAGATCCGTGAGAATAATCCTGACGTTTTCAGGAACTTTCTCCGGATGACGGACCCCGTATTTCACCGTTTGTTGGCCTTGCTGACCCCCTATATTAGCAGGCAGGATACCTACATGAGGCAAGCCATCACTCCGGAGCAGAGGTTAGTTGCCACCCTGCGGTACTTGGCGACAGGGAGAAGACTGCAGGACCTCAAGTTCTGGACAGGCATCTCCCCCCAGGCTCTGGGGATCATTATCCTAAAGACCTGTTCTGCCATCATCCAGGTCCTGCAGAAGGAGTATATTAAGGTAAGATTTATCCTTTAACATCAACATTATTGTATTTAATGTTTGATAATATATTTTATTTCTTTCATCATTCCCTAATTACCATGATTGTAATATGCTGTGAATGTCCCCTTTGTCCTCATGCATGCTGGATTTTTATGTAATTTATTTTTGTCCTTCATACATATTTGCCTTCACTTACCTCCCCAGCATGCTGTCCTGGGCCTATATTCACCTCGTCTAGTCACTTAACAATGTATTTTGTCATCTCCATAGTAGTGGTTTACCCTAAACACCCCCTAAAATGTGTAAAAATGGGATTTGTGCTTTAAATTCTGACAGAGTGCCAGAGGCTTTTTTTGGTGTTTTTTTGGTGTCCCAAAATCATTTTGAACCCTCCCTCCCCCCAACTGCTAACTTAGCTGATACCAATCCTCTATCTGCTGACTTTGCCAAACCCATACACACTATACTATACCTACCTCTTTTGTGGTCAGATTTATGGATACATTTCCCAAAGCATGTAGTGCAAGGGTCTGCCTGAATACTTTTAAATGGTACAGTTTAACTTTTTAGTATCCTATTATTATCTTGATAGGTAATAGCAGAATGTAAAAATGTGCTAAAATGTGTACAGTGTACAGTTTGTATTTATCTCTTATCTCACAGGCATGTGAGCTGCAGATCAGACAGCAAGGATGCATTCCCCTTTTAAGGATCACTGGGCACCAAAGCTGTGTTAGTGTACGTGCGTCTGCTTTCTGCGCACGCGCATGCGCATTGGAGAGGGTCTATTCACTGCTGAATGTCTATGGACTGGAACACGTCCCAATGGACCCGTGCGCCCACGGCCAGTTGCAGAACCATGCGCAGTACGTCCATGACAACAATTGTCTATTTTGGCAGAGTTCCAAGATGAAGAAAAATTTTTGTCCTTTATCAAGCTTGAATACTTACCTGTTTTGTACAAGCTTCACACTGGAGCACCTGTGTGGGCCCCCTAATAAAAAGGGTGTTCTTGTGTGCCACACTAGTGCTCCAGTGTCCAGATGTGTAAACAGCTGCTGACTGTCCTCTCCTTACACAGAATCTAGTTTGCATTACATTCTAGTTACAAACCCATCTAGACACCAAAATTATTTGAAGAGAAGAAGGCTATCAAAAATGTATTCAAATGCATATGGCCAAAATAATGGTATTTTCTAGGCCGAACGAACAATGCTTCTGATGAACGAACAATGTGCCCATGAACATGAAAGTTGCCATTTTAAACTGTACAACAGTATAAAGCAAAGCACATGGAGCAGCACGAACGTAATAAAAATAACGAATAGGAACACAGGACAACTACTTACTTTTTTGTAACACTCTCCTGATCCTTCTGTACTGCTCATGCTCCCTTAATTTGAGGTCCGACCACTGCTTTGTGAGTTGATCTTTCAATCGTCGTATCCCAAAATTCCGGTGCAGACTCTTGACTACTTTCGCCATGATCTTGGCCTTTCTGACATTGGGGTTGAGGTAAGGTCCATACTTCCCGTCATAGTCGGCCCTCTTCAGGATGTCAACCATCTCCAACATCTCCCCAAAGGTCATATTTGAGGCCTTAAATCGTCTCCTCTGTGATTGGGACGTTTCTGGCTCCGGGCTTTCCTCCTCCTCCTCCTCATTGCTGTAATTAGCACGCACCTGGTGTGTCTCCACCATGTGCTCTTCCCCACTGTGCAGAAAAAGAAGGGGCAGGGAATAGACTAGAAAGAACGTCAGGGGCGGGCGGAGTTTCACGCATGTGCAGTGTATATAAAGCGTAACACGCATGTGTAGTACGTACGATCTGTGAGCAGAGGAAGGAGTTTTGGAAGCGCTTTTGATAACGATGGTAACATTTAAACTTGGGCCTATACTGATTCTAGATTGAGGCCTATATTGGGACAAGATTAGGAGACTTTAGCCTGACATTAGGGTTTGTCTTGTGTATTGCAGATAAAATGGATGGCTTCAATGACCACAATTTCCTTCCCCTGTTCATTGACAAACAGGTGGAGCTGCCCTGTCTGTGGCAGGTCAAACACCCGCAATATATTAATAAACAAAAGAGGCAGGCAGCGCTGGAGAAACTGCTGGAGTTGGTGAAGCCGGTGGTCCCCACAGCAACCATCCCCTATTTAAAAGCCAAAATTGGTGGCCTGAGGAGCACTTATCTTAGGGAGCGCAAGAAGGTCCAGGATTCCCAGAGATCCGGAGCTGCAGCAGATGACGTTTATGTCCCCAGGCTGTGGTACTATGAGAGACTGCGATTTCTGTCAGACCAGACTGAAGTCAGGGAATCCCTCTCAACCCTTCCTTCCACTCTTCCTTCCACCCTATCTTCCACCCCATCTGAGGCTTCCGATGTCTAACCTGGGACTTCCAGCCAGGAAGAAGTGGAGGAGCCCAGCTGGAGCCAGGTATAGCAATGCTCTACAGATTTCTGGTCAATAAATCAATGATGTTTACTGGATGTTATTATTGATCACTAATTGCTGATTTAATAAAGTGTTTTACATATCAATAGACAGCAGTGGGCAAAAATAATTCGGACAAGAATGAAAAATGCTGGGCTCAGAATGATAATCTTTTATATTTGTTAACATTCAATTTGCAACAGTCATGAGATGAAAATTGTGTGTGATTGATGAAGAAAAAATTAAAACTATGTCCCTTTTTCATACATAGGAAGACCTCAGCCAGGAGGAGGCTGTGGAATGTGGCACACAGGAGGAGGCTGTGGAATGTGGCAGCCAGGAGGAGGCAGGGGTTAGTGGCAGCCAGGAGGAGGTGGAGGTAAGTGGCAGCCAGGAGAAGGCCGGGCCCAGTAGGAGCCTGACAGAATCGCAGGTCCCTCCCCTCTGTCTTCCAAAGACCCAGGAAGGGGAGTAACGTGCAGGATTGAGCACTCAGGCTGATTCAGGAGGCTTCTGCGTTGCTCAGAGCCTTTCCCACTCATGAAGAGGCCTTTGCTTCCATGGCTGCCACCAAACTACAGGGCATGCAGGAGGGCCAACGCCTCATGTGTGAGGAACTCATTTATAAAACCTTAACTAAGGGGGTGAGGGGCCAAATCACACCCAATACCCACCTGTGTGAGTTGGACCATCCTCCTCCTCCTCCTGCCACAACTCCACCACCACAGACACAGTGTGGAAGGAAGCGTGGAAGGAAAACCAAAGAGTAATGGCCTGGGTTCAGTCTGGTCTGACAAAAGATGCAGGCTCTTGTATGACCACAGCCTGGGGACATACATGTCATCTGCTACTGTTCAGGATCTCTTGGACTTCTGGACCAGACTGCACTCCCTTATATATGGACGCCTCAGGCCACCAATTTTGCCTGGAAATAATTGATGTGTGCCCTGGGGGCCAAAGGCTTCACCAATTTCTGCTGTTTCTCCAGCGTTGCCTCCCTCTTTGTTTGGTTCTGATCCCTTAATAAAGGATTTTTTGTTTTAATTATACTCGGCTATGTGTGTTTTCCTTCAAAAAGGACAGTTTGTTTGTGAGGAGGCAGGTACATTTAAGAAATACAATGTGAAATTAACAAGAGACACCAACACCAAACAATCTCCTTAAGATTAAATAATACAAGATAATAATGGTGTTGTGGTAACTTGACACACAAAACACACACGAAACTATTCTGGAATTAAAAAAAAAAACGAAAAATATCAGGCTTGAAAAAAATACTAACCAAAAAAAATAAAAAAATTTTGAGTCAGATGTGACAAATACAAATATTATATTGATGAAATCATGATAAATAATAAAGAAAGAAGTTTGTGAGAACTCTGTGTGAATATGAGCAGAAAAACTACTTCATTCTTCTAGCATTATAAAGAAGAAGAGAGTGAGCTGCATTAAACAATTTAAAACATTGCAGCGTGACGAAAGTGCTCTATCCATTCCGACCGCTAATTTTACCAGACTGAGCAGTTCCGTCTCGGAATTTATTCTGAGCATGCGTGGCACTTTGTGCGTCGGAATTGTCCACACACGGTCGGAATTGACTCGATCGGATTTTGTTGTCGGAAAATTTTATAGCCTGCTCTCAAACTTTGTGTCGGAAATTCCGATGGAAAAAGTCCTATGGAGCCCACACACGGTCGGAATTTCTGACAACAAGCTCTGATCACACATATTCCGTCGGAAAATCCGACCGTGTGTACGGGGCATTAGGGTCTAGTCAGACCTGTGTTGTGATAATAACAAATTTATTATAAATTGGCTGCCAATGCACATCAATGAACATTGCATAAAGTCTGAACGGCCCTAATTACACTCCTGTAAAGCAAAATTTACTGTGATATACCAGCAATTGTTTCCAGAGTCATTCAATGGTGGTATTAAGCACTGGATGGAAGCCTTAGCTGTGACAGGTAACAGACATCCTGACAGGCTCCTTTTTATCAAAGTCATAGTTTTTACTATATAATGTATGCAAACAACTATTCCAAACTTATCCATTTGTAATTACACAATGAAACAATTTGAGCTACAAGCAAAGTACAAATGTAATGTGACACAATCAATTGTACAGCATGCAAGGTACAATAATTGCACTAGAATAGTTGAAACCCCTAAAATGTTTGTTATGTTTTTTCATTAAAAGAAATATGTCATCAGAGAAATATTTGGACTGTTACTACCAAACCTCTTTTTAAAAATATTAGTTGTCTGGTTGTCATACTGACCTCCTATCTGCAATATTTTTCAGCCACTGGCTGAAAAATTGTGCATTTTAGTAGCCAATCTTTCATGAAAAATGTATCAAAAACAAGCAACAGCTTGCCAGACCTTGGTCAAGCTAGGACATAAATTGCAGTTAACCCATTTTGTTATTGTGGATGGCAAGATTTTGTAGGATAAATTCACCAATCATCAGACAAAGGGCCATTGTTATACTGAAACATTACTTTTTTAATTGTTAATTGGCAAACATTTGTAACAGATAATCCCAGGACTCGCTCGGATGAAAAATAATTTAGATGGGCTACGAATTTTCTGCCAGGTGTAATCAACTTCTTGTTTTGAATGCAGAGCTAAAGTGGTACTTTGGTTCACAGTTTATGGTGTACAATATATACTGAGACATACAGTACATGTGTGTTTTAGGTGCCTAAAATTTGTTTTGACAGTTTGTCCATTTTACAAACAATTCTCATGAGAAGGTAGATATTCGCCAGTTTGTTGAGTGAGTAACAATTTTGCTAGAAACCAATCATGAATTTTACAAAATAAATAAACCTAGGCCATACACAATTTAGGCTTTGGCCTTGATTCATTAAAGGATTAAAGGCCGGTCACTTAGCAACGGAATGGTTGATTTGCAACTTGTATTTTCGCTTAGCTTAGTAAATAAAGTGAGACTGTGTATGCTTTGAATGCCCAAAACAGGATTTTTGCACACATTTTGATGATTAAAGTTAATGCAACTTGACCTTTATTTCATTTGCAAAGTGAACATTCACTTTGCAAACTGAACATACATTTGCAAAGTAAACAATTTCTTCTGTAATATTTTAGTAAATCAACCCTAATATGTATTTACTGCCTTTGAAGAAATTATCACAACAAGATCTGGATATTGAGATAGGCAGTGTTGCAGCATCATTGTAAATCACCGCTCTATTCCATACCCTGGTACTGACCATAACTTACTAACTGCTTTGTAAGTAACATTGATAGTGCTCCTTTTCCTTTTTCCTCTACTCGCTCTCTCTTCTTTTTTCTATGGGGAATAATGGATCCCTATAAACTACATAATAATTTATCTAACTTTTTAGTTCATGCATCCAACTCCTGAAGATTGGCAAGAGGCCATGAAACGCGTTGAGTGTTCATCTATGGATGCCAAATACAAGTTTGCCCTAATCACTGTATCATATTACAATCTGTATCAATTTCATAAATCATGTTGATCATGTATGAATTATTTGTATGTATTTTATCGCTTATTATTTACTCTGTCACAAATTGTGTTCTCTAATCAATCATTCATTATTTAATCCATTATTATTATATATTGACTCTTTATGATTACTTTTTTGTATCATAAATGTTTCATTGCTATCGGTTTTATTATAATTATTAACATCTACTACCCTGTTTCCCTGAAAATAAGACCTAGTGTGATTGCCAGTGATGGCTGCACTATAAGCCCTACCCCCCAAATAAGCCCTAGTTAAAATCCTTGTAGGTCTTCTTTTCAGGGTAGGGCTTATTTTCGGGGAAACAGGGTAGGCCTTATTTGGGGGGTAGGGCTTATATTGCAGCCATCTTTGACAATCACGCTAGGTCTTATTTTCGGGGAAACAGGGTATGATGTACCCCTAGGGTATTGTGACATTCAACTAATTTATGTTTATTCTATATATCATTATACACACCAACATGCCTCATGTAAAGTCCCAACCCCACTTCTTTTGTTCTCCAATATTACAATCTGCTTTTATTCTAGTATGATGCAGCACATAGCTGATGATTTACTGTACGCTCAGGTTATGTATGTTGGGCTAAATACCGGAACACAAAAGTCACCAACAGGCAGGGGAGAGCTCTTTTCGATACTCTTGCATGTGTACCATATGTACAATATAGTATATTTGTACAATATGGCAGATTTACTTTATAAAGTTTTTTCTGAACCTTTGTTTATAATAAATTAAAAGCCTAGTATAGTGAAAAGATTATAATCTGGCAATTGTATTAGGGGTTAACACCTGTAATGATAGTATTCATGATGTGAATCACTGTATTTTTTAAAGGCCTCTATTTATATTTTTCTTCACATTTACATGCAGACCTAGTTGTTCAGCAAAAAATACAGGGCAAACTATGCTGACAACACTCAGAATTCATCTATATGGGGGTTTTTTTTGTTGCTTTTTTTTCAAAGGAAAGAAACTGCTACTTTAACTGTTTAAAATATTTTAGTTAGATTTGTGTGGATAGTAACAGATTGTTTCATATATGTCTTTTTTACTTTGCTGATAATCTTATATAAAAATCTGTATTACTTTTTTCTCCTTATGTAAGAGCACTAGGCACTGAAGACACATCATGACAGTTAATGTCAATACCAGTTAAAAATATTGATTAAAATATACACAGCTAAACATCTAAGGTTTGTCCTATTAGTAATAGTTGGCAGTAAAAAAAAGTCTCAACTTGTAATGATCACCTTTTTAAAATGTTTGAACAATTTAAGATTTCCTTCAGTAATACATAAGATACGTACTGTTCTAACAGTTTAGGGTGTGTCAGAGACAGCAGTAAATCAAATTGACACACAATGAGAAACTCCCTTGATAAAATGTAAAACAAGTATGTGCAGGTATGAGATACAAACCAGATGTTACTATCCGTTAACATAAATTGCACATTTCATATTTATTTTAATTTTCTGTTTAGTTTTTTACCTGTCTGCTTAATCAGACTGTGTGTCTACCTTTAGAAGGATGCTGAATTATTTAGCAAATCAAACGTATGCTTTAATTTTCTGGTTGAAAATGTTTTATTAGCTATAAAGAATATTATTAATTTTACGTTTGCACAAACAATAGTCACACTTGAAAGCTATTGGTTATTTTGTTGGCCATCTTAACACTCTTTAGAATCCTAATAGACAAAATAAAAAATCATCCTCCATAATGTAACAGGATTTATATTTGATGCACTCCCCTACCTCTTTGATCTACTGCTAAATGCTTGAAAATTTTTCAGTAATTCTGGAAATAGAGGACTACATTGAGTACCTTGGGTTGATTTACTAAAGGTAATGGTAGGCTGTTCATTTTGCAAGGGAAGTTGTGCTTTGCAAGGGAATTTTCCCTAGAGCGTAGTGAATACAGTGAAATTTCAGTTTGCAAAGCATACCCAATCACGCAAGAAAAAAAAAAGAAAAAAAAAAAACATTCTTGCTTGCATGTTCTTGGATGGTGGAAATCAGCACAGCCTTATTTCATTAAAGCGGTTGTAAACAACGGCTGTGTGGTTTGTGGAAAAAAAAACACCTGCAAGGCAATCGCACATAATGTGCTAGTATGCATTGCAAACTAGCACATTATGAAATACTCACCTTGAAAGGAAACCCTCCAGTACTGTACTGTCACCACTGAGAGGGTTGACATGTTCCCCCATCCTTCTTCCTATTCGCGAGCTCCAGCTATGTGATTGGCCGGAGCCACGATGATGTCACTCCCGCAGGAGCCCTCGGTTCCGGCATGAAGCTCTGAAGGTCTTCAGAGCGCATGACATAACTGGCCACATCCAGTGTGAGTATCTCCTAAATGTAGCACGTTTAGGAGATATTCATTTTACCTACAGGTAAGCCTTGTTATAGGCTTACCTGTAGATAAAAATGACCAAGAGGGGTTTACTAAAACTTTAACTAAACTCCATTACAAAGTGAACTGTCCATGTGCCTTTGTTAAATCAACCCCTTGGAGTCAGAACCAAGCACTGTCACATTGGGGTGGGTTAGATCAAATCTTTGCAGATTTTTAAATGAAGAAAGTCAAAACCTGTACAGGAATTGTGGGATATTCAGTTGGTGTATTGTGAGTACAGCTATCTTTTGGTTCCTACAGTGCATCAAACCTGTTAGTTTCCCTAGTAAACAGGTTAACTTTAAAATTACAATTAACAATATTTTGTCATGGCTGTTAGACCAGTACATAAAAGAGTAAAGCAATGTACTATGTGTATTACAAAAATTACTTTAGCCTTTCCTGTTTGATGCAAAGCTGTCTATCCATATCTCTATCTAGACCATAGAAAACATAGGGAAAGCAACTTGCAAATTGAACTAAAACTAGCCTAGATATAAAGCACCAGATCAATAGTTGGTAATAAATGCAATATCCTACTTAAGACTAAACAAAGCACAAAAACACACAAAAAATAGACATGCAAGCTCTTCTGGTATTTCCATAGTTGTTGGGTTGTCATTCCATGTCTGTAGCTAACAAATTTAAGATGCCAATCACTTTACATATACTTACCATTAGGGATGAGCCGAACACCCCCCTGTTCGGTTCGCACCAGAACATGCGAACAGGAAAAAAGTTCGCTCGAACACGCGAACACCGTTAAAGTCTATGGGACACGAACATGAATAATCAAAAGTGCTAATTTTAAAGGCTAATATGCAAGTTATTGTCATAAAAAGTGTTTGGGGACCCGGGTCCTGCCCCAGGGGACATGGATCAATGCAAAAAAAAGTTTTAAAAACGGCCGTTTTTTCAGGAGCAGTGATTTTAATAATGCTTAAAGTCAAACAATAAAAGTGTAATATCCCTTTAAATTTAGTACCTGGGGGGTGTCTATAGTATGCCTGTAAAGGGGCGCATGTTTCCTGTGTTTAGAACAGTCTGACAGCAAAATGACATTTCGAAGGAAAAAACATTTAAAACTACCCGCGTCTATTGCATTGCCGACAATACACATAGAAGTTCATTGATAAAAACGGCATGGGAATTCCCCACAGGGAAACCCCGAACCAAAATTAAAAAAAAAAATGATGTGGGAGTCCCCCTAAATTCCATACAAGGCCCTTTAGGTCTGGTATGGATATTAAGGGGAACCCCGGCCAAAATTTAAAAAAAAAAACGACGTGGGGTTCCGCCTAAATTTCATACCAGACCCTTATCCGAGCACGCAACCTGGCAGGCCGCAGGAAAAGAGGGGGGGACGAGAGTGCGGCCCCCCCACCCTCCTGAACTGTACCAGGCCACATGCCCTCAACATTGGGAGGGTGCTTTGGGGTAGCCCCCCAAAACACCTTGTCCCCATGTTGATGAGGACAAGGGCCTCATCCCCACAACCCTGGCCGGTGGTTGTGGGGGTCTGCGGGCGGGGTGCTTATCGGAATCTGGAAGCCCCCTTTAACAAGGGGACCCCCAGATCCCGGCCCCCCCCTGTGTGAAATGGTAAGGGGGTACTTACCCCTACCATTTCACTAAAAAAACTGTCAAAAATGTTAAAAATGACAAGAGACAGTTTTTGACAATTCCTTTATTTAAATGTAGAAGGGTAGGGGGAGTATCATACGTTTCCCCATAACAGGATTTTAAAGCAGGCTTGGAGAAAGTGGACATAAGCACTAAGGGCCCTCAAACAAGGATCAAAGTGGATATTTTTAACTGAAAGGTTTACATATAAGAGATATTGTTAGAGATATTTTTTTGTTTATAAATTATTACCTAAGCTTTCACAGCTCACATTTTACAGTTTGGATACTTGTTAAATTATTTGCATTATTTAGAGTTTGCATTTTTAATAACATATTTAACACCAATACAAACTATATGTAATACAAGTGCAAATCTTTCTGAACCTTTTAAATGTGACCTGTTTTTATGCTTATGCGTATTTAGATAAATTGCTTGAAAATGAACAGGGATTGTGAACAAAGTAAAATACAGATAATTTGCAAGCTATTGTAAAAAAAAAATGGTATGTAGATAGGCACTGCTTTTTCGGACAAATAACAATGCAAAAAATGTATTAAATATTGCTCAGAGGAGAGAGGGTGTTTTCATGTGGGATTTCATAAAGCTGCACTTGAATTTACAGAACAGTTTTATGTAGTCCTTTAAATGTGACATAAAAAGGGGGAAAAATGGTACAGGTTTCCCCTAAGGTTCAAGATAACCAGACCGTTATCCAAACATACAGCCTAGGTGACCAGGAAAGGGAAGGCAGCAAGCATGTGCCCCTCTTCCTAAATTATGCCAGGCCACATGCTTTGCAAGGCACCTTGCAAGGGCCTCTTCCCATATTTAGTTAGTGTGGTCACCCAGGAACCCTAGCTGGTTTGTTTACAAAACAAATCCAGGGACCTGATTGTTATTTAGCAGTGGGAGTTTCAAATATCTTTGGGCAGCGGGGAAGCATCATTGGGCAGTGACTGATGCTTAACCTCTCTGGCGGTATGATTATTTCAGATTTTAGGATTTTGCATGGAAATTTGGCGTTTTATATTGTAGGCCTATAATTCACTTAAATCTGTCCAAACCAGAGTCTAGTAGACATCCCGGGTATGATAAAGTTTGAAAAACGAAATCATAAATTAAAATATAATAAATAACTATAAATAATTATACCAAATAATAATATAATAATAATAAAAATTATTCAATAATGTAATCAAATCAAAAACACTGAAATTTGCTCAGTTACAAAATTGTCGCTGTCATTACTTTTCAGTGTTTGATGACGGATCTCCCCACAAATCACTACCGTTCAATTCTGCGAGTGATACTAATTTATCATCACTGTTTTCTAGCTGGTCTAAAACCACTTTTGATGTAAAGGGACAGTTTTGGTTGCTATGGACCATCTCCAGTTTTCAGGCAGAAAGAACAGTTTTTATAATATAAAACTGCATGCATGACACTGGACAGACCACTAGGGACAAAGGGGTTGTATAATTATTTGATACAGTACTGTAATCTGTAACATTACAGTATACTGTATCTATACTGTGTGTTTTCCTTTTTGAATTTGGCACCGGACTCCATCCCTGTGCGTAGCAACGCTCACAGGGAATGGAGCTCAACACTGTGAATCGAATGAGACACGGCGATTATTTTTTCCTCCACCTTTCTCTCCCCTTCCTTCTTTATTTCTCACTAGGTCGGGTGGGTCGCATGATTTTCTTAGGACTACTCCATATTTCCTCACCCCGAGTCCTTAAATGGCCCCCTTGAATATACTCTCCCTTAATGTTAAGGGACTTAACTCACCTAATAAAAGGTTTAAGGCCTTTCGCACCTTTGCATCCCTTAAGGCCAATATAGTTGCCCTACAAGAAACTCACTTTTCAGCCCAAACAACCCCGAAATATTTCAGTTCCAAATACTCTCAAGTGTTTACCGCCTCTGCTACCACTAAGCAACGCGGTGTCCTTATTGCATTCTACCATAGCCTACCGTTCACTCTGACAAATGAAATTAAAGACCCTGAGGATCGTTACATTATTTTAGTTGGACACTTACAAGATGTGATGACCACTATAGTCTCATATTATGCCCCTAATCCCTTCTTTAACCACCTCCTGCAAGTAATACGGTCGCACTGCAGAGGTGCTCTTTTCATGTGCGGCGATTCTAATCTAGTACTGCACCCACATCTTGATAAATCTCCCTACGCCCCTGAACAATATTCTCCTTCTATACAATTTCGTAAGTTATTTCAACAGGCCTCCCTATTAGATACCTGGAGAGAATGTAATCCCTCTAGGAAAAACTTCACTTTTTATTCATATCCACACAAATCCTTCTCTAGGATTGACCACATTTTTATACCAGTATCATCTTCACCAACCCTACCCTATTCATGCATTCATCCAATAACTTGGTCGGACCACTGTGCAGTAATCACAAAAGTCTCTTCCTTGATCCCGCAATCTAGAGACCGCACTTGGTGTATAAATGAAGCATATTTAACTAACCAGTCATATTGTTTTGGCATACAACTTGCCCTTAAAGAATACATACAGCATAACTCCACACCTGACATCTCACCTGTCCTCTTATGGAAGGCGCACAAACCTGTGATCCGAGGGACCTGCATCTCTGTATCTACTCACTTCAAAAGAGATAAAAAACTTAGAGCCCAGCAACTGGAGGCAGACTTTCACGGCCTCTTCCTCCAATTTCAATCCTCCCTAACTGAACCCCACAGAATCCTACTAGAAATGACGAAAACAGAACTGGACCTGCTCTTGGCAGAATCTGCGGACAAAGCCATTCGTAGATCCAATCATACAATTTATACTAAAGCCAATAAACCTGATACTTTTCTAGCACTAGACTTCGCCGTCCGGAAAGGGTGCATAACCCCATTGGCCAAGGATAATCACATGAGCAATCCTGTGAAGGTGCTCTCTGAATTCCGTAGAAGGTTGGCTGAACTATACACTTCAACAAGCACCTTCTCGGTGAAACAAGCCAAAACATTATTTCAATTCCTAAACTATCAGAGGCCAATCGAGAGTCAATGAAATGTCTCGTTACGCCCGAAGAGGTTCTTCTCGCTATAAAAACCCTTAAACCGCATAAGCGAGAAGGCCCCGATGGACTCTCCAGCTCTTACTTTAAAAAATTTGCTTCTATCCTGGTTCCCCTTCTCACCAACACCTTTAATGCCCTCCTTAAACAACATACCTTTGGTCAAGACACATTGACAGCCATCATCTCCATGATACCCAAGACCAACACGGATAATTCTCTTTGGTCTAATTACAGGCCCATTTCTTTACTCAACCTGGACATAAAGATCCTGGCCAAGATTATGGCATTACGTCTTAACCCAATTATAGGTGGCCTCATACACAAAGACCAAGTTGGCTTCATACCACGACGTCAAGCCAGCGATAACATCCGTCGCATTATCCTACTCCAACATCTAGCTCAAACACGGCAAATCCCCATGCATCACCTTTCCCTCGATATACGTAAGGCATTTGACACGGTCTCTTGGCCTTACCTACACTTTATATTACAACGTTGGGGATTTGCCCCAACTTTCTGCAATGGATAAACTCCCTCTACAACCAACCACAGGCCTACGTTAGATACTCAGGATTTCGATCAGACTGTTTCCAAATACAACGTGGTACAAGACAGGGTTGCCCCCTCTTTCCCCTAGTGTTTGCACTAGCAATTGAACCACTAGCGGCCCTGCTTAGGGAAAATCCAAATATTAAAGGCCTAGACATAGCCTCTACATCCCTTAAACTGTGCTTATTCGCCGATGATGCACTGTTATTTGTCACCTCACCACGCACTACTCTCCCAAATCTTATCCAACTCTTAGACAAATTTGCTCTAATATCAGGCCTGGAAGTTAACCAGTCCAAATCTAAGGCTCTCAACGTGTCTCTTTCACAATCAGGACTCAAACACATACAAGAATTCTTCCCCTTCACCTTGTCTATATCCTTGATAGCTTATCTTGGTATTAAATTAACTAGTGATCCGGTGTTCTGCCATATAGTGTCCTCCTATCGGATAGTGTCTGCTCCGTACTGCGCAGGCGCATCGCTTGCGCAGTACGGAGCAGAAGGAGATGCCGAAAATGTCCGAAGTTGATCAGCTGACCATCAGCTGTACACGGCGCTTCTGCACTTCTTAGCGATGGCAGTGTAAGAGGGCCCCTCGCGGGCTCGCTTCGCTCGCCACGCTTCGGGCACGCCCTCGCTGCGCTCGGCAACTATATATTCTCACTCTGTGTCCACTTGGATAGTAGGGAATGATCCTGGACATAGGGTGAGAATAAAAGCACAGGCGCCGTGTACAGCTGATGATCAGCTGATAAACTTCGGAGACTTTCGGCGTCTCGTTTGTCCTCCGTACTGCACCTGCACAGTACAGGAAGGACACTATATGATAGGGGACTGTATTTGACAAGACACCGGCCCATTTATTTAGAGCCAACTACCTTCCTATGTTAAAACATCTAACAGCCTTACTAGAATCATGGCGACCGTTATGTATCTCATGGCTTGGTCTGATT
This sequence comes from Lithobates clamitans, assembly GCA_037952925.1. Lineage (NCBI taxonomy): Eukaryota > Metazoa > Chordata > Amphibia > Anura > Ranidae > Lithobates > Lithobates clamitans. Next base: position 3,098,152 of record JBBGZY010000135.1, read on the forward strand.
GCGGCCGTAAAAATGTCTCTGCTTCCAAAACTTCTTTATTTATATAGAGTCTTCCCGATCCCTATTTTCACCGAATTATTTAGACGCGAGTGTCCAAATATATATGGGGCTCCACTAGACCTAGGGTGTCTAGGGCCATACTACTTTGTAGTAAGCTCAATAGGGGGTTGGGGCTACCTAACCTTCTTAGATACTATCATGCGGCCCAGCTGGCCCAGATCACTCTCTTTCATGCAAAAACTGAAATACCACTATGGGTTAGTCTGGAAGCTATTGACCTTTACCCCCTCACTGTGTCTAACCTACTATGGTTACCCTCCTCAACCCGTGGTCCAATAAGTAACCCCATTACTGGGCACTCCCTTAAGCTATGGGACAAACTTCAAGGCCCGTTTAAACTGATATCAGCTCACTCCCCATTACTTTCTTTTCTAGATCACCCGAAATTTTACCCGGCCCACATTAATCCAAGATCATTTCAAATCTGGCTGAGAACAGGACTATATCGCATATGCGATTTTACCTCTGGAACCTCTATAAAGACGTTCTCTTCACTACAAAACCAAGCCGAAATACCCTTGACAGAATATTTTAGATATCTACAGATAGCCCATTTCGTTCGCACAACTATAGGCTCACACTCTTCATTAGACGATTTCTCCATATTTGAAGGAATTTGCAACTTGGACCCCCATGCTCCGAGTCTTATTTCACGTTTATACACTCATTTGACCTCTCCCCCAGCCAACCTGCCCACTTACGCTGTACAGTGGTCCAAAGACCTTTCATTAGATCTTGACGCGGAGGACTGGTCCGGTATCTGGTCCAACACAGAAATTTCATCTCACAATGTAATCGCTCAAGAAGCAAACTATAAAGTACTCATGAGATGGTATCTGGTTCCAGCCAGGATCTCTAAATTTCTCCCAAATTACCCCTCAGTATGTTTCCGTGGCTGTGGTGAGAGGGGTACCCATGTTCATATATGGTGGACGTGTCCGATTGTACAGGAATTTTGGGTTGCAATATTCCGAATGGCTTCCACCTTACTTCAACATACCATTGATTCTGACCCTTCTATTGCATTACTGAACCTTATCCCCTTAGATTACACCAGATTCCAGATCCGTCTCCTCCTTCAACTTACTACAGCAGCTAAACAGACGATAGCCAGAGCCTGGAAATCCCCAAAATTGAATCTCGCCGAAGTTAAGAATAGGATCACTCAAGCCATGATTCATAGTAAAATTGAAGCAACAATTCTGGATAGGATTCCCCAACACCTTAAAATTTGGAACCCCTGGGCTGAACATTTTTTACCCCCAGACTTCGACAAACACCTTCTAGAGCCCTAGTTAGACCACAATAAATTTAGATTAACTTAGTGGTGTTCTGATAATCAATGCGACCCCTCGACCACTCTTCTCCCCACTTTCCCTTTCTCTAGACTCTCTCTGTCTCCCCTTTTCTCTCCTCTTTTCTTATTCTCTCTTTACTAACTACCACCTTACCTACAGAGACATCACTGGTAATATTTCTTATAGATTACACAACGTCTACTAGGTTTTGACCTTTTACATGTTTGCGGATTCACCTTTCATGTAAGCGTATATTGTATAAGATATATTGTTCCTGTTTTATCTTTACTTGCATACTGTGATAAACTCAATGCGTCTGCACGTACTACTTTAATGCTTACCTTCTGTATCTTTTGTTATGACAACGATCTTAATGTCCATGTCACTAATTAGACGCACAAAAAGAAATTGTGTAACTATCATTGTTTTTTGTCATACAAATATTACCTGTTGAACTTTATGTCTTCTTTTCAATAAAAAACTTTGAACAGAAAAGTCCGACGGTCTTTCCGATGGACTTTCAACGGACTTTTGACGGACTTCTGATGGACTTTTGAACTAACGGACTTGCCTACACATGATCACACCAAAGTCCGGCCGCCTAGTACGCCGTGACGTACACCAGGACCGATGAGGCTATAAAAAGGAAGTGTAATAGCTCGTGCGCCACCCATTGGGCCCCTTCTGCTAATTTTGTGTTTATCTTGTGTTAGTAGAAGCTTGGTGAGAGACGATTTGCGCTTTTCAGACTCGTGTTTTTCAGATCGTTTAACTGTTGTTCAGTTTGTGCTTATGAGGTTTGTATCTGCTTTTCAGTGCATGTAGTCAGTTCGCATTGATTTATGCAGTGTGTTATTGTCCGCTCGTTGCTGATTTTGAGCTCTCTCTTCACAGGCCTTGCTTCAGTGCGCTCTGTTAAGTTAGTTGACAGCCGACCAGCCGACCAATTTGACCAGCCGACCGTTTTGAAGCCATGTTGCGTGTATGTACTCGTCGTAGAGTTCATGCTTTGTATGTGCTTGCTACTGTAGTTCATTCTTCAGCCCAAGCCCAGTCCATGAACTGGGCAGGGAGGAGTTCATGGATGAAGAATTGGTTGCTCCAGTGTGACCAATTCTCTCACATGCCTTTGCTTTGTGAGATCCATGAGAATAACCCTGAGGATTTCAGGAACTTTCTCAGGATGATAGACCCCGTTTTTCACCATTTGTTGGCTTTGCTGACCCCTTATATCAGCAGGCAGGATACCTGCATGAGGCAAGCCATCACTCCAGAGCAGAGGCTAGTCGCCACGTTGGGGTACTTGGTGACTGGGAGAAGCCTGCAGGACCTTAAGTTCTTGACAGGCATCTCCCCCAGGCTCTGGAGATCATTATCCCAGAGACCTGTTCTGCCATCATACATGTCCTGCAGAAGGACTATATTAAGGTAAGATTTACCCTTTAACATCACATTTTATTGTATTTAATGTTTGCTAATGTATTGTATTTCTTTACTCAATCCCTAATTACCATGATTGCAATATGCTGTGAATGTCCCCTTTGTCCTCATGCATGCTGTAATCTTTTAATGCTCCTTTTTTGTCCTGCATGCATATTTGCCTTCACTAACCTCCCCAGTATGCTATGCTAGGCCCATATCCACCTAGTCTAGTCACTTAACAATGTATTTTGTCAGCATCATTGTAGTGCTTTACCCTAAAATGTATCCAAATGGTTTGTGTGTCCTTGATTTATAATCCCCCCACCCTCTAAAATGTATCCAAATGGTCTGTGTGTCCTTAAATTGATTTATAATCCCCCCTCTAAAATGTATCCAAATGGTCTCTATGTCCTTAAATTGATTTATAATCCCCCCCACCCCCTTAAATGTAATCAATGGGCCATCAGAGGGGGTGAGGAGTCAGATAAGTGGGCCTTATATTTTTAGTCTTTAAATAATACTTAAAATTAATGTTATACTGATGTTATGCAAGAATGTTTTTTTTTGTAATGTGCTTGCAATGTTATGTGCAAAAGTATTTATATTTTTTTTCTTGTTTGACTCCACAGTTTCCTTCAACGCCACAGGAATGTCAGACTGTGGCATCCAATTTTGCCACCCTTTGGGACTTTCCCAATTGTGGAGGGGCTATAGATGGGAAACACATCCACATCATGCCACCACCCCATTTGGGTTCATACTGTTTTAATTATAAGGGGTTTCATAGTATTGTGTTAATGGCGGTGGTGTCAGCACAATATGAATTTCTGTATGTGGATGTAGGGAAGAATGGCCGGATGTCGGATGGAGGAGTCTTCACCCAGACGGAGTTCTACCAGTGTCTCCAGAGTGGTGGCCTGGGATTGCCACCTGATGCGGATAACGTGGAAGGACTCCCCTTTGTCTTCATTGCAGATGAAGCCTTCGGTCTGGGCGAGCACCTGATGAGGCCATTCCCCCAAAGGACCTTCACCCCGGAGAGGAGGGTTTTTAACTACCGGCTGACCAGAGCGAGAAGAGTTGTGAAGAATGCCTTTGGGATACTGTTCCGCCTGTTTCAGACAGCAATCCACATGGCGGACTACAAACTTAATCACATTGTCCTAGCATGTTGCATCCTGCAAAATTTTTTAAGCAAAAATTCAAGCAATTATCTTGCATCACTTGGGCCTGAGGCTGGACAGAGAATCCTCTGATGGTCCTGGATACTGGCCGTACTGGCTTGGCTCCCCAAAGCGCCCATCAAGTTCGGGATAAATATGTTGATCTTTTTACGGGTAGGGGGGCCATTGCAATGCCAGACAATGTCTAATTTTTATGAATAAAAAAAAATGATCAGATAAAATCTAGAAATGTACTTATTGCTTGCCTTTCTTTTTGGCTGTCTCCTAGGTTGTCCTAGTGCACTTGTAGTGCCAAGTGTATTTTCCTTTAGTAAATAAGCCCCATTGTCACTGTAAACACCAAATAACTTACAAAACTGGTATTGAGCATTGAAAGAAGAAGCCACATATTGTTGATTAACATAATTTTTAATCTGTGCACATTCACATGTGCGTTTATGAAAAATTTTTGTTTTTAAATATACATATATTTTTTAAAAAACAATAATTTTTTTGGTTTTTAAAAAAACTTTTTTTTTTCTAAACAGGCATCATTGTTTTTTTTTTTTAAACAGGTCTCTATTTTTTTTTTCTAAACAGGCCTCTATTTTTTTTTTCTAAACAGGCCTCTATTTTATTTTTTTATAAACAGGCCTCATTTTTTTTTAATTTTTTTTTTTTTTTTATAAACAGGCTTTATTAAAACAAATTTGGCTTTTTAAAATGTTAAAAACTTAAAGCCAAGAATGGGGTCAGCAGAAAAGGAAATGAAGAACATGATCGATGTTTTTTTGTGAAAAAGGGATTTCGATTCTCCCTAAAACATTGATTATGGTATGTGTGTGATGGAAAAATCTGGACAGCCGCACTCCGGATTGGAAAAGTGAAAAATAAAATCCTCTTTATTGAAAAAGTAATAACATGATTAAAATCCGTACATGGCTTTGTTGGGATAATGCAGCATAACCGCTAACGCGTTTCACGCTCCCATAGAGCGCTTACTCATAGCTGTGAGCTATGAGTAAGCGCTCTATGGGAGCGTGAAACGCGTTAGCGGTTATGCTGCATTATCCCAACAAAGCCATGTACGGATTTTAATCATGTTATTACTTTTTCAATAAAGAGGATTTTATTTTTCACTTTTCCAATCCAGAGTGCGGCTGTCCAGATTTTTCCATCACACACATACCATTGGAATAGCAATTGCTGGCACCTGGGGCTCTCACAATCATCCACACAGCGGAGGACGGGAAGCTTGAACCCGGTCACCTAGAGCGGTGGTAACTATCTTGTTCATCTAAAACATTGATTATGTTCTTCATTTCCTGCTTCATATTGTCCAGCCGATTACGCATGATGTCCAGGCTAGTGCGCATGGCATCAATATCCCCATTCCAGGCCATGATCTGCCCAATTAATCTTTAGGCACTGTCCGTGGTAAATGGTTCCCCTTCCACAACCAGCACATCACCTAAAATTGATGAAAAAAGATGTATTTAGAAATATGCAGGCATACATAGATTACCAGACGCTGGGGTGTCAGACACTCACCTGGTGGGGTGCATATGTTGCCCACTTCCTCCACTGCTCCTTCCTCCACATCCTCCGTGGGGCTTGGGCTGATTTCCCAATCCAGCTGGAAAGGTCGGGGGTCCCTGGGATCAGGTTGTTTGAGTCTTTTCTCTCCTATGAGAATGAAATAAAAGGTATACTTAGCACACAGATATTTGAGTCCAGGAATAGGAATATGAAACATTGTATTGAAGTGGTGTACAATTGTCTGTTTGGGCAGAGATCCAAGTTGAAGACATGATTAAAATCCTCTTTGAAACAAGCCGGAATACTTACTTTTTTTGGCCACGTTTCACAGATAGAGACACCCCAAACAAGTATGCACTGTAGCACCTGTGTGGGTTACCCTAAAAAATGTATTCTGGTGTCCAAAACTAGTGCTCCTGAGTCCAGATGTGTAAACAACTGCCAAGTGTCCTCTCCTTACATTCCACTGAATGAAGTTTGCTATTCATTCTAATTTCAAAGACATCTAGACAACAATGTCCTAAACTTATTTTACAAAAAAATTACCAAGACCAAAAAGTTGGTTACAGCCTGTAACAACTAAATACATTGTATATATTTTTAAACGATTTTTCCTACGAATGATGTTTCCAACGAACGATTAACGATTAAAGCTGTACAGTAAAGAAAAGCACATGGAGCAGCATGCAAGTTAATAATCAGAATAGGAACACACGACAAGTACTTACTTTCTTTAAGAATGTTCTTGATTCGTCTGTATGTTCCAGCTCCCTCAATTTAAGGTCGGACCATCGTTTCCTCAGCTGGTCTTTAGAGCATCGTACCCCAAAATTATGATGCAGGGTCTTCACCACTTTGGACAATATTTTTGCCTTTCATAAATTAGGCTGGGCGTACGGTCCATGCTTCTCATCGTAATCTTTTCTCTGCAAAATTGCTACCATATCCACCATCTCTTCAAAGGCCATATTGGAGGCCTTAAATCTCCTCTTCCTAGATCGGGCCATTTCGGGCTCTGGGCTTTCCTTGTTACTGGAGTAATTAGTACACACCTGCTGTGTCTCCACCATTGTTGCTCCTACTGTGCACCGTAGAGAGAAGGGCGGAGAATATTCATGAAAAAGAATGTCAGGGGTGGGCGACACAGGCGGAGTTTCACGCATGCGCAGTGTATATAAAGCTAACATGCATGTGTCGTACGTATGTTTTGTGCGTAGAGAAAGGGGCGATGAATATTCGTCAAAAAGAACGTCAGGGGCGGGAGATGCAGGCAGAGTTTCACGCAAGCACAGTGTATATAAAGCTAACATGCATGTGCCGTACATACGTTCTGTGCGTGGAGGAAAGAGAAACTGACTTTACAAGCGTCTGAAACGAAGGTAAATTTTATTTAATTTGTAGCGGCCTATACTGCTTAAAGATTGAGGCCTATGTTGGGATAGGATTATGAGAGTTTAGGCTAACATTAGTGTTTTTGTATTGTGTATTGTCTTACAGCAAAAATGAATAATAATTTTAAGGGCCCTGAATTTCTGACACCAGTTATTGAGAAGTACCGGCAGATGAGGAATCTGTGGGAGGTCAAACACCCTCAATATTACATTAAACCAATAAGGAAGGCAACGCTGGAGAAATTTCTGGCATTGTGCAGACTTTCATCCCAGAAGCAACCTTGGAGATTTTGGAAAGGAAAATTGGTATCTTGAGGAATATGTATAGGAGGGAGCATAAAAAGATCCAGGCTTCCCGGAGATCAGGAGCATCAGCAGATGATGTGTATGTACCCAGGCTGTGGTACTTCCAAAACCTGCATTTTCTTGACGACCTGACTGAAGCTAGGGAATCTCTTTCGACCCTTCCCTCCACCCTTCCCTTCACCCCAGCAGAGGCTGATAAGGACCAACCTGGGCCTATCATCCTGGAAGAACCGGATGCGACCATCTGGAGCCAGGTATATTATTTTTTGACATATTTAGTGTCCTATTATTAATGATGTTAACTAGATGTTCTAATTGATTACCTATTAAGGATTTTATACAAAAAAATGATGTATACATATCAATTGACAGTAGTGGCCAAAAATGTTTTGTCACCAGCTTGAGCTGGGATCAGAATGATACTATTTTATATGTATTAACATAGAATTTGCAATTCATGAGCTGAAAATTGTGTGTGATTGATGAACCAAAAAATATAACTATGTCCCTTTTTTTTTGACACAGGATGACCTCAGCCAGGACGAGGGTCTGGAAAGTGGCACGCAGGAAGAGGCCGGGACCAGTGTCAGCCAGGAGGAGGCCGGGCCCAGTGTCAGCCAGGAGGTGGCCGGGCTCAGTAGGAGCCTCGCCCAATCTCAGGTGCCTCCCCCCTGCCTTCAGACAAAAAGGCCCAGGAAGGTTACGGTGACAGAGGAGGCATCACTGCACCTCATGAGAGAAGCTACAAATTTCTTCAAGAGCCCCCCCCCAACCCTGAAGAAGCCTATGGCTCCTATATAGCCAGCAGGTTGCTTGAAGTGGAGAAGGGCCAATGCCTCCTCTGTGAAAAACTTTTTTCAGATGTCCTTTACAAGGGGCTGAGGGTTAACTGCCAACAGCCAAATAAATTAGCAAGACCCTCCTCCTCCTCCTGCCACAAGTCCACCACCAGAGCCACAGCCTCCAAGGAAGGCTGCAGGGCAGCGTAGAGGGAAGGCTGCAGGGAAGGGTGCAGGGCAGCGTGGAGGGAAGGCTGCAGCGAAGAGAAGAACGTGATGACCTGGGTTCAGTATAGTCTGACAGAAGATGCAGGCTGGTGTAGTACCACAGCCTGGGGACATATATGTCATCTGCTGCTGGTCTTGATCTCTGGGATTCCTGGACCAGATTGTGCTCCCTATTATATTGACTCTTCAAGATCCCAATTTTCTTTTCCACAGACTTGATGTGTGCCCTGGGCCCAAAAGGCTTCACAAATTCAAAAAGTTTATCCAGCGTTGCCTTCATCTCTATTTTATTAACCATAATAAATGGATATTTTATTTTGTGAAAATACTTGCCTATGTTTTTTTTTATTAAAATACATTTTTAAAAGACAATGTCAGATTAACAAGGGACACCAACCTCCTTGAGGTTCCAAAAAATGAATAATTTGAATGTTATTGTGGTAACTTTACACCAAAAAAAAAAAGTTTTAAAAAAAAGGTTATTGTGGTAACTTGACACATCCAAAAAAAATATATATATGGAGATCACTAGAAAATATATTTTTTTTAAATCCTAAAAAAAAGATCTTGATGAAATAAAAAATAATAAAAGATGTCTCAAAATAAAAAATGTGTAAACATTAGTATAGAGATCGGGCTTTTAAAAAATACAATATTCATGAGATCAAGAGAAATAATCCATAAATCTGTTTGTGAGAACTCTGTGAATATGAGCAGCAAAACAACTTCATTCCTCTAGCATTATAAAGAAGACAATACTGCGCTGCATTCAACGATCACAGAATTTGCAGCGTGAGGAATGTGCTAGCTACAATATGAACACTAGTTTTACAAGAACGAGCGTTTCCGTCTCGTACATGCTTCTGAGCATGCGTCGTTTTTTGTCCGTCGGACCAGCATACAGACGAGCGGATTTCTCGATAGGAACTGGGTCCGGTGGAGTTCCAAAGTAAAGATTTGAAACATGTTCCAAATCTAAGGTCGGATTGTCCGCCGGACTCGGTCGGTCGGACCAGTCCTGTCAAAAAGTCTGCTCGTGTGTACGCGGCATTACTCTATATTTGTCTTCCAGATTACCATAAGCCTACCCCACAAACCCCCCAGATGCGGGCGAGAGGCCGCAACATGGGAACAAGGTGCTTTGAAGGGGAGAGGCTTTACCGCCACTCTTGTAAAGTACCCTCTCAATGTTGAAAGGCATGTGGCCTGATATGGCACAGGATAGGAAAGGGAACCACACGCATGATGATGCTCCCCCTTTCCCAGCCACCCAGGCTAAATGCCTAATCTAGACAGGGCTGGTGCAAGGATATTTGACACCCTAGGCGAAACCTCATTTTGCCGCCCCCTGGCTCCACCCCCTGAGTTCAGATTTCTGATTGTGCAGTGCAGTCTCCTGTCATCACTAATAATACTTCATATTCCCATCGCACACGATCCTGGATAAGCTCTCAAAGTTTGGGTGCTGCAGCAACAACCAGCTGGATACTGTGATCACATGCCTGACAAAATGGTCCTGTGTGACTCTGAAAGGTTGCACTCTCCTTGTGTTGTGATCATGCAATAAATAATCAGTTTGGACGCTACTTTGTGTCGATCCAGGGTGTGCTGGCAAATATCTACTTCCTGTAATCACTGACACTTTCAGATCCATGACAGCCATTACTACACAGATGTGACAGGTACTTAGCCTCGATTCACACTATAAATTGCATGTAATTCACATGAGATTCTGTGTGGTGTGATTTGAGCCCATTCGTTTTGAATGGGCTCAAATTGTGCCACATTGCACAAAAGTTGTGCAGCACCTATTTTGGAACTGCACTGCAACCGGATTGCATGGTCCATTTGCACCATGTGATCAGGTGCAGGCAAATGCACTGCATTTGTGACCTGCATGTGGGGTCTCATTAACATTGCACTGACACCCACTGTAGATTGCAAGGGCAATGTAATTTGAATGCGGTGTGGGAAATGCACATGGATGGTGGTTTTCCTGCACCGCATTCTAGTGTGAACTGGGGTGTGAGGGGCAGCTCTGTCTATGCCAGCAATCACCAGGTAGGATGGACAGGACAGATGCCTTGATCCCTTATCTCTGTGTACTTCAGGCATGGCCAGTGATCGGGGATGGTAGATTAGATCAGAGATGGCTGAACAGTGATTTGTACAATCATGGAGGATTTCCCCATCCAAAATACAAACAATGTAGCAGCAATAAAAGAATTGCTGCTGCTAATAAAATAAGTTACCTTGTGAGATGTAGCATGAATGGACCACAATATAAAAATATAATACATTTATTAAAATCCATCTAAGAAACAATGTCACAATGACTAACAAGAATACATATTAAATATCAAATATTCTACACTGCCACTCAAGACAATGTTGTTTTAATACACAATGAGCCACTAAAACACACTCTTTTTGTATGTACACCTGGGGAGTCACATCTGTGTAGACTACCCACCTAACCCTAAAATCACTGAGATGTCCAATTTAATTTATACCTTCTGGAAGGAATTTTATGGTGGATGCAGTGGATCCATGATCTGTCTGTGTTTGGCAGCAAAGCGGACAATGCAAAGTTGCAAGCAGTGTAAAGCACACATAAATCCTCCAATTTTAGAACAGGAGGCAGCAAGCAGCAAAGGTCTGTCAACCAGTGCAGGACATAATACTATATTTGACACATGTGTAGAGTGCAGTTCAGTCAGTATTACATGATGCTATGAGCAATGCTACCATCATTCTGGTTGTGTCTTACCCAACCTGTGTGCCTCTGCATGCCTGCCTTCACAAAGCTATAGTCTGCTGTTCAATCCCACTACACAGACTGTCAGGATTCTGTATGTGCAGATCCCCAGCCAGCCCTTGTGTCATGTTTGCTGGCTCAGACCCTGTACAGTACACATGGTTTGCCTGGTGACATGTTTTTCAGCTACCTTCTTCTGACTGGGCTACAGCATCAAGTGGGACGTGTGCCTCTTCTTCAGGCTCCACTACAGGTGCCAACAGCCTCACTGGGAGGAGAAAGGAAGCTAAGGAGAAACAGCAGCAGAGATATCAGATTGCCCATGGGAAGGAGGAGGGGTTTGGTCCCTGCTCTCTCTCCTTTCCTATTCTCACTACCGCAGGGGCTGCACAATTGTCTGAAGACACATACTAAAGGCAGGCTGGGCTGGGGATGACGGAACCTGAAGGGACCAGGGAATGGGGAAAAGGGAAAGGAATTCTCGGTATAGAGGATATCGAGTGGAAAGCGGTTTTATTGAAAAAAATTATTCAAAACTTACAAAACATTTGGAGGCATTCAGTATGGGCACACAAAGTTGTGGATAAAAAGCAGGATACAACCATGTCAAAAAGGTGATACTGCAGACAGGACAACATATAGGACAAAAGACAAACATAACAGCACTTAACACGGCCTGGACTTGGTATGTTGATCAGCAGCAATGTATATCCAATTGAGTCAGAACCTTCACATAGTGAGGTAACAGCTATATCAATATTTAAATGTGATGGTAATTTGATAAGGTGCGCTGCTGAGCATCATACGGCTGGGGGGACAGGGCTGGGGATGAAGTCACTTACCAGTAGAGGGGATATTGGAAGTGTTGTCCCGGCGGGAGAGCGCTCTGATCCTGTAGAGTACCCACACAGTGGAGGCTAAAAGCACCGAGCCCTGCCCTGGACATCGCTGGAAAGGCTGAGGGAGGGGAAGAAGTGGAGTTGTGGGGCAGAACGGACCATACCTATGGGACTGGGCAGAGAGAGAGGCAAAGCTGGCTGTAGTGGTACATGATCAGAGACTGGTGGTGATGGTGAAACACAGACAGGTCATTGGCAGTCTGGCACTGTGATGATCATAGGTGCAGCGGATGTTTCCTTTCCTTCCTCCATTCGATTCAGTCGGGACATAGAAACAGTGTGTGCGGAGGCTCTGATGAGGGAACACTGGTGAAGGGGACACAGATGAAGGAGGCTCAGATGAGGGGGACACTGATGAGGGAGACACTGATGAGGGGGGCATGGATGAGAGGACACTGATGAAAGATACTATGATAATGGGGCACTGATGAGGAGGACACTGATGAGGGGGCTCTGATAAGGAGAACTTTAATGGGAGGCTGCTGATGAGGTGTCTCTGATGAGGGAGACACTGATGGGGTGGGTCTGATGATAGGAACACTGAGGAGGCTTTGATAAGGGGGACACTGAAGAGGGGGAAACTGATGAAGAGGGAGGCACTGAGGAATGGGCATTAATGAAGGGGCTCTGTTGAGAGGGCCACTGATGAGGGGGATGCCAATGAAGTGGACACTGATGAGACAGGGCAGAATACCAATGAGGGAGCTCTAATGAGGGGGGCGCTAATGAGGGAAAATGAATAAGGGGTGCACTTAAGAGTAGGACATTGATGAGAGGACTTTAACAGGGGGGGCTCTGATGGGGGGTCACTGATAAGGGAAGCACCGATGAGAGAACACTGATGAGGAGGACACTGATGAGGGGGCTCAGATGAGGGGGGCACTGATGAGGGGATACTGATAACAGGGCACTGATGAGGGGGAAATTGATGAGGAGGACACTGATAAAGCGACACTGATGTGGAGGCTCTGATGAAGGGATACTGGTGAGGGGGTTCTAATGAGAGGGACGCTGATGAGGGGTCCCGATGAGAGTGCACTTATGAGGGGGTTCTGATGAGCGAGCACTAATGAGGGGGGCGCTAATGAGATGTGACTGATGAGGGGCTCTTATGAGTGGGATGCTGTTGTAGGGGACACTGATGAAAGGACTCTGATGAAGGGAACACTGATGAGATGGACACAAATGAGAGGCCACTAATGGAGCGCATTAGGCGCAGTACAAATCCCATATCAAATCAAATCAAAATCAAATCAAGACACTGATGAGGGGGACATTGATGAGTCACCATCATTGAGGGGTTTTGATGCAGGGGACAATGATGAGGGGGCACTGATAAAGGAGGGTTTTGATGAGGGAGAAATTGATGAGAGGGCTCTGATGAGGGGGACACTGATGGGGGCTCTGATGGAAGGGTTCTGAGGGGGACTTTGATACAAATGGAGGTTCTGATAGGAACTGTAATGCACAAGGTACTCTAATGGGGACTGTGATGTAAAAGGGGGTTCTTAGAGGGGCTATAATGCACAGGGGACTCTGATCAGGAATATGATGTAAAGTGGGGCTCTGATCGGGACTATAATGCACAGGGGACTCTGAAGGGGGCTATGATGTAAAGGGAGGCTCTGGTGTAGACAATAATGCACAGGGGACTCTGATGAAGACTATGATGTAAAGGGGGGCTCTAATGGTGACTACAATGCCTAGGGGACGCTGTTGGGGACTATGATGTAAATGAAGGCTCTGATGGGGACTATGATGCAAAGGCTCTGCAATAACACTAGCAATAAACTGTCCAAAATGTCCTTTTCTCTCTTCACAAATGAGAAGAGGAAATGATGATACAGGATTTGGTGTGAATCTGTTTATAAAAAAAGCTAAAAAACTGATGTCAACGTGCATAAAAACTCACTGAACATGCATGAAAACACATATAAACTCATGTCTTTGTAAGTGAAATCTGCACGTTTTTTCCCCAGTTTTTCAGCAATACTGTATGATGTGAAAGAGGCCTCTTTAAGTAATATTTAATTTATTAGATGCTTTCAATATTATGAATGTATTGTTGCTTCAGTCAAACAGGTAAAAAACAGTTAAACTATTTTTATAATGTACTCAAAGTAGTGTATGTTGCAAAACATTTAATAAATGTCACTGTACACCTAAAAGTGTTTCACACTATATGTTCATTAGGTCTTCCCATTCACACAATGTGTGTGCGTATATATTTATTATATATACTGTATATATATATATATATATATATATATATATATATATATATATATATATATATTCTAAGTATACAATGCAAAAAGCCAAGCTGCCAAATTTTTGACCCTTTGTTAGGACAGACTGGGGTTGATTTACTAAAAATTGGAGAATGCAAAATCTGGTGCAGCTGTGCATGGTAGCCAATCAGTGTCTAACTTCAGCTTGTTCAATTAAGCTTTGACAATAAACCTGGAAGCTGATTGGTTTCTATGGAGAGCTGCCAGCACAGTACAGACAGAGGTTAACTATGACAAACACAGATCCCCAGCCCCCCATAAATAAAATTATTTACATAGCATTTTTTCAGTGCTGGAGTTATCATAAAGGGGCATTTAAAATAGCAATCAACATTTTTTATTGTTTTTACATTATGCTATGTGAAAGAGAACACACAAAACATATAAAGTAAGTACCAATTCTGCTGCTAAAATGGAGTTGTATCATTCAGTAAATAGAAGCATTAAATTAAGTGGTTTTGTTTAAATACCTTACTAATTTAGCATATGTCTGTGGGCAGTCTTCTAGTGACTTATTGTATTTCTTTCTTCAGGAATTCCTCGTAATAAAATTGTTCCATACACAGATAAGCAACCAAATGTTACATCGAAAAAAGACATTGATTTCAATAAAAAGGTAACAATAACACTTTATGTACACCATAATATACAACATTTCTAAGATGCATTTCCTGGCAGTTGGTATTCTGGGCTTCAAAGGTAGTTTTGATGTGCCTGACAAGTCAAAGCAATGACATTTTGTGAGATCAGCAATATTACTAAACCTTTTATTGCTCCGAACACGCCTTTTTTGTAGCTGCTGAACACTTCAGCTAAATTAATCAAAGTCCATACCTTTCTGACAGGCTTTGAAGTGGTAATTGGATAATTATTTTCTTTGCTGATTTGGCTTTGTGGCTACGATTTAAAGGCACTGCATATAACCTTAACCTGCTCTGATAGCAAATGTAAGAATTTGGACAGTCATTGACCTGGCTTACCATCACTGTTTCCTTTTTATATATCATAAATGGAGATTAAAAAAAAGCATAAATAAATACAATGCTTTGAAATTGCTGTGGAATTTGTCAGACTTACTTGCTTTTGTATAAATTAAAGGAACATGCAATAATGTCAAAGATACAATTAAATTAAATGAAAAATAAAAAAGTTAACTTACACTCATCAGAAAGTTATACTTTAGATGACTACTGTATTATATTGTATATTTTATACAGAATTACTGGAGTTTTTAAACAAGTAAACCTGAGAGATTGAATTGACGTTTTACAGGAGAATCTTCATTGCTCTAAATGAGTGCTGTTTAAAACTTATTTGAGTAAAATTTTTTTAAAGAATACCATTGGGTATATTTTCCTCTATCCCTGCTAAAACAGGGGACAGGAAATACATACACAGTCCCAGGCAGATACTTGGATCATCCAGCAAAACAAAGTCATTGAAGTTGTCACAGACAGTTGTCATGAAGATGTAATGTCTGTACATAGGATTTCTCTCCATACATATAGATGTTTGCAGCTGCATTGCATTAGGAAAAAAATGGCTACCTGCATTATCCTAATTCACATGCATTTTGGTGTATTTACAGAATGTCATAGGAAGGATATGTTTGTTTGTGATGTTTTCCCTAAGTGCAAAACCGCAAAGCAAAGTCGTACAACATTTAATAAAAAGCAGTGCTGTGCAATGCATGCCAAAAAAGCACACCAACACATTTCAAAGCACATGTTTTTATAGGAAAACATTTCATATGTGTGGTTCCAAATTAGGAAAGATATTATGTGCCTTGTACTATTTTTGTTAAGGCCTTTTCCACATTAATTCAATGGGGCTTAGCAACAAGACAGCCTTATTAAATAGTGTACATCAACAAAACTCATTCA
The DNA here is from genome assembly GCA_037952925.1 of Lithobates clamitans. Lineage (NCBI taxonomy): Eukaryota > Metazoa > Chordata > Amphibia > Anura > Ranidae > Lithobates > Lithobates clamitans. Next base: position 3,114,169 of record JBBGZY010000135.1, read on the forward strand.
AAATTTCTAGGACTTAATTTATGAAACTTTTTTTTCATTTAAACCATACATAAATATAATTATGATAAAGTAGTGTGAAATGTTATTCCAATTCATTCATTACTCCAGAAAACCAGGCAGGAACATGTATATTAGAGCATATAAAAATTGGAAAAGGTAGGATGTGCAATGCTGATCATAGTAAAAGAGGAATTTTAATGATAGCCATGCCCTGAAGGATACTAAATAGGCACTGCTGCCGAAGGACCGAGGAACATTTTACATGGAGCTCCAAGGTAAACAGCTTAATACTCAGTTGAAATATGTATCCCTTATTTTACAAAGAAATTCTAAGCTTGTTCAGACAGTCCTGTGATGCATGCACCCCTTGCACACTGTATAGCCAGGAATATCACAGCACTCTTTCCCGATTCAGCTTCCTTTATGACCTGCTTGGCTAGTGAACAATGGTAACGGTGCAGATACATTATTTTATGAGCAGGCTCTAGCAACAGGAGATAACACTGAAAGCTGAAAAAAGGGTAGGAGAAGGAGTTAAGCCGCGTACACACGGTCGGACTTTTCATCTACAAAAGTCCGACAGCCTGTCCGACAGACTTTTGGCGGACTTTCGGCGGACTTGCGGCGGACTTGCGGCAGACTCTCTAACGAACAGACTTGCCTACACACGACCACACAAAAGTCTGATGGATTCGTACGTGATGACGTACACCGGACTAAAATAAGGAAGTTGATAGCCAGTAGCCAATAGCTGCCCTAGCGTGGGTTTTTGTCCGTAGGACTAGCATACAGACGAGCGGACTTCGGGGTCCGTCGTAGTTACGACGTAAAGATTTGAAGCATGTTTCAAATCTAAAGTACGTCGGATTTGAGGCTAAAAAAGTACGTTGAAAGTCCGGAGAAGCCCACACACGATCGGATTACCAGCCAGCTTTAGTCCGTCAGCGTCCGTTGGACTTTTGTAGCTGAAAAGTCCGACCGTGTGTACGCGGCATTAGAGTTGTCTGTCTGTTCAATATGCTCTAGATGTATGAATTAAAATGTGGACTAAACAGAATTACATATCATTTGGGGTAACAGTTCACATACATGTATTTGATCTGTTTAGCTGTTTACCTTAAAAGTTATGAAAGCAGGAAGAAATGCAGGGCAATTGTATTTAATTTTTTCTAAAAATGAATTTATATATATTTTCATCAGTTTTAAATATTAGTTTGTATAGCAGTGTTATATAATTTTACTGCTTTGAAATGGCAGTTTTCTAAATCAGATTACATATCTGTTTTATAAACTAAAAGGTTGCAAATTCAAACAATAATAATTTTATAGTAAAATAAGCTAATGTATTTTTATATACTGTACCAAAATGCTTACATTTGTATGCAGAAGGGAGAAAAGGACTCACCAAAACAACATTTTCAATGGACACAAAAGGTTGAGATGGTTACTGAAAAGCAAATAGAGAAATGCTCTACAGCTACTTCTTATCTGGATGAATTGGAGAAGCATCAGTATTCTGTATGGTAAGATGACATGTGATAAAAGCATTCTGGATGAAAGATTTTAGCTGATGTAAGATGGCAAATACAGCTCAGATCTAAATTCAAATTATTGTGAAATTTCCTGTGCATAATTGGTTGCGTTTCCCCTTACTTCAATTTTTTTATACTTTCTGCTGTTGTTTAAAATGTTTTAAGCAGTTTAAATTTAATAAAAGCAGGTGATGTTGGAATGCATTTTCAATACATTACCCACGATAATGGAGTTTTCATATACTCTAAAAAGATTACGTATAGGTGTTGCACAAACATATTGGAGCTCATTTACTAAGGATTTTAGGCTGTTCACTTAGCATAGTGACTTTTTACTTTGAAGGGGAATTTACCCTTAGCTCAGTGAATGTGGTGAAAATTTGCTTTGCAAATAATACCTTGTGTGCAAGGAAATATAATAAGAAACATAGTATTTGCGTGCAGATGATTGGATGCTTGAAGTCAGCAGAACTTTACCTCTTTTATTAAGCTAAGTGAAAACTTCCTTGCAAGGTGAAAATTCTGCAAGAGGAATGAGAAATGCTGAAAAGGTAACTTAATATTCTTATAACGTAACCTATGACAACTTCCTATTGCCTTAAGAGCCATTGAAAAAGATCCATTAAGTTGACTGGGGAAAATTTAAAATTGGTGTATTATAACATTTTGAAAATTAATCCTTTATGTATTTGTATATCCTTCTCCATTTAAATATGTACAGTACAATCATGGGTTTCACATTTTAATTTTCTTTCCAAATTTACATTTTAGTAAAACACTTTTTTAGCTAAACCACCAATGTTAAATGTGTATATCCCACTTTTATAAGGTACTGTGTGCTAACTAGCCATAGTCATAAGCTAATTGGCTTGGGTTCAATTTATTGGCTGTTCACAGAACTTATCATAAATTCCAGAAATCAGTATCCATTACCTAAGCCCCATTAAACATCTCAATGTAAGCTTAGCGCAACTGTTGACTTAACAGCTCTTTCCATTCCATCTGGTGGAATTGGTCCCTTTCTGTTAGTTTATGCAGCACCACAGCGTCAGGTACCCAGTTGCCATTTTTGCACAGAAGTTCATGTCTGCCCTCCATCAGAATTCACAATGCTAATGTCTCCAAATTGCAGGACCACGCTGGCAGTAGGCCCAATTTTGAACAGGACACTCAATAGTGATTTTATTATATAGATATCAACATTCAAGTATAATTTATTTACCAAAAAAAGCCCCCAGAACATTGCTGTGCCCGGATTTGCAGTATGTATCACTTGTTCTAGGATCAATCTTTAACAGGACAACCACCAGCCATTTTAAAACCAAGAAATCAACATTAATATCTAATTTATTAATTACAGAGTAACTCCACTTTTGTTGGGAAAAAACATTCCCCTCTGGGTGATCTATGTACATTGAAAGAATTACAGTATAACAACCTTTGTTGCAGATTCCTACCTTTTGTTATTCTGAAGTAATCCCTGTATGTTCCTCTGTGCCCCTGTTCAGATTGGTTCTACTGGGTGTGGTTTCCTAATTATCTATCAGGTGTGCACCTGCAGGGCATAAATGAGGAAATCTACAGGGCCTGCATCCCTTTAGATGTGTTCCTACTGGGAGTGTCTCATTAAAAATTACATTTTTGTTGCAGGGAATGCCTAAAATCTGATTTGTATCTTAGGCAGACTTCTGGGAAAATTGGTGAGTCAATCACACAAGCAGAAAATTATGTTTTTGGGGAGTGGTCAGTATACACTCTGTGTACAGAACAACTCCAGGTAGCCATATTGCAATGCATTCTCAGAAAATTACAGTGGCTACAGATTGAAAAGGAAAGGTCATTTTTTAATAACATTCAATTACAATATGACTTGTGTCGTAGTTGTATGCGCTATATTATTTTTTCCTTATTTGCTATTTTTTTCCCCACGAAAGTGGGATTATCCTTTAAGAAATACCATAAAAACATTGTATGTGCACAGTATTAAATCTCTTGGAATAGACCCCATTTTGAACAGGCCCTGCACCAGCCATTAAAAAAAACAACATTAAATTGTACATTTCTTCGCAGAAAAAAAGCACATTATAACCCCTCAGAATTTTTGAATGACAGACCAAGTATAGATTAAAAATGTTTATGTAGTCATCACAATTGATAAAATTACAGATTTAAAGAATAATCATATAAAGGTAATGGTAACAATATATTGAGTATTCAAAAAATGGGCATGAAACTTAGCTGCCCTATTTGAAGGTTAGGCTAGCAAAAGTCCATGAGCCCATAAACGACCCCTGCAAATCAATATAAGTGGCGCTAAATGACAGTGATTATACTATTTAATATACAAAAGTGATCTAGTGCATTTAGCAGAAAAATATAATATACCATGCGTGAAACAGTCCATATCATAGAAAATCTAATCAATGTACAATGTGAAAGTGAAAATCGTAACAGTGCATATGAAGGTATACCATACACAGGGCAATTTCAATCACAAATTGTATCAAAGGTGAGACTAGGTGATTTAGTCTATAAAAAATCCATAGACAGAACACCGTGAAGAAAATGTGCGGTATCTGGAAACAGTCCACCAATTCACTCAGTGTCAGTGATTCCTCTCCCCTTGAATTCAACACTCACCGGCTCAATATGCCTCACACTCTCGTGTTTTGGCAAAAAGGCATGGGCATATAGTTGGTCAAATGGGGGTGAAAGCTCCGAATTCCTTATTTATCCCAGTGTCACCTCAATGCATAAGAAAACTCAAAATAGTGTGATACCGTAAAACATATAAAATTTATTCAACTTAAAATCTTCAATCATTGCACTCACAAAAAAGCCTCTTGAATCAAGCCAAAATGACACTGCAAATCAAACTCAAACTCAATCCTCCTCTGTGAAACGCCCAGCACCACTGTGGAATGAGGGTCACGGCGGACCCCAAAGAAAATCGTTGGATAGGTTCTCACCCCGCTCACTGACGCTTTGCTGATGTGGATCTCCTGCTAGCATACAAGCCCAAGAAGCAGCTCCTCTGTCGCCTTCAAAAGTTCCCGCCGGTGCCCGGAGATACACAGCAACGTCCCGTCCGTCACTGACTGCTAATGGTAGATGCCGTACAGCCACGCCCCGACATGTTTCGTCATACCTGACTTCCTCATGGGATTGGCTGTACGGTACGGCACCTCCTACTCTTATACCTCTCACGTCTATCGACGTAGCAGATTGCAATTCTATCTTCATGTTCCCAGGTGTCCCCGCGGCCCCCAAAGCAGCGGCGCTGGGCCGATCACATTCACCAGAGAACACTTTCATTACAAAATATCCTAAAGAATGCCGGAATATGTGTAACCAAATGTATTACATAGACTGGATTACAAACAAAGATCACAAAAGAAGCTTTCAATCAGAACGCTATTCATGGGATTATAGTTGACAGTGTAAATTCATCATAATTCTAAATCATACCCCATATAGCATGTATAAAAATTCATCCAGAGGTGTTATACTGGTAAACTCAACCTGACATTCTATATTATATAATCAATCCGTACAACCCATACAGTGCCCGATCGGCCCAGCGCCGCTGCTTTGGGGGCCGCGGGGACACCTGGGAACGTGAAGATAGAATTGCAATCTGCTACGTCGATAGACGTGAGAGGTATAAGAGTAGGAGGTGCCGTACCGTACAGCCAATCCCATGAGGAAGTCAGGTATGACGAAACATGTCGGGGCGTGGCTGTACGGCATCTACCATTAGCAGTCAGTGACGGACGGGACGTTGCTGTGTATCTCCGGGCACCGGCGGGAGCTTTTGAAGGCGACAGAGGAGCTGCTTCTTGGGCTTGTATGCTAGCAGGAGATCCACATCAGCAAAGCGTCAGTGAGCGGGGTGAGAACCTATCCAACGCTTTTCTTTGGGGTCCGCCGCGACCCTCATTCCACAGTGGTGCTGGGCGTTTCACAGAGGAGGATTGAGTTTGAGTTTGATTTGCAGTGTCATTTTGGCTTGATTCAAGAGGCTTTTTTGTGAGTGCAATGATTGAAGATTTTAAGTTGAATAAATTTTATATGTTTTACGGTATCACACTATTTTTAGTTTTCTTATGCATTGAGGTGACACTGGGATAAATAAGGAATTCGGAGCTTTCACCCTCATTTGACCAACTATATGCCCATGCCTTTTTGCCAAAACACGAGAGTGTGAGGCATATTGAGCCGGTGAGTGTTGAATTCAAGGGGAGAGGAATCACTGACACTGAGTGAATTGGTGGACTGTTTCCAGATACTGCACATTTTCTTCACGGTGTTCTGTCTATGGATTTTTTATGGACTAAATCACCTAGTCTCACCTTTGATACAATTTGTGATTGAAATTGCCCTGTGTATGGTATACCTTCATATGCACTGTTACGATTTTCACTTTCACATTGTACATTGATTAGATTTTCTATGATATAGACTGTTTCACGCATGGTATATTATATTTTTCTGCTAAATGCACTAGATCACTTTTGAATATTAGATAGTATAATCACTGTCATTTAGCGCCACTTATATTGATTTGCAGGGGTCGTTTATGGGCTCTTGGAAACAATAGGAAGTTTTGTTCAGTTTTATATATATAAAGTGGCAGCTTTGGATTTACTTCACTAGGACTTTTTTTCACATCCTTTGCAGGGGGCTAGCACCCCTCTGTCTGGCATTGAGCGCAGTGGTGAGAACTCAAGAGGGGCGCATCGATTTGAGTTTTCACACTTGTCACATAGCAAAAGTCCATGCTGTAAATGACGCCTGACATGTTTCGGACTATGATGTCCTTCCTCAGAGGCTTTAGGTCATTTAAGACAATCGTATTTAGTTATTTTTTGTTCTATAAATGTAGATATAATGAATATTAGTATAAAAAGAAAACGATATAGTTTAAAGCAGATTTCTCATTAGAATCACACTTTCAACATGAAATGATATGCTAGAACATGGTTGGTAACAATAGAATAGTGGATCTTAGTACTTACACGAGCATGCCAGTCAATGCTGAGCACACAGGGGGGTGAAAATTTGTATATACTCCTCACTGATCCACAAAACAGCCAAGGACAGATCAAATGTGACAACCAGGGGCAAGGAATTGGCCATCAGAGGTATGTCATAGGATACAGGGCAATTGAGTCCACTACAAGAACACCCAGCTGATAAGGGTGGAATAACCAACCACAGAAGACCGCCCACAAATGAATATGGACCACAATTGATCGATATGTATGTCTCTAAAGTTAAACAAGAGATAAAACAAAAAAAAGTCAACAGTCAGGGCAATATAGAGCACTGTATGTACAAAGATGCCAAAATAGCCAAGTGCAGCTAGCAATAGTAATAGCATAGCTGAATCAGTCAGTATATAATAGAAAAGTGGACAAAAATGAAGTCCTAATAGTACTAAGGTATGCTCATAACGTACCTCTGAACTGTTTGCCTGTTTGAAATTGAGTCTTCCATCGCGAAGCAATCGGTATGACTGCCCAAGCTGGAGGAGTGATTAAGTAGGGGCAGGTAGACACAGTCGATGATGATTGCTAATAAGCAATCAGAATCAGCTGGGGCTGGAATCAACATGCACTGTGCCAGTGGATGGCCACAGGGCCATGACATGATGTTCTCAGACAGGTGCGGCAGATCGGCGCCCCATGTCGTGACGTCACCGCTGCACTCACATCCCATGCGTCCACGCCTCTCAGTGAGATGCAAACAAGAAGGAGTCTTGCCCACAGGTCTTGCTGCAGGTAATGAGGTCCCTGGCGGCGGTCAATTATTAATTAGTTATTAAATAACTTTTATTGGGCTCCATTTTGAACAAGACCCCACCTGTCATTTTAACATCAGGACAAACATCCAGAGTGTAATTTATTCATTGAAAAGGGGCTTCCTATGTATAGCACTGCCTATGTGTGCAGTATTTAATCACTTGTGTACCTACTTTGTAGGAAAAAACTTAAAAAATATTAAAGTGCCTGTGTGCATAGTACTGAAGCGTTTTACTAGACCACATGTCTAACATAACACATATGAACATTTTAACCACTTGCCCATTGGGTACTTATTCCCCCTTCCTAAGCAGGCCAATTTTTAGTTTTCAGCGCTCTCACACTTTGAATGACAATTACTCAGTCATACTACACTGTACCCAAACAAAATTATTTTTTTTCACACAAATAGAGCTTTCCTTTGGTGGTATTTAATAACCACTGGGTTTTTTATTTTTTGTGCTATACATAAAAAAAGACCAACTTTTTTTTTTTTTTAAATGCAATTTTCTTTGTTTTTGTTAGAAAAAGTTATGGTGCCAATGACTGGAAACTGATCACACCTGATGTACTGATGGCCTATCTCATTTCTTGAGACACTAATGCCCCGTACACACGGTCGGATTTTCCGATGGAAAATGTCCGATCGGAGCGTGTTGTCGGAAATTCCGACCGTGTGTGGGCTCCATCGGACATTTTCCATCGGATTTTCTGACACACAAAGTTTGACAGCAGGAGATAAAATTTTCCGACAACAAAATCCGATCGCATCAATTCCGACCGTGTGTGGCCTGTTCCGACGCACAAATTTCAGAAGAAATTCCGAGACGGGACAGCTCATTCTGGTAAACTTAGCGTTCGCAATGGATACAGCACTTTCGTCACGCTGCAGTGTTAAAAATGGTTTAATACAGCACACTCTCTTCTTCTTTATAATGTGACAAGAATTAAGTAGTTTTGCTGCTCATATTCACACACACTTCTCACAAACTTTTATTTGTGTTTTTTTAGTGGGATTCCCTGAATATATTGTTATTAGTTGTCACATCTGACAGTTTTATATTATTTAAAAAAAAAAAATCAGTATATCAAACCATTAACCTATGTATTCCAAAGAACATTTGATAAGGAATTCTAATAGGCCCCTATTACATATAAGATCTGGAGACAAACTAAAAAGTCCAACATAAATGGTGGTGTTCCACACCACGTGAAAAAGTAAACTGAGAAAAAGTGATATAAAATAAAAGAGTCCTCCGTATGGAAGCAATGCAAGTGATATAAAATAAATGGGTCCTCCGTATGGAAGCAATGCAGGCTTACCGGAACCATTGGACTCAGAGAGACGTATGTCACCTGAGTCGATAACGCTTGTGTTGCCACCAGGCAATGAAGTGGGGTTTCACAGTGGAACGTTGTGGAATCCAGACGTTTGTTCTAGGACTCTCGATAAACCTCTATGGCATGTAACTCGGTCTCGTAGTGGCAGTATCTTCACTAAAACAACTCTGGATCCAGTGCCTTCCACCTACATCTTTTGAGCAATAGAGCTTGACAGCTTGACAGAGGTTTCTAACCCTTTCTGTGCGAGTCTTGATGTGTTCTGGAAAAGATACAGCAACAGGCCAAATCTGTAACGTTCACTTACTCTGTCACCAAGATGAACTCAGGAATGCTCACAACTCTCACAATGCCCAGTGGGCGGGACAAGATGGCGGCCGTGTGCGGAGAGTTGTGAGCATTCCTGAGTTCATCTTGGTGACAGAGTGAGTGAACGTTACAGATTTGGCCTGTTGCTGTATCTTTTCCAGAACACATCAAGACTCGCACAGAAAGGGTTGGAAACCTCTGTCAAGCTGTCAAGCTCTATTGCTCAAAAGATGTAGGTGGAAGGCACTGGATCCAGAGTTGTTTTAGTGAAGATACTGCCACTACGAGACCGGGTTACATGCCATAGAGGTTTATCGAGAGTCCTAGAACAAACGTCTGGATTCCACAACGTTCCACTGTGAAACCCCACTTCATTGCCTGGTGGCAACACAAGCGTTATCGACTCAGGTGACATACGTCTCTCTGAGTCCAACGGTTCCGGTAAGCCTGCATTGCTTCCATACGGAGGACCCATTTATTTTATATCACTTGCATTGCTTCCATACGGAGGACTCATTTATTTTATATCACTTTTTCTCAGTTTACTTTTTCACGTGGTGTGGAACACCACCATTTATGTTGGACTTTTTAGTTTGTCTCCAGATCTTATATGTAATAGGGGCCTATTAGAATTCCTTATCAAATGTTCTTTGGAATACATAGGTTAATGGTTTGATATTCTGATTTTTTTGCAATTTGAAAAATCCTTATCCCAATCAGCGCTACACTTTATACACCTGCATATGTACGGGAGGGCAGTCTGGTCCAGAATTCGCAGAGATCCGGATAGCAGCAAATGACATCTGTGTCCCCAGGCTGTGGTACCACAAGAGGCTGCATTTTTTGGCAGACCAGACTGAACCCAGGGCAATCACTGTCTGGTCTTCCTTCCACGCTTCCTTCCGGGCTGTGGCTGTGCAGTTGGAGATGTGGCAGGAGGAGGAGTAGGACCTGGAGGAGGAGGAGGACTGGGAGGACCTGGAGGAGGACTGGGGGACCTGGAGGAGAGGGAGGAGGAGGAGGACCTGCAGGAGGAGGAGGAGGACCATCACAAAGGTGTGTCTGAGGTGTCATTTGGCCCCTCATACCTTTCTCAAGAGCCTCCAATATGAGGGCCTCACACATGGCTTGTTGGCCCTCCTTCATCCTCTGCATTTTATATGCAATGACGGCAGCAATGTCCTCCTCCACGGTCTGTCATGCTCCCAGGACCTCTGTAGCTCTCCAAAAGAGTCCTCCGGTAGCCTCCTCTAGGGCACTCCTCCTACTGCCACTTTCTTTTTTCAGTGGGGGTGGAGGGACCTGCAGATCAGCCAGCCGGCTCAGCCCGGCCACCTCCTGGCTGAGACTTCCCTGTGTATGAAAAAGGGACATGGTTTTAGTTGTTGCATCATCAATCACAAATCTAAATTAGTTCTCCCAACTAACATCTAGTTAACATCATTGATTGGACAAGCAGAAATATTTAGAGGAATGCTATACCTGGCTCAATCTGGGCTCCTCCTTGTGCTGTTGCCTGGAAGGCCCAGGTTGGGCGTCAGAAGCCTCAGCCAGGGGGGAAGGAAGCGTGGAAGGAAGACTGGAGAGGGATGACCTGGGTTTAGTCTGGCCTGCCAGAAAGTGCAGCCTGTCATAGTACCACATCCTGGGGACATAGATGTGATTTGCTGCTCCGGATCTCTGTGAATCCAGGACTTTCTTGCGCTCCCTTAGATATGTGCTCCTCAGGCAACCAATTAATATCTTTAAATAGGTGATGTCTGCCGTGGGGATCACCTGCTTCACAATTTCACACAATTGCTCCAGTGCTGCCTTCCTCTTTGCTTGGTTCTTAAAATGGGGGTGGTTAATCTCCCACAGACATGGCAGCTCCCTTAGCATCTCTAAGTCATTATCTTTGAGTAGCATATCCATGTTCACTGCAAGACACAGCACAAGACAAAGCCTAATGTCAGACAAAACTCTCCTAATCTTGTTACAATATAGGCCTCAATCTAGAAGCAGTATAGGCACAAGTTTGTCTCTTACCTTCGTTCTTACGATCGGCGCATCCGATGCTCCTTCCTCTGCTCACAGATCGTACGTAATACGCACGCGTGTTACGCTTTATACACACTGCGCATGCGTGTAACCCCGCCCCTGATGTTCTTTCTATTCTATTCCCCGCCCCTTTTCGTTCGACGCAGTGGGGGAAGAGCACATGGCGTAGTCACAGCAGGTGCGTGCTAATTGCAGGAACGAGGAGGAGGAAAGCCCGGATCCGGACACGTCCCGATCCAGAAGGAGACGTTTTAAGGCCACAAATATGTCCTTTGGGGAGATGTTGAAGATGGTCGACATCATGAGGAAGTCCGACTATGACGGGAAGTATGGGCCTTACCCCAACCCCAATATCCAAAAGGCCAAGATCATGGCGAAAGTGATCAGGAGTCTTCTGAGGAATTTCGGGGTACGAAGATCGAAAGATCAGCTCAGGAAGCGGTGGTCTGACCTGAAATTGAGAGAGCCAGAGCAGTACCGAAAGATCCGGAGAGTGCTGCAAAAAAGTAAGTAGTTGTGCTGTGTTCCTATTCTTTCTGTCTTTATTCCGTTCATTATGCTCCATATGCTTTTATTAATTGTAACGTTTAAAAGGGCAACTTTAATGTTCATGGGCCCATTATTCGTTCGTATCAAACATTTTTCTTTCGGCCTCTAAAACATCATTGTTTAGGCCAGTGTTTCTCAACTCCAGTCCTCAAGGCGCCCCAACAGGTCATGTTTTCAGGCTCTCCATTATTTTGCACAGGTGATTTGATCAGTTTCCCTGCCTTAGTAATTACCACAGCTGTTTCATCTGAGGGAAATCCTGAAAACATGACCTGTTGGGGCGCCTTGAGGACTGGAGTTGAGAAACACTGGTTTAGGCCATATGCATTTTCCCACATTTTTTTGGGGCCTACTTGGATGCCAAATATTTGTTTGTGTAGATGGGTTTGTTACTAGAATGAAATGCCAAGTAGATTGTGTGTAAGGAGAGGACACTGAGCAGCTGTTTTCACATCTGAACACTGGAGCACTAGTGTGGGACCCCAGAACACCATTTTTATTAGAGGGGCCACACAGGTGCTCCAGTGTATACTATAGGGGGGCTACATCTGTGAAGCTTGTACTAAACAGGTAAAGTATTGCAGCTTGACAAAGGGCAATAAAAAATTTACATCTTGGAACTCGGCTAAAATAGACAATTGTACCCCACTTCCAAGCAATGTTTCCTATTTCTAGTTCTGCCATCAAATATCTGTGTGCTAATGATACCATTTTTGTTTTACATAGGGGAGAAAAGACTCGGAAGACACCCCTAATCCGAGGAGACCACAGACCCCCCACCTATGGAAGAAGGTGAAATACCCCCAAACGAAGAAGAGCAGGAGGAAGAAGAAGATGTGGTGGAGATTGGCACCACAACAGGTGAGTGTCTGCGACCACAGACTCAGGTAAAAGAGATGGATGGTGGCAGATTTTTGATACCTGTTTTTGTTTTGTTTCTCTCTTTTTAGGTGATCGTGAGGTTGTGGATCCCGAACGCTTTACTTCAGAAAGTGCCCAGATCCTGATTGGGGAGATCATGGGGTGTAATCTCGAATTGCACAACATACAGCAAAAAATCAATGATGTTATTAAGAAAAATAATAACATCATTGATGTTTTGGGGCGAATTTAAAACCCCACAAAATATATTTTTGGGATTGTGTTCCAATTTTTAAAATCTTTTTGCAATGTTTTGAAAAGCCAAATTTGGAGGATGCACACAGTGTGTCAACATGTGCTATCTGCCATCACGGGAGATCAATGGACGTGTTTTGGGGGTGCAACCCCTTCCTCAATTATAAAGTAGCGTTGAGGAAGGGCTTGCTCCCCCAAAACACGTCCCTTGATCCCCCCTGATGGCAGATAGCACATGTTGACATTCGTAAATTGGTGTACATCTTCCAAATTTGGATTTTTCCAGAGGTGATTCCCCCCATCTGAACGCTATATCAAACCCAGTTCCTAAATACTGATGTCTGATATAGCCTTCAGGTTTTACCTAATGTGAACTTTGTAAGTTCAAGTTTTTTGGCTTTCTTGTTGGTTTTACACAGGCCTGTTTTATCTGAAATGGACATTTCGATTTTTGATAATGCTACTGCAAAAATTGTTATACAACAAACATGTTGGTTTGTTTTAAAAACCTTTGGTAAATGCACATGTGATTGTGCAGGTATAAAAAAGTGGCTTACTCAAGAATGTGTGGATTATTGTCTCAACACTACAACACTTTTGGGGTGATGTAATAGCTGTTTTAAGCAAAAATGGGGGTTATTTCCTAAGGGCAAATCCTCTTTGCACTACAAGTGCAGTTTCAGTGCAGTTGCAAGTACACTTGTAGTGAAATGTGTTTTTGCATTTAGGAAATAACAGCCAACAGTGCTTTGTATAAGGTTACCCAATCACAACATTTTCTGCACTCAAAACATTTATGTCAGGGTCAGCTAAAACAAACACAAGCAGTAAATGTCCACAAAGAATTTCTTTTTTTTTTTTATTATAAAAAGGCTTCACATATTGTCTGGCATATTGATAGCCCCCTACCCGCAAAGAACTCCAGGTAGCGTAACCGGACATCACAGGCATTCAGGGAGGGCAAGCCAGGATGGCCATTTTCAAGCGCCGTCAGTGTGGTTTGATGTAGGATTCCGGCCTCAGGCCCAACTGAGCCAGCATAGTTGGCTGAATGTTTCCTTAAAAAATTATGGAGAACACAGCACGCCAGTATAATATGGTTCAGTTTATACTCCGCCATATGGATGGGTGTCAGAAATAGTCAGAACCGGCTGGCCAGGATTCCAAATGTGTTCTCCACCACTCTTCGGGCTCTGGCCAGCCGGTAATTAAAAACCCTCTGTTCCGGGGTAAGGGTCCTCATCGGGAATGGCCGCATCAGGTGGTCCCCCAGCGCAAACGCTTCATCAGCAACGAACACGAATGGGAGTCCTTCCACATTGTCCTCTGGAGCTGGCAAGTCCAAGCTGCCATTCTGGAGACGCCTGTAGAACTCCGTCTGGGCGATGACTCCACCATCGGACATCCGGCCATTCTTCCCCACGTCCACATACAAGAAGTCGTAATTAGCCGACACCACCGCCAACATCACTATACTATTGAACCCCTTGTAATTATAATAGTACAACCCCGAGTTGGGTGGTGGGACGATGTGGACGTGTTTCCCATCAATTGCCCCTCCGCAGTTAGGTAAGTCCCACCGCTTGGCAAAGTGGGAGGCCACAGTCTGCCATTCCTGTGGCGTGGAAGGAAACTGTTGAGGAAAAAACAATAAACATTACAATTTTTTCACAGAAACATGGCAAGCAGATTATACACAAACATTATGGGGCAACCTCCAGATAGCATTTAGAAAGGGGAATTTAACAAGGCCAAAGTATAAGGTACACCTATCATATTCCCCCTCCCCCCCTCTCATGGGCCATTTCTAACATTATGGGGTGTGTGGAAATCTTGGACAGGTAACCCTCTTCACTTCATTGAGAGATGAATGCCTAAATAATGGGTATTACTTTGAACAGACCCTCATTAGTTACACTATTGGCAGCCCACTGGACAGGTAAGAAGTGTCATAATACAAAGATATAAATACACACTGTACACATTTGAGGACATTTGGAATTTTCTGCTATTACCTATCAAGATAATAATAGGATACAAAAACTTTAAACAGTACCATTTGAAAGTATACAGGCAGGCCCTTGCACTACATGCTTTGGGTAATTCATCCATAAATCAGAGCACTAAAGAGATGGGTATAGTGTGTATGGGTTTGGCAAAGTCAGCAGATAGATGATTGAGGATAGAGAATTGGAATCAGCTGACTTAGCAGTTGGGGGAGGGAGGGTTACTAAAAATGATTTGGGGACACCAGAAAAAAAAGCCTCTTTCACTCTGCCTGAATTTAAATAAAAAATAACATTTCCAAACATTTTAGGGGGTGTTTGGGGTAAAGCACTATGGAGCTGATAAAATACATTGTTAAGTGACTACATAAGGTGAATATAGGGCAGGAGACACCAGGGCAAATATGTATGAAGGACATAAAATAATAATTACATAAAAATCCAGCATGCATGAGGACAAAGGGGACATTCACAGCATATTCCAATCATGGTAATTAGGGAATGAGGAAAGAAATACAATATATTAGCAAACATTCAATACAATAAAATGTGATATTAAAGGATAAAAATCTTACCTTCATATACTCCTTCTGCAGGACCTGGATGATGGCAGAACAGGTCTCTGGGATAATGATCCCCAGAGCCTGGGGGGAGATGCCTGTCGAGAACTTTAAGTCCTGCAGACTTCTCCCTGTGGCCAAATACCGCAGGGTAGCGACCAACCTCTGCTCCGGAGTGATGGCTTGCCTCATGCAGGTATCCTGCCTGCTGATATAGGGGGTCAGCGAAGCCAACAAACGGTGAAATACGGGGTCCGTCATCCTGAGAAAGTTCCTGAAATCATCAGGATTATTCTCACAGATCTCACGGAGCAAAGGCATATGAGAGAACTGGTCACGCTGAAGCAACCAATTCTTGGTCCATGAACTCCTCCCCACCCTGTTCATGGACTGGACTTGTGTCAAGGTCAGGACCCCAAAACCAAGCCCCCGCACAGCACGAACTCTACGAGGGGTACGCATATGAAACATGGCTAGAAAACGGTCGGCTGCTCAGAACGAAGTAACAGAACGCACTGAAGAAAAGCAAGGCCTGTGAAGAGCGACCTGAAAAACAGTAACGAACTAACAAGAATACAATGACTACCTAAAGCCACGCGGAACTTGCTTGCACGCACTGAAGAGCAGATACAAACCCACAAGCACAAACTGAACGGTAGAAAACGATCTGAAAGCCACGAGTCTGAAAAAGCGCGAATCGTCTCTCACCAAACTTTTACTAACACGAGATTAGCAAAAGGAGCCCAAAGGGTGCCGCGCTTGGTTCTGAACCGGCCTTTTCTAGTCTCGTCGTACGTGGTGTACGTGACCGCCTGGTTGGCGATCGGAAATTCCGACAACTTTGTGCGACCGTGTGTAGGCAAAACAAGTTTGAGCCAACATCCGTCGGAAAAAATCCTAGGATTTTGTTGTCGGAATGTCTGAACAAAGTCCGACCGTGTGTACGCCCTATAACAAGCCAGGAAAGAACAAATACCCCCCAAATTACCCCTTTTAGGAAAGTAGACAGGCAAGAGGCATAGTGAGTTTTTTGAAGTTGTCATTTTTTCCCACATTTCTTTGCAAAATGAAGATTTCTTCTTTTTTTCCCCAAAATTGTCAAATTAATAGGTTATTTCTCTCACATGGCATATGCATACTTGCAACTATACCCAAAAACACATTATGCTACTCGTCCTGAGTATGGCGATACCACATGTGTGGGACTTTTTCACAGCCTAGCCACATAGAGAGGCCCAACATGCAGAGAGCACCGTCAGGTGTTCTATGGACATAAATTACATCTACTGTAATCTCTTGACTGCCTATCATGCTTTTGAAGGCCCTGGAGCTCCAGGACAATAGAAACTCCCACAAAATGACCCCATTTTGGAAGGCAAACACCCCAACGTATAATCTATGAGGCATAATGAGTCTTTTGAACTTTAGTGGCACTGTAGGAGCACTGATCGCACTGTAGGAGCACTGATGGCATTGTGATGGCACTGTAAGATCACTGATGACACTGTGATGACACTGTAGGAGCACTGTGATGGCACTGTAGGAGCACTGAAGGGCACTGTGATGGCACTGAAGGCAGTGGCATCACTAGGGTTGATGTCACCTGGTGCAGTAAAACATGGTGTTGTGTACCAAGAATTAAAAAAATGTTTTTCCTGTTTTCTGAAAGTGCACCAAAGATGCAGCATGCAGAACTTTTGGTGTGCTTTCAGAAAATGCAGAAATAAACACGCAACCTAATAGAAATCTATAGAACTGCAGCTATAACTGCGGGTAAAATGTAAGAAGATCCCCTTTACATTACACAGCCCCATACCTCTGGACCCCTTTACATTACACAGCCCCCGCACCTCTAGCTCCCTTTACATTGCACAGCCCCCACACTTCTGGACCCCTTAACATTACACAGCCCCTTCCACCCCTCTGGACCCCTTTACATTACACAGCCCCCACACGATTTCAGGGACTTAGGGAATAGATTGAGGAAAGGACCTCCAAGGTAGTTTTCTATGAAACACTACCTGTACCTCGAGCCACACCAGAGAGGCAGCAGGAGCTCAGGGAACTGAATAAGTGGCTGAGGAACTGGTGCAGGAAAGAGGGATTTGGGTTCCTGGAGAACAGGGCTAACTTCTCAGTCGGTTACTGCCTCTTTAGTAAGGACGGGCTGCACCTTAATGGGGATGATACAGCTCTTTTGGGAAGTAAGATGGCCACAAAGCTGGAGGGGCTTTTAAACTATGTGTTGGGGGAGGGATTACAGAAAGCGATAGCTGAAAGGGAGCAGGTGACAGAGGGTGATAGGAGAGTCAGCAGTAGTAATAGCAGTGAAAATATAACCACAACAACTAATCCCGGGGTAAGTGAGTGGGCAATTCGAATTAAAAAACAAAGCCAAGAGAAACAAAGGGGAAAACAATATGCACTCATACAACACTTATGCCCTGTACTCACGGTCGGACATTGATCGGACATTCCGACAACAAAATCCATCTGATTTTTTCCGACAGATGTTGGCTCGAACTTGTCTTGCATACATACGGTCACACAAAGTTCTCAGAATTTCCAAACGTCAAGAACGCGGTGTCGTACACCACGTACAACGAGGCTATAAAAGGGCAGTTCAATACAAAGCGCGCCACCCTTTGGGCTCCTTTTGCTAATCTCGTGTTAGTAAAAGTTTGGTGAGAGACGATTCGCGCTTTTCAGCCTCGTGGTTTTCAGATCATTTTTCTGGTGTTCAGTTTGTGCTTGTGGGTTTGTATCTGGTCTTCAGTGCCTGCAGTGAGTTCCCATTGATTTATCATTGTGTTCTTGTCCGTTTGTTACTGATTTTCAGGTCACTCTTCACAGGCCTTGCTGTTCTTCAGTGCGTTCTGTTACTTCGTTCTGACCAGCCGACAGTTTTCTAGCCATGTTGCGTGTACGTACTCATCGTAGAGTTCGTGCTGTGCAGGGGCTTGGTGTTGGAGTTCTTACTTTGACATAAGCCCAGTCCATGAACAGGGCAAGGAGGAGTCCATGGATCAAGAATTGGTTGCTCCAGCGTGACCAGTTCTGTCACATGCCTTTGCTCAGTGAGATCTGTGAGAATAATCCTGACGATTTCAGGAACTTTCTCAGGATGATGGACCCCAAATTTCATCATTTGTTGGCTTTGCTGACCCCTTATATCAGCAGGCAGGATACCTGCATGCGGCAAGCCATCACTGCGGAGCAGAGGCTAGTCGCCACATTGCGGTACTTGGCGACGGGGAGAAGCCTGCAGGACCTCAAGTTCTCGACAGGCATCTCCCCCCAGGCTCTGGGGATCATTATCCCAGAGACCTGTTTTGCCATCATCCAGGTCCTGCAGAAGGACTATATTAAGGTAAGATTTTTATCCTTTAACATCACATTTCATTGTATTTAATGTTTACTAATGTATTGTATTTCTTTCCTTATTCCCTAATTACCATAATTGTAATATGCTGCGAATGTCCCCTTTGTCCTCATGCATGTTGGAATGTTTTAATTTTTTTGTCCTTCATGCATATTTGCCTTCACTTACCTCCCCAGCATGCTCTCCTGGGCCCATATCCACCTTGTCTAGTCACTTAACAATGTATTTTGTCAGCTGCATAGTAGTGCTTTACCCTAAACACCCCCTAAAATGTGTATAAATGTTATTTGTGCTTTAAATTCAGGCAGAGTGTCAGAGGCTTTTTTTGGGGTCCCAAAATCATTTGGAACCCTCCCTCCCCCAACTGCTAAGTCAGCTGATACCAATCCTCTATCTGCTGACTTTGCCAAATCCATACACACTATACCTACCTCGTTTGTGGTCAGATTTATGGATGAATTCCCCAAAGCATGTAGAGCATGGGCCTGCCTGAATACTTTCAAATGGTAATGTTTAAAGTTTGTGTATCCTATTATTATCTTGATAGGTAATTGCAGAATGTAAAAATGTGCTAAAATTTGTACAGTGTGTATTTATATGTTTGTATTATGACACTTCTTACCTGTCCAGTGGGCTGCCAATAGTGTAAAGTAAGGAGGGGCTGGCCAAAGTAACACGCATTATTTATGCATTCAGCTCTCAATGAAGTGGAGAGGGTTATCTGTCCAAAACATCTCCCCCCATAAAATGTTTTCAATGGGCCATGAGAGGGGGTGAGGAATCTGATAGGTGGACCTTATACTTTGTCTTTAAATACTCCCTAAAATAAATGTTATAGTGATTTTGGCCAAGAATGTTTGTGTCTAATCTGCTTTCAATGTTTTTTTCTTATTTGACTCCACAGTTTCCTTCCAACCTACAGGAATGGCAGACTGTGGCCTCCCACTTTGCCCAGCAGTGGGACTTTCCCAACTGCATAGGGGCAATTGATAGGAAACATGTCCACATAGTCCCACCCCCCAACTTGGGGTCATACTATTACAACTACAAGGGGTTCAATATTATTGTGATGTTGGAGGTGGTGTCAGCTACTTAAGAGTTCCTGTATGTGGACGTGGGGAAGAATGGCCGGATGTCAGATGGTGGAGTCATGGCCCAGACGAAGTTCTACAGGCGTCCCCAGAATGGCAGCTTGGGATTGCCACCTCCAGAAGACAATGCGGAAGGACTCCCATTCGTCTTCGTTGCGGATGAAGCGTTTGCGCTAGGGGACCATCTTATGCGGCCATTGCCTATGAGGACCCTCACCCCGGACCAGAGGGTTTTTACTTACCGGCTGGCCAGAGCCAGAAGGGTGGTGGAAAATACGTTTGGAATAATGGCCAGACGGTTCCGCTTATTTCTTACACCCATACACATGGCGGAATATAAACTCAATCAAATCATCCTGGCTTGCTGTATTCTCCACAATTTTTTAAGGAGAAATTCTCTAAACTATGCTGCCTCAGTTGGGCCTGAGGCTGGAATTCCTAATGAACAAACGCTGACGGCGCTTGAAACTGGCTGTCCTGGCTTGCCCCCCTAGAGTGCCCGTGAGGTCCGTCTAAGATACATTTAATACTTTGCGGGTAGGGGGGCCATCAATATGATAGACAATGTCTGAGACTTTTTTGAATAAAAGATATATTTCAAACTTAAGAAATATTTTATTTTATTTCCTGTTTGCCTTTCTTTTAGCTGTCTCCTCGGTTTTCTTTTAATGGTATTATTTAGTTGGCCTTTTGATTCAACAGTGCAAATGAAATTTATTTCAGACATGAGGTGACAATCTCTTATTCGGCTAATATTATAAAAGTATGTTGTGGATCTGCTACACACACCTTGTTTTTGTTGTTGATGTATGTAATGCATTACTGACAAAAATCTTCATCATTATCAGCACCATGACCGAAATTTGGGGAGTCCTGAAAATGGCATGATTGTGTAAAATTATAAAGCACCGTGGGTGTTATTTACTTAAAGAAAATACACTTTGCGCTAAAAGTGCTCTTGAAACTGCACTGAAACTGTACTTGTAGCGCAAAGTGGATTTGCGTTTAGTAAATAGCAACCATTGCCAGGTAAAAAAACAACTTTACTCCAAAAACTGCTTTTGAAAGAAGAAGCCACACATTGGTCATTATCCAAATTTTTACTTAAAGCACAATCACATGTGCGTTTATAAAAGGTATTTTTAACAACCCAACATGTTTGTTGTCTAAAATTAGAGTTCGGAGTGCGCATGCGTGAGAGCTCCAAGATGGCCGCTTGAGCCGGGAGCTCCGCACCTCACCATCTCAGGCGCGCCCAGCAAACGATTCCGACCCCGCTCAGCTGCTACAAACACGCCCCAGGAACCCCCCAAACATCGAAGCACATCCCCATATGCACGGATCCAGTGTCAGGAGAAGCCTGGTTCCCGAATTCACCGCCTCCACTCGCGCCGGGTGTACCAAGATGGCCGCTGCGGCTGCCGCTGCAACACAGCACCATGCTTCCCATATTGAAGTGACCCCGGACCACAGGCAAGTGTTGCCCCCTGCCCTTCTTCACATCACCCCTGGCCCTCACAACACAGGACTGCAGTCTTTAACTCCTTCTCCGGCCTCCACAGAGTCTCTCCTCAGCCGCACTTTTGGAGAACAGGCCTTCACCCTGACAGGCCCGATGGCACCTGTCTATGCTGCGCCTACCCCTCTCAGCACATCGCCCCAGAACCCCCACCTTATGGTGGAGGACCTCTTTGCCAAATTCTCCGCTCTCCTTGATAGGGGACTAGAGGCCATGGCAGCCAAAATTACCAGAGATATTAAGGCGGACCTGCAGAATATAGGCTCCAGAATGGACGCCATTGAAGGAAAGCTTGAACAGACTGCTGCAGTTTCCCATCAGAACTCGGATCTGATTCAATCCCTCCAGGATCAGCTAGAAACTGCTAACTCCCGCATAGATGACTTGGAGAACAGATCTCGGAGGCTGAACTTCAGGATCAGAGGTCTCCCAGAATCAGTTTTGGATGTCGAGGCTGCCACGCAGGACCTCCTGAAAGAACTGATCCCAAACATACCTCCAGCATGTCTGGAATTGGACAGGGTCCACAGGGCCCTGGGACCACCCAGGAAAGACGGTTCCCCCAGGGACATTATTGCCAAACCACAATACTACGAAGTAAAAGAAGCTGTTATGAAACAGGCCCGGTCCCTCTCCCAAATCTTTTGCCAAGGCTACACAGTGCAAATCTTTGCGGATATCTCCCCCTCCACCATACAGCGCAGGAGAACTCTGAAACCCCTACTATCCGCTATGGCTCAGAAGGATATTAAGTACTTTCTGTTTGCCGTCAAGTTCTCTCACAAAGGACAGAACCATTCCTTCTCCAATTTTATATCGGGAGAGAAGCTACTTCTTAACCTAAAAATAATCTTGCAGGAAATAGATACGGGAGCACCCCCTCCCTCCGCTGGCTCCAACAAGCGCCCCCCTCCGGCCGGCTCCCCAAACCCTCTTTGGTCCAAGAGCAAATCCAGGAGATCTTCCCAACATGGTCCCCCATGAACACTTGTCCACTACATCTGTTGTGTCTCCAGATGTTGGTCCCTCTTGATACTGACTGTCTTCCTGACAAAAGAAACAGTCTCTCTACCTCTCCCTGGGAGCAATTTTCCTCACTGCCTCCTCTCTAATATTAGAGGACGATTGCAAATTTAGACCCCATCGCTATGCCTCCACTCTCTGCTCAATAGAGAACTGGAGAGCAATGCACTCAGGCTGGGGTATGTCTAGGGGTCGGAAACCTCATAGTTTTTCTTTAATTGTTTATGACATGTTTTTATTTACTTGATTTCAGAGTCTTAGTTAGCATTCAGCACAGGTTATAGGGTACCCTGATTTGGGGCGGATTGCATGTGCCTCCTCCTATCCCTTGGTCTCCCGCGGGTCTCCGAGGGATAGGAAGTCCAACTTCGGTTGGACATTTCATAATGTTGTCTCTCACGATTCTCAGTGAGATGAAGGGGGGGACCCTCTATCCTCCTGGGGCTCGTGTTTGCCCTGGAGGGAGAGCACTCCCCCTTTTTTTCTTTTTTCTTTTTTTTTCTCTTCTTTTTTCCTTCTCTTTTCTTTTCTTTTCTCTTCCTTCTTCTCTGCCCCCTTCCTTGCCCTACTAAAGGAACATCACTTACAGGTATTTCTCTTTTCAGCTCAGCTCAGAGGCTTATCCCCGCGACTGGAGGCTCATAAAGTGAACAAAGCACCGCACTCCCTGTCGGAACGTTTCTTGAAGATCTCAGCGACGGTAAGTGACGGGGGACTCTGTAGCACTCTCTCTCTCCGGTCTCATGGCTGATCCCAGACCCGCCACTTTAAGGATAGCTACCCATAATGTCCAGGGCCTAAATTCACCCGTTAAAAGATGCAACATTTTTAGCCTATTTAAAGCTTCCAAACTAGATATTGTTCTTTTACAGGAAACTCACTTCCCAGACAAATTCTGTCCAAAGTTTCTTCACAACCAATACATAAAATTTTATTGGCCCAGCGCTGAAAATAAATCCAAAGGGGTGGCCATAGCATTTGCTAAAACTTGCAACTTCAGCTGGCTTGCAGAAATTAAAGACCTGAATGGAAGGTTTCTACTAATTAAGGGCAAAATAGATGAACAGATCTACTCCCTAGTTTCCTATTACGCCCCCAATAAGGGCCAAGCGGCTTTTTCCCAGAACCTCCTAGGTGCTCTTGCACCGTCACTAGAGGGTATGGTTATTTTTGGTGGGGACTCGAACATCGCTTTCGATCAAGGGCTGCATAAATCCAAGCCCCCCACGAATCAGCTTACCGCCCTTCAAAATAAAGCCTCAACATAGCTAGACTCATCCATGCCCATGGGCTAGCGGACGCCTGGAGGGAATCAAACCCAACTAAAAGGGACTATACCCACTTCTCCCACCCACACAACTCCTACGCCAGGATTGATCACCTCCCCATCAACACACAATCCATCCCCTTGATCATAAAATCCCATATCAAAGACATTGTTTTATCTGATCATTCCCTGGTGGTCATGGAGTTACACGCACACCACCGCAGATCGGGTAGGGGACAGTGGAGACTTAACGAGTCCATTTTCTCAGACCCAACCCACGTCACAATGATAAATAAATCCCTAAAAGAATATTTCCTCCTTAATAAAACAGAGGGCATATCACCAGAAATAGTGTGGGCTGCCCACAAAACTGTTATTAGAGGGGAGCTGATTAAATTAGCTTCCCAGCTAAAGAGGGAAAGAGAGGCTGATATAGCGAATTTGGAGGCTGAATTCTCCAAAATTCGGTCTCTTCACAAAGCCAACCCCTCCCCCTCTTTGATATCTCAGCTAGACAAGGCTAGGTTGGAGCTCAGTCTGGTCCTGACTGCTAAGGCTAAAAAACAAATTCGCTGGAACAAGCACAAATTCTACACCCAAGGGGATAGGGTGGGCTCCATGCTGGCTGCTAAATTAACGCCCCAAATTAAATCATACACCATGCCTAAAATAAACATCCCAGGTCAGGGCTCCACGGCTGATCCCTCCAAAATATTGGAGGCCTTCCAGGGTTTCTATAGTGGCCTTTACTCTTCAACATCTCCCTCTCAGGACACTACACTGGACTCCTTCCTGGGTGATCTCTCTCTTCCTGTACTTTCAGCGGAACATAGAGATAGCCTTGAAGCCCCATTCACGGAGGAAGAAGTACTTGGAGTAATAAAATCACTGAAAAATGGTTCAGCTCTGGGTCCGGACGGCCTGCCCAACTCCTATTACAAGACCTTCTCCAACACCTTAGCCTTACATCTAACACACTTTTTCAACTCTATAACACGGGGGAACCCACTTGATCCTCAGCTTAATACTGCATACATCGCAGTGATCCCTAAACCGGACAAGAACCCGGAAGATGTTGGGAATTATTGCCCTATATCACTCATTAACTGTGATGTAAAAATTCGGACCAAGATCCTTGCTAACCGCATGGCTTCCTTCATCAGAATGTACATAGATAAGGATCAGGTGGGTTTCATCCCAGGTAGACAAGGACCAGATCAAATTAGGCGGGCCATAGACTTGGTCTCCATCCTCCAAACTAACTGGGCGGTCCCAAACAATCGGATATGCTCCTATCGTTAGACCTACAAAAGGCCTTTGACTCTGTCTCCTGGTCATACATCTTTGACATGTTGGAGAGGAGGCTTTGGACAAAGATTTCTCAGACTGATACGGGCGCTATACTCCAACCCCAGTGCCAGTATTCGCTTACAAGGTTACTATTCAAAACCTATCGTAATTCAAAAAGGTAGTGTGTGTGTGTCACCGGCGCAAAACCTAAAGGTGGGGCCGTGCAGTGCGCATGAATGAGCCGGAGATACTGAGTTTCTACCAAGTTTGTCAAATGCCACTGACTGGGCCAAAACGTTGCGATGCCATACGCCCAACGTGGGGCTCGAACCCACGACCCTGAGATTAAGAGTCTCATGCTCTACCGACTGAGCTAGCCGGGCTAAGACGAGCAGCGCATCCACACACACAGCACCTGTAGTAATTCAAAAAGGGACTAGACAAGGATGCCCTCTCTCGCCGATTATTTTTGCTATGGCCATTGAAACGCTTGGTATTGCAATCCGAAATAATCCAAACATCCAGGGAGTGTCATGCGGATCCCAAACTCACAAATGCGGGCTATGCGCGGATGACGTGTTGCTCTTCCTCACCTCCCCAGTTACCTCCGTTCCCAATCTATGCAAAACTTTAGAGGCCTTCACCAAACTGTCCGGGTTAGATGTTAACTACAACAAGTCACGAGCCCTCAACATATCACTACCACCCGACACTGTTAATCTTCTCCAACAAAACTTCCCTTTCAAATGGAGTGATTCCTCCATTAAATACTTAGGTATTAACTTGACTGCTAAAACCAAACTTCTATATAGCCATAATTACCCTCCTATGTACCGCAAACTTGAAACAGATCTAAACACCTGGTCCCATAATAATATTTCTTGGGTGGGGAGGGTAAACTCAGTCAAAATGACGTTACTTCCCAGATTGCTATACCTGTTTCGCGCCTTACCCATCCCTCTCCGGAGGGATTATATTAGATCTTTCCAAAGCAAACTGATAAAGTTAATCTGGGGCAAGCCGAGATACAGAGTTCCCCAAAGAACCCTTTACCTACATAGGAAAAGGGTGGTCTGGGTCTCCCACACCTTTATAAGTACTACCAAGCTGCCAGATTGGCCCAAATGTCAACAGTATATTTTAACTCCGAAAAACCTGATTGGGTCTCAATAGAAAAACAAGCAGTCCCCAATTTCACGCTAGACTTTCTCCTCAGGATACCCCCAAGAAACAGACCCTCTATAATGGCCCCGGCTCTTTCCCACTCTTTTGCTTTATGGGACTCCTTACGCACCACAACAGCATTAGTATCGGTATATAAACCCCTTACTCATATTTATACCAACCCAGACTTTCCTCCAGGAATTAATGTTAGGGCCTTCAAGTGGTGGGTGGATAAAGGCCTTTACAGGACAGGACAATTTTTCACGGCCGCAGGCCCCTTCACTCTAAAACACTGCATCAAAACGCTAGACATGCCAGTAACAGAACAATTCTGTTTCAGCCAAATTTCTTAAAATCAATTTGCAAAGACAAAGATCTCCCCCCAAAATTTTCTGACTATGAAATGTGGTGTGGCCAGGCCAGAGACCAGAGAGGTGGGATCTCGGTGATCTACTTGTCGCTTGCATCGCTAGACTCAAAAACGACCTACATGGAGGCCTGGGAGTCCGAGCTCCGCTATAATTGGAAGTTGGAAGATTGGCATAAATCTTGTTTCAGATCCTTTCAGGGTGTCCTCAATACCAATTTAGTGGAGGCCAGCCTGAAAGTGATCTCCAGATGGTACTACACACCGTCTAGACTGGCCACAATATATCCAACGGCTGACCCTCTCTGCTTCAGAGGTTGTCAACTCAAGGGTACCATGTCTCACATAGGTGGGAATGCCCCAGAATTCATTCCTTCTGGAAAAGAATATTTAATATCTTAGACGAACTGGTCGAGTCTCGGATCCCCAGAACTCCTCTAGTTGCCCTTCTGAATGCCCCTATCCCGGGGATCTAGAAATCTTCTTGCAGATTGGTTCACTTTGTGTTACTAGGAGCCAAGCTCACAATCGCCAGAGCATGGAAAAAACTGGGAGTCTCGCTTCCAGCTGCCAAAAGGAAAATATCCTGGATAATGTCTCAGGAAAAACTCACTAGTATAATTAAGGACACTATGAAGAAATTTGAGGGCATCTGGAATCCATGGGCCCGCCTGATGGGAGTAACTTTAGGTCCTCCTTACGGCTCCATATAAAGTATACCCTTAACGCACGAATGATGTTCCACCCCTCCCTCCCCCCCTCCATCCTCTTCTTTCCTTCTTTTTCTTCCTTTCCTATTTTCCTCAGGTCTCCTTCAGACCTTGGTTTTGCTTTAGCTACTTAGTTGCCTTGTTTGCTCAAAGTATGTTCTTTGGTCAGTGTCAACGACAGTAGAGGAGAAGGGAATCTTTCAACTCCCTCTCCCCCTATGGCTCTAATTTATCTCTCAGTACTCATAAATGCTTTCCTAAGGGGGTACAAGCATTCCTAGAGAAAGATCAGATCCTTGAGATCAAGTGGGGGGCCCTCACCCCGGCACAGTGTGATCCCATGAGGGGTGCTGGGGTGGAGTTCAACCCATGAGTGGCAGAATACAGCTCTCTCTAATACCCCTTTTGGAACCAGAATGTGTTTCGAGACAAGTAATGCATGAGCAGAGATGCTCTGCACTAAAGCCAAATGTATCAGTACTTCCTTTATAGACACTGTACTACTCTGTTATGCATAAACTTGACAAAGTATTATTCTGTTATGTATTTTAGATTTCTTCTCAAAATAAAAAAATTTTGAAATACATTTTTTTGAGTTCACATTTCCACAAAATAGCCTTTAATAGGTAAAATAGGGTTGTTTAAAACCATAAAACTATTCACAACTCTGGAACTTACAAAGTTCAACTTATAGAAAGTGAAGGCAATATCAGACATGAGTATTTATAAACTGTGTTTGATATTGCGTTCAGCAGATGGGGTGATGTCACCCCTGGAAAAGCCAAATTTTGAAGATGTACACAAATTGCTAATGTCAACATGTGCTAGATGCCATCATGGGGGATCAAGGGACGTGTTTTGGGGGTGTAACCCCTTCCTCTCAGCTACTTTAAAATCGAGGAAGGGGTTGCACCCACAAAACGCGTGCATTGATCTCCTGTGATGGCAGATTTGGCTTTTCTAATATGTCAAAAATGAGTCATAAACAAAATAAATCAGCAATAAGTTAGGGATTTCTGGGTGTTTTATATTCTCCCTAAAACATCAATGATGTTCTTCATTTTGTTTTGAACATCATTGATTAGGGATGAGCCGAACACCCCCCCGGTTCGGTTTGCACCAGAACTTGCGAACAGACCAAAACTTTGCACGAACGTTAGAACCCCATTGAAGTCTATGGGACTCGAATGTTCAAAATCAAAAGTGCTCATTTTAAAGGCTAATTTACATGGTATTGTCCTAAAAAGTGTTTGGGGACCCGGGTCCTGCCCCAGGGCACATGTATCAATGCAAAAAAAAGTTTTAAAAATGGTCGTTTTTTCGGGAACAGTGATTTTAATAATGCTTAAAGTCAAACAATAAAAGTGTAATATTCCTTTAAATTTTGTACCTGGGGGGTGTCTATAGTATGCCTGTAAAGAGGCGCATGTTTCCCGTGTTTAGAACAGTCTGACAGCAAAATGACATTTCAAAGGAAAAAAGTCATTTAAAACTACTCCTTGCTATTAATGAATTGCCGGTCCGACAATACACATAAAAGTTCATTGATAAAAACTGCATGGGATTTCCCCACAGGGGAACCCCAAACCAAAATTTTAAAAGAAACTGGCATGGGGGGTCCCCCTAAATTCCATACCAGGCCCTTCAGGTCTGGAATGGATATTAAGGGGAACCCCGCGCCGAAATTTAAAAAAAAATTACGTAGGGGTCCCCCTCAAAATTCATACTAGACCCT
Source organism: Lithobates clamitans (assembly GCA_037952925.1). Taxonomy (NCBI): domain Eukaryota; kingdom Metazoa; phylum Chordata; class Amphibia; order Anura; family Ranidae; genus Lithobates; species Lithobates clamitans. The sequence goes on from JBBGZY010000135.1 coordinate 3,142,974, forward strand.
TCAGACTACCTCCAAGGTAGAATTCTCAGGAATACTACCGGTACATCGAGCCACACCAGAAAGGAAGAGGGAGATTAGGGAAGTAAACAAGTGGCTGAAGAGCTGGTGTAGTAAGGAGGAGTTTGGGTTACTGGAGGACTGGGCCCACTTCTCAGTCGGTAACCGGTACTATAGAAGGGACGGACTGCACCTAAATGAGGAGGGTGCAGATCTGCTGGGAAGGAAAATGGCCAAAAAGTTAGAGGGGTTTTTAAACTAGGCGATGGGGGGAGGGTCCAGAGGCAGAGATAGTCAGCGCGGAAGATATTCCAGAGGGTAGTATTGGGGGCATTAGTGGTAGGTTAACCAAAGCACAAAAACACAAGGTGAGTATAGTAGCAAGTCCTAGTTGCAATCCCGAAACACCCAATACGAAGACAATATGCGACCGGTCTAAACTATGTGGCATGTTCACCAATGCCAGGAGCATGGCGGACAAGATGGGTGAACTAGAGATACTGTTGTACGAGGAGGATTTGGATTTTGTGGGAATTTCAGAGACCTGGTTCAACAGCTCTCATGATTGGCTGTCAAACATTCAAGGGTATACCCTATACCGCAAGGATAGAGAGGGTAAAAAAGGGGGAGGGGTATGCCTATATATCAAGAATAATGTACAAGTGAATGTGAGAGATGACATCACTGAGGGAGCTAGAGAGAAGGTGGAATCCTTATGGGTAGAGCTCCAAAGGGATGAAGCTAAGGGGAAAATAATACTGGGAGTATGCTATAGGCCCCCTAACCTGTGGGAGGAAGTGGAGACGGATCTCTTATCACAAATTGGAGTAGCAGCAAGTGTTATCATAATGGGGGATTTTAATTATCCAGACATAGACTGGGCGGAGGGAACCGCGCATTCATTTAAGGCTCGCCAGTTCCTTAATGTCTTGCAGGACAATTTTATGGGTCAGATGGTAGACGCACCAACTAGAACTAAAACATTACTGGATCTACTGATTACCAACAATACAGACCTGATCACGGATGTGGAAATGCGGGGCAATTTAGGTAACAGCGATCACAGGTCAATTAGTTTCAGTATAAATCACACAAATAGGAAACATAAAGGGAATACAAAGACATTGAATTTCAAAAGAGCCAACTTCCCTAAACTACAAACCTTGCTAAAGGCATGAACTGGGATAAAATATTAGGAACAAAGAATACGGAGGAGAGATGGGTTTGCTTTAAGAGCATATTAAATAAGGGCATTAGCCAATGTATCCCATTGGATAATAAATTTAAAAGAGCGAACAAAAGTCCTGTGTCCAATGTAAAAATGCATATAAAAGCAAAGGAGAAGGCCTTCAAAAAATACAAGGTTGAGGGATCATCCTCAGCATTCAGACTTTATAAAGAATGCAACAGGAAATGTAAGGGTGCAATTAGGACAGCTAAGATGGAACATGAAAGACACATAGCGGAAGAGAGCAAAAAAAATCCCAAGAAATTCTTTAAGTATGTAAACAGTAAAAAAGGGAGGAGAGACCATATTGGCCCCATAAAGAATGAGGAAGGACATCTGGTTACAAAGGATGGGGAGATGGCGAAGGTATTGAATTTATTCTTTTCCTCAGTCTTCAAGTGTGAATCGGGGGGCTTCAGTAACCAAAACTGCAGTGTTTATCCTCATGACACAACACAGGAAGCACCTCCATGGTTAACAGAGGACGGAATTAAAATTAGACTTGAGAAACTTAACATTAATAAATCACCAGGACCAGATGGCTTGCATCCGAGGATACTTAGGGAACTCAGTCAAGTGATTGCCAGACCGTTGTTCATAATTTTTACAGACAGTCTACTGACTGGAATGGTACCAGCTGATTGGAGAAAAGCCAATGTAGCACCTATATTTAAAAACGGCCCAAAATACATCCCTGGGAATTACAGACCAGTTAGTCTAACATCAATAATAGGTAAACTCTTGGAGGGGATGATAAGGGACTATATACAGGATTTTAGTAATACGAACGGTATCATTAGCAGTAATCAGCATGGATTCATGAAGAATCGTTCTTGCCAAACCAATCTATTAACCTTCTATGAGGAGGTGATTTGCCATCTAGATAAAGGAAGGCCCGTAGACATGGTGTATCTGGATTTTGCAAAAGCATTTCACACAGTTCCCATAAACGTTTACTGTACAAAATAAGGTCCAAGGATGTGGAATTCCCTTCCACAGGGGGTGGTCTCAGCGGGGAGCATTGATAGCTTCAAGAAACTATTAGATAAGCACCTGAATGACCACAACATACAGGGATATACAATGCAATACTGACACATAATCACACACATAGGTTGGACTTGATGGACTTGTGTCTTTTTTCAACCTCACCTACTATGTAACTATATGTAACTATGGTTTGGATTTTAAGGGGAACTCCGCACCAAAATTTTTTAAAAATTGGCGTGGGTTCCCCCCCAAAAATCCATACCAGACCTTTATCCGAGCACGCAACCTGGCAGGCCGCAGGAAAAGAGGGGGGGACGAGAGAGCGCCCCCCCTCCTAAACTGTACCAGGCCACATACCCTCAACATGGGGAGAGTGCTTTGGGGTAGCCCACCAAAGCACCCTGTCCCCATGTTGAGGAGGACAAGGGCCTCATCCCCACAACCCTTGGCCGGCGGTTGTGGGGGTTTGCAGGCAAGGGGCTTATCGGAATCTGGAAGCTCCCTTTAACAAGGGGACCCCCAGATCCTGGCCCCCCCTGTGTGAAATGGTAAGGGGGTACCCCTACCATTTCACAAAAAAACTGTCAAAAATGTTAAAAATGACATGAGACAGTTTTTGACAATTCCTTTATTTGATGTCTTCTTTTTTCCATCTTCTATCTTCTTTCTTCTTTCTTCTATCTTCCTTTGGTTTCTTCCTCCATCTTCTTCTTCCTCCGATCCTCTGCTTCTTTCTCCGGTGTTCTCGTACAACATCTCCCTCCACGGCATCTTCTTATCTTCATCTTCTTCTCTTCATCTTCTTTTCGGGCTGCGCCGCATCCATGATTGGATGGAAGGCTCCCGCTGTGTGACGCTTCTCTCTTGATCTTTTTCTCTTCATCTTTTTCTCTTCATCTTCTTGTCTTCATCTTCTTGTCTTCATCTTCTTTTCGGGCCGCTCCGCATCCATGATGGCATGGAGGGAGGCTCCCGCTGTGTGATGCTTCTCCTCTTCTCACGGTTCTCAAATAACAGGGGGGCGGATCCACCTGGAGACCCCGCCCCCTCTGATGCACGGGGTCTTGACGGGGACTTCCATGTGGCATTCCCCATGTGGTCAGAGGGGGCAGGGTCACCCGCCCCTCTGACATCACGGGGAATGCCACAGGGAAGTCCCTGTCAAGTCCCTGTGCGTCAGAGAGTGGCGGGGTCACGGGTGGCCCCGCCCTCTGCTATTTAAAAACAGTCAGAAGACGAGAAGCGTCACACAGCGGAAGCCTCCCTCCATGCCATCATGGATGCGGAGCAGCCCGAAAAGAAGATGAGGACAAGAAGATGAAGAGAAAAAGATGAAGAGAGAAGCGTCACACAGCGGGAGCCTTCCATCCAATCATGGATGTGGAGCGGCCCGAAAAGAAGCGGAGGGAGATGCAGGACGAGAAAAATGGTGAAAGAAGCAGAGGATCGGAGGAAGAAGAAGATGGAGGAAGAAACCGAAGGAAGATAGAAGAAAGAAGATAGAAGATGGAAAAAAGAAGACTTTAAATAAAGGAATTGTCAAAAACTGTCTCTTGTCATTTTTAACATTTTTGACCGTTTTTTTGTGAAATGGTAGGGGTACTTTTGTACCCCTTACCATTTCACACAGGGGGGGCTGGGATCTGGGGGTCCCCTTTTTAAAGGGGGCTTCCAGATTCCGATAAGCCCCCCACCCACAGACCACCACAACCATCGGCCTAGGGTTGTGGGGATGAGGCCCTTGTCCTCCTCAACATGGGGACAAGGTGCTTTGGTGGGCTACCCCAAAGCACCCTCCCAATGTTGAGGGCATGTGACCTGGTACAGTTCAGGAGGGGGGGCACTCTCTCATCCCCCCTCTTTTCCTGCGGCCTACCAGGTTGCGTGCTCGGATAAGGGTCTGGTATGGATTCATTAATAGCCGCGAGTAGTTTTAAATTACTTTTTTTCCTTTGAAATGTCATTTTGCTGTCAGACTGTTCTAGACACGGGAAACATGTGCCCCTTTACAGGCATACTATAGACACCCCCAGGTACAAAATTTAAAGTAATATTACACTTTTATTGTTTGACTCTAAGCATTATTAAAATCACTGCTCCCGAAAAATTGGCCATTTTTAAAACTTTTTTTTGCATTGATACATCTCCCCTGGGGCAAGACCCAGGTCCCCAAACACTTTTTATGACAATACCATGCATATAAGCCTTTAAAATTAGCACTTTTGATTTCTCCCATAGACTTTTAAAGGGTATTCCACGGCTTTCGAATTTGCCGCAAACACACCAAATTGTTCGCTGTTCGGCGAACTGGCGAACAGCCGATGTTCGAGTTGAACATGAGTTTGACTCGAACTCGAAGCTCATCCCTATCATTAATGTTTTTCTTTAGGGCTTCTAAATCCCTATTACACCCCATGATCTCCCCGATGAGGATCTGGGCACTTTCACTTGTGAAATTACATTCCTCTTCCACAACATCACGATCACCTAAAACGAAAAAAAAAAAAACATACTATGTATTATAAATATGCAGGCATCCATCTCTTACCTGAAGCTGTGGTCGCAGACACTCACCTGTTGTGGTGACAGTTTCTATAATGTATCCCTCCTCCTCCTCCTCTGGTTGGGTTTGGGGGATTTCCCCTTCTTCCTGAGGTGGGGAGTCCCTGGTCTCATCTGATGAGTGGTGTCCTCTGAGTCTTTTCTCTCCTATGTGAAAAAAAATAGGTATACTTAGCACAGATATTTGAGGCTAGAAATACAAATATGAAACATTGATTGGAAGTGGGGAACAATTGTCTTTTTTGGCAGAGTTCCAAGATGAAGAAATATTTTTGTCCTTTTTCAAGCTTGAATACTTACCTGTTTTGTACAAGCTTCACAGATGGAGACACCCCTATAGTATACACTGGAGCACCTGTGTGGGACCCCATAATAAAAAGTTAGTTCTGGTGTCACACACTAGTGCTCCTGCGTCCAGATGTGTAAACAGCTGCTAAGTGTCCTCTCCTTACACAGAATCTAGTTTGCATTTCATTCTAGTTACAAACCCATATAGACAACCAACTTATTTTAAGAGAAGTAGGCCAGAAAAAATGTATTGAACTGCATGTGGACAAAACATGGTGTTTTAGTGGCCGAATGAACAATGTTTCCTACGAACGAATAATGTGTCCATGAACTTGAAAGTTGCCATTTTAAACTGTACAACAGTAAAGAAAAGCACATGGAGCAGCAAGAACGTAATAAAAATATAGAATAGGAGCACAGGACAACTACTTACTTTTTTGCAGCACTCTCCTGATCCTTCTATACTGATCATGCTCCCTTAATTTGAGGTCCGACCACAGCTTCCTAAGTTGATCCTTGGATCGTCATACCCCAAAATTCCTGTGCAGACTCTTCACAAGTCGGCCCTTTTCAATATGTTGACCATCTCCACCATCTCAACAAAGGCCATATTTGAGGCCTTAAATCTTTTCCTGCGGGATCGTGACGTTTCTGGCTCCGGGCTTTCCTCCTCCTCCTCGTTGCTGGAATTATCATGCACCTGTTGTGTCTCCACCATGTGCTCTTCCCCACTGCGCTGAAAGAGAAGGGGCGGGGAGTAGACTAGAAAGAACATCAGGGGTGGGTGGAGTTTCATGCATGCACAGTGTATATAAAGCGTAACACGCGTGCGTCGTACGTATGATATGTGAGCGAAGGAAGGAGTATCGGAAGCGTCGTTTGTGATAACGAAGGTACAATTTTAACTTGGGCCTATACTGCATATAGATTGAGGCCTATATTGGGACAAGATTAGTAGACTTTATCCTGACAATAGGGTTTGTCTTGTGTATTGCAGATAAAATGGATGGCTTCAATGACCACAACTTCCTCCCCCTGTTCATAGATAAATACAGGGAGCTGCCCTGTCTGTAGCAGGTCAAACACCCACATTATAATCATAAACAAAAGAGGCAGACTGGAGAAACTGCTGGAGTTGGTGAAGCTGGTGGTCCCCACAGCAACCATCCCCTGTTTAAAAGCCAAAATTGGTGGCCTGAGGAGCACATATCTTAGGGAGCTCAAGAAGGTCCAGGATTCCCAGAGATCAGGAGCTGCAGCAGATGACGTTTATGTCCCCAGGCTGTGGTACTAAGAAAGACTGTGATTTCTGTCATATCAGACTGAAGTCAGGGAATCCCTCTTAACCCTACTATCCACTCTTCCTTCCACCCTAACTTCCACCCCAGCTGAGGCTTCCGATGTCCAACCTGGGACTTCCAGCCAGGAAGAAGTGGAGGAGCCCAGCTTGAGCCAGGTATAGCATTGTTCTACAGATTTCTAGTCAATAAATAAATTATGTTTACTAGATTTTATTATTAATCACTAATCGCTGATTTAATAAAGTATTTTACATATCAATAGACAGTAGTGGGCAAAAATAATTGAGACAAGAATGAAAAAAGCTGGGCTCAGAATGATAATCTTTTATATTTGTTAACATTCAATTTGCAACAGTCATGAGATTAAAATTGAGTGAGATTGATGAAGAAAAAACTAAAACTATGTCCCTTTTTCATACACAGGAAGACCTCAGCCAGGAGGAGGCTGTGGAATGTGGCACACAGGAGGAGGCTGTGGAATGTGGCAGCTAGGAGGAGGCGGGGGTTAGTGACAGCCAAGAGGAGGCCGGGCCCAGTAGTAGCCTCACAGAATATCAGGTCCCTCCCCTCCGCCTTCCAACCAAAAGACCCAGGAAGGGTAGTAACATGGAGGAGTCAGTGCTCAGGCTGATTGGGGAGGCTTCTGCGGCCCTCAGAGCCACCCCCACTCGTGAAGAGGCCTTTGCCTCCATGGCTGCCACCAAACTGCCGGGCATGCAGGAGGGCCAACTTCTCATGTGTGAGGAACTCATTTATAAAAACTTAACAAAGGGGGTGAGGGGCCAAATCACACCCAATACCCACCTGTGTGAGTTGCATCATCCTCCTCCTCCTCTTCCTGCCACAACTCCACCACCACAGACACAGCCTGGAAGGAAGACTGGAAGGAAGACAAGAAAGTGGTGGCCTGGGTTCAGTCTGGTCTGACAAAAGATGCAGGCTCTTGTATGACCACAGCCTGGGGACATGTATGTCATCTGCTGTTGTTCATGATCTCTCGGACTTCTGGACCAGATTGTACTTCCTTATATATGGACTCCTCAGGCCACCAATTTTGCATTAAAATAGTTGATGTGTGCCCTGGGGGCCAAAGGCTTCACCAATTTCAGCAGTTTCTCCAGCGTTGCCTTCCCTCTTTCTTTGGTTATGACCCCTTAATAAAGGTATTTTTTTTAAAGTAATACTCGGCTATGTGTGTTTTCCTTCAAAAAGGACAGTTTGTTCGTGAGTAGGCAGGTACATCTTAAAAATACAATGTCAAAAATACAATGTGAAATTAACAAGAGACACCAACACCAAGCAACCTCCTTGAGATTAAATAATAGAAGATAATAATCGTGTTGTGGTAACATGACACACAAAACACGCCCAAAACTATTCTGGAGATCAAAAAAAATAAAAAAATAACAGGAGATCAGGATTTAAAAAAATAAAAACAAATAATACAAGATATAAAAACATAAAAATAAATAATATTTTTGGGAGATGTGACAAATCAAAATATTATATTCATGAAATCACGAGAAATAATAATGAAAAAAGTTTGTGAGAAGTCTGTGTGAATATGAGCAGCAAAACAACTACATTCTTCAAGCATTATAAAGAAGAAGAGAGTGCGCTGCATTAAACAATTTAAAACATTGCAGCGTGATGAAAGTGCTATATCCATTACGAGTGCTAATTTTACCAGACTGAGCAGTTCCGTCTCGAAATTTATTCTGAGCATGCGTGGCACTTTGTGCGTTGGAATTGGCCACACACGGTCGGAATGTACGTGAACAGACTTTGTTGTCGGAAAATTTTATAGCCTGCTCTCAAACTTTGTGTCGGAAAGTCCGATGGAGCCCACACAGGGTCGGAATTTCCAACAACAAGCTCTGATCTCACATTTTCCGTCGGAAATTCCGATCGTGTGTACAGGGCATAAGAGTATACACAAATGCTAAGAGTCTAGCTAACAAAATTGTGGATCTGGAGCTGCTTTTACATGAGGAGGACTTAGACTTTGTGGGAATAACTGAAACTTTGTTTGACAGCTCACATGATTGGCTGGCCAAAATACAGGGGTATTCCTCGTACATGAACTACGGTCATTGCTACATGACATTTTTTGGGACCAAATTCTGGAATCATTGAACACAGAAGAGAAATGGGAATGCTTTAGGAGCATATTAAACAAAGGTATCAAACAGTGCATTCCAATGGGCAATAAATAAAGACGAGCGGAAATTAAACCTGGGTGGTTAAACCATAATGTGAGTAGCCTCATCAAGGAGAACAGTATGGCCTTTAAAAATGTAAAGCGAATGGGTTACAATTAGCATACAAGGAATGCAATAAGAAATGTAAAATCGCAATTATGACGGCTAAAAAGGATTACGAGAGACACATAACGGAAGTGAGTGAAAATAAGCCCAAATTTATTTTCAGATATATTAACAGTAAAAAGACAAAATCAGAGCAAATTGCACACTTAAAAGACGAGGATGGGAGGATGATTACTGATAACTCAGAGAAGACAACTGTCCTAAATGCCTTCTTTTCCACAGTTTTTACACAATAAAAAGAAGGATTTACTGACAGGGACTGTAGTGTTAGTGACACAACATGTGACATACCCTGGTGGCTAACAGAGGCCGGAGTCAATGAAAGACTTAATAAACTTAACACAAATAAATCACCAGGACCAGATGGCTTACACCCAAGAGTCCTCAGAGAACTCAGTCAAGTTATAGCCAGACCATTACTCCTGATCTTTGTGGACAGCATAATGACAGGCTTGGTACCAGCTGATTGGAGAAATGTCAACATGGTACAAATATTCAAAAAAGAACATAGACATTTTCCTGGGAATTACAGGCCAGTCAGCCTAACATCAATAGTGGGTAAGTTATTGGAGGGGAGGATTAGGGACTATATCCAATGTTTTACTGAGGGGAAGAATAACATTAGTGGTAATCAGCATGGGTTTATGAGGGGATGTTCCTGCCAGACCATTCTGCCAACATTCTACGAGGAATTGAGCAGCCATCTAGAGAGGGGGAGGCCTGTGGTTGTGGTGTATCTGGACTTTGCAAACGCATACAGTCCCCCATAAACTCTTAATTTACAAGCTGAGGTCTGCAGGCTTAGACCATAGGGTTTGTGCTTGGGTAAAAAACTAGTTACAGGGACAGGTCCAAAGGGTAGGACTCAGGTACTCAGACTGGTCTGGAGTGGTGAGAGGGGTACCCCAAGGTTCTGTCTTGGGATCAATTCTATTCAACATATTCATAAATGATATAGAGTTTGGGATAACTAGTTCAGTCTCCGTTTTTGCGGATGACACAAAGATAAGCAGCGTAATAAACTCGCATCGGACATAGAAATTTTGCATAAAGACCTGAATATAATAAAGAAGTGGGCAGACAAATGGCAAATGAGGTTTAATGTGGAGAAATGTAAAATAACGCACTTGGGGTCAAAAAACATAAATTAAAAATATTCACTAGGTGAAGAACAGCTGGGAGAATCAAGGATGGAGAAGGATCTAGGGGGGCTAATAGATGACAAATTGAGTAACAGCATGCAGTGCCAAGCTGCAGCTACCAAAGCAGGCAGAATATTAGCATGCATAAAAAAGGGATATACTTCAGGGACAAAACTATAATTCTACCACTTTATAAAACTCTGGTTAGGCCTCATTTGGAGTTTTCTGTCCAGTTCTGGTCACCCGTCCTCCAAAGGGATGTGCTAGAGCTGGAGAGAGTTCAAGGAAGGGCAATGAAACTAATAAGGGGACTGGAGCACCTCAATAATGAGGAACGGCTGCAAACACTGGATTTATTCTCGCTGGAGATGAGACGCTTGAGAGGGTACATGATAGCGATCTACAAATATCGCAATGGGGATTACAGCATAGGAAATAAACTATTCAGTCCTAGGGAGTGTAAAAGGACACTGGGCACACAATGAGACTGGAGGAGAAGCAGTTTAACCTTAAACTGCGTATGGGGTTCTTCACTGTTAGGGAATAAGGATGTGACTCTCTCCCACAGCTAAAAGACTCTTAGATGTACATCTCAAGGATACAACATACAGGGATATGGGAAATCATTATAGACACTGATACACATGTACCTACACAGGTTGAACTGGATGGACTATTGTCTTTTTTTGGCCTTACTGACTATGTAACTACGTAACTATGTAACCTCTGGACCCCTTTACATTACACAGCCCTGCACCTCTTGACCTTTTTACATTACCAACCCCCAACCTCTAGGCCCCTTTACATTACACAGCCCCCACACCTCTGGACCCCTTTACATTACACAGCCCCCCACACCTCTGGACCTCTTTACATTACACAGCCCCTACCCCCCACAGCTCTGCCCCTTCCTACCTTATTTGGGCATGCAGAGTGAAAGACACAGGAGAGAGGAGCTGGGAGCAGGAGGCAGAATGGGAGAGAGAAACAGAAGTGCTGAATAGACAGCATGAGCTGCTGGAGTTAACTTTCCAAGTTAACCAGCAGGTGATTGATTGCTAGGTGGTCCTAGCAACCAATCACCTGCTGGTTAACTTGGAAAGTTAACTCTGGCAGCTCCCACTGTCTATTCAGTGCAGCTGTTTCTCTCTCCCTTTCTGCTTCTGCTCCCTGCTCCAGTATCCTGTGTTAGAGAGTGGTGGAGGCAATATGGCAGCAGGCCCTGGGTGTTACCCTTTTTGTGGGTGTCACCCAGGTGCAGCCCGCACCCCCATAGCAATACCACTGATTGAAGGGCAAACAGGATTGTGCCAGCTCACATTGCTGCAGTGTTTCTCTATCCTCTCCTCACACCGATACAGCATGTGAGGAGAGGAGAGAGAAACCCTGCAGCAGTGCAAGCTGAACTGGCCATGATGCTGGCTTGTTGACAAGTGATCGCTCTATCATTGGACAGAGCGATCATATGGTAAAGGGCCGCTGTGATTAGCCCTTTACCCTGATTCACGATGCGCTGGGTCCCGAGGACCCAGTCATCATGGACACTTCCGGCTGCACTCCCTGGGGGCACACGAGAATCACGAGCACGGGAGGCCATGATGTGATGGCCTCCCAGAACTAACTGGCTGCACTGTAGCCGTCATTTGGCTATAGTGCGGTCGTCAAGTGGTTAAAATCAAGAAATCATTATTCAAGTTTTATTATTTTGCAGTAAATACACCTTTAAAATATTGCACCACCTATGTTGAGAGTACTGAATCATAATTACTAGGCCAATTTTCAAAAGGACCACACTAGCTATTTTAACCCCCTCCAGTCTGGGTGAATTCTGACATTTCTCTTATATATATATGTAGAAAAAAGACATTTTCTTGCTAGAAAATTACTTAGAACCTCCAAACATTATATATATTTTAAGGTCTTAAGGAATAAAATAGATGTTGTTAAATTTTTTTAAGCAGCACAATATTTGCGCAGCGGTTTTTCAAACTTTCAAACTTTTTGGAAAAAAATACACTTTAATTAATTTTAGTGAACCCAAAAACAATATAATACCCAATTTGTATTAAAATATAAAAGATGATGTTATGCCGAGTAAATAGATATGAACCATACCTTGCTTTAAAACTGCGTACACCTGCAGAAAAGCGCCATACTACAGCACCTGAAAATATTTATAGACGTAAAAGTCTTTACAGGTTACCAGTTTAGAGTTACACAGAACTGGTACTAGAATTATTGCTCTCGCTCTGATGTTCATGACGATACCTCACATGTGTGGTGAGATCACGTCTACATATGTGTAAGGGACCTAAGCGTACGTTTGCATTTGTGCATTTGTGCAAAAAATGTGTTATTTATTTTATTTAATATTTTTACACTGTACTTTTTATTTTATTATATTCTTTTATTAAACTTTATTGCTATCACAAGGGATGAACAACAGCATATAATGGGCCATGACAGGTCCTTTTTATGGAGAGATCTGGGGTCTTTTAGACTCCAGATCTCTTCTCAGGCCTTCAGAGCATCTGATTAAATCAAGATCAGTTTGATCAGATGATCAAGCCAGTAACAACAAACTGAAACTGGAAGTGACAAAATCCTTGTCGCTTCTGATTTTTGATATCACACAGTGGGAAGAACAACATAAGTTCCTCTCATTTTGTCCAGGGAAGCCAATGCTGCTGGTCGCATTCTTCCTTGGCTCCCTGATTGGATCAGGAGAGCCAGGTAAAGGTCGCAATGGCAGTAGGAAGGGGGGACCCATCGTGAAAAGCAATATCAAATGTAGCCCCACAAGAGAAAACCCAGCGCAAAAAGAGTACGACCAGTATACAACCCTCAGAGTTAAAAACAAAAAAACAAAAGGTAATGAATTTAAAGACAATGTTCATAAAAATAAAGTCCATATAATATAATGAATACAACTGAGAATACACTGTAACAGTGTCAACAGTCTCTCCTTCAAGCAAGTTCTGAAGTCATGTAAAAACAGGGAGGAGGAGAGAGAGCGCCACTGCCCAGGCTTAACACTGATAGGATAATCAATAAAAAACTGGATAAGTATTGCACTCACATACACATGGATATAACACACCGTATTAGTTTGCTCAGTGGAAACAAGAAGTGTACCACTCTCAATGTAGTGTTAATAAAAGGCAATGTAAAAAATTTTTAGGAGATGTACCCACATGAAGATTGTGTAACACAGGCATTACTTAATGTGTCCAGTAGGTAGCATCCTTCTGATCGTACCTAATAGAGATATATGAAGGGTGGATAGGGAACTGCTCCTGGAGAATGGTCTCATCACTGGATAAAAAAATGCGGTGGCAAAGAAACAAAACCAAAGGGACAGTTGGCTACTCTTAAGTGTAGTATTATTTATTAAATAGAAAAGATATGCAGCAATGACCAAAAGATCACCGCTCCTCACCAAGGACATATATGTACATATAGCCGATGGTAAGTGGTTAAACCAGATAGTCATCAATAAAGTGTAATTATTTCATAGAAAAAGTCCCCAAAACATTGTAGTGCTTTGTATAAAGTGATCAATCACTTGGACCAGGCATCATATTGAATACGAAGCAATTTTAAAATCTAGAAATAAACATTATAGTGTAATTATTTGACAGTAAAAGGCGCCAAAATATTGTAATGCCTACTTGTGCTGTTTTAAATCATTGGTACTAGACCCCTGTTTTGAACATAACCCCAACCTCCTGTTTTATAATCAAGTTATCAACATTAGATTGTAATTTTTTTATGAAAACAGCCCCCAAAATATTGTAGTACCTAGGCATGCAGTATTTAGTTGTAATAGGTCCTATTTTGAACAGGACAACCATAAGCAAAAATAAAAAGAAATCAACATTAGAATGTAATTTATTCATTATCAAGCCCCCAGAATATTTCAGTACCTTCGTGCACAGTATTGGATTACTTGGACTAGACAATATTTTGAACAGAACCCCCACTAGCCATTTTAAAACCTAGAAATCAACAACAGAGTGTAAATGTAGAAATAGCTGGAATACATGCAAATAGTGCACAAATTAGGTGAAGCTGAAACCACTAATAGATTCCTTCTAATTTCAAACTGTAAAATAAAAGCGCTGCACTAGGATACAAAGATAAACATTATTTCCCTTTAACTCATTATACATAAGAAAAAATGAATGAAGTGCAAATATTAGATACAAATATTAGTTAAATGTGAAAGAAAAGTGCCCATGCAGATGTAAATGAATAAAACGAAAACCAAAGAAAGTCCTATATTACATGTGCATCATTTCAAACTCTTTGTAGTTTTCAAGATGTGCCAGCAACATCCACCAACACTCAAAAGATGATAAAGTTACAGGTTTACCAGGCTACAATGACCCCCTTTTTCAGAGCGGTCAGCATAAACTTAATATTATTAAACAGCAATAGTGGCACTTCTCATGCAATACTGGGGTAAACATCTAGACCCAGCACCGAATGGACTGGCCCAGATCTCTATTGGCTCAAATCCATGTAGGAACAAACAGATAAACACTCCTCATGGTGTTGTACATTATTGCATACCCATTTACAACATTGTGTACTGGAAGTGATCCGAAATTACTATCTGATCACCAGTTGGGTGATTATTTTTACAATGCGCATTGTCATGTACTTATGTAAGTGTATTTTTAATATAATAAATTTACTTTTTAACATATATATATATATATATATATATATATATATATATATATATATATATATATCATATATCTGTTTGTTCCTACATGGATTTGAGCAAAAAGAGATCTGGAGGAGTCCATTCAGTGCTGGATCTAAATGTTTATCCTGGTGTTCCACTTTTTCGGTGTTGGTGGATATAGCTGGCACATCATGAAAACTACAAAGAGATTAAAATGATGCACATGTAATACAGCATTTCTTTGGTTTCAGGATTTTTCATTTACCTGTACCCCACAACCTTAGGTGTGGTTGTGGGGGTCTGTGGAGTGGTGGCTTATCGAAATCTGGAAGCCCCCTTTAACAATGGGGGCCCCCTGGATCCCACCCCCCATATGAATAAATTTGGGGTACGTAGTTGTTTTGCTTGCATCTATCTAGTAAGGTTACTCTGTGGTATAATCAAGGAAGCTGAGATTTCTGCAGTATGTAAATTGTGCTTTTACTATACAAAGATGCTGTACATACAAAACAATTACAATATTAGGAATACAATACAAGACTGACAGATATCTATAACAAGCAAAATTCCTAGCAAACTGAACAGTCTATGGTCTATAATAGTACAAATACACTTAAAGGTTACTTATCTTCTGTTACTGTATGTTCGTGATCTCCATTGGCAACGATTTTTTCTGGAGCGTCAGGCACTGTTCTTCTATCATGGGTGGCTTCTGATGTTATAGCATGATGGTGTGTGTGTGTCTCCCTACTCACCCCCTTTTATGTGTCAGGCTGTTTGCCATAGCTACCAAACAACAGAAAACATGCCTGTTTACTGTAGCTGCAAAAACAATTCAGGCCAACACCTGACAGCAATCTAACAGTCATTCTTTCAGTTTGAGAGCTGAAAGAACCTCAAACAACTAAATATCTTTCTTGTGTACTGTATCAATAGAGACATTAGCCTGTTGAAAACTGTAACAATACAATATAACAATGATATTTACCCTCATTGTATGAAACAGCATTTGTTTGATAAATCTACTAAAGACAAAAACTGACAATATCTCTATGACCAACCACTATTGTGTAATGTTATGTCCCATGTATCGTAAATCTGATTAATAAAAAAAAATCATATTGTAACAAACGCAACACATTCTGCCCTAGATTATTTTTTCTCAGACTACACACAAAAGCTCTTCATTATTAAACTCATTCTAAACATTAATTTTCCTTGAATGCAACACCTCCCATTTCTGTCACTGAGAAGGTGTTTCAGTCTTTAACTAAAAAGTTCATTAGAAAGTCCATTCTAAAGTTCTTTAGAAACAAGTCCAGGCTTGTAATACATCAAAGGCCTTGCTTTCCACAGCTCTTGCGATGTTCCGTCATTCTTTCCATCATGTAACCACTTTTCTCTGGTCTTCCTATGGATCAAATCGGAGACAGCCTGTGGAGTGGAAAACAAAGCGGAATATCTGTTCCTTCTAATAATACATAAACAGTAGATCCAGGCCCTTCAGCTAAAATCTATCCTCTAAATGGCTTCTTGCCTGGATATCTGACTAACACTTTGCCCCCTGCCTGTACCCACTTCTGACCCTCCCAAAGAACATCAATAGGGAGGAGAGGAAATATACTGATATTTCCCAGAAGATCACTGCTGTTTATTTTGGAAGGTTTGCTGTTATGTAGCCTCACTTTCCACTCTTGCTGAGAAGTATCCACTAACCAGTCAGAGTCCCAGCCACTGTCTTGAAGCTCATCTGTCAATGCAAATGTAACTTCAAACCTTCCTGCCAGATTCCCTCTCATTCCTAGATAGGCTTCAGCTTCAGATACGTCACTCTTGGTTTCTATGTCATGGGAAGCAGTAACATGGTATCTGTTAAGCCCTGTTCTTTCAGGAACCTTACATAAATACTGAACTCTGCACTCCAGCTGTGGAATCTGTGCCCCAGCCCCTACCATCCTCTCATATGGTGTGCTTTTGGCTATTGGCCTAGAATTTAACAACATGACTGCCTGTGTGAGGACCCGATCCCACCCCCTTAGTGTATGTGTGGGTGTAAGTTTGCGTATCTGGTCCTTCAATAGCCGTTGTATCTTTCAATCAAACCAGCTGCCTGTGGATGGTATGGGATGTGGCACAACCAGTACACTCCAGAATCTTTGGCCCACTGCTGTACTATTGATCCGGTGAAGTGTGAGCCATTATCACTTTGGACTTCTTTGGGACAACCATAAGCAACGACAAGTTTCTGGAGCAGTTGAAGCATTGCGGCTTGATCTGCACGTTTGCAAGGATGAACAAGCACAAGTCCTGAATAGGTGTCCACTGCAGTGCAACAATATCTCAGTCCATTGTTTCCCCGGGGCAGGGGACCGATGAGGTCAATCTGCCAAATCTCTGCAGGCCTCTCACCCCTCTTAATCGACCCGGTAGAGTACTTTTGCAATGGCCATTGTCGCACTTCTTCACACACTGTATAGTTCCCTCTTACAGTCTTTATAATGTCCATGTATATAGGCAATCCTCTCTGCTGTGTCCATTCATATGGTGCTTTCTGCCCCAAATGTCCAGATTGCTTGTGGGCCCAGTTGGCCAAGTTCATCAAGACAGGATCAATTGGCACAACTGTCTTCACTTTGGCAATTTCATCTGCAACTCTGTTAAAGTTCTCAAACTCTGGGACTAGGGGCACATGTGCATCAACATGCCCCACTTTTATGGTGCGGGAGTAAGCTTCCTTCCAGATGTAGTCCCAGACTTCCTTGCCTCCCCACACCACCTTTCCATGAATCATCCATTCATTGGACTTCCACGTGGGCATCCAAGTTGTCAGTCCTTTAAAAAACGCCCAGCTGTCAGTGTAGATAGTGACATGGGAAGAAGGATCCTCCTGAAGAGTCATCACCACAGCTTTCAACTCTGCATACTGACTGGACCCTCCAATTCCGGTCTCCTGCAGGACTGTGTCTGTACTTGGGTTGTAGGCTGCTGCTGTCCATTTACGTCCAGACGAGGTGACTATGGCTGAACCATCAGTGAACCACGCTGACTTCTTTATGTCTTCTGACAGAGACTCAAACGGTGGAGCCTCTTGAATGGGAGATAACTGCAGCACAGGAATTTCTTCTTTTGGCCGGGTGCTGGTAAAAGTAACAAGCCCTGCCAACTGTTTTGAAATGTCTCTAACATCCCCAGCTGCAATACCCCCTCTTTCTTGAAGGTACCACTTCCATTTCATCAGTGTCTGGTTCTGGGCTACAGCTGAGCTAGTGGTCAGTCCATTATCTCTCACCCATCCTGCTATTGGCAATGCAGTATGGATGGTGACTGTGTCCTTTCCTGTAATGGTCTCTACATGTTGAACAGGTACTTCTCTAGGGGCGTGTATCTCTTCTGTGCCCCTGTCAATTGTTTGGACCAAAATCCAATGGGTATTGCTCTCAGTCCTTTATTTTCATTTGACTGCCACAAACTCCAAGATATGGTACCATTCTGCTCCACTACATCCAGCTGAAATGGTACTCCTTGTCTCACGGGTCGTAATCCCTGATGCTGCAAAATAGCTTCTTTAGCAGCCAGGAATGCAGTCCGCTGCTCTGAACCCCAAGAGAACATAGCCTTTTTTCTGGTGACATAATATATAGGCCTCAGAATCAGTCCAAGATATGGGATGAACGATCTCCAGAACCCCACAACTCCAATGAACTTCTATGCCTCCTTTTTGGTAGTAGGGGGCAACGGCGCCTGAATAGTTTGCACAACTGTCTCTGGAATTTTCCTCTGCGGCCCAGTACACATCATTCCCAGTAATTTCACTCCTGTGGCAGGTCCTTGGACTTTGTCTCTGTTGATAGCCCACCCTCTGTTCTCCAAGTGCTCTATCAGCAGGTGCATCTTCTTTTGTCCCAGAGATCATGATGTCATCAATGTAGTGAAACACAGCGACTTTCAAACTCAGGGTACCCAAATCTCGGGCAATCAATCCATGACAAATCGTTGGATAATGAACATAGTCTTCAGGAAGCACGGTGAAAGTGTACTGGCGGCCGTCCCACACTATAGCAAACTGGTCTTGACACTCTGGGTCTATCAAAATCGAAAAAAAAGCATTAGCCAGGTCTATCACAGCATGATATTCTCCTGCATTTTTAGCAATTTTCTCAACAATTGAGATCGTATCTGGTACAGCTGACTTCAATGGAGGTGCCACTTTGTTTAGACCTCTGTAATCCACAGTCATTCTATATGTCCCATCAGGTTTTCTTACTGGGAACACCGGAGACGAGAAAGGACTTACAGCAGGTCTAAGGATCCCTACTCTCAACAGTTCTTGAATAGTCTTCCCAATTTCTTTGTGGCCTCCAGGAAGTCTGTACTGCTTGAGACAGACTGGCTTCTCTGGTGGAGGAATGTAGACAGGGGTCCATTTCGCATGACCTCTGACCACAGCCTTCACCCCCCTAACCAAATACGCTTTATCAGGATACCCGAATGTGAATGTACCTTTTTCAGTCTGAATTGACTGACCTTGAAGTACATCCATCCCGAGAATATTTTCGGGTAACTGTGATACCAAATCATTTGTCATAAATCCTGATCCCTTGCCAATAGCCAATTTCACCCGTATCCTAACTGCTGGTGTAGTTTGCCCTCCCACACCTTCTACATGAATCAATTCTCCTTTGTGATGGGAAGGAATTCTTTGCAAAAGTGAAACTTCGGCTCCGCTATCAACTAAAGCCATTACATGTGTAGAAGAAGATGACTTCCCCCACCATACAGTGACAGGTGCATATGGGCGTCGTTCTCCTTCTGTCACTGCCCTTACGGCTATTACAGGAGACTCACCTTCCCTTCATAAAGGATAAGGAACCTCCCAATACCCTTTTCTGATTCTCTCTAATTCCTCCCCAGGATAAAGGGATTTGGGTTTGGGTTCATGTTCAGTTTTTGGAATTGGTTTGGGGCTAACAGGAGGTGTCTGTTATGTTTCCTCTAAGTCTAAAATGATGTTATCTTCACTAGGAGTAGTTATTCTAACCCTGACAGTTTTCCCTACTAAATGTTTCCACCTCTTCAGCATTTCTGCAGTAGAAATCCCATCTATCTCATCTTTAGGTCCTCCTGCCTTTAATAGGTCCACCCACATTTGTTTCCTAGAAATAACTAGTCTGGTTTTCTCTTAACCTTCTGTCTTCCCTACCCCATTCCCTTTCTTCTCTGTTCTTTTCTGCTTGTATTCTTCCTGTCTGGCCTTGACCTTATCTACTGTCCTGACAGGTTTTGTTTTAGTCTCCTCTAGCTCCCCCAACTGGCTTAAAAGGGTTGTGGCTTCATGAATCTTGCTGTTCAATCCCAGGCCTCCCAACAAGGACAATAATGGAGCCCTGAGATTAAATGGTGCAGACTTCATCAGCTTAGAGTGCAGAGCAGATGCAAAGGGTTCCATATCTGGACCCATCCATTCTGGAAACGTATTTAATCCGGTTATACAACCCATCTCACGTAACCTGGAAATACCCTCACCTATTGATCTCCAGGAGTAGGTATTTTCCTGGTCAGTAGGACTAGCGTATACTCGGACTATTCCATTTCTCACGAGGTCTAACAATGAAAAATTCACACTAAACTCTCGGGCTTTTTGCATTGCCTGACGCAATTGTGGATCATGGGTTAACACTCCCATAGTCACTGCTTCCTTACCTGACAAAACAACACTGTCCGCCCCTTCATCCCATAAGCGTAGGAGCCAGGTCAATAGGGACTCCCCAGACCTTTGTTTGTATTGTTTTGTCAGCTCATGGATTTCAGTTTGTGTAAAGTCCCGTACTTCTTCAAATTCAACATCTCTGGGGTTGCGATAATGCACCTCCCCATCTGCCATATCCTCTCTATCATGTTGCCGTTTCCTATGCTTAGTAATGGCATACTTTTTCTTTCTCACTAGCAGATCATCATGCAAAATATCAAACTCTCTCCTCATCCTCACTATCATTTGAGGAGAGCACATCCTCACAATCCCAATTTTGGGATGTGACAATGGCACATACCCTGGCTTTACTAACAGGTTTATGGCCTTTCCTTTTCCTTAAGGCATTAATTGATTTGGTTATGAGGGCTGCACACCGCTCTTGCAAATCATCAGCCCGACTAGCAGTTGAGCACACACACTCTGAAGCAACTGCTAGCTAGTCTTTTAATATCTTAACTTCTGCCTCTGCCTTCTCCCTTCTCTGTGATTCAGTGTAAATAGCATTAAGGAAATACCAGCCCACAGTTGACACTGTCCTCTTCTCTTTTTTACTTAAATCCAACCCCTTAAGGCTAAAATCTACAAAATGATCTGAGACTTTATCACCCCAAGTCAGCTTCAAGGGAGAAGCATGCTTAACAAATTCTTTAGCAAGAGGCTCCCACTCATTGTCTTTGGCCCAGATAGGTAAGCTGCACACTTCCTTCTGGCCACCAGAACCCTCTGCAGCCTTGCTTTTCCTAAACAGCTTACGCAGCATTTTACCTAGCACAAGCTACACAACACACTACAGAAAAACAGGTCTGCTTCAGTTAAATTATAGCACAGATTCCGGACGAGCCCCCAAATGTTTTGCTTGCATCTATCTAGTAAGGTTACTCTGTGGTATAATCAAGGAAGCTGAGATTTCTGCAGTGTGTAAATTGTGCTTTTACTATACAAAGATGCTGTACATACAAAACTATTACAATATTAGGAATACAATAAAAGACTGACAGATATCTATAACAAGCAAAATTCCTAGCAAACTGAACAGTCTATGGTCTATAATAGTACAAATACACTTAAAGGTTACTTATCTTCTGTTACTGTATGTTCGTGATCTCCATTGGCAACGATTTTTTCTGGAGCGTCAGCCACTGTTCTTCTATCATGGGTGGCTTCTGATGTTATAGCATGATGGTGTGTGTGTGTCTCCCTACTCACCCCCTTTTATGTGTCAGGCTGTTTGCCATAGCTACCAAACAACAGAAAACATGCTTTTTTACTGTAGCTGTAGAAACAATGGACTGTTGAAAACTGCATCTACGTACCCATTGTCTAATCAGGCCAACACCTGACAGTAATCTAACAGTCATTCTTTCAGTTTGAGAGCTGAAAGGACCTCAAACAACTAAATCTCTTTCTTGTGTACTGTATCAATAGAGACAATAGCCTGTTGAAAACTGTAACAATACAATACAACAATGATATTTACCCCCATTGTATGAAACAGCATTTGTTTGAGAAATCTACTCAAGACAAAAACTGACAATATCTCTATGACCAACCACTATTGTGTAATGTTATGTCCCATGTATCATAAGTCTGATTAATAAAAAAAAAATCATATTGTAACAAACGCAACACAATAGTACCCCTACCCATTCAGCAAAAAAGTGTCAAAATTAATAAAACCAGTTGACAGGTTTTTGAAAATTCCTTTAATAAAAATAAAAAAACAAGATCCATGGCGAATCATCACACCCGCCACAACGCCGACTTGAAAAAAAAAATTCTGCCCACCGTGAAAAAGGTGGGAAAAAGGAGGAAAACATGAAGGACATGAAAAGAAACGACAGGCGTAATGAAGAAGCTGATTTGCGCACGAATGCTGTTGAGTGGAATTCTAGAAAACTCAAAAGAATGCGTGGCAACCGAGGTGAGCCAGGAGGTGACTGGCCAGGTCACTGATAGCTCGGGTGCCTGTTTGTGCTTATCACAAACCTGTGAAACAGAGCCCCAGGGCAGGGATCTGCAGTCTGGTATTTCTAAGTAGGAATGTTGTTATCTGTAGTTTATTGATGCATGTTCAGCCTGCTAATGCTTGCACTGCCAGCAAGCTTGATGTTGAGCAACCTTGTCTGCGTAGGTGAAAGGTCGCCCTTCAAAAACAGAGTGTCATGCACAGAAAGGTGTGACAATTAGTAACGCCTATTGAGCAACTCAAATCATGTATGTGAAGTAAAACATTTTGTGAAAGGGTGTTTAAGGAAAAATGCGAGGGGAGGTCCCTTGTACTACTCACCAGACTTGATGCCCTAGCTTGTGAAGTCCTGGTTGGGGTCGAGAACTGGGTCGACGGGGAACCTGTAGCAGGGTGACATAGGAGTTTGATTTAAAAAGGGGTTGCAAAGAGCTGTTTGGGGGCATAGCTGGCCCCCTGGTGAAGGTGCGAGCCCTATCGTCAGTGTGTGTTTTGTTTTTTTGTTTGTCTTATTTAGGAAATACTGTGCAAACCTGGTGCAGGATGGACCAACTTGAGCTCTACTGACCTAAAGGGAAAATGACAGAGAATGGGTGAATGGCCGATTTGCCACTGGAGACGATGAGTGGTTGAATTGAGTGCCACTGGAGATGTGCTTGCAATGATTGCAAGTAAGCAGCCTTATCAGGAAGGCAAAAACAAAGATAGAGGAATTTGAGTATGTAGGAATGACTGACCAGCAACAAACGTACAAATGGATGGAGTGAGATGTGTATGTTATGCGCCTGATTTGTGTAATGTAAAGTTGGGGATCCAAATCATTGTGCCACCGCGTTGTCCCACCAATGCAACTAGATTCAGATCGGGGTGAAGAGTAATAAATATGTAGTGTGTAGAGTCGAGGATCCGAATCATTGTGCCGCCACAATGTAACGCCAATGCGACTAGATTTGGGATTGGGCTGAAGAGCAAGTGAATGGTGTGGTGTGTAGAGCCGAGGATCTGAATCGTTGTGCTGCTGTGATGTAACAGCGATGCGACTAGATTCGGATCAGGCTGAAGTGAGTAAATGGTGTGGTGTGTAGAGCCGAGGATCCGAATCGTTGTGGCGCCACAAAATAACGTCAATGCGACTAGATTCTGATTGGGCTGAAGAGTGAGTAAATGATGTGGTGTATAGAGCCGTGGATCCGAATCGTTGTGCGGCTGTGATGTAGCGCCAATGTGACTAGATTTGGACCAGGCTGAAGAGTGAGTAAATGGTGTGATGTGTAGAGCCAAAGATCCGAATTGTTGTGCCGCTGCGATGTAACACCGATGTGACTAGATTCGGATCGGGCTGAAGAGAGTGTGAGGGGTGTGGTGTGTAGAGCCGAGAATCCGAATCGTTATGCTGCTGCCTTGTACCGCCGATGTGACTAGATTTGGATTAGGCTGAGGAGTCAGTGAATGGTGTGGTATGTAGGGGTGAGGATTTGGAACGTATGCCGCTGGTGCGACTCGATTCAGAACTGGCTGTGCTGTGAGTGAGTAGTGTTTATTCTAATCGTTTGTGCCGCAGAGGCAACTTGATATTAATCTGCCTGAGCAGTGGGCTGACATGAGTCGTTACGTCGTCGATGCAACTGGACTCGAATGGGGTATAGAATCTTACAAATGGGTGGTAGTGACTTTTGAAAAACCTACTAGGTATGAATACATATGAATGATATGGTAAGTTTACGAAGCTGTGGGAATAAGGCAAGGAACCTACGACATGTGGTGACGACAGTTTAAGAATGGGGAACATGACAACCATCAGATCATTGGGTGTAGAAAAAAGGTAATAACGAATCCTGCCTGCAACAGAGAGCGCGGAACGATTGACAAAAACCTACGAATGGGCAATCGCAACACCCTGGAATTTGAATACACAGACTCACGAACACGCAGTGAGCCGGCAGAGTCGGCCCGGTGATGTAACACTGCGCACTGTAACTAACAAAAGACCACAGTGGGTGGTCTGTTTAAGTACCCCCCGGGCTCCTCCCTTAATTTTAGGCCACCATACTAGCCTTTATATATATATATATATATATATATATATATATATATATATATATATATATATATATATATATATATACACACACTCTTATAATTAAATGTAAAAAACATTTCAAAATATATTAAAATATGGTCGTGTCAGTAGGGCTGAAGGAATGAGGTTGGTGTTAGTAGGGCAGTGGGTGGTGTCAGTAGTTTTTTTTATTTTTGTATTATTTTTTTCAATTTTATTTTTAGATGAATTCTTTCGCTTTTTTTTTGGGAGCCCCCTGGGGCGGCTTTGGAGACATATCAGCAGTGCGAATCTGCGCCGTACTGGGTGATTAGGGTGTGCCCAGGGATACCTGGCACACCCCCTGCGCACGCTTGTGATATATATATCTCAGCATGGTCACCAGGACAATTAGCACACGGAGCAATACAAACCTGACAGAGACTTTAATCCTTCCAAGCTCTAGCCAGTGCAAAATAAGTTTCAGTATACATACATTGACATTTGTTTTTAAATTTCTCATATCACCAACATGCAAGGACCTGTTAAATTAATACTTACAGTACAATAATTCCAGGCATGTTTTTTGATAGACTAAAAAAACTGATGTAACAAAATTTGTATCCACCTGATCTGAGTCATACATGAATCTGTTATTTTTAGTTTTTCCTATACAAGCCTTGATTCTAATTTAAACAATGTAGATAATATCAGGTATATAAGAAACCCATGTTATAAAAAGTATCATCGGAATATACAAAAATCACCATTTTATATTATTAAAAAAAATATTTAAAAAAAATCTTTCAGTAATACAGCTATTTGTATGTACTGTTTGCTCACAGATAAAATGTAAGTAATATGTACAGTATCAACCTTATATCTATGTTGATATTATCATATAATTTGCTGTAGAGTTTAACAAGAATAAATATACATATATTCATTCAAAACCTATTCAAATTGAAAATGAATTTAGTGATTTCACCACACAACACTAATCTTTCCTTCCTCAGACTGAAGTCATTTTCTAATTAAGTAACTGAAGAAATGAAGAGTTCTGGCTGATTGCCTCATTTCCTAACGCAATTCCTTCCTTGCACATTTAAACAGCACAAATAACTCTAAGGCTCTTTAATTCTGTGATATTGCATTTCCTTGCATAAATGTTGCTCTGTGCCTATTTCTAAAGCTCTGGACAGTGACAACATAAAATCTTAATTAGCTTGTTTCCCTACAATATAAAATAGACTCAATTCATGTACTCAGATATTTGGTTATTTGCACATTTTGTTCATATATGTTTTTTATATTTGCTTTATCAGTTAGCTTTTACCAGCCTTTATTTTGTATACCTATTAAATTATCATTCTCTAATATTTTTTTTTTAAACCACATCTTAATTTATTGATACTCCAGTATAAGCTTAAGTTACAAGGGTCATTTTTATTTTTCATTTTCAGTTATCATTTGAGCATACATTATATTTGAGCTCTCCCTAAAGTATAACTCTACTTTTGTTTGAAAAAAAAAAACTCTGGATGTTATATGTATATTGCAGGGATTTTATCAAGCTTTGTTGTAGTTTGTACCCTATTTTTTCTGAAGAAAATGCTGTTTGTTTCATTGTGTCCTTTCAAAACTGATTTTTGAATGGCAGGGCCTAATTCATTATAATCACCTGATGCACTTTAAGTGTTCTAATATAATGTTGTGGGGGGGAGTATAGTGGCACTCAGATGAGCACCGCAGTTCTCCACATTATAATGAGGAATGTTGCAGCATCTGCATCCCTTTAGAAATATGTAACCCTTAGGGAGTATCTCACAAAAAATTAAATTACTATTGCAAAGGATGCCTAAAATTTTACTTGCCAACCGCCACAAGCAGATTCACTGCAGCAGGTTGGCAGCTCTGTGCTGGATCACATATCTGATATGTGTTCAGTGCTCCCAGGTAGGGGGCACGTACCAGTGTTGCCAACCTATCAGATTGAAATTTGCTGACACGACACACAAAATTTTTACCGCCATTTACAAAAGTTACAAAATTACAGTTTTAAGTGCAAATTTCAGTATTTAGGCTATAAACAAGTACAATATGCAATTATCAATGTGATTAAGGTAGATAATAAGGCAAAAAACATATTTCTTATTTTATTTTCAATATAGTAAGTAAGTAGCACTGAGTCTTTTGAAGTTTTCATTTTTTGCCACAAGTTTTTGGAAAATGAAGACATAAAATGAAAAATTATTTCAATAGGGACTGGAGTGCAGAACAATGGCAGCAGGTGCTTTGGACTAATGAGTCAAATTTGAAATATTTGGATGTAGCAGGAGGCAGTTTGTTAGTTGAAGGGCTGGAGAGTGGTAGAATAATGAGTGTCTGCAGGCAACAGTGCAGCATGGTGAAGATTCCTTGCAAGTTTGGGGCTGCATTTCTGCAAATGGAGTTGAAGATCAATGCTCTACTCAATACTGAGAAATAAAGGCAGATACTCATCAATCATGCCATACCACCAGGATGGTGTGCGTGACTGGCCCAAAATGTATTCTGCAGCAGAACAACAACCCCACATATGCAGCCAATGTCATTAAGAACAATCTTCAGCATAAAGAACAAGGAGTCCTGGAAGTGATGGTTTGGTTCCCACAAAGCCCTGATCCTCATTGAATCTGTCTGGGATTACACAAAAAGGTAGAAGTATTTGGGGCAGCCTACATCTACAGAGGCTCTGTGGCTAGTTCTCCAAGATGTTTGGAACAACCTACCTTTGGAGTTCCTTCAAAAACTGCGTGCAAGTGTATCTAGAAAAATTGAAGTATTGATGCTGTTTTGAAGGCAAAGGGTGCATTGATTTGAATTGGATTTCTCTTCTGTTCATTTACTTTGCATTTTGTTAATTGATAAAAATAAACTATTAACACTTCTATTTCTGAAAGCATAAATTACAGCATTTTTTATACACCTGCCTAAGACTTTTGCAGAGTTCTGTATAAAGTTCTGTTCTGCCCCCTTGTCCTCTGTGATGACCTTGAGTCATCACAGAATCATCATGAGTGAATAACTCAACACCAAGTTCACTATATGGACCAATTATGTATTTGTACATGTTGATCATATCCCCCCTTCATTTCTATATCTCAAATAGATTCAGTTGCTCTAATATTTCCTCATATTTGAGCTCCTCCATGCCTCTTATCAGTTTACTTGCCCTTCTCTCTGCACTTTCTCCAGTTCCCCGATATCCTTTTTGAGAACCGGTGTCCAAAACTGAACTGCATATTCCAGATGAGGTCTTACTAATGATTTGTACAGGGGCAAAATAATATCTCTCTCTCTGGAGTTCATACCTCTCTTAATACAAGAAAGGACTTTGCTCACTTTGGAAACCACAGCTTGACATTGCTATTATTGAGCTTGTGATCTACTAAAACCCCCAGATCCTTCTCCATCATTGATTCCCCCAGTTGCACTCCCCCTAGTATGTATGATGCATGCATATTCTTAGCCTCCAAGTGCATAACTTTACATTTATCAACATTAAACCTCATTTGCCACTTAGTTGCCCAATTAGACATTAGTGTATTGAGGTTGGCTTGTAAATTGGAGACATCCTGTAAGGACATTATTCCACTGCATAGCTTAGTGTCATCTGCAAAGACAGAAATGTTACTTTTAATCCCAGACCCTATATCATTTATAAAGATAATAAAAAGTAAGGGCCCCAGCACTGAACTTGCGGGTACACCACTGATAACCTTATACCATTCAGAGTAAGAGTCATTAACCACTACTCTCTTAATTCTGTCTTTTATCTAGTTTTCTATCCATTTACAAATTGATCCTTCCAAGCCTGTAGACTTTACCTGACCCATGAGCCATGTGGGGGGAAGTATGTCAAACGCTTGTGAAAAATCCAGGTATACCACGTCCACAGCCACCCCAAGGTTTTACTTACCTCCTCATAAAAAGAAATCAGGTTTGTTTGACAACTTCTGTCTTTAATGAATACATGCTGTCTGTTGCTTAAAATGTTTTTTTTCCAGTAAGAACTTGTCTGGTGTGGTCTTTTATTAATCTCTCCAGTATCTTCCCAACTATAGAAGTTAAACTAACAGATCTATAGTTACCTGGTAAAGACTGTGATCCCTTTTTAAATATGGGCACCACATTGGCCCTGCGCCAATCCAGTGGTACCATTCCAGTCCCTAAATATTAGAAACAATGGCCTTGAAATGACAGAGCTCAATTCTTTTAGGATCCGTGGGTGGATGCCATCTGGTCCAGGTGCTTTATCCACCTTTATTCTGTATAAATATTTCTGGACCATATCACTTTTGAGCCATTTTGAATTATTTGGGGTTGTGTCACTATCACCCCCATTATGGACATGAACTCCCCCATGCTCCTTTCTATATACAGAGCTGAAGAAACTATTTAATAAATTTGCCTTCTCTTTGTCCCCAGTCACCCACTCTAGATTATTTTGTAAAGGGCCTACATGCTCAGACCTGACCTTTTTACTATTAATATATTTGAAGAATTTTTTGGGGTTTGTCCTACTATCTTTTGCAATCTGTCGTTCGGTTTGAATTTTTGCGTCCTTGATTTCCTTTTTACATATTCTGTTTTATTCTTTGTAACATTTAAATGATGATAACGTTCCTTTATTTTTATCTGTTTTAAAAGCTCTTTTTTTATTATTTATAGCCATTTTAACTTTGGCCGTGAGCCACATAGGTTTTATTTTTAGCCTTTTAAACTTATTGCCCATGGGAATATACCTTGCAGTGAGTTTACATACAGTCACTTTAAAGAATTCACATTTCTGTTCCATGTCCATTGATGCCCTGGAGAGCAGCCCTTCAAGGAGCCTCCACCTTCCATATATTCTCTCATTGGTTCCATTGTGGACCAAGACAGCTGGGTCATGCCCAGCCCCTCCCAGTAATTTATCAACCCTGTCCACCACATGCCGAACCCTGGCACCAGGGAGACAGCAAACCATTCCATTAAGGCGATCCTAGTGACAAATTATTCTATCAGTCCTCCTGCTTATAGCAGCGCATTACCACTGTTTAAGTGGTGCATTTGCGCTGCTTTTCGGCCACTAGCGGGGCGCTTTTAACCCCAAAAAAGGGGTTAAAAACTCCTGTGTTGCAATGCTTCGGAATCGCTTTTCAGGCGCTTCGGAAGCGCTGCCCATTCCTTGCAATGGGCAGGGGCATTTTGGTAGCAGTGTATACAGCCCCAAAGATGCTGCTTGCAGGACTTTTCTGAACGTCCTGCAAGTGCACAGCCGAGTGTGAAAGTACCCATTGTAATGAATGAGAGGCAGTTTTCAGGTGCTTTGCAGCTATTTTAAGCGCTAAAACACATGAAAACTGCTTCAGTATGAAAGGGGTCTTACTGAAAAAAGTTAAGAAAGACATTTGAAATTTATACATCTGAAATTTATTTTTGATCCAAAATATTATTCCTTCACGATAATTTAATAATCATGTGTAAATTGTTATTCACAATACTATATTTAACTATTGTAAAAACCATTATAAAAGCAAAGTCTGAAAATAAATGTGTACACTGTATTAGGGCTCGTACACTTGTGGCAGTATCTAAAAAGCTATCTGCGGTGGATAGCTTTTCAGGGTGCAATAGAGCAAAGACTGACAGGCATTCAGGAGATGATACTGATGCCTCCTGAATGCCTGTTTTTTTTTGCTTTTTTTTTTGACTGACAAATAGGGTTTTTGAACAGGGAATACTGTGCTGCAAACATGAGCGTAGCATTGTGGTGTGGCCTCATTCACTTGAATTGGTAGCAATCAGTGGTAGTGCTGCCCGCCAAATTCAATAGGGGATATAATTTTTGCAATGACGTGTACTGTACATTTTCATGTGGTCACAGAGTTATTTTAAGGTGGGCAGTTGGGGGGGGGGGTGATAGTACCATGGCTTAATTGTCTATGTAAATGAGCCGTTACAGTTTATGTAAGGTTATCATGAATGTTGATCTAAATAACTGCCAGGTTACTGAAGTCAAAAAGCTTAAGAGAAGCCCAGAAGCACAGCATTATGTATCCTATGAAGAGGGCCATGAAAAACAGCCTTCGACTGAAGAGCAGGGTGCCCTTTCTTTCAGTGCTTTGAGACAATTGTGTAATTTAGATACTGTAAGCAGAGCATGGCTCCATAACATCACTGCTTTTATGACACTTGAGCTGAGAGAATTGCATAGGTTCCTACTGTTGATCTCTCCTTCTGAGAATATTAGTTGCTGAACCGGAAAATTTACCCCCCTTCATGACCAGGCCATTTTTTGCGCTATGGCACTATGCTACTTTAACTGATGATTGCGTGGCCGTGCAACGCTGTACCCAAATAAAATTGATGTCCTTTCTTTCTCACAAATAGAGCTTTCCTTTGGTGGTATTTGATCACCTTTGCAATTTTTTTTGTGCTATAAGCAAAAAAAAAAACTGACAATTTAAAAAAAAAAATCCAATATTTTAAACTTTCTGTTATAAAACACATCCAATAAAAAAAATGAAAAAAATCTAATTTCTTAATCAATTTAGGCCAATATGTGATATATGTATATGTATTCTACTACATGTTTTGGTAAAAAAAAAGTTATAGCATCTAAAAACTATGGGATATTTTTATTTATTTATTTTTACTTACAGTGGGGATGGGAAGTATCCAGACCCCCTTAAATTTTTCACTCTTTGTTATATTGCAGCCATTTGCTAAAATCATTTAAGTTCAATATTTCTCATTAATGTACACACAGCACCCCACATTGACAGAAAAACACAGAATTTTTGCAGATTTATTAAAAAAGAAAAACTGAAATATCACATGGTCCTAAGTATTCAGACCCTTTGCTCAGTATTTAGTAGAAGCACCCTTTTGATCTAATACAGCCATGAGTCTTTTTGGGAAGGATGCAACAAGTTTTTCACACCTGGATTTGGGGATCCTCTGCCATTCCTCCTTGCAGATCCTCTCCAGTTCTGTCAGCTTGGATGGTAAACGTTGGTGGACAGCCATTTTTAGGTCTCTACAGAGATTCTCAATTGGGTTTATGTCTGGGCTCTGGCTGGGCCATTCAAGAACAGTCATGGAGTTGTTGTGAAGCCACTCCTTCATTATTTTAGCTGTGTGCTTAGGGTCATTGTCTTGTTAGAAGGTAAACCTTCGACCCAGTCTGAGGTCCTGAGCACTCTGGAGAAGGTTTTTATCCTGGATATCCCTGTACTTGGCTGTATTCATCTTTCCCTCGATTGCAACCAGTCCTTGCAGCTGAAAAACACCCCCACAGCATGATGCTGCCACCACCATGCTATGCTGTTGGGACTGTATTGGACAGGTGATGAGCAGTGCCTGGTTTTCTCCACACATACCTCTTATGCCCCGTACACACGGTCGGACTTTGTTCGGACATTCCAACAACAAAATCCTAGGATTTTTTCCGACGGATGTTGGCTCAAACTTGTCTTGCATACACACGGTCACACAAAGTTGTCGGAAAATCCGATCGTTCTAAACGCGGTGACATAAAACACGTATGTCGGGACTATAAACGGGGCAGTGGCCAATAGCTTTCATCCCTTTATTTATTCTGAGCATGCGTGGCACTTTGTCCGTCGGATTTGTGTACACATGATCGGAATTTCCGACAATGGATTTTGTTGTCGGAAAATTCTATATCCTGCTCTCAAACTTTGTGGGTCGGAAAATCCAATGGAAAATGTGTGATGGAGCCTACACACGGTCGGAATTTCCGACAACAAGGTCCTATCACACATTTTCCGTTGGAAAATCCGACCGTGTGTACGGGGCATTAGAATTAATGCCAAAAAAAACTCTATCTTGGTCTCATTAGACCAAAGAATCTTATTTCTCACCATCTTGGCGTTCTTCGGGTGTTTTTTTTTTAGCAAACTCCATCCGGGCTTTCATGTGTCTTGCACTGAGGAGAGGCTTCCGTCGAGCCACTCTGCCATAAAGCCCCAACTGGTGGAGGGCTGCAGTGATGGTTGACTTTCTACAACTTTCTCCCATCTCCCGACTGCATCTCTGGAGCTCAGCCACAGTGATCTTTGGGTTCTTCTTTACCTCTCTCACCAAGGCTCTTCTCCCCGATAGCTCAGTTTGGCCGGACGGCCAGCTCTAGGATGGGTTCTGTTCGTCCCAAACGTCTTCCATTTAAGGATTATGGAGGCCACTGTGCTCTTAGGAACCTTAAGTGCAGCAGAAATTTTTTATAACTTTGGCCAGATCTGTGCCCTGCCACAGTTCTGTCTCTGAGCTCTTCAGGCAGTTCCTTTGACCTCATGATTCTCATTTGCTCTGACATGCACTGTGAGTTATATATAGACAGGTGTGTGGCTTTCCTAATCAAGTCCAATCAGTATAATCAAACACAGCTGGACTCAAATGAAGGTGTAGAACCATCTCCAGGATGATCAGAAGAAATGGACATCACCTGAGTTAAATATATGAGTGTCACAGCAAAGGGTCCTAATACTTAGGACCATGTGATATTTCAGTTTTTCTTTTTTAATAAATCTGCAAAAATATGTCAACAATTCTGTGTTTTTCTGTCAATATGGGGTGCTGTGTGTACATTAATGAGGAAAAAAATGAACTGAAATGATTTTAGCAAATGGCTGCAATATAACAAAGAGTGAAAAATTGAAGGGGGTCTGAATACTTTCCGTCCCCACTGTATTTTTTTACTAGTAATGGTGGCGATCAGCAACTTATAGCGGGAGTGCGATATTGCGATGGACAAATCGGACACTAACTGATACTTTTGACACTTTTTGGGGGCCAGTGACACTAATACAGTGATCGGTGCTAAAAAGATATGCAGTGTCACTGTACTAATGACTCTGGCTGGGAAGTTGTTAACATCAGGGGCGATTAAAGGCTTAACTGTGTGCCTAGCTGGTGTTTTCTTACTGTGGGGGAGGTGCTTGGACTAGCGGAAGACATAGATCCCATGAACACAGGATCCATGCCTTCTGTACTGACAGAACAGCGATCTGCCTTGTTTACATGGGCAGACTTCCATTCTCCCTCGGTACCGAAGGATCGGTGGGTGCTGGCGGACATGGAGTCTGTGGTGTCCGCTGATGAGCTCCTGCTGTATAATCACAACGGGAGCACGACTAAGAACCAGAAGTGTCGGATCACGTACTAGGTATGTGATCCGGTGCAGCTGTGCCATTTGACGCCATATATTTAAGTTATATGGTTGGCAAGTGGTTAATATTAGTGGTTAATATTAACACAGAGAAAGAGCTGGGTACACACCGCTCAAAGCCACTAGATATATGTGGTTTGTTCTCTTCCGATTTAACCTCCCTGGCAGTATGATTATTTCAGATTTTTGACGCTGAAAGCGGTACAATTATTTTGCATGGAAATTTGGCATTTTATATTGTAGGCCTGTAATTCTTAATAAGGAATAACTCACTTAAATCTGTCCAAACAAGAGTCTAGTAGACATCCCGGGTATGATAAAGTTTGAAAAACGAAATAATAAATTATAATATAATAAATAACTATAAATAATTATAACAAATAATAATATAATAATAATAAAAAAAATATTCAATAATGTAATCAAATCAAAAACACTGAAATTTGCTCAGTTGCAGAATTGTCACTGTCATTAATTTCAGTGTTTGATGACGGATTTCCCCACAAATCACTATCGCTTAATTCTGCAAGTGATTCTAATTTATTATCGCTGTTTTCTAGCTGGTCTAAAACCACTTTTGATGTAAAGGGATGGTTTTTATGGACAATCTCCAGTTTCCAGGCAGAAAGAACAGTATTTATAATATAAAACTGCATGCAGGGCACTGGACAGACCACTAGGGACAAAAGGGATGTGAAAAAAATTGATACAGTAATGTAATCTGTAAGATTACAGTGTACTGTATATGTATTGTGTGTTTTACTTCTTGAATTTGGTGCCGTTCTCCGTCCCCATGCGTCACAATAATCGCAGGGAATGGAGTTCGGCTCCATGATAGATCGAGCGGAGGACAGCTCGCACACAGTGCGGGGAGGCATTGCAGGATCCTGGGGACAAGGTAAGTAAGCTGTACCTGGATCCTGCGATGCAATCCCGAGTGTGGCTCGAGGTTACTGCTTTTGGTGCTGAAAATCCACCCCAATCCACTCTCGGGAATACCGTCAGGGGGGTTAATATTAAGACTAATTTTTCGTTATTCGGAGATTTGGATATATTTGAATACCCAAATTACAATATGAGCGAATTTTATCGAATGCTCCGAATAACGTAACAAAATTCGTCCGAATTTTGGAAATTCGGACTGAAATTCAAATCGAATTTTTCATTGAAATCCAGTTGAATTCCCACTACACATATTGCTGAAATCAAAGACTGTGTGTGTTATTAGAGTACCATTTTGAAATAATGCTGTTTTTGTTAAGCCAAAGGTGATTTAAAGCGTCATTGTAATCATTTGATGAAGATTTCTCTTTTGTCTGTTCACTTTGTTGCATTTGAATCGAAAACAATATAACATTTTTGTTTCGACCGATTCGAAAATTTATCGATTTGATCGCTTCAAATCTAAAAAGTCAGTAAATTCGAAGAAGATTCAAAAATTCAGAATACGAATTCTGAAAACGAATTCCAAAAAGGAATAGAACGCATCAACCAAATTTAACTAAACAAAATAACTAGATTAACGATTCAAAATGAAACAAAATAAATTTTTCGTCATGCACATGTCTAAAAGTCACCTGTTAGGATCTGATGAGCTGCTGGAAGAATCCGGGTGCCTGCCTGGTCCGCAGCCAGAGAAATCCAATAGAAACAGAGAAAAATGGCGGCACATCCGAAAATAAAATCTAAAAAGTTTATTGAAAGTCCATAAAATCAAGAGAACATGACATACATCAATCCAATAAGGTGCTCAGTGGACGCATTTCACACAAAAGTGATGAGTGAGCACGTATGTGTGAAACGCGTCCACTGAGCACCTTATTGGATTGATGTATGTCATGTCCTTATGATCTTATGGACTTTCAATAAACGTTTTTGATTTTATTTTTGAATGTGCCACCATTTTTCTCTGTTTCAATTTAATATTAACACAGAACAAGTACTGTGGGTACGTTCTAACTTCACTTTGAGTTTAACAGCTGTATATTTGTTGAATAAAATAATAAAAGTAAATCTTATGCCATAAGGACGTTAGCTATGACTACATACTGTAGCTACATGACTACATAGCTTTTCCTTTAACATAACCCATTGTAATATTTGGAACTCAAATCTTCTTACATTAAGAAAGAAGAGAAACAGTTTGAAAGTGTCAAAACTCTACAAGGTCGTAAATATGTTGCTGTTTATGGGAGAGTGTTGCAGGTTAATTGATGGCATGCACTCAAATACTATGTCTGAAATTCTGAGCACTTGATGGTAATCCATACACCACTATGATTATTTGTATCAAGTGGTATGTAAATAAAACTGTGGGTAACCACACTGTTAATAGTGTTCTCTTATGACCTTAATTTATTTCCCCTAATTCACTGTATATAAAACACATTTCCCTAAGCCTTTAGTCCCTCATATGGTCCTTAATGATAGAAACTACACAAACCACAGTAGTGTACAATTTGTTTTCCCCGTCACAGTGAAATTCATTGACTTTCCATGGTGTAAAATCAATCTGTTCTGTTTATATGGCATAAACAACATGCAGTTTCACAGGCACAAAGCAAACCATATGTGGAGGTGTTTAAAAAGGCACAATAGGGAATACATGAATCATATGAGCATCTGCACCTTCAGTGTTTCCATGTCAAATCACAGGTGTGTTGTAAAGAGAAAAAGTTTATAGTTTTATTGTTTTATTAAAGAATAACATTACTATTGTGTTTTTTACTGTTATTAACCCCTTTATTGTACTATATTAAGGAAGAAACACACATTTCTAAGATCCTGTTTATCTTTGGTGCCTACGTCATCTTAAAATGCCACAGAATACTCAGGAGAACCTGCTTTTGGGAACAGCCCCGTATGCACTGATGCCACTGTGATCAACTCAACTCTCCTGACACACAAAAAGCTTTGTGTGTTTCCTACATTCATGGATTTAGCATTTTTTGTGTTTCAGGGGAGCCAGTTGGTTTGGTTTATTATTTAAAAGCAGAACATGAACATAGTTGCTACAATAGAAATCTAGGGCTGTACTGAATGAATAGCAAGATGCAGTTCACAATTTTATCCAGCAAGTGAAAGGCAGCCAGAGGGGTTTTGCATATCCAGACTAAAAAAGGCACATGAACACAAACCGGTGATATACTATGGGGTTGATTTACTAAAGTAAAATAGAATGTTCATTTTGCAAGTGAAGTTGCACACTGCAAGGGTGTTTGCTTCGAAGCTTAGTAAATGAGGGGAAGCTCTGCTGACTTCTATCCCCCTATCATGTGCAAGCAAAAATACTTTTTTATTTTCCTTGTGTGTGATCGGATATTCTTTACAAAGTGAAGAGTGCAATTGCACTTGCAAACTGCATAGTCCATTTGCCTTTAATAAACCAACCCCTATATTTCTGGTGTCATTTTTTTTCTCTCTACTAAAGTCAATACCGAAAATAAATGTAACCCCTTCACGCCGACAGTACGCAAATATGTGGCCCCACTGGACTGGGCTTTTTTCCATGGGGCCACATATTTGCACATCTCCCATTGTCACTGAGAGCCCCAGGCCCCGTTCTAACGATTGCGACCCGGAACAGCTGATTCCGGGTCACCTGATCTCTGTGATAGCCTCTGATTGGCTATCACAGTGATCAATCACTGTGAAGTCAGCCCCCGTGTTTTCTGTCCCTGTGAATGGACGAGGTAGATACATTGTATCATTCTCTGTACATGCAGAGATAAAAAAAAAGTGTGTGAAAGAAAAAATAGTAGTAATTAATTTTTTTTTTTAAATACCTAGATCACTGTTTGATCTAGGTCAGTGACAGGGTTAGTGTTTGGGTCAAGGTCAGGGTCAAAGGTCAGGTCAGTATTTTTTGGACAGGATTTTTTTTTAAATTAGTATTAGTGTCAGTTAGCGTCAGTGTGTTTTAGGTAGGATTAAAAAAAAAGCAAAATGTGCACTATTGTTTCTGGACTGCACTACGAGTACAAGCAGCAACTAACATAAACATATGCGGTATCGCTGCAATTGTGAGGAGCAGGAGAATTTATTTGGGGTTTTTCTTTGGTGGTAGGTTATGGTAGTAGCAAGAAATATACAGTTACATTTAAAAAAATATATATTTTTTTACTATTTTGGGCCAGTTTTCCTTTTATAATAAAAAAAATCAGGAGATATCCATTACCATTTACCCCCAAATGAAAGGTATAATCCACCTGGGTGCACAAAGTAGTGATGATATGTACAGTTTTAC
The DNA here is from genome assembly GCA_037952925.1 of Lithobates clamitans. Classification (NCBI taxonomy): domain Eukaryota; kingdom Metazoa; phylum Chordata; class Amphibia; order Anura; family Ranidae; genus Lithobates; species Lithobates clamitans. The sequence continues at coordinate 3,180,721 of JBBGZY010000135.1, forward strand.
TAACTTGTCAAAATTGCAAAATTGGGCTTAGGCATTTGCATTTGTTTTACCCTTAAGCGTGAAGGGGTTAATTATGTTTTCTAACACAGATAGGCAATTTAGTTGTAGATGCTTTTAATGTATGTATGTGTGTATAGACACATTTTTTTTTAACGGAGTAGGGAAGGGTTAAACCCCCTGTCAGTTAATTTTGTGCCCTGTCTATTGCCTGTTGGGGAGATTGCCCTTTACTAAATTTTTCTAATATAAAATGATAAACATTCCATATGGCCTGCTTTGACCCCAATTATTTCCTATTTTAAACCATATACACTGAAATTATAAATGCAACACTTTTGTGTTTGCCCCTATTTATCATGAGCTGAACTCAAAGATCTATGACTTTTTCTAAGTATACAAAAGGCCTATTTCTCTCAAATATTGTTCAAAAATATGTCTAAATCTGTGTTAGTGAGCATTTCTCCTTTGCCAAGATAATCCATCCACTTTACAGGTGTGGCATAGCCAGATGCTGATTAGACAGCATGATTATTGCACAGGTGTGCCTTAGGCTGGCCACAATAAGAGGCCACTCTAAAATGTGCAGCTTTACTGTATTGGGGGGGGATGGGGTCCGAAAACCAGTCAGTATGTGGTGTGAGCACCATTTGCCTCACGCAATGCAGCACATCTCCTTCGCATAGAGTTGATCAGGTTGTTGATTGTGGCCTGTGGAATGTTGGTCCATTCTTCTTCAATGGCTGTGCAAAGTTGCTGGATATTGGCAGGAATTGGAACATGCTGTTGTATACGCCGATCCAGAGCATCCCAAACATGCTCAATGGGTGACATGTCCGGCGAGTATGCTGGCCATGCAAGAACTGGGATGTTTTCAGTTTACAGGAATTGTGTACAGATCCCTGCAACATAAGGCCGGGCATTATCATGCTGCAACATGAGGTGATGGTCGTGGATGAATAGCACAACAAGGGGCCTCAAGATCTCATCACAGTATCTCTGTGCATTCAAAATGCCATCAATAAAATGACGTCATCACGTACAGGTGTCTAAGCGGACTGGCGTTCTGCAAAGCCGGCCAGCTATTTTGCTATCTTTTAACTGCCACATTGTAAGTGTCATTTTTATTATCGGATTAAATGGTTATCATCAGAATTATGCTATGGTGAGTCTTTTTTATTCTGGGTATCATCTGACTACTGTGGTGATAATCTTTCCGATCAGGGGTTTCATACTGTTTTGCTGGCCATACCCCACGGATCACTTGGGGGCTCCGGATTCCATCCTTGGATAAAGGCCCTGACCGGGTACTTGGTCGCAAGCTGATTTAACTTGCCATTTGGTAAGCGTGCATTTCTTGTGGTGATCACACTTTGGTTGTGGTGGAGGAACTGTCACTGATTTCAAATTATTATGTACATTTTTTTCACTGATTTTTGGTTGTGATCGGATTTTTAGTGGAAGAAGTTCTACCTATATCACCCACAGACTTTTATTTATTTATATTGATATTTATATATATTATATATTTTTTTCTTGATTTCACTATTAATTTTTAGTGTATATTTTTTTTCAATTTTTATTGGCCTATGTCCATCATATTTGTTTATTTAGCTCTTATTAGCACTGCTACATTTTTTCCTATTAACTATACAGGCAGTCCCCGAGTTACAAACAAGACAGGGTCTGTAGGTTTGTTCTTAAGTTAAATCTGTTTGTAAGTCGGAACAGGTACATTTTTTAATTGTAGCTCCCGCCAAACAAAATATTTTTAAGCTTTTTGGGTAGTATAGGGAAGGGTTAACACCCTTGTAACGTTTGTTTTGCTGTCTGTGCCCCTGTTCAGAAGATTTTACCTCACTTTCTGTCCCAATGACAATTGGATTTTGAAAATGTTGGGTTGTTGTGGAAACAAGCCTTGGTGATAAAGCATCAGTGGAGGTACCTTTTTCACATAATAACTCTTACAGGAGTGAATTTCCCTTCCTAGGGGTAGATTTCCTCTCACTTCCTGTTGTCTCCTCTCCCTCCGTTTGTAAGTAGGAGTCATTTGTAAGTTGGATGTTTGTAACTAGGGGACCGCCTGTATGTGTGTATCTCACTTTTAGTGGCTGCTTATTTGTTCATTTTATTTATTTTTGGTGGTTTGTTTTAGGTGTTATCAGCGTAGTATTTTTCTTTTATCCATCAATAAAATGCACCTTTGCTCGCTGTCCATAGCATACGCCTGCCCATACCATAACCCTACCGCCACCATGGGCCACTCGATCCACAACATTGACATCAGCAAACCGCTCACCCACACGACGCCATACACGCTGTCTGCCCTGTACAGTGAAAAACAGGATTCATCTGTGAAGGGAACACCTCTCCAAAGTGCCAGATGACATCGAATGTGAGCATTTGCCCACTCAAGTCGGTTATGACGACGAACTGCAGTCAGGTTGAGACCCAGATGAGGACGACGAGCATGTAGATGAGCTTCCCTGAGACGGTTTCTGACAGTTTGTGCAGAAATTCTTTGGTTATGCAAACCGATTGTTGCAGCAGCTGTCCGGGTGGCTGGGCTCAGACAATCTTGGAGGTGAAGATCCTGGGCTGATGTGGTTATTCGTGGTCTGCGGTTGTGATGCCAGTTGGATGTACTGCCAAATTCTCTGAAATTCCTTTGGAGACGGCTTATGATAGAGAAATTAACATTCAATTCAAGGGAAACAGCTCTGGTGGACATTCCTGCAGTCAGCATGCCAATTGCACGCTTCCTCAAAACTTGTGACATCTGTGGCATTGTGCTGTGTGATAAAACTGCACATTTTAGAGTGGTCTTTTATTGTGGCCAGCCTAATGCCGAATACACACGACTGGACTTTTCGGCATCAAAGGTCCGACGGAACGAATCCGTCGGGAAATTCGATCATGTGTGGGCTTCATTGGACCTTTTTTGTTGAAAAATCTGACGGACCTTAGAAATAGAACAAGTTTCAAATCTTTCCGACGGACTAAATTCCTATCGAACAAACTGTTCGTCTGTATGCTAATCCGATGGACCAAAAACTACGCAAGGGCAGCTATTGGCTACTGAACTTCTTTTTCTAGTCCGGTCATAGGTCATCACGTTTGAAACGATCAGACTTTGGTGTGATCGTGTGTAGGCAAGTCCGTTTCATTGGAACTCTGACGGAACTCCATCGAAAAGTCCTTTGGAGTTCAGTTCCGATGAGAAGTCCGCTCGTGTGTATGCGGCATAAGGAACACCTGTGCAATAATCATGCTGACTAATCTGCATCTGGATATGCCACACCTGTGAGGTGAATAGATTATCTCAGCAAAGGAGAAGTGCTCACTAACGCAGATTTAGACAGATTTGTGAACAATATTTGAGAGAAATAGGCCTTTTGTGTACATAGAAAAAGTCATAGATCTTTGAGTCCAGTTCATGATAAATAGGGGCAATATACTGCAATATACTAAATATTTTCAGTATATAATCGTAAAATCAAAAAAGTGTAGGTAAGGCCTTCAAACAATACATGCCTGCCCTAATGAGAGACTGGGTGCAGGTATACTGTACAATAGTTGATGCACCCTTACAAGACCACCAGGGCAGAAGTAAAGCCCCTGCCAACTGGATGAGGCGTTACTCTATTCCTGGTGACTTACATTCTGAAGCATTTTTATCATCAAGGGAGTGACATCTCTTTCATCCAGCGATCTAGGGAGCAAAACATACTAGCAGGTTTTTCCTGCACATGTTACAGATCATGTCACTAGTAAGTTGGCAATCTATTAAATATAGAGATTTATAGATAAAACTCTAGAGGATATGTGATCAATCTCATTGTCCTCCTTGCTTAACATCAGTAGAATTATAGAGAATGTACATTCATCTTTTTTTTTAATTAGAGAAGGAAAGGGTTAGACCCTTTGCCAAGTTTTTATTGTGGTCTGACCCCACTGGGAAAATTTGCCCCTTTATCCTGGTGATCATTGTCACTGGGACAGAAAGAAAGTAAGATAAATACCAACATTTTGAAGAACAAATAATGACGAGAAATCTTCTAATGGGGATAATGGTAATTCCCCTCTCTTTTGGGATAAATTTCCTCTCACTTACTGTTGAATCTCCAAAACAAGGGTAAACTCCCTAACAGGGCACAGGCAGCAAAAAAACAACCAGCTTGGGGTTTTAGGCTGGGTTCACACCTATGTGAATTGGATGTGGTTTTGCCGCTGTGCATATTTAGCTCTGTTTCAGCTGTGAATTCAAGCAAAGATTTGGCCCTGATTCGTCCCTGAACCAGAGAATGGGAACGCACAGCGTTCATGTGCGATCCGCAGCTGGTTCCAGTGTAAACCGAGCCTTAAAGTGGTATTAAACCCAAAAGCAAACATTTATGATATTGCAGCAATATATATATATATATATATATATATATATATATATATATATATATATATAAATATATATTGAAAGCAAATCTTTCAACCAGCTCTTATATATGATGCCTGCAATAGTTTTCTTTTTTAGGCTTTCTTGCCTCATTTTCACCTGGTGATCCTACCAGTAAGCCTTTTGCTTTTCAACAGAACAACCTGTCCTGCAGATGTAGCAGTTGTTAAATATTACTGCTATAGATCATCAATAGAAAATACCGCCACTGACCATCAATGAGGAGGAGGGATTTAGAAACACATCGCCACTGACCACCAAATGCAAAGTTACACAGCACTACCACTGAGCACAGTGCGAAAGGATTAACAACACTTCCACTGACCACTGATATGGGGAAAGAATTAATAGTGCTGCCACTGACACCAGTGCTGGAGGCTAATGTTGTAGTCATTGACAATAGTGCTGGGGGTTATGGTGGTGGTCACTGAAACTACTGCTGGGGTTATTGTTGTTCTGGGGATGTTTATTGCATACATTGACACCAAGGCTAGGGGTTAGTTCTGAAGTCACTGACACCAGTGCTGGATTTATTATTATGGCTACTGTCACCAATAATGGGACTTACTGAGCTCCGACTTTCTTTTCAGGTTGCATTGGTACACTGGAGAAAACAAAACAGTTCTGAATTTTTTGAACATTAAGGTGCTGTATAGCCCATTCATTTTCAATGAGTGGCCCGACTCAACACAATATACCTCCAAACACAAACAATTGCTGCTATTCTGTGGCATTTGGAAGTGTCAGGGGCAGTACTTAAAGTCTTCTATAATTTTAAAGTTCACTACAACTGATGTTGAGCTTCAAAGCAATATGTATAGCTTGAGTAGGTAATAACTCATTGGGATCAGCTCAAACCCAAACATTTACCGCTTGGAGGGAGCCAAATATCATGTACAAAGCTGTATTAAAACTGATATTATACTTGAAAACCTCCCACTGTCAATGGTTGTTCACCACCTCAATACAGTGCACTTTCACCCCCTATCTGCCCAAGCCATTTTTCATATTTTAGCGCTGTCACTCTTTGAATGACAATTGCGCGGGCATGCAACACTGTACCCAAATGAAATTGTTATAATTTTTTTCCCCACAAATAGAGCTTTGTTTTGGTGGTATTTGATCACCTCTGTTGTTTTTAGTAAACAAAAGAAGAGTGACAAGTTTGAAAAAACACAATATTTTTTACTTTTTGCTGTAATAAATATCCAATTTTTTTTAAAAACAAATTTTCTCCTCAGTTTAGGCCAATATGTATTCTTCTACATATTTATGGTAAAAAAAAAATCACAATAAGCGTATATTGATTGGTTTGCGCAAAAGTTATAGTGTCTACAAAATAGGGGATAGCTTTATAGCATTTTTATTATTATTTTTTTTTTACTAGTAATGGCGGTGATCTGCAATTTTTATCATGACTGTGACATTATGGCAGACACATCGGACACTTTTGACACATTTTTGGGACCATTCACATTTATACAGCGATCCGTGCTATATAAAGGCACTGATTACTGTATAAATGTGACTGGCAGGGAAGGGGTTAACACTAGAGGGTGATCGAGGGGTTAATTATGTTTCCTAGAGAGTGATTATAACTGTAGAGGGAGGGTACTCACAAGGGGAGGAGACCGATCAGTGTTCCTCTGTACTGAGAGCACACCATCGGTCTCCTCTCCCCTGACAGGATGTGGATCTGTGTGTTTACGCACACAGATCCACAGTCCTGCTGTGTTACCGGACAATCATGGGTGCCTGGCAGACATTACGGCCACCGGGCACGTGCATCGCTTCCCCAGTGACATGGCGGGTGCATGCAAGTGCCACTGGTGGTGCGCGCGCCCCCCCCTGGTGGGCCGGGGAGGCGAGGGCATCATATGACACTCTTCCAGAATGAGAGCTGCGCTGCCTGGCCGTCATATGTCAGCCGGCGGGCGGCAAGTGGTTAAGGATGCTGGTGAACACAGGCACTGCCGAGTTTCTAACAACCAATGACGTCACCGACCTTATTGACTTACATGGCTGGGAAATTCTGACCATGTAAGCAAAAAGGTGGATCCCAGTGATGTAATTGACCATATATGATCACGTCCATATATGTTCAATGGCATCACCCAGGGACTCCGCCCCTTGCATTTAACTACTGTCACCCACCGTACTGTTACCCGTTTACTATATTTGAGATTTAATATCTCTCAGATATGATTTGGGTTAAATGGGAGTTCTTTGACCATGAGTGAAAGCTTTAACACAATAACAAAAAAATATTCTCATATAGTAAAGAGGCCTACCCTAATACACACAATCTATCTATTTGTACAGGGAAAGGGTAAAAATCATGGATTATATGAAGGAATACAAAGTATATTTCTTAAAACATTAATCTACAAACAGTAGGACATGAAAGACATAAGACAAACATATTTAGTTACAAGTACAAGGCAGACATTTCCCATAGTTACCACTTCCACCAGGGTTCCATCTGGTGGCCGCTCTACCATAGAGTGTGTGTTTCCCTCCCATTTAGTCTGTGTATATCATTACAGGCTGATGCCCCTTAGGTTGGTATGGCATGGCTCTGATTGGTGGGCTTTCCTATTCCTGGTTAAGAACTGGCTACATCTCCAATCCCTATACTTTGCTTAAATCAGCCCCCTTTAATGCAAATCCTTGTGACTATTCTGAGTGGGAGATTAACTTGACCTTTTTCCAGGAAGTTAAGTATTGATTATGGGTTGGCCTCCCTTCATTGCCTATCCAAACATGGGATCCTTTGAAGTGAATATTTGCAGAACAAAGAGGTTTGGGTCCCATTGTTTAGATACACAAGCCTAGGCACCAAATTGTCTGTATAACAGAGACTTCTGTGAAGATAATTTGTTACACCTCCTACATAGATACAAGATAAATGAAATAATATATCCATAATAACAATATTTTACAGCTATTAATGGAGATTTTATCAGGAACCATGAATTAGTCCGAGACTGAAGTATAGTTAAATCACACTTGTTTAATAATAATAATAATAATAATAAGGTAAACAGAGTAAACGTAGTCAAAACAAGCCAGAGTTCAGTAACCAGATCGGGTAGTCAGCCAAGCAAATGTGAGAGAGCCAGAGATAAACATAGTAGTACAGCAAGCAGGATCAGGAGCCAGAAGGAACATCAGCCGAGCAAGTCTTCAACAGGAATGCAAGAGAAAGTCTCTGTGATGTTGACAAAGGCGAAGGCAGAGATCAAGTGAGCTGGACGTCTTTAAGTAGGCAGGACTGATGAGCAGAATCAACAACAGCTGGGTAACTGTGGAGAGAGATGGGAGCTGGCAATTAGATGACAACTGAGTGGCCAGCTCAGAGAAGGAAGGGCTGAGCCCAGCCCTGACAGATTTCACATAAACTCATAGGGCAACAGTACTTTCTTTTCAGCGGGTGACAAGCAAACAAGACACAGGTCTTGGTGGCTACTTTTTTTCTTTTTTTTTTTCTTCTTTTGGCGGGTTGTCAGCCACCGTGGTTGATGTGGATCTGCATCTCTGGACGTTGTGATTGATGATTTTTTTTAAATTCAGGGCTTGTAAAATATTTAGGTTTCTTTATTTCGAGGGTTACAACTTTTTTTGTGAATGAGTAGTATGTACCCCTTCGCATTCACATAAGGGGGGTCAGTATTTAGATGTCCTTGTACTGATAGAGAAGGCTTCCACATTCTGATTCTGATCCCACAGACACCCACAACCACTGAGCAAGAGTTGTGGGGAAGAGGCACTTGTGTCCTCATCACCTCTCCCACATTGAGGGCCTGTGACCTGTTATGGTTCAGGAGGGAAGACTGCACACTCACTTCCCACACTGTCTTTTGCCACCAGGCTGCATGCTGGTTAAGGGTCTGGTATGAAAAATAAAGTTAAAGGAATACTGCGCTGTGAACCTGCAACCTAGAAGCCAGCACAGCTTGTAGACAAAAAGCAAAAACTGTAAATAAATAAGTGCAGCGCTAAGATTGCAAAAAAAGCAAATTTGCATAAATTATATAAATGTGACTTAAACATAAATATATGAATTAAACAGAGATTCATACATGGTGAAATGTGAATCAACCAAAGAAAAAGTTACATTTTTGAAAAAATACAGATATGGTGAAAAATGTGCTAGTATGGTGACTTTACCATAAATCAGGTGAGAGACAGAAATTAGGGTGTTAATATTAAACAGAAACACATCAAATAAACAAGGAATAACACATAATGAATGTGAGTCCAAACTCAGAAAAAATGAGAATAATTTCTGAAAAATGTGCTAGTATAATAATGTGCTAGTATAACAACTGCACAATAAACAAAGTCCAAAAAATGAAAATGGTGATATGTAAAGTCCAAAAAAATCCAAATAGATAAGCAGTCCCGCTAAAAAAGAAACATAAAAAAATGCTGTTATAATAAAAAATGTGCTAGTATGGTGACTAAACCATAAATAGGGTGAGAGTTAGAAATTGGTGTGTTAATATTGAACAGAAACACATCAAATAAACAAGGATTAACACATAATGAATGTGAGTTCAAACTCAGAAAAAATGAGAATAATTTCTGAAAAATGTGCTAGTATAATAATGTGCTAGTATAACTGCACAATAAACAACGTTCAAAAAACAGAAATGGTGAATGGTAAAGTCCAAAGAAATCCAATTAGATGTGCAGTCCCGTTAGACATATGGGGATTCCAATCACTGGTATGAACTGTGAAGGAAAAAACAGAAGTACCACCACCATAAACAGGGGGAGGCTTACCAGATCTTATTGACTTGGCGGGGCTTACACCACCCAAGTCTGCAGAGCTTATTAGGTTGAACACATCTGTTGGAAACAACTGGTCCTAGATCTGTATCAATCAATCGACCTTGGACTGTCACTGAATAGTGACTTAAAGGCTCCAATCATCGTGAGGAGGGTGGAAGGTAAATGCCAGGAGGGATATATCATGCAATGAAAAGATGGGCTAACATAGCGTGATACCGTATAAAAAAGGCAATTTATTAAAAATAGAATAAAACCTTCACATTTGGAAGAGTAGAAAAAAGCATGTGTATAACAAAGAGTGATGCAAACAGGAGGTCCACCCGACGCGTTTCGACTCCACGGTCATTATCTAGGGTGTGGACCCCCTGCAACAGCATCGCTTATAAAGTAAAAATGACCCCAGAACCTGCTAAATGACGGAAATGGCTCCACATGACATCACTTCCGGTTCCTGTGTCGCAGTCCCGGAAGGAAATGGATACCTAGATATTCCAGGTTAACATTATGTGCGTGTCTCCATAGTATATGATGTACATAACATAAAATAAAAGGCGGATAAAGTACAGTGCACAGCCCTGCAATTACAAAATGTCCTTATGTCGAACCAACACTTCCTTGTAATTAAAATGAGGCTTGGTTTAGTGATATCTGTCATACAATGTGACCAAGCCTCATTATGAAAATGAGTCTTGGAATTGTGTAATGGCTATCAAATAGGCCAGACAAGCCTCGCTATGAAAACGAGGCTTGGTTAGCTGGTGTCCATTTAATATGGGAAACCAAGCCTCATCATGAAAACGAGGCTTGGTATAGTAACCTCCGTGTGACTCAGTGAGATAAACATAATAGCATAGTAACCAAGCCTCGCCATATACACAGAGGGGCCGATCACATGCCGTCCCGAGCCAATCAGCAGAGAGTAAATCACAATAACAGAAAAAATGTCCACCCGCCCCACAGAATGAAGAAAGTGCACATGATTAAGTTATTGATACTAAAGCCAGCTTAAAGGATCAAGGTGTTCTATTGGATGTAAGTCCAACAGCAGCTGCAGCAAGGTCTGAGGTCAGCGGTCAGAAATCAAATAAAATGAATACCGATAACTAAATATAAACCAAATATGGACAAAAAAGACCCTACTCCATAAGTTAAATGAAAAACTTAAAAATAACATTGTTAACAACAATAGAGAGTGGGTTAGAAATAGCCCATATACACAAATAAATAATAAAATAAATGTGTATGTTGAAATATTTGTAAAAGGGGGGGGGGGGGCTTCCAGGTGATCTCAGAGCAAAAGTAGGCAATTAAGCTCTATTTAAAAAAGAATTAATGTCCCACTCTACGTTCATTCCCTGTGGATGGTGGGTCTGTAATTCGTAGATCCAGAAGGTTTCTAGTCTGGATAACCCTCTCGTCCTAGCTCCACCTCTCCATGGAGCAATGTATCTGTCAATAATAAGAAATTGAGTCCCTGTAGGGTCACGTGCATGGTGTTGTCGGTAGTGGCGAGGAACTGTATGTTTGGTACTACCAAGTTTTATTAAATTGATATGCCGCTGTTGGACTTACATCCAATAGAACACCTTGATCCTTTAAGCTGGCTTTAGTATCAATAACTTAATCATGTGCACTCTCTTCATTCTCTGGGGCGGGTGGACATTTTTTCTGTTATTGTGATTTACTCTCTGCTGATTGGCTCGGGATGGCATGTGATCGGCCCCTCTGTGTATATGGCGAGGCTTGGTTACTATGCTATTATGTTTATCTCACCGAGTCACACGGAGGTTACTATACCAAGCCTCGTTTTCATGATGAGGCTTGGTTTCCCATAATAAATGGACACCAGCTAACCAAGCCTCGTTTTCATAGCGAGGCTTGTCTGGCCTATTTGATAGTCATTACACAATTCCAAGACTCGTTTTCATAATGAGGCTTGGTCACATTGTATGACAGATATCACTAAACCAAGCCTCATTTTCTTTACAAGGAAGTGTTGGTTCGACATAAGAACATTTTGTAATTGCAGGGCTGTGCACTGTACTTTATCCGCCTTTTATTTTATGTTATGTACATCATATACTATGGAGACATGCACATAATGTTAACCTGGAATATCTAGGTATCCATCTCCTTCCGGGATCGCGACACAGGAACCGGAAGTGATGTCATGTGGAGCCATTTCCGGTGTTTAGCAGGTTCTGGGGTCATTTTTACTTTATAAGCGATGCTGTTGCAGGGGGCCCACACCCCAGATGATGACCGTGGAGTCGAAATGCTTCGGGTGGACCTCCTGTTTGCATCGCTCTTTGTTATACACATGCTTTTTTCTACTCTTCCAAATGTGAGTGTTTCATTCTATTTTTAATAAATTGCCTTTTTTATACAGTATCACGCTATGTTAGCCCATCTTTTCATTGCATGATATATCTCTCCTGGCATTTACCTTCCACCCTCCTCACGATGATTGGAGCCTTTAAGTCACTATTCAGTGACAGTCCAAGGTCGATTGATTGATACAGATCTAGGACCAGTTGTTTCCAACAGATGTGTTCAACCTAATAAGCTCTGCAGACTTGGGTGGTGTAAGCCCCGCCAAGTCGATAAGATCTGGTAAGCCTCCCCCTTTTTTCCTTCACAGTTCATACCAGTGATTGGAATCCCCCATATGTCTAACGGGACTGCACATCTAATTGGATTTCTTTGGACTTTACCATTCACCATTTCTGTTTTTTGAACTTTGTTTATTGTGCAGTTATACTAGCACATTATTATACTAGCACATTTTTCAGAAATTATTCTCATTTTTTCTGAGTTTGAACTCACATTCATTATGTGTTAATCCTTGTTTATTTGATGTGTTTCTGTTCAATATTAACACACCAATTTCTAACTCTCACCCTATTTATGGTTTAGTCACCATACTAGCACATTTTTTATTATAACAGCATTTTTTTATGTTTCTTTTTTAGCGGGACTGCTTATCTATTTGGATTTTTTTGGACTTTACATATCACCATTTTCATTTTTTGGACTTTGTTTATTGTGCAGTTGTTATACTAGCACATTATTATACTAACACATTTTTCAGAAATTATTCTAATTTTTTCTGAGTTTGGACTCACATTCATTATGTGTTAATCCTTGTTTATTTGATGTGTTTCTGTTTAATATTAACACCCTAATTTCTATCTCTCACCTGAATTATAGTAAAGTCACCATACTAACACATTTTTCACCATACCTGTATTTTTTCAGAAATTTCAACTTTTCTTTGGTTGATTCACATTTCACCATGTATGAATCTCTGTTTATTTGATATATTTATGTTTAAGTCACATTTATATAATTTATGCAAATTTGCTTTTTTGCAACCTTAGCGCTGCACTTATTAATTTAAAGGGTCTGGTATGGATTTTAAGGGGACATCATGCTATTTTTCTTTCGTTTATTTTTTAAAAATCCATACCAGATTCAAACCACTTTGATACAATGTTTTCATTCTTGCTCTAGGATGTGCTACAGCAAAAATGACATTTACAAAGCAAAACATGGTATATTTTATATTCCTGGCAAATTACATCTATTGCCAGCTTCTTCTTCAAATGTCCCCCAAAATACGTAGTGGATATTTGGAGGGGTATGTGTGCTGTTTAAAAAAAAGAACCTGATAATGACAGGTAAAGCTGTAAAAATAATTTGCTGGAAATTTTAAACATTTTTCCTTTGCAATGTCAATGCTGTTACAGCACTTTCTGTAGATCACAGAGATGTGCACCTTCACAGGCAGGTTTAGGACACCTCCCAGGCATGTTATTTAAAGGAATTGGGCATTGTTAATGTTCCACTTTACCCATTTTAAAAATTCACTGCTCCTGGTACATGTTCCCTAGGGCAGTGCCCCACCCCTTGTGCTATTTTTTGAACACGACCTTGCATATAAGCACAGAAAATGGGCATTTTTAATTTGACAGATTCAGCACCTATTGGTTTCAATAGAGTTTGGGTTCGATATCCGAACTTCTTTGCCAAATCCCTGATAAACTGAACCCAGGCAATTTGGTTCATTACTAGTAATGAGCAAATATATTTTACCACATATACATATATAATTAAAAGTTATGTATGAAAAATCATTTAAACCACTAAACAAAATGGAATGTCTCCCGCAATAGGAAAGCTACACATGCTCATGTGTCTAACAGCTCGTACCATATGTGTCCCATGCTGCATGCTTTAGTCCATCTTTTGACTCCTGCTGTATGTCACTGCTGTGTACTTTAGTAATGTAATAGTCAGAAGAAGAAACCACAGTGCACAGTGGGAGACAAAAGCATCCAACACTGCTGAAAGTATTGAATACTAAATAGGCTTATAGAGGCTGCAGCACTGGAATAGAGAGGAGGTACCTGTAGTGGACACAGGTCACTCACTGGAGAGGTGAGTATAAGCTCTTCTATTGCAAGGAACTTCAGATAGGATTTTTTACAGACCAATAGGATCTCTATAACCTTAATAACCCTAGTTATATTACCTTGATCATTTTCACACACATACATAAAATTAGTTTAAAAGACTTTAAATACTTTTTGTGCCAGAGTTTTAATTTGGTAAAATCAGAAGTATACATGGAGAGTGATTTTGTCAAATGAATCATTCCCTCCACAAGATTTCACATAGGAATGAGCAGGGAAAAATAAGCTCATTCACATTTTCCTCAGGCTAAATAAAGTTTGCATGCATTTTTTTACCTATTCCTTGAATGATAACTAGTGTGCAGCAAGGAATTCTGGTACAAATATGTACATCTGTATCTGATGCTAAGGAGGAGGGAGATTTTGTTGAAAATAGCTGTCAACAAGTGGATATTAAGAAAATATAAAAATGCATCTTAATGAAACCGAAACTTGATCACGCTCAGTGGAGTTGGAGGTAATGTATTCAATAGCTTATAAGACCTGGTGGTCAGAAACCAATTCTCTGGTGTGTAATTAGGTATACAGCATATGCAAATTGCGGGAAAGTTCAAAAAGAAAAAGAAATGCTCTCTGGTCTCAGAGCTGACTTTTTCGCAGATGTGATCTAAATTTATACCTCACAAAGAAATCTTCAAGGAAATGGGGTCTGTCATTTGGAACTTATTTTCCTGGCTCTTGCACACACACATGACATTAGAGAAATTAGACTGTTGTTTTCATGATAACATTGGGTCATGGCTGATCAAACAAAACCAAATTGTTATACCCATGTGGTCTACACTACATTAGGACCTAATCATTAAATCCAGGTTAGTTGCTGTTCAGTCCCTAGCATAAATGTTTTTTTCTGTAATAGACTTTTTCTGTTGTCAATGCTATTTGCCCTGTGCCTTCTAGACAACAGTGGTTCCTAATGACAGCAGAACTGTTTGTGTAAGTACAGACTAAGATCTAACATAAGCACGTTGATGGTTTTCCATGTTTAAGTGTCACGATGACTATATTTTTTATTGCAATTAACATATATACATATTATTCATGTGTGCATGTAGAGAGAGAGAAGTATACTTTTTAAACAATACCTAAAATTTAAACAATGATAATAATTATGAGTGAAATATTAACATTTGCACTGCCAGCCATCCACTTCATCAGTCTGATCTGCAAGTTTCCATGTTCATTGATTAGTCAAAAAAAGATAAAAAAAAAGATACAGTGTACAAATCAAGATCATAATATAATCAATATGCAGAATACAAGAACTTTACTAAATATATCTGACTTTCTTATGAAAACTATGAAAAAGTTATGAAACTTTTTCAATTATTCAAAAACACTAGCGGATTAATTACTTTTTATTTTACATATTTTTCTTTTATTCTAATTTTTTTTTTTTTATAGTTTTACACATTATGATCAATTTATCAGACTTAAAGTGAAAAAAATTTAAACATTTTGCCATTTTAGGTGCTAAGCCTATTTATAAAAGATTTGCTTTGTGATTTGCACAGCAAATGTTTGCTGGGCATTAATTTGTCAGAATTTTACAGAAAACATACATCATTTACAAAGAAAATTTACCTCCATTTTTTCATCATTTGTGAAAAGGCTATTTACCCATCAAGAAAATTCACTCTATTTTCCAATTACTTTTAAAAAGGATTACTTTGGTCACATTTGTGAGGATTCACCCATTAGCAGACAAATACAAGTTAAAAGACAGTTTTTAATAACAAACAAGATTCTCCCATTTGGCCATCATTTCTGGTGGATATACTATACTAAATACGTTATTATTGAAATTTCTTTATTATGCTGTTTGCAACTGCTGATTGCTGATGGGTGAATATTCTTACATTTATTGTCAAATCTCTCAGCATTGAAAACTCAGATATCAAGATGCAATATCCTTTAAGCATACCTAAACCCCAAATGGACGATATTTAGTTTGAGGAGATAACAGTAAATTAGACAGTTGTCACTCAATTCAAGGATTTACCCTCACCTCTTTTTCCCTGGTTTGCAGAACAAATAGAAGTTGAAGATTTAAAAATATTAAAAACAACTTTAAAATTTACATTGACATGTTAAACTTACATGCACTTTTTTTTATTCCATAAAGATTTTATTGGATAGAATAAGTATGTCACAAGCAGAAATAGTACATACAGTCTTATACAATCGTCACATGGCTTAAAGAACAATTAACATTGTATTCATAAGTCTTCCAACAATAATGCTAGTAAGAGGTTGGTCGGGAGGATTATTCAAGATAATGTTGGGAGCGAAAACATGAAACCTCAAGACAGGGTGCTTAATTACAGTACAAATTTCCCCCCACTCACATCATCTTTCGGTGAGTATTAAGGGAGGAATTGAGCACCAGACCAGGCCCGGTTTAGGGTTCAAAGAGAGTCGAGACCCCCCCGGGCATAAGTGCTGAGTGTCCTGAAGTATCACATTCGACAAGTGGAGACCCTCATCTTGGAATATAAAAAATTAGACAATTATACAAGGGCTGCTGACAGAGGAGAGGAAAGTAGAATAATCTAAAAAAAAAAAAAAAAAAAAGAACGGAAGAAAAGAGAAGGCAGAGAGAAAGCGAGAGAAAAAAAAAGAAGGGGGGGGGGGAAGAGGAAGGAGAAAAAGAGAGGGGGGAAATAATACTCAAAAAGAGGAGAAAAAGGGGCAAATGAGAAAGGGTATAATAAGGAAGAGGTAATGGAGAGGGAAAATGGATAGACAACCAGGAAGATGGATATGGAAGTCCAGAGTGAAATATGGGTCAGAGTAGAAAGAGGTAAGGAAGAAAAGGGAGAGGGAGAATGTAAGGAGTAAGGTGTATGCAAGAGTGAAAGGGGAATAAAGAGGGTAGTAGATGGGCGATGAGACCGGTGGAATCAGAAGAGAATGGCTCCGGGGGGCAACCGAGCCCGCCCCCCCCCCAGGGCCAGAGGGGAAGGCAAAGGCAGGGACAGCCCTCCTGGTTGGAAGTAACTATGTTTGTAGGGAGACCTTTGGGAGATACTGGCGGTATCTCTCGGTGGTCGTGAAATGTATCCAACAGGACCATATCACCGTAAACTTATGAACCCTATCCTGAGAAACATGAATGAGCTCTTCCATGTCTTTTGTTTTGGAAATTCTTGCAAACCATTCACCGATTGATGGAACGGAAGTCGATTGCCAATGTTTTGGGACGCACAGTCTAGCAGCATTAACTAAGTGCATCGCTAAAGATTTGAAATAACTTTGTTTGGGTAAGGATGTATGGTGTAAAATAAATTGGGCTGGGGTAAAATTGAGAGTAAATGTGGTAATTTGTGCTATTAAATTATGAACCTCCTTCCAGAAGGGTTGGAGGATTGTGCAGTCCCACCATACATGGAGCATAGTACCCACTTCCACTCCTCATCGCCAGCAGGTGTTGGGAATAGAGGGCGTAAATTTGTGGAGTCTTGAGGGGGTTCTATACCACCTGGTAGCTATCTTATACCCGTTCTCTTGAGTAGTAACATTCAATGAGCCCTTGTGTATGTATTCATGGACCTTATCCCATTCCTCGTTTGTTAAGGGTGTCGATAGGTCCCTATTCCATGAAATTTGTGAGGGCGAAATGCTAGGTGTCAAGGGTTCATTAAGCAAAGTATACAAAAGAGAGATGAGGTGTCTTTGTGAAATTTTGCGGTGACACAAGGTTTCAAACTGAGTGAGCTGCTTAATCCCATGAGTTTGATTGATGTGAGTTTCCAGGAAGTGTCTAATTTGTCTGTAGGTCCAGAAGGAAAATGCTGATGTTTTGGACGTTTCTATGAGTTTTTCTAGGGAAATGATTTTCCCATCATGATAGAAATGCGTAACTAGGACATCTTCATGTGGCCATTCTTTCTGCAGGAAGTTGATGTGGAAACCCGGGGAGAAAGCAGGGTTTCCTCTTAACGTAGTTAAGGGACCTGGAATTGAGGCTAAATTTCCCTTGATTGAGGCCTTTCTAAATGCTAATAGAGACGGATAAATTAGTGGATGTGTAGTTATTGATTGTGGCCAATGCTTAGGGGGTAACCACGGGAGTAAGTGTAGGGAAAGATGTGATACAGCATTTTCCAGGGCAATCCAGGATTTCTTGAGGGTGTGGATATTCCAATCCGCTATCCTCGTAAGGTGGCATGCGCTATAATATTTGCCCAGATCCGGCAATCCTATTCCACCCCTGGATTTAGGTAAGGTGAGTCTAGAGTATCTAATGCAGGGGGGAGAGTCTCTCCATAAAAAGGCCGAGCAAATTTTTTGGTATGTTGAAAAAAAGTTAGTTGGCAGAGCTATTGGTATTGCTTGCATTAGATATAGTAGGCGCGGTAGGATAAGCATTTTGATCAGAGCTGCTCGCCCAAACCAGGAAACATTTAACGTCTTCCATTCTTTAAAAAAATTTTGGGCTTTAAGAAGAGCTACCTGGAAATTCAATACGTATAGGTTTGATAAGTGGGGTGGGATTTGTATCCCTAGGTAGGTGAGGGCGTTTTTATGCCATTGAAACGGAAAGGATTCTTGACAACTAATGACTTCTTGGGGGGGAAGAGAGATATTCAAGGCCTGTGATTTAGTATGATTGATTTTTAAGTTGGATATTTTGCCAAAAAGGTCAATCTCATGTAGAAGATTTGGCAGAGAGACACGGGGTGCTTGTAATGAGAGCAAAATGTCGTCGGCAAATGCCGCTACCTTGTACTCTCTCCCTTTTACCACAATGCCTTGAATATCAGGGTTGTTTCTCAGTTTATTGAAGAAGGGTTCTAAGGTGAGAATATAAAGAAGTAGTGATAGAGGGCAGCCCTGACGTGTGCCATTCCTGACAGGGAAGGCACTTGACAGGAGGCAATTAACTCTAACTGCAGCGGAAGGACCAGAATACAGTGCCATAATGAAGGAAAGCAAACGATCTCCAATTCCAATCGCTGAAAGAGTTCTCCCTTCTCGGCGTCAAGGGAAAGGAGAAATCCCTGGGTTTTAGTGGAAGATATCCAGTGGTGTAAGTTTAATGTGCGGATTACATTATCTCGGGCTTCTCTACCCGGGACGAACCCTACCTGGTCAAGAGATACGAGATTTGGTATTAAGTGGAGTAGTCTATTAGCAAGAATTTTTGCGTATAATTTGATGTCCACGTTTAGTAGGGATATTGGCCTGTAGTTCGCGACTGATGATGGGTCTTTGCCCTCTTTGGGTATGACAGAAATGTGGGCAACTAACATTCTAGAAGGGTCAAATTGGGCATCAGCTAAGGGGTTGAATGTGGTCAGGAGTGTAGGGAAGAGAATGTCCGCAAATGTTTTATAGTATTGGAGAGAGTAACCGTCGGGGCCAGGACTTTTGCCCAGCTTCATTTGTTTAGTTGCCACTTCTATTTCAGTTAAAGATATGGGTTTGTCAAGTTCTAGCTTAAGTTGGAGAGATATTGGCTTGGGGCTATATCTGAAGAGGAAAGATTTAATGAGTTCAGAGCGGGCTTTCTGGGCGTTTTGAGACAGTTGTTCAGGACGGAGGTTGTATAATTTTGAATAAAAAGTCTCAAATTCCCTAGCGATATCGTCATTCCTGACCAGAAGATCTCCCTTGGAATTGCGTATGTGGTGTATTCTGGTAGAGGTTTTAGCAGATTGGACCGAGCATGCCAGCAAACGGCCACATTTGTTCCCTTGCTCATAAAAGATCTTCTGGCCAAGGATGTAACGCCTGCTAGAGTGTTTGTCTAATTCTATTTTAAGAAGAGCGCGTGCGTGAGATAGCTCCTGTAAAGTAGCAACTGCCTGCGTTCGTTTGTGAGTTCTTTCTAGGGATCTAATTGTTTCGATGAGAGAGTTAACAAGTTCTTGGTTTAATTTTTTGGTTTTAGCTGCCAGAGTAATCAGCTCTCCCCGGACCACACAATTGTGAGCCTCCCAAAGGGAGATAGGAGAGATTTCAGGTGTCAAATTCTCAGTGAAATAGTTGTGGATGCTCGTGCGTATGTGGTCTAGGGAAGCCGGATCCCCGAGCAGTGAAGGGTTAAAGCACCACGTTTTAGTTCGTGGTTGAGTTTCGGTGAAGGACAGTGTAACCGTAATGGGGTGATGGTCTGATAGGAACATCGGTTCTATCGTAGATTGTTTTAAAAATGGAAGGTCCGATTGGGAGAGGAAAAAGTAATCAATTCTAGAATACTTTTGATGCGGTGCAGAGAAAAATGTGTAATCTTTTACTGTGGGTGATAATGTGCGCCATGTATCGTGAAGGGTCAAGTTTTGTAATTGGCTTTTGATCTGACGTAGAGCTCTGTATGGTAGGGCAGATGAGCCTGAGGAAGAATCTAGTAGTGGGTTCAGGGGAACGTTAAAGTCTCCTCCAAGGAGAACTAGGCCCTCCTGGAAGGACGCCAGACGATCACAGATATCTCTTAGGAAGGAGACTTGGTGTTCATTGGGGCAGTAAACGTTTGCCAATGTTATTGGTTTGTTTGCGTACTTCCCTTTAAGGAAGATATATCTGCCTGCCGGGTCAATCAATGAGTCTGAAAGAAGAAAATTTGCATGTTTGGAGATTAATATTGAGACGCCTTTCGTTTTGGCATCTGGGTTGGTGGCATGGTGGGCCGATCGATATATGTGGTTGGCGAGTTTAGGTATAGCGTCGGAGCGGAAGTGGGTCTCTTGTAAAAAAATAAAGTGAGCTTTGTGTTTAGAAAGTGATGTCAAGACCTGGGAGCGTTTCTCAGGAAGGTTAAGACCTTTTACATTTAGGGATATACATTTTAGCGTCAAAGACTGTTCGGTTAATGGTTTCGATTGCATGGTTGCGCTCTGTTTGCGCTTGGAGATCAAGCCCTACCAAAGTATAATGCGGTATGGAATAGTAGATAATGTGTGAGGGCCGTCAAGGAGGGGGCGGGAGCGGGCCCAGTCAAGCCCCGGAGCCTTGGGGCAGAGCAGAAGAGAATGAGAGGGGAGGAAGAAAAGAAAAAGGAGAAAAAAAAAAGGGGGGGGGGAGTAATGAAGTGGGAGTGAGTCTGGGGTATAGAAGCGGAAAGGAAGGAAGAATGGGAATAGGAGATGGGGAAGAGAGAAAGAGAGGGAGGAAGGGGACAGTAGTACAGGGAAGGATAAGAGAGAAGAAAAGAACCGAACAAAAAACACACCAGAGGTGAAGCTAGAAAATCTGCCTCACCTAGAGGAGAAAAGTCCTGGAGTATCAGCTAGTGTCCTTAGGGACTCGCTGTGTGGGGAGTGAAAAGAGACGGGGACCTTAGGTCGGGTGCGGGCCGGGGAGCAGACCTGCTAATCTGCTTAGGGGAAGAAATGTAAACTGTGGTTCTGTGGGGAGCCCACTTAACATTTTACTATACTATAGGACCACCGGGATCATAGTAAAGGATCCCAAAAATAGGAACAATTAGCATTTTTTAGAAAAACATAAACATAAAAGGAGGTATTGCCTATGGACTGTATACCTTAATATTTCAGCCATGTAATAAGCGTGTCAAATAAGGGGGAGAAAATAACAGTATAAACCCCCAAAACAAAAACAAGAATAAAAACAAAAACATTCCCAATGCACACTGTGGGAGAGTTATCTAACTTAAGCATTTCCTGCTAAACGGAAGGCTGGTCACCATCTTGAGATAAAAACTAAAATGGCAAATCCCATGAGGAGAGATAATGAGGGGAACAGGGAGGGGAACCTCGGGTCGGGCAAGGACAACGTCCCTGATGATCAGTATAGCAGAAAGTCTGCCTTCGCTAAATACATATACTCATTTTCAATAAGAATATAATTCTTTATGCATTGTTTCTAACCACTAACAGCGTACATGTATTACCTACAATAATGAGTGAGGGGAAGGTACATGTCAACCTCAAATTCAATATCTTACAGTGAAAGGAGAAAGGCAGATCATATTTTGCTCTTTGAAATATTAAGGCAGAGTGATTTTGGAGTATGGTGCATTGTGGAAGAAATAGGCAAGATCTGCTATTCTTAGACCCTTGAAGAGGGTACTTAAAGCCCTATAAAATATGGTAGGATGGAGTAAAAATTATATCAAAAGGAAGCAATAACAACCAAAAAAAACACAAAAAAAACAACAATTTGAGATGAAGGAAGTCTCCATGGGAAAAGTTGTGATTCTGGTACTTCGAGTCCTGAGTGCTATTTTCCAGCTGTAAGCCTGCCGGGCTTGTGAGGTATGAGGAAGTCACTGCGTATAACAGACGGGTGAAGCTGGGGAGGAAAGAATCAGGAGAAGGTGAAAGGTGCCGGGGAATGTTAAGTGGTTGTATACCTGGTAAGTAGCATAGTACACAGCACAAAATGGGGGGACAGTGTGCATCGGGGGTTAGTTCAATAACTCACTGATGTTACGACATGGCTGAATGGGTACAGTTCAATCCTCCAGATGGTTGCGTCCCGGGGGAGACGGCGGTGCACGAGCGGGACTTCGTTGGTAAAGATCACGACGGGATGAGTGTGCTTTTGGAGATGCTGATCCTGCCTTGTGTCTACGTGATCTCTGGCGTGGTGCTTTCGGAGATGGATTAAGGGAAACCGGATGCCATGGTTCCGAGGGGAAGAAGAGGTCATACCATTCCGGAAGTTCGATCCGTGGGAGATCGAGCTGGTCGCAGAAATTCTTCAGGTCATCTGGTGTGCGAAGAATAGCAGAGCGTCCCCTGGTGGACGCAGATAAGGCAAAGGGGAATTTCCAGCGATATTGAATGTTCCTGGTGTGTAGTGCATCCAATAAAGGTCTTAGAGCTCTTCTGTTTTGTAGCGTAATCTGTGACAAGTCCTGGAATCGTTTTATATCAGCCCCATTAAAAACTACTCGACCTCTTTCCCTGGCCTTCCGCAGGATTTCCTCCTTAAGGGGAAAGTTCACCAGAAAACACACAATATCTCTAGGTGGTTCGTTTTCCCTGGGTTGGGGGCGTAGAGCACGGTGGGCCCTTTCCATATCAATAGGTGAGTCTGCAGGTCTACCCATTAAATCATTGAATAGTGCACATAAAGTTTGCTGTACTGAGTTTGGATCAACACTTTCAGGGATCCCTCTTACTCTTATGTTATGCCGGCAACCGCGGTTATCGAGGTCCTCCACATGCCTGTGCAGGTCAAACAGTTGGGAGAGTTGTGAATCATAGGCAGATTGAACCTGGCGAATGGCCGCTGCGTGAGTCAGGGTTGTTTGTTCTACCGTGTCAATGCGGTGTGCAACCGCCTGCATGTCCGATTTCAGATCAGCAATAGCTGCTGTCACCGTGCTTTTGATATTTGACGCTACTTTTTCCAGGTCGACCAGATTGAGCATGTGTGTTCGCCCGGTGTCAGTTGTAGGAGTAAGAGTACCCATGGTCTGCATGTCGGGCAGTTCAAGAGGCGAGGCCAACGCCTGGGCCTGCGAGACCGCGTGTGCGGACAGTTTTTGGGTACGGAAGATGTCAGGAATGTTCCTATTGAGCTGCGTACCTGAGTCCATTGTGGTACGAGATGTTGAGGAGCTCCGGGTGGTTCTGCTCATGCTAATGTCGAGGTGTGGGCTCCCCTTCAAGCTAAGATCTGTCCCCGGATCGCAGGAGCTCTTGGCTTATGCTGCCATCACGGTCTCCGTCCAGGCCATGCCCCAAACTTACATGCACTTTTAGTGACTTGGGCAAGGCCTACTTTAACACTTCTGTCTAGCACTCAGACTTAACCAACATACCCTAACCTTGAAAATAAACCCCTAACATAACCATCAAACTATGCCAAACCCCTCCTACTTTTTAACCTTAACTTCTAAGCTAACCTTCTTAACATTTACTGTACCTAACCCAAAGTATATTTCTACTTTTGCAGCCAAATTGGGATTACAACTCATATATATTTGTTACATGTCCCCATTCACAAAGCATAACTTAAAAAAAAAAATATTTAAAAGTTGCAGCTTACCTTTTTTAGATAGTATATTCTGTACCCTCCAGGAAGGAACTTTGCTATGTTAGTTCTCTTTAGTTTGGAGCTGGGCAGTTGTGTTAATCATAATTAGTTTTTTAAAGTCAGTGCAATTCAGCAATAGTTAATATCCCCTATTGCATATGTCCTTAGTTAGTTAAAATTTGAATATATACTGATTGTGGACATCAGAAGGTTTTCTTTAAAATACGTTACGTGTTTAGAATTGATTGCAACTGGCAATATTCCCTACCTTAAGATGGGGCTTGTTGTGCTGACGGCCTGAGGCTTTGACCTCACTATGGTGTTATTTTTCAAGATGGGGTCGCAGTTTTGGTTGTGAATCTCGTCTATCAGTGCCATATATTATTAATTAACATTAATATATTGGGTATATTTATAATTAGTTAGCATCCATGTTATAGTATATACTGACTGTGTATACTGGGATTTTGTTTTTTTTATAATAGGTTGCATGCTTTTGAAATTGTCCACAATAGCAACATTCCCTATACAAAGATAGTGTTTGGTGCACCGACTGCCCAAGGCTCAGACTGAGGCATGGTGCCTTATTTGTTATTTTTAGTGGTGAGTCAGTACGCCGCCCATGTCCCAGGACGATGTTAGACTTGTGACGATACACGTCAGTAGGAGCGACATGCTGACGTCACCACGCTGTTCAACATCCCCACAGGATGGGCATTTGTATTGTAGCCTCTGTCCACGTTGGATGAACCTTGCCTTTTTGTAAGTGATACTGTTTTATTTGAATAAACACTAGTCTGGTTTTACCTATGGAAAACTTTTCCTTTCTTTGAGCATATATGAACATGAGTGCAGAGTGAAGACCCTGTGACTACCAAGTCTATCCACTCTCAGTAGTGTTTGGGGGCTGTTATGGATGGTTCTGCTATTCGCTCGTTATTCCTAGAGGAAAAAGCCCTTGCCGGGTATTAGCCTCAAGTGAGTCAGCTTGTGCAAGCTGGTAAGCGTGCACTCCATGTGGTGGTAGAGTCTCACTTGCCTGTCAATAAATCGTGATATTCACAGGAGGAGATTTACAAACACCTTGTGTACTCTTTCCATATATTAATCACCTCAAGGACTTATTTGCCTTAGTTCCATTCACTGTAATTGGGACTTGCTGTTATATATTGTTATTCACTTACTCTGTCACTGTGCAATTTGTTGATATATGTTTACTTTTGTGTCACCATGCATTTGCACTTTTTGTGTTACTAGACATACAGAGCGCAGCTCATAGATTTTAAAACATTTATCTTTTGTGCTTATCTCACATTTGAGCTGCTGCTAAGTTTAGGGTTTTAAATCACAGAGCAGTTTTCTTTTTCACACAAACTTAACCAAGATTAACCCTGTTTGTACTGTGCAGTCATATCTTAATTTGTAATTGAACCTAGATTTGAACACTGTCTATCCTAACAAAGGGTTAACTATTTAGAAACTGCCCTCCTGCAATGTATGTTAATGAAAACTAGGGATGAGCCGAACACCCCCCCTGTTCGGTTCGCACCAGAACATGCGAACAGGAAAAAAGTTTGTTCGAACACGCGAACACCGTTAAAGTCTATGGGACACAAACATGAATAATCAAAAGTGCTAATTTTAAAGGCTATTATGCAAGTTATTGTCATAAAAAGTGTTTGGGGACCCGGGTCCTGCCCCAGGGGGCATGGATCAATGCAAAAAAAAGTTTTAAAAACGGCCGTTTTTTCAGGAGCAGTGATTTTAATAATGCTTAAAGTCAAACAATAAAAGTGTAATATCCCTTTAAATTTCGTACCTGGGGGTTTCTATAGTATGCCTGTAAAGGGGCGCATGTTTCCTGTGTTTAGAACAGTCTGACAGCAAAATGATATTTAACAAGGGGACCCCCAGATCTCGGCCCCCCCCCTGTGTGCTGAACTTGCGAACAGCCAATGTTCGAGTCGAACATGAGTTCGACTCGAACTCGAAGCTCATCCCTAATGAAGACAGACCTTGGGACAGATTCACTCTGACATTGTATGAAAACATTGCAGATAGCCATGACGCCTTGTCCTGGGAAAAATCTAAAAGGTAAAAAATATTTCAAAAATTTTTTTTAGGCATGCTGTGTAAATGAGAACACATACCACACATGTCGTAGGGGTTTTCTTCAAATTTGACTGCAAAAGTGGAAATATGCTTTAAACACTTATACAAAATCCCTAACTTATCCGTAAAACTTGACATTTCAACCAGTAAGACCTCCAAATCTTAATTGTTTACCTAACACTTAATTAACTTAAAGTGGTTCTAAAGTCCTAAGGTTTTTTTTTACCTAAGTGCATTCTATGCATTAAGGTAAGAAAAAACCTCTCCTGTTCTAACACTTACCTAACTCCTGTATCGATCCAGCACTGTGCCCAGCTGCAGGGCTTCTATACCTATCTTCCTGGTCTCAAAGGCTTTGCTGTGAGTAGTGGGATCCACTGGGTTCTCCTGCTGTCAGTCAAATCCAGTGAGCAGAGAGCAGGGGGGTGTCTATGGACACATCTACCCCCACACATGCATCTACCCCCATAACAAGTTACTTGCTATGGGGGAAGACATAGAAGAAAAGGAACCAAGCTCACCGGTGGGGGACCCCAGAAAATGAGGGAAGGGGTAGCCCTGTGCAATACATGTGGATATTAACCCAATGTAATATGGATGTGAAAAAACATATAAATATAATAAAGTCCAACAGTGCAATGAGTGAGAAATCCAATAAAAGTGAAAAAGTCTTCCGACGTGTAATTCATCAACTAGAGAATCCTGAAGTGAAAAGAGGTTAAACACTCTTACCGGAGTGGATGGATTCGGATGCCGGTGACACCGAATCAGACAAGCTTAGAAATCCAGATGGATGGCTCTCCCAGATGAAGGTAAGGGCCTCGGATCTCAGAAGACATCTACTCTTGGCTGGAACAGCTTCAATGGTGTCCACCAAATGGAGAAAATGATACATCCAATAGGGACATCCAAATCTTACATCCAATCAAAAGAATGAAGGGAAGAAAAGAATGGAGTGCTCCAATGGCGCAGATCAAAAGAGTAGGTTTATTGGAACGAACCAATATACAATAATTAAAAACGTGATCACTTGGAAATAAAAGCAATGTAGGGAACGATGAGCCTTGCCCGACGAATTTCATTCTAATTGGTCTTCTACAGGGGCATCAAACTGTTCTCCCACATTGCATAAATATATATAAATAATCTAAAAATTACGCCACCAATCAAAATCAATGAAGCCTGAAAGTGACATAGCTTGTGATTGGACGAGGAGTGGTCCGTAGGGATGAGCTGAACATCCCCCTGTTCGGTTCGCACCAGAACATGCGAACAGGCAAAAAATTTGTTTGAACATGCGAACACCGTTAAAGTCTATGGGACTCGAACATGAATAATCAAAAGTGCTCATTTTAAAGGCTTATATGCAAGTTATTGTCATAAAAAGTGTTTGGGGACCTGGGTCCTGCCCCAGGGAACATGGATCAATGCAAAAACAAAGTTTTAAAAATGGCCGTTTTTTCGGGAGCATTGATTTTAATAATGCTTAAAGTGAAACAATAAAAGTATAATATTCCTTCAAATTTCGTACCTGGGGGGGTGGCTATAGTATGCCTGTAAAGGGGCGCATGTTTCCTGTGTTTAGAACAGTCTGACAGCAAAATTACATTTCAAAGGAAAAAAAGTCATTTAAAACTACTCGTGGCTATTAATTAATTGTCGGTCCGACAATACACATTAAAGTTCATTGATAAAAATGGCATGGGATTTCCCCACAGGGGA
The DNA here is from genome assembly GCA_037952925.1 of Lithobates clamitans. NCBI lineage: Eukaryota > Metazoa > Chordata > Amphibia > Anura > Ranidae > Lithobates > Lithobates clamitans. Next base: position 3,208,225 of record JBBGZY010000135.1, read on the forward strand.
AACCCAAACCAAAATAAAAAAAAATGGCATGGGGGTCCACCTAAACTCCATACCAGGCCCTTCAAGTCTGGTGTGGATATTAAGGGGAACCCCCTGCCAAAATTTTTTAAAAAATGGCGTGGGGGTCCCCCTCAAAATTCATACCAGACCCTTATTCATGCACACAACCTGGAAAGCCGCAGGAAAAGAGAGGGGACAAGAGAGCGCCCCCCCTCCTGAACTGTACCAGGCCACATGCCCTCAACATTGGGAGGGTGCTTTGGGGTCCCCCCCAAAGCACATCAAAGCACCTTGTCCCCATGTTGATGGGGACAAGGGCCTTATCCCCACAACCCTTGCCCGGTGGTTGTGGGGGTCTGCGGGCAGGGGGGCTTATCGGAATCTGGAAGCCCCCTTTAACAAGGGGACCCCCAGATCCCGCCCCCCTGTGTGAAATGGTAAGGGAGTACAAAAGTACCCCTACCATTTCACAAAAAAGTGTCAAAAACTTTAAAAATGACAAGAGACAGTTTTTGACAATCCCTTTATTTAAAGTCTTCTTCTTTCCATCTTCTTTCTTCTATTTTCTTTCTTTTATCTTCCTTCGGTTTCTTCCTCCCATTTTCTTCTTCCTCTGGTTCTTCCTCTGATCCTCTGCTTTTTGCTCCGGTGTTCTCGTCCGGCATCTTCCTCCATGGCGTATTCTTCCCTTCTTCATTCTCGGGCAGCTCCGCATCCATGATGGGAGGCTCCCGCTGTGTGACGCTTCTCGTCTTCTGACACTTCTTAAATAACGGAGGGCAGGGCCACTTGGTGACCCCGCCCCTCTCTGACGCACGGGGAAACCCATAGGGAAGTCCTCGTCAAGTCCCCATGCAGGAGAGGGGGCGGGGTCACAGGGTGGCCCCGCCCTCCATTATTTAAGAAGTGTCAGAAGACGAGAAGTGTCACACAGTGGGAGCGTCAAATCATGGATGCGGAGTGGGCCGAGAACGAAGAAGGGCAGAAGACACCGCAGAGAAAGATGCTGGACGAGAACACCGGAGCAAGAAGCAAAGGATCGGAGGAAGAACCAGAGGAAGAAGAAGATGGAGGAAGAAACCGAAGGAAGATAGAAGAAAGAAGATAGAAGAAAGAAGATGGAAAGAAGAAGCATTTAAATAAAGGAATTGTCAAAAACTGTCTCTTGTCATTTTTAACATTTTTGACACTTTTTTTGTGAAATGGTAGCCCTTACCATTTCACACAGGGGGGCAGGATCTGGGGGTCCCCTTGTTAAAGGGGGCTTCCAGATTCTGATAAGCTCCCCGCCCGCAGACCGCCCAAACCACCGGGCAAGGGTTGTGGGGATGAGGCCCTTTTCCCCATCAACATGGGGACAAGGTGCTTTGGGGGGACCCCAATGCACCCTCCCAATGTTGAGGGCATGTGGCCTGGTACAGCTCAGGAGGGGGGGCGCTCCCTCGTCCCCCCTCTTTTCCTGCAGCCTGCCAGGTTGCGTGCTCGGATAAGGGCCTGGTATGGATTTTTGGGGGGACCCCATGCCATATTTTAAAAAAGTTTGGCGCGGTGTTCCCCTTAAAATCCATACCAGACCTGAAGGGCCTGGTATGGAATTTAGGGGGACCCCATGCCATTTTTTGCAATCTTGTTTTGGGGCTCCCCTGTGGGGAAATCTAATGCCATTTTTTTCAATAAACTTTTATGTGTATTGTCAGACCGACAATTCATTAATAGCCGCGAGTAGTTTTAAATGACTTTTTTTCCTTTGAAATGTCATTTTGCTGTTAGACTGTTCTAAACATGCAAACATGCGCGCATTTACAGGCATACTATAGACACCCCCAGGTACAAAATTTAAAGGAATATTACACTTTTATTGTTTTTTTTGTTTCACAAAAGTTTACACTTTTATTGTTTCACTTTAAGCATTAATAAAATCACTGCTCCCGAAAAAACGTCCGTTTTAAAACTTTTTTTGCATTGATCCATGTCCCCTGGGGCAGGACCCAGGTCCCCAAACACTTTTTTTGACAATACCATGAATATAAGCCTTTAAAATGAGCACTTTTTATTTCTCCCATAGACTTTTAAAGGGTGTTCCGCGGCTTTCGAATTTGCCACGAACACCAAAAATTGTTCGCTGTTCGGCGAACCGGCGAACAGCCGATGTTCGAGTCGAACATGAGTTCGACTCGAACTCGAAGCTCATCCCTATTCCTTAGGCTAAAAAATCGAATGACCTCGGAAATATATCTTCAATGGGACACAGCCTTTTTGGAACAGTACATTAAGGAACAAATGGTCCCTAGAGATCTCCGTTGGGATATTTTCCCACAACAGGGAGATCCTGATTTGGAATCATGGTTTAGATATTTTAATGAAGTTGGGATTAAGCTCCTTGGATTTCTAGTTGATAGGCAGAAATTAAGACTGTCCACTATAGATAAGGAGATTAAAGATTTGAAAGAAAAATTAACTCCACACAAATCTTATTCAGAGTACATTTCTCTTTCAACAACGTTGAAAAACCACTTGGAGAAAGAAGAAAAAGACCAAAAAAACAAAAAACAAAAGAAATATAACCGAGACCTTACTGATTATAGGACCAATTTTGTTTTTAACTGGCAGAAAAAAATTGACACCTCCGCACCACCTGGAGATGATACCCCCACGATGGAGGCAACCAATCTTGGGGTACATTGTCCAGATAGGAGATTGACATATGAGCCCAACCAGGTGATAAGTCCAATAGCCTCATGCAACAATACATAGTCTAAGGGAGGTCCGCCCAAATTCCAAGACCATGGGAATAGGTCCACTCATACATCAGATTCTTACTTTCCCTATCCCCCGAATCAAAGGGGGAGGGGGTCGAGGAATGGCCGTAGAGGACAACAAGGTAGACATTCAGTTCATCCATATAGTAGGTTCTAGAGGACCTCCACCTGGTTGGCATGGCCATTCGGACAACTATAAACAAAGTCGTCCAGTGAATGACTATGCCCCTAGAACATCTATTCACACCTACAACCGTTTCCATCCCTTACAAGATAGAGATTCTAGAATAACTCCTTATAAATCATTTAGAGATGAAAATAGAGGCGATGATTTACTTACTATATTTACTATACTATAATTACTTACTATATTACTTACATATAATTACAACCAGAGCTATCCCAAACCCTCTTATCGTTCGGATTTTCCCAGACCTATGGACCAATATGCAGGAAGTCCAGAACAAAGAGAGGTACCAATGGGGGGAGGAGGGTCCAAAGCAAAAAGAAAAAAAACTTAATAGGTACTGGCATTTTCAATCTCAGTTCAGTTAGTTTGATGGACAAAGAGAAATATGTTCTTGATAAGGGACTGAAATATGTCCCCCCAAGAACTCTAAATAAATTCACCACATTCATTGACGTTCAAAAATTCATCTGCAAACTCAGCATCCAGAGACATTTCCTTACCCAACCCTCTGTTAACAACTCACGCACCCCTGATGACTATGTTCATACAGGGTTGTCTAACCCTTCATTATTTAACCCCCAGGGGCTATGGCCCCTTCCATCTCGGTATTCCGTAGTCTTGTGTTACAAGATTTAGATTGCCTAAGCTACATAAGGACCCAGTCAATCCCCCTGGCAGACCTATAGTCAGTGGGATTGACTCAGTAACATCAAGGATAGGCAAATACATTGATTATCACCTCCAACCACTTGTTTGCCGAGTCCCTTTATACATCAAAGATACTGGGGATACAATTAGATTATTGGAATCTGTCCAGTACCAAGAAGTCATGATTCTGGTGACTGCCGATGTCTCGGCCTTGTACACTTGCATCCCCCATGATTTAAGATTTTCCACCATAGAATATTACGTATCTCAGAATGTTTCTCTTCCTTTACAGGGTCATTTTATTATGGACCTCCTTAGGTTTGCCACGACACACAATTATTTTTGGTTTCGGTATCATTTTTATTTACAGACCAGGGGTGTGGCAATGGGTGCTAGATTTGCCCCCAGTTTGGCTAACCTTTTCATGGCTAAGTGGGAGGAGGATGTCGTCTATGCTCTCAGGAGACTAGAATTGGTCCTTTGGGCTCGTTATATAGACGACATCCTCCTCCTGTGGAAGGGTGACCTTACATCATTAGAAGAGTTCATGGTTGTTCTTAACGCCAATAACTGTGGTATACGCCTGACCTATGAGGCCAGTGGCACTTCTGTACACTTCTTGGATTTAGACATCACTGTCGTAGATCGACGTTTTGAGTTTAAGACTTACTTTAAATCTACCGACCGGAATGGTTACATTCCGGTTGACAGTTGCCATCATGCTCAGTGGCTGAGGTCAGTTCCACGTAGCCAATTTCTTAGGCTACGGCGGAACTGTACCCAAACAGCCGATTTTTCGCTCAGTCTCAGATCCTTAGGAATAGATTTATTGAGAAGGGTTATGTTTCTACCGAATTTGATGCGAAGATCAAACGGATTGCATCCATCCATAGAAAATCTTTATTGGAGGTAAATCCCAAGAGGACCATGGATAATAAATCTAAGTGGTCCTTTTTTACCACCTACTATGCTCTGTCTAGACAAATCCTCAATATTTTTAAAAAACATTGGGGGATCCTTCGAAATTACAGATTTCTAGGACCCGTTATTCGTGAACAGGCAGGAGTTATTTTTAGAGGAGCTTGATCTATTCAGGGACAGATTGCTCCCAATGTTATCGATCCCCCCCAAAAGCACTTCATTTTTCCAACATTGCAAGGGCTTTTTTCCTCGCAGGATCTCGTAGCACATTGTGTTATTATAGGCCTTGTCCTTGCGGGTGATGCGCAGCCGTATGGACAGGCTTTGCTTGGGTGACACCTGTGCACTGGTGTCAGGACGTGACGCTTAGTTGACATCTTCCGTGTCACCTAATCGGAGCCTCCAGCGCAGTCACGTGCCCTCTGGGCGAACGTTCATGGCACGCTATACGTGCCGCATCATCCCGCTTGGCTACGTCACTGACGTTCTTTAGGTCACATGATCAGAGCTTTGTTTTGGTTTGTGCATGGCGCGTCATTGCGCCATGCACGTACATGTTTCAGAGACTCCTGATTGGCGGGGGAGAGGATTCCATTCCCCCTATGGACAGTCACAGGAGGATGTATCTAATTTTCACTGGCTTTTTAACGTGATTTTTACAGCATGGAAGCCGGCTCATTATAACATAGATTCAATGAGAAACTGGGCCATTGGCTATGGTTAACATACAATTTTCTCACTGAATGCTCAAACTGAGACTTGGAGTGCAAAGCAACAGCTGACCACTCCTCGTCCAATCACAAGCTATGTCACTCCCAGGCTTCATTGACTGATTTTGATTGGTTGTGTAATTTTTAGATTATTTATATTTATTTATGCAATGTGAGAGAACAGTTTGTTGCCCCTGTAGAAGTCCAATTAGGAAAAAACGCGTCAGTCAATCGTTCCCTACATTGCTTTTATTTCCATGTGATCATGTTTTTAATTATTGTATATTGGTTGGTTCCAAAAAACCTACCCTTTTGATCTGCACCATTGGAGCACTCCATTCTTTTCTTCCCTTCATTCTTTTGATTGGATGTGAGATTTGGATGTCCCTATTGGATGTATTGTTTCCTTTGTTCAGTGGACACCATTGAAGCTGTTCCAGCCAAGAGGAGATGTCTTCTGAGATCCGATGAATTACACGTCAGAAGACTTTTTCTTCTGACACTAACCCCCGCCTCCTCCTGGCTGCCACATTCCACAGCCTCCTCCTGTGTGCCACATTCCACAGCCTCCTCCTGGATGAGGTCTTCCTGTGTATGAAAAAGGGACATAGTTTTAATTTTTTCTTCATCAATCACACACAATTTTCATCTCATGACTGTTGCAAATTGAATGTTAACAAATATAAAAGATTATCATTCTGAGCCCAGCATTTTTCATTCTTGTCCGAATTATTTTTGCCCACTGCTGTCTATTGATATGTAAAACACTTTATTAAATCAGCAATTAGTGATCAATAATAACATCCAGTAAACATCATTGATTTATTGACCAGAAATCTGTAGAGCATTGCTATACCTGGCTCCAGCTGGGCTCCATTGCACTGTTGGACTTTATTATATTTATTTGTTTTTTCACATCCATATTACATTGGGTTAATATCCACAAGTCATTGAACTATATTGAAAATTACAAACAGTGTCAAACGCCTGTGAAGAAAGTGACTAAAATCCACAATTAAATATATGAATAAATGGTAACATGCAACATGCAAAAAAAAAAAATGTGAGAGAGAAAAGAAAAAAATCCTTTAAATAATTATATAAGTGCTACTTGATAAATAAAGTGTCCGAAACCAATTCATACAAATGAATATATCTCAGTCCAAATCAAAGTGCACAATAGTGTCCAAACAAATAGCAGGCATTCCTCATGCTTGTATTTATGAAAAAGTGCTAAATATTCCTCATGCTCTTCTTAAGAGATGTGCACGTTATGGCATGCTGCAGTGCTCTCCAGTGACCCCCAATGGATAAAGCGCTCACCTTAGAGTGTGTGACACAGTGGCTAAACAGTGTCAAAACATGTATTAGAGCCACTCCAGGGCTCATACAGGGTCTGCTGGTGACGATCTGTACCACGCTCAAATAGTGACATATATGAAAGAAAGGAGACTCATAGCATAATACCGCCAGGAATTTATCTGAAAAGCCATAAAAATAATCCCTCCAGGAGGGTACTCACAATGCTTGGGTGCGTCAGTGCACCATCCTATCCAAAGTATGAAATACAGATGAATCCTGTGGTGTGCGGTGCGGTGTACAATCCTCTGCCTGTCTGTGTGTAGAAAGCTCTGTCCTGCCCCTCCCCTATAGGAAGAACATACGAACCTCTAGCCAGGTAGCGGGATTGGGATTTGAACCATAGTTTTAGTATTGTTTTCATCAATCACACACAATTTTCACCTCCTGACTGCTGCAAATTGAATGTTAACAAATATAACAGACTATCCTTCTGAGCCCAGCAGTTTTCATTCTTGTCCCAATTTTGGGTGCCCACTACTGTCTATTGATATGTAAAACACTTTATGAAATCAGCAAATAGTGATCAATAATAACATCTAGTAAACATCATTTATTTATTGCCCAGAAATCTGTAGAAGAATGCTATGCCTGACTCCAGCTGGGCTCCTCCACTTCTTCCTGGCTGGAAGGCCCAGGTTGGACATCAGAAGCCTCAGCTGGGGTGGAAGGAAGCGTGGAAGGAAGAGTGGAGAGGGATTCCCTGACTTCAGTGTGGTCTGACAGAAATCGCAGTCTCTCATAGTACCACAGCCTGGGGACATAAATGTCATCTGCTGCAGCTCCGGACCTCTGGGAATCTGTGACCTTCTTGCGCTCCCCAAGATAAGTGCTCCTCAGGCCACCAATTTTAGCTTTTAAATAAGGGATGGTTGCTGTGGGGACCACCGGCTTCACCAACTCCAGCAGTTTCTCCAGCGCTGCCTGCCTCTTCTGTTTTTGGTTATAGTGGGGGTGTCTGACCTGCCACAGACAGGGCAGCTCTCTGTACTTGTCAATAAACAGGGGCAGGAAATTGTGGTCATTGAACCCATCCATTTTCTCTGCAAGACACAACACAAGACAAACCCTAATGTCAGGCCAAACTCCCCTAATCTTGTTACAATATAGGCTTCAATTTCGAAGCAGTATAGGCCCAAGTTTAGATCCTACCTTCGTTAGCACGATCGGCGTCTCCGATGCTCCTTCCTCCGCTCACAGATCGTACGTAAGACGCGCGCGTTACGATTTATACACACTGCACATGCGTATAACTCCGCCCGCCCCTGACGTTCTTTCTATTCTATTCCCCGCCCCTTTTCGTTCGGCGCAGTGGAGGAAGAGCACATGGCGGAGAGACAGCAGGATAGTGCTAAGTACAGCAACGAGGAGGAGGAGGAAAGGCTGGAGCCTGAAACGTCCCGATCCAGAAGGAGATTGAAGGACTCAAATATGTCCTTTGGGGAGATGTTGGAAATGGTGGACATCCTGAAGAAGGCCGACTATGATGGAAAGTATGGGCCTTACCCCAACCACAATGTCCAAAAGGCCAAGATCATGGCGAATGTGGTCAGGAGTCTGCAACGGAAATTCGGGGTACGACGATCGAAAGATCAGCTCAGGAAGCGGTGGTCGGACCTGAAATTAAGAGAACATGAGCAGTACAGAAAGATCCGGAGAGTGCTGCAAAAAAGTAAGTAGTTGTGCTGTGTTCCTATTGTTCTTGTGTTTATTACGTTCGTGCTGCTCCATGTGCTTTTAGGAACTGTTGTACAGTTTAAAATGGCAACTTTCATGTTCATGGGCACATTATTCGTTCGGATCACACATTTTTCGTTGCAAATATAAAATACCATTGTTTAGCCCATATGCATTTGGCCACCATTTTGACGCCCTATACTTGTCTTCAAAGAATTGGGTTGTGTAGATGGCTTTGTTACTAGAATGAAATGCAAACTAGATTGTGTGTAAGGAGAGGACACTGAGCAGCTGTTTTCACATCTGGACACTGGAGCACTAGTGTGGGACCCCAGAACACCCTTTTTATTAGGGGGGCCACACAGGTGCTCCAGTGTATACTATAGGGGGGTCTCCATCTGTGAAGCTTGTACCAAACAGGTAAAGTATTGCAGCTTGACAAAGGACACTAAAAATGCTACATCTTGGAACTCTGCTAAAATAGACAATTGTACCCCACTTCCAAGCAATGTTTCATCTTTAGAGTTCTGCCATCAAATATCTGTGTGCTAATTATACCATTTTTGTTTTACATAGGGGAGAAAAGACTCGGAGGACACCCCTCATCCGAGGAGACCAGAGCCCCCCCCCCCTCTGGAAGAAGGGAAAATCCCCCCAACACAAGCTGAGCAGGAGGAAGAAGACGTGGTGGAACTAGTCACCACAACAGGTGAGTGTCTGCAACCACAGGCTCAGATAGGAGATGGATGCCGGCATTTTTTTTAGACCTAATTTATTTTGGGGTTTCCTTTCTTTTTAGGTGATCGTGAGGTTGTGGATGAAGATTAGGGATGAGCCGAACACCCCCCGGTTCGGTTCGCACCAGAACCCGCGAACGGACCGCAAGTTCGCACGAACGTTAGAACCCCATTGACGTCTATGGGACTCGAACGTTCGAAATCAAAAGTGCTCATTTTAAAGGCTAATTTGCATGGTATTGTCCTAAAAAGGGTTTGGGGACCCGGGTCCTACCCCAGGGGACATGTATCAATGCAAAAAAAACTTTTAAAAACGGCCGTTTTTTCGGGAGCAGTGATTTTAATGATGCTTAAAGTAAAAAAAAAAAAGTGAAATATTCCTTTAAATATCGTACCTGGGGGGTGTCTATAGTATGCCTGTAAAGTGACGCGTGTTTCCCATGTTTAGAACAGTCCCTGCACCAAATGTCATTTTTAAAGGAAAAAATCTCATTTAAAACTGCTTGCGGGTTTAATGTCATGTCGGGTCATGGCAATATGGATGAAAATCAGTGAGACAAACGGCATGGGTACCCCCCAGTCCATTACCAGGCCCTTTGGGTCTTGTATGGATATTAAGGGGAACCCCGCACCCAAATTAAAATAAGGAAAGGTCCCTATATACTCTGAACAGTAGTATTCAGGCGGTGCAAACAAGACAGGGACTGTAGGTTTGTTGTTAAGTAGAATCTGTTTGTAATTTTGAACATTTTTAATGTGTTTAGCTCCAGCCAAAAAATCTTTTCTAAGCTTTTTGGAAAACATAGGGAAGGGTTATCACCCCTGTGACATTTGTTTTGCGTCTTTCCTCCTCTTCAGAAGATTTCACCTCACTTTTTTGTCCCAATGAAAAATGTTTTTGGAAAATTTGGGTTTTTTTGTGGAACAAGGATTGGAAAGCATCAGTGGAAAGGAGAAATTGTTTTCCCATATTAACTCTTACAGGAGAGAATTTCCCTTCCTTAGGGGTAGATTTCATCTCACTTCCTGTTGTCTCCTTCCGTTTGCAAGTAGGAGTCGTTTGTAAGTTAGATGTTTGAAAGTAGGGTCCTGCCCTATATACTCAGCAGAAATTTGGGCCTTAGGTGTTGCTGTGGCCAAAACACTGTAAGCCCTCACAGGGCCCTGCTGTGAAATATTAGATCAAGAATTGTAATTACATGCCCCTGTTGAACAGGAGCTGAAAAATTAGGCCTTAGGCACTGGTGCTGGTGCCACAACACTGCAACCCCTCACAGACACTCTAGTTGAAACGCAGGAACAAGCCCTGCTGCAAAGTATTGCATCAAAAATTGTAATTACACGCCCCTGTTAGACAGGGGCTGAAAAATTGGGTCTTAGGCACTGGTGCTGGTGCCACAACACTGCAACCCCTCACAGACACTCTAGTTGGAATGCAGGAACGAGCCCTGCTGCAAAGTATTACATCAAAAATTGTAATTACACGCCCCTGTTAAACAGGGGCTGAAAAATTGTGCCTTAGGCACTGGTGGTGGCGCCCAGAACCAAAAATGTTCTTACAAGCTATCAGCGTGATGATTGAGGAGGAAGAGGATAATTACTCAGGGATAGTCACTCAGCATCAGCATAGGCAGTCTTTGAAGGGATCTGAGATTTCAAAAAAAATTATTCGGTTACATCTGCATCAGGTGCTTGGTAGCTGGTGGTGATCCAAGACTGATTCATTTTTATGAAGGTCAGCCGATCGACCGAGTCTGTGGACAGACGCACCCTGTGATCGGTTACCACGCCTCCAGCAGCACTGAATGTGCGTTCCGAAAGAACGCTGGATGCAGGACAGGCCAGTAGCTCAATTGCATACTGTGCAAGCTCTGGCCAGTGATCCATCCTCAAGACCCAGTAACCCAGAGGATTTTCGGTGGGAAAGGTGTCCAAGTCTGATCTTGCCCCTAGGTATTCCTGCACCATGTAAAACAGACGCTGGCGATGGTTGCTGGAACCGATCATACCTTGGGGCTGCGGACCAAAAAATTGTCTGAACGCATCGGTCAGACGGCCACCTTCTCCACCGCTCCTTCTTTGACTGACCGAAGCCTCAGCAACACGTTGTCCAGAAACAGGAGTTTGTAACCTCCCAGTCTCTGGGAACGCGTTGCACAGACCTTTCTGCAAGGCCTCCCGAAGATGTTTCATCCTCTGCTCCCTCTGCGATGGCAAGATAAGGTCCGCAACCTTACCCTTGTAACGTGGATCAAGGAGGGTTGCCAGCCAGTATTGGTCCTTCTCCTTGATACCACGAATACGAGGATCCTTACGCAGGCTTTGCAGGATCAGGGAGGCCATGCAGCGTAGGTTTGCTGAGGCATTCGGTCCGGAGTCCTCTGGGTCACTAAGGACAACAACGTCCGCAGCCACCTCCTCCCAGCCACGTACAAGTCCATGTGTTCCTTGGGACTGATCCCTTAAAGACTGCTGATGCTGAGTGCCAGGCTCCACCTCCATACTGACACAATCTTCCTCCTCCTCCTCCTCCTCCTCCTCGTCCTCTTCCTGTGTGATCGGCGGGCACGCAGGAACACTGTCTGGATAAAGGGGGCCTTGAGAGCTAAGGAAGTCCTCCTCTTCCTGCCTCTGTTCTGCCTCAAGTGCCCTGTCCATTATTCCACGCAGCGTGTGCTCCAACAGGTGGACAAGGGGGACAGTGTCACTGATGCATGCACTGTCAGTGCTCACCATCCTCGTGGCCTCCTCGAATGGTGACAGGACAGTGCATGCATCCCTGATCATGGCCCACTGGCGTGGGGAAAAAAAACCAAGGTCCCCTGACCCTGTCCTGGTGCCATAGTCGCACAGGTACTCATTGATGGCCCTCTGCTGCGTGTGCAGCCGCTGCAGCATGGCCAACGTCGAGTTCCACCTGGTGGGCATGTCACAGATTAGGCGGTTCTTGGGCAGGTTAAACTCCTTTTGGAGGTCCGTCAGCCGAGCACTGGCATTATATGACCGGCGGAAATGCACAGAGACTTTCCTGGCCTGCCTCAGGACATCCTGTAAGCCCGGGTACCTGCCCAAGAACCGCTGCACCACCAAGTTAAGGACGTGAGCCAAACAGGGCACATGGGTCAGTTGTCCCTGTCGGAGGGCAGAGAGGAGGTTGGTGCCATTGTCGCAAACCACCATTCCTGCCTTAAGTTGGCGTGGCGTCAACCACCTCTGAACCTGCCCCTGCAGAGCTGACAGAACCTCTGCCCCAGTGTGGCTCCTGTCCCCCAAGCACACCAGCTCAAGCACCGCATGGCATCTTTTGGCCTGCGTACTTGCGTAGCCCCTTGAACGCCTACGGAGCACCGCTGGTTCCGAGGAAGAGGCCATGGAGGAAGAAGAAGAGGAGGGGGTGGAGGAGAGAGGTGTGTCACAATCAGCATTTTGGAGGCGTGGTGGCGGAACAACCTCCAACACTACTGCACCTTGTCCTGCATCCTTCCCAGCTGCCAGCAGAGTCACCCAATGCGCCGTGAAACTTAAGTAACGTCCCTGTCCATGCCTGCTGGACCATGAGTCAGCGGTAATATGCACCTTACCGCTGACCGCCCTGTCCAGCGAGGCATGGACATTGCCTTCCACATGCCGGTAGAGAGCCGGAATCGCCTTCCGTGAGAAAAAGTGGCGTTTGGGTACCTGCCACTGAGGAACCGCACATTCCACAAACTCACGGAAGGGGGCAGAGTCTACCAACTGAAAAGGCAGCAGTTGAAGTGCTAGCAATTTTGCCAAGCTAGCATTCAACCGCTGGGCATGTGGATGGCTGGGAGCAAACTTCTTTCGGCGGTGCAGCAGCTGGGGCAGGGAAATTTGCCTGGTACAATCTGACGTCGGTGTACCAAAAGCAGATTGCCCACAAGTACTTGGCTGTGACACACCTAATTCTACACCTTCATTCCTCTCACTGCAGGTCGCAGAGAGGACTGAAGGTCTAGTGGGGTTGGAAATCTCAGCTGATGAGGAGCAAGGAGAGATCGTCTTTGTTCTTTGGTGTGGGTCTTTTAGATACGCTTGCCAACGAACTGCATGGCAGGTCAACATATGTCTGGTCAAGCATGTGGTACCCAAGCGGGAGATGTTTTGGCCACGCGAGATACGCTTGAGACATATGTTGCAAATAGCAGCGGTGCGATCTGATGCACTCGTCTCAAAAAAGGCCCACACCAAAGAACTTTTTGAATAACGCGCAGAGACTGCAGCGCCCTGCACATGTGGAGCTTTGGGGTGTGATGCAGTCAATGTGCTGCCCTTAGGCTGGCCCCTGGAGGGCATCCTGCCTAGTTGGTGATGTGCCACCTCCTCCTCCTCCTCCTCCTCCTCCTCTCTCCTATCAGGCACCCACGTTGAGTCAGTGACCTCATCATCCCCTCCCTCCTCATCACTGGAGCAAACCTGGCAGTATGCTGCAGCAGGGGGAGCATGACTGCCAGATTGCTGTCCTTCTTGGGCACCCCCTCTGTCCGTGCTCATGTTACTGCCTTCATTGAGCTCAGTATCATCATCAGAGCCTTCCAAACGCTGGGCATCCTCCTGGAGCATGTACCCAACACTGTGGTCAAACAGTTCGAGGGAATCCTCATGAGGACATGGTGGAGCTAGGGAAGGAGTCACTGATGACATTGAGCTGAGGGAAGAGGCCGCTGCTTTGCCAGACAAAGCACCCTGGGCATGGGTGAGAGAGGATGAGGAGGATGAGGACGGCTTGGTCATCCACTCGACCAAGTCTTCCGCATGTTGCGGCTCAACACGGCCAGCTGCCGAAAAAAAGGCCAAGCGTGTCCCATGGCCACGTGCTGATGAGGATGCACCGTCTCCACGACCAGCACTAGACACAGAGCCTGCTTGCCCTCTCTTATTGGCTTGTGACTGTCTGCCTCTCCTTCTTGGCCTTCCAGACATACTAATGGCCTGTAGCTGCACTAAGCTGGGATAGAACACCTGTAATTTTCTTCAGGTAGCTTTATATACTGTAACCAGACAAGCCTGCCTGTCAGTAGGAAGATAACAGGAACGGATCTAGCTGAACACTGTGAGCAGGACGTACTGCACTAAATGTATATAGCAGGAACGGATCTAGCTGAACACTGTGAGCAGGACGCACTGCACTGAATGTAAATACCAGGAACGGATCTAGCTGAACACTGTGAGCAGGACGCACTGCACTGAATGTAAATAGCAAGAACGGATCTAGCTGAACACTGTGAGCAGGACGCACTGCACTGAATGTAAATAGTCTAGCTGCCTGACCGTGGTACTAATAGGATCAAAAAGAACACCTGTAATTTTCTTAAGGTAGCTTTATATACTGTAACCAGACAAGCCTGCCTGTCAGTAGGAAGATAACAGGAACGGATCTAGCTGAACACTGTGAGCAGGACACACTGTACTAAATGTAAATAGTCTAGCTGCCTGACCGTGGTACTAATAGGATCAAAAAGAACACCTGTAATTTTCTTAAGGTAGCTTTATATACTGTAACCAGACAAGCCTGCCTGTCAGTAGGAAGATAACAGGAACGGATCTAGCTGAACACTGTGAGCAGGACACACTGTACTAAATGTAAATAGTCTAGCTGCCTGACCGTGGTACTAATAGGATCAAAAAGAACACCTGTAATTTTCTTCAGGTAGCTTTATATACTGTAACCAGACAAGCCTGCCTGTCAGTAGGAAGATAACAGGAACGGATCTAGCTGAACACTGTGAGCAGGACGTACTGCACTAAATGTATATAGCAGGAACGGATCTAGCTGAACACTGTGAGCAGGACGCACTGCACTGAATGTAAATAGCAGGAACGGATCTAGCTGAACACTGTGAGCAGGACGCACTGCACTGAATGTAAATAGCAGGAACGGATCTAGCTGAACACTGTGAGCAGGACGCACTGCACTGAATGTAAATAGCAGGAACGGATCTAGCTGAACACTGTGAGCAGGACGCACTGCACTGAATGTAAATAGCAGGAACGGATCTAGCTGAACACTGTGAGCAGGACGCACTGCACTGAATGTAAACAGCAGGAACGGATGTAGCTGAACACTGTGAGCAGGACGCACTGCACTGAATGTAAATAGCAGGAACGGATCTAGCTGAACACTGTGAGCAGGACGCACTGCACTGAATGTAAATAGCAGGAACGGATGTAGCTGAACACTGTGAGCAGGACGCACTGCACTAAATGTAAATACCAGGAACGGATCTAGCTGAACACTGTGAGCAGGACGCACTGCACTGAATGTAAATAGCAGGAACGGATCTAGCTGAACACTGTGAGCAGGACGCACTGCACTAAATGTAAATACCAGGAACGGATCTAGCTGAACACTGTGAGCAGGACGCACTGCACTGAATGTAAATAGTCTAGCTGCCTGACCGTGGTACTAATAGGATCAAAAAGAACACCTGTAATTTTCTTAAGGTAGCTTTATATACTGTAACCAGACAAGCCTGCCTGTCAGTAGGAAGATAACAGGAACGGATCTAGCTGAACACTGTGAGCAGGACACACTGTACTAAATGTAAATAGTCTAGCTGCCTGACCGTGGTACTAATAGGATCAAAAAGAACACCTGTAATTTTCTTAAGGTAGCTTTATATACTGTAACCAGACAAGCCTGCCTGTCAGTAGGAAGATAACAGGAACGGATCTAGCTGAACACTGTGAGCAGGACACACTGTACTAAATGTAAATAGTCTAGCTGCCTGACCGTGGTACTAATAGGATCAAAAAGAACACCTGTAATTTTCTTCAGGTAGCTTTATATACTGTAACCAGACAAGCCTGCCTGTCAGTAGGAAGATAACAGGAACGGATCTAGCTGAACACTGTGAGCAGGACGTACTGCACTAAATGTATATAGCAGGAACGGATCTAGCTGAACACTGTGAGCAGGACGCACTGCACTGAATGTAAATAGCAGGAACGGATCTAGCTGAACACTGTGAGCAGGACGCACTGCACTGAATGTAAATAGCAGGAACGGATCTAGCTGAACACTGTGAGCAGGACGCACTGCACTGAATGTAAATAGCAGGAACGGATCTAGCTGAACACTGTGAGCAGGACGCACTGCACTGAATGTAAATAGCAGGAACGGATCTAGCTGAACACTGTGAGCAGGACGCACTGCACTGATTGTAAACAGCAGGAACGGATGTAGCTGAACACTGTGAGCAGGACGCACTGCACTGAATGTAAATAGCAGGAACGGATCTAGCTGAACACTGTGAGCAGGACGCACTGCACTGAATGTAAATAGCAGGAACGGATGTAGCTGAACACTGTGAGCAGGACGCACTGCACTAAATGTAAATACCAGGAACGGATCTAGCTGAACACTGTGAGCAGGACGCACTGCACTGAATGTAAATAGCAGGAACGGATCTAGCTGAACACTGTGAGCAGGACGCACTGCACTAAATGTAAATACCAGGAACGGATCTAGCTGAACACTGTGAGCAGGACGCACTGCACTGAATGTAAATAGCAGGAACGGATCTAGCTGAACACTGTGAGCAGGACGCACTGCACTGAATGTAAATAGCAGGAACGGATCTAGCTGAACACTGTGAGCAGGACGCACTGCACTGAATGTAAATATCAGGAACGGATCTAGCTGAACACTGTGAGCAGGACGCACTGCACTGAATGTAAATAGCAGGAACGGATCTAGCTGAACACTGTGAGCAGGACACACTGTACTAAATGTAAATAGTCTAGCTGCCTGACCGTGGTACTAATAGGATCAAAAAGAACACCTGTAATTTTCTTCAGGTAGCTTTATATACTGTAACCAGACAAGCCTGCCTGTCAGTAGGAAGATAACAGGAACGGATCTAGCTGAACACTGTGAGCAGGACGTACTGCACTAAATGTATATAGCAGGAACGGATCTAGCTGAACACTGTGAGCAGGACGCACTGCACTGAATGTAAATAGCAGGAACGGATCTAGCTGAACACTGTGAGCAGGACGCACTGCACTAAATGTAAATAGCAGGAACGGATCTAGCTGAACACTGTGAGCAGGACGCACTGCACTGAATGTAAATAGCAGGAACGGATCTAGCTGAACACTGTGAGCAGGACGCACTGCACTAAATGTAAATAGCAGGAACGGATCTAGCTGAACACTGTGAGCAGGACGCACTGCACTAAATGTAAATACCAGGAACGGATGTAGCTGAACACTGTGAGCAGGACGCACTGCACTAAATGTAAATACCAGGAACGGATCTAGCTGAACACTGTGAGCAGGACGCACTGCACTGAATGTAAATAGCAGGAACGGATCTAGCTGAACACTGTGAGCAGGACGCACTGCACTAAATGTAAATAGCAGGAACGGATCTAGCTGAACACTGTGAGCAGGACGCACTGCACTAAATGTAAATACCAGGAACGGATCTAGCTGAACACTGTGAGCAGGACGCACTGCACTGAATGTAAATACCAGGAACGGATCTAGCTGAACACTGTGAGCAGGACGCACTGCACTGAATGTAAATAGTCTAGCTGCCTGACCGTGGTACTAATAGGATCAAAAAGAACACCTGTAATTTTCTTAAGGTAGCTTTATATACTGTAACCAGACAAGCCTGCCTGTCAGTAGGAAGATAACAGGAACGGATCTAGCTGAACACTGTGAGCAGGACACACTGTACTAAATGTAAATAGTCTAGCTGCCTGACCGTGGTACTAATAGGATCAAAAAGAACACCTGTAATTTTCTTAAGGTAGCTTTATATACTGTAACCAGACAAGCCTGCCTGTCAGTAGGAAGATAACAGGAACGGATCTAGCTGAACACTGTGAGCAGGACACACTGTACTAAATGTAAATAGTCTAGCTGCCTGACCGTGGTACTAATAGGATCAAAAAGAACACCTGTAATTTTCTTAAGGTAGCTTTATATACTGTAACCAGACAAGCCTGCCTGTCAGTAGGAAGATAACAGGAACGGATCTAGCTGAACACTGTGAGCAGGACACACTGTACTAAATGTAAATAGTCTAGCTGCCTGACCGTGGTACTAATAGGATCAAAAAGAACACCTGTAATTTTCTTAAGGTAGCTTTATATACTGTAACCAGACAAGCCTGCCTGTCAGTAGGAAGATAACAGGAACGGATCTAGCTGAACACTGTGAGCAGGACACACTGTACTAAATGTAAATAGTCTAGCTGCCTGACCGTGGTACTAATAGGATCAAAAAGAACACCTGTAATTTTCTTCAGGTAGCTTTATATACTGTAACCAGACAAGCCTGCCTGTCAGTAGGAAGATAACAGGAACGGATCTAGCTGAACACTGTGAGCAGGACGTACTGCACTAAATGTATATAGCAGGAACGGATCTAGCTGAACACTGTGAGCAGGACGCACTGCACTGAATGTAAATAGCAGGAACGGATCTAGCTGAACACTGTGAGCAGGACGCACTGCACTGAATGTAAATAGCAGGAACGGATCTAGCTGAACACTGTGAGCAGGACGCACTGCACTGAATGTAAATAGCAGGAACGGATCTAGCTGAACACTGTGAGCAGGACGCACTGCACTGAATGTAAACAGCAGGAACGGATGTAGCTGAACACTGTGAGCAGGACGCACTGCACTGAATGTAAATAGCAGGAACGGATCTAGCTGAACACTGTGAGCAGGACGCACTGCACTGAATGTAAATAGCAGGAACGGATGTAGCTGAACACTGTGAGCAGGACGCACTGCACTAAATGTAAATACCAGGAACGGATCTAGCTGAACACTGTGAGCAGGACGCACTGCACTGAATGTAAATAGCAGGAACGGATCTAGCTGAACACTGTGAGCAGGACGCACTGCACTAAATGTAAATACCAGGAACGGATCTAGCTGAACACTGTGAGCAGGACGCACTGCACTGAATGTAAATAGCAGGAACGGATCTAGCTGAACACTGTGAGCAGGACGCACTGCACTGAATGTAAATAGCAGGAACGGATCTAGCTGAACACTGTGAGCAGGACGCACTGCACTGAATGTAAATAGCAGGAACGGATCTAGCTGAACACTGTGAGCAGGACGCACTGCACTGAATGTAAATAGCAGGAACGGATCTAGCTGAACATTGTGAGCAGGACACACTGTACTAAATGTAAATAGTCTAGCTGCCTGACCGTGGTACTAATAGGATCAAAAAGAACACCTGTAATTTTCTTCAGGTAGCTTTATATACTGTAACCAGACAAGCCTGCCTGTCAGTAGGAAGATAACAGGAACGGATCTAGCTGAACACTGTGAGCAGGACGTACTGCACTAAATGTATATAGCAGGAACGGATCTAGCTGAACACTGTGAGCAGGACGCACTGCACTGAATGTAAATAGCAGGAACGGATCTAGCTGAACACTGTGAGCAGGACGCACTGCACTAAATGTAAATAGCAGGAACGGATCTAGCTGAACACTGTGAGCAGGACGCACTGCACTGAATGTAAATAGCAGGAACGGATCTAGCTGAACACTGTGAGCAGGACGCACTGCACTGAATGTAAATAGCAGGAACGGATCTAGCTGAACACTGTGAGCAGGACGCACTGCACTGAATGTAAACAGCAGGAACGGATGTAGCTGAACACTGTGAGCAGGACGCACTGCACTGAATGTAAATAGCAGGAACGGATCTAGCTGAACACTGTGAGCAGGACGCACTGCACTGAATGTAAATAGCAGGAACGGATGTAGCTGAACACTGTGAGCAGGACGCACTGCACTAAATGTAAATACCAGGAACGGATCTAGCTGAACACTGTGAGCAGGACGCACTGCACTGAATGTAAATAGCAGGAACGGATCTAGCTGAACACTGTGAGCAGGACGCACTGCACTAAATGTAAATACCAGGAACGGATCTAGCTGAACACTGTGAGCAGGACGCACTGCACTGAATGTAAATAGCAGGAACGGATCTAGCTGAACACTGTGAGCAGGACGCACTGCACTAAATGTAAGTACCAGGAACGGATCTAGCTGAACACTGTGAGCAGGACGCACTGCACTGAATGTAAATACCAGGAACGGATCTAGCTGAACACTGTGAGCAGGACGCACTGCACTGAATGTAAATAGTCTAGCTGCCTGACCGTGGTACTAATAGGATCAAAAAGAACACCTGTAATTTTCTTAAGGTAGCTTTATATACTGTAACCAGACAAGCCTGCCTGTCAGTAGGAAGATAACAGGAACGGATCTAGCTGAACACTGTGAGCAGGACACACTGTACTAAATGTAAATAGTCTAGCTGCCTGACCGTGGTACTAATAGGATCAAAAAGAACACCTGTAATTTTCTTAAGGTAGCTTTATATACTGTAACCAGACAAGCCTGCCTGTCAGTAGGAAGATAACAGGAACGGATCTAGCTGAACACTGTGAGCAGGACACACTGTACTAAATGTAAATAGTCTAGCTGCCTGACCGTGGTACTAATAGGATCAAAAAGAACACCTGTAATTTTCTTAAGGTAGCTTTATATACTGTAACCAGACAAGCCTGCCTGTCAGTAGGAAGATAACAGGAACGGATCTAGCTGAACACTGTGAGCAGGACACACTGTACTAAATGTAAATAGTCTAGCTGCCTGACCGTGGTACTAATAGGATCAAAAAGAACACCTGTAATTTTCTTAAGGTAGCTTTATATACTGTAACCAGACAAGCCTGCCTGTCAGTAGGAAGATAACAGGAACGGATCTAGCTGAACACTGTGAGCAGGACACACTGTACTAAATGTAAATAGTCTAGCTGCCTGACCGTGGTACTAATAGGATCAAAAAGAACACCTGTAATTTTCTTCAGGTAGCTTTATATACTGTAACCAGACAAGCCTGCCTGTCAGTAGGAAGATAACAGGAACGGATCTAGCTGAACACTGTGAGCAGGACGTACTGCACTAAATGTATATAGCAGGAACGGATCTAGCTGAACACTGTGAGCAGGACGCACTGCACTGAATGTAAATAGCAGGAACGGATCTAGCTGAACACTGTGAGCAGGACGCACTGCACTGAATGTAAATAGCAGGAACGGATCTAGCTGAACACTGTGAGCAGGACGCACTGCACTGAATGTAAATAGCAGGAACGGATCTAGCTGAACACTGTGAGCAGGACGCACTGCACTGAATGTAAATAGCAGGAACGGATCTAGCTGAACACTGTGAGCAGGACGCACTGCACTGAATGTAAACAGCAGGAACGGATGTAGCTGAACACTGTGAGCAGGACGCACTGCACTGAATGTAAATAGCAGGAACGGATCTAGCTGAACACTGTGAGCAGGACGCACTGCACTGAATGTAAATAGCAGGAACGGATGTAGCTGAACACTGTGAGCAGGACGCACTGCACTAAATGTAAATACCAGGAACGGATCTAGCTGAACACTGTGAGCAGGACGCACTGCACTGAATGTAAATAGCAGGAACGGATCTAGCTGAACACTGTGAGCAGGAAGCACTGCACTAAATGTAAATACCAGGAACGGATCTAGCTGAACACTGTGAGCAGGACGCACTGCACTGAATGTAAATAGCAGGAACGGATCTAGCTGAACACTGTGAGCAGGACGCACTGCACTGAATGTAAATAGCAGGAACGGATCTAGCTGAACACTGTGAGCAGGACGCACTGCACTGAATGTAAATAGCAGGAACGGATCTAGCTGAACACTGTGAGCAGGACGCACTGCACTGAATGTAAATAGCAGGAACGGATCTAGCTGAACACTGTGAGCAGGACGCACTGCACTGAATGTAAATAGCAGGAACGGATCTAGCTGAACACTGTGAGCAGGACACACTGCACTAAATGTAAATAGTCTAGATAGAAGATAACAGGAACGGATCTAGCTAAACTGAATACAGTGTATATATATATATGCAACACCTGGGATGCATATATATACACAATACACTGTAAGTGCAGCTAACTGACTGACTGTTCTGCCTAATCTATCTAACTCAAATCAAATGACACTGTCTCTCTCTCTCTCTATCTCTCAGCACACCGGAACACACACTACACAGGGCCGCCGTGCAGGCGGCCTTATATAGTGTGGGGTGTGTACTAAATCCCCTGAGCCATAATTGGCCAAAGCCACCCTGGCTTTGGCCAATTACAGCTCTCTCTACTGACGGCGCTGTGATTGGCCAAGCATGCGGGTCATAGTGCATGCTTGGCCAATCATCAGCCAGCAATGCACTGCGATGCCGCAGTGAATTATGGGCCGTGACGCGCCACACGAATTTGGCGCGAACGGCCCATATCGTTCGCAATTCGACGGACGGTCGAACAGCCGATGTTCGAGTCGAACATGGGTTCGACTCGAACACGAAGCTCATCCCTAATGAAGATCCTTTCACATCCGAAAGTGCCCAGATCCTGATCGGAGAGATCATGGGGTGTAATTTACAATTGGAAAACATCAAGCAAAACATCAATGATGTTATTCCAAAATATAAAAACATCATTGATGTTTTGGGGCGAGTTTAAAGCCCCTCAAAATCACTTTCTTCTTTTGTCTGCTACAATGTGCGAAATGTTTTTGTGATTTTTCCCAAAGCCAAAATTGGAGGATGCACACAGTGTGCCAACATGTGCTATCTGCCATCACGGGAGATCAATGGACGCGTTTTGGGGGTGCAACCCCTTCCTCAATAATAAAGTAGCGGTGAGGAAGGGCTTTCTCCCCCAAAACACGTCCCTTGATCCCCCCTGATGGCAGATAGCACATGTAGACATTGTGAAATTTGTGTGCATCTTCCAAATTTGGCTTTTCCAGGGGTGATTTCCCCCCATCTGAACGCAATATCAAACACAGTTCCTAAATACTCATGTCTGATATTGCCTTCAAGTTCTACCAAATGTGAACTTTGTAAGATCAAGATTTGTGTCTTTCTTGTGGGTTTTACACAGGCCTGTTTACTATAAAATGCACATTTTGATTTTGGATAATGACACCACAAAATATGTTAGACAACAAACATGTCGGTTTGTCAGAAAAACCTTTGGTAAATGCATATGTGATTGTGCTGGTATTAAAAAGATTGTTCATCAAGAATGTGTGGATTATTGTCTCAACGCTACAACACTTTTGGGGTGATGTAATTGTTGTTTTATGAGAAAATGGGGGTAATTTCCTAAGGGCAAATCCTCTTTGCACTACAAGTGCAGTTTCAGTGCAGTTGCAAGTGCACTTGTAGTGAAAAGTGTCTTTGCATTTAGTAAATAACAGCCAACAGTGCTTTGTAAGGTTACACAATCACGACATTTTCTGGACTCCACACATTTCTGTCAGGGTCAGCTCAAACAAACACAAGCAGTAAATGTCCACAAAGAAGAGCCTGGGGGGAGATGCCTGTCGAGAACTTGAGGTCCTGCAGGCTTCTCCCTGTGGCCAAATACCGCAAGGTAGCGACCAACCTCTGCTCCGGAGTGATGGCTTGCCTCATGCAGGTATCCTGCCTGCTGATATAGGGGGTCAGCGAAGCCAACAAACGGTGAAACACGGGGCCTGTCATCCTGAGAAAGTTCCTGAAATCATCAGGATTATTCTCATGGATCTCATGGAGCAAAGGCATATGAGAGAACTGGTCACGCTGAAGCAACCAATTCTTGGTCCATTAACTCCTCCCCACCCTGATCATGGACTGGACTTGTGTCAAGGTCAGGACCCCAACACCAAGCCCCCGCACAGCACGAACTGTACGAGGAGTACGCATACGAAACATGGCTAGAAAACGGTCGGCTGCTCAGAACGAAGTAACAGAACACACTGAAGAACAGCAAGGCCTGTGAAGAGCGACCTGAAAAACAGCAACGAGCGGACAAGATCGCACAGAAAACTCCGATACGAACTGACTGCACGCACTGAAGAGCAGATACAAACCCACAAGCACAAACTGAACGGCAGAAAACGATCTGAAAGCCACGAGTCTGAAAAAGCGCGAATTGTCTCTCACCAAACTTTTACTAACACGAGATTAGCAAAAGGAGCCCAAAGGGTGCCGCGCTTGGTTCTGAACCGGCCTTTTCTAGTCTCGTCGTACGTGATTGACGTCACCGCGTTCTTGGCGATCGGAAATTCTGACAACTTTGTGCGACCGTGTGTAGGCAAAACAAGTTTGAGCCAACATCCGTAGGAAAAAATCCGAGGATTTTGTTGTCGGAATGTCCGATCAATGTCCGACCATGTGTACGGGGCATTACTGTGCAATACATATTAAAACAAAAAGGAGTATCTGCGCTAGATATATGTAAAAAAGCAAATAAATATAGAAAGGAATAATCATTCAGTGCTACTTTGCAACACTCAAATAATATGCTAGCTGAACTCTTAAAGATCTTCACATAAATCCATATACAACAGAAACAACAGAAGTGCAGTGCAAAATAGAATCAAACATTAAACATATAGTCATTATTTACAAGTGAACCACAAGTCCCAGAAAGCGTCAGAAAACGTCAGAAAAGAATGTCCATAAGTGAGGAAAGGGATCCGGGAATGACACAAGTAAATGGTGATAATCCCTCCACCTCCAAATAACTCACTTCGCTCACCTCAAACTATGGACCCCTGACCTAACAGGTGGTCAAAAGCGCATCTCCCTCACAAGGGTAAAACAAGCACAGGAACTGGACATCAAGATCTCCCAATGGTATACCAAAGAAATACATATAAAAAAAGAGAGATCTATACGCTCTCCGTAATATATCTCAACTTTTTTTAAGAAACAAAAATCTACTCACATTTTATATGCTAAAAACAGGCACATTACACAGGACAGTGCGCTGTGTGTGAACTAGAGATGGCAGCGGGTGACATCATCACAACGTAGCTACTCCCCCCAGGAGGGAGATGCGCTTTTGACCATCTGTTAGGTCAGGGGTCCACAGTTTAAGGTGAGCAAAGCAAGTTATTTGGAGGTGGAGGGATTATCACCATTTACTTGTGTACTCACTCATGGACATTCTTTTCTGACGCTTTCTGGGACTTGTGGTTCACTGGTAAATAAGGACTATGTTTGATGTTTGATTCTATTTTGTACTGCACTTCTGTTGTTTCTGCTGTATATGAAAAAGCAAATAAAGACTAATAAATTATAAAAAAACAGCTTCTAGCACGGGTCAATAGATAAAAACACCCAATAGCAATCAATATAACATATAGTGCAGCACTATAAAAAAAAACAATGATACATATAACATGATCTCAAAATGTAATAAATTGTGAAAACAAATGAATAAAATATTCTAGTTCATCGAAAAAATGTCCATAAGTGTCCAAACAAGAAAAAGGAAGAAAAAGAAAATTCATTAAATATGAAATTAAGTGCCAGTGTCTCAGAGTAATGTCCACGAGTGGTGAATAATCCAGATAGCAGTTTGCATGGGAGAACCAGCTTCCCCAAATCCTCTGTGAAACCACCACCAATGAAAAGATAGCAGCTTACCAGAATTCAATGGTTTCAAAACTAGTGGAAAAATACTGTATAAAAGATTGTTTATTGAATATAGAAAGGAGCACTTACATTTTGGTAGTAAAAAATAGCGTGTAGTCATATACAAATGCTGCAGCAATGGCCTTGAATACAACAGCGAGTGACCAAAGAGCATGGTGATGTGAGTGCACCTTTCTATATTCAACAAACAACCTTTCATACAGTATTACCCTATGATCCTTTATATCTTAACTTCAGCCCCGGAAGATTTGCCCACTTAATGAACAGGCCATTTTTTGCTATTCGGCACTGCGTCGTTTTAACTGACAATTGCGCGGGCTCGCGACTGTACAAAAACAAAATTGATGTCCTTTTTTCCCCACAAACAGAGATTTCTTTTGGTGGTAATTGATCTTTGATTTCTATATTTTGCACCAGAAACAAAAAAAGAGCGTAAATTTTATAAAAAACAACAATATTTTGTACTTTTTGCTATAATAAATATGACCCAATTTTTTTAAAAAAACAAACACATTTCTTCCTCAGTTTAGGCCAATGTGTATACAACTACATGCTTTTGGTAAAAAAAATCACAAAAAGCGTATATTGATTGGTTTGGGCAGAAGTTATTGCGTCTACAAAATAGGGGCTATATTTATGGCATTTTTATTATAATTTTTTTTACTAGTAAAGGATCTGCGATTTTTATCGGGACTGCAACATTGTGGGGGACATATCAGACACTTTTGACACGTTTTTGGGACCATTGACAATTATACAGCGATCAGTGCTATAAAAATGCACTGATTATTGTATAAATGAAACTGGCAGGGAGGGGGTTAACAGTAGGGGGCGATCAAGGGGTTAAATGTGTGTCCTAGGGAGTGATTCTAACTGTGGGGGGATGGGACTACCTGGGTGAGTATGAACAACAGATCAGTCTCCTCTCCCCTGACAGCACAGGGATCTGCCTGTTTACATTGACAGATCTCCATCCTGTCTCTATGTGGAGCGATTGCGGGTGCCCGGCGGTCTGGCAGCGTGCCTCAGGCGGCGCTTGCGTGCCCCCTAGTAGTCTGAGAGGTAGCCATTGTATAGCTACAACGGTTTGCCCAGGAGAGCCAACCTGCCACAGTATAACTACGGCGGGTGGTCGGGAGGGGGTTAAATACATATGCGTTGTGTATAGGATCATAATTTGGAGCACGCCAGGACAGCCAGCATCCCTATGAATACACTTGGGAAAGTATTTCCTTACAGCATTTTTGCCTTTTCCATTAGTTTGGAAGCCATTGAATTCTGGTAAGCTGCTATCGTTTACATTGGTGGTGGTTTCACAGAGGATTTGGGGAAGTTGGTTCTCCCATGCATACTGCTATGTGGTTTATTCACCACTCGTAGACATTACTCTTCTGAGACACTGGAATTTGATTTTCACTTTTCAATCACTTTAAGTAGAGTTGCACCGATACTTGCACCGATACTTGTATCGGTATCTGTGCCGATACTGAGTATTTACACAAGTATCGGTACTCATTCAAATTCACCTATACCTGAAACCGATACTTTCAGGCTCGGTTCTTTGAGCTGTCAGTGGGTCTCCCCTGTTGACAGCTGAAGTGTTAAAGAAGTCCGGTAATTAGAGCTGTCAAAAAAAGCAGCCGGAAATGTTTATTAACAACATTGCTCAGCCACTGAAACACTAAAATGTTTGCATCTTTCTGTTTCTTCATCTGCAGATGACAAAGGATGAACAAATGTTCCTCTGTTTAACCCCTTATAAACCCTTAATTTTCCCTAATCAGCCTTAATTACCTTCCTATTCACCTCCATTTAATTATTTTTCTGCTTTTTTTTTTCTTTGTTCACGTCTATTTTATAAACAATGAACAACTAAAAGAATCTCAAGATGGGGGAAGGGGGAGGGTGGGATTATTACGGTGCCACCAATAAGATAAAACAATTTTTTAATAAAATAATCTTATTTATTTTTTTGATATCAAAAACATCTAAAATGTCACATGAAAAAGTACAAAAGCACAAAACAAAACCAAAGTTGCAGTTCAAATAATTGACCGTCACCAGTGATGTTGAAAGGTGATCGTAGTCTT
Source organism: Lithobates clamitans (assembly GCA_037952925.1). Classification (NCBI taxonomy): domain Eukaryota; kingdom Metazoa; phylum Chordata; class Amphibia; order Anura; family Ranidae; genus Lithobates; species Lithobates clamitans. Next base: position 3,235,857 of record JBBGZY010000135.1, read on the forward strand.
ATGTTCCCAACTAGTTTCGCCAAAACATTGGCTTCATCAGGGGAGTGTATAAATATACTGCAGAGGATAAAACCACTAGAACAAAGAAAAATGCATTATTATATCAACATAGCTTTGTAATGCTGAAGGCAGACCGCCGCTTCGCAGAGCGGTCAAACTGCCTCTCACCCATATCCCGCCTGTCCTCCTACCCCCCACACAGACCCAGAACATACCATGCAAAGGCTCCAAAACATGAGGGAGACACCACCAAAACACTGGAAATGGAAGTTACACTCAGCCCAGTATTTGGCTACAGGGGAATTAGAGGGCGCCTAAAAAAGAGAAGTTTAGCATATAAATATTGAGAAAAATTTTTTTTCTATCATTCTTATATTGACAAAGGGAACTCAGCCTCAATTACATACCCTAATTATATGCGAAAACAAGGCGCTTGATATTGCAAGGAAAAAAATTCACAGCAAAGTCAGTGCACGCAAAAAAGCTGCATGAATACAGTCAGACAGACTGGAAAAACAAAATTAAAGAAAGGGGTAGTGTGGGTAGAATGATTGTAACAAGATATAAATAGTTCAAGTAGTGTCTATTGATGTCAAATTAAGGGATATGGTAAATATGTTATGAAGGGCTTACCGGAAGGGCATAAAGGTGGAGATAGGGATGTATCCTGTGGATGAGGTTCCGCCAATATAATGGCTAAACATTGGAACCTGCACAGTAAATCCTTCTGATAACACCGGCTATTATAGATGATCTAAAAGTCAATACATATGAAAAAAGCCATCAGCGAAAAAATTCAGCCAATATAGCCATATGTGACACTATAGTAACAAATGCCTGCTGTGATAAGGAGATTTTAAGATCTATTACCTTTCACATATGTGGCCAGTTCCCCATGATGGTCCCGCAGCGAAGGGATAAATATTTGTGAACTGAGACTGCCTTATAAAACCCCTACCTGATCAGCATGATGAAAATCAGCTGGTCAGGAGCGGACGAGAGGCGATATTCCAACGCCACACTCATCACCGCCTCCCCCTTTCCTTTGGTTGGTTGTGAGGTTTTCCTCCTCCCCCTTCCTGGATGGTTGAGATCATGTCTGTTCCGTTTAATAACTCTATTGAAGGACCTCTTCAGCAGGGAATGACTGTATCCACGCCAACAAAGTCGCTCATATAGGTCATTAGCTGCTAGATGAAAGTCTGAATCTAGAGTACAATTCCTTCTGAGTCTAAGAAATTGACTATAGGGTATGCTGTCTAGTAAGAGCTGGGGATGTGCACTAGCTGCATGTAGAATCGTATTACCCGATGAGGGCTTGCAATATAGTGATGAATGTAAAATCCCATCATGGTCTAAACGTATTTGTAAGTCCAAAAAATTTATCTTAGTTTGACTACATTCCATTGTGAAACTCAGGTTAAAGGTGTTTATAGCCAGCAAATCCATCAGCCGCGAAAGATCATCTCGACCTCCCGACCATAAAATGAAAATATCATCAATATATCTGTACCAGGCTATGATGTGAGAAAGCAAATCTGACATGGATTCTTGAGAGAACAGATCCCTCTCCCACCCCCCCAGGTACAAGTTGGCGTAGGAGGGGGCACATTTAGATCCTGGAGGAAGTGGGAGGAACCAAACATAAAAACATTTCTAGACAAGATAAACTCCAGCAACCGAAGGACAAACCGGCTATAGTCATCAAAGGATGATCCTCGGTCAGTTTGATTTTTCAGACTTTCCCCCTCCCCACCCCTTTCCCCCCTTCCCGGGATCTGCCGTGGGGGTCCAATGCACTGTTTGGATTCACCTCCAATTCGTCTGGGAATTTGTTCCATTATAGCCTTTGGCTGCATGGACGCCCAAGGGCTGACTTTATCGTCAGCCCGCCCCTTCGGCCGGGACCATCGCAATATTCCAACGCCATCACCGCCTCCCCCTTTCCTTTGGTTGGTTGTGAGGTTTTTCCTCCTCCCCCTTCCTCTGGATCATTCCGTGGCTCATCTACATCTATTGATCGTGTCACCAGCAATTGTGGCCCTGTGACCTGACCGACGCTCGGACTTATGGGACTTGTAGGCAGATGACCCTGGCCATTGCGCATGTGCCCCGTCTGCCTCTCGTCCGCTCGTGACCAGCTGATTTTCATCAAGCTGATCAGGTGGGGGTTTTATGAGGCAGTCTCAGTTCACAAACATTTATCCCTTCGCTGCGGGACCATCATGGGGAACTGGCCACATATGTGAAAGGTAATAGATCTTAAAATCTCCTTATCACAGCAGGTATTTGTTACTGTAGTGTCACATATGGCTATATTGGCTGAATTTTTTCGCTGATGGCTTTTTTCATGTATTGACTTTTAGATCATCTATAATAGCCAGTGTTATCAGAAGGATTTACTGTGCAGGTTCCAACGTTTAGCCATTATATTGGCGGAACCTCATCCACAGGATACATCCCTATCTCCACCTTTATGCCCTTCCGGTAAGCCCTTCATAACATATTTACCATATCCCTTAATTTGATATCAATAGACACTATTTGAACTATTTATATCTTGTTACGATCATTCTACCCACACTACCCCTTTCTTTAATTTTGTTTTTCCGGTCTGTCTGACTGTATTCATGCTGCTTTTTTGCGTGCACTGACTTCGCTGTGAATTTCTTCCTTGCAATATCGAGCGCCTTGTTTTCGCATATAATTAGGGTATGTAATTGAGGCTGAGTTGCCTTTGTCAATATAAGAATGATAGAAAAAAAATTTTTCTCAATATTTATATGCTAAACATCTCTTTTTTAATCGCCCTCTAATTCCCCTGTAGCCAAATACTGGGCTGAGTGTAACTTCCATTTCCAGTGTTTTGGTGGTGTCTCCCTCATGTTTTGGAGCCTTTGCATGGTATGTTCTGGGTTGTGTGGGGGGTGGGAGGACAGGCGGGATATGGGTGAGAGGCAGTTTGACCGCTCTGCGAAGCGGCGGTCTGCCTTCAGCATTACAAAGCTATGTTGATCTAATAATGCATTTTTCTTTGTTCTAGTGGTTTTATCCTCTGCAGTATATTTATACACTCCCCTGATGAAGCCAATGTTTTGGCGAAACTAGTTGGGAACATAAGACTACGATCACCTTTCAACATCACTGGTGACGGTCAATTATTTGAACTGCAACTTTGGTTTTGTTTTGTGCTTTTGTACTTTTTCATGTGACATTTTAGATGTTTTTGATATCAAATAAAATAAATAAGATTATTTTATTAAAAAATTGTTTTATCTTATTGGTGGCACCGTAATAATCCCACCCTCCCCCTTCCCCCATCTTGAGATTCTTTTCAATCGGGATGAGGTGCCGTATCTAACAGGACATACCACCCACCATCTAATGAACAATTAAAACTTTTTTTGTTTGCTTTGTTAGTTTATATTTTTACACATATATATTAATATATATTTACACATTTCACATTGAAAAAGCACAACATTTAAAAAAATCTATTTATTTCATTTGTAAATAACTTTTCAATGCTTTGTACCATTGACAGCTGAAGTGAAAACAAAACAGTTGCGGTAGATATCGGTAATTGGTATCGATGAGTACTAAAAAAAAGTATTGGTACTCATACTCATTGTAAAAAATGGTATCGGTGCATCCCTACTTTTAAGTATAGGATAATACTATTGTATTTTTTCTATGTAAAATAAATATATTCTTTTTCATGAATTGGGTTGCATTTGCAAACATCTGGACAAAATAGCACCACTACTGAATCACAATTTACTCATAACTTTTGCAATATATTTCTTGGGTGTCTTTAAAGAGAACTATTTACAATCTGGTGATTGTGAGTGAGTGCATAAGCAACAAACAAACCAATCACATGATCCATAATGTTTAAGTGTTTTGTACTGCAAAGCAATCAATTTGGACTGTTGAATAGTTACAGATTTCAGTGAGTTGCCACACTACTTTGCTACAAAAAAGGGTGACATGTTAAAATGTGAAAGGATAAAAATATGTTAAGCATATACAATATATTAGGTAAGTATCAAAAGGCTTAATGAAAAAATAAAACCCTGGGTAGCTTACTTTCATTTTCTTTGGTTACAAGAAAAATCTATACTTTCTTTTTATGTAGACAGGGAAATCATAGTTCACCATCTCTGAAACATCTTTTGACTGGGGATAATATCAAAGGGCTGCTTGATGACATCACAGAGTTAGATATCACAACTTGTTACTCAGTCAAGAAAAATGGAAACAGAGAGAATTTAAAGGTCAAATGTTCTGGTATTTTTTGTGTACCATTTCAAATTAATTATACTTTATTTTATGTTAAAACTCATTTATATATGTATTTCTGCTTATCGATAAAATGTAGAAAAATCTGTAGTATTACAGATGTACATTTTATTGAGAAGTGTTAGTGTTGCATGCAAAAAGCTGAAAAAAATTGCAACATCATGACCTATTTTAAATCAACATAGTCTTTAAAAAGTAGAAGGAATAATGCACCAAATGCATAATGCAATACAATACTACACAAAACTCAGCCACATTAACCATTATAGAGGACCCATCTAATCTGTGTTTAATTTAAAATGAAAAAAATGACTCAGCAGCATGTGCAGTATATGCATGTCACGTCAAAATGCTTCTATTTCACATAGTCCTACTCTAATCTATGGAGCCAGCCACGGTTGGACATACATTGAATATATCTCTGAAAGAGAAGAATGTTTTAGTATACATTGTCCACCTAGAGCAGCATGCAAATTATTATGTAATACTTTTGGCCAGTAATACAAACCTATCAACTGATCTTATTTTACTACATAGCTGGAATAGAACAATCGGGAGCAGGGACCCCAAATCCGAGCTCTCCAGTGGGGGAAAAAAATGCAAGCGGACTATATTTCCCTTTTGACCTTTTTTGTATAAATAAAATTGTGTTTTATATTTTTGTTCATTATTTTTGTCGCTTATCAAGTGTTATCTGTACCGAAATAGTCCGCTTGCATTTTTTCCCCCACTGGAGAGCTCAGATTTGGGGTCCCTGCTCCCGATTGTTCTATTCCAATTAATTCGAATGATGGTTGTATATTATATCTCCTATACCATGTGAGGCCTGCTAATATCTTACTACATAGCTGGATGTGTACAAATAGAAAAAATAAGACTGGGTTAGTTGCTGACAAAGTATATATAAATTTAGCAGCATTGATTACAATATGATTGACTTGAGTTTTTAATATCATTTTTAATAGGGATGAGCCGAACACCCCCCGGTTCGGTTCGCACCAGAACCCGCAAACTTACCGAAAGTTCGCACGAACGTTAGAACCCCATTGACGTCTATGGGACTCGAACGTTCGAAATCAAAAGTGCTCATTTTAAAGGCTAATTTGCATGGTATTGTCCTAAAAAGGGTTTGGGGACCCGGGTCCTACCCCAGGGGACATGTATCAATGCAAAAAAAACTTTTAAAAACGGCCGTTTTTTCGGGAGCAGTGATTTTAATGATGCTTAAAGTAAAAAAAAAAAGTGAAATATTCCTTTAAATATCGTACCTGGGGGGTGTCTATAGTATGCCTGTAAAGTGACGCGTGTTTCCCATGTTTAGAACAGTCCCTGCACCAAATGTCATTTTTAAAGGAAAAAATCTCATTTAAAACTGCTTGCGGGTTTAATGTCATGTCGGGTCATGACAATATGGATGAAAATCAGTGAGACAAACGGCATGGGTACCCCCCAGTCCATTACCAGGCCCTTTGGGACTTGTATGGATGTTAAGGGGAACCCCGCACCCAAATTAAAATAAGGAAAGGTGTGGGGCCACCAGGCCCTATATACTCTGAACAGCAGTATACAGGCGGTGCAAACAAGACAGGGACTGTAGGTTTGTTGTTAAGTAGAATCTGTTTGTAATTTTGAACGGGTACATTTTTAACGTGTTTAGCTCCAGCCAAAAAATCTTTTTTAAGCTTTTTGGAAAACATAGGGAAGGGTTATCACCCCTGTGACATTTGTTTTGCTGTCTTTCCTCCTCTTCAGAAGATTTCACCTCACTTTTTTGTCCCAATGAAAAATGTTTTTTGAAAATTTGGGTTTTTTTGTGGAACAAGGATTGGAAAGCATCAGTGGAAAGGAGAAATTGTTTTCCCATATTAACTCTTACAGGAGAGAATTTCCCTTCCTAGGGGTAGATTTCATCTCACTTCCTGTTGTCTCCTTCCGTTTGCAAGTAGGAGTCGTTTGTAAGTTAGATGTTTGAAAGTAGGGTCCTGCCCTATATACTCAGCAGAAATTTGGGCCTTAGGTGTTGCTGTGGCCACAACACTGTAAGCCCTCACAGGGCCCTGCTGTGAAATATTAGATCAAGAATTGTAATTACATGCCCCTGTTGAACAGGAGCTGAAAAATTAGGCCTTAGGCACTGGTGCTGGTGCCACAACACTGCAACCCCTCACAGACACTCTAGTTGGAACGCAGGAACGAGCCCTGCTGCAAAGTATTGCATCAAAAATTGTAATTACACGCCCCTGTTAGACAGGGGCAGAAAAATTGGGCCTAAGGCACTGGTGCTGGTGCCACAACACTGCAACCCCTCACAGACACTCTAGTTGGAACGCAGGAACGAGCCCTGCTGCAAAGTATTGCATCAAAAATTGTAATTACACGCCCCTGTTAGACAGGGGCAGAAAAATTGGGCCTTAGGCACTGGTGCTGGTGCCACAACACTGCAACCCCTCACAGACACTCTAGTTGGAATGCAGGAACGAGCCCTGCTGCAAAGTATTACATCAAAAATTGTAATTACACGCCCCTGTTAAACAGGGGCTGAAAAATTGTGCCTTAGGCACTGGTGGTGGCGCCCAGAACCAAAAATGTTCTTACAAGCTATCAGCGTGATGATTGAGGAGGAAGAGGATAATTACTCAGGGATAGTCACTCAGCATCAGCATAGGCAGTCTTTGAAGGGATCTGAGATTTCAAAAAAAATTATTCGGTTACATCAGCATCAGGTGCTTGGTAGCTGGTGGTGATCCAAGACTGATTCATTTTTATGAAGGTCAGCCGATCGACCTAGTCGGTGGACAGACGCACCCTGTGATCGGTTACCACACCTCCAGCAGCACTGAATGTGCGTTCCGAAAGAACGCTGGATGCAGGACAGGCCAGTAGCTCAATTGCATACTGTGCAAGCTCTGGCCAGTGATCCATCCTCAAGACCCAGTAACCCAGAGGATTTTCGGTGGGAAAGGTGTCCAAGTTTGATCTTGCCCCTAGGTATTCCTGCACCATGTAAAACAGACGTTGGCGATGGTTGCTGGAACCGATCATACCTTGGGGCTGCGGACCAAAAAATTGTCTGAACGCATCGGTCAGACGGCCACCTTCTCCACCGCTCCTTCTTTGACTGACCGAAGCCTCAGCAACACGTTGTCCAGAAACAGGAGTTTGTAACCTCCCAGTCTCTGGGAACGCGTTGCACAGACCTTTCTGCAAGGCCTCCCGAAGATGTTTCATCCTCTGCTCCCTCTGCGATGGCAAGATAAGGTCCGCAACCTTACCCTTGTAACGTGGATCAAGGAGGGTTGCCAGCCAGTATTGGTCCTTCTCCTTGATACCACGAATACGAGGATCCTTACGCAGGCTTTGCAGGATCAGGGAGGCCATGCAGCGTAGGTTTGCTGAGGCATTCGGTCCGGAGTCCTCTGGGTCACTAAGGACAACAACGTCCGCAGCCACCTCCTCCCAGCCACGTACAAGTCCATGTGTTCCTTGGGACTGATCCCTTAAAGACTGCTGCTGATGCTGAGTGCCAGGCTCCACCTCCATACTGACACAATCTTCCTCCTCCTCCTCCTCCTCCTCGTCCTCTTCCTGTGTGATCGGCGGGCACGCAGGAACACTGTCTGGATAAAGGTGGCCTTGAGAGCTAAGGAATTCCTCCTCTTCCTGCCTCTGTTCTGCCTCAAGTGCCCTGTCCATTATTCCACGCAGCGTGTGCTCCAACAGGTGGACAAGGGGGACAGTGTCACTGATGCATGCACTGTCAGTGCTCACCATCCTCGTGGCCTCCTCGAATGGTGACAGGACAGTGCATGCATCCCTGATCATGGCCCACTGGCGTGGGGAAAAAAACCAAGCTCCCCTGACCCTGTCCTGGTGCCATAGTCGCACAGGTACTCATTGATGGCCCTCTGCTGCGTGTGCAGCTGCTGCAGCATGGCCAACGTTGAGTTCCACCTGGTGGGCATGTCACAGATTAGGCGGTTCTTGGGCAGGTTAAACTCCTTTTGGAGGTCCGTCAGCCGAGCACTGGCATTATATGACCGGCGGAAATGCACACAGACTTTCCTGGCCTGCCTCAGGACATCCTGTAAGCCCGGGTACCTGCCCAAGAACCGCTGCACCACCAAGTTAAGGACGTGAGCCAAACAGGGCACATGGGTCATTTGTCCCTGTCGGAGGGCAAAGAGGAGGTTGGTGCCATTGTCGCAAACCACCATTCCTGCCTTAAGTTGGCGTGGCGTCAACCACCTCTGAACCTGCCCCTGCAGAGCTGACAGAACCTCTGCCCCAGTGTGGCTCCTGTCCCCCAAGCACACCAGCTCAAGCACCGCATGGCATCTTTTGGCCTGCGTACTTGCGTAGCCCCTTGAACGCCTACGGAGCACCGCTGGTTCCGAGGAAGAGGCCATGGAGGAAGAAGAAGAGGAGGGGGTGGAGGAGAGAGGTGTGTCGCAATCAGCATTTTGGAGGCGTGGTGGCGGAACAACCTCCAACACTACTGCACCTTGTCCTGCATCCTTCCCAGCTGCCAGCAGAGTCACCCAATGCGCCGTGAAACTTAGGTAACGTCCCTGTCCATGCCTGCTGGACCATGAGTCAGCGGTAATATGCACCTTACCGCTGACCGCCCTGTCCAGCGAGGCATGGACATTGCCTTCCACATGCCGGTAGAGAGCCGGAATCGCCTTCCGTGAGAAAAAGTGGCGTTTGGGTACCTGCCACTGAGGAACCGCACATTCCACAAACTCACGGAAGGGGGCAGAGTCTACCAACTGAAAAGGCAGCAGTTGAAGTGCTAGCAATTTTGCCAAGCTAGCATTCAACCGCTGGGCATGTGGATGGTTGGGAGCAAACTTCTTTCGGCGGTGCAGCAGCTGGGGCAGGGAAATTTGCCTGGTACAATCTGACGTCGGTGTACCAAAAGCAGATTGCCCACAAGTACTTGGCTGTGACACACCTAATTCTACACCTTCATTCCTCTCACTGCAGGTCTCAGAGAGGACTGAAGGTCTAGTGGGGTTGGAAATCTCAGCTGATGAGGAGCAAGGAGAGATCCTCTTTGTTCTTTGGTGTGGGTCTTTTAGATACGCTTGCCAACGAACTGCATGGCAGGTCAACATATGTCTGGTCAAGCATGTGGTACCCAAGCGGGAGATGTTTTGGCCACGCGAGATACGCTTGAGACATATGTTGCAAATAGCAGCGGTGCGATCTGATGCACTCGTCTCAAAAAAGGCCCACACCAAAGAACTTTTTGAATAACGCGCAGAGACTGCAGCGCCCTGCACATGTGGAGCTTTGGGGTGTGATGCAGTCAATGTGCTGCCCTTAGGCTGGCCCCTGGAGGGCATCCTGCCTCGTTGGTGATGTGCCGCCTCCTCCTCCTCCTCCTCCTCTCTCCTATCAGGCACCCACGTTGAGTCAGTGACCTCATCATCCCCTCCCTCCTCATCACTGGAGCAAACCTGGCAGTATGCTGCAGCAGGGGGAGCATGACTGCCAGATTGCTGTCCTTCTTGGGCACCCCCTCTGTCCGTGCTCATGTTACTGCCTTAATCGAGCTCAGTATCATCATCAGAGCCTTCCAAACGCTGGGCATCCTCCTGGAGCATGTACCCAACACTGTGGTCAAACAGTTCGAGGGAATCCTCATGAGGACATGGTGGAGCTAGGGAAGGAGTCACTGATGACATTGAGCTGAGGGAAGAGGCCGCTGCTTTGCCAGACAAAGCACCCTGGGCATGGGTGAGAGAGGATGAGGAGGATGAGGACGGCTTGGTCATCCACTCGACCAAGTCTTCCGCATGTTGCGGCTCAACACGGCCAGCTGCCGAAAAAAAGGCCAAGCGTGTCCCATGGCCACGTGCTGATGAGGATGCACCGTCTCCACGACCAGCACTAGACACAGAGCCTGCTTGCCCTCTCTTATTGGTTGTAATTGTCTGCCTGGCCTTCCAGACATACTAATGGCCTGTAGCTGCACTAAGCTGGGATAGAACACCTGTAATTTTCTTCAGGTAGCTTTATATACTGTAACCAGACAAGCCTGCCTGTCAGTAGGAAGATAACAGGAACGGATCTAACTGAACACTGTGAGCAGGACGCACTGTACTAAATGTAAATAGTCTAGCTGCCTGACCGTGGTACTAATAGGATCAAATAGAACACCTGTAATTTTCTTCAGGTAGCTTTATATACTGTAACCAGACAAGCCGGCCTGTCAGTAGGAAGATAACAGGAACGGATCTAGCTGAACACTGTGAGCAGGACGCACTGTACTAAATGTAAATAGTCTAGCTGCCTGACCGTGGTACTAATAGGATCAAATAGAAAACCTGTAATTTTCTTCAGGTAGCTTTATATACTGTAACCAGACAAGCCTGCCTGTCAGTAGGAAGATAACAGGAACGGATCTAGCTGAACACTGTGAGCAGGACGCACTGTACTAAATGTAAATAGTCTAGCTGCCTGACCGTGGTACTAATAGGATCAAATAGAACACCTGTAATTTTCTTCAGGTAGCTTTATATACTGTAACCAGACAAGCCTGCCTGTCAGTAGGAAGATAACAGGAAGGGATCTAGCTGAACACTGAGCAGGACGCACTGCACTAAATGTAAATAGCAGGAGCGGATCTAGCTGAACACTGTGAGCAGGACGCACTGCACTAAATGTAAATGGCAGGAACGGATCTAGCTGAACACTGTGAGCAGGACGCACTGCACTAAATGTAAATAACAGGAACGGATCTAGCTGAACACTGTGAGCAGGACGCACTGCACTAAATGTAAATAGCAGGAACGGATCTAGCTGAACACTGTGAGCAGGACGCACTGCACTAAATGTAAATGGCAGGAACGGATCTAGCTGAACACTGTGAGCAGGACGCACTGCACTAAATGTAAATAGCAGGAACGGATCTAGCTGAACACTGTGAGCAGGACGCACTGCACTAAATGTAAATAGCAGGAACGGATCTAGCTGAACACTGTGAGCAGGACGCACTGCACTAAATGTAAATGGCAGGAACGGATCTAGCTGAACACTGTGAGCAGGACGCACTGCACTAAATGTAAATGGCAGGAACGGATCTAGCTGAACACTGTGAGCAGGACGCACTGCACTAAATGTAAATAGTATAGAAGATAACAGGAACGGATCTAGCTGAACACTGTGAGCAGGACGCAATGCACTAAATGTAAATAGCAGGAACGGATCTAGCTGAACACTGTGAGCAGGACGCACTGCACTAAATGTAAATAGCAGGAACGGATCTAGCTGAACACTGTGAGCAGGACGCACTGCACTAAATGTAAATAGCAGGAACGGATCTAGCTGAACACTGTGAGCAGGACGCACTGCACTAAATGTAAATAGCAGGAACGGATCTAGCTGAACACTGTGAGCAGGACGCACTGCACTAAATGTAAATAACAGGAACGGATATAGCTGAACACTGTGAGCAGGACGCACTGCACTAAATGTAAATAGTCTAGAAGATAACAGGAACGGATCTAGCTGAACACTGTGAGCAGGACGCACTGCACTAAATGTAAATAGCAGGAACGGATCTAGCTGAACACTGTAAGCAGGACGCACTGCACTAAATGTAAATAGCAGGAACGGATCTAGCTGAACACTGTGAGCAGGACGCACTGCACTAAATGTAAATAGCAGGAACGGATCTAGCTGAACACTGTGAGCAGGACGCACTGCACTAAATGTAAATAGCAGGAACGGATCTAGCTGAACACTGTGAGCAGAACGCACTGCACTAAATGTAAATAACAGGAACGGATATAGCTGAACACTGTGAGCAGGACGCACTGCACTAAATGTAAATAGCAGGAACGGATCTAGCTGAACACTGTGAGCAGGACGCACTGCACTAAATGTAAATAGCAGGAACGGATCTAGCTGAACACTGTGAGCAGGACGCACTGCACTAAATGTAAATAGCAGGAACGGATCTAGCTGAACACTGTGAGCAGAACGCACTGCACTAAATGTAAATAACAGGAACGGATATAGCTGAACACTGTGAGCAGGACGCACTGCACTAAATGTAAATAGCAGGAACGGATCTAGCTGAACACTGTGAGCAGGACGCACTGCACTAAATGTAAATAGCAGGAACGGATCTAGCTGAACACTGTGAGCAGGACGCACTGCACTAAATGTAAATAGTCTAGAAGATAACAGGAACGGATCTAGCTGAACACTGTGAGCAGGACGCACTGCACTAAATGTAAATAGCAGGAACGGATCTAGCTGAACACTGTGAGCAGGACGCACTGCACTAAATGTAAATAGCAGGAACGGATCTAGCTGAACACTGTGAGCAGGACGCACTGCACTAAATGTAAATAGCAGGAACGGATCTAGCTGAACACTGTGAGCAGGACGCACTGCACTAAATGTAAATAGCAGGAACAGATCTAGCTGAACACTGTGAGCAGGACGCACTGCACTAAATGTAAATAGCAGGAACGGATCTAGCTGAACACTGTGAGCAGGACGCACTGCACTAAATGTAAATAGTCTAGATAGAAGATAACAGGAACGGATCTAGCTAAACTGAATACAGTGTATATATTTATATGCAACACCTGGGATGCATATATATACACAATACACTGTAAGTGCAGCTAACTGACTAACTGTTCTGCCTAATCTATCTAACTCAAATCAAATGACACTGTCTCTCTCTCTCTCTATCTCTTAGCACACCGGAACACACACTACACAGGGCCGCCGTGCAGGCGGCCTTATATAGTGTGGGGCGTGTACTAAATCCCCTGAGCCATAATTGGCCAAAGCCACCCTGGCTTTGGCCAATTACAGCTCTCTCTACTGACGGCGCTGTGATTGGCCAAGCATGCGGGTCATAGTGCATGCTTGGCCAATCATCAGCCAGCAATGCACTGCGATGCCGCAGTGAATTATGGGCCGTGACGCGCCACACGAATTTGGCGCGAACGGCCCATATCGTTCGCAATTCGGCAAACGGGCGAACAGCCGATGTTCGAGTCGAACATGGGTTCGGCTCGAACACGAAGCTCATCCCTAATTTTTAATTTGATTACATTTTATAAAAAAAAAAAGAGAGATCTTCAAAAATGAGTGTGCAAGGGGGACATTGGGGGCTCAACTGGTAGTGGCTGTGATAAACTTTACACAAGACAAGTACACACAGGAACAGTGCAGACAGGTTTGTCCTGCACTTTTCTTCAGCAAGGCAGCACAAAAATAAAGTTTCAGTTCAAGAGAGCTGTGCACAGCGAGTCCATTGCATAAAACAAATAAAACATCTGTTCATCCAAGCAACTAACTAAATTTAACTCAATTATTGACTACCAAGGTGCCCTCCTATGGGCTGCCCAGAACAAACAAGTACCTTCTATGTTTTCTAACTTTTCACACAGCAGCAGGCTTCCACAACACAGAAAATAAGATAGCAAGCCAGAGGGCCCTGAGCATCATATAGTTTGCATATAAAAGGGCCTGTGCACAGCTGAGTCTGAAGGTGGCTATAGATGGATCAAAATTCGGCTGGTTCAACAGAGATGTCGTTCCATGTAGGGCCACTGCAGTTGAACAGAAGTCAATCCATATATCGACTTCTGTTCAATTCCCCTGTTGGATAAAAGTTGCTTCATCAATGGCTTCAGCCAATGGCTGCCGTGCTGATCTGTATATTCTGACAGCAGAGGAGTGTCCCTGCTGTCAGAATACAATAGCACAGTGGAGAGAATTCCCCCTCCCACCTTGAATGTGTGGATGGGGGAATCAGTTCAGTTTTTTCTTTCTTTAGCTTGCTGGCTGAACAAAAAACCCCAAAAAACTGAACCATGAATGGCCAGCTTAATAATGAGGTCTTGCTACCAGGTAAGATGTGAACCTAGGAATGGAAGCTTATGCCCAACCAAAGCTCCTCAAAGTCTTTGGGCCAGAGCATCCAAAACAGGGACCTTTTAGGATTCTGAAAAAACAGCACATGACCAGATGAAAAAACGAAGTGACCACCATCCGCACTCCTGCCAGGCAGTGTCTTGATAATACTATAAATGCATATAAAACTATGTAACTAATACTGAGAGTCCCAAAATAAATCATAACTGGTTTTAACTAAAATACATTTAGAACCTATTTTTCAACAAAGATATAATAAAAACATTTTTAATGTTATTTAATTTGTATTTTAATATTTAATTTATTAATTATATTCACAACTAACTTATAACATGTAAAAAAAAAACCTTCAATTTATAATATATTTATTATTATAATATTGGAGCTAGCAGAAATAGTTCCTGACACCTTTTTACATAAAGTATTTTGAGGCTAACATTTGCATCACTGCAGTCTTTTGCTTTCAGCCCTGAGAAGCTGAAGCTCAAATCCCCCTTTTTCTGTTGAAAACCTCTGCATAGAGTTTCAATCAGAGACAGCCAATTCAGTATGCTTTGTTAGGTTAACCTTGTGATTGCTTTTTATTTAAAAAATAAAGATTTTAGATAAATATTAAAATCTGAAACATTGGTTTAAGAATGTGTAACTTTTTTTAAATTAAATAGTTATATAGTTAGTAAGGTTGAATAATGACACCAGTCCATCCAGGTCAACCTGAGTGAGCGTGGGTGGGTGTGAGTCTACAATTGTCCCTATACCTGTACATTGTGTCTCACATTGGTCCCTACCCTCAAGGAGCCCGAGATCCAAGGTCCTCAACTCACATTCATATACTAGGGCCAATTTTGGACAAAAGCCAATTAACCTACTAATTGAAAAAATATAAAATATATTTGCCCCAACTTTTAAAGTTCTCTTTAAACTAGCATGCAATTGTGATGTCAGTGCGATTGCAAGCAGAAATGCTGTTTTTTTTTGTTCTTATTGCTAAATAGTGAAATCCTTAACAACCAGCATAGACCTGCAAATACCTTCCCAAGTATTATGGGTGGGAAGATATCTGTCTGCCTTCACACAGGTTTTATGTGCACCAGGACCCTTTTCAATTATTACCTATTGCTGACAGAAAATATGTAGTTGAGATGAATGCTGTTTCAAAGGAGCATTCATGATTGGGAATCTTTCCTTGCTTGATAAAAAGCACTTTTATCTGTTTGATTATTTCAAAAGATATTGGGAATCTAAACTAAAACAATTCCTGAGCTGTTAATGGTAAGATTTACTATATGCAAATCTGGTTGGAATGATTCACAAGTAATCATTACTCTATTGGTGATATTTCATAGAGATAGCTGTTGGATTATTACAGCATATACAGTATGATGAAATTACAGTATAAAATATAATTTTACTTCTTTTGCACAAATTTAGAGATAATATTAATTGATTGTGTTTTCATAAATCTTTAAGTAGGATAAAGCCTTAAAGTTGGGTAGCGTAAGGGAGGGTTATTATCCCTGTCAGGTTTTTTTTTACCACCTGTTTCCTATTAGAGAGATTTCTAAAACTGCTCGCAGCTCTAATGTATTGTCAGATCCCGGCAATATAAATGAAAATCATTGAAAAAAAAGGTGTGGTTCCCTCCCAATCCATTACCAGGCCCTTCAGGTCTGGTATGGATATTAAGGGGAACCCCGCACCAAAATAAAAAAATGGTGTGGGGGTCCCCGCAAATCCCATACCAGGCCCTTCAGGTCTGGTATGGATTTTAAGGGGAACCCCGTGCCCATGTGGATGGGGACATGGGCCTCATCCCCACAACCCTTGTCCGGTGGTTGTGGGGGTCTGCGGAGGTCTGCGGGAGGGGGGCTTATCAGAATCTGGAAGCCCCCTTTAGCAAGGGGCCCCCCAAATCCCGGTCCCCCCTATGTGAATGGGTATAAGGTACAGTTTTGGACTATTCCTTTTAAAAAAAAAAATTGTCCTGCAATGTCCATCCATCTTAATTCACAGCCGCAATGGACCGAAAACCCCCCCAAAAAACTCCGCCTCCACGGGAGGCGTCCCTGTGACTTCTGTATTTTTGCTTTGACAGCTGTTATATAGTCAAGAGCGGGGCCTCCCGGTGATGTAAATGGGTCACCCCGCCCCCCCTCTGACATCACATGATGTCACATGACATCAGAAGTGGGCAGGGTCACCCTGTTATGTCACTGGGTGGCCCTGTCCTTGGCTATATAAGAGCTGTCAGTGCGAAAAAGCTGCAGTCGGCGGGATGCCTCCCATTTTTATCTATATTTTATCTATATATCCAACAATACATTACAGCGGCGAGCAGTTTTAAATGACATTTTTTCCTTTAGAAATGTAGATTTGCTGTGGTACTGTTATGAACATGGGAAAGATGCGCTACTTTGCAGGCAGAGTAAGGAGACCTCCCAGGCACAATATTTAAAGGAATATTTCATTTTTATTGTTTCACTTTAAGCATTATTAAAATCACTGCTCCTGAAAAAACTGATGTTTTTAAAACTTTTTTTTTGCATTGATACATGTCCCCATGGGGCAGTACCCGGGTTCCCATACACTTTTTATGGCAATAACTTGCATATAACCCTTTAAAATTATCACTTTTGGTTTTTCATGTTCGTGTTCCATAGACTTTAACTGTGTTCACACAATTTTTTTGCCTGTTCGCATGTTCTGCTGCAAACCAAATTGGGGGGTGTTTGGCTCATCCCTAATCAGTCAAGTAGAAAAACTATGAAAAACTATTTTTTTCGATTTTTTTGTTTGTTTAGCAACAAACAGAAAACCCAGTGGTGATTAAATACCACCAAAAGAAAGCTCTATTTGTGTGAAATAATGATAAAAATTTCACATGGGTACATTGCAGCATGACCGCGCAATTGTCATTTAAAGTGTGACAGCACTGAAAGCTGAAAAATGGCCTGGACAGGAAGGGGGTAAAAGTGCCCAGTAGGCAAGTGGTTAAGCATTCATTGCACTGGGATAGTCATAGGCATAGTCATGGCCATAACTGTTGTTACTAGCAGGAACTCCCTGGGAAATACTATACTGCTATCACTGGAGTGCAGGTATGGAGACAGGAGATGGCTGCAAAGAGGCTGCAAGAGATCTGCAGTACTGAGATGCAACAAAGGTTAAAAAAGGTGAAAAAATATTTTCTAAATGTAAAATTATAGCATTTGTTGTTTGCTTAAGAAAGCTTTTGTCTTTCATTTGGGGTTACATAAAGTTTAACCACTTCCCTACCCAGCCATAGTCATATGACGTCCTGGGATGGGATCTCCCATCCTGGGTGGATGTCATATGACGTCCTGGGATTCCCGGCCATCTAGGGGGCGCGCGCGTGCACCCGCCGCATTGCTCAGGACCCGGTGCATGTGCCCGGCGGCCGCGATGTCCGCCGGGCACCCGCGATTGCCCGTTAACCGGGCCGGACCATGGATCTGTGTGTGTAAACACACAGATCCACAGCCTGTCAGCTCTGAGGAGAGCGATCTGTGTTCCCAGAACGGAGGAACACTGATCGGTCTCCTTCCCTTGTGCGTCCCCTCCCCCTACAGTTAGAATCATTCCCTAGGAAACATATTAACCCCTCCCTGCCCCCTAGTGGTTAACCCCTTCACTGCCTGTCACATTTACACAGTAATCAATGCAATTTTATAGCATTGATCGCTGTATAAATGTGAATGGTCCCAAAGATGTGTCAAAAGTGTCCGATGTGTCCGCCATAATGTCGCAGTCACGAAAAAAAAATCGCGATCGCCGCTAAAAAAATAAATAAATATTTTTTTTTTTAAATGCCATAAATCAACCGTATTTTGTAGACGCTATAACTTTTGCGCAAACCAATATACGCTTATTGCCATTTTTTTACCAAAAATATGTAGAAGAATACGTATCGGCCGAAACTGAGGAAAAAATTTGTTTTTAAAAAAAAAAAATTGGGATATTTATTATAGCAAAAAGTAAAAAATATTGTGTTTTTTTTTCAAAATTGACGCTCTTCTTTTGTTTATAGCGCAAAAAATAAAAACCGCAGAGGCGATCAAATACCACCAAAAGAAAGCTCTATTTGTGGGGAATAAAGGACATCAATTTTTGTTGGATACAACGTTGCACGACCGCGCAATTGACATTTAAAATGCGACAGCGCAGAAAACTAAAAATTGGCCTGGGAAGGAAGGGGGTGAAATTGCCCTGTATTGAACTGGTTAAAAGATACAGTATTTAAATCAACATTTGAAAAATTAGATAAATGAACAATTATCACCCTCTACAAATTGTGAGATTGCACTTTGGGGTCTACTGACGTCTTTGCAAATAATATGTAATATATGATCTTTCTTATAAATAATGATTATGAGAATTGCATTTCTATACATGATTTATGCTGCCCTTATAATGTCAAGAATTATGTAGCCTTGTGTTTTAAATTCATATTTAGTAGACTAGAGGCAACAAGACATATTGCTGCCTTTTTGTCTCTTTAAATGTTATAACAAATACACTTCTGTGCTTTTATAATATCTGACATTTTAGAAGCTTAATTGCCTGCAGTGCAATTACATTTAAGTACAGTTTCTTTCTTAATTTTCAGTGTGCAGTGTATTAAAGAACTAGGTTGGCATTTGGCAGCACTAACACAGTGACTGACGGAAACAGAAAAGATGAAAGATTCAGGGAGATAAAAACAACACACAGCATTCATCAATTTAAATATAGTGTAACTTTGAACTTTGTTTTGGATGCAAAATGGGTCATTTATTATGATAATTCAGTAAGAAATATATGATTGGGTTAATAAAATTGCGCTATACCAAAGATCTGACTTGACCCGATTGGACAGAGAGGGCTGAGGGATACTGAACATAAAAACAAACACATTAAATATCATAAATAATGCAACACAATTTAATTTCGCTAGAGTATTATGGCCACAGCTTTTATTAAATAACAAGATAATAACAATAACATCATTTAGGCACCAATTCTTTAAAACCTACAGTACATTAAATCTAATACAACCATTAAGGCCAGGTCCTTGATGGCACCACCCAATGTCATGTTCTGTTGTAAACCTATAACAGCCTCCAGACATTCACAGCCAGCTACGTGTGTACACACCAGTCATTTTACACCACTGGAATAAATCTTTGTAGTTACTTCCTTCATCAACACTACATTATCATACACATTAGTGACCATTAAGGTTAAACCGCCCATCCAAACATTACCAATGGTCTCATTTTTTTGGCACCAGCAAGAACCCAGCACAGATTGACTGTTCAATTCTGAATGCCCAGCCACAACTGCAGGTCATCTCAAAGCCCACATTGAAGACTTCAAGGCCTACAACATTTAGATGAATCATCACCATCGTGAAAATTGTTTGCATCTATTTACAAGAGACAGTGACAAACTGTAATACCACACATACATTTTGACACTGCCTTCATTTCATTTTGATTTGGGACCTAACAAAAAAAAATGATTTAATGTTTTCAACTAATCTGTGCATAGGATCAAAACCAATATAATTTCCATCTGCATGCAATATCAGCAGGCCGGTGGGCCCCACATCCTCATCAACTGAGAAAATTAGGTAACAACCAATACCACACCAAACTGGGGAGACTGAATCTTCTTCTTTCTGAAAGCCAAAAGTTCTACCATTCAGATGCATTCCTGCACATTATTCTGTGCAAAAATATATATGAGTGGCTAATAACCTAGACTTTATATTTTTATAGAATCGGTAGAAGTGAGAATATCACGATGACAAGAAAACCTTCAAAATAATATGATTATTATTATTATTAACCACTTATGGACCGGCCGCCGTCGTTATACAGCGGTACTTTGAAGAGGGATATCTTTGTTATCGCAGCAGCTAGCTACTATAACCACGGTATCCACTTCTTCAGCGGGCGGTCTGCTTTCATATAAAAGTGGTCTCTGTAGCGGATTCACTGCGAGATCACTTTTATTGCGCCGCACTCTGATGCCCTCCGCCGCTTACCGGAGCCGTCAGTAGCAGCGGAGGCGATCGGGTCCTGTGACGTCTGTAGTATGGAGATCAGTGAGGGGAAGATGGTCCCCACCTGTCTCCATACCACTGCAGGGCGGAAGCGACGTCAAAACATCACTTCCGCCCATAGCTCTTAAAGGGACATTTTATTTTTTTATTTTTTTTCAAATGATATTTGATTTTTTTTTATTGCATTTTAGTGTAAATATAAGATCTGAGGTCTTTTTGACTTTTTTTTCTCATATTTAAGAGGTCCTGTCATGATTTTTACATTTCTTGTAATAGGATTAAAAGTGAAACTATTTTTTTAAAGAACAGTGTAACAATAAAATATAAAAGTTAAAATAAATAAGAAAAAAAATGTAAACGTGCCCTGCCGAGCTCGCCTGCAAAATCGAATGCATACGTGAGCAGCACATGCATATGAAAACGGTGTTCAAACCACACATGTGAGGTATCGCCGTGATCGTTAGCACAAGAGCAATAATTCTATCCCTAGACCTCCTCTGTAACATAAAACATGCAACCTGTAGAATTGTTAAAACATCACCTATGGAGACTTTTAAGGGTAAAAGTTTGTCGCCATTCCACGAGTGGGCGCAATTTTGAAGCGTGACATGTTGGGTATCAATTTACTCGGGGTAACATTATCTTTCACTTTACTGTTGTCTTATTTTTAAATTTAAAAAAGTGTCTTTTTTCCAAAAAAAGTGAGATTGTAAGACCGCTGCGCAAATACGGTGTGAAAGAAAGTATTGCAACGACCACCATTTTATTCTCTAGGGTGTTAAAAAAAAAATATATATACATATATATATATATATATATATATATATATATATATATATATATATATATATATATATATATATATATAATATTTGGGGGTTATAAGTAATTTTCTAGCAAAAAAACTGTTTTTAATTTGTAAACACCAAATCTCAGAAAGAGGCTCGGTCCCTAAGTGGTTAATATTTTAAGATGAATTAGAAAAATGCTTTTGTGTTTCTACCTCCACCAAATGATGACACACATAAGACTGAAACCTGGTGCATTCCCACCAACTGATTCTTCCCGACTGAGTCATCTCCCAGCCCTGACCTGGCTGCTTTTGTAGCCGCTCGCAAATTGGTAACGTGACAATGATGACCCATCCCTATGACTCAATAAAAAGCCACTCAATGCAGGATAGGCCTCCATAAAGTGAGCATAACAATGTACAGGGCAGGTAACGCATGACTGTACCCCTGCAACTGTATCCAAAAACCTCTCCCACACTGACCAGTTTTAGAATGAAAAATAGCCAGGTGCAATATTCAATCTATAGACATGACTTTATCAAGAAATAAACCACCCATCATGTCTCCCTGAGGACTTGCCAATTGACTCATTCAAACAGCTCCAAAAAAAGGGCAAATGCAATTGAAAGGACTCATCTATCATAGTTGTTATGACACAGAGCATGCAATTCACAAAAAAAAAACTTTCAGCCAGTGAAAGGTTGCAGGCCTCCATCCTTCCACTAAGCACTTGCCCCTTGTAAATCTTTTAGGCACTTGCCACATGAGGAATTGCTTAGTAATGTCAGACAACCCCACAATTTGAACAGGAAGAAATTGTAGCCATCACCCTATCCACCACTGATGGTGAAATCTGAATTCCACCAAAAGCCAGACATCAAATCACCACATTGGGGATGTCCTGAGTTTCCACATGACACTCCCACCATCTCTTCTATACTGTATTATATAAGTTTCAAGCAGTGGCATCACTAGGGTAAAACATGGTGTCATAACCCTCCTGTCTATCCTGCCCAGTGCCCTGTAGGCAGCGCATGGTCAAGGGATGCACCCCAAACTGGCCCATGTAAATGATAGTATAGGGTGGTATAGTGGCAGGTTAGGGTAGTATTGGGTGGTATAGTGGCAGACTAGGGTCGTATAGTGGCAGGTTAGCATGGTATAGGGCAGGTTAGGGTGGTATATGGCAGGTTGGTGTGGTATAGTGGCAGGTTAGGGTAGTATAGGGCAGGTTGGGGTGGTATAGTGGCAGGTTAGGGTGGTATAGTGGCAGGTTAGGATGGTATAGGGCAGGTTAGGGTGGCATAGTGGCAGGTTAGGGTGGTATAGGGCAGGTCGGGGTGGTATAGGGGCAGGTTAGTGTGGTATAGGGCAGGTTGGGGTGGTATAGTGGCAGATTAGGGTGAAATAGGGCAAGTTAGGGTGGTATAGTGGCAGGTTAGGGTGATATAGTGGCAGACTAGAGTGGTATAGTGGCATTGTGGCAGGTTAGCATAGTATAGGGCAGGTTAGGGTGGTATAGGGCAGATTGGGGTGGTATAGTGACAGGTTAGGGTGGTATAGTGGCAGTTTAGGGTGGTATAGGGCAGGTTGGGGTGGCATATTGGCAGCTTGGGGTGGTACAGGGAAGGTTGGGGCGGTATAGTGGTAGGTTAGGGTGGTATAGGGCAGGTGGGGTGGTATAGTGGCAGGTTAGGGTGAAATAGGGCAGGTTAGAGTGGTATAGTGGCAGGTTAGGGTGGTATAGGACAGGCTTGGGTGGTATAGGGGCAGGTTAGGGTGGTATAGGGGCAGGTTAGGGTGGTATAGGGCAGGTTAGGGTGGTATAGTGGCAGATTAGAATGACATGGGGCAGGTTAGGGTGGTATAGGGCAGGTTGGGGTAGTATAGGCAGGTTGGGGTGGCATAGGGCAGGTTGGGGTGGTATAGGGCAGGTTAGGGTGGTATAGGGCAGGTTAGGGGGGTATAGGGCAGGTTAGGGTGGTATAGGATAGGTCAGGGTAGTATACGGCAGGTTGGGGTGGTATAGTGGCAGATTAGGGTGGTATAGGGCAATCTGGGGTGGTATAGTGGCAGAATAAGGTGGTATAGGGCAGGTTGGGGTGGTACAGGGCAGGTTAGCAAAACACAAACAGAAAAAACTCTCTCCTGCGCTTGAGTGACTAAAACCTCAATGAAGATAAGGCCAAAAAGCTTCTGTGATATCTGCCGTCTTGCAGCCCTCTTCAGAACATTGGGTTATTTATGGACTACAAGAGGATAAAAAGACAAAAAGAGGGCGCACCGACCTAGTGCATTACCACAAAAAGCGTTTATTAAAAAGATAAAACAACAAAAGATGGATACTCACAAACGAACATGTACGTTAAATATGAACAATAGCTGCAGGTACGCAGTAGTGGACATCAAAACGTAATCAGGACCTGGACATCCAATTGATGGGGCGATGGCTGACGCGTTTCTGGGGAGAACCCCTTTCCTCAGAGCCTAAGCGGGTAGTAACTCCTCGCAAGTGGGAGCTCCTCCATTTATGTGTTTAAGCATATGACCATGTGACAGCCAGCACCAGCCCACAAAAAGCCACTCCCACCCACCCAGACCCATCCCTCCAAGGAATATGGACCCACCCTGATGTCACTAAAACACCATAATAAAAGCACCATAATAAAAGCCATAATAAAAGCATATAGGTATATAGGCATCGACTATCACCTATATGCTTACACACATAAATGGAGGAGCTCCCACTTGCGAGGAGTTACTACCCGCTTAGGCTCTGAGGAAAGGGGTTCTCCCCAGAAACACGTCAGCCATCGCCCCATCAATTGGATGTCCAGGTACTGATTACGTTTTGATGTCCACTACTGCGTACCTGCAGCTATTGTTCATGTTTAACGTGCATGCTCGTTTGTGAGTATCCATCTTTTGTTGTTTTATCTTTTTAATAAACGCTTTTTGTGTTAATGCACTAGGTCGGTCCGCCCTCTTTTTGTCTTTTTACAGGGCAGGTTAGGACAGTGTGCAGTAGCTTACAGCATGCCTGGAGATGAAGATACCCAGGACTGCTGTGTCCTCACCTCTTTCTCCTTCTTTAGCTGCAGGATCAGTTCATCCAGAGTGAAGGAGTCTGTGGGAGGAGTAGAGGAGGCAGCCACACCCCCAGATCCACCCACCAACTCCAGCTGCTTCGGGAGATATTGGAGATCTCTGAGGGACAGCTTAACCCAACTGGGGAGTGTTATAAGCAGCCTCCCCCGCAGGACTGGGTGCCCTGTTCGCACTGCTTCACTGCAGCTCTGCAAGTGGAAGCAATATAGTACAGTGTGTAGCGGTGGCCCCGGTGTCAGCTACCACTAAAGGAAATAATTACAGAAATGTCAAATTCTTGGTAAGGCCCCGTTTTGCCCACTTCACCAACCATTGACTTTGGTACCACTTTCCTGGAAAATGTGCCTCGAAACCCACACTCTCAAATGCATCTGTGAAATGTTGCACATTAGAGTTTGACTGGGCCTGCCACATTGAATTATAATTGTAAATAGCACAAGGAATTGTACATCTTACAAGGAACAGTTGCTAAACCTTGACGTTTTGCATGTCTTCCTTAGTGATAAGTATTAAACGGTGAGGCCTGTTGACTCCCAATGTCAAAAAGGCTAGCCGTGTGCAAAATGATCTGCACATAATCTAGCCGATCTGGCATGATTCTGCAAACAATATTTAAACCTATTTTTGCTTGCAATACTATTGCCACCTTTTCAGATAAGCATGTACGTTTTTCAGCTGGCAGTTGATATTCCATTTGAAGAAAGTCAAACTCAAGGTCAAGAAATTTGATAATCTCTTTAAGACTCTACATTTTTTCGAGGGTAAGGGGGACAGCAAACCATTCAAAAAATGAGCACATTTGTAGGAGGTGGCCGCAAGATTCTGATCCTTTGGGGCCAATGCACAAGAAATCATCTAGATAGTGCCCTCGCAAACTAAACTCTTGCCACCCACTCCAGAAAGGTACTAAAAGCCTCCAAGTAAACACAGAAATGGCACATTCCATGGTTAACCATTTCCCTACCTGCCTATAGTCATATGACGTCTGCAGGAGCACTCTGCCATCCTGGACAGGCATCATATGTTGTCCTCTGCTATTCACTGCCCCTGCGGGGCCCCGGGGGCCTGCAGTGCGGCGATTTGGGATACAGCCCATCCCAGATCAGTGTAAAGAGCCAATAGAAATTGGCTCTATACTACGTGACCGGCTGTGTCCAATCACAGCCGGTCACATGCACTGTCCCCATGCACAGCGCTCATGCATGCCCCTAGGGGTGCGCAGAGTGGCGATCGGGGATGAGGCTTGTTGTCACCATGACACAGCCCATCCCCGATCACGGTAAAGAGCTGTTACCGGGTTCTCCTCCTCACATGCCGATCATGTGTGAGGAGGAGATTGCAGTAACAGCTCATTACCGCTCACAGTGTACACCCAATTACACTGATTGCCCCCCTAATAAAGAGGACCTAGTACCTGTCACCAGCCCATCTGAGTACCTGAGTACCTGTCACCAGCCCATCTGAGTAACTGAGTACCTGTCACCAGCCCATTAGAGTACTGGAGTACCTGTCACCAGCCCATCTGAGCACCCGAGTGTAAAGAGCTCTTTACCATGTAACCGGCTGTGTCCAATCACAGCCAGTCACATGCACTGTCCTCGTGCACAGCGCTCGTGTGCGGACCTAGGGGAATGCAGAGCGGCGATCGGGGACATGGCTTGTCACCCTGACACAGCCCATCCCCAATTGTGGTTAAAGAGCCAATGAAATTGGCTCTTTACCACGTGACTGGCTGTATCCAATCACAGCCGGTCACAGAATGTCAACAAACCACGGTAACAACCTGTTACCGGGTTCTCCTCTTTACACGCCGATCGTGTGTGAGGAGGAGATTGCGGTAACAGCTCATTACCGCTCACAGTGTACACCCAATCACACTGATTGCCCCCCTAATAAAGAGGACCTGTCACCGTCCATCAAAGTACCTGTCACCAGCCCATCAAAGTACCTGTCACCAGCCCATCAAAGTACCTGTCACCAGCCCATCTGAGTACCTGAGTACCTTTCACCAGCCCATCTGAGTACCCAACTACCTGTCACCAGCCCATCTGAGTACCTGAGTACCTGTCACCAGCCGATTAGAGTACCAGAGTACCTGTCACCAGCCCATCTGAGTACCCGAGTACCTGTCACCAGCCCATCTGAGTACCCAAGTACCTGTCACCAGTCAATCTGAGTACCCAAGTACCTGTCACCAGCCCATCAGATTACCTGTCACCAGCCCATCAGAGTACCCAAGTACCTATCTGCAGCCCTTCAGAGTACCCGAGTACCTGTCACCAGCCCATCTGAGTATCCGAGTACCTGTCATCAGCCCATCTGAGTACCCGTGTGCCTGTCCAGCCCATTAGAGTACCCGAGTACCTGTCATCAGCCCATCTGAGTACCAGAGTACCTGTCACAAGCCCATCAGAGTACCCAAGTACCTGTCTATAGCCCATCAGAGTACCCGAGTACCTGTCACCAGCCCATCTGAGTAACCGAGTACCTGTCACCAGCCCATCTGTGTACCCGAGTACCTGTCACCAGCCCATCTGAGTACCGAGTGCCTGTCACCAGCCCATCTGAGTACCTGAGTACCTGTCACCAGCCCAATAGAGTACCGGAGTACCTGTCACCAGCCCATATGAGTACCCAAGTGTAAAGAACCAATAGAATTCGGCTCTTTACCACGTAACCGGCCATGTTCAATCACAGTCAGTCACATGCACTGTCCTCATGCACAACGCTCGTGTGCGCCCCTAGGGGCATGCAGAGCAGTGATCGAGGGCGAGGCTTGTCACCCTGACACAGGCTCTTTACCACGTGACTGGCTGAGTCCAATCACAGCCGGTCACAGAATGTCAACAAACCGTGGTAACAAGCTGTTACCGGGTTCTCCTCTTCACACGCCAATCGTGTGTGAGGAGGAGATTGTGGTAACAGCTCATTACCACTCACAGTGTACACCCAATCACACTGACTGCCCCCCTAATAAAGAGGACCTGTCACCGTCCATCAAAGTACCTGTCACCAGCCCATCAAAGTACCTGTCACCATCCCATCAGAGTACCCAAGTACCTGTCACCAGCCCATCTGAGTACCTGAGTACCTTTCACCAGCCCATCTGAGTACCCAAATATCTGTCACCAGCCCATCTGAGTACCTGAGTACCTGTCACCAACCGATTAGAGTACCAGAGTACCTGTCACCAGCCCATCTGAGTACCCAAGTACCTGTCACCAGCCCATCTGAGTACCCAAGTACCTGTCCCCAGTCCATCAGAGTACCTGTCACCAGCCCATCAGAGTACCCAAGTACCTATCTGCAGCCCATCAGAGTACCCGTGTACCAGTCTCCAGCCCATTAGAGTACCCAAGTACCTGTCATCAGCCCATCTGAGTACCAGAGTACCTGTCGCAAGCCCATCAGAGTACCCAAGTACCTGTCTATAGCCCATCAGAGTATCCGAGTACCTGTCACCAGCCCATCTGAGTAACCGAGTACCTGTCACCAGCCCATCTGTGTACCCGAGTACCTGTCAGCAGCCCATCTGAGTACTCGAGTACCTATCACCAGTCCATCTGAGTACCCGAGTACCTGTCACCAGCCCATCTGAGTACCCAAGTACCTGTCACCAGCCCATCTGAGTACCCAACAACCTGTCACTAGCCCATCTGAGTACCCAAGTACCTGTCACCAGCCCATCTGAGTACTCGAGTACCTGTCACCAGCCCATCTGAGTACTCGAGTACCTGTCACCAGCCCATCTGAGTACCTGTCACCAGCCCATCTGAGTACCCGAGTACCTGTCACCAGCCCATCTGAGTACCCAAGTACCTGTCACCAGCCCCTCTGAGTACCCAACAACCTGTCACCAGCCCACCTGAGTACCCAAGTACCTGTCACCAGCCTATCTGAGTACCCAAGTACCTGTCACCAGCCCCTCTGAGTACCCAACAACCTGTCACCAGCCCATCTGAGTACCCGAGTACCTGTCACCAGCCCATCTGAGTACTCGAGTACCTGTCACCAGCCCATCTGAGTACCTGTCACCAGCCCATCTGAGTGACCGAGTACTTGTCATCAGCAAATCTGAGTACCCGAGTACCTGTCACCAGCCCCTCTGAGTACCCAACAACCTGTCACCAGCCCATCTGAGTACCCAAGTACCTGTCACCAGCCCATCTGAGTACCTGAGTACCTGTCACCGGCCCCTCTGAGTACCCAACAACCTGTCACCAGCCCATCTGAGTACCCAAGTACCTGTCACCAGCCCATCTGAGTACTCGAGTACCTGTCACCAGCCCATCTGAGTACTCGAGTACCTGTCACCAGCCCATCTGAGTACCTGTCACCAGCCCATCTGAGTACCCGAGTACCTGTCACCAGCCCATCTGAGTACCCAAGTACCTGTCACCAGCCCCTCTGAGTACCCAACAACCTGTCACCAGCCCACCTGAGTACCCAAGTACCTGTCACCAGCCCATCTGAGTACCCGAGTACCTGTCACCAGCCCATCTGAGTACCCGAGTACCTGTCACCAGCCCATCTGAGTACCCAAGTACCTGTCACCAGCCCCTCTGAGTACCCAACAACCTGTCACCAGCCCACCTGAGTACCCAAGTACCTGTCACCAGCCCATCTGAGTACCCGAGTACCTGTCACCAGCCCATCTGAGTACCCGAGTACCTGTCACCAGCCCATCTGAGTACTCGAGTACCTGTCACCAGCCCATCTGAGTACTCGAGTACCTGTCACCAGCCCATCTGAGTACCTGTCACCAGCCCATCTGAGTACCCGAGTACCTGTCACCAGCCCATCTGAGTACCCAAGTACCTGTCACCAGCCCCTCTGAGTACCCAACAACCTGTCACCAGCCCACCTGAGTACCCAAGTACCTGTCACCAGCCCATCTGAGTACCCGAGTACCTGTCACCAGCCCATCTGAGTACCCGAGTACCTGTCACCAGCCCATCTGAGTACCCAAGTACCTGTCACCAGCCCCTCTGAGTACCCAACAACCTGTCACCAGCCCACCTGAGTACCCAAGTACCTGTCACCAGCCCATCTGAGTACCCGAGTACCTGTCACCAGCCCATCTGAGTACCCGAGTACCTGTCACCAGCCCATCTGAGTACTCGAGTACCTGTCACCAGCCCATCTGAGTACCTGTCACCAGCCCATCTGAGTGACCGAGTACTTGTCATCAGCAAATCTGAGTACCCGAGTACCTGTCACCAGCCCCTCTGAGTACCCAACAACCTGTCACCAGCCCATCTGAGTACCCAAGTACCTGTCACCAGCCCATCTGAGTACCTGAGTACCTGTCACCGGCCCATCTGAGTAACCGAGTCCTTGTCACCAGCCCATCTGAGTACCCAAGTACCTGTCACCAGCCCATCTGAGTACCTGAGTACCTGTCACCAGCCCATCTGAGTAACCGAGTCCTTATCACAAGCCCATCTGAGTACCTGAGTACCTGTCACAAGCCCATCAAAGTACCCAAGTACCTATCACCAGTCCATCTGAGTACCCGAGTACCTATCAGCAGCCCATCTGAGTACCCAAGTACCTGTCACCAGCCCATCTGAGTACCCAACAACCTGTCACCAGCCCATCTGAGTACCCAAGTACCTGTCACCAGCCCATCTGAGTACCCGAGTACCTGTCACCAGCCCATCTGAGTACTCGAGTACCTGTCACCAGCCCATCTGAGTACCTGTCACCAGCCCATCTGAGTAACCGAGTACCTGTCACCAGCCCATCTGAGTACCCGAGTACCTGTCACCAGCCCATCTGAGTACCCAAGTACCTGTCACCAGCCCCTCTGAGTACCCAACAACCTCTCACCAGCCCACCTGAGTACCCAAGTACCTGTCACCAGCCTATCTGAGTACCCAAGTACCTGTCACCAGCCCCTCTGAGTGCCCAACAACCTGTCACCAGCCCATCTGAGTACCCGAGTACCTGTCACCAGCCCATCTGAATACTCGAGTACCTGTCACCAGCCCATCAGAGTACCTGTCACCAGCCCATCTGAGTAACCGAGTACTTGTCACCAGCAAATCTGAGTACCCGAGTACCTGTCACCAGCCCCTCTGAGTACCCAACAACCTGTCACCAGCCCATCTGAGTACCCAAGTACCTGTCACCAGCCCATCTGAGTACCTGAGTACCTGTCACCAGCCCATCTGAGTAACCGAGTCCTTGTCACCAGCCCATCTGAGTACCCGAGTCCTTGTCACCAGCCCATCTGAGTACCCAAGTACCTGTCACCAGCCCATCTGAGTACCCAAGTACCTGTCACCAGCCCATCTGAGTACCTGAGTACCTGTCACCAGCCCATCTGAGTAACCGAGTCCTTGTCACAAGCCCATCTGAGTACCTGAGTACCTGTCACAAGCCCATCAAAGTACCCAAGTACCTGTCACCAGCCCATCTGAGTACTCGAGTACCTATCAGCAGCCCATCTGAGTACCCAAGTACCTGTCACTAGCCCATCAGAGCAAAAAGAGAACACCAAATCTCAACACAGGATGGATCTGTGGAAATTTACTAGGTAGGGCAGTGCCACGTCCTAAATCTACATATTAACAAAAAAAGGGGAAAGTGGAAAAATGGACTTTATAGGCACCAGTCATAAAATTAAATATAAATATTTTATTATACAAATAGTACACCAAACCAAAAACACGAACATGTTAAAACATTACAGTTAAAGTGCAAAAAGCTAGCTAGTTCTCTCTCAAAAGGGGGTCATAGACTCCAGAGAGGCATACCCTTGAAAAAGGGACGTATCCCTCTAGTCAGCATAAAGGACATCAAACTAAAAAAGCTCTACATGTTTCGCAATTGTATGCTTCTTCAGGAGCTCGTTTGAGTAGTCTGTAGAGGGGAAGAGAGAGAGAAAAAACACACAAACAAAAAATGCATACAGTTAATATTGACTTTAAACCTTTTGGTAGTACGTCTCAATCAGTAGCAGGGAGTACCATGGAGAAACCAGCAGGTGGACTCCACAAACGACATGCAAAAGGTGACAAAAACTCACATGTGGGGACGTGCCTGGTAGTAGAACGGTAAAAGGTGTAAAAAAGAAATAACGGACAAAGGCAGCAGAGAGACAACAAGGTTGTAATCTCGACTGCCAAGAATGAGAGGAACGTACTGTGTATAGCCATACCAAGCTTCAAAGGTGGTAAAATAAAAGATATCACTCCATGCATGAGGGGAAAAAAGAAAAATAAATGCACAGGGGGGAGGGGGAAAAAGGGGGGGGGAGTTGGGGGAACTAAGGTAGTGATGGTAAAATGCAAGCATGTAGAATTGAGCCTACCTTAGGGGAAACAATAAAATATTGCCTCTAGGTGGCTGGGAGATGTATGTTGCAAACTTGCAAACATAGGCTTATAGATGGTAAGACTGTACTTGATGATAAACAGCGCTGTTTCTAGAAAGTATATGTAGATATACATAAATGTAGAAATGTATATATATAAATATATATAGGGGTAGTAATAGGAAAATATTAAAAGAAATAGCTGGCTGTCACAAAAGTAAAATGGTATTGATGAAAACATACAGGGTCTCACCTTATTAGAGGTAATATAAACTATGTAGACCTTATGGATCAAACAACAGAGTGTTCCCTTAAAAGACAACCAGCAAGAGAAGGGAGGGAGAAAAGGCTGTGTTGGGGTTTTATATGCAGCAGTACAAGCAGTTTGGCACAAGCCGGATGGAAGCCATCTACATCAAGAGAAAGATGTCTGAGTGTAACTAGATAGCAGCAATGCATGGGGTATAACCATAAATATCAAGTATGCAGCAAATCAAGGTAAAGACAGAGGGAAATCTTACCAGACAGGATGTGATGAGGTTGAAAAACTAAGCCCAGAAACTGGAGCACCATATGAAAGGAATGGCGTGGTAGCAGGCTAAAATAACAGCCTTAAATACACGTCCCAATCAGGTGTGCATCCTGTGCAACACCTGAATCGGCCAGGCAGGGCTGCGCGCGCAACCCACATCCAGCCGCGCATGCGCAGTACACAGAGTGCGACTGCCATAGACGCAGCCGTGTAAGGAGTGCGCAGTCCTAGAGGTAACAGGGCTGAGAGCTCCCTCTAGTGGCTCCTCCACAGTAACAGCGCAAAGTAACGCTGCAGAAAGCAGATTGAAGAAAGCCTAAGGATGATATGAGAGCATAGGGGAGATAACAAACACACACATAGGGGGAGAACAGCAGGCCTGAACCTGGAGCCACAAAAACCATCTCCCTAAGGGAGCGGAATGCGGTTACCCGGCCGCACATGTGATTAAGTACACCAGCAGGTCAGCAAAGTCCAGAGGCTGGCATCAATGGGGTCTCCACCACAGGCCCAAGACAAAGGGCCAATGAACACAGGTGAAAAGTAGATAGCACCTGAAAAAAATAATAAAATAAAAAAGAAAGAAAAACATATGTACCATTGTTTTACCATTGTTTTTCTTTCTTTTTTATTTTATTATTTTTTTGTTGTTTGAGCCATAAGGTCTACATAGTTTATACACACACTTTATGCACATACTTTCCAGAAACAGCGCTGTTTATCATCAAGTACAGTCTTACCATCTATAAGCCTATGTTTGCAACATACATCTCCCAGCCACCTAGAGGCAATATTTTATTGTTTCCCCTAAGGTAGGCTCAATTCCCCCCCCCCCTGTGCATTTATTTTTCTTTTTTCCCCTCATGCATGGAGTGATATCTTTTATTTTACCACCTTTGAAGCTTGGTATGGCTGTATGCATTTTTTGTTTGTGTGTTTTTTCTCTCTCTCTTCCCCTCTACAGACTACTCAAATGAGCTCCTGAAGAAGCATACAATTGCGAAACATGTAGAGCTTTTTTAGTTTGATGTCCTTTATGTTGACTAGAGGGATACGTCCCTTTTTCAAGGGTATGCCTCTCTGGAGTCTATGACCCCCTTTTGAGAGAGAACTAGCTAGCTTTTTGTACTTTAACTGCAATGTTTTAACATGTTCGTGTTTTTGGTTTTGTGTACTATTTGTATAATAAAATATTTATATTTAATTTTATGACTGGTGCCTATAAAGTCAATTTTTTCCACTTTCCCCTTTTTTTGTTAATTTCTAGCCCATCAGAGTACCTGTCCCCAGCCCATCAGAGTACCCAAATACCTAACTGCAGCCCATCAGATTACCTGAGTACCTGTCACTAGCCAATTAGAGTACCCGAATACCTGTCACCAGCCCATCAGAGTAACCAAGTACCTATCACCAACCCATCAGAGTACCCGAGTACCTATCTGCAGCCCATAAGATTACTCGATCACCTGTCTCCACCTCATCAGATTACCCGAGTACCTATCTGCAGCCAATGCCTCATAGAATATACCTTCGGGTGTTTGCTTTCCAAAATGGAGTCATTTTGTGGGTAATTCCACTGCCCTCCATGCTCCAGGACCTTCAAAAGTGTGATAGGAAGGAATTCAATTATATGTGTAATTTATACTCCTAGAACGCCTGAAGGTACTACTTCAATGTTGGACCTCTGTATGTGGCCAGGCTGTGAAAAAGTCTCACACATGGGGTATCGCCTTACTCAGGAGGAGTATCAGAATCTATTTTGGGGTGTAATTTTGCTATCTACATGCTATGTGCATATAATATATGTTGGGGTCTTTCCTTTCCAAAATGGGGTCATTTCGTGTGTAATTCTATTGTCCTGGTGCTCCAGGGCCTTCAAAAGTGTACTAGGTTGTTAGGAAATTTTATGCGTAATTTATGCTCCTAGAATGCCTGATGGTACTCCCTGTTTGTTGGGTATCTCTATGTGGCCAGGCTGTGTAAAAGTCTCACACATGTGGTATCACCATACTCAGGACGAGTAGCAGAATGCATTTTATGGCATAATTTTTGCTATGTACGTGCTATGTGTTAGAAATATCATATAAATTGACCACTTTCTGAAAAAAAATACGTTTTAATTTTCTTTCCACGTTTTCCGAAGACTTTTGGAAAAAATAAACCATTCAAAGACTCATTATGCCTCATAGAATATATACGTTGGGATGCTTGCTTTCCAAAATGGGGTCATTTTGTGGGTAATTCCCTTATCCTGGTGCTCCAGGGCCTTCGAAAGTGTAATAGATCGTTAGGAAATTTTATGTGTACTTTATGTTCCAGAATTCCTGACGGTGCTCCATGCATGTTGGACCTCTCTATGTGGCCAGGCTGTATAAAAGTCTCACACATGTGGTATCACCATACTCGGGACGAGTAGAAGAATCTATTTTGGGGTGTAATTTTTGCTATGTACATGCTATGTGTTATAAATATCTTATAAATTGGCCACTTTGTTTAAAAAAAAATATGTTTTCATTTTCTTTACAAGTTTTTCAAAGACTTTTGGAAAAAAATTAACCATTTAAAAGACTCATAATGCCTAGAATATATGTTGGTTGTTTGCTTTCCAAAATAGGGTCATTTTGTGGGTAATTAAATTGTCTTGGTGCTCCAGGGTCTTCAAAAGTGTGATAGGACGTTAGGAAATGAGATGTGTAATTTATGCTCCTAGAATGCCTGACGGTGCTCCCTGCATGTTGGATCTCTCTATGTAGCTAGGCTGTGAAAAAGTCTCACA
Source organism: Lithobates clamitans (assembly GCA_037952925.1). NCBI lineage: Eukaryota > Metazoa > Chordata > Amphibia > Anura > Ranidae > Lithobates > Lithobates clamitans. The sequence continues at coordinate 3,270,663 of JBBGZY010000135.1, forward strand.
CATGTGGTATTGCCATACTCAGAGGAGTAGCATAATGTATTTTGGGGTGTAAATTGAAGTATGCATATGCTGTGTGTGAGAAATAACTTGTTATTATGACAATTTTGTGTAAAAAATAATAATAATAATTTCTTCAATTTCCCAAGATTTGTGGGGGAAAAAAAATTACAACTTTAAAAAACTCACTACAACTTTCTACAACTTTCACACAGACCAAATAACATACACTTATTTGGGTTATTTTTTACCAAAGATATGTAGCCATATAAATTTTGGCACAAATGTATGAAAAAAATTACTTATTTGCTAAATTTTATCATAGAAACTAAAAAAAACGTGTTTTTTTTTTCAAAAATGTTGCTCTTTTTTCACTTATGTCGCAAAAAATAAAAAACCCAGTGGTGATTAAATACCACCAAAATAAAGCTCTATTTGTGTGAAGAAAAGATAAGAATTTTGTTTGGGTACAGTGTTGCATGAGTAAATGGCATTAAAAGTGCGGGAGCGCTGAAAGCTGAAAATTGGTCTGGGTAGGAAGGGCGTATAAGTGTCCTGCACTGAAGTGGTTAAGCACTGATCCACATAACAGGCTCCAAACATGCAACCTAAGAAGTACAAGCTGTCAAGATGTACCCATAAAAGGTAAAAAGCTGACTCAATGTGCATCTTTGCCATCAGAGTCCCCTGGCCCATGCTCCTGATCAATACAATGACTTCATCAAAAGATGTATGGAGTACAGTAGAGAGCTCAGGGAAAATATCATCGACTGATGACACTCTAGGATGTGACAAATCATGACCCATTCGGAACTTACCCGGCACTTTCTTGAGCACAATACCTAAAGGTGATACCCCAAGATTACTATAAAGAGAACAGTGCAGCGCTGGATAAATGTCATAAGTGAAAAATATTGTGAAAATATTGTTAAAAAACAATATAAAGAATTAAGCAATCAATAATAAATAACACCTAATAATAATGACTAGTGAAAAAAACATTGAATCAAAAGTCCATAAGTGATGAAAAAGCAAGTACAGTGAATACAAATACAAGTTCTGAATTATAATGTGAGTGAAGTCCAAAAGTTATTCCATGCGGAGTTCTGGAACAGTAATCCATCGCCAGTGCTGCTCACCACCTGGTGATAATGTAATGAAGGCTTACCAGTGAGCCAGCGACCGCCCTTACTCAAAACAGGCTTAGTAGAGGGAGAAGTAGCGATGAACTTCGAGGGATGTCCCTTGAGAGACTCTGTAGGGAATCTTGCGAACCTGCTTCCTGTGCGACTACTCAGCAACAACAGAGCGCCAATTCGGAAGATGTGGTCCCAAAGATACTTCCTCACAGCTTCGTTCTTGCATGGACCCGGTCACATGACTGCTCTCCTCTGAAGATTCATGGATCCCAAGATTACTACAAGAAGGAACAGGAAAAAAGAGTCTGCTTGCCTGCTGCTAGAGATTTCCCTCTGCAACTTCTTCCTGACAGCATCAGAGTATTCCAGTGCTGACCGCAAATTAGAACAGTCATAACCCCCCAACCACTGACTGCACTGGGATATGAAATATATCAGAAACACCATAAAAAAGTAGGCCAGCTGTTACACTATTGTGATACTCATTTAATCAGGGTAGCGTTGTGGTGACACTTACTGGTGCCCTCCCTTTTCAATTGCATCGCAACTTCCCTGTCCACCACTACCAGCCCATGTGCTTCTGAAACAACAAGAAAGCGGGTGATTGTTTCCCCCACATGTGCAACATTCATGCCTGAAACAGCAACTGCCCCCCCCCACCCCAACTTTCAAGCTCCCTCATTGAAGAGCCAGCAAACCATTATTTTTTAAATAACTGGGAAAAAGCCACTAAAGCTATTAAGCCACCAGCTACTCCTTCTGTAGTTTTTGGATATGCCATTAGTCGCATCCTTAATGCAATGTTTTTAGGATCCCTACACAGGAATGGACATACAGATATCCGCTGATGAAACTGTATATCATAGCATATCCAGGTATTACCCCTATGTCCAATATGCCTGAAGTATTGTCTAAAAAGCAACACAGGCTTAAGCACTGTTCTGGCGATTTCACACCATTAAAGCTCCTCAGGATTGCAAAAAACCTGACACCAATTATAAAACATGAGCAAGGGATTAGATCATATCTATGTCTGTCCTCATCCTCCTCCGTCCTATGTTCATTACCCCTTTCCAACTTTTCAATTGAAAAGCATTCCAGTGACAAAAGGGTAAAAATATCAATTTACTCTCTGACTTTATCCCTAAGCTTTTCCTTCACATGTGCCCCCAAATGATTCTTGAAAAACACACATGTGACACTCTTTATGGCATCTGATATTAGCACTGGCTTATCACCCTCTTTAACCTCAACCTTATCCTTTCTGTGTGAAGTGGTAGGGACTGCTGAGGAATCATCACTGGCTGGCATTGCTACAGTACCTGTGTTTCTAGCAGTAGGTACAGTCACATCCCTTTTGGTTGATGTAGACCTAGGTGGTGCCATATCAGTAGCAATAGATTATTGATTGCTTGGGGTATTCAAAACAGGTCCCTACACAGGTTAAGCAACTTATACTGCTTCTGGACCTCCACCACCCCCATGAAAACCCTCAAGTCTGTTTTAATTTGTTTGCAAGGTAGATAAAACTGCATCAGTATTAGTAATAACTAAAGGGACACTTGCCTTATGGAAGTCCTCCCTGATTCATACAGAATGGGTAAATGAATGCGCTTCCAAGATCCCACCACCTGCTGACCTATGCCAAGCCCAGGAATAACTCCACTCTATAACACAAGAGGTAAAAAATGTTGAGGCTCACCTGAAAGCACATTGTAAGCGGCCGGTGTGTCTCCACTGTTCCCGACTCCTGTGATGATCCAGATGACAAAGCTTCCCTGGATGCCCCCTGATGAATGCCATCTGCAAAGGAACTGGAAGGTGCTTAACCTGATGGGCTGGAGGTTTTAGGCCATAGAGGGGCTGACATTGCACTGCCAGAACCCTTGGGCTGCCATCTTGCTCAGGGACTTTGATCTGTAGTCTGCAAAGGAAGCAAAAGATAGGGCAGCCACACTATCCTCAATAACTTGGATCTTATGTAGACCACCATAACTGCAGCCTATTACTCTCTCTGTCTAAGTTGCTGCATAGATCCCCAGCACTGCTCTGTCCTGTGCAAACCATAGAAACTCCACTAGACATCTCCAGCCTTCCCCATGCTTCTCTTACATGGGCTGCAGGAGTTAACAAAGTCTTTCTCCCTCTCAGCAGCTCTAGGCTTCTCCCGCTCTCTTCACCACTCAACAGATCAAGCCTGTGCTCTGCTGGAGATAGCAGACACTGTAGCCCGGTGTGAGCTTCCTGCATTGGCTGAATCAGAAGATCTGTGTCCCTGGGACCATCCTCTCCCGTAAGCCTGGTTCGATTTACAGACTGTTGCCTCCTCAGCTATGTGGAGCTCTAATCCACTCAATGTTGGCACAGTGCATGGGGACTGATCTCCTGGCCAAATCATTCTCTGTTGAAGGGCTTCTGTACCTCTGCTGTTGTTGGGGATCAGGAGGGCTGAATCTGAATGGTGGCCTCCTCCTTTTCTGATGTGGCCTGTACTCAAACAAGAAAAAAGCTGCGGTATCCATTCCTCCACCTGGGAAGATACCTGATCCCTTTTCTGCAGGAGGGATACACTCATTAGAAAAATGTGCTGATCAAAAAAAAAAACATACTTATCATACTTACCCACTACACTTGTATCCACATTGCTCACCTCGCTGTCTGTTCCTCCTCAAGGTCTCCATAAGAACTACCTCCTCCCTGCTCCCTACGTCACATCCATAAACCATTCCCCTTCCAATCGTACCCCTTGTCTTGCCTTCCAGTCCACCCTATTGACACGTGCCCTTTTTCCTATGTGCTCAGGGCAGCCAGGGATATCCTAATTCTTGGTGTCTGTTGGTTTATTTTATTTTCACAAAAAAAAGTAGGTGGATTTACTAAAGGAGTTGAGAATGCTCTCACAATACTGTGAACATTCTCAACTATGTAGTAATTGTAGAGGGATTATAAATACAACTGCTCATAACTGGGGTTTTTTTTTCACTGTGTTTTTTTTTTTGTAGTGAATTGTTGAGTGTGACACATATTCACACACATTTATATTTAATTTGCATGAAATTGGGAAGGTGTACTTTTTTTTTGTTTCATAATTGACAATTTTTATTAAGTTTTGATCGTTTCAATACAAAAATATAAGGCACAAGTACAGGAAGGGGTAATGAAATAAAATAAAAATAAAAAATAGAGGGAGAGAAATGAAAAATAATGAGGGCTCAACAGGCTTCTGTAGGTGGTGTGGATCCATCCTGCAAATATCAAACATGAAGCATAGCCAATTACTAAAAGAAGGCTAAAATACAGCTCTGCAAGAGTGTGAACATAACACAGTAGTAATACCTATAAGCCTATAGGTGAACCTCTATCAACAGTTAAACATACTATCAGGACAAAAATTATCCTATAATTGCATGGTCTGCATTTCCAAAGATTAAAAGAAGTGGGGAAAAGAAAGGAGGGGGAAGGAGGAGAGAAGGAGGAGGAAAAAGTGTATAGGAGAGTAATTCCAACCAGCTAGACACGTCACTCGAGGATCCCACTTAGACTCGGCCCACAGGGCGGAGGGTGCCCCAAGCAATTAAGGGGGTTCTACCCAGAGATACCAGCCCTCCCAAATTGCCGTATGTCAAGCCATGCAATCTTCTAAGCGGGCCGACATAGACTCCATGAGCTCTACATCTTTAATTGTAGCATAGAGGTCTGAAAGTGTTGGGTGATGGTGATTTTTCCAGTGTAGCGCCATTAAGCACCTTGCCGCTGTGAGTATATGTGTGGCCAGTTTTTTTGCTAATCTGGGAAGTTTAGGAGGGAGAAGGCCAAGTAGAAACAGCTTAGGGGAGAGGGGGATATCTACCTCAAACAGCTGATGGAGAAGCCCCTGTAACAAGCGCCAATAGGGCTGGAGAGCTGGGCAGTTCCAATAAATATGGAGTAACATGCCCTGGATCTTGAAGATATCTCCAACAGCGATCCAAAGCCGATGGATATATGGCGTGTAAGTGAGATGGTGTTAGGTACCAACAAAAGAGCACCTTATAAGTGTTTTCTTTATAAAGTGTACATATAAAGCTTTTAGCCGCACAAGACCATACAGTTCTCCATTGTTCAGGAGACAGTTCTTCCCCAAGATTTTCTTCCCATTTATGCATGTAGCTATGTTTCCCCAATGAGAGTCTGTCAGATAGGACTACTCTTTCAAATGGGGAAGGTACGGAGAACTGAGGAGTCGGGGGCGATAGTAAAAGCATAGTGCCATATCTGAAGGTACCCGAAGAAAGCAATACGGGGGAGGTCGTGTTCAGCTCTAAGTTTGTCAAAGGGTAGTAGTACCCTAGTTACCGGGTTCACTAGGTGTCCATAGTGGAAGAGATTCTTCTGTAACCAAGGTGAGATCATCAGGTAGGTTAGACTATCGGGTAACTTAGGGTTGTAGAGAAAGGCTGTGACTAAGGAGGCCTAAGAATGAAGAGGGATGCTATGATTCAATTGTTATCATATGGAACGCAGTAAGTTCATGGTATGTAATAGGGAAGTGGAAAGGACATCAGCATTTGTGTTCCACAATAAGTTGTTCAGGTGGATGGGGGCTATCCATAATTTTTCTATTTGGGTCCATCGGTTGTAGGCAGGAAGGGTGACCCAGGATGCGATTGGTCTCAACTGGGAAGCATAATAATAACAGAGGAGGTTTGGGAAAGCCAAACCCCCCTCATTCCGGGAGGCATAGAGTATCGAGCGAGCTACGCGGTGCCACTTGTAGTTCCATGTAAAGTTTAAAAGATCTGTCTGAAGCTTTATAAGCTGTACCAATGGGATGGGAACTAGGGGGGTCATAAAGCAATACAATATTTTAGGCAGAATGGTCATTTTAGAGATTAGAGTATAGAGATTCATATCGAGGAGTGAGGTATACTCCCAGATACCTAATGGCATGGGTCTTCCATGCATAGGGAACATTCTCAGAGAGATGGTGCACTTCCAGTAGGGGGATATTAATTGGCAGGGCTTCTGATTTGGCAGAGTTTACTTTATATCCTGACAGGGACACAAATTCCTTCAGGAGCCTATGAAGATTAGGTAGGGTCGTGCATGGTCGTGTCAGGGTCAAGAGTATGTCATCTGCAAATAATGAAACTTTAAACTCGCGTCCCCTAACGATAATTCCACCAATGTTGGGGTTCTGTCTGATCTGAGCTGCCAGGAGTCGATACACAGAGCAAAAAGCAATGGAGAGAGCAGGTATCTCTATCTATTCCCATTCAAGATGGGAAAAGAAGGAGATGCCGCAAAAGGTGTTTTGATAGAGGCAGATGAGGCAAAGGATATATAACAAAGTATTGAGATGAACTTTTGATATTGACAAAATACTTATTTTCCACCATAATATGCAAATAAATTCTTTCCAAATCAGACAATGTGATAGTCTGGATTTATTTCCACATTTTGTCTCTCATAGTTGAGGTATACCTATGATGACAATTACAGGCCTCTCTCATCTTTTTAAGTGGGAGAACTTGCACAATTGGTGGCTGACTAAATACTTTTTTGCCCCACTGTAAGTCTGGATTCTAAGTCTCAAAATCTCTATACTGTCTGCTGTCTCATTTGTTTAATACTCTTTTTCCAGACAGTCGAGGTAGCTATACAATGTCCACGTATTACCGTCTTGTGTGCCTCCCAGAGGATTCCTGTTGAAATCCCTGGTGGCACTGTTCTCAACAAAGTACCATTTTAGAGCAGTTTCTAAATCCATCCTGGCTGCGTCGTCTTTCAGGAGAAAATCATTAAGCCACCAGTGGCATCGTTTAACCTTAGAGGTGTCTAGTTTGAGTTTTAGAAGTATCGTGGCGTGGTCCGATCACGTCATAGGTAAGATGGCAATTGTAGAAAGCGCCCATAGGAAGGGAGCATTTATAAAGAAATAGTCTAACTGCGCATGAGTGCGAAATGGGTGAGAGTAATGGGAATATTGGTACTCTGTTGGGTGGGCTACTCACCATACATCGAATAGGGCAAACTTGCGAGTCACCTGATTGGGATTGTCTGGAGAGGCTTAAAGGGGTGGTTTTCTTAGTGAGTGACATCTTGCCCCATACCAGGGAGAATGGTAGGTTGAAGTCCCCTCCCATGACTAAGAAGGAGTGATTAGTGCGAAATAGGCGGTTGTACACCTTATTTACAAAGGACATCTGATTCTCATTCGGGGCATAGAAGTTACAAAAAGTCACGTCAGATTGTTGCTATTTGCCTCTGAGGATCAGAAACCGACCCTGGGGGTCAGAATAGGAGGATATGGGTGTGAATGGGGAGCAAAATAGCTACCCCTGCTTTCTTTTTAATGAAGGATGCTAAGAACCCTCTGGGGAAGAATCTAGAAGCAAAGGCCAAGGAGCCTCTTTTGTCAAAGTGTGTTTCTTGAACTAATATTACCTCTGCCCCTGAATCTCTGAAGCTCCTCAATGCCAACTGTTGCCTGAAATTTGAGTTAAGGCTATTAACATTATGTGTGTAAATCTGTATCATGAGAGGGCCGAGGTGTGAGCGGATAATATTGTGTAGAAGGTGTACTTTTTAATCGCAGAGTAGGTGGCATAGTTTAATGTTCACACAATAACTTGTGTTAATATTTGCTTCAATTATGCAATCATATGAAATAAAATAAGCACCATTTTTTCTGCTACTGGTTACTCAGCAATCTTAAAGCACACCTGTAGGCCAAATGCCATATTGTTAACAGCACATACTCATCCACCTTTTACTACCCCGTCACTCTGATATTCAATACTTCTGGGTATGGAACAGCAAATATATCATTCCTTTTCCTGCCATGTGACAACATAGATGTTAACAAAATGACTGCACATACACCCAACACTGTCATATGTGGCAGAGAAGGAGTCCCAACCCACATGTCACGTGCATTCTCTCTTTGCTCCTGTTGGTTAAATAAAGCAGCAGTGGAGAAAAAGGAAGGTAAATATGAACAGTGTGTGGGATGGCATTATAGTGAATACGTTTTGTTACCCCCACACTTCTCCAACTTTTTGTGTCTTATCTCTTTCAGCACCAAACCAACAAAGGAAATGCATGTATATCAAAGAATTGCAAAGCACACCACATTTGTAATATGGGCAGTATTTTCAGAACTGGACATGGGGCAGTGGAGATCACATGACTTCTGGTTAATTATGCTCATGATGGCCTTGATGTGGTTTCTAAGGCTTTATTTACATTACTGCAGTCAGTGGCTTTTTCTTCAGGCTATTTCGATCCCTGTCCTAAAGTAAGCAAAAGTTTGTGGTTAAAGCAGAACTCTTTACATTAATGAATATTGATAGATATACAGTATGTTAGTCTAAATGACCTAATATGATAAAATTGTATAACAAGTCACTCTTTCATTTAGCAGAAAATACTTAATTTTTTGTATTTACAGAAATGTTTTCTGTGCCACAAAAAAAAAACCATTTTAGTCTATTCCTAATTTGTGAACTTGATAAACCTATTATTATTGTTATGTCTATACACATATATTAGGGTTTGTCAACTACTTTTATTTAATTGTATGGAATTAATTATAAAATAAATAGCATTATATTTTAAACCACAAAGAAATGCATTAAATTAGAACCTTGCTGAAATCAGTATTTAATAATCAAATAACTATTGACCAATGTTTGTTACAGTCCTTTTGCAATCCATTTCTATAGACTAGCACCCTAAACACATTTTTTTTGTTTTTATTTACAGGTTTGCATTTTATCCTCATACCGTTGAGCTAACCTATCAACATTTTTTAATGCATACTTGGGAAGAAGTGTTTATGGTTGTGGTGGGACCAATGTCCTTAAATATATCAATGCTTGCAATGATTCTACTAAGATGGAGCTGTCAAGTATTGTTTCACTCATTCCCCACTATCTTGTCAAAGTTTATCATTGCTTTGGGTCTCTGGACTGTACTAGATCCTTTAGCTGTATTTATAGTTGATGCATTCTTAGGGGTAAGTCACAAAACTCTCCTAAAGGGTTTTAAAAATGGGAAAAAGAAAGCATTGTTTTGTTATTTAAATTATTGATGTATAGTGATTCATAAAATACAGTACTGTAAATATTTGTTTGTCATGCACAACCTAAATAATTAGTACTCCTTATTACCTAAAACGCAGTGATGGAGATCACTGGTTTATTTCCAATAGGCTTCCTTTCCCCCAGCATTCATTGCAACTTACATATAATGGTTCCTCAGCCTTGTACCCTCTCTGACATAACTCCCTAATAGCACAAATTTTACTTAGGAAGGCACCCACAAATTCCTCGGCATCACTAAACAAGTCCAATTGAATGTGACTACTACTTGCTGTTATTTGAAACATAGAAGAGTGACTGTAGAATAAAGAATAAGACCCCTTTTACGCTGGGACCGCAGCTGCATTAGTGCTAAAGCGTCGCTCATTCTAGCAGTGTTTTAGCTCTGTTTAAGTGGCCCTTTTTCCTCCCCTAGCGGGGTGCTTTTATCCCCAAAGAAGGGGTTGAAAACTCCCTTCTTCCTGCAATGGGCAGGGGCGTTTTGGGAGCTTTGTATACCGCCCCAAAGATGCTGCTTGCAGGACTTTACCGAACGTCCCGCAAGCGCACCGCCCGGGTGTGAAAGCACCCATTGTAATGATGGGAGGCAGTTTTCTGGCATTTTACAGTTGCTATTTCTAGTGCTCAAATGCCTGAAAACTGCTTCAGTGTGAAAGGGGTCTAAGTAGTCCATTCAGTCTGCTCATTTTTTTTCAATGTACACATGTTTTTATTTTTGAGTATAGATCTATGCTTGTCCCAAGCACATTTGATTCTACTTATTGTTGACTGACTATCTGTCTCTGCTGGAAGTCTATTCCAAGCATCAACCACTATTTCAGTAAAAAAAAATACTTTCTAAGATTAGTCTTGAACTTTCCTCCTCCTACTAGGTCATGTCTCCATGTTCTTGATCTTGGCTTCATATTGAAAATATTGCTCTCCTGAATCATATTCACCCCCTTGATGTATTTAAAGGTTTCAGTCATGTGTCCCCTGTCTCTTCTTTCCTCCAGACTATACATATTAAGTTCCTAAAGGACCTTTCACCATTTTTTGTTGCCCGTCTCTGGACTCATTCTGTCTTACCTTTTTGTAAGAGAGGTCTCCAGAACTGGATGCAGTATTCTAGATAAATAAAGATCTATATGGGTGAATCAGGGCCACCTTTCCCCTGCTGGTGACCCCTCTAGCGATGCATTCTAGAATTCTATTCTTTTTTCTCATTGCTTGTTTGCTCATTTTGCAATCAACTGAAAAAAGTACTGCCAAACCTTTTTCCTCTGTAGTGCTGGCCAATACTGTACTCTCAATATTGTACTATGTAAAGGGATTCATTTTCCCTATACCTCAAAGTTCTCATAAAACTCTCTGAAGAACACCATCAGAGCACATATAAAAAAAATCATTGCTTAGATCGAGATTCAGTGAAGCAGTTGAAGAACTGGGCCTCAGGCTACTGGTGTTTCCACTAGCACTCAATATAAAGATTCAAAGGGATAAACAGCTGGCAACTTGGTATTATCCAATTGCCAAAGTATTTATTGTTTACAGGGTAAATACAACATGAATAGCTTATGCATTTCGGCTGTGAGGCCTTAGTCATAGCATTTTTACTTTGGACAAACATGTTAATGTATACATCCCTATGATATAATAATATGATAATATTAAGGTGAGTATATTTAATTAGCCCAAATAGAGGGAAAGAAAAGCTCAACATGGAGAAGTGAAAGGAAACCCAAATAGTGCAGAACACCACAAAATGTTAATGTTTGTTCAGAGTAAAAATGCTATGTCTAAAGCCTCACAGCCGAAATGTATAAGCGTATTTTTGTTGTATTTACCCTTTAACTAATAAATACTACTGCAAGTGGATAATACCGAGTTACCGGCTGCTTATTCCTTTGAATACCATCAGAACCTATTGCTTTATGAAGCTTTACTTGAGCCATTTCCTCTGCTACCTCTGTCTCTAGAAATCCTGATCTGGATAAATAAAAATGTTCACACACACGCACACTAAACTAATAAGATGAATTTGCTCACAGCTGTTTTTCTTTAATTATTTACTGTATTAAAGACATGTATTCCTGTATTAATACTTGCTTGCCCTTACTTGGTAATTAAATTATATTCTTCTAAATATAATCCCTTCATTTAAAAGATTACTGTGATCTAAAGCCTAAATGGACTTATCTTTGTATATTGACTCATCTATGTTAACAAAAGAACACACAGAGTCATATTGATGAAAGGTGCACATCATATGCAGTTTGATAGGTGACGTAAAATTATTTAGATAACATCGCTAGTCTTTCATAAATATTTAGCTTTATAAATTGCTGCTGAGAAACCTACACACTGTGAACTATACTAAATGTCTTCATTTGGGTCTCACAGTTCTATTTATTTTAATCGACCAACAATATACATTATGAGGTTTAGACATGAAAAATTCACTCAGTGAAAGTGCATGTACATTTGTTTCTGTGTAAAAGGGGCAAAACATAGTTACATAGTTACATAGTTAGTAAGGTTGAATAAAGACACCAGTCCATCCAGTTCAACCTGAGTGAGTGTGTGTCTACAACCCTGACCCTTGTCCCTAACCCTGTACATCGCACACTCACATCAGTCCCTACCCTCAATCCAAGGTCCCCATTCATATACTAGGGCCAATTTTTGGACAGAAGCCAATTAACCTACCAGCATGTCTTTGGAGTGTGGGAGGAAACCGGAGTACCCGGAGGAAACCCACGCAGGCACAGGGAGAACATGCAAACTCCAGGCAGGTAGTGTCGTGGTTGGGATTCGAACCAGCGACCCTTTTTACTGCTAGGCGAGAGTGCTAACCACTGCACCACTGTGCCGCCCGATTTTGGAATATTGGAATATATTCTGTGCTTTATTATTGTAAATAACTGCTTTTTAAAGGAAAATATCACATTTGACCAATAGATGGAGCTAAGTATTATAGGAAATTTTAAGTGAATCTTACCTTCTTCTAGTAAAATCAGTATTTACAATTGAAAATCACAGGATATAGCCTAATAAAAAATTTTTTGCCCTATCTGCACATAATGAAGGTACATGCACTTTCACTGGACAAAAAAAAATATGTGTGAATTATATATAAATACATCCCTATGTGTAACCAAAAATGTCCTTGTACTTTTTGCCTAGAAATTTTATAGGTTTATGCAGTTGGAAAAGCTGAAATGGAAAATGCCTAATTATTCCTGATTGCTGTTCCTAAAATAACACTTATTAGCATAGTCACTAACAGCAGTAAAAATGTTTTTCCTTCTACTGTTGCAAAGTTTTACAGCACAGCTGTAAAAGATTAGGTGCAGTTAGGTGGATATGGATGATATTGTAAATGTATTAGTAGACTTGAGGAAGGATAAAGTTTAGGGTATTGGGACACATTCTCTGTGCTTGGATAACTTTTGTCCATCTGATCTATTTACTACAAGATGAAGTCAGAACTCTATACTGATTAATAAAATCAACTTGCACATAATGCAAGCAAGACAGTTTTCATAGGATTTCTGAGTGTGAAAGACAGTAGGACATGTCCTATTGTTTCATGTGATGCCTTTAGGTTCGGTAACTTATGTCTAGCAATCTGGCATCATTTGCCAAAAAGGCTGGCATTTGTAAAGGCTGTCTTTGAAATCTGGATATTTTTGGTCAGTTGAGAGGACAAACCTTATATTGTTTGGAGTCCAGTCAGCCATGTTTGATAATTTATGTTGGGGGTGTCTGACTGAGCTCCCATCTAAATCGGTACAGTGTGTATATAAAATAATCACCCCCTTTAAAATAATCACATTTTGTTGCTTTGCAGCCTAAAATGAAGACAGACACAGTTTTTGTTCTATCCAGCTGTGGGTGAATATCCTCACATGGCCTAGTCAGGGCCCAGACTTAAACCCCATGGAAAATCTGTGGAATGACTTAGAGACTGCAGTCCAGAAACGGGCATCTTCAAGTTTAACTGAACTTGAGCAGTTCTGCAAAGAAAAGTGGGCAAATGTTGCAGAGTTTAGATGTACAAAGTTAGTAGTGACATATCCCAACAGACTAAAGGCTGTAATTAAAGCAAAAGTGGTTCAACAAATTACTGACACAAGGAGGCGATCCTATATCCAACTCTGTGATTCTGTTTTTAAATTTTTTTCTGACATAGTTACATAGTAGATGAGGTTGAAAAAAGACACAATTCCATCAAGTCCAACCTATGTGTGTGATTATATGTCAGTATTACATTGTATTACCCTGTATGTTGTGGTCGTTCAGGTGTTTATCTAATAGTTTTTTGAAACTATCGATGCTCCCCGCTGAGACCACCGCCTGTGGAAGGGAATTCCACATCCTTTCCACTAAAATGTTAGTGTTATATCTTTTACTTGGATGTTATAAGTTGCACTGAGTACATACAGCTGGATAAAACAAAAACTGTGTCTGTTTTAATTTCAGGCTGCAAAGCAACAAAATGTGATTATTTTAAAGGGGGTGATTCTTCTCTATATCCACTGTATTGTAATCTAGGAAGGATTGCTCACCTGATTAGAAATACAATGCACAATACAACAGTCCAACCTATCAAGCACCTTCCTAGTGCATCAACAAAATATCTACAACGATAAGCACAGGGGACTGTAAACGGACACAGACCTTTATTTATTAACTCAATACAGTTTTATCTTTTGGCTTTAGTTATAATTTTGTTGTGTTTGTGTCCATTAATATTAACTAAATTCAATTAGAATTTTTTTTTTGGAGGGGGGGCTATTAGGTAGGCTGTACAGGGCCCTGTTATTTGATGTTGCCCATGCCTATGTGCACATTATCCTTAGTTTTAAATTGAACTGAATGATATGTATAATATATAAAAATATATAACTTTTTTTACACATAAAGAAGTAATATGTTGTTGCAATGCATTTATTTCTCTTTCATACTACAGAGACTTTCTTACAGTGCAGAGAAACCAATAGCAGATGCGGCAAAGCTCTACTGGCATTTCTTTCAAACGGAAAAATATGGCACTCCTGGCATACTTATCACTTTGCTTATATACATCATGATTTTTATCATATCTTCCTCAGTACTCTACCTTTATTTTCTCAGGTAAGAAGTTATTTTAGATTTAGAATTTGTTACCAAACCACATAGCAAAAAATATATCAAATTGCAGTTTTCAAGTCATATTAGATTATCACCCATCATAATATTAAAGGGGTAGGGGGTCAGCTGTTGCAGCTGCAACCTAAGCCATTGTTCCTTAGGGCCATCAAACCCATGCTGTCATTATTCATTACTTCATTAAATCAATTGGAAAATAGATGGTCGGATAGAGCATACCAGCTGATATCAACATGGTGGGAATCTGCCATGCTCACAGACCTCTTATGATAGTGCTACAAGTCTTTATGACTTAACTGTAAAAATGGTATCCCCTGTGAAGATGGGGATGCCCTTTTTATTTAAAAAGTAGTAATAGAACACAATGTTTATGTCCTACGCTACTTCAGTAATGTGCAGAGGCCCCTCTGGACTTAATACTAGCAGCACATGGTTAAAAATAAGATGCTTAACTCTTTTATTGTTAGCTGTGGAAAGAAGCCAATTTTCAGCAAACAATTTGTATTTCCTTTAGGATAGAGTGGGAAAGTGCTATAGCCCTTTTTTTGCCATCTTTGTCTTGTTCTGGAGATTTCCATTCACTTCTTCTAAAGACTGGAACTCATAAGAAATCTTTTCAACAGGGACACAGACAAAAAAACACATTTGTAGCCGAATGGGTAAGGGCCCTTTTACACAGGTGATTTTGATGCTGGCCACATCTAGCCAGCATCAGGATCACAAAGAGACTACTTAACAGTCTTTATGGAATAGTTCCATTGCTAGCTGGCCCAGAGAAATGTCACTTTCTCTCTTCCTTTTTACTATTAAGGGAGATTTAGCAACATTTCTAGCCAGTGGGGGTGCAATTCCACAGAATCTTCTCAATGACTCTGCCACTGGTGAAGTGTTATTAGCAGCAGAGTCACTTCTGTGACATTTGTCTAAGGGTTAGAACTTTTAACATTGTGTTTAATGGTACCTGTGCCTACCTGTCCTGTCCACAATATTTACAGTTAGTTGTCTGAGCAACAGAGGGCCAGGAAAAAAATTACTGGTTTAGGATGCCGGGAGGCGGGGCATGGATTTATGATCATGTGACCGCTGTGATTGGCTGTTACGGTGGTCACATGATCGTAAATCTCCCATTTGCAAGCAGTGATGGGTAACTTTCTGTTAGCCACCGGAAATTGTGGTGGAAATGCGCAGGACATGAGCTTTCAGCACAGTTCTATTTAACACAATTCACGCAAATAAGTGCTCACTCAGAGACAAGGCCCATCCGCCGAGATGCCGCATATTTTCAAGTGGCTGATGCCCAGGCGTTAACATTTCAAGAGAAAATCATAGTGGTAATATTGGACTGAATAAAGTTATTTACACCTGAAATGTTTCTTTTTGATTAAGTAAACTGTATTTTCACACAATGTATCAAATAATACCATTTGAAATAGTTTATACTATATGTACTGTATATACTTTTTATTGCATCAGGTCTATAGTACCTAAATAGGAACCAGAGAGTTCAGATTGGTTTCTGAAGGTAACCAGGCTCTGGTATATAGGCAAGAAATACACAACAGAAAGGAAAAAAAAAAGGCAACGCCGATCTAAGTGCAGTATAAGTTTAAAAAAATTTATTTTGTTGAAAAACAACTCACATATATAAGGAAGTAAAAGGCATTTAGTGTACCAAGTACACATGGGTCTCCTCTGTCCATGCAGAATGGATCTAATGATAGCCAGTTCCGGCCATTCTGGTGGCTTCCAAGGCTGGGAGAGATCAGCTGGACAGGAGGTGAGACGTCATCCGTAACTGAACTCACATTTGAGTGTCTGTCAAGTAAAATACAACATATCTGTCCCTTATAGCAGCAGAAAAGTTGTTGTTTTTAGAATGACTTCATTACAATAGTTTTCTAAGCTAAATGCCAATAAATAGTTTGTATACTATCCATTAACCACTTTGGGCACTTTTACCCCCTTCCCACTAAGGCCAAATTTAAGCTTTCAGCGCTGTCACACTTTGAATGACAATTGCGCAGTCATGCAACACTGTACCCATAAGAAATTCTTATCATTTTTTTTCACACATATAGAGCTTACTTTTGGTGGTATTTAATCACCACTGGGTTTCTTTATTATTTGCTAAATAAACAAAAAAAGACCAAAAATATGGAGCAAAAACTTTTTTCTTTGTTTGCAAATAAATTATCTTTATTCATAAATTTAAGTCAAAAAGTATTTCCTGACAGACTCCATGGCAGCCTACGTGTGGGTTAACCCCGCCTCCTCTCCAATGCTATAGGACCCCATTCCCATAAATGAGTACTCACCACTAGCTACTGCGTTCCTTTTTTGTCCTCCTCTATGGACCTACACATGCTGTTCGCATCAGGATGGAATGGATCCAGGATTGGCATACTTATGCGGTGCAGCTCAAAAAAGCCCAGCCAAGGGGCGGGCAAGTAGCTTAAAGAGGCTTGAATGTTTCCCCTTGGTGGATGGGTGGTCGCCTCTGTATGCCCGGCGGACAGTTTTCATCAATGGCTGGCAAGGTCTGTGGCTGTATTTCATACTCCATGGCAGTGTTTTTATGTGTAGTCTGTGTTTCCCTGGTGGTCCAGTGTGTCCTATCCCCCTCATGGCGGCTGGTTCGCGTGCGTTCCAGCCCGCCACGGCACTTCCGGGTTGCGGCAGTCTCCGCCGCTAGCACCTGCGCTGTAGCCACCTTGAGAGCGAGGCTTGGCTCCGCATGCGCAGTACGGCGGTTCGTTCGTCATCCGCGCAGGCGCCGTATGGTGGTCTCCCATTGCGCGTGCGCAGTAGGAGATAATGTAGTCACGAGCGGGGAATTTAAATTCCGCCCTCCTATCCTGCTGTGTTGGGATCTCCCTTGGTAGGGAAAGGAGGAGCGGATCCCTGCTGGTCTCCAGGTGAGTGGCTGAAACCTCTGCTTTTTTTTTTTTTTTTTTTTAAAAAGGGTATATATTTATATATGAATGGACTAATGATTGATTTTTTTTTTTTGGGGAAATAATATTTTTAAAATAAATAAATAAATAAATAATAAATTTTTGTAGAATATAATGGAAAGTATTCTTCATAAATATCATTATATATATATATATATATATATATATATGCGGCAGGAAGTTGTTTCTTTTTGCCTTGAATATGTGTTGATACATGCTTTGTGCATTTTTAAAAGCAGAGTTTTTTCCTAAAAACCTTCTCATGTTTGGTGTCTAGGTTTTCTTAGACCATTATCCCTGCAGACTATTTAAAGTGACATTCGCGTTCTAGGTTATGGACAATTCACCGCCTTTAAGTGGCCAGCCCTCACGCACAAGGTATGTGCTCGTGAGGGGAGGGGATGAGATTTATGCACAAATGTTGTCGTGCTGATACCATGTTCTGCTTTTCTTCTCTCCCCTTCCCCTATTCTTTTTTCTCCAGCCCTTCTAGGTCGGACCCACTAAACGTGGTCCAGAATGCCAATGACCTTGCCAAGCCACAATATAAATCATCTTCATCCAGACGAGACTCCCAGTCCGGATCTCACCAGGGGAGACGCTCTCGTTCCTCCTCAAGACACCGCTCCCACCGCCATGACAGCCGCTCAGACCACAGAGCCTGCTGGGGATGTAGGACACGAGTCCCGGAGGGCAAGTCCTTATGTGACCGTTGCTTTGCCCGTGCGGTTGGGGAAAAAGAGACGGAAAACCAGCGTTTAGAGTCTCTTGTGAAACGAGTGGTGCAGCAATCCCTAATGGAGAGGGAGGCACCTCGCACATTAAGTCAGTCTACCACCGTGTCTGGCCCGCCGGCTGAAGAGGCCCGTGATGATCCTGGTACTTCTCAGCCCTATGTTGCCTCTTCTGACTCCTCAGAGGACGAGTCTATTAATGAGGAGGTCATTGGAGGGTTCGACTTCGCGATGGTTTCCCCTTTAATCAAAGCGATCAAGGAAGCCTTGAAGTGGGAATACCCTTCCACTCCCCCAGCCAAGCAGAAAAAATTCTTCAAGCACCTGGGGAAAGAACGTGCAAATTTTCCGCTCCTTCCGGAGCTAAAGGAAATCATTGAGGAAGAATGGAGTAAAACAGAGAAAAAGTCTTCCATGTCTAATAAAACCTCCAGATTGTACCCCTTCAAGTCGGAAGAAGTAAAGAGTTTGGAGAATACTCCCCTTGTGGACGCAGCTCTTATGCGTCTGGCCAAACATGTGACTCTTCCTCTAGAAGACGCAGTATCTTTCAAAGATGGGCTCGAGAGAAAGATAGATCTAGATCTAAAAAGAATCTATGGGCTCGCTGGTATGGCCTGTAAACCAGCCCTGGCACTAGCGGCCATGTTCAAGGCCATGGAGGCCTGGATGGAGAACGTGGAGTCCTTCCTTAAGGGCGTATCAGAAGAGCTGGCCGGAAGTTCAGCAGCTGCAGAGCTGAAGCTTGCAGCGGTCTTCCTGGGGGAGGCGTCCATTGACTTGATCCGCCTTCTGGCTCGTATTATGCTGTCCTCAGTTACGGCCAAGAGAGCCCTCTGGTTGCGTCCCTGGCTTGCTGACCCAGGTTCTAAGCAAGCATGGTGTAAAATTCCGTTTGAGGGGTCCTCACTGTTTGGCAATAAGCTTGACGATGCCATTACGCGAGCCACAGATGGTAAATCGGGTTTTCTCCCCCAGGACAGGCGCATGCTGGGTCGAAAGAAGCCCCAGTTCAGAAGACGAAGCCCGGAGCGCTCCAGGGAAGCACGCTCCTACAAGCCTGGCCGGGACTTTAGGAAGAATTGGAGCAGAGGGCAGACATCCTTCCGCAAACCAGTTAAAAATCAAATGTCCAGTGCTCGTGATCAGGCTAAATCTTTTTGAGATTACGCCCGCCCAGGCGGGCCTGGGTGGGGGCTCGTCTGCTCCTCTTCCGGCACGTCTGGGTGGCCTCGACCTCCGTTTCCAAATAGGGTCGGATCATCTTCAATTTATCTGCCTCCCCTTTGGCCTGACGACATCCCCCCGAGTTTTTTCGAAGGTCCTTCTGGCTCTCATAAGATCAAGAGGGGTACGTCTTTACCACTACCTCGACGACCTGCTGGTGCTATCTCAGAACAGGGAGCAGTTGCTGGTCCATCGGGAACAAGTGATTTCCACGCTGTCCAACTTCGGGTGGCCCCTAAACTTAGAAAAGAGTCAACTGACCCCAACTCAGCGTCTAATATATCTGGGAGCTCAGTTCGATACAGTAGCAAACACTATCTCCCTTCCATTACAGAAAATTCCTACGGTTCGAGACAGAGTCTCTCGGGCCCTACATGTCCGGCAAATGAAAGCCTCTCAGTGCCTGAAAGTCGTCGGCACGATGGTTTCCACGACTCCCATGGTAAAATGGGCCTTATGGAGACTGCGACCGTTCCAGGCAGGTCTCCTTCGACAATGGAAGTCTGGAGACAAGAATCAGGTCATCCGCATATCTTCTACAATGAGGAACAGCCTCTTCTGGTGGCTTCAGCGCAAGAACCTTCTGACCTGCCATTCTATCGCTCCCATCTCTTGGGTGACGGTCACGACTGATGCCAGCGGTACCGGTTGGGGAGCCCTCTGCGGGTCGAATCTGGCTCAGGGCAAGTGGGGTGCATGTCTTCCCAACCCAGGGTCGAACATCCTGGAACTTCGAGCGGCCTGGTGTGCCCTTCAGTCCTTCTCTCATCTCCTCATAGGGGAGTCATGGGCGCAGAAAAACCTTTCCAACATTTCGGCAGTCTTTGTCCCAGGGGTCCAAAACACTCAAGCGGACTTCCTATCACGGACCGAGTTGGACAACAACGAATGGTCTCTTCACATAGAGACGTTCAGGTGGATCTTGTCGTTCAAGACCGATCCAGAGGTGGATCTGTTTGCTTCCCCCTGCAATTGGAAGCTGAAGAAATTCTACACCAGGGGTCTCTGCAGTCAAGCCATCGGGACAGATGCCCTGACGGATCAATGGAGGTTCAAGCGTGCATACGCCTTTCCGCCACTGCCAGTCATGCTGAGATTCCTGCAGAGGCTCCGAGCAGAGCCAGTGGAGGTGGTGACAATAGCTCCCTACTGGCCGAACAGGCCTTGGTTCCCTCTCCTGGTCCAGCTCAGTTGTCGGGACCCAGTGCCTCTCCCTCTCAGACCGGACCTTCTTTCTCAAGGGTCAGTCCTGCACCCTTGTCCTGCAGTGCTGAGACTGATGGTCTGGTTCTTGAGAGGGAGAGGCTGGAATCCCTAGGTTGTGCCTCAGAAGTAATATCCACTCTCATGAGCTCGAGAAGATCTAGTACAAATAAAGTCTATGGAAGAATTTGGTCCAAATTCGTGGAGTTCTGCTCTCCCCAGGGCAGGTCTTTTAGACATCCAAAAGTCCAGGACGTTCTCAGTTTCCTCCAAACGGGCCTAGATTTACATCTATCTGTCAGCTCTCTGAGGGTTCAAGTTTCGGCACTTTCGGCCTTTTCCGGCACTTCATGGGCAGTTCATCCTTTGATTAGACAATTTTTTCGAGGTGCATCGAGGCTCAAGCCCCAAAGAAAGCCTAGGTTCCCCAAATGGGACCTTCCATTAGTCCTCGACTCGATCTCTGGACTCAGTACTACGGGGCCCTCCCTGCTCTCTATCAAGCTCTTTTCAGCAAAGGTGGCCTTCTTAGTAGCCATTACCTCAGCCAAAAGGGTCTCTGAGATTGCATCACTTGGTCATGAAGAACCCTTCCTAACGTTTTTCCTGGACCGGGTAGTCCTCATCCCTATGTTGGGTTCCAACCCGAAAGTGTCTTCGGTATTCCACGTCAATCAAGAGATCCTTTTACCTACATTTAGGACCCCAGGGTCCACTGAAAATCACCCTCTAGATGTAGGTGAAGATATTAAAGAATATCTCAAAGTTACTTCTCCCTTTAGACGTTCTAGTCATCTCTTCGTGCTTCATTCAGGCAGCAATATAGGGAAGAAAGCCTCAACCAGGACTATCGCGTCCTGGATCGTACAGACCATACAACAAGCATACAGGGCTAAGGGCTTGGCTCCTCCAAAGGCGGTGACAGCCCATTCCACCAGGGGAATGGCAGCCTCATGGGCAGCAGCTCGACACGTGGCTCCAGATACCATCTGCAAGGCAGCTTCATGGGCTTCTATTAATACCTTCATGTTGCATTATTGTATAGAGCCTGCCTCACTATCCTCTGTAAACTTTGGGTTACAAATCCTATCGACCGATAGGACAAATTAAAATTTATGTTTGTTCAGCATACCCACCCGTGTGGCTGGCTAGTGTTTTCCCACACGTAGGCTGCCATGGAGTCTGTCAGGAAAAAGGAAAATTTATTGTCAAATACTTACCGTAATTTTCCTTTCCTGATGGACTCCATGGCAGACGGAGTTCCCACCCATTATGGTAAGTATTTGACAATAAATTTTCCTTTTTTGCTACATTTTCTTGGTAAAAATAACCTAAATCAGTGTTTTATTATTTAGTCTGTAGGAAAACTATAGAATCCACAAACTATGGTATTTATATCTGAAAATTGATCAGTTCTGATGTACTGACACACTTCTTATTTTTTGAGGCACGAAAATTCCAGGACAGTACAGATACCCCCAAAAGACCACTTTTTCAAAATTAGACCATCAAAGGTATTTAGTAAGAGGCATGGCAAGATTTTTTTTTTTACATACTGTCACTAGTGCAGTACATGGTTATCATATAACTGGTGTGGCAGTGATCAGGGTGAAGTATACAAAACAAAAATGTTTAATATTTTTTTTTAACTATTTTTTTTTCAACTATTTATTTTTTCTTTTTTTTTACGTTTTTAACAAACTGTTACCAGAGCAATGCAGTGTTACCATAGTCACAGTCACACTGTACTACTCTAGTGACCATGATTTTTTTTTTCTACATATTAGTGCTTATACCAGTGAATTGTATTGGTATAAATTGCTATAAGCAACCATTTTTACTGAATTAAACTGATTCTTTTGTTGTGATTAGCTGTCATTGGTCAAAGTTAACAAAAATAAACAAAAATGCAGCGCTCAATGGGACCAGTAGTAAAAAAACTATTGCTGATGGTATAATCAATAAAGTTCATTCATTGGATGCATGCTGAGATTTGAAATTAAAAACAACTGTCAATGAAAAAATGAGATGATAAAATGATTAGACTTCATAAGCACAACTCATTATCATGGTTGAAGTAATCTGAAAATTAGTATATACGATACCACCATGACTTCCAGATGACAAGGGGTTAATGTCAACAAGTGTGCTCCAAGCTCCGATCCTAATTGTCAGACCTAATGGCTCAATGTGCAGGGAGAAAATTAGAGGTGGAGAGACACCGCTCTCTAAGGTGCACTTAGTGGCTGTATTCTGGATATCAGACTCAATGTGATCTAGGGGGTGTATTGCACCTCTGAATGACCTCGGTCAAGCTGGCTGATCAGGCTGGCTGGAACCTGGTGTGCTGGAGGGCGCTCTGGATGGTGCGCACTGAATCCGGAAGCCGGAAGGCAGGGTCAGGGCCAGAAACGAGGAGTACCAGGAAGCTAGGCGGATCACAAGCTCAAAGTGGCCATGGCAACCATGACTTACATGTTTCACACTCCTGCGCTTTACCAAAGTCAAGGGAGCCAGTGGCAGCAGGCAGATATATAAGCATATAGGTGTGAAGGGGGAAGGGCTATTAACTCTTGTGATGTTAACCCCTCGTGCACACTATAACAGTGCATAAATGCATGCATATTACACAGAACAGAAATTTAGATGCAACAAAGGTAGCAATCTTAAATATTAAAATATTTGTACGTATTAAAATGAATGTAATACAAAACAAATTCAACTGTAGTAAATCGCTATAATCACTGGAGGGACTATAAAGACCCTCCAGTGGTAAACCACATTTTTTTTTTTTTAATTCTTTATTTAATTTATATATATATCCATACAAAAAGAGTTCACAATAATCATAACACCAATCCATTAATAACTCCCCTCATATCCCCCATAGGCCCCCCCTCCCACTCAACTTAAAACCCCAAATCCCCCCCATCCCTCCCCTGCAGACTCCACTCTTTTGTTTCCTACCAAGTACCATCTCCTACTTGCCCCATTTGAACCAGGTCAACACAGCTCTTCTCCGCATACCTTGCAGATTTCTTAAAGACCACCCAACTTGCCCATCTACCTCCCATTGTCTCATGCTCCCTAATTGACGGGTCTTTCTCTTTTTTCTCTAGCTTATATGTTTCCTGCACTCTTAGGAGCCAATCGCTAATCTTGGGGCCTTCGACATTCTGCCATTTATTAGGGATTTCACTTTTTGCTGCATTCAGTAAAACGGGGACAATGGACATATTGTACTCCCGCTTTCCTCCCTCCAAACTGTGAAACAGACAAACCCAAGGGTCGTAAGGGATCGTTTTGCCCGTGACCTCCTCTATAATTTGGAGTACATCCTGCCAGAACTTTTTGACCACCGGGCAGCTCCACCAAAGATGGGCCATAGTCCCCACCTCCCTACACCTCCTCCAACAGTTTGGAGACCTATCTGGTTGGTATTTGTTAATTTTATCCGGCGTAGCATACCATCTGGATAAGCACTTGTAGTTTGTCTCTGTCATTTTTGTATCCATTGTCTAACTGTGTGTTGCCTTCAAAATGTTACCCACTGCGTTTTCCTCTAATGTTGCCCCCAAATCCCTTTCCCATTTTTTAATGAATGGCGGCATTTCCATCTCTCCACTGTTTAATAACATTTTGTAAGTCACAGAAACATATCCTCTGGACCTGATACTGCAAAATATTTTTTCTATTGGTCTAAGATCTTTTTCCTCTCTTATTGGCCCAGGAAGACTTTCAACAAAATGAGAGAGCTGTATATACCGCCAGCCATTTACTTTCATTAAATCCTTTTGTGTAACTAAGTGCTGAAAAGTGCAAATTTTCCCATTCTTCGTAATATCTTTTAATTGTACTTCGTTATTTATGATCCAGTTTCCGCCTACTCCCTCCATCCCCGGGGGAAACAATTCATTATTTTTAAAGTATATCAGTGGTGAATTATATTCCCAACTATTATTTGTGTGCATCAGGTCCCAAGTTTTGAAGGTGAGTTGTGTGATAATGTGTGTATCAGGGCCTAATTTTCTAAACCGTGGGGGATTCCATAACAAATATTTCAAACGTGAGCCACTTAACCCCATTTCTAAACTAACCCATCTTTTATTATGCCCTCCCTTAACCCAATCCACCGCCCGTGCAATTACTATTGCATTAAAATATTTTTTGAAATCTGGCATGGCCAGCCCCCCTTGTGCTTTTTCTCTGCAAATCACTCTATGTGCTACTCTGGGTTTCTTATTATTCCACACAAACCCATTTAATATTTGTGTTAATTTTTTAAAATAAATTTGGGGCAACGGGATTGGCAGCATCTGCATTTTATAGAACACTTTTGGGGCCAGCACCATTTTTACTGAGTTAATTCGCCCAATCCATGAGATCGGGCGATGAACCAACCTTTTAACTTCCGCTCGGATTTCATCCAATAGCGGGATAAAATTTAATATGTAGGTCTTCTTTACTGAATTTGATAACTTGACTCCTAAGTACTTTATGTTTTCTCTTACTGGGAAGGGGAATGTTTCTCTGATCCACGCCTCTTCCTTCTTGTCTATGTTGATGTTTAGCGCTTCGGATTTACCCAAATTAATTTTTTAATTTGAGACCTCTCCGAACCTCTTCACTATAGCTAATATATTAGGAATCGAGATCCTAGGGTTTGTAACGTATAGAAGAACATCATTGGCATAAGCAGCCACCTTATGCTCCTCCCCTCCAACAGTACAACCCCTTATGTCCGGGTTTTTTCGTATAGCAGCCAACAGGGGTTCCAGTGTCAGAACAAAAAGGCGAGGAGAAAGAGGGCAGCCTTGCCTGGTACCGTTCTTCATTTCGAACTGGGCTGAGGCGATATTGTTGACTTTCACATAAGCTAGGGCATGATTATATAGAATTTTAATCCACTTTATCATTTTTTCTCCAACACCTAATGCTTCTAGCGTATTGATCATGAAACCCCAGTCTACTCTGTCAAAGGCCTTTTCGGCATCTATTGACAGAAATAGTCCTGGGGTTCCGCTGCTCTTGATGGCTTCTGTAATGAGCAAGGACCGCACCCCATTGTCTCTGCTCTCTCTCCCTGGGACAAAACCCACCTGGTCCGGATGGATCAGGTGAGCCAACTTCTCCTTAAACCGTGTTGCCAGCACCTTCGCATACACTTTAATGTCTGCGTTTATAAGCGCTATAGGCCTATAACTGGAACACAGGGTGCGGTCCTTGCCCTCCTTCGGTATTAAGGTCACAGCCGCCAGCAGAGCACCCTCGCTCAGCTCTCCCTGCGTCCCAAGCTCATTCCATAATTGGCACAGCCTCGGGACCAAAGAGTCCCCAAATGTTTTGAAAAAACAAGCCGTAAAACCATCAGGGCCGGGGCTCTTCCCGGAGGGAGATGATCTTAGAGCCAAGCGGATTTCTTCCTCCGTTATGGGGTTTTATGTCCTCTTCAGTCAGCTTATTTAGCCCTACCTCCTTTAAGAAGGCCTCAACCCTTTCCTTTTTTCCCCTCCTACATCCTTTTGTATCGACAAAATATAGAGATGCAAAATACTGTCTGAATTCCTCGCCAATTTCTTTTGAGGAAAACCTCAGGTCCCCTTTTTTATTTTGAATCTTATCAATAAAGTTTTTATCACGTTTTCGCTGCAGAATTTTTGCCAGATGTTTACCTACTTTATTACCCCACCTCAATTTGTCTCTAAAATGTCTATTCATAATTTGATTCTTCTCCTCTTCCATTAAGTCTCTTAATTCATCTCGCCTGCTGGTCAGCAGTTGCAATGTGGTCCTACCGGATCCTGTTTGGGTTTTATGTATCTGTTCTAATTTAAAAATTTCTGCCATAAGCATTTCCTTTCTTTTTTTCCTTTCTTTTTTCATTCCTGCTCCCACAGAGATCAGGACCCCTCTAATATATGCCTTGAAGGCTTCCCATACAGTGGCCCCCAGAATCTCTCCCGTATCATTAATTAGAAAAAATGAATCTATTTCCTGTTGGATCTTTTCAGCAATCTTAACATCTCTAATTAAACTCTCATTTAGCCGCCATGTAAACGGGGGTTTTTGGACTTCTTTAAATCTTAGTTTCATCGTAGCAGGGGCATGATCTGACAGTGTTCTGATCTCAATCCTGGTTTCTTCAACTGCCTCCAGCAACCTATGATCCATCATCAGATAGTCCAATCTGGAATAAGTCCCATGCACGGGGGAGAAGAAAGTAAAGTCCCTGACCCCAGCATGTTGAATCCTCCACACATCTATCAGCTGACAGTCATATAATTTTTTCCCTATTCTTCTCAAAGTACTCTTACTCATCCCCCGTGCATTTGATGAACTATCCAAGGATGGATCCAAGCTGAAGTTAAAATCTCCTGCTACTATCATTTCCCCCTCTCTAAATTCCAGCAGACTGTTGAGTACCTTAGAAAGAAACTTGGTCGGATCCCTATTTGGGCAATAAACGTTAGCCAGGGTGAGGGTCCTCTCTCTGATTCTAATCTTCAAGAAGAGAAAGCGCTCTTCTGGATCTGTCTTCCTATCTATTAAGACATCATTCAAACCTTTCGCGAAGCAAATTGCCACCCCTTTTGCCCGTTTCCTAGGAGTATCGCTGTATATCCAATTTGGAAAATACCTAGACTAAAGCTTTATACCGGATTCCCACATTAAATGGATCTCTTGTAGAAAAACCACGTCTGCTCATAGTGTTGCAGCTCTCTCAGCACTTTATGCCTCTTTTTGGGCGAATTTAACCCTTTAACATTATAAGTCAAGCATTTCAAATTCATTTAACCTGTACCATGAACCTTGCTTAGGACCTGGTGTTTACCTAAAGTGCTCTTCGAAGAGCGAGTCTGCTCAGGAGAGAACCCCCCCTTCCTCCACCCTCCCCCACCCTCCCTCCCCCCCATTCCTTCCCCTCCCCCTCTCCCCCCACCAACCGCCCTCCCCCCACCTCCCACCCTCGCCCTCACCCCCCCTTCCTCCACTCTTCCCCCTCTCCCTCCCCCTCGCATCCCCCCCTCCCCCTCACCCCCCACCAACCTCCCTCCCCCACCTCCCGCCCCCCCTCACCCCCTGCCACTACTAGGCCACTGGGTCGCAGTGCCGAGTTTACCATACTCATGCCCTGCACACCCTTGTGCCATGGAGGTGGGCCCTGGTGATGGACAGCGGTGACAATAGACCTCCCATCTTCGTGGGGGAGAGTCTCCAAAAAATCTTCGGCATCACATACCTACCTCCCCTCTCCCGCCCCACCAACCCCCCCGCCCACCCCCCACCAGCCCCCCCCGCACTGCCAATTGCTACTTTCATAGCCCTCTACTACTACCAGGAAGCTAGGCAGATTGCAAGCTCAAAGTAGCCGTGGCAACTGTGACTTACATGTTTCATGCTCCTGCGCTTTATCAAAGTCAAGGGAGCCAATGGCAGCAGGCAGATATATAAGCATATATGTGTGAAGGGGGAAGGGCTATTAGCTCTTGTGATGTTAACCCCTTGTGTACACTATAACAGTACATAAATGCATGCATATTACACAGAACAGCAATTTAGATGCAACAAAGGTAGCAATTTGAAATATTAAAATATTTGTACGTATAAAAATGAATGTAATACAAAAGAAATTCAACTGTAGTAAATCGCGATAGTCACTGGAGGAACTATAAAGACCTTCCAGTGGTAAACCAAATTTATAACAACTTTATAAAAACTTTGTAAAAATCTGCTAAAATCTATACTGTATATAGAGAGAAAGGTTGCCATATCTCAAAATTATTAACCACTTAACAACCGGCCCATAGCCAAATGACGGCTATAGGGCGGTTGTTTAACTTTGGGAGGGCGTCCAGGGACGTCCTCCCAGAATTCTGCTCTTGCGCGCCCCCTAGGGCGCGCACTCGAGGGCATCCGTGACTGCCGGGTCCAGAGGACCCGGCGCATCACAGATCCCGGTAAATGGCCGCTGATCGCGGCCGTTTACCATGTGATCGCTCCGTCAAATGACGGAGCGATCACATGTAAACAAACCGGCGTCATCTGATGACGCCGGTTCCTCTCCTCCCCCTCTCCTCCCCTCCTGTGTACCGATCGGTACACAGTGACCGGAGAGGCGGATGGATGGATGGCTGCAGCGTTGTGGGCTGCATCTGTAGTGCCCACAGCGCTGCACAGAGACATCCAGCCATCCATCCATGCTCAGCCATCCCTCACTACTCTGCATGCCCTGCAATGCTGTGCAATACTCTGCAATTCCCTCTGCAATGCCCCACAATACTCTGCAATACCCCTGCAATACTCTGCCATACCCTGGAATACCCCACAATACTCTGCAATACCCCTGCAATACTCTGCCATACCCTGGAATACCCCGCAATACTCTGCCATACCCTGCAATACCCCACAATACTCTGCCATACCCTGCAATACCCCGCAATACTCTGCCATACCCTGGAATACCCCGCAATACTCTGCCATACCCTGGAATACCCCGCAATACCCTGGAATACCCCGCAATACTCTGCCATACCCCAAAATACCCCGCAATACTCTGCCATACCCTGCAATACCCACGCAATACTCTGCCATACCCTGCAATACCCCGCAATACTCTGCCATACCCTGCAATACCCCGCAATACTCTGCCATACCCTGCAATACCCCGCAATACTCTGCCATACCCCAAAATACCCCGCAATACTCTGCCATACCCCAAAATGCCCCGCAATACTCTGCCATACCCTGCAATACCCTGAAATACCCCGCAATACTCTGCCATACCCCGCAATACTTTGCCATACCCCGCAATACTCTGCCATACCCTGCAATACTCTGCCATACCCTGGAATACTCCGCAATACTCTGCCATACCCTGCAATACCCCGCAATACTCTGCCATACCCTGGAATACCCCGCAATACTCTGCCATACCCTGCAATACCCCGCAATACTCTGCCATACCCTGCAATACCCCGCAATACTCTGCCATACCCTGGAATACCCTGAAATACCCTGAAATATCCCGCAATACCCAGCCATACTCTGCAATACTCAGTGATACCCAGCCATACTCTGCCATACTCTGCCATACCCAGCCATGCTCTGCAATACCCCGCAAAAATCTGCAATACTCTGCCATAACCCGCAATACTCTGCCATACCCAGCCATACTCTGCAATACCCCGCAATACCCAGCCATACTCTGCAATACTCGGTGATACCCAGCCATACTCTGCAATACTCGGTGATACCCAGCCATACTCTGCCATACTCTGCCATACCCAGCCATACTCGGCGATACTCTGCAATACTTGGTGATACCCAGCCATACTCTGCCATACCCAGTCATACTCGGCGATACTCTGCAATACCCAGCCATGCTCAGCCATACCCAGCCATGCTCAGCCATACCCAGTCTCTGTATGTGGCCAGGCTGTGGAAGTCTCACACATGTGGTATCCCCGTACTCAGGAGGAGTAGGAGAATCTATTTTGGGGGGTCATTTTTGGTATGTACATGCTATGTGTTAGAAATATTGTATAAATGGACAACTTTGTGTTAAAAAAAAGCATTTTAACCACTTCCCGCCTTCCGTCATACAACGTCCTTGACTTTGTGTGGGGATATCTGAATGATGGGTACAGCTACAGGCATCCTTCAGATAACATCTTTTTCAGCCGGCGATTCCCTACACCATAAGAATGATCATAGCGGCTGTTACACTGCTTGATCGTTCTTACGGGAGGCGAGAGGGGACACCCCCCCTCCCGCCACCCTCCGGTGCTTCTACCGACTCACCGCTACGATTGAAGCTAGGATCTTTTTTTTTTTTTTTTTTTTATTTCAGGAACAGCCTAGAGGTGAGATGTGGGGTCTTATTGACCCCATATCTCACTGTAAAGAGGACCTGTCATGCCATATTCCTATTACAAGGGATGTTTACATTCCTTGTAATAGGAATAAAAGTGATCAAAAAAATTTTTTGGGGGGAAAAAAGTGTCAAACTAAAATAAATAAAGTAAAATGAACAATAAAAAAAAATAAAAAATTTTTTAAAGCGCCCCTGTCCGTGTGCTCGCATGCAGAAGCGAACGCATATGTAAGTCCCGCCCACATATGAAAACGGTGTTCAAACCACACATGTGAGGTATCGCTGCGATCGGTAGAGCGAGAGCAATAATTTTGGCCTCAGACCTCCTCTGTAACTCAAAATTTGTAACCAGTAAAACATTTTAAAGCGTCGCCTATGGGGAATTTTAAGTGGCGAAGTTTGGCGCCATTCCACAAGCGTGTGCAATTTTGAAAGGTGACATGTTAGGTATCTATTAACTCGGCGTAACTTCATCTTTCATATTATGCAAAAACATTGGGCTAACCTTACTGTTTTGTTTTTTTTTTTAAGCATCTGACGAAAGTGACGCGGAACACTATGTTTGACACAACCCTTCTTGGTTAGTCTCACCTATTCTAGTACGCAAAGTGCATATCGTGCAACCCACATATAGAAGACCGCATGAGCAACATAAGACATAAATGACATATTCAGTAGAGCAGGTGATTAATTGTTTGATCTTAAAAGACCTGCCTCTATTAGTAGTTATCTCTGAACAGCCATGGGGAACTGACTGGCAAGTGAGACATCCTCTCTTCCGACATTGGAAAATCCCGGTCCTGTTGTCAAAATAGGTTCTGATGTCAAACATGGGTCCACTATGGGGTTTTGTTAACTTATTGGGCACATTGATGTTTTTTACCATACGTGAACGTCTCAGCCCGGGTTCAAACCTATGCAAATTAGATGCGGCTTACACCGCATCTAATTCGCAGGACATTTTAAAATACATTCATATGAATGCATCTGGTTCACATATGTGCATTGCATTCGCACTGCGCATTGCACAAAAAACGTGTGCGTTTTCTGGGCATTGCGGTGCGAATTACGAGCCCCTTATCTTCTATGGGAACGCATCGACTTCGCATTGCGTTCTGAACATGGATTTTTATTTCTCCTCACTACACCTCCCCCTCTCCCCCCCTCCCTCCCCCCTCCCTCCCCCCTCCCTCCCCCTCTCCCTCCCCCTCTCCCTTCCCCTCTCTCTGCTCACTGATCCTGAGCTAAAACGCAGTGATTCCTTTGAACAGGAGATTTTTATCTCCCCAGTGAAACCTGAGCTTCAATTCGCACCGCACATGTGTGAAACCGGGCAAAAGGTTATTTGTGGTTTTGGAGGAAGAGTAGGGGCCAGGATATGATCAAGTTTTAAATATGTGGTATATGTGGTTCACACAATATGCACTTTGTGTACTAGAATAGGTGAGCATCACAGACTAACCAAGAAGGGTTGTGTCAAACATAGAGTTCCCCGTCACTTTCGTCAGGTGCATAATAAAGATTTTGGATAAATAGAAGTACGCGCAATTGAGGCCATCCCTAGGGGCACCCTAACAGATAATGAAAGGTTCTCCCTTGTTTGTCGAAGGGAGACTTTTTGGATTTATTTATTGGGGTCTCTTTCCCCTGAGGGACTTAACGAAAAGATTGATGTCCTTAGTGTGATTCAATAGCTCATCTTTGTTGTATATGCAATTTTTAATTTTTAACTTTCAATTTCAATGTCATAACTTAATTCAAACATTTAAGGGTGGCTGTACATACTGTGATAACACATTGATGTGCGCAATTAAGTCAGTTGGATGATATTATCAATATCCACATGTTTTTTTCGTGGGGTCTCCCTATAGGACTTAACACATAGCTGCCTAAGAAGCCACATATTATTAAAACATTTTACTATATATATATATATATATATATATATATTTTTTTTATTATTTCCTGTCCTTTTAAACTTTTTTAATAATTTTGTGATATGGCAACCTTTCTCTCTATATACAGTATAGATTTTACCAGCTTTTTACAAAGTTTTTATAAACTTGTTATAAATGTGGTTTACCACTGGAGGGTCTTTATAGTTCCTCCAGTGTTGATCGCGATTTACTACAGTTGAATTTGTTTTGTATTACATTCATTTTTATACGTACAAATATTTTAATATTTCAGATTGCTACCTTTGTTGCATCTAAATTGCTGTTCTGTGTAATATGCATGCATTTATGTACTGTTATAGTGTACACGAGGGGTTAACATCACAAGAGCTAATAGCCCTTCCCCCTTCACACATATATGCTTATATATCTGCCTGCTGCCATTGTCTCCCTTGACTTTGATAAAGCGCATGAGCATGAAACCTTGTAAGTCACAGTTGCCATGGCTACTTTGAGCTTGCAATCTGCCTAGCTTCCTGGTACTCCCCGTTTCCGGCCCTGACCCTGCCTCCCAGCTTCCAGATTCAGTGCGCGCCATCCAGAGCACCCTGCAGCATGCCAGGTTCCAGCCAACCTGATCAGCCAGCTTGACTGAGGTCGTTCAGAGGCGTGATCTACAATACTCCTCCTGGATCACATTGAGTCTGATATCGGAATACAGCCACTAAGTGCACCTTAGAGAGCGGTATCTCTTCACCTCTATTTTTCTCCCTGCACATTGAGCCATTGGGTCTGACAACTAGGATCAGAGCTTGGAGCACACTTGCCGACATTAACCCCTTGTTATCAGCAATAGTTTTTTACTACTGGTCCCATTGAGCGCTGCATTTTTGTTTATTTTTGTTGTCTACTTTTCTTCCAGAAGTTTGCACCTGCACTGGTGTCCAGCTATTTCTTGCATAATTGTTATGACATGACAAAAGTTTCTAATGACTGCCAGTTTTAGCGCTTTAGAACTCTTTTTGTTTTCTATTGGTCAAAGCTAATCACATGATACAGTAGGGCTGTGATTGGCCCTGTCTGTACCATGTGATCACTGTGATCAATCACAGCTAGCAATACAATTGTATACAATAGATGGCATGAAAGAAGCTATCCATTGTTTACAATTGTCATGTGATCTGCTGTAATTGGTCAAATTGATCACATGGTATTGGCAGCGAGCCAGTATAGTGATCAGCCATTGGCTGTGTCCGGTGGGCATAGCCAGTGACATATCACACTGCTGCACGGCCTCACGGCCATGCCAGAGGTGAGTTCTGGAAGGACATTATATGACATACACTCAGAAGGACGAAAGGCCCGTCCAGCCATCAATCTGCTATAGGCTGGGTGGGAAGGTGTTAAGCAGAAGGGGGAATGGCGTTTTTCTCTCTCTCTACAGTGGCACCAGCTAATATGTTTTGAGTATCAGGTTTGTATATTTCAGGAGGGAAGAAACATAACAGAGGAAACCGCCTCAATGGGATACACAGGTGTTCAGCACACATTGACAGGGGTTTTAACTCTTCCCTACATATCAAAAACTAAAAAGTAATACTAATATAATATAGTTGTGCGTTTCATTGGTTATTGTATGTAGTAGTATGTCTACAATGCTATATTCCAACTTGAATATCATGGATGCCTTTAAGAATGTCCTGTATATATGCTTCTCAAATGGTTAGTAAAATCCATCATCTAAGGCTAAATATAGAATGAAATGCTTATCAAATTTGCCTTTGATGTTAAAGAGCCTAGATTAATTTCTAAATTGCATTTTATAAATAAGTACATTTCATAACATTCTGAATTAAAATCCAAAAGCACTTCCACATGTTAGTAAATAGAAAAACTGTAGCAGATTATTAGTATTATAATATGAAAAGCGTTCACATTTGCTGTGCCAAATATTTATCCTTTACTTTGAAACATTCATTGGAAATCCTATTTACTTTTGTGAAGTATGCTAAAAGGATAATAAGCAACCAAACTGAATAAGATTCAGGCCTGATACTTTGAAATCTACAGTAGTTAGACTTAGGTAAAGATTTTATATAGTGACTAGCAAATCAGGCAAAGTTTGGTGTGTTTGATGTTTGCTGAACACTATAACAAAATTCACACACGCTGTACTTTATGCCCAAATTTATTGAAGTCTATTCAAGCCAAATCTTGTAATTTTAAAACCAAAGACCTTTTTAAAACCAATTTGCAAACTTTGATAAAAAGAGCTGGGGTAGCTGGACACTGTCATAAGAAACATGAAGCTTTGCAAAATAAATAAATACATAAATAAATAAGTACCTTTTGCTTGGGAGCAGGTCTTTAAATAAGGCTTAGAGGGAAACATTAAAAATGCACAATTTCTTAAAAAAACATGCTTGGGGGTGCCCTGTGTCACGTGGCCTACCTGTAGAGGAGAGATCATCTGTATAGGTTGTCCTGGTTTTTGTCAGCAGGTCATCAAGGCATCATCCATTGTAATTGATAATGGATGTACAACCTCATGACCATATTTGGTCAATAACATCACCTGGAATGCCCTCTGGCTTGTTTATAAATGGAAACAAGCCAGTGTGGGTAAGAGGTCAGAATGAGTGAAAATGGGTCAACTAAATGGCCAGATTTGGCAAAGCAGAGAGAACTGCAAACTGCTTGGATCTGGGTCAAACTCATGGTCAACACAAACCCGAAGCTCATCCATAGTAATATTATTAAACAATACATTTACACTAAAAAAAGATTGAACATTTTAGATTATGTTGTATATTATTAGAGGTAGAAAAATAAAACTGTTACCTTGGGTTAAAAGAACATTACATTTTATATTACTGCAATGTTAAATACCAACATTAGATAACATTTTCAAGAGAAAAAATAATAGGGAGGTTCTACTGCATTTTAAAGTAATTCTGTGGGCCATTTAAATTCTTTAAAATGAATAGTCAGCATATTGTGCTTGCTGTTATTTTTACTTTAGACAGAAATGCTTCTTCTGAGCACTACTAGAACCTATTTAATTATTATGTTACTGTCAGCAGTGTGTTACACTCCTGCTCCTTATTCCAGCATCCTGGTTTTGGCTGTGGCATTCTCCTTGTTTGTCTGTCCACCTGCAAGGTGATTGATGTGGCCAGTCAATGGAACACTGTAGTTGGTTATACCTTGCGGATGGAAACAATTATCTACCACTATAGGGGGTGTTCATGTAAATACAAAAAGTTATGGGCTCCATGGCTGGATGTCCCTGGGCCTGCCCCGGCTGATCTGGTCATGGACAGGCTGTTATTGTTGAATGTTGTATGATGCTCAACTTCGATACATTGCTCATGATGTTCCGATATGTCTTTGGGTTAATAAGTTGATTGTAATCACTTGGTTTTACTGCCATGTATTTTGTGGACCATAAATGTACTCGTTTTGATTGATTTTGCACAATACCTGACATATACAGCTTGGCTATGTTGTACTGGACTGGCATTAATAAAGTTTTCTTTGAATACATTTTTTTTTTCTCAAGGTCATAAAATGCCAGGACAGTAAAAATATATTTTTTCACACAAAGTTGGCAATTGAATAAATTATTTCTCACACACAGCATGGGCATACTTGTATGACGACACTCCACATGTTTGAGACTTTTTCAGTGTCTGGACTGATTTTGTACCAGACGTTGTATCACCCAAATCAACCAATTGTGTCAAATCCAAAGTACTGTAATAGTCACTTCTATACGAGTAGTCAGGGAATATAGCTTAGCGTAGCATCACTTATTGCTGTCCCAGTTCCTATAAGCCAAGCAAGCTTAGCCTACTGGTACATGGCTGCCCCCAGGAATGACATGTTCACCGGCCAGGACGTACAAGAGGCTGAAGAAAGGAACATTAAAAGCGTTCCCAATATTAGTGGTGTGGAGGTGATCATGGACATTTTAACTTGTGTGGCAGTGATCAGGGACAATATGAGTGGTGTACCAATGATCAAGGACACTGGGACTGGTGTGGCGGTGATCAGGTACACTGGGACAGGTGTGGCAGTAACCAGGGACACTGTAACTGGTATGGCAATGATCAGGGACAATATGACTTATGTGGTGCACGGAGTGATTAATGACACTGTGTGTGGGTAGCAGTAATTAGGGATGATATGAGTGGTGTGGTGGTGATCACAGACACTTTTACTGGTGTTATGGTGATCACTGACACTGTACCTGGTGTGACAATGATCGCAGACACATTAGCTGGTGTGGCAGTGATCACAGACACTGTAACTGGTCTGGCAGTGATTGCGAACACCATAACTGGTGTGGCAGTGATCACAGACACTGTAACTGGCCTGACAGTGTTCACAGACACTGTTACTGGTGTGGCAGTGATCAGGGACATGTAATTGGTGTGGTGGTGATCACGGGCACCATAACTGTTGTGGTGCTGATCAGGGACACTTTATCTAGTGTGGTGGTGATGACGGACACTGTAACTGGTCTGGAGGTGTTCACAGACACCGTAACTGGTGTGGTGGTGTTCACGGACACAGTAACTGGTGTGGCGGTGATTAGGGACATGTTGAGTGGGTGGCGGTGATCAGAGGCACTGACTAGTGACAGAGAGTTTTTTACACTCTGATTGCTTTTACAGTCATGATGGCTATAAAAGCAATAATTTTTCCTGCATTGAATGCTCAAGCATTTCTGTAGCCATTGAGAAATACTGTGATAGCTGTGATTGGCCACATCTATCATATGGTACAGGGCTGATGTGAATGGCACAGAGATCACACAGTAGTAAACACTATATTGTTCACTACTGTGGGCGGCCCTGGTACCATGTGATCACTGTAGCCAATCAGCAATCATGTGTAACAGTGGACTGGTACAATGATCAGTGTTCTACTGTGCCCAGTGGATACAGCGGGCATAGATCAAGCCACTGTGCACTTCTAGGGACCGCGTCCACTCACATTGCCGCTCGTCCGGCCAGCCATAGCATAAACGGTAAACAGACCATAAGTTCATTGTTTGGGTTTACATACACTTTAACCTTTATGAATTGCAACTTTGATACTTGTAAATGTTGCATGCTTTTATAATAGAACTCAAATTTAAGACCTCTCTAAATCTTATACATAACACAACTACATTTTACTATATTTTACAGGATACATAAAGAAAGCTGGATATTAGATGTTTTTCAGCGTATTAGTTGCGAGGAAGCAGTTTGCCCCATTCCTTATGACCTGGAAATTTCAAATCAAGAGTTAAGCCATATTGTAAGAAAGGCAGAACAGTGGAGAGGAATTAATGGAGAAAGAAGAAAAGTAAGGAAACCTATTTATTCTTCACTTTCTTATGGCTCATTTAAATGTTCACTTAACTATTTAAATGGTTCATACATTTACAAAACTTGTTAATGATATTCTTTTATTTCCAATATATGTATTCTAGATTTTTATAACAGGAAATATACCATATAGTATCTCTTTAATATATTTCTTTATTTTTTTATGCTGAAACCAATTCTATTTTATTTCTCATTATAGGTAAAATATGAAATGTTGCACGAAAATATGTTATATTTAGTATTTGCATCTTGAAAACATTGATCTGCACATCTTCCAGATTCTGTTAGATATAGACCTTAATAGCTAGAGAGCTGAGTTAACAAATAAGGCTTAATTCACAAAGCTAACACACCAGGACAGGGGTCATTATTTTCAGAAAATTTTTCAGAGGACACACCAATCTTTCTATATCCCAGTAGAATTAAGGTAGACAGATCCATCTGGTTTAGTCAGTCAACACAAGGTAAGGCAGGTCTAGGTGTTTTCAAAGTGGGGGTCTTGGATGCACAGGTATTTATTGTTTTTTGTAACAGTATTGTAAAGTACAGTACATTAGGAATATTATAACATTATATATTTTAGGAAAATTAAAATCTCACAGCAAAAATATATTATTTAATTGTATAACAATATTTTGTTTTCAAGATAGAATAAGTGAAACTGCTGTTTTGAATGACCTTTATAATTGAATGTATTCATTTATTTATTTAGCAAAGCAATTACCGGTATTTTTAGGATAGATTAAAATAAAATACAAGTTCTTTTGGCAACCGTGAATTTTAAAAAGTTATTAATCTTGATAGTGTTTCTCACTCTACCCCGTGCATATTAGCTTACTGCAATCAGCACAGGAAGAGAAGATTTGGTGCTTAAATTAAAACATGGATTGATTATTCTCGAACCAGAAATCATTTGTAGGTGTAAAAAAATGAAAATTTTGAATTATATTAGACCACCATTTTCATTGTGATATGTTTTTTTCTGGACTAATCACTCTTACATTAAAAATATGTTATATTTGTATTATAAAAAAATCAAAGCCCCATTTGTAATGACTTTTTTTATGATTTGCCCAAGCTTAGCCTTAAAATGTTGATGTGGTTTTCGAGCAGTGTATATATCATTCATTTAGCTAAGTAATGCCTTTCAAAAATCAAAGGTCTTTGATATATTTGTATGCATGCAAATTGAACAATTAGTTAATAACATCGTTAACTACATAATTTTAGCAGGCAAAATAATAATAATCATAAAGATCACAAAAACAAGCTTAAATGGACAGATAAAATAATAGGCCTGTGCCTAATATTTTGTCACTGTAATGAGCTTTGCATCTTTAATTAGATAACAATGTTTTTATGATTAGGTTAGAATGTAAGAGTTTCCCATTATAATGCAGTTGGAAACTATACTTGTAATTCGCTCATAAAGTGAAATGATCATTCACAGGCAAAATATTATTGAGCAATTTTTCAAAAGCTGGAAAAAGTGGGAAATATACATTTAATAAAAGAAAGCAGCAAACTGTAATTAAAAAGAGTTTTCAGGTACAGTGCATAAATTGACATGTCACAATTTCAGTAGTTATAATAGGAAAACATTTTTATAAACTCTTTGAGGCAATAACTACTTCACACATTTCCCCATTCTACAAAGTATACTTTACACTAGGTTGACACTATGGGGTGGATTTACTAAAGGTAAATTGTGAACTTTGCAAGTGCAGTTGCACTCCACAAACGCATTTGCTCCAGACCTTAGTAAATGAGGGGGAACTCTGCTGAATTCCATCATCCAGTCATGTGCAAGCAAAAATGCAGTTTTTATTTCCTTGCATGTGATTGGGTAGTCTTTGCAAATTGAAGCTTTACCTCATTTACTAATCTCTGGAGCAAATTGCCCTTGCAGAGTGAAACTGTACTTTAAAAGTGCACAGTCTATTTGCCTTTAGTAAATTAACCCTTATGTTG
Source organism: Lithobates clamitans (assembly GCA_037952925.1). Classification (NCBI taxonomy): domain Eukaryota; kingdom Metazoa; phylum Chordata; class Amphibia; order Anura; family Ranidae; genus Lithobates; species Lithobates clamitans. Next base: position 3,310,255 of record JBBGZY010000135.1, read on the forward strand.
GTTTCCCTACAGGTGTGTTTGCATGGGCACAGCAGCCCATTCATATGAACAGGCTGCTGTACCTACAGGAAACACAGCTGCAGGAAAACCGCACAGTGCTATGCATTTCCTAGCATGGGAAAATGCACTGTGGTTTCTGATCATGGGCGTGCCATTAAGAATTAATGGCCCCCCGTGCATCTGCTAATAATAGCACATTTTGATTGCGGTTGTGGGTGCGCTCAGATGTGAACCTAGTCTTATACTTGTTTTTTCTGTTTATGCAAAGAGCTTTTGAAAATATTATGCAGAAAAATAACTCCCTTCTTGATTATCTGTTTGTTAATGGTTCTGCTGTGTTTCACATTTCAGCAGCTAATGAAACACAGGAGAAAACCAATGACTACACTGTTGGAGCTTATGCACAATGGCACACGACCAACACAAGTTAAAATAAACAGAATCTATAAAAATAATACACATATATGTAGTTAGGATACTAATGTGCTTCCTTTCCTTAGCCATGTCAGCCATCATTGAATGTAGAGCTATTCACTCCTTGCTTCTAAGATATTGTGGTGTCATCTCCTGCTTTTCTAGACTTCTTGGTTTAAAGCAGCTTACTCTTTCAAGAGGGACAGCTGACATCTTGGTAGTTGATGGCAATCCATCCCACTGGATCTAAAGCTTACCAAAGGGTATTAATGTATATAGTGTAGAAGCAAAAGAAAAACTGTCTTTGTTCTAGAACAAGATATGGTTATTCTGTAGATGACTTCACATTATATTTTGAGTGAAGAAAAAAGACTGCTACAATCAGGGGTGCAAAGCCAAAATGTATTTGTATATAGACAACTATTCAAAGTGGACAAATCACTGAAGTGCCCACATAGAAGGCAAGAAGAAGGGTGCGCATTTAAGGCTTTCTAGTCATATGGATACTATACTGTGACAGAACCCACTGTCACTGTGTGTGTTTTGGAGGGGGCTGTGGGCTGGCCTCCTTCCCACAGATTTTGGCCCAGAAGAGACTGAGAGACTTGGGGACAAAATGGCATTGAGATAATGTAATGTAATGCTACATCCCTTCTCCCCCACCCCCTCTTGTTGCTGTGTTTAATAGACATGTGCATTCGTTTTTGTCCGAATGCATTTTCAGCCGAATTTCAGGTATTTTCGTTATCGAAAGTGCAGAATACGAAAACCGAAAGATCCGACATAAACAAATGCTTTATTTTCATTTTCATTGCGACAACAGTTCGATATAGATAGGAGATTCAACATGACGGTGACAATAACAATCTGTGTCTATCAAACCTGTGGTCGAATGTGCCTAACCTTAACTCTATTAGAGAGAAAAGATTCGACATAGAGAGAAAAGATTCGACATAGAGAGAAAAGATCACTGCTGGAATTGTGTGGGGGAAGTAAAATAAAAATAATGATGATGATGAATGTTATTGGCCGATTGTAACCAAAGAGGAGGGGCAGTAAAATAGCTAGAACTAAGTACACACGTACAGCCAACTTACTTTCACTTACGATTTGCTAGCAGAGAGAGACACACACTGAATCATTTCAGAAGACAGTCAAACTTAGCTGGTCCGTTTGTCAGAGAACCTGAATTATTTAGCAATTAAGCATAAGCACAGCAGCAGAACAATAGTGAAGCAAGCTACAGTTCAACTTAACTTTTTCATAATAATCTGCTGCTATTGTGTTAGTGTTGTGAACTTGATAGTGATAGTAGTGTTGTGATAGCCTCAGAAGCTGCCCGTGTTGTGGGGGGATTTATTATTATAGATTCTATATTATAATGCCATATCAATATCGGATGCCGCGCCCGCCATTGCACTTGGAGATTGAGAAACGAATGTGAAGAATGGCTGACTGTTGGGGTAGAGTAGACCATTCCTCAACATGAATGACGGAGATTCGACAAAGCAATAAAAAACATACAAACGTCGAATCTTTGGCTTATGGTGTCTGTAGAAAGTTCTAAGAAGATTCGACGGAGCAGCTAAACTGTACGACGCTGCATTCGTAGTTTTCCAGTCAAATGCATCCGTCCATAGGCTATAGAAAAATTCTAATGTTGGTTGACTAGTAAAATAATTATTAAATATAATTATTACTAGTCATACAACATTAGAATTCTACTACAGCTAGCTTGTAGGTGGAAAATTTGACCGGAAATGTACACAAACTGCTTAGCTGCTCCATCGAATCTTCTTTGAACATTCAACAGACACCATAAGCCTTCAATGACAGATTCAACCTTAATTTGGATTTTCGGACAGATGCAATTTTTAACGAAAAACTAAACAAATAAAAGCGAATTTCGGGAGTAACTAAATAAATGTATTTTTCGGACGAAAACGAAATTCCGAAACAAAATATTTCAGTGTGCACGTGTCTAGTGTTTAATTGTGTTGGGTCATGGCACATAGACAAAGGTCTGGAGACACCTCCCAGCAGGGGATGTGTAAGGAGGGGCTGCCTGCTTATCATTATCCCTTTATAAGTTTCAACTGTAGTTATTTGAAAATACAAGTGTTGCGTTTCCATTGGTTCTTCCTTGTCCCCTACCCCCTCTATGACAAGGCTAAGGGAAGTGTCCCTAACTGTGTTTAAAAGTGTATGTTTGGTACTTAATAAAGAGTTTATGCTCTACATGTTTAATGCTCAACATCTGTGTGGCTTTTCTTGCGATTGAGGGGTTAAGGGGTTATGGCGAGTCTGTAGGCTGTGGATGCATTTGGAGGACAGGAGACACAGGTCTGGCGGAGGTTCCCATATAGGGTATCGAGATCCGTCACATATACCTAACTAATACAGTTGAGGTTGAGTTTCAGAATACTTGTTTAATGTAAGGAAAGTGAAAACAAGCTAGCATGTAAAGATCTGGAGTCAGGCTCGGAGACCAGTAGCTATAACAGTACTGAAGCACCCACCAACCAGCTATAAATGTACAGAGGCAGGGGACCACCCCCCCCAGCCAAGGGTGCCCTGCTTCTGTACATTTTTAACTGGTTGGTGAGTGCTTCAGTACTGTTATAGCTACTGGCCTCCGAGCCTGACTCCAGATCTTGACATGCTAGCTTGTTTTCATTTTCATTACATTAAACAAGTATTCTGAAATTTAACCTCAAATGTATTAAATAGGTATAGTATCCCCATGACCAGAAGGCTCTAAATGCTCACCCATCCCTATACAATGCAATGCTTTTGCAAGCCTCCTTCACAGCAAAAGATGGATCACAATGCATAGCAATGTAAATTTAAAGGTTTCAGCTGAGACAATGATCATATTACCTATATTAATGTTGACAATAGACTGTGGGAATCTCTTTTGATCTTGTAACTTTCGAATCAATCATCGTGATACAGCAACAGTACTTCAATTGAAATAGCCATCCTTCCATAATGTAACCATCCATTGAGCTTTTGAGTGTAGAATTGACTGGTGGGATGAATTAGGCTATTTTTTTAAATAATAAGAGGTGAAATTTGTCTGATAGGTTTTTAACATCTTTATTCATTTAGCAGAAGCGAGGCAATTTCACATGTGGGCAGTTAAGTTACACATAAGCCCATTGCACATTCCCATGCCACTGTAGCAATAACTCTCAGCGGAGCTGCTGGTTTAAAGCGGGCTTGTTACCTTCACTCTTCTTCCCTCTGTTTCACTGGCACCGGGTCTAGGGTTCCGTTGAGTTTACCTCCGGACAATACAAGCATCAACACTTGAGTATATTTTCAATGCTTTATTGAACGATTAACGAAGGAAGTAGCAGGAAAGAGGCAGAAGGGAAACAGCAGGGAAAGCTCAAATACCTTTCTGTAGGATTCTTGACAAATGTCCTTTAGAGTTGAATATTACAGTAGAATGTGCTCCCCTTGTGGGACACACTCTTTGCTTGCCTGGATAGGCCTCTCTCACTTGCCTAGCAGCCAGTACGTAGCACGAACAAAAGTCTCTGCCACAGACTTGCTTGGGATGAACCCGTACGATCCTCTGCCACAGGATGTATTGGTTTTGTGGTGAATGTCAGTCACAGTGCTTGAACCTTTAAGCCAAACCCGGCAACACTATGCTGTAAAGTTACTTTAGGATACGTCCTCCAACCGAGTCACCAGGCCCCTCTCCAGACCAGCACTCTGCGTGATCCTTCCATGACGGGTCCCCCCCTAAGATCTCCTCGGTTGTCCAGCTTCTTCACTCTGTATAGACAGCTCAGGACCATTCTTCGGCTACTGTGGTAGGCCCCAGACAAGCTTCTGGGCCCACCCATGCGCGGCAGAGACACGGACCTCCGGAACGGAGGACCACAAGGTAGCACTCTAACGCATACCTGTCGGCCAGGAGGGCCAGCAGGGGGCTGTAAAATGACCCTAAAGCATGGCGTCTGTCCCATAAATACCCTCTTCCAGAATCCCGCTCGGAGGACGACCTCCACTGAGTTGTCTCCGGGACAGAAGAGCATCCATACACTTTGACACGTTGCCTTTCCAACAATAGCCAATAGTAACAACGACACCCACCGGCCCAGTATGGAAAAACATGCAACGTCAGCCAAGCTGGAACAGAGGCAAATCTAACTTCCCCTAACGAGCAATTTACTAAATTTACCTATCAGATGGTAGATCGCAAATCTACCAGCGCTACACAACCATTTTGGGCACAGGTAAAGCAGAGGACTTCATTTCTAAAGTGAATTTGAGCTGGTACTAACATAACATGGAGCATACATGCTCATAGTGTTACCAAGGGGAGGGACCCATATTCTTTTTTTTTCTTTTTTTTCTAAAAGTATTTGAAAAGGTAATATACTGATGGGTCAGCAAATCTTTATCTTGCAGTTTGGATTAGATGAAAGGTCAGCAATAGTAATACTTATAAGAGCAAATGGCATGGTAAACTGTTGCATTCTAGGGCATGAGCTCAATATTTAAAATAAGATAATCAAAATCATGCATGCATACCTATCCTATAAATGATATAACTTTAAAACACCAGTAGTTAAGATTGTGACATGAGAGTCCAATAAAAAAATCTAAACAGTCATTCTGCACTGTATTCATGAATACAGTGCAAGAACACAACTTTTTGTTCTAAGTATCACGTAATTAGAGTTGTTACAACAAACAGTGAGGACAAAACAATTAAACAGATAGTGGTAACGAGGGATGAGCCCGATGTTCGAATCGAACGTATTGATACATGTCCCCTGGGGCAGGACCCAGGTCCCCAAACACTTTTTATGACAATAACTTGCATATAAGCCTTTAAAATGAACACTTTTGATTATTCATGTTCGTGTCCCATAGACTTTAACGTTGTTTGCGTGTTCGAACAAATGTTTTGCCTGTTCGCATGTTCTGCTGTAAACCAAACCGGGGGGTGTTCGGCTCATCCCTAGTGGTAACTGCAGAAGTCTCTAAAGGAGATGAAATCATTGGAGGGATGTATGTTCTTTACCCAATTTAGGCAATCAAGGCTTTATCACAATGATAATGCACAATGGTTATATTAACTCATAGGGGGTTATTTACTAAAGGAAAATCCACTTTGCACTACAAGTGCAAAGTGCACTTGAAATTGCATTAAAAGTGCACTTGGAAGTACAGTCGCTGTAGATCCGAGGGGGAAATACAAGATAAATAAAAAACAGCATTTTAGCTTGCACATGATTGGATAATAAAATCAGCAGAGCTTCCCCTCATTTCAGATCTACCCCTCAGATTTACAGCGACTGCACTTCCATGTGCAATTTCAAGTGCACTTTGCACTTGTAGTTTGCACTTGTAGTGCAAAATGAATTTGCCTTTGGTAAATAACCCCCATAGTATCGCTACTAAACTGCTTCACTCAAACAATCATCAATTATAGCAATTAACAATAGCGATACCAAAAGTAAGTGATGTATTAAGCATAATAGATGGTTGCATAAGGGAAAATATAGCAAATTTTAATAAATAGCAAGCAAGTAATTTTCAAAGTAAATACATAAAAAATCCAAAAACAAGCTTTGTGACAGGAGGCCAGGAAAAACAGCTGGTAATGTCTACGTTGTAGGATAGAAGATATATTTGCCTAAAGTTTGAGCAGTATTCATACTGTTTTTCTTTTTTCTGTTATGTAGTGAGGTTTTTGGGATAGTTGAGGATTTAACAAGCCCAGCTAAAGCGGGCATGGTTACTCTTGGCTCTATAAAACTTGCATTTTGCTTAGGGTTGATGTTCCACCCTGGAATCCAGTACTCTGTCCATGTCAGACTGGGGGAGCAGAAAACTACCTTTGTGATCAAAAAAGTTCCAGTGTGGCTAGGACTGTATTTTCTTGCTGACAGTTAGGTGCCTGGACAGCAGCAGAAAGCTCCAGGATGCTTAGTTTATTGAAAGGAAGTTGAAAAATGTCCTTGACCTTATTTCTGCAAAAAAAAAAAAAAAACATAATGGAATTGCACAAAGGGTACTGGAATGGGCTTTTTAATATACTGTATTATTGTGGTTCTGCCACAGTTGAACTTACGACTTCCTTTCCTCTCAAGGGCCCCTTTATGCAGATAGCATTCCTGCGGGCCCGCCAGACACACAGGAAGAAGAGGAGGAGGAGGATGATTGTGCCAGCATGGATGTAGAGGATAACACTCAGCAGCAGTCTTCAAGGGATGGTTTTCAGTCCCCAGAAAACCAAGGAGTTGTACTTGGCTGGGAGGAGGTAGTTATGAATAATGTGATCCTTATTTACCCAGAGAACTCGGAATCGAAAGCCTCTGCAAACTTATGCTGCATGGCCTCCCTGATTCTGCAAAGCCTGTGAAAGGATCCTAGGATTCGTGGTATCAAGGAGAGGGATCATTACTGGCTGGCAACCCTTCTTGATCCACATTACAAGGGTAAAGTTGCAGAACTCATCCTGCCATCACAGAGGGAGCAGAGGATGAAACATCTTCAGGAGGCCTTGAAGAAAGGTTTGTGTAATGCATTTCCAGACCCTGGGAGGTTACCATTTCCTGGTACTGGACAACGTGTTGCTGAGGCTTCATTCAGTCAGAGGAAGAGCGGGGGGAAGGTGGCCAGCTGACCGATGCCTTTAAACAATTTTTCAGTCCTCAGCACCAAGGTCTGATTGGTTCAAGCAACCATCACCAGCGTCTGAATAATATGGTGCAGAAATATCTAGGGGCAAGAGCAGACTTGGAGACCTTTCCAACAGAGCATCCACTGGGTTACTGAGTTACTGGTTCTTGAGGATGGACCATTGGCCAGAACTTGCTCAATATGCAATTGACCTGTTCTGCATCCAACGTGCTTTCTGAATGCACATTCAGTGCTACTGGAGGGTTTGTAGCGGATAAAAGAGTGCGCCTGTCTACAGACTCCATTTATAGGCTCACATTCATAAAAATAAATCAGTCTTGGATCAGCAGCTATCAAGCACCTGATGCTGATGTAACTGATCGAACTACTATGGATCTGGGATCCCTTGAAGACTGCCTATCCTATTCCTCCTCAATCTTGATGATGCTAGCTTCCAACAATGTTTTTGGTTTAGGGCACCACCACCCAAGGCCCAATTTTTCTGCCCCTGTTTAACAGGGGCATGTAATTACAATTTTTGATATATTTCAACGCAGGGCCAGTTCCTATGATCCAACAAGAGTAACTGTGAGGGGTTACAGTGTTGTGGCACCACCACCAAAGGCCCAATTTTCTCACCCTGTTTAACAGGGGCATGTAATTACAGTTTTTGATATAATATTTAACAGCAGGGCCCATTTGTGCGCCCAACAAGAGTAACTGTGAGGGGTTACAGTGTTCTAGCGCCACCAAAACCAAGGGCCCAATTTGTCTAACCCTGTTTAACAGGGGCATGTAATTACAATTTTTATACAATATTTCAACGCAGGGCCAGTTCCTATGCCCAACAAGAGTAATGCCCTGTGCACACGATCGGACATTGATCGGACATTCCGACAACAAAATCCATGGATTTTTTCAGACGGATGTTGGCTCAAACTTGCTTTGCATACACACGGTCACACAAAGTTGTTGGAAAATCCGATGTTGGAGAATCCGAAGCAGTGACATAAAACACGTACGTCGGGACTATAAACGGGGGAATAGCTTTCGTCTCTTAATTTATTCTGAGCATGCATGGCACTTTGTCCATCGGATTTGTCTACACATGATCGGATTTTAAAGGATCGGATTTTGTTGTCGGAAAATTTTATAGCCTGCTCTCAAACTTTATGTGTTGGAAATTCAGATGGAAAAAGTCAGATGGAGCCCACACACTGTCGGAATTTCCGACAACAAGCTCCGATCACACATATTCCGTTGGAAAGTCCGACCGTGTGTACAGGGCATAACTGTGAGGGGTTACAGTGTTGTGGCACCACCACCACCACCAAAGGCCCAATTTTTCTCACCCTGTTTAACAGGGGCATGTAATTACAGTTTTTGATATAATGCTTAACAGCAGGGCCTGTTCCTGAACCCAACAAGAGTAACTGTGAGGGGTTACAGTGTTCTAGCGCCACCAAAACCAAAGGCCCAATTTATCTGCCCCTGTTTAACAGGGCCATGTAATTACAATTTTTGATACATTATTTCACAGCAGGGCCCGTTCCTGTGCCCAACAAGAGTAAATGTGAGGGGATAAAGTGTTCTGGCACTACCAACACCTAAGGCCCAATTTTTCTGCAGTGTATATAGGGCAGGCCATATAGTATATATACTGCTGTTCAGAGTATATAGTGCCTGGGGGCATGGGGGACCCCCACACCATTTTTAAAAAAAAATTGGTGTGGGGTTCCCCTTAAAATCCATACCAGACCTGAAGTGCCTGGTATGGATTTGTGGGGGACATCCACGCCATTCTTTTTTGGTATTTTTGGCGCAGGGTTCCCCTTAAAATTAATTTCAGACCCAAAGGGCCTGGTAATGGACTGGGGGGGGGAACCCACGCTGTTATTTTCAATGATTTTTATCTATATTGCCGGGATCCAACAATACATTACAGCCGTGAGTAGTTTTAAATTACATTTTCCCCTTTAGAAATGTAATTTTGCTGCAGTACTGTTAAAAACATGGGAAAGATGCGCTACTTTACAGACAGACTAAGGAGACCCCGAAGGGACGATATTTAAAGGACTAGTTCATTTTTTATTGTTTCACTTTTAAGTGGAGTTCCACCCACATTTTCAACTCCTCAGCATCCCTCACTAATCTGTGCACTGTAAACAAATTTGATATTTTTTTTTTTTTTTTTCAGCACCTACTGTATATATGCTGTATTCATTTTTCACTTCCTCCTCCCTGGCCATGGCCACGCACATCATTTCCAGTTTGCAATGCCTCCTGGGAGATGTGTCATCAATCCCAGGAGGCAATAGGCATCGCTGGGATGTAGCATCGTGTTATTTGCAAACCGGAAATGACGCAATGCAAGGCAGTGGGTAGTACCATTTTTAACCAGGCTTTTGTTGCCACGGTTACCAAAGCTTCTTATACACAGTGTTGGGCAGTGGGGGAGCAGGGCCGTTGATAATTTTTTTCCTGGGGGGGTTCTGGTCTTTCAAACTTAAAGGCATCATTTACACTTTAATGTTGGGGGAGGTACGGTAAAAACATGTGACAGCAGAGTGGGGCCATGAGGCTTTGCAATGCAGAGCAGCAAAAATTATCCCCATTCAACTGAATAGAACGCAGTGTACGCAGTTGTGGTGCGGTAGTGTACTCACTAGTACAGCGAGCTCCTCCTAAGCTCCCTAGTTTTTATTTTTCGTTCAGCCTGCTGGGTTGAATTAAAAAAACTTACCATGTGAACCAGGATTTAGATCTCATTCATATGTTCTAAATGGCCATGGGATGGCAAATATACCATGAATACCTACAGCCAGGATCCCAGATGTTCCAATTTTTGTCAGCTGTTCAGCCTATTCACCTGAGTGATGGGCTGAAAAGAGCCACTGCTGTTAACATGTATCTGTACATCCAGTGGTCCCCATGTTTAAGCTCAGGGGGACAAAGCAAAAGACGTTGGGGTGTGGCTTGGCGGGAACCCGGGCTGAGGTAGTTTCTACCCTCACTACTACATTACCATAGGACTCTGTGGATGTGTGGCACCAGGGAATTTTTTTTCTCTCATCCCTAGTGACTACAGGAGCTGGGATGAGCTCCATCCCTTGCTGGCACTCCTGCAGCACATGTGGTATCATCTACATTACTCCCCACATCAATCGAGCCTGAGCGACACACTAACAAACCGTGGGTCACAGTGGTTACCTGCTGTTAGGGACAAATTTCTGACCCTGGATGCAGAGAGATTTTATCCAAGGGTAAAAATGTATCCCTACTTGCAGGTAACCACTGGATGTGCAGATACATGTGGATACATGTTTACAGCAGCAGACAGCCTTGGCTCTTTTCAGCCCATCACTCAGGTGTACAGGCTGAGCAGATATTGGAACATCTGAGATCCCCGGTGCAGGTATTTGCAGTATACTTGCTGCACCATGGTCTTGTAGGATGTATGAATGAGACCCAAGACTGGATTTTAGCTAACCTTACTGTGTAAGTTGAGCAGGTGCAAGGGGAAACATATTGTGGTAGGCAGTAAATTCAGTGATTTATTTAAACCTTAAAGAACTGTGTCCTAAGAAATTTTATGAAATGTTTTAAGAAATAAAACATTTTTTTTTATTGTGCACTGCCTACTACAGAATGGTGCCCTTTGCACCTGGTCAATATGGTGGAACTTGTACCTACAAGTAAGCCTATAATAACGCTTACCTGTAGGTACAGTGTATATCTCCTTAACTTGTGGTGTTTAGGAGATATTCACATGGAAAGCAGCCATGATGTCACTGGTGCATGCGCTCTGAAGGGACGGCATACCACTTGGTTGTACTTCTTCTGGAGGGGAGTGCAGTTCGTTCTGCACTTTTGTGACCCATTTTTAGCCGACAGCCAGCTATAGCCCGCTGTCAGCTGACATCGCTCAGCAGATCCAAGCTGTGGAACGATCCTAACTTTAAAGTCAGGATTCATCCAGATGCCTGGACCAGCAGCTAGCCAGCCGCTCCTGTCCCCTCCACAGCCTGGCATTCCAGTGAGCTTGGGGGAGGGGGAGCAGAGCCAGGGACTGACAGTCACCACTCTCTGCTCACTGAAGGCTGAGAACTGAGTGATCAGCGGTCTTTGATTGCTCTGTTGTTTGTCTTAGAAGCAGCTGGGGACAGATTCAACATTGGATCAATGCTCCATCCACCTGGGTAAGTATACAGTAAAACCTTGGATTATGAGCATAATTCGTTCCGGAAACATGCTTATAATCCAAAGCACTTGTATATCAAAGCACATTTTCCCATAAGAAATAATGGAAACTCAGATGATTTGTTCCACAACAATTTATTCGTAAGTCCTTCAGTTAATAGTCAATATAAAAAGATTAAAGCAATGTGATAAGTTGTGTAACCATAAAATGTCCATCCACAAATGGAAGCCTCCACAAGGGGATTAGAAGCAAAATCCAGCAGGAACTACAATGTATAAAAGAGAAGAGAGGCGCCTCTAAGTGTAGCAATATGCATCTCAGTGCTGTCTATCTGCAATTGTGACCGGGAAGACTGCCCTGCAGTAGAGCGATCTGAAAGCGAGGCTTGAAGCGCTCGTGGAACACAGTGTGGAAGGGATGACATTGATGGAAGTGCGGAGGACTGTCTATGTGGACAGCTTTACCCCGAATGCCTGCATACTTAGATGCACCTGTTTTAATAATCAACCATGTGAGTCGCTAAATGTTGTACCTTCATTAAATGTATTGTTACACTTAAAGGCGCCTTTCTTTTCTTTTATACTCAGTTGTGACATGACGGTACTTGTATATCAAGACATCGCTTGTTTGTCAAGTCAAAATGTATTTTAAAAATGTGCTTGTCTTGCAAAACACTCTTAAACCAAGTTACTCTCAAACCAAGGTTTCACTGTAATTAAAAAAAAATCTGTTTCAAAGGAAAAAAATCCCCCTCTCCCTCCTTAGAACCCTCACTCTCCAAGCAAAGATTCCCACTGTAAAATATCTCCTTCCCTCAAATATCCCCCCAAAATTAAACCCCCCTGTCTCTAAACCATCCCCCCAAAGCAAAAATATCTCCCGCAGTCAACACCCTTTCCCCCAGCAAAGATTCCTAATTATGAAGAAAATCTCCCTTCATCCAATCAAACTCCCTCCCAGAAGCAAATCCATGCCATTCACCACCCCTGTAAACTTTTCTACAAGAAACTCCCCCTTCTCCAAAAAGCAAACCCACCCCCCTTTCCTTAACCCCCCACCACCAAAATAAACTCCCCCAGGCTGGAAAATTGATGCCTCTCCACTTACCAGACCTCAGATTCGGCACGGCACAGAAGTAGGGGCAATTTTGATGGTGGCAGTTTTGATGGGGGCAATATGGTGGGGGCAATTTGATGGGGCAGTTTTGATGGTGGCAGTATGATAGGGCAATTTTGGTGGGGGCGGTATGATGGGGCAGTATGATGGGGCAATTTTGATGGGGCAATTTGATGGGGCGGTTTTGATGGAGCAGTTTTGATTGGGCAGTTTTGATGGGGCAATTTTGATGGTGGCAGTATGGTGGGGCAATTTTGATTGTGGCAGTATGATGGGGCAATTTTGATGGGGGCAATATAATGGGGCAATTTTGATGGTGGCAGTATGATGTGGCAATTTTGATGGGGGACGGTATGATGTGGCAATTCTGATGGGGGAAATTTGATGGGGCAGCTCTTGCAAAAGGTAATTACTTTTTAAGAGGTGCTAATTGTAAATGATATCCCTAGTTTCTGTGCAGATATATATATATATATATATGTATATATATATATATATATATATATATATATATATATATATATATATATCTGCACAGAAACTAGGGATATCATTTACAATTAGCATCTTTTAAAAAGTAATTACCTTTTGCAGGAGCTTTTTGTATTTCTAGATTTATAATCTTTGTAAATGTAAATAAACTTCCTGGTTCCTGGAGGGGGGAGGAGATGTTTCCATAGCTAAGGGGCGGCAACTTCTTCTGACACTGCTGTTGCTATGGAAACCTTACCTACAACCTATTACATTGCTTGTGCTGCTCTGAGCATGTGCGAGATCTGGAGATGCATGCTGGGTAACCAGCATGCATGGAATACAGGAAGAGATACAGTCTGGCTTCAGATGCCCACACATGAGATGGCCGCGGCCTGCTGGGACTTACAAAAGTAATTTTTTTTTCTAGTAGGGGAGGTTGAAAAAAGACACAAGTCCATCAAGTCCAACCTATGTGTGTGATTATGTGTCAGTATTACATTATATATCCCTGTATGTTGCGGTCATTCAGGTGAATATCTAATAGTTTCTTGAAGCTATCAATGCTCCCCACTGAGACCACCGCCTGTGAAAGGGAATTCCACATCCTTGCCGCTCTTACAGTAAAGAACCCTCTACGTAGTTTAAGGTTAAACCTCTTTTCTTCTAATTGTAATGAGTGGCCACGAGTCTTATTAAACTCTCTTCTGCGAAAAAGTTTTATCTCTATTGTGGGGTCACCAGTACAATATTTGTAAATTGAAATCATATCCCCTCTCAAGTGTCTCTTCTCCAGAGAGAATAAGTTCAGTGCTTGCAACCTTTCCTCATAACTAAGATCCTCCAGACCCTTCATTAGCTTTGTTGCCCTTCTTTGTACTCGCTCCATTTCCAGTACATCCTTCCTGAGGACAGGTGCCCAGAACTGGACAGCATACTCCAGGTGCGGCCGGACCAGAGCCTTGTAGAGTGGGAGAATTATCGTTTTATCTCTTGCGTTGATCCCCTTTTAATGCATGCCAATTTTCTGTTTGCTTTATTAGCAGCAGCTTGGCATTGCATGCCATTGCTGAGCCTATCATCTACTAGGACCCCCAGGTCCTTTTCCATCCTAGATTCCCCCAGAGGTTCTCCCCCCAGTGTAAAGATTGCATTCATATTTTTGCCACCCAAATGCATTATTTTACATTTTTCTACATTGAACCTCATTTGCCATGTAGTCGCCCACCCCATTAATTTGTTCAGGTCTTTTTGCAAGGTTTTCACATCCTGCGGAGAAGTTATTGCCCTGCTTAGCTTAGTATCGTCTGCAAATACAGAGATTGAACTGTTTATCCCATCCTCAAGGTCGTTTATAAACAAATTAAATAGGATTGGTTCCAGCACAGAACCCTGGGGAACCCCACTACCCACCCCTGACCATTCTGAGTACTCCCCATTTATCACCACCCTCTGAACTCGCCCTTGTAGCCAGTTTTCAATCCATGTACTCACCATATGGTCCATGCCAAACGGACCTTATTTTGTACAGTAAACGTTTATGGGGAACTGTGTCAAATGCTTTTGCAAAATCCAGATACACCACATCTACGGGCCTTCCTTTATCTAGATGGCAACTCACCTCCTCATAGAAGGTTAATAGATTGGTTTGGCAAGAACGATTCTTCATGAATCCATGCTGATTACTGCTAATGATATCGTTCTTGTTACTAAAATCTTGTATATAGTCCCTTATCATCCCCTCCAAGAGTTTACATACTATTGATGTTAGGCTAACTGGTCTGTAATTCCCAGGGATGTATTTTGGGCCCTTTTTAAATATTGGTGCTACATTGGCTTTTCTCCAATCAGCTGGTACCATTCCAGTCAATAGTAAGAAAACAATTCTGCAATAATACAAAACAGACCATAGTTTACAGCATACCTTTACTAGAATACATTAAGCATGAGGATTATAGGGGTATTTTTATCTAAAATGTAAAATTTCGGCCGGAACACCGCTTTGAACATTATTAAAACCACTACTCCCGAAAAAACTTCTGCTTTAAAAACTTTTTTTTGCATTGATACATGTCCCCTGGGGCCGGACTCTGGTCCTCAAACACTTTTTATGGCAATAACTTATAAGCCTTTAAAATTAGCACTTTTGATTTTTCATGTTCGTGTTCAATAGACTTTAACCACCTCAATACAAAGCACTAACACCCCCTTCCTGCCCAGACCAATTTTCAGCTTTCAGCGCTCTCACACTTTAAATGACAATTACTCAGTCATTCAATAATGTACCCATTTGAAATGTGCGTCCTTTATTTCACTCAAATAGAGCTTTCTTTTGGTGGTATTTAAACACTAGTGGATTTTTTATTTTTTGTGCTATAATTAAAAAAGACCATAAACTTTGTGAAAAAAATGCCTTTGTCTTTGTTTCTGTCATACAATTTTGCAAATTAGTCATTTTTCTTCATAAATTTTGGCCAACATTTATACTGCTACATATCTTTGGTAAAAAAATAACCCAAATTAGTGTATATTATTTGGTCTTGAAAGTTATAGAGTCTACAAACTATGGTGCCAATTACTGAAAATTGATCACATCTGATCACACCTGGTGTACTGAAGGCCTATCTCATTTTTGAGACACTAAGGAAAGTACAAATACCCCTCAAATTACCTCTTTTTAGAAAGTAGACATTCCAAGGTATTAAGTAAGTAGCATGGTGAGTTTTTTTAAGTTGTAATTTTTTTCCCACAATTCTTTGCAAAATTAAGATTTTTTTTTTTTACAAAATTGTCATGTTAACAGGTTATTTCTCTCACAGAGCATATGCATACAACAAATTACACCCCAAAATACATTCTGCTCCTCTTCCAGTGTATGGCGATACCACATGTGTGAGACTTTTACACAGCCTGGCCACATACAAAGGCCCAACATTGAAGTAGCACCTTCAGGCGTTCTACAAGCATAAATGACACATCTCATTTCTCAACCACCTATTACACTTTTGAAGGCCCTGGAGCACCAAGACAATGGAATTGCCCACAAAATGACACATTTTGGAAAGCAAACACCACAACGTATAATCTATGAGGCATAATGAGTCTTTTGAACGGTTCATTTTTTTTCAGAAGTTTTTGGAAAATGTGGAAAAAAAATGAAAACGCATTTTTTTTAAACAAAGTTGTCAATTTATAAGATATTTCTAACACATAGCATGTATATAGCAAAAATTACACCCCAAAATACATTCTACTATTCATCCTGAGTATGGTGATACCATATGTGTGAGACCTTTACACAGCCTGGCCACATACAGAGGCCCAACATTGAAGTAGTACCTTCAGGCGTTCTAGGAGCATAAATTACACATCTCATTTCATTCCTACCTATCACACTTTTGAAGGTCCTTGAGCATTAGGACAATGGAATTACCCACAAAATGACCCCATTTTGGAAAGCAAACACCCCAATGTATATTCTATGAGGCATGGGCTGCAGATAGGTACTCGGGTACTCTGATGGGCTTCAGATAGGTACTCGGGTACTTTGATGGGCTGGAGACAGGTACTCAGGTAACTTGATGAGCTGCAGATAGGTACTTGGGTACTCTGATGGGCTGGGGACAGGTACTCGGTTACTCTGATGGGCTGGTGACAGCTACTCAGTTACTCTGATGGGCTAGTGACAGGTACTTGGGTACTTTGATGGGCAGATGACAGGTACTCGGTTACTCTGATGGGCTGGTGACAGGCATTCAGTTACTCTGATGGGCTGGTGACAGGTACTCGGGTACTCTGATGGGCTACAGATAGGTACTCGGGTATTCTGATGGGCTGGTGACTGGTACTTGGGTACTCTGAAGGGAAGTGACAGGTACTCAGATGGGCTGTGACAGGTACTCAGGTACTCAGATGGGCTGTGACAGGTACTCAGATGAACTGTGTCAGGTACTCAGATGAACTGTGACAGATACTCTCATGGACTGTGACAGGTACTCAGGTACTCAGATGGGCTGTGATAGGTACTCAGGTACTCAGATGGGCTGTGACAGGAACTCAGATTGGTTGTGACAGGTACTCAGATAAACTGTGACAGATACACAGATGGGCGGTGACAGGTGCTCAGGTACTTGTGTACTCAGATGAACTGTTACAGGTACTCAGGTACTTGGGTACACCGATGAACTGTGACAGGTACTCAGCTACTCAGATAGACTGTTACAGGTACCCAGGTACTCAGGTACTCGGGTACTCAGATGAACTGTGACAGGTACTCAGGCTCTCAGATGGACTGTGACAGGTACTCAGGTACTCAGTACTCAGATGAACTGTGACAGATACTCAGATGGGCTGTGACAGGTACTCAGATACTCAGATGGGTTGTGACAGGTACTCGGGTACTCAGATGAACTGTGACAGGTACTCAGGTACTCAGATGGACAGTGACAGGTACTTTGATGGGTGGTGACAGGTCCTTTTTATTGGGGGGGCAACCAGTGTGATTGGTGTACACTGTAAGCGGTAACGAGATGTTACTGCAATCTCCTTCTCACACACGATCAGTGTGTGATGAGGAGAACCCAGTAACATCTCGTTACAGCTCTGTGTTTACATTTAGTGATCGGCTGTGAAAGGATCACAGCCGATCACGTGGTAAACAGCTGCCAGCCAATGGCTGTTTACCTGCATCGGTGACGAGCAGTGTTCCCGGGAACAAGCTGTCACTGACGTGCACGCGCAGTGCGCTTGCAATCTCACGCATGCGAGCGCATGTGAAGTGCAAAGTGGGGTACCATCTGTGATGGGCCGTAACTTCATCGCGGCTGATCACGTGGTAAACAGCCATGCCCAATGGCTGTTCACACCCCTCGGTGGCGAGCGGTGTCTCCATGACACACCGCCACCGAAGGTACAGGGCTGCATGCACACGATCGCATGCATGCCCTGTTTAAATGGACGGACGTCCTATGACGCCCGCCCAGAATGAGAGCCGCACCACCTGGCCCTCATATGACGGCCGGCGGGCGGCAAGCGGTTAATGGTGTTCGCATGTTTGCACAAATATTTTGCATGTTCTGCTGCGAACGGGGGTGTTCGGCTCATCCCTAATGACAATGAAATCCTTGTCTAATGTCTGATATACAAGATTGGCCAGATCTTTATCCAAAGAAACAATTAAGGTAGAACTCCAGGCAGAAAGGTTTTTGAGTGCAGAGGAGTGTAAAAAACGTTACCTCTAATGAAGTTGATCAAGCATCTGGATTACTGCTCTGCTGGAGTGGCCTGAAGTGCAGTTGTAGCTGTATTTTCTGACATAATGAAAGTAGGATTTTTGCATAACAAACCAGTGAAGTAAGTAACATTTAAATGGCTCTATAATACAGGAAATATTTGTAGTATACAACAGCATCTTTCTGGAGTGATGAAAAGCAATGATTTGCCTGGCTTTGCCCACTGTTCTGAAATGGGGAACAATCCCCCTATTTTTTTGGATATATGATGGAAAGAGACATGTGAAGATCATATATTCAACCAGGTAGGAATTTCTCAAATAGTAAAAATGATCACTTTTAAAATATACGGTAATTACCCAAATTTCTGTTCCTGTTAAGCGCAAAAGATAAGTAACACTCAATCTTCTAGTCAAGTTCAAGGGTCCAATTATAAATTAAGCCAGTATATTTTACCAGTGCTAAGTGAAAGATGCTATGACTGATTTACTAAAGGATTTGAGAATCTTCAATTAAATGTCACATGGTTGAATAATTGAAGTAACTATTCATACAATTTTTATGAGTGAAGAATCTCAACGCAATTAGTAAATCAGCCTCACTGGTTTCCTTTTGGAAATGTTAGTTACATGGCTGTAATGCTGACCCTCTGGCTTCAGCCACAGACCTAGAACAAATATGCAGTCAATGCACTTTTAGTATATCTTGTTGATACAGTGATTAAGCCATTAGATAAATATGAAAGCCAGGTAACTAGAATTATTCGAAGAGAAATGCAATGACAGTCCACAGTTTTTCTTTTATCATAGGGTTAATTTAAGGACACTGGTAACAGACCAAAAAACATTTTTTTTACCATTTGAACTTTAGAGCTTATCACTTGATAACGATCACTTAGAGTGGAATTTAAAGTTCTCTTTACTTCCCCTCCTGAGAGGTGACATCTACAATCTCCCACACCACAATTGAAATCTTTGCTTTTATCTTCTTTAGAATTTGACCACTTTGATTGGTCCACCCAGGATGATGTGCATGTACTCAGGAGTTAAGTCATCCTAGCACCAATGGCATGATAAATTTGTATCAATGTCAATGGAAAACATGAATGGCAGCCTCGGACTCCAGACAGGTCATGCCCCCAATGCATTTTGCTTCACCCCTTGGAGCTTAATCATGGGGATGGGAGTTCTAAACATAAGGGGGTGTTTATAAAAGCATCATTGGCTGTCATGTGATAGAAATGGAACAAAAAAAGTGCTAATGCACCTGTGAAGCCTTTCAGTGAAATCCTCTTCATGCAGCATCCTGTGATTGCGTGGCACTAATGCAACACTACTGAATTCAGAGCAGAGTTGACCCTCTTATTATTATTATTTTTATTAATATACATGATTTATATAGCACCACCAGTTTATGCAGCACTTTACAAATTATAAGGAAACAGTAGAATTAGAATACAATTTAGTACAAGAGGGATCAGAGGGCCCTGCTTGTAACAGATTGCAATCTAGAATAAATCCTGGAGGTTAGCATGGGATGGGAGAATATGACAAGGGAGATAGAGAGCAGGAGGCCTTGGAAGGAGTGGATGATATCTTGGATGAGGTTGGTGATATAGCTTGGGGAGGAATTGTGGATGACTTTGTATGTTGTCAGTATTTTGAATTTGAATGTATTAGGTGAGCAGAAGCCAGTGGAGGGATTGGAAGAGAGGCATAGAGGAAAAAGTGGAGTTGCAATTGGAAGGAAAGAGATAACCAGGGAGTGAATAAGTAGATTTGTGGTTTCATTTCATAGAATAAGGCAGCAAGATCTGGACAGCAATTGAATGTGGTGCTAAAAAGAGGAGGTCAGAGTCCAAGATTACATCTAGCACTCTGGAATGAGAGCAGTGACTCATAGTTTTGTTATTGATCTGCAGAGAGAAGTTGGGGGGAGAGGTGAGGAAATATTATGAGCTTAGTTTTGGAAAGATTGAATTTGAGGAAGTGATGCGACATCCATGCTAATATGTTAGTTATTAGGTTAATAATCCACAACAAGACTGAAGTCCTAGGATGGAACCTTGGGGGACCCCTACAGCAAAAGTATGAGGAGAGTGGGAGGTAGAGTATAAGTGAAACTGAAGCTGTGGTAAGATAGCTAAGAGAAGAACCAGCAGACAACAAAAGCACAGAGTTCAAAGGAGTGGAGGCAGCAGAGAGGTCTAAGAGTAAGAGTAGGGAGTAGCAACCATTGTTTCTAGCAGATAGTAAGTCAATAGGGAATTTTAGGAGGGCAGTTTCTGTTGAGTGTGATGGGTGAAATCCAGTAACCCTAGACTGGGAGGTTGATTTAAGAAAGGCAAATAGACTGTTCACTTTGCAAAGAAAGTTGCACTATGCAAGGGAATTTTCCCCAGAGCTTGGAGAAAGGGATTAGGCTTTCCTCTGCTTTCACTGTGGCAGCTTTCAGCAATCCACACCTAAATACTGAAAATACAGTCATGGTGAACAATTGGGGAGTTGGAAGTGCAGCATATCTGTCTTTTGTAAGCTCTGCTGACCTCCATCAATCAATCATGTGCAAGCAAAAACATTGTTTTTATTTGTTTTCCTGTGATTGTTTATTCTTTGCAGAGTGAAATTTCACTATATGTACTTATCTCTGTGGAAAATTAATTTGCAAAGTGGAACATCCTTGTTGGAAGTTCCTAGGTTAAAAAAAAAAGATGAATGTGATGCTAATACGGTTGTGATCGGAGAGAAGAAAAGGATTGTTGGAGAGGTGTCAAGGGGTTCAGAGGTGGGAGAGTTTGAGGTCAATGGTGTTGCCATCAGAGTGTGTACAAATGTGTGTCCAATGTCAGAAGAAGAGTTTATGCAAAGAAGCTATGAGGTAGCTGGAGTGTTAACATTAGCAGGGAGGTTGAGGACATTTAGAATGATTGTGGGCATTTCAGAGGAGAGAAAGTAGAATAGCCAGGAAGAGAAGTCTTAAAAAAGGCTTGGTACTGGTCCAGGATGGCAATAGATCTAATACATCCTCAAAGAGATTGGAGAAAATAGACAAATACAGTGAGCTTCAAAAAAGGAGATGAACAGAGATAGGTGAGGAAAAAATCCCTTTCTGTCCCTGTTTGGATAGAAGGATTCCAACTCCACCTCCCTTTGATCCACTGGATCTGGGTGAGTGAGTCCAGTGGAGTCCATCATAGGAAAAGGCAACTAGAGAGTCTTTAAGCCAGGTTTAGGTAACAGGAAGTAGGGTAAAGGAGTTAATGATAAGAAGTACAAGGACAAAGGTGAGTTTGTTATCAGTGTTAATTTAGTCAACGAAAACGTATTTGTCAAAGTTTTCGTCAGCAGCATTTTTACAGGGATGAAAACTAAATGAAAAAAAAACTTGATGCACATGAGCACTTTATTATTAATGTTTTAATTGACATATTTATATTTTATTTTTGCCATATCACATCTATGTCACATATGTCACTTATGTCACATTAACACCACATGTTTTTTTTTTTAGTTTTCAGCATGCTTTTATTGTGTAATATTCTAAAGAGCAGCATATAATTTACTATTTTTACAGTAAAGAATCCCCAGTTGCTCATCTCCACACGGATTCTAACACTGCTGTAGACCCTTTCCATCTCATACCAGCTACCAAGAATACGTCTTTGAAGACAACTAAAGAAATTATGTTTAGTTGTTCTCAAAGAAGAAGACTCAGTGGACATTTTGTTGTAGCACATATCATCTAAATAAGCCTTATGTGGGACTCTTAACACTGGGAGCGTTGTGTTTCAACCAGGCTTCATGCATGACAGAAAAGGCCTACAAAAATGGCAATTTGTATTAAACAATGTTTTTACCAATGGCGCAGTGTATTTTAACCACTTCAGCCCCGGAAGGATTTACCCCCTTAATGACCAGGCCATTTTTTGCAATACGACACTGCGTAGCTTTAACTGACAATTGTTCATTAATGCGACGTTGTACATAAACAACATTTTTGTCCTTTTTTTTCCCACAAATAGAGCTTTCTTTTGGTGGTATTTGATCACCCCTGCGGTTTTTATTTTTTGAGCTATAAACAAAAAAGAGCAACAATTTTGAAAAAACCCATTATTTTTTACTTTTTGCTTTTTCTTCATCAGTTTAGGCCAATAAGTATTCTACATATTTTTGGTAAAAAAAAATCAAAATAAACATATATAGATTGGTTTGCGCAAAAGTTATAGCTTCAACAAAATAGGGGAGGATATATTTATGGCATTTTTATTATATTTTTTTTTTTACTAGTAATGGCGGTGATCAGTGATTTTTAGGGGTACTGCGACATTGCGGCAGACAGATCCAACACTTTTGACACTTTTTTGGGACCATTGACATTTATACAGCAATCAAAGCTAAAAATAGCCACTGATTACAATATAAATGTCACTGGCAGGGAAGGGGTTACCACTAGGGGGTGATCAAGGGGTTAAGTGTTTCCTAAGGAGGTGTTTCTAACTGTGGGGGGGAGTGTACTGACAGGGAGTACAGAGAGATTGCTGTTCCTGATCACTAGGAGCAGCAGATCTCTCTACTTCCCTGACAGAATGGGGATCTGTCTGATTACATTGACAGATCCCCATTCGGGCTCTCTGATGAGCGGTCACCAGTGGACATACGTCGGCCTCCCATAGCTCTTAAAGTGGCCGATGTACACCTACGGAGATTCGCCCAACCGCGCAACCTGCCGCAGTATAATGACAGTGGCTGGTTGGCAAGCAGTTAAACTACATGGGCCCCTTGTCTGCATTGACCAGTTTATATAAAAAATTGAATTTGGTTTTAAGAAAAATAGGCTTATTTCATTTTTTGTGTAATAGGGGAACAATTGCTCCCTAACCATGCAAATAAATAAATTTGTGAAAACAGCTGCCCGTAAGATGAGAAATGTGTATATGGTGAACCGCGCTAATACTCTAATGAATATCGAATAAAGTGCAAACAGTAAAAAATAAAACTAGAACCACCGTATTCACTCCAATGGAACATACACAACAATAATCAGAATAGCTATCAAACATATCATTAGCATATCATCAGCTGTGCAAAGTGAAAAATATAAAATATAAATAAATAAAAGTCTTTATCAAAAAATGCTCAAGTCCAAAAACCAAAAGAAGGTCGTCCAATGTATTCAAGTGTTAAAGGTGACTTTTCCAATGCTTAAGTGAATAGAGATATCCTCCACCAACACCGAGCAAACAGCCTACTCACCAGATGGAGATGATCCCTATTACAGAGATCATATCAGCCTGGTTGGATTATCAAACTGCTTCTGGGAATCTGTCACTGCAGGTCCAACGGTGTCTCCAATTAAAAGGATTAGCCACACATATCCAGGTTAGACATAGGGTAAAGAACAATCTCCCATTGTGAAGTATGTCAAAAAACGTGGTTTATTTGATTAAAAAAATGGTGCTAAATGCCAACCAGCATGATAACAAGTTAAAAATGAAAGCGTGATACGTCACTTCCGCCCATAGTGGAGCGCAGGTGGAGCGCACAACGGCGTCTCCGCATCCACTTGTTTTGTTGAGCATTTTTTGATAAAGACTTTTTTTATTTATATTTTATATTTTTCACTTTGCACAGCTGATGATATGTTTGATTACTATTCTGATTATTGTTGTGTATGTTCCATTGGAGTGAATTCGGTGCTTCTTTAGTTTTATTTTTTACTGTTTGCACTTTATTATTAGATATTCATTAGAGTATTAGTGTGGTTCACCACATACACATTTCTCATCTTATTTCATTTTTTGTGTGTTTCTATCTTTGTGTTTTTGATAGTTACTGTATATGTGTATATTTTTTATTTTACATTTTTTTTGCAGTCTATGTTTTTCTTTTGTTTTTTTTTGTTTTTTTAATGTTAAATAATGACACTAAAGAGGGGCCATTTTGGACACCTGAAACTGACTTTTGTAACCCTCATTTAAAGCCTACTGCACTGTTAAAAACAGCTGGAAACCTCCTTAATTTCACCTTCTTCTTTGACTGCATTGTATTTTACCAAACGATTTTTGCCAGAATTTAAGGGCAATGAAAAGTTTAAATTTTGCTCTTTAAATTGCTTTTTTTTTTTTAACTATTATAACCATCAGAAATACTTACCTAAATCTATAGTCACATAATGTACCAGGTCCCAGGTATTCTATATTCTACCCTGCAGTGGAAAGGAGTCCTTCTTCCAGTATCCGCATAACCACTTTGGTGATGTAAATGCTTCCTTTTAGCTTTCTAATCATGGAGTCCTCTGAAGACTGCAGTGGCTGATTATGTCAGGAAGAGACAACTGTTCTACTGAGTGCTGGAATCACTGGTCATGATTCCCAGAAGTGGCGCTATTGAGGAACACAGACAGCTAAAAAATGTTAAAAGGGTGATAGGTGTGTGGGATGAAGAGGTGGGTAGGGGATAAGCTTTTCCTGTAGATGGGTTTTAATGTAGAGATAACTGTTATGATTTCATACCCACCTTAGATCCTCTTGTAAAAGTTAAAGGGGTTGTAAACCTTTGTGTTTTTTCCTATGCATTAAAGCGAAAAAACACCTGGCAGTGACCGCCCCCCCTAGCCCCCATTTTACTTACCTGAGCCCCGTATTTCCCTCGGCAGGGACACGCTGTCCCTCTCTCCAAGGGGTCCCAGCTCTTTATTGGATAGATTAAAAGCAGAGCAGCCATTTTCCCCAGCTACTGTCAATCAAATCCAATGACACGGGTGCCGGGGGCGGGGTCGAGTCCGGCATTCATGTCTATGGACTCAGAAGCGTGCCCACAAGGTAACCCCCCTGGGAGAGAGCTTCTCCTAGGTGTTTTTTTCTGATGTGGGGAGGAACCACAAGAGCCACAGAGGGACCCCAGAAGAGGATGTGCAGGACAACTCTGTGCAAAATGAGCTGCACAGTGGAGGTAAGTATGATATGTTTGTTATTTAAAAAAAATAAAAAACAAGCCTTTACAATCACTTTAAGGTAGGCATCAATTTTAGATTATGTGACCTTTTAAGAAAAGTTATGTAATAGATTTTCTTTTTTAAGTGAAAGCAGTTAAGTTTACTGCTAGTTCAAAGGAAAAAAATCGGTATATACATATGTGGGAAATATGTGATAGACATTATTGCCCGCACACGAGATCTCTTACAGGATTATATATAATGCCACATCTATGGCAATAAATTTCATTGGAATCTTTATCTCTCTTTTGGGAAAGAGCTAAAATCCTTTAACACTTCATCACATAAGCTTATTTTAGGGCACATTTCTGGTCTTTTGCTACAGCACATTGAGATTTGCATCTTATTTTCTATAGATTATTTAACACATGGGAAATACAGCGAAAGATTAAATTAACTGTCTTTCAACATTTTTACAGTTTCTATACCTTGAAGGAAGACAGTTTTCCCCAGTGTGTGAGAAGCACTGAACAGTGATATAAATACACATAGTAACAATAATATTATCAGTGCTTCATCAGAAGTTACACTGATGTGTTAAATAGCAATGCTAGTCAATTGCCCTGGAGATATTTTCACTAGAGTCTTCAATTGTTTATTTATTTATTTATTTTACATTGCAATATAGATTTTTTTCCCTTTAACCATCTATTGCTATCTATCCATAATTTCCATCTGTGAGCAAATATCCCAGTAATATAAGTTAGCTTTTTTAAATGCATCAACTTAACCTTCCTTAGTTATCAAAGTTATCAAAGCTTTTAAATAAAATTATTATTTCATCATTACCACCTAAGGACACACTGGGAGAAAAGAGGTTTAACACTTCTTTAAGTAGGCTTAAAAATGTACAACTCTGAGGGTGAAATTAGACACAAATGTTTTTTTTGTGATATTAACCTACTTATTTGTGACCTTAATGAATATAGAATACCTAACAGGTCATGAAAGTGATGTCATCTAGGCAAAAGCTTAGGCTGGAGGTAAAAAAAAATACATGTAAGAAGTCTACTGTTGAGTAGTATTAACATGTAAACTTTAATTTGCATACAACAAGTTAACTTATATTAATTGTATGCTGCTCCCACAAAGGCAACAGATAGTGGCATCTGAATTTCAATCTCTCTTAAAATGAATAAAATATTTATTGCAAAAAAAAGATTAGATACATAAAAAGAACTAACCACTTTTTCAGACTTCATGACTATGGATGAGCCGAACACCCCCCGGTTCGGTTCGCAACAGAACTTGCGAACAGGCAAAAAATTTGTTCGAACACGCGAACACCATTAAAGGCTATGGGACATGAACACGAATAATAAAAAGTGCTAATTTTAAAGGCTTATATGCAAGTTATTGTCATAAAAAGTGTTTGGGGACCTGGGTCCTGCCCCAGGGGACATTTATCAATGCAAAAGGAATTGTTAAAAACGGCCGTTTTTTCGGGAACAGTGGTTTTAATAATGCTTAAAGTGAAACAATAAAAGTGTAATATTCCTTTATATTTCATACCTAGGGGGTGTCTATAGTATGCTTGTAAAGGGGCGCATGTTTCCCGTGCTTAGAACAGTCTGACAGCAAAATTACATTTCAAAGGAAAAAAGTCATTTAAAACTACTCGCGGCTATTAATGAATTGTCGGTCTGACAATACACATAGAGTTCATTGATAAAAACTGCATGGGATTTCCCCACAGGGGAACACCAAACAAAATTTAAAAAATGGCGTGGAGGTCCCCCTAAATTCCAGGGGGGCGCTCTCTCGTCCCCCCCTCTTTTCCTGCGGCCTGCCAGGTTGCATGCTCAGATAAGGGTCTGGTATGGATTTTTGGGGGGACCCCACGCCATTTTTAAAAAAAAATTTGGCACGGGGTTCCCCTTAATATCTATACCAGACCTGAAGGGCCTGGTATGGAATTTAGGGGGACCCCCACATGATTTTTTTTTTAAATTTTGGTTCGGGGTTTCCCTGTGAGGAAATCCCATGCCGTTTTTATCAATGAACTTTTATGTGTATTGTCGGACCGACAATTCATTATAGCCACGAGTAGTTTTAAATGACTTTTTTTCCTTTGAAATGTCATGTTGCTGTCAGACTGTTCTAAACACGGGAAACATGCGCCCCTTTACAGGCATACTATAGACACCCCAGGTACGAAATTTAAAGGAATATTACACTTTTATTGTTTCACTTGAAGCATTATTAAAATCACTGCTCTCGAAAAAGCGTCCATTTTTAAAACTTCTTTTTGCATTGATACATGTCCCCTGGGGAAGGACCCAGGTCCCCAAACACTTTTTATGACAATACCATGCATATAAGCTTTTAAAATTAGCACTTTTGATTTCTCCCATAGACTTTTTTTTTTTTTTTTTTTTTTTTGAAAAAAGAACATGTTTATTGACGACATGAGGATATTATACAGATACATTACAAAGCATTTTACCGAAAGGTAGGCAAAATAGAAAAAAGGGGGGTGGGGATACATACATTACATATATATATGCGTATGATCATGGGAAATACAGCGGTACAGATAGCTTTAAGAACATCAGAAGCATTTATTATAGGTTTCATCAGCTAAATTGGTTACCCCATCTACTGCAGTTCATGTGTCTATCTTGTATAGTCGATTAATCCGTGCAGGTGCTTGTTTTTTCCAACCATTTGTCCCATATTTTGTGGTATTTATTCGGACAGCCCCTGTGTTTGTACATTACTTTTTTATATGGTAGTACTGAGTTTATTTCCTTAATCCAGGCTTGTATTGTGGGAGGTTCTGCTCTCAACCAATGTTTGGCTATTAGTTTCCTGGCGCTAAAGAGTGATTCGCTGAGGAGTGTTATCAGGGGTCTATCTTTATCAGCATCTGGTAGTAGCCCAAGAAGGCAGGGCTTGGGGTCGAGTTGCACCGGTGAGCCCATGTGGTCATGTAGGAACTTTATAATTTGTACCCAGAAGCTTTGTATTACTGGGCAGGACCAGAGTAGGTGAAAGAATGTGCATGGGCCACCAGAGCATCTTGGACAGTTTAGGTTCTGGTGTGGAGAAAATTTTGCTATTCTGGAGGGTGTGAGATATGATTTGTGTACTATATATAGCTGGGTTAGGCGCTCGGAAATTTTAGGGGATGTGGTTTTAACATTTGCCAATATGTCTTCCCAGTCAGAGTGGTCTATAGGTCCCACATCTTCCTCCCATCTAGTTCTAGCCGTGTCTATTATCCTTGCCACCGGTCTGGTGCGTAGTGTATTATAGAGGGTGGATATAAGTTTTTCTGGGTTTGATCCTGTGATAATATCTACCAATGGTAGTATTTGTGGGTTGGGGAGTCCACAGCCGAATTGAGTTTGGAGTGCGTGTTTTAACTGTATATAGCTAAATTGCATTTGTGGGGGGAGGTCGAACTCCTCGCTAAGTGTCTGGAAGCTTCTGATTCCGAATATGGTGGTGACCTGAAATAAGAACACTATTCCTTTGGCTGCCCATCTAGCGGCTCCTGGAAGAGAGGCTAGTTCTGTTAACTGAGGGTTGTGCCATAAGGGTGTGTGTGAGTGAAAGGAGTCGGTTTCAAGTAACTGGATCGCCTTTTCCCACACATATCTGTGTTGTGAGAGTAGTAAGTCACGGTCTTTGTGCTTGTCTTGTTTGCTGTTTTTCCGGAATATAACCTGTAATGGGGAGTGCATGTTGCTATTTGGTTTTTTACATACTAGAGTTTGATATCTGATCTCATCTGTTTTGTGGATATGATATAGATGCGAAAGTTGTGCTGCAACGTAGTACGCGTATAGATCTGGTAGGGCCATTCCTCCCGAGGAGGTTGGGTTTTTGAGCGTGTTCCAGGCTAGTTTATGTCTGTTAGGCCCCCATATGAATGAGTTAAGTATTTTATCAAGTGATTTAAATATAGTAAGGGGTATACGTACAGGGGAATTCCAGAATATATAAAGGAATTTGGGAAGTAGTATCATCTTAAATAGATTAATCCTGCCCGTTATTCCCAGGGGGAGTCTTGCCCAGATTTGTATGCGGGATTTTAAGTGTGTGAAGAGTGGTTCGATGTTGTTACTGATGTAATCTAGTGGGTCTTTGGTAATCTCTACTCCTAAGTATTTAATGCGGGCGACTCGTTGTAGGGGGAGTGAAGCCGCGATTTGTGATGGGGGTGAAAGGTCTAAAGGGAGAATCTGTGATTTGGACCAGTTCATGCTAAGGCCCGAATGTTTCCCGAATTCTTCAATGGTCGTTAGGGCTGTTTGGAGGGAGAGGCCCGTGTCCTCCAGGTAGAGAAGCATGTCGTCAGCATATAGACTCAGCGTCTCGGTCAGGGATCCTATTCGCAGTCCGTGTATGTCAGGGTTCATCCTAAGGGAGATGGCAAGGGGCTCCACCGCTAGGGCATATAGCAATGGGGACAATGGACACCCCTGGCGAGTTCCCCGTGTCAATGGAAATGGGTCCGACATCCATCCGTTTACCACTACTCTAGCCATAGGGGAGTAATACAGCAACTGCACCCATTTTAGAAAGTTTGGGCCGAATCCGAAGCCTCGTAGGCATTCCCAAAGGTAGCTCCATTCAACCGAATCGAACGCCTTTGCGGCGTCTAGGGATACTATTGCTCTATCTCCCATGTGGTCGTGGACCGCCTGGATGTTCATGTGAAGGCGTCTTAGATTCATGGCTGTATTTTTCCCAGGCATGAATCCAGTCTGGTCAGAGTGAATGAGGGAGAGGATATTGTTATTGAGGCGCATAGCTAGTATTTTGGCCAATATTTTAATGTCAGCTTGGAGAAGTGAGATTGGGCGATAGGAATCAGGTAGTCGGGGGTCTTTACCTGGTTTAGGGATTACTATGATTACTGCTTGACGAAGGGTTTCAGGGAGGGTTTCGGTTTCGAATATATGTTTATATAGCTTTAGCAATTCAGGGGTCAAAATTTCTGAGTAGGCTGCATAGAAATCTAGAGGGATGCCGTCTCCGCCCGGTGCCCTAGCTGGTGCAAGAGATGCTATGGCGAGGGCAATTTCGTCTGTCGTGAGGGGAGCCTCCAGATCTTGCACCTGGGATTCTGAGAGCTGTGGGAAGGGGATGTTTCGTAGGAAGGTTTTAGTTTCTTGTGAGGTGACCTCAACCTTGGAGGAGTATAGGTCAGTGTAGTATGTTTGGAATACTTTAGCGACCGCCTGGGGGTCTGAGAAAGTTTCATTATTGTGTGGGTTGACTAAGGTAACTGTTATTGGAGGGTTGGATTCCTGGCGGGCTAAGTATGCTAACAACTTCCCCGCTCGCTCCCCTTGCTCAAACATACGTTGTTTCACAAAGAAAAGTTTCTGTTTGGCTTTCTCATAATGAAGTTGGTCTAATAGGCGGGTGTGAAGTTTAATTGCAGCTGCTTTGTCAGGGGAGGGGTCCTGTTGAAACTCCCTTGTCAGTAGATCTGCTTTAGCAGAGGCTTGGTGGAGAATTAGGTTAGAGGAGTTTTTAATTCTCCGTATACGGGAGGAGAGAATGGTGCGGACATGGATTTTAAATGCCTCCCAGACCTGTCCCACCGGGGCTGTGTTATTGTTGGTTTTAAAATAGAACTGCCATTCCCCGTAGGTGTCCTCCTGGTCCTTCAACAGTGATAACCAGAAAGGGTGGAGACGCCATGAAGGAGGCCCCGGCCTCGAATTGAGATACAGGGTCGCCCAGCACGGGGCATGATCAGATAGAGTTCTGGTGTGGTAGCCCGAGTCCGACAGGCGGGGCAGCAGTGTGTTGGATATCATGATAAAGTCGATTCGGGACATAGTGGAGTGGGATGCTGAGAAGCATGAGTATGCACGAGTAGTAGGGTGATTGTAGCGCCATGTGTCGGTTAGTGAAAATGCTTGTAGTAACCGTCCGAGCCGGGTCGTGTCTGGGGGGAGTGTGTCTGGGTTTGTCTGTGGTCTGTCTTTTTGAGGGTTCAGTACCATATTGAAATCACCCAACCATATGGCGGGTATGTTGGGATATTGCGCCATGTATAGTAGGCCTTCAGTGACTAGGTTGGAGTTATACGGAGGGGGTATATAGAAGGCCATTATAAGGTATTGCGTGTTATTTATGGTGCAGTGCAGGAAGATATATCTACCCTGGGGGTCTGTGCGTATAGTAATGAGTGCGAAGGGGGTCGTCTTGGCTATAAGGACTGAGACCCCTCTCGAGTGCGGAGAGTGAGTCGCGTGGAATGCCCATCCTATCCATGGACGCTTTAATGCAAGCTGAAGCTGACCAGTGATATGCGTTTCAACTAAAACTGTTATATCAGCTCGGTAGGTTTTTAGGCAGGCAAAAACAGCAGTGCGTTTAATTTTGTCGCGGACCCCTCGGATATTCCAGGTGAGAAATTTCAGGGTGGACATAGTAATTGAGGGTTTAATTTTGTTTGGGGGAGTAGAAATGGGGGTTGCAATGTCACTCTCCGCACCAGAGGTATCCCGTATCCTCCCCCGCCCTTCAGTAGGTAACACAAATGTACACATATATCCCTATATTGCAAGTTGCAGTATATATCCTTCATCACGTCAATAATTATAACAATTCCCTTGCCCTCCCTCCCTGCCCTCAGTCGCCCAAACTTGACTGGGGCTTGTTTCCCAAAACATGTGCAATATAGAAGAGAAAGTACTTCTAACATAATACTTATGTTGGAGGGGGGAGCCCCCACCCCGTTCAAATGCACAGTAACCTGATCAATCCTGGTGGTAACCTATAGGGCCACACCAGGGTTGATGTGACGGTCTCCCGCCGGAGGCGAACAAGTTCTGGATAAAAACATCCAACGATGGAGTACATGTGGTAGTGTTAAATGTACAGAACTAGTAAACTAATAGAACCTGAGTTCTTGCGTCGCTGTGGCAAGTAGGGAGGAGAGATTAGCCAAGTCCAGTTCGGGCAGCTTGGATCAGGTGCAGTCTTGGGAGAACATGTCTTCTTCGGTGTCCTCGCATGGTGCAGTTCAAGTTCGGCCCGGGTCAAGAAAATTAAAAGGGGAAAAGAGATGTTAATGTTGTGCGCCCGGGCACGCATCCTCTCCAATTGGAGACATAAGATATGTGGGCTAATTTCCGGAGGGGATCTATGGTGTGGTGGGCCCAAAACAAGGGGATCTCCAAATTATCAACAGCGGAGAATAACAGTCCGTGTTTGGGGCCTCAGTGTCGCAGAGCCATTTTCCCTGATTGTCCAGTGATGAGTTGTTTGAGGTCGGTGTCTCCTCCTTGGCAATCATGTGTGGTACAAATCCTGGAACGTGATGTAGGTGGGAAGCTGTAGATTGAAGCTTGCTTCTTTGGCGGGTCGGGCTGCGTCCTAGGCAGGACGGTTTCTCTGTGCATCTAGACGATCCACCCATGCTGAGGCCTGGTTAGGGTCCTCAAAGAAGTGCACTCGGTCTTCACCCACTATGCGGAGTCGAGCCGGGAACAGCATGGAGTATTTGACGTGTAGTGCTCTTAGGCGGCGTTTGGTGTCAGAGAATTGCGCCCTTTGCTTCTGGACCTCTGCAGAGAAGTCCGGGAATGCTGAAATGAAGCCGGTTTGATATGGGATGTTTCCTTTTATTCTGGCCAGTCGCAGGACCGTATCACGGTCTCTAAAATTTAGCAGCTTCGCGATGAAAGTGCGTGGGGGTGCACCCTCAGGCGGGCGGCGAGCCGGCATCCGGTGGGCGCGTTCCACCACGAATGTAGTCGAAAATGAGTCTCTGCCATATGTTTTAATAAGGAGCTGCTCCAGGAAAGTGGCCGGGTCTGTGCCCTCTGAGCCCTCCGGTAGTCCGATGAACCGGAGGTTGGACCGGCGGGTACGGTTCTCGAGGTCGTCTTGCTTCTGCGCCAATTGTTGAATCTGGCGTCGCAGCTCGTCTTGTGTGTGCTGCATGGGGTGTAGTATGTCCTCCGCCTGCCCAATCCGAGTCTCCGCTTCAGTCACTCGTTCCCGGAGCTTGGTCATATCGTGTCTAATGAGTGATATGTCCACCTTCACCTCCTCTATCTTAGTTGTAAGTGTGGATTGACAAAGGGAGATTGCCTCTAGTACCTTTGCTGTGCCGTCCGGCTCCTTCTCCACAGGAGGGGATGCATGCGGTGTGTCCGAGGCGCCATCTTGGTTCTCCATGTCCCGCTCCGTTCGCCTGTAACGGTCGAGAGACGAGGAGGCTGTGTTCCTCCTCGGTGGAGACATATCGGTCCCGGTCTCAGCGGCAGGTTCGGCCAGGTCAGGGGAGAAAAGCAGGGTTTTTTGGCTGCAGGATGTGTATAGAAGGATCTGCCACGAGCGGAGCTTCACTCACACACGTCTGCTCACATCGCTGTCCAGGCCACGCCCCCCCTCTCCCATAGACTTTTAAAGGGTGTTCTGCGGCTTTCGAATTTGCTGCGAACACCACAAATTGTTTGCTGTTCGGCGAACTGGTGAACAGCCTATGTTCGAGTCGAACATGAGTTCGACTCGAACTCGAAGCTCATCCCTATTCATGACGATTACTTACAAAAGACATTAATAAATTCTCATAATTCATATGACACCATTACAAGGATAGTCAAGGCAACACACTACTACATCCAAGATTGCTTACATTTGAACTGGAGGAAAAACAAAAAGTAAAGTCCTATATCCAATATATAATAGACGTGGTTCAAATGCAGTGGTAATAGTGGTATTTTAATTCATCGCATGTCATTTTTCATGCTGACCTCTAAATGGAAATAGATATGAAAAATACAAAAAAGCCAAAATACTCAAACATTACAATAACCCTTATTAAACGTGATTATGTTTATTACATTTGCATTATAGCTGTTACCAGTTTATATAAGTCTTATGTTATGCACAAAAGTTGAGGCCACTTTTATAAACTCTGCAATTTTGAACTCCGGATCTCAGGTGCTCCCTCCTTTAAGGTCCTATACACCATATAACAAAGTGCTGAGCAATAAAGTTGATTTTACCCTTCAGAAGTTGTGTGGGGCTCCAGGACTTTGCTAAATATTGTATAAGTGTTATGCTTGAGCTCACTGCACTGCACGTGCAAGACCATTGTTGATTTACATACACTTTTATAAACAGAAACTACAGTGCCTTGCAAAAGTATTCACTCCCCCCCTAGGCTTTTTACCTATTTTGTTACATTACAGTTTTTGGTTCAATGTTTTTTTTAATTTGAATTATATGTGATGGATCAGAACATAATAGTCTAAGTTGGTGACGTAAAATTAGAAAGATATATACATAAAACTATTTTTCAGAAATAAGAAACTGATAATTGGCATGTGCGTATGTATTCACCCCCTTTGTTAGCCCATAAAAAGCTCTGGTGCAACCAATTACCTTCAGAAGTCACATAATTAGTGAAATGATGTCCACCTGCATGCAATCTAAATGTCATATGATCTGTCATTGAGATACACACCTTTTTGAAAGGCCCCAGAGGCTGCAACACCTAAGCAAGAGGCACCACTAACCAAACACTGCCTTGAAGACCAAGGAACTCTCCAAACAAGTAAGGGACAATGTTGTTGAGAAGTACAAGTTAGGGTTAGGTAATAAAAAAAAATCCAAATCTTTGATGATCCCTAGGAGCACCATCAAATCTATCATAACCTAAAGGAATGAACGTAGCACAACAGCAAACCTGCCAAGAGACGGCCGCACACCAAAACTCATGGACCGGGCAAGGAGGGCATTAATCAGAGAGGCAGCACAGAGACCTAAGGTAATGCTGGAGGAGCTGCAGAGTTCCACAGCAGAGACTGGAGTATCTGTACATAGCACGGCAATAAGCCGTACGCTCCATAGAGTTGGGATTTATGGCAGAGTGGCCAGAAGAAAGCCATTACTTTCAGCAAAAAACAAAATGGCACATTTGAGTTTGCGAAAAGGCATGTGGGAGACTCTAAAGATGTATGGAGGAAGGTGCTCTGGTCTGATGAGACTAAAATAAAAATTTTTAGCCATCAAAGAAAACGCTATGTCTGGCGCAAACCCAACACATCACATCACCCAAAGAACACCATCCCCACAGTGGAACATGGTGGTGGAAGCATCATGCTGTGGGGATGTTTTTCAGCAGTCGGGACTGGGAAACTGGTCAGTGTTGAGGAAAAGATGGATGGTGCTAAATACAGGGATATTCTTGAGCAAAACCTGTCTCACTCCGTGTGGGATTTGAGGCTAGGACGGAGGTTCACCTTCCAGCAGGACACTAACCCCAAACACACTGATAAAGCAACACTTGAGTGGTTTAAGGGGAAACATGTAAATGTGTTGGAATGGCCGAGTCAAAGCCCAGACCTCAATCCAATAGAAAATCTGTGGTCAGACTTAAAGATTGCTGTTCACAAGCGCAAACCATCCAACTTGAAGGAGCTGGAGCAGTTTTGCAAGGAGGAATGGGCAAAAATCTCAGTAGTAAGATGTGGAAAGCTCATAGAGACTTATCCAAAGCGACTTGGAGCTGTGATAGCTGCAAAAAGTCGCTCTACAAAGTATTGACTTTAGGGCGGTGAATAGTTATGCACATTGACTTTTTTTGTAAATTAAATGCAAATCCTCAAACAATCCATGTTAATTCCAGGTTGTGAGGCAACAAAACACAAAAAATGCCAAGGGGGTGAATACTTTTGCAAGGCACAGTATAAACATTCACAATTAGCTCCTTTTGATACATTATTTTTTAATACATGTTGTCATCTCTCATCTGCATAAGCATTTGTTTATGTAAATCTTTCTTAGGATAAATATGTGAGTTATGAGTTAAGCTGAACTGCCCTGGATTCAGTTTTAGCAGGGTTCAGGAAATTTAAATGTTGATGAGGATAAGGGCCTCTTCCTCACATAATAAGGGGACCCCCAGATACAGCCCCCCACATATGAATGAGTATAGCGTACATACTACCCCTACTCATTCACTTAAAAAAAAGTAGTAACCTAGAAATAAAAAGACTCAAATGTTTGACAAGTTTTTTGACTTAAAAAAATTCCCCAAAAATTCCCATCATTGTAAATCCATCGTCAATCACATTTCCCACTACCCACCGACTTGACAAAAAAACCTAAAAGTAAAAAAAACAACCTGCAACCGAGCATGCAACCAATCTTGACGGCAATACTTGCCCACTAACAGCTCCCCGAGCTGTTATTTACTATAAAATGGTAGGGGCGGGTATAGTGGTGATGTCTTTGACCAAAATTGGCCAGTGGCTCACTGCTATCCCTGCCCCTTTGCTTAAAGCGGGATTACCTGTCTTCAGTGGTTCCAAGGGATGCCGTGGGTGCAAACACCTGCAGCTTCCTTAGAAACCAGTGACAGCAGGAAGCTGTCACATATAAAAGTGGTAGAAATACCACTCCTATATATGATGCAAGGCTCCCAATGAAGATGACTTGACAAATATTGTTTGAAAGTGATTTAAAATGTTGTTTGCTTTTAAAGTCAGATTTTAGAATGAATGTGATTTCCTGAAGAAAAATCATGTTCACTCACTTCTATCGTACTCCTTTGAATGTTCTCTTCATTGGGGTCAGAAACAAATGTTGATTTGACCCTACGAAAATTAAACATTTTGAATGAAAATCTACTAGTGTATGGGAAGCTTTATTGACCCAAAACAATTATGCATTAATTATGCATATTTAAAGTCATTGGGGGTTATTTATGAAAGGCAAATCCACTTGGATTTGCAGTTGCTGTAAATCTGAGGGGTAGATCTAAAATGAGGGGAAGCTCTGCTGATTTTATCATCCAGTCATGTGCAAGCTAAAATGCTGTTTTTTTATTTTCCTTGCATGTCCCCCTCAGGTTTACAGCGACTGCACTTTCAAGTGCACTTTCAGTGCAATTTCAAGTGCACTTTGCAATTGTAGTGCAA
The DNA here is from genome assembly GCA_037952925.1 of Lithobates clamitans. NCBI lineage: Eukaryota > Metazoa > Chordata > Amphibia > Anura > Ranidae > Lithobates > Lithobates clamitans. The sequence continues at coordinate 3,347,238 of JBBGZY010000135.1, forward strand.
AGTGGAGTTGCCTTTTGTAAATAACCCCCTTATCTTCATATTTGTTCTGAGCTAGTGACTCAAATTGTTAGAGCAAGAGGGTCACTTTAAAGAAACAGATAGGAACAGCTTTATCCCTGCAAATAGCTGCCACCATCATAGGTGGATATATAATACTCCCAGCAGCCAGTTCACTAGAATCATGGGAAATTGCCTATTGGACTCAAATTATCTTAATCAGACTGACCAACTGATCAAAAGATTTCTAGAGAAAGGTTAAACACGATCTTTCTTGATCAGTGAATGAGATCGTATTTTTTCAAAATAGAGACAACAGTTATTGTCTAAGAGGAGTAATAAGAAGAAACAAACTGACATAGGTTGCAGCTTTATCACAGATTTTAACCTGCAATCTAGAGAGATGGAAAGTGTCATTAAAAAATAATGGCAAATTGTATTGAAGGATGAAACTACTAATAAAATACTCCCAGCCCACCCAAAGTATGTTTATAGAAAAACAAATCAGTACGGAGTAGGATTGTTAAAAATATACTGGACCCCCAACAGATTAAATTGTTTCCAGATATGAAAAGATTTTTCAAAAATGTAATCAATGTAAAGCGTGTAACTCTACGAAAAAAGGCCATAGAAAGAGAAGTGAATTTGAATCTGTCACCACAAAAAGAAAATATGATATAAAATCTTTAATCACCTGTGACTCCACCCGCGTAGTGTATGCTCTGAAATGTCTGTGTCGGCTGAAATATGTGGGGAGGACCACGAGAAAGTTAAAAATTAGAATAGGGGAGCACATTGATAATATCAAGAAGGGTTTTGAGAAACATAGTGTCTCCCGACACTTTAAAATAAAACACAATAAGGATCCTAGTTTGCTCACCTTCTATTGGACACTGGAGAGGGATGGACCAGGTAAAGGAGGTATCTAAAAAAAAACATTGGGTGTATGAAATGAGTATTCTGCATCCACATGGGTTAAATATAGATATTGACCTAAATTGTTTTTTGACCAACTTTCAATAAAGAATGTAATATATTAAATGATATCTGAAGAGTCACAATAACATGCCAACATTTCCCTTTACATCCCCCGTTTATAATACCAATGTGGATGGTTCCCCTTTAAATGCTTAACAGCATGGAAACGCCTCTTTTTTCGTTTTTTGTAAACAGGTATGCTTCCCCTTTAATATTATAATTCATTTGTATGCATAAGTCTGTTACCTATGAATAGGCATATAGAATATGAATGTATTAATTAATATATGCATAGGGGATATAATACTCTCTTTAAGACCACACGCAGCCACTCACACCGTGAGAAGGTTACGTTGGGCATATAGGCATTGCACTTTTATAGAGTGAGATGAGAGCAATACACATCGTATACAGACTATGTTGATACAGGAATTAAGATAAAGAGATATGATATAAACCAGTTCAGTTTTAGTAAACTCACCCCGAAATGTTTTTTATGGAATTCTGAAGTATAAAGTTTTCTTATTGAGTTTGGGTGGGATAATTCCCACTATAAATATGGCGAAGAGATGTCATGCATCGTTGCGCTCCGTGAGGATGGTGAATGACAAAACTAGTAGGGCAGGGCTGAGGACGCTGAGATCATCGTGCTTGCCTGGATCGCGCTCGCCTGGATCGCGCTTGCGGCTTTAGTTTTGCAGCCAGAGGCGATAGGCATACATAGAAAGAAGGTGTTTGTTTCCTAGTGTTGGGATGACACTTATATAACGTGAGTGTTCTTAAATCATTTTAATAAACCAGTGATTTGAAATGGTTTTACGCTATGGAGATCCTTCCTTCCTCTTTTAAAACCTCATGTAACACCGTGTCTGGCATGAAAGAGTGATTGATAAGAGAGTCCATTAGGAGTAACAGTGTGGGGAGCTCTCCTGTCTGATGGTTAACATAGAGCGCTTCTTTCCGCTGGTTTTTAATTTGACCAGCCATTCCTTCTGGTGAGTCAGTTTGGGGTGAGTGGTGAAGGAGCACCAGGTGTATTCTACACGATATGATTCCCAGTGCTTGGATCTCTGATCACCTTTTTTTTTTGGACTATGTTTTGTGGGATTTTGTATGAACTTATATTTTTTAGATCACATACGCTTTATTTGGATCACCTTTTGAATTCCTAATGAATGAATAAAAAGGCATTGATTTTGCACTTAGCACCTTTTTTTATAAGTGATAATATGCACTATTTTGCACTTTGTTGAAGCACTTGCACTTTTATTGTTTCATAGAAATTGTTTGTTCAACAATATATAACACTGTTGTTTTGATATACAGTATATTGATTGACACATATTGCATAATATTGTATATGATGGTTGAGTGCACAACATTGAATATAGTTTAGAGATAGATCACATATTCCTTTAAAGGTAGTGGGGTTCAGCATTAGGTTGTGGGATTATAGATCTGCTCCATTTGTTTCCTTTTTTTTCAATGCCAGCTGCAATGTTCCTCACATAAAGGGTTTCCTTTAAATACACCTACATTATACTAATATGAGCTATAAAATAATAATCTGTCAATGTAACCATAAGTAGTAAACATCAGTTTTTTTTAATAGAGTTTATAATGGTCACTTCTTTCAGATTAATTGATGTCTTTGGTCACTATAAGAAAGTTTTTGCTCTTATTTCCTGCCCTGTTTGCTAAAAAGTTTGGCTGAGACAACAGCGAATTGCTATTGGCTCCCGCTGCTGTTAATCGAAGTCAGTGAGCCAATGAGGAGAGAGAGGGGGTGGGGCCGGGTCGTGGCTCCATGTCTGATTGGACACAGGGAGCTACGGCTCAACTCGGGTGCCCCCAGAGCAAGCTGCTTGTAGTGGGGGCACTCAACAGGAGGGAGGGGCCAGGAGCGCTGAAGAGGGATCCAAGAAGGGGAGGATCTGGGCTGCTCTGTGCAAAATCACTGTACAGAGCAGGTAAGTATAACATGTTTGCTATATTAAAAAAAAATGAGACTTTAGTATCACTTTAAGATTCCTTACATGGACAAACGATTTATGCACATTGATTGAGAATGGTGGACAATGCTTCTGGCAACCAGCAGGGTGGTATAAAAGGTTTTGCGAAGGGTATTAACTCTAGCTGGTTCATATTATCTCCCATTATCTCCCTGCCGTGGATACAGGAAGGGGTCTGCCTAGCAGTATCACAGAGGCAAACTCAGTAGCAGAGGTAAACTCAGTTTTGTTGAACACTGTTGGCTTGTATAAAAAGGGCCTGTTATAAGGGAAAGAGCTCTTCTAGACTATGGGCCATTTACTTTGAACTGTGGCTGGGTGCTAGCTTAGCCCCCCTCTTATCCTCCAGTGTCTCAGTTTGTCTGTCTAGTCTCTTGTCATTTTTAATTGTCTGGTTTCACAAGTGTCCTTGGCTGACTATCCATTTAAACTCTCAGATCTCAGCTACACTTTGCTTCATTGCTTCAGCTACTGATCATGATTGTGTCATCTGCATTCCTTTTCCCACATTAGAATTTGCCAACCTCACAAGGCCCTTAAATAAGCAAAAAAAAAAAAAACAGAGCCAGTTGGTGAAATGGCCAGTACATAGAAGTAATGGTAATGCAACATAGGACGTTAAATCATTATAATTAATACTATTATTGATTATGATGATATAAAAATTATATTAACTTTGAAATTTGCGTGGAACAACACATTTCTCACTCAAATTGTGCTTACACTTTCTCAGTTTGCCACCAGTCAATGTGCCTACATTACGAAGTATGTTCAGATTTAATAACTCATTTCAGATTTCGTGTTAACACTGCTTTGCTATGGCTTGATGCATGGAGTTTTTATTTTAAAGAGAACTGATTTTTCTCTCTAAGTTTTACCATATGTGTTTTCAATGAGACGGAGAAATGCGTGACAGGAAGACTTTTAGATTACATGGCTTGTAATACTTCCCTTTCTTTTAAGTTCTGCAGCTTTGAACCAAAAGTGGTTTAGATTTAGGAAGTTTGTTATCAAACATGACTGGAAAAACTTAGGGCACTTTTGGCAAATCAAAATCACATAAAATGAGTCATGCAGGTGTAAAGTTTGCAGGTGACAAAAACATATTTCCGAGAATTTCGCTCTTGATTTATTTTAGGAGAAGAAATTGGCAGTCATGTTTTAGTATTACTTCCCCATGCTGTTCGAAATATGTATTTTTTAATACAATTTGCTTTTCAAATTGATTTCTGTAGTCATTTTATACAAGCCTTGTGAGTCAGAGCTTATGGCTAACATGCTTTTTTAACTCCTAGTTTTAAATTGAAGTTCTGAGTGTATAATCAGTTCTGTTATGACTCTAATCACCTTGAATTAAGAATTATATGCATTTGGTTTTAAATGCAGGATGGGCACTTTGCTGAAATTTATACAATGTTTTTTTCTGTAACCCCAGAATGCTATACCGTCAGGACTCTAAGGAAAGATCTCTAATTTATAATAGTAAAAAGTCATCATGGCTTGTATGTTTACAGTTTTATTGCTAAAGCTCTGTAAGTGCAGGAAGTGGAAGTCTTTTATCCGGAGGCCAGATATTATACAGGCTTACCCAATTAAAGCATTTTCACCTACTCCTGTCACTCAGCCATCATTGTGAAGTATACCAGATCTGCAGTCACCACCAATCTTACTGACTTGGAAATTGCTCATTCACATGTATTTCTGTTTTTTGTGCCTGGATGAGGGATGCAAAATGATGAGATGTAGGTTTAAAGTGGCATCGATAAAAAGTACTTTCCAACATAGAGTGTCACTGTTTCCAATGGGGTTTCAAATACAAGAATTCATTTTTCTAAAACTATTTATAATTATCATTTGAAATGGTATTGGCCTATATTATTTCAGGTGACTCTACAGTCAATGTATGTATAGGCTAATAATTAGGAATGAACCAAATGTTCCTGGGTTTAGTTCAGAAAAATGGCAGTTTTTTCGGGAGCAGTGATTTTTTAATGCTTAAATTGAAACAATAAAAATGAAATTTTCCTTTAAATATTGTGCCTGGGGGGTGTCTATAGTATGCCTGTAAAGTGGCACATTTTTCCCGTGTTTAGAACAGTACCACAGCAAAATGACATTTCTAAAGGAAAAATTGTCTTTTAAAACTGATCACAGCTGTAATGAATTGTCGCGTCTCTGCAATATATATAAAACTCATTGATAAAAAGAGCATGGGATCCCTCCCAGTTCATCACCAGGCCTTTGGGTCTGGTATAAATATTAAAGGGAACCCCGAACCAAAATTAAAAAGAAATTGTGTGGACGTCCCCCTAAAATCCATACCAGGCCCTTGGGGTCTGATATGGAAATTAAGGGGAACCCTGCGCCAAATTTAAAAAAATGGCGTAGGGGTCCCCCCAAAATCCATACCAGATCTGAAGGGTCTGGTATGGATTTTAATGGGAACCCTGCACCAAAATTTTAAAAAAATGGCGTAGGGGTCCCACCAAAAGCCATACCAGACCATGCAACCTGGCAGGGCACAGGAAAAGAGGGGGGGATGAGAGAGCGCCCCCCCTCCTGAATGTACCAGGCCACATGCCCTGAACATGGGGAGGGTGCATTGAAGTAGCCCCCCAAAGCAACATGTTGATGGGGACAAGGGCCTCATTCCCACAACCCTTGCCCTTTGGTTGTGGGGGTATGCGGGCAAGGGGACCCCCAGATCCCAGCCTCCCCCCTGTGTGAAATGGTAATGGGGTACAAATGTACCCCTACCATTTCACAAAAAAGTGTCAAAATGTTAAAGACAAGACACAGCAAGTCCCACGACTTCTTATATAACTGAGGGTGGGGCCACCTGGTGATGTAATACAAAAAAAGGGGGAAATACCGCGCCAATCAAAAATTATATATATAAGTAAGCAGCCAACACTCCAATAAGACCAAATTGTGCAAAGTGTATAGACATAAATAGTGTAGCGCTAACGTGAAAACAATCTATTATATAATATACAGTAATCAAACAAAAAAAAATTAATATGAGCAAATATTCTACAATGCAATGGAGAGTGAACTAATCTGGTTTACATATTAATGTAAAGTATAGAGTGTGCAATGTGACATCATATAAGGAAACACTCGTATATAGGTGAGAATAAAATAAATTAAAATAAAATAAAATTCCGTATTAGCGTTTGAAGTGTCCACATTCCAATAGAAAATGGACTTGGAAACTGAAATTGTCCAGAATTGGAGGTTGTAGCCACCAAATGGGACCTAATCCCAGTAATAAATCATGCAGACAGGATGGGTTCCATACAATGCAGATGGTCCATAAAAATCTTCTCCATAGATATCTATTCAACACAAAAGATAGGGTACTCTTACCAACTTTGGTGGACTCACAGGCCGTTGGCGGTGAGTCGGAAAGGCTTGCACTGTCTCAAATGGAGGACAGTATGGAAACAGGTCATGTACTGGAAAAACCTCTTCCTCCAGATGGGGTGCCAGGATCCTAACCGGATGGTCCGCCCAATCTCCGTTTTGTTCAAAAGTGGAAACCATGTACAAAGAAAGAAAAAAGGAGCCTCCACATGGTGTAAATCCAACAATTCAATTGGCATTTATTTGATCAATCAAGACCATTAACAGTCCATATAAGTAAAAAACGTGAAAATAGAATCGATTCCAAAGTTTAAAACGGCAAGCGTGGTAAAGGTGGCTGGGTACAGCGAGGAAACCCGACGCGTTTCGTCTTAAGAGACTTCTGCTGGGGTATATGCCATCCTGCCACCACCACGCTTTTATACATACATTAATTAAATGATTCATATGCAGCTAATTACAGCTTCGCGCGCTCTAACTTCCTGGATCCTTCGCGTGCGTTCCAATCACGATCATGTGTTTTGTGTATTATCCAATGAGAAGACACTTCCGCCTCTACCCCCAAGCCTCAGTGTGGATATCCATCCGGATACGCTCTCCGTGGGCGGAAACATAAGCCGTGTATCAGCCCTTAGTGAATCGTCATCGCGTAATGACGCACACGCGACCAACGTCACGTGATAGCGTCTGACGTATCATTGGATATACCTCATTGCGTCAATCCGGAAGTAGGAACCAGTTACTGAGGTCGTTGGAACGCTTTTGCGTTCCAAGCGGGTCATCGAGACCAGGAAATGGTTTTAAAATAAGTACTGCATACCTAACGGTATGCCCTAAAGTGGTTTTATTTATTTAAACCAGGGAAATTAATACATAAAGTAGTGAATTTCAAAAAACGGATCAGGAAGTTAGTATGCATACAAAAAAGATTGTAATAAAACATAAATCTTGCATTTCCAAATTCATAGATATAGAAAATACAAATATACTAAAAAATATATATATGTATAAAAAAATATATAAAAAATCGTATGAGATCAATATGGCTTATCAGGCCAATATGATGTTGACTGAACAACAAAAATTGATCTATATGGTTATAAAAGATCTAAAAAGTGAAAATAAAACTGACATAAAAATAAAAATAAAATATATCTAACCAGGACCTAATAAGTTGACCAAAGACCATGCTAATTTTTTATTATTCGAACAAGCCCATTGAAAAGACATCCATCCAATGAGGAGTTTTGGGCATATTTTGAACGAACCCGTGTGAGCAGAAAGGGAGGAAGGGGGGGGGAAGGGGGGGGGGGAGAAAGAATAGTGGGGGGCACCTATCAAGACTGATTGATGAATGAATTGATGTCCCACTCCACATTGAGTCCATGTGGCGTAAAACATCTTAATTGGTATATCCAAAAAGTTTCAAGCCTTGACACCCCTCTAACACATGACTCACCCCTCTAGTGGGGGGTGAACTTGTCTATTATCTGAAATTTGGTACCAGTAGGGTCTCGATTGTGACATGATAAATAATGGTTGGGCACGCTATGATTGGTGCGTCCTTTTTTAATGGATTTGATATGCTCATTAACCCTTATGGCAAATGTACGAATGGTTCGCCCAACGTACTGTTTCCCGCAAGGACATGTGATAAGGTATACTATGTACCTAGTCGAACATGTAACAAAGTGTTTAATGGAATATTGTTTCCCAGTGACAGTGGATCCAAACCCCTCAATCTTACGAGATTTGTATGTGTTATGTTTGCAAACCTTGCAACGTCGGCAGGGAAAGTACCCTTTCATACTTTGAAAAAATGAAGGGGCAGAAGGAGGGTCAGTTACATTGGGAGCAATATGCCCTCTCAAGGACATAGCCCCCCTGTAAATCACCCCTGCTTGTTCCGGCAGGATTGGTCCCAGAACAGTATCATTTTTTAGGACTTTCCAATGTCTATGAAAAATGTCCTTGACCTGTTTATGCTGTATGGAAAAATTGGTAAGGAATGACCACTTATGTTTATTTTCTAAATTGCGTTTAGTTTGTTCCAAAATAAGCATGTTCCTGTCCACCAAGGAAACTTTCTGAATTACTTCGTCGATCTCAGATACATTGTAACCCTTGTCAACAAATCTAGATTTTAAGATATTGGCTTGATCGAAATAGTCAGTGAGTTGTGAACAGTTGCGTCTTATTCGCAACAACTGGCTACGGGGGACGGATCTCAGCCAAGCTGCATGATGGCAGCTGTCGATCGGAATGTATCCATTCCGATCGGTGGCCTTGAAAAAAGTCTTGGTAGTAAGGTGGCCATCAGAAACCATAATCTCAAGGTCAAGAAAGTGTATGGTCGACCGACTAGCTTCGTAGGTCAACTCTATCCCAATCTGGTTATTGTTCAAAGTACCCATGAATTCATCCAGGGACTCCATACTTCCTCTCCATAGGAGGAGGATGTCGTCAATATACCTAGCCCACAACATCAATTGTGGTGGGTCTAGGGTATAGACGACATCCTCCTCCCATTTAGCCATAAAAATATTGGCTAGACTAGGGGCGAACTTCGCCCCCATAGCCACCCCTTTTTTCTGGAGATAGAACTCGCCGTCGTACCAGAAATAATTGTGTTTGGTGGCAAAACACAATAAGTCCATTATAAACCTTTTCTGGGTACCCGGGATTGTACTATTTCTAGAGAGGAAAGAGTTAACTGCTTTAAATCCCAAGTCATGAGGTATACAAGTATACAACGACTTAACGTCAGCTGTAGCAAGAATAAGATCTTCACTGTAGATGACATTTTCGAGTTTGGCAATGGTGTCTTTGGTATCCTTTAAATAAGATGGCATAGATTTCACCAGCGGTTGGAGGAAGAAATCAATATATCGTCCAATGCGGGACGTTATGGAATTAATGCCGCTGATAATTGGGCGGCCCGGAGGATGTGTAACACTCTTGTGAATCTTTGGTAGATAATAAATTATGGGAATACGTGGGGCAACTGGAACCAAAAATTGTTTCTCTTTCTTATCAAGGATTCCAAGTTGGGAACCAGTATCTACCAGATCAACTAACAGTTTTTTATACTCAGATGTAGGATTTTTTGTTAGTTTTGAATATGTCTCGGCGTCTCCGAGAATTTTGGTCATCTCAGTGTGGTACTCCATTTTGTCGAGAATGACAATCCCGCCCCCCTTATCCGCGGGGCGGATGACAAGATTTTTTCGCTCACAAAGGGATTTGAGTCCCGCTTTTATATTGGGATCACTATATATTCTCTTATCTGGTAAATTATCTAGATCTTTAAGAACCAAATCCCTAAAGACTTTAACCGATGGTGCCACCTGACTGGGAGGGTTAAACAATGATGGATTAGCAAGGCCTGAATGTACGGCATGTGAGGTTGCTTCCATAACTCGAGGTCTAATAGGATTAGACATAAGATATCTCTGAATGTTCAACTTTCTGATATATTTATGCACGTCTATGAAAGTAGAAAATTTATTTAATTTTTTTGGGGGTACAAATTTTAAACCTTTATCTAAAACAGATTTCTCAGCTTGAGATAGTACAACATTACTTAAATTGAAAATACCACTGTCCTTTACACCCGTTTTCTTTTTAGTGGCACGCCACCCCCCTCTGGTGCCGCGCCGAGATTTGGATTTCTTGGGTAGTTGTCCCCTTCTTTGTGAAAATCCCCCCGTGTGGAAGGGCCTGGTAGGTTCTGATTATAATTAAATGGTGATCTGATATGATATCCTTCATCCCTGTCTGAGTAGGGGTATCTGGAACCACGATCATCATAAAATCTTCTTTCTCTAAGTGGTGAGAACCTATTCTGCGTATGGACAGGAGTTCTTTGAAGATATTGGTGATCTGAGTATTGTTCATAATGATTATTGTTTCTTCTCCAAGGGGATGAATCCTGTCTCTGATGGTCATAATACGGTCTCTGGTTTCTATTTCCTTTAGCCCTACCTCTGTTGTTTCTACCCCTTCCTTCATTTTGGGAGGATGAATTCCTCCGTTGGGGTATAGGTATATATGGTTTATTAGGCGGGTAATGTACTTCCTGTATATTGGGTACCATCTCATTAGATGGTTGTTGTGAGCCCAAAGGAACAGTATTGGAACTTGTAATAGGTACCTGTCCCGTCTCTGGGACTGTGACCAATGGGTTCTTGTCCTGCCAGTTGAACACGCACCCATTTTTGTAGTCACAGATATCTCTGGTATATTTCTTTTGTTTTTTAACCTTCTGTTCACGCTCTTCCTTCTCCAAGTGTTCTTTGAGATTGGTCGAGAGCGAATTGTATTCCGCTAATTTTTTATGTGGGAGGAGTTTATCTCTGATCTCTTTAATTTCTGTGTCCAATATTATCTTCCTTAAACGTTTCCTTTCAATTAGAAACCCCAACAAAGCGATACCTGCCTCATTGAAATAACGGAACCAAGATTCCAGGTCAGGCTCTCCTTGTTGGGGGTGGATGTTCCACCTTAGACCCCTTGGGACCAAGCGTTCCTTTGAGTACTGCTCTAGGAAGGCTATATCCCATTCCAAGTGGAGTTCTGACACCATCAGGTTTTTCAACCTTAGGAATAGCCCTCCTATCTCAGAGTCACTGTTCAAGGGTGTGAATACACCCTCTATATTAAATGTACGATTGTTGCGATAATCAAAGATATCCATTTTTAAAGGCACTAAGTTTTCACTTAAATACCAGGAAGGATGGAGAAAGGCAGCAGTAATAAAGTCAGAAAAAGCAATACAAAAAAAGGGGGAAATACCGCGCCAATCAAAAATTATATATATAAGTAAGCAGCCAACACTCCAATAAGACCAAATTGTGCAAAGTGTATAGACATAAATAGTGTAGCGCTAACGTGAAAACAATCTATTATATAATATACAGTAATAATATTATATATATAATATATATATATTATATAATATACAGTAATTATATAATATACAGTAATAATATACAGTAATAATACTGTATATTATATAATAGATTGTTTTCACGTTAGCGCTACACTATTTATGTCTATACACTTTGCACAATTTGGTCTTATTGGAGTGTTGGCTGCTTACTTATATATATAATTTTTGATTGGCGCGGTATTTCCCCCTTTTTTTGTATTGCTTTTTCTGACTTTATTACTGCTGCCTTTCTCCATCCTTCCTGGTATTTAAGTGAAAACTTAGTGCCTTTAAAAATGGATATCTTTGATTATCGCAACAATCGTACATTTAATATAGAGGGTGTATTCACACCCTTGAACAGTGACTCTGAGATAGGAGGGCTATTCCTAAGGTTGAAAAACCTGATGGTGTCAGAACTCCACTTGGAATGGGATATAGCCTTCCTAGAGCAGTACTCAAAGGAACGCTTGGTCCCAAGGGGTCTAAGGTGGAACATCCACCCCCAACAAGGAGAGCCTGACCTGGAATCTTGGTTCCGTTATTTCAGTGAGGCAGGTATCGCTTTGTTGGGGTTTCTAATTGAAAGGAAACGTTTAAGGAAGATAATATTGGACACAGAAATTAAAGAGATCAGAGATAAACTCCTCCCACATAAAAAATTAGCGGAATACAATTCGCTCTCGACCAATCTCAAAGAACACTTGGAGAAGGAAGAGCGTGAACAGAAGGTTAAAAAACAAAAGAAATATACCAGAGATATCTGTGACTACAAAAATGGGTGCGTGTTCAACTGGCAGGACAAGAACCCATTGGTCACAGTCCCAGAGACGGGACAGGTACCTATTACAAGTTCCAATACTGTTCCTTTGGGCTCACAACAACCATCTAATGAGATGGTACCCAATATACAGGAAGTACATTACCCGCCTAATAAACCATATATACCTATACCCCAACGGAGGAATTCATCCTCCCAAAATGAAGGAAGGGGTAGAAACAACAGAGGTAGGGCTAAAGGAAATAGAAACCAGAGACCGTATTATGACCATCAGAGACAGGATTCATCCCCTTGGAGAAGAAACAATAATCATTATGAACAATACTCAGATCACCAATATCTTCAAAGAACTCCTGTCCATACGCAGAATAGGTTCTCACCACTTAGAGAAAGAAGATTTTATGATGATCGTGGTTCCAGATACCCCTACTCAGACAGGGATGAAGGATATCATATCAGATCACCATTTAATTATAATCAGAACCTACCAGGCCCTTCCACACGGGGGGATTTTCACAAAGAAGGGGACAACTACCCAAGAAATCCAAATCTCGGCGCGGCACCAGAGGGGGGTGGCGTGCCACTAAAAAGAAAACGGGTGTAAAGGACAGTGGTATTTTCAATTTAAGTAATGTTGTACTATCTCAAGCTGAGAAATCTGTTTTAGATAAAGGTTTAAAATTTGTACCCCCAAAAAAATTAAATAAATTTTCTACTTTCATAGACGTGCATAAATATATCAGAAAGTTGAACATTCAGAGATATCTTATGTCTAATCCTATTAGACCTCGAGTTATGGAAGCAACCTCACATGCCGTACATTCAGGCCTTGCTAATCCATCATTGTTTAACCCTCCCAGTCAGGTGGCACCATCGGTTAAAGTCTTTAGGGATTTGGTTCTTAAAGATCTAGATAATTTACCAGATAAGAGAATATATAGTGATCCCAATATAAAAGCGGGACTCAAATCCCTTTGTGAGCGAAAAAATCTTGTCATCCGCCCCGCGGATAAGGGGGGCGGGATTGTCATTCTCGACAAAATGGAGTACCACACTGAGATGACCAAAATTCTCGGAGACGCCGAGACATATTCAAAACTAACAAAAAATCCTACATCTGAGTATAAAAAACTGTTAGTTGATCTGGTAGATACTGGTTCCCAACTTGGAATCCTTGATAAGAAAGAGAAACAATTTTTGGTTCCAGTTGCCCCACGTATTCCCATAATTTATTATCTACCAAAGATTCACAAGAGTGTTACACATCCTCCGGGCCGCCCAATTATCAGCGGCATTAATTCCATAACGTCCCGCATTGGACGATATATTGATTTCTTCCTCCAACCGCTGGTGAAATCTATGCCATCTTATTTAAAGGATACCAAAGACACCATTGCCAAACTCGAAAATGTCATCTACAGTGAAGATCTTATTCTTGCTACAGCTGACGTTAAGTCGTTGTATACTTGTATACCTCATGACTTGGGATTTAAAGCAGTTAACTCTTTCCTCTCTAGAAATAGTACAATCCCGGGTACCCAGAAAAGGTTTATAATGGACTTATTGTGTTTTGCCACCAAACACAATTATTTCTGGTACGACGGCGAGTTCTATCTCCAGAAAAAAGGGGTGGCTATGGGGGCGAAGTTCGCCCCTAGTCTAGCCAATATTTTTATGGCTAAATGGGAGGAGGATGTCGTCTATACCCTAGACCCACCACAATTGATGTTGTGGGCTAGGTATATTGACGACATCCTCCTCCTATGGAGAGGAAGTATGGAGTCCCTGGATGAATTCATGGGTACTTTGAACAATAACCAGATTGGGATAGAGTTGACCTACGAAGCTAGTCGGTCGACCATACACTTTCTTGACCTTGAGATTATGGTTTCTGATGGCCACCTTACTACCAAGACTTTTTTCAAGGCCACCGATCGGAATGGATACATTCCGATCGACAGCTGCCATCATGCAGCTTGGCTGAGATCCGTCCCCCGTAGCCAGTTGTTGCGAATAAGACGCAACTGTTCACAACTCACTGACTATTTCGATCAAGCCAATATCTTAAAATCTAGATTTGTTGACAAGGGTTACAATGTATCTGAGATCGACGAAGTAATTCAGAAAGTTTCCTTGGTGGACAGGAACACGCTTATTTTGGAACAAACTAAACGCAATTTAGAAAATAAACATAAGTGGTCATTCCTTACCAATTTTTCCATACAGCATAAACAGGTCAAGGACATTTTTCATAGACATTGGAAAGTCCTAAAAAATGATACTGTTCTGGGACCAATCCTGCCGGAACAAGCAGGGGTGATTTACAGGGGGGCTATGTCCTTGAGAGGGCATATTGCTCCCAATGTAACTGACCCTCCTTCTGCCCCTTCATTTTTTCAAAGTATGAAAGGGTACTTTCCCTGCCGACGTTGCAAGGTTTGCAAACATAACACATACAAATCTCGTAAGATTGAGGGGTTTGGATCCACTGTCACTGGGAAACAATATTCCATTAAACACTTTGTTACATATTCGACTAGGTACATAGTATACCTTATCACATGTCCTTGCGGGAAACAGTACGTTGGGCGAACCATTCGTACATTTGCCATAAGGGTTAATGAGCATATCAAATCCATTAAAAAAGGACGCACCAATCATAGCGTGCCCAACCATTATTTATCATGTCACAATCGAGACCCTACTGGTACCAAATTTCAGATAATAGACAAGTTCACCCCCCACTGGAGGGGTGAGTCATGTGTTAGAGGGGTGTCAAGGCTTGAAACTTTTTGGATATACCAATTAAGATGTTTTACGCCACATGGACTCAATGTGGAGTGGGACGTCTTGATAGGTGCCCCCCACTATTCTTTCTCCCCCCCCCCTTCCCCCCCCCTTCCTCCCTTTCTGCTCACACGGGTTCGTTCAAAATATGCCCAAAACTCCTCATTGGATGGATGTCTTTTCAATGGGCTTGTTCGAATAATAAAAAATTAGCATGGTCTTTGGTCAACTTATTAGGTCCTGGTTAGATATATTTTATTTTTATTTTTATGTCAGTTTTATTTTCACTTTTTAGATCTTTTATAACCATATAGATCAATTTTTGTTGTTCAGTCAACATCATATTGGCCTGATAAGCCATATTGATCTCATACGATTTTTTATATATTTTTTTATACATATATATATTTTTTAGTATATTTGTATTTTCTATATCTATGAATTTGGAAATGCAAGATTTATGTTTTATTACAATCTTTTTTGTATGCATACTAACTTCCTGATCCGTTTTTTGAAATTCACTACTTTATGTATTAATTTCCCTGGTTTAAATAAATAAAACCACTTTAGGGCATACCGTTAGGTATGCAGTACTTATTTTAAAACCATTTCCTGGTCTCGATGACCCGCTTGGAACGCAAAAGCGTTCCAACGACCTCAGTAACTGGTTCCTACTTCCGGATTGACGCAATGAGGTATATCCAATGATACGTCAGACGCTATCACGTGACGTTGGTCGCGTGTGCGTCATTACGCGATGACGATTCACTAAGGGCTGATACACGGCTTATGTTTCCGCCCACGGAGAGCGTATCCGGATGGATATCCACACTGAGGCTTGGGGGTAGAGGCGGAAGTGTCTTCTCATTGGATAATACACAAAACACATGATCGTGATTGGAACGCACGCGAAGGATCCAGGAAGTTAGAGCGCGCGAAGCTGTAATTAGCTGCATATGAATCATTTAATTAATGTATGTATAAAAGCGTGGTGGTGGCAGGATGGCATATACCCCAGCAGAAGTCTCTTAAGACGAAACGCGTCGGGTTTCCTCGCTGTACCCAGCCACCTTTACCACGCTTGCCGTTTTAAACTTTGGAATCGATTCTATTTTCACGTTTTTTACTTATATGGACTGTTAATGGTCTTGATTGATCAAATAAATGCCAATTGAATTGTTGGATTTACACCATGTGGAGGCTCCTTTTTTCTTTCTTTGTACATGGTTTCCACTTTTGAACAAAACGGAGATTGGGCGGACCATCCGGTTAGGATCCTGGCACCCCATCTGGAGGAAGAGGTTTTTCCAGTACATGACCTGTTTCCATACTGTCCTCCATTTGAGACAGTGCAAGCCTTTCCGACTCACCGCCAACGGCCTGTGAGTCCACCAAAGTTGGTAAGAGTACCCTATCTTTTGTGTTGAATAGATATCTATGGAGAAGATTTTTATGGACCATCTGCATTGTATGGAACCCATCCTGTCTGCATGATTTATTACTGGGATTAGGTCCCATTTGGTGGCTACAACCTCCAATTCTGGACAATTTCAGTTTCCAAGTCCATTTTCTATTGGAATGTGGACACTTCAAACGCTAATACGGAATTTTATTTTATTTTAATTTATTTTATTCTCACCTATATACGAGTGTTTCCTTATATGATGTCACATTGCACACTCTATACTTTACATTAATATGTAAACCAGATTAGTTCACTCTCCATTGCATTGTAGAATATTTGCTCATATTAATTTTTTTTTGTTTGATTACTGTATATTATATAATAGATTGTTTTCACGTTAGCGCTACACTATTTATGTCTATACACCTGGTGATGTACCTTGGTGACCCCGCCCCCTCTGAGGCCACGGAGACTTCTCCATGGCTTTCCTGTGGCATCAGAGGGGGGCCAGGTCACCTGTTTACATCACTGGGTGGCCCCGCCCTCAGTTATATAAGAACTGTCAAAGGCGAAGAAGCATCACACAGCGGGAGCCTCCCATGGAGGCGGATAGGTCGCAGATTTTTTTTCCTTTTTTGGTCCGTCGGACAGCGTGATAGAAGAAGATGAATAGACATCGTGGGACATTTTAATTTTTTTATTTTTTAATAAAGAACTTGTCCCAAGCTGTGTCCGAAGGGCCTGGTATGGATTTTAGGGGGACCCCCATGCAATTTTTTTTTAAATTTTGGTTCAGGGTTCCCCTTAATACTCATACCAGACCCAAAGGGCCTGGTAATGGGCTGGGGGGGATTCCATATTCTTTTTTTCAATGAGTTTTATCTATATTGCCGAGACCCGACAATTCATTACAGCTGCAATCAGTTTTAAATGACAATTTTTACTTTAGGAAATGCAAAAAAAAATTTGCATTGATACATGTCCCCAGTTCCCCAAACACTTTTTATGACAATAATTTACATATAAGCCTGCCTTTAAAATTAGCACTTTTCATGTTAGTGTCCCATAGACTTTAATGGTGTTTGGCAGCTTTTGAATTTGCCGCGAACACCGCATATTGTTCGCTGTTCGGCGAACACCCAATGTTCGAGTCGAACTTACGTTCAACTTGAACATCGGGCTCATCCCTACAGCTGAGGGAGATCAGTGAAAGGATGTTCACTGTTCTCCCTCCCCTTCACCCACCAGCATCTACCATACGGAGGAGTGACAGCCGAGCCCAGAAAGCATGGCAGTGCATCACATGGGGGGCAAAGAAAGCGATCAGGAGACAGTACAGCCACCAGATTACTTTCATCAGAAAATCAGCTTGTGGAGTGTACACCCACTGCTACAGCAGCTGGGATCATGTGTAAAAACCCCTGCTGCGACCAACATATGGCAGGTCAGCAAAAGGGTTAATAGAAAATAAACACAAATATGTCCCACAAATTCCACCATCAATCAGTTATGACGATTGACACCTACTGACTAAAGGACATATCTGATCCCTTCACTTCACTTGTGCCAAATGACATCTCCCGGTCCCCACTGCTAAAGTAAACAAAGGTGTGGGGGATCCTTGTGATTTCACAGATCAGATTTGGTGATGTTCATATTTGGTCAAGGAAGTCACCAGGGAGTTCCCACCCCTTTGTTTACTTTAGAAGTGGGAACAGAAGATATAATTCAGGACAAGTGAAGAGATCAAACATATCTATCAGTAGATAGTGGTTTTGGCACTTCCAGACATTGGAAAAGCACATGCTGTGCAAAAAAAGGGGTTACCCATCAAATCCATACCATAGCCATACTTTTATCCTAAGCAGGTAATAAATCTGGCACTAATTATGACAACTTTTCTGAATGCCATCTGAGTCCTAGTAACCGATGACATCATTGGTTGCTAGATTCTGATGGCCACACAGTGATGGTACACCATAAAAACAAATAACATTATGCAAAAAAAACCCAATAATTTAAAATAAATATCTTATTCTAAATATTGGTCTGGTATGGATTTAAAGTGAATACTCTAAGCAAAAAAAATGTAAAAGCATTGGGTCCCTCCCAAAAATACATACCAGACCTTTATTCGAGCATGCAGCCTGGCTGGGCTTGAAAGGGGGTCAGCGAGCATGTACCTCTCCTTCTGAGCTATGCCAGGCCATATGTCCTCAGCTTAGGTAAAGTACCTTGTCAGGGCACACCCTCTGGCAAAGCAGTTTGCCTTCAGTTTGAGAGAGATAATAGGCTCTTCCCCAACATCCCTGGCTCTGGGAGTGTGGGGGTCTGCAGGGAGGCACTTATCTCTGGAAGCCCCCTTCAAAGAAAAGGGTCCCCAGATATCCAGCCCCCAAACATGAATACGTAAGGGGTAGACAGTCCCCTGGCTAAAAAGAAAAAAGTAGTAACGACACAAACACATATGACAAACTCCTTTATTGAAAAAAAATTAAATCCATATGACATTCCAATTCTTGGGTTTTAGATTTCCCCCCAATTCCACTCCCAGTAACACTTTTAACCTTTTCATTGCAGCCATTGGGAGTGTGTATATATCTGACAAGTCAACTGCGGACTGTGAGATGGAAGTAATTCAGCAGTTGTGCAGCCACTGGATTGCTCCCACACACCCTTGTTACTAGGTACACCCCCTGAGCGTGCCCCTGTCATGTATCCCGGGCAGGGCCATCTTTAATTTTGATTGGGCCCTGGGCAAACATTTTCTTGGGGCCCCCTCCATTCTGAGACATACAAAAAATAGCAGGTAGACTCAAAATCAGTTTACTGCAGCAGATCACGCAGCGATTGCAATTGTTTGCCAGAGGTTACAGCCTATCATTACTGCTCAATGGCTGGTTTCTAGAGGTTACAACACATAATTTCTGCTTGCCGATTGGTTGCTAGAGGTTATTGTACATTATTAGCGCTCACTAGTTGGTTGCCAGGGGTTACAGCACATCATTAGCACTTACTGATTGGTTGCTAGAGATAAAAGCAGATCACTACTGTTTGCTGATTGGTTGCTAGAGGTTCATGCACATAATTACCTCTCACTGAGCAGTGGAGCAATCCCAAATAATTGAGCAAGTAAAGGGGCACATTAATATACATAATACAAGAGAGGTTCAGAGACTGCGGACATACTGCAGGAGACAATCAGAGACTGCGGACATACTGCAGGAGACAATCAGAGGCTGTGGACATACTGCAGGAGACAATCAGAGACTGTGGACATACTGCAGGAGACAATCAGAGACTGTGTACATACTGCAGGAGACAATCAGAGACTGCGGACATACTGCAGGAGACAATCAGAGACTGCGGACATACTGCAGGAGACAATCAGAGACTGCGGACATACTGCAGGAGACAATCAGAGACTGTGGACATACTGCAGGAGACAATCAGAGACTGTGGACATACTGCAGGAGATTACCAGAGACTGCGGACATACTGCAGGAGACAATTAGAGGCTGCAGACATACTGCAGGAGACAATCAGAGACTGTGGACATACTGCAGGAGATTACCAGAGACTACTGCAGGAGACACTCAGAGGCTGCGGACATACTGCAGGAGACAATCAGAGACTGCGGACATACTGCAGGAGATTACCAGAGACTGCGGACATACGGCAGGAGACAATCAGAGACTGCAGACATACTGCAGGAGACACTCAGAGGCTGCGGACATACTGCAGGAGACAATCAGAGACTGCTGACATACTGCAGGAGACAATCAGAGACTGTGTACATACTGCAGGAGACAATCAGAGACTGTGTACATACTGCAGGAGACAATCAGAAACTGCGGACATACTGCAGGAGACAATCAGACACTGCGGAAATACTGCAGGAGACACTCAGAGACTGCGGACATATGGCAGGAGACAATCAGGGGCTACGGACATACTGCAGGAGACAATCAGAGACTGCGGAAATACTGCAGGAGACACTCAGAGACTGCGGGCATACAGCAGGAGACAATCAGAGACTGCGGACATACTGCAGGAGACAATCAGAGGCTGCGGACATACTGCAGGAGACAATCAGAAACTGTGGACATACTGCAGGAGACAATCAGAGACTGTATATACTGCAGGAGATTACCAGAGACTGCGGACATACTGCAGGAGACAATCAGAAACTGTGTACATACTGCAGGAGACAATCAGAAACTGTGTACATACTGCAGGAGACAATCAGAGACTGTGTACATACTGCAGGAGACAATCAGAGACTGCGGAAATACTGCAGGAGACACTCAGAGACTGCGGACATACTGCAGGAGATTACCAGAGACTGCGGACATACTGCAGGAGACACTCAGAGGCTGCGGACATACTGCAGGAGACAATCAGAGACTGCGGACATACTGCAGGAGACAGAGACTGCGGACATACTGCAGGAGACAATCAGAGACTGTGTACATACTGCAGGAGACAATCAGAGACTGTGTACATACTGCAGGAGACAATCAGAAACTGCGGACATACTGTAGGAGACAATCAGAGACTGCGGAAATACTGCAGGAGACACTCAGAGACTGCGGACATACGGCAGGAGACAATCAGAGGCTGCGGACATACTGCAGGAGACACTCAGAGACTGCGGAAATACTGCAGGAGACACTCAGAGACTGCGGACATACGGCAGGAGACACTCAGAGACTGCGGACATACGGCAGGAGACAATCAGAGACTGCGGACATACTGCAGGAGACACTCAGAGGCTGCGGACATACTGCAGGAGACAATCAGAGACTGTGTACATACTGCAGGAGACAATCAGAAACTGTGGACATACTGCAGGAGACAATCAGAGACTGCGGACATACTGCAGGAGATTACCAGAGACTGCAGACATACTGCAGGAGACACTCAGAGGCTGCGGACATACTGCAGGAGACAGAGACTGCGGACATACTGCAGGAGACAATCAGAGACTGTGTACATACTACAGGAGACAATCAGAGACTGTGTACATACTGCAGGAGACAATCAGAGACTGTGTACCTACTGCAGGAGACAATCAGAAACTGCGGACATACTGCAGGAGACAATCAGACACTGCGGAAATACTGCAGGAGACACTCAGAGACTGCGGACATATGGCAGGAGACAATCAGAGGCTGCGGACATACTGCAGGAGACAATCAGAGACTGCGGACATACTGCAGGAGACACTCAGAGGCTGCGGACATACTGCAGGAGACAATCAGAGACTGTGTACATACTGCAGGAGACAATCAGAAACTGTGTACATACTGCAGGAGACAATCAGAGACTGCGGACATACTGCAGGAGACAATCAGAAACTGTGTACATACTGCAGGAGACAATCAGAAACTGTGTACATACTGCAGGAGACAATCAGAGACTGCGGACATACTGCAGGAGACAATCAGAGACTGGGGAAATACTGCAGGAGACACTCAGAGACTGCGGACATACTGCAGGAGACAATCAGAGGCTGTGGACATACTGCAGGAGACAATCAGAGACTGCGGACATACTGCAGGAGACAATCAGAGACTGGGGAAATACTGCAGGAGACACTCAGAGACTGCGGACATACTGCAGGAGATTACCAGAGACTGTGGACATACTGCAGGAGACAATCAGAGACTGCAGAAATACTGCAGGAGACAATCAGAGACTGCGGAAATACTGCAGGAGACAATCAGAGACTGTGGAAATACTGCAGGAGACAATCAGAGACTGCAGACATTATACAGGGGATGGTCAGAGAACTTTCAGCAATGCACAGCTTTACAGTTAAATAACACAGCTCAGGGTTTAAACAGTCAGGCATTCTATGGGTGTAAGGACATACCTGGCCAGCCAAACTTACTACATACATTTAGGTGTGTGGGCGGGGCTTCCACTCTCTGCTCTCACTAAAGCAGCTGGGAGCTCCACTGATGCTTTGTTGGGTGGGCCCTGGGCCCCCATCATCCGTGAATGGTCGCCCCGATGACAGCTTTGCAGAGCGCACAGAGGACATGGGAGGATGTATTCCGCGCTAGCCAGCTGAGAGGGGCGGGGCCGGGAGCTCCACTGACCCACGTGCAGCCTGTGTACTGGGAATAGAGCGCCTGTAGTGAGAGCCATTGATCGGAGTGGGAGTGTCATTGGAGCTCCTGGCCCCGCTCCCGGACCTCTGTATTCACCAGCCAGTATAGAGGGGGCGGGGCCGGAAGCTCCACTGACACTCCCACTCCGATCACTGGCTCTCACTACAGAAGCTCTTTTCCGAGTACACAGGCTGCACGTGGGCGGAGTCAGAGCGTCAGTGGAGCTCCCGGCCCCGCCCCCCCTCAGCTGCCTAGCGAGGAATACATCCTCCCGTGTCCTCTGTGCGCTCTGCAAAGCTGTGATCGGGGCCCCAAGTCACGGCTAGCGCGGGCCCCCCAACAAAGATTGGGCCCAGGGCAAGTGCCCCGTTTGCCCTGCGCTAAAGACGGCCCTGATCCCGGGTACTGAGAATCCATTGGTGTGCCCAGGACCAGCATAACATCACAAACAGACATACATTTCCCAACACACTTACCAGCTAGCCTGCAAAAAAACAGATTGACCCTGTCTAACAATTCACATTAAAAACAGAGGGTTTAATTGCACACATTTGCCAATATATGTGGAAGCTGCAGTGCCTGCGCCAAGGCTCCTCTGTATATTGCGGTCTAATACTATATTTTTGAGTGTCTCCAAGTTTGAGGATATATAGCAGTAAATAAATTAAATTAAGGGCATTTTTGCCTGGAGGGAGCCCACTCCTCCTTAACCACTTCAATACCGTGCACTTTTACCCCCTTCCGGCCCAGGCCAATTTTTAGCTTTCAGTGCTCTCATACTTTGAATGACAATTACTCAGTCATGCAACACTGTACCCAAACAACATTTGTATAATGTTTTGAGACAGATAAAGATTTCTTTTGGTGGTACAGTGGGGACGGAAAGTATTCAGACCCCTTAAATTTTTCACTCTTTGTTATATTGCAGCCATTTGCTAAAATCATTTAAGTTAATTTTTTCCTCATTAATGTACACACAGCACTCCATATTGACAGAAAAACACAGAATTGTTGACATTTTTGCAGAATTATTAAAAAAGAAAAACTGAAATATCACATGGTCATAAGTATTTAGACCCTTTGCTGTGACACTCATATTTAACTCAGGTGTTGTCCATTCCAGGTGATTATACTGTTTGGACTTGATTAGGAAAGCCACACACCTGTCTATATAAGACCTTACAGCTCACAATGCATGTCAGAGCAAATGAGAATCATGAGGTCAAAGGAATTGCCTGAAGAGCTCAGAGACAGAATTGTGGCAAGGCACAGATCTGGCCAAGGTTACAAAAATATTTCTGCTGCACTTAAGGTTCCTAGGAGCACAGTGGCCTCTATAATCCTTAAATGGAAGTTGTTTGGGGTGACCAGAACCCTTCTTAGAGCTCGCCGTCCGGGCAAACTGAGCTATCGGGGGAGAAGATCCTTGGTGAGAGAGGTAAAGAAGAACCCAAAGATCACTGTGGCTGAGCTCCAGAGATGCAGTCGGGAAATGGGAGAAAGTTGTAGAAAGTCAACCATCACTACAGCCCTCCATCAGTCGGGGCTTTATGGCAGAGTGGCCCAACGGAAGCCTCTCCTCAGTGAAAGACACATGAAAGTCCGCATGGAGTTTGCTAAAAAACACCTGAAGGACTCCAAGATGGTGAGAAATAAGATTCTCTGGTCTGATGAGACCAAAATAGAACTTTTTGGCCTTAATTCTAAGCGATATGTGAGG
Source organism: Lithobates clamitans (assembly GCA_037952925.1). Classification (NCBI taxonomy): domain Eukaryota; kingdom Metazoa; phylum Chordata; class Amphibia; order Anura; family Ranidae; genus Lithobates; species Lithobates clamitans. The sequence goes on from JBBGZY010000135.1 coordinate 3,371,333, forward strand.
AGAAAACCAGACACTGCTCATCACCTGTTTAATACAGTCCCAACAGTGAAGCATGGTGGTGGCAACATCATGCTGTGGGGGTGTTTTTCAGCTGCAGGGACAGGACGACTCATTGCAATCAAGAGAAAAATGAATGCGGCCAAGTACAGGTATATTCTGGACGAAAACCTTCTCCTGAGTGCTCAGGACCTTAGACTGGGCCGAAGGTTTACCTTCCAACAAGACAATGACTCTAAGCACACAGCTAAAATAACGAAGGAGTGGCTTCACAACAACTCCGTGACTGTTCTTGAATGGCCCAGCCAGAGCCCTGAGTTAAACCCAATTGAACATCTCTGGAGAGACCTAAAAATGGCTGTCCACCAACGTTTACCATCCAACCTGACAGAACTGGAGAGGATCTGCAAGGAGGAATGGCAGAGGATCCCCAAATCCAGGTGTGAAAAACTTGTTGCATCTTTTCCCTACTAAATACTGAGCAAAGGGTCTGAATACTTAGGACCATGTGATATTTCAGTTTTTCTTTTTTAATAAATCTGCAAAAATGTTAACAATTCTGTGTTTTTCTGTCAATATGGAGTGCTGTGTGTATATTAATGAGGAAAAAAATGAACTTAAATGATTTTAGCAAATGGCTGCAATATAACAAAGAGTGAAAAATTTAAGGGGGTCTGAATACTTTCCGTCCCCACTGTACTGAATCACCACTGGGTTTTAAATTTTTTGCGATATAAGACCAAATATTTTGGGGAAAAAAGTGCATTTTTCTTAGTTTCTATTATACATTTTTTTAAATAAGTAATTTTTTACTTATTTAGTTTAGCTTAGTTTAGGCCAACATTTATACTACTACATTTCTTTGGTAAACAAAAAACAAATCAGTGTATATTATTTTGTTTGTGTGAAAGTTGTAGAGTCTACAGGCTATGGTACATATGTTGTAGAGTCTACAGGCTATGGTACATATGATTAAAGATTGATCAATTCTGATGTACTGACTAGTTTTGTTTCCTACATATTCGTTATGTTACTAATTTTGTTTCGTTTTGGAAATTTGTTTAGTGTGGTCTCGGAATTTGCTGGCTTCCCCACTGACAGCTGAAATGTAGACAAAACAATGCCGGCATTAGAAAATTCCACAAAAAAAATGGTGTGGGGTCCCCCTCATTTCATACCAGGCCCTTCGGGTCTGGTATGGATTCTAAGGGGAACCCCACATAAAAATTTAAAAAATGGCGTGGCGCCCCCCCAAAATCCATAGTAGGCCCTTATCCGAGCATGCAGCTCAGATAAGGCAGGCCACTCGCTCATCCCTCCCTGAACCATACCAGGCCATATGCCCTCAACATGGTGGTGGGTGCTTTGGGGCAGGGGAGGCTATGCCCCCCACCTCAAAGCACATTGCACAAGGGCCTCATCCCCACAACCCTGGCCAGTGGGTTGTGGGGGTCTGCGGGTGGTTTATCGGAATCTGGAAGCCCCTTTAACCACTTGCCGCCCGCCAAATAACAAAATGACATTGGCTGGTTACGGAATCTGGTTACGATATCCTGACCGGACGTCATATGGCGTCTTTCAGGATATCAAGCCGCTGCGCGCCCCCGGGGGAGTGCATCGCGGCGATCATTGTTGCGGCGTGTCAGTCTGACAAGCCGCAACTATGATCTAGGTAAAGAGTCTCTGACCACGTCATCAGTCATGTCCAATCAAGGCTGATCATGATGTAAACAGGAAGAGCCTTTGATCGGCTTTTCCTCACTCGCGTATGAGAGACGTGAGTAGAGGAGAGACGATCGGCTGCTCCTGACAGGGGGGTCTGTGCTGAATGTTTATCAGCGCAGCCCCCCCTTGGATGTCTGCCCAGGACCACAAGGATGCCGCCAGAACCACCACTGATGGCCACTACACTGGACCACCAGGTATGCCAGCCTAGACCACCAGGGAAATGCCAATCAGTGCCCAGGCAGCTGCCAATTAGTATCCAGGCAGCTGCCGAACAGTGCCAAAAAAAAATGCCTGCCAGTGCCAATGCCACCAGTGATGCCTATCAGGTAAATCTATCAGTGCCAGCACTCAGTGCCCATCAATGCCCATCAGTGCAGCCTTTCAGTGCCCATCAGTGTCGCCTATGAGTGAAATTTTATAACAAAAACAAAGAAAAACTTTCTTTTTCCAAAATTTTCGGTCTTTTTTTATTTGTTTAGCAAAAAATAAAAACCGCAGAGGTGATATAGGTGATCAAATACCACGAAAAGAATGCTCTATTTGTGGGATCAAAATGTTAAAAATGTAGTTTGGGTACAGTGTAGCATGACCGTGCAATTGTCATTTAAAAAGTGACAGCTCTGAAAGCTGAAAATTAGCCTGGGCAAGACGGTGCGAAAGTGCCCTGTATTGAAGTGGTTAACAATAGGGGGCCCTCAGATCCTGGCCCTCTCATGTGAATGAGTATGGGGTACAAGTCCCCCTGATGTAGATCCATCTTACACCGCCCACCGCACCGCCAAACCCGAAAAAACCTCCAGCCTCAACAAATGCTTCCCATGGACTGCCTGCTTCTCATTCTGACATTTCTTATATAGCTAAGGGGCAGAGTCACCCGGTGACGTCAGCGAGTGACCCCACCCCCTTGTGACATCACCAACCAGGGAATGCTGGGTCAATGACATCACAAGGGGGCAAGATCACCAGATGGCCTCGCCCTTTACCCATGTAGAGGTACCCCCGTAGTGGCTACTGGTGATTGTGGTCTGTCGCCCACCATGCACAGCCAGGCACATGAATTTCCAGACACACTTTAGTCAAGAAACAGTACTTGTACTTTGTTTTGTTTTTGTTTTATTAGGGGCATAGAACTTGGATGGGGATGTGGTGGAAATGGGATGCCCACTTGATTGAAGATAGGAAATTTAGGGACTAAACCATATAGACCTTTGGTATATACAACCACTTCTCTTCACCTCCAACACATACATTTGCTTGCAGACTATCACTCCCAGGACCAGCTAGCACTGTGGTTGGGGCCTGACACTGGCTCAGCCAGGCCCAAAGCAAATGCCCTTTGCAGGCAGGGGCAACGGGCTCCTATGGTGTAGCAAAAATAGGTAGTCCTTAGTGATAGCTGTCCCACATGTGGCTACTGCTCCCAGTACCACCTCTTCAGGCCCTGCCAGCCCTCCTGGCTGCAGCTGCCTGTTTCCACTGCCCGTGCCATCACAGTCCTCCTTACTGGCTCTGCACCCATCCCAGACTGCTCCATCCCAGTCCTCTCAGGTGTGCTTCCCAGTCCTCCTGACTGTGTGTCACTCACCAGCCCTCTGTCAGGGCTGCTCAGCCCTTCCTTCTCAGAGCAGGCCACTCAGCTGTCGGTTAATTGCTAGCTCTAAATCTTTCCATAGTGACTCACCTGTTGATGATATCCTGTTCGCCACTCCTGCTGGTTACTTAAGCTGTTCAGTTCAGATCATCTCTGCCTTCGCCTTGTGTACCTGTTGAAGACTCTCTTGGATGACGTCCCTTCTGGTTCCCGATCCTGCTTTCTGTTCCACTACGCTGATTCTCCGATTTCCTGATTTCCTGGCCTGACCTGAAGTACGCTGATCTTTGGCTCCCTAACGTCCTGGCTTGTCTGACTATCCGTTCCAGTTCTCAAACTCTGGGTATGATCTGAATACCTTGCTCTGTTTACCTTTTACTATTACTATTATTATTAAACAAGTGTCATTTTAACTGCACTTCTGTCTCTGTCTGATTCATGGTTTCTGACACCCTCTTGGCTGTTCCTTGCTCCTCCTGGAGACTTGTGGCAGTGTTCTCCCTCTGTCCTCCTTGCTGCCATGCCTCCTGTCCAGGACACCTCCATGGCTTTAGAAAGATCCTGTCTACACCTGAGCACAGGCCCAAGGCCACCCCCCATAGTGGGGAGCTTCCTCAAAAGCCACAACAGCCTAACACTCCATCTCCAGCTTCCACCCAAACAACAACTCCTCCCCTGCTGGACTGACCCATAGTATTTGAAGGCGCCTGACCCCTGTTAATCCAAATTGGGGATTGGTCAGGGCCCTCAGAATACTCCAGGCAGCTCCACCTTTCCTCCCCTCCCATTCTTCTAGAAGGCACCAGAACATTCAAGAAGTAGGGGGAGGTCTCAGTGATGCTGCCTGTGAGTCATCCAGCTTTCCCTGGATTTCTGCCCAACCCAGAACAAAACAGAGACAGGCTTGGCTGCCAGTCAAGCCTGTAAAAATTTACCTACGCTAACTAAAGAAAAAAAACTGCACTAGAGGGTACTACACTCACCCTCCTAATATCCAGCCAGTCCCTTGGCTGGGAAAAAATTTGGAAAATGGCTCCTGGGCCCAGGAGCAAGGGCATCCCATAAAAAAACAGTTTTGGAAGGGGGAAGGGAACAAACTAGGACAGGGCTATATTACAAATACATATCAGTAGAAAAATAAAGATATTTTGTTTGTATAGACATCTATGTACATCACACTATACACAATCCTGACTACAGGTCCCTGTAGCTAGCACAACAACATCAACACTGTACATAATGAGCCAGAAACCCAAGGGAGGCCCTCTGCCCGCAGGAATTCCTGAATTCATCTGGAACAGGATGGACAGCCGTCCATGCTAAAAACCTGCAACGAAAGACATAAAGAACACCATCCTACCACTAACAACTAACTGTACATAATTTCTGTCAGGAGGGGGTTATTATCCTGCTGGCCGAAATCAATTAACACCAAAACCACAGACATTACTTCTTCCCACTTTTTTTATTCTGTCAGGAGGGGGGTTATCATCCATGACAGAAATAAACAAAAAGAAACAAAAAATGAACAGTTCTCTTTGGAGTTCCTGGTGGGAGAGGCCCCTCCCCAAACTATCAGGCTCCTTGAAGAGTTAAAGGCAGATATTAGACCTCACTCAGAGTTCATCAGCAGGAATGTCTATCCAACTGGCACAGCTCAGGGTGGCAGGCCAGTCTAATCCTGAAAATGATCAGAGAAGTGAGCACAGTCTGAAACCTTCACGGCAGTCCATGTGACCATTTCCAATGATGAGCTGCACACTCCAGCAGTCCTTCATGCATAGAAATGCAGGTCAGGCAGTCTCCTCCTACCGTCTTCAGCTTCTCTGATGGAGACAGAGAGGCTCCTAGCAGGCTGTCCTGCTTTCATGACCACCACTCTTTCCTTGTAGATTGCTCACCTCAGCCTCCATTCCCTCTAAATGACCTGAAACTGGGCCCAGGTCTCCTCACAATATGGCACCCACAAAGGCTTGGGTATGTGCATATACTCCCACACCAGGTCATCCTCCCACTCTTCCCGGGAGTTATCAATGTTGTCCATGGTGTTAGGAGGGACATAGGAGTAGTTCAGTCCCCACTCCAGAGCAACTCTGCGCTGAATCTCCCGATGGAATCTGGAAGCCTGGGTAGTTCTCTTGGCTTCCCTTTTCCTGGCAAGACACAAGTGTTATGGGATCTCTTGACCCACTGCCTGAACTCAGCTGCTATGGTCTGGGTGGTGGAAGGTCTGTTGTAAAATAGTTTTCTGGTGCTGATGGGGGTTCCTGCAGCTTTTTCAGTTCCCATAGCAAGATGTGGCATGTCTGACACCTCGGACTGGATCTCTTCCTGGACCTTGGAGCCTCCTATCTCCCATTCCTCCTCTGAGCTGCTGTGTGATGACCAATCTGCTATCTATTCCAGGGATCCACATGCGGTCTGGGGGAACCCCAATCTATGTCTCCGCTTTTCTCTCCTGACTCACCTGAGGGCACATTTCCCTCCTGCACTGGCTCCTTCCAGGTGGGGTCAGCAGAACACATAGAAGCAGCTGGCTTTTTAGGGACATTTTCTGGTTCCTGCTGGGTAGTACTTACAGTTACCAGGTCCCGACCAGGCTACAGGTCATGACAGATCTCTTTCCCTGTGTTGCTGTTCATCGCAGGGGAGTCACCAGGCTTAGACTCAACCCTGCTTTTTGCAGATGATCCAAGGCCCGTTTCGACCATTTGGGACTTCCATGGCTGTAGCTGGCACAGTCCTGATTGCAGGTTCATGCTGTAGTACTGTGGCCCATGCTGGCTGGATAATAGGTGAATGAGTGGTTCACTGTAATGCCCGCACTGGACCCAGGTACTGACCACTGCGGTAGATATCCGGCATTCTGAACACGGCAGGCACAGTCACTCTGTCCCTTTGATCATCCCGGGGGTGAATCCCCAATGATGTTCCAACCGAACACTAGTGTTCACCAGTGTCCGCTCCTGCAGATGAGGCAACCAGGTCAGTGCTGGAAACACACAAGCACACTCTGCCAACTTTCTCCTCTCTCTCTCGCTCTCTGTGTCTGCTAGCAGGGAATGCTGGGTCTCCTCTAGAGCGTGGCTCCGTCGCATTGCTTCCAGACTGGCTGGCATCTGCAAAGCTGATAAGCAGGCTTTTGCCTGCACATGCTGCTGTAACCCCTTGTTGGCTGTATTGGAGTTTGCAGGCACACTGATTCTAGCAGGACTTGTCTCGACACCAAATGTGCCCAAGGAACTGTGAGCGCTAGTAATAATTGAGTTTTTAGCCCATGTCTCACTGAAAGGGACACACTTAACTGTCCCAGCCGCAGGCACCCACTGGCTTACCCTGATCACCCCGGGCAACAATAGACATCTCCAGGCACACGGTACTGAACATAGCAGGAGTTTGGAGCATAAAGTCAGACTATGTACAACATTAGCAGATCACTGGACATATTTGTAGTCCATGGGCGCGGTCGCCCACTGTGGTTGCCATGGGTGACAGCACATGGTAAAGTTCACTGAATTGAAGGTTAGCACAAGTGTCCATCCCAGGCATGGTTGGGGCAACTGGGTAAGCAGACAGCAATCATTTTATCTTGAAGACAGCTCCCACTAATTGCTATGGACAATGGCACTTGGGTACTATAGTTACAATCAGGCAGAGAACATAAGTCCTTCTCTGGTTTAATCCCTTTATTTCTTTGGAACAAAGCACAGTTCCCTGGCTTGATCAACTCCAATTGGCAGGTAACCTGTGGGCAGACATCCTTGAAAGAGCCCCCAAATGTAGCAGTATCCCCGTAGGAGCTGCTGGTGATTGTGGTCCATCTTCTACCCTGCACAGCCAGGCAGATGAATTTTCAGACACACTTTAGTCAAGAAACAGTCCTTGTACTTTGTTTTGTTTTTGTTTTATTAGGGGAATAGAACTTGGATGGGGATGGGGTGCATATGGGATGCCCACTTAATTGAATATAGGAAATTCAGGAATTGAACTATATACACCTCTGGTATATACATATAGTCCTTAGTGCTACCTGTCCCACATGTGGCTACTGCTCCCACTACCTCTTCAGGCCCTGCCAGCCACCCTGGTAGCACCTGCTGCTTTCCACTGCCCCGTGCCACCACAGTCCTCCTTACTGGCTCTGCACTCATCACAGACTGCTCCATCCCAGTCCCCTTAGGTGGGCCTCCTAGTCTTCCTGACTGTGTGTCACTCACCAGCCTTCTTAGCTATTCCTTGTTTTTTTGGAGACTTGCCTGGCAGTGTTCTACCACTGTCCTCCTTGCTCCCATGCCTCCTGTCCAGGACACCTCTGTGGTTTTAGGAAGGTCCTGTCTGCACCTGAGCACAGGCCCAAGGTCAACCCTTCCCAGACTGGGGATCTCCCTCAAAGGCCATGACAGCCTAACACTCCATCTCCAGCTTCCACTCAAACAACAACTCTTCCCCAGCTGGGTTGACCCCGAGTATTTGAGGGGGGCTGCCCCCTGCCAATCCAAGTTAGGGATTGATCAGGGCCATCAGAATACTCAAGGCAGCTCCACCTTTTCCTCCCCTCCCATTCTTTTGGAAGGCACCAGAACATTTGAGAAGTCAGGGGGGAGGTCTCAGTGATGCTGCCTGTGAGCCATCCAATTCTCCCTGGATTTCTGCCCAACCCAGGACAAAACACAGACAAGATTGGCTGCTAGCCAAGCCTGTACAAATGTACCTACTCTAACCAAAGAAAAAAAACCTATCTACATTTCTAGCACCAGAGGGTGCTACACCTATATAAGAAATGTCAGACTATTTGTTACTTTTTCATTTGGAGATTCAGATACATTCAAATCTCCAAATAACCAAAAGTTTGTCCGAATTTGTATTCGGACCGAAACAAATTGCACATGTCTACTGCCTTTCTCATTTTTTATGGCCCTAAAATGCCATGGCAGTACAAATACCACCCCCCATGACCACTTTTTGGAATGAAGACACTCCTAATTTTTTTCCCACAATTCTTTGGGAAATTAAGAAATGAAATAAAATTGTTTTCTTTTCACAAAATTAAGAGGAAAAGGAGCAAAAATGCAGCAGGAAAAGCAGCAAAGATGCAACAAAAAGGGTGGAACTTTATATGAAGCTCATGGTAACAGCTCAAGGCGACCTTCCATTATGGTCTTCCACCTCCACTCCCGCTTAGTCACAACAATATCAGTTTTCATTTCTGGATCATTGGATCATTGGATGCCGCCACTGAACATGCCCCCTCAGCTCCCGATACTGATGCCCTCGGGTGGCTCACGGTCCCTGACATTGTGCCATTAAGTGCACATATAACCGTAAGTGATCTTGTTTAAAATACAAGGGGGGGGTGTTTTCTATCTATCCTCCCCTATATTGATGCAAGCTAGTTTTCATAGTTAATTTACTCTCCCATTGCAGATACAGCACATGTCTGCTCCTGAAGAGCGGTTTAAAGCCACAAAATGCGTCAAGCTACCAGATGCCGTGTACTTCAATTACACACTCATTAAGATATGTGTTCATGTATACAATTTTAAATGCATTAAATGTAAATTAAATACATAAATACAACCTTGCAGATGCTATCTTGCAATATGTGTATATCCAATCAAGAATATTGGTGGATTCCTTAATCCTATCGTGATTAATGTTTATAAATATGTTACTACCAGATATTACTGTTTTAGAAATTGGCACTATGGAAGTGTGCATTTCTATGTATATGAAATTTAATGTATGTAAACATGTATCTATGTATTATTAAATAGTTTACTATCCACCATTCTATTCATTTTGTTACCATGAACTTCATTTAAAGTCCCACCTTTTTTGTTTGCTGCTTTTCCTGCTGCATTTTTGCTCATTTTCCTCTTAATGATAGGGATGGAGGCACATGACCATACCCGACCATGGCTTCATTCAAAGCCCCAAATTCCCCAATTCCCCTTTTTTTATGACTTTTCACAAAATTGTCATAATAACACATTATTTCTTACACACGGCATAGGCGTACTTGCAATTACATCCCAAAACACATTCTGACACTCCTCCTGAGTAAGAGGATACCACATGTGTGAAACTTTTTCAAGGCCTAGCCACATAGAGAGGCCCAATATTCATGGAGCACCTTCAGGCATTCTAGGGGCATTAATTACACATCTAACTTCCTGACTACCTATCACATTTTTGAAGGCCCTTGAACACCAAGACAATGGAAACACCCCAACATATTTTCTACGAGGCATAATGAGTCTTTTGAACATGTCATTTTTTCCACACGTTTTTGGAAAATGTGGGAAGAAAATGAAAACTTTTTTTTAAACCAAGTTGTTAATTTATATGATGTTTCTAACACACAACATTGATATACAAAGAATTAGACCCCAAAATACATTCTGCTATGCCTCCTGAGTATGGCAATACCACATGTGTGAGACTTTTTCACAACCTAGCTGAACAAAGGGTAAACAAAAAAGTACCTGTAGTTTTAATAGAAGTTGTCTTCAGAGGAGAGCACTGGTCCAGGAATCAGGCAGAGATGTGGTCAGCAACAGCCAAAGGAATCATCCAGGCAGCAGGCATGAATATTGTCCATAAACAGGCCAGGGTCAGTACAGGCAGCAGGCATAGATATAGTCAGCACAGCTAAAGTATTGGTCCAGGCAGCAGGCAGGAACATCAGGCTTAGGACCTCGGTCAGGTAAGACCTGGACACAGGGTTAGATGCTTTTTCCCACCCAAATCTCTTTGAAGCCTCCAGCCTCCAGACCCTGATCTGGGAAATACAAAACCTGGAGAAAACCAAACTGGCTTTCGCTACTCAGAACACTACTTTGAAGCCCCTCACATATGTGAGACCCCTGTGTTATCTTGAATTCCATTATTACAGTAGCAGGGCAAAAGAACAGTCCAAGCGGCAGGCAAAAATGGACGATTAACAAGCCGAGGTCAGTGCAGGTGAAAGGCAGAAATTTGATTGATAAACAATCTAGATGGCAGGCAGAGGCATCATTGGAAAACAGACCAGGGTCAGTTAAGGTGGAAGGCAGAGGCATGGTCAGCTGAGGCAGCAAGCAAATGATCAGCACAGATATTAGAAACGGGGAATCGTCAGGCTGTTAGAAATATGGGCAATATACCTTTACTAATTATTTAGTGATGTGTGGTAACTTCAAAAGCAGTCTCTGATTGATAGGCCCAGTTGGGAAGGACATTGGGGACAATGAAAACTGGTGCTTCTCCTAACTAAGGATGAGCCGAACACCCCCGGTTTGGTCCGCACCAGAACTTGCGAACAGCCAAAAAATTCAGATGAACACATGAACACCATTAAAGTCTATGGGACACAAACATGAAAAATCAAAAGTGCTCATTTTAAAGGCTTATATGCAAGTTATTGTCATAAAAAGTGCTTGGGGACACGGGTCCTGCCCCAGGGGACATGTATCAATGCAAAAAAAGTTTTAAAAACGGCCGTTTTTTTGGGAGCTGTGATTTTAATAATGCTTAAAATGAAACAATAAAAATGAAATATTCCTTTAAATATCATGCCTGGAGGGTGTCTATAGTATGCCTGTAAAGTGGCACAGTTTTCCCGTGTTTGGAACAGTACCACAGCAAAATGACATTTCTAAAGGAAAAAAAGTCATTTAAAACTGATCGCGGCTGTAATGAATTGTTGAGTCTCGACAATATAGGTAAAACTCATTGAAAAAAAATGGCATGGGTTCATTACCAGGCCCTTTGGGTCTGGTATGAATATTAAGGGGAACCCCGAACCAAAAATGTAAAAAAAAATTGCGTAGGGGTCCCCCCAAAATCCATACCAGGCCCTCCAGGTCTGGTATGGATATTAAAGGGAACCCTGCACCAAATTTTAAAAATAATGGCGTAGGTGTCCCCCCAAAATCCATACTGGACCCTTCAGTTGACCGGCTGACATTTGTCAAAATTAATCAGTCCTAGATTAGCAGCATCCGTGATGCCAATGTCGCTGATTAGGTGTTATTGGGATCTCAATCTCTGCAAGACTGTCTAGGCTGCCTAGCTTTGTGGGTGTTGATTTTATCTTGAAGTAATTTTTTGGTATAGGTTTCATGGGCACAATTAACATGCAAGGACCAATTTTTCCACACCTGTTTGACAGGGGCATCAATTTTAAATTTTTTACAGCAAGGTCAATTCTTGCTTATATCAAGAGTACCTCTAGAAGGTTATGGGGTGAAGGCACCACCAACACCGAAAGACCAATTTTTCCACAACTGTTTGACCGGGGAATCAAATTTCTATTTTTCTACAGCATGATAAATTCTTGCTTTTATCAAGAGTTCCCTTATAGGGTTAAGGTGTGAAGGCGCTACTGACACCCAAAGAAAAATTTTTGCACACCCGTTACAGAAGTAGAAATCCAAAGTCTGTGACAGAGATACCAGAATTTATCCAAAAAATCTCTAATCTTGTTCCCCGTGTACTACATTGTGGCCTCATTATACACACTGGCTCCCTAAGCCGTTGCCTAAAAAATAAAGAAAGCTTGCAAGGAAAATGTCATTTTTTGGGCTTTATAAATGCAATCATTGCTGCAGCAGTTTTACAGGTGGACTAAGGGGACCCCCCAGGCACTATATTAAATTTATTTTTATACTTTCGCTTTAAGCATCAATAAATCACTGCTCATTTAAAAATGACGTTTTTTTACAAACTTTTTCTTTCATTGATACATATTGCCCAGGGCAGTACCCAGACACCCATAACCATTGTATGCCCAATTACTTGCATATAAACCTTCAAAATGGGCGCTTTTGATTTTTCACGTTTGGGTCCCATAGACTTCAATGGGTTTTATTATTTGGTTTCCCCAACTCTGTGATGTTCGAAAGTTCTGGTGCAAACCGAACAGGGGGTCGTTCTGCCCATCCCTATTAGTTGCCATAATCTGCTAGATACTACACTCTAGTGTTTATTGCAAGATAAAACCTGCCTTGTTTCTCCCTTTTAAAACATAGAAGACAAGCAACTTACATTTTAACTGTTACTGCAAGATAAACCCTGCCTTGTCACTTTTAACTTACTGCCTATTCAAGTGCTTATGTATTATCCCGATGCTAGCCAATTTTCCAATACCTGAAGTCTTTATTTTGAATTTTTGGGGAATATTTTGAAAATACCGGTGTAGCACTGGCTGTAGCTCTGGCTGCCAGCAGCCCCTTTAAGCCATTGCACTCTGCTGCACAGACTTTTTTTCCCTCCCTGTTTTGATGGACAGCACAGGGAGTAGGAAGCAGGTATCTGGATAGCTCAAATTGGCTGCTGCTGCAGTCTAGGACAAGTCTAGCTCTAGTAATGGAAGTAAGATGGAACTTGAACTTTGAGGAGTCAAGCCCTTTCCACCATCCAGAGAGTAATCTGCTGGAACCCACATGGCTAATGGGTGTGCCCAAAGAGTTTTACTGTTTGATCAGGACCCACAAGGAAAACTGCCTGAGCTGGGTTGTGTGTGTGTGTCCAAGTACTGCCTTGAGCCTAAAGGATGAAGACTTTGGGCAGCTGCTGTGAGTCATCTGCAGGGCAGGGAGAAAGGAGCTCAGCAGGAGAAAATTGGCTGCTGCTTGATGTAAACTGGGCTCAGAGTGCCAAGAGCAAAAGACATGTGCTTTGTTGCAATCTAAGCTGTGCACAAACAGGCAGAGGAGAAGTATACAGGCATACCCCGCTTTTAAGTACACAATGAGGTTTATTTACTAAAGCTGGAAAGTGCAAAATCAGGCTCACTTCTACATAGAAACCAATGAGCTTCTAACCCCAGCTTGTTCAATTAAGCTTTGGTAATAAAACCTGGAAGCTGAATGCAGAAGTGAGCCTGATTTTGCACTTTCCAGCTTTAGTAAATAGACCCCATTGTGTACTTAAAAGCGGGGTATGCCTGTATTACTGCTAAGAGCTTCTGGCTGCAAAGACCAGGAGGAAGCGCTGCTGTCCAGTGCTGCCTTCAATTGAAACGTATTTCTGTTAGTTGCTGTACTGCTGAGAGCCTGAAAACCACATGCTGCTGCAGAAAGAGAGACTTTCCGCCACTTGGAGAAAGCTACAGAGGACTTTGCTGCTGGAAGCCACATAGCTGCTGTGATGCTCCAAGGTGTGTTTGTGCTAAACAATCCTTAAGTTATACTAAACCCATGACCCTGAAACCACTACATCCGTCCCCCAACAGTACACGCAGCCTTCAGATGCAAATAGTTTCGTAAATAAACACTGCTATATACTTTTTCTCTTTAGCTCTATATTGTAGTCATGTGATTTGGAACAGTGTCTGGCTGAGTGCTAGTTGTTCTTGTAAGAGGAGTTTTCATTCTCCTTTGATGTGTCTTCTAAAGCTGCATGACCACTGACCCTCTGTATGGACAGTGCTGATTGGTGCCGATGACATGCACCCTCCCAAAGAAAAAAAAAAAGACTACACTATGAAATAATGTATGAAATAATTCATTTTTGTATTTTATTAATGAGCTTAGCAAATCTATATTATAATCAATACAATAGATGGGTGAATATTTGTTTTATTAACATTAAGTATTGAAATGTAATAATTGAAATATGTTTTAAAAATGATTTGCTGGGCTAGTAGAATGCCTGCATAGGGGGGATGATGATGAAAGTGGGTAGGGTGGTAGGAAGCTAGCAGTGGGGTACCAGGTGGAAAGTAACTAGATGTCCTGGGAGCAGTCTCAGCCTCGACCCCAGTTGACCACGCCCCCAATGCATTTCACTCTGCCCCCGGAAGCTTACTCATGGGGATAGAGTCTCCAGGAGGAAGGGGACAGTTAAATGCATCATTGAGCACCACTAAGTCAGGTGTGTGAAGTATTGTGAAGGGCTAGTCATATGTATGTGTTAAAGGACACATACATAAAAGTCTTAGGCGGCCAACCCCCTGCAAAGTGTGTATAGAAAAAACTGAATATACAAAATATGCGGTAAAAGGGTAAAATGCAAGTTCCCTTCTCCACCATTAAAAACCCAAATCTTTTATAATGCAATACTTAAAAGAAATACTAATGAGATAAAAACCTACTAAGAAAAATCTAATGAAAAAGAGATAATAGGGCTCTCTACTAATGTATACACAACATAATTAAATAAAGGGAAACTCTAGCAAGAAACTCTTTTCTTCAGGATTAATATAATAGAAAATGAAAACAAATGAAAATACAAACAAAAATGAGAATAGAAAACCAAAAATAATAGAAATGAGAATATGCCTAATAATCAAAATTCAAAAGCAACCCAAAGTAGAAGAATCAAGTCAGATCAAACGAGATTAAAGAACATTCTAATGGCCATATTTGAGACTAAAAAAAGGGAAAATACATAATGATGGGAGAAATAAATTTTCTCTTTCTTTAGTCTCAAATTTGGCGATTGAAAAGATGATGACAGGGGGTGAGGTGCTATGAATCTGGCAGTGGGGTACCAGAAGAGATAAAAATGAGGATGATGACAAGGAGTAGGGTGATAGGAAGCTGGCAGTGAGGTACCAGGTAGAATAAATATGAGGATGATGATGACAGGGGGTAGGGTGGTAGGAGGCTGGCAGTGGAGTACCAGGTGGGATGAAGATGAGGATGATGATGATGACAGGGGATGGGGTGGTAGGATACCTGCAGTGGGGTATGGGGGGTGATGATGACGGGGGTAGGGTGGTAGGAGGCTGGAAGTGGGGTACCCGGAGGGATGAAGATGAGGATGACAGGGTGTGGGGTGGTAGAATGCTTGCAGTGGGGTACATGGGGGAGGATGATGATGACAGGGGGTGGGGTGGTATCAAGCTGGCAGTGGGGTACCAGGTGGAATGGAAATGAGGATGACAGGGGGTGGGGTGGTAGGATGCCTGCACTGGTGTACAGGGGGATGATGATGACAGGAGGAAAGGTGGTAGGAACCTGGCAGTGGGGTACCAGCAGATATGAACATGAGGATGACAGGGGGTAGGGTGGTAGGAAGCTGGCAGTAGAGTACAGGGAAGAGGATGATGATGACAGGGAGTGGGGTGGTATCAAGCTGGCAGTGTTAAACCAGGTGGAATGAAGATGAGGATGATGATGACAGTGGGTATATATACAGTATATACAGAGAGAGAGGAGAGGCAGAGAAAGAGAAAAAGAAAGAGATGACATACATTTTAAATACAAAAAACGATAACACATTTTTCTTAGAATCTGTATTTTTTATAAATTTATAAATTGGCAACCAAATTTATTTTAAAATGTATAGAAACATCTAGTACCTCAATATGCACCTCTGCAGGCTGTACCTGATGCTCTTTAGAGGTCAAAATGGCACTTTGCAGTACTATGTAGTAATATTTAGTTTATTGCAATCACTGCCTCTTTAAATCCACAAAAGTCTGCGTCCAGATAGTTACTGGGCATGGAGGAACAGGAGGGAGGGACTGGGCCGTAATTTAGGATCTGTATACATGCCCAAATGTGTGATGTCATTTGACCTGAATAGCTCTGATCATACAGGAAATGTTCAATCTAGCTAGACACACCAAAAGGAACATGTGCTGAGTTGTCCTTAGCTCTGTACTATCAGCAGATGGATTGGTGATAGCATAAGAAGGGGAGGAGCATTGCAAAGAATGCCCAAATACATAGAAGGAAAATAAAAAAATCAGCAGTTTTGCTTGCACGTGATTGCATGGTGGAAGTCAGCAGAGCTTCCCCTCATTTACTAAGCTATGTAGCAAATGTCCTTGCATAGTGCAACTGCACTTGCAAAGGGCACAGTCTAGAGTATATATTTTAATCCATTCTCAAATATCAAAACTGCACTTGTACATACTGATGTCCAGTCACAGATCATCCACCCACTACTTGGTTACCAGAGTGAGTGGATTTTAAGTTTATGTTTTTTAAGTGCAAGTCCTCTTGGCTGTTTCTTTGTCACCCTTGAAATTGCATTAAAAGGACTTGAATACTGTATGGTATTTGTATACTTTTTATGCTTTCTTAGATGTTTCACATGGCAGTGCTCCATATGCCCCATATTTGATGATATTTTGCCTATTAGCCTAATAAAATAGCCATAACTTAACAACAGGATTTTTCATACTAATGCCCTGTACACACGGTCAGATTTTCCGATGGAAAAAGTGCGATCGGATTGTGTTGTCGGAAATTCCGACCATATGTGGGCTCCATCGGACTTTTTCCGTCGGAATTTCCGACATACAAAGTTTGAGAGCAGGCTATAAAATTTTCCGACAACAAAATACGATCGGTTAAATTCCGATCGTGTGTACACAAATCCGACGCACAAAGTGCCACGCATGCTCAGAATAAATTAAGAGATTAAATCTATTGGCTACTGCCCCGTTTATGGTCCCGACGTACGTGTTTTATGTCACCGCATTCAGAACAATCGGATTTTCCGACAACTTTGTGCGACCATGTGTATGCAAGTTTGAGCCAACATCCGTCAGAAAAAAATCCTTGGATTTTGTTGTCGGAATGTCCAATCACTGTCCAATCGTGTGTACAGGGCATTAGACTTCAATAGAATTCACTACAAGATAGATTTACCAATCCCTCTGCTAATCGAACCTAGGTAGATTCACCTATCACTAGTAGTATTATTCAGTCCCTACATAGTTGGACTAAATGACTCCTTATGGAGGGACTACAAGTACAATGTAGTAGTGTTTAATTGCTACTGATTGCACAATGCTTCCAATGAGTGTGATTAATGGCTACTACAAGCTAGCTACCCAATAGCTTTTCAACATTTTATTTTTGGTACAAATACAGACTGGTAATAAGTAATTATAATAACCACTAGGGATGAGCCGAACACCCCCCTGTTCAGTTCGCACCAGAACATGTGAACAGGAAAAAAGTTTGTTCGAACACGCGAACACCGTTAAAATCTATGGGACACGAACATGAATAATCAAAAGTGCTAATTTCAAAGTCTTATATGCAAGTTATTGTCATAAAAAGTGTTTGGGGACCCGGGTCCTGCCCCAGGGGACATGGATCAATGCAAAAAAAAGTTTTAAAAACAGCCGTTTCTTCAGGAGCAGTGATTTTAATAATGCTTAAAGTCAAACAATAAAAGTGTAATATCCCTTTAAATTTCGTAGCTGGGGGGTGTCTATAGTATGCCTGTAAAGGGGCGCATGTTTCCCGTGTTTAGAACAGTCTGACAACAAAATGACATTTCGAAGGAAAAAAGCCATTTAAAACTACTCGCGGCTATTGCATTGCCAGTCCGACAATACACATAGAAGTTCATTGATAAAAACGGCATGGGAATTCCCCACAGGGGAACCACGAACCAAAATTTAAAAAAAAAATTACGTGGGGGTCCCCCTAAATTCCATACCAGGCCCTTCAGGTCTGGTCTGGATATTAAGGGGAACCCCGGACAAATTTTTTTTTTTAAATGACGTGGGGGTCCCCCTAAATTCCATACCAGACCCTTCAGGTCTGGTACAGATTTTAAGGGGAACCCTGTGCCAAAAAAAAAAGGCGTGGGGTCCCCCCAAAAATCCATACCAGACCCTTATCCGAGCATGCAACCTGGCAGGCCGCAGGAAAAGAGGGGGGGACGAGAGAGCGCCCCCCGTCCTGAACAGTACCAGGCCACATGCCCTCAACATTGGTAGGGTGCTTTGGGGTAGCCCCCCAAAACACCTTGTCCCCATGTTGATGAGGACAAGGGCCTCATCCCCACAACCCTGGCCGGTGGTTGTGGGGGTCTGCGGGCGGGGGGCTTATCGGAATCTGGAAGCCCCCTTTAACAAGGGGACCCCCAGATCCCGCCCCCCCCTGTGTGAAATGGTAAGGGGCTACAAAAGTACCCCTACCATTTCACAAAAAAACTGTCAAAAATGTTAAAAATGACAAGAGACAGTTTTTGACAATTCCTTTATTTAAATGCTTCTTCTTTCTTCTGTCTTCTATCTTCCTTCATCTTCTTCTTCTGGTTATTCTGGCTCTTCTGGTTCTTCCTCCGACGTTTTCATCCAGCATCTCCTCCGCGGCGTCTTCTATCTTCTTCTCCTCGGGCCGCTCCGCACCCATGGCATGGGGGGAGGCTCCTGCTCTTCTCTTCATCTTCTTCTTCATCTTCTTCTTTTCTTCTCTTCTTCTCTTCTTCATTTTCTTCTCCGGGCCGCTCCGCATCCATGCTGGCATGGAGGGAGGCTCCCGCTGTGTGACGGCATCTCCTCGTCTGACGGTTCTTAAATAACAGGGGGCGGGGCCACTCGGTGACCCCGCCCCCTCTGACGCACGGTGACTTGACGGAACTTCCCTGTGATGTCATGGGGAATGCCACAGGGAAGTCCCGTCATGTCCCGTGTGTCAGAGGGGGGCGGGGTCACCGGGTGGCCCCGCCACCCGTTATTTAAGAACCATCAGACGAGGAGATGCCGTCACACAGCGGGAGCCTCCCTCCATGCCAGCATTGATGCGGAGCGGCCCGGAGAAGAAAATGAAGAAGAGAAGAAGAGAAGAAAAGAAGAAGATGAAGAAGAAGATGAAGAAGATGAAGAGAAGAGCGGGAGCCTCCCCCCATGCCATGGGTGACGAGCGGCCCGAGGAGAAGAAGATAGAAGACACCGCGGAGGAGATGTTGGACGAGAACGCCGGAGGAAGAACCAGAAGAGCCAGAAGAACCAGAAAAAGAAGATGAAGGAAGATAGAAGAAAGAAGAAGCATTTAAATAAAGGAATTGTCAAAAACTGTCTCTTGTCATTTTTAACATTTTTGACAGTTTTTTAGTGAAATGGTAGGAGTACTTTTGTACCCCCTTACCATTTCACACAGGGGGGGCGGGATCTGGGGGTCCCCTTGTTAAAGGGGGCTTCCAGATTCCGATAAGCCCCCCGCCCGCAGACCCACACAACCACGGGCCAGGATTGTGGGGATGAGGCACTTGTCCTCATCAACATGGGGACAAGGTGTTTTGGGGGGCTACCCCAAAGCACCCTCCCAATGTTGAGGGCATGTGGCCTGGTACAGTTCAGGAGGGGGGGCGCTCTCTCGTCCCCCCTCTTTTCCTGCGGCCTGCCAGGTTGCGTGCTCGGATAGGGGTCTGGTACGGATTTTTGGGGGGACCCCACGCCGTTTTTTTTTTTTGGGGCGCAGGGTTCCCCTTAAAATCCATACCAGACCTGAAGGGCCTGGTATGGAATTTAGGGGGACCCCCACATCATTTTTTTTTTTTAATTTTGGTTCGGGGTTCCCCTGTGGGGAATTCCCATGCCGTTTTTATCAATGAACTTCTATGTGTATTGTCGGACCAGCAATGCAATAGCTGCGAGTAGTTTTAAATGGCTTTTTTCTTTTGAAATGTCATTTTGCTGTCAGACTGTTCTTAACAGGGGGAACATGCGCCCCTTTACAGGCATACTATAGACACCCCCCAGGTAGGAAATTTAAAGGGATATTATACTTTTATTGTTTGACTTTAAGCATTATTAAAATCACTGCTCCTGAAAAAATGGCCATTTTTAAAACTTTTTTTGCATTGATCCATGTCCCCTGGGGCATGACCCGGGTCCCCAAACACTTTTTATGACAATAACTTGCATATAAGCCTTTAAAATTAGCACTTTTGATTTTTCCCATAGACTTTTAAAGGGTGTTCTGTGGCATTCGAATTTGCCGCGAACACCTTCAATTGTTCGCTGTTCGGCGAACTTGCGAACAGCCAATGTTCGAGTCGAACATGAGTTCGACTCGAACTCGAAGCTCATCCCTAATAACCACAAAGATGAGGTATGTTTTAAATCAAAAGGCACTTACAAGTGTCAGAAATTAGCATTTTTTAAGTTAATTCAATCAGACATGTTGGTGGCCACTCCGTTTGTGGTACATGGTACAGACAGGGACGGATTAGCCACAAGGCCACCGAGGCCAGGCCTCGGGGCGGCAGTGGTGTAGGGGCGGTGCCGCTCCTGCAGCGACTTCGCGGCCGCCCCCCCTTTCGTGCTGCAGTCTATTATGGGCACCAGTGCCCATAGAAAGATGGCCGCGAGCCGACCACGAAACTGCGCATGCGCCGTTCCGAAGCCGGCCGGCCGGGCTCGGGAAAGCTCGTAAGCGCTCGGCCGGGCGGCGCATGCGCAGTAGCGTACTTGCGCCGCCCGGCGCCATTTTTGAAAAAATAGCAAGTAATGTCAGCGGTGCGGCGGCGAGGGAGAAAGATGACATCTCTCATTGCCCGCACCGCTGTTCTGCCCTCCTCCTTCTGGTGGCAGGCAGCATGGCAAGGGACATCCCAATCTGGTGGCAAGTGACATCCCAATCTGGTGGCAAGTGACATCCCAATCTGGTGGCAAGTGACATCCCCATCTGGTGGCAAGTGACATCCCCATCTGGTGGCAAGTGACATCCCAATCTGGTGGCAAGTGACATCCCAATCTGGTGGCAAGTGACATCCCCATCTGGTGGCAAGTGACATCCCAATCTGGTGGCAAGTGACATCCCCATCTGGTGGCAGGCAGCGTGGCAAGTGACATCCCCATCTGGTGGCAGGCGGCGTGGCAAGTGACATCCCCATCTGGTGGCAGGCAGCGTGGCAAGTGTTATCCCCATCTGGCGGCAGGCAGCGTGGCAAGTGACATCCCCATCTGGCGGCAGGCAGCGTGGCAAGTGACATCCCCATCTGGTGGCAGGCAGCGTGGCAAGTGATATCCCCATCTGGTGGCAGGCAGCGTGGCAAGTGACATCCCCATCTGGTGGCAGGCAGTGTGGCAAGTGACATCCCCATCTGGTGGCAGGCAGCGTGGCAAGTGACATCCCCATCTGGTGGCAGGCAGCGTGGCAAGTGATATCCCTATCTGGTGGCAGGCATGGTGGCAAGTGACAAGAGATGGTGGCAAGTGACACGCTCAGGGCTCCCAATGATTCTGCATTATGGTGAGTTGAACTATTTCAGTTTATATTACAATGTAATGATAGGAATAATGTGTTTCAATCATCCTGACACCATAACAACCATGGTGCCGGGGATGATTGAAGCACTAACACCAGCCATTGCCTTGAAAATTTGCCTGCGAAAAATCCTTACCCCTCGCGCGCTTACCCTGAAGTATTTTCAGTCTGTACAATTAAAGCCAGTTATTTTCAGTGTTCTCGTGTGTGGAGATATGTTTTTAATTGATATATTGTAGAAGTCATCGATAAAGGACGTGGTGTGTGTGTGTGTGTGTGGAGGGGGGCGGCATTGAAGGACCCGGCCTTGGGGCGGCAAAGGGAGTAAATCCGGGCCTGGGTACAGAAAAGCCACTTTGCCAACCATGATGTCCAGGGAGTCATATACCTACAGATCTGTAGTTGTAATAAATAAAATAAATGTGGATAACAATCATAAAATGTTGAAGGACAGAATTTCTGGCCATCTATATAACATAGGGTCTTGGAACCTGTGGCTTATCATACAGTATTTGAGCGTTTTGGAAAAAATTGATTTGTTTGGGATTTTTTGCTTTGGATTGAGTTCATAAAAGCAGGAGGGTGGAAACTGGGATAAATGCCTCTTGCAAAGGAAAAACAAGTTGATTTTTTTTTTTTTTTTTCAATTTGAAAATTTTTATTAGTTTTGAACATATACAGGTATATAGATTCTTTGCAAAGAAAAGTACACCAACATTTTAAGTTACAAATTGGCATTATACAGTAAATGATTCCTATTGCTTTTAAACCATATGTTCTTTATGGCTATTGTATTACTTGTGTTAGTAGAGGAGTATTTACAATATTCCCTTATAGAATCACAACTCATACTTTCTAAGCATGGTAATTGTTGATTATCGTATGCATGCAGTTACAATTAAGATTATTCCTCTATCTAGGTTGTCAAATTCAACCTGGGAAGTTATAATAGAGTAATATCAATAGAAGGAACCTCTAAATGAAACAGAACAAAAATGGATACAAATACAAATTGGGAATTTCCGTTATTGCTAGTGTTACAATGGAAGTATCCCTCAACTATAACTAACACCATTACTACTACTACTACTAGTGTAACTATCTAGTCCTCACTAGGGATGAGCCGAACACCCCCCAGTTCGGTTCGCACCAGAACCCGCGAACGGACCGAAAGTTCGCACGAACGTTAGAACCCCATTGACGTCTATGGGACTCGAACGTTCGAAATCAAAAGTGCTCATTTTAAAGGCTAATTTGCATGGTATTGTCCTAAAAAGGGTTTGGGGACCCGGGTCCTACCCCAGGGGACATGTATCAATGCAAAAAAAACTTTTAAAAACGGCCGTTTTTTCGGGAGCAGTGATTTTAATGATGCTTAAAGTCAAACAATAAAAGTGTAATATCCCTTTAAATTTCATACCTGGGGGGTGTCTATAGTATGCCTGTAAAGGGGCGCATGTTTCCCGTGTTTAGAACAGTCTGACAGCAAAATGACATTTTGAAGGAAAAAACACATTTAAAACTACCGCGGCTATTGCATTGCCGACAATACACATAGAAGTTCATTGATAAAAACGGCATGGGAATTCCCCACAGGGCAACCCCGAACCAAAATTAAAAAAAAAAAATGATGTGGGAGTCCCCCTAAATTCCATACAAGGCCCTTCAGGTCTGGTATGGATATTAAGGGGAACCCCAGCCAAAATTTAAAAAAAAAATTGACGTGGGGTTCCCCCTAAATTCCATACCAGACCCTTCAGGTCTGGTATGGATTTTAAGGGGAACCCCGCGCCAAAAAAAAAAACCAAAACGGCGTGGGGTCCCCCCAAAAATCCATACCAGACCCTTATCCGAGCATGCAACCTGGCAGGCCGCAGGAAAAGAGGGGGGGACGAGAGTGTGCCCCCCCCCTCCTGAACCGTACCAGGCCACATGCCCTCAACATTGGGAGGGTGCTTTGGGGTAGCCCCCCAAAACACCTTGTCCCCATGTTGATGAAGACAAGGGCCTCATCCCCACAACCCTGGCCGGTGGTTGTGGGGGTCTGCGGGCAGGGGGCTTATCGGAATCTGGAAGCCCCCTTTAACAAGGGGACCCCCAGATCCCGGCCCCCCCCCTGTGTGAAATGGTAAGGGGGTACTTACCCCTACCATTTCACTAAAAAACTGTCAAAAATGTTAAAAATGACAAGAGACAGTTTTTGACAATTCCTTTATTTAAATGCTTCTTCTTTCTTCCTTCATCTTCTTCTTCTTCTGGTTCTTCTGGCTCTTCTGGTTCTTCCTCCGGCGTTCTCGTCCAGCATCTTCTCTGCGGCGTCTTCTATCTTCTTCTCCTCGGGCCGCTCCGCACCCATGGCATGGGGGGGGAGGCTCCCGCTCTTCTCTTCATCTTCTTCTCTTCTTCATCTTCTTCTTCATCTTCTTCTTCATCTCTTCTTCCTTCTTCTCTTCTTCATGTCTTCTCCGGGCCGCTCCGCAGCCCTGCTGTGGCATGGTGGAAGACTCCCGCTGTGTGACGGCGTCTCTTCGTCTGACGGTTCTTAAATAACGGGGGGCGGGGCCACCCGGTGACCCCGCCCCCTCTGACGCACGGTGACATGACGGGACTTCCCTGTGGCATTCCCCGTGACGTCACAGGGAAGTCCCGTCAAGTCACCGTGCGTCAGAGGGGGGCGGGGTCACCGGATGGCCCCGCCCCCCGTTATTTAAGAACCGTCAGACGAAGAGACGCCGTCACACAGCGGGAGCCTCCCTCCATGCCACAGCATGGCTGCGGAGCAGCCCGGAGAAGACATGAAGAAGAGAAGATGAAGAAGAAGATGAAGAAGAGAAGAAGATGAAGAGAAGAGCGGGAGCCTCCCCCCCATGCCATGGGTGCGGAGCGGCCCGAGGAGAAAAGATAGAAGACGCCGCGGAGAAGATGCTGGACGAGAACGCCGGAGGAAGAACCAGAAGAGCCAGAAGAACCAGAAGAAGAAGAAGATGAAGGAAGAAAGAAGAAGCATTTAAATAAAGGAATTGTCAAAAACTGTCTCTTGTCATTTTTAACATTTTTGACAGTTTTTTAGTGAAATGGTAGGGGTAAGTACCCCCTTACCATTTCACACAGGGGGGGGGCCGGGATCTGGGGGTCCCCTTGTTAAAGGGGGCTTCCAGATTCCGATAAGCCCCCCGCCCGCAGACCCCCACAACCACCGGCCAGGGTTGTGGGGATGAGGCCCTTGTCTTCATCAACATGGGGACAAGGTGTTTTGGGGGGCTACCCCAAAGCACCCTCCCAATGTTGAGGGCATGTGGCCTGGTACGGTTCAGGAGGGGGGGGGGGCGCACTCTCGTCCCCCCCTCTTTTCCTGCGGCCTGCCAGGTTGCGTGCTCGGATAAGGGTTTGGTATGGATTTTTGGGGGGACCCCACGCCGTTTTGTTTTTTTTTTTTTGGCGCGGGGTTCCCCTTAAAATCCATACCAGACCTGAAGGGTCTGGTATGGAATTTAGGGGGAACCCCACGTCATTTTTTTTTTTAAATTTTGGCTGGGGTTCCCCTTAATATCCATACCAGACCTGAAGGGCCTTGTATGGAATTTAGGGGGACCCCCACATCATTTTTTTTTTTTTTTTTTTGGTTCGGGGTTGCCCTGTGGGGAATTCCCATGCCGTTTTTATCAATGAACTTCTATGTGTATTGTCGGCAATGCAATAGCCGCGGGTAGTTTTAAATGAGTTTTTTCCTTCCAAATGTCATTTTGCTGTCAGACTGTTCTAAACACGGGAAACATGCGCCCCTTTACAGGCATACTATAGACACCCCCCAGGTACGAAATTTAAAGGGATATTACACTTTTATTGTTTGACTTTAAGCATTAATAAAATCACTGCTCCTGAAAAAACGTCCGTTTTTAAAACTTTTTTTTGCATTGATCCATGTCCCCTGGGGCAGGACCCGGGTCCCCAAACACTTTTTATGACAATAACTTGCATATAAGCCTTTAAAATTAGCACTTTTGATTTCTCCCATAGACTTTTAAAGGGTGTTCCGCGGCATTCGAATTTGCCGCGAACACCCCAAATTGTTCGCTGTTCGGCGAACTTGCGAACAGCCAATGTTCGAGTAGAACATGAGTTCGACTCGAACTCGAAGCTCATCCCTAGTCCTCACTGGCTTACCTTTGTTACTGAAGATGTGCCTGCCTTTGTTATGACTTTTCAGAGGATATTAGTTAAGTTATGTGTTGTAATCCACCTTTCCCATTTTCGTTTGAAGTTGTCTTTATTACCATGGATATTAGCATATGAATGTTCATAAATGCAGTGTAGATTTACTCTAGAGACAACTTCTGTGAGTGTGGGTGCTATGTCATTTTTCCATTGACACATTATGGATAGTCTGGCTGCTATTAAAATATGTAAAACTATTGTTCTGAAATTGATAGGGAAGAGTTCTATTGAAATTCCTAGCAAGGCCAATGCTGGAGAAGGTTTGGCTATGATACAAGTTGTTTTTTAAGGATTTGTGTATTAATGGACCTATACAGTGAGGGAAAAAAGTATTTGATTCCTTGCTGATTTTGTATCTTTGCCCACTGACAAAGAAATGATCAGTCTATAATTTTAATGGTAGGTTTATTTTAACAGCGAGAGACAGAATAACAACAAAAAATCTAGAAAAACACATTTCAAAAAGTTATAAATTGATTTGCATTTTAACCACTTACCAACCGGCCCATAGCCGAATGACGGCTGCAGGGCGGTTGGATAACTCTGGGAGGGCGTACTATGACGTCCTCCCAGAATTCCCCTCTCGCGCGCCCCCTGGGGCGCGCACTCGAACACATCCGTGACCGCCGGGTCCAGAGGACCCGGCGCATCACGGATCCCGGTAAATGGCCGCTGATCGCGGCCGTTTACCATGTGATCGCGCCGTCAAATGACGGCGCGATCACATGTAAACAGACCGGCGTCATCTGATGACGCCGGTTCCTCTCCTCCCCCTCTCCTCCCCACCTGTGTACCGATCGGTACACAGTGAGCGGGGAGGGGGATGGATGGATGTCTGCAGTGCTGTGGGCTGTATGTGTAGTGCCCACAGCGCTGCACAGAGACATCCAGGCATCCATCCATCCATGCTCAGCCATCCCCACTACACTGCAATGCTGAGCAATACTCTGCAACACCCCCACAATACTCTGCAATACCCCCACAATACTCTGCAATGCTGTGCAATACTCTGCAACACCCCCACAATACTCTGCAATACCCCCACAATACTCTGCAATGCTGTGCAATACTCTGCAACACCCCCACAATACTCTGCAATACCCCCACAATACTCTGCAATGCTGTGCAATACTCTGCAACACCCCCACAATACTCTGCAATGCTGTGCAATACTCTGCAACACCCCCACAATACTCTGCAATACCCCCACAATACTCTGCAATACCCCCACAATACTCTGCAATGCTGTGCAATACTCTGCAACACCCCCACAATACTCTGCAATACCCCCACAATACTCTGCAATACCCCCACAATATCTGCAATGCTGTGCAATACTCTGCAACACCCCCACAATACTCTGCAATACCCCCACAATACTCTGCAATACCCCCACAATACTCTGCAATGCTGTGCAGTACTCTGCAATACCCCCACAATACTCTGCAATACCCCCACAATACTCTGCAATGCCCCCACAATACTCTGCAATGCCCCCGCCATACTCTGCAATGCCCCCGCCATACTCTGCAATGCCCCCACAATACTCTGCAATGCTGTGCAATACTCTGCAATTCCCCCGCAATACTCTGCAATGCCCCCGCCATACTCTGCAATGCCCCCGCCATACCCTGCCATGCCCCCGCCATACTCTGCCATGCCCCCGCCATACTCTGCCATGCCCCGCCATACCCCGCCATACTCCGAAATACCCCGCCATACTCCGCCATACTCCGCCATACTCCGCAATACCCCGCCATACTCCGCAATACCCTGCAATACCCCGCCATACTCCGCAATACCCCGCCATACCCCGCCATACTCCGCCATACTCCGCCATACTCCGCCATACCCCGCCATACCCCGCCATACTCCGCAATACCCCGCCATACCCCGCCATACTCCGCCATACTCCGCCATACTCCGCAATACCCCGCCATACCCTGCCATGCTGAGCCATGCTCAGCTGTACTCGCCCTCTGTATGTGGCCAGGCTGTGGAAGTCTCACACATGTGGTATCGCTGTACTCAGGAGGAGTAGGAGAATCTATTTTGGGGTGTCATTTTTGGAATGTACATGTTATGTGGTAGAAATATTGTATAAATGGACAACTTTGTGTTAAAAAAAAAAATGCGTTTTAACCACTTCCCGCCCACCGGCCGTCATACAACGTCCTTGACTTTGTGCGGAGATATCTGAATGATGGTTGCAGCTACAGGCATCATTCAGATATCGGCTTTTTCAGCCGGCGATTCCCTACACCATAAGAACGATCATAGCAGCTGTTCCACTGCTTGATCGTTCTTACGGGAGGCGAGAGGGGATGTCCCCCCCTCCCGCGCTTCTACCGACTCACCGCTACGATCGAAGCCAGGATCGTTTTTTTTTTTTTTTTTTTATTTCAGGCTTCCCAGCCTAGAGGTGAGATGTGGGGTCTTATTGACCCCATATCTCACTGTAAAGAGGACCTGTCATGCCATATTCCTATTACAAGGATGTTTATATTCCTTGTAATAGGAATAAAAGTGGTCAAATTTTTTTTTTTTTGGAAAAAAGCATCAAACTAAAATAAATAAAGTAAAATGAACAATAAAAAAAAAAAAAAATTTTTTAAAGCGCCCCTGTCCCTGCGTGCTCGCATGCAGAAGCGAACGCATACGTAAGTCCCGCCCACATATGAAAACCGTGTTCAAACCACACATGTGAGGTATCGCTGCGATCGGTAGAGCGAGAGTAATAATTTTGGCCCTAGACCTCCTCTGTAACTCAAAACATGTAACCAGTAAAAAATTTTAAAGCGTCGCCTATGGGGATTTTTGAGTAGCAAAGTTTGGCGCCATTCCACAAGCGCGTGCAATTTTGAAAGGTGACATGTTGGGTATCTATTTACTCAGTATAACTTCATCTTTCACATTATGCAAAAACATTAGGCTAACTTTACTGTTTTGGTTTTTGTAAAGCACAAAACAGTTTTTTTCCCCAAAAAAACGCGTTAAAAAAATTGCTGCGCAAATACCGTGCGAGATAAAAAGTTGCAACGACCGCCATTGTATTCTCTAGGGTCTTTGCTAAAAAAACATATATAATGTTTTTGGGTTCTTTGTAATTTTCTAGCTAATAAATGATGATTTTTACATGTAGGAGAGAAATGTCAGAATTGGCCTGGAAGCTACAGAACGCCTGAAGGTGCTCCCCTGCATGTTGGGCCTCTGTATGTGGCCACGCTGTGTAAAAGTCTCACACATGTGGTATCGCCATACTCGGGAGTAATAGCAGAATGTGTTTTGGGGTGTAATTTGTGGTATGCATATGTGGTGTGTGAGAAATAACCTGCTAATATGACAATTTTGTGGGAAAAAAAAAAAGTAAAAAAAAAACCTTGATTTTGCAAAGAATTGTGGGAAAAAATGACAACTTCAAAAATCTCACCATGCATCTTTCTAAATACCTTGGAATGTCTTCTTTCCAAAAAGGTATCATTTGGGGGGTATTTGTACTTTTCTGGCATGTTAGGGTCTCAAGAAATTAGATAGGCCGTCAGTACTTCAGGTGTGATCAATTTTCAGATATTCGCACCATAGCTTTTGGACTCTATAACTTTCACAAAGACCAAATAATATCCACCGATTTGAGTTAATTTTACCAAAGATATGTAGCGGTATAAATTTTGGCCAAAATATATGAAGAAAAATTACTAATTTGCAAAATATTATAACAGAAATGAGGAAAAATGCATTTTTTTTACAGATTTTTCGGTCTTTTTTCTTTTACGGCGCAAAAAATAAAGAACCCAGCGGTGATTAAATACCACCAAAAGAAAGCTCCATTTGTGTGAAAAAAAGGACAAAAATTTCATATAGATACAGTGTTGCATGGCTGAGTAATTGTCATTCAAAATGTGAGAGCACCAAAAGCTGAAAATTGGTCTGGTTATTAAGGGGGTTTAAGTGCCCAGTTGTCAAGTGGTTAATGAGTGAAATAAGTATTTGACTCCTTCGCAAAACATGACAGTGCTTGGTGACAAAGCCCTTGTTGGCAATCAAAGAGGTCAGACGTTTCTTGTAGTTGGCCACCAGGTTTGCACACATCTCAGAAGGGATTTTGTCCCACTCTCTTTGCAGATCCTCTCCAAGTCTTTAAGGATTCGAGGCTGACGTTTGGTAACTCGAAACTTCAGCTCCCTCCACATATTTTCTATGGGATTAAGATCTGGAGACTGGCTAGGCCACTCCAGGACCTTAATGTGCTTCTTTTTGAGCCACTGCTTTGTTGCCTTAGCCGTGTGTTTTAGGTCATTGTCTTGCTGAAATACCCATCCACGACCCATTGTCAATGCTCTGGCTGAGGGAAGGAGGTTCTCACCCATGATATGACGGAACATGGCCCCGTCCCTCATCCCTTTGATGTGGTGAAGTTGTCCCCTTAACAGAAAAACACCCCCAAAGCATAATGTTTCTACCTCCATGTTTAAGGGTGGGGATGGTGTTCTTGGGGTCATAGGCAGCATTCCTCATCCAAACACGGCGAGTTGATACCAAAGAGCTTGATTTTGGTCTCATCTGACCACAACACTTTCACCCAGTTCTCCTTTGAATCATTCAGATGTTCATTAGAAAACTTCAGCCGGGCCTGTACATGTGCTTATTTGAGCAGGGGGACCCTGCGGGCCCTGCAGGATTTCATTCCTTCACGGTGTAGTGTGTAACCAATTGTTTTCTTGGTGACTATGGTCCCAGCTGCCTTGAGATCATTGACAAAATTCTCCCATGTAGTTCTGGGCTGATTCCTCACCATTCTCATGATCATTGAAACTCCACGAGGTGAGACCTTTCATGGAGCCCAGGACCGAGGGAGATTGAAAGTTATTTTGTGTTTCTTCCATTTGCGAATAATGGCACCAACTGTTGTCACCCTCTCACCAAGCTGCTTGGCGATGGCCTTGTAGCTCATTCCAGACTTGTGTAGGTCTACAATCTTGTCCCTGACATCCTTGGACAGCTCTTTGGTCCTGGTCATGGTGGAGAGATTGGAATCTGATTGATTATTTGCTTCTGTGTACAGGTGTCTTTAGACACCCGGAGGCCAGAAATCTTGCTGATTGATAGGGGATCAAATACTTATTTCACTCATTAAGTTGCAAATCAATTTATAATGTTTTTGAAATGGATATTTTTGTTACTATTCTAGACTGATCATTGCTTTGTCAGTGGGCAAACGTACAAAATCAGCAGGGGATAAAATACTTCTTTCCCTCACTGTAAATTTAAGTTGCTTTTTGGGAGACAACTAGGTAATGTAACCTATGTCTTGTTCTTTCATATGGGAAGCATGGATTGGTAAAGGTCTTTAGGATCTGAAATATATGTAAAAATGCTAATACGCTTATATGAGCTTTTGATTATTGCATCCTTGTTGACCACTGAATGCCTATTTTTTAGGGTTTGGCTAATTGACAGGTGCTGAAAATGTGTTGCACCTTGAGTGCAATTGCCACCACTACTGTTTATTTATTGAAGTCACCCATGAATACTGGTGGCATGTTAGGGAATTTCTGAATTAACAATTAATATGTAATTGATGGATTAATTGAGATACATAATTATGTTTAAAATAGTAAGGCTAATATTGAGTATATATATTTTATTTGCTAGTTTCCCTGACATGTTATAAGGAAATATATGGATGTTTATGAGATGAATTGGAATTATTGACTGTGATAAGCAATTATTTATGTTATGAAATAATGATATAGTATTCAATGGAATTATGCTGAATCTATATATAGATATTTTAATTATAGAGATAATTTCTGCATACAAATATCAATGATTATTGATCCCTCTTGTCCCTAATGATTGCTGATCTCCTTAGGCTCTACCTTTCTGCTTTTAACATCATTAGGAGTCAATGCTTCATTTAAAATAAACGTATTGCTAAAGAGCTCAGTCATATGTTTAATGCCCCATTATGTGGATAGGTAATTTTGTGATTTGTATTTTCCCTTTACTATAGATCCCTGATACATTGAGTTGAAATAAGGGGTGGGGGAGTGTGAAATTTGTATTGACGTTCTGGGGGTGGATCCCAATGTAGGAAGAAGGATCAGCTTGTAAAGTGAGGACAGATATTGAGATACTACAATCAGTGATCAGACCAAGGCTACACCCCTTCTGAGGCAGTCCCTAGGGAGAGAAAACATGTCAGAAATCTATTTCCTGGCATCTTCCTGCCAATGCAGTGAGCTCTATGCAATTGATTGATGAGAGCAGCCGGTTGCTGTTGTTTAATATACTGTACCTCTTGCGAATCCTCCGCTGTTACCTGCAGGCTGATGGATGGCATTGGTAATATATAGAATAATATATAGAAATACTTATGCGCTACTATATGCTTAATGTCCCTTATTCTCCCAATGAACAGTTGCAACCATTAATGAGTGAACTAAACACTCCAAACAAATGATAAATATAAAAGAGAATGGTGCGCTTGTTCCACAATTTAAGTAATGTGTATCAAATGTGTATCAAAAACTTGTTATTATCAACAAGATATCATTTAGAATAGCACACCTATCTTAAACACATAAGGCCACATTGAGTGGACATTACAGTTACATTACAATTTGGTACAAGAGGAATCAGAGGGCCCTGCTCGTTAGAGCTTACAATCTAAAAAAGAAGGGTCAGTTGATACAAAATAGCTGTGGGGGGATGAGCTGATGGAGGAAGTAAAACAGTGTTAGTTAGAAGCAGGAAAGGCTTCTTTAAAGAGAAGGGTTGTCAGGGATCGTCTAAAGATGGATAGATTAGGGGACAGTCGCACAGATTGTGGTAGGGAGTTCCAAAGGATGGGAGAAGCTCTGGAGAAATCCTGTAGGCGAGCATGGGAGGAGGTGACAAGGGAGCTAGAGAGCAGGAGGTCTTGGGAGGACTGAAGAGAGCGGCTTGGTTGGTATTTTGGGACTAGATTAGTGGTGATCGGGGGCGGATCCAGGGGGGGCAACGGGGCAATTGCCCCCTCCGAGAATGCGGGTGACAGACAGTGCAGGCAGCTCCGCAGGTGACAGTGTGGGCGGCTATGCCGCAAATGACAGTGCGGGCGGCCCAGCCGCGAGTGACAGTGTGGGCTCTGCCATGGGTTACAGTGCGGGCAGCTCTGCCATGGGTGACAGTGCAGGCAGCTCCGCCATGGGTGACAGTGCGGGCGGCTCCGCTGTGGGTGACAGTGCTGCGGGTGACATCTCTCTGCTGCCTGACTCTGGGACATAGCAAGAGACCACCTTAGCAGGAAAGTGACACGGCAGGTGACAATCCGCATCTGGTGACAGGCGTTGTGGCAAGTGACAATCTGCAATGTGTGGCAAGTGACAATCTGCAACGTGTGGCAGGTGACCTGGCAAGTGACAATCCACAACATGTAGCAGGTGATGTGGCAAGTGACAATCCACAATGTGTGGCAAGTGACAATTCACAATGTGTGGCAGGTGACGTAGCAAGTAACAATCCGCATCTGGTGACAGGTAATGTGGCAAGTGACAATCCGCATTTGGTGGCAGGTGACGTGGCAAGTGACAATCCACATCTGGTGACAAGTGATGTGGCAAGTGACAATCCACATTTGATGGCAGGTGACGTGGCAAGTGACAATTCGCAGCATGTGGCAGGTGACGTGGCAAGTGACAATCCTCATCTGGTGACAGGTGACGTGGCAAGTGACAATTTACAACATGTGGCAGGTGACATGGCAAGTGACAATCCGCAACGTGTAGCAGGTGACAATTCGCAGCATGTGGCAGGTGACGTGGCAAGTGACAATCCTCATCTGGTGACAAGTGATGTGGCAAGTGACAATCCACATTTGATGGCAGGTGACGTGGCAAGTGACAATCCGCATTTGGTGGCAGGTGACGTGGCAAGTGACAATCCGCATCTGGTGACAAGTGATGTGGCAAGGGACAATCCACATTTGATGGCAGGTGACGTGGCAAGTGACAATTCGCAGCATG
Source organism: Lithobates clamitans (assembly GCA_037952925.1). Taxonomy (NCBI): domain Eukaryota; kingdom Metazoa; phylum Chordata; class Amphibia; order Anura; family Ranidae; genus Lithobates; species Lithobates clamitans. The sequence goes on from JBBGZY010000135.1 coordinate 3,404,821, forward strand.
TGGCAGGTGACGTGGCAAGTGACAATCCTCATCTGGTGACAGGTGACGTGGCAAGTGACAATTTACAACATGTGGCAGGTGACGTGGCAAGTGACAATCCGCAACGTGTAGCAGGTGACGTGGCAAGTGACAATCCACAACGTGTAGCAGGTGATGTGGCAAGTGACAATCCACAACGTGTGGCAAGTGACAATTCACAATGTGTAGCAGGTGACTTAGCAAGTAGCAATCCGCATCTGGTGACAGGTAATGTGGCCAGTGACAATCCGCATTTGGTGGCAGGTGACATGGCAAGTGACAATCCGCATCTGGTGACAAGTGATGTGGCAAGTGACAATCCACATTTGATGGCAGGTGACGTGGCAAGTGACAATTCGCAGCATGTGGCAGGTGACGTGGCAAGTGACAATCCACAACGTGTAGCAGGTGACAATTCGCAGCATGTGGCAGGTGACGTGGCAAGTGACAATCCTCATCTGGTGACAGGTGACGTGGCAAGTGACAATTTACAACATGTGGCAGGTGACATGGCAAGTGACAATCCGCAACGTGTAGCAGGTGACGTGGCAAGTGACAATCCACAACGTGTAGCAAGTGACGTGGCAAGTGACAATCTGCATTTGGTGGCAGGCGACGTGGAAAGTGACACACTCAGGGCTCCCACTGATTCTGCATTATAGTGAGTTGAACTATTCCATTTTATATTACAATGTAAGAATAGAAATAATGCGCTTCAATCATCCTGACACCATAATAACCATGGTGCCGTGATGATTGAAGCGCCAACACCAGCCGTTTCCCCGATAAATTGCCCACCAAAAAAGGTATTTTCTAGCATTGCCCCTCCCGAGACCAGACTCTGGATCCGCCCCTGGTGTTGATACATTTGGCATTACACCTCCCCACTGGCTTCTTCTCCCTTCTGGAGGTGGGTCAGTTGGCGAGGCTTGATGATGAACTGGTGTTGAATCAGTCAAAAAAATTATGCCAAACTGGTGTTGAATGAGATAAAAAAGTCTCTCAAGTAAGCCACCTCTGAAACAGTATGTATTATTCCTCTTCTGTAACTGAAGAAAATTCAAGCCAAATTGGGAATGTTTCTTAATTCCATTGAAGACACATGGGAAGTTAAAATGGAGATATCATAAGTAATCAAAGGGTGAGCTGCATATTCTTATTTTATGCACGGGTGCATGCACCAAGAGGGCACCTACTTCACTGCCAAAGTTCAATATGATAAAGATTGGGATGCTGCACACCACTTTAAATATACAATTTAAATGTATTTACTCCATCCTTTAGTGGGTAAAAAAGACACACAACAAAAAAATTGCACGCGCTGCAATGAATCACATTTATCCTTCCTAAGAAGAAGCACTTTATTATATCTAGGTGCGCATTAGATTGAAGAAGAATGGGGCTCTTTAATAAGATCAAACTACTATCTACAATGTGCTATACTCCAGTTAAAACCTTTGTTGGAGGAGTTACAATAGACATTACATTATTAATGGGAAAATATAGTTTTTATACCCAATAATTTGTCACAGGCTGAGAAATAAGCATTGAAGAAATTAGTACTTGTGTAGATATAATGCTTTATCCCCAAGGAAGTTAGTTGGGGGTAGTAGTGGCTTCCAAAATGCATGAGAGTGAAATTCTAATGCCCTGTACACACGGTCGGATTTTCCGACAGAAAATGTGCGATCGGAGCGTGTTGTCGGAAAATCCGACCGTGTGTGGGCTCCATCGGATTTTCCGACACACAAAGTTTGAGAGCAGGCTATAAAATTTTCCGACAACAAAATCCGACCTTGTGTGGACAATTCCGACGCACAAAGTGCCACGCATGCTCAGAAGAAATTCCGAGACGGAACAGCTTGGTCTGGTAAAATTAGCGTTTGGAATGGATACAGCACTTTCGTCAGGCTGCAATGTTAAAAATTGTTTAATGCAGCGCACTCTCTTCTTCTTTATAATGCTATAAGAATGAAGTAGTTTTGCTGCTCATATTCACACAGAGTTCTTACAAACTTATTTCTTTATTATTTATCGTGATCCCCTCAATATATTTTGATTTGTCACATCTGACAAAATTTTTTTTAGGTTATTTTTATTTGGTTTTTTATTTTTTCAAGGCTGATTTTTATTTTTTATTTTTTTGTTGGGTTTGTATTTGTTTCAAGGCTGATGTTATTTTTTCTGTTTTTTGTTTTACTCCAGAATATTTTTGTGTGTGTTTTGTGTGTCAAGTTACCACAACACCATTATTATCTTGTATTATTTAGTCTCAAGGAGATTACTTGGTGTTGGTGTCTGTTATTAATTTCACATTGTATTTTTGAAATGTACCTGCCTCCTCACAAACAAACTGTCCTTTTTGAAGGGAAACACACATAGGCGAGTATAATTGAAACAAAAATTCCTTTATTAAGGGCTCAGAACCAAACAAAGAGGGAGGTAACGCTGGAGAAACAGCAGAAATTGGCGAAGCCTTGGACCCCAGGGCAGACATCAATTATTTTATGGAAAAATTGGTGGCCTAAGCAGTCCATATCTAAGGAAGTGCAGTCTGGTCCAGAAGTCTCAGAGATCCGGAAAGCAGCAGATGACATCTATGTCCCCAGGCTGTGGTACTACAAGAGGCTGCATATTTTGCCAGACCAGACTGAACCCAGGTCATCACTCTCTGGTCTTCCTTTCACGCTTCCTTCCTGGCTGTGGCTCTGGTGTTAGAGATGTGGCAGGAGGAGGAGTAGGACCTGGAGGAGGAGGAGGAGTAGAGCCTGGAGGAGGAGGAGGAGGACCATGGGTGAGGTGACAAATGTGGATTGCACATGTGAGTTGGCCCCTCAACCCCTTATTTAGAGCTTCCAAAATTAAGAACTCACACAGGAGTCGTTGTCCCTCCTCCATCTGCATCATTTTGCAGCCAGTTATGCCAGCAAAGTCCTCCTCCACAGTGTGGGGTGTTCTGAGGGCCTCAGTAGCCTTCCAAAAGAGGCCTATGGCAGCCTCCTCCAGGTTACTCCTCTTCCTGCCACTTTGTCTTTGAAGGTGAAGGGGAGGGACCTGGATATCAGGCAGCCTGCTTGGCCCGGCCACCTCCTTGCTGAGACTTCCCTGTGTATGAAAAAGGGACATGGTTTTAGTTTTTGCATCATCAATCACAATCATAAATTAGTACTCCTAACTAACATCTATTTAACATCATTGATTGGACAACCAGCAATATTTAGAAGAATGCTATACCTGACTCAATCTGGGCTCCTCCACATGTTGCTGCCTGGAAGGCCCAGGTTGGGCGTCAGAAGCCTCAGCTGGGGGGAAGGAAGCGTGGAAGGAAGAGTGGAGAGTGCTGGCCTGGGTTCAGTCTGACCTTCCAGAAAATGTAATCTGTCATAGTACCACAGCCTGGGGACATAAATGTCATCTGCAGCTCCTGATCTCTGGGAATCTTGGACCTTCTTGTGCTCCCTTAGATAAGTGCTCCTCAGGCCACCAATTAGGATCTTCAAATAGGTGATGTCTGCCGTGGGGATCACCATCTTCACAAATTGCAGCATGTTATCCAGCGCTGCCTTACTCTTTGTTTGGTTCTTATAATCAGGGTGGTTTATCTGCCACAGACAGGGCAGCTCCCTGAACATATCTATGAAGATTGGCATAAAGTCCTGATCCTTCAAGATATCCATTTTCACTGCAAGACACAACACAAGACAAACCCTAATGTCAGTCTAAAGTCTTCTAAACGTGTGCAAATAAAGGCCTCAATCTAGAAGCGGTATAGGCCCAATGTTAACTCTTACGTTCGCTATCACGATCGGCACCTCCGTTACTCCTTCCTCCGCTCACAGATCGTACGTACTATGCATGCGTGTTACGCTTTATAGACACTGCACGTGCGTGAAACTCCGCCCGTCCCTGACGTTCTTTTTAGTCTATTCCCCGCCCCTTCTCGTTCGGCGCAGTGGGGGAAGAGCACATGGCGGAGACACAGCAGGTGTCAGATAATTACAGCAACGAGGAGGAGGAGGAGGAAAGCCCGGAACCTGAAATGTCCCGATCCAGAAGGAGACGATTTAAGGCATCGAATATGTCCTTTGGGGAGATGTTGGAGATGGTGGATATCCTGAAGAAGGTCGACTATTATGGGAAGTATGGACCTTACCCCAACCCCAATGTCATAAAGGCCAAGATCATGGTGAAAGTGGTCAAAAGTCTGCACCAGAATTTCAGGGTACGACAATCGAAAGATCAGCTCAGGAAGCGGTGGTCAGACCTGAAATTAAGGGAGAATGAGCAGTACAGAAGGATCTGGAGAGTGCTGCAAAAAAGTAAGTAGTTGTCCTGTGTTCATATTCTTTATGTTTATTACGGTCGTGCTGCTCCATGTGCTTTTCTTAACTGTTGTCCAGTTTAAAATGGTAACTTTCATGTTCATGGGCACATTATTAGTTCGTATGAAACATTGTTCGTTCAGCCTAGAACACACCATTGTTTTGGCCATATGCATTTTAAAAAAATTTTTATGGCCTACTTGTCTGAAAATAATTTGGTTGTGTAGATGGGTTTGTAACTGGAATGAAATGCAAACTAGATTCTGTGTAAGGAGAGGACACTCAGCAGCAGTTTTCACATATGGACACTGGAGCACTAGTGTGGGACACAAGAACACCCTTTTTATTATGGGGCCCACACAGGTGCTCCAGTGTATACTGTAGGAGTGTCTCCATCTGTAAAGCTTGTACTAAACAAACAGGTAAGTATTCAAGCTTGACAAAGGACAATAAAATTTCAACATCTTGGAACTCAGCCAAAATAGAAAATTGTACCCCACTTCCAAGCAATGTTTCATATTTATAGTTCTGCCATCAAATATCTGTGTGCTAAGTATACCTATTTGTATTTACATAGTGGATAAAAGACTCGGAGGACACCTCTCATCCGAGGAGACCACAGACCCCCCACCTCTGGAAGAAGGGGAAATCCACCCAAGCCAAGCAGAGCAGGAGGAAGACGTGGTGGAAATTGTCACCACAACAGGTGAGTGTCTGCGACCACAGGCTCAGGTAAGAGATGGATGCCGGCATATTTATAATACATGGTGTGTTTTTGTTTCTATCTTAGGTGATCATGATGTTGTGGATCCAGGGCATTTCACCTCTGAAAGTGCACAGATCCTGATCAGGGAGATCATAGGGTGTAATAGGGACTTGGAAAACATCCAGAAAAACATCAATGATGTTCAAAAAAAATGAAGAACATCATTGATGTTTTAGGGAGAGTTTAAAACAAATCCAAAGCCCTTTGTTTTTTTGTGGGCGAAAATTTTTTACCATTTTTTGATATATTTGCGAAAAGCCAAATTTTGAAGATGCACACAGTGTGTCAACATGTGCTATCTGCCATTAAGGGAGATCAATGGATGCGTTTTTGGGGTGCAACCCCTTCCTCAATAATAAAGTAGCTGTGAGGAAGGGGTTGCACCCCAAAAACATGTCCCTTGATCCCCTATGATGGCAGGTAGCACATGTTGACATTCGGCAATATGTGTGCATCTTTAAAATTTGGCTTTTCCTGGGGTGACTTCACCCCATCTGAACGCAATATCAAACACAGTTTGTAAATACTTATGTCTGATATTGCCTTCAAGTTCTACCAAATGTGAACTTTGTAAGTTCAAGATTTGTGTATTTCTTGTTGGTTTTGAACATGCCTGTTTTATCTTAAATGGACATTGCTACTTTTACTAATGTGACCCCAAAAATTGTTATACAACAAACATGTTGTTTTGTTTTAAAAACCTTTTCTAAATGCACATGTGATTGTGCTGGTATTAAAAAGATTGTTAATGAAGAATGTGTGGATTATTGTTTCAATGCTGCAAAACTTTTGTTGTGCTCTAATTGGTGTTCTCAGTGACAATGGGGGTTATTTCCTAAGGGAAAATCCACTTTGCACTACAAGTGCAGTTCCAAGTGCACTTGTAGTGCAAAGTGTCTTTGTCTTTAGTAAATAACACCCAACAGTGCATTGTAATGTTACACAATCACACCATTTTTAGGACTCACCACATTTCTGTCAGGGTCAGCTAAAAGAAACACAAGCAGTAAATGTCACCAAAGATTTTAGTAGTTATTTTTTTTTTTCATTATTTGAAAAAGGTTTTGATAGCCCCCTTACCAGCAAAGTATTCAAGGTACCTTAGCCGGACATCACGGGCACTCAGAGGGGGCAAGCCAGGACGGACACTTTCAAGCACTGCCAGGGTTGTTTCATTTAGAATTCCGGCCTCAGGCCCAACTGAGCCAGCATAGTTGGCAGAATGTTGCTGTAAAAAGTTGTGTAGAACACAGCACGCCAGGATGATATGATTCAGTTTGTACTCCGCCATGTGTATGGGTGTAAGAAATAGGCGGTAACGGCTGGCCATGATTCCAAACGTGTTCTCCACCACTCTTCTGGCTCTGGCCAGCCAGTAATTAAAAACCCTCTGGTCTGGGGTGAGGGTCCTCATCAGGAATGGCCACATAAGATGGTCCCCCAGCGCAAACACTTCATTCGCAACGAAGACGAATGGGAGTCCTTCCGCATTGTCTTCTGGAGGTGGCAAGTCCAAGCTGCCATTCTGGAGACGCCTGTTGAACTCCGTCTGGGCAATGACCCGACCATCGGACATCCGGCCATTCTTCCCCACATCCACATACAGGAACTCGTTAGTAGCCGACACCACCGCCAACATCACAATACTATTGAACCCCTTATAGTTGAAATAGTATGACCCCGAGTTGGGTGGTAGGACGATGTGGACGTGTTTCCCATCAATTGCCCCTCTGCAGTTAGTAAAGTCCCACCGCTGGGCAAAGTGGGAGGCCACAATCTGCCATTCCTGTGGGTTGGAAGTAAACTGTGAAGTCAAACAACAAAAAAAATTAGTCATTTTGCACATAAACAGGGAAAGCAGATTAGACACAAACATTCTTGGCCAACATCAAGAATATTATTTGAGGGAGTTTTTAAAGACCAAAGTATAAGGTACACCTATCAGATTCCCCCTCCCCCTTCTCATAAGCCATTTCTAACATTTTGGGGGGGGGGCTCTTGGACAGGTAACCCTCTCCACTTCATTGAGAGATTATTGCCTAAATAATGTGTATTACTTTGGCCAGCCCCTCCTTAGTTACACTATTGACAGCCCACTGGACAGGTAAGAAGTGTCATAATACAAAGATACACACTGTACACATTTGAGCACATTTGGAAATTCTGCTATTACCTATCAAGATAATAATAGCATTCAAAAACTTTAAACAGTACCATTTGAAAATATTCAGGCAGGCCCTTGCACTACATGCTTTGGGGAATTCATCCAAATATGACCACAAAAGAGATGGGTATAGTGTGTATGGGTTGGGCAAAGTCAGCAGATAGATGATTGCAGATAGATAGAGAATTGGTATCAGCTGACTTAGCAGTTGGGGGGAGGGAGGGTTCCAAATGATTTGGGGACCCCCCAAAAAAAGCCTCTGGCACTCTGCCAGAATTGAAAGCACAAATCACATTTTAGGGGGTGTTTGGGATAAAGCACTACTATAGGGCTGATAAAATACATTGTTAAGTGACTACATGAGGTGAACATAGGGCCAGGAGACCATGCTGGGGAGGTAAGTGAAGGCAAATATGTATGAAGGACAAAAAAAAATTACATAACAATCCAACATGAATGAGGACAAAGAGGACATTCACAGCATATTCCAATCATGGTAATTAGGGAATACAATATATTATCAAACATTATATATAATAAAATGTGATGTTAAAGGATAAAAATCTTACCTTAATATACTCCTTCTGCAGGACCTGGATGATGGCAGAACAGGTCTCTGGGATAATGATCCCCAGAGCCTGGGGGGAGATGCCTGTTGAGAACTTAAGGTCCTGCAGGATTTCTCCCCGTCGCCAAGTACCGCAGGGTGGCGACTAGCCTCTGCTCTGGAGTGATGGCTTGCCTCATGCAGGTATCCTGCCTGCTGATATAAGGGGCCAGCAAAGCCAACAAATGGTGAAATACGGGGTCCGTCATCTGGAGAAAGTTCCTGAGATCATCAGGATTATTCTCACGGATCTCACGGAGCAAAGGCATATGACAGAACTGGTCACCCTGGAGAAACCAATTCTTGGTCCATGAACTCCTCCCCACCCTGTTCATGGACTGGACTTTTGTCAAGGTAAGGACCCCAGCACCAAGCCCCCGCACAGCACAAACTCTACAAGGAGTACGTATACGCAACATGGCTAGAAAAGGTCGGCTGTTCAGAATGAAGTAACAGAATGCACTGAAGAACAGCAAGGCCTGTGAAGAGCGACCTGAAAATCAGTAACGAACGAACAAGAACACAATGATAAATCAATGCAAACTCACTGCACGCACTGAAGAGCAGATACAAACCCACAAGCACAAACTGAACAGCAGAAAACGATCTGAAAACCACGAGTCTGAAAAAGTGTGAATCGTCTCTCACCAAACTTTTACTAACAGGAGATTAGCAAAAGGAGCCCAAAGGGTGCCGCGCTTGGTTCGGACCTGCCCTTTTCTAGTCTCGTCGTATGTGGTGTACGTGACCGCGTTCTTGGTGATCAGAAATTCCGACAACTTTGTGCGACCGCGTGTATGCAAAACAAGTTTGAATCAACATCCGTTGGAAAAAATCCATGGATTTTGTTGTCGGAATGTCCGATCGTGTGTACGGGGCATTAGTCAATTGGCGGAGACTTTGGTCTAAAAATATATCCTCAAATCCCACTTGAGAAAGCAGAAAAATGCCTAAAATGCATTAAGTGAAGAATTAACAACTAAAGATCTTAGTAATTTCTTACACCAGGACATCCAGGGATGCTGGTATTGTTTATTTTGCTGTAGATTCACAAAAATACTGTTACACCACCCAAATGACCCATAGGGGCTGGTTTACTAAAACTAGAGTGTGCAAAACCTTATGCAGCTCTGCATAGAAATCAGTCAGCTTCCAGGTTTTATTGTCAGAGCTTAAATGGACAAGCTGAAGTTAGAAGTTGACACAACGCAGGGATGGACTGGTCATTGGGACTACCGAGAGTTTCCTAGTGGGCCGATGGCTCAGTCAGCTGGTTTCAGTAGCCTCCTATTGCCTCGGAGGTCCGCGGCAATCTACTCGTCAATCGCCGACAGCTGGCGCCTGACGGGAGATTTAGCCCAGTATGCAGAGTAGCGCAGGAAGCATCTGTCTGTAAGTTCTCTCTCTCATGTCATGCAGCGCTGCTCGCTCCCCGGCGGCCCCTCCTCTCTTCTCTTCTATCCCAGATGATGTCACAAGCCAATGGGGATACACGATAAAAGAGGAGGGGCCGCCGGGGAGCGAGCAGCGCTGCATGACATGAGAGAGAGAACTTACAGACAGACGCTTCCTGCATGCTGGCCAGACTAGTAAACAATCCCATAATGTGCCCCATAATGTGCCATGTGCCATGTGCCCTGATGATGTGCCCCCTAATGTGCCCCATAATGTGCCCTGATGTGCCCCATGCCCTAATGTGCCCTGTACCCTGATGTGCTATGTGCCCCGATGTGCCATGTGCCCCAATGTGCCCCATGTCCCAATGTGCTATGTGCCCTGATGTGCCCCAATGTGCCCTGATGTGCTATGTGCCCTCATGTGCTATGTGCCCTGATGTGCCCCATGCCCTGATGTGCTATGTGCCCTGATGTGCCCCATGCCCTGATGTGCTATGTGCCCTGATGTGCCCCATGCCCTGATGTGCTCCGTGCCCTGATGTGCTATGTGCCCTGATGTGCTCCGTGCCCTGATGTGCTATGTGCCTTGATGTGCTATGTGCCCTAATGTGCTCCGTGCCCTGATGTGCTATGTGCCCTGATGTGCCCCGTGCCCTGATGTGCCCCGTGCCCTGATGTGCCCCATGCCCTGATGTGCTATGTGCCCTGATGTGCCCCGTTCCCTGATGTTCTATGTGCCCTGATGTGCCCCGTGCCCTGATGTGCCCCATGTCCTGATGTGCCCCGTGCCCTGATGTGCTATGTGCCCTGATGTGCCCCAATGTGCCCTAATGTGCTATGTGCCCTGATGTGCCCCGATGTGCCCCGATGTGCCCTGATGTGCCCCATGCCATGATGTGCTATGTGCCCTGATGTGCTCCGTGCGCTGATGTGCTATGTGCCCTGATGTGCCCCATGCCCTGATGTGCTATGTGCCCTGATGTGCCCCGTGCCCTGATGTGCTATGTGCCCTGATGTGCCCCGTGCCCTGATGTGCTCCATGCCCTGATGTTCTATGTGCCCTGATGTGCTCCTTGCCCTGATGTGCTATGTGCCCTGATGTGCTATGTGCCCTGATGTGCTATGTGCCCTAATGTGCTATGTGCCCTGATGTGCTCCGTGCCCTGATGTGCTATGTGCCCTGATGTGCCCCAAGTGCCCTAATGTGCTATGTGCCCTGATGTGCCCTGATGTGCCCCGTGCCCTGATGTGCTATGTGCCCTGATGTGCCCCATTCCCTGATGTGATATGTGCCCTGATGTGCCCCATGCCCTGATGTTCTATTATTCAACTGTTTGCAATCTGCTGGAGTAGTGACATTATCTATTGTCACCCTATCATTTGTGGATGATTCATGCTAATTTTAATAAATTTACAGAGTATAAACAGAATAGTAATAGGTACACACTAGAGCTGCGCGATTAATCGTGGAGAATCGTTATTGCGATTCTCCACCCGCCACAATTGCAACTCTGGATTTGGGCGATTCAGACCCATCAAGCAATTTGTTGTAAGCACGCGCCACGGACCGATCAATGGTGTCCCCGGGATGTTTCCTGTTTCCCTGTTGCGGAGGGGAGGGGAAGTCGTCAGAGCCAGCGTGAAATGTGTGACGTCATCAAGGAAGAATGTGATTGGTCGGTAAGTATGTCAGAGTGACACCCCCGCCCCCTGGTGTTTATAGGTAGGGGACGTTGCCTCCTTCTGTGTGCATCCAGTGGGGGAGGGGGGACACAGGACAGATGAAGAAACAGGGAGGGGGGACACCTGAGAGAGAGAGAGAGCAAAGGGGAGACCTAACATAGAGGGGGGATCCTGGAATTGGGGGCACCTGACAGGGGGAGGGAGATCTAGAGAGAGAGAGAGCAGAAAAAAGGGGGATGCCTGGAATAAGTAGGGGCACCTGAAAGGAGGATAGGGGGATATTGAGAGGAAAAAGGGGGGGGTCACTTAAAAGAAGAGGAGAGGGGGTGACACCCGAGTGGAGAGGAGAGGCTCTCAATCATTTAATCTCTCTTAATCAATCAATCACTCTCTCTATCAATCTCTCTCTATCAATCTCTCTCTCTCCTAAAAAAAATTACGTTGCGAGAATCGTGAGAGAATCATGATCTTTTTATCCTAAGTAAAAAATTGTGATTCTCATTTTGCCCAGAATCGTGCAGCTCTAGTACACACACGCCAAAAATCTGCCAAAAACGGTCGGTTTTACAATTGCTGGATGACTTTTGGCAATGTGTACAGCTTCTCATCTGACAGAAGCTGGTCTCACGACCGGCTTTTGTCGAACAAGTATGCTGGAAAACCATCAGCTGATTGGCATCCGATCAGCACTTGTCCCCCAATAGCTGCAAGCACTGACCTTTGTGTTCTGGTGGGGAGATTGCTGTACTAACATCACATAGTTAGTACAGAAAGTATTAGCAAGTTTAACCCGCTGGGTTAAACGAAAAAAAAACGAAAAACAACAGCCTGTGTGTATCAGGCTTAAGTCATTCTCTTGTTTAATCATCATGTTCTTTAATGATAGAAAAAAGAACGTTTGTACACCCCCAGAATAAGGCAGAGTTCCCAATTAAGTGGTATTATACAAGTCAATCTTCTTTTGTTATTTTTTGCATTAATGTGTCACTGTGAGTTACTGTAAGCTTAGGAGAGGACACAAGAGGCATATAGCCAAGCACCAGTGTTTTTCTAGACAAAAACAACCTAGTTTACTAGTAGCTAGACATTTTTCTGAGAAGAAATCATTATGATCCTCCTTTGGGGTTCTTTGATTTTTTTTTGAAGAGCTTGTTAGGAATAGGAGGGATGGTTATAGAATAATAACCTTTAAAAAGAAAGAAGTGTTGTGAATTAACAAACTCTCCACTTTACATTTCTGTGGCTTGAACAGAGATTACGATCTGTATCTTTACTAGGGATGAGCCGAACACCCCCCGGTTCGGTTCGCACCAGAACCCACGAACTTACCGAAAGTTCGCACGAACGTTAGAACCCCATTGACGTCTATGGGATTGAACGTTCGAAATCAAAAGTGCTCATTTTAAAGGCTAATTTGCATGGTATTGTCCTAAAAAGGGTTTGGGGACCCGGGTCCTACCCCAGGGGACATGTATCAATGCAAAAAAAACTTTTAAAAACGGCCGTTTTTTCGGGAGCAGTGATTTTAACCACTTGAGCCCCGGACCATTATGCTGCCTAAGGACCAGAGGTCTTTTTCCAATTTAGCACTGCGTCGCTTTAACTGCTAATTGCGCGGTCATGCAATGCTGTACCCAAACGAAATTTGCGTCCTTTTCTTCCCACAAATAGAGCTTTCTTTGATGGTATTTGATCACCTCTGCGGTTTTTATTTTTTGGGCTATAAATGGAAAAAGACCGAAAATTTTGAAAAAAAATGATATTTTCTACTTTTTGTTATAAAAAAAATCCAATAAACTCAATTTTAGTCATACATTTAGGCCAAAATGTATTCGGCCACATGTTTTTGGTAAAAAAAATGTCAATAAGCGTATATTTATTGGTTTGCGCAAAAGTTATAGCGTCTACAAACTAGGGTACATTTTCTGTAATTTACACAGCTTTTAGTTTATGACTGCCTATGTCATTTCTTGAGGTGCTAAAATGGCAGGGCAGTACAAAACCCCCCCAAATGACCCCATTTTGGAAAGTAGACACCCCAAGGAAATTGCTGAGAGGCATGTTAAACCCATTGAATATTTTTTTTTTTGTCCCAAGTGATTGAATAATGACAAAAAAAAAAAATATTTACAAAAAGTTGTCACTAAATGATATATTGCTCACACAGGCCATGGGCCTATGTGGAATTGCACCCCAAAATACATTCTGCTGCTTCTCCTGAATATGGGGATACCACATGTGTGGGACTTTTTGGGAGCCTAGCCGCGTACGGGGCCCCGAAATCCAATCACCGCCTTCAGGATTTCTAAGGACGTAAATTTATGATTTCACTCTTTACTGCCTATCACAGTTTCGGAGGCCATGGAATGCCCAGGTGGCACAAAACCCCCCCAAATGACCCCATTTTGGAAAGTAGACACCCCAAGCTATTTCCAGAGAGGCATATTGAGTCCATGGAATATTTCATATTTTGACACAAGTTGCGGGAAAGTGACACATTTTTTTTTTTTTTTGCACAAAGTTGTCACTAAATGATATATTGCTCACACAGGCCATGGGCATATGTGGAATTGCACCCCAAAATACATTTAGCTACTTCTCCTGAGTACGGGGATACCACATGTGTGGGACTTTTTGGGAGCCTAGCCGTGTACGGGACCCCGAAAACCAATCACCGCCTTCAGGATTTCTAAGGGTGAAAATTTTTGATTTCACTCTTCACTGCCTATCACAGTTTCGGAGGCCATGGAATGCCCAGGTGGCACAAAACCCCCCCAAATGACCCCATTTTGGAAAGTAGACACCCCAAGCTATTTGCTGAGAGGCATGGTGAGTATTTTGCAGCTCTCATTTGTTTTTGAAAATGAAGAAAGACAAGAAAAAACTTTTTTTTTTTTTTTCAATTTTCAAAACTTTGTGACAAAAAGTGAGGTCTGCAAAATACTCACTATACCTCTCATCAAATAGCTTGAGGTGTCTACTTTCCAAAATGGGGTCATTTGGGGGGGTTTGTGCCACCTGGGCATTCCATGGTCTCCGAAACTGTGATAAGCAGTCAAGAGAGAAATCAAAAATTCACGCCCTTAGAAAGCCTGAAGGCGGTGCTTGGTTTTCGGGGTTCCGTACGCGGCTAGGCTCCCAAAAAGTCTCACACATGTGGTATCCCCGTACTCAGGAGAAGCAGCAGAATGTATTTTGGGGTGTAATTTCACATATTCCCATGGCATGTTTGAGCAATATATCATTTAGTGACAATTTTGTGCAAAAAAAAAAAAAAAATTGTCTCTTTCCCGCAACTTGTGTCGCAATATAAAATATTCCATGGACTCGACATGCCTCTCAGCAAATAGCTTGGGGTGTCTTCTTTCCAAAATGGGGTCATTTGGGGGGGTTTTGAACTGTCCTGGCATTTTATGCACAACATTTAGAAGCTTATGTCACACATCACCCACTCTTCTAACCACTTGAAGACAAAGCCCTTTCTGACACTTATTGTTTACATGAAAAAGTTTTTTTTTTTTGCAAGAAAATTACTTTGAACCCCCAAAAATTATATATTTTTTTAAAGCAAATGCCCTACAGATTAAAATGGTGGGTGTTTAATTTTTTTTTTTCACACAGTATTTGCGCAGCGATTTTTCAAACGCATTTTTTGGGGAAAAAACACACTTTTTTAAATTTTAATGCACTAAAACACACTATATTGCCCAAATGTTTGATGAAATAAAAAAGATGATCTTAGGCCGAGTACATGGATACCAAACATGACATGCTTTACAATTGCGCACAAACGTGCAGTGGCAACAAAATAAATACATTTTTAAAAGCCTTTAAAAGCCTTTACAGGTTACCACTTTAGATTTACAGAGGAGGTCTACTGCAAAAATTACTGCCCTCGATATAACCTTCGCGGTGATACCTCACATGCATGGTGCAATTGCTGTTTACGTTTGACGACAGACCGCCGCTTGCGTTCGCCTTAGTGCGAGAGCAGGGGGCGACAGGGGTGCTTTTTTTTTTTTTTTTTTTTTTTTTCTTTATTTTTTTGCTTTTTTATCTTATTTTTAAACTGTTCCTTTCATTTTTATTTTTTTTTAATCATTTTTATTGTTATCTCGGGGAATGTAAATATCCCCTATGATAGCAATAGGTAGTGACAGGTACTCTTTTTTGAAAAAATTGGGGTCTATTAGACCCTAGATCTCTCCTCTGCCCTCAAAGCATCTGACCACACCAAGATCGGTGTGATAAAATGCTTCCCCAATTTCCCAATGGCGCTATTTACATCCAGCGAAATCTAAGTCATAAAATGCTCGTAGCTTCCGGTTTCTTAGGCCATAGAGATGTTTGGAGCCACTCTGGTCTCTGATCAGCTCTATGGTCAGCTGGTTGAATCACCGGCTGCATTTTCAGGTTCCCTGTTGAGACAGGAGAGCCAGAGAAAAACACGGAAGACGGTGGGGGGGCATTCCCTCCCACGACTTGTAAAAGCAGTCTAGAGGCTAATTAGCCGCTAGGATTGCTTTTACATGAAAGCCGACCGCTGGCTGAAAAGAATGATACCAAGATGATACCTAAACCTGCAGGCATCATTCTGGTATAACCACTCAAAGTTGTGAATGGCGTACCTGAAGACAAAAAAATGGTTAACAATAAAGCACAGTAAACGGTAAAGTATAAAAAATTGCATACCTGAAAAGCAAACATGATAAAACATAATAACAATAAAACATTGCAGAATAGAATACAGTAAAAAAGAGCAGAACAATAGAGAGAATAGAGAGAGAGAGAACAATAAAACGACAACTATTTTTTTTTATTTTATATATATATTTTTTTTTACTTTTTTTGTAACTAACTTTTATAACTGTAACCGGTTCCAGGTTCGGGTCTCTCAAAATGTGATGGCATCTTGGGAGACCCTGTGAAAGTGTGCCTAGTCTGTGCAATGCTGTACCCTACGCTAATACTCAACTAGTGCATGGTAGCGTTCAAAACATTCACCAAAGCAAAGACCAGGATTGTCAGGACAGGAGGGACAATAATAGCGGGTGTCACGCCTATATCCGCGCTAGCTGCAGACACAATATCTTTTTTGGGGGCGTTCGCTTGGTAGGGGTACTCGGGAGGACATAAAGAAAATGCCTCTCATGCAGCCGACTGCATTTGGTTGGGGATGTGAATGGGGGAAGTACGGGCGCTGCAGAAGCGGTGGGTTCCCAATTAGGATTGGCGAATGCAGCAGGAAGGGCACTATGGGCACGACAGGCCTGTGTTTGTCTTTTTGGTGGCAGCGGGACACTACTTGTGCTTGCCACCTCACCAGCTTGAACTGCACTTATGGGACTCGCCACATCACCAAGTGTTACTGCAGTGCTGGTTTGACTACGACCGGGGTGTACTAGGCCGCTGGCGCTTGCCAGTTCACCAAAACGCTACCAAAAAATCTGTTGGCGATCGCAGGGATCAGGCCTGACTCTGCGAACGCTGCAGTTATGCGTTTTAGTCTTTTGTAAGTGACAGTGATCGATCGATACTGCACTTGGGTGGGCTGGGCTGGGCCGGGCGGAGGGGCAAAACGCAGGTGCTAGCAGGTATCTGGGCTGATCCCGCTAACACTGCGTTTGTGAGAACCCTAAACTGCTGGGGATGCTAGTATAGATCTGATCGGATCAGATATTGATCCGTTCAGATACTATACCACTAAGGGTGGTGTACAGTGCGTGCGTGGGTGTTAGCGGTACTGGCGCTAACCTGACGCTGCCTGGGGCTGGTGCTTGCCAGTTCACCAAAATACTACCAAAAAAACTGTTAGCGATCGCAGGGATCAGGCCTGACTCTGCGAACGCTGCAGTTATGCATTTAGTGTTTTGTAAGTGTCAGTGATCGATCGATACTGCACTTGGGTGGGCTGGGCCGGGCGGAGGGGCAAAACGCAGGTGCTAGCAGGTATCTGGGCTGATTCCGCTAACACTGCGTTTTTGGGAACCCTAAACTGCTGGGGACACTAGTATAGATCTGATCGGATCAGATATTGATCCGTTCAGATACTATACCACTAAGGGAGGCGTATGCTGCGTGCGTGGGTGTTAGCGGTACTGGCGCTAACCTGACCCTGCCTGGGGCTGGTGCTTACCAGTTCACCAAAATACTACCAAAAAAACTGTTAGCGATCGCAGGGATCAGGCCTGACTCTGCGAACGCTGCAGTTATGCGTTTAGTCTTTTGTAAGTGACAGTGATCGATCGATACTGCACTTGGGTGGGCTGGGCGGAGGGGCAAAACGCAGGTGCTAGCAGGTATCTGGGCTGATCCCGCTAACACTGCGTTTTTGGGAACCCTAAACTGCTGGGGACGCTAGTATAGATCTGATCGGATCAGATATTGATGCGTTCAGATACTATACCACTAAGGGAGGTGTATGCTGCGTGCGTGGGTGTTAGCGGTACTGGCGCTAATCTGACACTGCCTGGGGCGACGCATATCACCGCCGGGCGATCAGGGGGCTAAACCTTTATTCGGTAATAAACGGCGGGTGCCCTGACACTATAAAAAATAAACAAACTAACCAGCGTCAACCGTAACGGTTATACGGTGATCAGTGGTGAAAGGGTTAACTAGGGGGCAATCAAGGGGTTAAAACATTTATTCGGTAGTATATGGGGGTCCCTGACGCTATAAAACGCTGACGGCGAACCTAAATATTTATGTCCCTAACTAGCGTCACCAGCGACACTAATACAGCGATCAGAAAAATGATCGCTTAGTGACACTGGTGACAGGGGGTGATCAAGGGGTTAAAACTTTATTAGGGGGGGTTAGGGGGGTACCCTAGACCTAAAGGGGGGTAACAGTAACTGTCCCAACACTGTAACTGTCACAAACTGACACTATGCAGTAATCAGAAAAAAAAAAAAAAAAAAAAAAACTGCTGGTGTCAGTTTGTGACAGGGGGGGGGTGATTGGGGGGGGATCGGGGGGCGATCGGAGGGGGGATCGGGGTGTTTTGTGTGCCTGGCATGTTCTACTGTGTGTGTGTGTGTTGGTGCACTCACATTGATGTCTTCTCTCCTCGGGCCGGAACGGAAATTACCGAGCCGAGGAGAGATGACATCATTTCCTTTGCTGCTGTTTAGCATACAGCAGCAAAGGAATGATTCAATTGGCCGGCGGCGATCGCGAGGGGGGGGGGGGCCACGAACGGATGGTCTCCCCCTCACCACCGATCGCCGCTGGACAAAAGACGACCGCCTCGGGCACCGGGGGGGGGGTCCGATCGGACCCCCCACCTGCGGAAGGCAAATCACGTACCATGTACGTGATTTTGCCTGTCCGTGCCACTTTGCCGACGTACATCGGCGTGAGGCGGTCGTCAAGTGGTTAATGATGCTTAAAGTAAAAAAAAAAAGTGAAATATTCCTTTAAATATCGTACCTGGGGGGTGTCTATAGTATGCCTGTAAAGTGACGCGTGTTTCCCATGTTTAGAACAGTCCCTGCACCAAATGTCATTTTTAAAGGAAAAAATCTCATTTAAAACTGCTTGCGGGTTTAATGTCATGTCGGGTCATGGCAATATGGATGAAAATCAGTGAGACAAACGGCATGGGTACCCCCCAGTCCATTACCAGGCCCTTTGGGTCTTGTATGGATATTAAGGGGAACCCCGCACCCAAATTAAAATAAGGAAAGGTGTGGGGCCACCAGGCCCTATATACTCTGAACAGCAGTATACAGGCGGTGCAAACAAGACAGGGACTGTAGGTTTGTTGTTAAGTAGAATCTGTTTGTAATTTTGAACGGGTACATTTTTAACGTGTTTAGCTCCAGCCAAAAAATCTTTTTTAAGCTTTTTGGAAAACATAGGGAAGGGTTATCACCCCTGTGACATTTGTTTTGCTGTCTTTCCTCCTCTTCAGAAAATTTCACCTCACTTTTTTGTCCCAATGAAAAATGTTTTTTGAAAATTTGGGTTTTTTTGTGGAACAAGGATTGGAAAGCATCAGTGGAAAGGAGAAATTGTTTTCCCATATTAACTCTTACAGGAGAGAATTTCCCTTCCTAGGGGTAGATTTCATCTCACTTCCTGTTGTCTCCTTCCGTTTGCAAGTAGGAGTCGTTTGTAAGTTAGATGTTTGAAAGTAGGGTCCTGCCCTATATACTCAGCAGAAATTTGGGCCTTAGGTGTTGCTGTGGCCACAACACTGTAAGCCCTCACAGGGCCCTGCTGTGAAATATTAGATCAAGAATTGTAATTACATGCCCCTGTTGAACAGGAGCTGAAAAATTAGGCCTTAGGCACTGGTGCTGGTGCCACAACATTGCAACCCCTCACAGACACTCTAGTTGGAACGCAGGAACGAGCCCTGCTGCAAAGTATTGCATCAAAAATTGTAATTACACGCCCCTGTTAGACAGGGGCAGAAAAATTGGGCCTTAGGCACTGGTGCTGGTGCCACAACACTGCAACCCCTCACAGACACTCTAGTTGGAACGCAGGAACTAGCCCTGCTGCAAAGTATTGCATCAAAAATTGTAATTACACGCCCCTGTTAGACAGGGGCAGAAAAATTGGGCCTTAGGCACTGGTGCTGGTGCCACAACACTGCAACCCCTCACAGACACTCTAGTTGGAATGCAGGAACGAGCCCTGCTGCAAAGTATTACATCAAAAATTGTAATTACACGCCCCTGTTAAACAGGGGCTGAAAAATTGTGCCTTAGGCACTGGTGGTGGCGCCCAGAACCAAAAATGTTCTTACAAGCTATCAGCGTGATGATTGAGGAGGAAGAGGATAATTACTCAGGGATAGTCACTCAGCATCAGCATAGGCAGTCTTTGAAGGGATCTGAGATTTCAAAAAAAATTATTCGGTTACATCAGCATCAGGTGC
Organism: Lithobates clamitans; assembly: GCA_037952925.1. Taxonomy (NCBI): domain Eukaryota; kingdom Metazoa; phylum Chordata; class Amphibia; order Anura; family Ranidae; genus Lithobates; species Lithobates clamitans. The sequence goes on from JBBGZY010000135.1 coordinate 3,424,671, forward strand.
TTGGTAGCTGGTGGTGATCCAAGACTGATTCATTTTTATGAAGGTCAGCCGATCGACCGAGTCGGTGGACAGACGCACCCTGTGATCGGTTACCACGCCTCCAGCAGCACTGAATGTGCGTTCCGAAAGAACGCTGGATGCAGGACAGGCCAGTAGCTCAATTGCATACTGTGCAAGCTCTGGCCAGTGATCCATCCTCAAGACCCAGTAACCCAGAGGATTTTCGGTGGGAAAGGTGTCCAAGTCTGATCTTGCCCCTAGGTATTCCTGCACCATGTAAAACAGACGCTGGCGATGGTTGCTGGAACCGATCATACCTTGGGGCTGCGGACCAAAAAATTGTCTGAACGCATCGGTCAGACGGCCACCTTCTCCACCGCTCCTTCTTTGACTGACCGAAGCCTCAGCAACACGTTGTCCAGAAACAGGAGTTTGTAACCTCCCAGTCTCTGGGAACGCGTTGCACAGACCTTTCTGCAAGGCCTCCCGAAGATGTTTCATCCTCTGCTCCCTCTGCGATGGCAAGATAAGGTCCGCAACCTTACCCTTGTAACGTGGATCAAGGAGGGTTGCCAGCCAGTATTGGTCCTTCTCCTTGATACCACGAATACGAGGATCCTTACGCAGGCTTTGCAGGATCAGGGAGGCCATGCAGCGTAGGTTTGCTGAGGCATTCGGTCCGGAGTCCTCTGGGTCACTAAGGACAACAACATCCGCAGCCACCTCCTCCCAGCCACGTACAAGTCCATGTGTTCCTTGGGACTGATCCCTTAAAGACTGCTGCTGATGCTGAGTGCCAGGCTCCACCTCCATACTGACACAATCTTCCTCCTCCTCCTCCTCGTCCTCTTCCTGTGTGATCGGTGGGCACGCAGGAACACTGTCTGGATAAAAGGGGCCTTGAGAGCTAAGGAATTCCTCCTCTTCCTGCCTCTGTTCTGCCTCAAGTGCCCTGTCCATTATTCCACGCAGCGTGTGCTCCAACAGGTGGACAAGGGGGACAGTGTCACTGATGCATGCACTGTCAGTGCTCACCATCCTCGTGGCCTCCTCAAATGGTGACAGGACAGTGCATGCATCCCTGATCATGGCCCACTGGCGTGGGGAAAAAAAACCAAGCTCCCCTGACCCTGTCCTGGTGCCATAGTCGCACAGGTACTCATTGATGGCCCTCTGCTGCGTGTGCAGCCGCTGCAGCATGGCCAACGTTGAGTTCCACTTGGTGGGCATGTCACAGATTAGGCGGTTCTTGGGCAGGTTAAACTCCTTTTGGAGGTCCGTCAGCCGAGCACTGGCATTATATGACCGGCGGAAATGCACACAGACTTTCCTGGCCTGCCTCAGGACATCCTGTAAGCCCGGGTACCTGCCCAAGAACCACTGCACCACCAAGTTAAGGACGTGAGCCAAACAGGGCACATGGGTCATTTGTCCCTGTCTGAGGGCAGAGAGGAGGTTGGTGCCATTGTCGCAAACCACCATTCCTGCCTTAAGTTGGCGTGGCGTCAACCACCTCTGAACCTGCCCCTGCAGAGCTGACAGAACCTCTGCCCCAGTGTGGCTCCTGTCCCCCAAGCACACCAGCCCAAGCACCGCATGGCATCTTTTGGCCTGCGTATTTGCGTAGCCCCTTGAACGCCTACGGAGCACCGCTGGTTCCGAGGAAGAGGCCATGGAGGAAGAAGAAAAGGAGGGGGTGGAGGAGAGAGGTGTGTCACAATCAGCATTTTGGAGGCGTGGTGGCGGAACAACCTCCAACACTACTGCACCTTGTCCTGCATCCTTCCCAGCTGCCAGCAGAGTCACCCAATGCGCCGTGAAACTTAGGTAACGTCCCTGTCCATGCCTGCTGGACCATGAGTCAGCGGTAATATGCACCTTACCGCTGACCGCCCTGTCCAGCGAGGCATGGACATTGCCTTCCACATGCCGGTAGAGAGCCGGAATCGCCTTCCGTGAGAAAAAGTGGCGTTTGGGTACCTGCCACTGAGGAACCGCACATTCCACAAACTCACGGAAGGGGGCAGAGTCTACCAACTGAAAAGGCAGCAGTTGAAGTGCTAGCAATTTTGCCAAGCTAGCATTCAACTGCTGGGCATGTGGATGGTTGGGAGCAAACTTCTTTCGGCGGTGCAGCAGCTGGGGCAGGGAAATTTGCCTGGTACAATCTGACGTCGGTGTACCAAAAGCAGATTGCCCACAAGTACTTGGCTGTGACACACCTAATTCTACACCTTCATTCCTCTCACTGCAGGTCTCAGAGCGGACTGAAGGTTTAGTGGGGTTGGAAATCTCAGCTGATGAGGAGCAAGGAGAGATCCTCTTTGTTCTTTGGTGTGGGTCTTTTAGATACGCTTGCCAACGAACTGCATGGCAGGTCAACATATGTCTGGTCAAGCATGTGGTACCCAAGCGGGAGATGTTTTGGCCACGCGAGATACGCTTGAGACATATGTTGCAAATAGCAGCGGTGCGATCTGATGCACTCGTCTCAAAAAAGGCCCACACCAAAGAACTTTTTGAATAACGCGCAGAGACTGCAGCGCCCTGCACATGTGGAGCTTTGGGGTGTGATGCAGTCAATGTGCTGCCCTTAGGCTGGCCCCTGGAGGGCATCCTGCCTCGTTGGTGATGTGCCGCCTCCTCCTCCTCCTCCTCTCTCCTATCAGGCACCCACGTTGAGTCAGTGACCTCATCATCCCCTCCCTCCTCATCACTGGAGCAAACCTGGCAGTATGCTGCAGCAGGGGGAGCATGACTGCCAGATTGCTGTCCTTCTTGGGCACCCCCTCTGTCCGTGCTCATGTTACTGCCTTCATCGAGCTCAGTATCATCATCAGAGCCTTCCAAACGCTGGGCATCCTCCTGGAGCATGTACCCAACACTGTGGTCAAACAGTTCGAGGGAATCCTCATGAGGACATGGTGGAGCTAGGGAAGGAGTCACTGATGACATTGAGCTGAGGGAAGAGGCCGCTGCTTTGCCAGACAAAGCACCCTGGGCATGGGTGAGAGAGGATGAGGAGGATGAGGACGGCTTGGTCATCCACTCGACCAAGTCTTCTGCATGTTGCGGCTCAACACTGCCAGCTGCCGAAAAAAAGGCCAAGCGTGTCCCATGGCCACGTGCTGATGAGGATGCACCGTCTCCACGACCAGCACTAGACACAGAGCCTGCTTGCCCTCTCTTATTGGCTTGTGACTGTCTGCCTCTCCTTCTTGGCCTTCCAGACATACTAATGGCCTGTAGCTGCACTAAGCTGGGATAGAACACCTGTAATTTTCTTCAGGTAGCTTTATATACTGTAACCAGACAAGCCTGCCTGTCAGTAGGAAGATAACAGGAACGGATCTAGCTGAACACTGTGAGCAGGACGCACTGTACTAAATGTAAATAGTCTAGCTGCCTGACCGTGGTACTAATAGGATCAAATAGAACACCTGTAATTTTCTTCAGGTAGCTTTATATACTGTAACCAGACAAGCCTGCCTGTCAGTAGGAAGATAACAGGAACGGATCTAGCTGAACACTGTGAGCAGGACGCACTGCACTAAATGTAAATAGCAGGAACGGATCTAGCTGAACACTGTGAGCAGGACGCACTGCACTAAATGTAAATGGCAGGAACGGATCTAGCTGAACACTGTGAGCAGGACGCACTGCACTAAATGTAAATAGCAGGAACGGATCTAGCTGAACACTGTGAGCAGGACGCACTGCACTAAATGTAAATAGCAGGAACGGATCTAGCTGAACACTGTGAGCAGGACGCACTGCACTAAATGTAAATAGTCTAGAAGATAACAGGAACGGATCTAGCTGAACACTGTGAGCAGGACGCACTGCACTAAATGTAAATAGCAGGAACAGATCTAGCTGAACACTGTGAGCAGGACGCACTGCACTAAATGTAAATAGCAGGAACGGATCTAGCTGAACACTGTGAGCAGGACGCACTGCACTAAATGTAAATGGCAGGAACGGATCTAGCTGAACACTGTGAGCAGGACGCACTGCACTAAATGTAAATAGCAGGAACGGATCTAGCTGAACACTGTGAGCAGGATGCACTGCACTAAATGTAAATAGCAGGAACGGATCTAGCTGAACACTGTGAGCAGGACGCACTGCACTAAATGTAAATAGTCTAGAAGATAACAGGAACGGATCTAGCTGAACACTGTGAGCAGGACGCACTGCACTAAATGTAAATAGCAGGAACGGATCTAGCTGAACACTGTGAGCAGGACGCACTGCACTAAATGTAAATAGCAGGAACGGATCTAGCTGAACACTGTGAGCAGGACGCACTGCACTAAATGTAAATGGCAGGAACGGATCTAGCTGAACACTGTGAGCAGGACGCACTGCACTAAATGTAAATAGCAGGAACGGATCTAGCTGAACACTGTGAGCAGGACGCACTGCACTAAATGTAAATAGCAGGAACGGATCTAGCTGAACACTGTGAGCAGGACGCACTGCACTAAATGTAAATGGCAGGAACGGATCTAGCTGAACACTGTGAGCAGGACGCACTGCACTAAATGTAAATAGCAGGAACGGATCTAGCTGAACACTGTGAGCAGGACGCACTGCACTAAATGTAAATAGTCTAGAAGATAACAGGAACGGATCTAGCTGAACACTGTGAGCAGGACGCACTGTACTAAATGTATATAGCAGGAACGGATCTAGCTGAACACTGTGAGCAGGACGCACTGCACTAAATGTAAATGGCAGGAACGGATCTAGCTGAACACTGTGAGCAGGACGCACTGCACTAAATGTAAATAGCAGGAACGGATCTAGCTGAACACTGTGAGCAGGACGCACTGCACTAAATGTAAATAGTCTAGAAGATAACAGGAACGGATCTAGCTGAACACTGTGAGCAGGACGCACTGCACTAAATGTAAATAGCAGGAACGGATCTAGCTGAACACTGTGAGCAGGACGCACTGCACTAAATGTAAATGGCGGGAACGGATCTAGCTGAACACTGTGAGCAGGACGCACTGCACTAAATGTAAATAGCAGGAACTGATCTAGCTGAACACTGTGAGCAGGACGCACTGCACTAAATGTAAATAGTCTAGAAGATAACAGGAACGGATCTAGCTGAACACTGTGAGCAGGGCGCACTGCACTAAATGTAAATAGCAGGAACGGATCTAGCTGAACACTGTGAGCAGGACGCACTGCACTAAATGTAAATAGCAGGAACGGATCTAGCTGAACACTGTGAGCAGGACGCACTGCACTAAATGTAAATAACAGGAACGGATATAGCTGAACACTGTGAGCAGGACGCACTGCACTAAATGTAAATAGTCTAGAAGATAACAGGAACGGATCTAGCTGAACACTGTGAGCAGGACGCACTGTACTAAATGTAAATAGCAGGAACGGATCTAGCTGAACACTGTGAGCAGGACGCACTGCACTAAATGTAAATAGCAGGAACGGATCTAGCTGAACACTGTGAGCAGGACGCACTGCACTAAATGTAAATGGCAGGAACGGATCTAGCTGAACACTGTGAGCAGGACGCACTGCACTAAATGTAAATAGCAGGAACTGATCTAGCTGAACACTGTGAGCAGGACGCACTGCACTAAATGTAAATAGTCTAGAAGATAACAGGAACGGATCTAGCTGAACACTGTGAGCAGGGCGCACTGCACTAAATGTAAATAGCAGGAACGGATCTAGCTGAACACTGTGAGCAGGACGCACTGCACTAAATGTAAATAGCAGGAACGGATCTAGCTGAACACTGTGAGCAGGACGCACTGCACTAAATGTAAATAACAGGAACGGATATAGCTGAACACTGTGAGCAGGACGCACTGCACTAAATGTAAATAGTCTAGAAGATAACAGGAACGGATCTAGCTGAACACTGTGAGCAGGACGCACTGTACTAAATGTAAATAGCAGGAACGGATCTAGCTGAACACTGTGAGCAGGACGCACTGCACTAAATGTAAATAGCAGGAACTGATCTAGCTGAACACTGTGAGCAGGACGCACTGCACTAAATGTAAATAGTCTAGAAGATAACAGGAACGGATCTAGCTGAACACTGTGAGCAGGGCGCACTGCACTAAATGTAAATAGCAGGAACGGATCTAGCTGAACACTGTGAGCAGGACGCACTGCACTAAATGTAAATAGCAGGAACGGATCTAGCTGAACACTGTGAGCAGGACGCACTGCACTAAATGTAAATAACAGGAACGGATCTAGCTGAACACTGTGAGCAGGACGCACTGCACTAAATGTAAATAGTCTAGAAGATAACAGGAACGGATCTAGCTGAACACTGTGAGCAGGACGCACTGTACTAAATGTAAATAGCAGGAACGGATCTAGCTGAACACTGTGAGCAGGACGCACTGCACTAAATGTAAATAGCAGGAACGGATCTAGATGAACACTGTGAGCAGGACGCACTGCACTAAATGTAAATAGCAGGAACGGATCTAGCTGAACACTGTGAGCAGGACGCACTGCACTAAATGTAAATAGCAGGAACGGATCTAGCTTAATACTGTGAGCAGGACGCACTGCACTAAATGTAAATAGCAGGAACGGATCTAGCTGAACACTGTGAGCAGGACGCACTGCACTAAATGTAAATAGCAGGAACGGATCTAGCTGAACACTGTGAGCAGGACGCACTGCACTAAATGTAAATAGCAGGAATGGATCTAGCTGAACACTGTGAGCAGGACGCACTGCACTAAATGTAAATAACAGGAACGGATCTAGCTGAACACTGTGAGCAGGACGCACTGCACTAAATGTAAATAGTCTAGATAGAAGATAACAGGAACGGATCTAGCTAAACTGAATACAGTGTATATATATATATATGCAACACCTGGGATGCATATATATACACAATACACTGTAAGTGCAGCTAACTGACTGACTGTTCTGCCTAATCTATCTAACTCAAATCAAATGACACTGTCTCTCTCTCTCTCTATCTCTTAGCACACTGGAACACACACTACACAGGGCCGCCGTGCAGGCGGCCTTATATAGTGTGGGGCGTGTACTAAATCCCTTGAGCCATAATTGGCCAAAGCCACCCTGGCTTTGGCCAATTACAGCTCTCTCTACTGACGGCGCTGTGATTGGCCAAGCATGCGGGTCATAGTGCATGCTTGGCCAATCATCAGCCAGCAATGCACTGCGATGCCGCAGTGAATTATGGGCCGTGACGCGCCACACGAATTTGGCGCGAACGGCCCATATCGTTTGCAATTCGGCGAACGGGCGAACAGCCGATGTTCGAGTCGAACATGGGTTCGACTCGAACACGAAGCTCATCCCTTACCTCATCTTTACCTTTAATTATTAATGCCGCGTACACACGGTCGGATTTTCTGATGGGAAATGTTCAATAGGAGCCTGTTGTCGGAAATTCCGACCGTGTGTAGGCTCCATCGAACATTTTCCGTCGGAATTTCTGACAAACAAAATTTAAGATCTGGATCTCAAATTTTCCGACAACAAAATCCGTTTTCGTAAATTCCGATCATGTGTACACAATTCCAACACACAAAGTTCCACGCATGCTCGGAATCAAGCAGAAGAGCCGCACTCATCATACGTGTTGTACATCACCATTTTCTTGACGCTCGGAATTTCCGACAAGATTTGTGTGACCGTGTGTATGCAAGACAAGTTTGAGCCAACATCCGTCGGAAAAAAAACATGGATTTTGTTGTCAGAATGTGCGATCGTGTGTACGCGACATTACAGTTATTGCTTATTCTGTGTTTTGTGATGATAATAATTTATACTACATTATATTTGCATGAACTTTGGAACACTTTGACTCCATTGGAGAACATATTGTTTTGTATTCGAGGCTGTGAATGTATAAATGGGCTTTACATTATATTGTTTATACTGGCTACCTAGTGATGATATGTTTCCTCTTGGAAAGTGATTAATTTTAACATGTGTGCATGCATTTGAACTTGAAGAAAAAACATTGTTTATTTGCTGTGTATAGATTTTCCTTGTCCCAACAAAGAGCAAAATATATAAATACAAACTGCATATTTGAAGTGGTGTCTGACTACAATATTATATTATATTGCACTTTGGGGGTGAATAGGGGACTGCTTGGTGCATTCACCTATGAAAGCACATGTAGTTTGTCCTTTGATTGTAAATATATATATATATATATATATATATAATATATATATATATATATATATATATATATATATATATATATATATATATATACTGTACGTATAGCAAACGTTTAATCATTTATAAAGGATTAGGCTTGCAATATTAAGCTTGCCTTTTGTGGTGACATGAAAACTGTAATTTCTTCTGACTCAATAAAAACATGTTCACAATATATTGTTTATTCACAATATATCTATAACATACAACAAAATAATTGAATGTTGTTTATCTACCTTGGACATTTTTCACATTTTCTTGATTTCCCAATGCCATTCAGTATTTTTTATGTGTCTTCTTTTCTTGATTCACAGTGCTGGAATGTCTATATTTTACATGGACTAACATGCTAATTCTGCTTTTACTGGTCTTTGCTGCTAATGATAGATGACCTCAGGGAGGGATCAAGTGGTGTAATGAGGCAGAGTTACTGCATGAGTCTTCTGTAGGCTCCCATTAGAGCCTAACTGGGACAAAATTCCCTGAGGGAGAACAATAGACACCATACAGTGGCAATCAGAATTCTGGTTCTACTTTTCCTTCATATGTTTGAAACCCATGACAGAGGAGGTCAAAAAGGTTAGAGACTCGCACCTCGGTGACTGATAGCACACATTGCTCCCATGAGAGAAGGAATTGTTCTGTGTTACTTCCTGATGATCTCTTCTCAGACCACTGATTCATGCTGACATCCACTGAGATCAGATCATTATGCTGACATAAATACCTTATCTGGAAAACAATAGTAAACAAAAAAAGATGACAGCAAAACAAGGCATTTACTTAATGCCTTTAGCATGCATTTTATTCTAAATTGTTCTAAATATGAAAGAATAATGCTATTGAGCATACAATACTGCTCAATCTGATACAACGATATATTGTATGTATACATCAACCAAGTAATGCAGTACCGTATAATTGGAAACTGTAAGGTTTTACATGTTTTTATTTTTTTTATTTTGCCAATGCATCAAGATAAAATTGCTACCTAGATGGACTCCCTTTATATTTGTAATGTTATTTTTAAGCAAACCAATTCTGCAACAGTGGACAAATACCATTAATATCACATCCAAAAAAGCTATAATTACTACAAATACTGTTGCACCAACCTTTAATAGAGATGTAAGCTACAAAAATGGAAAGGCAACAGCTTTTGACCATGTGATCATTCGGAACCATCCAGGAAACTGTGTGGCAATTTGCTATTCTATGTGCTAGTTTTGGTTTCCTAGTCTATTTTAACATGCCTTAGCTATTGTACAACAATAAAAATAAGCCTTATTTACAGGAATGTCTTTCAAATATGGTATGATGGGTTATAGTTAGAAGAGCATTGTAAGTGTATTATTACAGCATTGGTGTGAGTGGATCTTAATGACATTGCCTTGCATTTTGGAATGAATGAAAATATATCATGGTTCTGACAACTTAAAATTACCTCTTTTCTCTTTCCTCAGCTTAAAAGCTGGTAATTTTTTTTCTACAGTTGTGCCATTGTTCTCAAAATGTAGCACATGTACCCTCTAGTAGCCAATGATAATGAGTTGATTGTATCATTTTTGTATCTTTGACATTTTTGTCATATTGATATATGATCTCATTGACTTTAGACAAGGCTGTATGCTTTTATTATGGATCTGGAATGCCCAGTAAGGTTTTAGCACACTTCACTATTGTAATAGATTGGTGTGATCTGGGAAACAAAATATAAAATGATTAGCCTTCTGTCCCATTCATTAGTTGCATGTTACTTAATACTAAAAATTATCTTCATTCCCCCTCAAAAAAGTAAAAATCAACAACTACAAATACTAAAGCTGCTGACTTTTAATAAAAGTAGACACTTATCTGTCCAGGGATCTAGCGCTGCCCTCACCTGGGCTGTTTTTTTATAGGTCATCGGGTCCCCGATGCCGCCATGTTTAGTGTGGGAAGCTGCGTAAGACTCCTTGTGGCTTCACAGCTGAAAATGCGTAAACTTTGCTGTGCATTGTGAATGGTCCCACAGCCTTCTGGGACCTGTGTTGTGTCCTAAGAAGGTTGCAGGCAAAGAGGGGTATGGGCCAAAATACTGCTTGGTTAAAACTAGGTACCCCCCCTCCAAAAAAAAGAAGTGCCAAAAAGTTAAAAAATTAGGTGAGGAGGCAGAAAAGTGTAACCTCCCATTGTGGGTGAAGTTTGGTTTTAAAGACGTTTTATTGCAAATCCAAGGCATTAAACCAGTGCAATAGTTCTAAAAGACTAAAAATTACAATTACAAAAAAGGAAACTAATACTAAAGCTTAGTATAACGTAACCAAAACTTCCCTGCCCTACCTGCACAGGACTGTGGATTGTTCTACTCAATATGGAAATGGTAGCTAATGGAGTACCAACATACCTGAATTATATGTATAAAGAAAAACCCTCAAAAATGGGACTTTAACGGTACTGGGTCATTATAGTGTCAAGTGAATGAATAAAATATTTCTAAGTAGTTTAAAAAATAACAAATCTTTATTAATACAAATTGTGTAAAACATTACAATACATCTTAAAAATTATGGAAAACAGGTTATTTATACTGTACTTAAGATGGACTCAATAGAGAACAAAGGATGGGAATTGCTGAACACCCCTTGGACTGTTCTACAAACCCCCTGTAGATGGGTGTGCACTCCAGGGGTGGCACATACCCCCCATTTGTCTCACTCCAGGAGTGGCTGAACATCACAGTTATATAGTGAACACTAGAGTCTAGTACACATGGGCTGAATGTCAGGCAGACATTCAGGCCGTGTGTACGGCAGCAGGTCGTTCGGCCGGCTTCTATCTAAGGGGCATGACAGAAAAAGGTCTTCTGATCGGCATCCGATCAGCACTCTCAGCCAATGGCTGAGAGTGCTGAACAGTGTGTTCTGGCAGGGGCCATCCCCCTGTCAGAACACAGTAGCTCAGCAGGGGAGATCTCTGTACTAACATTGGATTGTTAGTACAGCGGCTCCTCCTGAGCACTTCAGTTTTTTTGTGTTCAGCCTGCTGGGTTGAACAAACAAAAACTTACAGTGTTTATCAGGCTTAATGCTGCTTGTAGTATGAATCAGGAGTCATCAGTTAGTCATCAGTTAGTGAGGCAGGTGGATAAACCTTGATGGTATTATTACCTGAATTAAAGGACTCAAAATAAGTTTTACCTCTATGACATTACAAGAACACATATAGGTTAAGTGTTTATATACACTTTTTTTTTTTTTTTTTGAAGGGAAAAGTTTATTGGTGTTTGTAGTTACCAGTAAAACATTGCAAACTACGCATGTCCAGGATGTCGCATATAATACAATTTTATCACAGAAAGTATGGTTTTACAAATTTTGGGTATAGCTTAGCATCTTCTCGGGTATGCATATTTACATATACATATAGACTTGTAACATTAGGTCTGCTATGTCTATGTCTCTGCTATTGTACTGTAGATGGGTTCACTATTTATGCACAAATCAGTAAAATAAAGATCTCCAAACCTTAACTGCGTCTCTGTGCTGTATATCTTTCGGATTTGTATTCATAAGGGTACATTATGTCTATTAGAAGTTAAACAACTTATTCACATTTATTATTCCCAAGTAAGCGTGGACCCCTTAGCCAAGGGGTCCATAGTTTATCTAATTTTTTGGGACAAATAAAGCCTCTTAGAGGCAGTTCTGTAATATTCAAGTCTATTTCTGTTTTTTGTCATCCAAAATGGAAATTGTAGTAATAAAGGCTAAATCTCTCATTAAATAAACAGTGTAAAGAGCAAACCACTGTGTGGTGCAAAGTACAGTGACATATAACAAGTGATAAGCAAACTAGTTTGACCAAACATGGATGTGCTGTGAAATAATACTTACCATTTGCAGTCAGATGTTCATTCTGCTGGGATTATCAATATTGCCATGAACTAGATACCATAGCAGTACTTTTTTGAAATGCAGACGACACAGAGGCCAACTTGATTGTGCTTCTATCCTGTTCACAGTTTGCCTCAACTTCCATCACCTGCAGTCACCAAGTGAGCCGACAATAGGAAAACGATCCCTTTGTTGATGACATGGCTTTAGACTTGGGTGTACCACGTTGTCATAAAGTACAGTAGATATCCTATTTTGGATTTTACCTATCTATCTATGTATAGGGTATTATTTTAAGCCAGGCATGTCCAAAGTCCGGTCCACGGGCTAATCACAGCCCGCGTTCTGGTTTAATATGGCCCCCCTGGTAATTCAGATATATATATATATATATTGTGGTCCCCAATGCAATGGTAAGGCTGCATTCATGGCAATGGTAAGGCTGTACTGATTGCAATGGTGAGGCTGCATTCATGGCAATGGTGACGCTGCAGATGGGCACTGATTAAAGTGAAGGTGCGTGTTATACGCTGATAAATATGGTATATCCAAATAACATGCCCAAGCTCACCCTTAGTCCTGAGCGGCGCTCAGGGATTCGTTGGGGGCCACAAAAGATATATATATATATATATATATATATATATATATATATATATATATATATATATATATATATATATATCCAAATAACAAGCTCATCTCTTCACCACACACAGCCACAAAGGCAAGGGAATTCTTGTTGGGCAGCGTATTAGTGCTCGGACAAACACATATGGACCAAATTTTAATGGTTCGAAGAATGTAAAATTGTTGGCCCTCACGCATGTTCACTTCATCAAATCTGGCCCTCTTTGAAAAAAGTTTGAGCAACACTGTTTTAGGCTGTGGATCACATCATCAATAAAAGGATGTCTTTACTGGCTTCGGTAATGGTAGAGAAGCACTACAGGGATCCTCAGGGCCCACTAACAGGCCAGGTTTTATGTATTACCTTGGGGAGATGCAGACTAGAATACTGCAATCACTAAGCAGCAAATGATATCACCTGTGATGTATTTAAGTTATCTTGCAAACCTGGCCTGTTAGTGGGCCCTGAGGACAGGGTTGATGACCACTGCACTACAGTATCAAATCACGGGTTTGAATAGTAAGCGGTGCAAATTTTAGAGAATTTACCGATCGCTACTAGTAAACTGTCAGAATTTGTTTTTAGTCCTTAAAATGTTTTATTGAATAATCATGTTTGAATGCAATTATAGCTGACTGAGCAGGTTAATAGCAACCAATAGCAATACTTTTTCAGTGTTTTGTTAGAACTATTAAACCTCATTATTGATCGATTGTTTATATGATTTTGTATCTTTACATTCATTAACAAACAGCCCTTGCAACAGCAAGTAAAGGGTTCATTCGCCTTAGCACAAAAATTGATTGATTGGTGCTCATCTCTTCCATCAGAAGAGCTTGTTCCTTCTCAGATTCAAACACCTCTCATGCTTAGTGTTCCATCTACCTTATTGCAGAAGCACTGAGCTCAGAGCTCCTGCAACAGATCAACAGAGGGAATGCATGTGGAGCGTTTGAATTTTAGAAAGAGTGTGTTCTTGTGATGGAAGATGGAAGAGGAAAACATCAATGGCTGGATAGCCAGAGAAAGCATCATTGCATTGTCCTAGCTACAGAACAGAATGGGAGAGCTCTAGCTATGGTCATTTTCCACCCAGGTGGCAAAAGTGGCCTACAATAGGAGGTACAATATGCAATATGGTTCATAGCAGCACAGTTTATTTTGTTTTATCTAGTGGTGCCCTTTACTGCGTACGCAATATTTTTGCAAAGGTGAACTAACCCTTTAATATCCCCGTGCCATAATTGTATCAATAGGGTTCGGCACACTTTCACAATATTTTCCAGTTTGCCTGCAGATTTGATGTTGTGCATTTTCAAGCCATGCAGGTTTACTATACTCTACTAAAAGCCATGAAGTTCTATATTGGGTGAAAAAATGAAAATATAATACATCTGGCTGAACATCGCTGCCAACAGCACACCTGCTGACCTGTAAAAAATATTTTATATATGTTACAAGCACAGATGTCCCTATTTCAGCTGAGCATTCTCTAGTTTAGTACTTTGTGACGATGTTACTTTGCAGAAATCTGTCCATGTACTGTAGCTGCCTTTCATAGAGTTAAATAGTGACAACTAAAAAGTGGGGCTAAAAAAAGTTTGATTTCTTATTTATAACACATATCAGAATCGTCTGAAATATGGGCAATCACATGAGATAGACCCAACACACGCAACCCAGAGGAAAGGGTTGAGCTTTTAACAACAATATTTGTTCATTTTAAAAAAATGCAAAGGTCAAGATAATATTTTCATGGTATTAATGCATATATACAGTATATGGGCACAATTATTAGGCACAAGAGTATTTTGACCAAATCATAATTTTAATGCAGATTGCCCAACTCCAAGCTATATAAACTTGAATGCTTATTGGATTTAAACATATTAGGTGATGTGTATTTGTGTATTGAGGGAGGGTGTGGCCTAATGAGATCAATACCCTATATCAAGGTGTGCATAATTATTAAGCAGCTTCTTTTCCTCAAGCAAAATGGGCCAAAAAGAAAAAATTAAACTGACTCTGAAAAGTCAAAAATTGTAAAAAGTCTTTCAAGGGGATACAACACTCTTGAAATTGCTAAGATATTGGGACATGAATCATCAAACGTTTTGTTGCAAATAGTCAGTAGGGTCGCAAGAAATGTGTTAAAAAAAAGGACGCAAATTAAGTGCTAAAGATATGAGAAGAATTAAACGTGAAGCTACCAGGAACCTCTAATCCTCCTGTGCTGTCATATTCCAGAACTGCAACCTACCTGGAGTGCCAGAAGTACAAGGTGTTCAGTGCTCAGAGACATGGTCAAGGTAAGGAAGTCTGAAACTCGAACACCACTGAACAAGGCACAAAATGTCAAGACTGGGCCAAAAAACATCTGAAGACAGATTTTTAAAGGTTTTATGGACTGATAAAATGAGAGTGACTCTTGATGGACTAGATGGATGGGCATGTGGATGGATCAGTAAAGGGCACAGAGCTCCACTTCAAATCAGAAGCCAGCAAGGTGGAGGTGGGGTACTGGTATGGGCAGGTATTGTTAAAGATTAGCTAGTTGGACCTTTTCAGGTTGAGGATGGACTCAAAATCAACTCCCAAACCTACTGCCAGTTTTTAGAAGACACTTTCTTCAAGCAGTGGTACAGGAAAAAGTCAGCATCTTTCAAGAAGACCATGATACAGAATTTATGCAGGACAATGCTCCCTCTCATGCATTAACGTATTCCACTCTGTGGCTAGCCAGTAAATGCCTTAAAGATGAAAGAATAATAACATGGCCCCCTCCTCATCTGACCTAAGACCTATTGAGAACTTGTGGGCCCTTCTTAAATGGGAGATTTATGGTGAATGAAAGCAGTACACCTCTCTGAACAGTGTCTGGGAGGCTGTGGTTGCTGCTGCACAAAAAGTTGATCCTCAACAGTACGGATGAGCCGAACACCCCCTGTTCGAAAATTTGTTCGAACACGCGAACACCGTTAAAGTCTATGGGACACAAAGGTGAAAAATCAAAAGTGCTAATTTTAAAGGCTTATATGCAAGTTATTGCCATAAAAAGTGTTTGGGGGTCTGGGTCCTGCCCCAGGGGACATGTATCAATGCAAAAAAGTGTTGAAAACGGTCGTTTTTTCAGGAGTAGTGATTTTAATAATGCTTAAAGTGAAACAATAAAAATTAAATATTATAAACAATAAAGTGCAGCGCTAATATGTGAAAAAATACAATTGAGTTCCACCAAGTGACATATAAAACAATTAGTGACAAAACATATTGCAAATACAAGTACAAAACGAAACTAAAATCACAAGTGTATGTGAAAAAATCCAAAAGTTCTTGGTAAGTCCACAAATAAATATAAAGAACACCCGTCCAAGAGAGGTAGTGATGAAAGGTGCCTAGATATGATCCACCAAAACGTGTATGAGTAGAGTCTGCTTACCAGACGGCGATGACTGCTATTATGGCAGTCTCGCCCAGCATAGGGATTATGGTCTCCCAAAACCCAAGGTGCAATGCGGGATCGGTGGTTCTAATACTCCATCAAACCGGAAATATAAAAGAGAACACCTCCATAGCGCAACATTGTATGATAAAATTTAATAATATAAGGAATCACACTTACAATATTGCAGAAGGTATGCAGCATATGAAAAATCAAACGAAGCGGCGGCGTCTCCGTGCGCCGTGATTCACTTCCTGTGTTCAAGCCCTTCCGAAAACGTGATGACGTCACCGTCGTAGGCTCCTCCCTGTGCGTTTCGTCACGATTGGACGTCGTCTGGGGATTGGCCGAATGACGGGTCATCACGTCTGGGCTTATAAATACATGGAGGGCGCCATTTTAACTGCTGGCGAACATGGTGTATGTGATAGAAATGAATCTAAAAGAGCCATGTTGAGTTCTGGCTGTTAATGGTAAACCAATATGTAACAAGGAAGTGATAAAAAAGAAGATCGCCATCTTGTGGAGATAAAGGAGATCAATGGAAAAGGCTCTGCACAGGAAGGAAAAAGGGCACAACCGATGCGCCTGCCGTTACAAAAATAATAAAATGACATAAAATAAAAATCTGCTCATATCAGATTCTGAATAAAAACTGATTTACTAAAAGGAAGGAAAAAGGGGGGGATCACAATAAATAAAATATTAGTAAACATCATAGTCTCAACTAAAAAAAATATATTTTTAAGAAGGTAACAATTCCTAAAAATGAGGAAGAGGAAATAATAAAAAAGGCCAAACAGTGGTGTATTGCTTCATGCATTGTTTATGAAGCAGTTTATATCCCATTCCACATTTAACCCCTGCGGTCTGGAGGATGCCATGTCAAAGATCCATCTGGTTTCAAGTCTAGAGATGGATCTGACCATGTTAATCCCTCTCCAATGGGGGCGTATTCTGTCAATAGCTACAAACAGGGTACCTTTTAGTTTTTTATTATGGTATTTGGCATAATGCCTGGAAAGGTTATGTTTCGTAAATCCTCGTTTGATGTTAGCGACATGTTCAGAAAGGCGTACATGAAGTTCCCGTTTGGTGCGACCAATATACTGTTTCGAACAGGGACATTGGATAAGGTAGACCACATATTGAGTGGAGCATGTTATAAAGGACTCTATGTTGTATGTCTTACCCGTGACTGTCGAGCTAAAAGTTTCACATTTCCTGCCCCTAAAGGAATTGATCTGGCAGATCTTGCATTTATGACAGGGAAAGAAACCCTTCATATTTTGAAAGAAGGAGATGGTACGTGGAGGGTCGACCACATTTGAGGCTACACTGTGTCTTAGGGAAGGGGCCCCTCTGTAGATCAAAACTGGTTGGTCAGGGATAACTGTGTGAAGTATTGGATCATTCTGAAGGATACTCCAGTGCTTACGAAAAATCTTTTTGATAAGATAATGCTGGTTGGAATAGCCCGTGATCATGGACCACTCAAATTTGTTAATAGGTCCAAGGTCACGTTGTCTGTTTGCCCTCAGCATCTCAGATCTATCCATAGTGGCAACCCTGTTAATGGTGGTGTCAATATCACTCTCCAGATAGCCTTTGTCCAAGAATCTTTGTTTTAATATTAAAGCTTGTGAATGAAAGTCTGAAATATCAGTGCAATTGCGTCTGATACGTTGAAATTGACTTCTAGGGACAGACCTCAGCCATGATGGATGATGGCAGCTGGAGAGTGGTATGTATGCATTTCTATCCGTTTCCTTGAAATGTGTGTTGGTGGTTAAACATCCGTTAGTAACCATAATGTTTAAATCAAGGAAATGGATACTCGATTGGCTAGCTTCAAACATCAAGGAAATGCCTTTGTTGTTAGAATTGAGTCTAGAGAAGAAACTATGGAGAGATGTGATATCTCCGTCCCACACAAGGAGGACATCATCGATATATCTTCTCCATAGACGCAATTCCTTGGGGGGATCGGTGTCTATGACTTCTTTTTCCCACCTGGCCATAAATAAGTTGGCCAGGCTGGGCGCAAATTTGGCGCCCATAGCTACACCGCATGTTTGCAAGAAAAAATCACCCCCAAACCAGAAATAGTTATGGCTTGTAGCGAAATTGAGAAGAATCATAATAAATTGTTTTTGTATTGATGTTAGTGTTGGGTCTTGATCAAGGTAATAATTGACTGCCTCAAATCCTTGTTGGTGGGAAATAATAGTGTAGAGAGAGGCCACATCCGCCGTAGCTAGGATGTAGCCATCTCTCCACTCAAAACTTTCAAGTAAATTAATGACTTGGGTGGTGTCTTTCAGATATGAGGGAGTCAAAACAACAAGAGGTTGGAGGAAGTTGTCCACATATCTTCCAATTCTTGCCGTAATGGAATCTATGCCGCTAATGATCGGGCGGCCGGGTGGATGAGTCAGATTTTTGTGTATTTTTGGTAAGTAGTACATAACTGGGACCCTCGGAGCTGAGGGGACCAGGTATGTTTTTTCTTTTTTATTCAAAATTCCCTGTTGATATCCTCTATCAATAAGGGTCTGAAGTTCTCTTTTATATTTAGTAGTTGGATTACATGCTAGGGGTAAGTAAGTGGTACGATCAGACAAAAGTCTGTTCATTTCCTCCAGATAGCTGGATTTATCTAGGATAACCACCCCCCCACCTTTATCTGCAGGGCGTATAACTATCTCGTTGCGTTC
This sequence comes from Lithobates clamitans, assembly GCA_037952925.1. Taxonomy (NCBI): domain Eukaryota; kingdom Metazoa; phylum Chordata; class Amphibia; order Anura; family Ranidae; genus Lithobates; species Lithobates clamitans. The sequence goes on from JBBGZY010000135.1 coordinate 3,443,559, forward strand.
ACAGATCTGTTTAAGATGACACTGAAGGTCATTGTTGGTATTGTTCCTTGAGACATTAAGTGTCATCAGATCCTTAATGACCATCTCCTTAAAGACCTGTACTGAAGGGGCAACAAAGCCTGGGGGGTTAAATAGTGAGGCGTTAGAGAAGTTGGTATGTCTGATAGAATTACCGTTAGTATTTGTCGTAGAGTTGGAACCATTGTGGTTAGCTACAGAGGAAGTAAGTGTATTAGTGGATACAATCTGACTTCGGTTACCAATGGGATTAAGAATAAAATGTCTTTTAATATTAATCTTCCTTATGAATTTATGTATATCTATGAAAGTTTCGAATTTATTTAACCTGTGTGGAGGTGCAAATTTAAGGCCTAAACTGAGGACCTTTTGTTCACCTTCGGATAATTGTGTTTGACTTAAATTGAAAACGCCGCTGATGTCTACTGTCTTCTTTTTTTTGGACCTGATCCTCTTCCCCCCTCTGATGCCTCTCTTTCGTCGTAACCCCTTTTGGTTTTGTAGTTGCCCTGGGGAAAAAAACGTGTCTGATTGGTCTCCATGTAATCATGACAGGATTATCTTCTAAGTAGGAATCCTGTTGATATGAAAGAGGGGCAAATCTATTTTGTAAAGGGATCTGTCTCTCATGAGGGTGGTAGGCTTGTGAGGTAGATGTCGGATTAGCATAAGTTACCCTGTCATCGTAGGGTCTTTGATAGTAGTCCCTGGGGTCCTCTCGGTATTCCCGTGGACCCTGTCGATGGTAAGCAACATTGGAATTTTTTCTAGGGGGGTAGTTACCCCGATTGTTACCCCTAAAAGGTTTTTTCCCATGCTGGGGTGTTAATGGAGTACCCTGGGGGGGATTCCTGTAAGGCATAGGTCTATCATTGTTAAATTCGAAACTTTCATAGATATACATAAATTCATAAGGAAGATTAATATTAAAAGACATTTTATTCTTAATCCCATTGGTAACCGAAGTCAGATTGTATCCACTAATACACTTACTTCCTCTGTAGCTAACCACAATGGTTCCAACTCTACGACAAATACTAACGGTAATTCTATCAGACATACCAACTTCTCTAACGCCTCACTATTTAACCCCCCAGGCTTTGTTGCCCCTTCAGTACAGGTCTTTAAGGAGATGGTCATTAAGGATCTGATGACACTTAATGTCTCAAGGAACAATACCAACAATGACCTTCAGTGTCATCTTAAACAGATCTGTGAACGCAACGAGATAGTTATACGCCCTGCAGATAAAGGTGGGGGGGTGGTTATCCTAGATAAATCCAGCTATCTGGAGGAAATGAACAGACTTTTGTCTGATCGTACCACTTACTTACCCCTAGCATGTAATCCAACTACTAAATATAAAAGAGAACTTCAGACCCTTATTGATAGAGGATATCAACAGGGAATTTTGAATAAAAAAGAAAAAACATACCTGGTCCCCTCAGCTCCGAGGGTCCCAGTTATGTACTACTTACCAAAAATACACAAAAATCTGACTCATCCACCCGGCCGCCCGATCATTAGCGGCATAGATTCCATTACGGCAAGAATTGGAAGATATGTGGACAACTTCCTCCAACCTCTTGTTGTTTTGACTCCCTCATATCTGAAAGACACCACCCAAGTCATTAATTTACTTGAAAGTTTTGAGTGGAGAGATGGCTACATCCTAGCTACGGCGGATGTGGCCTCTCTCTACACTATTATTTCCCACCAACAAGGATTTGAGGCAGTCAATTATTACCTTGATCAAGACCCAACACTAACATCAATACAAAAACAATTTATTATGATTCTTCTCAATTTCGCTACAAGCCATAACTATTTCTGGTTTGGGGGTGATTTTTTCTTGCAAACATGCGGTGTAGCTATGGGCGCCAAATTTGCGCCCAGCCTGGCCAACTTATTTATGGCCAGGTGGGAAAAAGAAGTCATAGACACCGATCCCCCCAAGGAATTGCGTCTATGGAGAAGATATATCGATGATGTCCTCCTTGTGTGGGACGGAGATATCACATCTCTCCATAGTTTCTTCTCTAGACTCAATTCTAACAACAAAGGCATTTCCTTGATGTTTGAAGCTAGCCAATCGAGTATCCATTTCCTTGATTTAAACATTATGGTTACTAACGGATGTTTAACCACCAACACACATTTCAAGGAAACGGATAGAAATGCATACATACCACTCTCCAGCTGCCATCATCCATCATGGCTGAGGTCTGTCCCTAGAAGTCAATTTCAACGTATCAGACGCAATTGCACTGATATTTCAGACTTTCATTCACAAGCTTTAATATTAAAACAAAGATTCTTGGACAAAGGCTATCTGGAGAGTGATATTGACACCACCATTAACAGGGTTGCCACTATGGATAGATCTGAGATGCTGAGGGCAAACAGACAACGTGACCTTGGACCTATTAACAAATTTGAGTGGTCCATGATCACGGGCTATTCCAACCAGCATTATCTTATCAAAAAGATTTTTCGTAAGCACTGGAGTATCCTTCAGAATGATCCAATACTTCACACAGTTATCCCTGACCAACCAGTTTTGATCTACAGAGGGGCCCCTTCCCTAAGACACAGTGTAGCCTCAAATGTGGTCGACCCTCCACGTACCATCTCCTTTCAAAATATGAAGGGTTTCTTTCCCTGTCATAAATGCAAGATCTGCCAGATCAATTCCTTTAGGGGCAGGAAATGTGAAACTTTTAGCTCGACAGTCACGGGTAAGACATACAACATAGAGTCCTTTATAACATGCTCCACTCAATATGTGGTCTACCTTATCCAATGTCCCTGTTCGAAACAGTATATTGGTCGCACCAAACGGGAACTTCATGTACGCCTTTCTGAACATGTCGCTAACATCAAACGAGGATTTACGAAACATAACCTTTCCAGGCATTATGCCAAATACCATAATAAAAAACTAAAAGGTACCCTGTTTGTAGCTATTGACAGAATACGCCCCCATTGGAGAGGGATTAACATGGTCAGATCCATCTCTAGACTTGAAACCAGATGGATCTTTGACATGGCATCCTCCAGACCGCAGGGGTTAAATGTGGAATGGGATATAAACTGCTTCATAAACAATGCATGAAGCAATACACCACTGTTTGGCCTTTTTTATTATTTCCTCTTCCTCATTTTTAGGAATTGTTACCTTCTTAAAAATATATTTTTTTTAGTTGAGACTATGATGTTTACTAATATTTTATTTATTGTGATCCCCCCCTTTTTCCTTCCTTTTAGTAAATCAGTTTTTATTCAGAATCTGATATGAGCAGATTTTTATTTTATGTCATTTTATTATTTTTGTAACGGCAGGCGCATCGGTTGTGCCCTTTTTCCTTCCTGTGCAGAGCCTTTTCCATTGATCTCCTTTATCTCCACAAGATGGCGATCTTCTTTTTTATCACTTCCTTGTTACATATTGGTTTACCATTAACAGCCAGAACTCAACATGGCTCTTTTAGATTCATTTCTATCACATACACCATGTTCGCCAGCAGTTAAAATGGCGCCCTCCATGTATTTATAAGCCCAGACGTGATGACCCGTCATTCGGCCAATCCCCAGACGACGTCCAATCGTGACGAAACGCGTAGGGAGGAGCCTACGATGGTGACGTCATCACGTTTTCGGAAGGGCTTGAACACAGGAAGTGAATCACGGCGCACGGAGACGCCGCCGCTTCGTTTGATTTTTCATATGCTGCATACCTTCTGCAATATTGTAAGTGTGATTCCTTATATTATTAAATTTTATCATACAATGTTGCGCTATGGAGGTGTTCTCTTTTATATTTCCGGTTTGATGGAGTATTAGAACCACCGATCCCGCATTGCACCTTGGGTTTTGGGAGACCATAATCCCTATGCTGGGCGAGACTGCCATAATAGCAGTCATCGCCGTCTGGTAAGCAGACTCTACTCATACACGTTTTGGTGGATCATATCTAGGCACCTTTCATCACTACCTCTCTTGGACGGGTGTTCTTTATATTTATTTGTGGACTTACCAAGAACTTTTGGATTTTTTCACATACACTTGTGATTTTAGTTTCGTTTTGTACTTGTATTTGCAATATGTTTTGTCACTAATTGTTTTATATGTCACTTGGTGGAACTCAATTGTATTTTTTCACATATTAGCGCTGCACTTTATTGTTTATTATACTTTTGGAAGTCAGATACAGGATTTTTTCAGGGTGCTGGCAGCTTTTTTCTTTTTCCTTTTATTAACCTAAGCGCAGCTTTTACCCAATTTGGGTCTCCTTTTTTACAAAAATTAAATATTCCTTTAAATATCGTGTCTCGGGGGTGTCCTTAGTATGCCTATAAATTAGCGCATTTTTCCCGTGTTTAGAACAATACCACAGCAAAATTACATTTCTAAAGGAAAAAATGTCATTTAAAACTTTAATGTATTGTCGGGTCCCAGCAATATAGATGAAAATCATTGAAAAAAACGGCATGGGTTCCCCCCCGGTCCATTACCAGGCCCTTTGGGGGAACCCTGCACCCAAATTTTAAAAAAATGGCGTGGGGGTCCCCCAGGCCCCCAGGCACTATATACTCTGAACAGCAGTATGTATACTATATGGCCTGCCCTATATACTCTGCAGAAAATTGGGCCTTAGGTGTTGGTGGTACCAGAACACTGTAAGCCCTCACAGTTACTCTTGGTGGGCACAGGAAGGGGCCCTGCTGTGAAATGTAATATCAAAAATTGTAATTACATGCCCCTGTTAAACAGGGGCAGAAAAATTGGGCCTTTGGTGGTGATGCTGGTGGTGGTACCAGAACACTGTAAGCCCTCACAGTAACTCTTGGTGGGCACAGGAATGGGCCCTGGTGTGAAATATTATATCAAGAATTGTAATTAGATGCCCCTCTTAAACAGGGGCAGAAAAATTAGGCCTTGGGTGGTGGGGGTGGTGCCACAACACTGTAACCCCTCACAGATACTCTTGCTGGGCACAGGAACTGGCCCTGTGTTGAAATATTATATCAAAAATTGTAATTACTTGCCCCTGTTAAACAGGGGCAGAAAAATTGGGCCTTGAGTGGTGGTGCCACAACACTGTAACCCCTCACAGATACTCTTGTTGGGCACAGGAACGGGCTCTGCTGTGAAATATTTGATCAAAAATTGCAATTACATGCCCCTGTTAAACAGGGGCAGAAAAATTGGGCCTTGGGTGGTGGTGCCCTAAACCAAAAATATTGTTGGAAGCTAGCATCATCAAGATTGAGAGTTTGCAGAGGCATTCGATTCTGAGTCCTCTGGGTCACTAAGGATCACATTATCCGTAACTACCTCCTCTCAGCCACATACAACTTCTTGGGTTTCTGGAGACTGAAAACCATCCCTTGAAGACTGCTGCTGAGTGTTATCCTCTACATTAATGCTGACACAATCCTCCTCCTCTTCCACTTTTTCCTGTGTGTTTGACGTGCCCGTAGGAATGCTATCTTCATAAAGGGGACTTTGAGAGGAAAGGAAGCCCTCCTCTTCCTCCCGCTGTTCTGCCTCAAGTGCCCTGTCCATGATTCCACAAAGCATGTGCTCCAACAGGAAGACTAGAGGGACAGTGTCACTGATGCATGCATTGTCACTGCTCCCCATCCTTGTGGCCTCCTGAAATGGTGACAGGACAGTGCATGCATCCATGATCAGTGGCCACTGGCATGCTGAAAAGAAGCCAAGCCCCCCTGACCCTGTCCTGGTGCCATACTCACACAGGTACTTATTGATGGCCCTCTGCTGTATGTGCAGCTGCTGCAGCATTGCCAACATTGAGTTCGAAACCTGGTGGGCATGTCACAAATGAGGCGGTTGGTAGGCAGGTTGCATTCCCTTTGAATGTCAGCCAGCCGAGCACTGACATTGTATGACGGGCGGAAATGACCACAGACTTTTCTGGCCTGCCTCAGGAGATCCTGTAAGCCTGGGTACCTGCTCAAGAACCGCTGCACCACCAAATTCAGGATGTGTGCCACACATGGAACATGGGTCAAGTGTCCCTGTCGGAGGGCGGAGAGAAGGTTGGTGCCATTGTTGCATACAACCATTCCTGGCTGAAGCTGGCATGACGTCAAACACCTCGCCTGCCCCTGCAGAGCTGACAGAATCTCTGCCCCAGTGTGGCTCCTGTCCCCTAGGCAGACCAAGTCAAGCATGGCATCTTTTAGCCTGACTGCTTGTGTAGCCCTTTGAACCCTTATGGAGTACCACTGGTTCAGAGGACAAATCTGCAGAAGAGGCCATAGAGGAAGAAGAAGAGGAGGGAATGGAGGAGAGAGCTGTGGCAGAATCACCACTAGCATTTTGGAGGCATGGTGGTGGAACAAGCTCCAACAACACTGAACCCTGTCCTGCATCCTTCCCAACTGCCAGCAGAGTTACCCAGTGCACCATGAAGGAAAGGTAACATCCTTGCCCATGCCTGCTGGGCCATGAGTCAGTGATAATATGCACCTTACTGCTGACCGCCCTGTCCAACGAGGCCAAAACTTTGCCTTCCACATACTGGTAGAGAGCCGGAATGGCCTTCCATGAAAAGAATTGGCATTTTGGAACCTGCCACTGAGGTACAGCACATTCCTCACGAAAGGGGGCAAAGTCTACCAGCTGAAAAGACAGCACTTGCAGTGCTAGCAATTTGGACAAGCTAGCATTTAGATGCCGAGCATGTGGATGGCTGGGACCGAATTTCTTTTTACGGTTCAGGAACTGGGGTGGGAAATTTGCCTGCTAAAATCAGATGGTGGTGTACTGCTAGCAGATTGGCTGAAAGTACTTGGGACACCTATTGCTATACTTTCATTCCTCTCAGTGCAGGTTTTTGAGAGGACTGGAGGTATAGTAGCGTTGGAGATCCCAGATGAGGAGCAAATAGAAGTCCGCCTTCTACTTTGATGTGGGTCTTTCAAGTGCTGTTGCCAACAGACTGCATGATAGGTCGTGATATGTCTGGTCAAGCATGTTGTGCCCAAGCGGCTGCGGTTCTGGCCATGCTTGATGCGCTTCAGACATAGGTTGCAAACAGCAATGGTGCGATCTGCTGCACATGTGTCAAAAAAGGCCCAAACCAAGGAACTTTTAAAAGTCAGTAGGGAGTCAGTAGCGCCTTGCACCTGCGGAGCTCTGCGGTGTGATGAATAGGATGGCTGCCCTTAAGCTGCCCCCTAGAGGTCATCCTGCCTCATTGGAGTTGTGCCTCCTCCTCCTCTCTTCTTTCAGGCACCCAAGTACAGTCAATGTCCTCATCATTCCTTCCCTCCTCGTCACTAGAGCAAACTTGGCAGTATGCTGCAGCTGGGGGAACATGACTGCCAGTTTCTTGTCCTTCTTGAGCATCCCCTCACTCTAGGCTTACGTTACTCCCTTTCTTAACCTGGGAACCCACATCAGAGCCTTCAAATCTCTGTGCATCCTCCAGCAGCATGTACCTGACACTGTGGTCAAATAATTCTGGGGACACCTCCGTGCATGATGGTGGGGCTATGGAAGAAGTGACTGTGGACAAGGAGCCTGTGGAATAGGCCGCTTTGACAGCTGTGCTGGAAGGCAAACTACTCTGAGCCTGAGCGACAGAGGATGAGGAGGATGAGGACGGCTTTGTTATCCACTCCACCAACTCTTCTGCATGTTCTGGCTCAATAACAAGGCCAGCAGCAGAAACAAAGGACAAGCATGCCCCACGGCCACCTGCAGAGGATGCACCATGTCCATGACCACCACTGTTGACTGTAGACACAGAGGCTGCTTGTCCTCTTTTAGTAGCCTGCGAGCTTCTGCCTCTCCTTGGTGGCCTTCCGGACATGATGTATATTTTGTTTTGCACCACACTACACTGTATTAGAAACCGTGTACACCACCAGGAGTGCAGTAGAAACTGTACGCACTGTGTTAGATACTACGTACACCGCCTGCACTGTGTTAGCAACTGTATTATGGCTGCATTGTAGATATAGGCTAGACTGGATGCAGCGTATATATATATATATATATACAACTGTACTATGGTTGCACTGTATTGTGTACTGTGTACACCATTAGAAGTGTAGTAGAAACAGTACACACTGTATTATATACTGTGTATACTGCCTGAAGTGCATTAGAAACAGTACACCACAGAATGCACTGTAGATATAGGCTACACTGGATGCAGTGTATATATATATATATATATATATATATATATATATATATATACAAGACTGTATCAAATACACTGCCACTAACTGAATAACCTGCCTGCTTAATCGCTGTGATTGGCCACAAAGCATGCTTTGGCCAATCATCATACAGCAATGCACTGCAATCTCATAGTGCATTATGGGGCATTTCTCAGCGCTCAAATTTGCCGCAAACTCCCCATAATATTCCCTCTTCCGCGAACGGGCGAACACCCGATATTCGAGTCGAACTTATGTTCAAGCTCATCCCTACTCAACAAATCAAGAAACTGACAGACTCCATGAATGGAAGGCTTATGACTGTTATTGAAAAGAAGGATGGCTATATTGGTCACTGATTATTTTTTAAATGTCAGAAATGTTTATTTGCACATTTTGAGTTGTTTGTTCATTATTCTCACTTTAACAGAAGAAAATAAATGAATGAGTTGGGAAAATTTACGTTTTTTATTTAGTTGCATAATAATTATGCACACTAATAGTTGCCCAATAATTGTGCATATATATTCTCCTAAGAAAGCCAAAACCTCACTTTTACTTTCTTAAATCTTCAGGTTTGAGGTTTATAAACATTTTGGATTGACCGAGAGCAATGTAGTTGTTCAATAATGAAATTAATCCTCAAAAATACAACTTGCCTAATATTTGTGCACACAGTGCATATACTATACTATACTATACTATATTATAATATATTGTAAATAAACCTAATAATGCTAATATAGTAAATAAGTCCCAAGGTGTCTTATCTTTCTGGGACCCTATAGTACTGAGATGTTTATACCCTATCTTCATTTTTTAAGGTAATGGTGGACCTCTTGTGTTTATGTATGTAATATAAATGGGCATAATCTTGACCTTACCGGCATAACAGACCCAATATTTGGAGTTTCAGGAAGTAATACAGTAAAGGAAAACTAGTCATAGAACATATATCCTTGTCTTTATGGAGGAATCTATCCTCATTCAAATCAGGTGATTGCAATCCTAAAGATTGATATTAGTTAAGCCCCATACACACTATCAGATTTTCTGCTGATTTTTGTCTTCAGATTTACCAAAACCATGTAGTGCAAGCGCCTGCCTGATTGCATACAAATTGAAACTCCTAAGGTTTAACCTCATATTATATGGTTTTGGTAAATCCGAAGGAAGAAATCAGCAGAAAATCTGATAGTGTGTATGGGGCTCTAGTAATCCCTAAATTGCCCATACATCAAACTCCTCCATCCACACAAACAAGGTGGTTGGAGGAATCCCCTACAATGCAAAACCGTATTCTGATAGTGGCAACTACAGCTGTCAGAATACACTGATCAGTGGCTGCTGCTGTTTGGCTGCAGCTGTTGACTGAGGATCATTTTCCAGCATGTTCTTTTGACATAAATCTATCAAACAACTTATGTCAAGCTGGGACTGCCAGACACTGATCGAACTTTCAAGCAGTGTGTGAGGCAAGCTTTGGACAAGTGCACTGTAAAACAGTGTAACATGCAGTGATGATGTACATGGTGTAATAATTTAAAACTACCAAACAGAATTAGATTACTGTTTGGTTGTTATGGACTTTATAATGAAATTTATGAAAAAGTAAAACTACAGTATCTTTAGTAAATGTCTCATATATTCACGATTGTCTATTCACTGCAAACTGCAAGCTTTTCTCCTAGTCAGTTTTCTTATGTAACAAATTGGAAACACGCTCACTAATTTTATTACCTTTCCAGCAGAGAAAGATAAAAAAGCTTAAATGATAATCCCTTTGACTCCCCACACTTCTTCCTTTATATTATAATGAGGCAATATTCCCCAATTCTCCTTTCTTTTCTCCAAGTGGATCCTTTACAGCAATTTCTGATAAATTATGCCGAATCAATGTAATATATTATAAATCTGTTTATTCAAATGATAAAAAAACAAGAACAAAAAAAGTTGCTCAGCTTACATGGTAAAGTGCATACAGCACTACAACAACCACCTAAATAAATAAATCCATTGGCTATGGCTCAACCTGATGTTTCATCAAATTATTTATTTTTTTCAGTGGCAATAATTTGAAAAAATGTATCAGTTGAGCCATAACCAGTGGATCTATTTGTGGTTATTTTAATGCTGTGTGCACTGCTTCATATGATTGGAGCAGCTTTTATTTTCTTTTTTTATGTTATCTTAATATACACATTTACATTCTATATGAAGTTTTTTAATTTGCATAATTTATCAGTATTTGCTATGTGGGAACTTGACGAGAAGAGGAGAATGAGGGAAAACATTATTGCCTGGTTATAATGTAATAGAGAAAGTATGGAGAACCACAGTGGTAGTTTTTATGTTTTTTCCTTGTTTTATGCATCTAATAATTTAAAAGGATATTAGCACTATACTGTTTAAAATATATAGGGGACTATGATGGTATAAGCACTGCAGATCTTGCTATATGAGTATCTGTGGCTTTAAGTTATATAATTTCTGTTATTATAACAAATGTAAGTACTTGTGGCAAAAGATACTAAAAAATAAAGGTGCAAAAATAGACACAATAATGCTTATTTGTATGTTTAAGGAAGCAAAGTAATACAATCTTCATGGCAAAAGTTCAGGAAGTTGCAACTTGAAGGCTTAACTAGCTTTATATCCTACCAGGACGTGTAGGCAATACATTAAAAAGTACCCTTAAATACAATATTTTCAAGTAGGCCTAAGCTGAAGGATTAGTCTCAGACAGCCCTTTTGATACATTCTGTGGTCCATCTTGGTGGTTAGGCATTTCTATTAAAATGACATGTAACCTTTTTTGCCCCCCGCCCATGGAAATTCAAATGCATCTGTCGAGTTGATAAAGCACTTGCCTGGAGGGAAGTATTGTTTACATTTTCACTGCCTTCAGTGGTAAAGTGTGATTCTAATTATTTTCCCCCTGCTGAAAATTAATCCTGACCGTCTTGTTTAGCATATTACTTTGGTATATATAGCAGAACACTGAATAATGTCTTACATAAGGATCACCATTGTTTTTAATGTATAATATCTGATAACAAGATGAGATGCAATTACAAAAAACTAGGTTTGTAGTAATATAAATTGGGGGTGTTTTTTTTCCTGCTTATATTATTGCTAGTTTTTAAGCTAATCAAAGCGGATACAGATGTTGTATAATACGAACTTAATATGCATTTGGTTAGATTTAATAAAAAGATAATGGAAACCTCAAGCAAGGGTTGATTAATTCTTCCAGCACACTGGATGATTTCTGCAATTAAAATACTTTAAAATAATTTTAGAACAAGCTGTGATCACTCATTTAAATAGCTGAGCCTCAAAAATGATGTTTTATCTGAGTAGGTGCTTTTGGATTACTGGACAAATTATTTACCCCTTTGAGATAGTGGAATGGCAAACCAAACTTTCATAATCCCCCTGTGTCTCCCAGGTGCAGAGTAGCTGGAAATTGCCTAAAGCATATCAAACATGAAAATTGGAACAGCACCCAAATGCTAGCCATCTGCATTAATAGAGCCACTCTCCTCCTTCTCCTTTTCTACCTCTACTACTTTGATGCAAGATTCTCAATCAGTAGCCTCCAGTGATAAGGATGAAAGTCTTTGAAGGGGTGTCAGAAGATTACCTTATGGCTCTTCCAGCAAGAAAGAGAGTCAGCATAGTGCAATGCAGAGGAGGGGCAAGCGTAGGTGAATTCAGCCCCCTTTCGTGAATTTGTGGCCTGTGATGTATTTAATTGGCAAGTTCCCGGCCACCATTTCTTCACCTGTAAGGCCATCACTACCCTTATATACAATATAGAACTGCTGGAACAAAGTTTCTGGCAGGGTAGTGACTTGTCAAGCAGTATTGAAGAAGCATTTAATCTCTTGGTTACTGAAGCACTGTGACCAACAGTACAGTTTGTGACAGACCAACCGGGACAGAGGCTTTTGGAGGGGACTGAATGCTAGCCTCTTGCCTACCAATTATAGGCCCTGGCATTTGGGGGAACGGTGCTCGTTGTGAGCTGTATGCCTGGGGACCATGGAAGTAATGTTACTTTGGATTCAAGTCCATGTCCCCCCAAAACACAAAACTCTGGGAACCCTGTATGTGCCATATTATAAATAGTGACTGCTTCACAATGTTGTGTTTATATATTGTGTGTTGTCTCATGCTGTTGTGGACTCTTTGCTGTGCTAGTCTGGGGTGGGACTGTATTACAATGTTCTATTGTGTCTGTCTGCCTTGGATATCACATGATGTGTATCTCTACACATACACACCTGCCCTGTGTGTCCATTGTCATTGGACAGTTTAACCCGCCCTGTTTTCCAAGGGTGGAGGGAAGTGTTTTGAAGTGGGATTTGTATAACATGTTTTTGAATAAAGATTCATTCCTGCTTGAACCTCAAGACAGAGCATCTTATCTCGTACTCGGCTGATTGAAGTGTTTGGTAGCTGCCTTTGTGTTTGGGTATGGAATGTCCTAAACAACTTTAACCCCTTTCATACTGATAAGACTGTGCACTGATGAGACGTTAAACAGACATGACCTGTGTGTCCATTGTCATTGGACAGTTTAACCCGCCCTGTTTTCCAAGGGTGGGGGGGAAGTGTTTTGAAGTGGGATCTGTATAACATGTTTTTGAATAAAGATTAATTCCTGCTTGAACCTCAAGACAGAGCATCTTGTCTCGTACTTGATGGAGAATTATTCGTATGGGTTCCTTGTTCAGCTGATTGAAGTGTTCGGTAGCTGCCTTTGTGTTTGGGTATGGCATGTCCTAAACGACTTTAACCCCTCTCATACTCGGGGTGTCGTTACACAGTTGAACACTGTATCTTTGTTTCTCCAGAGTTATTCCACCTTGCCACTCCACTGCTTAATTCCTGGCAGTGGGGCTTTCTAGTTAAAGCGGTTTTAAAGGCAGAAGGCTTTTTATCTTAATGCATGCTCTGCATGACGTAAAAAACCTTCTTCAAGCAACTCCTCCAGCTCCCTATTATACCTACCTGAGTACGATCCAGTGTTGTGCATGAGAACACAGGCTCTCTGGGCTCTCTGTCATCATTGGCTCAGACACAGCCCTCTTCATTTTCAATCACAGCCAGTGAGGAGGAAGCAGGGAGCCAGCTCAGGAGCAAGCATGTTGATGGTGGCCTTGCTCACTTTGGCAGTCTTTGAGATGATGTTTGCATTCTCCATGAGGGGCTGTCCTCTCATTCCCCCCTCATAAAAGCATTCCTGCCTATGCAGATATCTCTGTCTGGAGCTGAGCTGTCCCTTCTAATATTGGATGGCCATCTTTCATGGAGCCATCTGTTTAATGGTGGATAGGTCTATCAGCTTGCCTACAATGGCCAAGTTCTCTGTTCCTGATATGCTATGGATGCTTCTAACGTGGAACTTCAAATTAGTATAACATCTATCTCTCTCTTGCCATGTTTCTCTGACCTTGTTGAACAAAAGTCAATCTCCAAATTGTTCCTTCAGACATCTGTCTGCATTACCTCAGCAACGGCCAACCTACTCAGCCCCTTTCCCTGCATTGTATCTCTGCTGTCATGCCTTACAGTTTCAATGCAAACAGCAGAATGGATTCTTCTGTTCTTTGCTTTTTGCCAACAATGTGGGACCTGAACCCTAACTATAATGTCATGGGAATTCTGATCTTCCTCTGGGAGGTGCAGGATTAACCTTCTTGCCTCCCCCTTTTAGGGTATTAATGGCCTGTTAATGCCTCCTGTTCTTTGAGATCCCATAAGAATGGGTCAGGCACTGCAATCTATTAACCCAATAATCCAAGTTCTCACCTGGACCTGTGTACGTGGGTAATTGTTGCAACAGAAATCCTGCTAGGAATAAGGGGGTCATTTGTGCAGGGCTGGTATGTTGACTGTTTCCCTCTTGAGTAGTATTAATGTGTGTTGCACTCCCATCACAACGTCTGACATGGCCAATCCTGTTCGTAGATGCCAAGTTTAACAGAATAGGTAATCAACTAAATGATCATACGCAGATTAAAGTGATTGTAAAACCTTGTTTTTCTTTTTTTTTTTAATAACAAACATATCATACTTACCTTCACTGTGAAGTTTGTTTTGCACAGTGTGGCCCCGATCGTGCTCTTCTGGAGTCCCCCAGTGGCGCTCGCGGCTCCTCCTCACATCGGTAAACCCCCTAGGAGAAGCGCTCTCCCAGGGGGTTACCTTGTGGGCGTGCTCCCAAGTCCAGAATTTGCGTGCATAGACACAGAATGCCGGACTCGGCCTTGCCCCCCAGATCCCATGTCATTGGATTTGAATGACAGCAGCAGGAGCCAATGTAATGTATATATATTCCTGCGCTACTATGTTGGAAATGAAAGGTTTATAAAAAACTGCTGCAAGCACCGAATAAGGTTCAAACCATACCCGCAAGGATATTAAAACAAATGGGGGTTGGTGCTGCACTGTTTAAAAGAGAACCAAGTAATCAGAGAAAAAATACTGCTAAAGGTAGCAGTACAAATAAATCAACAGTGTAAATAATAACCACAGTGTGTGGTAAAGTGACTGGTAACAAAGTGCAAAATAGATAATGTTAAAACACAACAATAATTCTTCTGTAGAAAAAAAAAATTTACTGCTAAAGGTAGCAGTGCACATGCAAATAAATAAATAAATTAACAAAACTAGATCAATAGTGTAAACAATATCCACAATGGGTTGTAAAGTGATTGATTTCAAAGTGCAAAATGCGAAATAAATGATGTTGAAACACTAGAATATTTGTAAATACGATGAGTGCAAATATAGATGTGCAAAATGCAAAATGAACTGCGCAAAAACCAGCAAACAGTCTCTCAGTGCAGAGTGCAAATAAATTAGTGCAAAACAGCAATACAATCCTTTCTTCTGTGTGAAAAGGACATCAGGGTGCAAACACAAGGTGCCAAGGAATAGTAAACTCCTCTTCATGCAAAAACACACACTGGTAGCAATGGCCTCTTACCTTGTGGTAATGAGGTAATCGCATGTGTATAGAAATCTGTAAGATTCACGTCTTTCTTCTACCATAGTGCTGGGCCACTGTAGATCTAGAAATGTCTTTGTCTCTCAGTGGATGTAAGGGAGATATCAGAAAAGAGAGGGGATCCAGATTGTGTAGTATTTTAAATAAACATAGCTTTTATTGATAATAACAATGAGGGTACTCACATACAATCATAGGATAATGCACAGAACTCCACAAGCGACAAGCTCGTCTGCCAGCGTCAAAACAGGTGACTTTCCATCCCTACATGTGGTGTCACGGTCACATGACTTCATCAGGGGATGCTGGGAAGGAACTAGCACTGTCTTTAAATAGTCTATCATTAAGCTTAATGGGCAGCCATTTTCTTGTGGTCGGAATACACAGATAACATAGCGACCATGTTCCAAGTGATTGTTTTCATAATAGAAGCGCTGCCATTTTATTGGTGGTGGTCTAACATTGTAAGCGCGGCCGGTGGTCACCTGCTATCAGGAGAAGCGTGTATGCACTAGCTGAGTGTAAAAAACGATGCATACACTATGAAAAAAGCTTCAATCAATGTTGAAGACTAATACATAGTACCAAATAAACTATAAATATGTACAGGGCTCAATTTAAAAATATAAAAGGAGGACGTATTATGTGCACGGATTAATAATATAAAAAATATTAAAAATATAAAAAAAAGAATATATAGGGTAAGATAAACACCAGTACTCACACAGGCAATGGTATTACTCATGAAATCAGCATAGTGATATCTATTAATGTTAAATCTAAAAAGACACATGACATAAAAAAGTAAATAAAAAAACGCATAGCATGAAAATATTAAAAGTACGGTATATACTAAAAATATAAAAGACTTATATAGAAGTATATATTAAAAAATGTAAAAAAAAGGGGGGAGGTAGAGAAAGGCGTAATTGGGCTTATCCTATGGTTGTATGTGAGTACCCTCATTGTTGTTATCAATAAAAGCTACGTTTATTTAAAATACTACACAATCCGGACCACCTCTCTTTTCTGATATCTCCCTTGCATCCACTGAGAGACAAAGACATTTCTAGATCTACAGTGGCCCACCATGATATCCATTGATTTTCATTGTTATTCAAACATCAAGTCTCCACCCCTTCGCTTAACCTTTTTTATTATAATATTTAAAGTAACAGCTGGAACATATTCAGTCATACTTATATATAGGCATACCCCACTTTTAAGCACACAATGGGGTTTAGTTACTAAAGCTGGAAAGTGCAGAATTAGGCTCCCGTCTGCATAGAAACCAATAAGCTTCCAGGTTTTATTACCAAAGCTTAATTGAACGAACTGGGGTTAGAAGCTCATTGGTTTCTATGCAGAAGTAAGCCTAATTTTGCACTTTTCAGCTTTAGTAAATAAACCCCATTGTGTACTTAAAAGTGGGGTATGCCTGTATACAAAATGTACAGTTAGTCCTTTAAGCAGGTAGGTAGGGGTATGTGGGAGTCATTTTGAAAAAGGCAGAAACGTCAAAGTCCACCTTTATTGTTTGATATTTAGTCCTCTACTGTTCTTGGTATGTAGTAGCTGATATGTATCAGCCCATTTCCTTTTCACTATGAAAGCTGCACAAACAAAAGCAAAGAGTGTCAAGGTGGGAATCACTATTTCAGTAAAATAGTTCAGAACAGCTATTATCCTCATATTTAGCATACTTCACAGAAAAGTCCAAGGTGGCTCTGGTAACACAGGTGAAGAGCTGAAAGGATGCAAACCCTGAGTGTGGAAAGGCCTCTAACCTGGCTGCAAATCACTTGCCTAACTACCTCTGTGTCATCAAGCGTTTCCTCCCTGGGCTTTTGAGAGAAGAAACCTGGAGAGTTTATACTCCCTGACCATGTCCAGGAACCCAGGGAGTTGTGGCAAATTGAGATAAAGGGGCATAGTGAGTAAAAAGGCATTGCGTTACCAGTGCTTAAGTAAGTCTTTAAATTATAAATAGAACTCCACTGCCAGAAAAGGGATCAGTCAATGTTGTCATGTTTCATTCCATCTCTGTAAATAATGGACATCATGCCATGTGAAAAGGACACTGGGGCTCCACCTTCTGGATAGAAGAATATATAATATTACTATCCAATATTTATTTATTACCTAACTTAAAGCTTTTTTATGCCATAATAATGGGGTTGATTTACTAAAACCGGAGAGTACAAAATCTGGTGCAGTTCTACATAAAAAAGATTCAGCTTCTATTTTTTGTCACGGCTTAAATAAACAAGCTGAAGTTTGAAGCTGATTGGCTATTATGCACAGCTGCACCAGTTTTTGCACTCTCCAGTGTTAGTGCCGGTTCACACTACAGCGACTTGGGGTCTGACTTTTCAGACCTCATAAGAAATTCCATTCTAGTTAATGAGAGCCGTCTTAATGTACACTCACTCTGACTTCAGAAAAGTTTCCTGTACTACTTCAAGGCGACTTCTAGGCGACTTGTACCCATAGATTTCAATGGAAGTCGCCCCCAAGTTGGATCCCCATCTATAGTGAAGCGACTTTGCAGGAAAAAGAAAATAATTTACCCAGGTACTTCCCACACACAGGCAGCCCCCTCCCTCCCACAGAGCACTTCCTGTATGCTGTTGTCTCGGTACGTTGTGGCCGACCTGTATGCTAGATATACAATGTCTACCAGAGCCCACAGGGAGGTCATGCACAGAGAGCCCATTGATAATGAGTCTCTCATTAGGCTTGTGAGGCAGTGCACATGCCTTTATGACAAAACTGATGCGTATTATAAGGATCAACTGAAGAGAGACAATGCCTGGCTGGAGATCTGCCGTATAAGTATTGACAATTGGGACATTTTGTCAGTGAACAAACATAGTGACAAATGTAAGTTTAACCTTTATTTTATTTATGTCTATTTGTTAATTATATGCACTATGTATCCCCAAATATGCTTATCATCAGTGCTAGTCATCAGTGCAGATCATCAGTGCAGACCAGGGATCATAAAACTATGGTCCTCCGGGTGTTGCGCAAATAAACACCCCATGAGGCATTGTAAAACTCTGACATTCACAGACATGATTAGGCATGATGGGAATTGTAGTTTATGAACAAATGGAGGGCCAGTGTATGGAGAACCCTGGTGCAGACTATCACTGATGTCTAGTCCTATTGCAGAATAGGAATCATGTCAACTTTTTGTTGTTGAACAACTTACCTTTGTTAATATATATCATTACAGCGAAAAAAAAAATGATTGGTTTAGTATCACATTTTATTTAAATGATACCAAAAAATAGTATTCAAAACATTAACGACAGTATAGAACTGCATTAAATACTTAGAAACTCAATGCGTGTACAGGCTTTAGACAACAAAAAAGAAAAAGCAGCAAAACAGCAGCAAAATATATATTTAAAGAAATTAGCAATGCAGTTAGGAAATAGCGTCCAATTGCCATTCTATTTCACCAGCCGGTGAAAGGAAGTATAAAGCAAATTGCTTGTAAACAGTGGCACCATCGCAGGATCCCCTAGTAGCACTGAAGTGTGCACTTTCCATGTCATGCATAAGGGAATCCTCGAAATAGTACCCATCAGGTAGTCAGACATAATTGTGGAGCAAGCATGCTGCTTTGACAGCAGTAATTGCATTTTCAATGTTTAACGCAATAGGCGTGTGTAACAAACATTTATTGGCAAGAATTCCAAAACTGCACTCAACCACCCTTCTTGCCCTTGTGAGATGATAGTTATAGACTTTCTTAGGGGTAGTCAGATTCCTGTTGGAGTAAGGCCTCATTAGGTGTTCTCCCAATGCAAAAGCCTCACCTGCGACAAAAACATAGGGTAGTGGGGGTTCAGTTGCGCCAGGAAGGGGACAATTCCCAGGTAGATCTAGCCGATTATCTCGTAGTCTTTCACCAAATGAGGAATTTGAAAAAAAACATGAATCGCAGCTACTTCCGGAGGATCCTATATCTAAATAGGTAGATAGTCCCTACTATTCATACTTAACCCTTCCACAACCCAGAACCCACCCCTACTACCCCCCTCGCTTCCACCCATACTCTGATGAGTATGGTAATGTGATAAATCCTGCACATCCACCGATCCCATATCCACCTCCATCCCCAATTCTCTCCACCATTGGTGCACCACGTAACCCAAGATTCTTTCATGAATCAAAAATTTTCCAGTAACGCCATCCCCAAGGCCTTCCACCAGCACTGCAACCTCCCGTTCGGAATATGAACCAATATACGAACAATTGTAATTTTACAAAAAATGTTCCTTTTTTCTTTTTCAAGATGTACCATAATATTAAAATTTTGGTGTTTTTCAAAATGTATTGGATGTCTGTGTGCTATATTGTGCAATATATGTTATACAGTATGGGTTTTTTTTTTTTGGAAGAATCATACTTACCTAGGTGGATGCAGCATCTGTCCCCCGCCGCTTCTTCACACAGAACCCAGCCACCAAACATCACCAATGGCTCAATTCTCTCCCCTCCCCCCTGAGCAGAGAGCTGCTGACTGTCAGTCAACAGCTCTCCTGTTCTGCTCCTCCACACTTATTTGAGCGCTGAGCTGTGGAGGGGCAGGGAGCAGCTCGCTCATAGGCTGAGACTGCCATCAGTCCAGGCAGCTGGTGAATAAAGAACTTTGGAAGTCACTATGACGTGCTGCCTCAACTGATCTTGGTGACGTCAGCGCAGAGCGGACTTCTGACCACTCTCCGCTAAAAATGGGTCACAGGAGTGCAAAAGAATTGCACTCATGTGACCCATTGGAGAAACCCAGCCAAATTAGCTCAGGCTGAACTTCTCCTTTAAAGTTGAAAATATGATACTGTTGTGGCTACTGTTGTGCATAAAAAAAAATATAGTTTACCTTAGTGTAATAATCAGTCTTTCAGTAGGTGAGATACTCCTCCCATATGATGTGTTCTGTCACTCCAGATGGATGGAAACCAGACCAAGAAATTCGTCAAAACTGTTAATAAAAAAATAATAAAGAAGGTAATTTACTATATCGAAAATAAGAAATATCAGCCAATGGTAGCTACACGCACACGTTAACCCCTTCAAGCCGACCGTATGCAAATATGTAGCCTCTGATTGAAGGGGTTGTACCGGGGTGATGCATGCAGCTGCAGCCATCACCCCAGTATCATTGTTTAGAGTGTATGGTCAGCATTATTTGGATAACAATCAATGCAGCTAAATAGCAACAATCACCATTTTATTTTCTAAAAAAATCTACCTAATGTTTGGGGCTCATAAAGACTTTATTTAGCAAAAGATACGGAGTAAGCAACAAATATATAAAAAAGGCTAGTTAATATGTGCATATACACATATGGCATATCTACTTACCTTGCGATAGAAATCCGGATATACTTGGAAAACTTGTCCTTATAAGCACGCAAATTTGTCATACATGGCCCAGAACTGGCCTCTATTATCTCTATTAGCAATGATTGGATGGATCCAGTAGTGACATCTTCTTCTCATCCTCATACTCCGCTTCCTCTCTGCCTCTTCCTCTTCTATCACTAGTGCCACACCAGCTGTTATGACAGCTGTCATTAGATAACGCAAAGAGAACATTGGGGTCACAGGATACAGGGAACAGGGAAACAGGAAGAGAACAGGAACAACATTTATGTCACAAGAGCTGATTGGCTCTGATTGACCACAGACAAAGTCGCCTCTCCTGGAAGTGACTTTAAGTCCCGTTGTAAGTCGTTCAAAGTTGCCTCCAAACCGCTTTGTAAAGTCGTGCTGTAAGTTGGGTTGCCCCTGTGTGAACTTAGTAAATCAACCCCTATGCATTTCCTTTAGGCATTTTATAGCCATTACTCTGCTTTTTAGGGCCTAGTAAGAATTAGTAATAGACTACTTGTGTGGTACAGAAATATGTGAACAGTGTATTAAGGCCAATTATTATTTCAGTATGCATCGGCAATAACTTTCATTGAATCAGTACTGCTGCATAAAGATGAGCTGAACACCCCCTCGGTTCGGTTCACACCAGAACATCCCAACAGGCAAAAAATTGGGACGAACAAATGAACACCAGTAAAGTCTATGGGACACGAACATGAAAAATCAAAAGTGCTCATTTTAAAGGCTTATATGCAAGTTATTATCCTAAAAAGTGTTTGGGGGCCCGGGTTCTGCCCCAGGGGACATGTATCAATGCAAAAAAAAGTTTTAAAAATTGCTGTTTTTTCAGGAGCGGTGATTTTAATAATGCTTAAAGTGAAACAATAAAAATGAAATATTCCTTTAAATATCGTGCCTGGGGGGTGTCTATAGTATGCCTGTAAAGTGGCGCAGTTTCCCCGTGTTTAGAACAGTACCGCAGCAAAATGAAATTTCTAAAGGAAAAAAGTCACTGAAAACTGAGTGCGGCTTTGAATGAATGAATTGTCGGGTCTCGGCAATATAGATAAAACTCATTGAAAAAAGAACCAGAAATTTAAACAAAAATTGAGTGGGGGTCCCCCCAAAATCCATACCAGGCTCTTCAGGTCTGGTATGGAAATTAAGGGGAACCCTGAACCAAATTTAAAAAAAAAGGTGTAGGGGCCCCCCAAAATCCAAACAAGACCCTTCAGTTCTGGTATGGATTTTAAGGGGAACCCTGCGCCAAAATAAAAAAAAATGGCATAGGGGTCCCCCCGAAATCCATACCAGACCTTTATCCGCGCAGGCAACCTGGCAGGCTGCAGGAAAAGAGGGGGGACAAGAGAGTCCCCCCTCCTGAACTGTTCCAGGCCACATGCCCACAACATGGGGAGGGTGCTTTGGAGTAGCCCCCCACAGCACCTTGTCCCCATGTGGGGACAAGGGCCTCATCCCCACAATCCTTGCCCAGTGGTTGTGGGGGTATGCGGGTGTGGGGCTTTTTCGGGATCTGGAAGCCCCCTTTAACAAGGGCCTGGTATGGATTTTGGGAGACTCCCACGCAATTTTTTTTAAATGTTTGGTTCGGGGTTCCCCTTAATATTCATACCAGAGCCAAACGGCCTGGTAATGGACTGGGAGAAACCCATGCTGTTTTTTTCAATGAGTTTTATCTATATTGCCGAGGCCCGACAATTCATTACAGCCGCGATCAGTTTTAAATGACTTTTTTCCTTTAGAAATGTAATTTTGCTGTGGTACTGTTCTAAACACGGGAAAACTGTGCCACTTTACAGGCATACTATAGACAGCTCCCAGGCATGATATTTAAAGGAATATTTCATTTTTATTGTTTCACTTTAAGCATTATTAGAATCACTGCTCCCGAAAAAACAACCGTTTTTAAAACTTTTTTTGCATTGATACATGTCCCCTGCGTCAGGACCCGGGTTTTATGACAATAACTTGCATATAAGCTTTTTAAATGAGCACTTTTTATTTTTAATGTTAGTGTTCCGCGGCTTTCGAATTTGCCACGAACATTGCATATTGTTCGGTGTACGCCGAATAACCAAAGTTCAACCCGAACAGAACCTTTCGCCCATTCCTACTGCTGCACCTGTAAATTTCATTCATGCTGGAAGTATGGTATTCAAATCAGTAGGAGCTTGTGCTCTTCTGACACCATCTGCCACCTATGGAATAAAGCCAAATGTGGCATCACAGAGGATCGTACATGTTATGATATTACAATCTTAGACTATGAGGAATTTTATGGTGGAGATTACTTTTTCATTTCTAAATAATCAACTATAAATAATATAATATAGTATGTCCTGTTTTGCCTCAATGATTGTGCTTGCTAGACAATTAAGGAATAAGCATTGTTTCTGGAACCTAAAATCAGCTCCAGGCAACAAACTTTCATTGGAAGAATAAAAGAGAGAAATAGATTGTTACTGTTATGGGAAACAAGTATGCACTTTGATGATCTAGAACTATAGATGAGCTGAACTCCCTTGGGTTTGGTTCTAGCAGAGTTTGATGAACTTCAAAGAAGTTCGGATGCCATACTCGAACCTCATTAAAATTAATGGAAAAATTAAAAATTCTGTCAAATTAAAAATTCCCACTTCTGGGCCAACAGGTAAGGGGGTATAAACCAAATAGCAGGGGGATGTCCATTGTCCATTGAGTAACATTAAATGTGTGAAGTGTAACATTAAAAATGCCCAATTCCTTCAAATAACATTTACAAAGAAAAAAAAATGTTTAAAATTGCCAGCAACTGACATTTCATTTGACCTCCATGTTATTTGGGGTTTTTTTTTGTTTCAAAGAAGATAGCAATTTAAACTGAATTCTTTTTTTCATATCTGGATAATGATGTCAGCCAGCATCACTGACTGGCATTCAGCAGCTGGCCGGTAATCTGCCATTCATGGTAAGGGTCCACTGGTGGCAGGATCAATTTACACCGGCCATTAGGTCATCATTCATCAAAATTAGGGATGGGACAAGTGCCTCTTCCCCTGATTTCTGGTCCTGTGGATGTGGGGGTCTGTGGGGGGACCTATCTGGAAGCCCTTTTCAGAAAAAGGAGGCCCCAGATATCCAGCTCAACCTACTTGAATAAGTAAGTGGTACATAGTACCCTTAGTTACTCACTCACAAAAAATGGGACATAGCATATGAACACCAAAAAATGAATGTCCTGTGATCTTTTAAAAAACAAACAGCGCTAAAAAATATCCCTCAAAAAGTCTGCTCCCTGGCCAGCTGCTGAATGTAAAAAATGGATGAAATGTTGGAGGAGGTTATTGATCAAATATGGGCATGACCATTTTTTCTGAATGACATCGCCCAGGATCCAAGGCCAGTTTGTTGACATTAAACTGCAGGCTGGGGAGCTGTCATTTGTGACGAAGAACTGAAAGGAGAGGATCATCATGCTGGCAATTGTCATATCAGAGTCATTATGTTCATGTATGATTTTATGGAGACTCTACACCATTCTGTTTGCATTTTGCATGGAGTTCCCTCTCAAAATCCATACCAGGCCCTCATTAACCACTTCTGGACTGGCTCATGCCGATATACATTGGCAGTTTGAAGAGGGATATCATTGTTATGGCAGCAGCTAGCTACCATAACCCCAGTATCCTCTTCTTCAGTGAGTGGTCTGGTTTCAGATAAAAGTGGTCTCTGTGGCGGATTCACCATGAGATCACTTTTATCTGCAGCGGGAGAGGGGCCCCCCTCCCGCCGATCTCTGGTCCCCTCCGCCACTTACCAGAGCCGTCGGTAGCAGCAGAGGCAATCGGGTCCTCTTCTTGGCTTGGTATGGAGACGAGTGAGGGGAAGACGGCACTCACCCGTCTCCATACCATTGCAGGGAGGAAGCAATTTCAAAACGCCACTTCACCCTATAGCTCTTAAAGCAACTTTAGCTAACTTTACTGATGTCTTATTTTTTAATTAAAAAAAGTGTATTTTTTCCAAAAAAAAGTGCGCTTGTAAGACCGCTGCACAAATATGGTGTGACAGAAAGTATTGCGACCGTCATTTTATTCTCTAGGATGTTAGAAAAAAATATATAATGTTTGTGGGTTCTAAGTTCTAGCAAAAAAAACAGTTTTTAACTTGTAAACTCAAAATCTCAGAAAGAGGCTAGTGGATGTAAACCTGATTCATGAGGTCAGGTCAGGTTTCTTATGCTGTCTGTGCCCCCCGGTAGTGAGATTCACCCTCTCTATTTGTCCTGTTTACCATTATCAACGAAAGTGAAAGTAAAATAAAATCCCAAATTTTGGGTTGACATCAGAATAAGAATAGAAAGGAAATCTTCCAATGAGAACACAAGTTCTGGTGTCTCTGGTGACACTCCAGGATTCCTTCAATTTGGAGGGATTTCCACTCACTTTCTGTTTTAGGCCCCAATTGGCACCCAGATAATGTGAGGGGTGGGCAGACATCTAAAAAGAAGATGTGCCAGACTCCAAGATGGAGAGCAATAATTCTAGGGCCATTATCAATAAGTAAATCTAAACTGATAACCTGTAAAGGATTTCAGTCACCTATGGACAATTTTGGGTATCATAGTTTTTATTAGTTCACATCCATGTACAATTTTAAGGCCTGACATGTTTGGTATCTATTTAATTGACACAACCACATATTTTATATTTTACCCCAAAACATTAATGTAATTTTTCCTGAAAATATGTATTTAATAAACATTTGTACAAATATTGTACATTATATAAATACATAATAAATCACAACTGCCACCATTTTATTATACAGGACCTCTGCGTTCAGACAATATAATATATATATATATATATATATATATATATATATATATATATATATATATATATATATATATATATATATATATATATATATTATATATATATATATATATATATATATAATATAATGTTTGGGAGTTTAAAGTAATTGTCTAGCAAAAAAATGTACATTTTAACACATGTGAAAAAAATGTTAAAATTCTCTAGGCAGAAAAGTGGTTAAACTGTTTTGTCTTAATTGCATGCGACGACCAAGGGGGCATTGCCAGTCTATTGCCTCTTGATTTCATCTGGTGACTGGGAAGGCAGTTCAAGCTTTGGTCAATCTGAGACAAAGAACATTGCTATAAAAGGGCATAGGAGCTTTGAAGGAGAGCATAGTTTCCGCCGTCACTGTGATGCTTTTTGCAATGACAACTGTTGATGGAATTGTGGGAGATGATGAGGCCAAGACAAATGCTGAAAAAGACATGGACAAACTATGTCTACCAGATGTGCTCAAGTGTATGGTGTGTATATACACTCACCGGCCACTTTATTAGGTACCCCTGTTCAATTGCTTCGTAACACAAATTGCTAATCAGCCAATCACATGGCAGCAATGCATTTTTCAATGCATTTAGACATGGTGAAGACGACTTGCTGAAGTTCAAACCAAGCATCAGAATGGGGAAGAAAGGGAATTTAAGTGACTTTTAACATGACATGTTTGTTGGCGGCAGAGAGGCTGGTCTGAGTATTTCAAAAACTGCCGATCTACTGGGATTTTCACGCACAACCATCTCTAGGGTTTACAGAGAATGGTCCAAAAAAGAAAAAATATCCAGTGAACAAGCAGTTGTGTGGACGAAAATGTCTTGTTGATGACAGAGGTCAGAGGGGAATGAGCAGACTGGTTTGAGGTGATAGAAAGGCAACAGTAACTCAAATAACCACTTGTTACAACCAAGGTATGCAGAATACCATCTCTGAATGCACAACACATCGAACTTTGAAGAAGATGGGTTGCAGCTGTAGAAGACTAAACCAGGCGCCACACCTGTCAGCTAAAAACAGGAAACTGAGGCTACAATTCACACAGGCTCACCAAAATTGGACAACAGAAGATTGGAAAAACGTTGCCTGGTCTGATGAGTCTCAATTTCAGCTCCAACACTCAAACAACATGAAAGCATGGAACCATCTTGCTTTGTATCAATGGTTCAGGCTGGTAGTGGTGGTGTAATGGTGTGGGGGATATTTTCTTGGCACACTTTTGGCCCCTTAGTACCCAATCATCATTTAAATGCCATGGCCTACCTGAGTATTGTTGCTGACCATGTCCATTCGCTACTTCTGGCAGGATGTAGCTAAAAGGTTTGTGCACCATGTCACAACGCTCAAATCATCTCAAACTTGATTTTTGAACATTAAAATTAGTTCACTGTATGCCAATGGCCTCCACAGTCACCAGACTCACTCAATCCAATAGAGCACCTTTGGGATGTGGTGGAACAAGAGATTCGCATAATGGATGTGCAGCCGACAAATCTGCAGAAACTGAGTGATGCTATAATGTCAGTATTGACCAAAATCTCTGAGGAATCTATGCCATGAAGAATTAAGGTAGTTCCAAAGCCAAGAGGGGGTCCAACCCGGTACTAGCAAGGTGTGCCAGTGAGTGTACGTTTTCAGGGCCTCCTTCAGGCACATCTCAAACCAGAGATTTACCATTTTGTCAAAAATTAACATAGTAAGAGGAATACTGTATGTTGACATATTCTTTTTACTCCCCCTGCAGAAGTTTATCTTGGACAGGGTAAAGTATGAAAACAAGAAAAAGGATGAGAAAATATATAGGTATTGTCTTATCCAGAGGACCTTATGAGACAGCATACAGGCTATTGACATCTAGTGTCATCAGTGCAAAAACTCCAGAGCGTTGCCCTGCATTTTTCTGTTTAGATTTAGATGCTA
This sequence comes from Lithobates clamitans, assembly GCA_037952925.1. NCBI lineage: Eukaryota > Metazoa > Chordata > Amphibia > Anura > Ranidae > Lithobates > Lithobates clamitans. The sequence goes on from JBBGZY010000135.1 coordinate 3,470,987, forward strand.
TTAGTGAAGCATGACACGTCAATGGTGGAGTTGCATGGAGTTGCCCCTCGCCTATGTAAGAACTGTCAAATTACTTGTTAAAGGGGGCTTCCAGATTCCGATAAGCCCCCTGCCAGCAGACTCGACAGTCACAGCCCAGGGTTGTCAGAAAGAGGCCATTGTCCCCATTAACATGGGGACAAGGTGCTTTGGGGTGGGGGCAGAGTCCCCCTGCCCAAAAGCAAGCAACCCCCCATGTTGAGGGCATGTGGTGTGGTATGGTTCAGGAGGGGGGAAGCGCTCACTTGTCCCCTCAACTTTCCTGACCTGCCAGGCTGCCTGCTCAGATAGGGGTCTGGTATGGATTTTGGGGTTGGCCCTACGCCGTTTTTTCTTTTAATTTTGGCATGGAATTCCCATTAAAATCCATACCAGACCCAAAAGGACTGGGGGGACTCCACAATGTTTTTTTTCTTTATTTTTTCAATAGCCGGGTGTCAGCAATTGTAACTGCAAGTGGGATTTGACTCGTTTTTTTTTTCTTTAAAAATTTCATTTTTGCTGTAGCATGTTTTATGCATGCTACAGATGTGCCACTTTACAGGCACATTAAGGTGACCCCCCAGACACTATATTTAAAGGAATTTTTAATTTTTATGGTTTAAGCATAATTTAAATCACTGCTTCTGAAAAAACTATTGTTTTATAAAAATAATTATTGATACATGTCTCCCAGGGCAGTACCCAGACCCCCATACCCCTTTTATGGCCAATAACTTGCATATAAGCCTTCAAAATGGGCACTTTTGATCTTTCATGTTCGGCTCCGATAGACTTCAATGGGATTCGTCATTCGGGTTAGAACATTTCCCCTGTTCGGGAGTTCTGCTGCGAACCGCATAGGTTGACAGCTGGGAATCCCTGGCTGACAGCTAAATGGGCCAGGTGGACATGAGTCACTGGTTATTAGGATGCCTGTAGCCACTGGCTTCTTAAAATCCTAAAACCTAAGTTGGTAGCTGTCACATTTAGCAACACTAGTAATACCACTGTTAAATACTTCACTTCCTGCTGAAGCCAGAGGTTTCACTCCGCTAATCATTTATTTAGGTAATTTGCTGAACCTCCAAACAAGCAAAATTTGATTTGGTGGCTCATCTCTACATGAGAGTGGGAAGGTTCACTCAAGTGTAAAGTGTTATGCTTGAGGCATCGTGGTGGCTTTTGGGGATCTTTGAAGGTTTTTTTTTTAATAAAGTGGATGGGGAGTCATCTAAGGTATGAGGTTCCATGTTCTAATGTGGAACTAGGACTGGTATACATAGGGGTATTCTGTGGCAGGCTTTCTGTTATCATCCCAGAGGTAGTGCTATCCAGCTCAGAGCCTAACAAGTAACAGATTGGGCCACAGATGTGATGTTCTGGCTTGGATGCTGTTTTGTTTTTGTGCCTTCAGGGACTATCAACCCATTTAATTTATTATTCTCCCTAAATACAGTTATTGGTATGGGATTTTGTAATAAAGGGCTGCTGGGTCGATCTATTCTATTATTTTGTCATCTAAGTTTGTTCTAGGAAAGGGTGGTGGGGTTGTATAGAGGCCTAGTGGTAATAGGGGCAGGATTCCTCTGGACTATCCAAGTCGTGTGTTCATAGCTGTGTGAATATGCACCAAACTAGTCAAATCTCTAAAATATGTTTGCACAGTGTTTCTCAAGGAAAGGTCTTTATTTCAGGTAGGCATAAATACAGAGTTTTTAGAAAAAGAGTAACAAAAGTACATAATTCTCAAATCTAAAATAATATTTTGGAAAAAATTATGAAAAAAGGAATTTGGATAGATATGACTGCAAAGGTATGGAGCTCTTAAGTTTTATCAAATTTTGAATATGGTGAAATAGTTTCTACAATATCCCATTTTAACATGATTCATTGAATTCTGAAAATACTGCTAAAACACTATTGTCTAAACCTGATAACATGCTACAGACTGGAGTTTAATTTTATAACTAATGCTTGTTAGGAGTGACAAGCTCTGAAATATTCCAGGCTTTTGGAAAACCAGACATCAATGAAACTACAATAAAGTTTTTATTGGCAATTCAAGAATAAATTTAACAACATTTCAATCATAACAAACAAAGTGAGTGTGGGCAAAACTGCCAAGATTTTTTTTTCTGTTTTTAATCACTTTCCAAGGAACTTACATCTCAAGGCACACTGTTCTGCTGCAGTACAGTACCAATGTTTAACTATATCAATGTCATCAGTTGCAGTCATTAAAACCTATGCAGAATTAGCCAGCACTGTTTAGAGGATTTGTTTGAAGATTGACATTGTGTACCATTACGTAACGTCAGTAGCTTGGATGAATGATAATACAGTATATGGTACTAACATCATGTGCTGCTTTGGCAACTTCTAATATGATCTGCTTTTGACCCATAATGCTGAACTCCAGGTAAACAACTGAATACACAGTTGAAATACATATACACAAACTGTTTTAATTTTTGAAGTATTTGTCATTGCAGACAGTCAGTGATCCAGGCACCCCTGACAGTCAGAATTTTTTTGTTTTTTTTTGCTAATGCACGTGATCATTACTTGGTTTCCTAACAGTATAATAAGAAGTTCAGTTGTACTGTTTTTAATTTTAAAATTAGTTCCAAATATTGACGGTACATTTACATATTAGAGCCCTTCCATCAACATTATTCATTCTATAACAAATGCTAAATGTACGTAAATTTAGACACACTCCATAAAAATAGCATCTACTACATTCCAATTTTCCAAATAGTAAAGTGTTGGATTAAAGACATGTTAAGGTATAGATTAGTGTGTTAAAGTTTTATTAAACAATATGTAGGATTGTGTAATATTACATCATTAAAGGCATTTACTGATCAGTGACTTTGTTCAGATTGCAGTATATGATTACATTTGGAAAAAAGAAGCAACCAACAAAAGCTCAATTTCAAATTCTGATATCCAGCACTTGGAACCTCATGATTTAGGAAGTTATCGGGATGGATCAAAAGACATTACCACTCACATATTGATTTATACCATACACCTTAAGGGTTTTCAGGAACTTTATAGACAGTTTCTTCGGCTACCTGATGGAGCTATTGTTGAGGTATGTTATAATGTAGTTTTATTGGTAGCATTCATTCCTAAGTACATGTGACCTTTTCCTTTAAATACAACACTTCCAAGACAAACTAAACATGTTTTTGAAAGAACAACTGCCTACATACACCTTTTGCACATTCTTCTGTTATTAAAGTGCTAGTTAGATTTTTTCTCCACTCTTTTGGCTTCAGCAAAATGCATATGCTAGATTACACTATCTATGGAAAATGAAACAGCCTCTGTACCATCAGATGCATTATCATGTTTCTGTACTTTTCCATAACTTATAAATGGAAAGATGTATAGGTATGTATAACCAACAAAATAAAAAGGCAGGTAATGTTTTTATATTATATTACATTATGACAGTATTATATTACTACCTCTCTCAAAGGTATTATGAACTGGAAAAAATCCAGTTTCCTCCACAGAAAAAGTGTGACGCTTGTTTTTTTTAAAGAGTGTCTGTTTTTTTTTTCTCTTTAAGTCTCCATGAATGTAGAAATTCAAAATTCAAAAGAACAACTGCTCAAAGCAACTAAACTCTTACAACAACAGGCAGTTTTGAAAAGCATTGCTGAATACATTATGTTTATAAGACTTGATTAAAGGGCATCTTCAGAATTTAGCATGTCAACTGTTGTGCCACTATTGCTAAATGTGTGTTTGTCGCTAAAGTGTTGCCATCTACATTAACGGATACTTGCATTTGCTATGATAACAGGTGCCACAATAGGTCACATAATTAGAATAGCAATTCTAGCCCCAGGTTCCTCTGATTTTTTTTTTAACTGTCCACCCCATCTTTCCTCCCTTAATAAAAACAAATTAGTTTCTGTGTATTCTTAGGCTTATGCTCGAGGTTGTTTTCTCTCATAATGGAATTGGCTGTGAACTGTGTTTTTTCTATACCTAGTAAATTTAACATCTTTGAATGTTACCAAATTAATACTAGCAAAAAGTGAAATCTTCATCTTCTTCAGCAAAGGTTACAGCATTTCTAGTGACAGTTGATGTTCCAGCATCTCTCAGTAAACAAGCTTATAAAGGGCAAGGAATTACATTTCTTCACTCATACTGTACAAGTAAATTAATTCACATTTTGTATATCATTTAAGCTCCAATTATGCTAGGAAAATGTTCCATTTTCAGATCCCAGCATAGCATCATTTATATCATCACATGTAGAGCTTAACATATTTGGTTTCCTTAAAAATGGCAGTACACACCATTAAAGCAGGCCTTGCCAAAAAAAAATATATAAAAAAAATGACGCTTAGCATTAAAATTTACATTGCCCACTTTTGTAATAAAAGTATGTAGGATGTTACATATCATATATATCATGCCACTGTATTTTTTTTTATTCCTCTAAGTACCTTATTCCTGCAGTGCTGTTGTGTGGTCACATGATCTTTTCCCCTGTGGTGTTTGCAGGGAAAGATCTTTGGGAAGAGCTTCTATTACTCTGCTAATATATGCTCTCTACAGTGTGAGCCTGTATCTTGCCAGGCCTGATTGGCGCTGTCCCAGTCACATGGCTAAAAAATACAGTTTCAGATGAACATTTCAACATTAGATTATAACTATCAAAAACCTATTTTAAAGCTACCTATAAATCATTATTGAACATCTAATGTTTATTTTTGTGCATTAATTCGGTTTAGGCAAGAGTTAAAGATGATGGACACCAGCTTTCATTTTGTTCAGACTACATCTGCATCCAAGGCTCTTTATTCACTTTACAGGTGTTAGCAATTACATGTGATACATTTAATACTGATTTCTATTAAAGCTAAGCTATTTTGTGAGTTTCCTAGTGAATGTAATCAATCGGCACACTATATTCTGCACCCAAAGTGTTTAGCAATAGGATAACATGGAGGAGGAGGGAGGGGAGTCACATTTATTACTGTGTATACACCCACATGTGTGACTCTATACTCATGTGGGCTGCACAGATAAGAAAAAGGAGGAGATGAAGAGCTTTGAAGTGAACTTGAAAACAAGCATGCTCAGTAGAGGACACCAGCTGGTCTACATAATCATAGGCTGCAGTGGGAACACAGAGAAGATGGGGTGGACAGCTGAAGGCAGGATCAATCAGGTATATTTCACTCTACATAAAACAAATGCTTTAGTGGTTTTTAGACATGTGCACACTGAAATATTTAGTTTCGGAATTTCAGTTTCGTCCAAAAAATAAAATGTATTTAATTTAGTTACTCCCAAAATTCATTTTTATTTATTTTGTTTAGTTAAAAATGCATTTGTATGAAAATCCAAATTAATTAAGGTTGAATCTGTTAATTGAAGGCTTATGGTGTCTGTCAGATGTTCTAAGAAGTTCGACGAAGCAGCTAAACTGTACGACACTGCGATTTCCACCACAATCTATAGTGAAATTCCAATGTTCTTTGACTATTAATAATTATAATTATTAATTATTATTACTAGTCAAACAACAATAGAATTCTTCTATAGCCTATGGGTGGAGCAATTGACCGTAAATGTCCACTCGTGGCGATCATATGTTTTTAGCTGCTTCGTCGAATCTTGTCTCTATAATGTCGAATCTTTTCTCTCTATGTCGAATAATCTTGGACTAATAGAGTTAGGTTAGGCTCATTTGACCACAGGTTCGATAGACACAGATCGTTACTGTCAACGTCATGTCGAATCTTCTATCTATCTATATCGAAGTGTTGTCGCAACAATATGAAAATATAATAGATACAAAAAAATAAAGCATTTTTTTATTTTGGATTTTGGATCCTGTACGTTCGTTATCGTTTTGTTGAAACAAACATGAAAATCCCCTAAATTCAGACGAAAATGCATTCGGACGATAACAAATGCACATGTCTAGCGGTTTTGTGAAAACATGTGCAAGATGGGCGCAAAGGCCTAGTGCATTACCTACAAAATTGTTTATTTTAGAATCATAGAAAGGTAATATAATCACAAAAGCAGAATACAAACAAGCTAGACAAAAGCAGCAATCCAGCAAGTGAGATGGGCATCCCCATCGACGCCACACAATGGAGAAGCTTACGCATTTCGGGAGACAGACCCACTTCCTCAAAGCGTTCTGATATAGATGTTGGATGTTGGAAATACACACAGTTGGCCTTTAGACCACTAGTGTCTATTTGTAATGGGATGTAATATTGATTTTTTTATATTCTTTAATTTATAATCCATACTCATCCATAGTTATTGCTTACAAAATGGGTATAAAATGTTTGCTTAGACATTTTGAACAGATTACTATATAAAGGTAGATAGGGGAATATAAGGTGATGCAATATAATTGCAGATAGGATAGTGTTGTTGAAATTAGTGTAGAGTACTGCCTCCATTTGTTACTGAGGTGATAGTGAAGCCTATTACAAAGAACTAAAAATGGTGGAGAAAAATATGGCCTCCTAGGTACTCCTAGGTAGTTAATGTGATATGTAGCCCAAAGGAAGGGAAAGTTGGATTTGAGAAGGCTGAGCCAATCTGGGGGTGTAGAAATATGAAGGACCATAGATTTAGAGTGCAGAAACTGCCAATCCACCCTGTTGCAAGCCTTCTCTGCATCAGTGGAAAGTAACGTCATGGATTGTGCTGGTTTGGGTGGAATGGATCACATTGAGGGTTTTTGTAGTATTATTTTTAATCTCTAACAAATAAATGTAATCACCTTGGTCTGTGTGGATGAGATTTTAAATGTTGGGGGTAAACCTGTTAGCTATACTTTTGGAAGATTGCTTGAGGTCAAGGGGGCTAGGTCCTGGGCTCTAAATCCCATGTTAAAATTAAAGCACACATAACATGATGAGAAATACTCATTCAAGGTGAGAAAATTCAAGGTGTGATGTTATACAGAACCTTTAACAATGTAAAATGAACACAAACGGAGGTGTATAAAGTTGGGATGAGCCAAACACCCCCCCCCCCCCCGGTTCGGTTCACAGCAGAACATACAAACAGGCAAAAAACTTGTGTGAACACCATTAAAGTCTATGGGACGCGAACGTGAAAAATCAAAAGTACTAATTTTTAAGGCTTATATGCAAGCTATTGCCATAAAAAGTGTTTGGGGACCCGGGTCCTGCCCCAGGGGACATATCAATGAAAAAAAAGTTTTAAAAACTGCAGTTTTTTGGGAGCAGTGATTTTAGTAATGCTTAGAGTGAAACAATAAAAATGAAATATTCCTTTATATACCATGCCTGGGGGGTGTTCTTAGCATGCCTGTAAAGTACCGCATCTTCCCATGTTTATAACAACACCACAGCAAAATTACATTTCTAAAGGAAAAAACGTCATTTAAAACTGCTCGCAGCTGCAATGTATTGTCAGAACCTGGCAATATAGATAAAAATACCAAAAATACCAAATAAAAAATGGTGTGGATGTCCCCCCCAAAATCCATACCAAGCCCTTTAGGTCTGGTATGGATATTAAGGGGAACCCCGCACCAAAATTTAAAAAAAAAGTGGCGTGGGTGTCCCCCAGGCCCCCAGGCACTATATACTCTGAACAGCAGTATATTTACTATATGGCATGCTCTATATACTCTGTAGAAAAACTGGGCCTTAGGTGTTGGTGGTACCAAAACACTGTAACACCTCACAGTTACTCTTGTTGGGGGCAGGAACAGGCCCTGCTGTGAAATATTATATCAAAAATTGAAATTACATGGCCCTGTTAAATGGGGCAGAAAAATTGGGCCTTTGGTTTTGGTGGCACCAGCACACTGTAACCCCTCACAATTACTCTTGTTGGGCGCAGGAACGGACCCTGCTTAACTATTCTTTCAAAAATAGTAATTACATGCCCCTGTTAGACAGGGATATAAAAATTGGGCCTTTGGTTTTGGTGGTGCCAGAACACTGTAAGCCCTCACAGTTATGCCCCGTACACACGGTCGGACTTTGTTTGGACATTCCGACAACAAAATCCTCGGATTTTTTCCTACGGATGTTGGCTCAAACTTGTTTTGCCTACACACGGTCGCACAAAGTTGTCGGAATTTCCGATCGCCAAGAACGTGGTGACGTCAAGCACGTACGACGAGACTAGAAAAGGCCGGTTCAGAACCAAGCGCAGCACCCTTTGGGCTCCTTTTGCTAATCTCGTGTTAGTAAAAGTTTGGTGAGAGACGATTCGCGCTTTTTCAGACTCGTGGCTTTCAGATCGTTTTCTGCCATTCAGTTTGTGCTTGTGGGTTTGTATCTGCTCTTCAGTGCGTGCAGTCAGTTTGTATTGGAGTTTTCTGTGCGATCTTGTCCGCTCGTTGCTGTTTTTCAGGTCGCTCTTCACAGGCCTTGCTGTTCTTCAGTGCGTTCTGTTACTTCGTTCTGAGCAGCCGACCGTTTTCTAGCCATGTTTCATATGCGTACTCCTCGTAGAGTTCGTGCTGTGCGGGGGCTTGGTGTTGGGGTCCTGACCTTGACACAAGTCCAGTCCATGAACAGGGTGGGGAGGAGTTCATGGACCAAGAATTGGTTGCTTCAGCGTGACCAGTTCTGTCACATGCCTTTGCTCCGTGAGATCCGTGAGAATAATCCTGATGATTTCAGGAACTTTCTCAGGATGACGGACCCCGTGTTTCACCGTTTGTTGGCTTCGCTGACCCCCTATGTCAGCAGGCAGGATACCTGCATGAGGCAAGCCATCACTGCGGAGCAGAGGTTGGTCACTACCTTGCGGTATTTGGCCACAGGGAGAAGCCTGCAGGACCTCAAGTTCTCGACAGGCATCTCCCCCCAGGCTCTGGGGATCATTATCCCAGAGACCTGTTCTGCCATCATCCAGGTCCTGCAGAAGGAGTATATGAAGGTAAGATTTTTATCCTTTAATATCACATTTTATTGTATTGAATGTTTGCTAATATATTGTATTTCTTTCCTCATTCCCTAATTACCATGATTGTATTATGCTGTGAATGTCCCCTTTGTCCTCATGCATGCTGGATTTTTATGTAATTATTATTTTAGGTCCTTCATACATATTTGCCCTTCAATAACCTCCCCAGCATGGTGTCTCCTGCCCTATATTCACCTCATGTAGTCACATAACAATGTATTTTATCAGCTCCATAGTAGTGCTTTACCCCAAACACCCCATAAAATGTTTTGAAATGTTATTTTTGATTTAAATTCAGGCAGAGGGCCAGAGGCTTTTTTTTGTGGTGTCCCCAAATTTTTTGTAACCCTCCCTCCCCCAACTGCTAAGTCAGCTGATCCCAATTCTCTATCCTCAATCATCTATCTGCTGACTTTGCCAAACCCATACACACTATACCCACCTCTTTAGTGCTCAGATTTATGGATGAATTCCCCAAAGCATGTAGTGCAAGGGCCTGCCTGTATACTTTCCAATGGTACTGTTTAAAGTTCTTGTATCCTATTATGATCTTGATAGGTAATAGCAGAATGTTCAAATGTCCTCAAATGTGTACAATGTGTATTTATATCTTTGTATTATGACACTTCTTACCTGTCCAGTGGGCTGCCAATAGTGTAACTAAGGAGGGGCTGTTCCAAGTAATACCCTGTATTTAGGCATTCATCTCTCAATGAAGTGAAGAGGGTTACCTGTCCAAGAGTCCCCCCCCCTATAATGTTAGAAATGGCCCATGAGAGGGGGGGGGAATATGATAGGTGTACCTTATACTTTGTTGTTGTTAAATTCCCCTTAATAAATGCTATCTGGAGGTTGACCCATAATGTTTGTGTCTAATCTGCTTGCCAGGTTTCTGTGAAAAAATAGTAATGTTTATTGTTTTTTCCTCAACAGTTTCCTTCCACGCCACAGGAATGGCAGACTGTGGCCTCCCACTTTGCCCAGCGGTGGGACTTTCCTAACTGCGAAGGGGCAATTGATGGGAAACACGTCCACATCGTCCCACCACCCAACTCGGTGTCGTACTATTATAATTATAAGGGGTTTAATAGTATAGTGATGTTGGCGGTGGTGTCGGCTAATTACGACTTCTTGTATGTGGACGTGGGGAAGAATGGCCGGATGTCCGATGGTGGAGTGATCGCCCAGACGGAGTTCTACAGGCGTCTCCAGAATGGCAGCTTGGACTTGCCACCTCCAGAGGACAATGTTGAAGGTCTCCCATTTGTGTTCGTTGCTGATGAAGCATTTGCGCTGGGGGACCACCTGATGCGGCCATTCCCGATGAGGACCCTCACCCCGGAACATAGGGTTTTTAATTACCGGCTGGCCAGAGCCCGAAGAGTGGTGGAGAACACATTTGGAATCCTGGCCAGCCGGTTCCGATTATTTATGACACCCATCCATATGGCGGAGTATAAACTGAACCATATAATACTTGCCTGCTGTGTTCTCCATAATTTTCTACGAAGACATTCAGCCAACTATGCTGGCTCAGTTGGGCCTGAGGCCGGAATCCCAAATACTTCAACAATGACGGCACTTGAAAGCGGCCGTCCTGGCTTGCCCTCCCTGAATGCCCGTGATGTCCGGTTACGATACCTGGAGTTGTTTGCGGGTAGGAGGGCTATCAATATGCCAGACAATCTGTGACACCTTTTTCAAATAAAAAACAACCAAAAGAAATTCTTGGTGGACATTTACTGCTTGTGTTTGTTTTAGCTGACCCTGACAGAAATGTGTTGAGTGCAGAAAATGTCGTGATTGGGTAACCTTATAAAAAACAGTGTTGGCTGGTACTTCCTAAATGCAAAAACACATTTCACTACAAGTGCACTTGTAACTGCACTGAACCTGCACTTGTAGTGCAAAGAGGATTTGCCCTTAGGAAATAACCCCCATTTGTGCATAAAACAACAATTACATCACCCCAAAAGTGTTGTAGTGTTGAGACAATAATCCATACATTCTTGAGTAAGGCACTTTTTTATACCTGCACAATCACATGTGCATTTACCAAAGGTTTTTAAAACAAACCAACATGTTTGTTGTATAAAATGTTTGCAGTAGCATTATGAAAAATCAAAATATCCATTTCAGATAAAATAGGCCTGTGTAAAACCAACAAGAAAGCCAAAAAACTTGAACTTACAAAGTTCACATTAGGTAAAACCTGAAGGCTATATCAGACATCAGTATTTAGGAACTGGGTTTGATATAGCGTTCAGATGGGGGGAAATCACCCCTGGAAAAGCCAAATTTGGAAGATGCACACCAATTTACAAATGTCCACATGTGCTATCTGCCATCATGGGGGATCAAGGGACGTGTTTTGGGGGAGCAAGCCCTTCCTCAAAGCTACTTTATAATTGAGGAAGGGGTTGCCCCCCCCAAAACGCGTCCATTGATCTCCCGTGATGGCAGATAGCACATGTTGGCACACTGTGTGCATCCTCCAAATTTAGCTTTTCTAAACATTGAAAAAAGTTTGGTACCATAAAACAGGTGATTTTGTGGGGTTTAAATTCGCCCCAAAACATCAATGATGTTATTATTTTTTTTAATAACATCACTGATTTGTTGCTGGATGTTTTGCAATTGGAGATTACACCCCATGATCTCCCCTATCAGTATCTGGGCACTTTCAGATGTAAATCGTTCTGGATCCCTCACATCACGATCACCTAAAAAGAGATAAAGAACAAAAAAAAGGTCTCAAAAATCTGCCACCAGCCATCTCTTTTACCTGAGTCTGTGGTCGCAGACACTCACCTGTTGTGGTGCCAATCTCCACCACGTCTTCTTCTTCCTCCTGCTCAGCTTCTTGGGTTGGTGGTATTTCAACTTCTTCCAGAGGGGGGGTGTCTGTGTTCTCCTGGGATGAGGGGTGTCCCCCGAGTCTTTTCTCCCCTATGTAAAACAAAAATGGTATACTTAGCACACAGATATTTGATGGCAGAACTATAGAAATAGGAAACATTGCTTGGAAGTGGGGTACAATTGTCTATTTTAGCCGAGTTCCAAGATGTATATTTTTTATTGCCCTTTGTCAAGCTGCAATACTTTACCTGTTTGGTACAAGATTCACAGATGGAGACCCCCCTATAGTATACACTGGAGCACCTGTGTGGGCCCCTAATAAAAATGGTGTTCTTGTGTCCCACACTAGTGCTCCAGTGTCCAGATGTGAAAACAGCTGCTCAGTTTGCATTTCATTCTAGTAACAAACCCATCTACACAAACAAATATTTGGCATCCAAGTAGGCCCCCAAAAATGTGTGAAAATGCATATGGCCTAAACAATGGTGTTCTAGAGGCCGAAAGAAAAATGTTTGGTACGAACGAATAATGTGCCCATGAACATTAAAGTTGACCTTTGGAAACGTTACAACTAATCAAAGCATATGGAGCAGAACGAGCGTAATAAAGACAGAAAGAATAGGAACACAGCACAACTACTTACTTTTTTGCAGCACTCTCCGGATCTTTCGGTACTGCTCTGGCTCTCTCAACTTCAGGTCCGACCACCGCTTCCTGAGCTGATCTTTAGACCTTCGTACCCCGAAATTCCGCTCGAGACTCCTGACCACTTTCTCCATGATTTTGGCCTTTCGGATGTTGGGGTGGGGGTAAGGCCCATATTTTCCGTCATAGTCGGACTTCCTCATGATGTCTACCATCTCCAACATCTCCCCAAACGACATATTTGTGGCCTTAAAACGTCTCCTTCTGGATCGGGACGTGCCTGGATCCGCCCTTTCCTCCTCCTCCTCGTTGCTACAATTAGCCCGCACCTGCTGTGTGTCAGCCATCATGCTCTTCCCCCACTGCGCCGAACGAAAAGGGGCGGGGAATACACTAGAAAGAACGTCAGGGGCGGGCGGAGTTACATGCATGCGCAGTGTATATAAAGCGTAACACGCGTGCGTATTACGTTTGATCTGTGAGCGGAGGAAGGAGCATTGAACGCGGCGATCGTAAGAACGAAGGTAAGAGACAAACTTGGGCCTATACTGCTTCTATAGATTGAGGCCTATATTGTAACAAGATTAGGAGAGTTTGGTGTGACATTAGGCTTTGTCTTGTGTTGTGTCTTGGAGTGAACATGGATATGGTACTGGAAGATCAGGACTTCATTTCAGTCTTCATAGAGATGCTAAGGGAGCTGCCCTGTCTGTGGGAGATTAAACACCCCCATTACAAGAACCAAATAAAGAGGAAGGCAGCACTGGAGCAATTGTGTGAAATTGTGAAGCAGGTGATCCCCACGGCAGACATCACTTATTTAAAGATCTTCATTGGTGGCCTGAGGAGCACATATCTGAGGGAGCGCAATAAAGTCCTGGATTCACAGAGATCCGGAGCAGCAGGTGACATCTATGTCCCCAGGATGTTGTACTACGACAGGCTGCACTTTCTGGCAGGCCAGACTGAACCCAGGCCATCCCTCTCAAGTCTTCCTTCCACGCTTCCTCCCCCGCTGGCTGAGGCTTCTGACGCCCAACCTGGGCCTTCCAGGCCACATGTGGAGGAGCCCAGATTGAGCCAGGTATAGCATTCCTGTAAATATTTCTGCTTGTCCAATCAATGATGTTAACTAGATGTTAGTTGGGAGTACTAATTTATGATTGTGATTGATGATGCAAAAACTAAAACCATGTCCTTTTTTCATACACAGGGAAGTCTCAGCCAGGAGGTGGCTGATCTGCAGGTCCCTCCACCCCCCCTGGAAACAGAAAGTGGCAGTAGGAGGAGTACCCTAGAGGAGGCGGCTATCAGATTTTTTTGTAGGGCTACAGAGGTCCTGGGAGCACCACACACCAGGCAGGAGAACCTTGCGGCATTCATAGCCTATAAAATGCAGAGGATGGAGGAGGGCCAAAAAGCCATGTGTGAGGCCCTCATATCAGAGGCTCTGGCGAAAGGTGTGAAGGGCCAACTTACACCTCACACACAGCTTTGGGATGGTCCTCCTCCTCCTCCTGCAGGTCCTACTCCTCCTCCAGGTCCTACTCCTCCTCCTGCCACATCTCCAACTGCACAGCCACAGCCCGGAAGGAAGTGTGAAAGGAAGACCAGAGAGTGAGGACCCTGGATCCAGTCTGGTCGGCCAAAAGATGCAGCCTCTTGTGGTACCACAGCCTGGGGACACTGATGTCATCTGCTGCTATCCAAGTCTCTGTGAATCCCGGACCAGACTGCCCTCCCTTTTATATGGACTCCTCAGGCCACCAATTTTGAGGTTTAAGAATTGATGTCTGCCGTGGGGGTCCCAGGCTTCACTAATTTCTCCTGTTGATCCAGTGTTGCCTTCCTCTTTGTTTGGTTCTGAGCCCTTAATAAAGGATTTTTGTTTTGAATTATACTCTCCTATGTGTTTTACTTCAAAAATGATGGTTTGTTTGTGAGGATTCAGGTACATTTCAAATATACAATGTGAAATGAACAAGGGACACCAACAACAAAAAATCTCATGGAGATTAAATAATAAAAGATATCAATGGTGTTGGGGTAACTTGCCACACAAAACACACACAAAAATATTCTGGAGTAAAAATAAAAATAACATTAAACAAAGATCAGCCTTGGAAAAAATCCAAACATTAAAGAAAAAAAAAGGCTTAAAAACAAAAAAAAAAAAACATAAAAAATATAAGACTGTCAGATGTGACAACTAATAACAATATATTGAGGGAATCCCACTAAAAAAACACAAATAAAACTTTGTGAGAAGTGTGTGGGAATATGAGCAGCAAAACTACTTAATTCTTGTCACATTATAAAGAAGAAGAGAGTGCGCTGTATTAAACCATTTTTTACATTGCAGCGTGACGAAAGTGCTGTATCCATTGCGAACGCTAAGTTTACCTGTCCCGTGTCGGAATTTCTTCTGAGCATGCGTGGCACTTTGTGCGTCGGAACAGGCCACACACGGTCGGAATTGACGCGATCGGATTTTGTTGTCGGAAAATTTTATCTCCTGCTGTCCAACTTTGTGTGTCAGAAAATCCGATGGAAAATGTCCGATGGAGCCCACACACGGTCGGAATTTCCGACAACATGCTCCGATCTGACATTTTCCATCGGAAAATCCGACCGTGTGTACGGGGCATTACTCTTGTTGGGCGCAAGAACGGGCCCTGCTGTGAAATATTCTATCAAAAAATGTAATTACATGCCCCTGTTAAACAGGGGCAGAGAAATTAGGCCTTGGGTGGTGGTGGTGCCACAACACTGTGACCTCTCACAGATACTCTTGTTTGGCGCAGGAACGGGCCTTGCTGTGAAATATTAGATCAAAAAATGTAATTACATGCCCCTGTTAAACAGGGCCAGAAAAATTGGGCCTTGGGTGTGATGGTGGTGCCACAACAATGTAATCCCTTACAGATACTCTTGTTGGGTGCAGGAATGGGCTCTGCTGTGAAAGATTAGATCAAAAATTGTAATTACATGCCCCTGTTAAACAGGGGCAGAAAAATTTGGCATTGGGTGGTGGTGGTGGTGCCCTAAACCAAAAATATTGTTGGAAGCTAGCATCATCAAGATTGAGGAGGAATAGGATAGTCAGCATAGGCAGTCTTCAGGGGATCCCAGATCTATAGCAAATTCAGTCAGTTACATCAGCATCAGGTGCTTGATAGCTGCTGATCCAAGACTGATTCACTTTTATGAATGTGAGCCTATCAACAGAGTCTGTGGACAGGCGCACTCTTTGACCTGTTACAAACCCTCCAGCAGCACTGATTGTGCATTCAGAAAGCACGCTGGATGCAGGACAGACCTGTAGCTCAATTGCATATTGAGCAAGTTCTGGCCAGTGATCCAACCTCAAGACCCAGTAACCCAGTGGAAGCTCTGTTAGAAAGGTCTCCAAGTCTGCTCTTGCCCCTAGATATCTCTGCACCATGAAATGGAGATGCTGGCGATAGTTGCTTGAACCAATCAGACCTTGGCGCTGAGGACTGAAAAATTGTTTAAAGGCATCAATCAGCAAGCCACCTTCTCCACTGCTTTTCCTCTGACTGAACAAAGCCTTAGCAACACGTTGTCCAGCACCAGGAAATGATAACCTACCAGGGTTTGGAAATGCATCACACAAACCTTTCTTCAAGGCCTCCTGAAGATGTTTTATCCTCTGCTCCCTCTGCCAAGGCAGGATGAGTTCTACAACTTTACCCTTGTAACGTGGATCAAGAAGGGTTGCCAGTCAGTAATGATCCCTCTCCTTGATACCACGAATCCTATGGTCCTTTTGCAGGCTTTGCAGAATCAGGGAGGCCATGCGGCATAAGTTTGCAGAGGCATTTGAGTCCTCTGGGTCAATAAGGATCACATTATCCATAACTACCTCCTCCCGGCCATGTACAACTCCTTGGGTTTCTGGGGACTGAAATCATCCCTTGAAGACTGCTGCTGAGTGTTATCCTCTACATCCATGCTGACACAATCCTCCTCCTCCTCCTGTTTTTTCCTGTGTGTTTGGCAGGCCCGCAGGAATGCTATCTGAATAAAGGTGGCCTTGAGAGGAAGTCCTCCTCTTCCTCCCACTGTTCTGCCTCAAGTGCCCTGTCCATGATTCCACGAAGCGTGTGCTTCAGCAGGAAGACCAGAGGGACAGTGTCACTGATGCATGCATTGTGGTAAAAAAAAGGGGAAAATTACAGTGCTGTGTAAAAAATATGTTTGTATGAATAGCAGCCAACACAGCTATAGACCAAAGAAATAAATGTGAGAATTAAAGTGTAGCGCTATACATCAATAAATAAAATAAAATAAATTAAATTAACCATTAAATGACTAATGGTGTAAAAGAATCAAATGTGCCTAAAGGGAATAGGATGTCTGGCCTTATGTCAATATACAGGTATACAGTAAGTGACTCTAATATCCTAAACCAAAAAAATGTGAACAAATGCATAGAAAATTTTATGAATAAATATTATAAAATAAAAAATTCATATCAATATAAAGGTGTATCACACTGAAGGATACAAAAAAAAAAAAAAAACAGATCATACTAAAGTCCAAGAGGATGTCAGCAAATAAGAAAATGGAGTCCAAAGATTGTAAAGAATGATCCCACAAATCCAGAGACCTGTTTGGCAGACATCACTTGGAAAACAATTGAAGAAATAGGCAAACCACAACCAGTGATATTAAGGAGGCTTACAAGATGTTGTTGACTTATGCCGTCCAAGTCAAAAAAGGCTTATAACCAGCTGGCTAGGAATATTAAATAACCACATACCCTACTCAAGGATCCAAGAGGCCGGAGTCTTTGCAGGCATCAATAATTTTTATCAACTTTACCCTTATGATATTTTTGGTGCACTTTGGAAAGTTGTTGCTTGCCAATTCTTGTGATATTTATTATTGCTTGTTAATTCTTGTGATACTTTAGTCATGATTGAGATGTATTGTATTACCCATGCATTACCACCATGTATACGCACATTTATCAATGTACCTTGCATTTTATCTAATGGCAACCAATAAACTCCATTTATGTTTCACCAAATGATACTTTGGCTACCACATGCTTCACTCAAAGTCCCAGTCATGAAAACTTGATGCAGACATTCTCGGACACCGGTTCATAGGAAATATTCCAATAGGGAGCTCCAAATCGATAATCATAAACTAGGGATGAGCTTGGTGTTCGAGTCAAACCCATGTTCGACTCGAACATCGTCTGTTCGCCGAATTGCGAACGATATGGGCCGTTTGCACCAAATTTGTGTGGCGCGTCACGCCCATAATTCACTGCGGCATCGCAGTGCATTGCTGGCTGATGATTGGTCAAGCATGCACTATGACCCGCATGCTTGGCCAATCACAGTGCCATCAGTAGAGAGAGCTGTAATTGGCCAAAGCCAGGGTGGCTTTGGCCAATTATGGCTCAGGGGGTTTAGAACATGCCCCACACTATATAAGGCCGCCTGCACGGCGGCCCTGTGTAGTGTGTTCCAGCGTGCTTAGCGAGAGAGAGAGACAGTGTCATTTCATTTGAGTTAACTAGATTAGGCAGGACAGTCAGTGAGCTAGCTGCACTTACAGTGTATTGTGTATATATATGCATCCAAGGTGTTGTATATATATATATATATATATATACACTGTATTCAGTTTAGCTAGATCCGTTCCTGTTACCTTCCTACTGACAGGCAGGCTTGTCTTGTTACAGTATTTACAGCTACCTGAAGAAAATTGCTGGTGTCCTTTTGATCCTATTAGTACCACAGTCAGGCAGCTAGACTATTTACAGTTAGTGTAGTGCGTCCTCCTCACAGTGTTCAGCTAAAGCTACAAGTTAGTTTAGTGTGACCTCTGCACAGTGTTCAGTTAAAGCTACAAGTTAGGGTAGTGTGTCCTCCTCACAGTGTTCAGCTAATACTACAAGTTAGTGTAGTGCGACCTCTGCACAGTGTTCAGCTAAAGCTACAAGTTAGTGTAGTGCGTCCTCCTCACAGTGTTCAGCTAAAACTACAAGTTAGTGTAGTGTGAGCTCTGCACAGTGTTCAGCTAAAGCTACCTGAAGGTTGGTGGTGTTTTCCTGATCCTATCACTACAGCAGGCAGCTAAATAAGCTACAAGTTAGTTTTTTGCGAGCTCTGCACAGTGTTCAGCTAAAGCTACCTGTAGAAGGTTGGTGGTGTTCTCATACTACAGGGAGGCAGTTGATTTTGCTAGCTGCAGTATCAGTATATATATATATATATATATATATATATATATATATATATATATATATCCCAGCTTAGTACAGCTGCAGGCCATTAGTATGTCTGGAAGGCCAACAAGAAGAGGCAGACAGGCCAATAAAAGAGGGCAAGCAGGCTCTGTGTCTAGAGGCAACAGTGCTGGTCGTGGAGACAGTGCAGCCTCATCAGCACGTGGCCGTGGGACACGCTTGTCCTTTTTTTCGGCAGCTGGCCGTGTTGAACCGCAACATGCGGAAGACTTGGTCGAGTGGATGACCAAGGCATCCTCATCCTCTTCATCCTCTCTCACCGATGCTCAGGGTAATTTGTCTGGCAAAGCAGCTGCCAACGCGGCCTCTTCCCTTGGCTCAATGGCATCAGTGACTCCTTCCCTAGCCCCACCATGTCCTCCTGAGGAGTCCCTCGAACTGTTTGACCACAGTGTTGGGTACATGCTCCAGGAGGATGCCCAGCGTTTAGAAGGCTCTGATGATGATACTGAGCTAGATTAAGGCAGTAACCTGAGCACAGACAGAGGGGGTGCCCAAGAAGGACAGCAATCAGGCAGTCATGCTCCGCCTGCTGCAGCATACTGCCAGGTTTGCTCCAGTGATGAGGAGTGAGGGGATGACGAGGTCACTGACTCCACGTGGGTGCCTGATAGGAGAGAGGAGGAGGAGGAGGAGGAGGCACATCATCAACGAGGCAGGATGCCCTCCAGGGGCCAGCCTAAGGGCAGCACACTGACTGCATCACACCCCAAAGCTCCGCATGTGCAGGGCGCTGCTGTCTCTGCGCATTATTCCAAAAGTTCTTTGGTGTGGGCCTTTTTTGAGACGAGTGCATCAGATCGCACTGCTGCTATTTGCAACATATGTCTCAAGCGTATCTTGCGTGGCCAAAACATCTCCCGCTTGGGCACCACATGCTTGACCAGACATATGTTGACCTGCCATGCCGTTCGTTGGCAAGACCCACACCAAAGAACAAAGAGGACCTCTCCTTGCTCCTCATCAGCTGAGATCTCCAACCCCACTATACCTTTAGTCCTCTCTGAGACCTGCACTGAGAGGAATGAAGGTGTAGAATTAGGTGTGTCACAGCCAAGTACTTTCGGCGGTGCCCCAGCTGCTGCACCGCCGAAAGAAGTTCGCTCCCAGCCATCCACATGCCCAGTGGTTGAATGCTAGCTTGGCAAAATTGCTAGCACTTCAACTGCTGCCTTTTCAGTTGGTAGACTCTGCCCCTTCTGTGAGTTTGTGGAATGTGCAGTTCCTCAGTGGCAGGTACCCAAACGCCACTTTTTCTCATGGAAGGCGATTCCGTCTCTCTACCGGCATGTGGAAGGCAATGTCCATGCCTCGCTGGACAGGGCGGTCAGCTGTAAGGTGCATATTACCGCTGACTCATGGTCCAGCAGGCATGGACATGGACGTTACCTAAGTTTCACCGCGCATTGGGTGACTCTGCTGGCAGCTGGGAAGGATGCAGGACAGGGTGCAGTAGTGTTGGAGGTTGTTCCACCACCACGCCTCCAAAATGCCACTACTGATGATTGTGACACACCTCTCTCCTCCACCCCCTCCTCTTCTTCTTCCTCCATGGCCTCTTCCTGTGCTTTGTCCTCGGAACCAGCGGTGCTCTGTAGCCATTCAAGGGGCTATGCAAGTATGCAGGCCAAAAGATGCCATGCGGTGCTTGAGCTGGTGTGCTTGGGAGACAGGAGCCACACTGGGCAGAGGTTCTGTCAGCTATGCAGGGGCAGGTTCAGAGGTGGTTGAAACCAAGCCAACTTAAGGCAGGAATGGTGGTTTGCGACAATGACACCAACCTCCTCTCCGCTCTCCGACAGGGACAAATGACCCATGTGCCCTGTTTGGCTCACGTCCTTAACTTGGTGGTGCAGCGGGCCATCAATGAGTACCTGTGTGACTACGGCACCAGGACAGGGTCAGGGGAGCTTGTTTTTTTTTCCCCACGCCATTGGGCCATGATCAGGGATGCATGCACTGTTCTGTCACCATTTGAGGAGGCCACGAGGATGGTGAGTAGTGACAGTGCATGCATCAGTGACACTGTCCCCCTTGTCCACTTGTTGGAGCACACGCTGCGTGGAATAATGGACAGGGCACTTGAGGCAGAACAGAGGCAGGAAGAGGAGGACTTCCTTAGCTCTCAAGGCCCCCTTTATCCAGACAGTGTTCCTGCGTGCTTGCCGATCACACAGGAATCTCAGATCCCTTCAAAGACTGCCTATGCTGATGCTGAGTGACTATCCTGAGTAATTATCCTCTTCCTCCTCAATGATCACGCTGATAGCTTGTAATAACATTTTTGGTTCTGGGCGCCGCCACCAGTGCCTAAGGCCCAATTTTTAAGCCCCTTTTTAACAGGGGCGTGTAATTACAATTTTTGATGCAATACTTTGCAGCAGGGCTCGTTAATGCATTCCAACTAGTGTATCTGTGAGGGGTTGCAGTGTTGTGGCACCAGCACCAGTGCCTAAGGCCCAATTTTTCAGCCCCTGTTAAACAGGGGCATGTAATTACAATTCTTGATCTAATATTTCACAGCAGGGCCCGTTTCTGCACCCACCAAGAGCGAGTGAGGACTTACAGTGTTGTGGCACCAGCACCACCACCACCACCAAAGGCCCAATTTTTCTGCCCCTGTTTAACAGGGGCGTGTAATTACAATTTTTGATTCAATACTTTGCAGCAGGGCTCATTCCTGCTTTCCAACTAGAGTATCTGTGAGGGGTTGCAGTGTTGTGGCACCAGCACCAATGCCTAAGGCCCAATTTTTAGCCCCTGTTAAACAGGGGCGTGTAATTACAATTTTTGATGCAATACTTTGCAGCAGGGCTCATTCCTGCGTTCCAATTAGAGTATCTGTGAGGGGTTGCAGTGTTGTGGTACCAGCACCAGTGCCCAAGGCCCAATTTTTCAGACCCTGTTGAACAGGGGCATGTAATTACAATTCTTGATCTAATATTTCACAGCCCGTTTCTGTGCCCACCAACAGCGAGTGAGGACTTACAGTGTTGTGACACCAGCACCACCACCACCAAAGGCCCATTTTTTCTGCGCCTGTTCAACAGGGGCATGTAATTACAATTCTTGATCAAATATTTCACAGCAGGGCCCTGTGAGGGCTTACAGTGTTGTGGCCACAACAACACCTAAGGCCCAAATTTCTGCTGAGTATATAAGGCAGGCCCCTACTTTCAAACATCCAACTTACAAACGACTCCTACTTGCAAATGGAAGGAGACAACTGGAAGTGAGAAGAAATCTACCCCTAGGAAGGGAAATTCTCTCCTGTAAGAGTTAATATGGGAAAAACATTTCTCCTTCCCACTGATGCTTTATCACCAATCCTTGTTTCACAAAAAAACCCAAATTTTCAAAAAAACATTTGTCATTGGGACAAAAAATGAGGTCAAATCTTCTGAAGAGGAGCACAGACAGTAAAACAAATGTCACAGGGGTGATAACCCTTCCCTATGTTTTCCAAAAAGCTTAAAATAGATTTTTTGGCTGGAGCTAAACACATTAAAAATGTACCAGTTCAAAATTACAAACAGATTCTACTTAACAAACCTACAGTCCCTGTCTTGTTTGCACCGCCTGTATACTGCTGTTCAGAGTACAGAGCTGCTGTTTCCTTTTTTAATTTGGGTGCAGGATTCCCCTTAATATCCATACAAGACCCAAAGGGCCTGGTAATGGACTGGGGGGTACCCATGCCGTTTGTCTCACTGATTTTCATCCGGGGGTGTTCGGCTCATCCCTATCGTAAACCATGCAAAGAAGAATAGAATGCTTGCATAGCATGATACCGTAGGTGTAAAATATTTATTATATAAACAAAGGGATAAACTCACATGGTAACGGTCATCAAAGGCATAGATGGAAAACAAGAGCGGTATGTAGGTAGGTCCACCAAACGCGTTTCTGCTAACAAGCCGTCATCTGCATTGGGTGGACCTACCTACATACCGCTCTTTTTTTTCATCTATGCCTTTGATGACCGTTACCATGTGAGTTTATCCCTTTGTTTATATAATAAATATTTTACACCTACGGTATCATGCTATGTAAGCATTCTATTCTTCTTTGCATGGTTTATGATTATCGTTTTGGAGCTCCCTATTGGGATATTTCTTATGAACCGGTGTCCGAGAACGTCTGCATCAAGTTTTCGTGGCTGTTTAAGCAGATACATCTTCCTAGCCAGCTGGTTATAAGCCTTTTTTGACTTGAGCGGCATAAGCCTTTCCAAGTCAACAACATCTGGTAAGCCTCCTTATGATCACTGGTGGTGGTTTGCCTAATTCTTCAATTGTTTTCCAAGTGATGTCTGCCAAAAACGTATCTGGATTTGTGGGATCATCTTTTACAATCTTTGGACTCCATTTTCTTTTTTTTTGTTTCAATGTTTTTATTATCATTTTCAAGTTAACAAGTTAACAATCCGTGTAAAGAAAATCAAATCAGTCCAAAAGGTCTTACAGAAGACATATATCAGTATTACGAATATAGGTTGCAAACTGGAAAGAAGTACATTTCAATATGTAAATGACTTAACACTTAAATCTAATCAAGAGATGTATTACTGTTGAGTGCACATAAATGGTTTCAGAGTTGATGTAGCTAAAGGGACTCGTGATGTTTTACTTGAGGCGACCGATACGGGAAAAGACCCTCAGTGCCGTCCTTGAACCCAAACACCCCTATTGGGAGCTTACTGTGAATGGGTGGGGGCACTGGGACGGGTCATGTGAAGTTGATGTTTGTTAACCCTACGGTCCGTGGTAACGGAAAAAATAAAAGTGTGATCGATAGGTGTAAGGGAGAGGGGGGGGTGTTAGGGATGGAGAGGCAGGGGGATCGGGTAACTGCTTGCATATGATAAGAACAAGTATGTAGAATTTGTCGTGGTAGTTTCAGGGGTCCAGTGTACATGTATTTTGGTATATTGTTAGAAATTCCGTGGATTCTCTAAAGTGGATTCAACATGCCCAAGTTGTTTGGTATTTGGTTGGTGTCTCTTTTGCTTGGTGAATTAAGTTCTCCATTTCCGCTATTCTGTCTATGCGATGGAACCAATCACCAATAGTGGGGGGATTGGGGCTTTTCCAATGTAGCGGTATACATTGTTTGGCTGCATTGATAAGGTGGAATGTAAGTGATTTTTTTGCAGGCCGAGTAGGGTATGGACGTGTGGTGGAGCAGATACTGGGCCGGGGTGAAGTCTGGGGTGTAGGTCATTATTCTGGCTGTTAGGCGGTTGTCTTCTAGTCAGAAAGGTTGTAAGGTTGTGCAGTCCCACCAGATATGTGTCAAAGAGCCTATTGCTGTATCACATCTCCAGCATTGCGAGGAGACCTGTGGGTGGTACTTGTGAATCTTGGCAGGCATCCTATACCATCTAGAGTATATTTTATACCCATTTTCTTGAGCTGAAACATTAATCGATCCCTTATGGATGTGGTCGTACATTCGCTCCCACTCTTCCTTAGGTAAGTCCAAGGAAAGTTCCCTTTCCCATTGCTGGCAGATTTTGTTCGCCTTGGGATCGCAATCACTGAATAGGAGCGAGTATACCACTGAAATCAAGTGTCTTAGTGGCACCGAACTGGTAGACAGTGCTTCAAAGGGAGTGTAGTCTCTATACCTTTTAGAGAGGGGTTTTATCCTATTAAGAAAGTGCCTAAATTGTAGGTAGTGGAAAAATGGAATGGTACAATTAGGAAATCGTGGGGCGATGTTCTGAAATGGTATCAGCTGGCCATCAAGAAAAAGTTGCTCTGCTCTAAGTAAGGAATCACAGCCTGGGATTATTGGGTTGTTGGCCGGGAGGAAATTCTGGGTTTTGGTCTAGCGGGGTCAGAGGCCTGGGGGACGGGATCAGGGTGTGTTTCTTGTATACCGTCCGAAATGTCAGTAAGGTAGGGCCTTTTAACGGGTGACCTACTTGTTCTGAAGGGATCGATTTTTGTTCTATCCAGGGCGTATGTGTAATCGGCACCCATGAGAAAGAGTCTTCCAAGGTGATCCAGTCTTTGGTCTTAGCGTGTATGTGCCAGTCTATGATTCTGGTTAGTTGGCAAGCCCATTGATATTTTTGTACGTCTGGAAGTCCGATTCCCCCCTTCATCTTAGCAAGGACCAATCTATCCCAATTTATTGTTGGGGTGTTGGCAGACCAGATGAAGTTTCTGCACAGCTTTTTGTAAGAAGTGAAGAACGAAGGGGGTATTTTGATTGGTTAGTTTTGAAATAAGTATAGTAGTCTAGGTAGGATGTTTATTTTAATAATGGCAGCTCTCCCAAACCAAGAGAAAGTGCCTAGGGTCCATTTGCGGAGGTCTTGCTGTATGGATTGGAGTATAGGTAGGAAGTTTCTAGAGTATAGCTCAATCAGGTTTGCAGGGATTTTTATACCCAGGTAGGTAATGGCATGTTTTTCCCAACTAAAGGGGAAGTTGGATTGGCATTGCGCTACAACGGGTGTGGGGAGGGATATGTTCAGTGCCTTGGACTTTGAGAAGTTAATTTGGAGGTTGGAGATTTTTTTGAAAAGGGTAAAGTCTTTTAGCAAGTTTGGTATAGTGGTTAAGGGGTCTGAAAGAAATAGTAGAATATCATCTGCGTAAGCCGCAACTTTGTATTGTTTGTTTTTGATAGAAATGCCCTTGATGTCTGGGTTGGCTCTCAATCTGCGTAGGAGGGGCTCCATGATGAGTACAAAAATAAGGGGGGATAGTGGGCACCCCTGGCGTGTACCGTTCGACACGGAGAAGGCGTCCGACAGACGGCCATTGACCCGGATTCTGGCTGTGGGTGATGCATAAAGCGCCAATATCAGTTGGAGTAGGTGATCTGGAAATCACATTGCTTTTAATGCCGTGGTCATATAGTCCCAGGCTACTCTGTCAAACGCCTTCTTCACGTCAAGGGTCAGCATAAAACCCGGTTTGGACATCGTTGTGAGCCAGTGATGTATGTTAAGAGCCTTTATGGTGTTATTCCTGGCTTTGCGTCCAGGGATAAATCGCATCTGGTCTAAAGTGATCAGTTTGGGGAGCAAGGGGAGTATTCGATTTGCGAGAACCTTGGCATAGAGCTTCACGTCTAAGTTTAAGAGTGAGATGGGCCGGTAATTAGACACTATTGTGTTATCCTTGCCAGGCTTTGGTATTAACGTCACGTGGGCTTCTAGGATGTCTTTGTGGGCATGTGGTGATGAGGATAACGACTTGAAGGCTTTCGTGAAGTGAGGAATTAGTATGTTGGGGAAGGATTTATAGTAGCTGACTGTTAGGCCGTCCGGGCCGGGGCTCTTGCCCGGTGACAGTTGTTTTAGGGCAGCTAAGGTTTTGTCTATTAAAATCGGGCTGTTCACTTCCTCTATCGTGAGGGGTGTAGGGAAGTACTGTTTTAAGAAGTTGTGAATGGTTTCTTTGCGATCTGGGGTCTGTCCAGTCTCACTCATGGTGGGTAAATTATAGAGTTTAGTAAAATATTGTACGAACTGGTCAGCAATGGCTTCAGGGGAGGCGAGTGTGTTGCCCGCTGGGTCTTTGATGGTGTGAATGGTCGATGCTGCTTTTTTATTTGTAGCTCCCTGGCTAACAGTTTCCCTGACTTATTCCCATGTTGATAGAATACTTTTTGTGTGAGAGCGTATTTGCATTGTAGTGTTTTGTTTAATTCCTCTAAGAGCTCCTCTCTAGCTTTCAGTAAGTCAGTGAGTGCTTTGCTGGCTAAAGTTTGTTTGTGTGTCTGTTCGAGATCACAAATGCGTGTGGACAATTCCTCAATATGTGCTCTTCTGGCTTTAGATCTTTTGGCGGCCAGGGAAATGAGGTCCCCCCTGATAACACATTTGTGTGCTGCCCACAGTGTAGCAGGTGAGGAATCCGGAGAAGTGTTTTCCTGGAAATATTGTGAGAGTCGCTTGCCGATTGTTTGGGATATTTCTAAGTCAGTCAGTAGGGAGTTGTCAAGGCGCCAGATGGTGGAGGCGGTGCATGTGGTGGGGAATGTTAAGGTCATGGAGATGAGATTATGGTCTGATAGAAGTATAGGGTCTATAGTCGCTTTGGTTAGAAGTGACAAGTCATTTTGTGATGGGTAGAAATAATTAATCCTGGAATACTTGCCATGCGGTGGGGAGAAGAACGTGAAGTCCTTATCGTTCGGGTGGAGCGTGCACCAAGTGTCGTGTAGGGTCAGATCGCTACGTTGAGTTTTGATGGCTCGCGGGGATCTATATGTGATAGAGGAAGTTCCTGTGGAGGTGTCCTGAGGAGGGGAGAGTGCTACATTAAAGTCTCCACCTAAAATAAGAATGCCATTTTGGAAGGATGTGAGAAGTTGTAGGGTCTTGCGGAAAAAAGGAACTTGGTGCTTGTTAGGTGCATAAAGATTGGCTAATGTGATAGGTCTGTTTTGAATTGATCCCTTAAGGAACAAGTATCTCCCGTTGGTGTCACGCTGTACATCTAGTACTTGAATGGGACAGTGCTTGGAAATCAGGATCAAAACTCCTTTAGTTTTGGAGTCAACATTGGAGGCATGGTAGACTTGTGGTAAGAAGTTATTGTGCAACTTGGGGATGTTGTCTGATCGGAAATGTGTTTCTTGGCTAAATACTATATGGGCTCTGGTCTTTTGTAAGGTATATAGTAGTTGGGTCCTTTTGTTTGGGGTGTTAAGACTACGGATGTTCAACGAGCAAAGTTTGACCTGTAATGGGGTCTGGGCTGAGTTGTGGTGAGTCATGCTGTGAGTGCTGGGTACTGCAGGTGTGGGGGAAGGGGTGTAAAAGGGGCTGTTTCTGAGTGCACAAAGAGAGCAATTCCAGGAAGAGTATAGATTGGGTAGGATTAATTATCCTGTAAGTAGATCCGAGGTATAGGGGGGACCAGCCCTCCTAACCGGAAGAGTGGCGAGTCGGTAGGGTACAGTGAGTAGCCCGTGTGTAGGAACAGAAGGGTAACCTACACAGCACTACGTCACCGTGGTGGGGTTGAGTAAAACCATGGGAAGAAGAGGCTCTATAAGTTTGTGTCGGCCCACCGCCACTGGGCATTTAAGTGCCTGGGTGGAGGTACAGTCCGAGGGGTGTGACACATTCGGTGGTTAACAGAGGGATAGGTGGTGGAGGTTGTAGGCTGTTGGCAACTTGTCTAGAATAGATTAGAAAGGGTACAGCAGGGATTCCAGGTAGTTAGTTTAGCCCTGTTGCTGGACCTGTGTTCCACAATATCGTGGGGTGGTCAGCAGAAGAGGCTCTATAAGTTTGTGTCGGCCCACCGCCACTGGGCATTGAAGCGCCTGGGTGGAGGTACAGTCCGAGGGGTGTGACACATTCGGTGGTTAACAGAGAGATAGGTGGTGGAGGTTGTAGGCTGTTGGCAACTTGTCTAGAATAGATTAGAAAGGGTACAGCAGGGATTCCAGGTAGTTAGTTTAGCCCTGTTGCTGGACCTGTGTTCCACAATATCGTGGGGTGGTCAGCGGAAGAGGCTCTATAAGTTTGTGTCGGCCCACCGCCACTGGGCATTGAAGCGCCTGGGTGGAGGTACAGTCCGAGGGGTGTGACACATTCGGTGGTTAACAGAGGGATAGGTGGTGGAGGTTGTAGGCTGTTGGCAACTTGTCTAGATTAGATTAGAAAGGGTACAGCAGGGATTCCAGGTAGTTAGTTTAGCCCTGTTGCTGGACCTGTGTTCCACAATATCGTGGGGTGGTCAGCGGAACCTCCGCTGGCCAGACCGGACATTTCAAAGCGGATGGACATATATTTTGTGCACACAAACAAAAACAGTAATTTGACAACAGAATTATAGACAGCAATTTAACTTAGGAACTTTGTAACATAAGTAACCTTTTACCATAAACCGTAATGACATCCCTTGGGTGTTGAGTTCACTACATGGAACCATGGCTCCTGGTCTAGAAATTCTACTTTAGAGCTGGTAGCGATTATTAGTGTTTACCTGAGTGGGTCTCAGGACTGGGTCTCAGTGCGAGATTGTAGGAGCCGGCTGGGTTTATGGACTCCCCCTGGTATAGCTCAAGGAGGAGGGGTAGCTACCAAATCTGATGACAGGGGGGCAGTATCCGGAAATTGCAGGGGGGAAAATGCTGTGGAGGTGAAGGAGCTTTTATGAAGCTCTGACATTCAAGACAGCGCACTTCTGTAACCAATGGTCTGGGAGTACGCTAACACCTAGCAGTCGGTTGGGCAGCCAGCAGGGTAAAGTTAGAACAGATTACCGTGTTTTTTCTAATTCCCACTCTAATATTAGGTAACAGGCCCTCGGGGGAAAGGAGGAGAGAGGGGCATTAATTGGGTGTGGTGGCACACCAAGCTATGCAATCAGGGGGTTGCCAGCGTTTGATAGCCTGCAGCCCGGTTAGCTTCCAATGTGCGAAGCCAAGGGGGAGACCACAAGTCCTCCCATGTCTAGGAGTGTTTTTAACTTTGTGTACCAGGGATTCAAATGGTATGGGGAACCCCTCTCTATCCCCTTCCTGCTCCGCCCTGCA
This sequence comes from Lithobates clamitans, assembly GCA_037952925.1. Taxonomy (NCBI): domain Eukaryota; kingdom Metazoa; phylum Chordata; class Amphibia; order Anura; family Ranidae; genus Lithobates; species Lithobates clamitans. Next base: position 3,500,271 of record JBBGZY010000135.1, read on the forward strand.
CCTAGTCACAATATGCACCAAGGGACCATTAGGTCTGCAATAACAGGTATTCCTTTAGGGGAGGCATAATGTATAGACTACTGAAAGGAATTGTGGGTGGGGGAACCCTGTATGTTAAATTTCTCCTGTGTCCCCATGGGTCAGGAAGGGGCCTCACTGCTATCCTGGTGGTGATGGGAACCCCAACGTCCGCCTCTCTATGACCTTGTCCAGTAAAAACAAATAGCATTAGTTACCCAAAAGTCTGCTAGAATGTGTAAGCTCTGGCGGTCAGCGTAGAAGCTTGTAAGTGGAAGTGAGTGTACATAGACTGTGGAAGTCCTGTTGGCTGGCAGCACTACAAGGAATTTAGTCTCTCCGTGAACTGAGTGTGATGATAGGTGACAAGTTGTGGAGCATAGGTGATTATGGTGTAGGTAGATGACCCATTACCCATCATGTAATGAAAGGGTGCAAGCCATACACACGTATGTATCGCATGTCCTGAAGTGGACCTCATGTGTAGGTAAGGCATAACGTAGTATGGACATTTGCAAGTTTCCATGGCAGGAGCCGTATGTGGAAAGGGATCAGCGTTACAAGGTAACTTGGGAATCTCAAGAACATAGTCAACAGGTAACTTCCGAACTTAACTGTGTCAGACTTGGCTGGAGGTAACCGGTCGTCCGGGGGGCCCCTATGCTGCGTTAGCGGTCTCGTCGGGCTCTCATTGATCTCGACGAGTCAGTTGGGCTTGCAGCCTGGTGGGAACCTTGGGTGCCTGGGTGACTCCGGGTCCTTAAACGGGGGACCAGCGTCTGCGGTATCGGGTGTTTTGTGCATCCATGGGCTCCTCCGGTTGTGGATCCTTCCTGGTCACTGTACGGCGGAATTCTGCGTACCAGTTAGGGACTTCAATCAGCGGGGTGCCTAGGGTGTTGCAGAAGTGCGGTAGGTCTTCAGGTACGTTCAGCAGTGCAGTGTGGCCCTGTGTGGTAGCAGAAAGACAGAAGGGGAACTTCCACCTGCATGGTATCCCCTTAGCACGTAATGTATCCAGCAGGGGTTTCAGGTCTCTACGGTGCTGCAGAGTGATGCTGGAGAGATCCTAAAAAATCTGGATGGGTACTCCTGCATGGAGCACCTGTGCTCTGCTTCTGGCCTGCTTCAGTATGTCTTCCTTTACTTTGTAGTCTACTATGCAGCAGATGATGTCTCTGGGGGGGTCTGTATCCCTGTCTTTAGGTCTAAGGGCTCTGTGGATCCTTTCCATAGTGATCTGCGTCTGTGGTGGTCTGTTGAATAGGCTTACAACTGTGGGGGAGAGCTGATCCGATTCAATGGATTCAGGCATGCCACGGATTCTTATATTATGGCGTCTCCCCCTGTTGTCTAAATCCTCCATGTGTCTCTGCGGCTCCCTGAGTTGGAGGGTGTGAGTGTCTACCCTCCGAGTGGCTCTGCGGAGGACTGTGTCATGTTGCTGTGTGACAGTCTCCACTACCTGAACCCTGTCAGCCAGTGTGTGAATGTCCAGCCGGAGCTCTGAGATGGCGGCTGACAGGGTGTCCTTAATGTCTGCAGCTATGGTTCTAAGGTCATGGATACTTAGCTGATGTAGTGGTGGGACAGGGGTCCCTGAGTCTTCTGGTCCCGCTGTACCTTGTGAGGAATGTGCGAGCAGGGATCCCATCTCCTGAGAGGATGCGGTCCGTCTGTGTGCAGGAAGACGCCATATTGCCCCTCTGTGACCTAAACATCTCTGGTATGTTTTGGCTGATTTCCCCGTTCTGCTCGTGGGGGGAGCGGGACCGTGATGCGGAGGAGGTGCGGGAGGCTGTCCCCATGCTGTGTGGTCGGCGTGGGGTGAGTGCGGCTCGGTGTACCTCCGTAGCTTGGCTGTAGTTTACAGTGGCGGCGGGAGCTCCGGAGTTAGGCGTCCATCTCCTTGCGAGGCTAAACCACGCCCCTCCATCTTCTTATTTGCTGACATCCTCTTGGACTTTTGTATGATCTTTTTTTTGTTTTTTGTGTCCTTCAGTGTGATACACCTTTATATTCATATGAATTTTTTATTCATAATATTTATTCATAACATTTTCTATGCATTTGTTCACATTTTTTTGGTTTAGGATATTAGAGTCACTTACTGAATACCTATATATTGATATAAGGCCAGACATCCTATTCCCTTTAGGCACGTTTGTTTCTTTTACACCATTAGTCATTTAATGGTTAATTTAATTTAATTTATTTTATTTATTGATGTATAGCGCTACATTTTAACTCTCACTGATGCATGCATTGTCGCTGCTCACCATCCTGGTGGCCTCCTCAAATGGTGACAGGACAGTGCACGCATCCTTGATCAGTAGCCACTGGTGTGACGAAAAGAAACCAAGCTCCCCTGTTCTGGTGCCACACTTGCACAGGTACTCATTGATGGCCCTCTGCTGTGTGTGCAGCCACTGCAGCATTGCAAATGTTGAGTTCCACCTGGTGGGCATGTCACAAATGAGGCGGTAGGTGGGCGTTTGAATGTCAGCCAGCCGAGCATTGGCATATTATGACCGGCGAGCATGATAACAGACTGTTCTGGCCTGCCTCAGGAGATCTTGTAAGCCTAGGGACCTGCTCAAGAATGGCTGCACCACCAAATTCAGGACGTGTGCCAAACATGGAACATGGGTCAAGTATCCCTGTCGGAGGGCAGAGAGAAGGTTGGTGCCATTGTCGCATACAACCATTCCTGGCTGAAGCTGGCGTGGCGTCAACCACCTCTGAGCTTGCCCCTGAAGAGCTGACAGAATCTCTGCCCCAGTGTGGCTCCTGTCCCCTAGGCAGACCAATTCAAGCACCGCATGGCATCTTTTAGCCTGACTGCTTGCTTAGCCCCTTGAACGCTTATGGAGCACCTCTGGTTCAGAGGACAAATCTGCAGAAGAGGCCATAGAGGAAGAAGAAGATGAGGGAGTGGAGGAGAGAGCTGTGGCAGAATCACCACTAGCATTTTGGAGGTGTGGTGGCGGAACAAGCTCCAACAACATTGAACCCTGTCCTGCATCCTTCCCAGCTGCCAGCACAGTTAACCAGTGCACCGTGAAGTAAAGGTAATGTCCCTGCCTATGCCTGCTGGACCATGAGTCAATGGTAATATGAACCTTACTGCTGACCGCCCTGTCCAATGAGGCCAAAACATTGCCTTCCACATGACGGTAGAGAGCTGGAATGGCCTTCCATGAAAAGAAATGGCCTTTTGGAACCTGCCATTGAGGTACAGCACATTTCGCAAATTCACAAAAAGGGGCAGAGTCTACCAGCTGAAAAGGCAGCAGTTGCAGTGCTAGCAATTTGGCCAAGCTATCATTTAGACGCTGAACATGTGGATGGCTGGGACCGAATTTTTTTTACGGTTCAGCAACTGTGGTAGGGAAATTTGCCTGCTGAAATCAATTGGTGGTGTACTGCTAGCAGATTGTCTGCAAGTACTTGGGACACCTATTGCTATACCTTCATTCCTCTCAGTGCAGGTTTTTGAGAGGATTGGAGGTATAGTAGGGTTGGAGATCCCAGATGAGGAGCAAGGAGAAGTCCGCCTCTTTCTTTGATGTGGGTCTTTCAATGCTGTTGCCAACAGACTGCATGGCAGGTCGTCATATGTCTGGTCAAGTATGTGGTGCCCAAGCGGCTGCTGTTTTGGCCATGCTTGATGCGCTTCAGACATAGGTTACAAACAGCAATGGTGCGAACTGCTGCACACGTATCTAAAAAGGCCCACACAAAGGAAATTATAAAAGTCAGCGGGGAGTCAGCAGCACCCTGCACCTGCAGAGCTCTGCGGCGTAATGCAATAGGGTGGCTGCCCTTAAGCTGCCCCCTAGAGGACATCCTGCCTCATTGGAGTTGTGCCTCCTCCGACTCCTCACTTTCCTCCTCTCTTCTCTCAGACACCCACATACAGCCAGCAGCCTCATTATCCCCTTCCTCCTCATCACTGGAGTAAACCTGGCAGTATGCTGCAGCTGGGGGAACATGACTGCCATTTTTTTTTGTCCAACAACCAACATCGGAGCCTTCAAATCGCTGTGCATCCTCCGGCAGCATGTATCCGACACTGTGGTCGAATAATTCTGGGAAGTCCTCCCTGCATGATGGTGGGAATGAGAAAGGAGTGAATGTGGACATGGAGCCAGAGAAATAGGCCGCTTTGGTAGCTGCGTTGGAAAGCAAACTACTCCACGACCAGCACTGTTGACTGTAGACACAGAGGCTGCTTGCCCTCTTTTAGTGGCATGTGAGTGTCTGCCTCTCCTTAGTGGCCTTCCAGGCATGATGTATTTTTTGTTTTGCAACACCACACTACACTGTATTAAATTTTTCACTCTTTGTTATATTACAGCCATTTGCTAAAATCATTTAAGTTCATTTTTTTTCCTCATTAATGTACACACAGCACCCCATATTGACAGAAAAACACAGAATTGTTGACATTTTTGCAGATTTATTAAAAAAGAAAAACTGAAATATCACATGGTCCTAAGTATTCAGACCCTTTGCTGTGACACTCATATATTTAACTCAGGTGCTGTCCATTTCTTCTGATTGTCCTTGAGATGGTTCTACACCTTCCTTTGAGTCCAGCTGTGCCTAATTATACTGACTGGACTTGATTAGGAAAGCCACACACATGTCTATATAAGCCCTTACAGCTTACAGTGCATGTCAGATCAAATGAGAATCATGAGGTCAAAAGAACTGCCTGAAGAGCTCAGAGACAGAATTGTGGCAAGGCACAGATCTGGCCAAGGTTACAAAAAAATTTCTGCTGCACTTAAGGTTCCTAAGAGCACAGTGGCCTCCATAATCCTTAAATTGAAGACGTTTGGGACGACCAGAACCCTTCCTAGAGCTGGCCGTCCGGCCAAACTGAGCTATCAGGGGAGAAGAGCCTTGGTGAGAGAGGTAAAGAAGAACCCAAAGATCACTGTGGCTGAGCTCCAGAGATGCAGTCGGGAGATGGGAGAAAGTTGTAGAAAGTCAACCATCACTGCAGCCCTCCACCAGTCGGGGCTTTATGGCAGAGTGGCCCGACGGAAGCCTCTCCTCAGTGCAAGACACATGAAAGAAATAATGGAATAAGGGGTAATTGGCGCTACCTAAAGATAATGCGATTACGGTGTGTTTAAGGGTATATATGTGTGGCCTTACAGTGGCATACAAACTTATAATGTACTGACGTAGAAAATGTGAGAGCTCAAAAGCAATAGGAAATTATATCCTCAAACAATGCATATATAGCCCCCTGGGCGATAGTATACTATACCTGCTCTGGTTAATTCCTGTTGCTTATGTGACCTTATTGAGAAGAAAGACCCTCATGAAATTAAACTGTATGCATAGAAGTATCACCTATCAATTCACAAAAACTTAAAAATACAGTGAAAAATATATGTATAAGACTGCAGTAGTGCGGACACACTATAGTGCTGTGACTCTATTTATGTGACATGTGCAAATAAAGTCCATATATAAACATATGAATAATAGTCCGTATATTGTACATATAATCCTCTTCAAATGGTGTGACATAAACATATGAATAATAGTCCGTATATTGTACATATAATCCTCTTCAAATGGTGTGACATAAAAAATTAAATGGTGACTTGGGTGCTCTCAAAATCTTCTAGTGACTCTGTGCTCCCCTCCAGGGTCCCCACTCACCAGATCCACTCGCCCCCACAGGGGCAATGTGCATATAGATGCAATCAATGCGATTGTTTCCCTATAGTTGTTACGATATCCAGGGTATATTTCTGCCTTGGTTGGTTCCTCATAGAAGGAAAGAGATGTATACTCCCATGGTGTAGTAAATCATTATAAATTTATTAAAAAATATCAACTTGAAAAATAAAATGAAAAACCCTGATTGTAAAAAGTAGTCCCGGACACAGCTTGTATTACTGACCAAGAGATCATCCACTATGCTGCATACATAGTTTGGATGCCTCCTAACGGAAGTCAAGCCTTAAAATTGCAGGGTGAACGCAAGATCACACAATGGAGACAGCAGCTCCGCACTGCGTTCCATCTGCGTTCCACTTGCTAATAAAACCGGAAATGACGTAGTGTGCGTGGTGTCGTCATACGCGTTTTGTCATAGACGTCCTCAGCGACGGTGAAAGCCCGCATGGAGTTTGCTAAAAAACACCTAAAGGACTACAAGATGATGAGAAATGAGATTCTCTGGTCTGATGAGACCAAGATAGAACTTTTTGGCCTTAATTCTAAGCGGTATGTGTGGAGAAAACCAGGCACTGCACATCACCTATCCAATACAGTTGAACAGTGAAGCAGCATCATGGTGGCAGCATCATGCTGTTGGGGTGTTTTTCAGCTGCAGGGATAGGACGACTGGTTTCAATCGAGTGAAAGATGAATGCGGCCAAGTACAGGGATATCCTGGACAAAAACCTTCTCCAGAGTGCTCAGGACCTCAGACTGGGACGAAGGTTTACCTTCCAACAAGACAATGACCCTAAGCACACAGCTAAAATAATGAAGGAGTGGCTTCACAAAAACTCTGTGACTGTTCTTGAATTGCCCAGCCAGAGCCCTGACTTAAACCCAATTGAGCATCTCTGGAGAGACCTAAAACCAACCTGACAGAACTGGAGAGGATATGCAAAGAGGAAAGGCAGAGGATCCCCAAATCCAGGTGTGAAAAACTTGTTGCATCTTTCCCAAAAAGACTCATGGCTGTATTAGATCAAAAGGGTGCTTCTACTAAATACTGAGCAAAGGGTCTGAATACTTAGGACTGTGATATTTCAGTTTTTCTTTTTTAATAAATCTGCAAAAATGTCAACAAATCTGTGTTTTTCTGTCAATATAGGGTGCTGTGTGTATATTAATGAGGAAAAAAATGAACTTAAATGATTTTAGCAAATGGCTGCAATATAACAAAGAGTGAAAAATTTAAGGGGGTCTGAATACTTTCCGTCCCCACTGTATATATATATATATATATATATATATATATATATATATATATATATATATATACATATATATATATATAAATGAACATCAGGTGGGTTACCCTCTTATCTTGATATCCTTGTTCAATCAAGGCACCGTCAGGGTGGACTCCCAAAACTCCACCATAAATAATAGAAAAAACTCATGGAACAATGCTTGAAGCCAAAAAAGTGTCCTTTTACTGAAAGAATATTCCATTGAATGTTGCAAAATACAAGCAAGCCACTGTACAGTTCCGAGCACAAGTCGCTCTTCGTCGAGCTTTTCAGGCTGTGTGTGAAGGGCAAAACCACACTGTGTTCTTTTATCCACACCCAGTCTGATACACACCTGTGTCACTTAACTAATTATCTTATACAAAACACCAAAAGACATTCCAATATTTAACCCTACTGAATAAAACTACTACCCTAAAATCATCCTAAATTCCCCAATAGGGGATAATTTACAAGACAGGTTCATCATCTTATATCTCGAATATCATCATCATATCACTTATGAACCAATTATATTATCTCATTTCATTAGCTCGGTGTTTTGCAAATATTTATCATGAATACATATATATTACTATTCTTGTACATGTCTCCAAATTCTTCATGGATTCCAGTTGATATTCTGCTATCTAATATTTCCAACGGGAGCCTTTGTGGTCAATCTAAAGAAAATATAACATATTCAAAAATAGTCATACCTTCTAATCAATCTCGCACTGTAAATTTCTAAACAAACAAAAACAAATCATAGTCCCTGTTCATACCATCAGGGTGTAGGGACTGTAATTTGTTAATCCACCAAACTTCACGTCTTTTTAATCTCAAAATCCTATCACCCCCTCTTCTGTCATGGGGAATCTCTTCTAAAACCATAAAACGTAGATCAGTGTCCTTATGGCCCATTTCTGAGAAGTGACGCGATACAGGTAAACCTGATTGAGGATGTCTAATTGTACTACGGTGTTGTGCGATGCGATCTTTAATTTTTTGGGTTGTTTCCCCCACGTAGAGGAGATTGCAGGGGCATGTGAGAATATAAATCACATATGATGACTGACAAGTATAAAAGCCGTTAATTATTATTTTCTTGTTAGTCCTAGGATGAGAAAAATGATTCCCTTTAATAACTAAATTGCATTGAATGCAATTGAGACAAGGGTAACAGCCTTTCCTTTTACTGCCAAGGAAAGTCATCTTTTTCTCATCCTGCCTCTCTGGTTTAAATTCGGATCGCACTAAAAGATTGCGCAAAGTTTTATTGCGCCGGTATGCCTTCATCGGAGTTAACTGAAACTCCTCTATATGAGGATAGGATCGTTTCAGTATCATCCAATGTTTTCTCAATACATTAAAAATCCTATCGCTATAACTGTTAAACTGGAAGACAAATGGAATTCTAGGTTTATCAGATGAGTATCTCTTCCTATTGGGAATTTTAATAGGGTTCAAAATTTTATTTAGTTCGTGTCGGATTATATCTTCTGGATAGCCCCGCTCCTTAAACTTGCAGCACATCTCATCTAGTCTTTCATCTTTAACTGTAGTATCACTCACTATTCGCGTCACTCTGAGAAGCTGGCTTCTAATGATAGAACTAAAGACATGAGGGGGATGGTAGCTATCATATCTCAATAACTGATTCCTATCTGTGGGTTTCGTGTATATGTCAGTTTCAATCCGTCCCTGTTTTATGTATGCCCGTATATCTAGAAAGGGGACCGAATCTCCGCCAATGTGCATTTTGAACTGAATATCTGGTGAAATACTATTAATCATCTCATCAAACATTTTAAGTGATTCAATGTTGCCCCGCCATATGACAAAAATGTCATCTATATAGCGCCACCAGGTGGCGCAATGCTCCTGAAAAAGGTCATTCACAAAAATATGTTTTTGCTCAAAATCATGCATAAATGAACAGGCATATGGCGGGGCAACATTAGAACCCATGGCTACCCCCGTCAGTTGCACATAGTACCGATCCTTAAAGAGAAAATAGTTATTGTACAAAATCAATCTAAACAGTTTCTCAAAAAAAATTATCTGAGCTTCCGAATATTCCTGACAATTCCTGATTGGGCTTAGCGCTGCCTCAATGCCAGCCCCATGAGGAATCGATGTGTATAAACTTGTTACATCCCAAGTGACCAGGATACATTCATTTTGAAATTGTGATAGGTCCCTAATTTTGGTTAGAAAGTCACCGGAGTCCTTGATGTAGGATGGGGTGGCCTTTACCAAGGGTGATAGTACTTTGTCCAATAGCTTGGCCGTGGGTACAAAGATCGAATCCCTCCCTGATACAATCGGACGTCCCGGTGGGGAATGTTTGTCCTTATGGATCTTGGGGAGTATATACAGGACCGGAGTACGGGTATGTGTTGGTAACAAAAATTTGCATAGGTCATGTGAGATTAGTCCTTCTTTTAATGCTGGTTTTACAATACTCTCCAAGATCTTTCTGATACTCCATGTGGGATCTGATTGTAGAGGTTTGTATACTGTATCATCATCCAATTGTCGCCTGATCTCATTCTCATAAGCCTGGGGGTCCATAATGACTACCGAACCCCCTTTATCAGCAGGTTTACAAATAATATCATTCCGTTTAGTTAGTTCCCGCAGTGTCACTCTTTCATGAGGGGACAGATTATTAGGTACATGATCTTTAAAATCCACTTGTTGTAATAGTCGTTTCACATCTCGGGTAACCTCCTGTACAAACATCTCAACAGGTACATAAGTAGTAGGGGGGACAGATTTAGATTTCATTACCAGTCCTAGACTTTTACTACTTAGTTTCCCTTCAGGTATGTCATTATGAACAAATGGTTTATGAAGAAAATGGACCTTCCATCTAATATTGCGAAATAGGCGATACAGATCTTGATCTAACTGAAATGGATCTAGGTGACTTTTAGGACAGTAAGATAAACCACGGTTAAAAAGTCCTACCTCATCCGATGATAGGACCCGCCTGGAGATGTTATGGACTAGGTCTCCCTTGGTCGGCCCCGGTTGCCTCGTGTATTGCGATACCTGTCGTGGCTTCCTTCTCTGTTGTAGCGGGACCTGGTTTGCATCCGAGTAGTGGACCGTTCTCTGCGGTCTGTTTGTAAAAAATTGGATGAGGAATCGGTATCTGTATTGGCTTTCAGTAGGGTTAAATATTGGAATGTCTTTTGGTGTTTTGTATAAGATAATTAGTTAAGTGACACAGGTGTGTATCAGACTGGGTGTGGATAAAAGAACACAGTGTGGTTTTGCCCTTCACACACAGCCTGAAAAGCCTGACGAAGAGCGACTTGTGCTCAGAACTGTACAGTGGCTTGCTTGTATTTTGCCACATTCAATGGAATAATCTTTCAGTAAAAGGACACTTTTTTGGCATCAAGCATCGTTCCATGAGTTTTTTCTATATATATATATATATATATATATATATATATATATATATATCAAATACACTGCCACTAACTGAATAACCTGCCTGCTTAATTTAACTCAAGCTATCTCTCTTTCCACGCCAACAACACTACACACGGCCACTAGGTAAGCAGCCTTATATAGTGTGGAGCATGGACTTAGTCCCCCTGAGCCATGATTGGCCAAAGCCTTTGGCACCCTGCCTTTGGCCAATTATGGCTCTCTCAGCAGAGCTCACTGTGGTTGGTAAAAGCATGCAGGCCAGGTGCATGCTTTGCCCAATCATTATACAGCAATGCAATCTCGCAGTGCATTATGGGGTGCTCCTCGGCGCTCTAATTTCCCACAAACTCCCCATAATGGTCGCTGTTCTGCGAACGGGCAAACACCCGATGTTCGAGTCAAACTTTGTTTGAACCGTACATTGAGCTCATCCCTAGTATAAAGTATAATGGTCAGACGTGACATTGTTCGTCAGCAAGCGAAAAAGCTTTATAAATGGTGCCAGTGGGCACAACAAAAATTTGTCACCAACATTTGAAAAGAATTAGGAGTGACACTTTAAAGTAATTTAGGAAATATATGCTGTGCTATGTGGGGCACCCATCTTGAAGGGATTGAGAAGAAAATAGTGGACACACACATATGGATGTGGACAAAAGTGGGTATGGTCAATAAAGTGGGTGTTGCTTCACTGTGTATGGTTTATAGTGTGCCACCTTTCTTCTTTGCTTTGCTATAATATAGACAAAATAGAGCCAGAGGGTACACAGAAGAGCATGTGGTAATATAATAAGACCCACTGTTTGTTTTAGAGCTGGGAATGATAATCCCAGCATGAGTCAGGGCCAGCAATAACCCCAAGCAATTGTCAAGACCAGCAATAACCCCTACAAATTGCCATTAGAGGCCATAATCCCCAGCACATTAATACCCCCAGCACTGCACAATAATAACCCCCAGTACTGCACAATAATAACCCCCAGTACTTGTTTTCAGTAGTTCACTTTTTAAGCTTTTCCTTACACTTCATCAATTGCTCACACTCAGGCACACTCAGTATAGGAACTGTGGACATGGTTATGTTGCATCATACAAAAGGAGTGCTTTTAATGAGGATAGGTAAATAAAACATGATTATTTGCATAAACTTCAATTTTTGCCACAGTCCTTGTACTCACAAAATGCACATTAATTGCTATACCACAGGCAAAAATCTCACTGATGCACATAAATCTCTATACAAGCAATCATTAAAAAAAATCTATTGTGTATGATTTTCATTCACACAAATATAGGCATATAGCTAAAACTTTGCTGACCCTATCTTAACTACTTGGCGACCAGCTCCGCTGCGCGAATCACCGTAGCTGTACGTGGCCACTTTAAGGGCTATAGGGGGTGCGTACAACGCCAGAGCCGATGCGCATGGTCAATGACCATGATGTCCACCAGCGACCCGCAATTGCTCCTCAGAGAGCCAGAACTGGGATCTGTTAATGTAAACAGACAGATCCCTGTTCTATCAGAGAAGTAGAGAGAGATCTGCTGTTCCTAGTAATCAGTCCCATACCCCCACAGTTAGAAACACCTCCCTAGTACACACTTAACTCCTTGATCGCGCCCCAGGGTGTTAACCCCTTCCCTGCCAGTGACATTTATTCGGTAATCAGTGGCTATTTATAACTCTGATTACTGTATAAATATCAATGGTCCCAAAAAAGTGTCAAAAGTGTCCAATCTGTCTGCCGCAATGTCGCAGTCCCAGTAAAAATCGCTGATCACCGCCATTACATTATTATTAGTAAAAAGACGCTATAACTTTTGCGCAAACCAAACTATATACACTTATTGCGATTTTTTTACCAAAATCATGTAGAAGAATGCATATTGACCTAAACTGATGAAGAAATATGTATTTTTTTGGTTATTTATTATAGCAAAAAGTAAAAAATATAGGCTTTTTTCAAAATGTTCGCTCTTTTTTTGTTTATAGTGCAAAAGATAAAAACTGCAGAGGTGATCAAATACCACCAAAAGAAAGCTCTATTTGTGGGAAAAAAGAACGTTTGGGTACAGCATCGCATGACTGTGCAATTGTCAGTTAAAGTGACACAGTGCCTTATCGCAAAAAATAGCCTGGTCAGGAAGGGGGTAAATCCTTCCGGGGCTGAAGTGGTTAAAGAAGAACTTCATTATAATTGGTGAGTTAGCATTGTGTAGGTACTAGGTTGTAAAGGTAGTGGAAGGATGATGGGGGTGAGGAAGACTAAGGAAACCAAAAAAGGCAGGATTTTAGGGAATACATAGTAGCTAGCCCGTCACAGACTGATGAAAGAATTGCTTCCAAGTTGCAATAGGTGTGTGTTGAGCAACTCCCATTTGACTGAAAAGACATGAGAGTGTAAGGTAAATAATTACTAGGCATATATGGGAGAAAGAAGGGTGAGTATGATAAAAAAGGCAATTTCATGGAGCTGTTTTTGTGTCAGTATGAACCATAACAAAACAAACATGAAGTGACTAGTGTCACTATATAATTGTGAAAAAAAAATTAAAGACATGAGAGGAACATTTCTCCCTGACACATGGTGATTGATTTACTGAAGAAGTAGAGCATGTTCACTTTGCAAAGTCAGCAGGGATTTACCTTATTCATTAAGCTAAGGCCCCTTTCACAAATGCGGACCATTTGTCCGCTTTTCATCCATCCGTTAATGGGTGAAAAATGGGCATCAATGCATCTCTATGGAAAAATTGATGTAATGGATGATCATCCATTTACGTCCGTTTGCAACCTCCTCCGTCAACATCTGTTTTTTTGGAATGGATCAAAGCCCTATTTTTCTTCTGTTAAAAAATCGGATCAGATGAAAAATGGATGTAAACAGACAAACTTTCCATTTTTGCAAAAAATATACACTTTTAACTAGTCAGTTAAATAGGTCGCCCTAAAATGTATACAACCTTTTTCAACCACTGTTATTTAAAAGGGTCTGGAAAGATTAAAAGTTGTGGGGAAGTTGATCTCAGACAAAAAAGTCAATCGTGTGAAACAACCAGAGTGCAATAGTTAAAGTGGTTGTAAACCCCATTCATGAAATTTGACCTGGGCACATATATCTGTAGTGTTTACTTATCTTTATCCAAAGCTGTAAGTGATGTGTCTTTCTGCTGCTCTGTTCCTATGTTATCAGCAGAGTCACTTCTGACAAGTTCTCAGACACACAAAATAACAGCAGCTGAAAATTTGTGTCTGGGAGGGAGCTTAGATATAGATGAGCAGAGAACTGGTCTATTTACAGTACAGCTCTCCGTGCCTTTCCTCCAATCAACTCACACACAGTGTAAGCCCAGACCCCACACCCACCCCTATGTGTTGCTGAAACAGGAAGAAAAATTTGTAACATGATCACTTTCCAAATAGTGTATAAAGGGAAAGACAGCAGATATACATGTAAAACTTATGTAGGGAGATTTGTTTCATCTCTGTGTATCATCTGAGGCTGTTCACTTCACTGAGTATTGGAGAGGATTTACAACCACTTTAATTAACTTAAAGGTGGACAAGATGTTCTAGGGGAATAGTACCACATCACAGATAAATGCATATGTGTATCTAATATATATCAACGAGTGGCATGTTCCTAAGACTTATTCGTATTATTTAATACAGTATATTAAAAACAGTGGTAAAAGTAAAAACTGCGCTATTTAACTAAAACCTTAAAGCAGCGGCTCAAAATGTTATATAACACCAAACAAAGATACGGCAAAAAAGGGGAGCTGTGGTAACTAAATAGTGATATGAGGTAAATGCTTCATATCCTCACAAATTGAACAAAGGGTATATTACAATAAGTGAAAAATTGATTGAAATGAAAAAAAATAAGTATTGTGCCAGTAAAAATTGGATATCAATGAATGCTAAAATAAATAAATAATAATGTGAAATCAATAAATGAATAAATTCTAACATACAAATAAATGAATGTTATCACCTGAATAGAGTTCAAGATATTAAGCTCTATAAAAACAAATCATGTGACTGAATCAACAAGTCCATAAGTAATGAAACTGATCATACAAAATTAATCGTGAATCACAACGGGCATTTAAATAAATAACAAAAGTCCATGCAAATATACTGGTGACTCTTCTATGGTAATACAAAGCTGGTGCTCCCAGAAAGGGTAACAGGTGAAAAGTGCCTCCACCACAGTAAATACTGCCGCTTACCGAAACACGGTGGTCCCTTATTACAGGGGACCACACTGAGCAGATGGCTGTTACCCCATCCCAGGGTCTTTATGCCACACAATGAACTCCTCAACCTCAATGGAGATGGTCCGCAGGTAGGTCAAAACAAGCTCTTTCTAAATCCCCAAAAAAACAATAAAGGCTCACATAGTGTAAAACCCAGGCTTCACAAGTTTGTTGCACAATTGCAGCAAATCCGCATTGCAGACTCCAGATCAACTTTCTTTGCAAACATTCTGCAAGTCTGCTGCAAGTTTTGGTTCAGTTATGTTGTGTAATAGTTATCCCTCAACTATAACTATATAACGATAACTATTAGGACCCTTTTCACTTTGGGATCACATTACCACAATACCAGGCTTATTGTTCTTAACCTTCATCTATAGACTTGCAACTGCTAACCTCTCTATGAGTTTGTGTATTTATGCCCCTACCGAAGACCAATACCCGAAATGTATCAGCTTCTACATCAAGACTGTTATACTTAAGTCTAAGGGAGTCATATGTGGTTATTTATACCCTTTATAAATGCCCCCTCAATATTTGAACTCCATTAACTAAACCTGCTGCACGTTTCTTAAATAGCAAGCATTGCTACAATCCACATATACACCATAACAATCACTGTTTTATCCTAAGTCATCTCTATAAGCATGGAGCTAGACTACTCATTACCCACACACTTTCTTCATTTCTTCCTTCCTACCTTTTCTCCTTCTTTACTTCTCTTTATTTAAGTTACTGTTTACTATACAGTGTTATAATTTTAAAGTGAGTCTAGATACTCACAAACAACATTTCAGAATTATCAGTAGAAATTGTACAACTAGATCCAAGATATGATCTTTACAACTCTGTAATAAGACATTAAGTGATTGTTATCTGTGATTATATCATACATAACCCATGTTATATTGCAATAACATTTTTGCTAAATAAAACTTTATTGGAAAAACAATCACTGTTACTAGCCACATACAGTATACTGCTTTAATAAACACTACCACAAGTACTGTTACAAGCGCTGTTTAAAAGCACTGTTACAAGCCACTTATACAGCCATAAAAAGCATTGGTATAAACATTGCCACAAGCCCCCATACAAGCCACATATACAGCATTATCTACATGGAATATCACTACAGGATCACATTTAATTCGGTTCTTTCATTTGGTCCCAAAGAACCTGTTGCATTACGAAATAAACTGTACAGTAGTACCAGAAATTAATTTGGTTTCTTCTATTAAATCTTCCCACAATCACCCCCACAATGCCCCATTAAGCCCTGGTTCACATTGATGCAATTTGGCATGCAATTTGACATGTCAAGTCGCATGCCAAATCTGCGGCAATGGCAGTGTCTGAATCGGTGCAACGCCACATTTGCGGCACCACCCCGATTCCCAAAAGTAGTTTCTGTGCTACTTTTGGAGATTTCAGGGTGCGATTTCCATTGACATCTGTGCAGAAACCCACACAGATGTCTCTGAAATCACCCCCTGAAGTCAGGACTGACATGCGGGAATAAAATCGTGCGAGTTCAGCTGAACTTGCACGATTTTATTCCCGCAGTCAGTGTGAACCAGGGCTTACTGTGACTTCATGTGTGTCTTTGGTATTTGTCTTCTGGTTATTGGGGTATTTCCTAAAGTAGGTACTGTATGTTTTTAAAAATCTAAGCAAGCTTGCTCCAAATATCCAGCGGGTTAAAGGAAAAGAATATTTTTTATCAATTTCTCCTAAGCTTGTCTAGCATTTTGACATGATCACTTGGTCATAGAGCACCCCTTTATAAATTACCTAATATCGGGTAATTAGTATTCACCACACTGACTGTAAGAGGAAATAAATAGTAACCATGTTTTTTTTATGATAATAATGCCATCTTGCAATTTTCTCTAGCTTTTACTGTTTCTCTGGAATTTAAGATTTGCAATAATATGCTGTGTATGTATATTGTAACCAATTTACAATTATATTCTAGAAAAGCATGTTCAACATATCTATATTGTAGCTGTATTTAAACTTGTGGATGTGTGTAGATAAAATATATATATATATATATATATATATATATATATATATATATATATATATATATATATATATATATATATATATATATATATATAATAGCAGTAGTGAAAAAGCTAAATAAATAGTACAACAATGAAAAAAAAAATATTCTTTTATGAGAGATAGATCATGTACATATTTTACATAATTTTTGAGTGGTATGTTTAAATTATATTGAGAGATGTATACAGTACTACCAATGAGCATTTGTGTCCCCCGTGGAAAACTTAACAATGATTTTATTGCTCTTCGATGTCATTTACTATACAATATAAACAGATTAGGCTGTGAGATTTAAGCTGTCTTCTTTTGTATGGAAGCTATTTTCAGATACTGAGGCTCAAAGAATGTGGAATATTTATGTGAATTAATGTTAGAATTACAGGCATGACAGCAGTTAATGAGGAGGTTCTATATATTCTATCTTGCATTAATTCAAATGTAATAAAGATGATATGCAAAAACTACAACACTAAACCAACATTATTGTAATTACACAGAAGTACTGAATGCTGATTTTACTGAATTACTCCTGAGCTGGACTGAGATAAAAATACAATAATTCCTATTAGATTTTGTTTAACCCTTTTTTTGGTTTAAAAGAGAAAAACATTAATGTTAATTAACAACCTTTAAAATAGAAAATAAAGTAATTTTTAGAAAATCTATTGCACTAAATTGAAGCTCCACTTTTAACTAATTCATTCACAAATTTCACACCTAAATTTAATTGGACATGACACGTTCTCTACATGCCAGTGTGAAGGCAAGCCTCGCTTTTATTCACTGCATTTTTTCAATAGGCACCTAATGACACTGTTCTGATTTTAGCAAACTGAGGAGCACAAACTGGGATTTGGATTGGACAGTGAGAAAGTCAATTATTCATTCACTCTGTTGTGTGAACTGATTTGCTGGGTGGACAGGATGCCTGAGTTCTATTTCGAAGCATAGATTATTCACCTCCAACGCAAAGTCCTCTAGTCAGGGAGGGCTTGGGATCCAATGGGCTCACACATGTTTACATAGGAATAGGACCAATATTGCAATGATCATGCATGATCATGCACCAGAGCACAAAAGGTTAGCAATCATAAACCTGTGCTCCACCTGGGTGCTATAAAACCCTTCAGTAGTTAAACAAGGTGAATTGCAAATGCCCTCTCACTAAAGTATACACTATATTATCAAAAATATTGGGATGCCTGCCTTTACACGCACATGAACTTTAATGACATCCCAGTCTTAAGCTGACCATACACCTATAGATTATCTGCAGATTTTCTATGGTTAGATGGAAAAAGTGGAAGATTCCTCCATCCACATAGTTTAGTGAATATGGAGAAATCTGTTGCACTTTTTCCATCTAACCATAGAAATTCTGCAGATAATCTATAGGTGTATGGCCAGCTTTAGTCCATAGGGTTCAATACTGAGTTGGCCCACCCTATGCAGTTATAACAGCTTCAACTTGTCTGAGAAGGCTGTTCGCAAGATTTGCTTTGTGCACTGGTCCAAATCATTTGGTGGAGGGGAATTATGGTGTGGCATTGGTTTTCAGGGGTAGGGCTTGGCCCTTTAGTTCCAGTGAAGAGAACTCTTAAGGCATCAGCATACCAAGACATTTTGGACAATTTGATGCTCCCAACTTTGTTGGAACAGTTTGGGGATGGTCCCTTCCTGTTCCAACATGACTGCACACCAGTGCACAAAGCAAATTGCATAAAGACATGGATGAGCGAGTTTGGGGTAGAGGAACTCGACTGGCCTGCACAGATTCCTGACCTCAACCCAATAGAACACCATGAATTGGAGCATAGATTGAGAGCCAGGCCTTCTCGCCCAACATCAGTGCCTGACCTCACAAATGCGCTTCTGGATGAATTGTTAAACATTCCCATAGACACATTCTTAAACCTCATGGACAGCCTTCCCAGAAGAGTTGAAGCTGTTGTAGCTGCAATGGGTGAGCCAACTCAATATACGGACTAAGGCTAGGATACCATTAAAGTTCATGTGTAAAGGCAGGCATTCCAATATTTTTGACAATTTAGTGTATCTCAGGGAGCACCACAATGATGATTCATTTTTTACAATTTTTTTTTCTTTAGATTTTTGGGGATTTCAGTGGTATGAATCTGTTACCCAATGAAGTCAGTAATGCAACTGAAGACCCAATCTACTCCCAGTCATGTGATGCAACTACTAAAATGAACATGAGGGAGAGGAAGAAAAGTACAGCAAGCTGCTAAGGTAATAAACGTATTATGCTACTGCTTTAATATTATTATTATTATTATTTGTTTTTCTCACAGTGTTTTACATTGTACCACAATCACAATCTTTGCAGTGTTTACTCATCACTGTGCTGGTATAGTGATTAGGCCACACACCTATTCTGCCAGCATTCATTTAGGATTTAGAATTCTCCACAATGGCAATTGGAACACATTAAAGCTAAAATTAATATATTTTCCTTGCTCTCTAGAGTGTCTTTCTTTCGTAACTACTGTTATAATATGTATAATATTCTACAAGACAGCTCTGCTCTGGAACCTTAAGCCCTGAAGAATGACCCTTACAGTGAGGGTACTTACCACTAATTGACATATTCCACACTTAGGAGTAGGGCTGGGCAAACGGATCAGCCCCAGCATAAGCTCGGGCCAAACTTTCTTTGTTTGGACATTCGACCGTTTGTTCAGCCCCCCGAACCGACTACAATGCATTGCAGCGCTGAACAGTGCATTGCAAGCCCTGATTGGCTGAAGCAGTGAAAGCTTCAGCCAATAAGGGCACAGAGCACTGTCAGAGTCATGATTGGGCACTGTCATCATGACGTTATCCAATCGTAACTCATTCCCGCCCCACAGTATAAAAGTATTCTTTCAATGGCAGCCATTTCCAGTGTTTTCAGCATGGAGAGAGATAGGACAGGGCTCTGTTCAGTGCTATTAGTTAGTTAGTGTGCTATACTGTGCTATTTTGCTTTAATTGTCAGTGTAGAATATTATTTTAGTGTCAGTCTAGGGATAGTGTGAGTGTAGTTTCACTGTAGAATAGTGAGACCGCTTCAGTAATCATTACATTAGTGTATAGCTAGAGTAGGGACAGTTCAGATAGCGTCAGTGTAGTGACGGTTGAACACCATCTATTTGATTGCGTTACTGCCAGCTTAACGCCATGTAGTTTTGTGTGCATTACTGCCAGTTTAATGCTATATCATTTTGTGTGTTACTGCAAGTTTAACGCCATTTGCTTCTGTTTGCATTACTGCCAGTTTAACGCCATATATTTCTGTGTGTATTACTGCTGGTTTAAGGCCATATAGTTTTGTGTGCGTTACTGCCAGTTTAACGCCATATAGTTTTGTGTGCATTACTGCCAGTTTAACGCCATATAGTTCTGTGTGTGTTAGTGCCAGTTTAACGCCATATAGTTCTGTGTGCGTTACTGCCAGTTTAATGCCATATAGTTGTGTGCATTACTGCAAGTTTAACGCCATTTACTTCTGTGTGCGTTACTGCCAGTTTAACGCCATATAGTTCTCTGTGCATTACTGCCAGTTTACCGTGATATAGTTTTGTATGCATTACTGTCAGTTTAACGCCATATAGCATATAGTTTTGTGCATTACTGCCAGTTTAACGCCATATAGTTCTGTGTGCATTACTGCCAATTTAACGCCATATAGTTCTGTGTGTGTTACTGCCAGTGTAAGGCCATATAGTTTTGTGTGCATTACTGCCAGTTTAACGCCATATAGTTTTGTGCAATACTGCAATTTTAACGCCATTTACTTCTGTGTGTATTACTGCCAGTGTAATGCCATATAGTTCTGTGTGTGTTACTGCCAGTTTAACGCAATATAGTTTTGTGTGTGTTACTGCCAGTTTAATGCTATATCATTTTGTGTGTTACTGCAAGTTTAACGCCATTTGCTTCTGTTTGCATTACTGCCAGTTTAACGCCATATAGTTCTGTGTGTATTACTGCCGGTTTAAGGCCATATAGTTTTGTGTGAGTTACTGCCAGTTTAACGCCATATAGTTTTGTGTGAGTTACTGCCAGTTTAATGCCATATAGTTCTGTGTGTGTTAGTGCCAGTTTAACGCCATATAGTTGTGTGCGTTACTGCAAGTTTAACGCCATTTACTTCTGTGTGGGTTACTGACAGTTTAATGCCATATAGTTCTCTGTGCATTACTGCCAGTTTACCGTGATATAGTTTTGTATGCATTACTGTCAGTTTAACGCCATATAGCTTTGTACGTTACTGCAAGTCTAACGCCATTTACTTCTGTGTGCGTTACTGCCAGTTTAACGCCATATAGTTTTGTGCATTACTGCCAGTTTAACGCCATATAGTTCTGTGTGCATTACTGCCAATTTAACGCCATATAGTTCTGTGTGTGTTACTGCCAGTGTAACGCCATATAGTTTTGTGTGCATTACTACCAGTTTAACGCCATATAGTTTTGTGCAATACTGCAATTTTAACGCCATTTACTTCTGTGTGTATTACTGCCAGTGTAATGCCATATAGTTCTGTGTGCGTTACTGCCAGTTTAACGCAATATAGTTTTGTGTGTGTTACTGCCAGTTTAATGCCATATTGTTTTGTGCGTTACTGCAAGTTTAACGCAATTTACTTCTGTGTGCATTACTGCCAGTTTAACACCATATAGTTCTGTATGCGTTACAGCCAGTTTAACAGCATATAGTTCTGTGTGCATTACTGCCAGTTTAACACCATATAGTTTCATGTGCGTTACTGCCAGTTTAAGGCCATATAGTTTTGTGCGTTACTGCAAGTTTAACGCCATTTACTTGTGTGTACGTTAGTGCCAGTTTAACGCCATTTACTTTTGGGTGAATTACTGCCAGTTTAATGTCATATAGTTCTGTGTGCATTACTGCAAGTTTAATGCCCTAATAGGGTAGGGTTTTGGAGGGTGGAGGGTGGACAGTACTTGTTGAGAATGGTACTATTAACCTTACGTATTGTTTGCGGGTTTTGCATATTAATTTTCCTATCCTCAAATATGTACTCTACGTATGTAATGTATTGTACTCTGTTGAATGGTATTCTGTAACTCTGATTATCTATTACAACAATAAAGCACCACTGTTTTTGTTAATGCCATTTACTTCTGTGTGCGTTACTGCCAGTTTAATGCCATATAGTTTTGTGTGCGTTACTGCCAGTTTAACACCATATAGTTCTGTGTGCATTACTGCCAGTTTAACACCATATTATTCTCTGTGCATTACTGCCAGTTTAACACCATAGAGTTTTGTGCATTACTGCAAGTTTAATGCCATTTACTTCTGTGTGCATTACTGCCAGTTTAATGCCATATAGTTCTGTGTGCATTACTGCCAGTTTAACGCGATATAGTTTTGTGTGCGTTACTGCCAATTTAACGCCATATTGTTTTGTGCATTACTGCAAGTTTAACGCAATTTATTTATGTGTGCATTACTGCTAGGGATGAGCCGAACACCCCCCCTGTTCGGTTCACACCACAACATGTGAACACATGCGAAAAAAATGTGTTCGAACACACGAACACTGTTAAAGTCTATGGGACTCGAACATGAATAATCAAAAGTGCTAATTTTAAAGGCTTATATGCAAGTTATTGTCATAAAAAGTGTTTGGGGACCTGGGTCCTGCCCCAGGGGACATGGATCAATGCAAAAAAAGTTTTAAAAACGGCCGTTTTTTTCGGGAGCAGTGATTTTAATAATGCTTAAAGTGAAACACTAAAAGTGTAATATTCCTTTAAATTTTGTACCTGGGGGGTGTCTATAGTATGCCTGTAAAGGGGCACATGTTTCCCGTGTTTAGAAGAGTCTGACAGCAAAATGACATTTCAAAGGAAAAAAAGTAATTTAAAACTACTCGCGGCTATTAATGAATTGTCGGTCTGACAATACACATGAAAGTTCATTGAAAAAAACGGCATGGGATTTCCCCACAGAGGAACCCTGAAGCAAAATTGTTAAAAAAATGGCGTGGGGGTCCCCCTAAATTCCATACCAGGCCCTTCAGGTCTGGTATGGATATTAAGAACACTGCGCCAAATTTTTTTAAAAAAAAAGGCGTGGGGGTCCTCCTTAAATTCCATACCAGACCAAAATTTAAAAAAATGGTGTGGGGTCCTGCCAAAAATCCATACCAGACCCTTATCTGAGCACGCAACCTGGCAGGCTGCAGGAAAAGAGGGGGGCGAGAGAGCGCGCCCCTGAACCGTATCAGGCCACATGCCCTCAACATTGGGAGGGTGCTTTGGGGTCCCCCCCAAAGCACCTTGTCCCCATGTTTATGGGGACAAGGTCCTCATCCCCACAACCCTTGCCCGGTGATTGTGGGGGTCTTTGGGCGGGGGGCTTATCAGAATCTGGAAGCCCCCTTTAACAAAGGGGACCCCCAGATCCCGCCCCCCCTGTGTGAAATGTTAAGGGGTTACATAAGTACCCCTACCATTTCAAAAAAGTGTCAAAAATGTTAAAAATGACAAGAGACAGTTTTTGACCATTCCTTTATTTAAATGCTTCTTCTTTCCATCTTCTTTCTTCTATCTTCTTTCTTCTATCTTCCTTCGGTTTCTTCCTCCATCTTCTTCTCCCTCTGGTTTTTCCTCCGATCCTCTGCTTCTTGCTCCGTGTTCTCGTCCGGCATCTTCCTCCGCAGCGTCTTCTTCCCTTCTTCGTTCTCAGGCTGCTCCGCATCCATGATGGGAGGCTCCTGCTGTGTGACGCTTCTCGTCTTCTGACGGTTCTTAAATAATGGAGGGTGGGGCCACCCGGTGACCCCGCCCCCCTCTGACGCACGGGGACTTGATGGAGACTTCCCTGAGGCTTTCCCCATGACGTCAGAGGGGGCGGGATCACCTGTTACATAATGGGTGACCCCGCCCCCCTCTGACATCATGGGGAAAGCCACAGGGAAGTCCCAGTCAAGTCCCTGTGCGTCAGAGGGGGCGGGGTCACCAGGTGGCCCTGCCCTCCATTATTTGAGAACCGTCAGAAGACGAGAAGTGTCACACAGCGGGAGCCTTCCATCGTGGATGCGGAGCGGCCCGAGAACGAAGAAGGGAAGAAGATGCCTCAGAGGAAGATGCCGGACGAGAACACCAGAGCAAGAAGCAGAGGATCGGAGGAAGAACCAGAGGAAGAAGAAGATGGAGGAAGAAACCAAAGCTAGATAGAAGAAAGAAGATAGAAGAAAGAAGATGGAAAGAAGAAGCATTTAAATAAAGGAATTGTCAAAAACTGTCTCTTGTCATTTTTAACATTTTTGACACTTTTTTTTGTGAAATGGTAGGGTACTCCATTTCACACAGGGGGGCCGGGATCTGGGGGTCCCCTTGTTAAAGGAGGCTTCCAGATTCCGATAAGCCCACAGACCCCCACAACCACTGGGCAAGGGTTGTGGGGATGAGGCCCTTGCCCCCATCAACATGGGGACAAGGTGCTTTGGGGGGACACCAAAGCACCCTCCCAAAGTTGAGGGCATGTGGCCTGGTACAGTTCAGGAGGGGGGTGCTGTCTCGTCCCCCCCTCTTTTCCTGCGGCCTGCCAGGTTGCGTGCTCGGATAAGGGTCTGGTATGGATTTTTGGGGGGACCCCACGCCATTTAAAAAAAAAAAAATTGGCACAGGGTTCCCCTTAATATCTATACCAGACCTGAAGGGCCTGGTATGGAATGTAGGGGGAACCCCATGCCATTTTTTTTAAAATTTTGGTTCGGGGTTCCCCTGTGGGGAAATCCCATGCGTTTTTTTTCAATGAACTTTTATGTGTATTGTCAGACCGACAATTCATTAATAGCCGCAAGTAGTTTTAAATTAGATGTGTATATATAATTATTCCCACGCTATCATGTATGTAAGGGACAGAGCTGATGGGAAAAGCTGCCTGCACCGAATAGGGTACGAACCAGACCCTGTGGGTGAATAAGTGGTTTAAGTAAGTGGTGCTGCGCTAATCCTTAACACAAGTGAAAAAAATAAAAAATAAAAATAAAAATATATTCTATTGGATAGCGTACACTGAAGTGTAACAAGAAATCTCTAAAATAGAATGATTGCTCACTAAACCGTGAAGAGCTAATCACTCAAACAGCAAGAAAAAACATAGTATAAGTGCACTCATAAATTGTGGAATAATTAATAAATATCAATGACTCTACATATCAACAAATTACTATAAAATGATACCAGCAAATATGGGAGTGCCAACTCCTAATAAAGTGCAAAAAATACAGTATGTGGGTGGATTGCAACGTGTGGCAAACATGCAACACATAAAGTGACTATGTACAATGGTGAATAAACATAATAATGCAGTAAAAAATGCAGCAAAAAAAGTCCAAACAATCAAAGTGCTTTAGCGTATAAAATCATCCTTCATAAAGTGACACCAGCGTCCTAACATGCATCAGTTGCAGTGTAGTGCTCAGATGAAAACATAGTGCGCCTCTTCGTGTTCACACACACACAGGTAGATAATGGCCCCTTACCTTAAGG
This sequence comes from Lithobates clamitans, assembly GCA_037952925.1. Classification (NCBI taxonomy): domain Eukaryota; kingdom Metazoa; phylum Chordata; class Amphibia; order Anura; family Ranidae; genus Lithobates; species Lithobates clamitans. The sequence continues at coordinate 3,525,586 of JBBGZY010000135.1, forward strand.
TAATAGGGTAAATGCATATGACCAGAATTGGGGGTACCATCCTTAAGATTCCACAGCTACCCTCACAGTCCTAGTCCCAGGGCATAGTTCCCTCAGATGTTTAGGGGGGGCACGGAAATGACAAGAAGGAAGGTCCCAAATAGTGTAATACAGTATGGCTAAAAACGGCTTTTATTGATAAAAGTAAGGGTACTCACAAAAAACAATAACACAGTGACTTATCTCCGACGAGCGGCGAGCTCGTAAGCCTCAATCAGCATAGATGCCTGTCCCATCCCTACGCGTGAAGTCACACCTCACGTGACTTCATCAGGGGATGTGTACAGGCAGAAACAATGTCTTTAAATGGCTGTATAGTGGCCGGCAATGAGCGGCCATTTTATTGTAGTCCCATGTATAACAAAGTGGCGACCATTTTTCCAGAGATGACAGGGTGTGGCCATTAAGGTGGTTATCTGTGACGCGGCGTGCACGCCCACATCCAGTACCAGCTGATCAACAGGACCAATAAGCAGAGCCGAGCACATCCAGCCCCCCCAGCTGTCATCAAAGGAGGACAAACAAGGATTTCTCATCCCGAGTGTCTAGTTTTAAATTACTTTTTTTCCTTTGAAATGTCATTTTGCTGTCAGACTGTTCTATACACGGGAAACATGCGCCCCTTTACAGGCATACTATAGACACCCCGCAGGTATGAAATTTAAAGGAATATTACACTTTTATTGTTACACTTTAAGCATTATTAAAATCACTGCTCCCGAAAAAACAGCAATTTTTAAAACTTTTTTTTGCATTGATCCATGTCCCCTTGGGCAGGACCCAGGTCCCCAAACACTTTTTATGACAATACAATGCATATAAGCCTTGAAAATTAGCAATTTTGATTTCTCCTATAGACTTTAAAGGGTGTTCTGCAGCTTTCCAATTTGCAGCGAACACCCCAAATTGTTCGCTGTTCGGCGAACTTGCGAACAGCCGATGTTCGAGTCGAACATGAGTTTGACTCAAACTCGAAGCTCATCCCTAATTACTGCCAGTTTAATGCCATATAGTTCTGTGGGCATTACAGCCAGTTTAACGCCATATAGTTCTGTGTGCGTTACTGCCAGTTTAACGCCATATAGTTCTCTGTGCGTTACTGACAGTTTAACACCATATTGTTCTGTGTGCATTACTGCCAGTTTAACACCATATAGTTTTGTGTGTTACTGCAAGTTTAACGCAATTTACTTCTGTGTGAATTACTGCCAGTGTAATGCCATATAGTTCTGTGGGCGTTACAGCCAGTTTAATGCCATATAGTTCTGTGTGCATCATTGCCAGTTTAGCGCCATATAGTTTTGTGTGAGTTACTGCCAGTTTAAAGCCATATAGTTTTGTGTGCATTACTGCCAGTTTAACGCCATATAGTTTTGTGCGTTACTGCAAGTCTAACGCCATTTACTTTTGTGTGCATTACTGCCAGTTTAGGCCATTTACTTCTGTGTGTGTTACTGCCAGTTTAACGATATTTACTTCTGTGTACGTTACTGTACATTTGGTGCATTATATTGCAATATATTATAGTGTATCCGTGGAGTGTGTCAGTGTAGTGTGAGTGCTCAAATTAAAGTGCACAAAACACCACTTTACATTGATTAAAGTGCATCTACGTGCAGATTTCCACTTCTTCTTTACATTTGCTTATAAGCACCGCCCCTTCCTCCCATTAAATGTCTGGAAGGACAACAAGGAGAGGCAGACATTCCCTTGCCACTGTAAGGGGGCCAGCAACCAATGTGTATACAGGCAAAGGTGGACGTGGTGGTCAGTCCTCAGGCAGGGCATCATTTCCTATGTTTAGTGAGTTTGCCCATGCTATCCAGCCATAGCATGCAGAGGAGGTGGTGAACTGGCTTACTAAACCTTCTTCATCCTTCTCATCTTCTGTCACACAAGCAGAGACAAGCGTGCAGTCCCCTGAAGTTGCCAGAGTGGATAAACCTGCCTCCTTGTCCATATCTATTCCTGCCATAACCCCAACATCAGCCATGGAGGAGTCAGCTGAGTTATTTAACCACAGTGTCAGCCACTTGATCCTTGATGATGCCCAGCCATTACTGGATTCAGATGTTGGTTCTGAGGTTGAGGATGACAGGAACATGAGCCTAGAGAGAGGGGAGAACACTGGTAGACAAATTGGCATTCATATTCCCCCAGCCTCAACATATTACCAAGTTGTCTCCAGTGGTAATGATGATGATGAAGATGGATGAGATGAAGATGGAGATGATGCTGAGGTCACTGATGCGACTTGGGTGCCAGATAGAGCAGAGGAGGAAACTGAAGGTGAGGCGGCACAACCCCAAGGGGGCCGACATCAAGAAAGAGTAGAGAGCAGCCACCCTATTTCATCACATTCTGCAGCTGTTATCTCCCGTCCCACTCCCCAAAGCTCAACTGTCTGGGCCTTTTTCAGCACATCTACAGCAGATCGCACTGTTGCTATCTGCAAACTGTGTCTCAGGTACATCAAACGTGGCAAAAACACCAGCCATTTGGGTACCACATGCTTAACAAGGCATTTTACATCCAACCACTCAGCCCGTTGGCAAGAGCACCTAAAAGCCACACAAAAGGGGCACAAATCTGTCCCTCCTCCTCCTCCTTACCCACTTCAGTCTGCCCCTGCTATACTGAGTAGGGATAAGCTTCGAGTTTGAGTCAAACGTAAGTTCGACTTGAACATCGGCCGTTCAACCGTTTGTCGAATTACGAACATTATGGGCCGTTCGCGCCAAATTCGAGTGGCGCGTCACGGGCCATAATTCACTGTGGCATCGCAGTGCATTGCTGGCTGATGATTGGTCAAGCATGCACTATGACCCGCATGCTTTGGCCAATCACAGCGCGGTAAGAACGGAGAGCCATATTTGGCCAAAGGCCTCAGGGTTTACACACCTCACACTATATAAGGCCGCCTGGAAGTTGGCCTTGTGTACTGTGTTCCGATGTGTTGAGAGATAGAAAGAGAGAGAGACAGTGTCATTTCATATGAGTTAGATAGAGCAGACAGGCAAGTCAGTTAGCTGCAGTCAGTGTATTTAGTATATATATGCATCCCAGGTGTTGTGTATATATATATATATATATATATATATATATATATATATATATATACACACTGTATTCAGTTTAGCTAGATCCGTTCCTGTTATTCTCTTCCTAATATACTTACAGGCAGGTGCAGCATTTTCAGTCAGTGCACTGTATCCTGTGCACAGTGTGCAACTAAAGCTAACTGCAGACAATTGCTGTTGTTCTCTTCCTAATAATACCACAGGCAGGCAGCTGCAGTATTTTCAGTCAGTGTACTACATCCTGTGCACTGTGTGCAACTAAAGCTAACTGCAGGCAATTGCTGTTGTTCTCTTCCTAATAATACCACAGGCAGGCAGCTGCAGTATTTTAAGTCAGTGTACTGTATCCTGTGCACAGTGTGCAACTAATGCTAACTGCAGACAATTGCTGGTGTTCTCTTCCTAATAATATCTCAGGCAGGCAGCTGCAGTATTTTCAGTCAGTGTACTGTATCCTGTTCACAGCGTGCAACTAAAGCTAACTGCAGACAATTGCTGGTGTTCTTTTCCTAATAATACCACGGGCAGGCAGCTGCAGTATTTTCAGTCAGTGTACTGTATCCTGTGCACAGTGTGCAACTAAAGCTAACTGCAGACAATTGCTGGTGTTCTCTTCCTAATAATACCATAGGGCAGGCAGCTGCAGTATTTTCAGTCAGTGTACTGTATCCTGTGCACAGTGTGCAACTAAAGCTAACTGCAGACAATTGCTGGTGTTCTCTTCCTAATAATACCACGGGCAGGCAGCTGCAGTATTTTCAGTCAGTGTACTATATCCTGTGCACAGTGTGCAACTAAAGCTAACTGCAGACAATTGCTGGTGTTCTCTTCCTAATAATACCACGGGCAGGCAGCTGCAGTATTTTCAGTCAGTGTACTGTATCCTGTGTACAGTGTGCAACTAAAGCTAACTGCAGACAATTGCTGATGTTCTCTTACTATTAATACCTCAGGCAGGCAGCTGCAGTATTTTCAGTCAGTGTACTGTATCCTGTGCACAGTGTGCAACTAAAGCTAACTGCAAACAATTGCTGGTGTTATCTTCCTAATAATATCTCAGGCAGGCAGTTGATTCATCTAGCTGCAGTATATAGTGTACTGTATACTGGGCACAGTGTGCACCTAAAGCTCACTGCAGACAACTCCTTTTGTTTTCTTCCAAATAATACTACAGGCAGGCAGGCAGGCAATTCAGCTAGCTGCAGTATAATCAGTATATATATACATCCCAGCTTTGTGCAGCTACATCTCACTGCAGGCCATTCCTTGTGTAACTATTCCAATACATCAAAGACAGTATGTCTGGAAGGCCAACAAGGAGAGGTAGACAGTCACAGGCCAATAAAAGAGGGCAAGCAGGCTCTGTGTCTGGAGGCAACAGTGCTGGTCGTGGACACGGTGCATCCTCATCAGCACGTGGCCGTGGGAGACGCTTGTCCTTTTTCTCAGCAGCTGGCCGTGTTGAGGCACAACATGCCGAAGAGTTGGTAGAGTGGATGACCAAGCCGTCCTCATCCTCTGTCACCCAGGCTACCTTGGCTGCCAATGCAGGTGCCAAAGCGGCCTATTCTTTGGACTCAAGGTCATCATCAGTCCCCCGAACTGTTTGACTACAGTGTCAGGTACATGCTGCAGGAGGATGCGCAACGTTTAGATGGCTCCCATGATAGTACCCAGATTGAGGAAGGCAGTAACGTGAGCCCAGAGAGAGGGGTTGCCCAAGAAGGACAACAAACTGGCAGTCATGTTCCCCCAGCTGCAGCATACTGCCAGGTTTGCTCCAGTGACAAGGAGGGAGGGGATGATGAGCTCACTGACTCTACGAGGGTGCCTAATAGGAGAGAGGAGGAGGAGGCGGAGGAGGAGGAGGCACATCTCCAATGAGGCAGGGTGCCCTCCAGGGGCCAGCTTAAGGGCAGCCAACCAACTGAATCACACCGCAGAGCTCCGCAAGTGCAGGGCGCTCCGCACGTTATTGGTGACTGCGCACGTTATTCCAAAAGTTCTTTGGTGTGGGCCTTTTTTGAGACGTGTGCAGCAGATCGCACCGTTGCTATTTTAACATATGTCTGAAGCGTATCATGTGTGGACTAGACAGCAAGCGCTTGGGCACAACATGCCTAATCAGACATATGTCGAGCTCCCATGCCGCCTGTTGGCAACACTACCTAAAAGACCTACACCAAAGAACAAGGCGGACCTCTCCTTGCTCCTCCTCATCAGATGGGATCTCCAACCCCACTATACCTTCAGTCCTCTCAGAAACCTGCACTGAGAGGAATGAAGGTGTAGAATTAGGTGTGCCACTGCCAAGTACTTGATGGCAATCTGCTATCTGTACACCAATGTCCATTTCTAGCAGGCAGATTTCCCTACCCCAGTTGCTCCACCGGCGAAAGAAGTTCGCTCCCATCCATCCACATGCCCAGCGGTTGAATGCTAGCTTGGCTAAATTGCTAGCACTTCAACTGCTGCCTTTTCAGTTGGTAGACTCTGCCCCCTTCCGTGAGTTTGTGGAATGTGTGGTACCTCAGTGGCAGGTTCCCAAACACCACAGAAGGTGATTCCGACTCTCTACCGGCATGTGGAAGGTAATGTCCATGCCTCACTGGACAGGGCAGTCAGTGGTAAGGTGCATATTACCGTTGACTCATGGTCCAGCAGGCATGGGCAGGGATGTTACCTATCATTCACCATGCACTGGGTGACTCTGCTGGCAGCTGGGAAGGATGCAGGACAAGGTGCAGTAGTGTTGGAGGTTGTTCCGCCACCACGCCTCCAAAATTCTACTAGTGGTGATTCTGCCACACCTCTCTCCTCCACCCCCTCCTCTTCTTCTTCCTCTATGGCCTCTTCCTGTGCTGATTTGTCCTCGGAACCAGCGGTGCTTTGTAGGCGTTCAAGGGGCTACACAAGCACGCAGGCAAAAAGATGCCATGCGGTGCTTGAGCTGGTGTGGTTGGGGGACAGGAGCTGCACTGGGGCAGAGATTCTGTCAGCTCTGCAGGGGCAGGCTCAGAGGTGGTTGACACCATGCCAGCTTAAGCCAGGAGTGGTGGTTTGCGACAATGGCACCAACCTTCTCTCTGCCCTGTGACAACTGACCCATGTGCCGTGTTTGGCTCACGTCCTTAACTTGGTGGTGCAGCGGTTCTTGGGCAGGTACCCAGGCTTACAGGGTGTCCTGGGGCAGGCCAGGAAAGTCTATGTGCTTTTCCACCGGTTATATAATGCCAGTGCTCGGCTGGCTGACCTCCAAAAGGAATTTAACCTGCCCAAGAACCGTCTAATCTGTGACATGCCCACCAGGTGGAACTCAATGTTGGCCATGCTGCAGTGGCTGCACACGCAGCAGAGGGCCATCAATGAGTACCTGTGCAACTATAGCACCAGGACAGGGTCAGGGGAGCTTGTTTTTTTTTCCCCACGCCAGTGGGCCATGATTAGGCATGCATGCACTGTCCTGTCACCATTTGAGGGGCCATGGTGGTGGATGATGCTATGCTGTTTATTGGAAGCATATAGAGAACCCTGGTGGATCAAAAAGGACCAGAAGGCAGCTTTTTATGGCATAGTAAAAGCAATTTTGACACATGTTTTAATGCAAGCTAGCTGGAACCTATCGGTTTACTGATGTGAACTGGCCTTTCTGTCAGTCTGTGCAAAGTTCAGTTTGAGGATTCTGGATTCATCTCCAGTAATTAGGATTGTATTATCACTTACTGACAATATCGGAGAGTTGTTGCAGCGTTCCTTTTTGGATACATCGCACGTTCAGTCTGGCAGAGTTCCATGAGGTCGTTTGGAGATATTTGTGGAGATCCTGGACTCCTACTTTCATCAGAGATAACCATCGATCTGATTATCCAAGCCTTTATGACCCGGTGTCGCTGACATCCGGGTCCACCAACTTTGGTAAGAGTACCCCATCTTATTTTACCTTTTTGGCATCCATCACTGTTGAAGTTTCCCTTGGTCATTTGCACAAGTAGAAGACCCACACTTCATCCTTGATTTAGACTTTCACTCACTTTGTTCACTTTGGATTTTTGTTTGGAGAAATATAGTCATATTATTGTCCAATTTTATATTTATTGAGTTTGATTTCTTTTATTATTTTTGCACTGTATCACAGGTCACACATTTTGTTATGCCCCGTCGGACATTGAGCGGACATTCCGACAACAAAATCCTAGGATTTTTTCCGACGGATGTTGGCTCGAACTTGTCTTGCATACACACGGTCACACAAAGTTGTCGGAAAATCCAATCATTCTGAACGCGTTACGTAAAACACGTACGTCGGGACTATAAACGGGGCAGTAGAAAATAGCTTTCATCTCTTTATTTATTCTGAGCATGCGTGGCACTTTGTGCGTCGGATTTGTGTACACACGATCGGAAATTCCGACAACGGATTTTGTTGTCGGAAAATTTTATAGCCTGCTCTCAAACTTTGTGTGTCGCAAAATCCGATGGAAAAAGTCAGATGGAGCCCACACACGGTCGGAATTTCTGACAACAAGCTCCGATCGCACATTTTCCGTCGGAAAATCCGACCGTGTGTACGGGGCATAAGTGCTACATTTTTTCCAAATTCCTTATACAATTTGTCACTTTTGTGTAGCTGCTGTTGTATTTAGCTACATATTTGCGCAGTATTATTTCACCTTTCAAAATTACAAACAGATTGTACTTAAAGTGGTTGTAAACCCTTACAGACCACTTTTACTTACAGGTAAGCCTAGATTAAGGCTTACCTGTAGGTGCAAGAAATATATCCTAAACCTACACGGTTTAGGAGATATTTCCAAAAGACAGGCACCAATGTCTACGGTGCATGTGCCGTAGACAACGGCGTGCAGGTGCACTGAGCGTGCCGTTTCTAATGGCGATCATGCCGTTAGTGGCGGCACCAGTGTGCATTGGTGGGAGTGACATCATTGCGGCTCCGGCAAATCACAGCGCTGGAGCCACGATACCCGGAAAGAAGATGGACGCCTCGTGGAAGAAGGAACAGCGGTGACATCGCAGGCTCCTGTATCAGGTAAGTGACACATAATGGGTTACTATGCGATTATGCTTTACCTTTGCAGGGAAACAAAGAGGAAGTAAGCACATCAGGGTTTACTTCCTCTTTAAGGACAAACCTACAGTCCCTGTCTTGTTTGCACAGCCTGTATACTGCTGTTCAGAGTATATAGGGCCTGGGGGCCCCACGCCTTTCCTTTTTTTTATTTGGGTGCGGGGTTCCCCTTAATATCCATACAAGACCCAAAAGGGGCTGGTAATGGGCTGGGGGGTTCTCAATGATTTTCATCCATATTGCTGGGACCAGACATGATATTAAAGCCGCAAGCAGTTTTAAATGACTTTTTTCCTTTAGAAATGTCATTTTGAACAGGGACTGTTCTAAACACGGGAAACACGCGCCATTTTACATGCATACTATAGACACCCCCCCAGGCACGATATTTAAAGGAATATTTCACTTTTATTTTTTCACTTTAAGCATCATTAAAATCATTGCTCCTGAAAAACAGCCCTTTTAAAAACTTTTTTTTACATTGATACATGTACCCTGGGGCAGGACCCGGGTCCCCAAACCCTATTAAGGACACTAACTTGCTTATTAGCCTTTAAAATTTGCACTTTTGATTTCTCACGTTCAAGTCCCATAGACTTTAACGAGGTTTGAAAGTTTGCGTGAACTTTCAGTCCATTCTAATGTTCTCATGCAAACCGAACTGGGGAGTGTTCGGCTCATCCCTAAAGTCATTACTTCTCAGCAGCCTCCACTAACAGGGATGATGGTATAGCACAGGGGGTCCCAGGTCCTAGCAGCACACCACCAGCTGTAGACTGTACCTGGCAAATTTCTCTGCCCCATCTGCTTCAGCGGAAAAAAAAATACAGTCCCTGCCACCCACATGCCCAGCGTCTAAATGTAAGCTTGTCAAAGCTGTAGGCTCTGCAACTTCTGCCTTTCAGCCTGGATTCTGCCCCCTTCTGTGAATTCGAACAATGTGCTGTAACACAATGGCAGGTTCCCAGTCACTACTACTTTTCACGTAAGTCCGTTCCATCGCTCTACCATCACGTGGAAGGGAATGTTCTGGCATCGTTGGGCAAGGCAGTCAGCCATAAAATCCACCTTACTGCTGACACGTGGTCCAGCAATCATGGACAGGGGCAATATATTTCATTCAACGCACACTGGGTAATGCTGCTTGCAACTTGAAAGGATGCAGGACAGGGCTCAGTGCTGCAGCTTGTTGTGCCCCCATGTCTCCATACAGCTGGTGGTGATAATGCCAGACCTGTGAGCTCTAACCCCTCCTCCTCCACCACCTCCATGCCCTTCTCTGCAGAATTGTCCTATGAACATCAGGTACCCCCTAAGCATTCAAAATGCTATTCCACAAGTCAGGATAAAAGGTGCCATGCAGTACTTCAGCTGGTCTGTTTATGAAACAGAAACGGAGCAGAGATTCTTGCAGCTCTGCAGGGACAGGCCCAGAGGTAGTTCACACCATGTCAGCTGGAGCCAGGAATGGTGGTGTACAATAATGGCTCGAACCTCCTGTCCATCCTTAGACAGGGAAAGTTGACACATGTGCCATGCCTGGCACACGTCCTCAATTTGGTGGTGCAGCGTTTCCTAAATACGTACCCAGGGTTGCAAGATGTGCTAAAGCTGGCCAGAAGAGTCTGTAGCCATTTCAGGCGGTCATATACAGAAAGTGCTTGGTTGGCTGAAATATAGCCAGATTTGGGACATGCCCACCAGGTGGAACTCGACTTTGGCAATGCTGCAGTGGCTATACATGCAGCAAAGGGCCGTCAACGAGTACCTGTACAAGTATGGCATGACGACAGGCTCAGGTCACCTTGGCTTTTTTTCCCCATGCCAATGGCTGATCATTAAGGATGCATGCACTATATTGTCACCATTTGAGGAGGCCACAAGGATGGTGAGCCGTGACAGTGCATGCATCAGTGACACAATCCCAGTTGTGTTCCTGCTGGAGCAGACTCTGTGTGGCATTATGGACAGGGGACTGGAGGTAGAGCAGCAGGAGGAGAGGAGGATTTCTTTTGCTCTCAAGGCCCACTTTATCCAGACACCATCATTCCTATGTCACAGAACACAGAGGAGGAGAGAGGGGAGGAGGATGAGGAGGAAGATTCTGGCCCTATCATAGGCTTCAAAGAATAGGAAGACATGCATCAATCTGAAAGCAATGGCTTTCCAACCCCAGGACCCTTGGGAGTAGTACGTGGCTGGGAGGTGGAAGTTCCAGATGCTGTCATCCTGAGTGACCCAGAGGAGTCTGCTTCTCGAAGCCTCTGCAAATTTGAGGCGCATGGGCAACCTCATGCTTCAAAGCCTGCGAAAGGACCCAAAAATACATCATATAAAGGAGAAGGATGATTACTGGTTGGCAACCCTTCTTGACCACCATTATAAGGGGAAAGTCTCAGAACTCATCCTGTCCCCACAGAGAGTGCAAAAAATCTCTTGAGGACACATTAAAGAGGATTTTATTAAACGTTTTTCCTGACTCCAGTAGGTTACAGTGTCGTGGAAAATGTAGTTTTGAGTCTTCTGTTGGTCAAGAGAGGAGCGTTGGAGAAGGCGTCCGCCTAAGTGAGGCATTTGGGAATTTTTTTAGTCCTCGCTGCCCAGGGCTGTCAGCTTCCACACCCCATCGGCAGTGTCTGCATCACATGGTCGACGATTACCTCAGGGCCAAAACAGAAATGGAGAGCTTACAAGCTGACGATCCACTGACTTACTCTGTCATGAGAACTAACCACTGGCCAGAACTTGCCCAGTATGCTATTGAGTTGCTGGGCTGCCCTGCATCCAGCTTGCTTTCAGAACAGGCATTCAGTGCTGCGGGAGGTTTTCGTTACTGATCATCGAACGTGTCTGTTCACAAACTCCATGGACTGTTTGACTTTTATAAAAATGAATCAGTCCTGGATTACCAGCTATGAAGCCCCTGATGCCGATGTCACTGATTAAGTCTTTTTGGGATGTGGAATCTCTGCAGGACTTCGAGGCTGCCTAGCTAGAAGAATGTTTTTGGTATAGGTTTCATGAGCACAATTAACACCCAAAGACCAATTTTTCAGCACCTGTTTGACAGGTGCATATCATTGCAATTTTTTTTGCCTTCATCAAGAGCACCTCTATAGGGTTACGGTGGGAAGGCACCCCCGACACCCAAAGAGTAATTTTTCTGCACCTGTTCGACAGGTGCATATCATTGCAATTTTTTACAGCAAGGCCAATTCGTGCTTTCATCAAGAGTACCTCTATAGGGTTACGGTGGGAAGGCGCAACCGACACCCAAAAACAATTTTTTACACACCTGTTACTTCTATCCAAAGTCAAAGTGACACCAGAATGTATCAAAAACATCTCTAATCTTGTTCCCAGTACACTACATTGTGGCCTCATCATACACAATGGCTCCCCAGCAGTTGCTGAGCAAAATACAGGCAGCCTGCAGGGAAAATGTCATTTTTTTTGGCTTTATAAGTGGAATTATTGCTGCAGCAGATTCTAGACATAGTACAGATCTGCCACTTTACAGGTAGACTAAGGAGAGCCCCCAGGCACTATATTGTAAGGATTTTTTCATTTTTAAAAATCAAAAAATCAATGCTCATTTAAAAATTTACAAACTATTTTATTGATACATGTCCCCCAGGGCAGGACCCGGAGATCTATAACCATTGTATGCCCAATTACTTGCATATAAGCCTTCAAAATGGGCACTTTTGATTTTTGATGTTTGGGGCCCATTGACTTTAATGGGGTTCGTTATTCAGGGTCTGAACTTTCGTGGTGTTCGTAAGTTCTGGTGCAAACTGAAAAGGGGTCCGTTCGGCCCATCCCTACTTAGGAGATGTATATTGTCCTAAAGTGCCACTGCTGTTTATACTTTACAGTTGTCATCGGAGTAATACGTGAGGTAAATAAAACAGTTCTTTTAAAAAAATGTTTTCACTGATACATCACCTCATCTACCTGGAGTTAATTATAATAAACCTAATTCCATCCTCAGCTGCACTGAGTAATTGCTCTATATGGATTCAAGGACAATTAGGAGTAGCATTGATCATCCACAAATTACCATATATAATCGTGCAATGTTATATGGTTGCCTCGTTTATGGGGGATTATAGCTATGCATAATGGTCTAGAAATCACAATGACAGTGAGTAAAAGTGATTATTTATGGGAATCTACAGAAAGTTGCAAGGGATTAGTAGTCATGTGCCTTATAGAATTGAAAATTACCTGTATTGTTTTGAATTTGATCTATTACGAAAAAAAAATGTGGAGATAAAATAAACTATGACAAATTTTACATTTTTAATCACTCATGTGGTTCATACCAGATGATTTCCAGTGCATTTTTAAAATGTACAGTATCTGGAATGCCGGTTCAGTAATTTCCATGTATTCCAATGGACCTACAGTATCTCACAAAAGTGAGTACACCCCTCACATTTTTGTAAATATTTTATTATATCTTTTCATGTGAAAACACAGAAGAAATTACACCTTGCTACAATGTAAAGTAGTGACTGTACAGCTTGTATAACAGTGTAAATTTGCTGTCCCCTTAAAATAACTCAACACACTGCCATTAATGTGTAAACCGCTGGCAACTAAAGTGAGTACACCCCTAAGTGAAGATGTCCAAATTGGGTCCAAACTGTCAATATTTTGTGTGGCCACCATTATTTTCCAGCACTGCCTTAACCCTCTTGGGCATGGAGTTCACCAGAGCTTCACAAGTTGCCACTGAAGTCCTCTTTCACTCTTCCATGACGACATCACAGAGCTGGTGGATGTTGGAGACCTTGCACTCCTCTACCTTCCATTTGAGGATGCCCCACAGATGCTCAATAGGGTTTAGGTCTGGATACATGCTTGGCCAGTCAATCACCTTTACCCTTAACTTTTTTAGCAAGGTAGTGGTCGTCTTGGAGGTGTGGTTGGGGTCGTTATCATGTTGGAATACTGCCCTGTGGCCGACTCTCCAAAGGGAGGGGATCATGCTCTGCTTCAATATGTCACAGTACATGTTGGCATTCATGGTTTCCTCAACGAACTGTAGCTTTCCAGTGCCAGCAGCACTCATGCAGCCCCAGACCATGACACTCCCACCACCATGCTTGACTGTAGGCAAGACACACTTGTCCTCACCTGGTTGCCGCAACACACGCTTGACACCATCTGAACCAAATAAGTTTATCTTGGTCTCAATCAGTTCACAGGACATGGTTCAAGTAATCCATGTCCTTAGTCTGCTTGTCTTCAGCAAACTGTTTGCAGGCTTTCTTGTGCATCATCTTTAGAAGAGGCTTCCTTCTGGGACGACAGCCATCCAAACCAAATTGATGCAGTGTGCGGTGTATGGTCTGAACACTGACAGGCTGACCTCCCACCTCTTCAACCTCTGCAGCAATGCTGGCAGCACTCATATGTCTATACACACGCTGAGCATGTGCACTCAAGGCGAGGCCTGTTCTGAGTGGAACCTGTCCTGTTAAACCACTGTATGTTCTTAGCCACCGTGCTGCAGCTCAGTTTCAGGGTCTTGGCAAACTTCTTATAGCCTAGGCCATCTTTATGTAGAGCAACATTTCTTTTTTTATATCCTCAGAGAGTTCTTTGCCATGAGTTGCCATGTTGAACTTTCAGTAACCAGTATGAAAGAGTTAGAGCAATAACACCAAATTTAACACACCTGCTCCCCATTCACACCTGAGCCCTTGTAACACTAACGAGTCATATGACACTGGGGAGGGAAAATGGCTAATTGGGCCAATTTGGACAATTTCACTTAGGGATGTACTCACTTTTGTTGCCAACGGTTTAGACATTAATGGCTGTGGGTTGAGTTATTTTGAGGGGACAGCAAATTTACACTGTTACAGTATACAAGCTGTACACTCACTACTTTACATTGTAGCGAAGTGTAATTTCTTCAGTGTTGTAACATGAAAAGATGTAATAAAATTTTTATCAAAAATGTAAGGAGTGTATTCACTTTTGTGAGATACTGTATATAATACCTGTGCTTTCAACAAAAGTACAATCTACTGCAGTTTTTTTGCCTGGAACTTATCACAACATGTGTAAATGCATGCAAACACACTGGAACGTACATAAGAAACCATTGTCCCAAGATTTTTCAAGTGTCAAATTAAAAAAAGAGGATTAGCAATGCACTGGAATACATTGAAAACTCACCAAAACACACCAAAACCATGCCTACATGCACATGCAGAAATGCATTTGAAATTCTGAAATTGTGGTGTGAACTAGCCCTAAAGGCAGAGGTCTACCCAATTTTTTTTTTTTTTTTTTTTCAGATTATAGAGAAGGTTTATGATTTATTTCAGGTTTGTATTGCTGTGTACCTGTTGTGGTGATCCTCTTCACTTTCTGTTGTAATGACTGGTGCAACCCAGAACAAGAAGTGAGGGTAAACAAACATAGAAATGCAATTAAGACACTTTTTAGGCTGCTTTTCTTCCTTGACTATTCATGTTTTCTGCTCTTTACACAAACAGAAAAGGGAAATGGTATGGAACTGTAATATATTTTTAGCTGTAATCTTCAGATCAGGAAAAGCTGTTGCTTTGCAATCTCTGCTCTTCTCTACTAACTAGGTTATTTCCTTGTCTTGTTATACTTCTTGTTGAAGTACTAAGCAAAAATGATTGGCTAAATTTACAAGTGTTTTTCTTATCACTATGTTTCCTTTATACTGCTTTATTATACAGACAATCCCTGAGTTACAAACATCCAACTTACATTTGACTCATACTTACAAATGGGGAGACAACATGAAGTTAGAGGAAATCTACTACTAGGAGGGGAAATTCACTCCTGTAAGAGTTATCATGGGGAAAAGGTGTCTCCACTGAAGCTTTATCACCAGTCCTTGATTTTCCACAACCCCAAATTTTCAAAATCCAATTGTCATGGGGACATAAAGTGAGGTAAAATCTTCTGTAATGGGGAACAAACAGCAAAACAAACATTACAGGGTTGTTAATATGTATTTTTTTGGCTGGAGTTACCTTTAAAAGTTCCAACTTTTCCAACTTACAAACACCTCTTCCAACTTACAAACAAATTCAATTAAGAACAAACCTACAAAACATCTTCTTTGTAACCTAGGGACTACCTATAATAATGATGTGATAATAAAAACATCTGTGTGACAGGTTTAGTGAGGTAAAACACTTTTGGCAGTTAAGTATTGCATTTATTATGGAGGTCTATACATCTGTCAAAAACAAGGGACAACTGAAGGGGAAAGAGGGACAAAGGGATTTGACTACAATGAGTGACAGTCCTACCAAATGAGAGACAGTTGGAACCTATGTTAAGAATCCAGATGTAGCATTTCTCTACTTTTCTCAGATACTGAGGTTGATTTACTAAAGTCCACTTTGCAGGGAAATTTGCTCTCAGCTTAGTGAATGAGGTGAAGCTCTGCTGACTTCCATCATCCAATCATGTGCAAGCAAAAGTATTTTTTTTCTATTTTCCTTGCACACTATTTTTCTTTTTTCAATCCAGTATGTTTTTATTATTTTTTATATACAAAAACAGGAACAACAAGCAATACACACATACATCCCAAGTACAAGCAAAATAATATAGACATGGTGATTACACGCTGAATCGCATCAATCACAAAAAAAAATGTGGGAAAACTAACGAAAAAAAGCAAAAAAACAAAACAAAATGATTTCCCTCTCCTTTATTCTCCTCTCCCCCTGATCCCACCTCTCCTCTTGGTATCCTTTCCAAAATTATAAATCTCTTTCCATTTCTGGCCCAAAAGCTTCCAACCACCTTTTCCAAATATTCTCGAAATTTCCCAGGACAACTTCTATGTAAAAAAATATATTTTTCTTTTATCAAACTTTCCTTTATTTCTAATCTTCATTCCTCTACTGTTGGGCGGTATACTGAAATCAATTTTTTGGATTGCACACTATTAAGTATTCTTTGCAATGTGAATTTTCTCCATACCAACTGAGATAAGAGAAAATTAAAATACCCTTGTAAAGTGAACAATCGATTTGTCTTTAATAAATCAACCCTGGTGTCTCAGTATTTAACACCTGTTTTCCACTGCAATTAAAAAATATATCAGTAGGATATGTGCCATGCTTTATTTTTTTTAAATAAGAAGCAAAACACAGATCAGTGAAACACATTGATAAAGTACATGTGCACAACACAAAAAGAAAACTGACACACAAAGAAACCTAGAGGTGATGCTGCAGTATAAATACAAGAGTGCATATTCTGGAGCCTTTTTTGTGTAAAAACTATTTTCAGATACTGAATCTCAAAGAATAAGAGTAATAATGTGAATTAATAATAATATTACAGGCATGACAGCAGCTAACGGGGAGGTTCTATATTTTCTGTGCTTTATTAGTCCAAATGTAATAAAACTGATATGCGAAAACAAAAAAACAGACATTATTGTAATCACATAGAAATACTGAATACTACTAATACCGAATTACTCCTGAGTTAAACTAAATAAAAATATAATTATTCCTGTTCAATTGTATATGACCCTTTTTTAACTAAATACATTCATGTTAATGTGCATGAATGTATATTCATAACCTTTTCAATAATAGAAAATAAGATACTTTCAGAAAATCTATTACACCAAGGTGAAGTTTCACTTTTAACTAATTTGTTGATGAATTTCACACTTAAATTCTACTGGGCATTACAAGGGGGATTTACTAAAACTGGTGCACACAGAATTGGGTGCAGCTGTGCATAGTAACCAATCCGCTTCTAGTTTTCTTTTTTTGTCAAAGCTTAATTGAACAAGCTGAAGTTAGAAACTGATTGGTTAATATACACAGTTTTAGTAAATCTCCCTCTACATGTTCCCTGCACAGCAGTGTAATTGGAAGGTAAGCCCCACTCTTCAATCACTGATTTTAGCAAACTGAGCAGCACAACATGTGATTTGGATTAGACAGTGAGAAAGTCAGCCACTGATTTACTTTGCTGTCTGAACTGATTTGCTTTGTAGACAGGAAGCCTGTGCTCTACCAACACACTCAGTTTGTTTGCTTTTTTCTTAGGCCAGCTATAGATAGAGGTTTACCCCCATACACATAGATAGTATTGATGGGGGAATCCTTCCCGCAGAGCTATTGTGTTCTCCTGGTGGGAGAACACAGTGATTATTGCTAGCGGCCATGACAGCCACTAACAATAAATGCATGTAAAATCCAACAGGCTGTAGGTACCCAAGTTGACTGATCAGTTAACTTGGGTACATTCAGCCTCCCCATTCTTGGTTCAAATTTTGGACAGTTCCTACTGAACCAGTCAATAATCGAACTGTCTATGGCTGGCTTTAGAAAATTTCAGTGATGCGAATAAGGTTCATGTGCACAATCAGACACAAAATGGAAATTACGGGTGGTGCTGCATTTTGAATCCAAACGGACATATTTTGACAACTCTTTCACCTTGCCCATGTGTAGTTGCCCTATCTTCTGTCATTTGTACCCATGCCATCTTGTATGCTTCTGCCAAATCTCCAGCTTTCTGGTTATCTTTTAACATCTATACATCATGCACTCTTATATGAACCAGTCCTACTGTACAACTGACTGACACATTCACACCAAGCTCTTGCTTCTATCACTGACACTTACCACTCTACCATTCCTGCCTCCCAACTAGCACTAGCACATAGCAAGAGAAAAGTCGAAGGTTCTACCTGTGCTCTAAATAACACTAAGCTCTACTAATGACTAAAAGTCATCATGCCATTGCAGCTTGGAATCCTTCAATCAGGAAACAGGTCTAGATCAGTCTCTCTGTTTCCACCCACTGCCTTCAACCCTCAATATAGCCATTGTAGTTATATTTAACTCTCTTTAGAAAGCACTATCCTTCTTTATCACGAGGAAGCAAAACCATGCAAACGGTGGGTTATTGTAAGGCAGTGGCTTAATTTATAGTACTTAACAGCTGAATCTATTTATAAATGTAACCCACGCAAACCTTACATAACAGCACATATGTATACCCATATAAATTAAAATTTGTGCGCTAGCAAAATATATAATGGGGTAGTACAATTAGGAAGCTCCTTGGGGTAATACCCGGAGCTACAATGTGTTTAAATCCCAACACAGAGAAATAACAAAACAACAAATAAAGATTGTGCATTAAATCATATCTCCATAGAAAATAAAAAATGAAGAAATATGAAAAAATATTTTAAAAGAGGTGAAAGTTCTGAAGATGCGATTGATCGCTCAATCATTTAACCACTTGCCGACCGCCTCACGCCTATATACGTGAACAGAGCAGCACGGGCAGGCAAAATCACGTACCTGGTACGTGATTGCCTTTCCGCGGGCGGGGGGTCCGATCGGACCCCCCCCCGTTGCCAGCGGCGGTCGGCATTTGGCTGGGAGCATTGAGAGACGAGGGGGAGGCCATCCGATCGTGCCCCCCCCTCGCGATCGCTCCCAGCCAATGAGAAACATCCCCTGCCTCTGTATAGTACACAGAGGCAGAGGATGTGATGTCATCTCTCCTCGGCTCGGCAATTTCCGTTCCTGCGCCGAGGAGAGACGACATGTGAGTGAGTGCACAACACTACACAACACAGTAGAACATGCCAGGCATACATTACACCCCCGATCCCCCCCGATCGCCCCCCGATCCCCCCCAATCACCCCTCCCCCCTGTCACAAACTGACACCAAGCAGGTTTTTTTTTTTTTTTCTGATTACTGCATAGTGTCAGTTTGTGACAGTTAGAAGTGGTAGGGCAGTGAGTGTTAGCCCCCTGTAGGTCTAGGGTACCCCCCTAACCCCCCTAATAAAGTTTTAACCCCTTGATCACCCCCCGTCACTAGTGTCACTAAGCGATAATTTTTCTGATTGCTGTATTAGTGTCGCTGGTGACGCTAGTTAGGGACGTCAATATTTAGGTGGGCTGTCAGCGTTTTATAGCGACAGGGACCCCCATATACTATCTAATAAATGTTTTAACCCCTTGATTGCCCCCTAGTTAACCCTTTCACCACTGATCACCGTATAACCGTTACGGGTGACGCTGGTTAGTTCGTTTATTTTTTATAGTGTCAGGGCACCCGCCGTTTATTACCGAATAAAGGTTTAGCCCCCTGATCGCCCGGCGGTGATATGCGTCGCCCCAGGCAGTGTCAGATTAGCGCCAGTACCGCTAACACCCACGCACGCAGCATACGCCTCCCTTAGTGGTATAGTATCTGAACGCATCAATATCTGATCCGATCAGATCTATACTAGCGTCCCCAGCAGTTTAGGGTTCCCAAAAACGCAGTGTTAGTGGGATCAGCCCAGATACCTGCTAGCACCTGCGTTTTGCCCCTCCGCCCGGCCCAGCCCAGCCCACCCAAGTGCAGTATCGATCGATCACTGTCACTTACAAAACACAAAACGCACAACTGCAGCGTTCGCAGAGTCAGGCCTGATCCCTGCGATCGCTAACAGTTTTTTTGGTAGCGTTTTGGTGAACTGGCAAGCACCAGCCCCAGGCAGCGTCAGGTTAGCGCCAGTACCGCTAACACCCACGCACGCACCATACACCTCCCTTAGTGGTATAGTATCTGATCGGATCAATATCTGATCTGATCAGATCTATACTAGCGTCCCCAGCAGTTTAGGGTTCCCAAAAACGCAGTGTTAGTGGGATCAGCCCAGATACCAGCTAGCACCTGCGTTTTGCCCCTCCGCCCGGCCCAGCCCACCCAAGTGCAGTATCGATCGATCACTGTCACTTACAAAACACTAAACGCATAACTGCAGCATTCGCAGAGTCAGGCCTGATCCCTGTGATCGCTAACAGTTTTTTTTGTAGCGTTTTGGTGAACTGGCAAGCGCCAGCGGCCTAGTACACCCCGGTCGTAGTCAAACCAGCACTGCAGTAACACTTGGTGACGTGGCGAGTCCCATAAGTGCAGTTCAAGCTGGTGAGGTGGCAAGCATAAGTAGTGTCCTGCTGCCACCAAAAAGACAAACACAGGCCCATAGTGCCCTTCCTGCTGCATTCGCCAATCCTAATTGGGAACCCACCACTTCTGCAGCGCCCGTACTTCCCCCATTCATATCCCCAACCAAATGCAGTCGGCTGCATGGGAGGCATTTTTATGTCCTCCCGAGTACCCCTACCCAACAAACCCCCCCAAAAAAGATGTCGTGTCTGCAGCAAGCGCAGATATAGGCGTGACACCCGCTATTATTGTCCCTCCTGTCCTGACAATCCTGGTCTTTGCATTGGTGAATGTTTTGAACGCTACCATTCACTAGTTGAGTATTAGCGTAGGGTACAGCATTGCACAGACTAGGCACACTTTCACAGGGTCTCCCAAGATGCCATCGCATTTTGAGAGACCCGAACCTGGAACCGGTTACAGTTATAAAAGTTACAAGTTTGCAAAAAAAACACAAACAAAAATAAAAAGAAATAGATGTCCTTTTATTGTTCTCTCTCTCTCTATTCTCTCTCTATTGTTCTGCTCTTTTTTACTGTATTCTATTCTGCAATGTTTTATTGTTATTATGTTTTATCATGTTTGCTTTTCAGGTATGCAATTTTTTATACTTTACTGTTTACTGTGCTTTATTGTTAACCATTTTTTTGTCTTCAGGTACGCCATCCACGACTTTGAGTGGTTATACCAGAATGATGCCTGCAGGTTTAGGTATCATCTTGGTATCATTCTTTTCAGCCAGCGGTCGGCTTTCATGTAAAAGCCTCTAGACTGCTTTTACAAGCAGTGGGAGGGAATGCCCCCCCCCCCACCGTCTTCCGTGTTTTTCTCTGGCTCTCCTGTCTCAACAGGGAACCTGAGAAAGCAGCCGGTGATTCAGCCAGCTGACCATAGAGCTGATCAGAGACCAGAGTGGCTCCAAACATCTCTATGGCCTAAGAAACCGAAAGCTACGAGCATTTTATGACTTAGATTTCGCCGGATGTAAACAGCGCCATTGGGAAATTGGGGAAGCATTTTATCACACCGATCTTGGTGTGGTCAGATGCTTTGAGGGCAGAGGAGAGATCTAGGGTCTAATAGACCCCATTTTTTTCAAAAAAGAGTACCTGTCACTACCTATTGCTATCATAGGGGATATTTACATTCCCTGAGATAACAAAAAAAGATTTAAAAAAAAAAAAATGAAAGGAACAGTTTAAAAATAAGATAAAAAAGCAAAAAAATAATAAAGAAAAAAAAAAAGCACCCCTGTCCCCCCTGCTCTCGCGCTAAGGCAAACGCAAGCGTCGGTCTGGCGTCAAATGTAAACAGCAATTGCACCATGCATGTGAGGTATCACCACGATGGTCAGATCGAGGGCAGTATTTTTAGCAGTAGACCTCCTCTGTAAATCTAAAGTGGTAACCTGTAAAGGCTTTTAAAGGCTTTTAAAAATGTATTAATTTTGTTGCCACTGCACGTTTGTGCGCAATTTTAAAGCATGTCATGTTTGGTATCCATGTACTTGCCTTAAGATCATATTTTTTATTCCATCAAACATTTGGGCAATATAGTGTGTTTTAGTGCATTAAAATTTAAAAAAGTGTGTTTTTTCCACAAAAAATGCGTTTGAAAAATCGCTGCGCAAATACCGTGTGAAAAAAAAATGAAACACCCACCATTTTAATCTGTAGGGCATTTGCTTTAAAAAATATATAATGTTTGGGGGTTCAAAGTAATTTTCTTGCAAAAAAAAATAATTTTTTCATGTAATCAAAAAGTGTCAGAAAGGGTTTTGTCTTCAAGTGGTTAGAAGAGTGGGTGATGTGTGACATAAGCTTCTAAATGTTGTGCATAAAATGCCAGGATAGTTCAAAACCCCCCTAAATGACCCCATTTTGGAAAGTAGACACCCCAAGCTATTTGCTGAGAGTCATGTCGAGTCCATGGAATATTTTATATTGTGACACAAGTTGCGGGAAAGAGACAAATTTTTTTTTTTTTTTTGCACAAAGTTGTCACTAAATGATATATTGCTCAAACATGCCATGGGGATATGTGAAATTACACCCCAAAATACATTCTGCTGCTTCTCCTGAGTACGGGGATACCACATCTGTGGGACTTTTTGAGAGCCTAGCCGCGCACGGGACCCCGAAAACCAAGCACCGCCTTCAGGCTTTCTAAGGGCGTAAATTTTTGATTTCACTCTTCACTGCCTATCACAGTTTCGGAGGCCATGAAATGCCCAGGTGGCACAAACCCCCCCAAATGACCCCATTTTGGAAAGTAGACACCCCAAGCTATTTGCTGAGAGGTATAGTGAGTATTTTGCAGACCTCACTTTTTGTCACAAAGTTTTGAAAATTGGAAAAAGAAAAAAAAATTTTTTTTCTGGTCTTTCTTCATTTTCAAAAACAAATGAGAGCTGCAAAATACTCACCATGCCTCTCAGCAAATAGCTTGGGGTGTCTACTTTCCAAAATGGGGTCATTTGGGGGGGGTTTGTGCCATCTTAGCATTTTATAGCATTCAAAACTGTGATAGGTAGTGAGGAGTGAAATCAAAAATGTATGCCCTTAGAAATCCTGAAGGCGGTGCTTGGTTTTCGGGGCCCCGTACGCAGCTAGGCTCCCAAAAAGTCCCACACATGTGGTATCCCCGTACTCAGGAGAAGCAGCTGAATGTATTTTGGGGTGCAATTCCACATATGCCCATGGCCTGTGTGAGCAATATATCATTTAGTGACAACTTTTTGTAATTTTTTTTTTGTCATTATTCAATCACTTGGGACAAAAAAAATAAATATTTAATGGGTTCAACATGCCTCTCAGCAATTTCCTTGGGGTGTCTACTTTCCAAAATGGGGTCATTTGGGGGGGTTTTGTACTGCCCTGCCATTTTAGCACCTCAAGAAATGACATAGGCAGTCATAAACTAAAAGCTGTGTAAATTCCAGAAAATGTACCTTAGTTTGTAGACGCTATAACTTTTGCGCAAACCAATAAATATACGCTTATTGACATTTTTTTTACCAAAGACATGTGGCCGAATACATTTTGGCCTAAATGTATGACTAAAATTTAGTTTATTGGATTTTTTTTTATAACAAAAAGCAGAAAATATTATTTTTTTTCAAAATTTTCGGTCTTTTTCCGTTTATAGCGCAAAAAATAAAAATGGCAGAGGTGATCAAATACCATCAAAAGAAAGCTCTATTTGTGGGAAGAAAAGGACGCAAATTTCGTTTGGGTACAGCATTGCATGACCGCGCAATTAGCAGTTAAATCGACGCAGTGCCAAATTGTAAAAAGTGCTCTGGTCAGGAAGGGGGTAAAACCTTCCGGGACTGAAGTGGTTAAAGGACACCACATTCAGTCCATGAAAAACACATTAGCAAAAACCAAAATAAGTGAAAAGGAAAAAAAAGGAGACATTCCTTTGGTGTGTCACATCAAGGCAGAAAGGTGAAAAGATGCAGAAACACTTCCAAGCCACCATTGATTGCAGGAGAGGAGTAATGGATGTGCCCTTACCCCATTTGTTGGACCTCCTCTATGGCGAGGTCATACGGGCTTGCAGATATAACCCTCTGCAGGGACAGATAGAATATTGATGTCCGGGTCTTGTTTGCTGCTGCAGCATCAGAAGGGAGGCTCAGGGTTCGGAGGATCCATAATTAAGAAAAGAAGGGGAAAACTCCAATGGTGTAGTAATAATATTAGGGATTTATTAATTAAATAAACCAAAGGTATGTATACAAAAGTTCCAGTATAAAAATCATTCAATTTAAAAAAACCGGCATAAAAACAAAGGCTGAACGTCCGTGCAAACAAAGAACACGTGATGGCAAGCACTGCGAGGCCACGCCCTACATGTTTCGTCATACGTGACGTCTTCTACGGGGCACGGGCATATGTATACCCACCTTAAAAAAAGAGTTTATAATGGAAAGCAGAAAAAGTAATAATGTTAGAAATTTGAATTGTATCTTTAAATAATTATACAGCAATGCAAAAATGCACTTTAAAAGTAATATTTTTAATTATTGTTGTGTTTTATTTTTAACCTAGCTTTTAAATGCATCATTAAGAATGGAACAACTAAGATCATAATGTTCAAAGCAACTGGATATGCTCAGATGATATCCACATAGACATAAATCACCAGCACCAAAGGCAACTTCAGGTCTCTGTTTAACACCTGCTGAAAAAGTAAAAGAGCCAAACCATGAAAAAAAACTCTGTAAATTGCTTCAGCGGCTTAACAACTGTGTAGAAGAAGTGTATGTAGTCTTATCTTATTTGAATTTGTCTCAAATGCGTGTATTAGGCTTATAAATTAATAATAATAAAAGTGAATTTTTATCTATGAAAGGAGTTCAATAAATGAAATACATCACCATTGTGATACCTTCATTTTTTGCATATGTCATCTCATTATTTTCTTTATTAGGAGTTTATAAAGCAGTCTTATTTTATTGCATTTTTCTTTACTAACCACATTTTGCTTTCATCTTCAGTTTACCAAACATTTAAAACGAACTGTACAGTATTCCTCATACACCTTTATGCCCTGTACACATGGTCGGATTTTCCGATGGAAAATGTGTGATAGGACCTTGTTGTCGGAAATTCCGACCGTGTGTGGGCTCCATCACACATTTTCCATCGGAATTTCCGACACACAAAGTTTGAGAGCAGGATATAAAATTTTCCGACAACAAAATCCGTTGTCGGAAATTCCGATAGTGTGTACACAAATCCGACCGACAAAGTGCCACGCATGCTCAGAATAAATAAAGAGATGAAAGCTATTGGCCACTGCCCCGTTTATAGTCCCGACGTACATGTTTTACGTCACCGTGTTTAGAACGATCGGATTTTCCGACAACTTTGTGTGACCGTGTGTATGCAAGACAAGTTTGAGCCAACATCCGTCGGAAAAAATCCTAGGATTTTGTTGTCGGAATGTCCGAACAAAGTCCGACTGTGTGTACGCCCTATTATTGTTATTACATCATGGTAGTATACTCAATTTTGAATGTTTGAATTACGTATTGTTTTTTTTAAAAAGACACACATTCTATAAGATATTCAATGCATAATACTCTTGGTGACTTAAAGTGTATGTATAGGCAAAATAAAAACAAAAAATATATACTGTACAACAACTTTATAATACATGCACATTTCTCCATGTGTTGTCTCTGTAAAAATGCTGCAGAAATCCAGTAAGCTTGCAAATCTCTTTACTCTCTGCCTATGCTTCATTTTTCAGCCTGATCAGTTATCAGTCCTACCCATTTCACTTTGGTGGATTGTAGTTTATAGAATGCATATTTTCAATGTTCAGTGGATGAGGAGAGGGGGAGGTGTTCTGTAACCAAACACACTTCCCGTACTAGGGTGACAACATTGCTCCTTTATAGACACAGTACATTAAGTGAGTGTTGCCAGGAACTATATTACTGCCAGTATCTATAGGTGAAAATAAATAATAAAAAATGTCTCCACATGCAGCGACCACATCTGAGGTTTGGTAAGCTGCAATATATACATTTTTACATTTTTACTCTTGGGTTTAAATACACTTTAATGCAGTAATTTCTGTTGTCATCAGTGCACAGCAAGTCCACTAACTACAGTAGGTGTACCTATATAGATAAAAAGTGCCGCTCCAAGCCCCAAAGTTATCAACCCAGTGATTGCAAACACTGCTGGATGCTGGCTTCCAAGCGGTCTATCTTGCCTGAAAGACATTGTAGCCGTATGAGTGGATTTATGACAGAAACAAGTGAGTACTGTCCATGATATTTTTTTTTATAAACAGGGCCCTGAAAAACCCAAAGAGAAAATCTCCAATACAAAGACAAGAAAACAAATAACCATGTACCTCTAGTAAAAACATGCAATCCTACATGGATGATCTCTGCACCCCTGTGGGACATCATTTCCCACAAGCAGTTCAGTTCTGGAGACCTCACTTACAAGAAGATATTGATAAGACAGAACAAGTCCAGAGATGAGTAACAAACATGAAAAAAGGTCTGAGTGATAAAGCATATCCAGAGTGACTTCAGGAACTTAATACGTACAGTCTGTAGGAAAGAAGGGAAAGGGGAGATATGAATGAAACCTTTAAATACATCAAGGGGGTGAATAAGGTTCAGGAGGGCAGTTTTTTCTAAACCAAATCAAGAACATGACCTTAAACTAACTGGAGGAAAGTATTATTCCACTGAAAGGGTAGCTGATGCTTGGAATAAACTTCCAGCAGAGGTATTGAGACAAAGGTAAATGGCTTCAAACATGCCTGGGACAAACAAAAAACAAAACAAAAAAAAACAAGCAAACAAACAAAAATAAAGACAGGCAGACTCGATGAACTACACTTTTATCTGCCGTCACTTTTATATGTTTCTATTTTTTTACAATCCTGCATTAGAAGGAATAAGAAAGATAATCAAGGATTTACAGTACATAACAAGAGGACAAAACTCTGAAAGAAATGCAGTGTATTCCAACAACCCCCAATGCTGGCTCTTAGGCAACTAAATAACCTCAAACAGAAATTAAACACAATAAACTTAATTTTGATTATGAAGTCACAAATTAAGGTACCAAATCCTACAACAAAAAATGCTGCAAACTGTGCAGCCAACTCAATCCATCAAGTGTCACACACACAAAAGGAACCTTCAATATCACAGCCATATAGCAAACCACACTATGGAAGACCTGATGTTTTGTTTCCTAAAGGGAATTTCAAAACTACTCAGAAAAGGAAAACTTTTGAACTAAGAATGATAATTCTATTTGACACAAATGATAATGAATAGGGATGGCCCGAACACCCCCCGGTTCAGTTTGCACCAAAACATATGAACAGGCAAATAGTTTGAGCGAACATGTAAACCTTATTAAAGTCTATGGGACATGAACATGAAAAACCAAAAGTGCTAATTTTAAAGGCTTATATGCAAGTTATTGCTATAAAAAGTATATGGGGACCCGGGTAGTGCCCTAGGGGACATGTATCAAGGCAAAAAAAGTTTTTAAAACTACAGTTTATTCAGAAGCAGTGATTTTAATAATGCTTAAAGTGAAACAATAAAAATGAAATAGTCCTTTAAATAACGTGCCTGGGGGTCCCCTTAGTCTGCCAGTAAAGTGGCGCATCTGTGTGATGTGTAGAATAGTGCCACAGCAAAATGACATTTCTAAAGGAAACAATGTCATTTAAATTTGCCTGCAGCTGTAAGATAAAGGATCAAGGAAAAAAATGGTGTGCGTCCCCCTTAGTCCATACCAGGCCCTTTGGGTCTGGTATGAGTCCATACCAGGCCCTTTGGGTCTGGTATGTATTTTAAGGGGAACTCCATGCCAAAATAAAAAAATTGGTGTGGATTCCCCCCAAAATCCATACCAGACCCTTATCCGAGCATGCAGACTGGAGGTCAGGAAAAGGGGGAACCCCCCTTGAACCATACCAGGCCACATGCCCTCAACATAGGGAGGGTGCTTTGGGGGGCCCCCAAAGCACCTTGTCCCCATGTTGATGGGGAAAAAAGCCTCTTTCTGACAACCCTGGCCATTGGTTGTTGGGGTCTGCGGGCGGGGGACTTAACACAATCTGGAAGCCCCCTTTGACAAGGAGACCCCCTCTATGTGAATGGGTATCGGGTACATTGTTTCCCTACCCATTCACCAAACAAGTGTCAAAAAGTTAAAACCACAATAGACAGTTTTTGACAATTCCTTTATTAAAAAAAAAAGTGTCCCGCGATGTACATCCATCGTCAATCACGCCACCCGACGGACCCGAAAAATAGAAAAAAAATGAATGACCCTGCCCCCGTATGATGTCACATGATGTCATAAGGGGACAGGGTCACTCGGTTACGTCACCGGGTGGTCCCCTGCCCTTGCCTATATAACAGCTGTCACAGCCAAGAGACAGCAGTCACCGGGAGGCCTCCCATCAAGGTGGAGCTTTTTTATTTTTTTCTATTTTTCGGGTCCGTCGGGCGGCGTGATTTAAGATGGATGGACATTGCGGGGCACATTTTTTTTTTCAATAATGGAATTGTCAAAAACTGTCTCTTGTGGTTTTTATGTTTTGACACTTTTTTGTTGAATGGGTAGGGGTACAATGTACCCGATACCCATTCACATAGAGGAGGCCGGGATCTGGGGGCCCCCTTGTTAAAGGGTGCTTCCAGATTTCGATAAGCCTGCAGACCCCGCCAACCAATGGCTAGGGTTGTCGGGAAGAGGCTCTTGTCCCCATCAACATGGGGGCAAGGTGCTTTGGGGGGAACCCAAAGCACCCTCCCCATGTTGAGGGCAAGAGGCCTGATATGGTTCAGGAGCGGGGCACTCACTCGCCCTCCCCCTTTCCTGGCCTGCCAGGCTGCTTGCTCGGTTAAGGGTCTGGTATGGATTTTGAGGGGCCCCTATGCCAATTTTTTTTAAAAATTTGGCGTGGAGTTCCTCTTAAAACCTATGCCAGACCCAAAAGCCTGGCATGGATTTTGGGGGGAACCACACGCTGTTTTTTTAAAAGATTTTGGTGTGGAGTTCCCCTTAAAATCTATACCAGACCCAGAGGGCCTGGTATGGATTTTGGGCGGGACCCCATGCCGTTTTTTTCTTAACTTTGTCATAGGGTTCCCCTTAACCACTTCAATACACTGTATTATATACTCTGCACTGCACTATATACCCTGCACTGTATATATATATATATATATATATACAGTATCTCACAAAAGTGAGTACACCCCTCACATTTTTGTAAATATTTTATTATATCTTTTCATGTGACAACACTGAAAAAATTACACTTTGCGACAATGTAAAGTAGTGAATGTACAGCTTGTATTAACAGTGTAAATGTGCTGTCCCCTCAAAATAACTCAACACACAGCCATTAATGTCTAAACCGCTGGCAACAAAAGTGAGTACACCCCATGAGAAAATGTCCAAATTGCGCCCAATTAGCCATTTTCCCTCCCCGGCATCATGTGACTCGTTAGTGTTATAAGGTCTGAGGTGTGAATTGGGAGCAGGTGTGTTAAATTTGGTGTTATCGCTCTTACTCTCTCTTACTGGTCACTGGAAGTTCAACATGGCACCTCATGGCAAAGAACTCTCTGAGGATCTGAAAAAAAGAATTGTTGCGCTACGTAAAGATGGCCTAGGCTATAAGAAGATTGCCAAGACCCTGAAACAGAGCTTCAGCACGGTGGCCAAGACCATTCAGTGGTTTAACAGGACAGGTTCAACTCAGAACATGGATTTTTTCCGACGGATGTTGGCTCAAACTTGTCTTGCACACACGGTCACACAAATCTTGTCGGAAATTCCGAACGTCAAGAACGCGGTAACGTACAATATGTACAATGAGCTGGGAAAAATGAAGTTCAATAGCCAGTGCAGTTCTTCTGCTTGATTCCGAGCATGCGTCTAACTTTGTGAGTCGGAATTGTGTACACACGATTGGAATTTACGACAACTGATTTTGTTGTTGGAATATTTGAGATCCAGATCTCAAATTTTGTGTGACGGAAATTCCGATGGAAAATGTCCGATGGAGCCTACACATGGCTGGAATTTCTGACAACAAGCTCCCATCGAACATTTTCCGTTGGAAAATCTGACCGTGTGTACGGGGCATAAGGACTTGGATTACAGGAACCATGTATTGTGGACTGATGAGACCAAGATAAATTGATTTGGTTCAGATGGTGTCAAGCGTGTGTGGCGGCAACCAGGGGAGGAGTACAAAGACAAACGTGTCTTGAATGCTGTCAAGCATGGTGGTGGGAGTGTCATGGTCTGGGGCTGCATGAGTGCTGCCGACACTGGGGAGCTACAGTTCATTGAGGAACCTATTACTATATTATAGATATAAAAATAAATAAAGTTTTAGGTTTAAACTTTAAAAATAGCTTAACTTTGAAGTCAGTAAGGGCTCAAGGGTATTATGGGTAAACATGATTAATGAAATGATTTAGACTCCATTTGTACTAACATGTTGGGATAATGTGCATGGTATCACAATGTGCATTACTAATTTACTTTAAAATTCAACCCAACACACTAATGAAAACCCACCTTACGTTGCAGTGCATTACAAAAGAAGGGCCAGTTCCATGAATGCCAGCATGTACTGTAACATACTGAAGCAGAGGATGATTCCCTCCCTTTGGAGACTGGGCCGGAGGGCAGTATTCCAACATGATAAGGACCCCAAACACGCCTCCAAGACGGCCACTGCCTTGCTAAAGAAGCTGAGGGTAAAGGTGATGGACTGGACAAGCATGTATCCAGACCTAAACCCTATTGAGCATCTGTGGGGTATCCTCAAATGGAAGGTAGAGGAGCGCAAGGTCTCTACATATACACTGACTGCACTATATCCCCTGTTAAAATGTCAGGTTTTTGTGATGTAAAAAAATGAGACACAGATAAATCATTTCATAACCTTTTCCACCTTTAATGTGACCTCTAAACTGTACAACTCGGTTGAACAACAAACTGAAATCTTTTAGATGGAGGAAAGTAAAAATAAAAAACTAAAATAATATGGTTGCATAAGTGTGCACACCCTTAAACTAATACTTTGTTGAAGCACCTTTTGATTTTATTACAGCACTCAGTCTTTTTGGGTATGAGTCTATCAGCATGGCACATCTTGACTTGGCAATATTTGCCCACTTTTCTTTGCAAAAACACTCCAAATCTGTGAGATTGCGAGGGCATCTCCTGTGCACAACCCTCTTCAGATCAGCCCACAGATTTTCAATCGGATTCAGGTCTGGGCTCTGGCTCGGCCATTCCAAAACTTTAATCTTCTTCTGGTTAAGCCATTCCTTTGTTGATTTGGATGTATGCTTTGGGTCATTGTCATGCTGAAAGATTAAGTTCCTCTTCATGTTCCTCTTCATGTTCAGCTTTCTAGCAGAAGCCGAAGGTTTTGTGCTAATCTGTACTGGTATATGGAACTGTTCATAATTCCCTCTACCTTCACTAAGGCCCCTGTTCCAGCTAAAGAAAAACAGCCCCAAAGCAGGGCCTTCTTATCAAACAAGCAACCCTGGGCACTGCCCAGGGGCCCCAGGTGCTTATGAGGCCCCATCAGGGCTGGCTCTGATTTAGGTGGATGTAGTACGGAGGTCAGGTGGCATGATAACAGCACTGCACGGCAATTTGACAGGGGAGAGGCGGGCTGTGGGTGTATTTACCCCTCTCACCCCCTCCCCTTTCTCCTGTCAGCCGAATGGGAGAAAAGAAAGCGGCTCCAATCTGGTTCGCCATGACACCCACCTTCCTGCCTGCTTTCCCCATTGGCCACAGCAGAGAAGACACTGGGGAAGCATCATGGGAAATATAGTCCCAAAAGATTAGCGGCCCCAATGTGTCCACAGAAAACTCAGGCTGAGCAGGCATCAGTTAAGTGGTGGCATCATCTGCCTGCCATCGTCAGACTCCAAGCTGTCACCCGAGCCTCTAATCATTGCCGAATGTCGGCTACTCTGCCTGCCTCCCAGCCAGAAGTCTGTGACTGAGATATTGAGAACGGCTTCATAGTGAACAGCACAGGGTGCTGGAGAGGCCAATCATTTTTGCCCCATCTCCTTGTAATGTAGCCAATACCTGCTGTGCATGTACCAGCAGCTCCACCCCTGATGTGGACACACATAGACATCCCTGTGCTGTAAGTATGGAAGGTGTGTGTGCTGGGAAACAGGTGAGAACTTAGAGGACACACACACACTAGAGCGTACAAAATTGGTGAGTGACTCCAGTGTCCAAACACCCCTCACCCCCCCACCTTGACAATTGCATATTTCCCTCCCTCATCTCCACTGCTCTGAGTCTCTGATTGCAAACCAGTGGGTTCCACTCCTCTGAAAAGCAATCCTCACAGAGGTATTTGACAGGCAGTAAGGCGGCCCTCACCACCTGTTTTACACCCTCTAAATGCTGCATCACCCCCACCACAACCACGTGCATTACACTCGGTTTTGGGGAAGATTCAGCATGGACCCTTTTATTTGAATGGGTTGTGTTTGGTGACCCACCAAATGCAACTGGTGATATAATTCTTTTATAACTCAATATAACTCTTGCTGCAGTCATGAAGAAAAACAATGCGTCTGCAGCATGTGCACAAGCCCAGCTAAGGGTTTTCTGGTGTGAATATACCTTTACCATTTGCCACCCACCCGCACTATTTTTATTAAGCTTGGGTGACACAGGCATGCCAGACAACATACCCGTATGTCACGACTTGTTTTCTGGGTTTTCAGGGCACACACACCTGCTCCCACCAACCAATGCTGTGATTGGAGGCAGCACGAGTTGGTTGACAGGTTTCAGCCAATGATTTTGTCAGAGACCTGCTGATCAGCTGTGTCTAATTACAGCACAGAGTCCTGCATTTACAAACACACAGGACTCTGTACACAAAACATTGATTTGGCTGTTTCTTCTCCAGGGGGGGGGGGGACAACCAGATCTGTAAGTAAAACAACACACATTACACTTGATAGGCACATAGTATTCAATCTGACAACTGTAGTGGTGTCATTACAACCCCCCCCATGTGTTAACACCAGCATAGCCGTGTAAATTCCAGTATATATCCCATAATTTGTAGACGCTATAACTTTAACACAAACCAATCAATAAACACATATTGGGATTTTTTTTTACCAAACATATGTAGCAGGCTACATTTTGGCCTAAATTCATGAAGAAATTAGATTTTTTTTTATTTGATATGTTTTATAACAGTATAACAAAATCTAATTTCTTGTAAGTGCCCTCGTGCAATACTTTTCCCATGGGCCCATATTGCTTTTAAGATGGCCCTGCCCCAAAGCATGATCATTGATTAACCTGGTGTTGCTGATGTTTACAAGTTTGGTTACTGAGCCTGTAAATAGAATGGTTAATGCCACAGCATATAATCTGTTACATACCATTGGCTTTACAATTTTACCCATGCATTAGCATTTTATATAGTATACTACTTAAACGCAAACCGATTGTTGTGACAGCATCTCTAGTTTTCTTCACTGCTTCTTAAAGCGTTATCACTTGATATATTTAATAAATTTGAAGCCTGAGCAGTGTAGTTTCTATTGGAATGCTTCCATGCTGTGTTCGTTGAAGTGCTAAGTAATTTGCTTCTAGTGGAGACACATATCATTTAGCACTACAGTGTATATTTAACAGGATGATGAAAAACACATTTTTCATCAATTCACAGGATAATGATGATCATCTTAATTCTCTTTTTTTACATTAAGTTTATCTCCAAGGGGAAAAACATTCTTTTATATAATCTTTTCCCATGCAGTGTTTTCCATGACAGCTGACAATAACTAACATTGGCCATATTATAACTATATACTGTATCTGACTTACAGTAAAATTGATGAAAAATGTTTGTTTTATTTCCTATACATAGGGGCCTAGTATCTTGAGAGTTACCTGATACATGGATGTAATTTTTTAATATGGTTTGTGCACAGATTTTTCACTAAGTGCTATTTTTATAAAGCACTCAATCTGACATTCACCTAGCATTCACCACAGGTAAATCTTCCATGGTACATGTGTTTTAAATGACAGTGATTGATTCACCATCAGTGACTATATTGTGAAAATCACATTCATTGTCTTAAAAATATAAGCTTTTTTGAGCAGATCATACTTTAACATAAACCATCCTAATAAAGGTCAGCAGCCAAGTATAAAAGTATACAGCTAAAAAAAATGAAACACTTGTCATTGTTTAAAAAATAGTTTTTAATAAAATTATGCTTTAAATTATCGCCTCTCTAGCAAGACCCTCCAAGCCTTATATTCACCTGTCCTTACACCTGAGAACAGGGTTGATCCTGGGTGGGTGTGCGGCATGCACCGCATCCAGGCGCCACAGACAGGGGCGCCGAAGTGCCAGAGTGCTCCCCTCCCTCCTCCTCTCCTTGTGTGTGTCACACACACCACACAAGCTTTGGTCTGAAATGCCCGGTGTTCCGGCGGCGCTGTAACAAAGTCCCACCTCCTAGACCGGCTCCTGTGAGATAGACAGAACACTGATCCAATGCAGTGAAATTGTATAATTGTATGATGTGTATCATAGGAGCCGCGAGCCGGTCTAGGAGGCGGTACTTTGTTGTGGTGGTCACCCAGGAGATTCAAATCCAGCTCCATGACAGTAGGAGATAGTTGCTGCTCTGTGTGATTCAGGGGTACTGGTAGGGTGCATTTGGTGGGCATTGGTAGGCTGCATTTGGTGGTCATTGGCAGGCTGCAATTGGTGGGCACTGGTAGGCTGCAATTGCTGGGTGCTGGTAGGCTGCAGTTGGTGAGCACTGGCAGGCTGCATTTGGTGGGCACTGGCAGCTGCATTTAGTGGGCACAGGCAGACTGCAATTGGTGGGCACTGGTAGGCTGCATTTGATGGGTACTGATAAGCTTCATTTGATGGGCACTTATAAGCTGCATTTGTTGGGCACTGATAAGGCTGCATTTGATGGGCACTGGTGGGCTGCATTTGATCGGCACTGGTAGGCTGCAATTGGTGGGCCCCTAGTAGGCTGCATTTGGTGGGCCCCTAGCAGGCTGAATTTGGTGGGCACTGGTAGGCTGCAAATGGTGGGCACTGGCAGGCTGAAATTGGTGGGCACTGATAAGCTTTTATTGATGGGCACTGATAAGCTGCATTTGTTGAGCACTGATAAGGCTACATTTGGTGAGCGCTGATAAGGCTGAATTTGGTGGGCACTGGTAGGCTGCATTTGATGGCCACTGATA
The DNA here is from genome assembly GCA_037952925.1 of Lithobates clamitans. Taxonomy (NCBI): domain Eukaryota; kingdom Metazoa; phylum Chordata; class Amphibia; order Anura; family Ranidae; genus Lithobates; species Lithobates clamitans. Next base: position 3,560,611 of record JBBGZY010000135.1, read on the forward strand.
AGGCTGCATTTGGTGGGAACTTGCAGGCTTTATTTGGTGGGCACTGGTAGGCTACATTTGGTGGGCACTGATAAGGCTGTATTTGGTGGGCACTGATCAGCTGCATTTTGTGGGCACTGGTAGGCTGCAATTGGTGAGCATTGGTAGGTTGCAATTGGTGGGCACTAGTAAGCTTAATTTGATGGGCACTGGCAGGCTGCATTTGATGGGCACTGATGAGGCTGCATTTGATGGGCACTGATAAGCTGCATTTTGTGAGCACTGATAAGCTGCATTTCATCGGCACTGATAAGCTGCATTTGATTGGCACTGATAAGGCTTCATTTGTTGGGCACTGGTAGGCTGCAATTGGTAGACACTGGTAGGCTGCTCCACAATCTCTGACCATCTCTTGTATCATGTCTGCAGTCTCTGACCATCTCCTGTAGTATGTCTGCAGTCTCTGACCATCTCTTGTACCATGTCTGGAGGCTCTGACCATTTCTTGTATAATGCCTTTAGTCTCTGGCCATCTCTTGTATTATGTCTGCAGTTTCTGACCATTTATTGTATCATGTCTGCCGTCTCTCACCATCTCTTGTATCATGTCTGCAGTCTCTGATCAGCTCTTATAACATGTCTGCAGTCTCTGACCATCTTTTGTAGTATGTCTGCAGTCTCTGACCATCTCCTGTAGTATGTCTGCAGTCTCTGACCATCTTTTGTATGATGTCTGCAGTCTCTGACCACCTCTTGTATAATGTCTGCAGTTTCTAACCATCTCTTATATCATGTCTGCAGTCCCTGACCATTTCTTGTATCACGTCTGCAGTCTCTGTCCATCTTTTGTATCATGTCTGCAGTCTCTGACCATCTCCTGTAGTATGTCTGCAGTCTCTGACCATCTTTTGTATCATGTCTGCAGTCTCTGACCATCTCCTGTAGTATGTCTGCAGTCTCTGACCATCTCTTGTATCATGTCTGCAGTCTCTGATCATTTCTTGTATCATGTCTTTAGTCTTTGACCATCTCTTGTATAATTTCCGCAGTCTCTGACCATCTCTTATATCACATCTGCAGTCTCTGTCCATCTCTTATATCATGTCTGCAGTCTCTGACCATCTCTTGTATCATGTCTGCAGTATCTGGCCATCTCCTGTAGTATGTCTGCAGTCTCTGACCATCTCCTGTAGTATGTGTGCAGTCTCTGACCATCTTTTGTATGATGTCTGCAGTCTCTGACCATCTCTTGTATCATGTCTGCAGTTTCTAACCATCTCTTATATCATGTCTGCAGTCCCTGACCATTTCTTGTATCACGTCTGCAGTCTCTGTCCATCTTTTGTATCATGTCTGCAGTCTCTGACCAGTCTCTGACCATCTCCTGCATCATGTCTGCAGTCTCTTACTATCTCCTGTACTATGTCTGCAGTATGTCTGGGGGCTCTTTCTAGCAGACTCTGTAACATAAGCCCTCTCTGTGTCCATTAGAGAGACCCCCCCTAGGTCCCATTAGAGTACTCTCTTCCTGTATTTTGTTTAGTGTTAAGAGATCATGGGAGGATCCCAGGGTAACTCCTGAGCATCTCTGTGTTTGCGTCGTTGCCATAGAAACATTTGTAAAGGGGAGGAGTTAGTAAGATGACCGCGCCCATGTGGGGGCACCAGAAATATTTCTACACCCAGGCATCTGTGACCCTAGGATCAGCCCTGCCTGAGAGATCATCTCTCAATAGCCTGTTAACCTGCACAGCCACTGCTCTGAAAATCTTCTCACTGTGCTCTTCTTTTTTATGGACATGTGGAGAAGATTCTCCATTCATTGCAGTGAACAGCCACTCCATAGAAAGCAATAAAGATTCTTCCTTACAAGTGCCTCTGGGAGACTTCTGGAGCTGTTAATATGGGTCTCCCATTGGGCTACAATGTTACCAAACATTGGGTATATTGCATTTGTGTTCCCTAAAATTAACTTAAATGCATTTTTACGGCAAATTTGCACTTACCGTGGAGCTCCAGCCCCCCCCACCAAAAAATTAAAAAGTCAGCAGCTACAAATACTGTAGCTGCTGACTTTCAATATTAGGACACTTACCTGTCCAGGGATCCCGCCATGTCGGTACCCCAGCTGATTTTTAATCGGCTCTCGGGTGCTGCTGCTGCCATTCCTTGTAACGGAAATCGGCAGTGAAGCCTTGAAGCTTCACAGCCAGTTCCCTACTGTGCATGAGCAAAGTGTGCTCTGCTTTCTGAATGGGCTGGCAGCAGTGAGAGGAGGGGGGCCAAACTTCAGGGGGACCTCTCAAAAACAGGTACCGGCTCCCCTCTCCCCCCAAAAGGTCTCAAATGTGGCAGCGGAGGGGGGAGGAAGCAAACAGGCAGAACTTCCCCTTTTGGGTGGAGCTCCACTTTAATAAACTGTTGTTTTAAAAATTTGTAACATAAAAAATTTGGAATTACCCCAATTGTATACTCTGGGGTCTTAAATGTTTTTTTAAATGTGTGCAGAAAAAACAAGAACAGCGTCTCTTGAAATGAAAGGGCTACAGCTGGCCATACTATATCATATACAGCGGGTAGGTAACATGTCACGATTTTTCTAGGTAAATATATTTCTAAAGGTGCTATTGACATTAAATTTTCACCTCGTCTATAACAACCCATGCAATCAATAGAAGTAACACAGAAGTAATAAATACATTTCAGTTAGCGTATTCAATACTTTTTCCCTCTGTCATTCCATTTTATTACACATAACCTCATTTCTGAGCTTATTTGTTTTGGATTCTTTCTATGTATGGGTTTCATGGGTTGTTATTGGGTTGTTGTAGTGAAACTTTCATGTCAATAGCACCTTTACAAATATATTTACCTAGAAAAATGGTGATGTGTTCAATACTTATTGTACCCTTCGATTTTTGGATCTAAGGATGTTGGATGAGAGGGTGCTAACAGGGCCCCCCACTGCCTGAATTTTTACTGGTTCATCAGAAACTGGGTGACATTATTTCAGAGCATTGCCAGCTTTATACTCAAGTGATTTTCAGGGTAGGACATTTAAGGGATAACTGATTTCACCCATAAGTGTCTGATCAGTACTTTGTAAGTCTTAGCACCCACTGCATCAATCTACCACCCAGCAATTATACATTAAACCACGTAGGCCTTAATTTTCTTTGCATGAATTTAACACCCTCTCCACAATTTCCAAACAAAAAAATACCCATTCCATTACCCCTGAACAGCACCTACTTTATTCTAGCAAACGGCCATCATTAATTTGAACAAAGAAAAAAACCTGATGCCAAACGGCACGGTTGAAACCCCTAGGGGTCTATTATAGACAGATCAAAAGATTCAAGATCAAGTTCCATCTCATTTCCCTCAGACTTACTTTGTGTGGATTATTTTATCTTGTAAGTAGTCCGCACATATGGTTTAACATACATGACTGTTTCTGTATACTTCTTGTGTCCCTTGCAATTGTTATGATATTGATAATTTTACTTTTGCTAATTACTATATACTAAACTGTACTATTTTTATACTCTTTCTATTGTAGAGAATCTGTACCCATCTGACTTAAATTAACCTCTAAAGAAGGACTTTGTAGTCCGTAACATGTAAGGTATTTATGTCTGTATGGATCATCACTAGTCCGCTCAGTTCCAGGATAGTGGTCTCTTCATACAACTGTACAATTGGGTATCAGATATTGTTTTTATGTATTGATCTCTATGCACATTATGGTTATATTCAATAAAATGCATACTTTTTATACTGAATCTTTTGGTCTGTCTATAATAGACCCCTAAGGGTTTCAACTGTGCCTTTTGGCATCAGGTCTTTTCTTTGTTCCTATTTTTGGGTCGGACAGACCAAAATTTTGTCCACACACACTCCAATCCCTCCCCCTCTCTGTTTAACTTAATTTGTGGACTATTCCTTAATCTTAATTGCAGCTATTTGACTTTGGCTGTACATCTCCAGGAAGGTGTGCACAGGAAGCATTACATAAATAGTGCACAAAGAACCCCCACATTCTCCTCAAAATATCTACCTCTGTATAAACTGTGACTGAGATTAGGTCTCCACATTATGTGTGAGGTAGGCATGCAGAGGAAGTGGCAGTAGTGAATAATTATTGAGAAGGGCAGAAGGGGGCCTAGATAAATGTATGCTGAGTGTTGCCTAAAGTGACAGGTGGATGCATCACAGTGGATACCCTTATGTTGCTTCTGCTTAGGTTGACTTGCCAAAGATCTGGCTCTGCTCCTCTCTACACAACATATGACATGGCATTCTGTTTGCTGTGTTTTAAATGAAAGGGAAAATCTATGCTATTTATTCCTGTTGATTGGTTCCTGAAAAGTGGTCAAAAATTGTATTATAGGTCTGAGGAGATGCCTGGGGATTATGGGAAGGCCCATCAATGTCACAAACAAATGTTGTGAATATCTGTGTAGCAGGTAGCTCATTATCTGCAGGTACAACTGTGACTCATGTGGATTGCTTGACTCTTTCCTGCTTATAGTGGATGTTACCTGTAATTTAAAAGCTATGGTCAGGCTTGCATTTCTCATCCATATTCTGTAGGATTTAGGGGTATTTAAAGGTGGATGGGTGGAGCTTATGTTGGTTGTCAAGGGTCAGGAGTTGGTGAATGGAGGACTCCAGTTTAGAGGGGGAGACGTCTACTTTGTCCCATCATGTGAATAATCTAGGGCTGGGGCTTTCTCTATAAGGAAAAGGAAAAATTACTCTCCTGTGGAGACCCCGGAGAATAAAATAGTGCTAGTCACAATTTTTGTTTTAATTGATTTTATCACAGCTATTTTTCAACCCATACTGTCTGGGAAAAAAATACTCTTAATTTTTTTTTGTGCAGAAATATAAAAGATGACATTGCACAGAGCAAATAGACATCATACATGTAATAGGGCGTACACACGGTCGGACTTTGTTCGGACATTCTGACAACAAAATCCTAGGATTTTTTCCGACGGATGTTGGCTCAAACTTGTTTTGTCTACACACGGTCGCACAAAGTTGGCAGAAAATCAGATCGTTCTAAACGCGGTGACGTAAAACACGTACGTCGGGACTATAAACGGGGCAGTGGCCAATAGCTTTCATCTCTTTATTTATTCTGAGCATGCGTGGCACTTTTTCCGTCGGATTTGTGTACACACGATCGGAATTTCCGACAACGGATTTTGTTGTCGGAAAATTTTATCTCCTGCTCTCCAACTTTGTGTGTCGGAAAATCCGATGGAAAATGTGGGATGGAGCCTACACACGGTCCGAATTTCCGACAACAAGGTCCTATCACACATTTTCTGTCGGAAAATCCGACCGTGTGTACGGGGCATAAGAGCTTAAGATTGTGTGCCTGTGAAATAAACAACTACGCTACTCAAAATATCCAAAAATTAAGTTTTAACCTTTTCACTGCCAGGCCCTATGCTCCTTTATTAAACTCAGGTGGCCAGACCATTTTTGCATTTTTCCCTTTTTTTCTTTATTTTTCCATTACAGCTTACCATACATTTTCAGAAAGCATTGGACAATTAGAATAAAAAGAAGGTGCTACTGATTTTTTAGGCCCTGCAATACTTGCACAAATGTTTTTCAGAATGTTTTTTTTGCTTAAAATATACTAAAATCATTATTAGTGAATACATACAGTACATTGCAAAAATTACAAAATTCCTACTAAATATAGAAGCTAAAACTGTACTGAGTTAATAAACAACCAATATGTATACATTTACATTTTTTGTGAAATGGTGAAAACTAAGGGTACACAAAACTATAAATAAAAACAATTTACTCTTAAAATCTGGAAGTTTACATTTTTCACTTATAGCTTTTGAATGGAAATTTATAGATAGACAACTCCTATTCTCATATTGATTAGTGGTTCCAAAATAATAACTAGTGCAGTAGGGAACAGCAGAAAAAGATACACTCCCCATCTTTCCAAATAACTGTTCTGCCTTATTATGACGCAATTTAAGGTTTTTATACACATGATTACGTAGGTATCACATTAATATTACAATTGTACATTTATAGTAACAAGGGGTGTAACATAGGCAGGCTAATTCTAATCAGGACTCGAAAGAATAGAAACATGTAATGCATTGTTAGTATGCTGACTTATCAGCATATGTAAACACAGACAATTCTACATAAAATGGAAGACGTACAAAAGACAAATATGACTTTAACATGGCTAAACTACTTTTCAAATCACAATATATATATATATATATATATATATATATATATATATATATATATATATATATATATATATATATATATATATGTATGTATTTGAATAAATAGTACCATAGGACCACAGACTGTGATTCCAAGAGGGAAAGAAATCAAACACAAATATTTCTTTAATTTAGCATTTTTGCAGTGTCTGGTGTGGATCCAGGTGACTTTTCCTTCAAGTTTTGCACAACTGTACATGAAATAGATGCTGCATTGAGTCTCCAAACATTTCCTTATATATAAATGTCTCTTAACAATCCACAAGCCACCTGGCTTTAGTTTTAGATCCTTTCAAACTGTTAGGATCTGCAATTGGGGAGAAAACACATAAATGAGTTTGTCAAAAACCTTAAAAGATCAGCAACATTCTCTGTGAGATCCGAATGGAGGACTTCAGCTGCTGAGACAAAATATAAGAAAGTGAGTAACACACTTCCAAACCAAATCCCATAGCGAGAGAGTCCAACATCCACTTAGGGGCTTGATAAAATATAAGAAACATTCAAGCAAAAGTTTTCTAGTTTCTTACTCTACTTTTTTTTACATTGTAGACAGTAGGGGGTGTAAAAAAAAAACCTCAAAACTTCTAGCAAGGACTCTCCTATACAAATGATGTTACTCTATAAAGATTCTGCACTCCGTACTTACAAACTACTTCTGATAACACTTTTTACTGTGGTCTTTGCAGTGGCATTTGCCACTGGACATCCAGAAAACATGTCCATACAGACAAAATGCATACTCTTAAGATCCTGACTTGGGCATCTGGATATATATTTTTGTAATCTCTGGAAGGGATGTTCAGCTTTTGGTAACACCTTTGGTAACAGGTAAAACAAGAAGTAGTATGTTATAAAAAAAACAACTGTGGAGAACCCTGGCTCAATCCCATGCTCATTTATTAAGGCTGCCATAACTGCTTGTGACTGATGACACAGTCCATCTGTCAAGCTGGAGGGAAAAGAGTGACTGGCAGACATAAAAGATCACATTTTCCAAAGTCCTGTTTCATAAGAAGTCCCCCCTGTGGACCACTTGTACATCTCGTTCTGGGGTCCCTAAAGTTGAATTATTAATCCAAGATATACTGGGCCAGAACTAGGGTGGAACCTGGGAGTTGCACAGACCCAGTAAGTGTCTGGGAGGGATGAGCTTTGTGTTCGAGTCGAACCCATGTTGTCTGTTCGCCCGTTCACCGAATTGCGAACAATATGGGCCGTTCGCGACAAATTCTTGTGGCGCGTCACGGCCCATAATTCACTGCAGCACCGCAGTGCATTGCTGGCTGATGATTGGCCAAGCATGCACTATGACCCGCATGGTTGGCCAATCACAGCGCCGTCTGAACAGAGAGCCGTAATTGGCCAAAGCCAAGGAGGCTTTGGCTAATTATGGCTCAGGGGATTTAGTACACGCCCCACACTATATAAGGCCGCCTGCACGGCGGCCCTGTGTAGTGTGTGTTCCGGCATTAAGATAGATAGATAGACAGAGAGACAGTGTCATTTGATTTAAGTTAGATAGATTAGGCAGGACAGTCAGTTAGCTGCACTTACAGTGTATTGTGTATATATATGCATCCCAGGTGTTGTATATATAAATATACACTGTATTCAGTTTAGCTATCCGTTCCTGGTATCTTGCTACTGACAGGTAGGCTTGTGTTGTTACAGTATTTACAGCTACCTGAAGAAAATTACTGGTGTTCTTTTTATCCTATTAGTACCACAGTCAGGCAGCTAGACTATTTACAATTAGTGTAGTGTGTCCTCTTCACAGTGTTCAGTTAAAGCCACAAGTTAGTTTAGTGAGACCTCTGCACAGTGTTCAGCTAAAGCTACAAGTTAGTGTAGTGCGTCCTCCTCACGGTGTTTAGCTAAAGCTATAAGTTAGTGCAGTGCACAGTGTTCAGCTAAAGCTACAAGTTAGGGTAGTGCGACCTCCTCACAGTGTTCAGCTAAAGCTACAAGTTAGTGTAGTGCGTCCTCCTCACAGTGTTCAGCTAAAACTACAAGTTAGTTTAGTGCGAACTCTGCACAGTGTTCAGCTAAAGCTACAAGTTAGTGTAGTGCATCCTCCTCACAGTGTTCAGCTAAAACTACAAGTTAGTGTAGTGCGACTTCTGCACAGTGTTCAGCTAAAGCTACAACTTAGTGTAGTGCGTCCTCCTCACAGTGTTCAGCTGAAACTACAAGTTAGTGTAGTGCGACCTCTGCACGGTGTTCAGCTAAAGCTACAACTTAGTGTAGTGCGTCCTCCTCCCAGTGTTCAGCTAAAACTACAAGTTAGTGTAGTGCGACCTCTGCACAGTGTTCAGCTAAAGCTACAAGTTAGTGTAGTGTGTCCTCCTCACAGTGTTCAGCTAAAGCTACAAGTTAGTGTAGTGCACAGTGTTCACTTAAAGATACAAGTTAGTGTAGTGTGTCCTCCTCACAGTGTTCAGCTAAAGCTACAAGTTAGTGTAGTGCGTCCTCCTCACAGTGTTCAGCTAAAGCTACCTGTAGAATGTTGGTGTTGTTTTCTTGATCCTATCACTACCGCAGGCAGCTAAATAAGCTACAAGTTCGTTTTTTGCGAGCTCTGCACAGTGTTCAGCTAAATCTACCTGTAGAAGGTTGGTGGTGTTTTCCTGATCCTATCACTACCGCAGGCAGCTAAATAAGCTACAATTTAGTTTTTTGCGACCTCTGCACAGTGTTCAGCTAAAGCTACCTGTAGAAGGTTGGTGGTGTTTTCCTGATCCTATCACTACCACAGGCAGCTAAATAAGCTACAAGTTAGTTTGCGACCTCTGCACAGTGTTCATTTAAAGCTACCTGTAGAAGGTTGGTGATGTTTTCCTGATCCTATCACTACCGCAGGTAGCTAAATAAGCTACAATTTAGTTTTTTGCGACCTCTGCACAGTGTTCAGCTAAAGCTACCTGTAGAAGGTTGGTTGTGTTTTCCTGATCCTATCACTACCGCAGGCAGCTAAATTATTTACACGTTAGTGTAGTGCGACCTCTGCACTGTGTTTAGCTAAAGCTACCTGTAGAAGGTTGGTGGTGTTTTCCTGATCCTATCACTACCGCAGGCAGCTAAATAAGCTACAAGTTAGTGTAGTGCGACCTCTGCACAGTGTTCAGCTAAAGCTACCTGTAGAAGGTTGGTGGTGTTTTCCTGATCCTATCACTACCGCAGGCAGCTAAATAAGCTACAAGTTAGTGTAGTGCGTCCTCCTCACAGTGTTAAGCTAAAACTACAAGTTAGTGTAGTGCGACCTCTGCACAGTGTTCAGCTAAAGCTACCTGTAGAAGGTTGGTGTTGGTTTCCTGAACCTATCACTATCGCAGACAGCTAAATAAGCTACAAGTTCATTTTTTATGACCTCTGCACAGTGTTCAGCTAAAGCTACCTGTAGAAGGTTGGTGGTGTTTTCCTGAACCTATCACTACCGCAGGCAGCTAAATAAGCTACAAGTTAGTTTTTTGCGAGCTCTGCACAGTGTTCAGCTAAAGCTACCTGTTGAAGGTTGGTAGTGTTTTCCTGATCCTATTACTACCGCAGGCAGATAAATAAGCTACAAGTTAGTTTTTTGTGACCTCTGCACAGTGTTTAGCTAAAGCTACCTGTAGAAGGTTGGTGGTGTTTCCTGATCATATCACTACCGCAGGCAGCTAAATAAGCTACAAGTTAGTTTGCAACCTCTGCACAGTGTTCAGCTAAAGCTACCTGTAGAAGGTTGGTGGTGTTTTCCTGATCCTATCACTACCGCAGGCAGCTAAATAAGCTACAAGTTAGTTTTTTGCGAGCTCTTCACAGTGTTCAGCTAAAGCTACCTGTAGAAGGTTGGTGGTGTTTTCCTGACCCTTCACTACCGCAGGCAGCTAAATAAGCTACAAGTTAGTTTTTTGCAACCTATGCACAGTGTTCAGCTAAAGCTACCTGTAGAAGGTTGGTGGTGTTTTCCTGATCCTATCACTACCGCAGGCAGCTAAATAAGTTACAAGTTAGTGTAGTGCGTCCTCCTCACAGTGTCCAGCTAAAACTACAAGTTATTGTATTGTGACCTCTGCACAGTGTTCAGCTAAAGCTACCTGTAGAAGGTTGGTGTTGTTTTCTTGATCCTATCACTACCGCAGGCAGCTAAATAAGTTACAAGTTAGTTTTTTGCGACCTCTGCACAGTGTTCAGCTAAAGCTACCTGTAGAAGGTTGGTGGTGTTTTCCTGATCCTATCACTACCGCAGGCAGCTAAATTATTTACACGTTAGTGTAGTGCGACCTCTGCAGAGTGTACAGCTAAAGCTACCTTTAGAAGGTTGGTGGTGTTTTCCTGATCCTATAACTACTGAAGGCAGCTAAATAAGCTACAAGTTAGTTTTTTGCGAGCTCTGCACAGTGTTCAGCTAAAGCTAGCTGTAGAAGGTTGGCAGTGTTTTCCTGATCCTATCACTACCGCAGGCAGCTAAATGAGCTACAAGTTAGTGTAGTGCGTCCTCCTCACAGTGCTCAGCTAAAACTACAAGTTATTGTAGTGCAACCTCTGCACAGTGTTCAGCTAAAGCTAGCTGTAGAAGGTTGGTGGTGTTTTCCTGATCCTATCACTACCGCAGGCAGCTAAATAAGCTACAAGTTAGTTTTTTGCGACCTCTGCACAGTGTTCAGCTAAATCTACCTGTAGAAAGTTGGTGTTGTTTTCCTGATCCTATCACTACCGCAGGCAGCTATATAAGGTACAAGTTAGTGTAGTGCATCCTCCTCACAGTGTTTAGCTAAAACTACAAGTTATTGTAGTGCAACCTCTGCACAGTGTTCAGCTAAAGCTACCTGTAGAAGGTAGGTGTTGTTTTCCTGATCCTATCACTACCGCAGGCAGCTATATAAGCTACAAGTTAGTTTTTTGCGAGTTCTGCAGAGTGTTCAGCTAAAGCTACCAGTAGAAGGTTGGTGGTGTTTTCCTGATCCTATCACTACCGCAGGCAGCTAAATAAGCTACAAGTTAGTGTAGTGTGATCTATGCACAGTGTTCAGCTAAAGCTACCTGTAGAAGGTTGGTGGTGTTTTCCTGATCCTATCACTACCACAGGCAGCTAAATAAGGTACAAGTTATTGTAGTGCGTCCTCCTCACAGTGTTCAGCTAAAACTACAAGTTATTGTAGTGCAACCTCTGCACAGTGTTCAGCTAAAGCTACCTGTAGAAGGTTGGTATTGTTTTCCTGATCCTATCACTACCGCAGGCAGCTATATAAGCTACAAGTTATTTTTTTGCAACCTCTGCACAGTGTTAAGCTAAAGCTACCTGTAGAAGGTTGGTGGTGTTTTCCTGATCCTATCACTACTGCAGGCAGCTAAATAAGCTACAAGTTAGTTTTTTGCGAGCTCTGCACGGTGTTCAGCTAAAGCTACCTGTAGAAGGTTGGTGGTGTTTTCCTGATCCTATCACTACTGCAGGCAGCTAAATAAGCTACAAGTTGGTTTTTTGCGAGCTCTGCACAGTGTTCAGCTAAAGCTACCTGTAGAAAGTTGGTGGTGTTTTCCTGATCCTATCACTACCGCAGGCAGCTAAATAAGCTACAAGTTAGTGTAGTGCGACCTATGCACAGTGTTCAGCTAAAGCTACCTGTAGAAGGTTGGTGGTGTTTTCCTGATCCTCTCACTACCGCAGGCAGCTAACTAAGCTACAAGTTAGTGTAGTGCGTCCTCCTCACAGTGTTCAGCTAAAACTACAAGTTATTGTAGTGTGACCTCTGCACAGTGTTCAGCTAAAGCTACCTGTAGAAGGTTGGTGTTGTTTTCCTGATCCTATCACTACCGCAGGCAGCTAAATAAGCTACAAGTTAGCTTTTTGCGACCTCTGCACAGTGTTCAGCTAAAGCTATCTGTAGAAGGTTGGTTGTGTTTTCCTGATCCTATCACTACCGCAGGCAATTAAATTATTTACACGTTAGTGTAGTGCGACCTCTGCACTGTGTTTAGCTGAAGCTACCTGTAGAAGGTTGGTGGTGTTTTCCTGATCCTATCACTACCGCAGGCAGCTAAATAAGCTACAAATTAGTGTAGTGCGTCCTCCTCACAGTGTTCAGCTAAAACTACAAGTTACTGTAGTGCGACCTCTGCACAGTGTTTAGCTAAAGCTACCTGTAGAAGGTTGGTGGTGTTTTCCTGATCCTATCACTACCGCAGGCAGCTAAAAAAGCTACAAGTTAGTTTTTTGCGAGCTCTTCACAGTGTTCAGCTAAAGCTACCTGTAGAAGGTTGGTGTTGTTTTCCTGATCCTATCACTACCGCAGGCAGCGAAATTATTTACACATTAGTGTAGTGCGACCTCTGCACAGTGTTCAGCTAAAGCTACCTGTAGAAGGTTGGTGGTGTTTTCCTGAACCTATCACTACCGCAGGCAGCTAAAAAAGCTACAAGTTAGTTTTTTGCGAGCTCTTCACAGTGTTCAGCTAAAGCTACCTGTAGAAGGTTGGTGGTGTTTTCCTGATCCTATCACTACCGCAGGCAGCGAAATTATTTACACATTAGTGTAGTGCGACCTCTGCACAGTGTTCAGCTAAAGCTACCTGTAGAAGGTTGGTGGTGTTTTCCTGAACCTATCACTACCGCAGGCAGCTAAATAAGCTACAAGTTAGTTTTTTGCGACCTCTGCACAGTGTTCAGCTAAAGCTACCTGTAGAAGGTTGGTGGTGTTTTCCTGATCCTATTACTACCGCAGGCAGCTAAATAAGCTACAAGTTAGTTTTTTGTGACCTCTGCACAGTGTTCAGCTAAATCTACCTGTAGAAGGTTGGTGGTGTTTTCCTGATCCTATTACTTCCGCAGGCAGCTAAATTATTTACACGTTAGTGTAGTGTGACCTCTGCACAGTGTTCAGCTAAAGCTACCTGTAGAAGGTTGGTGGTGTTTTCCTGATCCTATCACTACCGCAGGCAGCTAAATAAGCTACAAGTTATTTTTTTGCGAGCTCTGCACAGTGTTCAGCTAAAGCTACCTATAGAAAGTTGGTGGTGTTTTCCTGATCCTATCACTACCGCAGGCAGCTAAATAAGCTACAAGTTGGTTTTTTGCGAGCTCTGCACAGTGTTCAGCTAAAACTACCTGTAGAAGGTTGATGTTGTTTTCCTGATCCTATCACTACCGCAGGCAGCTAAATTATTTACACGTTAGTGTAGTACGACCTCTGCACAGTGTTCAGCTAAAGCAACTTGTAGAAGGTTGGTGGTGTTTTCCTGATCCTATCACTACCGCAGGCAGCTAAATAAGCTACAAGTTAGTGTAGTGCGACCTCTGCACAGTGTTCAGCTAAAGCTACCTGTAGAAGGTTGGTGGTGTTTTCCTGATCCTATAACTACCGCAGGCAGCTAAATTATTTACGCGCTATTGTAGTGCGACCTCTGCATAGTGTTCAGCTAAAACTACAATTTAGTGTAGTGCGACCTCTGCACAGTGTTCAGCTAAAGCTACCTGTAGAAGGTTGATGTTGTTTTCCTGATCCTATCACTATCGCAGGCAGCTAAATTATTTACACGTTAGTGTAGTACGACCTCTGCACAGTGTTCAGCTAAAGATACCTGTAGAAGGTTGGTGGTGTTTTCCTGTTCCTATCACTACCGCAGGCAGCTAAATAAGCTACAAGTTAGTGTAGTGCCTCCTCCTTACAGTGTTCAGCTAAAACTACAAGTTAGTGTAGTGCGACCTCTGCACAGTGTTTAGCTAAAGCTACCTGTAGAAGGTTGGTGGTGTTTTCCTGATCCTATCACTACCGCAGGCAGTTAAATAAGCTACAAGTTAGTTTTTTGCGAGCTCTGCACAGTGTTCAGCTAAAGCTACCTGTAGAAGATTGGTGGTGTTTGCCTGATCCTATCACTACTGCAGGCAGCTAAATAAGCTACAAGTTAGTTTTTTGCGAGCTCTGCACAGTGTTCAGCTAAAGCTACCTGTAGAAGTTTGGTGGTATTTTCCTGATCCTATCACTACCGCAGGCAGCTAAATAAGCTACAAGTTAGTGTAGTGTGGCCTCTGCACAGTGTTCAGCTAAAGCTACATGTAGAAGGTTGGTGGTGTTTTCCTGATCCTATCACCACCGCAGGCAGCTAAATTATTTACACATTAGTGTAGTGCGACCTCTGCACAGTGTTCAGCTAAAGCTACCTGTAGAAGGTTGGTGGTGTTCTCATGCTACAGGCAGGCAGTTGATTTTGCTAGCTGCAGTATCAGTATATATATATATATATATATATATATATATATATATATATATATATATATATATATATATATATATATATATATATCAAAGCCTAGTGCAGCTACAGGCCATTAGTATGTCTGGAAGGCCAACAAGGAGAGGCAGACAGTCACTAAAGCCAATAAAAGAGGGCAAGCAGGCTCTGTGTCTAGAGGCAACAGTGCTGTTCGTGGAGACGGTGCATCCTCATCAGCACGTGGCCGTGGGACACGCTTGGCCTTTTTTTCCGCAGCTAGCCGTGTTGAGGCGCAACATGCGGAAGACTTGGTCGAGTGGATGACCAAGCCGTCCTCATCCTCCTCATCCTCCTCATCCTCTCTCACTAATGCTTAGGGTACTTTGTCTGGCAAAGCAGCTGCCAACGCGGCCTCTTCCCTCGTCTCAATGGCATCACTGGCTCCTTCCCTAGTCCCACCATGTCTTCCTGAGGAGTCCCTCAAACTGTTTGACCACAGTGTTGGGTACATGCTCCAGGAGGATGCCCAGCGTTTAGAAGACTCTGCTGATGATACTGAGCTAGATGAAGGCAGTAACTTGAGCACAGACAGAGGGGGTGCCCAAGAAGGACAGCAATCTGGAAGTCATGCTGCCCCTGCTGCAGCATACTGCCAGGTTTGCTCCAGTGATAAGGAGGGAGGGGATGATGAGGTCACTGACTCAACGTGGGTGCCTGATAGGAGAGAATAGGAGGAGGCACATCACCCACGAGGCAGGATGCCCTCCAGGGGCCAGCCTAAGGGCAGCACCCTGACTGCATCACACCGCAAAGCTCCGCATGTGCAGGGCACTGCTGTCTCTGTGCGTTATTCTAAAAGTTCTTTGGTGTGGGCCTTTTTTGAGACGAGTGCATCAGATCGCACTGCTGCTATTTGCAACATATGTCTCAAGCGTATCTTGCGTGGCCCAAACATCTTCCGCTTGGGCACCACTTGCTTGACCAGACATATGTTGACCTGCCATGCAGTTCGTTGGCAAGCGTATCTAAATGACTCACACCAAAGAACAAAGAGGACCTCTCCTTGATCCTCATCAGCTGAGATCTCCAACCCCACTATATCTTCAGTCCTCTCTGAGACCTGCACTGAGAGGAATGAAAGTATAGAATTAGGTGTGTCACAGCCAAGTACTTGTGGGCAATCTGCTTTTGGTACACCAACGTCAGATTGTACCAGGCAAATTTCCCTGCCCCAGCTGCTGCACCGCCAAAAGAAGTTTGCTCCCAGCCATCCACATGCCCAACGGTTGAATGCTAGCTTGGCAAAATTGCTAGCACTTCAGCTGCTACCTTTTCAGTTGGTAGACTCTGCCCCTTCCCTGAGTTTGTGGAATGTGCGGTTCCTCAGTGGCAGGTACCCAAATGCCACTTTTTCTCATGGAAGGCGATTCCGGCTCTCTACCGGCATGTGGAAGGCAATGTCTTGGCCTCGCTGGACAGGGCGGTCAGTGGTAAGGTGCATATTACCACTGACTCATGGTCCAGCAGGCATGGACAGGGAGGTTACCTAAGTTTCATGGCGCATTGGGTCACTCTGCTGGCAGCTGGGAAGGATGCAGGACAAGGTGCAGTAGTGTTGGAGGTTGTTCCGCCACCACACCTCCAATATGCCACTACTAATGATTGTGACACACCTCTCTCCTCCACCCCCACCTCTTCTTCTTCCTCCATGGCCTCTTCCTGTGCTTTGTCCTCGGAACTAGTGGTGCTCTGTAGGCATTCAAGGGGCTACGCAAGTACGCAGGCCAAAAGATGCCATGCGGTGTTAGAGCTGGTGTGCTTGGGGGACAGGAGCCACACTGGGGCAGAGGTTCTGTCAGCTCTGCAGGTTCAGGTTCAGAGGTGGTTGATGCCACACCAACTTAAGGCAGGAATGGTGGTTTGCGACAATGGCACCAACCTCCTCTCTGCCCTCCGACAGGAACAACTGACCCATGTGCCCTGTTTGGCTCACGTCCTTAACTTGGTGGTGCAGCGGTTCTTGGGTAGGTACCCGGGCTTAAAGGATGTCCCGAGGCAGGCCAGGGAAGTCTGTGTGCATTTCTGCCGGTCATATAATGCCAGTGCTCGGCTGGCAGACCTCCAAAAGGAGTTTAACCTGCCCAAGAACCGCTTAATTTGTGACATGCCCACCAGGTGGAACTCAATGTTGGCCATGCTGCAGCGGCTGCACACGCAGCAGAGGGCCATCAATGATTACCTGTGCAACTATGACACCAGGACAGGGTCAGGGGAGCTGGGTTTTTTTCCCCACGCCAGTGGGCCATGATCAGGGATGCATGCACTGTCCTGTCACCATTTGAGAAGGCCACAAGCATGGTGAGCAGTGATAGTGCATGCATCAGTGACACTGTCCCCCTTGTCCACCTGTTGGAGCACACACTGCGTGGAATAATGGACAGGGCACTTGAGGCATAACAGAGGCAGGAAGAGGAGGACTTCCCTAGCGCTCAAGGCTCCCTTTATCCAGACAGTGTTCCTGCGTGCCGATCACACAGGAAGAGGATGAGGAGGAGGAGGAGGATTGTGTCAGTATGGAGGTGGAGCCTGGCACTCAGCATCAGCAGCAGTCTTTAAGGGATCAGTCCCAAGAAACACATGGACTTGTATGTGGCTGGGAGGAGGTGGCTGCGGACCATGCCATCCTTAGTGACCCAGAGGACTCCGGAACGAATGCCTCAGCAAACCTACGCTGCATGGCCTCCCTGATCCTGCAAAGCCTGCGTAAGGATCCTCGTATTCGTGGTATCAAGGAGAAGGACCAATTCCATGGAGCAGTATTAGAACATTTTCAGCGTACCACGAATAGAGAACAATAATAGTTAACACAGGGCAAAGGCATATTTTACAGGGTGTATATACGTGGATGTCTTCTCACAATGAAAGGGTCTGCAGGAGAGCAATACAAAGGAGAAGAGAAAAGAGAAAAAAAAACATGTAGAGAAAACATATCCAATCTACCATAATTATTCAAAATGCATTCAGTTTGTATGGTCCCCGTATTTTGATTGGTCCCAGAGCTCCCAAATTTTGTTAAACTGAGAGACCGTGTCATGTACCATGGCCATGAGAGAGTCCATTCTCCTAATCTCTGCTATAGTTTGTAGAAATTGAAGGTGGGAGGGAGGGGTAGTGGACAGCCAACACAGCGTTATAGCCCTCTTGGCAGCTAGAAGAATATAGGAGGTCAAACGTTTAGTTGGTTTAGGAATACCTAGAAAGGGGAGCCCCAGCAAATAATGGATAGGATCTAAGGGGAGTGGCAGGCCTGTCACAATCTGAAGTGTTTGCATAACCTCTAACCAAAATACCTGTATAAGTGAACAGGTCCAAAATATATGAAAGTGTGAACCTGCCTCCGTACCACATCTCCAACACTTAGGTGAGAGGGTGGCATTCATATGATGAATACGCTCCAGGGTCCTGTACCAAAACATTAAGATCTTCACCGCCGTCTCTCTCTGAACCACACATTTTGAGGACTTAAAAGTTGATACTCATATTTTAGCCCATATTTGCATAGGGATAGTACGTCCCAGTAACATATTCCATTTATGTATATATAAGTGGGTATCAGGTAGTACCTTTGTGGATTCATGCAGGATATGGTTTATGGAGGATATTAAATGTAACTGGTGAGGGCCCTCAGCACATCATAGATGTTCAAAGGGAGTGGGTACGTCCAGGGCGAGAGTCGGGGATAATGAGTGGAAAAAATGTCTAACTTGAAGGTAGAAATAGTATAGGCTTTGGAGGGATAGAAAATTTTTCTTGCAGTGTCGCAAAGGTATGGAATTTGAAAGTAACCGGATGTACCAGCTTGCGCAATTGAAGGAGGGGTGTCTGCATCCAAGGCAGTAAGCATCCAATGGCTAAACTGTCTGGTAGAGCCGGGTTCAACAGTATATAACATAAAGGAGGGCATGTTGAGGAGAGTGAGTATTTTAACACATTTTTACCCCATAAGGACAGGGCAAATAACATTGGTGCTAAGCACATATGTTTCAATACGGGATCAGTTAGCTGGGAGTGGGACCATACCAGGGAGCAGGGGTGTACTGGATATATAGCACCCCTCTCAATTTCTGACCATCGGTTTGGAGCCACCTGACAGGACCAGGAGATCACCGCCCAAAGGTGAGAGGCATAATAGTACCTGATGATGTCAGGGGCCCCCAAACCTCCCTGGGATTTTTGGGAGAAAACCACCAAGCTAGCTATCCAGTGTGTCTTATTATTCCATATAGATTTCAAAAAACCCCTGTGAAGAGCCTTAAAGTGGTGTTCCACCCTAAAAAAAAATGCATGAACGTGCCTAAAAAAAAATAAAAAAAAACATTTGGTAATTTTTTTTTAATTTACCTCTAAATGCCTGTTTCTAGGGGGTGCCTCTTTCAGTGCCTGGGCTGGTGACATCACTTCCCCTCGGCACAGGAAGGGCTCAGCTCTGCTCCCTCCCTCTTGTCAATCATCTGGGACCCATTACAGGTCCCAGATGACTAAGCGGCCAATCACGGCGCACGGCGCCGTTTGCGCATGCACAGTGGGTGCCCGCTCGCGCAAGCACAGTGGGTGCCCGGCTGTGAAGCCACAGCCTGGCGCCCACAGTTGCAATGCCGGCGCCGCCGAAAAGAGGGGGAGACGAGCGGGGCTTCGATCCACCGCATCGCTGGACCCTGGGACAGGTAAGTGTCCAATTAAAAGTCAGCAGCTGCAGTATTTGTAGCTGCTGACTTTTAATTTTTTTTTCTTTTTAAATGGGAACTCCTCTTTAAGTTGACTAATAGGTACTGCCACTGGTAGGGTTTCAAAGAGGTATAATAACCGTGGCAACACGGACATTTTCAAAACGTTAATTCTACCCAGCATAGTGATAGGATATGTAGCCCATTGGTGGAGGCATCGATATATGTCCTGGAACAAAGGGGGAAAGTTAGTAGAATATATATGCATAAAAACTATAGCGGCGCTGAAAAATTCAAAAATGAAATTGAAGAGTGGGAGGAATCCAATCACCAAATATATTGTGCAGATGTAGAAAGAATCACTCGTCACCACGTGGTAATGTAGTCTGCTTACCAGAAGGTGTTAAGGATTAGGCATAGATGATAAATTCTCAATAGCATCCAGCAAAACCAGCCCACTGGAACCCCTCATCAGACCACAACATCCGTGGGATTTCCTTCACATATAAACCTCTCCCAATGGTCACTTCAGAATTAGGCATCCAGGCATGTAGTCATCATATATCCGAGAAAAGAAAATGAAGGACCCATAGTGAAGCCCGTAATGATAGATAAAAAAACTTTTATTGTAGTAACTTACAGTTGAAGCTTAAAACAGCATGCATCAATGATAGGAACAAACGGCTGCAGCAATCAGCGTACGGATGTCAGCCTGCCTGACATGTTTCATCGTAACAGATGTCTTCAGAGGCATGGCTACAGCTACAACCGCACGCTATATATATGGTATGGTTAGTGGGTGGATCAGAGGGGATATAATCAAACTCATCACTAACAGCTGGGTAGGATGTGTGTCAGGATAAACCTGGTTAGCAACTGATGACGCGACAGCGCACGGCCAATCAGAAAAAGGAGAGGATAGGAACAAAAAGAGGATGGCAACAGATGACTCAGTGCCACCTCATTGGTTAACCTATCTCTCAGTGAACAGAAAAATTTAAAAATGCCAGATAAGCATGAACAGGCGACGAGGAAGAGCGCCGGCTGTGCGGTCCGGCTCAGGGACATGAAAAAGGCTAAAAATGTATTTTTGATTGATCAGACAAAAAACCTGATATCATATAACTCATTATACACAATAAAAAAATATGGAAAAGAATTAACACCCGCACAGATAAGCTATGAGATTAACGCCTGTCATGCAGTATAGATCAAAGGCATAGAATAAAACGCTAGACTTTGTATAACAAATCAGTGCCTGCATGGGAAAAAAACACTAACCTATGTATAACAAACCAGCGACTCACATGCAACTAAGCAATAGACATTGTGAATGCGATTAATCGCACACATTTCAATAAAAATACATGCATGCAATATACAAAAATACATGTGTTAAAATCAATACAGATGATTGTAAACATTATTAAAAAATATTGTTTTAAAAAATATTGTTTTAAAAAATATTGTTTTAAAAAACTGACCTAGACCCAAGATTTGCAAATAAATAAAGGAGAAAAAACAAAATAAGTAAATAAAACGAATAAAGGAGTGTATTGATGCTAACTGTTATTAATGAATAGGGATGAGCTTCGTGTTCGAATCGAACGCATGTTCGACTCGAACATCGGCTGTTCGACCGTCCGTCGAATTGTGAACGTTATGGGCCGTTCGCGCCAAATTCGTGTGGCGCGTCACGGCCCATAATTCACTGCGGCATCGCAGTGCATTGCTGGCTGATGATTGGCCAAGCATGCACTATGACCCGCATGCTTGGCCAATCACAGCACCATCAGTAGAGAGAGCTGTAATTGGCCAAAGCCAGGGTGGCTTTGGCCAATTATGGCTCAGGGGATTTAGTACACGCCCCACACTATATAAGGCCGCCTGCACGGCGGCCCTGTGTAGTGTGTTCCGGTGTGCTGATAGAGAGAGAGACAGACAGTGTCATTTGATTTGAGTTAGCTAGATTAGGTTAGATCTGTTCCTGCTATTTACATTTAATGCAGTGCGTCCTGCTCACAGTGTTCAGCTAGATCCGTTCCTGCTATTTACATTTAGTGCAGTCAGTGCGTCCTGCTCACAGTGTTCAGCTAGATCCGTTCCTGCTATTTACATTTAGTGCAGTGCGTCCTGCTCACAGTGTTCAGCTAGATCTGTTCCTGCTATTTACATTTAGTGCAGTGCGTCCTGCTCACAGTGTTCAGCTAGATCTGTTCCTGCTATTTACATTTAGTGCAGTGCGTCCTGCTCACAGTGTTCAGCTAGATCTGTTCCTGCTATTTACATTTAGTGCAGTGCGTCCTGCTCACAGTGTTCAGCTAGATCTGTTCCTGCTATTTACATTTAGTGCAGTGCGTCCTGCTCACAGTGTTCAGCTAGATCCGTTCCTGCTATTTACATTTAGTGCAGTCAGTGCGTCCTGCTCACAGTGTTCAGCTAGATCCGTTCCTGCTATTTACATTTAGTGCAGTCAGTGCGTCCTGCTCACAGTGTTCAGCTAGATCCGTTCCTGCTATTTACATTTAGTGCAGTCAGTGCGTCCTGCTCACAGTGTTCAGCTAGATCCGTTCCTGCTATTTACATTTAGTGCAGTCAGTGCGTCCTGCTCACAGTGTTCAGCTAGATCTGTTCCTGCTATTTACATTTAGTGCAGTGCGTCCTGCTCACAGTGTTCAGCTAGATCTGTTCCTGCTATTTACATTTAGTGCAGTGCGTCCTGCTCACAGTGTTCAGCTAGATCCGTTCCTGCTATTTACATTTAGTGCAGTGCGTCCTGCTCACAGTGTTCAGCTAGATCTGTTCCTGCTATTTACATTTAGTGCAGTTCGTCCTGCTCACAGTGTTCAGCTACATCCGTTCCTGCTATTTACATTGAGTGCAGTGCGTCCTGCTCACAGTGTTCAGCTAGATCTGTTCCTGCTATTTACATTTAGTGCAGTCAGTGCGTCCTGCTCACAGTGTTCAGCTAGATCTGTTCCTGCTATTTACATTTAGTGCAGTGCGTCCTGCTCACAGTGTTCAGCTAGATCTGTTCCTGCTATTTACATTTAGTGCAGTGCGTCCTGCTCACAGTGTTCAGCTAGATCTGTTCCTGCTATTTACATTTAGTGCAGTGCGTCCTGCTCACAGTGTTCAGCTAGATCCGTTCCTGCTATTTACATTTAGTGCAGTCAGTGCGTCCTGCTCACAGTGTTCAGCTAGATCCGTTCCTGCTATTTACATTTAGTGCAGTCAGTGCGTCCTGCTCACAGTGTTCAGCTAGATCCGTTCCTGCTATTTACATTTAGTGCAGTCAGTGCGTCCTGCTCACAGTGTTCAGCTAGATCCGTTCCTGCTATTTACATTTAGTGCAGTCAGTGCGTCCTGCTCACAGTGTTCAGCTAGATCCGTTCCTGCTATTTACATTTAGTGCAGTCAGTGCGTCCTGCTCACAGTGTTCAGCTAGATCTGTTCCTGCTATTTACATTTAGTGCAGTGCGTCCTGCTCACAGTGTTCAGCTAGATCTGTTATTGCTATTTACATTTAGTGCAGTGCGTCCTGCTCACAGTGTTCAGCTAGATCCGTTCCTGCTATTTACATTTAGTGCAGTGCGTCCTGCTCACAGTGTTCAGCTAGATCTGTTCCTGCTATTTACATTTAGTGCAGTTCGTCCTGCTCACAGTGTTCAGCTAGATCCGTTCCTGCTATTTACATTGAGTGCAGTGCGTCCTGCTCACAGTGTTCAGCTAGATCTGTTCCTGCTATTTACATTTAGTGCAGTCAGTGCGTCCTGCTCACAGTGTTCAGCTAGATCCGTTCCTGTTATCTTCCTACTGACAGGCAGGCTTGTCTGGTTACAGTATATAAAGCTACCTGAAGAAAATTACAGGTGTTCTATCCCAGCTTAGTGCAGCTACAGGCCATTAGTATGTCTGGAAGGCCAAGAAGGAGAGGCAGACAGTCACAAGCCAATAAGAGAGGGCAAGCAGGCTCTGTGTCTAGTGCTGGTCGTGGAGACGGTGCATCCTCATCAGCCCGTGGCCATGGGACACGCTTGGCCTTTTTTTCGGCAGCTGGCCGTGTTGAGCCGCAACATGCAGAAAACTTGGTCGAGTGGATGACCAAGCCGTCCTCATCCTCCTCATCCTCTCTCACCCATGCCCAGGGTGCTTTGTCTGGCAAAGCAGCGGCCTCTTCCCTCAGCTCAATGTCATCAGTGACTCCTTCCCTAGCTCCACCATGTCCTCCTGAGGATTCCCTCGAACTGTTTGACCACAGTGTTGGGTACATGCTCCAGGAGGATGCCCAGCGTTTGGAAGGCTCTGATGATGATACTGAGCTCGATGAAGGCAGTAACATGAGCACGGACAGAGGGGGTGCCCAAGGAGGACAGCAATCTGGCAGTCATGCTCCCCCTGCTGCAGCATACTGCCAGGTTTGCTCCAGTGATGAGGAGGGAGGGGATGATGAGGTCACTGACTCAACGTGGGTGCCTGATAGGAGAGAGGAGGAGGAGGAGGAGGAGGAGGCGGCACATCACCAACGAGGCAGGATGCCCTCCAGGGGCCAGCCTAAGGGCAGCACATTGACTGCATCACACCCCAAAGCTCCACATGTGCAGGGCGCTGCAGTCTCTGCGCGTTATTCAAAAAGTTCTTTGGTGTGGGCCTTTTTCGAGACGAGTGCATCAGATCGCACCGCTGCTATTTGCAACATATGTCTCAAGCGTATCTCGCGTGGCCAAAACATCTCCCGCTTGGGTACCACATGCTTGACCAGACATATGTTGACCTGCCATGCAGTTCGTTGGCAAGCATATCTAAAAGACCCACACCAAAGAACAAAGAGGATCTCTCCTTGCTCCTCATCAGCTGAGATTTCCAACCCCACTAGACCTTCAGTCCTCTCTGAGACCTGCAGTGAGAGGAATGAAGGTGTAGAATTAGGTGTGTCACAGCCAAGTACTTGTGGGCAATCTGCTTTTGGTACACCGACGTCAGATTGTACCAGGCAAATTTCCCTGCCCCAGCTGCTGCACCGCCGAAAGAAGTTTGCTCCCAGCCATCCACATGCCCAGCGGTTGAATGCTAGCTTGGCAAAATTGCTAGCACTTCAACTGCTGCCTTTTCAGTTGGTAGACTCTGCCCCCTTCCGTGAGTTTGTGGAATGTGCGGTTCCTCAGTGGCAGGTACCCAAACGCCACTTTTTCTCACGGAAGGCGATTCCGGCTCTCTACCGGCATGTGGAAGGCAATGTCCATGCCTCGCTGGACAGGGCGGTCAGCGGTAAGGTGCATATTACCGCTGACTCATGGTCCAGCAGGCATGGACAGGGACGTTACTTAAGTTTCACGGCGCATTGGGTGACTCTGCTGGCAGCTGGGAAGGATGCAGGACAAGGTGCAGTAGTGTTGGAGGTTGTTCCGCCACCACGCCTCCAAAATGCTGATTGTGACACACCTCTCTCCTCCACCCCCTCCTCTTCTTCTTCCTCCATGGCCTCTTCCTCGGAACCAGCGGTGCTCCGTAGGCGTTCAAGGGGCTACGCAAGTACGCAGGCCAAAAGATGCCATGCGGTGCTTGAGCTGGTGTGCTTGGGGGACAGGAGCCACACTGGGGCAGAGGTTCTGTCAGCTCTGCAGGGGCAGGTTCAGAGGTGGTTGACACCACGCCAACTTAAGGCAGGAATGGTGGTTTGCGACAATGGCACCAACCTCCTCTCTGCCCTCCGACAGGGACAACTGACCCATGTGCCCTGTTTGGCTCACGTCCTTAACTTGGTGGTGCAGCGGTTCTTGGGCAGGTACCCGGGCTTACAGGATGTCCTGAGGCAGACCAGGAAAGTCTGTGTGCATTTCCGCCGGTCATATAATGCCAGTGCTCGGCTGACGGACCTCCAAAAGGAGTTTAACCTGCCCAAGAACCGCCTAATCTGTGACATGCCCACCAGGTGGAACTCGACATTGGCCATGCTGCAGCGGCTGCACACGCAGCAGAGGGCCATCAATGAGTACCTGTGCGACTATGGCACCAGGACAGGGTCAGGGGAGCTTGGTTTTTTTTCCCCACGCCAGTGGGCCATGATCAGGGATGCATGCACTGTCCTGTCACCATTCGAGGAGGCCACGAGGATGGTGAGCACTGACAGTGCATGCATCAGTGACACTGTCCCCCTTGTCCACCTGTTGGAGCACACGCTGCGTGGAATAATGGACAGGGCACTTGAGGCAGAACAGAGGCAGGAAGAGGAGGACTTCCTTAGCTCTCAAGGCCCCCTTTATCCAGACAGTGTTCCTGCATGCCCGCCGATCACACAGGAAGAGGACGAGGAGGAGGAGGAGGAAGATTGTGTCAGTATGGAGGTGGAGCCTGGCACTCAGCATCAGCAGCAGTCTTTAAGGGATCAGTCCCAAGGAACACATGGACTTGTACGTGGCTGGGAGGAGGTGGCTGTGGACGTTGTTGTCCTTAGTGACCCAGAGGACTCCGGACCGAATGCCTCAGCAAACCTACGCTGCATGGCCTCCCTGATCCTGCAAAGCCTGCGTAAGGATCTTCGTATTCGTGGTATCAAGGAGAAGGACCAATACTGGCTGGCAACCCTCCTTGATCCACGTTACAAGGGTAAGGTTGCGGACCTTATCTTGCCATCGCAGAGGGAGCAGAGGATGAAACATCTTCGGGAGGCCTTGCAGAAAGGTCTGTGCAACGCGTTCCCAGAGACTGGGAGGTTACAAACTCCTGTTTCTGGACAACGTGTTGCTGAGGCTTCGGTCAGTCAAAGAAGGAGCGGTGGAGAAGGTGGCCGTCTGACCGATGCGTTCAGACAATTTTTTGGTCCGCAGCCCCAAGGTATGATCGGTTCCAGCAACCATCGCCAGCGTCTGTTTTACATGGTGCAGGAATACCTAGGGTCAAGATCAGACTTGGACACCTTTCCCACCGAAAATCCTCTGGGTTGCTGGGTCTTGAGGATGGATCACTGGCCAGAGCTTGCACAGTATGCAATTGAGCTACTGGCCTGTCCTGCATCCAGCGTTCTTTCGGAACGCACATTCAGTGCTGCTGGAGGCGTGGTAACCGATCACAGGGTGCGTCTGTCCACCGACTCGGTCGATCGGCTGACCTTCATAAAAATGAATCAGTCTTGGATCACCACCAGCTACCAAGCACCTGATGCTGATGTAACCGAATAATTTTTTTTGAAATCTCAGATCCCTTCAAAGACTGCCTATGCTGATGCTGAGTGACTATCCCTGAGTAATTATCCTCTTCCTCCTCAATCATCACGCTGATAGCTTGTAAGAACATTTTTGGTTCTGGGCGCCACCACCAGTGCCTAAGGCACAATTTTTCAGCCCCTGTTTAACAGGGGCGTGTAATTACAATTTTTGATGTAATACTTTGCAGCAGGGCTCGTTCCTGCATTCCAACTAGAGTGTCTGTGAGGGGTTGCAGTGTTGTGGCACCAGCACCAGTGCCTAAGGCCCAATTTTTCTGCCCCTGTCTAACAGGGGCGTGTAATTACAATTTTTGATGCAATACTTTGCAGCAGGGCTCGTTCCTGCGTTCCAACTAGAGTGTCTGTGAGGGGTTGCAGTGTTGTGGCACCAGCACCAGTGCCTAAGGCCCAATTTTTCTGCCCCTGTCTAACAGGGGCGTGTAATTACAATTTTTGATGCAATACTTTGCAGCAGGGCTCGTTCCTGCGTTCCAACTAGAGTGTCTGTGAGGGGTTGCAGTGTTGTGGCACCAGCACTAGTGCCTAAGGCCCAATTTTTCTGCCCCTGTCTAACAGGGGCGTGTAATTACAATTTTTGATGCAATACTTTGCAGCAGGGCTCGTTCCTGCGTTCCAACTAGAGTGTCTGTGAGGGGTTGCAGTGTTGTGGCACCAGCACCAGTGCCTAAGGCCTAATTTTTCAGCTCCTGTTCAACAGGGGCATGTAATTACAATTCTTGATCTAATATTTCACAGCAGGGCCCTGTGAGGGCTTACAGTGTTTTGGCCACAGCAACACCTAAGGCCAAAATTTCTGCTGAGTATATAGGGCAGGACCCTACTTTCAAACATCTAACTTACAAACGACTCCTACTTGCAAACGGAAGGAGACAACAGGAAGTGAGATGAAATCTACCCCTAGGAAGGGAAATTCTCTCATGTAAGAGTTAATATGGGAAAACAATTTCTCCTTTCCACTGATGCTTTCCAATCCTTGTTCCACAAAAAAACCCAAATTTTCAAAAAACATTTTTCATTGGGACAAAAAAGTGAGGTGAAATCTTCTGAAGAGGAGGAAAGACGCAAAACAAATGTCACAGGGGTGATAACCCTTCCCTATGTTTTCCAAAAAGCTTAGAAAAGATTTTTTGGCTGGAGCTAAACACGTTAAAAATGTTCAAAATTACAAACAGATTCTACTTAACAACAAACCTACAGTCCCTGTCTTGTTTGCACCGCCTGTATACTGCTGTTCAGAGTATATAGGGACCTTTCCTTATTTTAATTTGGGTGCGGGGTTCCCCTTAATATCCATACAAGACCCAAAGGGCCTGGTAATGGACTGGGGGGTACCCATGCCGTTTGTCTCACTGATTTTCATCCATATTGCCATGACCCGACATGACATTAAACCCGCAAGCAGTTTTAAATGAGATTTTTTCCTTTAAAAATGACATTTGGTGCAGGGACTGTTCTAAACATGGGAAACACGCGTCACTTTACAGGCATACTATAGACACCCCCCAGGTACGATATTTAAAGGAATATTTCACTTTTTTTTTTTTACTTTAAGCATCATTAAAATCACTGCTCCCGAAAAAACGGCCGTTTTTAAAAGTTTTTTTTGCATTGATACATGTCCCCTGGGGTAGGACCCGGGTCCCCACACCCTTTTTAGGACAATACCATGCAAATTAGCCTTTAAAATGAGCACTTTTGATTTCGAACGTTCGAGTCCCATAGACGTCAATGGGGTTCTAACGTTCGTGCGAACTTGCGGTCCGTTCGCGGGTTCTGGTGCGAACCGAACCGGGGGGTGTTCGGCTCATCCCTATTAATGAAGCTATTAACATCCCACTCTACGTTTAACCCATATGGCGTATAGCATTTGAGGGTGTGTATCCATCGCGTTTCCAACCTCGAGATTTCTCTCTTGGTGTAACTACCTCTCCAATGGGGTGTGAAACGATCAATGGCTGTAATCAGAGTCCCTACTGGATTTCTGTTATGACATTCTAAATAGTGACGTGAGACCGTGTGCTTAGGAAAACCTTTCTTTATGTTTTTTATATGTTCCTTTATTCGCACATTCATGGCTCTCATAGTGCGGCCTACATACTGTAGACCGCATGGACAAGTCAATAAGTACACAACATTTTTTGAGGTGCAGGTGATGAAAGTATCTATTTCATAGACCTTTGTGGTGGAGTTAGATTTAAATTGACAAATTTTCCTATTTTTATCGCCATTTATGCGACACACTTTACATTTGCGACATGGGAAAAAAACTTTTGAGTTCTGAAAAAAGGGGACCCTATTGGGGGCATCAAGAACATTAGGGGCAACCTGCAGCCTTAGGGGGGGTACTCCCCTATAGATAACTTGTGGGCGTTCAGGTAAGGATGGGCCCAACACTTTATCGTTTTTTAACACGGCCCAATGTTTTCTAAGAATTTTCTTTATATCGTAATGTTGTCGAGAGTAGGTGGTCACTAAAGAAAACTCATGAATATTATTATTCTATCTGTGCCCTTTATCATAATGGCCCTATCCAAGCCGGCAACCTCATTTATGGTTTTGTCCAAGTCTGCACCAGAGTACCCCTTCTCCACAAATTTGGTTTTTAAGTCAGAGGCCTGCATCAAAAAGTCATGTTTAAAGGTACAATTATGCCTTAGGCGAATAAACTGGCTTTTAGGAACCGCTTTTAACCATTTCATCTCCATCCCATAGGAGGAGGATGTCGTCTATATACCTGCCCCAGTACACCAATTCTGGCCGTCTGCCAGCATAGACGACATCCTCCTCCCACTTGGCCATGAACAGATTAGCCATACTGGGCGCGAATTTTGCCCCCATGGCTACACCTCTGGTTTGGAGGTAGCAAGAACCCCCAAACCAGAAGTAGTTATGCATCATGGCAAACCTTAGCAGGAGTAAGATGAACTCCCTCTGTGGGGGGGCCAGTTGGTCATCTCTACCAAGGAAGGTCTCAACTGCATGCATACCATCTGAGTGGGATATGATGGTATACAAAGAGGACACATCGGCGGTAGCCATGATGTAACCCTCCTTCCAAACCAAGGTATCCAGTATCTGTAAGACCTGGGAAGAGTCCCTCAAAAAAGAAGGGGTCTGGGATACCAGGGGTTGTAAAAATCCATCTATATATTTCCCAATACGGGAAGTGACAGAATCTAGCCCGCTGATAATGGGCCTCCCAGGTGGGTTAACTAAACTTTTGTGAATTTTTGGTAAAAAGTAAATTACCGGAATCCTGGGAGCCATAGGGACCAAAAAGGCTTTTTCTTTTTTGTTAATCAGTTGTTCGTTAAACCCCTTTTCAATAAGTTTCTGCAATTCCCTTTTATATCTGACAGTAGGATCATGAGGAAGGGGAAGATATGTGTCAGTATCCAAAAGAATTCTCCTCATCTCTGAGATGTAGGCAACCTTGTCCAAGACAACAATCCCTCCCCCCTTATCAGCAGGGCGAACGATTATGTCGTCCCTATCTTTAAGGGTTTTCAACCCGTCCTTAAATTTCTGATTGTTTGGATCCCTCCGAATTTTCAATTTTTCCAGATCATTCAAGACTAGATCTTTAAAAACTGAAATAGATGGTGGCACAAAACCCGGCGGTTTGAATAACGAGGCATTCGCAAGGGCAGAATATCTAATTCCATTAGTAGTATGTTCGGATCTAGCAATGGGTTGAGACAGGAAGTGTCTTTTTATGCTCATCTTCCTGATATATTTCTGAACATCAATAAAAGCATTGAATTTACTCAATGGTTTATCAGGTGCATATTTAAGCCCATGATTTAGTACAAATTTTTCATTTTCAGTTAAAGTGGCCTTGCTGAGATTAAAAATCCCGATATCGTTTACAGTCTCCTTCTTTTTCGTTCTGTGCCTCCTCCCCCCTCTGGACCCTCTTTTGGTTCACCGTCCCTCTTGTTCTTTTGGGAACCCTTTGGAAAAAAAGGGGTGGAAGGTGGATCCAGGGGGGGTGGAGGACCTCTAGGTGGATATTGAGAATTTCTAGGCGGATAATAACCAGGAGAATCCCAATTAGAGCGTTCTCTGGTGTGATAACCAGCCCTGGGAGTGTGCTGTGATGGATGATCCACAATAATTCGATTGTCATATCCATCATAGTGGTCAGTGTATTCCCTATTAAGGGGTTCATAATAATTGTTAGTAGGAAAATGAGCAGAATTATTCCTAGGTGGATGGTTATACTGAACGTGACCTTCCCTTCCATCATGGGTCCTAGTCCGAGGCTGCCTAGGTTTAGGTCCTTTTCTAGGACCCACCTTCTTCCAGCCATTCCCGGGCTTACTCCCCCGAGAATTGCCAGCATGATGGGAAGGAATCACAGGCATAGAAGTGGATTCAACGTGTGGTCTATTCAGAGACTCATTATTTCCATTAGCCATAGCGGCTCTTCTAATTTGCCATTTAAAAACCTGATTGGTTCTGTAATCCTCCTGATCTCTGGAATACTTTTTCTTTTTCTTAAATTTCTGATCAATATCCTCTTTTTCCAAAGTTTTTTTAAGACTGTCAGACTTATTTCTATATTCATCTAGTTCCTTATAGGGTATTAATTTGGTTTTAACCTCACTGATCTCTTCGTCTAATTTATTAAGTTTTCTCCTTTTTCTCCCTATTAGAAAACGTAAGAGATCCAATCCAACATCGTTGAAATATTTATACCACCCAGGGATATCAGTGTCATCTTCATGGGGTGAAACCTCAAACCTGAGGCTTCTAGGAACCATTTGATCATCCAAATATTTTTCTAGAAAGGCAACATCCCAGTTACCATGTATTTCAGCAACCATGAGGTTCTTTAAACGCATAAAAAGACCTCCTAAGTCATTATTCTGTTGATCAGCAGCATCATTAAAAACACCTTTAAGATCAATGCATCTAGAGCTACGAAACTCAAAGATATCCATAATAGTCACCTTAATTAATTACATTAAATATGTAATGCAATAGAAGAACAGCAGCAAATAAATATATCAAAACAATAATGGCATAAAACAAGTAAAAATTTGCGCTGAACTGAAAAAAGCAAGCGGCCAGCAAAGTTCATAGATAACAAACAAAAAGTCACATGCATAAAAATTATTGCGGCGCTGAAAAGTTCAAAAATGAAATTGAAGAGTGGGAGGAATCCAATCACCAAATATATTGTGCAGATGTAGAAAGAGTCACTCGTCACCACGTGGTAATGTAGTCTGCTTACCAGAAGGTGTTAAGGATTAGGCATAGATGATAAATTCTCAATAGCATCCAGCAAAACCAGCCCACTGGAACCCCTCATCAGACCACAACATCCATGGGATTTCCTTCACATATAAACCTCTCCCAATGGTCACTTCAGAATTAGGCATCCAGGCATGTAGTCATCATATATCCGAGAAAAGAAAATGAAGGACCCATAGTGAAGCCCGTAATGATAAATAAAAAAAGTTTAATTGTAGTAACTTACAGTTGAAGCTTAAAACAGCATGCATCAATGATAGAAACAAACGGCTGCAGCAATCAGCGTACGGATGTCAGCCTGCCTGACATGTTTCATCGTAACAGATGTCTTCAGAGGCATGGCTACAGCTACAACCTCACGCTATATATATGGTATGGTTAGTGGGTGGATCAGAGGGGATATAATCAAACTCATCACTAACAGCTGGGTAGGATGTGTGTCAGGATAAACCTGGTTAGCAACTGATCACGCGACAGCGCACGGCCAATCAGAAAAAGGAGAGGATAGGAACAAAAAGAGGATGGCAACAGATGACTCAGTGCTACCTCATTGGTTAACCTATCTCTCAGTGAACAGAAAAATTTAAAAATGCCAGATAAGCATGAATAGGCACCGAGGAAGAGCGCCGGCTGTGCGGTCCGGCTCAGGGACATGAAAAAGGCTAAAAATGTATTTTTGATTGATCAGACAAAAAAACCTGATATCACATAACTCAATATACACAATAAAAAAATATGGAAAAGAATTAACACCAGCACAGATAAGCTATGAGATTAACACCTGTCATGCAGTATAGATCAAAGGCATAGAATAAAACGCTAGACTTTGTATAACAAATCAGTGCCTGCATGGGAAAAAAACACTAACCTATGTATAACAAACCAGCGACTCACATGCAACTAAGCAATAGACATTGTGAATGCGATTAATCGCACACATTTCAATAAAAATACATGCATGCAATATACAAAAATACATGTGTTAAAATCAATACAGATGATTGTAAACATTATTAAAAAATATTGTTTTAAAAAATATTGTTTTAAAAAATATTGTTTTAAAAAACTGACCTAGACCCAAGATTTGCAAATAAATAAAGGAGAAAAAACAAAATAAGTAAATAAAACGAATAAAGGAGTGTATTGATGCTAACTGTTATTAATGAAGCTATTAACATCCCACTCTACGTTTAACCCATATGGCGTATAGCATTTGAGGGTGTGTATCCATCGCGTTTCCAACCTCGAGATTTCTCTCTTGGTGTAACTACCTCTCCAATGGGGTGTGAAACGATCAATGGCGGTAATCAGAGTCCCTACTGGATTTCTGTTATGACATTCTAAATAGTGACGTGAGACCGTGTGTTTAGGAAAACCTTTCTTTATGTTTTTTATATGTTCCTTTATTCGCACATTCATGGCTCTCATAGTGCGGCCTACATACTGTAGACCGCATGGACAAGTCAATAAGTACACAACATTTTTTGAGGTGCAGGTGATGAAAGTATCTATTTCATAGACCTTTGTGGTGGAGTTACATTTAAATTGACAAATTTTCCTATTTTTATCGCCATTTATGCGACACACTTTACATTTGCGACATGGGAAAAAACCTTTTGAGTTCTGAAAAAAGGGGACCCTATTGGGGGCATCAAGAACATTAGGGGCAACCTGCAGCCTTAGGGGGGTACTCCCCTATAGATAACTTGTGGGCGTTCAGGTAAGGATGGGCCCAACACTTTATCGTTTTTTAACACGGCCCAATATTTTCTAAGAATTTTCTTTATATCGTAATGTTGTCGAGAGTAGGTGGTCACTAAAGAAAACTCATGAATATTATTATTCTTAGTGATTCTATCTGTGCCCTTTATCATAATGGCCCTATCCAAGCCGGCAACCTCATTTATGGTTTTGTCCAAGTCTGCACCAGAGTACCCCTTCTCCACAAATTTGGTTTTTAAGTCAGAGGCCTGCATCAAAAAGTCGTGTTTAAAGGTACAATTATGCCTTAGGCGAATAAACTGGCTTTTAGGAACCGCTTTTAACCAGGAGGGATGGTGACAACTCCCCTGACTAATATAGCCATTACGATCTGTCTCCTTGAAAAAAGTGGTGGTTGTAAATTTATTGTCACAGATCCGTATATTCAAATCCAAAAAATGGATAGCAACCTTGCTCATTTCGAATTGCAGAGAGATACCAAGGGTGTTCTGATTCAGCTCCTGCATGTAATTGGTCAATAATGTTTCATCTCCATCCCATAGGAGGAGGATGTCGTCTATATACCTGCCCCAGTACACCAATTCTGGCCGTCTGTCAGCATGAGAGCCATGAATGTGCGAAAAAAGGAACATATAAAAAACATAAAGAAAGGTTTTCCTAAGCACACGGTCTCACGTCACTATTTAGAATGTCATAACAGAAATCCAGTAGGGACTCTGATTACCGCCATTGATCGTTTCACACCCCATTGGAGAGGTAGTTACACCAAGAGAGAAATCTTGAGGTTGGAAACGCGATGGATACACACCCTCAAATGCTATACGCCATATGGGTTAAACGTAGAGTGGGATGTTAATAGCTTCATTAATAACAGTTAGCATCAATACACTCCTTTATTCGTTTTATTTACTTATTTTGTTTTTTCTCCTTTATTTATTTGCAAATCTTGGGTCTAGGTCAGTTTTTTAAAACAATATTTTTTAAAACAATATTTTTTAAAACAATATTTTTTAATAATGTTTACAATCATCTGTATTGATTTTAACACATGTATTTTTGTATATTGCATGCATGTATTTTTATTGAAATGTGTGCGATTAATCGCATTCACAATGTCTATTGCTTAGTTGCATGTGAGTCGCTGGTTTGTTATACATAGGTTAGTGTTTTTTTCCCATACAGGCACTGATTTGTTATACAAAGTCTAGCGTTTTATTCTATGCCTTTGATCTATACTGCATGACAGGCGTTAATCTCATAGCTTATCTGTGCGGGTGTTAATTCTTTTCCATATTTTTTTATTGTGTATATTGAGTTATATGATATCAGGTTTTTTGTCTGATCAATCAAAAATACATTTTTAGCCTTTTTCATGTCCCTGAGCCGGACCGCACAGCCGGCGCTCTTCCTCGTCGCCTGTTCATGCTTATCTGGCATTTTTAAATTTTTCTGTTCACTGAGAGATAGGTTAACCAATGAGGTGGCACTGAGTCATCTGTTGCCATCCTCTTTTTGTTCCTATCCTCTCCTTTTTCTGATTGGCCGTGCGCTGTCGCGTCATCAGTTGCTAACCAGGTTTATCCTGACACACATCCTACCCAGCTGTTAGTGATGAGTTGGATTATATCCCCTCTGATCCACCCACTAACCATACCATATATATAGCGTGCGGTTGTAGCTGTAGCCATGCCTCTGAAGACATCTGTTATGATGAAACATGTCAGGCAGGCTGACATCCGTACGCTGATTGCTGCAGCCGTTTGTTCCTATCATTGATGCATGCTGTTTTAAGCTTCAACTGTAAGTTACTACAATAAAAGTTTTTTTATCTATCATTACGGGCTTCACTATGGGTCCTTCATTTTCTTTTCTCGGATATATGATGACTACATGCCTGGATGCCTAATTCTGAAGTGACCATTGGGAGAGGTTTATATGTGAAGGAAATCCCACGGATGTTGTGGTCTGATGAGGGGTTCCAGTGGGCTGGTTTTGCTGGATGCTATTGAGAATTTATCATCTATGCCTAATCCTTAACACCTTCTGGTAAGCAGACTACATTACCACGTGGTGACGAGTGACTCTTTCTACATCTGCACAATATATTTGGTGATTGGATTCCTCCCACTCTTCAATTTCACTTTGCTGGCCGCTTGCTTTTTTCAGTTCAGCGCGAATTTTTACTTGTTTTATGCCAGTAGAATATATAGATATTATGTGAAAGAAGCAGCGCTAGCAACAAATAAACTAAATAAATATTATTGCTGCTGTAATAAAGTATTGATACTTAAGAAATAAAAAACAAACGAATACAGCGTTGATAAAATAAACTATACCATGACAAAACTAAATAAAGTGTTACGTGCTAACAATAAATGTGGATGATGATGATGATAGTAGGTGCAATATGCAAATCAACTCAATAATTGCCAATATACTACATATCTAGTGCAGTTTGAAAATAATGATATACGCAATTATTAATTGCTAAAACACAAATAACATAATTTGTGAATAATGATAAGTGATGGGTGCAATACACAAATTCGACCAATTCGACCAATGGGACTCGATTAGCTCCCTCCACTAGACGGTGCTGTGTTTAGTGGAGGGAGCTAATCGAGTCCCATTGGTTGCACATACTGTGTACTTTCGGATAATCTGCTGCATGCTCTCTTGGCTATTCATATGTGCCCTAGGCCTCAACATATCAGACCTATTCCCTTCAATGAGATATCTTCTGACCAAGAAAGCATAAGTAACATAAGCACAATATGAAAAAAAACTGGTGAATTTACAAACAGAACTTTTGGAGTATGGACATCTGCAAGCCTAATTTGAACACCAGCAATTTCATCTACTTATCCACGCCAGAGGTACCGCTTTGTAAATACCTATGGGGATTGACTGACAGCACAGGTTGAAGAGTCGCTGTCTGTGTTCCGGTAAAGCTGCCTATCCAAGAGCTTTGGGATCAGCCCAGCTGGTGGTATTTATTTTGGGACTATTTGCAAGCAGTTACTATTTCAACTGTGCTAGCTCAGTTGGTGGTATTTTTTGGGGATTATCTAGAAGTATATATTATTTTTATTGAGGCAGTATTTTATTTTTCACCTTTCTAGCAATTGGGTAGCACCAACGGCTATATTCATTTTTCTTGTAATTTGTATTTCACCTATATAGTATTTTGGTGATTAGTAGCTGATTTGTGTATTGCACCCATCACTTATCATTATTCACGAATTATGGTATTTATGTTTTAGCAATTAATAATTGCGTATATCATTATTTTCAAACTGCACTAGATATGTAGTATATTGGCAATTATTGAGTTGATTTTCATATTGCACCTACTATCATCATCATCCACATTTATTGTTAGCACGTAGCACTTTATTTAGTTTTGTCATGGTATAGTTTATTTTATCAGCGCTGTATTTGTTTGTTTTTTATTAGTAGAATATATGCTTAGAATATGAGGAGGTAAGCTTAATACCCGGGTATGTGAGAGCTTGAGAACACCATTTATAGGGATATGTGTTTTTAGGTTGTGTTAAAGTGTCTGGTGGTACATGCAAGGGGAGTACTTCAGTTTTGGCAGTATTAATTTTATAGCCTGATATGGACCCAAATGTATGTAGAAGGGCGTGTAGGGAAGGAAGTGAAATAATAGGATTCGTCAGTGTCAAAAGAATATCATCAGCAAAGAGGAATAACTTGTACTCCCGCTGTCTCATCAATATTCCCTTAATGTCAGGATGACACCTTATTGCTTCTGCCAGGGGCTCCAGACAGAGGATGAAAAGGAGGGGGGATAAAGGGCATCCTGCCTGGTGCCATTTGACATGGGAAAACAGGGGGATAGAAACGAGGCCATCTGCACCTGTGCAGAAGTGTGGGTATACAAGGCCCATATAGCTTTAAGGAAAGGACCCTCAAACCCGAATTGCGAAAGTGTAGAGAACATATAGGGCCAGCTGAGGCAATCAAATGCCTTTTGGGCGTCTAAACTTAAAATAAGAGCTGGACGAGGAAATTTGTTTAATAGGTCAATCAGATCTATAGTACGCCTTGTGTTGTCCCCAGCGTGTCTGGAGGGCACAAAACCCACCTGGTCCCTATTGATCAATTTAGGTATAAATTGGGACAGCCTAGACGTCAGGATTTAGTAAATATCTTATAGTCAGAATTCAATAGAGCTATAGGCCTATAGTTGTCAGGTATAGAGGGGTCCTTTCCTGGTTTTGGAATCACTGATATGTAAGAGTGAATGAACTGGGAATGTGGGGCATCACCTTGTAACAATGTACCAAATAAATTTAACATATGTGGCATTAAAGTGGGCCAGCAAGTTTTGTAATAAAGGTACGTTAGGCCATCTGGGCCTGGGGACTTGTGTAGGGGAAGATCTTTGACTATTCTCGTTAACTCCTCTGGGGAGACAGGGGCATTAAGTTTCTCAAGGTCTGAAGCTGTCAGTTTAGGTAAAGATAAGTCCTTAAAGAACTGAACAAAATTATCCTGCGCAAACTTAAAATGTTTTGTGGGTGAAAGACGGTTATAAAGCTCTCTATAGAAGTCTCCGAAAGTTTTGGTCATAGTTTGAGGACAGTGGGTAGGCATGTGCTGTCTTTTTGAATTAATAGCCCACATAAGGGATTTTGCTGCCTTACTGTACGCTAATGATTTCAGCTGGTTACGTAATGCCACTACCTTACGTAGGCCCTTGACTGTTGGGGATCCCACAAGTCCATGCTCTGCGTGCTTCAGGTCTGCTAGTAAAGATACCTGACTGCTCTCGCTATCCTTCTTCAGGCGAGAGCCCTCGGCAATGTAGAAGCCACGGAAGCAGGCCTTTTGTGAGCCTCCCAAAGGGTCGAGACCTTTCACACTGAGCCTACATTCAGCTTAAAAATTTTCCCAATTCCCTGGTCAGTCTCTCCCTGACAGGCGTGGAGCTAAGAAGATGTTCATTAAGACACCAGTGGCAAGCCCTAGCGGTAGAGTTTTGCAGCAGGAGGTCTAATGAGATAGGGGTGTGATCTGACCACGTAATGGGCGAGATATCAGAATCAACTGCATGGGGGAGTAGAGGTGACGTCATGAAGAAATGGTCTATCTATAATACATTTTGTGAGCCATGGAGTAAAAGGTATATTGCCTTTGTGTTGGGTGTTTAATTCTCCAGGCATCCAACAATCGATGAGACCTGATTAGTTTTCTAAAGAAGGGGGCCTGGGAGATCACCTGCTGGGATGGAGTGTCCCCAAAGAGTGTGTGTCTATCTCTTCTGTGGGACATAATCAAATTAAAATCTCCCCCTATTATCATATCAATACTCATGAGAGTATTGTTGTACCTTACAAAAAAGCTCATTTAGAAAAAGAGTTTAACCAGAATTGGGTGCATAAACATTTACCAGTGTGAACGTAGATGACATATATTCACAGACCAGGATAACAAACCTCCCATGGGGGTCGATGCATTTGTTCTTTACTCTAAGAGGGCAAGATTTTTTGATGAGTATAGCTACACCAGCCTTGCCAGAAGGGTCAGAGGCCACATAAGAATTAGGAAAATGCTTTGATGCAAATTTAATCGAACATCCAGCTTGGAAATGAGTCTCCTGTATCAGCACAATATCAGCACCAGACCTTCTAATGTCTTTAAGGGCAAGCCATCACTTCTGGATGGAATTTAGGCCCTTAACATTATAGGAGATTATTCTTAATGCCATAATACATTAACAGTGTGTCTGCATGTTGAAACTGTAGACCATGGAACCCGTAGTTCTCTTAATGGAGATATTGCCCTATACCGGTATATAAGTGTACAAATTTTTAACAGCCCATTAAACAACAAAAATAAAAAACAACAATAGAAAAAAGAAACACAAACCAACTATGGTGAAACCCAGGAGGGGTCTGAAACAAGAAAAAAGAAAAAACTAAGTCAATATGCCTGAGCAGCGGGGGCTACACAGGATTCCCAGACAGAAGTCTTGGACATTTCGGGGCCACTTGGCGACTCCCATCAAATGTAGGAGGAGGGATCCACCTGCTCTCTAGCAGGTGTGTAGTGACTTGAAAAATATCAGAACAAGAGAATGTAGATAAGTCCTTTTCCTTCTCGTGGCATGGTGTAAACAAGGAAGCTGAATATTAAAAAAGAACTAAGTATATAAACTTGTATATAAACTGTACCCCATGGGTATGCAGGGTAGTGTCTCCAATTTTTGGAGAAATGTTCTACCTAGTGTCCAGATCAAAAACAGCAAAAAAAAAAAGTATAGTCTGTCACCAGGGAGAAGGCAAGCCTGCCTGTAAGTTTATTGCCAATTGTAGCTGTCAACTTTTCAAGGAGGACGTCTGGAAGAGCATTGAGGAGTAGAGAAGGATTTCTTATGTTTATTTTGGACCGGGGTCCATACCCGGCTAGTCGTAGTAGGAGCAGCACGGGCTGACAAAGCAGCAGGTGGGAGCGCAAAATCTTCCAGTAGAGGAGGCAGTCCCAGTCTTTTAATAAATGCTTCTCCTTCATGTATGTCACAGAGGGAATGTTGAGAACCCTCTCGAGGGACAATCAGGCAAAATGGAAAGCCCCAAAAATATGGGATGCAATGGTTTTGTAGGTGGGAGGTAATTGAACGGAGGTTTCTGCATTTAGCCACAGTGATCGGGGACAGATCATTATAAATCTGGATTTTTACCCCTTTGTACTCAGTGGATGATTTATTTTGTGTGGCAAGGGTCAGGGCCTCTTTGTTGTCATAAAAATGAAAGCGGACTATGACATCTCTCGGTCTAGCTCCAGAGGGTGTTTTAATGCCCAAGGACCTATGAGCTTGATCCAATTTCCAGTCTATGTCTGCAATTTTGGGGGCTAGGATGTTGAAGAGACCCAGCAAGTATGGTTGCAGAGAATTGTCTCCCACATTCTCCAATATACCACAGAAGCGTAAGTTCTGACGTCTCTCCCTGTTTTCCAGGTCCTCCTGTTGTAATTGGAGTTGGGATACAGAATGTTTCAGTGAGGAGGTTTCTTCCTCTAGTTCTTGGACTTGATGGATAAGATCATCCATCTTAGTCTCTATTGCATCAGTTCTTTCTTCTATTTGAGCAATTTCCCCCTGCAATTCCTGGGATAGATTACCCACCTCCGCAGCAATGTTGCCTGTCAGTTGATGAAGGAGGGCCTGGAGCTTCACATCCAGTAACTCAGGGGTTAAAACAGCCTGTGTAACTTGGGGGGACATTGCAGGGGTGTCCTGAGTGTCCTGGATGTGAGGTGTGCCACTGTCCGTATTGTCTGTCCTCAATGAGGGGTCCATAGCAGCGAACGGGTCCGCAGGTGTAGGCAAGGCCGGGGATTGCGGCCTAGTAAGAAATTTGTCCATCGCAGTCTGGCATTGCGGGTCCAGCAACGGCTTATAGCAGTGTTTTTGCTGGCCAATCTTAACCATGAGGTGCTGCAGGTATACAGGGAGTGTTTATGCTTACCCCGTGGCAATTGCAGCAGGTTAGAAACGGTATGGCGGTCTGGAAAGCAGACGGGATCTGGAGCTCATCCTCTACACATGTCTGAGAGCCGTACATGTGCCCCAGAACTAAAGTTTTATGTTTCAAAAAGACAACTTTTTCTTGGCAATATTATACATTTCTCATTGCTTGCTCTGTTGTTAGTTTTAGCACATAATTTCACAATCCACACATTCTGCTTTGGATTTCAAAAATAAAAATAAATAAAAACAAAAGGACCAACAATTTGCATTTAACAGAAAGCTCTCAGCCAGATCAAAAACTATAAAACACCTGGCTGGAGGTGGGATCTATCCTAACAAGGTGTGTGGACTTGATGTGATGGGTCTGCTATATTGTGATTTTATTTACCGTATTTATCGGCGTATAACACGCGCTGGCGTATAACACGCACCCCAAGTTTAGAAGGGAATTTTAAGGAAAAAAACTTTTAGGAGGGAAGTTTAAGGAAGAAAAACTTACATTAAAATGCCCATCAATGCAGCCTCATCAGTGTCCATCTGCAGCCTTGTCAGTGTCAGTGCAGCCTTGCAGCCTTGTCAGTGCAGCCTTGTCAGTGCAGCTTTGCCCCAGTGCAGCTTTGTCAGTGCAGCCTTGTCAGTGCAGCCTTGCCCCAGTGCAGCCTTGCCAGTGCAGCTTTGCCCCAGTGCAGCCTTGCCCCAGTGCAGCCTTGCCCCAGTGCAGCCTTGCCCCAGTGCAGCCTTGCCCCAGTGCAGCCTTGCCCCAGTGCAGCCTTGCTCCAGTTCAGCCTTGTGTGATCGCCGTGATCGCGCCAACATACACAGCTGTGTGTAAATTCAAATATGGCGCCGAGACTGCAGGGACTTGTCGGAGCCGAGATACACATACCCGAGTGTCCTCAGCTTTTCTCGGCACCGCTCACAGTCACGCCCAGTCCCGCCCTATGATGGACATAACACAGGTCCAATGGCGGGACTGGGCAGGACTGTGAGTGGCGCAGAGAAAAGCCGAGGACACTCAGGTATGTGTATCTCGGCTTCGATGAGTCCCTGCAGTCTCGGCGCCATGTTTGAATTTACACACGGCTGTATATGTCGGTGGCGATCACAGCAATCGCCACGATCTAAACAAAATTGGCGGGGATCTGCCTATAACACGCACCCATGATTTTCCCCTGATTTTAAGAGAAAAAAGGGCGTGTTATATGCCGATAAATACAATATTTTTACTCTCACATCATGGACCATCAAGTTATTATCAGCCCTTTAGATTTCATTTTTGTTGAAAAATTTCCTATGTAT
This sequence comes from Lithobates clamitans, assembly GCA_037952925.1. NCBI lineage: Eukaryota > Metazoa > Chordata > Amphibia > Anura > Ranidae > Lithobates > Lithobates clamitans. The sequence continues at coordinate 3,602,799 of JBBGZY010000135.1, forward strand.
CCCATCCATCTTGGCTTTGTTAAATATTATGGCAGCTGTATTCCGATTAACAACCTAATATTAATCTTTTTTTTTCACTCAATAAGGGTCTATTGTATAAATATAAAATTACAAAATTATTATCTTAATCTAAACTAATCCCGTTTTACAAATTTCCCCAATAACCTGGATTTCATTTCCAACCAAAGGTTATCTTAACCAGTTACAATATATCTATATTATTAACAAAATTGTTAAACTCATATTAGAAATTAATACTCAAACGATAATCTCCATATCAAACCCTAATTCTAATATATACCCTGTATTCAGAGATATATTTTACATTTTACTTAATTTTACCTAATTTTCCTTTTTTAAATGCACTGTTTCCACTATCAAAGGATATTCAATTTGTGTAATACACAGTTAAATGTAACCTTCATTTTACCAACAGATTAAAAAATAATTGGTTATCTTTAGATTAATTAACCCAGCACATTTTGTTATAAATGTTTTGTCTAAAAAACAAAAATTGGCATGGTGTCCTTCCAGATTATCACTGATCTCTCATCCCAGCTACATTCTTTCATGAGAGTGCAAAGGAGGGGTCACATCTGCATACATGACACACAGGAGATAGAACTAAAGGTTCCAGCATTCACACACATACAGGAATATCTCTCTAAAATCTCTTACATTTTTCCCATTTGTACACAACACACGCTTATCATTCTCTCACTTTCTTTTAACTCTTTAATATTATCCTGCTTAAATTCTGCTTTCCTTATTTTGTTCTGATATCCTTTGCATCCCATGTATTGTAATCCCATACTTCACATACTCTAGCTTCTATGATTCTATGATCAGACGGGCAGCCATAGTGCTCATCCCATCTTCCCTCTCTGACAACATATAAAGTATTCTATTTTAACTCTCATTTCTCTGTTTTGACTTTACTAGTTGTAGTGCCTGACCCCAGATCCATCCCACAACTTAACATGAAATTGTCCCTTTCTGTCTAGTGTTAATTGTCACCCTTGATCCATCCTGCTCACATAGATAGCTGTTTCTCTATCTGTTTACTCTGCATGATTCTTAGTCCCTGTGGACTTTGGTAAACAAGTTACCCATCTTCCCTGTGGCATTCCCCGTGACGTCACAGGGAAGTCCCGTCAAGTCACCGTGCGTCAGAGGGGGGGGGTCACCGAGTGGCCCCGCCCCCTGTTATTTAAGAACTGTCAGACGATGAGCGCCGTCACACAGCGGGAGCCTCCCTCCATGCCAGCATGGGTGCGGAGCGGCCCGGAGAAGAAAATGAAGAACAGAAGAAGAGAAGAAAAGAAGAAGAGAAGAGCGGGAGCCTCCCCCCCATGCCATGGGTGCGGAGCGGCCCGAGGAGAAGAAGATAGAAGACGCCGCGGAGGAGATGCTGGACGAGAACGCCGGAGGAAGAACCAGAAGAGCCAGAAGAACCAGAAGAACCAGAAGATGAAGGAAGATAGAAGAAAGAAGAAGCATTTAAATAAAGGAATTGTCAAAAACTGTCTCTTGTCATTTTTAACATTTTTGACAGTTTTTTAGTGAAATGGTAGGGGTAAGTACCCCCTTACCATTTCACACAGGGGGGGGGCGGGATCTGGGGGTCCCCTTGTTAAAGGGGGCTTCCAGATTCTGATAAGCCCCCCGCCCGCAGACCCCCACAACCACCGGCTAGGGTTGTGGGGATGAGGCCCTTGTCCTCATCAACATGGGGACAAGGTGTTTTGGGGGGCTACCCCAAAGCACCCTCCAAATGTTGAGGGAATGTGGCCTGGTACGGTTCAGGAGGGGGGGCGCACTCTCGTCCCCCCTCTTTTCCTGCGGCCTGCCAGGTTGCGTGCTCGGATAAGGGTCTGGTATGGATTTTTGGGGGGACCCCACGCCGTTTTTTTTTGGTGCGGGGTTCCCCTTAAAATCCATACCAGACCTGAAGGGTCTGGTATGGAATTTAGGGGGAACCCCACGTCATTTTTTTAAAAAAATTTGGCCGGGGTTCCCCTTAATATCCATACCAGACCTGAAGGGCCTGGTATGGAATTTAGGGGGACTCCCACGTCATTTTTTTTTTAAATTTTGGTTTGGGGTTTCCCTGTGGGGAATTCCCATGCCGTTTTTATCAATGAACTTCTATGTGTATGGTCAGCAATGCAATAGCCGCGGGTAGTTTTACATGGAATTTTTCCTTTGAAATGTCATTTTGCTGTCAGACTGTTCTAAACACGGGAAACATGCGCCCCTTTACAGGCATACTATAGACACCCCCCAGGTACAAAATTTAAAGGGATATTACACTTTTATTGTTTGACTTTAAGCATTATTAAAATCACTGCTCCTGAAAAAACGGCCGTTTTTAAAACTTTTTTTTGCATTGATCCATGTCCCCTGGGGCAGGACCTGGGTCCCCAAACACTTTTTATGACAATAACTTGCATATAAGCCTTTAAAATTAGCACTTTTGATTTCTCCCATAGACTTTTAAAGGGTGTTCCGCGGCATTCGATTTTGCCGCGAACACCCCAAATTGTTCGCTGTTTGCTTGCGAACAGCCAATGTTCGAGTCGAACATGAGTTCGACTCGAACTCGAAGCTCATCCCTACTAGTGAAGGAAACAGCAGATGATGTTTACTGGGACTTAACAAAGCCCAGGCATAGACTTACAGCACTCCTGCTGCAAGGTCTTTTTTCTTAGGAGATCAACTAGCGCAGTCCTAAAAAGCAAAAAATAATTAATTAATTAATATAATAAATGTCTTCCTGCGTATAATCTCCTCAAAAAAGTCATTCCTGTCTTAGAGGGGGTGGTGGTTTCAAGATCAACTTGAAAGGGGTATCGCCACTTCAGATGAACAAGCTGGAAACAGATCATCTGTGGCTGAAAAAGGAGATACCCCTTCTTCACCTGGAACGGAGGCAAAGTTGGCCAATAAACCCCACAGCCCAACTCCTAAGCAGGCTTTTAGGTAATAAACACATCATTACAAAGAGAACTTACATACGCTGAGGATCAAAAGGAGCTTGCAAAAGTTACATTTGCTGCAGGGAAAGGTTCCCGAGCGTTTATTCTGACCTGCTATCTTGGATTGATGGTGGCTATGGACCAAACTATCTCTCAATGACTTGGATCTTCTGAAAGTTATTTCAGGGTAGGTTTTTAGATATTTTAATACAGTTGCATTGGCAAGTAGTAAATACCAGTATGTTTGCAATATGCTCTGAACTTTTTTTTGTTGTCCCAAGAGAGTAATTATTTTTACCCCCACCTTGGGTTTGGTGGCTTTCTTACCATGGATAAGTTGCACCTTATCCTGATTTTTGGCTCGGTTGTAAGTCTTTTTAAGGCATTTGTTACTATAGCCTCTTTGTTGTAGGTGGATTTGTAAAGCCTTGGCCTCTTTTTCAAAATCAACATCTCTGCTGCAGTTTTGCCTTATTTGCAAATACTGACTGTAAGGAATGCTCATCACCAAAGGTGATGGATGAGAACTTCCAGCATGTAGAATAGTTTCCTGCTGAGTATTTGCAAAATAGTGTAGCGCCAAAGCTACCATCAGGATTAGCAAATAACTGAACATCTAAGAAGCTCAGTGTTTGCTCATGGTAATTGATGGTACATTTTAGATTGAAGTTGTTAAATTTCAAAGTTTCAAAAAAGGTAAGCAGCTAATTTTGTGTGCCTGTCCATATCAAAAAAAGTTGTCAATAAAATTACGCCATATGAGCACCTTTGCAAAAAATTCCTGCATATCCTCTCTGTAGAATAGGTCACGCTCCCACCCCCCCAGGTACAAGTTGGCATATGATGGGGCACATCTGGTCTCTATCGCCACCCCCTGCACCTGAAGGTAGTGGGAGCATCCAAAACAAAAACGTTGTACGATATGATAGTATAAATTGTAGCAGGTCAAGAATAAATTTGTTATGTGGTCCAGCTGTTCAATTCCATTCTTGAATGAAACCCCCCACAACCCCAACCCCCAACTCGTGGGAGATGGAGTTATAGAGATCCTCCACATCAATAGCCACCAATAAGGAACCCTCGTGGATGTGAATCCCATCAAGGGCCCCTAAAAGGTCCATGGTGTCCTTGATGTAGGAGGCCAGTGCTCCCATGTGGGGATGAAGATATTCATCCACCACCTGGCTGGCCGCCCCTGTAAGACACCCATTCCCCGAGACGATTGGTTGCCCGGGGATGGGTTAAGCTTTTGTGAATTTTAGGCAATGCATAAAGTCTTGGTGTTTTTGGTGATTGAATATAGTTTCCTACATTGTATACAAATGTTTTTAACAAAGCTCTCATATACCCGTTTATACCAGTCACGGTTATTGAGAAGATTCATAACCATGCTTTCATATTGGGTATGATCAATTACCACTAGTTTGCCCCCTTTATCTGAGGGTTTAATGACCAAATTAGGGTTCTGTTGTAAATAACGAACAGCTTCCTGTTTAAATTGTTTAAACAAATTGCCTCCTCAGTGTATATTACATTTTGGCACTCGCTGGAGATGTCCTTTACCTCAATTGTTATTTGCAAGAACTGTTGAACCATTGGCAGAGATGATCAGACATTAATTGTACAGCAATGGTTTTAAACAAGGTCCAATAAAAGGGGAAAATGCTTTATGCAGATGTTGTTGTTTTTATTTGATACAAGTCACTCTTTATAAATCATAAAAATAATTTTGTTTTTGGTCATTATTTAGGATAGCCACCTGGCTCTCTTTTCAGCAGTGCCACTGCTTAGGCCTCAACCTTGGCTAATTTCCGGTCCCTCAGACTGTCTCACCCAGCTCTCTTGGCATTCTGGGCTCTCATGGCTCTCCAATGCCCCGTACACACGATCGGATTTTCCAACAACAAAACCGAAGGATGTTGGCTCAAACTTGTCTTGCATACACATGGTCACACAAATGTTGGCCCAAAATTCCGAATGTGAGAATGCGGTGATGTACAAGACATATGACGAGCCGAGAAAAAGAAAGTTCAAAAGCCATTGCCGCTCCTTCTGCTTGATTCCGAGCATGCGTGAACTTTTGTGCGATGGACTTGTGTACACACAATTGGAATTTCCAACAACAAAGCTTGTTCTCGGAAAATTTGAGAACCTGCTCTCAAACATTTGTGAGTGGAAATTCCGACAGCAAATGTCCGATGGAGCATACATACGGTCGGACTTTCCGACAACAAGCTCCCATTGAACATTTCCCATCGGAAATTCTGATCGTGTGTACAGGACATAAGACTTTTAGTCTTAGAGAGCCAGGAGAGCACCCTGCTGCACAGACCCACTCCCTGGCCTCTCAGTAGGGAATCTCCTGGCACTCTGGGCTCTCTCAACCCTCTTAAACCTCCAGATTAATTTGGCCCCCTGAGACCCAACTAGTTGTCTCAGCTATCCCAGTCCTCCAGACTCACCTAGTCGTCTCAATGCTCTCAGTCCTATGGACACAGAATCTCTCTTCTAGCATGGAGTGCTGTCTCTTGAGTGGAGCACACTTATATCGTAACTGGAGCACTGAATTATGCCCAAGTCCTTCATTATAAGGACTGTGTGGACCTACATTCACAGCCTGCTTGTCTCCTGCAAGACCTGGACACTGAGTTAGAAATTTTTTCCCACCCAAAACTCTTTGCAATCTCCAAACTCCAGAACCCAATCTGGGTATACCAAAACCTGGAGAAAAACAGGTTTCTCTGCTCATAACAGATATTCTGGAGCCCCACATTCTGCATTAATGTGCAAACCCTATGTCATTTGTACATCCATTTTCACAGTGGCAGGGCCCAATCACTGTCACATGTGCCTATTTTTCAGCTAGTGAATAAAATTTGGAGGTCGGTGAAGGAATCACTAGGGATAAAGGAGTTTACACCTATCTGGGGCAAGTATATATATATATATTAGAGGGATATACATTTTGAAAACAACAAGAGATTTAATGAGCTGTTGTATTGTAATGATTCTCTAAAATCATTAAAAAATAGTTTTTCTATACCTGGACAGAAGTATTTACAATTGTGCTAGGCTGCCAGGAGAAGATATTACCTACTGTATTATATGCAATTTCAGATTCTTATAATGTAGGGTGTGATAATACTGATCATACCAAAATTGTAATTTCCTCTGTATATAAAATAATAATTTGTAAAAATTTGAAGAAATATACCCTGAAATGCAAATAGAAAGGGTATTAAGACAGGTTAATAGCTAGAGATACAAAAGCCTATTCCCACTTTCTTGATATCAGCCTTTCAGTAACTCAGCTTTTTATTGTTCATAGGCTTAATAGAACTCCTCATTCACTTTATAGAACAGACCTTCTGGACAGTTCTAAATGTCTAAATGAGTAGATATATCGACAGGTGCTGGGAGATTTTATTCACCTTATCAGGAGGTGTCCTATGTTGGTAAGATGCTGGGAAGATACTGTTCAACATAACATATATTTTTTAACAAATGTTGTATGAAATTTAGATACAAGCATTTTGGTGACATACAGTATCTCACAAAAGTGAGTACACCCCTAACATTTTTGTAAATATTTTATTATATCTTTTCATGTGACAACACCGAAGAAATGAAACTTTGCTACAATGTATAGTAGTGAGTGTACAGCTTGTATAACAGTGTAAATTTGCTGTCTCCTCAAAATAACTCAATAGGCAGTCGTCAATGTTTAAACCACTGGCAACAAAATGGAGTACACCCCTAAGTAAAAATGTCCACATTGGGCCCAGTTAGCCATTTTCCCTCCCTGGTGTCATGTGACTCGTTAGTGTTACAAGGTCGCAGGTGTGAACGGGGAGCAGGTGTGTTAAATTTGATGTTATCGCTCTCACACTCTCATACTGGTCACTGGAAGTTCAACATGGCACCTCATGGCAAAGAACTCTCTGAGGATCTGAAAAAAAGAATTGTTGCTCTACATAAAGATGGCCTAGGCTATAAAAAGTTTGCCAAGACCCTGAAACTGAGCTGCAGCCTGGTGGCCAAAACTATACAGTGGTTTAACAAGACAGGTTCCACTCAGAACAGGCCTCGCCATGGTTGACCAAAGAAGTTGAGGGCCCATGCTGAGCATCATATCCAGAGGTTGTCTTTGGGAAATAGATTTATGAGTGCTGCCAGCATTGCTACAGAGGTTGAAGGGGTGGAGGGTCAGCCTGTCAGTGTTCAGACCATACGCTGCACACCGCATTAAATTGGTCTGCATGGCTTTCAACCCAAAAGGAAGCTAAAGATCTTCTAAAGATGATGCACAAAAAAGCCCACAAACACTTTGCTGAAGACAAGCAGACTAAGGACAAAGATTACTGGAACCATGTCCTGTGGTCTGATTAGACCAAGATAAACTTATTTGGTTCAGATGATGTCAAGTGTGTGTGGCTGAAACCAGATGAGGAGTACAAAAACGAGTGTGTCTTGCCTACAGTCAAGCATGGTGATGAGAGTGTCATGGTCTGGGGCTGCATGAGTGCTGCCGGCACCGGGGAGCTACAGTTCATTGAGGGAAACATGAATGCCAACATGTACTGTGACATACTGAAGCAGAGCATGATCCCCTCTCTGCGGAGACTGGCCCGCAGGGCAGTATTCCAACATGATAACGACCCCAAACACACCTCCAAGATGACCAATACCTTGATAAAGAAGCTGAGGGTAAAGGTGATGGATTGGTGAATCATGTCACCAGACCTAAACCCTATTGAGCATCTGTGGGGCATCCTCAAATGGAAGGTGGAGGAGCGCAAGGTCTCTAACATCCACCAGCTCCATGATGTCATCATGGAGGCGTGGAAGAGGACTCCAGTGGCAACCTGTGAAGCTCTGGTGAATTCCATGCCCAAGAGGGTTAAGGCAGTGCTGGGAAATAATGGCAGTCAAACAAAATATTGACACTTTGGACCCAATTGGGACATTTTCACTTGAGGGGTGTACTCACTTTTGTTGTCAGTGGTTTAGACATTAATGGCTGTGTGTCGAGTTATTTTGAGGGGACAGCAAATTTACACTGTTATACAAGCTGTACACTCACTACTTTACATTGTAGCAAAGTGTCATTTCTTCAGTGTTGTCTAGGGATGAGCTTCGTGTTCGAGTCGAACCCATGTTCGACTCGAACATCGGCTGTTCGACCGTCGAATTGCGAACGATATGGGCCGTTCGCGCCAAATTCGTGTGGCGCGTCACGGCCCATAATTCACTGCGGCATCGCAGTGCATTGCTGGCTGATGATTGGCCAAGCATGCACTATGACCCGCATGCTTGGCCAATCACAGCGCCGTCAGTAGAGAGAGCTGTAATTGGCCAAAGCCAGGGTGGCTTTGGCCAATTATGGCTCAGGGGATTTAGTACACACCCCACACTATATAAGGCCGCCTACACGGCGGCCCTGTGTAGTGTGTGTTCCGGTGTGCTGAGAGATAGAGAGAGAGAGAGACAGTGTCATTTGATTTGAGTTAGATAGATTAGGCAGAACAGTCAGTCAGTTAGCTGCACTTACAGTGTATTGTGTATATATATGCATCCCAGGTGTTGCATATATATATATACACTGTATTCAGTTTAGCTAGATCCGTTCCTGTTATCTTCTATCTAGACTATTTACATTTAGTGCAGTGCGTCCTGCTCACAGTGTTCAGCTAGATCCGTTCCTTTTATCTTCTAGACTATTTATATTTAGTGCAGTGCGTCCTGCTCACAGTGTTCAGCTAGATCCGTTCCTGTTATTTACATTTAGTGCAGTGCGTCCTGCTCACAGTGTTCAGCTAGATCCGTTCCTGCTATTTACATTTAGTGCAGTGTGTCCTGCTCACAGTGTTCAGCTAGATCCGTTCCTGCTATTTACATTTAGTGCAGTGCGTCCTGCTCACAGTGTTCAGCTAGATCCGTTCCTGCTATTTACATTTAGTGCAGTGCGTCCAGCTCACAGTGTTCAGCTAGATCCGTTCCTGCTATTTACATTTAGTGCAGTGCGTCCTGCTCACAGTGTTCAGCTAGATCCGTTCCTGTTATCTTCTAGACTATTTACATTTAGTGCAGTGCGTCCTGCTCACAGTGTTCAGCTAGATCTGTTCCTGTTATTTACATTTAGTGCAGTGCGTCCTGCTCACAGTGTTCAGCTAGATCCGTTCCTGCTATTTACATTTAGTGCAGTGCGTCCTGCTCACGGTGTTCAGCTAGATCCGTTCCTGTTATCTTCTAGACTATTTACATTTAGTGCAGTGCGTCCTGCTCACAGTGTTCAGCTAGATCCGTTCCTGCTATTTACATTTAGTGCAGTGCGTCCTGCTCACAGTGTTCAGCTAGATCCGTTCCTGCTATTTACATTTAGTGCAGTGCGTCCTGCTCACAGTGTTCAGCTAGATCCGTTCCTGCTATTTACATTTAGTGCAGTGCGTCCAGCTCACAGTGTTCAGCTAGATCCGTTCCTGCTATTTACATTTAGTGCAGTGCGTCCTGCTCACAGTGTTCAGCTAGATCCGTTCCTGTTATCTTCTAGACTATTTACATTTAGTGCAGTGCGTCCTGCTCACAGTGTTCAGCTAGATCCGTTCCTGCTGTTTACATTTAGTGCAGTGCGTCCTGCTCACAGTGCTCAGCTAGATCCGTTCCTGCTATTTACATTTAGTGCAGTGCGTCCTGCTCACAGTGTTCAGCTAGATCCGTTCCTGCTATTTACATTTAGTGCAGTGCGTCCTGCTCACAGTGTTCAGCTAGATCCGTTCCTGTTATCTTCTAGACTATTTACATTTAGTGCAGTGCGTCCTGCTCACAGTGTTAAGCTAGATCCGTTCCTGTTATCTTCTAGACTATTTACATTTAGTGCAGTGCGTCCTGCTCACAGTGTTCAGCTAGATCCGTTCCTGTTATCTTCTAGACTATTTACATTTAGTGCAGTGTGTCCTGCTCACAGTGTTCAGCTAGATCCGTTCCTGTTATCTTCTAGACTATTTACATTTAGTGCAGTGCGTCCTGCTCACAGTGTTCAGCTAGATCCGTTCCTGTTATCTTCTAGACTATTTACATTTAGTGCAGTGCGTCCTGCTCACAGTGTTCAGCTAGATCCATTCCTGTTATCTTCCTACTGACAGGCAGGCTTGTCTGGTTACAGTATATAAAGCTACCTGAAGAAAATTACAGGTGTTCTATTTGATCCTATTAGTACCACGGTCAGGCAGCTAGACTATTTACATTTAGTGCAGTGCGTCCTGCTCACAGTGTTCAGCTAGATCCGTTCCTGTTATCTTCCTACTGACAGGCAGGCTTGTCTGGTTACAGTATATAAAGCTACCTGAAGAAAATTACAGGTGTTCTATTTGATCCTATTAGTACCACGGTCAGGCAGCTAGACTATTTACATTTAGTGCAGTGCGTCCTGCTCACAGTGTTCAGCTAGATCCGTTCCTGTTATCTTCCTGCTGACAGGCAGGCTTGTCTGGTTACAGTATATAAAGCTACCTGAAGAAAATTACAGGTGTTCTATTTGATCCTATTAGTACCACGGTCAGGCAGCTAGACTATTTACATTTAGTGCAGTGCGTCCTGCTCACAGTGTTCAGCTAGATCCGTTCCTGTTATCTTCCTACTGACAGGCAGGCTTGTCTGGTTAAAGTATATAAAGCTACCTGAAGAAAATTACAGGTGTTCTATTTGATCCTATTAGTACCACGGTCAGGCAGCTAGACTATTTACATTTAGTGCAGTGCGTCCTGCTCACAGTGTTCAGCTAGATCCGTTCCTGTTATCTTCCTACTGACAGGCAGGCTTGTCTGGTTACAGTATATAAAGCTACCTGAAGAAAATTACAGGTGTTCTATTTGATCCTATTAGTACCACGGTCAGGCAGCTAGACTATTTACATTTAGTACAGTGCGTCCTGCTCACAGTGTTCAGCTAGATCCGTTCCTGTTATCTTCCTACTGACAGGCAGGCTTGTCTGGTTACAGTATATAAAGCTACCTGAAGAAAATGACAGGTGTTCTATTTGATCCTATTAGTACCACGGTCAGGCAACTAGACTATTTACATTTAGTACAGTGCGTCCTGCTCACAGTGTTCAGCTAGATCCGTTCCTGTTATCTTCCTACTGACAGGCAGGCTTGTCTGGTTACAGTATATAAAGCTACCTGAAGAAAATTACAGGTGTTCTATTTGATCCTATTAGTACCACAGTCAGGCAGCTAGACTATTTACATTTAGTACAGTGCGTCCTGCTCACAGTGTTCAGCTAGATCCGTTCCTGTTATCTTCCTACTGACAGGCAGGCTTGTCTGGTTACAGTATATAAAGCTACCTGAAGAAAATTACAGGTGTTCTATCCCAGCTTAGTGCAGCTACAGGCCATTAGTATGTCTGGAAGGCCAAGAAGGAGAGGCAGACAGTCACAAGCCAATAAGAGAGGGCAAGCAGGCTCTGTGTCTAGTGCTGGTCGTGGAGACGGTGCATCCTCATCAGCACGTGGCCATGGGACACGCTTGGCCTTTTTTTCGGCAGCTGGCCGTGTTGAGCCGCAACATGCGGAAGACTTGGTCGAGTGGATGACCAAGCCGTCCTCATCCTCCTCATCCTCTCTCACCCATGCCCAGGGTGCTTTGTCTGGCAAAGCAGCGGCCTCTTCCCTCAGCTCAATGTCATCAGTGACTCCTTCCCTAGCTCCCCCATGTCCTCATGAGGATTCCCTCGAACTGTTTGACCACAGTGTTGGGTACATGCTCCAGGAGGATGCCCAGCGTTTGGAAGGCTCTGATGATGATACTGAGCTCGATGAAGGCAGTAACATGAGCACGGACAGAGGGGGTGCCCAAGAAGGACAGCAATCTGGCAGTCATGCTCCCCCTGCTGCAGCATACTGCCAGGTTTGCTCCAGTGATGAGGAGGGAGGGATGATGAGGTCACTGACTCAACGTGGGTGCCTGATAGGAGAGAGGAGGAGGAGGAGGAGGAGGAGGAGGCGGCACATCACCAACGAGGCAGGATGCCCTCCAGGGGCCAGCCTAAGGGCAGCACATTGACTGCATCACACCCCAAAGCTCCACATGTGCAGGGCGCTGCAGTCTCTGCGCGTTATTCAAAAAGTTCTTTGGTGTGGGCCTTTTTTGAGACGAGTGCATCAGATCGCACCGCTGCTATTTGCAACATATGTCTCAAGCGTATCTCGCGTGGCCAAAACATCTCCCGCTTGGGTACCACATGCTTGACCAGACATATGTTGACCTGCCATGCAGTTCGTTGGCAAGCGTATCTAAAAGACCCACACCAAAGAACAAAGAGGATCTCTCCTTGCTCCTCATCAGCTGAGATTTCCAACCCCACTAGACCTTCAGTCCTCTCTGAGACCTGCACTGAGAGGAATGAAGGTGTAGAATTAGGTGTGTCACAGCCAAGTACTTGTGGGCAATCTGCTTTTGGTACACCGACGTCAGATTGTACCAGGCAAATTTCCCTGCCCCAGCTGCTGCACCGCCGAAAGAAGTTTGCTCCCAGCCATCCACATGCCCAGCGGTTGAATGCTAGCTTGGCAAAATTGCTAGCACTTCAACTGCTGCCTTTTCAGTTGGTAGACTCTGCCCCCTTCCGTGAGTTTGTGGAATGTGCGGTTCCTCAGTGGCAGGTACCCAAACGCCACTTTTTCTCACGGAAGGCGATTCCGGCTCTCTACCGGCAGGTGGAAGGCAATGTCCATGCCTCGCTGGACAGGGCGGTCAGCGGTAAGGTGCATATTACCGCTGACTCATGGTCCAGCAGGCATGGACAGGGACGTTACCTAAGTTTCACGGCGCATTGGGTGACTCTGCTGGCAGCTGGGAAGGATGCAGGACAAGGTGCAGTAGTGTTGGAGGTTGTCCCGCCACCACGCCTCCAAAATGCTGATTGTGACACACCTCTCTCCTCCACCCCCTCCTCTTCTTCTTCCTCCATGGCCTCTTCCTCGGAACCAGCGGTGCTCCGTAGGAGTTCAAGGGGCTACGCAAGTACGCAGGCCAAAAGATGCCATGCGGTGCTTGAGCTGGTGTGCTTGGGGGACAGGAGCCACACTGGGGCAGAGGTTCTGTCAGCTCTGCAGGGGCAGGTTCAGAGGTGGTTGACGCCACGCCAACTTAAGGCAGGAATGGTGGTTTGCGACAATGGCACCAACCTCCTCTCTGCCCTCCGACAGGGACAAATGACCCATGTGCCCTGTTTGGCTCACGTCCTTAACTTGGTGGTGCAGCGGTTCTTGGGCAGGTACCCGGTCTTACAGGATGTCCTGAGGCAGGCCAGGAAAGTCTGTGTGCATTTCCGCCGGTCATATAATGCCAGTGCTCGGCTGACGGACCTCCAAAAGGAGTTTAACCTGCCCAAGAACCGCCTAATCTGTGACATGCCCACCAGGTGGAACTCAACGTTGGCCATGCTGCAGCGGCTGCACACGCAGCAGAGGGCCATCAATGAGTACCTGTGCGACTATGGCACCAGGACAGGGTCAGGGGAGCTTGGTTTTTTTTCCCCACGCCAGTGGGCCATGATCAGGGACGCATGCACTGTCCTGTCACCATTCGAGGAGGCCACGAGGATGGTGAGCACTGACAGTGCATGCATCTGTGACACTGTCCCCCTTGTCCACCTGTTGGAGCACACGCTGCGTGGAATAATGGACAGGGCACTTGAGGCAGAACAGAGGCAGGAAGAGGAGGACTTCCTTAGCTCTCAAGGCCCCCTTTATCCAGACAGTGTTCCTGCGTGCCCGCCGATCACACAGGAAGAGGACGAGGAGGAGGAGGAGGAGGAGGAAGATTGTGTCAGTATGGAGGTGGAGCCTGGCACTCAGCATCAGCAGCAGTCTTTAAGGGATCAGTCCCAAGGAACACATGGACTTGTACGTGGCTGGGAGGAGGTGGCTGTGGACGTTGTTGTCCTTAGTGACCCAGAGGACTCCGGACCGAATGCCTCAGCAAACCTACGCTGCATGGCCTCCCTGATCCTGCAAAGCCTGCGTAAGGATCCTCGTATTCGTGGTATCAAGGAGAAGGACCAATACTGGCTGGCAACCCTCCTTGATCCATGTTACAAGGGTAAGGTTGCGGACCTTATCTTGCCATCGCAGAGGGAGCAGAGGATGAAACATCTTCGGGAGGCCTTGCAGAAAGGTCTGTGCAACGCGTTCCCAGAGACTGGGAGGTTACAAACTCCTGTTTCTGGACAACGTGTTGCTGAGGCTTCGGTCAGTCAAAGAAGGAGCGGTGGAGAAGGTGGCCGTCTGACCGATGCGTTCAGACAATTTTTTGGTCCGCAGCCCCAAGGTATGATCGGTTCCAGCAACCATCGCCAGCGTCTGTTTTACATGGTGCAGGAATACCTAGGGGCAAGATCAGACTTGGACACCTTTCCCACCGAAAATCCTCTGGGTAGCTGGGTCTTGAGGATGGATCACTGGCCAGAGCTTGCACAGTATGCAATTGAGCTACTGGCCTGTCCTGCATCCAGCGTTCTTTCGGAACGCACATTCAGTGCTGCTGGAGGCGTGGTAACCGATCACAGGGTGCGTCTGTCCACCGACTCGGTCGATCGGCTGACCTTCATAAAAATGAATCAGTCTTGGATCACCACCAGCTACCAAGCACCTGATGCTGATGTAACCGAATAATTTTTTTTGAAATCTCAGATCCCTTCAAAGACTGCCTATGCTGATGCTGAGTGACTATCCCTGAGTAATTATCCTCTTCCTCCTCAATCATCACGCTGATAGCTTGTAAGAACATTTTTGGTTCTGGGCGCCACCACCAGTGCCTAAGGCACAATTTTTCAGCCCCTGTTTAACAGGGGCGTGTAATTACAATTTTTGATGTAATACTTTGCAGCAGGGCTCGTTCCTGCATTCCAACTAGAGTGTCTGTGAGGGGTTGCAGTGTTGTGGCACCAGCACCAGTGCCTAAGGCCCAATTTTTCTGCCCCTGTCTAACAGGGGCGTGTAATTACAATTTTTGAAGCAATACTTTGCAGCAGGGCTCGTTCCTGCGTTCCAACTAGAGTGTCTGTGAGGGGTTGCAGTGTTGTGGCACCAGCACCAGTGCCTAAGGCCTAATTTTTCAGCTCCTGTTCAACAGGGGCATGTAATTACAATTCTTGATCTAATATTTCACAGCAGGGCCCTGTGAGGGCTTACAGTGTTGTGGCCACAGCAACACCTAAGGCCCAAATTTCTGCTGAGTATATAGGGCAGGACCCTACTTTCAAACATCTAACTTACAAACGACTCCTACTTGCAAACGGAAGGAGACAACAGGAAGTGAGATGAAATCTACCCCTAGGAAGGGAAATTCTCTCCTGTAAGAGTTAATATGGGAAAACAATTTCTCCTTTCCACTGATGCTTTCCAATCCTTGTTCCACAAAAAAACCCAAATTTTCAAAAAACATTTTTCATTGGGACAAAAAAGTGAGGTGAAATCTTCTGAAGAGGAGGAAAGACGCAAAACAAATGTCACAGGGGTGATAACCCTTCCCTATGTTTTCCAAAAAGCTTAGAAAAGATTTTTTGGCTGGAGCTAAACACGTTAAAAATGTTCAAAATTACAAACAGATTCTACTTAACAACAAACCTACAGTCCCTGTCTTGTTTGCACCACCTGTATACTGCTGTTCAGAGTATATAGGGCCTGGTGGCCCCACACCTTTCCTTATTTTAATTTGGGTGCGGGGTTCCCCTTAATATCCATACAAGACCCAAAGGGCCTGGTAATGGACTGGGGGGTACCCATGCCGTTTGTCTCACTGATTTTCATCCATATTGCCATGACCCGACATGACATTAAACCCGCAAGCAGTTTTAAATGAGATTGTTTCCTTTAAAAATGACATTTGGTGCAGGGACTGTTTTAAACATGGGAAACACGCATCACTTTACAGGCATACTATAGACACCCCCCAGGTACGATATTTAAAGGAATATTTCACTTTTTTTTTTTTACTTTAAGCATCATTAAAATCACTGCTCCCGAAAAAACGGCCGTTTTTAAAAGTTTTTTTTGCATTGATACATGTCCCCTGGGGTAGGACCCGGGTCCCCAAACCCTTTTTAGGACAATACCATGCAAATTAGCCTTTAAAATGAGCACTTTTGATTTCGAACGTTCGAGTCCCATAGACGTCAATGGGGTTCTAACGTTCGTGCGAACTTTCGGTCCGTTCGCGGGTTCTGGTGCGAACCGAACCGGGGGTGTTCGGCTCATCCCTAGTGTTGTCACATAAAAAGATATAATAAAATATTTACAAAAATGTGAGGGTGTACTCACTTGTGAGATAATGTATATAGATTTTAGAAAATCAAGTTTTAATTTTAATTTAAAATTGGTGCTTAGTAAAACATTGTCTCTTACTAAAAAAAATAATGGTCCAAAATTGGATTTTACCACTGGCAGTGAGGAAATTAATTTTGTCAGTCAATATGAATTTGAAACTAGAGCAGTTTACTTATTAGCATAGGGGAGCCTAGAACAAATTCTAAACATTTGGTTGGAATGGCTTCAGGTATCAAGTTTGGTACTGATTTGGTGAGAATATAAAAGATGTAACAAACGCAGAAATGCTGGAGGAATATCTTGTACTTTTTCTTTACTAAAGGGATGGAATAGATTTGAATAATCAATATTACAAACCTAATGTTGGCTTATGTTTCATGCTTTTTATTACTTGTTGGAAGTATTTTGTTTTCTATTGATATGTTTTATGATATGTGTATTTGTTGGGAACATGTTTTTTCAATAAATAAAATAGGAATACAAAAAAAAATCAGTTAATTAAAAATTACAGTATGATCAATAACTGAAAGAGGAAGCTGTATTAGTAAGCTTATCATGATCATTACATTGATGAGTTGGAATCAGTCCACAAGAAATTTCTTTGTAAACCAGTTTTAAAATATAACAGACTTGTTCACATTAAGCCAGATAATATTCAGGTGCTTGATTTGTATTGGATATGTGTCTTGTGCCTGTAATGAACTAGCTCACAAATCACTGGGTAATGGGAATCTACTTATACATATTGCTTAATTAAAAGTTGTGAGCTTATTAACATGTGTCTTTGGCAGTAAGCTTTGGAGATGTAATCTCTGTGCAAATCAGACTGGGCTGTAAAAGTTTTATAGATCAACAGTTATATGAAGTTTCCTTCTCTGATAACCAATCATTTTGCTAAAAACGAAACATAGTATCAAATATACATTTCACATCCATAAACTGCAGGGAATATAGGAAAGAGAACACAATTTAGATGTGTTATGCTGCATACACATGATCGGACATTCCGACAAACAATGTTCGATAGGACCTTGTTGTCGGAAATTCCGACCATGTGTAGGCTCCTTCTGACATTTTTTGTCGGAATTTCCAACAACAAAAATTTGCGAGCTGGTTCTCAAATTTTCCGACAACAAAATCAGTTCTCGTAAATTCCGAGCATGTGTAGACAATTCAAATGGACAAAATTCCACGCATGCTCTGAATCAAGTACGAGATGAAAGCGCTCGTTCTGGTAAAACTAGCGTTCGTAATGGAGATAGCTCAATCGTCACGCTGCAAATTTTTTAATCTTTCAATGCAGCGCATTCTCTTCTTCTTTATAATGCTAGAATAATAATGCTGCTGATATTCACACAGAGTTCTCACAAACTGATTTCATTATTATTTCTCGTGATCTCCTGAATAATATTTGTAATTTTTTTCATCAGATCTCTATAATAATGTTTATAATTTATTTTTATAGTGATCTCCTTTTTTTTTTAAATCAAGACCTCCTGTTTTTTTTTTTTTAGTGATCTCTGTAATATTTTTTGTCATTTTGTATGTCAAGTTACCACAACACTATTATGATCATGTATTTTTTAACCTCAAGGAGGTTGGTTGGTGTTGGTGTCCCTTGTTAATTTGACCTTGTATTTTTGAAATGTACCTGCCTACTCACAAACAAACCTTCCTTTTTTAATTCAAACACACAGCCAATGATTTGTGCAAAAAAATATACATTTATTAAGTGGTCATAATAAAATAAAGAGGAAGGCAGTGCTGGATAAACTGGTAAAATTAGCGAAGCCTTTGTACCCCAGGGCACACATCAACTATTTGACATGCAAAATTGGTAGCCTGGGGAGTCCATTCAATAGGGAGCACAATCCGGTCCAGGACTCCGAGAGATCAGGAACAAGAGCAGATGACATATTTGTCCCCAGGCTGTGGTCATACAACAGCCTGCATCTTTTGCCAGACCAGACTAAACCCAGGCCATCACTTTCTTGTCTTACTTCCATGCTTGCTTCCATGCTTGCTTCCATGCTGTGGCTCTGGTGTTGGAGTTGTGGCAGGAGGTGGAGGAGGTGGAGGAGGAGGAGGATGGTCCAAATCACACGGGTGGGTTTTGCTTGTGAGTTTGCCCCTCAAACCCTTATTTAGGGCCAAATATATCACTTCCTCACAAATGAGGTGTTGGCCCACCTCCATTTCCTGCATTTTGTTGGCAGCCATGCAGGCATAAGCCTGAAAAAGACTGAGCAGGGTTCTGAGGGCCACAGAAGCCTGCCGAATTAACCCAAGTGCTGAGTCCTCCACGACCCTCCCCTTCCTGGGCCTTTTTTATTGAGGGCAGAGGGGAGGGACCTGGGATTTGTTCAGGCTACTGGGCCTGGCCACCTCCTGGCTGCCACTTTCCCCTGCCACCTCCTAGCTGCCACTTTCCACAGCCTCCTCTTGGCTGAGGCTTTCCTGTGTATGAAAAAGGGACACAGTTTTAGTTTATTGTTCATCAATCACACACAATTTTGAGAAATATGTTGAACAATGCTATATCTGACTCAAGCTGGGCTCCTCCACATCTTCTTCCTGGGTGGAAGGCCCAGATTGGACGTTGGAAGCCTCAGCTAGGGTGAAAGGAAGAGTGGAAGGAAGGGTTGAGAGTGATGGCCTGATTTCAGTCTGGTCTGACAGAAATTGCAGTCTGTCATAGTACCACAACCTGGGTACATAAATGTCATCTGCTGCTGCTCCTGATCTCATGGAATCCTGTACCTCCCTATTATAAGTGCTCCTCAGGCCACCAATTTTGCACTTCAAATAGGGGATGGTTGCCGTGGTGATCTGCAGCTTCACAAATTCCAGCAATGTATCCAGTGCTGCCTGCCTCTTTAGTCAATTTGTATAAAAGGGGTGTTTTGTCTGCCACAGACAGGGCAGCTCTCTGTACAAATCAATGAATTGGGGGAGGAAATCATGATCGTTGAATCGATCCATTTTAACTGCAAGACACAACACAAGACAAACCCTAATGTCAGGTTAAACTCTCCTAATCTTGTCCCAATATAGGCCTCAATCTCTAAGCAGTATAGGCCCCAAGTTAAAACTGTACCTTCGTTAGAACGATAGGCGCTTCCGATACTCCTTCCTCCACTCACAGATCGTACGTACGACGCACGCGTGTTCTGCTTTTTATACACTGCGCATGCGTGAAACTCTGCCCACCCCTGACCTTCTATCCAGTATATTCCCCGCCCCTTCTCTTTCGGCGCAGTGGGAGAGCACATGGCGGAGAAAGAACAAGTGCATGCAGACAGCAGCAGAAACGACGAAAGGCTGGAGCCATGAACTTCCCAACCCTGGAGGAGACTTAAGGCCTCAAATATGTCCTTTGTAGAGATGGTGGAGATGGTGGACATCTTGAAGAGGGCTGACTATGATGGGAATTATGGACCGTACCCAAACCCAAATGTGAGCAATGCCAAGATCATGACTAAAATTGTGAAAAGTCTGCACAGGAATTTTGGGGTTTGACGATCCAAGGATCAATTGAGGAAACGCTGGTCAGACCTGAAATTGAGGGAGCACGACAGTACAGAAGGATCAAGAAAAAACAAGAATGAGAAAAGTCACCAGAATAAATAAAAAACTATATATATATATATATATATATATATATATATATATATATATATATATATATATATATATATATATATACATATAAAGTGATGCTGCACCAAAAATTTGTAAACTAATAAAGCAAAAAAAAAAATGGGAAAATTGGGCGCTAGGATCAGGAAGCATCAGGAAACTACTTCTAAAATGTAAGTAGTTGTCGTGTGTTCATATTATTATTATTACTTTAGTGCTACTCCATGTGCTTTTCTTTACTACTGTACAGTTTAAAATGGCAACTTTCAGGTTTGTGGGCACAGTAATCATTCGTAGTAAACATTGTTCATTCGCCCACTAATACAATGTTTTTGTCAGATGAAGGTTAACTACATTTGGTCGTGCCTATTTGTATTCAAAGAAGTTCATGACATTGTTGTCTAGATGGGTTTGTAACTAGAATGAAATGCAAACTTGATTCAGTGTAAGGAGAGGACACTCAGCAGCTGTTTACACATCTGGACGCAGGAGCACTAGTGTTGGACACCAGAACACCCTTTTTAGGGTGTCCCACACAGGTGCTCCAATGGATACTAGGGGTCTCTACATGTGTGATACTTTACCAAAAAAGTTAAGTATTCCAGCTTTAAGAAAGGAAAAAAATCATGTATTCAGCTTAGAACTCTGCCAAAACAGACATTTGAACGACACTTCCAAGCAATGTTTCATATTCCTATTTCTGCCCTCAAATATCTGTGTGCTAAGCATACCTTTTTTTTATTCACATAGGGGAGAAAAAACTTGGGACATTAGAGGACACCAGAGACCCACAACCTCCTAAAGAAGGGGAACTTAGCACACATAACGTGAGGATGTGGAGGAAGGAGAGGTTTATGAAGTGGGCGAAATAGTGACCACAACAGGTGAGTGTCTGAGACCACAGCTTCAGGTAATAGATGTATGCCTGCATATTCATAATACATGGTGTAATTTTTTATTTTTAGGTGATGTGGATGTTGTGGAAGAAGAAACACATTTCACAAGCGGAAGTGCACACAACCTCATCAGGGAGATCATCATGGTGAGCAATAGGGATTTACAGAAGATCAAGGAAGACATCAATGATGTGGAAAAAAAACATCATTGATGTTTTAGGCAGAATATAAAACACACCAACATTTTTATTTTTCTTATTTTTTATAAAAATTTTGAAAGCCAAATTTTGTAGATGCACACAGTCTGTCAACATTTTTCTATCTAAACAGAAAAGAAGGAGGGCGCACCAACCTAGTGCATTACCATTAGTGGTAATGCACTAGGTTGGTGCGCCCTCCTTCTTTTCTGTTTTTTTCTAGCTTGAATACCCATTGTTCAAACAAGGGCCGCAAAACGCTAGGCATTACCTTTTTAGATGGCTGCACCACATGCCTAGTTCATGGACACCTGAGCGCAGGAGAGATATCTATTGTGTTAACATGTGCTATCTGCCATTACAGGATATCAATGTACGCGTTTTGTGGGTGCAACCCCTGAGAGGAAGGGGTTTTACCCCCGAAACACGTCCATTGATCCCCCATGATGGGAGCTAGCACATGTTGACCTTAACCATGGGGTCAGGAGGGAAATCCCCATTTTGACTCTCAATTTGTGTGCATCTTCAAAATTTGGCTTTCACAGGGGTGACATCACCTCATCTGATGAAGGCAATATCAACACAGTTTGGACATACTAATGTCTGATATTACCTTCAACTTATCAAAGTTGAACATTGTAAGTTCCTGAGTTGTGTATTGTTTATGGATTTAAAAACATGCCTGTTTACCACAAAAAAAGGATATTTCTAATGTCTAAAAAAAAATTTCTTCTAAAAATATGTTGGTTTGTTCAAAAACCCTTTTCTAAACACACATATGAATGTGCACAATCTGCCTGAATTTAAGCACACAAATAACATTTGTACACATTTTAGGGGTGTGTAGGGTAAAGCACTACTATGGAGCTGACTAAATACATTGTTAATTGACTAGGCTAGGTGTGTATGGGCTCAGGATAGCGTGCTGGGGAGGTTAGTGAAGGCAAATATGCATGAAGAACAAAAAAGGAACTTTATAAACTTCCAGCATGCGTGAGGACAAAGGTGACAATCAAACCATATTAGAATCACGGTAATTAGGGAATGATGAAAGATATACAATACATTAGCAAACAATAAATACATATAATGTGATTTTAAAGGAGAAATCTTACCTATAGTCCTTCTTCAGGGCCTGAATGATGGCAGAACAGGTCTCTGGAATAATGATCCCCAGAGCCTTGGGGGAGATGCCTGTCGAGAACTTGATGTCCTGCAGACTGCTCCCTGTCGCCAAGTACCTCAATGTGGTGACGAGCCTCTGTGCGGGAGTGATGGCTTGCCACATGCAGGTGTCCTGCTTCATAATACAAGGGAACACCAAAGCCAACAAATGGTGAAAAACGGTATAATTCCTGAAATCATCAGGATTATTCTCACGGAACTCCAGCAACAAAGGCATGTGCGAGAATTGGTCACACTGGAGCAACCAATTCTTCATCCATAAACTCCTCCCCGCCCTGTTCATGAACTGGGCTTGGGTCAAAGTAAGAACCCCAACACCAAGCCCCTGCACAGCATGAACTCTACGATGAGTACGTATCAGCAACATGGCTTCAAAATGGTCGGCTGGTCAGAACGAGCTAACAGAACGCACTGAAAATCAGAAAGACCTGAGAAGAGAGAGCTGAAAATCAGAAACGAGCGGACAAAAACTCACTGAAACTCAAATACATAATATAAATATAAGCACTGAAAACCAGATGCTAACTGACTACATGCACTGAAAACCAGATACTGTACAAACCCACAAGCACAAACTGAAGAGCGGTAACGATCTGAAAAGCACGAGGCTGAAAAGCAAGAATTGTCTCTCACCAAACTTCTACTAACACGAGATAAACCTAGATTAGCAGAAGGAGCCCAAAGGGTGGTGCACTGGCTATTTAACTTCCACTTTATAGTGCCGTCGTACATCAGCGTGTTATTGACGATCACAATTTCCAACAACATTTGTGCAACCGCATGTATGCAAGACAAGTTTGAGCCAACATCCATCTGAAATAAATCCCAGGATTTCGTTGTCGGAATGTCCGATTGTGTGTGCGCGGCATTACTATTCATTATAAATTTAAATGCAATATAAAGATTAGGTCAATCTATCTATCTATTGGTTCAAGAAGGATAGGTCTTTTGTGCAGAAGCTCTTGGTTCAGGATAGGTGAATACGTAACTAGTAATTATCTTTCCTTAGGAAATGGTTGGTGTTAGGTTTACAGGGAGGAAGTGTTAGCTCTGTGCTGAAAATTCTAATATTGGCCCTCTATCTCTGAAATCTAATGCACATATCTAATCTGTATATAACTGGATGCTACAGAGAAAAATCTAACATGAGTCTATAAAATGCCCCTATTTGCACAGTCCATAATTCCATTGCTTTTATTTGAGATGTGAACCAACGCCAACGTGGTGTAACAGAACAGTGATACAGAATGTTGATTCCTATGCTATTTTCATAGTCAATAAACTATACAGAAATTCAGAATAATGTTTAAACAGCTAAGAAGGATGTTACAAAAAAATAACTCTGTAGTTTGCTCTCTCAGCCCTCATGCCTATTTGTATCATTGCATGTGTCCATTTGCAGATGCCTTGCTTTTTTGAAAGAAAATGAAAAAAAAAAAAAAAAGGTGAACCCATAAAAAGTTAACTTATGTACGGCAAAGCAATACATTTTGGCTTAATGCCAGCTCCACCAACAACTCATGCTCACCTTCTTTTAACTCTATCACCACTCTGGCCACTGGGAGCAAAGAGAGAAAGCCCCATATGGAAGGTTCACCTTAGGGTAAACATGATTTATTGTAATAAAAAAGAAGTACATTGATATTAGGGATGGGCTTTCTGTTCAGGTCGAACATGAGTTCGACTCGAACATTGGCTGTTCACCTGTTCGTCGAAAACCGAACATTGTGGGCCGTTCGCACTAAATTCGAGCAGCGCGTAGCGGCCCATAATGCACTGGGGGAGCGCAGTGCATTGCTGCATGATGATTGGCCAGACAATGCACCATGCTTTGGCCAATCACAGCGCAGTATTAGCAACTGCACTATGGGTACTTTCCTGGTGGTGTACACAATACATACAGTGCACCCATAGTTGTTATTACACTTCTGTTGGTGTACACAGTACCGTGTATCCCTAGTGCAGTTGCTACTACTTTCCTAGTGGTGTACTCAGTACATAATACAGTGTAGTATTTTTCTGCTAAACAAAATTTTATGTCTGGAAGGAGAGGCAGACGCTTACAGGCCACTAAAAGAGGGCAAGCAGGCTCTGTGTCTACAGTCGACAGTGCTAGTCGTGGACAACATGCAGAAGAGTTGGTGGAAAGGATAAAAAAGCTCTCCTCATCCTCTGTCACCCAGGCTCAGGGTAGTTTGCCTGCCAATGCAGCTGCCAAAGCAGCCTATTCCATCGGCTCCATGTCAACAGTCATTCCTTGCCTAGCCCCATCATGCACGGAGGAGTGCCCCAAATTATTTGACCACAGTGTCGGGTACA
This sequence comes from Lithobates clamitans, assembly GCA_037952925.1. Taxonomy (NCBI): domain Eukaryota; kingdom Metazoa; phylum Chordata; class Amphibia; order Anura; family Ranidae; genus Lithobates; species Lithobates clamitans. Next base: position 3,627,340 of record JBBGZY010000135.1, read on the forward strand.
TGCTGCAGGAGGATGCGCAGCGATTTGAAGGCTCAGAGGATGGTGCCCAGGTTGAGGAAGGGAGTAACGTCAGCCTAGAGAGAGGGGGTGGCCAAGAAAGTCAAGAAAGTGGCAGTCATGTTCCCCCAGCTACAACATACTGCCAAGTTTGCTCCGGTGACGAAGAGGTAGGGGATGATGAGGTCACTGATTCAACTTGGGTGCCTAATAGAAGAGAGGAGAAGGAGGAGGCACATCTACAATGAGGTAGGATGCCCTCCAGGGGGCAGCTTAAGGGCAGCCACCCTATTGCATCACACCGCAGAGCTAAGCAGGTGCAGGGCGCTGCTGACTTCCCGCATATTTTCAAAAGTTCTTTGGTGTGGGCCTTTTTTGACACATGTGCAGCAGATCGCACAATTGCTGTTTGCAACATATGTCTGAAGCGTATCAAGTGTGGCCAAAACAGCAGCCGCTTGGGCACCACATGCTTGACCAGACATATGACGACCTCCCATGCAGTCCGCAACAGCACTTAAAAGACCCACATTAAAGAACAAGGTGTGCCATTCCTTGCTCCTCATCAGCTGGGATCCCCAACACCACTATACCTCCAGTCCTCTCAGAAACCTGCACTGAGAGGAATGAAGGTATAGAAATAGGTGTCCCAAGTACTTGTGGCCAATTTGCTAGCGGTACACCAACATCAAATTTTAGCAGGCAAATTTCCTTACCCCAGTTGCTAAACCATCAAAAGAAATTTGGTCCCAGCCATCCACATTCTCAGCGTCTGAATCTAGCTTGGCCAAATTTCTAGCACTGCAACTGCTGCCTTTTCAACTGGTAGACTCTGCCGCCTTTCGTGAATTTGTGGAATGTGCGGTACCTCAGTGGCAGGTTCCCAAATGCCATTTCTTTTCATGGAAGGCCATTCCGGCTCTCTACCAGCATGTGGAAGGCAATGTCTTGGCCTTATTGGACATAGCGGTCAGCAGTAAGGTGCATATTGCTGCTGACTCATGGTCCAGCAGGCATGGACAGGGATGTTACCTTTCTTTCACGGCACACTGGGTAACTCTGCTTGCAGCTGGGAAGGATGCAGGACAGAGTTCAGTATTGTTAGAGCTTGTTCCGCCACCACACCTCCAAAATGCTAGTGGTAATTCTGCCACAGCTCTCTCCTCCTCCCCTCCTCTTCTTCTTCCTCTATGGCCTCTTCATCTGCAGATTTCTCCTCTGAACCAGCGGTCCTCTGTAGGCCTTCAAGGGGCTACACAAGCACTTAGGCAAAAAGACGCCATGTGGTGCTTGAGTTGGTCTGCTTAGGGGACAGGAGCCACACTAGGGCAGAGATTCTGTCAGCTCTGCAGGGGCAGGCTCAGAGGTGGTTGACGCCATGCCAGCTTCAGTCAGAAATGGTTGTATGTGACAATGGCACCAACCTCCTCTCCGCCTTCCGACAGGAACACTGGACCCATGTTCCCTGTTTGAATCACATCCTGAATTTGGTGGTGCAGTGGTTCTTGGGCAGGTACCCAGGCTTACAGGATCTCCTGAGGCAGGCCAGGAAAGTCTGTGGTCATTTCCGCTGGTCATATATGGTCAGTGCTCGGCTGGCTGACATTCAGAGAGAATGCAACCTGCCCAAGAACCGCCTCATTTGTGAAATGCCCACTAGGTGGAACTCAACATTGGCAATGCTGCAGTGGCTGCACACACAGCAGAGGGCCATAAATGAGTACCTGTGTGAGTATGGCACCAGGACAGGGTCAGGGGAGCTTGGCTTTTTTTGCCACGCCAGTGGCTACTGATCAAGGATGCATGCACTGTCCTGTCACCATTTGAGGAGGCCGCGAGGATAGTGAGCAGTGACAGTGCATGCATCGGTGATACTGTCCCTCTTGTCTTCCTGTTGGAGCACACGCTTCGTGGAATAATGGACAGGGCACTTGAGGCAGAATAGCGGGAGGAAGAAGAGGACTTCCTTACTTCTCAAGGCCCCCTTTATCCAGATACTAGTATTCCTGCAGGCCCACCAATCACACAGGAAGAAGAAGAGGAGGAGGAGGATTGTGTTAGCATGGAGGTGGAGGATAACATTCAGCATCAGCAGCAGTCTTCAAGGGATCATTTGCAGTCCCCAGAAACCCATGGAGTTGTACATGGCTGGTAGGAGGTGGTTGAGGATTATGTGATCCTTAGTGACCCAGAGGACTCAGGATCGAATGCCTCTTCAAACCTACGCTGCATGGCCTCCCTGATCCTGCAAAGCCTGCGAAAGGACTCTAGGATTTGTGGTATCAAGGAGAGGGATCATTACTGGCTGGCAACCCTTCTTGATCCACGTTACAAGGGTAAGGTTGCAGAACTTATCCAGCCTTCGCAGAGGGAGCAGAGGATCAAACATCTTTGGGAGGCCTTGCAGAAAGGCTTGTGCACTGTGTTTCCAGAGCTTGGAAGGTTACAATTTCCTGGTGCTGGACAATATGTTTCTGAGGCGTTCTTCAGTCACAGAAAGAGCGGTGGAGAAGGTGGCTGGCTGACCGATGCCTTCAGGCAATTCTTCAGTCCTCAGCGCCCAGGTCTGATCGGTTCAGGCAACCATCGCCAGCGTCTGAATTACATGGTGCAGGAATATCTAGAGGCAAGATCAAACTTGGAGATCTTTCCACCAGAACATCCACTGGGTTACTGGGTCTTGAGGATGGACCACTGACCAGAGCTTGCTCAAAATGCAATTGAGCTACTGGCCTGTCCTGCATCCAGTGTTCTTTCTGAACGCACATTCAGTGCTGCTGGAGGCTTTGTAACCGATCACAGAGTTTGCCTGTCCACAGACTCTGTTGATCGGCTCACATTCATAAGAATTAATCATTCTTGGATCAACAGCTACTAAGCACCTGATGCTCATGTAACCAAATGATTTTTCTGTGGATGTGGGATCCCTTGTGTGACAGACCTAGCCGGGACAGAGGCTATTGGAGAAGACTGAATGCAGGCCTCTTGCCTTTTGATTATGGGCCCTGGGTTTTAAGGGAACAATACTCTTTGTGAGGTGAATGAGAAATCCAGTCTGATCTGTACTAATCGGACTCAATGCTGTATATGTATATATAATGTGTGCTGTCTCATTGTGTTGTGTACTATTTGCTGTGCTAGTTCGGGTGGGGCTGTATTCCAATGTTCTATTGTGTCTGTCTGCCTTGGATCATGGGATGTTTATCTCTATGGAGGGAGGGGTGATTCCTCCAGCAGCCCCCTGCTGATAAGACAGTTTACGGACGAGAAGTTTGAACACACCTGACCTGTGTGTCTATTGTCGTTGGACAGTTTAACCCTCCCTGTTTTCTAAGGGTGGGAGGGAAAGAGTCTCTGAGTTATTTTATCTGTTGTGTCCATGTGTGATATTAAATGAGTTGATTCCTGGTTGACCCTCAAGACAGAGCATCTTGTCTCGTATTGGGGGGGGGGGATATTTGTATGGGTTCCTGGTTCGGCTGATCGGAGTGTTCGGTAGCTGCCTTGGTGTTCGGGAAGGGAATGTCCTAGGCGGCTTTAACCCCTTTCGTACTCAGGGTGTCATTACAACTGGTGGCAAGCAGCGGGATAATTCCCACAGCCCAGAAGGACAGCTACAAGAAGACACAGGACAATGGAAACACAGTATGAACGGCTAAAGCGTTCTTCCCTCAAGGACTTACTGGAGAACCGGGGCCGACCGGCCAACAACCATTAGAAGAGGGACAATATCGCAGAATTAGTTGAAATGGATAGAGCCGAAAGACCCATCATAACCGAAAGGCCCAGCATAACAGACAGGACACCTGAAGAGGCATGGTTTGATCGGGCTGTTAAAATAAGACTGGCACAATATGGTCCTTACCCTATAGCAGAGATCATAGATCTAGTTATAGCAGCTGTGGATGTAGATTGGCTACAGCAAAGAGGTGCTGCAGCAGCAGAAGTCACAGCAGCACTAACTGAAAGGAGAGGAGAGGTACAGATACCAGCCGCCATGGAAGAGGAATTCAGAAGGAGGTTGCGAGAGATGCAGATACAGCATAGAGGACCAGTATCAAAGCAGGTCCTGCTGGGATGGTCTGATTCTATATGATGCGAACTCTGAAAGGAAGCGCTAGCCGTTAAACAGTGGCACCAGGGAAAAGTTCTCCCCTCCATCCTTGTAAGGTACTGGTCGCAGTATGACGTATGAATGCTGTTATTGGGGGAACAACCGAAGCAGGAGTGGACAGCTGAGTTAAGCAGGCTGATCGGGGTAGAGATGCGGTTGGACGAGAGCTACAGAGCCCTCCGATGGTATGTAGCCCAAGAGTACCCGTGGTCAGCGGATGACAGCCCCACGGAAAGCTTTGACTATGATGGCCTGGGATTGTTGTATTGGAGGCTGTCCAGGGACCCTGACTTTAGTAGTGGCGTTTGGAGGAAATAAGGGAGCACAGAGAGCAAAGACTGAATGTCTCGGAAGGGCACTGGGCACAGGAATATCTGGAGTCTTTGGCCGTTCAGGAATGGGAGCTGGAGATCGCCTACAGACAGCTGCTAGCCTCTGCTCAGCAACAGGGTGGGGCTCCCTTTGCCTGGGACTATCAGGAATTACCAGTTGACAACTATGAAATCCTGGCTGAAGAATTGGCAGTGCAAAATCTGGAGATTGCCATCCCCAAAGCTGAAGTGCTGACAACAGGGCAGAGTTCTGCTAACCTCTGCCCAGCACTGATAGCATCTTCTGGGTTCAACGGACATGAGATTGTGAACTTCTATCTCCAGACACCAGTTGCAGAGACAGGGGATTTGATAGACTTTTCTGCTGAGGAAGAACAACCTGATGAGCCTCCAGCAGAAGAGCTGGTATTAGGGCCAAACTTCACAGGGCTCTGCCCAGCACCAACGGCAGTATCTGTGGAGTTACAAGGAACTTCCCCAGCTGAAGCGCTGGCCACCGGACAGAGGGTCCAAGACCTCTGCCCTACACCTGCGGCATTTCCGGAGGCCCAGGGTGAGAAGGGGATGGTCCCTTCCCAGCAGCAGATGGCACCCCAGAATGATGCTACCAAACCAGAAGAAGAGCTGGCAACAGAGCAGGGTGCTGCAAGCCTCTGCCCTCACCTAACAGAAGAGGGAGTTCCTGTGGTAGTGGATGGGACTTCGGTCTTCACTCACACAACCCCAAAAATTGATGCGGCACTGGGACAGGAGGATAGCAGCCATGCTTTGCAAGCACTGGGGGATTTTCACCTACCAAAAGTGGATGGGACTTCAGTCTCCACTTGTATACCCCAGGGATGCTGGGCGGTCGGCCCAGATCCCCAACAGCATGACGGAGTGAGCCCAGTCACCCTGTCATCTCTCCAGTGGATGAAAGGACTTCAGGGAGAAGGGCCAGTCCAGGCCTCTCCCCAGCAGCGGGCATGTTCTCTGAGAGAGGCAGAGGTTGGCTGGGTGAGTAATGCTAGGTTTGGGACAATTTATTTGGGATACTGTGTGGATACCGGCATTGGGGGGCTGGAACTACTGACTAACTTCGGAGTCAACCCGTCTGGGGTCTCCTCCATTGTTAGTCTCCTGCTGAAAGAGGAGAAATGTGACAGACCTAGCCGGGACAGAGGCTTTTGGAGGGGACTGAATGCAGGCTTCTTGCCTTTTGATTATGGGCTCTGGATTTTAAGGGAACAATACTCTTTGTGAGGTGATAGAGAATTCCAGTCTGATCTGTACTAATCAGACTCAATGCTGTATATATGTAGTGTGCTGTCTCATTGTGTTGTGTACTATTTGCTGTGCTAGTTTGGGTGGGGCTGTATTCCAACGTTCTATTGTGTCTGTCTGCCTTGGATCATGGGATGTTTATCTCTATGGAGGGAGGGGGGATTTCTCCAGCAGCCCCCTTCTGATAAGACTGTTTACTGACGAGAAGTTTGAACACACCTGACCTGTGTGTCTATTGTCGTTGGACAGTTTAACCTGCCCTGTTTTCGAAAGGTGGCAGGAAAGAGTCTCTGAGTTATTTTATCTGTTGTGTCCATGTGTGATAATAAATGAGTTGATTCCTGGTTGACCCTCAAGACAGAGCATCTTGTCTCTTATTTGGGGGAGAGTTATTTGTATGGGTTCCTGGTTCAGCTGATCGGAGTGTTCAGTAGCTGCCTTGGTGTTCGGGAAGGGAATGTCCTAAATGACTTTTTTTTTTTTTTTTATAAATTTTTTATTTTTCAATAATTTTTCAACAAATATAAATCATCATAACAAAAAGTATAAGGAAAAGTCATGACAATTTACATATAAACAATCAAAATAAAATTAGTGCAAACATTGTATAGAAGCATAGTGAGGATATCTGTATAGATAGAAATCAGCTTCTTCCCGAATTGGGACATATATTAAGAAAGAAATAATTCCATACAGTATCTATGCTTCTATCTCAATTACATATTCAAAACACAAGGATGCTCAAGAGGACGTGTAAGTTGGAATCAAAAGGAAGCAGAAGATTTCTAAATTTTTTCAAATTGGGGAGTTTAACCTTCAATTTTTGCTGTTAAATGTTCCATTTTATGCATATCTGTAATAATGGAGAGAACATGGTGTAAAGTGGGAGCGTTGGTGGAGAGCCAAAGTTAAGGGATGGCTCTTTTTGCTGCCAAAAGTACAAAGGACCCTAATCTCTGTAGTGGTTTAGGAATACCCGGAAAAGGTAGACCTAACAGGAAATGTATGGGTTTTAATGGAATAGATGTGGCGAAAAGTGACTGTAATAGATTTTGTATCTCAATCCAATACGTACCTAAGACATGACAGTCCCAGAAAATGTGAAGGTGCGTACCAACGGACCGTCCACATCTCCAGCACAAACTAGAAAGAGATGCATTTTGGGCATGTAGCAACTCAGGAGTTTTGTACCAAAGAAATATCATCTTAATAGCGGTCTCCTTTTGTGCCACACATCTAGAAACTTTAAAAGCTGACTCCTAGATTTTACCCCAATCAATTAATGAAATTGATCTGTTTAGCATTTTGGACCATTTTGTCATGTATCTATGTATGGAGTCATTTAATGGGGGTGTTGTCTGGAGTATTTTATATATGGATGAGATTAAGTTTGGTTCGTATGGGCCATTTGTACACAATAATTCAAAGGCAGTGGGATTTTCTAAAGATAAGGAGGGAAAGCAGGATTGGAAAAAATGTTTAATTTGTAAGTAGAAGTATTCTGTAGATTTCGGTAGGGTGTGTTTTTCTTTAAGGACTGAAAAAGGTAAAAGCTTATGTGTTACTGGGTGAACTAAATGTCGCAGCTGAAACATCCCCGCGTGTGTCCATGCAATTGTTCGCAGATATGATAATCCGTCTGGAATTCCTGGGTTGAAAAGGAAATTCTGGAGAGGGGAGCAGGGTAAGGAGAGGTGAAATTTGTCTCTACATCTTTTCCAGATTGATAGCGTAAAAAGCATCGGGGAGAGACACAGAGACCTTAGTTGGGGTATGAATTTCTTTGAGGAAGGCCATAATAGATAGCATGGATGTACTGGGGCAGTAATCCCCATTTCAATTTCGGCCCATCTATTTGCAGCCTTCCTTGAGTTCCATGTTGTCAATACTCTAAGATGAGAAGCATAGTAATATTTAATAAAATCGGGGGAGGCTAATCCACCTTTAGCTCTAGGAGAGAGGACTACCGATTGAGCAATTCTATGGGATGCATTGTTCCAAACAAAGTTAAGGCACTTTCTCTGGAGATTTCTCAACTGCGACATAGGGACTGGGACCGGAAGTGTTTCAAAAAGGTACAATAATTTGGGCAAAACCGACATTTTAAGAACGTTAATCCTACCTAGGAGGGAGATTGGGATGGAAGACCAATGTTGTAGGAGTTTAGCAATTTCTGAGAACATAGGAGGGAAATTGGCTTGATAAAGAGAGTGGTATGAGGGGGTAAGATGAATTCCTAAATATTTTAGTGAAGTCTGGCACCATCTGTATTTAAATCTGTTTTGTAAGGAGCTGAGTGTATCTGAGGGTATATTGATGGGGAGAGCTTCTGTTTTAGTCTGATTAATACAAAATCCTGATAAGGATCCGAATGTGGAGAGGGTTTCGTGTAAGAAGGGTAATGAAATCTCGGGGTGTGTGATGGTGAGCAGAATGTCGTCTGCGAAAAGAGAGAGTTTGTAGTCCTGATGTCGTAGTGGGATTCCTCTAATATTAGGATGGGATCTAATAGCTGCTGCTAAAGGTTCTAGACTTAATATAAATAATAGGGGCGACAGAGGGCAGCCTTGTCTCGTACCATTACTGAGAGTAAATCATTGTGAAATATAGGAGGACAGCTGGACTTGAGACGTAGGGAGAGAGTATAGGGTATGTAGAGCTCTTATAAAGGGGCCTGAGAATTCAAATCGGGATAGGACTGCGAACATGAAGGGCCAACTTAAACGGTCGAAAGCTTTTTGAGCATCTAAGCTCAAGACTAAGGTGGGACGTTTAGTTCTGTTTATTAGGTCTATCAGATCTATGGTTCTTCTTGTATTATCTCCAGCATGTCTCGAGGGTACAAATCCTACTTGGTCTCTGTGAATCAGAAGCGTTAAAAGTGGGGATAATCTATTGGCTAATATCTTAGTGAAAATCTTGTAATCTGAGTTTAATAAAGCAATTGGGCGGTAGTTGACGGGTAGTGCAGAATCCTTCCCTGGTTTAGGGATTACCATTATATTGGCATGTAAGAATTGTGAATGTGGGATGGATCCCTTAAAAAAGGAGGAGAATAGGGATTGTAGATAGGGGGTTAAAATATGTGTAAAGGTTTTATAATAGATGTAAGGGAGACCGTCAGGGCCCAGAGATTTGTGGGTTGGAAGATTTTTAATCACCTCTCCTATTTCCTCCCCAGTAATCGGAGAGTTAAGGGAGGATAGATGGTCAGCAGAGATCCTTGGTAGCGGGAGGGAATTTATAAATTTATCAAACTCTGATTGTGAGAATTGAGGATGTGAATCAGGACCTAAACAGTTATAAAGCCGCTTATAAAAATCTCCAAAGACCTTTGACATAGCTTTCGGACAGTATGTGGGGGTGCCGTCAGATTGTATCAGGTGGTCGGGTATAGATAGAAAGGGCCGTGGTTTTAATTTGTTCACTAGCATCCTATGTGGTTTGTTTGCATAATCGTAAAATTTTTGCTTGGCCCACAACATGGATTTAGAAATTTGATTCGTATCGAAAGACTTAATCCGGTCTCGGATTGAGATGACATTTCTCAGTTTTTCCACCGTGGGGGAGGTCAACAAAGTTCTTTCCGCTGTCTGCAGTTGGGTGATAAGATCCTTTTTGAGTTTTACAGAATCTTTTTTTAGGCGTGAGCCCATAGCTATGCATTCACCCCTAAAAAAGGCCTTATGGGCCTCCCACAGGGTGGAAATTTCCGGGACAGAACCATCATTAAGCTGGAAGAACTCAGTTAGTTTCTGCTGTAGTTGCGTTTGAGATAAAGGGTTTTTAAGCAAGGATTCATTGAGGCGCCAGTGGCAGGTTTTAGTAAAAGACTTTGTCAATAATACATTGAGTTCAATGGGTGCATGATCCGACCAGGTAATAGGATTTATTTCAGAAGATACTACATAGGGCAATAGAGGGCCTGTAACAAGGAAGTAATCTAGTCTAGAATAAGACTTGTGGGGGTGAGAATAAAATGTATAGTGTTTTTGGGTCGGGTGTTTTATCCTCCAAGAGTCAAATAGATTATGGGATCTAACTAGTTTGTGAAAGGATGTTGATAGTTTCTTAGAGGAAGATTGTGGGGTGGTTTGGAATAGAGTTTTCCTGTCCCTGGTCGGGGACATGCACACATTGAAGTCGCCTCCCATGATCATGAAAGGCTGGGAGAAGGGTTGTAGTTTCTCAAAAACTTTTTCAAGGAAACTGATTTGTCCTACATTTGGTGCATAAATGTTAATTAAGGAAAAAGAGGTAGATAAGTGACTACACTTCAGGAATATGAACCTACCGTGAGGATTTAGGTAGGAGGAGAGTATTTTTATTGGGCTTGTGCGTTTAATAAGAATTGCTACTCCCGCTTTTCCAGAGGGATCAGAGGCAGTATATGCTACGGGGAAGTGTCTAGAGGCAAACTTAAAGGAGCCACTGGGTTTAAAATGGGTTTCCTGAACCATAAGTCTAGGGCAGGCAGGAGGCCTAAAAAAGCTCAAATTTGCCTGATTTGAAGCAAGATCCAGCCGGATTTGCAGCAGAGAGGGTTGGGGACGTTCCCAGCAATGCATGGGTTTTTTCCCAAGGGAAATAGAGCAGGGATGGCAATGGATGGAAGATGCCTGGACGGAGCTCAGCATACACACGTCCTCCCTGTATCACGTCCGGCCACGCCCCCCAATGACTTTAACCCCTTTCGTACTCGGGGTGTTGTTACACCTTGAAGACTGCATATGCTGAGTAGGGATGAGCACGATGTTGGAGTGTAAGTTTGACTCGAACATCGCGTGTTCGCCAGTTTGCTGAATAGCGAACAATTTGGGATGTTCACGACAAATTCGAAAGCCGCGGAACACCCTTTAAAAGTCTATGGGAGAAATCAAAAGTGCTAATTTTAAAGGCTTATATGCATGGTATTGTCATAAAAAGTGTTTGGGGACCTGGGTCCTGCCCCAGGGGAGATGTATCAATGAAAAAAAAGTTTTTAAACCGTCAGTTTTTTCGGGAGCAGTGATTTTAATAATGCTTAAAGTGGAACAATAAAAGTGAAATATTCCTTTAAATTTCATACCTGGGGGGTGTCTATAGTATGCCTGTAAAGTGGCACATTTCCTGTGTTTAGAACAGTCCGTGAGCAAAATGACATTTCTAAAGGAAAAAAAGTAATTTAAAAGTACTCGCGGCTACAATGAATTGTCGGTCCCGGCACATAAAAGTCATTGAAAAAAAAATGCATGGGATTCCCCCACAGTCCATTACCAGACCCTTTGGGTCTGGTATGAATATTAAGGGGAACCCCGAACCAAAATGTTTTAAAAAATGCGTGGGGGTCCCCCCAAATTCCATACCAGTCCCTTCAAGTCTGGTATGCATATTAAGGGGAACCCTGCGCCAAAATTAAAAAAAAATGGCATGGGTCCCCCCAAAAATCCATACCAGACCCTTATCTGAGCACGCAACCTGGCAGGCCACAGGAAAAGAGGGGATAAGAGAGCGCCCCCCCTCCTGAACCATACCAGGCCACATGCCCTCAACATGGGAAGGGTGCTTTGGGGTAGCGGCCCCCCCAAGGCACCTTGTCCCCATGTTGATGGGGACAAGGGCCTCATCCCCACAACCCTTGCCCAGTGGTTGTGGGAGTCTGCGGGCGGGGGGCTTATCAGAATCTGGAAGCCCCCTTTAACAAGGGGACCCCCAGATCCTGGCCCCACTGTGTGAAATGGTAATGGGGTACAAATGTTCCCCTACTATTTCACAAAAAATGTGTGAGAATGGTAAAAAACACAAGACACGGCTTGGGACAAGTCCTTTATCAAAAAATTAAAAAATAAAAGTGTCCCAGGAAGTCCATTCAGCTTCTTCTCTTGTTCCGATGGACCAAAAAAGAAAAAAAAAAGCCGCACTCTGCCACCGATCTGCCTCCATGGGAGGCACCAGACGTAATGACCGACCTCTCAGGTGACAGTTTTTTTATAACTGAGGGTGGGGCCACATGATGATGTTGCCGGGTGACCCTGCCCCCCTCTGACGCACAGGGACATCCCTATGAGTTTCCAGTAGCGTCAGAGGGAGCAGGGTCACTAGGTTACGTAACCAGGTGGCCCGCCCCCTGATGCTATGGGAGAGCAATAGGGATGTCCCTGTGCGTCAGAGGGGGGCGAGATCACCCGGTGATGTCATCGTATGGCCCTGCCCTCAGTTATAAAAGAGCTGTCACCTGAGAGGCCAGTCATTACGGTGGGTGCCTCCCATGGAGGCAGATCGTGGCGGCGTGCGGCTTTTTTTTTTTGGTCCGTCGGAGCGAGAGAAGAAGGGGGGTGGGATCTGGGGGTACCCTTGTTAAAGGGGGCTTCCAGATTCCGATAAGCCCAAAGCACCATCCCCATGTAGGGCATGTGGCTTGGTACGGTTCAGGAGGGGGGTCGCTCTCTCGTCCCCCCTCTTTTCCTGCAGCCTGCCAGTTTGCGTGCTCGGATAAGGGTCTGGTATGGATTTTTGGAGGGAACCCACACCATTTTTTTTTTGTTTTGGCGCGAGGTTCCCCTTAAAATCCATTCCTGAAGGGATTTTGTGGGGAACCCCCATGTCATTTATTTAAAAAAAATTGGCGCAGGGTTCCCCTTAATTTGCATACCAGACTTGAATGACCTGGTATGGAATTTGGGGGGACCCTCACGCATTTTTTTTGAAATTTTGGTTCTGGACTCCCCTTAATATTCAATGGACTGTGGGGGAATCCCATGCCGTTTTTTTATGTTCTTTTATGTGTATTTCCGGGACCGACAATTCATTATAGCCGCAAGTACTTTTAAATTACTTTTTTTCCTTTCGAAATGTCATTTTGCTCTCGGACTGTTCTAAACATTGGAAACATGCGCCACTTTACAGGCATACTATAGACACCCCCCAGGTATGAAATTTAAAGGAATATTTCATTTTTATTGTTTCACTTCAAGCATTATTAAAATCACTGCTCCCGAAAAAATGGCTGTTTTTAAAACTTTTTTTGATACATGTCCTCTGGGGCAGGACCCAGGTTCCCAAACACTTTTTATGACAATAACTTTCATATAAGCCTTTAAAATTAGCACTTTTGATTTCATGTTCGTTTCCCATAGACTTTAACAGTGTTCACGTGTTCGCATGTTTTTTGTCTGTTCGCATATTCTGCTACGAACTGAACTGGGGGGGTTTTCAGCTCATCCCTAATGATAAGTGACTATCCTATTATGCTGATAGACCAGGGATATGCAATTAGCGGACCTCCAGCTGTTGCAGAACTACAAGTCCCATCAGGCATAGCAAGATTCTGACAGCCACAAGCATGACACCCAGAGGCAGAGGCATGATGGGACTTGTAGTTTTGCAACAGCTGGAGGTCCGCTAATTGCATATCCCTGTGATAGACTATCCTATTCCTCCTCAATTTTCATGATGGTAGCTTCTAAAAACATTTTCGGTTCAGGGCACCACTACCTTAAGCCCAATTTTTTTGTCCCTGTTTAACAGGGGCGCGTAATTACAATTTTTTATCAAATATTTAACAGCAGGGCTCGTTCCTGCACTCAACAAGAGTATCTGTAAGGGGTTGCTGTGTTGTGGCACCACCACCACTGCCTAAGGCCCAATTTTGCTGCCCCTGTTTAACAGGGGCGTGTAGTTACAATTTTTCATCAAATATTTAACAGCAGAGCTTGTTCCTGCACTCAACAAGAGTTTCTGTGAGAGCTTGCAGTGTTGTGGCACCACCACCACTGCCTAAGGCCCAATTTTTCTGCCCCTGTTTAACAGGGGCGCATAATTACAATTTTTGATCTAATATTTCACAGCAGGGCTCATTCCTGTGCTCAACAAGAGTATCTGTGAGGGGTTGCAGTGTTGTGGCACCACCACTACGGCCTAAGGCCCAATTTTTCTGCCCCTGTTTAACAGGGGCGTGTAGTTACAATTTTTCATCAAATATTTAACAGCAGAGCTTGTTCCTGCACTCAACAAGAGTTTCTGTGAGAGCTTGCAGTGTTGTGGCACCACCACCACTGCCTAAGGCCCAATTTTTCTGCCCCTGTCTAACAGGGGCGCATAATTACAATTTTTGATCTAATATTTCACAGCAGGGCCTGTTCCTGTGCTCAACAAAAGTATCTGTGAGGCTTTACAGTGTTGTTCCACCACCACCACTACCACCACCGCCTAAGGCCCAATTTTTCTGCCCCTATTTAACAGGGGCGTGTAATTAAAATTTTTGATCAAATATTTAACAGCAGGGCTCATTCCTGTGCTCAACAAGAGTATCTGTGAGGGGTTGCAGTGTTGTGACACCACCACCATGGCCTAAGGCCCAGTTTTTCTGCCCCTGTTTAACAGGTGCACGTAATTAAAATTTTTGATCTAATATTTCACAGCAGGGCTTGTTCCTGTGCTCAACAAAAGTATCTGTGAGGCTGTAGTGTTGTGCCACCACCACCGCCTAAGGCCCAATTTTCCACAGAGTGTATAGGGCAGGCCGTATAGTATATACAGGTGGTCCCCTATTTTCAAACATCCGACTTACAAATGACTCCTACTTACAAACGGAGGCACTGAGAAGTCCCTCTATACTAAAGGAGAGCCGGGAACGTACACGGCAGGGGCCAGCACAGAGGCAGGTGGTGACCTGCTGGGAATGAAGATGGCCAAAAAGTTAGAGGGGTTTTTAAACTAGGCGATGGGGGGAGGGTCCAGAGGCAGAGATAGCCAGCGCGGAAGATATTCCAGAGGGTAGTATTGGGGGCATTAGTGGTAGGTTGACCAAAGCACAAAAACACAAGGTAAGTATAGTAGCAAGTCCTAGTTGCAATCTTGAAACACCCAATACGAGGACAATATTCGACCGGTCTAAACTATGTGGCATGTTCACCAATGCTAGGAGCATGGCGGACAAGATGGGTGAACTAGAGATACTGTTGTACGAGGAGGATTTGGATTTTGTGGGAATTTCATAGACCTGGTTCAACAGCTCTCATGATTGGCTGGCAAACATTCAAGGGTATACCCTTTACCGCAAGGATAGAGAGGGTAAAAAAGGGGAGGGGTATGCCTATATATCAAGAATAATGTACAAGTGAATGTGAGAGATGATATCACTGAGGGAGCTAGGGAGGAGGTGGAATCCTTATGGGTAGGGCTCCAAAGTAATGAAGCTAAGGGGAAAATAATACTGGGAGTATGCTATAGGCCCCCTAACCTGAGGGAGGAAGTGGAGACAGATCTCCTATCACAATTTGGATTATCAGCAAGGATGGGAAGCGTTATGATAATGGGGGATTTTAATTATCCGGACATAGACTGGGTGGAGGGAACCGCACATTCATTTAAGGCTCACCAGTTCCTTAATGTCTTGCAGGACAATTTTATGGGTCAGATGGTAGGCGCACCAACTAGAAATAAAACATTACTTGATCTACTGATTACCAACAATACAGACCCGATCACAGATGTGGAAATACGGGGCAATTTAGGTAACAGCGATCACAGGTCAATTAGTTTCAGTATAAATCACACAAATAGGAAACATAAAGGGAATAAAAGACACTGCATTTCAAAAGAGCTAATATCCCTAAACTACAAACCTTGCTAAAAGGCATAAATTGGGATAAAATATTAGGAACAAAGAACACGGAGAAGAGATGGGTTTGCTTTAAGAGTATATTAAATAAGGGTATTAGCCAATGTATCCCATTGGGTAATAAATTTAAAAGGGCGAACAAAAGTCATGGATGGCTTAACTCCAATGTAAAAATGCATATAAAAGCAAAGGAGAAGGCCTTCAAAAAATACAAGGTTGAGGGATCATCCTCAGCATTCAGACTTTATAAAGAATGCAACAAGAAATTAAAGGGTGCAATTAGGACAGCTAAGATAGAACATGGGAAAGGACACATAGCGGAGGAGAGCAAAAAAAATCCCAAGAAATTCTTTAAGTATGTAAACAGTAAAAAAGGGACCATATTGGCCCCATAAAGAATGATGAAGGACATCTGGTTACAAAGGATGGGGAGATGGCGAAGGTATTGAATTTATTCTTCTCCTCAGTCTTCACGAGTGAATCGGGGGGCTTCAGTAACCAAAACTGTAGTGTTTATCCTCATGAAACAACACAGGAAGCACCTCCATGGTTAACAGAGGACAGAATTAAAATTAGACTTGAGAAACTTAACATTAATAAATCACCGGGACCAGATGGCTTGCATCCGAGGGTACGTAGGGAACTCAGTCAAGTGATTGCCAGACCGTTGTTCCTAATTTTTACAGGAAGTCTACTGACTGGAATGGTACCAGGTGATTGGAAAAAAGCCAATGTAGCACCAATATTTAAAAAGGGCCCAAAATACATCCCTGGGAATTACAGACCAGTTAGCCTAACATCAATGGTATGTAAACTCTTGGAGGGGATGATAAGGGACTATATACAAGATTTTAGTAATGAGAACGGTATCATTAGCAGTAATCAGCATGGATTCATGAAGAATCGTTCTTGCCAAACCAATCTATTAACCTTCTATGAGGAGGTGAGTTGCCATCTAGATAAAGGAAGGCCTGTAGACGTGATGTATCTGGATTTTGCAAAAGCATTTGACACAGTTCCCCATAAACGTTTACTGTACAAAATAAGATCCGTTGGCATGGACCATAGGGTGAGTACATGGATTGAAAACTGGCTACAAGGATGAGTTCAGAGGGTGGTGATAAATGGGGAGTACTCAGAATGGTCAGGGGTGGGTAGTGGGGTTCCCCAGGGTTATGTGCTGGGACCAATCCTATTTAATTTGTTCATAAACGACCTGGAGGATGGGATACACAGTTCAATCTCTGTATTTGCAGACAATACTAAGCTAAGCAGGGCAATAACATCTCCGCAGGATGTGGAAACCTTGCAAAAAGATCTGAACAAATTAATGGGGTGGGCAACTACATGGCAGATGAGGTTCAATGTAGAAAAATGTAAAATAATGTATTTGGGTGGCAAAAATATGAATGCAATCTATACACTGGGGGGAGAACCTCTGGGGGTATCTAGGATGGAAAAGGACCTGGGGGTCCTAGTAGATGATAGGCTCAGCAATGGCATGCAATGCCAAGCTGCTGCTAACCAAGCAAACAGAATATTGGCATGCATTAAAAAGGGGATCAACTCCAGAGATAAAACAATAATTCTCCCACTCTACAAGACTCTGGTCTGGCCGCACCTAGAGTATGCTGTCCAGTTCTGGGCACCAGTCCTCATGAAGGATGCACTGGAAATGGAGCGAGTACAAAGAAGGGCAACAAAGCTAATAAAGGGTCTGGAGGATCTTAGTTATGAGGAAAGGTTGCGAGCACTGAACTTATTCTCTCTGGAGAAGAGACGCTTGAGAGGGGATATGATTTCAATATACAAATACCATACTGGTGACCCTACAATAGAAATAAAACTTTTTCACAGAAGAGAGTTTAACAAGACTCGTGGCCACTCATTAAAATTAGAAGAAAAGAGGTTTAACCTTAAACTACGTAGAGGGTTCTTTACTGTAAGAGCGGCAAGGATGTGGAATTCCCTTCCACAGGCAGTGGTCTCAGCGGGGAGCATCGATAGTTTCAAGAAAACTATTAGATAAGCACCTAAATGAATGCAACATACAGGGATATACAATGTAATACTGTCACATATTCACACATAGGTTGGACTTGATGGACTTGTGTCTTTTTTCAACCTCGCCTACTATGTAACTATGCCTACTATGAGACAACAGGAATGGGGAGGAAATCTACCCCTAGGAAGGGAAATTCTCTCCTGTAAGAGTTAATATGGGAAAAAGGTGTCTCCCCACTGATGCTTTATCACCAATCCTTGTTTCCCTAATAACCCAAAATTTTCAAAATTCAATTGTCATTGGGACAGAAAATGAGGTTAAATCTTCTGAACAGGGGCACAGACAGCAAACTAATGTTACAGGGGTGATGATAACCCTTCCCTGTTCCAAATTACAAACAGATTCAACTTAAGAACAAACCTACAGTCCCTATCTTGTTTGTAACCTGGGAACCGCCTGTATACTGCTGCTGTTCAGCGTATATAGGGTCTGGGAGCCCCACGCCTTTTTTTTTAATGGGTGCGGGGTTCACCTTAATATCCATACCAGACCCAAAGGGCCTGGTAATGGGCCGGGGGGGAAACATTACATTACAGCCGCAAGCAGTTTTAAATGACTTTTTTTCCTTTAGAAATGTCATTTTGTGCAGGGACTGTTCTAAACACTGGAAAAATGCGACATTTTACAGGCATACTATAGACACCCCCCAGGCACGATATTCAAAGGAATATTACACTTTCATTGTTTCACTTTAAGCATTATTAAAATCACTGCTCCCAAAAACACTTTTTTTTGCATGTGCCCTGGGGCAGGACCCGGGTCCCCAAACACCTTTTTATGACAATAACTTGTATATTACCCTTTAAAATTAGCACTTTTGATTTTTCACGTTCGAGTCCCATAGACTTTAATGGGGTTCGTGTGTTCGCACAAATGTTTGGTCTGTTCGCATGTTCTGCCGTGAACTGAATCGTGGGGTGTTCGGCTCATCCCTAATTGATATATTCTTCAAATCAAAGACAAGAACAAATTGGTCTGGCCATGATTACATTTTAAAAATCAAAAACTGACTTGATCAAGCTTCAAACATAAATGAAAAGTTTTACTTTGAAAAACATAGTAAGAAATGATTTTCTAATGCCGGGTACACAGGATCGGAATTTCCGTCAGGATAAACTTGGATGGTTTTTCCAACGGAATTCCACTTAGCTTGACCGTCAAGAACGTGGTGACGTACAACACTACGATGAGCTGAGAAAATGAAGTTCAATGCTTCCGAGCATGCGTCAAATTGTTTCCGAGCATGCGTGATTTTTTGTGCATCCGAGTTGCATACAGACTAACGCATTTTCGGATAGGAACTTTTCCCGACCGAAAAATACAGAACATCCTCCCAATCTTTTGCTGGCTGGAATTCCCCCAGCAAAAGACCGATGGAGCATACACAGGGTCGCATTTTCAGACAAAAAGCTCTCATCTGAGTTTTTCTGTCGGAATTTCTGATCGTGTGTACGCGGCATTATTGCATAAATGCCTAGATATTTGTTGTTACAGTGACAGGACATTAGAAGCTGAAAATCTAACCTGTTTTGGATTATTACAATTTCTGTGATTTACAGAACCTATTCAAATAAAAAAGTTTCCAAAGATTTATAATCAATGAACCAAAAAAAAATCAAGCAACTGGAAGCCCTTGAGAATCTGCAAAGTTGCCCACAAATAATTATGTAATGGTTCTGGCCCAATACAGACCTTAAATCAATAAAAATACAAGAAAGTGTATGGTACCCCATTGTAATGTCACTCAAATCTTTTGTACAGTTCCTCCCTACCATGTAGCATATCCAAAAGCATAAAACTTTTTACATATGGCAGGGAGGGTGAATCTAATTAAGATGATACTAATTCCCCAACTATTGTATTTTCACCATAATTTCCCCATGGTTATACCACTGAAATTATTCCATACTGTTAATGCTATCTTTCGTAGCCTCATATGGAAAGATAAAAACCCTAGGATAAAACTGGAACATTTGCAGAGGCCTAAAGACAGCGGGGCTTGGCATTGCGGAACCCATCGCTGTATTACTTGGCATCTCAGCTGCAGCACCTCATTGGCATGTTTCCACCATCAGGAGAGGCAGGGATCCGGGTACAGAGTTCTGCACATAAACTGCTACTGCATACTGTAGGTAGGGGACCTGTTCCCATAGAGCTGGAAGCCTTGGCATTTGCCAAACCTCATAAAAGATACCCAACCTTTAGCTTAATACAAAAGATATGGATTAAAGCTAAATATATTCAGAATGCAGATGGTTATACAGAGTATAGTCCCATATGGCTGAATGATACGTATACTGAGTTGGCCAAATTGCAGAATGGAACCAGGTGGAAGCAATTCGGAATTACACATCTCCAGCAAATATTTTGTAATGGGGTGCTACGCCCCTTTGAGGATTTGAGAGCAATATATGGCCTCCCATCCTCAATGTATTTTCAATACCTGCAGCTTAGTCACGCGGTAGCGGCACAGGGTCACTCCTTTGACTGGCACCTATCCCAGACTCCTGTATTCAGCCTTCTGGAGGATGCGGCCTCATCCAAAAGCTTTATTTCTTAATGCTATGCTATCCTGTTGCAATCCGTAATGGGGCGGCATCCTTTGAGGGTGAGGGAGAGGTGGGAAACAGATGCTGGGCAATTAGACAGGGAACAGTGGGAGGAAATCTTTCAGGCATTGGGTAAGTCCCAAAGATTGACCCAATTGTACATTCTCCTATGAACGTATTACACACCCCATAGGCTTCACTTGATGAACCCTCAACTTGATCCTACATGTACTAGATGTAAAAGAGATCATGGGAGTCTTATTCATATTCTATGGTGCCAAACTACATACCTACTGGGCTGGTGTAGTGAATACAGTCAACTTGGTATTTAAGGTGTCCCTCCCGCGGGACCCGAGAGCTTGCCTCTTGGGTGCTCTGGAGGAATACGAATGGGAAGAACACTGTAGAGAGGCAATACACAGGGTTTTATTCCAGGCGAGAAAATTAATCATGATACATTGGAGGTCTGAGATTCCTCCCACTACGAAGGAATGGATTGAGAATATAGGTGCAGTCCTAAGAATGGAAAAACTGATATACCAACATAGAGGTAGTTCGCATAAGTTTGAAAGGTTGTGGGCACTGTGGTTGGAAGTACCGGGACTAGCCCCGGTAGATTTGGTAGCAGACAGACTACTGGGAATAAATGTTGGATGAGATGGCGATATGTGCATTAATAAAGAGGAATATGAGATATTAGACCTGTAGACCACACAGATAAGCGGGTCTCTGAAAGGCTACAATACCAGGAATTTATTAATGTATTAATATAACATGTTGGTGTCAAGATTCAATGCAAATAACAATGAGAAACATGCATGTAATGTACCTTTGGAAACTAAATAAAAGTTTGTTGGATATAAAAAAGAAAAAACTTTTTACATACAATCAATCATAAATTGATATCAGTGAGACTCGCTGGATATTTGGATATGGATATTTTGCAATATTTTATGGATATTTTCCAAGATCTCAAAGATCTCAAATATTTTTGTAGTGTCATCCCCTAAGGAGCTGCTTGGTATTTTTGGGTTCTCTGTTCTGTGCCAAGAACAACCTCAGCTCCTCTTACACACCTGGTTGAATATAAATTGCTGCAAACTCAGACAGAGACAGAGTAACCTGGCTGTGGGTTGCTACCTGGAATTAGACACACACAAGTTTAGTCATAAATGTACTTCATTCATGTACTTCAAACATGTCATCTATTGATACAGGTTTGAATAAACAATAGTTAGAACATAATGATCACACTGCAGCTAGATTTGAACACAGTCTGCTAGAATTGTAATAACTACACCAACATGACTAAGATCAGGTTCTATACAATACCACCAACTGAAATCAATACTTGAATTAGCAGATCAGCAATAACCAATGAAAATAAACATTAAATGCAGTATGAATGAAACTGATACTACCCTAGTTTAGAGTGCATTCTAAGGGATTGGCTGGGGTACGGTGTAGTGTCTCCTAAGAGGTATCTCTTTAACAAGGCAAAGGGGCAGAAAGTCTCAAAATAGCAAATGCTAAGAGCAGTCCTTAGTCCCGACTCTTCTGCCAGCTAAATATTGGGGCCCAGTAACTGTTGGCACATTTTAGGGCAGGCAACGAGGCCTGCAGACAGTACTATAGCCATAAGGCAGCTGGTTAGGTAATTACTAATGACTCTTTAGAGGTGATAACAAGTAATGGCCACAAGTCCCAAGACCCAGAAACACAGCAGTAGTGGCCTCTCTGATTAGGTGTCTACCCACTCTGGGTTGCCTATGGCAACTCCATGAGGTAGTGCAGCAAGGTCTGTGTCCTGGCAGTGGCTCTCCATGCTCAAGTCACTGAACTGTACTGTCCAGCTTCCCCACACGCAGTCATGAGTTTCTGATGGCACAGTCTTCCTCTCTCCAGTATAGCACCTGTAGCATGGTACTCTCACTCATACTGTATCCACTGCTCTGTTCTCTCATAGAATTTGCCCAGGTTAAACTTCTCGCTCTCTCCTCATCTGTAATGCAAGGAATTCTAGGTATTGTACTTCTGCAGCCCATAGTCCCCAAAAGATTTGTATTTTGCAGCACCCCTTTAAGGACTTTATATCCTATAATCCTTAGTGGCTGTCCTTGATTGAATCCAATTATGCCAGACGGTAGGGGGGAAGGAGGAGAGGGGGGACAGTCACAACCAGCAGCCAATTGAATTCTAAAAGCTGTAGTTACAGTCTTTCCCTATGTCCTGTTTGCTGATTTGGGCTCAGCTGTATGGAACTACACATTTACGAAACCATAAGTTAGAGACCAAATGGCATAAAACATATGGAACATATGGACATGGCTGGACAGATATTGTGAGCTGCAGTGGATCAAGAAAGTCTTTGATTGCTCCCCCCCACCACACACACACACCAAAAATGAACATAAAAACATTCTTCTTGCCCTGTTAAGCCCTTGGAAGCTCGCTTTTAGTTTACCCATTTGATGCTTTTACCTCCTATTGCTGTACTCCACATGCTCACGTGGTTTTGGAGAATAATTATTTGCACTTTATTGTTTACTGCTTGTCTTTGTCTTAAACTCAGCATTCCACATGTATCAAGATGGGGAGAAGGCATTGACAGATGAGTAAATACTGCTGGCCGCAGCCAGTGCTATGTGACATTTATATTTATTTGGTGTATACTGTATAGTTACATGCGCTTTACTAATGCAGAGGCTAGAAAGAACAGGAAAATTAAAGGGTCAATTTTAGGGATACAATTGTTGTAAACTATTCTATTATGTAGATCTCAAAATCTAAACCTAAGCAATATAAGCAGGTTCACACCTTTAATTACAGTAATAGCAAGTAATAAAATAATTAACCCAAACACAATACACTAGAGACACACAGTAACAATTATCTAGGAGGCTAAATATAACATTTACAGCAAATTCTCATGTCAATGTAATTTACAGAAAAATAAGAAACCAGAGTAATTTTTATCAAGGGCAAATAGAGGGACAATCAAACGCTATGGATTTCTGGCCACTATGAGCAAAAAAAGAAATATAAGAAAATTGATAAATGTTATTGTTTTAGATGATTTTATGACTTGCATTGTAGAGATTATGCGGAAATTGTTAGAGAAGCATATTATGTTAAAAATGCTATACTGTCAACCTTATATAACCCACCAAAAAAGATCATCCTTGAATGGAGCAGCATGAATGCTTCCACACTGTGATTTCAATCAAGCTACAGCTGCCACTTTGTATAAATATGCACAGCATGAAAACAATATGAATGTGAAATATGAATAGAAAACAGAAGATTTGGATGTATGCATTTGGATTAGACTCCTTGAAATTTGACCTATAGAGGAATTAAATCGCAATGGTGATAAATAGAGAGTGTATCCAAAAGTCATGATAACAAATACAGCATATGTCCCTCTCCATGGCAAATGCCAGATTTTTACAGCACAATTTACACTTTTGTCTTTCAAGAAAAATAGTAATACAGTGTGTACATACCAACTTTTTTTCATGAGGTGATACTCAGCTCAATGCCTAGGTCCAGAACTATAGCTGGTGAGCAGTCAGCAAGGCAGTAGCTTGTAGCATAATCCAGAGAACAGTTTCAAAGTCAGGTCAGGTAGCAGGAAAGTGTAATTCAGTAAATTGTCCAAGGTTGTTCGTCCTCTCCGTGAGCGCAATCGCGGGTTTCCCCGTGGCGATCGAGTCACGGAGCTCCCGGCCGCCACGCGCGCAATGGCACGGCGGAAAATTTAAATGGATGTACCTGTAAGTCCATTTGCCCAGCTGTGCCATTCTGCTGACGCACATCGGCGTGCGCCGTTCGGGAAGGGGTTAAATTCCTGGGCTGCTGGTTTTTCAATGGACCAAGAGAAACTTTCAGCAGTCCTACAGTGGCCTCGACCCGTGGGGTTACATCCTCTGCAGCGTTTCCTGGGTTTTGCCAACTATTATTGAAAGTTTATTCGTAAATTCTCATCTCTGGTGAAGCCCCTGACCGATATGACCAGAAAGAACGGTAACCCACAGAGTTGGTCTCCGGAGTCCATTAAGGCCTTTGAAAGTCTCAAGGATGCCTTTGTTTCTGCTCCTGTGTTGGCACATCCTGATCCTACGTTACCTTTTATCCTTGAGGTTGATGCTTCTGAGACTGGTGTTGACGCCCTTCTGTCTCAATGTCCTACCTCTGAGAGTGCTATGTATCCTTGTGGCTACTTTTCCAAGAAATTGTCACCTGCCGACAGCAATTACGAGATTGGTGACAGAGAGCTGTTGGAAATAATTTTAGCCCTGGAAGAATGGAGACATCTCCTCGAAGGTACCACTAATGCTCTCTGTCATCAATCTCGTAATTGAACTTGCAGGTGACAATTTCTTGGAAAAGTAGCCACAAGGATACATAGCGCTCTCAGAGGTAGGATGTTGAGACAGAAGGGTACTAACTCCAGTCTCAGAAGCATCAGCCTCAAGAATAAAAGGTAACCTAGGATCAGGATGTGCCAACACAGGAACAGAAACAAAGGCAGCCTTGAAACTCACTTGTCGTCCTCCTTAATCCTGATGAGAGTGTATGTCCCTCTCAAATCAAACTTTGTGAAAACCGTTGCTCCCTTGAGGCGGTCAAATAACTCCGTAATCAATGGAATTGGATAGGCATTCTTAATTGTGAAATGATTGAGACCCCTATAATCAATACAAGGTCTTAGTTCACGACCGGTGTGGAGGCAAAATACCGGCTTGACCTTTGTCAAAGACATCGCTAAAATTGCAGTGGGGAGGATAGTGAAGAGCTGCACAGGACCTTGGCTACCTTTTGGAAGGATGACCTACTGCATGGTGGCGACCAGGAGAGAACCTCAGCATGCAGCCAATCAAAAGAGGGGTTGTGCCTCTGTAACCAAGGTAACCAATAAGCAGCGGAAACTTAGGTGAGGAAATAACTTGGAATTGGATTATCTCATGGTGAAGAGCCCCTAAGGCTATGGACAACAGAACAGTCTCATGAGTCACATGGCAGGCTATAGAGGTCTCCCGTCAAGAGCCTCAATGGCAAGTGGAGTGTCACGCAGCTGCAGCAGAATAGAGTGCTTCTATACAAAGGCAGCATCAATGAACAGGCCTGCGGCCCCAGAGTCGATTAGAGCCTGTATTTTGACCGACGACTCAGACCAAGAAACGGTAACAGAAACCAGGGGCTTATCCTTCTGGATAACTGGGGATGAAACAATGCCACCTAAGGTCTGTCCGTGACAGGACCTCAAGGTTCGGGCATTCCCTGGACGGGTAGGACAAGACTTCATAAGGTGACCTGCCTGGCAGGAGGCATGGGAGGTGAGGAAGGCAAGGGTGGGACTGCAAAGTTCAGAGAAAAATGTGCAGGAGGCTTCCGCAAGCACTCCTTAAAAGGAAGTATTTCTCTGAGTCTGGAGTCAATGAGGATAGCAAACATGATCAACTTTTCCAGCTCAGTGGGTATATCTCGGGCTGCTATCTCATCCTTGATGGTATCTGAGACTCCATACACAGCAATTACAGAATCTTACTTTGCCATATTTTGAACAGGAGAGACACCAAAGAAAGTCTGTGCAATATTTTACTAATACCATGCACAGTGTGTAGGCATTTTTACTAAGCCTCAGTTATAAGTAGAGAGACTAGGCAGGTTTTAATAAAGAAATTGCAGCCAAAGTACACTGTTTCAGAGACACAAGAGAGTTAGGAAGCTGTTCTTGTCTTTCAAAGGTTCAGCCCAACCACCACTTTGGTCTATGGATGCATAATCTGCTTGCCCACTACTAGCTGAGCACGATGAACCTCTACCTCTTCTTTTTGCATCTTCCAGACATTATGAATTGAGATGATTGCCTAACTTTTATACCAGTTATGGCAATATGGAGATTGAAGATGTGATTTCCAATATAACCTCAATCCTAAAACACTATAACCAAAATGTCTAATTTATTTTATTTTTAACAAGAACAATAAAAAAAACGTAAAAGAAAAAACAAAAAGTAAAAAAAATAAACAACTCCCATAAAAAAAGCAGCTAAATTGCAACAGAAGTTGCATCTGACACACACAACTAAATGATGTGTCAAAAAATGAACTGTTGGGTCTAGTCACCGTGAATACAAAGGGCGGTATGCAATAAATGTAATCCACCACAATGCAGCACACAGCACAATGTACAAAAGGGCAGTACACCTTACAGTCAACACTTTGTAACCACCCACACAATTCACTGTTGGGAGATTACAGCACTATATTAACTACTGTATAGCTCTGTATGTGGCATTGTTTTGCAATGTACAGCAGTAAATATCTTCCCCTCAAAACACTCTGTCAATTGTCCCTATCTACTTCAACTCCAGCACATACTGATGAAAGGCTGCTGGGAAATCTGACTTTTATAAGTAGAGGGCTGGCAGATTTAAAAACAAACATTTTTGCCCTTCTAAGTACCTGAGTGCATCTCAGATGCTAGGAAATTCATGACTGATAATAGGTTGCTATGGTGGAAAATAAACATATTTGTATTTCTATTTTCTGGAACTGTGAACAGCTTTACCTCTCCCTCTCTTGCAAAGTACCCTTGCAATGCTGACAAATATGGGGCCTGGTATTGTACAGAACACTAAATACCATCCCTTTCCTTGCCACCCAAACTGCTTGCCTGGATAATTTTCCGGTTAGAATATTAAGGGGAACTTCATGTCATTTTTTTCTAGTTATTTTGTGTCACTTTTAAAGGACTATATTGTACTGTTCCAGAACACCACATACAGCTTTAAGCCATTCCTCAGTCATGTTAATTAAAGAATTTTCAAAGTCGCCCTTTATGCTGCATGAAAAGACCCACTCTTTGCAATGAAACATATCCCCATGCCAGTGCTCGATCGCCACGGGGAAACCCGCGATTGCCTCACGGAGAGGACGAACGGGGAGATGCTGATGTAAACAGCATCTCCCCGTTCTGCCTAGTGACAGGTGTCACTGATCTCTGCTCCCTGTCATCGGGAGCAGTGATCAGTGTAGTGACACTGCTAGCCCATCCCCCCTACAGTTAGTAATCACTCCCCAGTACTGACTTAACCCCTCCCCGTCCCCTAGTGGTTAACCCCTTCACTGCCAGTGGCATTTACATAGGAATTAGTGCATTTTTATAGCACTGATTGCTGTATAAATGACAATGGTCCAAAAATGTGTCAAAAATGTCCGACATATCCGCCACAATGTCGCAATCACAATAAAAATCGCTGATCGCCGCCATTACTAGTAAAAAAAAAAACTATTAACTATCTGCTATTTTGTAAACGCTATAACTTTTGCACAAACCAATCAATAAATGCTTATTGCGATTTTTTTTTACCAATACGATCGGCCTAAACTGAGGAAAAAAAAATGTTTTTTTATATATTTTTGGGGGATATTTATTATAGCAAAATGTAAAAAATAATGCATTTTTTTCAAAATTGTCACTCCTATTTTGTTTATAGCACAAAAAATAAAAATCGCAGAGGCGATCAAATACCACCAAAAGAAAGCTCTATTTGTGGGGAAAAATGCAGTTTTCCACTCGTCGCCCTCCTTAAACCTCACAAGATTGTAAGCCCCTCTCAGATCAAGCTTAGTGAAAACCGTTGCTCCCTTGAGGCGGGCAAATAACTCTGTAATCAACGGGATTGGGTAGGCATTCTTAATAGTGAAACTCCTATAATCAATACAAGGTCTCAGTTTACCCCTCCTCTTCTTCACAAAGAAGAAACCAGCACCAGCAGGAGGCGAGGATTTGCGGATGAAACCCCTAGAAAGTGCATCTGCAACATACTCCTCCATGCCTAATCCTCTAAGACCAACAAAGGGTAAACCCAGCCACGAGGTGGAGTGGCACCAGGTTGAAGGTCAGTTGCGCAATCATATGGCCGGTGTGGAGGCAAACTACCTGCTTGACCTTTGTCAAAGACTAAGCTAAATCACGGTATTCCTCTGGAAGGGAGGAGAGTAAAGAGGTCCTTGGCTACCTTCCGGGAAGCATGTTTCACTGCATTGTGGTGACCAGGAGAGAACCTCGGCATGGAGCCAATCAAAAGAAGGGTTGTGCCTCTGTAACCAAGGATAACCAATAACCAGAGGAAACTTAGGAGAGGAAATCACTTGGAATTGGATTATCTCATGGTGAAGAGCCCCTACGGACATGGACAATGGAACCGTCTTATGAGTCACATGGGCAGGCTGTAGAGGTCTCCTGTCAAGATCCTCAATGGCAAGAGGAGTGTCACGCAGCTGCAGTGGAATCGAGTGCTTTGATACAAAGGCAGCATCAATGAACAGGCCTGCAGCCCCAGAGTCGATTAGAGCCTGTATCTCGATAGACGACTTAGCCCAAGAAAGGGTGACCAAAATCAGGGGCTTATCCTTCTGGATAACTGGGGATGACACAACACCACCTAAGGTCTGTCCATGACAGGACCTCAAGGTGTTTCCAGGACGGGTAGGACAAGACTTCAAAAAGTGACCTGCCTGGCCACAATAAAGGCACACTCTCTCCCTCCTCCTAAAGGCTCTCTCATTCGCAGAGAGACGCGTGAAGCCCAAGTGCATGGGTTCATCTTCACTGACTGACTCGGTACCAGGAGGCATGGGAGGTGAGGGAGGCACGGGTGGGACTACAAAGCTCAGAGGCAAATGTACAGGAGGCTTCCGCAGTCGCTCCTTAAAAGAAAGTCTTTCTCTGAGTTTGGAGTCAATAAGGATGGCAAACAAGATCAAGCTCTCTAGCTCAGTGGGTATATCTCGTGCTGCTATCCCATCCTTGATGGAATCCGAGAGACCATGAGAAAAAGCATCCACGAGGGCCTCATTGTTCCAAGAAACCTCTGCTGCCAGAGTATGGAAATCAATGGCGTAGTCGGCAACAGTTCTCGTACTCTGTTTGATGGACATGAGGCACTTGGCAGCAGAAGCGGAGCATGCGGGAACATTAAATACCCTAAAGGAGGCCACAAACTCAGGGTAACTCAAGACAGCAGGTTTTTGTGTCTCCCATAGAGGGTTAGCCCAGGCCAAGGCTCTCTCAGAAAGCAAAGATATCACAAACCCTACTTTGCTTCTGTCCGTGGAAAACGCCTGGGGCAGCCTCTCAACTTGGTTTAGAAACCCTCTGCATTGAACTGGATCAACCCCAAATCGCTGGGGGCGGAACCAGACATACGGGTGCCTGCACAGAGACTGGCACAGCACCAGGGACAGCCTGCAACTCAGGTTGTACCAGGAAAAAATATTACCAACAAGTGGATTGACTGTATCTTATGAATTCATGGCCTTTGCCTACTGTCAGAAACCATAAACCAGACCGAGACAGAAGTACAGTAAAATCACACTTGTTTATTAATGAAAATAAAAAGGTAAATAGAGTAAGCGTAGTCAAAGCATAGCCAGAATACAGTAACCAGATCGGGTAGTCAGCCAAGCCAGAGTTCAGTAACCAGATGTGTAATCAGCCAGGCCAGAAGTCAGGGATCCAAGTAGAGGAACAGCAAGCAGGATAAGGAGCCAGAAGGGATGTCAGCAAAGCCAGTCTTTAAACAAGAACACAGGCGATGGTTTCTTGTGATGTGACCAAGGCGAAGGCAGGAATGAAGTGAGCTGGAGATCTTTAAGTAGGCAGGACTGACAAGCAGATCCACAACACATGGTTAACTGTGGAGAGAGATGAGAGCTGGCAATTAGCCGACAGCTGAGCAGCCAGCTCAGAGAAGGAAGGGCTGAGCCAGCCCTGATAGTCGGTTCTGGATCCTGTGATTCCTCCTGATCATATTCTGGCTACGGTTCGCACCAGTCTCACTTCTCCTTTGGGTGACAGAATTCTTGCTCAGGTCGATGCTCCTCCTGAGAAACCTTGTGACCGCTGTTTTGTCCCAGAGAGTCTCCATACTGCCGTACTCCAGACTTACCATTCTCCCAAGGCTGCTGGCCACCCTGGGAAGAATCAACTCTTTTGGGCCATTTTCCAACAATTCTGGTGGCCTAGTCTACTTGCTAATGTAACCACCTTTATAGCTGCCTGTTCTGTGTGTGCATAGAGTAAGACTCCACAACACCTTCCAGTGGGCCTCCTACAACCCATACCCAATGGAGAGAGGCCCTGGACCCACCTGTCTATGGATTTCATTGTGGAGTTACCCAACTCCCAGGGCAACACAGTTATCCTTTTGTTGGTTGACGAGTTCTCGAAAATGTCCCATTGTATTCCACTTAAGAAGTTGCCCACTTCTAAGGAACTGGCTTCCATTTTTGCTTGGGAGATCTTTCGCTTACATGGGCTACCTAAGGTGATGGTCTTGGACAGGGGTAGTCAGTTTGTGTCCCAGTTTTGGTGAGCCTTTTGTGCACAGTTGGGAATTCAGCTTGCTTTCTCCTCTGCGTATCACCCGCAGTTTTATAGGACTGCAGAACAAGCCAATCAGTCCTTGGAGCAATTTCTAGGTTGCTATATTTCTAAACATCATAACAACTGGTCAGATCTCTTATTATGGGCGGAGTTTGCTCAGAATAGTGCCTTGAATTCTGCTTCTCGATTGTCCCCGTTTATGGCGAACTATGGTTTCCAACCTTCCATGTTGCCTGACTTGTTTGTTCCGCAGAGTATTCCTGCATTAGAGGAGCATCTCCGTGGTCTTCGCTCTACTTGGGCACAAGTCCAGGAGGCTTTGCGACATGCTAATGATAGGTACAGACTCCATGCTTACCGCAGACGCCTGCATGCGCCTTCCTTCCAGGTTGGGAACAGGGTCTGGCTGTCATCTCACAAATTCCGGCTTTGTGTTCCCTCTCAGTTTATTGGGCCTTTCCGTATTCTTCACAGGATTAACCCAGTGGCTTACACATTAGACCTTCCTTCTAATATGTGTATCTCAAATGTATTTCATGTCTCCTAATTAAAACCTTTGGTCTGCAACCGCTTTACCACCTCGGTGCCTCATCCTCACCCTGTAAAGGCTGAGAACCATGAGGAGTATGAAGTACAGTCCATTCCATAGGTTCCATGGGTGCATACAGTACCTGGTGCATTTGAAAGGGTACAGTCCGGAAGAAGGCTCTTGGATCTCATCCTCAGACGTACATGCCCCTGTCCTCCTCTGTGATTTCCAATGATGTTTTTCCCTCAAGCCTGGTGGTCCTCCGAGGGGGAGGGGTCATTTAGCAAGGGGTACTGTCAGGTCTGGGCTCAGCCCTTTCTTCTCAAAGCTGGCCGCTCAGCTGTCAGCTAATTGCCAGCTCCTTTCTCTCCACAGTGACTCACCTGTTGATGATATCCTGCTCATCAGTGCTGCCTACTTAAGCCATCCAGCCCAGATTATCTCTGCCTTCACCCTGGTCACATCTCTAGAGACTCTCTCTTGTGTTCCTGTTAAAGACTTGCTTGGCTGACATTCCTTCTGGCTCCAGATCCTGCTTGCTAGGGATGAGCCGAACACCCCCCTGTTCGGTTCGCACCAGAACATGCGAACAGGAAAAAAATTCGTTCGAACACGCGAACGCCGTTAAAGTCTATGGGACACGAACATGAATAATCAAAAGTGCTAATTTTAAAGGCTAATATGCAAGTTATTGTCATAAAAAGTGTTTGGGGACCCGGGTCCTGCCCCAGGGGACATGGATCAATGCAAAAAAAAGTTTTAAAAACGGACGTTTTTTCAGGAGCAGTGATTTTATTAATGCTTAAAGTCAAACAATAAAAGTGTAATATCCCTTTAAATTTCGTACCTGGGGGGTGTCTATAGTATGCCTGTAAAGGGGCGCATGTTTCCTGTGTTTAGAACAGTCTGACAGCAAAATGACATTTGGAAGGAAAAAACTCATTTAAAACTAGCCGCGGCTATTGCATTGCCGACAATACACATAGAAGTTCATTGATAAAAACGGCATGGGAATTCCCCACAGGGGAAC
This sequence comes from Lithobates clamitans, assembly GCA_037952925.1. Classification (NCBI taxonomy): domain Eukaryota; kingdom Metazoa; phylum Chordata; class Amphibia; order Anura; family Ranidae; genus Lithobates; species Lithobates clamitans. The sequence goes on from JBBGZY010000135.1 coordinate 3,659,218, forward strand.
CCCGAACCAAAATAAAAAAAAAAAAATGATGTGGGGGTCCCCCTAAATTCCATACAAGGCCCTTCAGGTCTGGTATGGATATTAAGGGGAACCCCAGCCAAAATTGAAAAAAAAAATTGACGTGGGGTTCCCCCTAAATTCCATACCAGACCCTTCAGGTCTGGTATGGATTTTAAGGGGAACCCCGCGCCAAAAAAAAAAAAAAAAAACGGCGTGGGGTCCCCCTAAAAATCCATACCAGACCCTTATCCGAGCACGCAACCTGGCAGGCCGCAGGAAAAGAGGGGGGGACGAGAGTGCGGCCCCCCCCCCCTCCTGAACCGTACCAGGCCACATGCCCTCAACATTGGGAGGGTGCTTTGGGGTAGCCCCCCAAAATACCTTGTCCCCATGTTGATGAGGACAAGGGCCTCATCCTCACAACCCTGGCCGGTGGTTGTGAGGGTCTGCGGGCGGGGGGCTTATCGGAATCTGGAAGCCCCCTTTAACAAGGGGACCCCCAGATCCCGGCCCCCCCCCTGTGTGAAATGGTAAGGGGGTACTTACCCCTACCATTTCACTAAAAAACTGTCAAAAATGTTAAAAATGACAAGAGACAGTTTTTGACAATTCCTTTATTTAAATGCTTCTTCTTTCTTCTTTCTTCCTTCATCTTCTTCTGGTTCTTCTGGCTCTTCTGGTTCTTCCTCCGGCGTTCTTGTCCAGCATCTTCTCCGCGGCGTCTTCTATCTTCTTCTCCTCGGGCCGCTCCGCACCCATGGCATGAGGGGAGGCTCCCGCTCTTCTCTTCATCTTCTTCTCTTCTTCATCTTCTTCTTCTTCTTCCTTCTTCTCTTCTTCTCTTCTTCTCTTCTTCCTGTCTTCTGCGGGCCGCTCCGCAGCCATGCTGTGGCATGGAGGGAGGCTCCCGCTGTGTGACGGCGTCTCTTCGTCTGACGGTTCTTAAATAACGGGGGGCGGGGCCACCCGGTGGCCCCGCCCCCCTCTGACGCACGGTGACATGACGGGACTTCCCTGTGGCATTCCCCGTGACGTCACAGGGAAGTCCCTCAAGTCACCGTGCGTCAGAGGGGGGCGGGGTCACCGGATGGCCCCGCCCCCCGTTATTTAAGAACCGTCAGACGAAGAGACGCTGTCACACAGCGGGAGCCTCCCACCATGCCAGCATGGCTGCGGAGCGGCCCGGAGAAGACAGGAAGAAGAGAAGAAGGAAGAAGAAGAAGAAGAAGAAGATGATGAAGAAGAGAAGAAGATGAAGAGAAGAGCGGGAGCCTCCCCCCTCATGCCATGGGTGCGGAGCGGCCCGAGGAGAAGAAGATAGAAGACGCCGCGGAGAAGATGCTGGACGAGAACGCCGGAGGAAGAACCAGAAGAGCCAGAAGAACCAGAAGAAGATGAAGGAAGAAAGAAGAAAGAAGAAGCATTTAAATAAAGGAATTGTCAAAAACTGTCTCTTGTCATTTTTAACATTTTTGACAGTTTTTTAGTGAAATGGTAGGGGTAAGTACCCCCTTACCATTTCACACAGGGGGGGGGCCGGGATCTGGGGGTCCCCTTGTTAAAGGGGGCTTCCAGATTCCGATAAGCCCCCCGCCCGCAGACCCTTACAACCACCGGCCAGGGTTGTGAGGATGAGGCCCTTGTCCTCATCAACATGGGGACAAGGTGTTTTGGGGGGCTACCCCAAAGCACCCTCCCAATGTTGAGGGCATGTGGCCTGGTACGGTTCAGGAGGGGGGGGGGCCGCACTCTCGTCCCCCCCTCTTTTCCTGCGGCCTGCCAGGTTGCGTGCTCGGATAAGGGTCTGGTATGGATTTTTAGGGGGACCCCACGCCGTTTTTTTTTTTTTTTTTTGCCGCGGGGTTCCCCTTAAAATCCATACCAGACCTGAAGGGTCTGGTATGGAATTTAGGGGGAACCCCACGTCAATTTTTTTTTTCAATTTTGGCTGGGGTTCCCCTTAATATCCATACCAGACCTGAAGGGCCTTGTATGGAATTTAGGGGGACCCCCACATCATTTTTTTTTTTTTATTTTGGTTCGGGGTTCCCCTGTGGGGAATTCCCATGCCGTTTTTATCAATGAACTTCTATGTGTATTGTCGGCAATGCAATAGCCGCGGCTAGTTTTAAATGAGTTTTTTCCTTCCAAATGTCATTTTGCTGTCAGACTGTTCTAAACACAGGAAACATGCGCCCCTTTACAGGCATACTATAGACACCCCCCAGGTACGAAATTTAAAGGGATATTACACTTTTATTGTTTGACTTTAAGCATTAATAAAATCACTGCTCCTGAAAAAACGTCCGTTTTTAAAACTTTTTTTTGCATTGATCCATGTCCCCTGGGGCAGGACCCGGGTCCCCAAACACTTTTTATGACAATAACTTGCATATAAGCCTTTAAAATTAGCACTTTTGATTTCTCCCATAGACTTTTAAAGGGTGTTCCGCGGCATTCGAATTTGCCGCGAACACCCCAAATTGTTCGCTGTTCGGCGAACTTGCGAACAGCCAATGTTCGAGTAGAACATGAGTTCGACTCGAACTCGAAGCTCATCCCTACTGCTTGCTGTTCTACTACGCTCATCTCTGGCTCCCTGATTTCAAAAAAGAATCCCAGATGGGTCTGTACCTGAAAAGAGGGTGACTCTGTAGGTACTATTAAAAATGGTGTGCCAACGTCCCTATGATAATATGTTGAGTAAGGGAACTAATGAAATTGGACTTTAAGGGCACACGAGTAATTATGCTATAAAAAGTAAAAATAGTATGATTTTATTGAATTTGAATTACAAAATAGAATCAAATATTATAACTGGTACAATATACATATGCAAATGTTGTATATATAATAGATCCTATCCAGCATGCACTATAAACCCAACTGGTTATATGTATATTCCAACATTCAGGTAATAACAAATGGAGAACAACTTCCCAAGAATAGGTTGAAGTTATGAATGTAAGCAAAAAACATTGTGGGTTGAGTTACAGGCCAGGTAGGTTTTCTCTTTAATCGCTCGACATGATGCGCGTGTTAAATGACGCTTCTTCAGCAGCTGGAGATAATTCTGCTAAATACATGTAAAGGATAGCAATAAATACATATACATATAAACAACAATAAGTAATTTCATACAAAATAGAAAGTAGGGGATAAAATAAATTCCAGCCAATTAAAATGATCGCATGGAAAAACCACCATAAAGGAGAATGGTCAGATGGAGGCCAATGGTACAACCCGATAACTGGGGAGGCTATTAACAGTACATATAGTGCGTATGTATACATATGTAGAAAGTGCGCCTTTGCAAACAATCTACTGTGTATTAAAGATAGACTAACGCCTCCCATTCTAACATAGAGAATGATCAGATGCTCAAAAGGAGTTAATGAGGCTCCATGCATTAGAGCAATTATAAATTGTTAAAGGAGGAGGAAGCGTGGGGAGTCCAACACCAAATTCAAACAGTTAAGGAAACTCAATATTGACCAAAAAAGATATAAATATGTAGATATACAAAGGTATATGTGTATATATGAACACAGCTTACCCCATATGATCAGGCAAAGTAGAGAAAGTGCAGATATGGTACTACTGTTAATAGAACAAGCAATCGCTAGATTGCATTAAAAAGCTGATAGTAAATGCTGAATGCTGCGGAAGCACCAAGGTAACCCTAATTTCCAAAATAAGGATAAGCGCAGATAGGAGGCCTTTTGGGTAGTAGTAGCTTGTAGGAATCAATGTTTATAATATAAAACAAACATGAGAATATAATATAATACTGTGCATATTATCATGCTTATATTAGTTTCAGCATGAGAAGCCTGGCAGGGGCTCAAACACCTTGACCTGGAAACAGGAACTGAGGCAGCTGAGGGTAAAACACAGGATTAAGCAAGAACAAGTCCTTTAAACAGGCCGAGGGTCAAACACCAGGTAATCGTTATAGCAAGTCCTTAATCAAGCCGAGGGTCAAACACTGGAGAGAAGATAAGCGGAGGAGTTCTTAATCAAGCCAAGGGTCAAACACTGAAGAGAATTCAAGAGTAGTCAAAACGATCCGGGTCACTATAGGCAGGTACAGGTATGCAGAGAGTAAACAGGAACACTGGGAGCTGAGAAGACAAACCAGCAACAAGCACAAGGCATAGCTGCCTTTATATAGGCCAAAGGGGACGTCCCGCTGTGCGCGCACGTGTTCATGCACCCACATGTGCTAATCCGTTCGGGTCACGCGCTCCTACCCGCCGATCGTGTACCCGTACGTGCTGATGTGCAACTCTACCGCGCAGGCACACAGGGATGCGCCGATACTGACAGGCTCTGACTCTGCTATTTCTCTTACAGTGCCCCCCCCCCCAAGGGGCAGCCTCCGGATGCCCAACCTTGGCAAGATTCCTGGTTGTCTCCTGTGGAAATTTTGTATCAAACGAGGAACATGTAAGTTGTTGGAAGGTTCCCAGGAGTTATCTTCTGGGGGGTATCCTTTCCATTTAACAAGATACTGGATCTGTCCCCCCCTTTTCCTACAGTCCATTATAGACTCCACTTCGTACTCCATTTCACCTTCAATTTCAATTGGTGGAGGTGGTGGTTCCGTTCTTCCAAAAAAAGGGCTGGGGACCATTGGCTTCAGTAAAGATGCATGGAACACCGGATGTATTTTATAAGTGACAGGAAGGGCTGATTCAAAAGCCACGGGGTTCACCACCTTCCTAATTTCAAAAGAGCCAATGAACCTTGGACCTAGTTCGTGGGATGGACAGGGCAATCTGAGATTAATGGCAGATAGCCATACTTTGTCTCCAATCTTGAAACTTGGGTTAGGCCTTTTCCCTCTGTTATAGTATTTCTCATAACTATTTTGAGCCTTCTTCATGGTTTCCTGGATCTGCAAAAAATTGGTTTGGATAAAGTTAATCCGATCTTGTACTGCAGGAGTTGACACTGCAGGAATGGAATCTGGCAAAAAGGAGGGATGAAAACCATAATTAGCCCAAAAAGGTGTTTGGTTAATGGCAGAATGAGTGGAATTGTTGTAAGCAAATTCTGCACACGGAAGGAGAGTGGACCAGTTATCTTGGGAACAAGAGCAAAAGCAACGGATATATTGTTCCAGGGTTTGATTCTTCCTTTCTGTTTGACCGTTGCTTTGCGGGTGGTATGCTGAGGAGAGGGAGGTCCTAATTTCAAGGGATTTGCAGAGATCCTTTCAGAATTTTGAGGTGAATTGGATTCCTCTGTCTGATACTGAAGTTGTGGGGAATCCCATGAAGTCTCACAATTTCTTTGATAAAAATATTTGCTGTAGCTAGGACAGAAGGGGTGCCCATCATGGGCAGAAAGTGCGCCATCTTTGAGAGGCGGTCAACCACCACTAAGATGGTAGTAAATTTTTCAGAAGGAGGTAGGTCCACAATGAAAGCCATAGAGACCTCTTTCCATGGATGTTCATGGACAGGCAGAGGTCTCAGGAGCCCCCAAGCCTTAGTGTTTGACCCTTTGTTACGTTGACATGTAGTACAGGATTGGACATAGTTTTCACAGTCCTGACTTCAACTCGGCCACCAGAAGGAGCGATGAACCAATTCGGAAGTTTTCCGGATTCTGAAGTGCCCTGCCAACTTATGGTCATGGAAGGTCTTACTGGAGGGGGAACAAATACTTTATTTTGGGCCCACATTAGGCCATCCCTCTTCCTTAAGGAGGGTACTTCAGGTTCTGTGCATTGGCTGGATGCCTCCTTGATGGCAGTTTCGAGATCAGGTTGGATAAGAAGGAAGTTATGTGGAGATAAGATGGTCCCAGGCTCAGTTGCCTCATTGACTTCTGGAAACATTCGGGAAAATGCATCCGCTTTTCCATTCTTTGAACCAGGTCGGTGGGAGATGTGGAAATTGAACCTGGAGAAGAATAATGCCCATCGGGCTTGTCGAGGTCGGAGTCACTTGGCTGTTTGGAGATACTCCAGGTTCCTATGGTCAGTAAAAATCATTATGGGTTGGGACGCACCCTCCAGCAAGTACCTCCACTCCTCCAGAGCGAATTTTATAGCCAGTAACTCCCGGTCACCAACATCATAGTTCCTTTCAGGTTGGCTTAACTTATGAGAGGCAAAGGCAACTGGAAGAAGAAGGGCCTTCGGGCCGCTCCGCTGGGACAAGATTGCACCTGTCGCTGACTCGGAAGCATCTACTTCCAGTACATATGATAAGGCTGGATCAGGGTGTTGTACTATGGGAGCTGATGTAAAAAGACCTTTCAACTTATCAAAAGCTTCCTGGGCTTCCTGGGGCCATTGAAACTTGACTTGCTGGCGGGTGAGTTGAGTAATGGGGGAGATAATCGAAGAGAATCCTCTAATGAATCTGCGGTAAAAATTAGCAAAGCCAACGAACCGCTGGATTCCCTTCTTGGTTGAAGGAGCTGGCCACTCCTGGATGGTTTTAACCTTTTGTGGGTCTATTGTGACCCCTTCTGTGGAGATGATGAACCCAAGGAACTGGACGGTGGTTTTTTAAACTCGCATTTCTCCCCCTTTAGGAATAGAGCATGTTTCCTGAGAACTGAGAGTACCTTCTTTACATGGGTGCGGTGTACTTCTATTGTGGTGGAAAAAATCAAAATATCATCAAGATATACAATCACAAAGTTATCTAGGTATTCACGGAAGATGCCGTTGACTAGGTGTTGGAACATGGCCGGGGCATTACAGAGTCCAAAAGGCATCACTAGGTATTCAAAGTGCCCAAACCTGGATCTGAAGGCCGTTTTCCACTCATCCCCGGCACGTATCCGAACAAGATTGTATGCTCCCCGTAGGACTAGTTTGGTAAATACTTGGGCAGTTCTGAAGCGCTGGAACAGTTCAGAGATGAGAGGGAGTGGGTATCGGTTCTTAATAGTGATCTTATTAAGTTCTCTATAGTCCACAAAAGGCCTCAAAGATCCATCCTTTTTTCAACAAAGAAGATACCTGCCCCAGCTGGAGAAGAGTAAGGACGGATTAATTTATTTTCCAGGTTTTCATCAATATAGGAACAGAGAGCTTCCAACTCAGTCTCAGACAGTGGGAATATGCGACCAAATGGAATCTCGAACCCAGGTAAAAAATCAATGGGGCAATCGTAGGAGCGATGAGGTGGTAAACTGTCGGCCTTCTTTTTGTCAAAAATGTCCAGAGATTCATGGTTTACTGCAGGGACATGCTGAAGATTAATAATTAAAGTATACACTGCGCTGGAAAGTAGACACTAAAAGGAAATGGAGGAAATGGAGCTACATACGGGGTGACAAAAACCATGAAATACTACAAAGAAAAATGCAGCGCATATACTGTGAAAAAAACACAAATGAATGGGGGTGTTAATAAATAATGACAACATCGATGAAATAAATAAAATGTGAGTCTCTCAACATAAGTGAATAGAGTCCAAATGAGTGAACAATATATGATTATAAAACGTTCCACTGATAAGGGTGAGTGAATATATCAGATGGCTGATGTTCAAACACAGGCAAATATTTGAGTGAGCGGTCCGGGGATAGATGATATGGAAGTTTTGTGGCACGTCTTGTGAAAGCAATCTAGGGTAGGTCCAATTAAAGGGTGGCATTGTATCGTCTGGGGGATGTGTCATGGGAGGACCCATGGGAGAGAGTCCAGTCGCAAATTGGTGAAAGATGCTTCCAGGAAAACCCAATCTTTTTGAAGTGAGTGTACATTCCAATCCACTATTCTTGTGAGGTGGGCAGATGTGTGATAATTTAGGAGGTCAGGGAGGCCTAAACCTCCCAGTCGATTTGGCCAGGTAAGTAGTGAGTAACTTATTCTGGATTTGCGTTCTCCCCAAAGGAATCTGGAACAAATACTTTGATATGTTTTGAAAAAGGCAGGTGGTGGTTGTATAGGAACTGTCTGTAAAATGTATAGCATTCTCGGTAGAGCATTCATTTTTAGTACTACTCTGCCGAACGAGGAGAACAGTAGTTTGTTCCAGGATTGGAGGTCAGAGGTCAATCTATTTAGGAGGGGGAGATGGTTCAGGGTGTATAAGTCAGAGAGTTTGGTTGGGAGCTGTATACCCAGGTATGTAATGGATTCACGTTTCCACTGGAAAGGGAAGTTTTCTTTGCATTGGGCTACTAGAGATGGGGGCAAGGATATGTTAAGGGCAAAGGATTTTGAAAAATGTATTTTTAGATTGGAGAGTGATTGGAATTGTTTGAATTCTGATAACAGCATTGGCAAGGAGATCATCGGGTTTGTTAGAAATAGCAATATGTCATCTGCGAAGGCAGCATATTTATATTCCTTTTTGGGTGTTCGGATTCCCTGTATATCGGGGTTGAGTCTCAGTTTATGGAGGAATGGTTCAAGCCTGAGCACAAAGAGGATGGGGGATAAGGGGCACCCCTGTCTTGGTCCGTTATGGATGGGAAAGGCATTCGACAGAGTGTTGTTTACTTGGACCTTGGCCAATGGGCCCGCGTAGAGTGAGAGGATTAGGTCAGATATGTGTGGACCCAGGCCTATTGCCAGTAAGCCCACTCTCATGTAGTACCATGCCACTCTGTCGAATGCCTTCTCCGCATCTAGGGAAAGGAAAAAGCCTTTTTGGTTCGTGTGTGTCATCAGATGGTGCAAGTTAATTGCTTTAATGGTATTATCCCTGGCTTCACAGCCAGGGATAAATCCTACTTGATCTTGAGAAATGATAGTGGAGATTAGCTGTAAGAGTCTGTTTGCTAGTATCTTGGAAAATATCTTAATATCCGCATTTAATAGTGATATCGGTCTGTAGTTACTAGGACATGTGGGATCTTTGTCGTCTTTAGGAATGACTACGATGTGTGCTTCTAACATCTCTCTTGTTAGAGGGTTTGAGGGAGAGAGGGAGTTGAAGGCATTTAAAAAGGGTGTTTGGAGTTTGTCAGAGAACGTTTTGTAATATACCACAGTTAGATCATCAGGGCCTGGGCTCTTGCCCGGTTTCAATTGTTTTATCACTTGTTTCCATTCTGCTACAGTGATCGAGGATTCCAGATTTGCAGCAATGTCATCGGGGATCTTGTCTGGAGCATATTGGGCTAGGAATGAGTTTATTTCGCTAGTGCATTTGGGGGGTGATGTTGTAGTGGGATTGGATGTGTTGAGGTCATTTAGGGAGTATTTTCCAAATTCTTCTGCTATTTCTACGTTATTTGTAAGTGTCTTGCCCGTGCGGGAGTGCAAGTGGTGAACTGTCGTGCTGGCATTTTTCTTATGCAGGGCTTGTGCTAGGAGGTGGCCACATTTGTTTCCAAACTTGTAAAAGAGTTTCTGGGATAAGGTGAGTTTTTTCTTAGATTTTGGTCTAGTTCTTCTTTTATTCGAGTGTGCGTTTTGATTAGTTCTCGGTGAGTTTGTGCAGCTAAATTGTGCTTATGGAGTGTTTCGAGTTTTCTAAGTTTGGTGTAGTGTCACTAGTTTGATTTTCTTTTCTTTTTTGAGCGCAGACATTAGGGAGATTAGTCTACCCCGTATAACACATTTATGTGCCTCCCATTGTGTCAGTTTAGAGGTATCTGGGGTATCGTTTTTGGAAAAGTCGATTAAACATTTGCAAATCTCTTGTTCTTTTATATTGTCCGTTAAGTGGGATCCAGTCTCCATATGTAGGTATTATTGAGTTTTTCTGGGAAGGTAAGTTTCAATGAGATAGGGTGATGGTCTGATAGTGTCATCGGTTCTATAGTGGCCGCTGTCAGAGTGGGAAGGTCTTGTTGCATAAGAAGGAAATAACCAAGACGTGAGTACTTGTTGTGGGGGGTAGAGAAAAAGGTGAAATCTTTATCAGTCAGGTGGAGAGTACGCCAAGTGTCATGTAACAGTAGGTCTTGGAAGCATTTTCTGATTTGTTTGAGAGCTTTGTAGGGCAAATGGGAATGTCCATATGAGGAATCTAATAGAGGGTCTAGTGGAACATTAAAGTCCCCACCAAGGATCAATATCCCTTCTTGGAAGTCTGCTAGTGTCCATGTAAGGGAACGAAAGAAGGGGACCTGTGCTTTGTTGCGTGATAGGTTTATCTTTAAAGGTGCCTTTCAGGAAGACATATCTGCCCTGGTCATCAATGAGGGAGTCCGAAACGTGGATAGGAACATTTTTGGAAAGGAGTTTGGAGGTTCCTTTAGACTTTGAGATCGGGGAAGTGGAGTGGTAGCTGTGGGGGTAGAGTTGATTTGTTAGACTTGGTATTTTCTTGGTACAAAAATGAGTTTCCTGTAGGAAGATCACATCCGCTTTCATGCTTTTCATATTAGCTAGTAGTTGGGAACATTTCTCTGGAGTGTTCAGGCCTTTAGCTTTTAGGGATACTAGTTTTAGGGAGAGGTTAGAGCTGTGGGGTTTTTGTGATGTCATGGTAAGTGTAGGTGTGAAGAGTCTGAGTCAGTTATATTTGTGCAGGGAGGCCAGAGACGTTGGGGGGGAGGAGTAGTGGGGCTTAGTGTGTGGACAGGGGAGGAAGAGTGGGTCTGAGGTAGGGAGGGGTAGTGAACTGAGGTGAACTAAAGTGTATAAGAAGTAAAGATTGGAGGGTTGTAAGGGTCCCACCTAAGAGCAAGGGGTGTTCCGGTTTGAGTTGGTGGTATCTACCAGAGTCTGCTGTTGGTGGGGGTATTAGGTGATGTTCAAAAATGGGGTGAGCTCTATGTCCCTTGGAGGTCTGTAGGGTTATGTAAGGCTTTCATGGTGGGGGCTGCCAGAGACCAGGCAGGGGGAGAATACCCCGCCTGGTCTCTTTGGCAGCACTTTTAGGAATATGTTGCCATGGTGAGACAAGCAATATTAGGTGTGGCAGGGCAGATCCGATTTGGGACGCTCGTCTGGTGAGGGAGGGTTCTAATTCTGTAGGATTACACATATATATGTATGAGATTCTGGTTTGTCTGGAGACATGGGCGAGGGTGGTGTCAGAGAGGAGTTTTGTGGCTTGAGATTGAAGGTAGTACCATCACATAGCTTAACTTAAACCTTAACTCTTAAAATTGGCTGAATAAAATTTACATGACTTCGGGTTGGAAACTAACGTTGTAACAAGAACATCAACCATGGTGTCAGTACAAACAAAATATATGTTAACTGAAACTGTAATTATAACTATACCCGTTTGAGACATTGGAGATACTCTACTTTCTGAGGGGGCCATGCTCAGCCCTGATTTAGAGGGTAAAAGTGATCTTTTATGGCCAGTTAGGTATGGCTGAGATATGATATATATATAATTTTTTTTTTAGGGGGGAGCATCCATCTGTTCCAGTAAAGAGGAGGAGCGTGTGGGTGATCTTGGGCTTTATGGCAGTCTTACCTGAGCGTGGCCCTCTTGGATCTTTGGTCCCATGTTTGTGGCCGAGCCACAAGAGGAGTAGCCGCTATGGTTCCCTGTGATAGGAGAAAGAGTTAGTAACATGACTCGAGTAGTATGAAAATCAGTATACAATTGTTATCCTGGGAACGAGTATCAAAAAAGGGGAGGTAAGAGTAAGAAGAGAAGGAGGAAAAAGGAAAGGACAAGGGTGAGGTAGTGTACCATGAGTAGAGAAAGATAGATGGTAGTAAGGAGAGAAGGAGGAAGGCAGGTAGTGGAGAGATAACAGTGACAGCTCAGTCCAGTATTGGGAGGGTTTGGAGCACTCACTATCAAGGACACAGAGGACAGTGGAGAAAGGTAGCATGAGGCATATGGTATCTCATAACCGTGCAGCACAAGTCATCGGAATGTTACAACGCAGAACTGCAGGGGGAAAGAGAGTATCCGACCCAGTGCAATGATAGGCTCTAGAGTGGTTGTTGAAGATGAGGTCCAAAGGGCAGGAGACTATTGCACAGTTGAATATCTCCGTCAGGTGACAGAGATGTAGGCTGTATTCCTCTTCGTTGTGGGTGACATTGGCTTCTTTCCTGGATGATAAAGTGCCCTGTCTTGAGCTCTTCAGGACCCTCTTTCTTCTTGCATTTAAGGATGGGAAGCGTTAGTTCAGCGATCGTAATCCTCAGTGTTTCAGAGTAGATGGGCTCAGGATAAGTTGCTTGCTACTTTGGTTATCCGATGGATAGGGTAAGAGGGATATGTCATGTAAACAGAATGCATGGCACAGGTCAAAGTGGGTTTCTATAAAGTCTTTGGAGCCATGGCAATTCAGGTAAAGAGTTCAGACGGACCGTACAGGTGGTTGTCAGTTTGTGGTCTCTCCGGCAATCTGAAAATGGGTTTTTGTTTTGTTTTTGTTTTTTTGTTTTTTTTTGTGTTTTTTTGTCATTTTGGGGATTGAGTTTCCATGTCATGTAAAGAGGGAAGGGAACGTCCGGTTACCTGTCTAGGCAATGCGGGCCTTGCGGCATGCTGGAGAGGCCATTGAACTTCTATTGCGCTGGGCTCCAGGGATCCGTGGTGGAGTATGAGGAGGAGGAGGATGGGATCTGCGGCGACTGATGCTGTAGTTTCCCGCTTCATCTATTCCTTCCATGGAAGTGGTTCTTCTAGGTGATGGTAGACGGAAATCACTATACCAGTCTGGTAGGTTAACCAACGGGATATTGAGTACAGAACAAAAGTGTTCCAGATGTTCCAGTACCTTAAGATTTGCTATTCGGCCCTGGTCAGGGGCGTAACTAGAAATAGCAGGGCCCCATAGCAAAATGTTGTATGGGGGCCCCCCTGCAAACAATCCCCTCCCCACAGCTGCCCTATTGTCAATGCAGCATGACCTGTGCCCCATACAGCGTGACCTGTGCCCCATACAGTGTGACCTGTGCCCAATGCAGTGTGACCTGTGCCCAATGCAGCATGACCTGTGCCCCATACAGCGTGACCTGTGCCCTATACAGCGTGACCTGTGCCCCATACAGCGTGACCTGTGCCCCATGCAGCGAGACCTGTGCCCAATGCAGCATGACCTGTGCCCAATGCAGCGTGACCTGTGCCCAATACAGCGTTGCCTGTGCCAAATACAGCCTGGCCTGCCTGTACCCCATACAGCCTCACCTGTGCAGAGGAAGAGGCAAGCCACCCGAATCAGCAGAGAGTGGGATTGCCCGCTGTAATAGCATTCATTTGAATTTCCAGTCTTCCCGGGGCTCATCATCACATAGCCCCACCTCTTTGCCAGACGCCTTTGATGACGTTACACATCAGGCATTGGATCGGCGTTCTGTCTATCAAAGGCGCCGGGCCAAGAGGTGGAGCTAGGTGACGTGAGTTCCGGGAACTCTGGAAGTTCTAATGAAAGCTAATACATCGGGCAATTACGCTCTCTGCTGATACGGACAGCTCTCCTCTTCCTTTCCTCTCTCTTCCTCTGGCTTGGAGACTGTGCCGGCGGTGCTCTTATCCTCACTGGGCCCCACTCGGCTGCGGGCCCTATAGCGCCCGCATGGTTCGCTATGGTGGTAGTTCCGCCCCGGGCCCTGGTGTGTCACTGATAAGCAAAAGGGGAACTTCCGGCAGTAAACGATGGATCTAGCTCTCAGGATTTCCAGTAAAGGCCGCAGCTCTCGCCTACGTTGCAGGGTGATATTGGAAAGATCTTGGTAGATCTTTATTGTCGCTCCCTGGAAGGACAGCTGATTACGGCTCCTTGCTTTTCGTAGGATTTTCTCCTTCAAGGGGAAGTCTATGAGGCAACAAACCGCATCTCTAAGGGGGTCTGTCTCCCTTCCCCTCGGGTGCAATGCCCCGTGGATCCGCTCAATGACGATCGGTGTGTCTAGGGGCTGCTCTAGGAGATCATTAAGTATGTTGGTGACCATCAGGGAGAGATGACTGGGGTCGATCATTTCCGGGATTCCTCTTACCCTAAGGTTTCGGCGTCTGCCACGGTTGTCTGGGTCCTCCATGTGGCGGTTGATCTCCCTGAGATGGACGGTGTGGGATTCAGTCAGCTGCTGTACAGGGAAGTGTCTTGGCGGGCTTGCGTGATGTCCACTTCTTCTATCCATAAGGCTATAGCTTGAATGTCTGACCTCAGGTCCGTAATGGCTGCCATGAGTGTGTTTTTTATATCAGCCATGACGCTGCAGAGGTCTGCCAGACTTACAGCAGGGGGATGTCTCATCCCTGCTTCCACTCCGTGCGGGCTTCGGGCTTCGGGCTCCGGAGAGTTGTGGGCTGGTGTTCAGGGAGCAGGGCTCACTTGAGGAGGGAGAGTAGGAGGCTTGCATCTTGCTCCTAGGCCACGATCGGAAGATCTCGGGAATGTGTCCACTTAGCTGAGTGTCTAGTCCCCATGGGGATCGGGAATGTGTTGCGGAGACACTGCGGGAGGTTCTCACCATGTCTGAGTGATTTTTAGGCTCTTAAGCTTATGTAACAGGACTTCGAGGAACAGGAGTTCTTGAGCTACGCGTCTATCTTGGAACGGCTCCAGACCACGCCCCCTTTTTTTTTTTCTAAGTCTAAACTTTCTTATAGCTTTTATATCTGTTCTGTCTGATTGCTCAATGCTGGCCTATAACTGCTAGATAAAGAAAACAGGTATTGCAACAAACCCTAACTAAAAAATATTTTTTTTACCAAGCTATAATTAATCAGATTGGGGTGCTGATGCTGTGTGTAAGCTAATAAATAATGCCAATGTTAAAAATATATTACACATGTGAGTTGTGATGCCAGAAAACATTTTTGCTCATCCTATTCACAGGAATCATACTGTCCCAGTACACAACATACTGCTTAAAGGCATCTTCCAAGCATGTAATTTGAAGGATTGGTGTTTTTACCATGTCACCTGTAAAGTTATATAAAACCAGAGCGCTCTCTCCCTGCTGAGTGGCATTTCTAAAAAAAAATATATATGCTTTGGTACATATCCTCCATGGAAGTGTCCCATGCACTTTGTTTATCAATCCTTCACCTTAAACCTTTGAAAATAAATGGCAATAATTGGTTTTAAAGCTCCCTTCCCCTGCACATATTGACTTCTTTGGAGTTTGGATTAGGGTTTGCATTTTCCAGAATTTACAAACTGATGACAGGCCCACAAATCAATCCTGAGCACATTTGTGCATCCTAGTTGGGGGACATGGTATTTATATCTGGTCCCTCAGAAAAGATGTGGGGGTTTGTGACATCACTGACAATCCACCACTGATAGCACCACCACTGTGTTTTCACTCCCACAGCACTGGGGATTGGTCATTTAGCAATGGGAGGATCGGGGAAACATCATTGGGTGGTGGTTTGTTGTGGGAGGGGATCCATTGTCAGGCAGCAAGTTGATGTGAGTGACATTGGATTTACATGCTTGGATTACATGATTGATGATTGCTTTATATTGTGGAGCATCATTATTTTTTTGTTTTTTGTAATGTAAAAAAAACATTGCAGTGCAGACGGGCGGCCGCTGTAGGCAAACTGACGTACTTGTACGACGCTGACTACTTCTGAGTTGAGAGCATGTGCATGCGTGGCTCCCAGCTGGCTCCTGCTGTGATTGTATGCAGTGGGAGCCTGTCAGCAAGTTCCAGCCAATGATTCATGGGCATGTCTACATTTACAGCTGAGAGCTCTGTGTTGAAATTCAACACAGAGCTTTGTATACAGGGATGGATCTGTCAATTACTCAATTGAGAGATTATTAGTAATATTTGTGAAATAAGAGATCATTAGTAAAAAGCAGCACACTGTACACACATTACACAAAGTTAGACACATATTTAACCCCTTGATCTCCCTAGATGTTAACGCATTCCCAGCCAGTGTCATTAATACACTGACAGTGTATATTTTTAACACTGATCACTGTAATGATGACACTGGTAATGTCAGTGACAGTTAGTCAGTTCCTCCCAGCATTAGTTAGTGACAGATTGTCCTCTACAATATCGCAGTCCCATTTTGATTGTCGTCATTAAGAGTTTAAAAAAAATAAAAATTCCAGTATATATGCATTATATATTGTTTGTAGGAGCTATAACTTTTATGCAAACCAATCAATATACAATACACTTATTGGGACTTTTTTAATGAAAAATATGTAGCAGAATACATTTTGCCCAAAATTTTTGAAGAAATTAGATTTTTTTAATTTTATTTTGTTATTGAATATGTTTTATAGCAGAAAGTAAAAAATAGTGTTTTGTTTTTTTTCTAAATGTTTGGTCTTTTTTCATTTATATTGCAAAAAAATTAAAAACCCAGTGGTGATCAAATACCACAAAAAGAAAGCAATATTTGTGTGAAATTTAATTTGGGTACAGCGCTGCATGACTGTGCAATTGGCAGTTAAAGTAGCGCAGTGCCGAATAATAAAAAATGGCCTGGTCATGAAGGGGGTAAAATCTCCTGGAGCTGAAGTGGTTAAAGATGCTTGTGTGTTTCCATTTTGGCTTTGGGTTTTGGGTGGGTACAAAGGGGTAAAGGCAAAGGGGGGCAATTTGCTCTTTTACTCATTCCTCTGGGTAGGGGCAGATATCTGGGGGCTCCTTATTATGAAGTTGCTTTCAGGCTCCTATACACCTCTTCTATAAAACCCCACCTCCTTTTTGGGGGGACCTTACCTTTGGGAGAAGGTGCCTTGCAAAGTCATCCTTATCCATGCATACAGGCTGAGTGGCTAGGAACGATAAGGAAGTGAGTGTTAGGCCCCCCTTCCGGAATGATATCAAGCCACATGCCTTCCAACAAAGCCTCCCCCTCTTTAAAAGCACCTTGTCCTAATGTTAGGGGACAAGGGCCTCTTCCCCACATTCTGTCCTCCGAAAAAGGATGCAGAGCTTTGGGTGGCTTATAAATTATTATTTTAAGGAGGCACACAGATATCCTCCCACATGGAGTACAGTGGTACATTAGTTCCCATTAGTACCCATTTCCACAAAGAGATAAAAAAACACCAACACTGTAAAAAAGTGAAAAAACGCCATACAATCAAAACAAAATGTCCATAATGTTCTCCGATTAAAAATCAATTGTCAATCATGCTGTGCAGCATTGTAAACCCACCATCAATCACATTGTTCAGTGATGTAAAACCTTATCAATTACAATGATCCTATGCCCAATGAAGTTAATCCACCACCCATCAATGTATTCCCCCCAGTTTCCTATCATAAATGACATATCCCTGGCACTTTGGGAATGTAAAAACAGTGGCAGAGATTCCCAGTGACATCATTGACCCATTACAGACATAGACATATTTGGTCCATGACGTGACCCAGGATTATTTACATTTCAGCAGCCATGGATTCAGGCACATGAACTGGACAATTTAAGCAAGTTTGTTCAGAGGTTTTACCCGAACTCGAATCTCATCCTTAACTAGTTGCAATCAGATAGATTTATGAGATCTCACATTTAACCTCACAGAAATCCAAAGAGCTACAACCGAAATAGTTTTAGATTATATCAGAATAGAGAATAGGAGATATATGTAAAAAAAATTTTTAAACGGGAAAAAAACTAGCCTATTGATCGTTTTTCCTGTTAAAAAAATTGGGAACAACCAGGGCTGGACTAAAAGAAAAACATTAGAATCAGTTATCTTAGGTAACCTGTACACGGCTAGGCTCCCAAAAAGTCTCACACATGAGGTATCCCCATACTCAGAAGAAGCAGCAGAATGTATTTTGGGGTGTAATTCCACATATAACCATGGCACCTGTGAGCAATATATAATTTGGTGACAACTTTGTGTCATTTTTACTTGTCATTTTTCAATCACTTGTGACAAAAAAATAAAACATTCAATGGGCTCAACATGCCTCTCAGCAATTTTCTTGTGGTGTCTACTTTCCAAAATGGGGTCATTTTGTGGGGGTTGTACTGCCCTGCCATTTTAGCACCTCAAGAAATGAGATAGGTAGTCATAAACTAAAAGCTGCGTAAATTCCAGAAAATGTACCCTAGTTTGTAGATGCTATAACTTTTGCGCAAACCAATAAATATACGCTTATTAACATTTTTTTACCAAGGACATGTGGCTGAATACATTTTGGCCTAAATGTATGACTAAAATTTAGTTTATTAAAATTTTTTTTATAACAAAAAGTAGAAAATAGCATTTTTTCTAAATTTTCGGTCTTTTTCCATTTATATCGCAAAAAATAAAAATCGAAGAGGCAATCAAATGCCATCAAAAGAAAGCTCTATTAGGAAAAAATGACTCAAATTTTGATTTGGTACAGCATTGCATGACTGCACAAATACCAGTTAAAGCAGTGCAGTGCCAAATTGTAAAAAGTGCTCCGGTCATTGAGCAGCCAAATCCTCTGGGGCTGAAGTGGTTAATGAGCATACAAATTTCGATTTGTCTATAGGCAAATAAGCATCTCCCTACTGTTTGGTTAGAAGAACACTACTTCAAACACTACTTCTTACACTAATGTATTTTATGAGAGAATAGAGTTCTGCATTAAAGTGGTTGTAACCCTAAAAAAAATGTTCCTGTTCCTTTAAAGCATGATCAATAGCATAGTGCTGTTGCAGTGTAATTTGTCCATTTCTTTGATCTAAAATACCAGTGTAAGCTGGCCATGGTAATTATGGCTGCTGATCCATGATACCGTGGTCAGTTTACATGCCTCCTTCATCCCAGTGTGTGTACACAGTGTCTCCTCTCTCCCCCTCTCCCTTCCTGCCTGTCATTTCCTAGTCTGTGTGTGAGAGCTGATCTCCTCCCTGCCCCTCCCCTCTCCTCCTGCCTCTATTCCAATGTAAGACATAACACAATTAATTGTATACTCTCTGTTTTAGCAAGATATTCAGTACAGTATGTCTTTTTTTTTAATTATAATCCTAAATACATTTTTGGACAGCTCCTTTGAGTGGTCACATGACCTCCCTCTGCTGGCCAGTTGACATTATTAGGGAATCTCAGCCCCTCCCGCTGCTGTTTTGAGATTGAGGAAGGAGTGCAAATGGAGATCATTTGACTGCACAGAGGAGCTATGCAAAAAGGTATTTAGGATTATGATTTAACCCTTTTGCTGCCAGGTCCTGTGCTCCATTTTGTAAACTCAGGTGGCCAGACCATTTTTGCAATTTTTCCTTTGCTTTTTTATTTTTCACTTATAGCTTTCAGAGTTTGAAAAAGATGTACCAAAACCATATATTTTCTGAAAGCACATGATCAGTAGAATAAAAAGAAGGTGCTACCCCGCGGTATTTGTGCAAATGTTTATCAAACCAATATATTTGCAAAAAATACACTAAAACCATTATTAGCAGATGAAAAAACACAGTAAATTTTACAACATTCCTACTAAATATAAAAGCTTAGCCTGTATTGAGTTAATAAATAACAAATATTTGTAACTTTTAAATTGCGCCTTTTTGCAAAATGGTGAAAATTGAACAGACGCAAAATTATAAATATCCAAATTACTCTAAAAATCTGAAGGTTTTCATTTTTCCCTTAGAACTTTCAGAGTTTGTAAAAGACCCCCAAAACCATATATTTTCTGAAAGCATATGACCTCTAGAATAAAAAGAAGGTGTTACTGATTTTTTAGACGCTTTAGTATTTGCGCAAATGTTTATCAAACCAATATATTCGCAAAAAAATACACTAAAACCACTATTAGCAGATAAAATTAGCTAATTTTACAAAATTCCTGCTAAATCACTAATAAATATAAGAGTTTAACTTGTATGGAGTTAACAAATAACAAAAAAAATTAATTTTTACATTGTGCCTTTTTGCAAAATGGTGAAAATCGAACGTACGAAAAAATGTAAATATCCACATTTCTCTAAAAATCTGAAGGTTTTCATTTTTCCCTTACAGCTTTCAGATTTGTGAAAGACCCCCAAAACCATATATTTTATGAAAACATATGACCTCTTGAATAAAAAGAGAGTGCTACTCACCTCATAATGGAATTTCTGTTTGCAAAGGAACAGCTGATACTTGATAAATTCAACTGCCACTGGCAACTTTGGCTAACAGATCATAGAGCTCTGCCTTGTCCTTGACTAAACTCTCAAATACTGACTTTCATAGCAGTCCTCCCCCTCTGATCAACCCTTTATGCTTGTTCATCTCCTGGAATGAACTGAGCCATGGGTTTGACTGCTGATAAGCTTACTATACTATCTCACTTTATACTAATGAGCACTAGCCTGTTCATCACCTGTTTCTTTCCCTCTCTCCCCCCACCCTACCTACTCCTACATCTTTTCACACTCTCACTTGGAGGCACACAAGGGGTTAGCACTATGTATGTTGATATACCCCTGATACACCCTTCCTCTAATCCTCTTCCTCTGCCAATTATCTCTGTCTTTTGAGTTATTGTACATCATTTTATTACTTTTATCAATAAAAAAATAAAAAAACAAATAAATAAATGAAAATAAAGTTCAGCAATATGAAAAGGTGAAAAAAAAGGAGGTGCTACTGATTTGCGCAAATGTTTATCAAACCAATATATTGGCAAAAATTACACTAAAATCATTATTAGCAGTTAAAAACAACTAATTTTAGAAAATTCCCACTAAATCCCTACTAAATATAAAAGATTAACCTGTATGGAGTTAATAAATAACAAATATTTGTAAATTTTAAATTGCGCCTTTTTGCAAAATGGTAAAGATCGAACGTACCCAAAAATTTCACTAAACATCTGGAGGTTTTCATTTTTCACTTACAGCTTTCAGAGTTTGTAAAAGACCCCCAAACTATATATTTTCTGAAAGCATATGACCTCTGGAATCAAAAGAAGGTGCTACTGATTTTTTAGGCCCCGCGGTATTTGCGCAAATTTTTATCAAGACAATATTTTTGCTAAACACGCACTAAAACCATTATTAGCAGATAAAAACATAGCTAATTTTACCAAGTTCCTGCTAAATTCCAATTAAATATAAAAGCTTTACCTGTATGGAGTTAATACATAACAAATATTTGTAATTTTAACAGTGCGCCTTTTTGCAAAATGGTTAAAATCGAACGTATGCAAAAATTTAAATATACAAATTTTTACAAAAGATTTTAATTTTTCCCTTACAGTATTCAGAATTTGTGAAAGACCCTCCAAACCATATATTTTCTGAAAGCATAGGACCAATAGAAAAAAAAGAAGGTGCTATGGATTTTTAACCCCCATGATATTTGTGCAAATGTTTACCAAAGCAATATTTTTGCTAAAAATACACTAAAATCATTATTAGCAGGTACAAACACAGAACATATTACTAAATTTCTACTAAATATAAAAGCTTAACCTGTATTGAGTTAAGAAATAACAAATATTTGTAAATTTTAAATTGGGCCTTTTTGAAAAATAGTGAAAATTGGAGGTTCGCAAAAGTTTTAGAAAATCTGGAGGTTTTCCTTTTTCCCTTACAGCTTTCAGAATTTGTAAAAGACCCCCCAAACCATATATTTTCTGAAAGCACATGGCCAGTAGAATAAAAAGGAAAAGTCACTCAAGAGTGTGTGTCCTATAATGGGACTTTAAATTTGGGTCACTGGCAGGTTGGTAAAAATATATAGAGTGAGAAAAATTAGTAATTAAAAGAATATATTTATTATAGAAAAGAATAAAAATTAACTATGACATAACAAATTGAAGGTCTAAAATAGATGCACATTCACAGATATAATGATTGGATACAAAACATTAACCAACTCTATTGTGTAATGGTAAACAAGAGAAGAAACCCAACGTTTCGAGGTATTTGAAGGTCAACCTCTTCTTCAGGGATAATAGGTTTGGTCATGACAAAATTTACGTTGTGCATGTTACATAAAGGCTTTCAAAAATATCCACAGCATCCAATAGGAAATCGGTCAGCTGCAGCTCCACAACGGCCAGGAGGGGGGCAAGAAGAAAGCCAAAATCCTGGCTCTCGGTTGTATATCCACAGATCAAGAAAGGGGTAGTTTTGTCAGTGAGTCAGAGATACAATGAAGGTTAAATTAAAACCTCCTTCTAGTGTATCAGATAAGGCTTATGGATCAGACTGCATCTAACGCCCCAGGATATCTGTACTATGCTGCAAATAAGGCTTATGGGTCAGACTGCAGCTAACGCCCCAGGATATCTGTAGTATGCTGCAAGATTTTTTTTCAAGCCACATGAATTAGAGCCATAGGCTCTAATTGGCTTGAAAAAGGTTGGGCTTGGAGCGCAAATCATTGCACCCTGAACCCACCTACTTGTGACAATAGCGAATTAATATTCGCTATTGTTTTCTGGCTTCTCCTCCTGGCCAATCAGGAAGGATAGGGATGGCCGGGAGGAGAAGCTGAGGAAGCTGTGGAGGGGTGAGTGCGGGGGGGACCGTCACCATGGAAGGGTAACCTGAGGAGTCTTATTATGTTTGTGTTTAAAAAAAAAAGACTTTTTAAAAAAAAATGTACAGTTATTTTTTACTTTTTTTATTACTTTTTTTTTAGGGGGTCTTTGGTGAGATATCAGAGGTCTAAACAGATTGAATATAGTCCTTATCTCTGTAGCACTTTACTTGAATAAAGTTGGGTTCACTCTGGGGGGGCGTGTCCGGACACTGAGCAAGGAAGACGTGTTTGTATTGAGCTCTGCTCAGCCAGCAAGCAATCTACTGCCATCCTGCCTTTCTCTTACCCCGGAGAACTTCCAGAAGCACGGCATACTGCTCACTACAACCTCGGCTGTAAACACAGCTAAAAATTGTCCTCCATTTCGGAGTCTGCCCGACTGTGTGGGTCCCGGCCTGGCTCTCCGCTTCTCGGGCTCGAGGCCCGACGCCATCTTGAGGCCTCTCGGCCCCCACGCTCCTACACAGCAATCATCTTACCTCCACCGGCCGGCGGGACACCTTCGGCGGCTGCTGGATGGACCTGAGGCGGAGCGGTGCTGCCTGGAGATCCCCGACCGTGAGCCCTGGAATACCGCGGCCGGACGTCCATCTACGGCCTGCGGCCTACTGATCAGACCACACCAGCTCCCTGGAAGACACAGTGAGTAGTGGGAACATCCACATCTCCCATCCCAAAACCAAGCGCCCTTGACATCAATCGCCAACGGTGCCATTAGCTGTGTACCTCCCCAGAAGCCCTTTAGCCCAGACGAGGCCCAGACGGAGCAGCAAACACACAGCCGGCCGGCCGACCCATAGGAAAGACCGCGGCTTCGGCCTACACACGGAGGCCGGCGGCCATCTTGGGACTCCAGGGTGCACCCAGCTACTTCTATTCATCCAAACTGTGCTTAATCATCATAACCCAGAGACACAGTGAGCAGTAGAATCACCCACACTTACCACCCCACAGCCAAACACCCCGGACATCTAGCACTAAGTGTCCCCACAGGAAAGACCACGGCTTTGGCCTACACACGGAGGCCGGCGGCCATCTTGGGACTCCCAAATACACCCAGCTGCTTCTGTTCCTCTAAGCTGTACACACTCATCGCAATTAATTTCTTTATACACCTTTATCAATACTCACTACTGGGAACATTATGTCCTGTAACAGTTACCTAAGAAATCATCCTTACAACTGTTCCATGTAAAACGCACACGCAGCTTGCAAAAATGGAAGACGTCTGAATTCTAAGCCTTAACCTCCGCCTACAGATCCGAACCTCCCGTCCTGCAACGCTATTATTTCCAAGACCCGGGAGACACACTAACTTTTCAAGAAACCCCATGGTTACCTTTCAACTAGTGCATGGGTAAGATTGGAGATCAACGCACTGTATACTCAAAACAAGTCTCACAGGCCGCACTTCGGCAAACCCACTCAATGGAGAAATACCTACGGAGACCCCTCTCCCCGGCCTCAAATACCCCGGAGATAGCTATGAACCAAACGGACAATTTCCCGTTAGTTGATCCCTCTTTCTTTATGGGGGACTCTTCACAACATCCACAGCCACCTGTCTCCCCCGCAACATCACTACCCGTAACAGTGGATGTTTTAGATACCAAGTTACAAGCTCTGCTTCACAACATTACCCAAAATATCACCAAAGAAGTAAATAAGTTAGCCCATGAACTTAGGGGTGAAATAGATCAAATCGGTGAACGTACGGATCATCTGGAAACCAAATTTGACGACATGGTTCAATATGTCCATGTCCTAGAAGAGGAAAACGCAGGCCTGAAAAATGCAGTCTCGCTACTACAAACACAACAAGAGGACCTCGAAAATCGAGAACGCCGTCAGAACTTACGCTTCCGTGGAGTCCCGGAATCCATTTCTGATAAAGAAATTCGACCATATCTCCTTGCTCTGTTTGTCAAGTTGGTACCTCACATTCCTGACATAGAATGGCGCCTGGATAGAGCACACAGATCACTGGCTCCTAAACCTCCTCAGGGTGCTAATCCCAGGGACATAATCGCCCGTTTCCACTTTTATGAGAGCAAGGAGGCCCTGACCATTGCTACCCGAAATAGATCGAAGGTCGAATTCAAAGGCGCAAAACTACAAATTTTCAACGATCTATCGCCCATCACCTTGGCTAAACGCCGCGCTCTACGCCCAGTTACCTCTCATCTGCAACAATACCAAGTCCCTTATCGTTGGGGTTTCCCGTTCCGATTGTCAGTCATGAAAGATGGTTCACAACACTCCATGCGAGACCTACAAGAATGCGAAACTTTTATCAAAAACCTAGGTCTCCCTCCTATACCAGATGAAGACCTGCAGATACAAATCCAGCCTTCCCGGCAGATGTCCACACCTGGGAAAATATGGACCCCGGTACGCCAGAAGTCAAGGAAGACACCAATTACACCTCAAAGAGCGGCTCCATTTAAAGGACCTACTTGAAAACGTGATGTGACACACCCCTTTGATCTCTCTTTACACATGGGTCATATATTTTTCTTTTCTGTTTTTGTTTTTGTTTTTATTTCTTGACCTATGTGTCCTGAGACTCTGTGTTCAGAGTCGAACCTTCATTTCCGAAGTGCCTTACATGTCTATTTGTTCACTTGTTTGTTACAACCCAGCACATAACCTCCATGTTAGGGGTTACATGTTTTTTTCTTTTTCTTCTTTAATGTTCGGATCGGGCGGAGGCCCACAAGTCTAATTTTGTAGGCTGACACACCCCCTGTTAACATGGTCTTAATTCGAGACCGTGATTTCCTGAGGCTTCTACATGCCTCAGGCCTAATACCTAACTGGTATGTATTTTTTTTTCTTTTTTTTTCACTAGAGACCCTTTTTGGTCATACCCTGGATCTCTTTTTTTTTTATTATTATTGCTCTCTATGTTTTTGTTTCCCAATTCCCAACCCCTTGTTTCGCTTGTTTTTCTCATACATATGGGTTTTTTTTTCAAACCCACGTTCAAAATACAGTTATGTTTTTTTAAAAATTATACAATATTGTCATATGATTTCCTATGATACATTTATTATTATGTTCTATACATCATGGTACACGTTCCTTCCCTATCTTCTAAATTTAATACTTGCTTTACTCATATACCTGAACTATGGCTGTAAGTATACTGTCATGTAATGTCAAAGGTCTAGGTTCCATCCGCAAACGTTGGCTGGCGTTGAAGGAATTTAAGGCATCCAAAGCAGAAGTGATCATGGTTCAGGAGACACATTTTAAAGCAGAGGGATCTTTTAAATTTGCCTCCAAGCATTTTCCTACCGCTTATATAGCATCAGACCCTTCTGGAAGGGCTGGAGTAGCCATATTACTGAAACGTAACTCTAATATCCGTGTCAGATCGACATACTTAGACCCTCAAGGCCGTTTTGTTCTCCTGAGCTGTGATCATGAAAATGTTTCATTTACTCTTGCCAATGTTTATGCTCCTAACACAGGACAGATTGGTTTTCTTGAGATGTTTTTTGAAAAATTGCAATCCTTCTCTCAACCATTCATGGTCATTGGGGGAGATTTCAATTTATGCATGTCTCCGACCAAAGATAGACTTGCCCTTTTTACACACACTCCACCTCCCCAAGTTCAAAAGATGGCTACAGCCTTTAGGAAACTTATCAGAGCTCACAACCTCTTCGATACTTGGAGGATAAAACATCCTACAGCCAAACAATTTACATTCTATTCTCCCCCACACAAGCTATATACAAGACTAGATCACTTCTTTGTCTCAGCACCCTTACTGTCATATATAGTCCATTCGGAAATAAATACAATCACATGGTCAGATCACGCCCCCATAACTCTTGATCTCCTCCTAACCAAACCTACATCTAGGTCGTGCCACTGGCGTCTTAACGAGACCCTTCTTAAAATACCTGATATTCATATTCATCTCCAGAAAAAACTGAAAGAATTTTTTGAACTTAATGAGGGTTCGGTTTCTGAGGCGTCCACCCTATGGGAGGCTCATAAGGCCTTTTTCAGGGGAGAGTGCATCTCCTCAAGCTCCCGTCTTAAGAAAGACCGAGCTCTCCAAAGATCATCACTCTTACATGACTTATCCAAAGCAGAAGAATCCCTTGTCAGCTCCCCTACGGTGGAACGCCTTAGATCAGTGGTATCGTTACGTAATCGCATTAAATCTCTTGACCTGAATTCACTCGCTAAATCTTTGTTATGGTCCAAACAAAAGTTTTACGAATTCGCTAATAGACCCCATAGAATGTTAGTCAACAAATTAAAACCTAGACCCACAGCCTCAATCCCTGATTTCCTATTACAACCCAACGGTGAACCTACATATTGCCCCCAACACATGTCCAAAGTCTTTGGTGACTATTACCAAAGACTTTATAACTGCCTAGCAACAGACAAAAACTTTACATTCACTCAAGAAAAGTTTGATGACTTCATCAAAACTCTAAACCTTCCTACGCTCTCTCCTGAGAAACGCTCAGGGCTCAATGCTCCCATCTCTGCTGAAGAAATTACAGCGGTTATTAAACAGCTTCCGACCCACAAGTCCCCAGGGCCCGACGGGCTTCCTTATTCATATTTTAAAGGCTTCCTACCAGTTTTAATACCCCATATGATAAGTTTATTTACCTCCCTGATGTCAGGGAAAGTTCCGCATTCCCAATTCCTTCATGCCTTTATTACAGTTATTCCGAAACCTGATAAGGACCTATCATTACCAGATAACTATCGTCCCATTGCCCTCTTGAACTCTGATTATAAGATTTTCACAAAAATTTTAGCTAACAGATTGTCCCTACTTCTTCCCTCACTTATACATAGGGACCAGGTCGGTTTTGTTCCCACTAGACACGCAGGAGACAACACTAGAAGAACTATCGATCTTATTGACCTATTGACTAAAACTAAGAAACCTGCGATAGTCCTCAGTTTAGATGCTCAGAAGGC
The DNA here is from genome assembly GCA_037952925.1 of Lithobates clamitans. NCBI lineage: Eukaryota > Metazoa > Chordata > Amphibia > Anura > Ranidae > Lithobates > Lithobates clamitans. The sequence goes on from JBBGZY010000135.1 coordinate 3,686,473, forward strand.
ATTTGATCGCCTAAACTGGTCTTTTATGTTCGCCATTTTGACTAGATACGGAGTTTCAGGTCCTTTTATACACGCTTTAAAAGCGCTTTACTCCACGCCCACATCTCAGGTACAGTTGTCCTCCCATGTCTCTCCGCTATTCTCCCTAAGTAATGGCACTCGCCAAGGATGCCCTCTATCCCCCTTACTTTTCATTTTAAGCCTGGAACCTCTGGCCGAAGCTATTCGTTCCCACCCTGACATAGGGGGAGTGGCGCTGAGACATCAGGAATACAAACTGTCTCTATTTGCTGACGACATTCTATTAACCTTGACCCACCCCCATATATCACTCCCCTCTCTTCATGCAATTCTACATCAATTTGGCAGCATTTCAGGTTTTAAAATAAATCCGACCAAAACTGAAGCCCTCCCTATTAACCTTTCCACAGATATACTCTCAACTTTACAGGAAAATTTCAAATATCGTTGGTGCACCCACTCCTTGAAATATCTTGGGGTTTATCTGACCTCCTCCTACTCCACTCTTTTCCAGGCCAATTTTCCTCCTATGTTTACAGAAATCAACAAATTATTAAAGTCATGGACGAACCTCCCCTTGTCCCTCCTTGGAAGGATAAACGTCCTCAAAATGTCGGTGCTCCCTAAGCTCCTCTATCTCTTTGAGACCCTCCCAGTCAAGGTTCCAATGTCTCAATTAAAGCTAATCCAACGAAATTTCCTAAATTTCATTTGGAATCATAAATCTCATAGGATAGCTAGCTCGGTACTCTTTGCATCCCGAGCCGATGGAGGTTTGGGGGCACCCGACATAATCAAATATTATTATGCCTCCCATCTAAGAACAATAACCTCTTGGACATCCAGATACGCCCCTAACAGATGGTCTGAGATAGAAATGGGCATCACGGTTCCCGCACATCCATGCTATATGCTATGGCCATCTTCGGATAAATTCATCTCTCAATTACGTAAAATCAGCTTAAATCCGATGCTGTTTACCCTCTCAATATGGAAAAGTTGCTCTGGTAAATATAGACTTTCATCCCTATGTTCTCCTTTAACAAATATTACTTTTAATCCGGAAATCCCTGACAGTCTCTCTTATGATGCCATGTTACCATGGACGAAAGCTGGTATTTTCCAACTACGCCACCTGGTTAACCCAGTCACCCGTAAACTTCTCTCTTTTACTGACCTACAATCTAAATATAAAATCCCAAAGAACCTCTTTTATTCCTTTCTACAAATCCAACACTTTCTTTCCACCAAAATACCACAACTGACCCTAACTATCCCTACTGAATTTGAAGTGGTGTGCTCCAGAGGCCCTCATGAACCTCATCTAATATCCACCATTTACAAAATTCTGCATGCTGCCTCTCCTGTCACAGAACAGACTCACACATATATGCGCAAATGGTCCCATATTTTAAACAGACCTATTCCAATAAGCGATTGGAAGAATATATGGGAAAATACATCTAAGACATCCAGATGTGTGACTCAGAAAGAAACATCCTATAAAATACTGATGTTCTGGTATAGGACCCCGGAGTTTCTTCTAAGACAGAAATTGACTACATCTGGTCAGTGCTGGAGATGTGGCTCATCTCTGGGCACCCACTTCCATATATTTTGGGAATGCCCCTTGATAACGCCATACTGGTCTCAGATCCATGCCCTGCTGGGAAAAATTCTAAACTTTCCTATACCCTACCAACCTATACATCTCTTGCTGGGCTTGCCCCTCCCCAAGATGCCAAAAACACTTAGGAAACTGATGGCCTTTATCTTATTAGCGGCCAAACGGGTTATACCCCAATGTTGGTTAGTTAACACCCCCCCTACCTTTGCACAATTTTTGTCAGTAATTACAGACATTCGCAGGATGGAACGTATTACAGCTATAATTGATGACTCCCTTCCCAAATTCGAGGCTATATGGGGACACTGGGATTCCTCTGAATATAACGTAGAGGACCCCCAGATAGTCCAGAGTCAATGAGATATAAAGACAGTTCCCTATATTGATTGACTGTAGCATGACCACAAACCATGCCATTGCTGTTTTTCACTAATTGATCATCTTACTTCTACCATGATGTGTATGTATTGTCTGAAAATCATTTGACACCTAATGTTCTTTTTTTTGTTTTCTTTTTCTTCTTGTTATATAATAAGCTACCAAAAAAAAAAAAAAAAAATGTTTTACCTCATTGAAAATATGCTGCTATCAATGTCTTTTCTAAGAGAATGAATACTTTGTTTATGTATACTTGAATATACTTAATAAATAAACAATTTAAAAAAAAAAAAAAAAGTTGGGTTCACTCTATTGTGAATTGGATGCGGGATCCCCGCATTCAATTCGCAATGACAGAAGATTGTGATCAGATCTCTATGGAGCCGGTTCATATATCTCCGATGCGCCTCCAGTGCGAATTTGCACAGGAGCCCTGTGCATCTTTGGGTCTGTTTCAGGTCCAAATTCAGCCCAAAATTCGGGCTGAAATCAGACCTGAAACGGTGGACCAGGACGCAGAGGACCCCTGCTGTGAGCCACATCAGCATGCAGTGTGAGCCAAGCCTCAATGAGTAATCTGTATAGAGATTCCTAATTCATTCAGAAAACGACAGTCTAATACATTGTAACACTTGCAGTTACTATATATCAGCTGTCAGTGGATATAGGAGCGATTGCTGCTTATATCCGCTGTACTACAGGGGGAAGCTTAGTAAACACATGTACTAAGCCCCAACTTCACCCACACCGCTCCCCCCCGCGCACCACGCTCCCCAGCCGGACAGTGCAGGGAGAAGCTGCCAGCAGCAGGAGGGGAAAGAGTGATGCAGCTCGGAGTGGCCATGGATCAGGGATGTGGGGGCAGTTGGGGGGTTATCTGACCAGCACGGGGGACACATCTGGATCCCTCAAGCCCCATGGAGCACATAAAGCCAGCGGGAGTGGCAGAGGAGGGATGCCGGATAATACTGGTGGCTGCGGGGATCCGGTTTGGGGGGGTTAAATTGGGTGTAGTGGGGGAAGAAGGGGGTGAAGGGGATAGGAGAGGACAGCGGGGGGCAGTTTAAGATGAAAGGGAGCAGCGAGACGTGGAGTGGCAGGGGATAGGGAAGCGGCGGCACGGGTGGGGGGGTATTCACATTTAGGGTTAATAACTCTGATCAGTGGGTTGCAATTCGCTGATCAGAGTTATAGAATTGTTCAGCAGAGTCTGCTTAACCATTCTGATATAAGCTTATTGTTGTTGAAGTGACCATAAGCTTATAGGAGAGGGAGAAAAGAGGTCCATACGCCGTACAGACTTGGTCACCTGCAGACACCTCTGTATGGTCCATACAGCGTACGGACTTGGCAGTGAAAGGGTTAAAAGAAACACACACTTTATATCTTGCTAAAACAGAAAAGATACAAGTAATTGTGTTATATGGCTTTACAACCTCTTTGTGGGGGTGTGGGGTCCCCCTCAAAATCTATATCAGACCCTTCAGCTCTGGTATGAATTTTAAGGGGGACCCCGGCCAAAATTTTTTAAAGAAATGGCGTGGAGTCCCCCCAAAAATCCATACCAGACCCTTATCCAAGCACGCAACCTGGTAGGCCACAGGAAAAGAGGGGGGGATGAGAGAGCACCCCCCCTCCTGAACTGTACCAGGCCACATGCCCTCAACATTGGGAGGGTGCTTTGGGGTAGCCCCCCAAAACATCTTGTCCCCATGTTGATGGGGACAAGGGCCTCATCCCCACAACCCTTGCAAGGGGACCCTCAGATCCCGGCCCTCCCCCTTGTGTGAAATGGTAAGGGGGTACAAAAGTACCCCTACCATTTCACAAACAAACTGTCAAAAATGTTAAAAATGACAAGAGACAGTTTTTGACAATTCCTTTATTTAAATGCTTCTTCTTTCTTCTATCTTCTTTCTTCTATCTTCTATCTTCCTTCGGTTTCTTCCTCCATCTTCTTCTTCTTCTGGTTCTTCTGGTTCTTCTGGTTCTTCCTCCGGTGTTCTCGTCCGGCATCTTCCTCCGCAGCGTCGGCATCTTCTTTCCTTCTTCTCCTTGGGCCGCTCCGCATCCATGATGGCATGGAGGGAGGCTCCCACTGTGTGACGCTTCTCCTCTTGTGACGGTTCTTAAATAACGGGTGGCGGGGCCACCCGGTGACCCCGCCCCCTCTGACGCACTGGGACTTGACGGGGACTTCCCTGTGGCATTCCCCGTGACATCAGAAGGGGAGGGGTTACGTAACGAGTGACCCCGCCCCCCTCTGACATCACGAGAAATGCCACAGGGAAGTCCCCGTCAAGTCCCCTGGCATCACCGGGTGGCCCCGCCCCCCATTATTTAAGAACCGTCAGAAGAGGAGAAGCATCACACAGCGGGAGCCTCCCTCCTTGACATCATGGATGCGGAGCGGCCCAAGGAGAAGAAGGAAAGAAGACGCTGGCACCGCGGAGGAAGATGATGGATGAGAACACCGGAGGAAGAACCAGAAGAACCGGAAGAAGAACAAGATGGAGGAAGAAACCGAAGGAAGATAGAAGATAGAAGAAAGAAGATAGAAGAAAGAAGAAGCATTTAAATAAAGGGGTTGTCAAAAATTGTCTCTTGTCATTTTTAACGTTTTTGACAGTTTTTTTGTGAAATGGTAGGGGTACCCCCTTACCATTTCACACAGGGGGGAGCGCTGGGATCTGGGGGTCCCCTTGTTAAAGGGGGCTTCCAGATTCTGATAAGCCCCCCACCCGCAGACCCCCACAACCACCGGGCAAGGGTTGTGGGGATTAGGCCCTTGTCCCCATCAACATGGGAACAAGGTGTTTTGGGGGGGCTACCCCAAAGCACCCTCCCAATGTTGAGGGCATGTGGCCTGGTACAGTTCAGGAGGGGGGGCGCTCTCTTGTCCCCCCCTCTTTTTCTGCTGCCTGCCCGGTTGCGTGCTCAGATAAGGGTCTGGTATGGATTTTTAGGGGGACCCCACGCCATTTTTTTTTAATTTTGGCGCGGGGTTCCCCTTAAAATCCATATCAGACCTGAAGGGTCTGGTATAGATTTTGAGGGGGACCCCACGCAATTTTTTTTTTAAATTTTGGCTGGGGTTCCCCTTTATATCCATACCAGACCTGAAGGGCCTGGTATGGAATTTAGGGGGACCCCCACGTCATTTTTTTAAAATTTTGGTTCGGGGTTCCCCTGTGGGGAATTCCCATGCCGTTTTTATCAATGAACTTTTATGTGTATTGTCAGACCGGCAATTCATTATAACCGCGAGTAGTTTTTAAATGACTTTTTTTCCTTTGAAATGTCATTTTGCTGTCAGACTGTTCTAAACTAGGGATGAGCCGAACACCCCCCGGTTCGGTACGCACCAGAACCTGTGAACAGACCGAAAGTTCGCACGAACGTTAGAACCCCATTGACGTCTATGGGACTTGAACGTTCGAAATCAAAAGTGCTCATTTTAAAGGCCAATTTACATGGTATTGTCCTAAAAAGGGTTTGGGGACCCGGGTCCTACCCCAGGGGACATGTATCAATGCAAAAAAAAACTTTTAAAAGCGACCGTTTTTTCGGGAGCAGTGATTTTAATGATGCTTAAAGTAAAAAAAAAAGTGAAATATTCCTTTAAATATCATACCTGGGGGGGTGTCTATAGTATGCCTGTAAAGTGGCATGTGTTTCCCGTGTTTAGAACAGTCCCTGCACCAAATGTCATTTTTAAAGGAAAAAATCTCATTTAAAACTGCTTGCGGGTTTAATGTAATGTCCGGTCCTGGCAATATGGATGAAAATCAGTGAGACAAACACCATGGGTACCCCCCAGTCCATTACCAGGCCCTTTGGGTCTTGTATGGATATTAAGGGGAACCCAGCACCCAAATTAAAATAAGGAAAGGTGTGGGGCCACCAGGCCCTATATACTCTGAACAGCAGTATACAGGAGGTGCAAACAAGACAGGGACTGTAGGTTTGTTGTTAAGTAGAATCTGTTTGTCATTTTGAATGGGTACACTTTTAACCTGTTTAGCTCCAGCCAAAAAATCTTTTTTAAGCTTTTTGGAAAACATAGGGAAGGGTTATCACCCCTGTGACATTTGTTTTGCTGTCTTTCCTCCTCTTTAGAAGATTTCACCTCACTTTTTGTCCCAATGACAAATGCTTTTTGAGAATTTGGGTTTTTTTGTGGAACAAGGATTGTAAAGCATCAGTGGAAAGGAGAAATGTTTTTCCCATATTAAAGCGGTTGTATACCTATATTTGTAACTTTTACCTACAGGTAAGCCTATAATAAGGCTTACCTGTAGGTAAAAAAAATATCTCCTAAACCTGTAAGGTTTAGGAGATATTCCCCTCGCAATGAGCCGCTAACTGCAGCGGCGCATGCGCACAGGGGACTCTCGGCTGACAGCCCGGCATGCCGGGCAGAAGTCTCCCGCGCGCATGCGCGGGAGTGACGACATCGCGGCTCCGGCCACTCACAGCGCCGGAGCCGCGATACCCGGAAGACACGCCGAGGGGAGATGTCGGCTCCCTCGGCGTGGACCAGGTGAGATGCCGGCGCCTCGTTCTAAGGTAAGTATCTCATAATGAGCTAGTATGCGGTGCATACTAGCTCATTATGCCTTTTCCCTTGCAGGTGTAAAAAAAAAAAAAATGACAGCGGGTATACAACCGCTTTAACTCTTACAGCAGAGAATTTCCCTTCCTAGGGGTAGATTTCATCCCACTTCCTGTTGTCTCCTTCCGTTTGCAAGTAGGAGTCATTTGTAAGTTAGATGTTTGAAAGTAGGGGCCTGCCCTATATACTCAGCAGAAATTTGGGCCTTAGGTGTTGTTGTGGCCACAACACTGTAAGCCTTCACAGGGCCCTGCTGTTAAAAATGTGATCAAGAATTGTAATTACATGCCCCTGTTGAACAGGGGCAGAATAACTGGGCCTTTGGTGGTGGTGGTGGTGGTGCTGGTGCCACAACACTGTAAGTCCTCACTCGCTCTTGGTGGGTGCAGAAATGGGCCCTGCTGTGAAATATTAGATCAAGAATTGTAATGACATGCCACTGTTGAACAGGGGCAGAAAAATTGGGCCTTTGGTGGTGGTTGTGGTTGTGGTGGTGGTGCTGGTGCCACAACACTGCAACCCCTCACATTCACTCTAGTTGGAACGCAGGAACGAGCCCTGCTGCAAAGTATTGCACAAAAATTGTAATTACACGCCCCTGTTAAACAGGGGCAGAAAAATTGGGCCTTAGGCACTGGTGCTGGTGCCACAATACTGCAACCCCTCACAGACACTCTAGTTGGAACGCAGGAACGAGCCCTGCTGCAAAGTATTGCATCAAAAATTGTAATTACACGCCCCTGTTAAACAGGGGCAGAAAAATTGGGCCTTAGGCACTGGTGCTGGTGCCACAACACTGCAACCTCTCACAGACACTCTAGTTGGAACACAGGAACGAGCCCTGCTGCAAAGTATTGCATCAAAAATTGTAATTACACGCCCCTGTTAAACAGGGGCAGAAAAATTGTGCCTTAGGCACTGGTGGTGGCGCCCAGAACCAAAAATGTTCTTACAAGCTATCAGCGTGATGATTGAGGAGGAAGAGGATAATTACTCAGGGATAGTCACTCAGCATAGGCAGTCTTTGAAGGGATCTGAGATTTCAAAAAAAATTATTCGGTTACATCAGCATCAGGTGCTTGGTAGCTGGTGATGATCCAAGACTGATTCATTTTTATGAATGTCAGTCGATCGACCGAGTTGGTGGACAGACGCACCCTGTGATCGGTTACCACACCTCCAGCAGCACTGAATGTGCGTTTCCGAAAGAACGCTGGATGCAGGACAGGCCAGTAGCTCAATTGCATACTGTGCAAGCTCTGGCCAGTGATCCATCCTCAAGACCCAGTAACCCAGAGGATTTTCGGTGGGAAAGGTGTCCAAGTCTGATCTTGCCCCTAGGTATTCCTGCACAATGTAAAACAGACGCTGGCGATGGTTGCTGGAACCGATCATACCTTGGGGCTGCGGACCAAAAAATTATCTGAACGCATCGGTCAGACGGCCACCTTCTCCACCGCTCCTTCTTAGACTGACCGAAGCCTCAGCAACACGTTGTCCAGAAACAGGAGTTTGTAACCTCCCAGTCTCTGGGAACGCATTGCACAGACCTTTCTGCAAGGCCTCCCGAAGATGTTTCATCCTCTGCTCCCTCTGCGATGGCAAGATAAGGTCCGCAACCTTACCCTTGTAACGTGGATCAAGGAGGGTTGCCAGCCAGTATTGGTCCTTCTCCTTGATACCACGAATACGAGGATCCTTACGCAGGCTTTGCAGGATCAGGGAGGCCATGCAGCGTAGGTTTGCTGAGGCATTTGGTCCGGAGTCCTCTGGGTCACTAAGGACGACATGGTCCGCAGCCACCTCCTCCTAGCCACGTACAAGTCCATGTGTTTCTTGGGACTGATCCCTTAAAGACTGCTGCTGATGCTGAGTGCCAGGCTCCACCTCCATACTGACACAATCTTCCTCCTCCTCCTCCTCCTTGTCCTCTGCCTATGTGATCGGCGGGCACGCAGGAACACTGTCTGGATAAAGGGGGCCTTGAGAGCTAAGGAAGTCCTCCTCTTCCTGCCTCTGTTCTGCCTCAAGTGCCCTGTCCATTATTCTACGCAGCGTGTGCTCCAACAGGTGGACAAGGGGGACAGTGTCACTGATACATGCACTGTCACTGCTCACCATCCTCGTGGCCTCCTCAAATGGTGACAGGACAGTGCATGCATCCCTGATCATGGCCCACTGGCGTGGGGAAAAAAAACAAGCTCCCCTGACCTTGTCCCAGTGCCATAGTCGCACATGTACTCATTGATGGCCCTCTGCTGCGCATGCAGCCACTGCAGCATGGCCAACGTTGAGTTCCACCTGGTGGGCATGTCACAGATTAGGCGGTTCTTGGGCAGGTTAAACTCCTTTTGGAGGTCTGTCAGCCGAGCACTGGCATTATATGACCGGCGGAAATGCACACAGACTTTCTTGGCCTGCCTCAGGACATCCTGTAAGCCCGGGTACCTGCCCAAGAACCGCTGCACCACCAAGTTAAGGACGTGAGCCAAACAGGGCACATGGGTCATTTGTCCCTGTCGGAGGGCAGAGAGGAGGTTGGTGTCATTGTCGCAAACCACTATTCCTGCCTTAAGTTGGCGTGGCATCAACTACCTCTGAACCTGCCCCTGCAGAGCTGACAGAACCTCTGCCCCAGTGTGGCTCCTGTCCCCCAAGCACACCAGCTCAAGCACCGCATGGCATCTTTTGGCCTGCGTACTTGCGTAGCCCCTTGAACGGCTACGGAGAGAGGTGTGTCACAATCATTAGCATTTTGGAGGCGTGGTGGCGGAACAACCTCCAACACTACTGCACCTTGTCCTGCATCCTTCCCAGCTGCCAGCAGAGTCACCCAATGCGCCGTGAAACTTAGGTAACGTCCCTGTCCATGCCTGCTGGACCATGAGTTAGCGGTAATATGCACCTTACTGCTGACCGCCCTGTCCAGCGAGGCATGGACATTGCCTTCCACATGCCGGTAGAGAGCCGGAATCGCCTTCCGTGAGAAAAAGTGGCGTTTGGGTACCTGCCACTGAGGAACCGCACATTCCACAAACTCACGGAAGGGGGCAGAGTCTACCAACTGAAAAGGCAGCAGTTGAAGTGCAGGCAATTTTGCCAAGCTAGCATTCAACCGCTGGGCATGTGGATGGCTGGGAGCAAACTTCTTTCGGCGGTGCAGCAGCTAGGGCAGGGAAATTTGCCTGGTACAATCTGACGTCGGTGTACCAAAAGCAGATTGCCCACAAGTACTTGGCTGTGACACACCTAATTCTACACCTTCATTCCTCTCAGTGCAGGTCTCAGAGAGGACTGAAGGTCTAGTGGGTTTGGAAATCTCAGCTGATGAGGAGCAAGGAGAGGTCCTCTTTGTTCTTTGGTGTGGGTCTTTTAGATATGCTTGCCAACGAACTGCATGGCAGGTCAACATATGTCTGGTCAAGCATGTGGTACCCAAGCGGGAGATGTTTTGGCCATGCGAGATACGCTTGAGACATATGTTGCAAATAGCAGCGGTGCGATCTGATGCATTCGTCTCAAAAAAGGCCCACACCAAAGAACTTTTTGAATAACGCGCAGAGACTGCAGCGCCCTGCACATGTGGAGCTTTGGGGTGTAATGCAGTCAATGTGCTGCCCTTAGGCTGGCTCCTGAAGGGCATCCTGAATCGTTGGTGATGTGCCGCCTCCTCCTCCTCCTCTCTCCTTTCAGGCACCCACGTTAAGTCAGTGACCTCATCATCCCCTCCCTCCTCATCACTGGAGCAAACCTGGCAGTATGCTGTAGCAGGGGGAGCATGACTGCCAGATTGCTGTCCTTCTTGGGCACCCCCTCTGTCCGTGCTCATGTTACTGCCTTCATCGAGCTCAGTATCATCATCATAGCCTTCCAAACGCTGGGCATCTTCCTGGAGCATGTACCCAACACTGTGGTCAAACAGTTCGAGGGACTCCTCAGAAGGACATGGTGGGGCTAGGGAAGGAGTCACTGATGACATTGAGCCGAGGGAAGAGGCCGCTGCTTTGCCAGACAAAGTACCCTGGGCATGGGTGAGAGAGGATGAGGAGGATGAGGAAGGCTTGGTCATCCACTCAACCAAGTCTTCCGCTGTTGCGGCTCCACACGGCCAGCTGCCGAAAAAAAGGCCAAGCGTGTCTACGACCACGTGCTGATGAGGATGCACCGTCTCCACGACCAGCACTAGACACAGAGCCTGCTTGCCCTCTTTTATTGGCTTGTGACTGTCTGCCTCTCCTTCTTGGCCTTCCAGACATACTAATGGCCTGTAGCTGCACTAAGCTGGGATATATATATATATATATATATATATATATATATATATATATATATATATATACATATATATATATATATATATGTACTGATACTGCAGCTAGCAAAATCAACTGCCTGCCTGTAGTATGAGAACACCACCAACCTTCTACAGGTAGCTTTAGCTGAACACTGTGCAGAGCTCGCAAAAAACTAACTTGTAGCTTTTTTAGCTGCCTGCGGTAGTGATAGGATCAGGAAAACACCACCAACCTTCTACGGGTAGCTTTAGATGAACACTGTGCAGAACTCGCAAAAAAATAACTTGTAGGTTTAGCTGAACACTGTGAGGTGGACGCACCACACTAACTTGTAGTTTTAGCTGAACACTGTGAGCAGGACGCACAGCACTAACTTGTAGTTTTAGCTGCACACTGTGAGCAGGACGCACTGCACTAACTTTTAGCTTGAGATTAACACTGTGCAGAGGTCTCACTACACCAACTTGTAGTTTTAGCTGAACACTGTGAGCAGGACGCACTGCACTAACTTGTAGCTTTAGATGAACACTGTGCAGAGGTCTCACTACACCAACTTGTAGGTTTAGCTGAACACTGTGAGCAGGACGCACAGCACTAACTTGTAGTTTTAGCTGAACACTGTGAGCAGGACGCACAGCACTAACTTATAGTTTTAGCTAAACACTGTGAGCAGAACGCACTGCACCAACTTGTAGCTTGAGATGAACACTGTGCATATTTCTCACTACACCAACTTGTAGTTTTAGCTGAACACTGTGAGCAGGACGCACAGCACTAACTTGTAGTTTTAGCTGAACACTGTGAGCAGGACACACTGCACTAACTTGTAGCTTTAGATGAACACTGTGCAGAGGTCTCACTACACCAACTTGTAGTTTTAGCTGAACACTGTGAGCAGGACGCACAGCACTAACTTATAGTTTTAGCTAAACACTGTGAGCAGGACGCACTGCACTAACCTGTAGCTTGAGATGAACACTGTGCAGAGGTCTCACTACACCAACTTGTAATTTTAGCTGAACACTGTGAGCAGGACGCACAGCACTAACTTATAGTTTTAGCTAAACACTGTGAGCAGGACGCACTGCACTAACTTGTAGCTTGAGATGAACACTGTGCAGAGGTCTCACTACACCAACTTGTAGTTTTAGCTGAACACTGTGAGCAGGACGCACTGCACTAACTTGTAGCTTTAGATGAACACTGTACAGAGGTCTCACTACACCAACTTGTAGGTTTAGCTGAACACTGTGAGCAGGACGCACAGGGCTAACTTGTAGTTTTAGCTGAACACTGTGAGCAGGACGCACAGCACTAACTTATAGTTTTAGCTAAACACTGTGAGCAGGACGCACTGCACTAACTTGTAGCTTGAGATGAACACTGTGCAGAGGTCTCACTACACAAACTTGTAGTTTTAGCTGAACACTGTGAGCAGGACGCACAGCACTAACTTATAGTTTTAGCTAAACACTGTGAGCAGGACGCACTGCACTAACTTGTAGCTTGAGATTAACACTGTGCAGAGGTCTCACTACACCAACTCGTAGTTTTAGCTGAACACTGTGAGCAGGACGCACTGCACTAACTTGTAGCTTTAGATGAACACTGTGCAGAGGTCTCACTACACCAACTTGTAGGTTTAGCTGAACACTGTGAGCAGGACGCACAGCACTAACTTGTAGTTTTAGCTGAACACTGTGAGCAGGACGCACAGCACTAACTTATAGTTTTAGCTAAACACTGTGAGCAGAACGCACTGCACCAACTTGTAGCTTGAGATGAACACTGTGCATATTTCTCACTACACCAACTTGTAGTTTTAGCTGAACACTGTGAGCAGGACGCACAGCACTAACTTGTAGTTTTAGCTGAACACTGTGAGCAGGACACACTGCACTAACTTGTAGCTTTAGATGAACACTGTGCAGAGGTCTCACTACACCAACTTGTAGTTTTAGCTGAACACTGTGAGCAGGACGCACAGCACTAACTTATAGTTTTAGCTAAACACTGTGAGCAGGACGCACTGCACTAACCTGTAGCTTGAGATGAACACTGTGCAGAGGTCTCACTACACCAACTTGTAATTTTAGCTGAACACTGTGAGCAGGACGCACAGCACTAACTTATAGTTTTAGCTAAACACTGTGAGCAGGACGCACTGCACTAACTTGTAGCTTGAGATGAACACTGTGCAGAGGTCTCACTACACCAACTTGTAGTTTTAGCTGAACACTGTGAGCAGGACGCACTGCACTAACTTGTAGCTTTAGATGAACACTGTACAGAGGTCTCACTACACCAACTTGTAGGTTTAGCTGAACACTGTGAGCAGGACGCACAGGGCTAACTTGTAGTTTTAGCTGAACACTGTGAGCAGGACGCACAGCACTAACTTATAGTTTTAGCTAAACACTGTGAGCAGGACGCACTGCACTAACTTGTAGCTTGAGATGAACACTGTGCAGAGGTCTCACTACACAAACTTGTAGTTTTAGCTGAACACTGTGAGCAGGACGCACAGCACTAACTTATAGTTTTAGCTAAACACTGTGAGCAGGACGCACTGCACTAACTTGTAGCTTGAGATTAACACTGTGCAGAGGTCTCACTACACCAACTCGTAGTTTTAGCTGAACACTGTGAGCAGGACGCACTGCACTAACTTGTAGCTTTAGATGAACACTGTGCAGAGGTCTCACTACACCAACTTGTAGGTTTAGCTGAACACTGTGAGCAGGACGCACAGCACTAACTTGTAGTTTTAGCTGAACACTGTGAGCAGGACGCACAGCACTAACTTATAGTTTTAGCTAAACACTGTGAGCAGAACGCACTGCACCAACTTGTAGCTTGAGATGAACACTGTGCATATTTCTCACTACACCAACTTGTAGTTTTAGCTGAACACTGTGAGCAGGACGCACAGCACTAACTTGTAGTTTTAGCTGAACACTGTGAGCAGGACACACTGCACTAACTTGTAGCTTTAGATGAACACTGTGCAGAGGTCTCACTACACCAACTTGTAGTTTTAGCTGAACACTGTGAGCAGGACGCACAGCACTAACTTATAGTTTTAGCTAAACACTGTGAGCAGGACGCACTGCACTAACCTGTAGCTTGAGATGAACACTGTGCAGAGGTCTCACTACACCAACTTGTAATTTTAGCTGAACACTGTGAGCAGGACGCACAGCACTAACTTATAGTTTTAGCTAAACACTGTGAGCAGGACGCACTGCACTAACTTGTAGCTTGAGATGAACACTGTGCAGAGGTCTCACTACACCAACTTGTAGTTTTAGCTGAACACTGTGAGCAGGACGCACTGAACTAACTTGTAGCTTTAGATGAACACTGTACAGAGGTCTCACTACACCAACTTGTAGGTTTAGCTGAACACTGTGAGCAGGACGCACAGCGCTAACTTGTAGTTTTAGCTGAACACTGTGAGCAGGACGCACAGCACTAACTTATAGTTTTAGCTAAACACTGTGAGCAGGACGCACTGCACTAACTTGTAGCTTGAGATGAACACTGTGCAGAGGTCTCACTACACAAACTTGTAGTTTTAGCTGAACACTGTGAGCAGGACGCACAGCACTAACTTATAGTTTTAGCTAAACACTGTGAGCAGGACGCACTGCACTAACTTGTAGCTTGAGATGAACACTGTGCAGAGGTCTCACTACACCAACTTGTAGTTTTAGCTGAACACTGTGAGCAGGACGCACAGCACTAACTTGTAGTTTTAGCTGAACACTGTGAGCAGGACGCACTGCACTAACTTGTAGCTTTAGCTAAACACTGTGCAGAGGTCTCACTACACCAACTTGTAGTTTTAGCTGAACACTGTGAGCAGGACGCACAGCACTAACTTATAGTTTTAGCTGAACACTGTGAGCAGGACGCACTGCACTAACTTGTAGCTTGAGATGAACACTGTGCAGAGCTCTCACTACACCAACTTGTAGTTTTAGCTGGACACTGTGAGCAGGACGCACAGCACTAACTTGTAGTTTTAGCTGAACACTGTGAGCAGGTAGCACTGCACTAACTTGTAGCTTCAGATGAACACTGTGAGCAGGACGCACTGCACTAACTTGTACCTTGAGATGAACACTGTGCAGAGGTCTCACTACACCAACTTGTAGTTTTAGCTGAACACTGTGAGCAGGACGCACAGCACTAACTTATAGTTTTAGCTAAACACTGTGAGCAGGACGCACTGCACTAACTTGTAGCTTGAGATGAACACTGTGCAGAGGTCTCACTACACCAACTTGTAGTTTTAGCTGAACACTGTGAGCAGGACGCACAGCACTAACTTGTAGTTTTAGCTGAACACTGTGAGCAGGACGCACTGCACTAACTTGTAGCTTTAGCTGAACACTGTGAGCAGGTAGCACTGCACTAACTTGTAGCTTCAGATGAACACTGTGAGCAGGACGCACTGCACTAACTTGTACCTTGAGATGAACACTTTGCAGAGGTCTCACTACGCCAACTTGTAATTTTAGCTGAACACTGTGAGCAGGACGCACAGCACTAACTTATAGTTTTAGCTGAACACTGTGAGCAGGACGCACTGCACTAACTTGTAGCTTGAGATGAACACTGTGCAGAGCTCTCACTACACCAACTTGTAGTTTTAGCTGGACACTGTGAGCAGGACGCACAGCACTAACTTGTAGTTTTAGCTGAACACTGTGAGCAGGTAGCACTGCACTAACTTGTAGCTTCAGATGAACACTGTGAGCAGGACGCACTGCACTAACTTGTACCTTGAGATGAACACTGTGCAGAGGTCTCACTACACCAACTTGTAGTTTTAGCTGAACACTGTGAGCAGGACGCACAGCACTAACTTGTAGTTTTAGCTGAACACTGTGAGCAGGACGCACTGCACTAACTTGTAGCTTTAGCTAAACACTGTGCAGAGGTCTCACTACACCAACTTGTAGTTTTAGCTGAACACTGTGAGCAGGACGCACAGCACTAACTTGTAGTTTTAGCTGAACACTGTGAGCAGGACGCACAGCACTAACTTATAGTTTTAGCTAAACTCTGTGAGCAGGACGCACTGCACTAACTTGTAGCTTGAGATGAACACTGTGCAGAGGTCTCACTACACCAACTTGTAGTTTTAGCTGAACACTGTGAGCAGGACGCACAGCACTAACTTATAGTTTTAGCTAAACACTGTGAGCAGGATGCACTGCACTAACTTGTAGCTTGAGATGAACACTGTGCAGAGGTCTCACTACACCAACTTGTAGTTTTAGCTAAACACTGTGAGCAGGACGCACTGCACTAACTTGTAGCTTTAGATGAACACTGTGCAGAGGTCTCACTACACCAACTTGTAGGTTTAGCTGAACACTGTGAGCAGGACGCACAGCACTAACTTGTAGTTTTAGCTGAACACTGTGAGCAGGACGCACAGCACTAACTTATAGTTTTAGCTAAACACTGTGAGCAGGACGCACTGCACTAACTTGTAGCTTGAGATGAACACTGTGCAGAGGTCTCACTACACCAACTTGTAGTTTTAGCTGAACACTGTGAGCAGGACGCACTGCACTAACTGTAAATAGTCTAGCTGCCTGACTGTGGTACTAATAGGATCAAAAGAACACCAGCAATTTTCTTCAGGTAGCTGTAAATACTGTAACAAGACAAGCCTGCCTGTCAGTAGGAAGATAACAGGAACGGATCTAGCTAAACTGAATACAGTGTATATATATATATGCAACACCTGGGATGCATATATATACACAATACACTGTAAGTGCAGCTAAACTGACTGACTGTTCTGCCTAATCTATCTAACTCAAATCAAATGTCACTGTCTGTCTCTCTCTCTCAATGAATGCCGGAACACACACTACACAGGGCCGCTATGCAGGTGGCCTTATATAGTGTGGGGCGTGTACTAAATCCCCTGAGCCATAATTGGCCAAAGCCTCCTTGGCTTTGGCCAATTATGGCTCTCTGTTCAGACGGCGCTGTGATTGGCCAAGCATGCGGGTCATAGTGCATGCTTGGCCAATCATCAGCCAGCAATGCACTGCGATGCCGCAGTGAATTATGGGCCGTGACGCGCCACACGAATTTGGCGCGAACGGCTCATATCATTCGCAATTCGGCGAACGGGCGAACAGACGATGTTCGAGTCGAACATGGGTTCGACTCGAACACGAAGCTCATCCCAATTCTAAACATGGGAAACATGTTCCCCTTTACAGGCATACTATAGACACCCCCCAGGTATGAAATTTAAAGGGATATTATACTTTTATTGTTTCACTTTAAGCATTATTAAAATCACTGCTTCCAAAAAAACGGCCATTTTTAAAACTTTTTTTTGCATTGATCCTTGTCCCCTGTTTCCTGCCCCAGATCCCCAAACACTTTTTATGACAATACCATGCATATAAGCCTTGAAAATTAGCACTTTTGATTTCTCCCATAGACTTTTAAAGGGTGTTCCTTGGCTTTCGAATTTACCACGTACACCCCAAATTGTTCGCTGTTCGGTTAACTGGCAAACAGCCGATGTTCGACTCGAACTCGAAGCTCATCCCTAACTCCTTATGTGTCCCCACATTTTGACAAATAAGCCCCTAATAGCCTTCCTTGGGGGTTCCCCTTTTTGGTTTGGGGGTGAACGCTGAACTTGCAACATCTAAAATACGAGTGAGTGCCTGTGCTTGGAAGACGATATATATTTAGTGTAATGTTGTGTTATATATTTTGACAATAATATGTATGTTTCCATCTGTAATAGGTCCTTTAATTCTCCTGAAGAAGCAACAAAAGTTGCGAAACATGTAGAGTGGATTTCATGAGGACAATTGAAACCCTGATAATTCAGGATATGCAACAATATAGCACCTTGGTGTGTTTAGTTTTTTAATGCAAAATCCTATCCTCTTGGGGATATATATCTAAGTCCAATTTGTTATTTAATATTTTTATGTTTTCTACTGTATTAATGTATTTTTATGTAGATTAATACATTTGTTAAATTTTATATGTGCCTTTAAAGTCCATTACTTTCCTCCAATTCCAATTATGCATGACTTATAGGACATGGCATAAGCAAAAAAAATATATATGGTGCCCATGGGCCACTAAATGAACACCAGACCCACTAATTTCAATAAAAGCTTATGCTGTAGAATATTGTGCATGAAAATATATCAGTCTCCAGTGTTCAACTTGCAGTATTTAATTCACCACTCCGTGCATGCAATTTGTGCACCCTCCACCGGATGGTAGGGTCACAAGGCACTTGTTTCCTCCCGAAGGACTAAGATAGATCTTTTTCCCATTCCTAGAGTTACAAAATGATTGGCCAGCTTCACTTTATGCTGTTACTTCTGATGGTAACTCCATTCAGCCATACATATCTAAATAAAAACCAATAAGAGAGGTGCTTGCAGCGCACCAAACTGTAGCTCGCATATGAGACCTCCAAAATCCAGTACTGTATCCTTCTGTGCTAGTGTTTACTGTGGTACCTCAATGTCCTTGTGTCATGATGTCATCCAGCCCCTCCCCTACGTGTTATGCCACAGGGTCATGTGGCTTCATCAGAGGAATATTGACCATATCAGCAGCCATCGGGAGCTTTCCGTTAGCCACCAGTAACTGTGCCCGGAGCACGCAGGGTGTGCACTCTCAGCACAGTTGTATTTGCACTAATGCACGCAAATATGTAGCTGCTCGGCGCCAGGGCCCACCCACTGAGAGGCCGCATATTTGCATGCGGCTGGCACCAAGAGGTTAAGCAATTATAATCTGGATCAGCACAGCATGGCTCACACATATTTGAGCAGTAAAAAGAAAAAGACAGTCAAACACATCTCTCTGAACTGGTAAGTCAAGTTTTTTCTGAGATAACAGTTGAATGAAATGATCACATTGAAAGAAAAAAAAATTTGAAAAATGTGTTTTCATAGACTTAGTGGAATCTGATTGCTTTGCTTTCTAAACTACATTAAACAGGTGGAATCTAGTTGGTTTGTATAATGTATACACATTATTTGCCCACCATCATGCTTATTTTTTTATATCTGCAGCGTAAACATTTATTTATGACAGCTAGCTTGCTAACAAAATGAGAGTGTAAGACCATGGCACATTGACTTTGATATTAACATTCTATTAAGTAAAATATACTGAAAAAAATAAATTTGTCTTTTCTCTTAGAAATTTTGCAACTCAATTTATTTGTATTTCAAAAAAAGTGAGTCCCTTTAACCAGTCAAACATAACAAAACTCCTTAGTAGTTAATTTGCTGGCATAGTTGCATATGCAAATCCTGTCACAATACTAAAATTCAATCATGTAATGACTGGAAAACGTTACCATCATAAATCACAGAACCGCGATCATCAAATATTGCAGTCATCCAGGACAAATTTAACATCATTTATGTCTTTCCAGTTCCTGGTCCATAAAATGCGATGTTTTTAGAGCATGTTTTGCAGAAAAGCCTTAAACTCTTAAGACTGATATAATGAGTTCTCAAGTGCATTGTAACTAACTAGTAACTACATTTCAGTATTTTTTACTTTCTATGGATACTGTTTTATGCATAAATATTTATACAGCAAATTAGATCTGACACTATGAATGTCGACAAAAACCCAGGCTAATTTCATTAACTATAAGGTAAACTCTCTTTTCCTTCTTCAAATAAGCTATGGCTTGAATGCTAAAGATGTAATGAACTTCATGGTTCATAGCATCTGACATTGCTTAATTAATGGGCGCATTTATAGAACATAGGCCCCTGTAATTGATTTATATGCATGATTTGCACATACAGCTGTTAGTTCCTGTAGGAAAGTCATAACTCAAATGTGTGCATATTTTTAAGATTCGGAGGAGAGAGGAAAAACAACAAACCTGACAAACCCCCGAACAAATTTATAATACAAGTTAATAACTTATTAAAACTACAAGATGCTTTTGCAGTGCTGCTCTACATTCTTAATAACCCTACATGCATAATTGGGAACACAGAAAAAAGATGGGACAAAGTTGTTTATAGGAAACCACTTTGACAGTAATAAATGATCAAAGGCAAACCAAAATATACAGGTAGATTGAAAACCTAATAGCTCAAATAAATTGAAAAGTGCCTGCTGGTGCTATGTGCTGTCTAATGCTTGTGCATCAAAGAAAATAAAAGGAGTTATTTTATTACAGGCAATTGTATATTGCAAACAACACAGTTTTTTTTACATATACTACATTTACATCAGTCCCTGTAATCAAGGGGCTTAAACTCTAAGATATCTATCTCACATGTATAGATAAACACACACACATACTAGGACCAATTTATACAGGAGTCAACTAACCTATAGCATGTCTTTGGAGTGTGGGAGGAAACCCATACAAGCACAGGGAGAGCATGCACATGCCATGCAGATAGTGTCCTGGTCAGGATTCAAACTGAGGATCTAAGTAGTGCAAGGCTGAAGTGCTAACCAAAAAGCCACTGTGTTCTATTTTACAACTACCATAAAAGGAAACACAGGAAAATCACGACTTATTAATGCATAGGCAACCTACACCATGGCCAAGGGAGATGCACAGTTACCCACATACAGGGGCAGACTGACAAATCATGGGGCCTCCGGGCAATAGGAGATTGTGGGGCTCCCTGTGTCCCTGCCCACATTCAAGCCACACCCACATAAGGCCGCACCTACATATTGCAGCTCTGTTGCATAGAGGGGGCATTTAAATATCTACTGCAGCATAGCCTGCATGATAGTTCCCAGCTTCTTTTTGTAGACGCTGGTGGGCACTTCCAGGTTTAAAGATGACTGCTGTGCATTTTAAGAAAGCAGTGATCGTGCGTGAAAGATCATATTTTGTACCCCAACAGTGGAGGTGGAAGTGTGATGCATGCAGCACACTGTGGAATAAAACTGGGTGTGGGTAGGGCCTGCTGGTTACATAGTACAGTAAAGATGCCCGATAAATGAGCAGTAAATTACCATGTACAATGTTCGGCTCCCACTCAGCTCCTTTATGACAGGGTTGCCAACCCCCCACAACTTTTTCTTCTACACTGAGAAAACCTACTGAAAAGAACACATTTTTTTTACTGAGAACCTGAAATGTGACAGAATCTCCTATCAGAAACTAAGAAGGGAAGAAAGGGTGGAGCGATAGAGACAGAAGGGAAGAGGGGGTGGGAGACAAGGGGGTGAGAGAGAGAGGGGTGAGAGAGAGAGGGGTGAGAGAGAGAGGGAGGGTCGAGAGAGGGGGTGAGAGAGGGAGGGCGGGAGAGAATGGGGGAGTGAGAGAGAGACAGGGGAAGAGAGGGAGAAAGGTGGTGTGAGAAAGGGAGGGTGAGAAGGAGAGGGGGTAGATCGAGAGGGTGTGAGCGAGAGGGGGGGGTGAGAGAGAATGGGAGTGAAAGAGAAAGAGAGGGGGGTGCGAGGGAGGAGGATGAGAGAGGGGGAAGAAAGAGAGATAAAAGGGGTGAAATAGAGAGGGGCTGAGAGAGAGGGGGAGGGATGTGGGTACTCACAGTGGCAGGGCACTTACTGTGGAGTGCAGTGCTCAGTCAGTGAGCCATTGTTGGTAGAGAGCATTGCTTTGTGGCTCCAGGGGTTAGGCTGGGCGCTGGGGTTGTCTCCAGCTCACGCATTGAAGAGGCATTCCCCTGCCACATAGTTCAGAGTCAAAGAAAGAAAAAGACAGGCGGGGAAGCGGAGCTCAGACTGGTCTGACAGCGTTTTGGTTCAGGCTTGGAGAGGATGGAGCTGTCCCCAGAAACAGCATAGGACAGTGTGTAAGCTACCTCCTCACCTGTGGACAAGTCATGCACCCCAAGCATGTACACTGTCCTCAGCTTTGCAGACTGTGCCCTCAATAGGCACATGGGTGTGTGAAGTTTGGGACAGGAGCCTTTTGTGTGGCCCCCTATTGGCCCCGGGCCCTCGAGCAGTGCCTGGATGGTCAGTCCACCCATGGATATCTGTACACTAAGTACTATTTCCTGTATATAACACTGACATTTGTATACTGAGTGGCACTCTGTGTACAGATGTCAATGTTATATATAGGGAATAGTACTCACTAAGTGCTATTCCACTATAACACTGATCTCTGTACACAGAATGCTAGAACCTCTGACACTAATATCTGTACACCAAGTGGCACGTAGTGTATATAGAAATCAGGGTTATTAGATATAGGTTAGGGAATAGCACCTGGTGGAAGGGCACTGGGCAGGAACACTCAGCCTGCCTGGTATACATTAAAGCAGTGTGACATACTAAACAGCTGGTCTGGTGATCACACACTGACTAGCTGCTGTGCTGCACACAGGCTGACAGTTCTGAGATCAGTCCATGTGCACCATCTGCAGCTCTCTAAGTTCAGTACCGGCTGTCTCCAAGGTGGGAATGTGGACTGTGGGCAAGGCAGAGACTGTAACACACCCCACTTTCCAGATTCCACCGGTAGAGAGGTGGCAGGTGTGGCTGCCGCTGCCATCATCTCAATGGCTACACAACCATTCTCTCATCCCGGTTAGCGCCTGAGTCTTGTCCTATAGCAACATCAAGCAACGGCAGTGATGGGCAGGAGGGGTGGACTGAGCCTCTCATGGGGCTCCCTACTGACCCTGGGCCCTCAGGCAGTGCCAGAGTGCCCAAATGCTCAGTCCGCCCCTGCCCACATATCATATTGCAGATTGTCAGTAATGCATTCCTCTGTATTATAAAATGTTCTTGACAACTCCCCTACCTGCAAGGGCTATCTGTCTGGGTCCTCATTGATGCTTTCCCAAACAGTTTCTGCAATGTTTTAGTTGTAATAATGTAACGTGCAGATGCTCTAAATCTGTACACCTAGAATTAATTCAATAGCTGAGCAGACCAGCAGTTTACCAATAATTTGGTAATTGGTTCTACTGTATGTATTCTGACTCAATGTGGCGAAAAAGGATCTATTTTAGTATTGCTGTCCCCTATGTGGCCATGACACTTGATTATGTTATGTGATAATAGGGCTAGCCAACTGGCTAAGGTAAGAGGAGGTAAAAAAAAGGTTGGCCTAGAGATACAGGAAATCTGAAGCTACAGCAGACTGAAAATGCATGGTTAGGCAAGCCAAATTCGGTAGCAGAATTCTCAACCCTGAGATGCTGAGCCTTTGCATCAAATTGTCAGACATCCTGCAATCTAGGCCTCTATCCAATGTGCACAAGCACACATACAGGTGATAACAATGTGGGCAAATGCATGTTTTTAGCTTCTTCAAGCTTTCATTTCTGTATCTAATTGCTACACTTAGGTTGAGGTACTCATTCCGTATTTTCATCTTTTTTTATCTTTTTTTTTATTACTATTAATGAGGCCTTTCAATTCACTGATAAAGTAGTAAAGTGTTGTAACGTGTTATCCTTCAATTAATGTAGGATGTTTGAAGTTTAATTGATACACTTTATTGGGTAATTTGAGTTATTAAAAATGTAAGCTTTTAAAATAATGTATGTATAAAGCCTGACAAAGGGATCTACGTTATCCCAAAAGTCTACATCTTTAAAAACACAAGTTAGCCAATAAAAAGATGCCACGTAAACCCCAAACTTTCTGCAATTCCTTAAATTCCTTAATTTCTTCCATGGTAATGGACACATAGTAATGTAGGTAAGCTGACAAATATCTGCTTCCTCACCCAGCCTCGTAATAGGGATTGTAGGAGTTAATTTTGCAGGCTTAAGGCTCATGTTGTAGCCTCCATCTTGACAGAATTACAGCTTTTAAATGTAGTTTAAGAAATGTGTTTGTAGATTAAGTGTTCGGTCTGAATAATACAGTTACAAGAGAACAATATGGGTTTTTTTTGGTCAGCAAATGGCTACATGTGGGAGAACTGTGGATAAAGGCTAGTGTGATAACTGGGATACTTGCTTAGCCAATAAGGCTTGCTGTTTGTTGAACCAGGGCTAGAAACACAACTCTGCAGCCTATATTCTTAGACAAACTTGACTTAGTGGGCAGCTGATTCTAGGATTTCTGCATGCCAAACCTTTTTTGCCTGTCAGATACCAAAAATTTGTAAGGGTAATAGTGTAATAATTTTGTATAAACAATCAAAATATCTATCAGTGTACCAAAAAGAAGAGCTGTGCTTACCCTATGTGTGTGAATGATAGTACTAATAAATGTTTATGACTAATTCTCTGGTGTATTGTTTGTTTAAAACACATATTATAAACCAAATGCCATACGTATAAACCAACATATACAACCAAATTAAAGTGTCCATTCAAAAAGTGCTTCAGTAAACTGCAATTGATCTTCAAAACCAAAGTGACTGTGCTGTGTAAGAAAGAAAAAAGGCAACTCCATTTGAATGTTCCACAAAGCTCTCTGCAATTACCGCCAGTGTCCCCACCTGGGTTTGCACTTACCAGATTATGTTGACCACCTAAGCTTATACTCAGGGAGGTCTCTTGTCCTTTTCTTAAAATCAGTATTATGCTCTCCAGAAACCTATATGCTATATGCCCAGATAGTTATAGAAGAGAGAAAGCCAAAACAGCCATTATAATGTAGTAAATGTATTGATCTCCACTCAAATATAAGTAAAGTATTGCACACACAATTGTCAGCTGCCTCCCTGGCACCTGGAATGATCTGCTGATATGTATAAAGAACCACCACTACTCCAAACCATCCAGGAGCCAGCGTTCATTCTAAACAGCAGAAGTGATGCGGTAGTAGAAGTACCTGCCCCTACGTGTTTTGTCACTTCCAGGACATCCTGAAATTAAAAAAGAAAAGATTGCCAATTTTTACTTGACAGCTACCACATTGTTAAAGACAATCTGGGATAAGGAACACATGGGGTTTGCCAGTGTAATGACTCAGAAAGTGTTGTGTCTCTGATGGGTCAGAATATTAGCTATAAACCTAGCTAAGAAGAAGAAGAAGTTTGACAATGGCAGTCTCTATCATTCTCTCATCAAAGTTTTACTTTATTCTCAGTGTATACTTGGGATGCTTGGGATGTCCAACATAACTATGAAACAGGAGGAAATAAAATGCTGCAAATGCAGAAACTACAAACTGATGTAATTAGAATATAAAATGTATATCAGCAAATACACAAAAAAAGTGATATGGACAATCTGGATTAGCAGAGTTTCGTTGTTTTTCTATAAAAAAAATAAAAGGAATGAATTTTCCAAGTACAGTGCTGAATTCCCTATCAGCAATTTTATTCACAAGAAAATGTGTACAGCAGGACAGAAAGTGCAGTATTTTACCTTCTTGATTTGCTATTTTACTCTTATGATTTTAAATGGTCAACTCTTTTTAAAGATCAAAACACAGATAAAAATAAAAGTATCTAAAATAATGTTCTTAATGTGACTGCCTAGACTATATTGTATATTATTATCTTTATTTTTGCAACAGGGATGCAGTCTGACACTACAATGCAACTTAGCTTGTGCTATGGTCTGATTACGAAGGAGTTTTAATTATTTTATTATTATTATTATTATTATTATACAGGATTTATATAGTGCCAACAGTTTACGTAGCGCTTTACAACTTGAGGGTAGACAGTACAAATACAATACACTTTAATATAGTAGGAATCAGAGGGCCCTGCTCCTTAGAGCTTACAATCTAAGAGGGAAGGTCAAGAGATACAAGAGGTAATAACTGTGGGTGATGTGCTGATTGAGAAGATAAATGTACAGTTGTTAGGTGGGGGCCAGATAGGCTTCTCTGAAGAGTTGAGTTTTCAGGGATCGTCTGAAAGTGGATAAAGTAGGAGAAAATCGGATGGATTGGGGTAGAGAATTCCAGAGGATGGAGGAGGCTCAGTGAGTAATAAAGATTGGGTTGTAACATGTTTTCATTGTAGCCATAATCAATGTAAGCATCACCAAATAAGGCATTGCTTATATTGGTTGTAGCTACAATAGAAATATGTGCTAAATTCCCATTGGTGCTTAGTGAAGGTCATCCTTTAACAGTAGCTCTCAGTTAACCACTTAAGGACTGGAAAGGATTTACCCCTTTAATGACCAGGCCATTTTTTGCAACATGGCACTGCGTCACTTTAGCCGACAATTGCACGGTCTTGTGATGTTGTAACCAAACAAAATTTATGTACTTTTTTTCCCACAAATAGTGTTCTTTTGGTGGTATTTGATCACCTCAGCGTTTTTTTTTTGCGCTATAAACAAAAAAATGAGCGCCAATTTTGAAAAAAAAGCAATATTTTTAACTTTTTTCTATAATAAATATCCCCCAAAAATATATTAGAAAAAAAACGAATTTATTCATCAGTTGAGGCCAATATGTATTCTTCTACATATTTTTGTTTAAAAAAATCTCAATAAGCCTATATTGATTGGTTTGCACAAAAGTTATAGCGTCTATAAAATAGGGGATAGATTTATGGCATTTTTATTATTTTATTTTTTTTACTAGTAATGGCAGCGATCAGTGATTTTTAGCGGGACTTCAACATTGCGGTGGACAGATCGGACACTTTTGACACTTTTTTGGGACCAGTGACATTTACACAGTGATCAGTGCTATAAAAATGCACTGATTACTGTATAAATGACACTGGCAGGGAAGGGGTTAACACTATGGGGTGATCAAGGGGTTAAATGTGTTCCCTGGGAGGTGTTTCTAAGTGTGGGGGGAGTGTACTGACTAGAGCAGGGGTCTTCAAACTGCGGCCCTCCAGGTGTTCAGGAACTACAATTCCCATCATGCCTAGTCATGTCTGTGAATGTCAGAGTTTTACAATGCCTCATGGGATGTGTAGTTCTGCAACAGCTGGAGGGCCATAGTTTGAGGATCCCTGGACTAGAGGAAGAGAGAGAGCGCTGTTCCTGATCACTAGGAACAGACAATCTTTCTCTACTCCCCTGACAGAATGGGGATCTGTTTGTTTACATTTACAGATCTCCATTCTGGCTCTCTGTGGAGCGATCGCGGGTGGCCAGTGGACATCGCGGCCGCCGGTCACATGCATCGTCTCAGGCGCCGGGGGCGCGTGCATGCCTCCAGAGCCATTTGTGCGCCCATTGTATCTATTGCACGAACCGGCGAACGGCTATGGCCATTCACGCAATAGAGCCAACCTGCCGCAGTATAATGATGGCGGCTGGTCGGCAAGTGGTTAATAAGCATTTCAGTGTGATAAATGATTGTTGGTTTTCTATGATTAGGTAAAAACATCAGCTTTTAAATAGTGTACAGCCATTACTCTCTGGCTTTTATTTCATATGCACTAGATTCTCAAATCAACAGAAATTTGTCTTAGATATACGTACACATAGACATACATTTTTCTTTTTTTTTTACTGAGCTGATGTATAAAATACAATAGGACGGATTTATAAAACTGGAGAACCAAAAAGTGCTAATAAAAAAAAGAAATGGAGCCATTGTCTGTAGTAAACAATCAAACTTCATATTTCAGGTTATGGAAATATATGGCATAAATTATGATTCAGGCAAGAACTCACATTTGTCATAAGTTTTCTTTTCTAATGTTTCAAATAACCAGTCACAGCAAAATCTATAGGGTTAATAGGCACATGTTTGCTCATCTGCTAACTGAACAATTTTATCCGTTCCTCTGACCACAGTGAATTTCATACACATCACAAGCGTTCCAATCGTTCTCTAACTTTCTAAATCATTAATTCCTGTGAGTTCATTCATAGGAGTTTGTGCTCACTGCATTTGCCAGCTATGAAATTCAGCAATCTGTCACTCCATCATGTGAAATCTAAACTAACATTTCAATATACGTGAAGAATGTTGAAATAATGCTCTGCGATTGTTAAATATGTTAAAGCAATAGAGAAAGTCTTATGAAGGGATCTAGGGATGACCATAAATATAAAATCATTAAGGGGTTGTAAAGGTGTTTTTTTTTTTTTTAAAAATAACAAACATGTCATACTTACCTTCACTGTGCAGCTCGTTCTGCACAGAGTGGCCCCGAACCTGGTCTTCTGGGGTCCCTCGGCGGCTGTCTCAGCTCCTCCCCGCAAGCATTTACCACCTTCATGCGAGCTCTCTCGCACGGTGGTGAGTGCTTGCGGGCGCGCTCCCGTGATACAGCCGGCGGCTATAGCCGCTCGCTGTATCACTCGGCCCCGCCCCCCGGCGCGCCGCGTCATCGGATGTGATTGACAGCAGCGCGAGCCAATGGCTGCGCTGCTTTCAATCCATCCACTGCAGCCAATCAGCGGCCAGGGTGAGCGGAGGAACAGATGTCGGGAACGCGAAGCTGACTTTCGAGGCGTCAGGTAAGTAAAACGGGGGGGCTGGGGGCGGCGGTTCTGTCAGAAGTTTTTTCACCTTAATGCATAGAATGCATTAAGGTGAAAAAACTTTTACCTTTACAACCCCTTTAGTTTTAAATCCCACACAACAGACCAAAGCAAGGTGCCAAAACTGTCTGTTGAAAAGTCTGCTCTAAAATATTGGTTATAAGTTTGATAGTCTTCCCCAGTGGCAATTTAAAAACTGCTGGTATATCCATTATTGTTAGGCTAACACCTAAAACTTACATTCTTTTCAACCATGGCATCTAAACAACTATTCCAGATTCCAATTATTTTACCCTGGACATTCCCTTTCACATGTTTCTTTCCATGTCTCTCTCCCTATTCCTATCCCCCACACCCAGTCTTGGTCTCCGTTTCCCTCCCCCTCATTTTTTTTCTCCATCTCTGTCTAACTAAATATACTTTTTGGAGTTATGTGAATGCGAACATGTCGCTGAGAACTTGTGAAAAAGGATCTTTATGGAAATAGCAGTGCATGTTTGGCATTAAAGAAACATGTAATTGTAATTGAAGCATTCACAGCTTAGTTTCTGTGATAGTTTTCACAACGCTGGTCCTATTTTGTAATGCCCTTGGGTAATCCTTAGCTGTTTGATTTCTAATCTAAGTTGCAATACATCTGCTATTGTAATACCTTTTCACTGATACATAAAGTGTAACTAACTAGATGCCTGTTTTCAATGGACCATCAACATATTTTCCTTCTTAACAATGTGCAAAAATTGTATTAAAGATCAGCTGCAAATATGTGCATTTCTGACTCCTATTAAATGTTATTCTTTATATAAAAAAATAAAGCAAAGACTCAAAAGGAATCCGATAATAAATAGAGATTGGGTTGCCATTTCCTTTCAAATCGAATCTCCCCTTTGTAGATGCGTGGCTCTCACCTTGTTCCTCCGGCTTAAAGTGACACTAAAATGATTTAAATCAATGAAAGTATGTGTTCCTAACTCAAACATGTACATGAGTGCAAATAACATGCACTTCCCATTCCAACTGGAAGTGAGGAGGGAAAGAAGGGGTTCAGGAGTTCACAGAGATGATTACAAGAAGTCTGAAAACCACAGTAAGAAATGGTTTCATGTGTAGCCCTATTTTGGGGGGGGGGTTATGATAAATGGCCCTCCCCAAACAGGATATTGTGATACAGCTGTACGTAAATCTGAGAACCAGAACCTTCGTTAAGTGGTAGAGCCCATTTAATACAGGGCTTCTATGAATAGAAGGGATTCCCTTCCTGGGAAATTATAGGATAAGTTCAGCTTTGGAACATGTTACGTGTTCCACCAGTATTTAGGGAGTAATATGTAACATGTTCCAGCTCCTGCCTCCTCTACCCCCCCACTCCCCCTCACTGTGACAGCAGAAGGGCATCTTCTTTCTGCACCCACAGTCAGAATTCAAAAACAGTGCAGGCCATGTGGCACTCCACCCACAGGGCCGATTCATTCATTCACGAAGTTCTGTGAATGGACGAATTACAAGTACCTTTGGCCTTTGCGTTCTATGGCTTATAGTTCTCAATGGTGCAAATAGTAGTCCATTGATTTTTTTTGGTGAATGAACTGACTCACATTGGTGACAGGATCTAGGGGTATTCTCGTTGAAGGAAGGCTTCTAGATTCCGCTAAGCTACCCACTGCACCCCAACAGCCACCAGGCCAGAGTTGTGGGGAAGAGGCCCTTGTCCTCATCAACATGGGGACAAGGTTTTTTGCCAGGGGTGTACCCCCATTAAAAGTGCTCCCCCAGTTGAGGAGTCGTGGCCTGGTATGGTTCAGTTCATGGTTCACGAGGGGGGCATTTGTTCGCCCCCCTTTCCTGGCCTGCCGGGCTGCATGATCAGATAAGGGTCTGGTATGGATTTTGAGGGAGACCCTTATGTCATTTTTTCGGCATGGGGTTCCTCTTAAAATCCATAGCAGACCAAAGGGCCTGGTATGGATTTTGGGCCAGATCCCACCATCTTTTTTTTTGTTTTTTTGGCACGGGGTCCACTTAAAAATCCATACCAGATCCAAAGTGCCTGGTATGGATAGGGGAGAAGCTGACGTCAGCTCCTAATAATCGATGACTCATCCCTGCTGCTGACAGCAGGGATAATTCACTGGCTGTTAGGATACCGGTAGGTGCCAGCTCCTTAACAACCATAATATTCTCATCTAGGATAAGGGTACAAATGAAAGGAATCCCAGGTTGGTTGGATTTTGTATTCTTGTATTTAAATAAACATTTTTCTTTGTAAATGTCAGTTTCGCTGTGGTATATTGTATACATTGTACAGATAAGCAACTTTACAGGCAGGGTCAGGGCATCCCCAGACTTATTATTTGATGGCATTTTGCATTCTGTAATGTTTCACTTTACTAAATTGTTGCTTCCCACCAAACTGAATTTATTTTTATTTTTTTTTATCTTTTTCACTCTGGTACGTGTTCCCCGGGACAGTGCCCCATCCAGTAACAGCAACGACACCAAAGAAAGGTGAAAAGACCAAACTTCTAATGTCTCATTCACAACAAACAACATCCCCTCAGATAGTATAATTCATACAAGGGAAAGCCCTTTGAAGAATGCAAGGAGTCATTAGATTTGCTTCAGATTTTGGGCATCCATAGAGCACGACACCAGAGAATGCAAGGCTACAGTTAAAGGATAAGTTCACCTTTGTTCACTTTTTTTTCTAAATTCCAGCTCCCCGATACCAATATGGCATTCAAATGCAGCGTTGCACCAATTGGGACGGTGCCATTGCTGTCAATTGCCACCAATTTGACATGTGAAATCGCATGTTAAATCATACCAATGTGAACCAGGGCTAACTGTGATTGTTGGTGCAGTGCATTTCTGAAATGCAAGGAAACACACAGATGTGAATGGAGCCTTATTGTTCTTGTGTTAACGCACCAATTTTACTTTCAGGCCCCATTCACATCTAGTATAGTGGGACCGCACATTTTGTGGCTCGTTTGTCCTGTGACACGCATAGGGCAACCTGTTGATTTCAATTGTCTGCACTACATGTGGCTCGTGGGACATTTTGGCGTTTTGTGGGTTGCGTGTTTTTTACTGTGTGTTTGGCAACATTTGCCCCTCTGTTTTTTACATGGAAAAATGTGTGTTTGCTTCTGGGTTTGGTGTGCCGTTAACAAATAATGGCATTGAAAGCATGAATAGTAATTTTAGGTGTATAAAGGTGGCCATACACTATACAATCTGATTGTGCAATCTCCTTTAGATTTACCAAACAGGAGGAAACATCTATCTAGTCAATCACTCTGTATCCAATCAGGCAGGCCCTTACACTACATAGTTGATGGTAGATCTAAAGAAGATTGTACAACTAGATTGTATAGTGTATGGTGAACTTTACAGGACCCAGGAGGCACTTCTCCTGTTTTCAATCCTACAGCTCTATCCACATAGGCTGTTATCTCATCTCTCATCTCCTGTACACTTCAAAATGCCAAATGAAAGATCTATACAAGATTAAACTTAAAGGCTAAGTTTTTCTAAATTCCAGCTCCCCTATGTACCAATATAGCATTAATGTACTTTTTTTGCAAAAAGATCAACGCTTTCCATTAATTCTACAGACACTTACTTCATTGTCCTCTTAGATGTTTATACAATCATATTTTATAGTGTATTGGCCTATGCTGGATGTGAATGGGGCCTGAAAGTGAAATTGGTGCGATAACAATGAGGTACAATTCATATCTGTGTGTTACCATGCATTTCAGAAAAGCGCTGCGCCAAAAATTGCAGTAAAAATGCACCAAGCTCTAAAAAAAAAAGTCCTGAAGATTCTTTGGGGCAATTGCTGTGTGTAGGGCAGCCCATTCAGGTGGATGGGCTGCCCTATGTGTGATGAGTGAAAATGCTCAAAACCGTCCCCCCTCACTAAAAAAAAAGATGCATGTGGGAATGCGAGTTCCCGCTATAAAGAGATGTGAACGGGGCTTGACAGCTGAGTGTTTCTGTCCACTCCCTTCTATGTGCTTGTATAAAGATGGCCTTACATTATGCAACCTGTTTGTATATTGTGTGTTTAGTGAGAAGGGTGATCATTGATTGATTGCGTTTCATTTAAATGTGCAGCTGGGAGTGGGGGGTGGATGATGCAGGGTGTGTGCTGGCCAACTCCTTCCTGTGTCATAACCTATAGTCTGACCAGGAACTAAGACATTACAAATGGATACTTCTGGAAACATGGATGAGAACAAGTAAAGTAAGTGTATCTAGAATTAATGGAAAGGGTTGATATTTTTGCAAACAAAGTACATGTATGCTATATTAGTACATAGGGGAGCTGGAACTTAGAAAAGAAACAAAAAGTGAACAAAGGTGAACTTATCCTTTAAGTGCCGAAAATGCAACAGCGACAGACACATAT
This sequence comes from Lithobates clamitans, assembly GCA_037952925.1. NCBI lineage: Eukaryota > Metazoa > Chordata > Amphibia > Anura > Ranidae > Lithobates > Lithobates clamitans. Next base: position 3,719,195 of record JBBGZY010000135.1, read on the forward strand.
CAGCCCTACAGTGAGGCTTCCTAATATGAGTCTCTACATCTACCAAAGATCTTTCACCCATATCAGATTATGATGGGGGGGACATGAACAGTCACCTCCAAGGATCAAAGGACGTTTAGAGAAAACTAATGTTAAAATATATCTGGTGAAAGTGTTTCCCCAGAGAAAGCTGTCAGTATGTTTACTGTCTTGATGACCACAGCAGTCATTTAGTTGTCACTTCAGAGTACTTTGACATGTTTAATATAGGGGGAAAATCCTGCTCGACACCCTGCACGCATGTGATGGCATAGTAGAGACAAAAGGTAGTATTGCCCCAGCTAGGAAATGTATTAATCCAGGCATAAAAGGAACTGGAGGGATTCATCTTCATACACTTATCGAAAATAATTAAATACCTAATGACAGGGAGAAAATCTATACCCAGTAAGAAACACACCGGCGTATAACACGCACCCCAATTTAGGAGGGAATTTTAAGGAAAAAAAAACTTTTAGGAGGGAAGTTGAAGGGAAAAAAACTTACATTTAAATGCCCTTCATTGCAGCCTTCTCAGTGCAGCCTTGCCCCAGTGCAGCCATGTCAGTGTAGCCTTGTCAGTGCAGCCTTCCCCAGTGCAGCCTTCCCCAGTGCAGCCTTGTCAGTGCAGCCTTCCCCAGTGCAGCCTTGTCAGTGCAGCCTTCCCCAGTGCAGCCTTGTCAGTGCAGCCTTCCCCAGTGCAGCCTTGTCAGTGCAGCCTTCCCCAGTGCAGCCTTTTCAGTGCAGCCTTCCCCAGTGGAGCCTTGTCAGTGCAGCCTTCCCCAGTGCAGCCTTGCCCCAGTGCAGCCTTCGATCCTCTATCCCTGCCATCCTGGGCTTCAAAATCGCCGACAGCGATTTGAAAATGGCGCCGCCGGCGCCGAAATACACAGAGCCGGTCCTCGGCTCTTCCCGGCAGAGTCGTAGTCCCGAGTGGAGCTATCCGAACCTAGCCGAGTAGGTTAGGATAGCTCCGCTCGGGACTACGAGTGGAGCCGAAAGTGAACGAGAGCCGCCGAGAAGAGCCGAGGACCGGCTCCGTGTATTTCGGCGCCGGCGGCGCCATTTTCAAATTGCGGTCGGTGATTTTGAAGTTGTGACAGCTCGGGATCGCAGGGGATCGGTGTATAACACGCACCTGCGATTTTCCCCTGATTTTAAGGGGCAAAAAGTGCGTGTTATACGCCGATAAATACGGTAATTCTTTCCTTCTTTATCAATAGAATTGGGCTATGTTTGGTGATCCTGTACCTTAATTATAATTTCTAGTCAGTTTATGTTCTGGAATACATTGTATAAATGGTTGGATACTCATTAGGTCCCATTGTCTGTGTAGACTTTTATAATATTTTAAATTCTTTGACCTGTTTAGTTTACTCTTTATACTGTTTTTTTTTTTTTTTTTTTGCATTATTGCAATATACCATCTATGCTAATGTGCTGTTAACTTGCATACTTTTTTATCTAATACTTTTTATTGAGTTTTTTTTTTCCTTACACATATACAAACAAAGCACATCACAAATACCTATACAGAAAAAAAAAAAAAACTTGCATACTTATATGTGGCATGTTCACATCCATTAACCCATGTGTCAGTCACTTGCACCCCTGAGATATACCCAACCATCTTCATATCCCCCACCACATGTAGGCCTCCCTCAGTATTTGGGGCAGACCTTTTAGTGGCCCCTGAAGTTGTGTTCCGGTTGCTGGGACTCTGGGATGAGAGGGAATGCTGGTGACAGCTGGAGTCTTCCGATGCTTCCCTGGAGCTTGGTCATTAGGGGGCAGGGCATGTATGTATGCCTGCAGCATTCTGAGGTGATAACGTCATCCCACCAGAAGTGTCAGGATGCCATCTTGACAGCTGGGCTACCTCACATCAGGGCAATAATTGGGAATATATGTTACCTGTTTGGGACCAGCCAATAAGCCTCCGTTGAGTGGGGTTTTCCTCCTTTACCACCATCTTATATATTGGGTGGTATGAGGGTGTTTTATGCACTGCTTATCTTCACACCACTATAAACACATATTAAGTGAATCAATTTGAGAGAGATGATTCTTTCTCTTTTTTCTAGCGGGGCTAGGTGCTTCATTTTCTGCTGTGCCAATGCAGTTCCCCATTGTTTATTTCATATTTTTTTTATTTCTACAATTTTGATAATTATTGGTATAATGTGATCACTTTCAATGGGATCAGTTCTGGCAGTTGCAACAATATGATGCAGATAACATACACTATTCAGTATATGCTTTTTTGGTTGTGACTGTGTCTTTGATTTGTATCTTTGCACCAAGCATTAGACATGTGCAGTTTGTTTTGTTCCAAATTCAAATTTAGATGAATTTTTCCTTATTTGGAAATTTGGATGTATTCGAATTTCTGAATTACAATAGTAACAAATCCAAAATAATAAAAAATTTGAATAGTTTTAAAATCAATTTGAATAGCTTTCAATTTCAAATAGCTTTCGAATTCTAATACCTTTCAATTCATTTTTAAATTTCCATAGATTATAAAATAGAATAGAAAATAAAGGAATAGAATAGAAAAAAAATAGAATAGAATAGAAAAGACTATAATAGAAAATAAAAGAATAGAATATATTAGAGTACAACAGAACACAAAATAAAAGAATTTAAAAAATTGAATAGAAAATTAAGGGATAGAATAGAAAATAAAAGAATATAGTAAAAGAAAACAAAATAGAATAGAAAATAAAATAACAGAATAAAATAGAATAGAAAATAAAGGCATAGAATAGAATAGAACAATTCTAATTAATTGACAAATGGTATTTTGCAAATGGTATTTTGCATCAATGCTGTACAAGCACCTTACACTAGGATCACTGTGATATGACAGATACGACAGTTTCAAGTTTCAAGATCATAGTTTACATTTAGACTGCCTGCTATTATCTCATTTTTTGTTTAACACTTTTTGAACAAACGAAAGCAAACATTCACCACAGGCTAATCTTCTTGATTTGTTTACTAGACAGTGATTGGGTCCTCACCAGTGAATGTTTGAAGACATCAAATTCATTGCGTGTTAAATGCACCCCAGTTTAGGCGCATGCGCGGAGCTCCCAAAATGGCCACGATTGCCTAGAGCTCCGCTCCCTCACGAAAACGACGGCGCCCATCACGTCTTCCTCAGCGCACTAACGGCCACCAAAACAAGGGGAGACACACTGCAAGGCCCCGGCTACACCCCCATATGACAGGGGCTCCGGTTAAACGCAGCCTGTGGCCACAATTGACGGAAACAGAAACGGCCGAGAAATCCAAGATGGCCGCCGCAACACAGGCAAAGCCACAGACACAGGAACACAGCTTCTCCAGTCAGGCGGACTACAGGTCAGAGCAGACCCACTACCCTCTGCACCTCACCCCAGGAAAGCAAATGGGATACCCACCTATCCTTACCCCCTCACCAACCTCCACTGAATCCCCCATAGACCGCCCTCTGAAGGAATACTCTCTGTCTCCCAGGGATTCTCACACAGGGCACACAGGCTATTCTCCTCAGGACTTCCAGGCCAGTGATCAGGCCCTTCAAATTGACGCCCTCTTCCTCACATTCTCTGATCTACTTGATAAGGGGCTAGCACAAACGGCAGCTAAAATCACAGGAGATCTCAAGAATGATTTTATCAATCTAGGAGCCCGGATCGACACGATCGAACACAAAGTTGAAGAAACTATAGCTATCACTAACCAAAACTCCCAGCACATAGGTACTGTGCAAGACCAACTCGACATAGCCATGGCACGTATTGACGAACTCGAGAATAGGTCAAGACGATACAATATCAGAATCCGTGGCTTACCTGAAACGATTCAAAATATACCTGAAGCAGTACATGATCTAATTAAACAGCTGATCCCCTCCATCCCATCTCACCGCCTAGAGCTGGACAGGGCCCACAGAGCCCTGGGGCCCCCCAGAAAAGATGGTACCCCAAGAGATGTTATTGCCAAACCCCACCACTACACAGTGAAAGAAGAAGTGATGAGACAGGCCAGAACGGCTCACACAGTCATGTGCATGGGTCACCAAGTGCAGATTTTTGCGGATCTCTCACCCTACACGATCCAGAGGCGGAGATCATTGAAACCCCTACTTCTCGCTCTCACCCAAAGAGACATAAAGTACAGGTGGGCCTTCCCGTTCGTGGTTAAATTTTCCGTTAAGGGAAAACAGTTTGCTTTCTCATCACTCCCTGAAGGAGAAAAGCTCCTTTTACACTTGAAAATCATCTTCCAGGAAGCTGATATGGACACAACCAATGCCGGAGCCATCTCCAACAAAAGACCGACCCCTCCCAGCCCACAATCTCCTTTGTGGTCAACAGGAAAAGCTAAGAAGGCCAAAGACAACAACCCATCTTGAAGCCGGTGATGACTTTGATTTTACCTACCACATCCCGGGTGTGAAGCAGGGACCAGAGGAATGATTCCCCCCTCTGTGGGGGTCCCTCATGTCTAAATCCTAGGGCACGCTGGTCACCCGGGCACCGGTTACTGACTCTTCGGTTCACTTATTTTACAGTTTTTGATTTTTGTTTCTTTTTTTCACTGACCTCGTTTATCGCAGTGAACGTTGTCCACAAAGCAAATACGTCTCACAAGGTCGGAAGTTTTAACCCCCCACACTGCTCCTTAGAGTACTTTAGACATTCATTTAGGGAAAACAACATGTTATCCCAATGGACGCTCTGCTGTGCTAGGGGGGGACTGGGGAGTGTGGGGGGAGGGACATGTGCTAACAGGGGAGGCGAGGGGCCTATAGCAAGTTACGCTGCTAGATACTACGATATGCTTACATGAGGATATTATTTTCAATATAAGTTCATGTTATATAAAGGGCGTCCGGTTTCGTGACGGACCACTTGCGTACCTACCTAATCCCTAGATACCCATCGGTTTCTGAGGGTTAGGTTGTCTGAGCCCGGATGGGCCAGACATTTTCGGAATCTCTTCAGAAGGACACGTGGGGTTTCTCCTCCCCCGTGTCCTTTCTTTCTCTTCCAGGAGACCTTTACTATCCTTTTCTGTTCTTCCCTCCCTCCCTCCCGATCACAACATTGCATATAACTGCATTCTGTTTTTCAGATATCATTCACATCCTCGAGGAAGTACCTACCCATCACCCACCGACAAGGAACAATGATCCTCACGCCTTTGCCCAAGTGTCAACACATCTCAGGATAAGTGGGGGCTGTTTACGTTGCATCTCTATCCTTCTGCTCCATGGCTCATAGCACCATAGCTCACTTACACATAGCATCACACAATGTTCAGGGACTAAACTCCCCGGTTAAAAGGAGAAAGGTCCTTGACTATTATAAACATCTCAAGCTAGACGTTATTATGCTGCAAGAAACACATTTCCCGTCCAGGTATAGCCCTAAGTTTCTTCACCCACACTTCCCACAGTTCTTTCTAGCGAGCGCAAACAACAAAACCAAGGGAGTCGCCATCTTAATCTCCAAAAAATATAAATTTGTAAAAATTTCTGAACATGCTGACCCAGAAGGAAGGTTCCTCTTGGTAAAGGGCACGGTGGGAGACCGTCTGTACTCACTGGTCTCCTATTATGCTCCGAATAGAGGACAAGCTAAATTTTTCGACTCACTCTTACGCACACTAACTCCAAAATTGGAAGGGACGATCATTCTTGGCGGTGATTCGAACGCAGCGTTCGATAAGGGGATGGACAACTCATACGTCCCACCAAAGAAAGTCTCAGAATCGCTAAGACGATACATGCACATGGCCTATCTGACACTTGTAGGGAACTTAATCCCAACAAGCGGGATTTCACTCACTATTCTTCCCCGCATAACACTTACGCACGGATCGACCACATCCTGACCCCATCCTCTATACTCCCATCAATACACAAAGCCCAAATTAGAGAATCGGCCCTATCAGATCACTCTATTGTCTCCATAACACTGAAAACAGGGGCCCTGGGTGGAAATAGGGGACTCTGGAGGCTCAATGAGTCGCTACTATCTGACCCCATAAGAGTCACGGAACTTGAAACGGCACTGCAGGAGTACTTTACATTAAATAAAACAGCAGACACGTCCCCGGAAATGCTCTGGGCAGCGCACAAGGCTTTCATAAGGGGCAAACTCATTCAGATCTCAACGCAGATAAAAAGAGAACAAAGAACCGAAATACGTCGGTTAGACACAGAATACAGTAAAATCAAAGCTTCACACAAAAAAGATCCATCCAGGACCCCCTCCTCGCTTATCGACAAAGCCAGATTAGATCTTAACCTAGCACTCACAGTCAAAGCTGAAAAGGCCATTCGCTGGAACAAACATAAATTCTATACACAGGCTGACAAAATAGGCCCCCTACTAGCAACAAAACTTTCTCCCCCCATCAGAACTCATGCCTTACCCAAGATCAGGATAAAGGGTCAACCCCCCACGACCAATCCGTCCAAGATACTAGAAGCTTTCCAAGAATTTTACTCTAACTTGTATAGTAGACCTACTACACCCCCTGCTGACTTAATCCCTAGCTTCCTGAAGGACCTTCCTATCCCCTCCTTAAAAGACGCTCACAAACAACGGATGGAATCACCCATAACAGAAGAGGAAGTATTAGGGGTCATCAAGGACCTCAGAAAGGGGTCTGCCCCAGGTCCTGATGGTCTCTCCATACCCTATTATAAATCCTTTGCGCATATCCTAACACCTCACCTGACCTCCTTCTTTAACTCCAAGACCAGTGGAGACCCCCTAGACACTCACCTTAACACAGCCTTGATTACAGTCATACCCAAACCTGACAAGAACCCTGAGGACGTTAGCAACTACAGGCCGATCTCTCTCATAAATAACGACCTGAAAGTACTCACAAAAATAATGGCTAACAGATTATCTTCCTTCATTAGTCAGTACATACATAAGGATCAGTTGGGATTCATACCAGAAAGACAGGGCCCTGACCAAATACGGCGGGCAATAGACATTACCTCGATCTTACAAACTAACTGGGAAGGGGGATCGACCCAAGCAGGTTTCCTGTTGTCCCTGGACCTGCAGAAGGCCTTTGACACGGTCTCCTGGCCCTACATTTTCTCTCTATTGGAGAGGTGGGGCTTCGGTGATCGATTCCTTGGCCTTCTGCATGCCCTACTCTCGACCGAGGGCCCAGATACGCATGCAAGGACACTATTCCAATCCTATCGAAATTATGAGAGGCACCAGGCAAGGGTGCCCTTTGTCTCCTCTCATATTCGCAATAGCTATAGAAACACTGGCGATCGCGGTGCGACAAAACTCGGACATCAAAGGGGTGACCTGTGGGGACCAAACGCACAAATGCGGCCTTTACGCCGACGACATCCTCCTCTTCCTTACCTCCCCCCTAACTACATTACCCAATCTCTGCTTATTGTTAGAGAAATTTGCCAAAATCTCAGGACTCGAAGTTAACTTCTCCAAATCACAAGCTCTCAACGTCTCTTTACCTCATCAAACAGTCTCCTCTCTCAAACATTCCTTCAAATTCAAATGGAACGATACATCCATTCGCTACTTAGGTATCACATTGACTGCCAAAACAGAAACTCTTTACACACACAATTACCCCCCTCTCTTTAAAAAACTGGAGGCCGACCTAGTCAAATGGTCGAAACATGAGCTATCATGGCTAGGCCGAATCAACTCCATCAAAATGACCCTCCTACCCAGACTTCTCTACTTTTTTCGCTCCCTTCCTATACCAATCAGGAAAGTCCACTTACGATCTTTACAGTGTCACATAATTAAATATATTTGGGGTAAAAAAGGATATCGCATCCCCAGAACACTTTATTCATCCACAGACGCAAAGGAGGGCTAGGTCTCCCAAATTTGCATAAATATTACTTAGCAGCCAGACTCGCACAATTGTCCACGATTTACTTCAAATATGAAAAACCTGATTGGGTCAATATTGAAAGACAGGCCATCCCTAAACACACGCTAGATCACATACTCTGGTGCCCGACCAAATCCAGGCCGCCCATCCTCTCACCCACACTATCCCACTCCTGCGCCTTATGGGATTCCCTCCGCATGGTCCCGACTCTGGTCTCCAAGGGTCGCCCTCTAGCACATCTCTTCCACAACTCCGATTTCCCACCCGGACTAGACATCTCAGCTTTCAAATGGTGGCTTAACAAAGGGCTATACCGGATAGGACATTTCTTCACCCCCACTGGACCAATTGATCTCAAATTTTGCATCAAACACTTGGAACTCCCGGAATCGGAACGCTTCCATTTCTACCAAATCACCAATTTCTTACACACCATCTGGAAGGAAAAACCCCTTCCCCCCAAATTTACAGCTTACGAATTGTGGTGCGGCCAAGCCATGGAGCAGAGGGGGGGAATCTCGGTGATATATTCAGCCCTCACCTGTCCCATGGACAAAACCCCATACATGAAGGCTTGGGAGACTGACTTCCAACTCAGCAGGGACCTGGAGACTTGGCAAGCAGCACTATTCAGATCCTTCAAAGGGATCCAAAATATCTCACTCATGGAGGCAAGTGTCAAACTGCTAACCAGATGGTATCTAACCCCAACCAGGCTAGCAACCATATACTCCTCAACAAGCCCTCTGTGTTTCAGAGGATGCCAACACCTAGGCTCCATTGCCCACATTTGGTGGGAATGCCCCAAAATCCGCACTTTCTGGAGAAAAGTTTTCTCTATGATCTTCAAGGTGACGGCTTGCCAGGTTCCCAGGACCCCAGAGGTAGCTCTACTAAACATACACATCCCAGGCATAACCAAGGCATCACAAACGCTGATTTACTTTATACTGCTTGGTACAAAAATCACAATTGCCAAAGCCTGGAAACACTCAAAACCTGCAATCCACACAGTCAAAAGAAAGATCTCTTGGATCATGACCCAAGAAAAACTCACCAGCATCCTGATGGACACCTCCTTGAAATTCCAAAAAATATGGGAGCCTTTGGCCCAATATATGGGTACTTCCCTCATTCCGGGTGCTCAAGTACCACATCATTCCTAAATAATCTTTAGGCACGACTATCCAATATTTATGATAGCGGCACGCAGAAGCTAGAATCATATCTCCTCACCTAACATGAGGACCCCCTTCCCCACCTCTCCCCTTCTCACTCTTTCTTTTCCTTCTTCTTTCTATCCTCTTTATCGGTTAACTCACGCCAGAGGGCTAAATTTTGATGAATTTATTTGAAGCTACAGTTAGGTAGTCCCCATTGCTCAGGGGGATACACAACTGTCCTATGAAACCAGTTTACTCGGCTTGTATTGGCAGTATAGTAAGGGAGAATTCCCTCGCCCGGCACAGTTAGTTCCCATCAGGGGTGCCGGGGGTAGGGAAGAGATCCCTAAAGATTTAAGGGTAGGGCCAAGACCTTGTTAAGATTGTTTTTGGATCCAGACACTCGTCAATGAGCCTCCCTACGAGTTTCCAAGGCCGAGCAGACTTCTGTAATTCATTTAAGTTTGTATCTGTTAAGTGTTTTCCCTAGGAGGCATTCCCTCCTGAGCTTACACATATGTTACTGCATAACCTGTATGTACCAATTAAAATAAAAACATATTGAAAGTAAAATGCACCCCAGTTTGACTACCTTTACCATTGCTTTTCCCTTCTCCATATCTGCTTTAATGATCGGCACAAGCAATGCAAAGGCTGTAATACATTTAGATCACATAAAAGTGACTACATGAATTTATTATCAAGGAATGTATATGCGACTCCCCATATTCTGCATGAGATAAAGATCTCTTCGTATATATTTATTTCAACCAACAATGGTGGAGATTAATGCCTTCGTAAATAGTATTGGTAGAGGATAAATTAAAATAGGCTTGCATAGTCATTCACCTAACCTTTATTCAGCATTATTCATTACTCATATAAAAAAAACAATGAACTGAAAAATTTTTTTTTTAATAAAACAGACAGGATAATAATTCAGTTCACAGATAGTACTGCAGTTCACACACCAAACCTACACAGCACCCAAAACATATAATCATATATAAAAAATAGTATGGTCCATATTTGTCAATCAACTATATAAAGTAACAGTAAACTATGTTGGGAACCACCCGTTGTGATCAAATGTCAGCAATATATTTGAAGAACCTTCATATGAAAGGATTATGTATTATGTGCAATTTGTGTTTGTATGTAGAGGAATTGATTACTTGAATATGCTTAAATATCTCCACATCATTCAAATACATTGGTAATTGATTACTGTAGTTTGATAACTTTTAAAGTCAGTCACTTAATAGTTTAAAGCAGGGATATGCAATTAGCGGACCTCCAGCTGTTGCAAAACTACAAGTGCCATCATGCCTCTGCCTCTGGGTGTCATGCTTGTGGCTGTCAGAGTCTTGCTATGCCTCATGGGACTTGTAGTTCTGCAACAGCTGGAGGTCCGCTAATTGCATATCCCTGGTTTAAAGCATCAATCAAACTGTTGATTTCATTTAGTAAGAAACTGCAAGATATTTGGATTGGACAAAGAAAGGGTAAAATTCAAATGACTACTATTGGAACTTATATACTATAGGTATATAACCTGCTAAGATCAACTGATGAATGTGCACATAATAGTCAAGGTACTGAGCTAAAAAGCAATTATCTTAAACCTTCTTATACTTTATATAACTCTTTAAGTGAATAAATATGTGTAACCTCTGCTAAATGCAGTCAAGTGCTTTGCAACATGACAAATTTATTATACAAGTCTCTTATAAATAAGCCAAAAGGCTGTCTTCATACCTCTATATTTATTTTGAAAAGCGGTGTCTAATGTTAAATAAATTCAGTGATCGCAACACAGCATACTAACAATTCACACTCTAATGCCCCGTACACACGGTCGGACTTTGTTCGGACATTCCGACAACAAAATCCTAGGATTTTTTCCGACGGATGTTGGCTCAAACTTGTGTTGCATACACACGGTCACACAAAGTTGTCGGAAAATCCGATCGTTCTGAACGCGGTGACGTAAAACACGTACGTCGGGACTATAAACGGGGCAGTGGCCAATAGCTTTCATCTCTTTATTTATTCTGAGCATGCGTGGCACTTTGTCCGTCGGATTTGTGTACACACGATCGGAATTTCCGACAACGGATTTTGTTGTCGGAAAATTTTATCTCCTGCTCTCCAACTTTGTGTGTCGGAAAATCCGATGGAAAATGTCCGATGGAGCCCACACACGGTCGGAATTTCCGACAACACGCTCCGATCGGACATTTTTCATCGGAAAATCCGACCGTGTGTACGGGGCATTAAGTGCTAGTGAGATTACTGCTAGTGTTTCACTCACCAGATAGAAGTGACCCCTTAAGGTATTAAGCAGATCTACTTGTGGTTAATGATAAGCTACAAGGACCACCCTCTGCATATTACTCTCTGACCTACATGCTCCAATTGGGATGCAAGAAAAAATTGGGAAGAACTCACATGGCTTAATACCACTTTATTCAAATAGACAAAAGTTTACAACTCAAATGACTCAAATTTTGTAGTGCCTCTCCTGGCACCTAGGAAAATCAACCAATCAACCATGCACCCTGGATTCGAGCGTGCATTTCACAGAGCTGAAGTGATGTCAGCAGCCAAAACCTCACTCATCATCATCCAGAAAGTCATAAGAAGTGGTAAGAAAAGTGTTAAAAAAGTTCCAACAGATTGATACTTTATCAAGCGTATAAATCAACAGATGTACATTATCTCAAGTATTAGTAAGCTAATATATTCTTTCCCAAGAGCTTAACTACAGCAGGCAAAAATACAGCCAAACGGGTGTATCATTTCAGCCAGATGATTCAACAGAGGCAAGCCCCTCTGAGGATGTCTTTGCAGTCAGATTTCTGGATGTGCGTTTGTTCACCTGCATTGCTTTTTTGCTTAATTGGCCTGCTAGAATGCATTATACCCTTGTTTTACTGCATATCAGCTAAAATCATTCTGCTGGGTCTGAACATAGTGGTCTGCTGAGACATGTAATACATAATATATATATATATATATATATATATATATATATATATATATATATATATATATATATATATATATATATATATATATATATATATTATGTATTACATGTCTCAGCAGACCACTATGTTCAGACCCAGCAGAAAGATTTTAGCTGATATGTATATATGTATATATATATATATTATATATGTATGGCTGATACATATATATATATATATATATATATATATATATATATATATATATATATATATATATATATATATTTAGGTTTTTTTTCATATATTATATATGTATGGCTGAAGCATTTATTACAATCGACTGTGTTTACTTTTTAATTCATAATCCCAACCCAAATGACCCTGACCAAAAGTTTACATACCCTTGTGATTTTGGCCTGATAACATGCACACAAGTTGACACAAAGGGGTTTGAATGGCTATTAAAGGTAACCATATTAAAGGTAACCATCCTCACCTGTGATCTGTTTGTTTGTAATTAGTGTGTGTGTATACAAGGTCAATGAGTTTCTGGACTCCTGACAGACCCTTGCATCTTTCAACCAGTGCTGCACTGACGTTTCTGGATTCTGAGTCGTGGGGAAAGCAAAAGAATTGTCAATGAATCTGCAGGAAAAGGTAGTTGAACTGTATAAAACAGGAAAAGGATATAAAAAGATATCCAAGGAATTGAGTATGCCAATCAGCAGTGTTCACACTCTAATCAAGAAGTGGAAAATGAGGGGTTCTGTTGAAACCAAACCACAGTCAGGTAGACCAACTAAAATTTCAGCCACATCTGCCAGGAAAATTGTTTGGGATGCAAAGAAAAACCCACAAATAACTTCAGGTGAAATACAGGACTCTCTAAAAACATGTGGTGTGACTGTTTCAAGATGCGCAATAAGGAGGCACTTGAAGAAAGATGGGCTGCATGGTCGAGTCATTAGAAGAAAGCCATTACTACACAAATGCCACAAAGTATCTCACTTGCAATACAGCAAACAGCACAGAGACAAGCCTCAAACCTTCTGTCACAAAGTCATTTGGAGGTGATGAGACCAAAATTTAGCTTTTTGGCTACAGCCATAAACACTACATTTGGAGAAGAGTCAACAAGGCCTATGATGAAAGGTACACCATTCCTACTGTGAAGCATGGAGGTGGATTGCTGATCACATTCATCAGCCAGGAAGTTGCGCATGTGATGTACTTGGACATTCCAACATGACAATGATCCAAAACACAAGGCCAAGTCGACCTGTCATTGGCTACAGCAGAATAAAGTGAAGGCTCTGGAGTGGCCATCTCAGTCTCCTGGCCTCAATACCATTGAGCCATTCTGGGGAGATCTCAAACGTGCAGTTCATGCAAGACAGCCCAAGAATTTACAGGAACTGGAGACTTTTTGCCAAGAGGAATAAGCAGCTTTACCATCTGAGAAGATAAAAAGCCTCACCCACAAATACCACAAAAGACTTCAAGCTGTCATTGATGTTAAAGGGGGCAATACAGGGTATTAAGAACTGGGGAATGTAAACTGTTGATCAGGGTCATTTGGGTAGTTTCTGTTGTGATTATGATTTAAAAAGAGTAAACACGGTTGATTGATAATAAATAGCTTCAGCCAAACACTAACCATGAGTGAAAGAAAAGTTTTTGTGTTATCATTCATATTCTCTGAAAAATGGCCAAAAAATCATTAATTCTGCCAAGGTATGTAAATTATGAGCTCAACTGTGTATATATATATATTTATGGGTGGAGCCCTATGTCCGATATGGACATAGATAACATTTGTAGTTAACATAAAACTTACCATCGGAAATAGACCTGGAAGTGTGGACTTACCATATGAAATGGACCTGAAACTGTGCCTTGGTCTGCTGGTCGGTATGCCAGAATAAGGGGGCATACCCTAGTTAAAGAAATGATTATTCTGTAGAGAGAAAGAATGAAATGAATGAATGAAATGAATGCCTTGAAATGGGGATGGGAGGGTGGGTATCGCGCACAGGAAACCGACAAGCACCACAGGTGAGCGGGATGCTTAAATACCCCCCCGGGCTCCTCCCATAAATTCAGGCCACCATACTGGCCTTCCTACTTATGGGTGGAGCCCTATGTCCAATATGGACATAGATAACATTTGTAGTTAACATAAAACTTACCATCGGAAATAGACCTGGAAGTGTGGACTTACCATATGAAATGGACCTGAAAGTGTGCCTCGGTCTGCTGGTCGGTATGCCAGAATAAGGGGGCAAAAACATTCAGGTAGGGGTGTGGTTTTATTAGTTTTGGCTTTATTTATTTGAGCAAGTTTGGTGAATGCTTGTGCCGTTTCCACCTAAGGAGTGGGGACGTACCAGGCGAGGTAGGCAGAGTTTCACCTGCTGAGTCTCTTGATGACGTGGTCTGGGACCCATGCCGAAATGCTGCCAAGGCTGCCCCAATACTAAAGAGTGACTGGAGTGCTGACTGGGGTCGAGGTGTAGGCAGCGTAGAAGAACCCCCAGGTGTTTGATGAACTGGCAGGCACTCGAGGGTTGCCCGGAAAGGTAATAGGGGACTAGAGGTTGAGTGTTCCGGTAGGAGTGACAGTAGGCGGTCGAGTATGGTTACTGGCCACTGGACGTTGTTTACTTTATAGAGATGGATGTCTATCCTGGAGCTTGATTGCTGGGTTTTGGACACTGCAGGGTGGAGGATGAAATGGTGTTGGCAGCGGGCCAACTACACAGAACTTGGCCTGCGGGATTGCTGCGGGTGAACTCACTGGGCCGCCAGAACCCGTGGTAGGCCGAGTAAATGGCTGCTTGTATGACCAAACTGGGGAGAAGGCCCAACAGTGAACTGGTTAATATAGTAGACATGTCCCAGGAGATGGCAGCCTGGAACGAACGTGCAGTGGAAATTAAACTGGTGTTGCCAAGCTAATTACACCAGCCTGCGCAAGAAGGACATAACAGAGCGATGCGGACCTTGCTTCATTAAGAGGCTCGCCTCGGACCGGATGTCGTGGCAAAGCCACGACCTGTCCTGTCCAGATAAGACCCTAGAGTTAAGCGGTTGCCATGACTGGGTGTAACTTGAAGAGGGAGGAAGTCCGGGTAAACCCGGGGTTTAGGAGTGTCTTTGGGGGCCATGTACTTGTAAACCTATGATGGCCAAAAATTGCCGCGATGCCTGTGGTGGCTGTGGCATCTGTCGCTACCTGGGGTGACAAGGGTGACGTAGGTGATAAGACCCTAGAGTTTAAGGTATAACCATTGATACACCGATCCACGTAGTACGGGACCTTCCGACATTGATAGGTTCGCATTCTTAGGAAAGACTGCAGCTACTTGTTAGTACACACCCGTGTATGGGTGAAGTCTTGGGGAACTAACCTGATACGGGTCAGTTTGTCAAGGGGGAGGCTAGCCTGCGTGGTGTTCGTTAATTCGGAGGAGGTTATTGTAGACCTCGGTTCCGGTTTATTGAGTTTTTAGAGACTACAAGCTGAAGGACATAATGGTATTACCAGCGAGTCAAGTTGTGTCTACGTAGTACCTGGCTGCCTGTGCCAGTAAAAGTGAATTGTTAGGCCGTAGAAACCACAGAGGGCCAGGTAGATGGCTGCTTGACTACACTGGGGAATGTCTGAGGTTTTGACATGTCCCTGAAGATGGCAGTTGTGATGGGCAACGTTTACCGTTAGCTGTGGTCTGATGCTTCTGGACGCCACATAGAAAGGATTCTACTGTATGAACCGTAAACACGGATGACTCTCTGGGGTCCTGTGAGGGCGAGAAATGCTGGATGTTGGCTAGGTATAGCCTGATGATGTTATGAGGAGCCAGCTATGTGTGGCAATATGATACCTGGTGCGGGGTGGAACCTGAACTCAACTGACCTAAGCGAGAAATGATACAGAAATTGATGAGTGGCTCGTATGAAATGCCACTGGAGACAAGTGGCCGATTAAGTGCCACTGAAGATTGATGTGTGACTGATTGTGTGCCACTGGAAATGTGTACTGACTGCAAGAAGTCATGCTAAGATGCGAACCCTGCAATGATTGCAAGAGTTGTGCTTAATACGTGTTTGCAACAATTGCCAGGGAGTTTGTGTCAATGGAGCCGTGACTGCAAGAAGTCCGTATTACTGCATGTGCTTGCACGGGCTGCAAGGAGTTATACTTGGATGCGTGTTTGCAACGATTATAAAGTTGTGTTTGGATGCGTGCTTGCCATGATTGCAAGAAGTTATGCTTGGGTGTGTCCCTGCAACATTTGCGAGAAGTTGTGACTGGATGCGTGCTTGCAATGATTGCAAGAAGTTATGCTAATATGCGTGTCTTGTAATGATTGTAAGATGTGTGTTTGAATGTGTGCTTGCAACGATTGCAAGGGAGTTCCTGTCGGTGGAGATGTGTTTGTAGTGACTGTGAAAAGTTCGTATTGCTGCATGTGCTTGCAAGACTGCAAGCGTTAGGCTTGGATGTGTGCTTGTAATGGCTGCGAGAAGTTGTAATTGGATGCGTACTTGCCACGATTGCAAGAAGTTATGCTTGAATGCATGCCTGCAACGTTTGCAAGAAGTTTTGTGATTGGATGCGTGTTTGAAATGATTGCAAGAAATTGTGCTTGGATGTGTGCTTGCAACGATTGCAAGACGTTCTGTTTGGATGCATACTTGCAACGATTGCAAGAAGTCATGATGGGATGTGTGCTTGCAACAATTGCAAGAAGTTATGTTTCGATGTGTGCTTGCAATGAAATGCAAGAAGTTGTGTTTGGGATCATGACTGAGCTTCGAAGGAAGACGGGGTGTGGCCCCCCCCTTTTTTTTTTTTTGACTGACCTAGAGGAAATGACAGATGAGAACCGGTGGAGTGTTTGACTACCTGGTTTGAAAGGTAATTGTAACATGTTTAAGCGACAGGTGCATGGTATTAAATAAATGAGTGAACTGTTTGTGCCATGACAGAGGCACGAATCGGGGTGCCATGACTGGGCAAATGAGGCTGCGCCAACTGGGGCTTGCCAGGATGAATGGATGTCTGACAGATGCCCTGAATTTGAATGCGACAGCGAAATAAATGAAATGTTTGCCTTAGAGTGAAATGAATGAAAAACGTTTCGCCATGACAGAGGCACGAATCAGTCATGCCGCAGCTGCGACTGACTGCGGCCCGGACCCTGGAGCATGTACTGAAATGAGGCAAAGAAACACTGGTGCATGCCGGAATAAATTGGTGCATCACGGATGTGACTGGATTTGAATTGGAGTGTGGTATGTAACCGTGAAATGTTTGTCCTGGCGAAGGCACGAATTGGTTATGCCGCAACTGATAGCTAACCAAGTTCTGATGCAGGTGTTGGCTGGGGCCGAAACGTTTTATTTATACTACTTTATTTATATGTGTATATTTATATATATATATATACACACATATATATATTTTTTTTTTGTATGCATATATATATATATACACACACATATTTTTATTTTATTTTTTTCGACTGCGCCAAATGACTAGTCAGACTGTGGAGTACGAATGAAATGAGGCCAAGATAACTGGGGCGCGCCGGGACGAATCGGTGCATCTCGGATGCTACTGGATTCGTGATTCGTGACAGTTGAAATGATTCCCATGACAGAGGCACGAATCGGTGAGCCGCAAACTACGACTGACAACGAACCGGACTCTGGAGCATGTCCAGAAATGAGGCCGGGCCCTGGGGCACGCCGTAACGAATCGGTGCATCGAAGATGCGACTGGATTCGAACCGGAGCGCGGTAAGTGCAGGTGTAACATTTTGTTGCCATGACAGAGGCGCGAATCGATCATGCCGCTATAGCGACTGACTGCGAATCGGACTCTGGAGCATGTACTGAAATGTGGCCAATACCTGGGACACGCCGAGACGAATCGATGCATTTCCATGCGACTGGATTCGTAACGGAGCGTGATACGTGGCATGATACGTGGCACGAATGCGACTGATAATGACGTGACTCTGGAGCATGTACTGAAATGAGGCCGTAACTACTGGGGCACACAGGAGCGAATCGGTGCATCTTTAGATGCGACTGGATTCGAATCGGCGCGCGGTACGTGACTGAAATGAAAGAAATGATTCGAAATGGTTTGAAATGTTAGAAATGTATTTAGAAATGTTCAAAAATGAGAAATGATTGGTATCGAACTGACGTGGTTCGATAAGGAATTGCGAATCGCTACGGCTGTTTGCTGACGCCTGGTAATAATTAGACATGCCTGAAATGAAGCGACGTCTATGTCGCAGTGGTTTTTTCAGATAACGAGAAATGGTAACATAACGAAAGTGCGAGTGGTATGCATTGCGGCTACGTTTGTGAAATTGCGAGTGACTCGTAAGTTTGATATCACGGTTTAGTGATATGATATCTAACAATGCGTAAAAAACAAAGTCCGACGGACCCTACCTGCGACAGCCAAGCCAGACGCACGGTACGAACTACGAATCGGTAACACGGATTCCGAAACTCTCGAGCACGGAAATTTGCGAAAACGGGAACTTGCGAGACAAGAACTAGCGGACGCTGGCATTCGAATCGTCGGCTTAGTGACGTATATCGCGCACAGGAAACCGACAAGCACCACAGGTGAGCGGGCTGCTTAAATACCCCCCCGGGCTCCTCCCATAAATTCAGGCCACCATACTGGCCTTCCTACATATATATATATATATATATATATATATATAAAATTTCTTCATAATCAGTTGGCCGGGAAGAAATAGATGGTGAAATCCAAGCTCATCCAATCAGAGAAAGTAAATCGGAGAATGCTTTGCATTCATTGAGAAAATAAAAAGCATTCTCTGGATGGCACTCATGCCAAGTGGCTGATCTCCTGTATTTAGAATGCAACCACTTAGCAGGGGACCTGAAAGACAAGGGAAATCACTGGTGTAGCTGTGTGTACTACAGTGATTTACAACTCCTAGAGCAGGGTTACTCAAGTAGGGTTCCTGCAGAGGTTGCTATGGGCTCCTTGAGCAATGAGCAATTTCTGCCTCTCAGATAAGTTCCCACTGGCACCATTGATCTTTTTAACTATCTGTAAGGGGTATTTTGCATTCTTCCCACCTTAATTCTGCCAACAAATTTTAATTTAGTTTTAGTCTAATGCCCTGTACACACCGTCGGATTTTCCAACGGAAAAAGTGCGATCGGATTGTGTTGTCGGAAATTCCGATCATGTGTGGGCTCCATCTGACTTTTTCCATCGGAATTTCCGACACACAAAGTGCCACGCATGCTCAGAATGAATTAAGAGATGAAAGCTATTGGCTACTGCCCTGTTTATAGTCCCGACGTACGTGTTTTACGTCACCGCATTCAGAACGATCGGATTTTCTGACAACTTTGTGCAACCGTGTATGCAAGACAAGTTTGAGCCAACATCCGTCGGAAAAAGTCCATGGATTTTGTTGTCGGAATGTCCGATCAATGTCTGATCATGTGTACAGGGCATTAGGACTAAAATGGCATTTTAGTTTTAGTCACATTTTAGTTTCTGCAATTGTTTTAGTTTTTGTCGTATTTAGTTGACTAAATCTCCAGTACATTTTAGTCGACCAAAATCATTTTAGTCGACTAAAACTAATTTTAGTTATCTAAAATCTAATGGGTGTAGTTAAATTATAATGCATTATTTAAGCATTTCTTTACAATTTTCAAACTCATTATATACTGCTGGAGTGAAAAATCAAATATGTTATTTATGGCATTGAGGTATGAACATACACTACAGACCAATGTTAATTGTAACGTCAAATTTAAATTTAGTCTTAAGTCTTTAGTCTTAAGCCTCGTACACACGATCGGATTGTTGGCCAACAAAACCGTGGACTTTTGTCCGAAGGGCGTTGGCCCAAACTTGTCTTGCATAGACACGGCCACACAATTATTGGCCAACAAATACGAACGTAGTGACATACTACATTGTTTTTCAGCTCTTTAGTGACACCCTTTGGGCTCCTTCTGCTAATTTCATGGAGTAGAAGTTTGGTGAGTGTTGATTCACTTTTCATTTCGCACTTTTCATTTTGCAATTTTCAGTTTGTGCTTTTCAGTTTGCGCTTTTCAGTTCAACCAGCCATGTTGCGGAATCAGAGGAGATAATGTGTTATTTATTATTGGCCTTGGAGTTATTGCTTTGACATTTTTTTTGGTTGAATAATGATTTGATTTGGTATATATTCTATATTTTTGGATGCATAGAATGCACTTTTTGGTTAAGTTCTATTGGCAGATAGCATGTCTAATTTAATTTGTTTTCTTTTTTTAATGTCCAATAAAAAAATAGTGGAGAATAATACTTGGCTATGTGTTTTACTTCAAATGACAGTTTGGGAGTAGGCGGTTACATTTAAAAAAATACAATGTAAAATTGGCAAGGGACACCAATATAGTTGTATCTGTGATCTTAAAAACTACAGGATAATGGTGTTGTGGTAATTTGCCCAAATAAATTAAAAAAAAACCATAATAATATTATTCTTGAAATCACTAAAAAAAAAGCCTTTGAAAATTAGTTTGCAATAACTCCATCAGTATCACCAGCAAAGCAGCTTCATTATTATCCCATTAAAGAAGAAAAGAATGTTTGCTGCATAATTTGCCACATCATGAATGTTAATTCTCAATTACAAACACTAGTTTACAAGACCGACTGCTTCTGGCTCATCCTTGCTTCCGAGCATGCATGTTTGTACTTTGGACTTTTGTCCGACGGACTTGTGTACACACGCTGGGAAAACCCGACAACACACATTTGTTCACGAAATATTTGAAAACCTGCTATTCAACATTTGTCCGCGGAAAATCCGACAACAATTGTCCGATGGAGCATACACACGGTTGGATTTTCCGCCAACAGCCTGTCATCGAACATTTCCCGTCGGAAAGTCCAATCGTGTTTATGAGGCTTTAGTCTTTTGACTAAAATGGCATTTTAGTTTTAGTCCCATTTTAGTCTTTTGACTAAAATGTAATTTTAGATTTAGTCATATTTTAGTCATCTCAATTGTTTTAGTTTTAGCCGTATTTTAGTCAACTAAAATGGTATTAGGTTTGTCGACCTAAATGTTTTAGTCGGTTTTAGTCAATGAGATTAACACTGCTTCCCACTGACCATCACACTAATGTATTATAAATTTGTAGAAATAGTCATTGTTAGCAGGGGTTCTCTGAGATCAGAAAGTTATTTCAAGAGTTCCTTTGTGTTGAAATGACTGAGAAAGGCTCTCCTAGAGGGATTACACAGTTATGTTGTATGCATAGCAGCATTATTCCAAGCTGGACCAATGTAACAATGTAAAACATGCCATACCTGGAATTCTTCTTTAAACACAGTTGTTTTCTGTTGCTTCAACATGCATGTGTTTCTTGCACATATATTCTTGCACATATATCCATTTTTGCACATAAGGTACACATGAGATTCCAATACAGGACATTTGAATTTTACAATTTCTTTGTCCTATCCAATATCTTGCAATTTATTACTATATTGATTAAGCAGTTGGATTGCTTTGATTTATAACGTGATTGACTTTACAAGCTATGAAAGTAAAATAATCAAATACCAATGTTGCATTTAGATGATGTGAAAATATTTAGGCTTTTTTAAGTAAACTAAAACAATATGGTTATTAACACACAAGATTTGCATGTAAATACATAATCCTTTCATATGCAACAAGGCTTTTTGTATATATTTTTTTAATTTAATCACAATGTGTGATTCTCAGTATGGCTTTCTGTGACTTTATATAGTTAATTGATTTATTCTTACCATACTTTTTTTTAATACATTAATATATGTTTTGGGCGCTGTGTAGGTATGGTGATGGATGAATATGTAAGGCCTTTTTAATTACTCCTTACAAATACTATTTAAATTCATGTCTTAAAGTTTTTGTGTATAGAAAGTTGCACATAGATTTTATTTATGTATGTATTTTTTTATTTTTTTTATTTATTTATGTATTTATTAGTGCCTATCACCAGATTCAATAGGACCTTTCAGCTTTTTCTGCAAGAAATTAGATGGTACATACCCATGTTTTCAGTTGTTATAACTGTCTGTTTATTAAGGCAATACCTCACATTTAAATCATATTTATTATATCAAGAAATATTCAATAAAACCATATGATAATAAGCTGTATCCATGAAAGAGCTACCCTTAGTTCAAGACCCAAAATCAATATCCCATTACAAATCTGTACTGTAAAAATGAACAAATGTTTGCTTTTTTCACAAAAGATACAGGACACATTTCCAAAATGCGTACAATACATTACAAAATGTATATAGATTTAATAGGCTATTCTTGCTTTTGTTAATATACTTATTAGAGTTTCTGGTCTTGCCTGTGTGTGACTAGTGATTGATGGCAGACATTCATTTGAGAAATTGTTTCAATTAAAATATTACAATAGTAATAATTTTTAAAGATGTTCCACAAGAGCTGCAGTAAAGGTCAATATGTATCTTATGCCGTGCCTCGTCGTTCTCACCTACCCATTTGAAATATTGGGAATTTGAGATCCATCATCAAAGAAGTGTGACTTACATGGCTAAATTACCTCTTTCTGGCATGATTCCAGCACACTTTAAATGAGGTAATTGTCCTTGACTATAAAATTTGCATTTTTAGGACTTAATTGCTATCATTACATTACATTTTTTTCTTCCCAAAGATCATTTTGCAATGCTATTAATTTATATGAATTGAGCATTTTATTTTTTGCATGGAATTTTCATTTTAACAATGCACGTGTAATGCCATTCGGAATATTTGTCTGAGAATCTTTGTGCAGATACTTGTGAAAAACTGGATCACTGCAGAACTGGTTATTGTATAATACCAGGACCATGAACAGTTTTTCTCTTCAAGAACATCAATGTTATTGTTATCACTATAATAATATTACTCTGTTCTATGTTCCACTTTAACAGTTTGGCTATTTTTTTTTTATCAAAGCATATGTTAAAACTTTATATTAATGCCCTATATTACTGATCAGATCTTTTACGTGGGGTTTTATTGTTTCTTTTGGCCTACTTCAGCATAAGTTGACTGGTTAACTCTCCAAGCCCTATTCCATGTTTTCATAATTTGCACTGTCATTGAGCAAAACACCTGATAAAGTTCTGTGAAAGTTGTAAATGGCTGGGTAAATGTAAGCTGTATTTGTGCAAATAACCAACCAGCAGTTATGGGTGCACAGTTGGCCACAGAATCAAAAAGGAATATTCTGGATAGCTCTGACCTACTATCTTGAAATAGAGAATAACCACCTTTTTGCATTTATGATGTATGCATTGATGTGGGAATTTGCTAATAGTTTTAAACCACAGTTTTCAATAGCCAATATTTTACTTTGTAAATATTTATTTGAGGGCCTCAAAGTAACTTGTAGTCCACGTTATAATAAACTGACTGACTACACTGTAACAAAATAAAAACATTGTACAACTGAGAGTCATAATTCTTAGATGATATGACAGTATCATCAGCGCCATAAGCAATTGGTTGCCTACTACAGTGCAAAGCTTATGGTGTACACCTGTCACTTACCATATTTTATCTGTCTTAGATGTTTGAGACAGAATAACCTTGTGGTATCTGTTGAAAAGATTATCACCTTTGAGTGTATTTGTGACTAATGATGAGTCAAACGAATCTAGATTCAGTTCAGGGCAGGTTAGCTGAACTATATTAAAATTTAGTTGCAGATTCCAAACCTTGCTAAGGTCTACAAGTGACAAATCTCCAAAATCAGTGATGACAATTTTTAGGCTAATAGGCAAGGGATTGTTTAAAGGGACAAGTTTAAAAATTTTGTTTGGCAGACTTTTAATAATGCCCAAAGTGATATAATAAAAATTCACAATTAATGTAACCACTTCAGCCCTGGAAGGATTTGCCCCCTTAGTGACAATTTTTTGCGATTTGGCACTACATCGCTTTAACTGACAATTGCGCGGTCATGCGACGCTGTACCCAAACAAAATTGATGTCCTTTTTTACCCACAAATAGAGCTTTCTTTTGGTAGTATTTGATCACCTTCTTAGTTCTCGTTTTTTGTTTCAATATATTTTATTTTCCAATAAAAGTAAATACATCATAGACAATAAACATGGGGCAGGTCCACAGCCCCGCCAAACCTGAGAATGATGCAGCAGTTACAGAGAAATAAGCATCATCTAGTACAGGAAATTCTTAAAGTGGTCAGAAAACGATGAGTATAACTTGGAGAGTAATAATACATATACAGTTTCATGTAGGTGAGGATGAAACCCCGAAGAGTAAAGAACAAATTATCTAGTCCTTTATTATTTTAACTCGGGACACCTTTATTTATGTTAAGGTGGTTGATCTCAGGCGGAGGAAGCCCCACCACCCCAATCGGGATCAATCTGTGGCAGAGCTCCCCCCCCGCGAGACCCCCCATCCCGATATTTATCTTGCAATACTTAGCATTTGTGAAAAAGGACAAAAAAACATAAAATAAAAAAGAAAACCTTTCATACCTTACCGTGGAGGGTAATAAGTATTTTTGGCAAACAAGGCAGATCATATGTCTAGGAGTAACCATAGACCAGTAGTTATGGCATGTAATTGACCGCCTTGACAGGCAACTAGTTTAAATGTAATGGAAAAAAAAAGATTGGAAGAAATGATGTTCTTAACTAGTAACTGGTTTTTCCATTTTTGAGAAGTGTGCGGTATACCAACATAATGCTAGACCACATTATTAAAGAGTAATTTAGTGTAGTCTAGGTGAAAAAAAATTATTTGAGAAAGAAGTGGGGGGTGGGGACCTTAGGGAGCGTGAAAGTGGGAGGAGGAAGAGGAGAAAAGAAAGGAAAGAGACAGAAGAAGAAATGTGAGTATATATTGGAAGCCGACTGGGGGAAACCCAGAGTCCTGTAGTCGCCTCTTGAGGGCTCTAGTAGAGGGAGATTCCCACAAAATCTGCCCAAGGTTCCCACACCATTTTGAATTTTTCTGTGCGATCCAAAACCACGCCCGCCATCTTTTCCTGGTTCATAATCCAGGATATCTTTCGTTTGGCCATAAGGGTGGAAACATATGGTTGCTTCCAAGCCTTGGCTATCGTGAGCTTAGCTCCTAAAAGGATAAAGTGTATGAGGCGTTGCGTGATCTTGGAGGCTCCCTGGACTGGGAAGTTGAGGAGAGCTATTAGGGGAGATGCTTGTATGGATAAGGCCGTTATTTTGTTGATCCAAGTGAATATCCTGTGCCAAAACTGGCGTATTCTGGGACATGACCACCACGTATGTATCATATCACCTCTTAACTCACAACCTCTGAAGCAGAGAGGAGAAGAGGATGGGAAAATTGCAGCTAATTTAGAAGGGACTAGGTACCATCTAGTTATAACTTTAGCGCTAGCTTCCATGAGGTTGGTATTAAGAATCCCCTTGAAGGAGTTTGCAAAGTTTCGGTGCCAAGTGTCGGTTTTCCATTGTTGTGCCAAGTCCTCCTCCCATTGCACCATGTAAGGTGCCTTGGATTGTGTTGATGATAGGGCCCTGTAGATCACCGATATTCCCCCCCTCTGCTCACTGGCCTGGCCACACCAAGATTCATATTCAGTTATTGATAATTTGTGGGAAGATGTCTTGCACTTTTTCTGTAAAAAGTTTGAAATTTGAGAGAATCTGAAAAATTCTGAGGAGGGCATTTCTAAGTTACTAATACAATATGGTTTGGAGATCGGGCCCAAAGGCCTAAGAAAGTGGCCTATCCTGTAAAGCCCTTTGTCTAGCCACCATTGAAAGGCTTTAATGTCTAGCCCCGGTGGGAAGTCAGGATTATGAAATATATGTTTAAGGGGTTCTATAGGAGATGAGATCTGATTGTTTATCCGTAAACAATCCCAGAGATGGAAGGAGTGTGAAAGCGTCGGGGATAGGATTGAAGGTCGTAGTTTTTTAGGGCACCAGAGGAGATAGTCTATTGTATGGAGTGGTATTGCCAGCCGTTCAATATGCACCCAGTCAGGTTTTTCCCAGCGGGAGTAAACTGATGATATTTGGGCAAGGTGGGCTGCTTGGAAATACCAGAGTAGATTAGGTAAGCCCAGTCCGCCACCGGTCTTGGCTCTAAACAAAATTGATTTTGAGAATCTATGACCTCTTTTGCCCCAAACAAATTGTATAATTTTGGCTTGGAATTTTTTAAGACGAGCTTTGTCAATAGGAATTGGGAGGGCCCTAAAGTAATATAGGATGCGGGGAAGAAGGGTCATTTTAATTGAATTTATTTTGCCAAGCCAGGATAGAGAGAGCCCAGACCACCTAGTCAAGTCCTCTTCCAGTTTTTGGTATAGCTGAGGGTAATTAGCTTGATAGAGGAGTTCTATCTTGGGGGTCAATTTAATCCCCAGATATGTGATATACGCATCGTTCCACGTGAACCTGAAACTCTCTCTTATCCTGGCCAGCAAAGGGGTAGGAAGGTTAATGTTGAGCGCTTGAGACTTGTCATAATTTACTTTAAGTCCTGAGATAGATCCGAATTCGTCCAGAAGCCGGCATATGTTGGGGAGGGAGGTCAGGGGGGATGAGATAAACAAAAGGATGTCATCTGCAAACAATGCACATTTGTGGTGACGGGGGCCACACTGAACCCCTTGAATGTTTGGATTGGTTCTGATGGCGATTGCTAGGGATTCGATTGCTATGGCAAAAATCAAAGGGGAGAGGGGGCACCCCTGTCTTGTACCTTTCGAGATGGGGAAAGACTCAGAGTAAAATCCCTGCAGACGTACCTGGGCTGTGGGGAATGAGTATAGAGCATGCAGAACATTCAGAAAGGAGTCCCCAAAACCCCATCTATGTAAAATGTTGAAAATATAATTCCAATTTACGGAGTCAAAAGCTTTTTGGAGGTCTAGGGACAATAAGCAGCCTTGTCTGGAAGAGCCTCCATCCCAATTTGAGTTGAGGATGGAAATTATATCTATCGCACGTCTAGTTTGATCTGGACCCTGTCTTCCAGGAATAAATCCTACTTGGTCTTTGTGAATGTATAAACTAATAAAGGAAGCCAGGCGGTCTGCAAGGATCTTAGTCAGGAACTTCAGGTCATTATTGATAAGAGATATAGGCCTGTAGTTGCCTACAGAGCTGGGGTCTTTGTTGGGTTTAGGGAGGACTGTGATGTGAGCCATATTAAGTGAGGAGTCCAGTTGACCCCCTTGTCTAAGGGCGTTGAAGAAGCGGGCCATATATGGGGCAAGTGTAATGGCGAAAGTTTTATAATAAGGTATAGAAAACCCATCAGGGCCTGGTGCCGAGAGAGTTTTAGAGTTTTTAATGACCATGCATACCTCTTCCGCTAAGATAGGGGCATCTAATTTTTGACGGTGGGTATCTTGTAATTTAGGAATTTTAATGTTATTTAAAAAACTGTCCATCTCCCGTTGAGGAGGATTTTGGTCCCCTCTGTACAAGGCTTCGTAGTATCTCTGAAATTCACCCATGATACGTTGGGGATTCTGAGAGAGTGTGCCCCCCTGTATTTTAATTTTTGGGAGAGCTGGAGACCTGAGTTTTGGAGAGAGTCTGCTGGCTAGCATTGAGCTTAATTTGTCTCCGTGGCAGTAAAATTTGGATCTATTCCATCTCAACCATTTTTCGGCCTTGGTAGTGAGGGCCAGGTTCAGTGCTGTACGAGCTGCGTCTAATTTGGCTATGGGTACTGAGGTAGGGTTAGTTTTGTGCATTTTGGCCAAATCAGAGAATTCCTTATCTAGTTTTGCGATTTCCGCTTTATTGGTCTTGTTAATGTGTGAAGCTATTTGAATTAAGTGGCCTCTAAGGACTGCCTTGTGGGCTGCCCAGAGGCAGGAGGGGCTAACATCTGGTGTGTCATTAGAGTGAAAATAGGATTTGATGAGATTTTCGATTTCCGCTGCTCTGGACGGGTCACTCAGGATGGATTCATTAAGTCTCCAGCGTCTATCAGGGAGCCGGCTTTCCCTGCGGAGGAGAGTCAAAACTA
This sequence comes from Lithobates clamitans, assembly GCA_037952925.1. Classification (NCBI taxonomy): domain Eukaryota; kingdom Metazoa; phylum Chordata; class Amphibia; order Anura; family Ranidae; genus Lithobates; species Lithobates clamitans. Next base: position 3,747,356 of record JBBGZY010000135.1, read on the forward strand.
CCATGGAGTGATCCGACCAGACCACCTCTTTAATAAAAGCTTTTTTAGTCAGTGGGATAGAGGGTGATGTAAGGAGAATATGGTCGATCCTAGAGAAGGTTCCGTGTGGGTTGGAGTAGTGTGTGAAGTCTCGGGCAGTGGGGTTGACTTCCCTCCAAATGTCGATCAGTCCATATTGAAATAGTAGTTTGGCCAAACGGAGGCTCTGTTTAGAAGGTCTGGTTAAGCGTGCGCCTGGGGGTCTAGATTTATCCAATCCCTGGTCAAACGCGGTGTTGGAGTCTCCCCCAAAGATCACCGTGCCTTCAGTTAGCGGAGTTAGGGTCTGCAGCATGTTTTGGAAGAAAGCTAATTGGCCAGTATTGGGGGCATAATATGAGATCAAAGAGTATAATTGTCCATTTAATTCACCCACCAGTAATAAATATCTCCCAGCGGGGTCTTTGTGTTCTGACTTTAGGGTGAATTTGCTTCTTTTTGAAATAAAAATGCCTACTCCCTTAGTCTTAGTCTCGGCATTGGCCAAAGAAAAGAAGGGGTAGTTAGCGTGAATGAATGAAGGGCAGAAATTTTTAGGGAAGTGTGTTTCCTGTATGAGAATTACGTCAGCTTTTTGCGAGTGCATATAGTTAAAAATTTTACGTCTTTTAATGGGGGAATTCAATCCCTGTACATTATGCGTAACTACCTTGATAGTAGTTTGTATCTGTGGTGTATTAGCCATTGAGCAGAGGTGGGGAGCGATCCGGGGCCAAATCAACACTTACCCAATCGTGTGCGGTGAGGCCCAGATACCTCGTAGGCCTAGCAGAGTGCTCGGATATCAGTATGCAACCTTGGGAAGTTTTCCCCCAGTCGACCTCTGAAAAGAGAATATAATGAGCGTCTTTTGAAAGAGAGATGAAAGGAAAGGAGACAGGAAAGACGGAAGACAAGGGAGTCTTCCGAGGGATGGAGGTGACAGGATCCCCCATCTATGTTAAGGGTGAACTTTAGAGTCCCTCTAAACGACGGGGACTACACTTGTCCAGAGAAGAGACCAAAATCTGATCTCACAGACAAGAGGGGGTGCATGAGCACCACTCCAGCAGACAGGCCGCTAAATCTATATCTCTAAATAAGACCGAAAAAAGGATGACTTAAAAATGTTAGGCTAAAACATTAATAACTAGCATAATATTTCACCCTAGGTAGCTTCAACTAAAGGGAATGAAAAAATGAGCAGTGGGTGAGACACCATATAGCCTTGAAAATAGAGCAAAAACGAATAAAAAAGGAAACGTAAAACTGTGAGCCTTTTTAGGATGGCAATAATAAACTGGATCCGTGTGGGCCTAGATGCCCATGGTGGAGGGGGTAGGGAGGAAGAGTATTCCAGATGGGACTGGTACTCTAGGTAGATTTTCAGAGATAGGGATACAGGGGGAGCAGTTCACACGGATGGGCCCAAACTAAATGTGGGAATTGACGTTCCTCCTCCTCCTCTCAGACACCTCCATAGGGACGTGGCCGAGAGGGGGGCCCCAACTATAAATTGTGTTAAGTGTATATTTCAGATAGGGCTCGCAATCCCGGCAGGGATTCCCCGCGAGATCCCCTCGGCCCAGTAAAATTTTTCAGGCCAAGGGGTAACCATCACACGAGGGACCAACCCGGGGTGCGAGACCCCCCCATTCTCCTGAGAGAGAAGAAAAAAAAGAAAAAAAAAGTCCACAAGGACCGGACACGGCCCAGATGGCCTTAAACTCAAAAGAGTCATGGAGGGATTGTCTCCTTATGTTTCTTGGACTTCACTGATTCCCAAACTGGTGTCAGAGGGCTGGTTGGAAGTTGTCTTTTCGTTGAATTTGGATTTGATCCCGACGCTGTAGAGTTAAAGTCCTGGCTGATGAGGCCCAGTTGAAGCAGAACCTTTTCACCCTCTTGAAGCGAGCCGAAAGTGTATGCTTTGCCCTTCCAGATGAATTTTAGCTGAAACGGAAATAACCACCAATACTTGATATCCTTGTCCATTAGGATTTGGAGGAGTGGTTTCAGGGCTCTCCTCTTTTGTATAGTGGATGGGGAGAGATCTGCAAAAATTTGCAATTGGTGGCCTTGAAAGATGATTTTAGGCATTGTTCTGGATTTCCGCATTATTTCCTCCTTGATGGAGTAAAAATGTGGTTTGACCACGACGTCACGTGGAAGACCGTCTGCTCTAGGTGGTTTGAGAGCCCTATGTGCTCGGTCTAACTCCAATTTGTGCTGTGGGGTGTCAGGAAGTAATTCCTTGATGAAAGCTTGTATTGTGACTGGTATGTCTTTATAAGACTCAGGGAGTCCCCTCACTCTGAAGTTATACCTTCGATTCCTGTTCTCCAGGTCGTCAATCTTTGCATGCGCAGTTTCAAGCTGTTCTTGGAGAATCTGTATGCAGGCAGTATTCTGATTTGTTCTGGATGTGGTGGCTTCCAGGTGTGTTTCAATTATTTCTATGCGGGATCCAATATTCTGTAGATCTGCTTTGATATCATTAGTGATCCTATTAGCAGTATTAATTAATCCCCTGTCCAGGAGAACTGCAAATTTCTCAAAGAGATCCGCAACATCAACAGGCTGAGGTAGGCCTGAGTCCCCGGGCTGTAGTAGTTGTTGTGACTGGGGAGGGCCTGCTTCCATAGGGGAGAAGTCAGCACCTGCCGTACAGCGTCCTAATAGGGATTCGGTAGAGGCAGGGGAGTTGAGACCCAGGGCAGTGCTGTGTGCAAGGTTGTCTTGCTGCAGTAGAGAGGGGGAGGACGCGGGCCGCGAGTTCTGTGTAGTATCTGAGGTGACACAGTAAGGGGCCGCCGCCATCTTAGCTGTTTCAGGCCGGGCCGGTGAGGCTTCAAAAGCGGGCTGTAAGTTGCGTCTTACCGCTCCGGAGTACATGTGGACGGTCCCCGGGTTGTCTCCCACACGTGGGGGGTGAATCCAGTCGGCTGATGCCGTTCGGTCTGCGCTCTGTGAGGCCGTAGCTGCTGGAGCGGGACGGAGCTCCCGGACTAAGCGTCCATGTTAGGTGCCGCCGCGCATGCGCCTAGTTCTCGTTTTTTGAATATTTTTTTTACTTTCTGCTATAATACATATCCAAAAAAATATATAAAAAAACAAATTTATTCATCAGTTTAGGTCGATATATATTCTTCTACATATTTTTGGTAAAAAAAAATCGCAATAGGCGTATGTTGATTGGCTTGCGCAAAAGTTATCGTGTCTACAAACTACAGGATAGATTTAGGAACTTTTTTTTTTGCATTGTTTTTACTGGTAATGGCAGTGATCTGCGATTTTTAGCGGGACTGCGACATTGCGGCGGAAAAATCTGACTCCAAATTACACTTTTTGGGGACCAGTGACATTATTACATTGATCAGTGCTATAAAAATGCACTGATAAATGTATAAATGACACTGGCAGGGAAGGGGTTAACACTAGGGGCAATCAAGGAGTTAAGTATGTCCCTTGGGTGTGTTCTAACTGTACGGGGGATGGACTTACTGGAACATGACAGAGATAACTGTTCCCGATCACTGGGAACAGTAGATCTCTGTCATGTCATCTGGCAGAATGGAAATAGCCTTGTTTACATAGGCAGGTCCCCGTTCTGCCTCTCCTCACCGCGATCGAGGGTCACTGGAAAACATTGAGTCCGCGGGACCCACGGGCATGCTCCCGCGGTGTGCGCCCGCTATCTTTCTTGCATGGACCGACGTGCAGGTATGTCGGTTCGCGCAGGAGAGGAAACCTGCCGCAGTATATATGCTTGAGCTGTTCGGCAAGTGGTTAAGCAACATATCTTGGGGGCACTTTTAACCTGTCTGTGAAGTGGTATGATGTATTCAGCTTACTGCAGCAAAACTGATATTTAAAAAAGAAGAAATAACGCAGTTTAAATTGCTCGTAAATGACAGCTCCCAGCTACTTCACTCTGTTGGCAAACAAAGCTACTGGAAATTCTCTTCATCTATGCAAGACCCTTATCCTAGATGAGGGCCTGCTATGGATGTTAAGGGGAACTTTTAAAAAAAAACCTTGAACCTCAAAAACAAAAAAAAAAGAGGTGTGGCTTTCCCCCAAATCTATAACAGAGCCTTATCCAAGAATTCAAGAAAGGTGGAGTGAGTGTGTGCCCCCCTCTCCTAAGCTATACCAGTTCACATAGCTTCAACATGGGGAGGGTGCCTTGCCAGAGGAAAAATCCCTGGCAAAGCACCTTGTCCAATGTTGATGAGGACAAGGATCTCTTACCCACAGCCCTGGCCTGGTAGTTGTGGTGGTATGTGGGAGGGGCTTATGAGAATGTGGAGGCCTCATTAAAAATAAGAGGGCACCCAGATACCAGCCCCCTCACATGAATGAGTAAGGGATACATTTTACCCAACTCATTCACAAAAAAGTCAGTAGTAAATAAACACACTTTTTAACAAATAAAAAGATGTTCATCTATCATCAATCATGTTGTCCAGCAATGCAAATCCTCTTCAATCACTATTAACAATGCCTGACAAATCATAATGTGAAATCTTTGACCAGATTTGGTCATGTCATTTTTCAGCAATGATAGAGACCCCGGTATTTATCATTCGTGACATGTGTAAGGACTGTAGTGGACATGTTGGCAGGTTGGTGGCTTTTTTCTTTCAGTAGGTTGGTGGGGATCATCTATCATGACTGACGAGGGTCTACATTGATGGATGACGTGATTGATGATGGATTATGGGACAGTTTTGTTTTATTTTTTATTTTTTAATAAAGAACTTGTCAAAATGTGTGGTATCAAATTTCATTATTAAGATTTTTTTTGTGAATGAGTAAGGGATAGTATGTACCCTGTACTCATTCATATGGAGGGGTCAGTTTCTGAGGGCCCCCTTATTTTTAAAGGGTAGTAGCACCATTGCAAAATGTTTCACCTTGCTCTGCAGCCAGAGGGTTAGCTCGACATGAGAGCCAATTTTATTTGGTGGTTTGCTAAACCACAAAACAAAATGTGGTGTGAAATCAATTCGAACTGAACCAGTGGCTCATCTTTACTTGTGAAATTTCAGCTAGACATTGGGATTGATCTATTAAAATTTGGGAGTGCAAAATCTGGTGCAGGGGGGCTCCTTTCCACTGCCATGTCCCACTTCGAAAATTGGGCACTACCTTTCATGGAACGTCACACTGGATTGGAAGACCCCCCCCCATGAAGGGAGAAGAAAGGGAAAATATAGAGTGGTGCAGGATAGAAGGGAGGTGAAAAATACAGCTAAAGGACTATCTGTTTCCTAATGTAAATGGACAATTGCATTAGGAATTTCCCAAAAGATAGAAGATTCATGGATCCCAAATCTTTTCAAACTGTTTTATTTTGTTGTTGAGGATAACAGAAATTCTTAAATTTATCCTGATCCAAGATAGTTTAGCTTTGACCATATCAAATAGAAGAATAGCAAACTTTCAGGATCTCGCAATGGTAATTTGCGCTGCTATAAATATCAAGGAAATTAATCTTCTCATATGTCTCAGGGCCTCCTGCATAGGATAACCCAATAAAGCTTGTTGTGGGTAATTTAAGAGCTTTGTATGGGTCAAGGAATTAATTAAATTATACATACATATCCAATAGTGTTTTTCTTTCAGGCACGTCCACCAAACATGGTAGTGTGTGCTCTCCTAATCGCAACCTCAAAAACAAAATGCAGAGATTCTTGGGACAAAAGAGGCCAATCTGGTTAGAATCATATACCATCGGAGCAGTATTATATAATTTGCTTCAATGATAGACGTATTTATGTAAGGTTTGTAAGATTTGTACATAAAAGGTATTGTTTGTAAACAGGTACACGAATCTGGAGCAAGCACCACACGTGGAGACATGCTGAGGCCAGAATGTCCATACAGACACTCCATTCTTAGTACAATTTCCCTTCCTCCTGCCACTACAGTCATCACACAGACAGCACAGTGGTGGGGGAGTTTTGAAGGTGGATAGGCAAAGCCTGATGGCGATTCATAGACAATAGTTCCCCATCAGGTGTGCTCTCCTTGTGATTTACAGGCAGTCAGTGGGCAGATCATTAGCCAAAAGACAGAATGCCACTGGTTATAGAATCCACCCACTTCCTGATGTCAATCATAAGGTGAGAGCAGACCTGATGCGGAGCCAGTGTCTCAGCTTCCCCATGAGGTTACGCCCACCAAAGCATCACTTCTTAAATGGCTGTTGATTGTGAAGTCGACAGCATCCTTATCAACCTATGACAGGTGGTGTGGGGAGAAGATAGCATCTGCAAATATTTTACTTTACTACACAGCAGGTTACATGTCGCTGTCTTAACTACCTTCAATACTGTTATGTACACGTTGGAGGTAAATCTTTTTGAATTTGACGCATTAACAGCACCATTTTGTAAAAATTGTGCTATTAAAAACAACCTGAATCTGCCACACATGTCGGTAAATCTACCAAAATGAGAGGAAGGAGTTTTAGCACCTGGCACGGGCCATTTTAAAGGCCCATAGCACCAGAAAAGTGTTGTTGGGGATTTTTCAAATTCCCCCGATAGTCTTGTATTCAGTTGCTGTGAGGGACTATATTTGCTCCAATAAGAGCTACAATTGTAGATTGAGAGAGGAATTTCCTATTACCATTAAAGTAAAACCAACAAATGATGTTTAATGTAATAGACTTTTTTGTTTACAAGTCCTAAATTAGAATTTTAATTAAGTCTCAATTGGCATCATCAAATGTATCCTATACGTTGTATAACAATTTAATTACAAAAAGAAATTAAAGCCTAGAAAATGGATTGTACTAACTCAGAAACAGATATAGTAAGTATTAGACAATATCATATACATGCATGAATATTCATTCATTTTCTATGTGTTGAAACATCAATGCTAATGTGAAAATAACTGAATTTGTATATTTGTAAATGAAAAAATATATATTTATGGCATTTTGTTGTTCTTCCAGAGAATATTGAAGCCAATATCACTGTGTTGTTTCATGAAGGTACATCTATGCAGACCAGAACAAGATATATTTTTGCACTTTTTGAACTCCACACAAGTGACATGTTAAAGCAAATGTAACATTCAGTTTAAATCAACTAAATACATTTTAGGTGCATCACAAAAAGTGTGCAAATTCATATAGTTTATTTTCTTATTTTAACCATTTAGTTCTCAGGCCTTTTTCTTCCTAAACCCCCTGAGCCCCAGTGTTTTGTTTTTTAGATTCAGTGATGTCTGCCTTTAAAACATATATTTTAGTTTTTTTAGTCTACACTATAAAATTATTCATCATTTTGTTCAGGACAGATTGGGATTTAATTTTGTAGCAAATCTGGATGCATGCATTTTATGTCTTTTTTTTAATGGGAATAATTAGTGAAATAATAGAATAAATGCAGTTTCCTGTACTTTTTTTTTTTACAATAAAACATTCACATAATGTGCATAACACTATATTTACCTCAAAAAAGAATCAACAAAGTCTATTGATTAAAATTATATATATATATATATATATATATATATATATATATATATATATATATATATCTTAGAATATTAATGCTCAAAATAAGGGTTTGTGTTTTACATTTGGAGAGCTGTATCCCCCCTTTCAACATTATGATGTTCACAGGGTGCAGTGTGTGTAATTTGTTAATAAAACAATATTATAAGATTAAGTTGATAAAATCAGCAACTTTTTCACAGTTCTAGAATTTTTAAAAATGATGTGCATTTGATGTTTGCACAGTGAACACAAATGTTGCAGTCTGGGATTAATTTGGGAATTTTTATATACTGTATATAGCACTCATCAGTTCCCAGCTGCTGGATTGGATAAGTCGGAGGGCTGCAGTCTAAGAACTGTCTGCAGAAAAACCAATCTCCACCTTCAAAAGCTTTGACAAAGACAAGGCAGCTCCTTAGACACTGCGCTCCTAGGAGCTCTCACCTTTGTTGTATGTGTGGGTGTGCTGGGTTCTCCCACTGGTGCCACTGCCAATGAGTATCCTGATTATCCAAGAATCCTTGTACATGCCATACATATCTAGCATACCTATATTCCTTTGGGACCCCTGTGCATATCTGCATTCCTTCCATCCTGCCATCCTGTCTTCCAGTGAGTTGCAGCACCCTAGTCCTCCTAGGGACATCTTCACTCTTGTTTCCCTGTGAATCTACCAACCCAATGCTGCAAGAGACTTCTGTTAGTACTCCTGCCCTTCTGTTAGTACTCCTGTAAGCCCAGCACCCCAGTGCTGCAAGATACTCCTGCATACCTGCCATTACTCTGAGGCCAGCATTGTGTGATTTCCCAGATCCTTGTCTCTAGCACTCCTCTGTACCTGGTCAGCTGTAGCCTGCACAGGTGTAAATAACAGCACATCACAATCAAGCATACGGGTTGAAAGATGGGTCCACAAACCCCAGCCATATGAGTCAAAAATTATTTTTTCTCCCAGTGAAAATCCTGCTTTCTAATTTCCTTCTTTAGTGTTCTATACTGGCAGAACCAAGTAATGGCCACAAAACAAGTCACACAGATAGGGACTGTCAGACCCATAATGTTACTGAGTTCTGATTAATGAGTGCATTTGGTCTAACTCTCTCTATGGTGCCCATTTGGACATTCTGCCCAATTTCTGCACCAGGAATGTTTAGTGAGACTAAGATTGAAGGTTGCTAGTGCAATGTTTACCTAACTTATTAACAATATTTGTGGCTTTAGTATCATCACACAGGACAATGAGACACTCCTTGTGCCTAAAGGAAATGTGACTTAGAGAGACCCTGTTACCATACTACCCACTAAACAAGGGCAGGAAATCTAATTTCAGTGTACTTACAGAATCCTTGGTTTTTTATTTTTTTTTTATTATATATTATTTATTATGATGATTTTGAGAAAAAAAAATATTTTTTTACTTTCTGCTATTAATTTGGGTACAGCGCTGCATGACCACATGACCGCACAATTGTCAGTTAAAGTTGCGAGCGCAGCATAGCTAAAAATGGCCTGGTCTTTAAAGGGGGTTAAATCTTTTGGAGGGAAAGTGCTTAATTGTATATTGTTATACTATTTGTTTACTAAAGGTAAATGTGAGCCTCTATATTTACAGCCTGGGGTAAATCTTTTGGAGGGAAAGTGGTTAATTGTATATTCTTATACTATTTGTTTACTAAAGGTAAATGTGAGCCTCTATATTTACAGCCTGGGGTCGATTCATTTTTCAAAGTGAATTTTCACATTGCAAATTCATTTTCACTTTGTGAATTTGGTGAAATTTAACTTAAAAGAATATCCAATTAATTGTCAATAGACAGTGTTGATAACAGGCAGAGATAGCAGACAGATATGACTTTTAGCCTAGGGAATCAGCTGGCATGATCAGCCTAATGGCTGGGACATATATCCCAAGCCATGCGGGCTCTGAGTTTGGTAGGGCTTGCAGAACTACCACCTCTTCTGGGAGTCTCTGCAGGCTGGCTAAGAATAAGTCTTCCTTAAGCCTCGTACACACGATCATATTTTCCGATGGGAATTGTGTGTTGACAGACTGTTGGCGGAAAATACGACCGTTTGTACTCTCCATCGGACTATTGTTGTTGGATTTTCTGCGGACAAATGTTGGATGGCAGGCTTATAAATTTTCCGTGAACAGCGGTCTGTTGTCATATTTTCCGATCATGTGTACACAAGTCCATCAGACAAAAGTCCAAAGTACAAACACTCATGCTCAGAATCAATGCTCACCAAACACAACATTAATGCCCTGTACACACGATCGGACATTGATCGGACATTCCAACAACAAAATCCATGGATTTTTTCTGACGGATGTTGGCTCAAACTTGTTTTGCATACACACGGTCGCACAAAGTTGTCGGAATTTCCGAACACCAAGAACGCGGTCACGTACACCACGTACAACGAGACTATAAAAGGGCAGTTCAGAACCAAGCGCGGCACCCTTTGGGCTCCTTTTGCTAATCTCGTGTTAGTAAAAGCTTGGTGAGAGACGATTCGCGCTTTTTCAGACTCGAGGTTTTCAGATTGTATTTCTGCTGTTCAGTTTGTGCTTGTGGGTTTGTATCTAATCTTCAGTGTGTGCAGCGAGTTACCCTTGACTTGTCATTGTGTTCTTGTTCATTTGTTACTGATTTTCAGGTCGCTCTTCACAGGCCTTGCTGTTCTTCAGTGCGTTCTGTTACTTCGTTCTGAGCAGCCGACCATTTTCTAGCCACGTTGCGTATAAGTGCTCATCATAGAGTTTGTGCTGTGCGGGGGCTTGGTGTTTTGTTTTGAACATCATTGATGTTTTGCTTGATGTTTTCCAAGTCCCTATTACACCACATGATCTCCCAGATCAGGATCTGGGCACTTTCAATGGTGAAATGACCTTCTTCCACAACATCACAATCACCTAAAAATATAGAAACAAAAACACAATATGTATTATAAATATGCCAGCATCCATCTCTTACCTGAGCCTGTGGTCGCAGACACTCACCTGATGTTGTGACTATTTCCACCACGTCTCTCTCCTCCTCCTCCTGTTGGCTTTGTGGGATTTCCACTTCTTCATGAGGTCGGGGGTCTGTGGTCTCCTCTGATGAGTGGTGTCCTCTGAGTCTTTTCTCTCCTATGTAAAAAAATATGTATACTTAGCACACAGATATTTGATGACAGAAATAAGAATATGAAACATTGCTTGGAAGTGGGGTACGATTGTCTCTTTTGGCAGAGTTCCAAGATGAAGAAATATTTTGTTCTTTGTCAAGCTTGAATACTTACCTGTTTTGTACAAGCTTCACAGATGGAGACACCCCCATAGTATACACTGGAGCACCTGTGTGGGACCCCTAATAAAAAGGCTGTTCTGGTGTCCCACACTAGTGCTCCAGCGTCCAGATGTGTAAACATATGTGTATATAATGCGTAAGACGCGTGCATAGTACGTACAATCTGTGAGCGGAGGAAGGAGTATCAGACGCGCCGATCGTGATAACGAAGGTAACATTTAAACTTGGGCCTATACTGCTTATAGATTGAGGCCTATATTGGGACAAGATTAGGAGACTTTAGCCTGACATTAGGGTTTGTCTTGTGTATTGCAGAGAAAATGGATGGCTTCAATGACCACAACTTTCTCCCCCTGTTCATAGACAAGTACAGGGAGCTGCCCTGTCTGTGGCAGATCAAACATCCATAGTATAATCATAAACAAAAGAGGCAGGCAGTGCTGGAGAAACTGCTGGAGTTGGTGAAGCCGGTGGTCCCCACGGCAACCATCCCCTATTTAAAAGCCAAAATTGGTGGCCTGAGGAGCACTTATCTTAGGGAGCGCAAGAAGGTCACGGATTCCCAGAGATCCGGAGCTGCAGCAGATGATGTTTATGTCCCCAGGCTGTGGTACTATGAGAGACTGCGATTTCTGTCAGACCAGACTGAAGTCAGGGAATCCCTCTCCACTCTTCCTTCCACTCTTCCTTCCACCCTATCTTCCACCCAAGCTGAGCCTTCTGATGTCCAACCTGGGACTTCCAGCCAGGAAGAAGTGGAGGAGCCCATCTGGAGCCAGGTATAGCATTGTTCTACAGATTTCTTGTCAATAAATAAATGATGTTTACTAGATGTTATTATTGATCATTAATTGCTGATTTATTAAAGTGTTTTACATATCAATAGACAGTAGTGGGCAAAAATAATTGGGACAAGAATGAAAAATGCTGGGCTCAGAATGATAATCTGTTATATTTGTTAACATGCAATTTGCAACAGTCATGAGATGAAATTTGTGTGTGATTGATGAAGAAAAAACTAAAACGATGTCCCTTTTTCATACACAGGAAGACCTCAGCCAGGTGGAGGCTGTGGAATGTGGCACACAGGAGGAGGCTGTGGAATGTGGCAGCCAGGAGGAGGCGGGGGTTAGTGGCAGCCAGGAGGTGGTGGGGCTATGTGGCAGCCAGGAGAAGGCTGGGCCCAGTAGGAGCCTGACAGAATCGCAGGTCCCTCCCCTCCGCCTTCCAAACGAATGACCCAGGAAGGGGAGTATTGTGAAGGATTCAGCACTCAGGCTGATTCAGGAGGCTTCTGTGACCCTCAGAGCCTTCCCCACTCGTGAAGAGGCCTTTGCCTGCATGGCTGCTACAAAACTGCAGGGCATGCAGGAGGGCCAACGCCTCATGTGTGAGGAACTCATTTATCAAAACTTAAATAAGAGGTTGAGGGGCGAAATCACACCCAATACCCACCTGAGTGAGTTGGACCATCCTCCTCCTCCTGCCACACCTCCACCACCAGACACAGGATGGAAGGAAGCGTGGAAGGAAGATGGCCTGGGTTCCATCTGGTCTGACAAAAGATGCAGGCTCTTGTTTGACCACAGCCTGGGGACATACATGTCATCTGCTGTTGTTCATGATCTCTTGGACTTCTGGACCAGATAGAACTCCCTTAGATAGGAACTCCTCATGCCACCAATTTTGCCTGGAAATAGTTGATGTGTGACCTGGGGGCCAAAGGCTTCGCCAATTTCTGCTGTTTCTCCAGCGTTGCCTCCCTCTTTGTTTGGTTATGAGCCCTTAATAAATTTTTGGTTTGATTTATTATACTCGTCTATGTGTGTTTCCTTCAAAAAGGACAGTTTGTTTGTGAGGAGGCAGGTACATTTCAGAAATACAATGTGAAATTAATAAGAGACACCAACACCAAGCAACCTCCTTGAGATTAAATAATACAAGATAATAATGGTGTTGTGGTAACTTGACACGCAAAACACACCCAAAACAGGTGCATGCGTGGCAGCATCCAAGATGGCTGCATAGTCTGGGAACTCCGCGCCACTGCAGCATAATGGCCACCACAGCAGCAGTCTGAGCCCTCGTTCCGGCCCAGCACGCACATCTGCGGCCAGGGAAACTTCCCGCAGCTACCCGATGACCTCAGGCTCTGCCCGGAGGAGCCTCACCCCCGTACTGACTGTCGCAGCAGCGCGGACCGGCCATCCCAAAATGGTGGCCGTCTCCTCACGAGGCCTGCCCTGCCTGACAGACTCTATAGCAGACCAGGATCAGGATGCTCTCCCGCTCTCCCAAACATCTGAGGCCACAGTGAGTACCCCCCTAAACGGGGCCCCCTCGCCTGCCTCAACTGAATCCCTCATAGGAAGGACACTAGGAGGGGGAGCCCTCACTCCACAGCAGGATATAATCCACAGCCCGGATCCATGGATCACACAGGCCAGAGATCCCTCTATCTCCTGCACAGATTTCCCCTCTATGATGGCCGCCTTCTCCCAAATGCTGTCAAAAGGCTTCTCTCACACAGCAGCACAGATCACAGCCTCCATACATGCAGATCTGCAGCAGATTGGTGCCAGAATTGAGGTGATTGAACAGAAATCTGACCAAGCAATTCTTAACCAAAATACCGCTAGGATCCAGGAGCTTCAGGACCAACTGGAGACTGCCACCTCCAAAATAGATGACCTCGAGAACAGGTCGAGATGTTAAAACTTCTGCGTTAGGGGTCTCTCAGAATCTGTTAAGGACACCCACATGGCAGTTCAGGACTTTATAAAAAGTCTAATACCTAACATTCTGGCATACCGCATGTAGCTTGACAGAGCTCACAGGGCTTTACAACCTCCTCTGAAGCCGTTACTACAAGTCCTGGCGGGCAAAGAAATCACCTATAGATGGGCCTTCCCGCTTCGGTTAAACTTCTCCTACCGCAACAAACCATACAGCTTCTCCTCTTTCCAAGATGGGGAACGACTCCTTCTACAGCTCGGATTGATCGCTCAGTAATTGCAACTGATGTCCACCTCTAGGGGAGCACCTTCTACCAAACGACCATCACCTCCGAGCCCCATGACTCCAGCTTGGCAGAAACAGCTTCCCAAACATTCAAGAGAATCGTTCCCACCATGAGTGGGGAAAAGGAACTATCCATGCCTCATCCATCTATTGACTCCCTTTTGGACTGAGATTGTGGCCTAACTGCAGCCATAGTAATAGCGGCTTATTTTTCCTGCACAAACCTCAGGACTGCCACACGGATCCTTAAGGTGTTTTTCTTTTTTGTTTTTGTTTTTGTTTTGTTTTTTTCACTTGTCTACCCATTGCTGCACAATGCAGCACTAGTACGGTTTTACAGGTTTCCAGATTTTTGTTCCAGGTTTCATCATATACAATAATTTTTTTTATTTATTTTTTATTTATTTATTTATTTATTTTACTCAATCCCCAGCTCCACACGTTAGTAAATTTTCTGTCTCCTCCCTCATGGCATAGTGGAGCTCAGGGATCAGTCTGATTTATTTTAGGAGATCCTCTCTTCCGCTTGCTCCCCCCCTATTAGGTCATTGATTCCATCCTAGGAGGGTTTGCTTCCTTGTTCCGGGTGACGGTCTCGCTCCTGTCCACGGCGGGCAACGAGTGCCAACATCAAAATTTTTTCATTCCCGATTGTTGTACATTGTGCTGGCGTGTGTTGCCCGCTGGGCGGGTGTGGGATGGTCTGAAAGGGATTTACAAATATCTCATTTATGTGCTAGCAGGGCTTAGACTACAAGAATTTCTTATCAACATTGATAATCTACGAGGTGGTCTTGACCGAGTGGTCACAGTGCACCTCCCTCTGGCTCCGATAGGTGAACTCGAGTTCTTTCTCCTGTCGGACCCAGACTCGATCGACCCCCTTGGGTCGGTGTTAACTTCTTCTGGGTAACAGCCCAGGCAGGGATGGGTCCCTCCCTGGTCCTAGTGGGTTGGGATTGCTACTGTATGATGCACCATCTAACGCTTCTCTTAAACCTACCTTTCTCCTTATACTTTCACTCTTTTCCACCCTCTTCTCTCCCCTCCTCCCCACCCTCTCCTGCGCCCACCCTCTCCTGCGCCCACCCTCTCCTGCGCCCACCTTCTTATTCAGATACAGGGTCTCACTGGATCTCCTACTTATCCGTATGCAGGACGCGTCTGCAAGGATGCCGGGGATGTCTCCTATCTGCCGGGGACTGCAACAACAACGGGTAAGTTTCACTTGCACATAGTACACAACCAACTGATACCCCATGACTGACACCGTACTGATGGATGGGAAACTCAAGCTATTCTCCCACAATGTTCAGGGCCTCAACTCCCCCGTGAAGAGATGCAAAATAATGCAACAGTTACACACACTGAAGGTGGATGTAGCACTGTTCCAAGAGACTAATTTCCCTGCTTCTTATAATCCTAGGTTCCTCCATAAAAATTTCACACATTTTTACTTAGCTAATGCTGTCAACGAAACGCAAGGAGTGGCGATATGCCTCTCCAATAGATTTAATTTCTCCCACTCGAAAACCATTGCTGACCCCGAGGGCAGGTACATCCTGGTTACCGGAACGATTAGTGGAGAGGTTTACACATTTATCTCATATTACACCCCAAATACGCATCAAGACATATTCTTTGACACTACTCTTAAGACCTTGAAGCCTCACTTTATGGGCACAGTGATATTGGGGGGAAACTCCAACACTCCTTTTGATCACTCCTCAGACAGATCCAACCCGCTGAAGCCGAAAACCAAATGGCCCCCTAAGCGCAGCCTTCGGGTAGCTCAGTCCATCCAGTTGTTTGGCCTGATTGATATCTGGAGGGAAATGAACCCCCGTGGTAGAGACTATACACGCTACTCTGTACCCCACAATACTTTTTCTAGGATAGACCACATCCTTGTCCCCACACACGTTTTCCCGAGGGTAATATCCTCCAAAATATATGAAATGCCCCTGTCCGATCATTCCATAATGACGTTAACCCTAAGAGGTGGTTCGGGTGAGAGGGGACCATTCCGGTGGCGTCTCAATGAAATGCTCTTGAGTAATCCGGCCCATTGCGAAATCCTAGAAACAGCCCTCACTGAATACTTCTTTGAAAACGACACTGGGTCGATCTCGCCAGGCTCTCTATGGGCAGCGCACAAGGCGGTGATGAGGGACAGGCTCATACAGCTCTCCTCCAAACTCAAAAGGGAAAGCAAGGTGGAAGTCTTACAATTCACAGAGGAATTCCATCTGCTTAGCAAGCGCCATAAGCTAAACCCCACCCCGGACAGCCTGGCCAGACTCGACTCAGCACGGATAAAACTAAATCTATCCCTCACTACCTCAGCTGAGAAACATCTGAGATTGACAGGGGCACGCTTCTATTATCAGAAGGACAAAATAGGCTCCAAGCTTGCAGCCAAACTAAGCCTGCAGATTCGCACCTCGGTCTTTCCCAAAATTCGCACCCCGACAGGCAATCTCACACAGAACCCTACGAGCATTATGGACTTGTTCCATACCTTCTATTCGCACCTTAATGGTAAAACCGCCCCACACACATTCCAACGCCAGAGAAAAGTTCCTTCAGGACCTTATCCTACCTCGTCTAAAGCAAACGCACCGAGAGTTGCTGGATGCACCCTTCTCTTCAGATGAAATACTTGAAGTCATTGAATCCTTGAAGTTAGCCACAGCCCCTGGACCGGATGGCTTCTCGGTCTATTATTATAAGAAGTTCGGCCCACAATTGGCTCCTTACATGGCCCGGTTTTTCAACTCCCTCTGGGATGGGGCTCCTCTCCCGAGCGATTCAAATTCAGCTTATATATCAGTCATACCCAAACATGGTAAAGACTCAAAATAATGACTAAAATCTTAGCAAACAGGATGTCTAGCTTCATAGCTGGCTACATTCACAGGGAACAAGTGGGCTTCATCCCGGGGAGACAGGGTCTGGACCAGGTTCACAGAGCAATTGATCTGATATCCCTTCTGCAGTCCCAGTGGGACGGGGGCCCCACTCAGGAGAGCTACCTGTTGTCACTGGACCTGCAGAAGGCCTTTGATTCTGTGTCGTGGACCTACCTTTTTGATATTTTACAATGCTGGGGATTTGGAGATGGATTTCTTAAACTAATACTCGCCCTTTACTCATCTCCCACAGCTCAGGTGCGATTGATGGGTCACTACTCCAAGTCCTTCGACATTCACAGGGGAACCAGACAGGGCTGTCCTCTCTCATCCCTGATTTTCGCAATTGCGATCGAGACACTGGCCATAGCCATAAGAGCAAATCCAAACGTCAAAGGGGTTCAATGCGGCCAAGAGGAACATAAGTGTGCCCTCTTTGCTGATGACATGTTATTATTCCTGACATCACCGCTGATCTCTACCCCCAATGTGTTCCGAATTCTCCAGGAATTCTGAGCCATTTTGGGGCTCCAGGTTAATGGGTCCAAATCAGTAGCCCTCAACCTATCAGTCCATTTGACACTAATTGACCGACTCAAACATCATTTTCCCTTCACGTGGGCGGGAGACGCACTCCCCTATCTGGGCATCAAACTAACTAAATGCATTAGCAACCTATACTCTGCCAACTACCCCCCCATGCTCCGCTCCTTGGAGGCGGACCTAAACAAATGGTCTAAGGAAGGCCTATCCTGGCTAGGCAGACTGAACGCAGTCAAAATGAATCTTTTGCCACGTCTTTTATATTTGTTCTGCTCCCTCCCTATTCCAATTAAAAAATCTATCCTGTTTAAATTTAAATCCAGGGTGGTTGGATTTGTCTGGGGAGACCGAGGTCACCGATTCGCAAGGAACATATTATTCCGACTTAAGACCCAGGGTGGCTTAGATCTACCGAACTTATGGCTTTATTACCAGGCAGCACAGCTGATCCAGTTTTCTGCCATATACGCAGAGTCACAGACCCGACTGGGTTTCCCTCGAGAGACAGGCAGTCCCTCATTATACACTCGACTTCCTAGCCTGGGGACCTTCTAGACACAGACCTGTCCTACTAGCCCCCACGCTATCTCACTCCCTGGCGTTCTGTGATCAGCTTTATAAAAATGGGAACTTGATATCACCCCTAAAATCCTCATACACCTATTTCATAACACCGACTTCCCTGCAGGGATGAATATACATTCGTTTCGTTGGTGGCTGAACAAAGGTCTCTTCAGAATAGGCCATTTCTTTACACCTAATGGCCCGATTACTTTGGGTCATTGCCTGAGTACACTAGATATGCCAGCTTTCGATTTTCACAGATCAGGCACTTCCTATGAACACTCTGGACTGACAAACTGCACATTCCCAAAGCCTCGATGTACGAGCAATGGTGCTCTAATATAGGACCTCAAAAGGGCAGGATCTCCGTTATCTAAACTTCCCTGGCAGATAGGACAGACGCCCCGGCATATGCTCGATCCTGGGAGTCGGACCTGGACATCCAGCTGGATCCTGATGTGTGGTTCCAAGCCTACGGCAGATCATCTAAAGGTATCTTAAATACTGCTTTGATAGAAGCTAACATTAAGGTTTTCACTAGGTGGTTCTATGTCCCGGCCAGGCTCTCCAAGATATATCCGGATGCCTCTCTCCTCTGCTATAAATGCTGCGGACATATAGGCATGATGCTTCATATATGGTGGACGTGCCCCCGCATACAAAGCTACTGGAACACATTTCTTCAGCTTCTACGAAAGGTCACTGGGATACATGTGCCTCAAGACCCCACATATGTCCTACTAAACCGCAGAGTGCACAACACGCCTAAGACCACACAACTTCTCATTTTCCTTATGTGTTTGGGCACTAAGATCACATTTGCAAAAGCCTGGAAGACTCCCACAGTGTCAATCCTGGCTCCAAAATGGAAAATTTTGTGGATCATGTCGCAGGAACACATAGTGGCGAAATTGCGGGACACGGTACAGCATTTTGAGGTGGTCTGGGAACCATGGGCCACATATATCAAGTTCCCACTTTACCCGGGTCACCTATCAATGTGAAGGATCTCCAGCGAGACCACAATCCTTTATCCTACTTCCTATCCCTCCCCCCTCTCTTTCCTCCCCACCCGTTTCTCTCTTTCTGTCCTACCACTCCTTCCCCTCTCACTAGCTATCAATAGATACTGGATTGTCAGTGTGTACACCATTCCGTAGGCCCCACACAGATTGATCTCAGATGTATGTCAGATAACCAAGCACAGGGAATAGTCAATCACTTTTGGTCAACCACTTTTGGAAAGGGTCTCATTTGCTCCATCCCGGGGGATGCGATGCCCGGGGAGCTTCCCGGCTGGTGCGGGTCCCCGGGAGGAGCTGATGGGTGATAGGTGGGTGGCCCTACTGGGTGGGGTCCTGGAGCTCTCTCACTTCACAGTGTGCACCCATAGAGGTGGGGTGGTGATCTCGGGGGCTTGCCTGGAGGGGCGTCCCCGCCAAAATTTCTCTCATGCTGACCATTGCCCGTAGTAGAACACTTGGGTTACACATCAATCTTAGCAATGGACGCAGGGGACAGAAGGTCTTGTCTTCCCCCTGTCTGTGGACTCAACAACATCAGCAGGAGCCCACTTTAAGTTGCTCAACACGTATTTACCTTACAGGGAACATTTTCAGGAGCCATTGCATCCTGAGATATAATAGTTCCTCTAGTCCTGGTTATGTTATCTCTCTGTTTAATGTTCCCTCCTTACCAGTTATAATTCCTCAGTTACACTCCGGGTTGGTACTATATAGGGACTATGGTACTTTATCTGTAGACATGTCAACGCATTAATGTTGTAATATCCTTTTTAGAGATAACTCTCTTATTCCAATGTATTCTCCTCTTCTGGCTTTTCTAGATAGCGAGGAGAATTTTTTTTTTTTTTCTCTTCTTTTCCTTTTTTTAATGTTTGGAATGTCATTGCTGATATTGTAATGAAAAAAACTTCAAGAAAAATATTGAACAGAAAACACACCCAAAACTATTCTGGAGTAAACAAAACAAAAAAAAAAGAAGAATAAAACACAAGATCAGGATTTTAAAAAATACCAAAATTGGCATTGTATGTATTACTGGCCGCCAAAAGAGCTTTCCCTGCATGTTGGCTTTTCACCTCCCCCCTACCCAGACGCAGCTTATACAAGCTGTTACTGATATTCGTAGAATGGAGCATATGACAGCCATGGTGGAAGATGCTTTGGAGAGATTTGATAGGATTTGGGCTCCTTGGGACCGTTATATACAGGGCCCTTCATAAGGTTCTGGCTCTTGTTTTTCTATTACTGCCCCTTGTATGTTAATTGAAATATATAATAGAGTTCACAGCAAGATGATCAACCTTTACTGATTTCACTTGGCTCATTTTTGTTGTTTATATTATTATAATTTCTGATTACAATTTGTACTGAATTACTGTAATTGTAATCCTTCACCTGCTTATTTTCTTTTCTTGTTTGATATAACTACAGTATGTATACTATGTTTCTTTTTTGGAAAAATTTCTTATTAAAAATGCAATTTAAAGAGGAGTTCCACCCGAGGTCCTGTAAAAAAAAAAAAAATTAAAAGTCAGCAGCTACAAATACTGCAGCTGCTGACTTTTAATTGGACACTTACCTGTCCCAAGGTCCAGCGATGGGGGGGATCAAAGCCCCGCTCGTCTCCCCCTCCGTTCAGCGGCGCCGGCATTGCAACTGTGGGCGCCAGGCTGTGGCTTCACAGCCTGGCACCCACTGCGCATGTGCGAGCGGCGCCGCGTGCCGTGATTGGCAGCTCAGTCACTTGGGACCTATAATGGGTCCCAGATGATTGACAGGAGGGAGGGAGCAGAGCTGAGCCCTTCCTGTGCCGAGGGGGAAGTGATGTCACCAGCCCAGGCACTGGAAGAGGCAGACTACGAGGTACCACCTAGCAACAGGCATTTAGAGGTAAGTAAAAAAAAAAAATATCCAAATATTTTATTTAAATTTTTTTTTAATATTTCATGTAGTTTTTTTTTTGGGTGGAACCCCACTTTAAAGAAAAAAAATACAGAAAAAAACAAATTAAAGCTAAAAACAGCCCAAAAATAGTATTTTTTTGGCAGATGTGACAAATAAAAATATTATATTGATGAAATCACGATAAATAATTAAGAAAGAAGTTTTTGTGAATATGAGCAGCAAAACTATTTCATTCTTCTAGCATTATAAAGAAATAGAGAGTGCGCTGCATTAAACAATTTAAAACATTGCAGCGTGACGAAAGTGCTATATCCATTCCGAATGCTAATTTTACCAGACCGAGCAGTTCCATCTCGGAATTTATTCTAAGCATGCGTGGCACTTTGTGCGTCGGAATTGTCCACACACGGTCGGAATTGACGCGATCGGATTTTGTTGTCGGAAAATTTTATAGCCTGCTCTCAAACTTTGTGTGTCGGAAATTCTGATGGAGAATATCCGATGGAGCCCACACACGGTCGGAATTTCCGACAACAAGCTCCGATCACACATTTTCCGTCGGAAAATCCGACCGTGTGTACAGGGCATAACAAAAGGTGCCTAAAGGGTGGCGCTAAAGAGCTGAAAAGCCACGTAGTACGTCATTACGTTCGTGTTTGTTGGCCGACAATTGTATTCCATTTATATGCAAGACAAGTTCATGGCCAACGCCCTTCGGATAAAAGTCTGACATTTTGTCTGCGGAAAATCCAATTGTTTGTACAAGGATTTACTCTTTTCCCCTTTAAGTTATGTACTATGGAGGACACTTAACATTAGGTTTTTTTTCTTAAATCTGCATAATATAAGTACTTTTAAGTCACGTGTGAACATATATTTATGACAGCTGATCTAAGAAAGAGCTATATGTTTGCATACTCAATATAAAGTATGTCTATCTTAGGTTGATGATTGTGCAACAGTTTTTCCCAGTTACTTCTCCTCAATCCCAAAGAAATGGACTGCAAAATGCGTTGACATGAGAAAACTGTTTGGGTTAAGGCATATGAACTAAAGCAATGTTATGCATGTTGGTATAACAATACACGTATATTCAGATTTTAAGGTTAGGGTTATCAGTAAGACTTTTGTGTTTTTTACATAAATATTTTATTTTATTTTATTTAGTTTTTTAGTGCTATACAAAAGTCCCACTTTTAATATCTTGTTAATGGCTAAGAATTTTTGCCTTTGATACCAGAATTCGATTCCATTTTGACTAAAATTATCTAGAATGACCAGTTGTAGCCCAGCTGAACATTTATAAATTGTCAAACCTTCAGAATTTATGAACTAGAAGTCTCTTTAAAGTTAATCAGAGTCTTAGCTTGGCTGCACAAAAATGTATAGTAAAGTACAGTAAATGACACAATATTGTATAGAATGGTTTGGGAAGCTCTTGACAGCCTTGCTTAAAGAAATGGTGGAACCCAAAAAAACCACCTTCTGCCATTTAAAAATTCTACCAGGGGAGGGGCCTGTCCTAGCCGTGGAGCTGAATGGCAGCCTGAGCAGGGAGCTCTGACGATCCACAGCCTCTCAGAGCAACACAGAGCAATGCCTTCTGACCAGGCACCCGCCGCTACTGTCGGTAATGACACCCGACACAAGGAGGGATCAGTCAGGGGGAAACCCAGGCACATGCAGCTCCGCAAACTGATGGACCTCTTCTCCAGGCAGTCTGAGGAGAAATCCCAAGATGGCGCTCGCACGCTGAGCACGCCAGCACCGGCTGCACAGCAGCACGGACACAGTGACACAGGCACAGAGGAGCTCACAGAAGACATCACAGACCTCCTGTTGCCTCAAAAAGACCCTCACCAGAGACCAGCCTCTTCACTACTGCAATCCCCACTCTCCAAGGCACATGTGATTAAAAAGCTGAATCTCTCCCCTGCACTGACACTGCTGCCACTCACTGAGCCTGACAACCCCCTTGAGGAATTCCCTGGCTCAGATAAGCCTGCCACTGTATCAGAGCTTAAACACATGCTGCAGTCACTAAACATGGGTATTCAATCCAACATAGACAGAGCAATTAGCCATACACAACCGCAGATCACCCACATCGCCGAACATACAGGACCTAGAATCAAAAGTGGGGGAAGTAATTTCAGCTCACAATGACTTGGTGTATACCTACCAGGATCAATCACAGGAAATACAGCATCTTAAAGACAAAATGGTAGACCTCTAGGACAGATCCAGAAGGAACAATGTTAAAATCAGGAGTATACCGGAATTAGTGACACAGCCAGAGCTCATTGCATACCTACAAGCATTGTTCAAAAAGATCCTACCATGTGTCCAAACAGGATCTACTTATTGATCGGGCACACCGCCTTGTTAACCCTAGCTTCCTCCCAGCCTCAGTACCATGTGATGTAATCGCACACAAACATTTTTTTCATACCAGAGATATGCTCATGTCCACTGCAAGGAAACTAAAATCCCTACCTGATCCATTCTCTCACTTCACAATCTATGCAGACATATCCCAGGCCACCGCAGCTAGACGGTGAGAATTCAGGCCTATAACGGAAACCTTATGAGCTCAACAAATCAAATATAGCTGGGGACACCCCACAAAACTCCTGGTAACATACCAGGACAAAATATTTCCCATAATGACACCGAATGATGGCTTCAAATATCTCTCACAATGGGGATACCAAGCAACTTATCCTCCATCCATTGTGAAGAAGCATACAACTCAGCTTTTTTCAAAAGATTGGGAGACAACTCCCCCATCTTGAATCCAGACTATTATGGCCAACTAACCTGGTAGTCGGTCAACTCTCACTCTGTTAACCTCTGTTACCTAGATGAGAGGAAAGTGGCTTGTACTTCCTTGACTCGGGTGATAATCTACACCCTTCGGTAGCTGAATCTGCTAAGCAGATTTCACATTGTTCCTATGTTATTTAACACAACCTATTATTTTTAAGCATTATGGGCCGTACATACATTTGGATTTTCTGACGAGAAATGTTCGATGTGAGCTTGTTGTCAAAAATTCTGATCGTGTGTATGCTCCATCAATCATTTGCTGTCGGAATTTCCGACAACAACTGTTTGAGAGCAGGTTCTCAAATTTTCCGACAAAAAACTTTGTTGTCGGAATTCCGAGCATGTGTACACAAGTCCGAGGCACAAAATTCCATGCATGCTCAGAATCAAGTACGGAAATGCTTGGTCTGGTAAAACTAGCACTCGTAATGGAGATAGCACATTCGGCACGCTGCAAATTTTGAAATATTTCAATGCAGCGCATTCTCTTCTTCTTTATAATGCTAGCATAATGAAGTTGCTTTGCTGCTGATAGTCACACACAGTTCTGACAAACTGATTTCTTTATTATTTCTCGTCATCTTCTGAATAATCTTTATTTATTTTTTTTTGCCAGATCTCCAGAATTATGTTTATTTTTTTTTTTAGAGTGATCTACTTTTTTTTATCAAAATCTTCTGATTTTTTTTTGTTTTTTTTATAGTGATCTCCATAATATTTTTTATCGTTTTGTGTGTCAAGTTACCACAACACCATTATTATCTTGTTTTTTTTAACCTCAAAGAGGTTGGTTGGTGTTGGTGTCCCTTGTTAATTTGACATTGTATTTTTGAAATGTACCTGCCTACTCACAAACAAACTGTCCTTTTCGAACTAAAACACATAGCCAAGTATTTGTAAAAAAAATTAGTAACTTATTATGGGTCATAACAAACTAAAGAGGAAGGCAACGCTGGATAAACTGTTGAAATTGGTGAAGCCTTTGTACCCCAGGGCAGACATCAATTATTTGACAGGCAAAATTGTTAACCTGAGGAGTCCATTTAATAGGGAGCCCAATCCGGTCCAGGACTCTGAGAGATTGGGAGCAGCAGCAGATGACATATATGTCCAGAGGCTGTAGTCTTACAACAGCCTGCGTTTTTTGCCAGACCAGACCGAACCCAGGCCATCACTCTCAAGACTTCCTTGCATGCTTCCTTCCAGGCTAAGGCTGTGGTATTGGAGTTGTGGCAGGAGGTGGAGGAGGAGTATGGTCCAACTCACATACATGGCTTTTGTTTGTGAGTTGGCCCCTCATCCCCTTATTTAGGAAAAGAGAAAAAAAAAAAAAAAGAAAAAAGTAACTCCTGCGCACAGGTGGATCACCAAATGTAGTACATGAACACAGGCCTTGCTGCCCTCAAGGATGGGGATCCTAGTAGAAACCAAAACAAAAAGAAGACAAGGGCGCACCAGCCTTGTGCATTAACTTTTAAAACATTTATTAAATAAAAATAGTAAAAGAAGTGACTCACAAGCGTTTGGTGGAGGAGGCACAACATAAAATCGCACCAGTAGACAGTCTGCGATTTGGGATGAGCGAGACCTTCCAGGGGTCGTAGAGGGCACTGCCTGGCACTGCATAGCTCTGAGGAAGAGGGGACTCTCCCCTCGAAACGCGTTAGCGGATTGCAACGTCTGTGCGTCCCTCCACGACCCCTGGAAGGTCTCGCTCATCCCAAATCGCAGACTGTCTACTGGTGCGATTTTATGTTGTGTCTCCTCCACCAAACGCTTGTGAGTCACTTCTTTTACTATTTTTATTTGATAAATGTTTTAAAAGTTAATGCACAAGGCTGGTGCGCCCTTGTTTTCTTTTTGTTTTGGCCCCCTTATTTAGGGCCTGAAAGATGACCTCCTCACAGATGAGGCGTTGGCCCACCTCCATTTCTTGCATCTTACTGGCCGTCATGCACGCAAAGGCCTCCTGTACATTAGGGGTGTTTGTGAAGACCGCAGTAGCCAACCGAATCAAACCAAGCACTGACTCCTCCATGTTCCTCCCCTTCCTGGGCCTTATTGTTGGAAGGTGGAGGGGAGGAACCTGCAATTCGGTCAGGCTACTGGGCATGGCCACCTCCTGGCTGCCACTTTCCCCCGCCACCTCCTGGCTGCCAGTTTCCATGGCCTCCTCCTGGCTGAGACTTTCCTTTGTATGAAAATGGGACATAGTTTTAGTTTTTTTGGTCATCAATCACACACAACTTTGAGCTCAGGACTGTTGACAAATAGAAAAGACTAGCATTCTGACCCCAGCATTTTTCATTCTTGTCCCAATCATTTTTGGCTACTATTGTCTATTGATATGTAAACCGCTTTGTTAAATCAGAAATTAGTGATCAATAATAACATCTAGTTAACATAATTACATTTTTGACAAGAAATATGTTAAACAATGCTATATCTGGCTCAAGCTGAGCTCCTCCACATCTTCTTCCTGGGTGGAAGGCCCAGGTTGTACTTCTGAAGCCTCAGCTGAGGTGGAAGGAAGAATGGAAGATAGGGTTGAGAGTGATGGCCTGGGTTCACTCTGGTCTGACAAAAACCGCAATCTGTCCTAGTACCAGAGCCTGGGGACATATATGTCATCTGCTGCTGCTCCTGATCTCATGGAATCCTGGACCTTCTTACACTCTCTATTATATGGGCTCCTCAGGCCACCAATTTTGCACTTCAAATAGTTTATGTCTGCAGTGGGAATCACCGACTTCACCGATTCCAACAGTTGATCCAGCGCTGCCTTCCTTTTTATTTTGTTGTTATAAAATGGGTGTTTCATTTGCCACAGACAGGGTAGCTCTCTGTACTTATCAATGAAGTTGGGGAGGAAGTCATGGTCATTAAATGTATCCATTTTCTCTGCAAGACACAACACAAGTCAAACCCTAATGCCAGGCTAAACTCGCCCAATCTTGCCCCAATATAGGCCTCAATATAAAAGCAGTATAGGCCACTAACCACTGATGCCCTAAGTTAAAATGGTACCTTAGTTTGCATGATCGGCGCTTACGCTACTCTGTCCTCCGCTCACAGATCGTACGTACGACGCACGCATGTTATGCTTTATCTACACTGTGCATGCGTGAAACACCACCCCTGACCTTCTTTATAGTATATTCCCCGCCCCTTCTCTTTCAGCGCAGTGGGCGGAGAGACAACAGGTGCATGATAATATCAGCAATGAGGAGAACAACGAAAGCCCGGAGCCACAAATGTCCCGATCCAGGAGGAGATTTAAGGCATCAAATATGTCCTTTGTAGAGATGGTGGAGATGGTGGACATCTTGAAGAGGGACGACTGTGACGGTAAGTATGGACCATACAGCAACCCAAATGTGAGAAAGGTCAAGATCATGACTAAAGTTGTCAGAAGTCTGCAGAAGAATTTTGGGGTACGACGATCCAAGGAGCAATTGAGAAAATGCTGGTCAGACCTCAAATTGAGGGAGCAGGATCAGTACAGAAGGATCAAGAGAGTGCTGAAAAAAGTAAGTATTTTGTCGTGTGTTCCAATTATTATTACTTGCATGCTGCTCCGTGTGCTTTTCTTTACTGTTGTCCATTTTAAAATGGCGTGGGGACAGTAATCATATTTCACTGTAAACATCGTTAGTTCACAGTAAAAATTGTTTGTTCATAGTAAACATCGTTCGGTCACACTAAATATCATTCGACCCTTAATACGATGTTTTTGGCAGATGCAGATTAACTACATTTGTTCAGGCCTTTTTGTATAAAAGAAGTTTTGTACATTGTTGTCTAGATGGGTTTGTAACTAGAATGAAATTCAAACTTGATTCAGTGTAAGGAGAGGACACTCAGCAACTGTTTACACATCTGGACGCAGGAACACTAGTGTGGGACACCAGAACACCCTTTTTAGGGTGTCCCACACAGGTGC
The DNA here is from genome assembly GCA_037952925.1 of Lithobates clamitans. NCBI lineage: Eukaryota > Metazoa > Chordata > Amphibia > Anura > Ranidae > Lithobates > Lithobates clamitans. The sequence continues at coordinate 3,774,931 of JBBGZY010000135.1, forward strand.
TTCAGTGGATACTAGTGGTCTCTCCATCTGTGAAACATTAATAACAAAAAAGGTATTCCAGCTTCAGAAAGGGAAAAAAACATGTTTTCAGCTTGGAACTCTGCCAAAACCGATAACTGTACGATGCTTCCAAGCAATGTTGCATATTCCTATATCTTGCCTCAAATATCTGTGTGCTAAGTATACCTTATTTTTTATTCACATAGGGGAGAAAAGACTTGGGACATCTGAGGACACCAAGAACACTACACCTCCTAAAGAAGGGGAAATCCCCACACACCATGAAGAAGATGTGGAGGGAGAGGTTCAGGAATTGGGCGAAAGAGTGACCACAACAGGTCAGTGTCTGAGACCACAGCTTCAGGTAATAGATGTATGCATGCATATTTATAATACATGGGGGATTATTTACGAAAGGCAAATCCACTTTGCACTACAAGTGCATTTGGAAGTGCAGTCACTTTAAATTTGAGGGGTAGATTTGAAATGAGAGGAAGCTCTGCTGATTTTATCATCCAATCATGTGCAAGCTAAAATGCTGTTTTTTATTTTCCTTGCATGTCCCCCTGTCCCCCTCGGATCGACAGCAACTGCACTTACAAGTGCACTTGCAGTGCAAAGTGGATTTGCCTTTCGTAAATAACCCCCATGGTTTGTTTTTCTATTTTTAGGTGATGTGGATGTTGTGGAAGAAGAAACTCATTTAACCAGTGCAAGTGCACACATCCTGATCGGGGAGATCATGGTGTGCAATCTGGAATTAGAGAAGATAAAGGAAAACATCAATGATATTGAAAAAGACTCAATAACATCATTGATGTTTTAGGCAGAATATAAAACACCCAAAAATGTTTACATTTTGTCATTATATTTTTTTATTTTCAAAAAGTTTTAAAGTAATTTGAAAGCCAAATTTTGAAGATGCACACAGTGTGTCAACATGTGCTATCTGCCATCACAGGATATCAATGTACGCTTTTTGTGGGTGCAACCCCTTCCTCCAAATTAAAGTAGATGAGAGGAAGGGGTTGCACCCCTGAAACACGTCCATTGATCCCTCATGATGGGAGCTAGCACATGTTGACATTAGGAATGGGATCAGGAGGGAAATCCACATTTTGACTCCCAATTTGTGTGCATCTTCAAAATTTGGCTTTTACAGGGGTGACATCATCCCATCTGATGAAGGCAAAATCAACACAGTTATGACATACTAATGTCACATATTGCCTTCAATTTATTCAAGTTGAACTTTGTAAGTTCCCGAGTTGTGTATGTTATGGTTTTAAACATGCCTGTTTAACCCAAAAAAGGATATTTCTACTGTCAAACATAAAAATGTTATACACCAAAGAAGTGGGTTTGTTAAAAAACCCTTTTCTAACGCACATGTGAATGTGCTTTGAGTAAAATGTTTTATACTCAACAATGCGTGGCTTCTTCTTTCTTTTTCTATAATCAGAATTTTTTTATTATTTCCATTTTACAATACAACAATCTTCATACATTGTTACAAACAGAAAAAAAAAGGAAAAACCCCTCCTCACCCACCCCAGACCCTTATTACATTACATTTCTACTACCACATTTGCTTAAATCTTATCCCTCCCTCCCTTTCCAAACCACTTGGTAATCCTGTAGTTACTCCTTTCCCCTCCTCTCTTTGTGCAAGAAGACCTCTTACCCTTCGTGAGAAAGAGAGAGAAAGAAAAAGAAAAAGAAAAGAAAAAAAAGAAAAAAAGAGAAAAAAAAAAAAAAAAAAAAAGGGGGGGGACATAAAAGTGCATAAGTGTACATAAGTGGAAAAAAAAAAAAAAAAAAAAAAAAAAGGTGTGCATGTTTATCAATTTGTATTTGTGTACGTGGCCCTCATTGGCCAAACTATTCTAGTAAGTGTTGTTGCCCTTTACCCATCAAAACACCAAAAAAAAAAAAAAAAAAACCCACCCCAAACACCATGTTGTCATTATATTTATTTGGAGAAGAGGCCCTCCATGGCCAAACTATAAGTGTTGTTACCCTTTACCCATCGTAAAAAAAAAAAAAAAAAAAAAAAAGGGGGGGGGGGGGGGACATAAAAGTGCATAAGTGTACATGAGTGAAAAATAAATAAATAAATAAATAAATAAAATAAAAGGTGTGCGTGTTTATCAATTTGTATTTGTGTACGAGGCCCTCATTGGCCAAACTGTCTAGTAAGTGTTATTGCCCTTTACCCATCAAAACACCAGAAAACACAAAAAAAAAAAAAAAAAACCCACCCCAAACACCATGTTGTCATTATATTTAATTTGAGGGGAGGCCCTCCATGGCCAAACTATAAGTGTTGTTACCCTATACCCATCATAAAAAAAAATAAAAAAAAAAAAAAAAAAAAACACCTGTTTATCAATTATTCAATTTGTGTAAAAAGCCCCTAAAAAAAAAAAAAAAAAAAAAAAAAAAAAAGGAAGGGAAAGGGGGGAAAGGAAAAACACAGGAGAACCACAACCCCACCCCCTCCAAACCCTCCCCTACATATTGGGTCAGCGAACTAATTCCAATATTCCTTTCATCTTTCTTTCCTCTTCTTTCTCTTCCTCCTTTCCTCCCTCCATAGGTCAGTCTCTTTTATTTTACATATTTACAAGGGCTGTACCTCCACCTCCTTCTCATCTTAATCATCTCCGTCTTCTTTTTCCATCTCACCTAAACATTCCTTCCAGCCTGCCCATTTCTTTTCAAATTTCCTTTGCTGGCCCTTTAGCATATGAACCCATCTTTCCGCTTCCATTATTAAGCTCACTTCCTTTCTCCAATCTAATATTGAGGGACCCTTTATCTGTTTCCAAAATTTCGGTATTATTTTTTTCGCTGCGTTTAATAGGTGGGGTGTTATGCCCTCCCGATATTTTCTATTAGAGCCCGGCATCCCATGGAACAAATAATGTAGTGGTTGAAATTCCAGGTGTCCCACCGTCAATTTCCTGATCCATGGAGACACCGACTCCCAGAATCTTTTAATTACTGGGCATGTCCACCACAGATGGAGAAATGTGCCTTTCTGCCCACATCCCCTCCAGCATCTATCACTTATGGTTGGAAACATTTGTGCCAATTTGACTGGGGTCCTATACCATCTTGACAGGAACTTGTACGCCATCTCTTGTACCTTTGAGCTGATGGATGAGGAATGTGTTAGTGTAATCATCCTTTTAATTTGATTGTTAGTCAATACCTGTCCCAATTCCTTCTCCCATTCCCTTATATAGTATGGAGTTGTACCTTCCTGTCCCTTAAGTATCCCTTTATACATTTGCGACAGCACGTTCCTGGGACTAGATCTCTGCACACATTGTTTCTCAAATATAGTGAGAGAGTTCATAGGTCTTATTGATGATTTGCTTTTATTAAAGAAACTCACTAATTGATTGTATTTCCACTCTGCCATATGCACTGTCCCATATCTAGACACCATCTCTGTCAGAGATAACAAAACCCCCTCCAGAGCAAACCTGCCACAGGTGGAGTCTCCACCTCCACCCCAAGCCCCCAGATACCCCATCTCCTCCCCCGGGGGGAACCAGGTGAATCCCTCCAGAGGAGCCAGAGGTGATATCCAGGGGGCGTAATCCCCATTCTTATTCAACTTGTCCCAAACTTCCAATGTATTCTGGGTTAATGGTGACACCCATTGAGACAACCCTCTTGACGTGCTCTGAATCCAAGGTGCTCCTGCTAAATTCCTCCCTGCCATTGCATTTTCTACTTGAACCCAAAGTTTTTTATGGGTATCATGGTGCCAGTTCAAAATCCGGACTAGACTCATAGCCTTGTAATATAAGGCTATATCCGGTATTCCCAATCCTCCCTCGGCCCTATTTCTTCTCAGAAGGTCGTGGGCTAATCTGGGTCTTTTATCGTTCCATACGAACGCCACAAACATCCTACGCACCTGTCTGAAAAAAGACCCCGGTACCTTAATTGGTATTGTATGCAACATATAAATTAATCTAGGGAGTATACTCATTTTTATGGCATTAATCCTCCCAAACCAAGTTAGATATTGGCCTTTCCATTTTTTAAACTCTTCCGCTATCTCCGTCAGTAGTATGCCATAGTTGACTTCATATAGTCTTTTCATTTCAACACTAATACGTACCCCCAAATACGTCAGGGACTCTCTCTCCCAGACAAATGCATACGTATGTCGCAGCGTCATCTCCAGTCCCATTGGGACATGGATAGGAAGGATAATTGACTTCCCCAGATTGATTTTAAAATTAGATAAGGAGCCGAACTTTTGTACCTCCAGCATAAGTGCAGCTAACGATGTCTGGGGGGACGAGAGAAAAAAGAGTAGGTCATCAGCATATGCTGCGACCTTATGTTCCACCTGTCCTATTTGTGTCCCACTTATCTCTCTGTTATTTCTGATTTTACGTAAGAATGGCTCTAATATTATTGCAAATATTAAGGGTGATAATGGGCAACCTTGTCTCGTACCATTTTGGATACTAAAGCTTTCTGACAACGTTCCATTTACTTTAATTCTTGCCTTAGGGCCCGCGTACATCGACATTATCCATCCCATCATCCGCTCCCCCAGGCCTATTCCCTTCAACATTTCTCTCATAAAGCCCCAGTTCACCCTGTCAAAGGCCTTTTCGGCATCCATTGACAGAATGATCCTTGGGGCCCTATCTGGACCAGACTGCATCCAGTGGAGGACATTAAGCGCCCGAATAGTGTTATCTCTCGCCTCACGCCCTTCCATGAACCCAGTCTGGTCCAGATGTATCAACCCCCCTATGTGTCCCTGGAGCCTCAGAGCCAAGATCTTTGCTAACAATTTAGTATCCGAATTAAGAAGGGAAATAGGCCTGTAGTTTGCGCAAATCTGGGGATCTTTCCCTCCTTTTGGCAATAATGTTATATGCGCCAGAAGGGCTTCTGGTGGTAATGGGTTAGACGCATTAATTAAATTGAAGTATTTACACAATGGTTCTCTTAATACTGGAAGGAATTTTTTATAATATATATTAGTCAACCCGTCTGGGCCTGGGCTTTTCCCTAATGGCAATGTTGCTATTACCCTTTCCAGCTCCTCTACTGTGATTGGGCGCTCTAACTCTTCTGTAGTTGTTTTAGACAGCCTAGGCATTGATGCTTCATTGATGTAATCCTGTATCTCTTTTCTCTCAGGGCTTTCATTATCTACTTCAGAAATATTGTATAATGCCTCATAAAATTTACTAAATTCTGCAGCTATGGCTTTCGTTCCAACTATTTTCTTACCTCTAACCAGTAAACTGTGGACATGTCTGGATTCCTGTTGCTTTTTAAGCTGTTTAGCTAGTAGCCGCCCACACTTATTACCCTGTTCATATGCCCTATTTGCGAAGAACCTAATTTTATTTCTAACTTTTTGTTCTAGGCACTGTGAGAGCTCCGTTCGTAAGGCCTCTAGGCGCCTATTATCTGTAGGGTCGAGCTTCCTCTTGTGCTTCCCCTCCAGTTCACTGATTTTATCTAATAGGTCTTTTATCTCTTTTTTCCCTTCTTTTTTTATATACGAGCCATATGCTATCAAATCCCCTCTTATGACAGTTTTATGGGCCTCCCACACCATTTGGTCAGATACTTCCCCTGTCTTGTTTATTTCAAAGTACTCTTTTATTTTAACTCCTAATTTCTCTACTATTTCTTCCCTATCCAATAGCGACTCATTCAAACGCCATGTTCGCTCCAGACCCCCCATCTGAATTAGTTGGAACGTTAATGCTATTGGGGCATGATCTGATGTAGTGATGGGACCGATTGTGCATGAAATGACATTCTCCAGGTGGAACTGGTCCACCAGGAGAAGGTCTAGACGCGAGTACATGTCGTGTGTTTTTGAATAGTAGCTAAAGTCTTTGATTCCTGCATGTAATACCCGCCAACAGTCCACCAGATGTTGAGAGCGTATAAGTTGTTTAATTCGTTTTAGGGCTCTAAATGACAAGGCAGTTCTTCCTGTTGATGTATCCATATTGGGATCCAGCACCAGGTTAAAGTCTCCGCCCATCATCAGACAGCCCTCTCTAAATTGTTCCAATTTCTTAAATATTTTAACAAAAAAATTTACTGACCCTTCATTTGGTGCATAAATCGTCGCAAATGTATATCGTACACCATGCAGTGTACCCTTCACAAATAAGAAGCGTCCCTCAGGGTCACTCTGAACTGTCTCCATTTTCCATGGACATGACTTCTTAAAAGACATTGTGACTCCTCTGGCCCTTGCGACTGGGGACACTGCATGGTACCATTGGTTCATAGTACTCTGGGGTAAGCTAGGGACAGAATCACCCTTAAAGTGGGTCTCTTGTAAAAAGACAATGTCCGCTCCATAATGTTGCAGCTCAATCCACAGGCGCTTTCTCTTGTTCGGTGAGCTTAACCCCCTTACGTTATATGAGATGATTTTCAGAGTTGTTGCCATTCTTTAAGTTTCCCTTATAGGCTCCCGGTATCTGCCCCTCATTGTTTTCTCCCTGACCTTATTCTTGTTTATTCCATCCTCGCTGACCCTACCTACCCACATATCCCTAGAACAACCCCTATTAAAATTAAAAATTACATTTTTTAATTGTTCCATGTAAAAAACCATACATACCCCATCCCTACACCATGATACTCCCCCCTGGAGTACCTTTACTAACCCAGGTGGAGGCCTGTGTAGATGTGCGTCCCACAAGCACAGGTCCCCTCCCTTCCCTGCTGTTAGCAGGTTCCTTAAGCCCCTTACTCGGGGTTGTCCTTCATCCCCCCCCCCCTCCCCCCAGGCCTTATCTATAATTCTTTCCCCATTATGATAAAACACAAAAAAAAAAAAAAAAAAAGGGGGAAATGAACAGCACAGCTTCATCTCCCAAAAAAAAAAAAAAAAAAAGGAAAAAAGGGGGAATAAACAGCACAACTTCATCTCCATCTCCGTGGCTTCTTCTTTCAATGCTCGATACCAGTTTTTGTAGTAAGTTGGTGTAGTTTACAGTGACAATGGGTGGTATTTACTAAAGGCAAATCCACTTTGCACTACAAGTGCACTTGTAGTGCAAAGTGGATTTGCCTTTAGTATATAACCCCCACAGTGCTATAAAATTTGCCCCAATCACGCCACTTTAGGGACTCAAAGCAATTAATTAATGGAGCTAAAAAGGATGATTATTTTTATCATTAATTCATTACATACATTAACAACAAAAACAAGGTGCGTGTGTGTAGCAGACCCACAACATAATAATAGTTAGCTGAAGAAGAGATTGTCACCTCATGCATCAAAGAAATTACGTTTGCACTATTGAAGAAAATGGCCAAACAAAAAACATTGGAGAACCTAGGAGACAGCTAAAAGAAACACAAGCATTAAATCAAATGAAATATTAGTTCAGTTTATCAGTTTATTAAAAAAAATGTATTTAAAAAATGTTTCACACATTGGCTGGCATTTCAATGGCCCCCCTACCAACAAAGTACTCGACATAACTTTATCTAACTTCACGGGTGCTTTGGGGGGGCAAGCCTGACGAAACAAAATCTTGAGGAAAGCATTGTGATGAGAATCTTTGATGTTCTTGTATTATATGTTCTTTTGTCATATACTTTGTAATATCTTTCTTTAGTATTTTCATGTTAGCGTTTTCCATTTTCTTTGGAAATAAATAAACTTTTTGTTTTATTAAGCAGTGTGCTTGGTTTCATAACTAACCTTGTATTATTGTGATATCATCAGTAACATGTGATCAGAGTTTTAATAGATTAGCTAACTAGGGGAATAGACAAGATAATACATAGGTGCAATAAATAGAGGGAATCCGTAACCACCCTCGAATAATATTTATTGTATCAATTACTTTACTCCTTCTTCTGAAAATCTGGTCAAAAAAGAGATCTCCATAATGTACAACGCTCTATGCACCAGAGTGCTACTTTACAAACCACCAGCCATGATCTCTTGGGAACGTGACCTAGGAGTGACCTAGGAGTTACCTACACCAAGCAGCAATGGTGTCAATCACTCCAACAACCTAGGAAAACATCCGATGCATATCCCACTGGGAAACAGTCCTAAAAATCCTGCACAGATGGTACCTCACACCACATATACTGGCGAATCATCACCCAGGCGCCCACTCCCCATTGTGCTGGAGGAAGTGTGGGTGCATGGGTTCCATTAGCCACATATGGTGGTACTGCCTGAAAATTACAGCTTTCTGGAAAGAAATATCCAATCTCAATCCAATCTATCAACCAAACTACCCATTGCTTCGAGAAACAGCTCTTTTTGGCACTGGCCTAGAAAAATGGCCGAGCAAATTCCATGTCTTCATCATTCACACCCTAATTGCAGCTAGAAGAGCTCTGGTGAGTGGCTGGAGGTCAGGTAATCCTCCTTCCTCCATTACGGCCGTCAATTTTCTAAAAACACATGCTACCCTCGAACAAATGTTTGCAAGACTCCAAGGTAAAATACCCAATTACAACAAAAATGGGCATGCTGGACTCTACCGGCTCAAACTTCCACCATCCAAAGTCCATTCTCGAAACCTTAAAATCTGTCTTCTGAGGAAAAACCTATCTTCCCCTGATCAACATCACTAGCTCTCTTATTCCTTAAGAGGCACGTTTGTCTTTTCTTTGTTATCCGTGTGTATGAGTTCTGGTACCGAACAATATGTTGAGTTATAGCATAAACGTCACTTACTGTTTTAAATTTATGTACACTTCTAGAATGTTGAATTATTGGCTCCTTTTGCTTGATCCAATCTCAAATTGGTGACCGCTGGCTCTAAATGCATTGAGATATGTATTTTCTTTTTCTGTTTGATACTATCTGTATTAAAATAACCTTTCAATAAAGATCAAGATATAAAAACATTTTTTACCAGGGATACTAAGATAGAAGGATAAGACCTGGTGGTTCTGACTAGGGATGTAAAAGGCAAATAAATGTGGCAGTTCTCCACTATAGCAACCAATTACTAATAATGCAGTTACTGGCATCTGATGAACTGTCATCAGATGGTTTAGAAGGGCCAATAATTGGTGCTTCATACGAACAGCTGATGGTTTGATTTAGGTCGAGACTGTTGCTGCTATACAGAGCTATATATAGAGCTTTGTAGTGTCACATAGTCCCATATGCAGTGCTGTATTGTGCTACATTGCACAATTGTAGGATACAGTACATATTATTGCATATCCCTTGCTCTGTTCACAATGAGTAATAGCAACAACTTCAGATTCTTTTTAGCTGCTGGTTCCCTTTGCACATTTTTATTAGAGGTTTATTGGGATTTTTACTATCTTCTTTTATTTTATGTTTTTACATTTCTTTTTTACTTTAAAAAATACATAAGTTTGAAGTGTCATGTTTTAGGGGTGAAAGTTTAATGTTTTAGGTTCACTTTGTGGGGAGAAGTTATATTTTATTCTAAGACAATTTTGCTAGGGTGTTTTTTTTTAGCATGAACCTGTCACTGAAACAGGCAAAAGGAGACAGGTTCTGAATCCACAGGAAAATCATTGGGCTGCACCTTTGAGAGGCAGGGCATGTCTGCCTTTTCTTTCTGGCAGTGAGCACACTATACAGACATAGCACTTGAAGGAGGTCTTAGGTTGGCTCATTATTCTTATCTTCACCAAGTCTGAATTGGTGAAGTCTGGTTCTGAATCCACAGGAAAATCATTGGGCTGCACCTTTGAGAGGCAGGGCATGTCTGCCTTTTCTTTCTGGCAGTGAGCACACTATACAGACATAGCACTTGAAGGAGGTCTTAGGTTGGCTCATTATTCTTATCTTCACCAAGTCTTCCTTTGCTTACTCTTCCCAGGTGCAGAGAAGCACATTTTTTAAGAAGCTGCAAAGATTCACACATCTGCAGCTAATCAGACCGTAACCCAACAAACTGAAACAAACGAGTCGGCTGATGTATTTAAGCATTGCAATGGTTACCTGCAGCAGCTGGATGGCAAGAATTCATATTGTGGGATGTCGAGGAAGTAGGCACCAAGAGAACAGAGGGCCATTCAGGATTTCCATCCTAAATTGTGGACCAATAAAACTGTTTACATAGTGTGTACTGAGTCTGTACAAATGTCTGGCTATTGACTATGAAATAATCCGTTCTAATTTTCATTTCATGAAAAAACCTGCCTCGCCTGTCCCCCTAAATTTGCTTACATACTGTGCAGTGAAATTGTACATTTCAGAAATAATACAATATACTCAGAAATAATACAATATACTAAGAAATAATTCACTATAATTTTTATTTTATGATAAATCCTTCCTGGTCTCTACATCTTAAATTGCTGCCTACTAAAGCTGCTTACACAGTGTGCATTAAGTCTGTAAATTATTTCTGCCTGTTATCTCTGAAATAACACAGACTATTTTTTAAAGTGATTAAACCTACCTCATCTCTCCCTCTAAAATTGCAGCATAGTAAAACTGTGCATTGAATCATTACACTATTTCTGCCTATTGTCCCTTTGTCTCTGAAATAATGCACTCTTAATTTATTTTGTGCTTAAAACTGCCGTGACTCTCTTTTACATTGTTTATAATAAAACTGCTTGCATACTCCCCAGCCACTGTACTATATTTGTGGCTATTGTTTATGTAATAATAAACTATTTTTTTAACTGCTTTGTCTATGGAATGTGGGATTGTGGTTTTGAAGTGTTTTTGTTCACTCTGTTTTTACATTTGGCTACATTTTAATGTAGTGTGGAACTGGAAACAAATTGCAAGTTATACTATGAAACTATTGTTTTTTTTATCTGTTGTGGCTGCTATGTCTACCATTTACTGCTGTATAAAAAAAAATCAAAACTACCCTAAAAAGTTAAAATGAATCAGAGTGTAGTACTGCTGCTGTATTTAAGCCAAAGTATTTAAAAGTATAAAAATTAATTTCCCTTGATGTTGTATAAAAAGGAAAACCCTCTGCTGTATGTGTTCCCCATGCCAGTGCCCAGCTCCAAATTACCCTTATTGTACAAATAGCTTTGTAAATGATCAGAAATGATTTACAACACCTAGAAGGCAGAAGCAGCCTTTGGTCCCTTCCCCCAGATGCCTTTTGAGAACACCAACTGTCAAACTTAACAGAGAGGTTTGAAATCTCTCTGGAAGCTTCACATTCATGAAATTTGGTACAAAGCTAATATCACTGGAATTCAGGATGAACTCTACTTATCAGAGTAACTCTGTCTTGGTTCTCTTGGTACTCAAAAGCAATTCAAAAACACATGCAGGCACCTGGAGGTGGTAAATACACTATGAGGGTGACTTACTTAACCTTATTTTTTATTTACCAAAGGAAAATAGAAGTTGTGTTTCGCAAGGAAATTTTCCCCAGAGCTTAGTGAATGAGGTGAAGCTTTGTTGACTTCCACCATCCAATCATGTGCAAACAAAAATTTGGTTTTATATTTTCCTTGAAAATGATTCACTAAGCTCTGGGAAAAATTCCTTTGCACAGTGCAGATTCCCTTGCAGGGGAACAGTCTATTTGCCTTTAGCCAACTAACTCCTGTGTGTCAGTTTCTCTGGTAACCTTTGGTCACAGATTCACGTTAAAGTGTGCTTGACAGTGGAAACAGAATAGGATATGATATACTGTAACAAAATACTAGAAAAAAAATGTTTTTACAGCCACTCCAACTCAAAATAAAGAGAGAAAGAAATGTTGATTCCCAAACATACTGTGACCTATACATTGAGGATTTCCATAACCTAATACTAGGTTCATGTTAATGTTAAGCATTCTTCTTTACAATATAGAAGGAAATCTTCATCAAAAACATGCAGAGCTGAATTTAGAGCGCCCTCATAAGTCAGAGTTGGAAGAATCTAGTTTTCAAGTACTAATACTGGAAGAGATTCACATAATCATCTCTATTCACAGCAGGAATCCACAGCAGTGAAGCCTATAATGTGCCTCCATGCCAGCAGTTCTCATACCAGCAGTGTGTCATGATCTGTAGTTGAATTCAAGTGCAATTGTTAGGCTGGCCATAGACATTAGAGGATGATTGGACTTGCAGAAATGGTCTATCAATCGTTAGAATAACATTTTAAAGATCAATGCAGAGTGCTCTAAAGAATCATACAGTTGACCTAGCCATACATCCACATTTACATGAGAAGTGATTGTGAGTTTTCTAATTATAGAGTTTCTGTAGGTACCCACAGATGTTATTTTTTGTCTTTGGGTACCTTTAGACATTAAGGATAACTGCTTCCAGGTTTTTATCACATATTCAAAATGTGAAACTGTATATTAAACTTAGACTTAATTTATTTCATTTGTTCATAATTGTAAATGTATGGATGTAAATAGTTCAGTATCTCATTTATCTATAAATTAACATTTCTGTTTTGTAAGGTTGCTATTACCATATCTTTTGTTCAGGATGGCTTTCAGTTTTAGCTGGCTTTCAGTAAATCACTAAGAGGATAAACCTGACTCAAGTTAGATGTGACTTGCTATAGACATCATTCTTTTAAATGTTTAGTCAGTTTTCAAAGGACATTCACATATTTCTATCTAAAACAACAGTTAAAAGATCCACACTGGAATGTCAATGTATTCAGGGTAAAATTGGTTCAACAGTTCAATAAAATGCAGCGTACTGTACTCATCAAAATGTTCTTTGTAGGCACATTAATAATATGTTTTATGATCAAATCTCACATAGGAGGATAATATGCTATAATAGCTCAACAAGTTTAAAACTATAGAACAGATGATCACAGGCAATAATAAGAGACACTAATATGAAACAAGTTTTGCCAGAACATTCATACTTTTGCGTGCAAAATCAACTACTGTGATTTTTGTTTCTTTTTTGCAGTATAACACTTATGTTGACGTTAGCAGTATACACGTTTTAACAGTTATGCAAAAATGTTTTAAAAGGAGCTATTTTTTTAATTTAGCAATCTGTGTAAAAACTCATAGCAACCATTTAAAATTTAGTAAAATACACTTTTTATCACAAGGTGGCAACTATCAGTCTTTTTTCAAAACAGAGCTCACCTAGGTGGATTCAGCATCAATGCACCTCTACAATGACAACTGGGTGATCAAAGACCACTGATTGCTCAGTTCTTGGTCTTTAGTGAACAGAGAGCTGGTGACTGTCAGTCACTGCCCCTACAGAGCTCACTGGAGAGTTGGGCTGAAAAGGAGACAGGAGTGGCTGGTTCAGTCTCTCAGCTCACTCACATTAAATTTGGGATCTTTCCAGAGCCTGTCCCAGCTTAGTGTCACTAGGGGGTCACAGAGTACAGGACCTTTGACCCTACTTCTCCTTTAAGTGCTAATTCTTAAGTTCAGTAACCCATAGCCCCAATCAGAATTCTATCTGCTAAACTCAGGCCAGTAAAAGATTGGATTATTATTGGTTACTGAAGTTAAGAATCACACTAAAGTCATTTACTGATGCCTTATGTAACTAACACAGAATTCAGTGATTTCAACAATATCAGATCTCTGCTTTGGCACCATCTGTTTGGATTTATCAAACTACAAAGTAGTTGGAAAATCCCAGTGTGGCAATTGGACAATTGTTTCATTTTTCTGTAGTAAAAATGGAACTACTTTTCTGCATGTGTTGTGCTTGCACACTAATGAAATAGTTAGGGAAATGTATCTCTGGTCTTTCAGGCTTGAGATTCACACAGCCTGTCACATAGCACAGCAACTGTAGGAAGGGGGACGGTATTTATACATTTTCTCACTCAAGATTCACACAAATTTCACCTGAAATTCATGTATCTCTTCAATTAACTTCTTTGGTAAAATGTAAATTCTGGGGAGAAGTTGTGTGTGAGCCGTGTGTAAAAAATACTAATAAATAGGCCCCAGAGTTTTGACACTGGCACTATTTAAAGCGGTTGTATATACCTTTTTTACATTTTTACCTACAGGTAAGCCTAAAAAGGCTTACCTGTAGGTAAAAGTAATATCTCCTAAACCTACACAGTTTAGGAGATATTCACCTTGCATGCAGCCGCTGACATCAGCGGCGCATGCTCAGTGAAGGTCCGGTGAAGGTCCAGCATATCGTGCAGGAACTTGCAGGAGTGGAGGACTCCCGCGCACATGCACGGGAGTGAAGGCATCACGGCTTCGGCGCTGTGAGTGGCCAGTGGCGCGAACCCAGAAGAGACTCAGAGGGGAAAATGTCAGCTCCCTCGGCAGTGACTGGGATGTGATTCTGACGCTTCGTTCTAAGGTAAGTATTTCATAATGAGCTAGTATGCGGTGCATACTAGCTCATTATGCCTTTGCCTTACAGGTTTTTTTCTTGTTTTGTTTTGATTTTTTTTTGTTTGCAGGTATACAAATTTTAATTTGTTTTTTAAACATGTTAATCCATTTTTGCTTTCTTTTGTGTGCTTTTTTATTGTGGATTCTTCTTATGGAGATGCAATTGTCATAGTAAAAAAAAACTGCAAAAGAATATAAGCCTTGGCCTCAACAAACATCAGAATAAACATCAGGAGTGTTCTAAACAAAATTAGACCAATATTTTTAGAAACCCAAAACCATATGTTTCTTTGAAGATGATGTTAATATTAATAGTAATAAAAGGGGATGTGGCCTGGCCACGGGACAGATTGGCTGTATGAACTAGTGATATCCAACAAGCCCTAATCCCACATATATCCTGCCTGCCCACTCTCAACCTGCCCTAGAATGATGTTGCATGGCCACAGCAAGCGCAAAGGACCCAAGAGGTTAACTATTTTTTCCCCCAGCTAAAGGGAGGAAGAAATAAAAAATGTCACAGATCCCAGGAGGCATATTTTTCCTCTGGAATGCAATCCCCTGAAGTGTATAAACACCTGTCTTACAGGAAAGATGGTACAGACAAACCTGATGGATTTGTGTAAATATCCTGCCAGCTTTCCGCTACAATTAACCTACACCAAGGAGCCAGTGAGTAAAATACAGATCAATGCTGCTGATGCCAGACATTCCTGAGCTGTTTGACTCCCTTGAGAATCTTCCTGCATCATATGGGCCAGCATTTGAATATAGCATAAACCTAATTCTCCTGTTCCTCCACAAAATATTACAAAGGCATTTACAGGCTACTGTCTAGGGATGAGCTTCGCGTTCGAGACGAACCCAAGTTCGACTCGAACATCGGCTGTTCGATCGTTCGCCGAATTGCGAACGTTATGGGCCGTTCGCGCTAAATTCGTGTGGCACGTCACGGCCCATAATTCACTGCGGCATCGCAGTGCATTGCTGGCTGATGATTGGCCAAGCATGCACTATGACCCGCATGCTTGGCCAATCACAGCGTCGTCAGTAGAGAGAGTTGTAATTGGCCAAAGCCAGGGTGGCTTTGGCCAATTATGGCTCAGGGGGTTTAGAACATGCCCCACACTATATAAGGCCGCCTGCGTAGTGTGTTCCAGCGTGCTTAGATAGACAGAGAGACAGTGTCATTTCATTTGAGTTAGCTAGGTTAGGCAGGATAGTCAGTGAGTTAGCTGCACTTACAGTGTATTGTGTATATATATATGCATCCCAGGTGTTGTATATATATATATATATATATATATATATATATATATATATACACTGTATTCAGTTTAGCTAGATCCGTTCCTGTTATCTTCCTACTGACAGGCAGGCTTGTCTTGTTACAGTATTTACAGCTACCTGAAGAAAATTTCTGGTGTTCTTTTGATCCTTTTAGTACCACAGTCAGGTAGCTAGACTATTTACAGTTAGTGTAGTGCATCCTCCTTACAGTGTTCAGCTAAAACTACAAGTTAGTGTAGTGCGACCTCTGCACAGTGTTCAGCTAAAGCTACAAGTTAGTGTAGTGCGAGCTCTGCACAGTGTTCACCTAAAGCTACCTGTAGAAAATTGGTGGTGTTTTCCTGATCCTATCACTACCGCAGGCAGCTAAATAAGCTACAAGTTCGTTTTTTGTGAGCTCTGCACAGTGTTCAGCTAAAGCTACCTGTAGAAGGTTGGTGGTCTTTTCCTGATCCTATCACTACCGCAGGCAGCTAAATTATTTACACGTTAGTGTAGTGCGACCTCTGCACAGTGTTCAGCTAAAGCTACCTGTGGAAGGTTGGTGGTGTTTTCCTGATCCTTTCACTACTGCAGGCAGCTAAATAAGCTACAAGTTATTTTTTTGCGAGCTCTGCACAGTGTTCAGCTAAAGCTACCTGTAGAAGGTTGGTGGTGTTCTCATACTACAGGCAGGCAGTTGATTTGGCTAGCTGCAGTATCAGTATATATATATATATATATATCCCAGCTTAGTGCAGCTACAGGCCATTAGTATGTCTGGAAGGCCAACAAGGAGAGGCAGACAGTCACAAGCCAATAAAAGAGGGCAAGCAGGCTCTGTGTCTAGAGGCAACAGTGCTGGTCGTGGAGACGGTGCATCCTCATCAGCACGTGGCCGTTGGACACGCTTGGCTTTTTTTTTCGGCAGCTGGCCGTGTTGAGCCGCAACATGCAGAAGAATTGGTCGAGTGGATGACCAAGCAGTCCTCATCCTCCTCATCCTCTCTCACCCATGCTCAGGGTACTTTGTCTGGCAAAGCAGCTGCCAACGCGGCCTCTTCCCTCGGCTCAATGGCATCAGTGACTCCTTCCCTAGCCCCACCATTGTCTCCTGAGGAGTCCCTCGAACTGTTTGACCACAGTGTTGGGTACATGCTCCAGGAGGATGCCCAGAGTTTAGAAGGCTCTGATGATGATACTGAGCTAGATGAAGGCAGTAATGTGAGCACGGACAGAGGGGGTGTCCAAGAAGGACAGCAATCTGGCAGTCATGCTCCTCCTGCTGCAGCATACTGCCAGGTTTGCTCCAGTGATGAGGAGGGAGGGGATGATGAGGTCACTGACTCAACGTGGGTGCCTGATAGGAGAGAGGAGGAGGAGGCACATCACCAACGAGGCAGGATGCCCTCCAGGGGCCAGCCTAAGGGCAGCACACTGACTGCATCACACCCCAAAGCTCCGCATGTGCAGGGCGCTGCTGTCTCTGTGCGTTATTCCAAAAGTTCTTTGGTGTGGGCCTTTTTTGAGACGAGTGCATCAGATCGCACCGCTGCTATTTGCAACATATGTCTCAAGCGTATCTCGTGTGGCCAAAACATCTCCCGCTTGGGCACCACATGCTTGACCAGACATATGTTGACCTGCCATACAGTTCGTTGGCAAGTGTATCTAAAAGACCCACACCAAAGAACAAAGAGGACCTCTCCTTGCTCCTCATCAGCTGAGATCTCCAACCCCACTATACCTTCAGTCCTCTCTGAGACCTGCACTGAGAGGAATGAAGGTGTAGAATTAGGTGTGTCACAGCCAAATACTTGTGGGCAATCTGCTTTCGGTACACCGACATCAGATTGTACCAGGCAAATTTCCCTGCCCCAGCTGCTGCACCGCCAAAAGAAGTTCACTCCCAGCCATCCACATGCCCAGCGGTTGAATGCTAGCTTGGCAAAATTTCTAGCACTTCAACTGCTGCCTTTTCAGTTGGTGGACTCTGCCCCCCCTCGTGAGTTTGTGGAATGTGCGGTTCCTCAGTGGCAGGTACCCAAACGCCACTTTTTCTCACGGAAGGCAATTCCAAGGCTCTCTACCGGCATGTGGAAGGCAATGTCCATGCCTCGCTGGACAGGGCGGTCAGCAGTAAGGTGCATATTACCGCTGACTCATGGTCCAGCAGGCATGGACAGGGATGTTACCTAAGTTTCACGGCGCATTGGGTGACTCTGCTGGCAGCTGGGAAGGATGCAGGACAAGGTGCAGTAGTGTTGGAGGTTGTTCCGCCACCATGCCTCCAAAATGCCACTACTAATGATTGTGCCACACCTCTCTCCTCCACCCCCTCCTCTTCTTCTTCCTCCATGGCCTCTTCCTGTGCTTTGTCCTCGGAACCAGCGGTGCTCCGTAGCCGTTCAAGGGGCTACGCAAGTATGCAGGCCAAAAGATGCCATGCGGTGCTTGAGCTGGTGTGCTTGGGGGACAGGAGCCACACTGGGGCAGAGGTTCTGTCAGCTCTGCAGGGGCAGGTTCAGAGGTGGTTGACGCCATGCCAACTTAAGGCAGGAATGGTGGTTTGCGAAAATGGCACCAACCTCCTCTCTGCCCTCCGACAGGGACAAATGAACCATGTGCCCTGTTTGGCTCACGTCCTTAACTTGGTGGTGCAGCGGTGCTTGGGCAGGTACCCGGGCTTACAGGATGTCCTGAGGCAGGCCAGGAAAGTCTGTGTGCATTTCCGCCGGTCATATAATGCCAGTGCTCGGCTGGCAGACCTCCAAAAGGAGTTTAACCTGCCCAAGAACCGCCTAATCTGTGACATGCCCACCAGGTGAAACTTAACGTTGGCCATGTTGCAGTGGCTGCATGAGCAGCAGAGGGCCATCAATGAGTACCTGTGCGACTATGGCACCAGGACAGGGTCAGGGGAGCTTGTTTTTTTTCCCCACGCCAGTGGGCCATGATCAGGGATGCATGCACTGTCCTGTCACCATTTGAGGAGGCCACGAGGATGGTGAGCAGTGACAGTGCATACATCAGTGACACTGTCCCCCTTGTCCACCTGTTGGAGCACACGCTGCGTGGAATAATGGACAGGGCACTTGACGCAGAACAGAGGCAGGAAGAGGAGGACTTCCTTAGCTCTCAAGGCCCCCTTTATCCAGACAGTGTTCCTGCGTGCCTGCCGATCACACAGGAAGAGGATGAGGATGAGGAAGAGGAGGAGGAGGTGTCACTATGGAGGTGGAGCCTGGCACTCAGCATCAGCAGCAGACTTTAAGGGATCAGTCCCAAGAAACACATGGACTTGTACGTGGCTGGCAGGAGGTGACTGCGGACCATGTCGTCCTTAGTGACCCAGAGGACTCTAGACCAAATGCCTCAGCAAACCTACGCTGCATGGCCTCCCTAATCCTGCAAAGCCTGCGTAAGGATCCTCATATTGGTGGTATCAAGGAGAAGGACCAATATTGGCTGGCAACCCTCCTTGATCTACGTTACAAGGGTAAGGTTGCAGTCCTTATCTTGCCATCGCAGAGGGAGCAGAGGATGAAACATCTTCGGGAGGCCTTGCAGAAAGGTCTGTGCAACGCGTTCCCAGAGACTGGGAGGTTACAAATTCCTGTTTCTGGACAACATGTTGCTGAGGCTTCGGTCAGTCAAAGAAGGAGCGGTGGAGAAGGTGGCCATCTGACCGATGCGTTCAGACAATTTTTTGGTCCGCAGCCCCAAGGTATGATCGGTTCCAGCAACCATCGCCAGCGTCTGTTTTAAATGGTGCAGGAATACCTAGGGGCAAGATCTGACTTGGACACCTTTCCCACTGAAAATCCTCTGGGTTACTGGATCTTGAGGATGGATCACTGGCCAGAGCTTGCACAGTATGTAATTGAGCTACTGGCCTGTCCTGCATCCAGTGTTCTTTCGGAATGCCCATTCAGTGCTGCTGGAGGCTTTGTAACTGATCACAGGGTGCGTCTGTCCACCTACTCGGTCGATCGACTGACCTTCATAAAAATGAATCAGTCTTGGATCACCACCAGCTACCAAGCACCTGATGCTGATGTAACCGTATAATTTTTTTTGAAATCTCAGATCCCTTCAAAGACTGCCTATGCTGATGCTGAGTGACTATCCTGAGTAATTATCCTCTTCCTCCTCAACGCTCATGCTGATAGCTTGTAAGAACATTTTTGGTTCTGGGCGCCACTACCAGTGCCTAAGGCCCAATTTTTCAGCCCCTGTTTAACAGAGGCGTGTAATTTCAATTTTTGATGCAATACTTTGCAGCAGGGCTCGTTCCTGCCTTCCAACTAGAGTATCTGTGAAGCGTTGCAGTGTTGTGGCACCAGCACTAGTGCCTAAGGCCTCATTTTTCAGCCCCTGTTTAACAGGGGAGTGTAATTACAATTTTTGATGCAATACTTTGCAGCAGGGCTCGTTTCTGCGTTCCAACTAGAGTATCTGTGAGGGGTTGCAGTGTTATGGCACCAGCACCAGTGCCTAAGGCCCAATTTTTCAGCCCCTGTTCAACAGGGGCATGTAATTACAATTCTTGATCAAATATTTCACAGCAGGGCCCATTTCTGCACCCACCAAAAGCGAGTGAGGACTTACAGTGTTGTGACACTAGCACCACCACCACCAAAGGCCCAATTTTTGTGCCCCTGTTCAACAGGGGCATGTAATTACAATTCTTGATCTAATATTTCACAGCAGGGCCCTGTGAGGGCGTACAGTGTTGTGGCCAACAACACCTTATGCCGCGTACACACGAGCAGACTTTCTATCCTACTTGGTCCGGCACACTTTCCGACGGACTTTGTCCGCCAGGTGCGCCGGACTTTAAAACGAACGGACTTGCCCACACACGCCGGGACTTTCCGGCGGGCTAAGTCCGCCCGTCTTTCCGACGGACTTTCGCCGGAGTTCCGGCGGACTTTCAGAATGAACGGACTTGCCCACACACGGACAAGTCCGTTCATTGTGAACGTGACTCAGGTGCGACGGGACTAGAAAAGGATGTCAATCTTGCCGCTTTTATCGGCGAGATTGACACCTTGCGAGCCCCGTCGCGGGGCATACCAGGCCCTTAGGTCTGGTATGGATTATAAAGGGGAACCCCTACGCCGAAAAAACGGCGTGGGGCCCCCCTAAAATCCATACCAGACCCCGATCCGAGCACGCAGCCTGGCCGGTCAGGAAAGGGGGTGGGGACGAGCGAGCGCCCCCCCCCTCCTGAACCGTACCAGGCCGCATGCCCTCAACATGGGGGGGTGGGTGCTTTGGGGGAGGGGGGCGCCCTGCGCCCCCCCCCCCCCAAAGCACCTTGTCCCCATGTTGATGAGGACAAGGGCCTCTTCCCGACAACCCTGGCCGTTGGTTGTCGGGGTCTGCGGGCGGGGGCTTATCGGAATCTGGGAGCCCCCTTTAATAAGGGGGCCCCCAGATCCCGGCCCCCCACCCTATGTAAATGAGTATGGGGTACATGGTACCCCTACCCATTTACCTAGGAAAAAAGTGTAAGTAATAAAACACACTACACAGGTTTTTAAAATATTTTATTAAACAGCTCCGGGGGGGGATCTTCCTCCGGCTTCGGGGGTCCCTCCGCTTCATCTTCTCCCGGCGTCCGGTTGGTTCTTCTCCGCTCTCCGGCTTCTTCTCCCGGTGTCGCAGGTCTTCGGCCGGCCCCCTCCGCTGTCTTCATGTAGCTCTATTGCAAGCGGAGGTCCGGACTTCTTGGCTTCTTGGCTTCTTGGCTTCTCTTCTCTTCTCTTCCTCCAGATGTTGACACGACGCTCTCTCCGGCTGGACTGGTCTCTGAGGGCTGCGTTGTGACTTATATAGGCGGAGACCCCGCCCCCATATGATGTCACAGTCCCTGGGCATGCTGGGACTGTGACGTTTTAGGGGGCGTGGTCGACCACGCCCCCTAAAACGTCACAGTCCCAGCATGCCCAGGGACTGTGACATCATATGGGGGCGGGGTCTCCGCCTATATAAGTCACAACGCAGCCCTCAGAGACCAGTCCAGCCGGAGAGAGCGTCGTGTCAACATCTGGAGGAAGAGAAGAGAAGAGAAGCCAAGAAGCCAAGAAGCCAAGAAGTCCGGACCTCCGCTTGCAATAGAGCTACATGAAGACAGCGGAGGGGGCCGGCCGAAGACCTGCGACACCGGGAGAAGAAGCCGGAGAGCGGAGAAGAACCAACCGGACGCCGGGAGAAGATGAAGCGGAGGGACCCCCGAAGCCGGAGGAAGATCCCCCCCCCGGAGCTGTTTAATAAAATATTTTAAAAACCTGTGTAGTGTGTTTTATTACTTACACTTTTTTCCTAGGTAAATGGGTAGGGGTACCATGTACCCCATACTCATTTACATAGGGTGGGGGGCCGGGATCTGGGGGCCCCCTTATTAAAGGGGGCTCCCAGATTCCGATAAGCCCCCGCCCGCAGACCCCGACAACCAACGGCCAGGGTTGTCGGGAAGAGGCCCTTGTCCTCATCAACATGGGGACAAGGTGCTTTGGGGGGGGGGGCGCAGGGCGCCCCCCTCCCCCAAAGCACCCACCCCCCCATGTTGAGGGCATGCGGCCTGGTACGGTTCAGGAGGGGGGGGCGCTCGCTCGTCCCCACCCCCTTTCCTGACCGGCCAGGCTGCGTGCTCGGATCGGGGTCTGGTATGGATTTTAGGGGGGGCCCCACGCCGTTTTTTCGGCGTAGGGGTTCCCCTTTATAATCCATACCAGACCTAAGGGCCTGGTATGCCCCGCGCTCGCCGCAATAGGAAGATTTCTTTTTCCTATTGCAGCGAGCGCGAGATGCAATACCATCCCCTCGTGTCTTATTTGGTCTGTCGGACCAGCATACACACGAGCGGGCTTTCCGTCGGACCAGCACACACACGGGCGGACTTTCCGCCCGAAACAGAGTCCGACGGAAAGATTTGAAACTTTCTTTAAATCTAGGTCCGGCGGGCTTTTGGGAAGAAGTCCGCCGGAAAAGTCCGCCGCCGCCCACACACGGGCGGATTGTCCGGCACACTCTGGTCCGCCGGACCAAGTATGCCGGAAAGTCCGACCGTGTGTACGCGGCATAAGGCCCAAATTTCTGCTGAGTATATAGGGCAGGCCCCTACTTTCAAACATCCAGTTTACAAACGACTCCTACTTGCAAACGGAAGGAGACAACAGGAAGTGAGATGAAATCTACCCCTAGGAAGGGAAATTCTCTCCTGTAAAAGTTGATATGGGAAAAACGTTTCTCCCTTCCACTGATGCTTTATCACCAATCTTTGTTTCACAAAAACCCCAAATTTTCAAAAAACATTTGTCATTGGGACAAAAAGTGAGGTGAAATCTTCTGAAGAGGAGGACAGACAGCAACACAAATGTCACAGGGGTGATAACCCTTCCCTAAGTTTTCCAAATGCTTAAAATAGATTTTTTGGCTGGAGCTAAACACGTTAAAAATGTACCAGTTCAAAATTACAAACAGATTCTACTTAACAACAAACCTACAGTCCCTGTCTTGTTTGCACCGCTTGTATACTGCTGTTCAGAGTATATAGGGCCTGGTGGCCCCACGCCTTTCCTTTTTTTAATTTAGGTGCGGGGTTCCCCTTAATATCCATACAAGACCCAAAGGGCCTGGTAATGGACTGGGGGGTACCCATGCTGTTTGTCTCACTGATTTTCATCCATATTGCCAGGACCCAACATTACATTAAAGCCGCAAGCAGTTTTAAATGACTTTTTTTTCCTTTAAAAATGACATTTTGTGCAGGGACTGTACTAAGCACAGGAAACACGAGCCACTTTACAGGCATACTAGAGACACCCCCCAGGTATGATATTTAAAAGAATATTTCACTTTTTTAAACTTTAAGCATCATTAAAATCACTGCTCCCAAAAAAACGGCCGTTTTTATAAGTTTTTTTTGCATTGATACATGTCCCCTGGGGCAGGACCCGGGTGCCCAAACCCTTTTTAGGACAATACAGGGGGTCCCCTAGTTACAAACATCCGACTTACAAATGACTCCTACTTACAAACGGAGGGAGACAACAGGAAGTGAGAGGAAATCTACCCCTAGGAAGGGAAATTCACTCCTGTAAGAGCTATTATGGGGAAAAGGTACCTCCACTGATGCTTTATCACCAAGTCTTGTTTCCACAACAACCCAAAATTTTCAAAATCCAATTGTCATTGGGACAGAAAGTGAAGTGAAATCTTCTGAACAGGGGCACACACAGCAAAACAAATGTTACAGGGGTGTTAACCCTTCCCTATGCTATCCAAAAAGCTTAAAAATAGTTTTTTTGGCTGGAGCTACATTTAAAAAATGTACCTGTTCCGACTTACAAACAGATTCAACTTAAGAACAAACCTACAGTCCCTAACTTGTTTGTAACCCGGGGACCCCCTGTACCATGCAAACTAGACTTTAAAATGAGCCCTTTTGATTTTGAACGTTCGAGTCCCATAGACATCAATGGGGTTCTAACGTTCGTGCAAATTTTCGGTCCGTTCACAGGTTCTGGTGCGAACCGAACCGGGGGGTGTTCGGCTCATCCCTACTACTGTCTCTAAGCTTTAGTTCAGGATTACTGATCATGAGAATATGCAAAAGCTCATAATGAGCTGGTAGATGCTTATAGCAACCAAACTTCAAAACTCCAGTGTCCTAAAGAAAAGTTTGAAGACCTGGAAGACAGGCTTGGAAGAAATAACATAAAATTCTGGAGGATTCCTGAGACTGTGACCTCTGTGTGCATCAGGTTCATGACTTGCCCAGAGACTCAGTGCCCAGAGACATTCTAGAAAGGGTACACTTTTATCATATCAAGGGAATGCTTATGGCAGCAGTGCGGAAAGCAGGCACACTCCCTGATCCCATTACCCACATCTTCTTTTTTGATATTTTGACAAGCACTGCACAGCAATGCAGAGAATTTGCTCATGCCATCAAATTTCTCCAGGAAAATACCTTACAAGTGGGGATTTTCCACCAAGCTCCTCGTTACCCTCCAAAACAGCCTGATATGCATTCCGACAATGGTTTTAGGTGACTCCAGAACAGGGACATACCTTTCCCTATCTTCAATTCTCACCTTAAAAATAAATCTGCCTCTCATTTTTCCACAGAGTGGGCTAAGGCCTAAATACCTAAATTTCAACCTAATATAACATGTAACATGTATTAGCTACTAGATGGCATATACATTTTTGGAACTTTATCCTCTCCACAGTAAAGCCTGTTTTATGTCCAACCCCCATGCCACAAGTGTTCCATGCACACTCAGTTGGGTTTACTCAATGGTATGTGTTCTTTTACATGTTACTGTTTACTCTTTAGTCTTATATTGTTTGTTTTTATTGCTGTATACTGCTTATGGCTTCATTCTGCTCTTGCAAAATACAATATTTTCTTATGTTAAAGAAATGTTATTTCTCACCTGAATTAGGTGGCCCATCTCTGTTTCCTTCTATTAGTGTCAATTACATTTTTCAGTCCTTTGAGAATGACATATTTGACTAAACTAGTCAGGAGAGGGCCACACACGGGACATCATCGTAATTTGGATTTGTCATTCATGTTGTGTCATGATGTGATTATACAACTTTGTATCTGCCTTTTTTCTGTGTAAATGTAGTTTTTAGTTTTTAATAAAATTGTGGTATCTGGTTCACACTATGCAGAGCATGTATCTTTTTTGAGTGGCAAGTGCAAGGGCATTTGGCATCAGAGGAAGTACTGTCAACCAGCCCTGGGGTCCTTTCTAATCTTAATGTGAGAACAATCTGACATTTTTGGGTGGTTTTACATTTAATCTACTATCAAGTTGTGTGTCCTACAGTGTGCCAGGAGCTTCCATCCATGTGGGTTATAACCTTTTTATTAATTTAGGAGGTCATGAAAACTCTGGTATTCCTAAATACATTAATTTTTAGTGACAGTTTTTTACACTGGTGGAGGATGCACTGATTTATTTGATTTCTCAGTAAAGAATGGGATCTTTACATGGACTTTGAATGGACATTTTTTTTTACTTTTATAATTAAATAGCTTTTTTGGTATTCTTTGTTAATCTTTGCACTATAATTACTTTGTTTAGCTCAGCACATTGTTTAAAGTTATTTAGAAAAATCATATTTAGAATTACCTAAAATAAGTTAAAGAACTGAACAACTTTCAAATATGCAACGCTTTGGAAGGAGGTGATATCTTGTGTGTACAAGAGACCCACATCTATACCCCCCCCCCCCCCCGCATGTAACAATCCAAAATGTTTACATTACTACTTTGCACATGATTGAAAAAAAGTGTCATGATCACCATTTGAAGTACTGCATCATTCCACTTACAAGAGGCCTTTTATGTCTCTGACCTTGATGGAGATATATTATTTTTAATTCCTCATTAAATGATGAACTTATAACACTTAGTAAATATATATGTGCAACATGCCCCTAACTACTGGCTTACTGGGCACTTAAACCCCCTTCCTGCCCAGGCCAATTTTCAGCTTTCAGCACTATCACACTTTGAATGACAATTGTGTGGTCATTTAACACTGTACCCAAACTAAATTGTTATCATTTTTTTCACTCAAACAGAGCTTTCTTTTGGTGGTATTTAATCACTACTGCGGGTTTTATCTTTTGCTAAACAAATAAAAAAAGACCGAAAATGTTGAATGGGCACTGATAGGTGGCACTGGTGGGCACTGGTAGGTGACACTGGTGGGCATTGATAGGTGGCACTGGTGGACACTAGTAGGTGGTACTGGTGGGCACTGCTTAGTAGCAGTGGGTGTGGAGTGTGAGGGACCGATGTCCTGTTTACACAAGCCAGTAAGTTTGTTATAAAATTTTGCAAACAGACAATTTTTCTCCTTCTATGATGTGCGCTGATGAGGCTGCACTGATGGGCACTGA
Organism: Lithobates clamitans; assembly: GCA_037952925.1. NCBI lineage: Eukaryota > Metazoa > Chordata > Amphibia > Anura > Ranidae > Lithobates > Lithobates clamitans. The sequence goes on from JBBGZY010000135.1 coordinate 3,801,444, forward strand.
TAGGCTGCACTGATGAGCACTGATAGGCTGCACTGATAGGCACTGATAAGGCAGCACTGTTGGGCACTACTGGGTGGCACTAATGGGCAGTGATAGGTGGCATTGATGGGCACTGATGAGGCAGCACTGCTAGGCACTGATCAGGAGGCACTGATGAGGCTGCACTGATAAGTGGCATTGATAGGCACTGATAGGTGGCACGGATGGGCACTGAAAACCAGCACTGATAGGTGGCACTGATGAGCACTGATAGGCTGCACTGATAGACACTGATAAGGCAACACTGATGGGCACTGATAGGTGCCACTCATGGGCACTGATAGGTGGCACTGATGGGCAGTGATGAGGCAGCACTGCTAGGCACTGATCAGGCTGCACTAATAAGTGGCACTGATGAGCACTAATAGGTGGCATGGATGGGCACTGACAACCAGCACTAATAGGTGGCACTGATAGGTGGCACTGATGGGCACTAATGATGAGGCACTGATGGACACTGATTGACAGCACTAATGGGCACTGATAGGTGGCACTGGTGGGCACTGGTAGGTGACACTGGTGGGCATTGATAGGTGGCACTGGTGGACACTAGTAGGTGGCACTGGTGGGCACTGCTTAGTAGCAGTGGGTGTGGAGTGTGAGGGACCGATGTCCTGTTTACACAAGCCAGTAATGGGCTTATATTTTCTCCTTACACCAGTGGTGTCCAAACTATGGCCCTCCAGTTGTTAAGGAACTACAACTCCCATCATGCCTAGTCATGTCTGTGAATGTCAGAGTTTTACAATGCCTCATGGGAAGTGTAGTTCTGCAACAGCTGGAGGGCCGTAGTTTGGACACCCCTGCCTTACACTGTTAGCATGAGGAAAAAAGCTGATTAACTACTTTTGTTTACATCAAGTGTTCAACTGTCATTGGCTGACAGCTGATCACGTGGTAAGGGGCCAGGATCAAGCTCTTACTCTGATCCGTGATTAGCTGAGTCTCATGGAATCGCTGATCACAGAGCATGCCACCCGCACCCTGCAGGGGGCACACAGGCAGCACATGTACGGGAGGACATACATGGATGCCCTCCCAGCAATTTAGGCTCATGCTGTAGCTGTCTTTCAGCTATAGCACGGGTGGTAAAAGGTTAAAGCAAAAAACTGCCACTATTGACGACAAGGACATTTCATAATTTCCGGGGATTATAACACAATTCTTGATTCAGAACTATATATGTCTAATAAGGCTAGGTAATGTACTTCCACATTTTTCCCCTTTGCTTAGCTCTAATGATTTATATCATGCATCAAGATGCCTTAATGGCACAGAGAGAGACTACTCTTTTTTTCCTCACACACAGAAGATGTACTCAAGGCTGGATCAGTGCCTGGTAGACAAACATATTTCATGACTAATTTCTAAAGATAATCTAACCACTTTCCAATTCTGGCACTTTGCTCCTACATGTAAAAATCATAATTTTTTTTTCTAGAAAATTACTCAGAAGTTTGCTGCACATTCTGCAAGTCTGCTGCAAAGACAGGTTCAGTTATGTTGTGCAATAGGCATCCTACCACATGGGCCACTGTGGCTGAATTTTCATGCTGCAAACTTGCAGAGCTCTTGCTGTGGACTCACCACTGTAACTTTGCACTTGCTAGAGACTTGCCATGCAAATTTGCTACAAATTGGAAAAGTTTCAACTAAAACTTGTGCTTCGAGTGCTCTACAAGTGTACAACTTGCCAGTGAAAATGTGCAGCAAGTTAACTGACTTACAATTCAGCACTTGCCATCTGGTAACAGGAAACAGTCAATCTTACTGATCAGGTCCACATTTTAGAGTGGCAAAATAACTCAACCTATAATAAGCAACATCCTCTGATATTATGAACTCTCCAGCACAAACTCAGCAAAAGTGACATCTTTCAATATTCCTTCTTGATTAACCACTTGCTTACAGGGCACTTAAACCCCCCTCCTATCCAGACCAATTTTTAGCTTTCAGCGCTAACGCATTTTGAATGACAATTGCGCGGTCATACAATGCTGTACCCAAATGAAATTTTTATCATTTTTTTCCTACAAATAGAGCTTTCTTTTGGTGGTATTTGATCACCTCTGCGGTTTTTACTTTTTGTTAAAAAAATGTAAAAACCTGAATTTAAAAAAAAAAAAAAAATTTTTATATTTTGTTATAAAAAATTTTTAATGGGTAATTTTTCTCCTTCATTGATGTACGTTGATGAGGCGGCAGTGATGGGCACTGATGGGTGGCAGTGATGGGCACTGATGGGTGGCAGTGATGGGCAGCACTGACAGGTGGCACTGATTGGCACTACAGGTGGGCATTGGTAGGTGGCACTTGTGGGCATTGATAGGTGGCACTTGTTGGCATTGATAGGTGGCACTGTGGGCACTGTTAGGTGGCACTGTGGGCACTGTTAGGTGGCACTGTGGGCACTGTTAGATGGCACTTTTGGGTGGCACTGATGAGGAATGTGTTGTGCTTCCACTTCGGGACCGATGTCCCTGACATCTGAGCCGGTGATCGGCTTTTTTCTCTACTCGCGCTGTCAGCGCGAGTAAAAAAAAAAACGATTACCGATCTTCCTGTTTACATCATGTGATCAGCTGTCATTGGCTGACAGCTGATCACATGGTAAGGGGCTGGGACCGGCCCCTTACTCAGATCGGTGATCAGCCGAGTCTCAGTGACTCGGTGATCACAGCGCGCCCGGCGCGCGCCCTGCAGGGCGCGCGCAGAGAGCGTACACAGGGGAGGCCGTCATTCGGCCATAGCGCGGATGTCTAGTGGTTAAATGACTAAAACAAAATGTTTATTCCAAAGCTAAAAAAGGCAGCAAACCTACTAGCTAAACAATATAAACACAAAATGGATACATTCAGAATTTTCTTCCTGATCGATAAAAGCAAAAGCATGAACTCTACTCCCTTGATTTTGCGAACTGTTTCAGTTCATTGTAATCTTCTTTATATTGCTTAAAATTTTCACAGGATGATGTCCTATGCATACAGACATCCAGCATTTCTTATAAACCTTAAATCTTTCCAAGGTATCTCTTTGAACAGTCTGCTAGCCATTCTCTCCTACTGTCTGAAAATTGAATACCATCCTTGCATTAGATAAGGTCCCTGGCCCGGATGACATTGGTAGTACTAGTCAATATTATAAAAACTACACTGATATCCTAGCACTTCACCTTTGCTAGATTTGAGGTCCTTGAGACTCTCAATATCATTAAAATGAATAAGTTCCCCTCAAAAACTGTAAACTATAGGTCTATTTTTAACTGTAAACTATGGGTCTATTTCCAAAGAAAAAAACGCTTTGGCCATACTTCTTCTTTAATACTCATGTCCACATTCAATTTTTCTATTTACTCATTACTGTAAAGGACCTGCTTTCCTGATCCCATTGGCTATTGGACAGCAGATGTGCAGTTAAAGTTTAATAACTCTTGACATTTTTTATAGTGCACTTAAACTTTCCTTAAATTTCCTATATTAACGGATCCTTTATATAACCCTTACTATCATTCTCTATACTTACTTGGCTAAGTCCAAGGTTTATATACCCAATTTAGTGTACCATAGTACACATTGTTTTTTGTATCCCTTGGCCTTCCTTTTTCCTATACCCCTCTTTTCTTGAATCAATTCCTATGCAAATCTTTGGATCCAGTACAGATGGAAAGTAATAACCTAATGCTTCAATAAGCCATATTGGTATGCAAGATGTACTAGCAACCCTTGATTCTGCCTGAAATTGTTACATAGTTGGTAAAGTCGAATAAAGACACCAGGCCCTCCAGTTTAACCTGTGTGGGTATGTGTATGTGTGTGTATGTATCTATGACACTACCATACCCCATATCCCTGGATATTGTTTTTGCCAAGATGCTCATCTAAAAATGTTTTTAAATGATTGAAACACCCCACTCACACCAACAACAGTGGAAGGGTGTTCCACACCCCTCCTGCTCAAGCAGTAAATAACCCTTTACACAGTTTAAGTTTAAAGTGCTTCTAGTCCAACTTCATTGAGTGGCCACGTGTCTTCTTAAGTGATCTGAGATTGAATCGCTTTCTCCAAATGCTAGAACCGCCATCTAGATATTTGTATAATGCAATCATATCCCCTGTAAATCCTCTCTTTTCCACAGTGTATAAGTTTAATGTTTGTTGTCGTCAACATTGCCATCCACCAGTCCCCTTTTTGGCTTTGTTGCCCTTCTCTGGACTCTCTCCAGTTTTAGCACATCCTTCCTGGACTACATACTCAATATGTCGTGGAACTATAGTTTTGTGAAGTTATAGAATTATAGCTTTACCTTTTGAGTAAATACCCTTTTTTTCATTAGTTTTTATTAAGTTTTACAAAACGTACACTGTGAAATGTCAAGAACTTTTCAAACATAGAATTGTTCAAGAAAATATCCTATTTGATGAATGCTAATAGTCTGCTTGCTGCAGCTTGGCACTGCATGGTATTACAGAGCCTGTGATCTAGTAGGACCCCAGATCTTTTTCCATCCTTGATTCCCCCAGAGGCTCATTCTTCCCCTAGTGAGTAATTTGCATTCATATTTTTAACCACCAAGTGCATTACTTTACATTTATCTATATTTAACCTCATTTGCCATGTAGTTGCCAACCCCTTTATTTTTATCAAGGTCTACCTGTAAAGTTGTTATATCCTGTTGTGAAGTTATCACCCTGCGTAGCTTTGTGTCATCAACAAATACTAAGATTAGACTAATCTTAATAATTTATGAACAAGTTAAGCAGAACTGGTCCTAGGACAGAGCCCACTTACAACTCCAGATCATTCAGAACTTCTGCTATTTATCATCACCCTCTGGAAGCGCTCCTTTAACCAGTTTTCTATCCATGTACACACACTATCGTCAATACCAACAGATCTCAATTTGTAAATTAAGCATTTATGGGTTACTGTATCAAATGCGTTGGCAAAATCCAGGCCTTCTTCTATCAAGATTACAGCTAACTTCATCAGAAAATGTTAAATGGTTGGTCTGGCAAGAACAATATTTTTTAAATCCATGCTGGTTGCATCCATTATCATCCCCTCCAATAGTCTACATACAACTGATGCCTGTCATTTCCAGATAAATATCTCTGCCCTTTTTTGAATATTGGTACCTCATTAGCTTTTCTCCAATCAGCTGATACCATTCCAATCAGTATGCTGTCCTTAAAGATTAGGAATAACGGTCTGGCTATAACATGGCTACATTCTTTGAGGATTCTGAGGTATAAGCCATCTAGTCCTGGTGATTTATATACATTAAATTCTTCAAGTCTTTTTTGAATACTGGCTTCTGTTAGCCACAAGGGTACATTCTGTGCTGTGTTACTAACAATACACTCTTGTTTATCATACCCCTTCTTTTCCTTTGTAAAAACCACAATATTTTTCTCATGGTCTATTTTAATTGCCCTGATCATGCTCTTACATTTCTTATTGCATTCTTTGTAGTGTTGAAATCACAGCAGTGACCCTTCAGCCATATATTTATTAAAGGATAGTTTTTCCTCTTGAATGTGCATTTTTGCATTAGAATTTGGCCGCCCAGGTTTATCTTTAGTTCTTTTAAATTTGTTGCCAATTGGAATGCACTGGCTAATGTCATTATTTAATTTGTTCTTAAAGCACTCCCATTTTTTCTCAGTGTTCTTTGTTTACTTACTTGCCTATGTAACACACGTGTATGGCTTTTTTTTTTAAACTTGTCTCTACTATTTACTAAAATAAAGAAAAATGTATATAATCGTAACATTAATAATAACCAGTATTCATTTTAATATAAATTAGCTGCATTTAAGTAAGTGTACTAGTAGTATAAAGAAACTCTTACTCTGTAATTTACTGCAGCTTCACTAAAGGGCTATATATAAATAACACATACCAACATGCCTAAAACAACAATGACATAGTCTAAGTGACAAAAGGTGACATTTATGATACTCTTACAAATGCACAATATCTGCAACTTAATATTGATGTGAAATATAGGAAAGGACACAAGCTTTATTTTTAAACAAAAAGTTAAATCCTTTCTTGACAAATGTGAAGCTCAATGATGTTGTAAGGAAATCCTTGTGTTGTAGCTTTTCAAGCTCTAGATCCCTTTCCTTATGAGACAGTCATGCATGAATTGCTGATTGTTGGGTGGAGTGTGCAATGTTTTGGTTTGCTTATGGGAAATTATCTGTTGAGTCAAATAAATGTAGAGCTGTAGAACAACTTAATCTTTAGCTATGACTCTGAGTAGATATCCTATGTCCATGAATCAGTCCGGAGAGAGGCTTCTTTGTTATCGGTAGTATCACTGTGGACAAAGGTGGGGGGAATGAAGTACATTACTCAAGCAAGTCTCAGTGCTTTCATCTGAATAATACCCACAATAGCCATTGATCAGTAAAATCTCCACTTCACATTAAAAAGAAATTAAATATAAATTTAGATCTACTATGCTTTTGTAAGCTAAAGTACATTACAAAAACACATTTGTCCAACAAGAAACAAGAGTCTGAGATAAATGGCAACATCTGATAGTACTATTACAAGTCATCAAAACACAAAACATTCCTATTGAGTAAATCAATATATGTTGCTGCCTCTAGCTCACCTAGCATGTCCATTAAATGGATGGAAATATAGTTGGACTTTTCAGGTCAGCAGTCCCTTGGTCAACATGTAAAACTAACTTCTCTAAGAAAATTATATAAGACTAAAATACTTATCTCATATTTTTTAAATCTTTATTTATATATATTTTATCAAGATATATGGGAACAAAACAGGTCAAATAGTCATCAGGAAAATATATGTTCCAGTTAACTAGCATTTTACATATATAGTTATAAGATCAATTGAAAATTTTACACAAGGAAATATGTTTTTATCCAGGTCAAGATCACTGTTTCAAAAAAAATTGTAGGTGTTAGGTACATTTTGTACAAAACAATATAATTCAATATGTCTCTAGGTATTTAAGGCTAGTCCCATATTATTTGTAGTAATTAGTTTAATTAGAATTTTTAAAAGATATAGTTTGAAAAGATTAGTAATAAGGTAGATAAAGAGGAGGAGGATAGGGAGAACATTATATATTTTAAACTAGAGTTGAAATCCATACTTATATATAATTGCTGTTGACATGTTTAGGTATCATTGTCCATTTATTATACAAGCAACAGATTCAGCAGTAGTAAATACCTTATTCATTCTTAGTTTGGTATATTGATTATAAATATTATTCACCTATACTTTATTAACTTTTAAATTGTTTATACATAAAGACTTTAGAAAAAATTACATTAAAAAATAAAGCATAAGCAGTTTTTATACTGCTGTGACAATCATACTTCATTTCAGTAAAATGTCCTTTTGGCAGGTGTTTTGTATACAGACACAGCTCCACTTCTTCAGATGTAATGTTCAAATTGGTCTTGCATTAAAAATGCAATTAAATACTTTGAACCTTATTCAGTTCGTTATTCAATGTGTAGATGTGAGTCTTCTTACACTGATTTAATCAATGATCATTTAAATGCATCTGCTCATTTAGTTGTTTATTTAAGTGCTCCTATGAACATAGTTTGAATGACATGCATATTTCTTAATTTATAGGCTAATAGTTATAACCTTTTAGGGCATCTTTTAAAATATCTTTCAAAAGGAGTGTTAATATTGCTATCAGCTTTTGTTTAAATTTTTGACTACAACTTAGTGTTAAAGCGGAGTTTCAACCAAAAATGGAACTTCCACTTTAAGTGTTGGTGACCCAATGACATGCCACATTTGTCATGTCATTTTTTGGGGGGGAAAGCGGGTACCCTGTTTTTAGATGCACCCAGCTCCCACTTCCTCCCCTAGTGCTGCGGCACCAAAAGGAAGATCACCTCTCCCCCTCCCTCCCTGCAATCTTCTGGGACACGTCACAGGTCCCAGAAGATTGCCCAGCCATTCACGGCGCGCAGCCACAGCCGGGTGACCACAGTTATGCAATGCACAAATTTGCATTAAAAAACTCCAAAAATGCCTGATAAAGTTCAAGCTTGAGCCTAGCCTTAAACTATCATTTTCAGATATAAGCCTCCTCCCTCCCAATGATCTACCACTCAATATGTATCTACTGTTGCACATACAGTAATCTCTCCCTAAATATAACTTACCTGTTCCCTTATATTTTATCTGTACTCTTTTTCCTGTTTCTTTTTTAACTCAAATGGAAAACCTTTAACTCTTCTTATATATTTACTTTAGCTGTATAGTTTTTGGTATAGCATTGTTGTTACTTTTTAATGAGTGAATGTGTCTGCACTGATTGTCAGAAACAATTGTCTGATGTGCTCGAATCATGCAAAGCTTAATGTTAGAATCTTAATAAAAGGACAAAAACACAATTTAACACAAGAGAAAAGGTAGATCAGGTGTTGACAATTGAAGAACTGGCTATCAATAAATTGTTGTACACAGTGCATGTGGCTGTAAAGAAGCTGCAGGACACGTATCAGAACTCAGAAAGTAGTTAGTTGCTATGTTGGTGAATGGAAGATCAAGTTCGATTTTCAGCACGTTGTGGTGCATTGGCAGCCCATTTATTTCGATGGGCTGCCTTATTGCAATGTAACATTAAAGTGTGGCCTAACAAGCTTTATTTCACATGCATTAAAGAACCACAAAAATGCAAATAGTATATAATATAAAGGTCATCAATGGCAATCACCATTTCTTTCACAAATAGTTTCCTTTAATTCAAACAAATGAATCCACATTTACATAGTTACATAGTTACATAGTTACTAAGGTTGAATAAAGACACCAGTCCATCCAGTTCAACCTGAGTGAGTGTGTGTCTACAACCCTGACCCTTGTCCCTAACCCTGTACATCGCACACTCACATCAGTCCCTACCCTCAATCCAAGGTCCCCATTCATATACTAGGGCCAATTTTGGACAGAAGCCAATTAACCTACCAGCATGTCTTTGGAGTGTGGGAGGAAACCAGAGTACCCGGAGGAAACCCACGCAGGCACAGGGAGAACATGCAAACTCCAGGCAGGTAGTGTCGTGGTTGCAGACTGCTATCAAATCTGTGTCATGTAGGTCAAATCACTGGCTAAAATAACATATTTTATTATTAATATTATCATTATTATTATAATACAGGATTGTTATGGTGCCAACAGTTTGCACAGTGCTTTACGATCTAAAGGGAGACAGTTACAATACAATAAGATACAAGAGGGTTTAGAGGGCTCTGTCCATAAGGGCCTACAATCTAATAGGGTGGGGGAAGTGGTACAAAAGGTTAGAACTGTGTTGGATGAGTCAATGGAAGAGTTAAAGGTTCAATTGTTAGTTGGAGGAGTGATAGGCTTCCCTGAAGAGATGAGTTTTCAGGGATCACCTAAAGAGTAGGAGATAGCCGGACAGATTGAGGTAGAGAGTTCAATACAATGGGAGAGGCTCTGGAGAAGTCCTGAATGCAAGCATGAGAGGAGGAGATAAGAGAGTTTGAGAGCAGGAGATCTTGGGAGGAGTGAAGAGGATGGTTTGTGTGATATTTGGAGACAAGATTGGTGATGTAGCTTGTAGAAGAGTTGTGGATGGCTTTGTATGTTGCTGTTAGTATTTTGAATTTAATTTGCTGGGCAATCAGAAGCCAGTGGAGTGATTGGCAGAGAGGAGTGGTAGACACTGGCAGCAGCATTCATGATAGACTGAAGAGAGGATAGCCTATGGAGAGGTAGGCATATGAGAAGGGAGTTGCAATAGTTAAGGTGAGAGATTATGAGGGAATGACTGAGTGGTTTCATTAGTTAAAAGGGGGTTAATTTTAGAGATGTTACAGAGGTGAAGTCTACAAGCTTTAGAAAGTGATGGGTATTTGTAGGTGTTGACAGGATTACACCTAGTACTCTGGCGTGAAGGGAGGGACTGATATTTGTATTACTAATCTTGATGGAAAAGTCATGAAGGAGGTCACAAGCAGGGGGGAATTTTACCAGCACGGTTTCAAGGGATTGAGTTTGAGGAAGTGGTGGGACATTCATACTGATATGTCAGTTAGTAAGTTAGTAATACGAGAGGAGACTGAAGGAGTGAGGTGAGTACAGAGATAGATTTAGGTGTCATGGGCATAGAGATGATACTGGAAGCCATGGGAGGTTATCAATTGACCAAGAGAGGAGGTGCAAATAGTGAAGAGAAGGGGTCCAAGAACAGAGCCATGGGGGACTCTTACAGAAAGAGGAAGTAGAGAGGAGGAGATAGCGTTATAGGTAACACTGAAGGAGCGTTGTGATAGGAAGAGAACCAGGAAAGAGTAGAATCTTGGAGGCCAAGAGAGTGGAGTTTATTAAGAAAGAGTGGGTGGTCAAAAGTATCAAAGGCCGCAGAGAAGTCTACTAGTAGGAGTATGTAGTAGTGGGTGTTGATTTTAGCAGTTAGTAAATCGCTGATGAGTTTCAGTAGGGCACTTTCTGTGGAGTGCTGCGAGCAAAATCCGGACTGTAAGGGGTCAAGAAGGTTGTTTTTAATAAGGTAGGGGTTCAGACAGTTGTAAATTAAGCGTTCTAAGCTTTTAGAGGTGAATGGGGGCAATTGTTTGTAGGTTCCAGTGAGAGCTTTTAAAGTATAAGGATAATCTGTGAATGTTATAGAGGGGAGGGGACGGTGCCAGTAGATAGGGAGAGATTAAAGATGTGAGTGAGAGAGCATAGGATAGAAGAAAAGGGTGACTGTAGTAGTTTTTTTGTTTAATAAATTTTTATTAAAGAGAAATAGATCATGTATACAATTATAGCACAAAATAGATAACACTTCTATTTTTTCAACAACATAGGATACAGTACTCATAGAATCCACCAATTAGAAAATTATAGTAGGTACATCCAGGAAGCTACATAGAGTCAGCTAAACAGCTAATTTAGATAAAAAATGTGAACTAGGTGAGCACTATACTCTAAATATAATTTAAATAGAAAATATTGCTTTAGTTTAACATAAGTATACATCAAGACAGAGTAGTGGTAGAAAAGGTGAGAATAGAAAGGAAAGAATTGAAGGTGGGAGGGGAAAAGGGTAGGAAGTTGCTGGTATACTAGACCATGTATTGAGCAGAGGGGAAAATTAGCATGAATAAGTGTTTAATGGCTATGCTAGAGTGTTAGGGTTGAGGGGTTAGAGCAGGAGATGTGTATATGTGGCGGTAGACTGAAATTTTTCCCAAGATTCCCAGGTTAGAGAGTGTTTCTGGGAGGTCCCTCTAATATTGTGGGTGATACTCTCCATGAGGTATACATTGTCAACCATTTGTAGCCAGGCCTTCATAGAAGGAATAATTGGTTGGCCCCACAAAGTGGGGATTAAGGCTTTGGCAGTGTTTAGTAGGTAAGGAATGATTGAGCGTTTGTACGCCTTTATGGGAGTTTTTTTGACATGAAAAAGAATAGCCCATGGGTCATTTGGTATATGAACATCAGCAATCTGAGCAATCAGAGTGCGAATATCCTCCCAGTACGGTTTAATCAGTGGGCAGAACCACCATATGTGTGCATGAGTAGCTTTGTTCCCACAGTTCCTCCAGCACAATGGGGAACTGGCGGGGAACATTTGGTGTAAGCGAACTGGGGTGTAATGCCACCTAGTGAGCAATTTATAGTTGACCTCTGCCATTCTTGAGGCTATGGACGAGGTGTGAGCAAGTTGGAGGATCCTATCTTTTTGATTGTCAGTCAGGGAGAGACCAAGGTCAATTTCCCATTTAGTCAGGTAGGGAGGGGGGTCGGAGTTTTGAAGAGTAATAAGAGCTTTATAGAATATAGAGATGCTATGTAGAGGGGGGTCTTTTGGAAAGAATATTACTTCTATATCGTTTAAATCACTGACGCCCCTAAGTGGAGTAGGAAGGGAGCTTAAGAAGTGTTGTAATTGGTGGTATCTCCATTTATCTAGGAACGTGGCAGGTTTAGGGGTGAGGATTGAAGATAAGGGTTTGAGTGTATTGCCATTTAGAACGTGATGCAATAGGAGGGGTTCTTCTGACCTCCATGATTTAAAACCTGGATCCAGAAGGCCTGGTAGAAAGTATGTGTGATTGAGAAGAGGTAGCAAAGGGGAGTCTTAGTTCCAGGAATATTTTTTATGTAGTGCGTCCCATACATCCAAAGAGGAGATGGTAAGGGCCGAGGTAGTATGGGCGAGGTTCCTGTGGGAGCGGGGTATCCAGGGAGCTATTGAAAGGTCTACACCACTTAGGTAATACTCAATTTGTACCCATAGCTTCCAGTTAAGGGCATATTTCCATTCAGCTAGTCTGGCCAATACAGTTGCTTGGAAGTAGGCTTTAAAATTAGGAAGTGCCAGACCACCTGAGCATTTGGAACGAAACAATAACTCCCTGGATATTCTAGGGTGTCTGTCCTTCCAGATAAAGCGGGAGACCAGGGACTGTAAAATAGTAAAAAAGCCCACTGGGACACCTAGTGGTAGCATTTGAAAGAGGAAAAGGATGCGTGGTAATATGTTCATTTTAATTATATTAACCTTCCCTAACCAAGTATGTGACAGGTAAGACCATTTTCGTAGGTCGGTTCTGATTTTGTTTAGCATGGGAATATAATTATATCGGAAAAGGGATTGAAGATTAGAGGTAAGATAAATACCTAGGTATTTCAAACAATTTGATTCCCATCGAAAAGGAAAGAGGGGTTTAAGGAAGAGAGTCTCGGACTTGGGGATGTTAATGTTTAAAATTTCGGATTTAGATAAATTTATTTTGAAGTTAGAAATTGATTGAAACGTGGAGAATGCAGACATCAAATTCGGAATCGAAATTCGAGGTTGTTGGATAAAAAATAGTACATCATCTGCATATGCCGCGTATTTATGGGATCTGTTGCCTATTTGTATGCCTTTGATTTTAGCATTGTTCCTAACTGTGGCGAGGAAAGGTTCTAGAGTGATAGCAAATAGGAGAGGGGAGAGGGGACAGCCCTGCCTGGTTCCATTATGTAGGACAAAGGGGTCACTCAACGTTCCGTTAATCCTAACTTGAGCAGAAGGGTTAGCATAAAGGGAGGAAATACGGTAAAACATTTTAGGACCCATACCGAAGTGGCGTAAGGTCAGCTTAAGGTACTCCCAGTCCACCCTATCGAAAGCTTTTTCTGCATCAGTGGAGAGGAGTAGGGTGGGCTGGGAGCACCGCCGAACATATTGAATCAGGGAGATTGCACGAAGGGAATTATCTTTTGCTTCTCTAGCGGGTATGAAACCTGATTGATCCGCCGAGATCCAATTTGGTATAAGGGGAAGTAAGCGGTTTGCCATAACTTTGGCGAATAACTTAATGTCAACGTTTATTAATGATATAGGTCTAAAACTATTACAGAGGGTAGGATCCTTGTCTGGTTTGGGAATGACTGTGATATGAGTCGAAAGGGATTCTGGGCGTAAACCTGAAGAGTGGGAGATTGAGTTTGCATATTCAGAGAGTCGAGGGAGCAGGATGTCGCTAAATGTTTTATAATATAAAATCGTGAACCCATCAGGTCCAGGGGCTTTACCAGAGGGGGAGGACTTCAAAGCTGTCTGAAATTCCTCGACCGAAAAGTCTTCTTCTAATTCTTTAAGGACGGATATGGGCAATTTAGGAAGATTAGCCTCTCTCAAGTAGGATAGCATACGGTTTCGTCTCTCCTTACAAGGAAGAGAGGACAAGTCATTTTTGACATTATATAGGTCCGCGTAGGAGTCTCTAAATGCTTTAGCAATATCTGGAGTTGCATGGGCCAATGCACCCGACGGAAGCTTAATTTTGGGGATAAATGATTGCGACTGTTTAGTCTTTAGTGATCTAGCCAACAATCTACTTGGTTTGTTCCCCCATTCATAAAATTTTTGCGACAGGCATTGGAACTTTCTCTTGGTGTCTAGATTGAGGAGGGACTTCAATTCCTCACGTTTAAGTGTGAGGGATTTAAGGTGTTCATTATGTAAAGAAAGTTTATGCTGCTTGTCTAGAGCCTCTATCTGTTGTAAAACCTGGTTAATTTGTTGACCATGCTCTCTTTTTATCCGCGCACCAAGCTCAATGAGCTGGCCTCTAATGGTAGCCTTATGAGCTTCCCAAACGACCGAGGGGGAGGTGTCAGAGGATTTGTTTTCCCTAAAGTACTGCGATAAATGGGAGGCCAACATAGAGACCTCTGCTTCATTAGTGAGAAGGGAATCATTAAGCCTCCAGTTGGTGGTACGTCGGGGTAGGGAGGGCATGGTCAATGTCATCGACACAGGTGCATGGTCTGAAATTGATGCGAAACCAATGTGGGCAGAGTGTAAAAAGGGGAGATGGAAATGGTCTAAGAATATATTGTCTATTCTGGAGTATGATTGGTGCGTTGAGGAGTAGTGTGAGAAATCCTTCTCCTTAGGATGAAGAAGGCGCCAAACATCCATCAATTGATGATCAAGAAGCCGTTTTTTCACAAATTTCAGTCTTTTGAAAGAGATATTAGAACGGCTTTGTGATGTATCAATAATGGGGTCTAACGGCATGTTTATATCCCCCGCTAGAATAGTAAGTCCTTTAGCAAAGTGTGACAATTTAGTCAATATTTGGGAGAGAAAGGCAGGTTGGTTATGGTTCGGGCAATAGATATTTGCAAGCGTGCATTGAACATTTCCAATGAATCCCTTGAGAAAAAGGAAGCGACCATAGTCATCCGCAAGCATACCATAGTCATCCGCAAGCATGTCAGATAGCCTGAAAGACAAACTACTGCAAAAACCAATGACTACACCCTTGGACTTGTTGGTGTCTGATAGGCTATAGTACCACTGCGGAAAGTTAGGTGAGGTTAGTTTAACAGGTGTTGTGTGGGTTAAGTGCGTTTCTTGAAGAAAGGCAATGGAACATGTGGCTTGTTTAAGTTCACAATATAATTGATGTCGTTTAGCAGCGACATTAAGACCCCTAACATTGTAGGATACAATCTTTACCTTAGCCATTTAAAAAGAGAATGAATGTTTTCAGTTTGTCTTGCCAAGCATACCAGCAGAGAGGGGGAAAAGGGGGAGGGAAAGAAGAAAAAGGGGAATAGTAGGAAAGGAAGAGATGAGAGGAAGAAGAAGAAGATAAACATATACAGAGAGTATATATGTAAGTCAGGGAACTTGTGGGAAATGAAAAAATATCACGCAGAAGACTGCAGTGGTCCCATTGGGGAAAGAGAGAGCGAAAGGCCATCCCAATCCTTGAACAAGGATTAGATAGGACATCTTCAGGACCATTCACACTCGCCATCCCCAGGAGGAGGTGGGGGGTGGTGTTACGCTGTGGGGGGGAGGTGGTGAGGGGAGTGCGCCCCGACAGCACACGGCCTGGAGAAGAAAAACAGATTAACAACCTGCCATTAACAAGAGAACAATGAATTCCAGTCGAAAATATGAAAACCCATGTAAGTGGAACCAGGATCAATAGAAACAATAAGCAACCTAAAAGGAATCGCAAATGTAGACCAATTGGAAACATGCAACGATCAACATAATAATAAAGAAAAACAAATATTGGTCAGTTTACTGGTGAGTCCGCTCAGATCCCGTGCACACAAGTATAGAAGAAAAAAATTAAAAAAAAAAAAAAAATTTTTTATGTATACACAGCGGCCAGATCCGGACCCGGCAGAAAAAACTTTTTGTAAGAGAGAAATGATTCACATTATTAGCAAAAACATGAGTGAAAAAATAAATGTTTCAACCATGTTTTTGTGCAGAACCAGGAAGAGAAGTGCGACTCCTCTTTGAGGGGGTCTTTTTGCAGACAGAGTCCACGGGACATGAAAATTTTGGAATCGGATCCTGCCAGCCTGGAAGTTCCATGGGTGAGAGATGTAGGTCCTGCAAAAAAGTTGGAAGTTCCTCAGGAAATCTCAATGTATGGGAACGACCGTTTTTTGTAGCAATCCGGCAGGCAGGAAAGCCCCATCTGTATGTAATCCCGTCAGATCGTAAATTATCCAGTAGCGGTTTTAGTGCTCTGCGGCGGTCCAAAGTATCTTTGGAAAGATCTGGATAGATACTGATGGTAGCCCCGTCAAAGTCAATGTTAGGTAAGCCTCGCATCTTCACCATAATGGCATTTTTATCTTCAAAATAATGTAGGCGGCAGATGACATCCCTGGGCTGGTCCGAGTTAGCGTTACGGGGTCGTAAGGCCCGATGCACACGGTCAAAGCGTAATGGTGCAGTGACAGGGTTACCCAGGATGGTATTAAAAATGCCTCTTATAGAAGGTTCAAGATCAGTATCCCCAGTGGCTTCCGGCAAACCTCTAACTCGGATATTATTTCTGCGGTTGCGATTTTGGAGGTCTTCAAGCTTATATAAAGATGCACGGTGGGCAAAAGCCAGCTGGGTAACAGTGTCCTGCAGTTCTTTGATAGCTAGTGCCTGTGTGTCCTGTCGCTGCTCC
Source organism: Lithobates clamitans (assembly GCA_037952925.1). Lineage (NCBI taxonomy): Eukaryota > Metazoa > Chordata > Amphibia > Anura > Ranidae > Lithobates > Lithobates clamitans. Next base: position 3,817,964 of record JBBGZY010000135.1, read on the forward strand.
GCTTCCTCTACCCTGGCCAAGATATGTGACATATCAGATCTAACGGCAGTTATTTCTTTTTTGATGGATTTCTCCAAACTGTGAAACATACCTGCAAGTTCTTTTTTGAGGCCGCTCATAAGTGCAGACATTTCAGAGCCAACGGGGGATCCGGGATCATCCATAAGATCCGAGCAGCAGGAAGAAGCTGGAGAGCTCTCCCTCACAGAGGCAGCGTGGGATGATGGAGAGGCGCTTGTTCTCGAAGTTCTGTCTTGGTCACCACGTGCGTTGGCTAGGTATTGCTGAATAGAACCTGTAGAGACTGGAATAGAGAGTGATCTCTTGTTTGGACATTTAACAGGGGCAGAGCGGAGCTTAGGTGTTTTGGCGGGCATAATTGAAGCTATATGGCCGATAGCTGCAAGGGGCACTCTCCCTCACATCTGAGCAGTGTCACACATACATCAAAATGTTGTCAGCACCTGGAGGGGCTCCCATATAGGCGGAACAGAGGTAGCAGAAAATGTACTCCAGCAACAGCAAAAAAAAAAAAAAAAGAGCAAGTAAAATTATTAATATTATTGTGATTGAGTAAGGATGGAGGCTGTGGAGGTGATGTGTCAGATGAGGGGGGAACTTGCTGAAGGGTAAATGCTGTAGAAAAGCTTCAATGAGAAAGGTAGTGGAGTAAAATGGTTATGGGAGTACTTGGAGCACCAAGATGGCCGCCGACTTCCAGGAATAGGCCGAAGCCGCGGACTTTCCTAATAATTGTATCCGGTCGGGCGAGCACTGTTTTCAGTACGGAATGTAGGCTCAGAGCGGAGCGTGGGTGGGGAGGGGGAGCTGCTACTCACTGTGTCCCAGGAGTCAGGCAGGGCAGATCCACTCTAGGCCGGTGTCCGACTCTTTAGATGGTGCAGGTGGGAGGCTCCGGGTAGATAGCAGGCCGCAGGGTAACGCCAGGCCTCAGTGCAGCAGAGCGGAGGAATCGGGCGCACAGGCAGTCCTCAGGTGTCTCTCCCCGCCGGTCCCCTGGAAGGGTGACAGCCACCCGTCAGGGATGAGCGTCCGCTCGGTGCCCGGCTCACAGGGACATCAGACCAGAGGCTCCGATCGGGCCGCAGGCCCCAAGATGGCAGCGAATGTCTCTGCCAGGAGCAATCTGCAGGCCAGGGGTACTAAAAATAGCCAAAGCCACAAAAAAAACACTCCGGGTGTTAAGCAGGGTGGTTCTAGAGGCTGATGTATTATAAAGCAGGCTCACAGGAGAGGATTAGAGCTTGGATGGCAGCGGATTCTCTGTGGCTTGGAGGAGCTCAGCCAAAACACGTCCTCCACCTCGCTCGTCCAGACCGTGACTGTAGTAGTTGTGAGGGAACAGGCATGTGTGAAACATTTGGTAACCTCTTCAGTAGTAGTCATTTTAAAATAGGAAAGTGTTGAATGTGCTGTTTCACAGGATATGTTAAGTGGGGAAAATAACTGTACATTGGAGGTACCCTCATAAATTGCATCAATCTTGTTTTTGAAGTAATTGGCAATCTCTTGGGCAGAGAGTGAGTTAGTGGGTAGAGGGGGTGGAGGACAAAGCAGAGAGTGAAAAGTAGAGAAGAGCCAATGAGGACTGGATGACAAGGTATTAATAAGAGTGACAGAGTAGGTTTGTTTGGCAGTATGGATTCAGGAATTGTATTTTGGGAGGACAGATTTGTATAGAGTGAATTCCTGCAGGGATTTGGTTTTATGTCACAGTCGCTCAAGAGCACAGCTATGTCTCTTGATGTTTCTGGTGTTGTCAGTTAGCCATGGTTGTGAGGATAAGAGTGAGCTGTTGTAGACAGAGATGGACATGTTAGGATAGAATAGGGAATAGAAGTGGTCAGTAGCAAACTAGTAAAGGGAAGGGTTAAAGTGGCAAGGTTTCTAAAAGGAGTGCAGAGATGGGAGAATACAAGGTCAAGGGTATTACCATCGGAATGAGTGGAAGTGTGTGTCCATTGTGTTAGGTCAAAAGATTAGGTTAAGTTGAAAAGTTGAGATGTAGTTGGGCTGTTAAAATTAGGAGGGATTTTAAAGTCACCAAGAATGATAGTGGGTATTTCAGAGGAGAGAAATTAGGGTAACCAGGCAAAGAAGTCATCAAAAAAGCATGATACTGGTCCAGGAGGCCAATACGTCACTGAGAATTTGGAGGAAAAAGACAAATACAGTGGGTCTCAAAAGAGGAGAGGGATAGAGGGAGAGGGAGAAGGAAGGACATGAAAAGTGCTCAGTGAGGATAGAAGGAACCCAACTCCACCTCCTTTCTGTCCACTGGGTCTGGGTGAGTGAGTCCAGGGGAGGACACCATGGGATAGGGCAGCAGAAGAAGTCGAGTTAGAATCTTGGTTTTAGTAATGTCAAGTATGTTAAAGCAATGAGAGATAAAAAGGTTGCGCACAGATGTTAGCTTGTTACAGACAGAGTGGGCATTTCAGAGAGCACATGAGATTGGGAGGCTTGTTTTTGGAAGCAGGGGGATAGAAATTAAACTGAGTGGATTGAGCTGTTGCAATAGGAGGAAGGGTGCCAAAATCGGGGGTTGCAGTTTGAAAATAGAGGGCCAGGATTGGGGGAAATGTCCCCAGAGATTAGGAGAAGAAGGAAGGTGAGGAAAGTAATATGGGAGTGGGATGTATATGACTGATCATACCTCACTGTCCTGGTGTTTAGGTCATTATGTGGATTCAGTATTTTTGAGAGGTGATGGGTGCAGTAATAGGGAAAAGTTAGGAGTGAGGGAGATATATAAGCTGTGGGGTGGAGAGGAAGGGTAAAGTAAGTTTGAGGACAGAGGACAATAATGTGAGAAGAAAGAGTAGAGGGAAAGAGATTGGGTATCAGACTTCATAAGAAATGATTTACAAAATGTTAGTTGGCTTGCAGTCTTTCCAGGGTGGAGTAAAGTTCTTGCTGTATCTTCATACTACTTTCATAAAATTGCTGTGTGGAAACTGCTTTGAAACTCATTAAAAAAACACTGAAGGCAAAAAACATGATGTCTGCTACTGACCCCTGTCTGTGACTTCCCCAAAAGCTGATCTAAATTTATAGGGAGATGGTGCAGGGAAGCATTTGTCAATTGATCAATTAGAAACTGATAACACAGACTTGAATTGGTGGGGAAATTGGCAAAAAATCACCAGGCCAGGCACAAACACAGGCCAAATCATAAAAGGTAATTGATTCTTTGATCACTAAAGGCAAAAGGAGGTAAGAATCAATCACCAAAAATATAGACAAGTTTAAATGATATTCCAAGCAGTAATTTACCATAAAAGCATAGCAGTGTCAAATCAGTCATTTACATGGCATGTGGATTGTACATGTGGATATCAATGCTTTATTAGGAATTAAAGAAGCACAATGTTACTATTATTGTTCTTATTTTTAATATTATTATTATCATTAAAGAGTAGGGATTAGCTTCAGGTTCAGGTCAATTAGGGGTTCATAGCAAACCCAGCCCATTTTCTGTCCCTAATTATCTATTGCAGCCATTTATCACTATAGCAACTGACTACCATTGATTAACTTCTTAGCCTTTGAACTTTAAAAAGTCAGAGTTCCCAGCAGCCACATTGGAAATTGTGTTGTGAAAGGGAAAGCATAGGAAGTGCTGTTGCTAAGGTGCATGGGAAAATATTAGTGTAGGGCTTGTAGGCAGATACTGGTAAACCCATCACTAAATGCCTTTTAGGGAGGTGGTAGGGGAAGAGAAGCATTTTTTCATCCAAATTCTGCTGCCTCTCTTCATGCACTGCCAACAGCATAGATGCTCAACCTGTGGTCCTCCAGCTCTTGCTGAATTACAAGTCCCATGAGGCATTGCAAGGCTGACAGTTACAAGTATGGCTTTCAATGGCACAGGCATGATGGGAATTGTAGTTTCACAACAGCTGGAGGGCCACAGGTTGAGCACCCATGGTCTACATTGTCTATAGTCATTCGAGACTGTGTGGGCACAGGTAATATTTTTATATTTTTTGTTGTATGTATACCCAGAAATGCTTTTTATTGTATCTGTCTGCAACAAAAAAAGCTCAGCCCTTTTTGGAATTTTATTATTATAAAAGTAGGGGACAGAATACAATGCTAGCTTTTCTCTGACAAAAAATTACAGTATATTTGGGTTACTATTTCTGTCAGTCAAATCTGAAAAAAGTATTTTTTTATTGTTATAAATAAAATTAATGTAGATTGGGGTATTGCTCAGTCTAAACTACATTACCAAAGTACACTGTGACCAATGTCCTATAAAACTATAACAACTCTAAAATGCAAAAGTACATCATTGAGGTATCCCTCAAACCTGTTTTTTGAAAGATTTATGTATTTTCTATATCAACTTCAGGGCCGCATGAACAGGACCCTGTCCCTACTGTAACTTTTTTTGGCATTAGCAAAGGCTCCCCATGAATTTCCAGTTTCCTATGCCTTTTTACCAACAGTCTTGAAGTTGGTAAAAATTAAGATTAAGATATTAGGAAATCCCCCCCCCCCCCCCCCCACAAACTTCAGTCAGATTCCCTTGTAAATGTGTGTTTCGCAAATTTCAAATAGAATTTGATTAACTCCTCTTAAATCAAACCCAGGTAGATTTTCCCATTTCTAACAGCTCCTTTCGATTTGTGATTTTCAATTAAAATAACATGCCATGACATTGTGTGAGCTTGGTCAGTGTGGCAGTCTTCACCAAACACTTTTTAAGCAAGCAAGTGCACAGTGAATTGTAAGATTTTAAAAATGATTGGACTAAAACAAACCTACATTAAAACACATTTAATTTTAAGAAAAAAAATGCATATTTTTTTAGGCTATTCTATGGACGTAATCACCTTGCTGTATAGTTTCGTTTTTAAACCATGTTTTTTTTAATGCTTGGAAGATTAATAGGAAAACTGATATATATTTGCAATAGTCCCTTTTATTTAATAGTATGACAAAATAATTTTAAGTATGTCACTAAATGCACTCACTGGCTTCTCAATAAAAATAAAGATGGTTCCTGTTGGCAGACTTTGCCTGTTGATCTAAAGTGCCCATTTTACAAAGTAAAATAATGTTGCAAGGGGACAAGGTCTGATATTTCACAGAATCCTACACAATTATCATGCATGTGTATATAATAAAATTAATTCTGTGTCTCTGAATAGTAGCCCGCGGCAAACTGTGTACAATCAGTTTTGTATGTATAATAGATCACGGAGTTGTTCATGAATAATACAAATGCATTGAACAGATACCAGTGAGTGAGGATGTTTGTCTTTGCATGGAATCGAAGTGAACATGTAATATTGTGATAATATATATTTGATGAATTCAGGTCTGACTTGCCATTGCCATAGCCTGCTAATTTTCTGACAAGGGTTGCCACAATAATTGAGTTTCCAATAACATTATGATTATTTCCCCATGATAATTTAATTGTAAGGTATTTTTTAATATTGTAATATTGTAGCTATGTGATTATTATGCATCCTTATGCAGATTTGCAGAGTGACTTGGAGCATATCCCTGCATTTATAACTTAATTTGTTATATTATTGCACATATATTTGTGAAAAGACTCATTAATGCAAAGTAGAGAGAAAAAGATGAAATTCAGAGCACATTTGCTTCTTAGTTCAAAGTGCCTTTAACATGCATTCATTTTACCATAGCCTTAATTGTTTTGTAAAACATCAGTCTCCAAATTCAGTTTTATTGAAGTTAATGATAAATAAATAACCCCATTTGCGACTATGGGCTTTATTCAAATCATTTTTTATTTTATTAGGTCAAGACAGTATAACTCTTGTGTATGAAGGGCTGGTTGACACCGGAACGCGCACATTCCTGTGTGTCACCTATGCATTTCCATATAGTCTTCTTTTGCAGGACATTCATTTGAATGGGCTGCAAAACGCACTGAAATGCAAAAAAAGAAGTGCAAGCACTTCTTTTTCAGGATGCAACAAACTGCATAGTATTGGGGTGCGGGATGTATTTGGGGTGCTATTAACATTTCATTGGCACCTGCATACTCTCGCAAAAGTCAGCGTGTTCACCTGCAGTGTGGGAAACATGCTTGGAATGTACCTTTTCGGAATGCACTGTGTTTTGGTGTGAACCAACCCTGAAACTTCAATACAATTTGTGGTAACAAAGAAAGTCTTTATAGTTTCAAAAACGAATGGGGTAATTCACTAAGACGTGAATACATCTGAAGTGCAGTAAAGTAAACATGAATGAACAAGTCATAGTAACATAATGACATAGTTTGTAAGGTAAATAATGTATATTTATGTCTCTACCACTTCCCATATGCCTGTATATTGCATTCAATAAGATGCCCATCTAAGAGTTTTTTAAAATTACCAACACTTCCTGCTGAAACCACCATTTGTGGAAGGGAGTTTCACATCCTTACTGCTCTAACAGTAAAAAAAAAAACCCTTACGCAGTTTAAGGTTTAAGCCACTTATCGCCTAACTTCATTGAGTGGCCACGTGTCTTCTTGACTGACCTAAGACTAAATAGTTTCCTCCCAATGCTGGAATCACGATTAAATTTACGCCCCGCCATGTGATTGAATGAAGTGAACACAGGTCTTTTACATTTCGGGTTAGAATACCTAAAGGAAAAGGGACTTTTCACTCAGCAAAGTGTATGCTAAGTATGCATAGTAAATGTTTATAAATAAGGCTAGCCTGTGTTTATTTTGAATACCCAATCCTGTGCTAACAAAAAAAAATATTTTTTTATTTTCCCCGCACATGATTGGGTGTTCAAAGTAAACATAGGCTCACCTTTATTTATTAACATTCTCTAGTAAACCAGCCCCATTTTTTCACTACATGTGTATACCAACTTTAGAAGATCAGGTCCAGAGATTATGCCTGATTGCTGCTATTACATTACCTCCCTTGTTGACTACAATTCTAATCTGTAGTTTTAGATTTCATGTCATTGTTTAATTTGATGGGTAGTATATACTGTATGGGCCCTATTTCAAATGAATATGCCCCCTGATCCTATTAAGAATTGCAATAAAATGTAATTGAGCTTTGCAAAATTAGCAATGGTAAAGGTTCGTAATAGGAATCGGGAACAGTTTGCTTATGCCTTAATATACATATCAAGGGTGAATATATTTTAGATTTTCTTGATCACTTGATAATTTGTGATTTTTATTTGCTGTTGTTAATATTATTGCCAGTGAACCAGAAGTACCATTACCTGTCACCTTTATACAGTATTTTACAAGTCAAACTACAGCAAAATGTTTTTTAAAGAAAATACGCACAAAGAAAAGTTAACTTTAACATGTAGTAAAGTTCTAGTTTAAGTCCTGATGGCTTTATATTCTGGATGTAGAGATAGAAACGTGTGAGAACATGTGAGTTCCATGTGCTGAATGTGTATGTGGGTGTGCATATTTGTGTGTAAAGCACCTTCTGTGCCTCACAGAAATACAGAAATACAAAGCCCAAATATGTAACCTGTATCTGTTGACTGAAAGTAGATGTACCCTATTGCAAATGGAATTTTGAATTTTAAAATATTTTAGGTGCACAGTGGTTTTGGACCCTTGCACTTTATTTTGCTTTTGAAAGCTGATGAGAATACAAGATGTGGATTCAGCCTAAGTCAGTTATTTATAAATGTTCCCAACTCTTCTGAAACCGCCAATCGTGTGATTGACAACTTTTGCAAGAAAGGGGAAGGTTCTTACCTAATAAAACACTATATGTAAAGTGCTTTCCATAGCATAGACAACATATCTTTAAATGCAATCTTTTTGATCATTTGTTAAAAAAAAAAATATGGGGGGAGGAGCAGGCAGCCAGAGCTGATGGGTGTGTGAGACCTGAGCTCTGTCACAACGGGTATCTCACAGCGGCTCACAGCTCACTACACTAGCTAAAAAGCATACCGATCAACACGTACGGACGTGGGGCACACAGCGACAGCAATGTCTAAAAGAAAGGAGAGAGAGGGACCAAGGAAACTCACAGATTTCTACCCCCTCACCACAGGCCGAGATTTCCAAGATGGCGCCGGTGTGGAGAGCCATTCTTCAGCCTCCACAGCACATGCAGACAGCCATCCATCGCCATCCACGGGTGAGTCCGGTTGCAACGATCATCCATTGCCATCCTCCCCATTTAGCAGCCCGGTAAAGCAGAAAAGGAGGATTGGGGATGAAGAGGAGTCCAGGGATGGCTCAGGGATTGAGGGGGAGGTAATGGAGGAATCCTCCTCATATACACAGCAACTGGATGCATTCCCCAGCTCAGGGCAGCCCATCTTAGATACCACCATGAAGGAGATGTTACAAACTCTAAGGGGGGCCCTCCAATGTGACATGGCAGCGTTTATGCAGACTACCAAGCGAGAAGTGGCAGCAGTAACTAGCAGAGTGGAATATGTGGAGAAAAAAATTGAAGAATTCAAATTAGCACATAATGAGCTAGTTGGTGCTCATTTTGATGTAGAGGAAGAGATCAAAACAATGCGACTTAAAATGGCTGACATCGAAGACAGGGCCCGCTGGAACAATATCAAGTTCAGAGGTGTCCCTGAGTCAGTTAAACTAGCTGATCTAACGTCTTACCTTCAAAAGCTCATGGTAGCAGCCCTTCCCCCACTAGCACCTGCGGACTTAACAATTGACAGGGCCCACAGGCTACCGAAGTCATCCTTCCTTCCTGCCCAGATTCCCAGGGATGTTATAGCACGAATCCACTTCTATCACATCAAAGACCAATTGATGAGGTATGCCAGACAACACCCTGCCCTTCCTGACCCATTTACTGGGATTGCATTGTGTGCGCATCTGTCACAAGCCACCCTCACAGTGAGACATAACTTGGTGCCGATTACCAAGATTCTGCGTAACCCTAAAGTCATATATAAATGGGGCTTCCCAGCCAAGTTAATTGTGGATATGCACAACGAATCGCATACAATCATATCACTTGATAAAGGCATGGAGTTTCTTCACAAATGGAAGTTGTTGCCTGAAAACGGTGAACCAGCAGATCCTGACCCCCTCCGCGGAAGGTAAAACACCCACAACCAGCAAAGAAGAAACAAGTAATCATCACATCCAGGTCTACACTACAAGATATCATTCTACTTTTAATGTAACCTGTATACCAGTTATACAACACAATTAGTGCCTTCACTCTGCACAGCGAGTGTAAAGTCCACTGATCAACCTACCCGTTGTTCGGCTGTTACTTGACTTACTGTTCTTAATACCCCCACCTTAGTTACGAGATGTTTTCTGTAACATGTTCTCCGCTATTGATGCGACCTATGTGTTTTCTGCTTTCACCAGTTCAAGTTTATTTGGTTTCTGAATCCACAAGTTTGCTTGCTCAGCACAAGGCAGTGGTGCGGAGGGTTCCCTACACACTGAATACACCACCTACATCACTTCCAACGCCAGATTCTACCACCAGATGGCATAGCTGCAACTCCTACAACCTAAATGAATCTTAAATTGATGTCCTTCAATGTAAGAGGCCTGAACAGTCCATACAAAAGGAGAGCCCTTTGGAAAACTGCCATAGATGCGAATTGCGACATATTGTGTGCACGGGAGACTCACTTTTCTAGCATCAAACCACCGAAATGCACACATCCCAAATTTCAGCAAGTATTCACAGCTAACAACGCCACTAAGAAGAATGGAGTGCTAATAGCTGTCAGGGATAGGTTAACTTTTTCTCTCTTGCAGGTACATGTTGACCCCCGTGGTCGCTTTATCATTTTGGTTGCTGAAATGGACCACATCCCTTATACCCTGGTAAATCTGTATGCACCTAATGTAAGAGCTCTAAAATGTATCTGTAAAGTATTTACAATGGCAAAAAAAATGCAGAAAGGTAGATTAATTATCTGTGGAGATTTTAATACGGTTATGAATGCAGAGTGGGACACGTCTTCTGTGGCCCTTAGGCAGAGGCCCTCCTTAGGATCCCTTTGTCATGAGGAACAGCTTTTCGATCCTTGGCGCTGCCTTCAGTCCACCAAGAAAGATTATACGCACTTCTCTGCGGTCCATAATAGTTATTCTAGGATTTATTTTTTCCTTACTGATATGTATACGTTGCAGAAGGTCCAGAAGGCTGACATCCACAGCATCACATGGTCAGACCATGCTCCCGTGATGCTGGAGGTTGTAGATGACAGCAAGACCTCCTAAAAACTGCTGTGTCGCAACAACACGTTTCTCCTGTCTCACCCCAAAATCAGGGATGAGATAGCAGAAAAAATTACAGAGTTTTTCAAACTTAATGACAATGGTGAATGCTCCCCAATGACAATATGGTGTGCTCATAAAGCTTTTGCTAGGGGTGTCCTCATTCAAATTGCCTCTAGAGAGAGGAAAAAGAAAATAAAACGTATGTCACAACTCCATGAGACTATAGCAGATCTTGAAATGAAACACAAAAATCCCATCACCAAAACCAATGAAGTACTTACCCGCCTTACATCTTGCTGAGAGGAACTGAGACAGGAGCTTAGAGCAGATTACGAAACGTATTTTAAGAAATTAAAACTTACCTACTACTCCCAGAACAACCGGTCGGGAAATTATTAGCTGCACCACCACATCAATACTGTATTTCAAAACCCTAAGGATATAGCCAAAGTATTTAAAGATTACTACGAATACCTGTACAACCTAAACACAGACCCCGCAACGCACCAACCCACAAATGCGGAGATAGATGGATTCCTAAATGGTGTTCACCTACCATCCGTAGACACCGCAACACTGCACAAACTAAACGCCCCTATTACCCACCAAGAAGTCGAATCGTAATCACATCTCTACCCATGCATAAATCCCCCGGTGCGGATGGATTTTCCGCCGAATACTACAAGGCACTCAACCACCTTCTCATCCCTAAACTAGTGAAAGTCTTCAATATAGCAGCCTCCTCAGGCAACTTCCCTAGAGAGATGCTACAAGCTGTTATAGTCACCATACCGAAAGCAGGAAAGGACACATCAACCCCCTAAAACTTTAGGCCCGTATCCCTTTTAAATTCGGACCTCAAAATTTATGCTAAAATCCTAGCGAACAGATTAAAAGACATCACCCCCTCCCTTATAGGATTGGATCAGGTCAGATTTGTTAAAAGCAGACAAGCGCCTGATGAGACCAGACAAATGTTGAATCCCCTGCGACTTGCTGAAGCCAACAAGGTACCTAGTATGTTGCTGACATTAGATGCAGAAAAGGCCTTCGACAGGGTCCACTGGGATTATCTGTCTAGGACCTTGCACAAATTTGGCATCTCGGGTCTGATCCACTCCGCCATTATGTCTCTGTATACAAACCCTACAGCACAAGTCTATACCTCTACTTTACTCTCAGATCCCTTTAGGCTAACTAATGGCACCTGGCAGGGATGCCCACTATCGCCAATAGGGATGAGCTTCGTGTTCGAATCGAACGCATGTTCGACTCGAACATCGGCTGTTCGACCGTCCGTCAAATTGCGAACGTTATGGGCCGTTCGCGCCAAATTCGTGTGGCGCGTCACGGCCCATAATTCACTGCGGCATCGCAGTGCATTGCTGGCTGATGATTGGCCAAGCATGCACTATGACCCGCATGCTTGGCCAATCAAAGCGCCGTCAGTAGAGAGAGCTGTAATTGGCCAAAGCCAGGGTGGCTTTGGCCAATTATGGCTCAGGGGATTTAGTACACGCCCCACACTATATAAGGCCACCTGCACGGCGGCCCTGTGTAGTGTGTTCCGGTGTGCTGATAGAGAGAGAGACAGACAGTGTCATTTGATTTGAGTTAGCTAGATTAGGTTAGATCTGTTCCTGCTATTTACATTTAATGCAGTGCATCCTGCTCACAGTGTTCAGCTAGATCCGTTCCTGCTATTTACATTTAGTGCAGTCAGTGCGTCCTGCTCACAGTGTTCAGCTAGATCCGTTCCTGCTATTTACATTTAGTGCAGTGCGTCCTGCTCACAGTATTCAGCTAGATCTGTTCCTGCTATTTACATTTAGTGCAGTCAGTGCGTCCTGCTCACAGTGTTCAGCTAGATCTGTTCCTGCTATTTACATTTAGTGCAGTGCGTCTTGCTCACAGTGTTCAGCTAGATCTGTTCCTGCTATTTACATTTAGTGCAGTGCGTCCTGCTCACAGTGTTCAGCTAGATCTGTTCCTGCTATTTACATTTAGTGCAGTGCGTCCTGCTCACAGTGTTCAGCTAGATCTGTTCCTGCTATTTACATTTAGTGCAGTGCGTCCTGCTCACAGTGTTCAGCTAGATCCGTTCCTGCTATTTACATTTAGTGCAGTCAGTGCGTCCTGCTCACAGTGTTCAGCTAGATCCGTTCCTGCTATTTACATTTAGTGCAGTCAGTGCGTCCTGCTCACAGTGTTCAGCTAGATCCGTTCCTGCTATTTACATTTAGTGCAGTCAGTGCGTCCTGCTCACAGTGTTCAGCTAGATCCGTTCCTGCTATTTACATTTAGTGCAGTCAGTGCGTCCTGCTCACAGTGTTCAGCTAGATCTGTTCCTGCTATTTACATTTAGTGCAGTCAGTGCGTCCTGCTCACAGTTTTCAGCTAGATCTGTTCCTGCTATTTACATTTAGTGCAGTGCGTCCTGCTCACAGTGTTCAGCTAGATCTGTTCCTGCTATTTACATTTAGTGCAGTGCGTCCTGCTCACAGTGTTCAGCTAGATCCGTTCCTGCTATTTACATTTAGTGCAGTCAGTGCGTCCTGCTCACAGTGTTCAGCTAGATCCGTTCCTGCTATTTACATTTAGTGCAGTGCGTCCTGCTCACAGTGTTCAGCTAGATCCGTTCCTGCTATTTACATTTAGTGCAGTGCGTCCTGCTCACAGTGTTCAGCTAGATCCGTTCCTGCTATTTACATTTAGTGCAGTGCGTCCTGCTCACAGTGTTCAGCTAGATCCGTTCCTGCCATTTACATTTAGTGCAGTGCGTCCTGCTCACAGTGTTCAGCTAGATCTGTTCCTGCTATTTACATTTAGTGCAGTGCGTCCTGCTCACAGTGTTCAGCTAGATCCGTTCCTGCTATTTACATTTAGTGCAGTCAGTGCGTCCTGCTCACAGTGTTCAGCTAGATCTGTTCCTGCTATTTACATTTAGTGCAGTGCGTCCTGCTCACAGTGTTCAGCTAGATCCGTTCCTGCTATTTACATTTAGTGCAGTCAGTGCGTCCTGCTCACAGTGTTCAGCTAGATCCGTTCCTGCTATTTACATTTAGTGCAGTGCGTCCTGCTCACAGTGTTCAGCTAGATCCGTTCCTGCTATTTACATTTAGTGCAGTGCGTCCTGCTCACAGTGTTCAGCTAGATCCGTTCCTGCTATTTACATTTAGTGCAGTGCGTCTTGCTCACAGTGTTCAGCTAGATCTGTTCCTGCTATTTACATTTAGTGCAGTGCGTCCTGCTCACAGTGTTCAGCTAGATCCGTTCCTGCTATTTACATTTAGTGCAGTCAGTGCGTCCTGCTCACAGTGTTCAGCTAGATCCGTTCCTGCTATTTACATTTAGTGCAGTCAGTGCGTCCTGCTCACAGTGTTCAGCTAGATCCGTTCCTGCTATTTACATTTAGTGCAGTCAGTGCGTCCTGCTCACAGTGTTCAGCTAGATCCGTTCCTGCTATTTACATTTAGTGCAGTCAGTGCGTCCTGCTCACAGTGTTCAGCTAGATCTGTTCCTGCTATTTACATTTAGTGCAGTCAGTGCGTCCTGCTCACAGTTTTCAGCTAGATCTGTTCCTGCTATTTACATTTAGTGCAGTGCGTCCTGCTCACAGTGTTCAGCTAGATCCGTTCCTGCTATTTACATTTAGTGCAGTCAGTGCGTCCTGCTCACAGTGTTCAGCTAGATCCGTTCCTGTTATCTTCCTACTGACAGGCAGGCTTGTCTGGTTACAGTATATAAAGCTACCTGAAGAAAATTACAGGTGTTCTATCCCAGCTTAGTGCAGCTACAGGCCATTAGTATGTCTGGAAGGCCAAGAAGGAGAGGCAGACAGTCACAAGCCAATAAGAGAGGGCAAGCAGGCTCTGTGTCTAGTGCTGGTCGTGGAGACGGTGCATCCTCATCAGCCCGTGGCCATGGGACACGCTTGGCCTTTTTTTCGGCAGCTGGCCGTGTTGAGCCGCAACATGCAGAAAACTTGGTCGAGTGGATGACCAAGCCGTCCTCATCCTCCTCATCCTCTCTCACCCATGCCCAGGGTGCTTTGTCTGGCAAAGCAGCGGCCTCTTCCCTCAGCTCAATGTCATCAGTGACTCCTTCCCTAGCTCCACCATGTCCTCCTGAGGATTCCCTCGAACTGTTTGACCACAGTGTTGGGTACATGCTCCAGGAGGATGCCCAGCGTTTGGAAGGCTCTGATGATGATACTGAGCTCGATGAAGGCAGTAACATGAGCACGGACAGAGGGGGTGCCCAAGAAGGACAGCAATCTGGCAGTCATGCTCCCCCTGCTGCAGCATACTGCCAGGTTTGCTCCAGTGATGAGGAGGGAGGGGATGATGAGGTCACTGACTCAACGTGGGTGCCTGATAGGAGAGAGGAGGAGGAGGAGGAGGAGGAGGCGGCACATCACCAACGAGGCAGGATGCCCTCCAGGGGCCAGCCTAAGGGCAGCACATTGACTGCATCACACCCCAAAGCTCCACATGTGCAGGGCGCTGCAGTCTCTGCGCGTTATTCAAAAAGTTCTTTGGTGTGGGCCTTTTTTGAGACGAGTGCATCAGATCGCACCGTTGCTATTTGCAACATATGTCTCAAGCGTATCTCGCGTGGCCAAAACATCTCCCGCTTGGGTACCACATGCTTGACCAGACATATGTTGACCTGCCATGCAGTTCGTTGGCAAGCATATCTAAAAGACCCACACCAAAGAACAAAGAGGATCTCTCCTTGCTCCTCATTAGGGATGAGCTTCGTGTTCGAGTCGAACCCATGTTCGACTCGAACATCGGCTGTTCGGTCGTTCGCCGAATTGCGAACGATATGGGCCGTTCACGCCAAATTCGTGTGGCGCGTCACGGCCCATAATTCACTGCGGCATCGCAGTGCATTGCTGGCTGATTATTGGCCAAGCATGCACTATGACCCGCATGCTTGGCCAATCACAGCGCCGTCAGTAGAGAGAGCTGTAATTGGCCAAAGCCAGGGTGGCTTTGGCCAATTATGGCTCAGGGGATTTAGTACACACCCCACACTATATAAGGCCGCCTGCACGGCGGCCCTGTGTAGTGTGTGTTCCGGTGTGCTGACAGATAGAGAGAGAGAGAGACAGTGTCATTTGATTTGAGTTAGATAGATTAGGCAGAACAGTCAGTCAGTTAGCTGCACTTACAGTGTATTGTGTATATATATGCATCCCAGGTGTTGCATATATATATATACACTGTATTCAGTTTAGCTAGATCCGTTCCTGTTATCTTCTATCTAGACTATTTACATTTAGTGCAGTGTGTCCTGCTCACAGTGTTCAGCTAGATCCGTTCCTGCTATTTACATTCAGTGCAGTGCGTCCTGCTCACAGTGTTCAGCTAGATCCGTTCCTGGTATTTACATTTAGTGCAGTGTGTCCTGCTCACAGTGTTCAGCTAGATCCGTTCCTGCTATTTACATTCAGTGCAGTGCGTCCTGCTCACAGTGTTCAGCTAGATCCGTTCCTGGTATTTACATTTAGTGCAGTGCGTCCTGCTCACAGTGTTCAGCTAGATCCGTTCCTGCTATTTACATTCAGTGCAGTGCGTCCTGCTCACAGTGTTCAGCTAGATCCGTTCCTGCTATTTACATTCAGTGCAGTGCGTCCTGCTCACAGTGTTCAGCTAGATCCGTTCCTGGTATTTACATTTAGTGCAGTGCGTCCTGCTCACAGTGTTCAGCTAGATCCGTTCCTGCTATTTACATTCAGTGCAGTGCGTCCTGCTCACAGTGTTCAGCTAGATCCGTTCCTGCTATTTACATTCAGTGCAGTGCGTCCTGCTCACAGTGTTCAGCTAGATCCGTTCCTGGTATTTACATTTAGTGCAGTGCGTCCTGCTCACAGTGTTCAGCTAGATCCGTTCCTGCTATTTACATTCAGTGCAGTGCGTCCTGCTCACAGTGTTCAGCTAGATCCGTTCCTGCTATTTACATTCAGTGCAGTGCGTCCTGCTCACAGTGTTCAGCTAGATCCGTTCCTGGTATTTACATTTAGTGCAGTGCGTCCTGCTCACAGTGTTCAGCTAGATC
Organism: Lithobates clamitans; assembly: GCA_037952925.1. Lineage (NCBI taxonomy): Eukaryota > Metazoa > Chordata > Amphibia > Anura > Ranidae > Lithobates > Lithobates clamitans. The sequence goes on from JBBGZY010000135.1 coordinate 3,834,252, forward strand.
CGTTCCTGCTATTTACATTCAGTGCAGTGCGTCCTGCTCACAGTGTTCAGCTAGATCCGTTCCTGCTATTTACATTCAGTGCAGTGCGTCCTGCTCACAGTGTTCAGCTAGATCCGTTCCTGGTATTTACATTTAGTGCAGTGCGTCCTGCTCACAGTGTTCAGCTAGATCCGTTCCTGCTATTTACATTCAGTGCAGTGCGTCCTGCTCACAGTGTTCAGCTAGATCCGTTCCTGCTATATACATTTAGTGCAGTACGTCCTGCTCACAGTGTTCAGCTAGATCCGTTCCTGTTATCTTCCTACTGACAGGCAGGCTTGTCTGGTTACAGTATATAAAGCTACCTGAAGAAAATTACAGGTGTTCTTTTTGATCCTATTAGTACCACGGTCAGGCAGCTAGACTATTTACATTTAGTACAGTGTGTCCTGCTCACAGTGTTCAGCTAGATCCGTTCCTGTTATCTTCCTACTGACAGGCAGGCTTGTCTGGTTACAGTATATAAAGCTACCTTAAGAAAATTACAGGTGTTCTTTTTGATCCTATTAGTACCACGGTCAGGCAGCTAGACTATTTACATTTAGTACAGTGCGTCCTGCTCACAGTGTTCAGCTAGATCCGTTCCTGCTATTTACATTCAGTGCAGTGCGTCCTGCTCACAGTGTTCAGCTAGATCCGTTCCTGGTATTTACATTTAGTGCAGTGCGTCCTGCTCACAGTGTTCAGCTAGATCCGTTCCTGCTATTTACATTCAGTGCAGTGCGTCCTGCTCACAGTGTTCAGCTAGATCCGTTCCTGGTATTTACATTTAGTGCAGTGCGTCCTGCTCACAGTGTTCAGCTAGATCCGTTCCTGCTATTTACATTCAGTGCAGTGCGTCCTGCTCACAGTGTTCAGCTAGATCCGTTCCTGCTATTTACATTCAGTGCAGTGCGTCCTGCTCACAGTGTTCAGCTAGATCCGTTCCTGGTATTTACATTTAGTGCAGTGCGTCCTGCTCACAGTGTTCAGCTAGATCCGTTCCTGCTATTTACATTCAGTGCAGTGCGTCCTGCTCACAGTGTTCAGCTAGATCCGTTCCTGCTATTTACATTTAGTGCAGTGCGTCCTGCTCACAGTGTTCAGCTAGATCCGTTCCTGCTATTTACATTCAGTGCAGTGCGTCCTGCTCACAGTGTTCAGCTAGATCCGTTCCTGCTATATACATTTAGTGCAGTACGTCCTGCTCACAGTGTTCAGCTACATCCGTTCCTGTTATCTTCCTACTGACAGGCAGGCTTGTCTGGTTACAGTATATAAAGCTACCTTAAGAAAATTACAGGTGTTCTTTTTGATCCTATTAGTACCACGGTCAGGCAGCTAGACTATTTACATTTAGTACAGTGCGTCCTGCTCACAGTGTTCAGCTAGATCCGTTCCTGTTATCTTCCTACTGACAGGCAGGCTTGTCTGGTTACAGTATATAAAGCTACCTTAAGAAAATTACAGGTGTTCTTTTTGATCCTATTAGTACCACGGTCAGGCAGCTAGACTATTTACATTTAGTACAGTGCGTCCTGCTCACAGTGTTCAGCTAGATCCGTTCCTGCTATTTACATTCAGTGCAGTGCGTCCTGCTCACAGTGTTCAGCTAGATCCGTTCCTGGTATTTACATTTAGTGCAGTGCATCCTGCTCACAGTGTTCAGCTAGATCCGTTCCTGCTATTTACATTCAGTGCAGTGCGTCCTGCTCACAGTGTTCAGCTAGATCCGTTCCTGGTATTTACATTTAGTGCAGTGCGTCCTGCTCACAGTGTTCAGCTAGATCCGTTCCTGCTATTTACATTCAGTGCAGTGCGTCCTGCTCACAGTGTTCAGCTAGATCCGTTCCTGCTATTTACATTCAGTGCAGTGCGTCCTGCTCACAGTGTTCAGCTAGATCCGTTCCTGGTATTTACATTTAGTGCAGTGCGTCCTGCTCACAGTGTTCAGCTAGATCCGTTCCTGCTATTTACATTCAGTGCAGTGCGTCCTGCTCACAGTGTTCAGCTAGATCCGTTCCTGGTATTTACATTTAGTGCAGTGCGTCCTGCTCACAGTGTTCAGCTAGATCCGTTCCTGCTATTTACATTCAGTGCAGTGCGTCCTGCTCACAGTGTTCAGCTAGATCCGTTCCTGCTATATACATTTAGTGCAGTACGTCCTGCTCACAGTGTTCAGCTACATCCGTTCCTGTTATCTTCCTACTGACAGGCAGGCTTGTCTGGTTACAGTATATAAAGCTACCTTAAGAAAATTACAGGTGTTCTTTTTGATCCTATTAGTACCACGGTCAGGCAGCTAGACTATTTACATTTAGTACAGTGCGTCCTGCTCACAGTGTTCAGCTAGATCCGTTCCTGTTATCTTCCTACTGACAGGCAGGCTTGTCTGGTTACAGTATATAAAGCTACCTTAAGAAAATTACAGGTGTTCTATTTGATCCTATTAGTACCACGGTCAGGCAGCTAGACTATTTACATTTAGTACAGTGTGTCCTGCTCACAGTGTTCAGCTAGATCCGTTCCTGTTATCTTCCTACTGACAGGCAGGCTTGTCTGGTTACAGTATATAAAGCTACCTTAAGAAAATTACAGGTGTTCTATCCCAGCTTAGTGCAGCTACAGGCCATTAGTATGTCTGGAAGGCCAAGAAGGAGAGGCAGACAGTCACAAGCCAATAAGAGAGGGCAAGCAGGCTCTGTGTCTAGTGCTGGTCGTGGAGACGGTGCATCCTCATCAGCACGTTGCCATGGGACACGCTTGGCCTTTTTTTCGGCAGCTGGCCGTGTTGAGCCGCAACATGCGGAAGACTTGGTCGAGTGGATGACCAAGCCGTCCTCATCCTCCTCATCCTCTCTCACCCATGCCCAGGGTGCTTTGTCTGGCAAAGCAGCGGCCTCTTCCCTCAGCTCAATGTCATCAGTGACTCCTTCCCTAGCTCCACCATGTCCTCATGAGGATTCCCTCGAACTGTTTGACCACAGTGTTGGGTACATGCTCCAGGAGGATGCCCAGCGTTTGGAAGGCTCTGATGATGATACTGAGCTCAATGAAGGCAGTAACATGAGCACGGACAGAGGGGGTGCCCAAGAAGGACAGCAATCTGGCAGTCATGCTCCCCCTGCTGCAGCATACTGCCAGGTTTGCTCCAGTGATGAGGAGGGAGGGGATGATGAGGTCACTGACTCAACGTGGGTGCCTGATAGGAGAGAGGAGGAGGAGGAGGAGGAGGAGGAGGTGGCACATCACCAACTAGGCAGGATGCCCTCCAGGGGCCAGCCTAAGGGCAGCACATTGACTGCATCACACCCCAAAGCTCCACATGTGCAGGGCGCTGCAGTCTCTGCGCGTTATTCAAAAAGTTCTTTGGTGTGGGCCTTTTTTGAGACGAGTGCATCAGATCGCACCGCTGCTATTTGCAACATATGTCTCAAGCGTATCTCGCGTGGCCAAAACATCTCCCGCTTGGGTACCACATGCTTGACCAGACATATGTTGACCTGCCATGCAGTTCGTTGGCAAGCGTATCTAAAAGACCCACACCAAAGAACAAAGACGATCTCTCCTTGCTCCTCATCAGCTGAGATTTCCAACCCCACTAGACCTTCAGTCCTCTCTGAGACCTGCAGTGAGAGGAATGAAGGTGTAGAATTAGGTGTGTCACAGCCAAGTACTTGTGGGCAATCTGCTTTTGGTACACGTCAGATTGTACCAGGCAAATTTCCCTGCCCCAGCTGCTGCACCGCCGACAGAAGTTTGCTCCCAGCCATCCACATGCCCAGCGGTTGAATGCTAGCTTGGCAAAATTGCTAGCACTTCAACTGCTGCCTTTTCAGTTGGTAGACTCTGCCCCCTTCCGTGAGTTTGTGGAATGTGCGGTTCCTCAGTGGCAGGTACCCAAACGCCACTTTTTCTCACGGAAGGCGATTCCGGCTCTCTACCGGCATGTGGAAGGCAATGTCCATGCCTCGCTGGACAGGGCGGTCAGCGGTAAGGTGCATATTACCGCTGACTCATGGTCCAGCAGGCATGGACAGGGACGTTACTTAAGTTTCACGGCGCATTGGGTGACTCTGCTGGCAGCTGGGAAGGATGCAGGACAAGGTGCAGTAGTGTTGGAGGTTGTTCCGCCACCACGCCTCCAAAATGCTGATTGTGACACACCTCTCTCCTCCACCCCCTCCTCTTCTTCTTCCTCCATGGCCTCTTCCTCGGAACCAGCGGTGCTCCGTAGGCGTTCAAGGGGCTACGCAAGTACGCAGGCCAAAAGATGCCATGCGGTGCTTGAGCTGGTGTGCTTGGGGGACAGGAGCCACACCCACCTGGGGCAGAGGTTCTGTCAGCTCTGCAGGGGCAGGTTCAGAGGTGGTTGACGCCACGCCAACTTAAGGCAGGAATGGTGGTTTGCGACAATGGCACCAATCTCCTCTCTGCCCTCCGACAGGGACAACTGACCCATGTGCCCTGTTTGGCTCACGTCCTTAACTTGGTGGTGCAGCGGTTCTTGGGCAGGTACCCGGGCTTACAGGATGTCCTGAGGCAGGCCAGGAAAGTCTCTGTGCATTTCCGCCGGTCATATAATGCCAGTGCTCGGCTGACGGACCTCCAAAAGGAGTTTAACCTGCCCAAGAACCGCCTAATCTGTGACATGCCCACCAGGTGGAACTCGACGTTGGCCATGCTGCAGCGGCTGCACACGCAGCAGAGGGCCATCAATGAGTACCTGTGCGACTATGGCACCAGGACAGGGTCAGGGGACCTTGGTTTTTTTTCCCCACGCCAGTGGGCCATGATCAGGGATGCATGCACTGTCCTGTCACCATTCGAGGAGGCCACGAGGATGGTGAGCACTGACAGTGCATGCATCAGTGACACTGTCCCCCTTGTCCACCTGTTGGAGCACACGCTGCGTGGAATAATGGACAGGGCACTTGAGGCAGAACAGAGGCAGGAAGAGGAGGACTTCCTTAGCTCTCAAGGCCCCCTTTATCCAGACAGTGTTCCTGCGTGCCCGCCGATCACACAGGAAAAGGACGAGGAGGAGGAGGAGGAGGAGGAGGAAGATTGTGTCAGTATGGAGGTGGAGCCTGGCACTCAGCATCAGCAGTCTTTAAGGGATCAGTCCCAAGGAACACATGGACTTGTACGTGGCTGGGAGGAGGTGGCTGCGGACGTTGTTGTCCTTAGTGACCCAGAGGACTCCGGACCGAATGCCTCAGCAAACCTACGCTGCATGGCCTCCCTGATCCTGCAAAGCCTGCGTAAGGATCCTCGTATTCGTGGTATCAAGGAGAAGGACCAATACTGGCTGGCAACCCTCCTTGATCCACGTTACAAGGGTAAGGTTGCGGACCTTATCTTGCCATCGCAGAGGGAGCAGAGGATGAAACATCTTCGGGAGGCCTTGCAGAAAGGTCTGTGCAACGCGTTCCCAGAGACTGGGAGGTTACAAACTCCTGTTTCTGGACAACGTGTTGCTGAGGCTTCGGTCAGTCAAAGAAGGAGCGGTGGAGAAGGTGGCCGTCTGACCGATGCGTTCAGACAATTTTTTGGTCCGCAGCCCCAAGGTATGATCGGTTCCAGCAACCATCGCCAGCGTCTGTTTTACATGGTGCAGGAATACCTAGGGGCAAGATCAGACTTGGACACCTTTCCCACCGAAAATCCTCTGGGTTACTGGGTTTTGAGGATGGATCACTGGCCAGAGCTTGCACAGTATGCAATTGAGCTACTGGCCTGTCCTGCATCCAGCGTTCTTTCGGAACGCACATTCAGTGCTGCTGGAGGCGTGGTAACCGATCACAGGGTGCGTCTGTCCACCGACTCGGTCGATCGGCTGACCTTCATAAAAATGAATCAGTCTTGGATCACCACCAGCTACCAAGCACCTGATGCAGATGTAACCGAATAATTTTTTTTGAAATCTCAGATCCCTTCAAAGACTGCCTATGCTGATGCTGAGTGACTATCCCTGAGTAATTATCCTCTTCCTCCTCAATCATCACGCTGATAGCTTGTAAGAACATTTTTGGTTCTGGGCGCCACCACCAGTGCCTAAGGCACAATTTTTCAGCCCCTGTTTAACAGGGGCGTGTAATTACAATTTTTGATGTAATACTTTGCAGCAGGGCTCGTTCCTGCATTCCAACTAGAGTGTCTGTGAGGGGTTGCAGTGTTGTGGCACCAGCACCAGTGCCTAAGACCCAATTTTTCAGCCCCTGTCTAACAGGGGCGTGTAATTACAATTTTTGATGCAATACTTTGCAGCAGGGCTTGTTCCTGCGTTTCAACTAGAGTGTCTGTGAGGGGTTGCAGTGTTGTGGCACCAGCACCAGTGCCTAAGACCCAATTTTTCAGCCCCTGTCTAACAGGGGCGTGTAATTACAATTTTTGATGCAATACTTTGCAGCAGGGCTTGTTCCTGCGTTTCAACTAGAGTGTCTGTGAGGGGTTGCAGTGTTGTGGCACCAGCACCAGTGCCTAAGACCCAATTTTTCTGCCCCTGTCTAACAGGGGCGTGTAATTACAATTTTTGATGCAATACTTTGCAGCAGGGCTCGTTCCTGCGTTCCAACTAGAGTGTCTGTGAGGGGTTGCAGTGTTGTGGCACCAGCACCAGTGCCTAAGGCCCAATTTTTCTGCCCCTGTCTAACAGGGGCGTGTAATTACAATTTTTGATGCAATACTTTGCAGCAGGGCTCGTTCCTGCGTTCCAACTAGAGTGTCTGTGAGGGGTTGCAGTGTTGTGGCACCAGCACCAGTGCCTAAGGCCTAATTTTTCAGCTCCTGTTCAACAGGGGCATGTAATTACAATTCTTGATCTAATATTTCACAGCAGGGCCCTGTGAGGGCTTACAGTGTTTTGGCCACAGCAACACCTAAGGCCCAAATTTCTGCTGAGTATATAGGGCAGGACCCTACTTTCAAACATCTAACTTACAAACGACTCCTACTTGCAAACGGAAGGAGACAACAGGAAGTGAGATGAAATCTACCCCTAAGGAAGGGAAATTCTCTCCTGTAAGAGTTAATATGGGAAAACAATTTCTCCTTTCCACTGATGCTTTCCAATCCTTGTTCCACAAAAAAACCCAAATTTTCAAAAAACATTTTTCATTGGGACAAAAAAGTGAGGTGAAATCTTCTGAAGAGGAGGAAAGACGCAAAACAAATGTCACAGGGGTGATAACCCTTCCCTATGTTTTCCAAAAAGCTTAGAAAAGATTTTTTGGCTGGAGCTAAACACATTAAAAATGTTCAAAATTACAAACAGATTCTACTTAACAACAAACCTACAGTCCCTGTCTTGTTTGCACCGCCTGTATACTGCTGTTCAGAGTATATAGGGACCTTTCCTTATTTTAATTTGGGTGCGGGGTTCCCCTTAATATCCATACAAGACCCAAAGGGCCTGGTAATGGACTGGGGGGTACCCATGCCGTTTGTCTCACTGATTTTCATCCATATTGCCATGACCCGACATGACATTAAACCCGCAAGCAGTTTTAAATGAGATTTTTTCCTTTAAAAATGACATTTGGTGCAGGGACTGTTCTAAACATGGGAAACACGCGTCACTTTACAGGCATACTATAGACACCCCCCAGGTACGATATTTAAAGGAATATTTCACTTTTTTATTTTTACTTTAAGCATCATTAAAATCACTGCTCCCGAAAAAACGTCCGTTTTTAAAAGTTTTTTTTGCATTGATACATGTCCCCTGGGGTAGGACCCGGGTCCCCAAACCCTTTTTAGGACAATACCATGCAAATTAGCCTTTAAAATGAGCACTTTTGATTTCGAACGTTCGAGTCCCATAGACGTCAATGGGGTTCTAACGTTCGTGCGAACTTGCGGTCCGTTCGCGGGTTCTGGTGCGAACCGAACCGGGGGGTGTTCGGCTCATCCCTACTCCTCATCAGCTGAGATTTCCAACCCCACTAGACCTTCAGTCCTCTCTGAGACCTGCAGTGAGAGGAATGAAGGTGTAGAATTAGGTGTGTCACAGCCAAGTACTTGTGGGCAATCTGCTTTTGGTACACCAACGTCAGATTGTACCAGGCAAATTTCCCTGCCCCAGCTGCTGCACCGCCGAAAGAAGTTTGCTCCCAGCCATCCACGTGCCCAGCGGTTGAATGCTAGCTTGGCAAAATTGCTAGCACTTCAACTGCTGCCTTTTCAGTTGGTAGACTCTGCCCCCTTCCGTGAGTTTGTGGAATGTGCGGTTCCTCAGTGGCAGGTACCCAAACGCCACTTTTTCTCACGGAAGGCGATTCCGGCTCTCTACCGGCATGTGGAAGGCAATGTCCATGCCTCGCTGGACAGGGCGGTCAGCGGTAAGGTGCATATTACCGCTGACTCATGGTCCAGCAGGCATGGACAGGGACGTTACTTAAGTTTCACGGCGCATTGGGTGACTCTGCTGGCAGCTGGGAAGGATGCAGGACAAGGTGCAGTAGTGTTGGAGGTTGTTCCGCCACCACGCCTCCAAAATGCTGATTGTGACACACCTCTCTCCTCCACCCTCTCCTCTTCTTCTTCCTCCATGGCCTCTTCCTCGGAACCAGCGGTGCTCCGTAGGCGTTCAAGGGGCTATGCAAGTACGCAGGCCAAAAGATGCCATGCGGTGCTTTAGCTGGTGTGCTTGGGGGACAGGAGCCACACTGGGGCAGAGGTTCTGTCAGCTCTGCAGGGGCAGGTTCAGAGGTGGTTGACGCCACGCCAACTTAAGGCAGGAATGGTGGTTTGCGACAATGGCACCAACCTCCTCTCTGCCCTCCGACAGGGACAACTGACCCATGTGCCCTGTTTGGCTCACGTCCTTAACTTGGTGGTGCAGCGGTTCTTGGGCAGGTACCCGGGCTTACAGGATGTCCTGAGGCAGGCCAGGAAAGTCTGTGTGCATTTCCGCCGGTCATATAATGCCAGTGCTCGGCTGACGGACCTCCAAAAGGAGTTTAACCTGCCCAAGAACCGCCTAATCTGTGACATGCCCACCAGGTGGAACTCGACATTGGCCATGCTGCAGCGGCTGCACACGCAGCAGAGGGCCATCAATGAGTACCTGTGCGACTATGGCACCAGGACAGGGTCAGGGGACCTTGGTTTTTTTTCCCCACGCCAGTGGGCCATGATCAGGGATGCATGCACTGTCCTGTCACCATTCGAGGAGGCCACGAGGATGGTGAGCACTGACAGTGCATGCATCAGTGACACTGTCCCCCTTGTCCACCTGTTGGAGCACACGCTGCGTGGAATAATGGACAGGGCACTTGAGGCAGAACAGAGGCAGGAAGAGGAGGACTTCCTTAGCTCTCAAGGCCCCCTTTATCCAGACAGTGTTCCTGCGTGCCCGCCGATCACACAGGAAGAGGACGAGGAGGAGGAGGAGGAGGAGGAGGAGGAGGAAGATTGTGTCAGTATGGAGGTGGAGCCTGGCATTAAGCATCAGCAGTCTTTAAGGGATCAGTCCCAAGGAACACATGGACTTGTACGTGGCTGGGAGGAGGTGGCTGCGGACGTTGTTGTCCTTAGTGACCCAGAGGACTCCGGACCGAATGCCTCAGCAAACCTACGCTGCATGGCCTCCCTGATCCTGCAAAGCCTGCGTAAGGATCCTCGTATTCGTGGTATCAAGGAGAAGGACCAATACTGGCTGGCAACCCTCCTTGATCCACGTTACAAGGGTAAGGTTGCGGACCTTATCTTGCCATCGCAGAGGGAGCAGAGGATGAAACATCTTCGGGAGGCCTTGCAGAAAGGTCTGTGCAACGCGTTCCCAGAGACTGGGAGGTTACAAACTCCTGTTTCTGGACAACGTGTTGCTGAGGCTTCAGTCAGTCAAAGAAGGAGCGGTGGAGAAGGTGGCCGTCTGACCGATGCGTTCAGACAATTTTTTGGTCCGCAGCCCCAAGGTATGATCGGTTCCAGCAACCATCGCCAGCGTCTGTTTTACATGGTGCAGGAATACCTAGGGGCAAGATCAGACTTGGACACCTTTCCCACCGAAAATCCTCTGGGTTACTGGGTCTTGAGGATGGATCACTGGAACGCACATTCAGTGCTGCTGGAGGCGTGGTAACCGATCACAGGGTGCGTCTGTCCACTGACTCGGTCGATCGGCTGACCTTCATAAAAATGAATCAGTCTTGGATCACCACCAGCTACCAAGCACCTGATGCTGATGTAACTGAATAATTTTTTTCAGATCCCTTCAAAGACTGCCTATGCTGATGCTGAGTGACTATCCCTGAGTAATTATCCTCTTCCTCCTCAATCATCACGCTGATAGCTTGTAAGAACATTTTTGGTTCTGGGCGCCACCACCAGTGCCTAAGGCACAATTTTTCAGCCCCTGTCTAACAGGGGCGTGTAATTACAATTTTTGATGCAATACTTTGCAGCAGGGCTCGTTCCTGCATTCCAACTAGAGTGTCTGTGAGGGGTTGCAGTGTTGTGGCACCAGCACCAGTGCCTAAGACCCAATTTTTCTGCCCCTGTCTAACAGGGGCGTGTAATTACAATTTTTGATGCAATACTTTGCAGCAGGGCTCGTTCCTGCGTTCCAACTAGAGTGTCTGTGAGGGGTTGCAGTGTTGTGGCACCAGCACCAGTGCCTAAGGCCCAATTTTTCAGCCCCTGTCTAACAGGGGCGTGTAATTACAATTTTTGATGCAATACTTTGCAGCAGGGCTCGTTCCTGCGTTCCAACTAGAGTGTCTGTGAGGGGTTGCAGTGTTGTGGCACCAGCACCAGTGCCTAAGGCCTAATTTTTCAGCTCCTGTTCAACAGGGGCATGTAATTACAATTCTTGATCTAATATTTCACAGCAGGGCCCTGTGAGGGCTTACAGTGTTTTGGCCACAGCAACACCTAAGGCCAAAATTTCTGCTGAGTATATAGGGCAGGACCCTACTTTCAAACATCTAACTTACAAACGACTCCTACTTGCAAACGGAAGGAGACAACAGGAAGTGAGATGAAATCTACCCCTAGGAAGGGAAATTCTCTCCTGTAAGAGTTAATATGGGAAAACAATTTCTCCTTTCCACTGATGCTTTCCAATCCTTGTTCCACAAAAAAACCCAAATTTTCAAAAAACATTTTTCATTGGGACAAAAAAGTGAGGTGAAATCTTCTGAAGAGGAGGAAAGACGCAAAACAAATGTCACAGGGGTGATAACCCTTCCCTATGTTTTCCAAAAAGCTTAGAAAAGATTTTTTGGCTGGAGCTAAACACGTTAAAAATGTTCAAAATTACAAACAGATTCTACTTAACAACAAACCTACAGTCCCTGTCTTGTTTGCACCGCCTGTATACTGCTGTTCAGAGTATATAGGGACCTTTCCTTATTTTAATTTGGGTGCGGGGTTCCCCTTAATATCCATACAAGACCCAAAGGGCCTGGTAATGGACTGGGGGGTACCCATGCCGTTTGTCTCACTGATTTTCATCCATATTGCCATGACCCGACATGACATTAAACCCGCAAGCAGTTTTAAATGAGATTTTTTCCTTTAAAAATGACATTTGGTGCAGGGACTGTTCTAAACATGGGAAACACGCGTCACTTTACAGGCATACTATAGACACCCCCAGGTACGATATTTAAAGGAATATTTCACTTTTTTTTTTTTACTTTAAGCATCATTAAAATCCCTGCTCCCGAAAAAACGGCCGTTTTTAAAAGTTTTTTTTGCATTGATACATGTCCCCTGGGGTAGGACCCGGGTCCCCACACCCTTTTTAGGACAATACCATGCAAATTAGCCTTTAAAATGAGCACTTTTGATTTCGAACGTTCGAGTCCCATAGACGTCAATGGGGTTCTAACGTTCGTGCGAACTTGCGGTCCGTTCGCGGGTTCTGGTGCGAACCGAACCGGGGGGTGTTCGGCTCATCCCTAATCGCCAATAATTTTTTCATTGATTATAGAGCCACTAGCGGAATATGTCAGGAATGATACTGCGATAGAGGGCATCAAGGCGGGCCATGAATCCCATAAAATAGGGCTCTTCGCTGACGACATTATATTAACCTTATCTAACCCACTGTCATCTTTACCCACTATTAAATCCCTATTACACAGGTTTGGACAGGTTTCCTATTACAAGGTCAAGATCAAGAAAGAAGGGGGAAGGGTAGGGCGATGGCTGCAGTTGCTGCTACAATGTTGCAATATGTCTTTCCTGTTAGCAACTACCCTAGAACCTGTTATTGAGTGATTTGTGTATTGAGTATGCACTGCAATTTTATTGTCTTTTTTTTTTTTTTGTAATTTTTGTATATTTATGAGATGTTCTTATGAGGTTTTGCTGTAAAAGGACAATCTCTCCCTCCCCATTCGGGACCTGTCGGCTACCAGCGGACCTCGGTTCTCCTCTCTGCAGCGGACGCATGTTTGCCCTGGCAGCCTCAGCGCTGCTTGCGTCTCCGTGTCTGGGAACTTGTTTCCCTTTGACAGGAGCGCGCGCTTGCGCAGTAGCACATGCCTGTGCACCTGCGCAGTGCGGGTGAACAGACCCGGTGATGTCAGGGACCGCCTAATTTGCCGTCCCTGATTTCCAGGTTGGGGACCTCTTATAGCGGCCAGCAATAGCCGCTATACGAGCCTTAGAGCCTCCTGACGCTGAGCCGGCTGAGGATCGCTGCATACAGGTCAGTCTCTTCCCTCCCCCCTCTTCCCCCCTCTCTGCTAGCTGGTTGTTTTTCATTTTGGATCTGCTGCCCTGCATTGCTGTAGCGCTGCTGGACGCTCCCTGCACAGCCATGTATGTGTTTCATTTAGACCACCTTCTTTCCTGTCACAAGTGCGCTCTTAACTTTGATATAGCTGCTATACACTCAGCTACTGTTTTCATTAACTAGTACCCTCTGTAAGCGCCCTCTCTACTTATCTTTGCCATTATACCTTATCATTTTTCCTTTCTACCTAAGCAGAACACTCTGTTTAACCCCTATTGTTCATGATGGTTCTCAGCTGTTTTACCATCACTTTTAGTATCATCCCTGTAAAACAACTCTCTAAATTTTTTTACATTAAATTTTCTTCTAGCCATTGTGACTGCCTTGTTACGTATTCATGATCCCAGTCTCAGGGATGCTTGATATGCGAACATCTCTTATGGCCCTGTATGACCCTTTTGATCTACGGTCCTGCTAACTGGAAGTTTCCTTACATCCCAGCTCATGCGTCACATACTATTTCAATTTTGAGGCGGTGAGTGCCAGCCTTATTATTGGCAGTGTGCAACTTTTCCACCTATTTATTTTCCGTGCACGGTATGGGATTTCCTGGGCTTCTCTCCTCCCCCTCCCCCTTCCCCCTCCCCCTCCCCCTTCCCCCCTCCCCCTCTCCCCTCCCCCATCCCCCTCTCCCCTCCCCCATCCCCCCCTTTCTTCTTCTTCCCTGGGTTCACTTTCCCTCTCTTTCCCTCCCCCCTTTCTCACCTGTCCTTCTCTTTCCGCCCTCCCCCCCCTTTCCTTCCCCCTTCCCCCCCTTTCCCTTTCTTCCTCCTTTCCTTCCTCTTTTTTCCCCCCCTCCTTGTCCTCATTTCCATCTCCCTCCTTTCCTTTTTCCCCCCTTCCCCTTTTTTTCCCCCTTTCCCTCCTTCTCTCCCGTTTCCCCCCCCTTCCACCACCCCTTCCTTTCCCCTGCCTAGTCTTCCCCCACGCTCACACCTCCCCCTCCCTTTCCCTACCTACCCATCTCTATCCTTCCCCCCCTCTCCCCCCTCTCCCTCCCCCCCTTCTCTCCCCCCTTTCTCCCCTTTTTTTTCCCCCTATTCGCTTGTTTTGGTCCTTTTTAATAAATTTCACACTGTCACTCTACTGCATCACTACCCTGGGCTATCTCAAGGAGGTGGCGTTGGCACTTACACCCCTCCCCTCTTTATGATATCACAGTATGGTGATATATATATTTGATTAATCTAATACTTATTTATCAGAGGCTGTCTGTCTTCCCCTGTGTCCGCCGCAGGGGGAATTTTATGGGGTTCTGCATGCCCACAGAGTTTTCCTGAACTGGGTGAGCTTGTCCTTATTGTTCATGATTTGTATGGAATGTTTAGTTATTTTGTTAACAATCCTGCTGTCATAACCCTTTGTGTACTTGATGATTTGTTTGTATATGCTAAAACTACTCTATGTCACATTATAGATATGGTTCTCCTGAAGAAGCGGTGTTAACCACGAAACCGGCCGAGAAATAAAGTTGTACACATATCTGCCATTTAAGTGTGCGGAATCCACTTGTTCAGACTATGTGGTATCTTCCCCTTTTTATGGTCATATGTAATGTTGTTACTTTTGTCGTCTACGATCGTAATTGTATACAGCACTGCAATTTTTATAAACATTGTCTCTAATAAAATTGTATTTTTATAAAATATTCCAATCTTTGTCTTTTACTCTTTACCCTTATTGTATACCTATACCCAGTACCGTAATAGTCCCTTTCTTTCCCTTGTTGGGGGGTGGGGACGCTGGCTGGCAGTAGCAGCAACTGCAGCCATCGCTCTACCCTTCCCCCTTCTTTCTTGATCTTGACATTTTGGGATGATGGTACTTATACTTACTGTAATAGTATTGATATCCTAGGCCACTCGTTCTGTAGTATTACAAGGTCAACACTAGCAAATGCTTTGCATAGACCATCAATATGCCTGACGAAACAAAGCCCAGATTAAAGGAAATTTTTCCCTGTAACTAGGACCCGCCCTCTATTACGTACCTAGCTGTGCAGCTGTCCTCCTCCTCTACCAAAATCTACTCATGCAATTTCCCCCCACTCTTGGTTAAAGTGGAAACAGAAGTAAATCAAATAAGTAAATTACCACTCACGTGGCTGGGGAGGATAGCTGCATACCAAATGCAGGTATTGCCCAAACTTCTGTATATTTTCAGAACTGTATCCATCCCTGTCCCCCAACAATTTTTTACACACATAGAAAAACTACTTAAAAAATTCATATGGGGTAGTAGAAAACCGAGAATCGCTCTAACACTGCTTTACAAGCCTAAATATCTGGGTGGAGTGGGTCTCCCCAATACTCAACTATATTACAAAGCAGCACTACTGGACCAGATGCGCTACTGGTTCTCCTGTCAAACGGACAACCGATGGTCAGATATTGAACGCACAGTAGCCCCTGGTCACGATCTACCAGCAATGGCCATAGCCGCTAATCTTCATCACAAACCCACCATCCCCTCGTACCCAGCCATACAAGCTACTATTGCAGCATGGTCTTCTTATCTCTCAATTCACCGACATCCCAACTCACACACTAAGCATACCATTTGCAGCATATGAATATCTCATACCGAACTTCTCGGCTCAAACATGGAAGAAACAGGGGTACATTTTATGTCCGATGAGCTGGATAAGATGAGTGAACTTGATAGATACAAACTGTTCCATTTACACAGCACAACCTGTACTTGCACTGATCCAGGGGCCCTCGGGCTAGGCTGGTAATCTTGTATGCTCAAATCTTCAGTTACTATGGCACTGCAGCTCTGATCCACTGCATGCTGATCCACTGGGTGGTGAATATGTATCTAAATGGACAAAACAAGCACACAGTGTGTCTGCCCTAGTGTGATATGGGAATGCAAAATCTTCTTGAAGCAGGTCTAGTGCTGGTCAGCAGAATGCCACCTGCAAGCCAAATGCACCTGAATGGTCAATTAATTTTGAATGATCAGTAGCATCTCACACTGATGTCAAACTAATACCATTAACACAGGCCCAAAGCCCATCAAAACATACCCTACCTCTATTGTTACTTTGAAGAGACTATGATACTACACTGGATATTTAAAACAAGGGTAGAGGATACTGTTACCTTTCCAGCTGCCCAAGCAATTGAATGTTATTCTGATTAAGAGGAATCACTGGAAGAAATCTGTTTCAGTACTGACACCTCAAGGTATGTCGATCTCTTTTATCCCCAGGGTGCACAGTGATTTCTCCCCTTGACCCCCACATAACTACAAGACACAGTAATGACTTGGAGATTTGTGAGAGGAACCACTAAGAACTGCTTTGTGTATAGCCTTATAGGACATATCTTTCTTACTGAAAAATAGGAGCCTCTGCACTTCACTTCTGGTTTAGGTAACATTTCCAGTGAAAGTGTGAATGACCTAAAATATTCACAATCACAGAAACTGCTTTCAGAGGCTTGCAATTTAGATAACAAAGTGTTAAAGGGCACTACATGATGGCATCCTTATCTGGCACCCTGATCAACTCTACTCCCTACTATAGAGCATGTAATCTCCTAAATGTAAAGGTAAATGGTGGCAAACACATTTTTATAGTATATGACCTATTATTTATAAATCACATTACTTTATCTGTGTATTATAAGGTGTGACTTTTACAATGTATACTATCATAAGCATTTATATTCTTTTTAAAATACTTAGTATTTAAATCAAGATTTTTGCTGTCTATTGATTTTGATTTGACTGAAATAAAAGGTGCTGCATCCAAAAAGGGGCAGTGCATCTTTAAAGAAAAACCATGAATAACAATGAAACCTTTTGCTCATTTACATAAGGTGACATTTTCCAGAAAATATTGTAACATTAGCAGTAGTATAATGAAATTTTGCCTATCAGCCATGCAGTAATAATATTACTGTAAAGGTAACCTGTCCACAGTTTGTTATCTAGAAAATATTCATGCCTGGAAACATATATTTTGTGAAGAGTGTCAAGAAGTATATGTTTTTTCCTTTAGTTTTTCTGAGTGACTATCCATCTTTCTCTACAGATTTACTGCATGATCACTCCCTTTACATGCTAATTATATGCAGTTCTAGTGAATTTGTTAGTGGTGACACTTTAGAAATCCAGTGGGACTGTATCTCATTATATTGCAATGTCCAGATATATCAGATATTATTAGCTGTCATTAATCTGCAAAAGAAATACTCTGTACACAGCTATAGAGAGAATGAAGGAAGCAGAGTGCTAATACCATCTACAACAGTTCCAGCCACAAAAGGTCACAGAGGGGAAATCAATATCTGGGAATAAAATGTAGATAGATAAAAGGAACCTGAATAAAACATGCTGCAAATACTTGAGATATTATAAACATGTATAGTATTGTTGATGTTTACTCACCGACTCAACAGAATATATCCTAAATGGCACCTACCTGATTTTAAATGTTAAATTGATAACAGGACATATATTTGCCACTTACTTGCATTTATAAGAAGGTTGAGGAACTGGTGTCTTAAAATGTAAAGATGCTTTATTTGGTAAAGGTTTCACATGACTAGTAAGCCTGAGGCTTGTTTGGATGATAACACAGAATACACTGGGATACTGTGGTATCTAAAACATTTTAATTACAGCCTAACCTTAAAAATGTTCACAATAATAATAAATTAAATTACTTTACAATATCATATAAATGTGAAAAAATGTGAACAGTGTCCATGCACTTGAGTAAGGAACAACTGTAACACAACTTAGATGCAGGAATAAAAAAAATGCCTTTTTTTCTGACTGGTCAAAGCCAATCCTGTTTGTATTTTAAAGGTTGAACCCAGACAGGACAAATGAGAGTTCTGTGCACTGTACATTTCGCTCTCCCTTAGTATTACTATAATGTAATTTACTTGGAAAATGGCTGTGAGAAGATCTTCACTGCTTCTGCCCAATGCTACACAGTCTTGCTTCAGATTCATCCAAGATCTACTTTGTACATTCCCATACATACATGCACTGAATTCTATTTTTCTCATTGAAAGTCGGTTTACATTCTGTAAAACTGTTGTAGGACCTTCCACTAAAGTCAATGAAGTGTGCTGCATGCATATGGAGGACGAACAATATAAAGGGAGGGTGTAAGATCAATGTTTTAAATTATCCTGCCCCTAGAGCAAGACTGGTGCAGGACAAGATATATAATTATTATCTGGCATAAGTCAAAAAAGTGCAGTAAATCCAGCCGATTTGTTCTGAGCTCTTGCTTGCTGGGGAGTGGTAATTTGCTTCAACCACAAATGCAATTCTTTCAGGTTAACCAGCAAAGATGGCCCGCTTACCAATTCAGATCATGATTGCAAAGTATGCTTTGGGCCCCCCTGCAGTAAACCCATGTTGTCTTCAAGCTTTCAGGTGACTTTAGGTCACCCAGTGCGTACCAGTGAGGAGCCTGCTCTTATGGTCGCTGGGGCTTATGGCGCAAGATTCTCTGACTCTCTGGCTTAAGAGGCAAAAATAGTATTTTGCATTTCACATAGAGGACATCCTTTAAATAGGGTTCCCCATTTGTTGCTGCTGAGTGAATGGAAGTCAGAAAAGGAAGGGAGACTACACTCATTTTGATTATGCCCTTCCTGTTGGGGTACCTGCTGTCATTCTGCTCCATAATGAACTTTTTTGTGATTCTTTTGACCTCTTTTGAATTGTTTACTATTACACAGGACAGAGAAAATAATGAGGGCTGGTCCACTGCATCTTAAAAGAATGTATCAAATATGGAGACAAAGCAGTGAAAGCTGGGCAAGGGGCTTTATTTAAGGGCAGGCAGTCATTTTAGATCATTTAAGACCAATCAGGTATTAATAAAATATTATAAAGTAGCTTGCTACATCATTTAATGTTATCAGAGTACAGTATATTGTAGTTACATGAAAATGTTTTCTTTAAAATTATTCAGTAAACCCAAAAGTGAAATTTTATACACATGCTGGCTCAGTTACCCACTGGCATCTTGTATCCCTTGAAGATGTCTCCCCCATGGAGCCTTCAACTCTTTATACCTGACCTTCTTGAAAGTGAAGGTTGCCTAAGGGGTGAGAAGCCTACATTCTCTTAGATTGAGCCCTTCCCATTTGGAGTGTCTTTCTTTCTCTGTGAAATTTAAAATAATATTACATTAATAAACTACCCAGTAGTGAAACAGAGTATTAATTATAATAGCCACTGTAGGAGATCAGAATTACGACTTTAGGTGCAGAGATCTTACCAAGTCCTGAAAAGATGCTATATAATAATATAGGAGGGGAGAACTAAATTTGGATGGAAATGTTCTTTAAATGGTAGAATTTTGGACAAGAGTAGAGGTCTCATACATCTAATTAAAATGTATGCCCCATTATTTGATTCAGCCACTTGTGTACGGTGTTTTATGCACGTTTTATCAGTTTTTAAGAGTGAATGAACTGATGAATAGCCAAATGATTATAAAAATGAGTAGAAATGTATAAATCTTATTGGAGTTTGAAGTTCTTCTATGGAAAATGTATTTCTTTAAAATCTGTTGCTTCTTTAAATTCACTTAAATGATTTGTATGCTACAGTACACAGAACAAAGTGGATCTCAAGCCTATGATAATTGAGAAAAAGTGTGTAATGCAACACAGAGCACTGAATTTCTTAGGGTCTAACAACTTCTTATAGGATTAAATAGAGCTGGTCCAATGACTCTCGTTAATGGTGCAGTTCAAAACAAAATCCACTCTGCAGCACAAATTCTTACACAAAAAAACAGGTCAACTGAAATGGATTTACGAAACATAGATTAATATAAATAGAGTGGACTTTCTAGCACATTTGCCATGAATTCTGCATATCGTTATCAGTTCAGTGATTGATTTCACGGGGGGGATTGTGATACTGGAAAGTATATATATATATATATATATATATATATATATATATATATATATATATATACACAGAGAGAGAGAGAGGGAGAGGGGTCTTTTTTTTTTCTTTTAATTTACAGATCTTAATTTCATTTGATATTGTTCTTTAGTTAGATTGTGTATGCGCCACCTCTTTGATGAGAAAGTGTTCACACCTTGGAGCAAGAAAATGGACTTAATCAGCATTTCAAAGCTTGACCTTAAACATAAAACACAAGTGGGCATGTTGTTATTATAAGCAGTCAAATTCAAGCTCTCATTTTTAAAATCTATAATAACCAAATCCCTAAATTCTCATACAAGGTTTAACATGTCGGTGTAATTTTAAAAGCTGTTTCCAATTTTTCAAAATCTGCAGCTTTCTTTAAAAATCTTGAAAATTCCTTGTGATCCTGACATAAATACCATTGTTCAGGCACTTCCTATGATGGCTTGACATCTGTGCCCCAATTGTTTTTCTGAGTTATCATCCTGTCATAGACCTCTGATTGATACTGAAAGTGATTGGACCAAAAAAAATGTGCTGATTATTATTAGGAAGACAGTCCTGAGCAATGATTTGTAGGTAATAGAGAAGTGAGCGCATGTAGACAGGATGTGGCTGAGGGAAGCTGGATGAAATCAACAGTAGTGATGGGCTGGGGAAAAATGGATGAATGGCTGCACAATCTGGAAGGATGCCAACATTTTTATTGCAGTGATCAACAAATAAAAGCATATACAGCACAGCGAGCACTTGGTGTTATTATTAAGCACTGTTATCTGAGTGAAACGCATTAACATTTCTAACTCCTGGTGCTCGCTGTACTGTATATGCTTTTATTTGTTGATCACTACAATAAAGATTTTGCCATCCTTCCGGAGTGTGTAGACATTCATCCATTTTTCCCTGTTGATCTCGGAGACAAGCTGGGCGGGCACCTCTGCTTTGGAAGCAGCACTAGACTGGCAGCACTCACACATTGAGGGTTTCCTCATCATTGGACTAGTAGTGGTGAGCCGAACTGCCCTGGGTTTTGTTGGAGCAGGGTTCAGCAAACTTCAAAGATACAGAACCTGAACTTATTGGGAGATTATTTTGTCCTATTTAAAATGTCTGTTTTCTAGGCTATTAGGCAAGGGGGTGTCAAGAAATATCATGGGGGGAGGGTACTTCCCTGGTTAGCTTGTACCGATGTAAAAAAGTTTTTTTTTTTTTTAATCAGTTTGACAGGAGCAGTGTCTTTTTAAATGTTTACAGGGAAACACTAAAAATGTACAATTCTTTTAAATGTTAACGGGTGCATCTCTGTGATATACAAAAACTGCTGCTACAGCACTGACATTTACAAAAGAGAAATTGTTTAAAATTGCCAACAAATGACATGCTATTAACAGCTTCTTTGTTTTTGTTTTTTGTTTTGTTTTTTATACAGCATACAGGCCCCTCCAAGGGTCTGCTATATATTCTGGGGATTAGTAATGAATGCCATTTGCTGACAATTTAAACTGTATCGTCTTTTTTCTTAGTGGATGTTATTTTTTCTGTAGCACATCTCACAGGAAAAATGACAAATACATTGCATTGAGTCCCCCCCCCCAAAATATGTACCTGGATCCTTTGAGTCTTGTATGGATTTTAAGGTGGTACCTTAGACAAACAAATAAGTGTGGAGCCTCCAGGAAATCTATACCAGACCCTGCATTCTCATACAGATTTTAAACTTCAAAGATGTCGAACCTGAACTCCATTGAACGTATTGGGAGATGAATTTGTCCTATTTAAAATGTATGTTTTCTAGGCTATTAGGCAAGGGGGTGTCAAGAAATATCATGGGTTCATGGGTAGTGGGTACTGCCCTAGTTAGCTTGTACCAATGTAAAAAAGTTTTTTTTTTTTAAAATCTGTTTGACAGGAGCAGTGTTTTTTTTAAATGTTTACAGTGAAACACTAAAAATATACAATTCCTTCAAATACCATACCAGGGGCACATGTTAAGGGGTGCATCACTGTGATATACAAAAACTGCTGCTGCAGCACTGACATTTACAAAAGGGAAAATGTTTAAAATTGCCAGCAAATGATATGCCATTGAGAGCTTTTTTTTTTTTTTTTATAAACAGCATACGGACCCCTCCAAGGGTCTGCTATATATTTTGGGGATTAGCCAAGAATGCCATTTGCTGACAATTTAAACTGTATAATCTTTTTTCTTAGTGGATGTAATTTTTTCTGTAGCATGGGAAGAATGACAAATAAATTGCATTGGGTCCCCCCCTAAAATATGTACCAGACGCTTTGAGTCTTGTATGGATTTTAAGGTGGTACCTTAAAAAAAGGTGTGGGGGGCCCCAGGAAATCTATAGCAGACCCTGCATTCTCATACAGATTTTAAGGGGGGCTTCATGCTAAAAAAATAAAAATAAAAAAAAAGTATGAGGTTTTCCTAAAAATCCATACCGGGCCCTTAATCTGAGCATGCAGCCTGGGTAGCAAGGAAAGGGGGAGGCAAAGCATGCACCCTTCTCCTCAACCATACCAGACCACATTCCCTGAACATGGGGGGTGCCTTGACTGAAGAGACCTTATTTTCATGTTGATGAGGACAAAGAC
Source organism: Lithobates clamitans (assembly GCA_037952925.1). Taxonomy (NCBI): domain Eukaryota; kingdom Metazoa; phylum Chordata; class Amphibia; order Anura; family Ranidae; genus Lithobates; species Lithobates clamitans. Next base: position 3,856,552 of record JBBGZY010000135.1, read on the forward strand.
TTCCTCCGCACAGCCCCAGCCAGTGATTGTGGGGGTCTGTGGGTGGGGAGGCTTATCAGTGGGTGGAGGCCTCCTTAAAAAGGGGGCATCCAGATACCGGTGACCCCCCTAAATGATTGAGTATGGGGTATATAGTGCCCATATTCATTCACAAAAACAAGTTTTAAGCTCTTGTGCTGTCAGTGACCCAGGTCTTTTCTAGCCACAGCAGGCATTAACATTAACAAACCTGTTTTGTGCTTGTATGCTACCAGTTTGCAAGAAGTTAGCATTCTGCAAGTTTGCAGTAATACTTTGTAATGCCTATTTTTAATACTGGTGAAACAGCGCTCTTATGACTGCTGTAACATTGGCATGCAAACTGCACCCAAAGGCTGCTGCAGTGAGCAAGGTAGTTTTGACGTCCCCCCCCCCCTAGCTATTAAGTTCTTCACTCTTCCAGACACAATCTGCTTTAGTTAATTTTTTTGTAATTGTCCTTATCTGCCATATTTCATTTTAATTTGCAATGTTAACTAATGATGAATAACTAAAGGTTAAAAGTTTGGTTACAGTTCTCACATTCTTTGAAAAAGTTGTTTCCATATTTGCACTTTTTGCTTACAACAGTTTTAATAAAAATGCATAAAACATGTGGAAAATTTTATTTTTTTCTGGTACCCTTGTTTTCGGTAAATAATTAGCTGTTATTGCCTACTGACGAACAGTAATAAATATCTAAAATAAAAATGTAAAATGAAAGAATGTATAAATATCTAATAATTCTAGATATTATCAATTCTTATCCTCAGGGGCGTTTCTGGATGTATAGCAATGTCTTTGTGTTATATGTTATATAAATATCAGTGTCCTCTCTCCTAGAGGGTAGGGTGTATAGGAGATATGTTTCTGTACTTTGTCCAAGGCCGCATTTCCAACTTACTTTTAGGAATTCGTTTCTTAGTAGAAATTGAAGAATCCTTCGTTCATACGATGCTTCCAGAAAGGTTGTTTATTTGTTCAGAAAGATAAGCAAAGACCAGACTTACATCGATAACATGTGGCATGGTGATGGTCTCAGAAGGAGGAGGAGGAGGAGACATCTTGATGTTACATTCTCCAAAGTGTTGGGTTACTTCCCTCTTGTCAACCCTACTCCATTCCTATTCTACCATGAATCTGATCCATTCTTATACTGTTTCAAAATGTTATGTCAGCATATCCTAGTAACACCCATATTTGCAAATATACTTTAAATGGCTATAGTCTAAAGATAAGCAACATTACTCCACCCATTGTCCTGACATAGCAACTCAAAATAGAAATTTCTACCCAGCTAAACCACTCCTCTGTCCTCTGTCCTCCATCCTGTTAACCTTCAGAAACCATAACAAATTACATATAACATTTATGTGTTTCATATATTTTTTCAGAAACTTTTATCACTTAAAATAATAATGAACTTAAAATCTTCTAACAATTCCCCCTCAATGCACTATAAGTGCATTCATCTTAAATAATAAAGGTCTCTGATCCACTTTTTCAATACAAACAATACAATAAACATTAATACATTAAAATAAACATTAATACAATACAATAAACAGTAATACAATTTAGTGTGTCAGATATTGTACATAAACATTTTCCAAAACTCTGCGATATTCTTATGAAAAATATTTAACTATTTCATTCCATTGAGAAAATTTAAATTATTATATTTATTTATTTATTTTAATTCTCCATCTAAATCATGTAATATTAAAGATTTTCTTCCTTCAACTTCATAAATTCATTCAACTTCCTGTGAAAACTCTTATGACTTTAACCATATAATTTGACTATTTTAATATAAAGATGAAATACATATCTTTGAAAAATAAAATTATATCGCTTTGTAATATAAATTATTAATCAATAAATAAAATTTCTTCCATTCCTGGAAATTTCAATAACCAAATAACTTCTACAATGTAAGTTTTTATACATTATCCTTGACACAGAACAATTATAAACATAATAAATAATCTACTCGTCTGTAGATACATAAAAAAACATAAAACTTTCCCATTATTTGATTGTCATGTTTTATATATTCTATCCATCTTTCTATTTATTTTTCTATTTATTTATCTATCTAATCATGTTCTTTAAATTTAGAAACGAAAGACATATCTATAAAAGAAAATGAAAACAAGTATCAAATTCTTATAAAAATATGTTTTCCTTAGAAATTTTCATTATTTAATATAAACCATTCTAGACTGATAATCCTTTCTGTGTTTACCCATTTTATTCTTATTTTTACCAATTATTTAATTTTTACCAATTCTTTAGAAACAAAAAATTATAATTCCAATGTACCTTAAAAATAACCAAATAATCTTTCCATTTGATATCTCAATTGACATCTCTGTTTGCATCCCTGGTACCTTCAGATCTTTAATTCTTAACCATAACTTTAGCTACTGGAATAAATTACTAAACATACTCATTAGAAGTAGAAATCTCATTCAAGACATCATTTCTATTTAAATTTAGCAAAGGCCTAGCCATGTTTTGTGAACAAACTTCTGAAATACCTGTACCTGTTTGCAATGTTTGCAACCACACTTCTTTCTATACCACAGATTATATAAAAATAACGGAGTATGCTAATCTCAAAAGACATCCTGTCATGAACTCAAAAAGTTAACAAACGTTATGTTTAAAAAAAAATAATAAAGTTATTAAACTAAAACTGTAGCAGGTAAATAAGTCACCCAATCTTTACCTTATTCTTGAATCATCTTACCCTATTTAGACTTTATAATACTATTCATATGTTCTACAATACCTGAGTACTTAAGATGATAAGAAACAAAAACTTTACTAAATACCTAAAATTGCATACATGTCCTATAAAATTTAAAATCATAATCTGATTCCATGGTTTGAAGTCCAACCCCAATGGAATATGACATAAGTTCACAACAACTTAGCTTTTGTTAAAAATATTATTTTTTCTAGAATTATCTCAATTAATTTATCAAAAAGAAACATTAACTAAAAAACAACATCCTAATATCCTCCTTTAGTAGGTGGAAAAAACTAATATAATCAATCTATAAAGATTTGCCAAATTCCTCAATACTTTGTAGTATCAGGTTACTCTTTCCTATTGGATTGTTCTATAAACAAATAAAACAATATTCAGAAGTTTGATGACAAAGTGTTCTAACATGAGTAGTTTAGAATTTCTTTCATTAGCTTAAACAAAAAAATCAATCAATCAGTCAGTCAAGTACCTGGATATGCAAAAAGAAATATTTTCATTTAAAAATAACTCTATCCATTATTGTTGGAATCAATTATTTTTTTTTTTTACAATAAATTTTATCTCCATAATCAATCTGTACTGACTCTAAGACAAAATCTCATAGTCCCCCTCTTTATCCTGTGACTAATATTAAATCTTGTAAAAGAATAATATTACCAGATTATTGCATTTTTTTCTTTACACTGACAAATTACGTTGGGCTTTCCCAAATATTCTATTTCTGAAAGAAATTTGATCATGTTGAAATTTTTTCAGAACCAAAAACATTCCTCTCATACAGTATGATTGAATGAACCACACATGCCTGTCACTCTGACTGCTAAACACATGGCACTCTAAAGATCAGCTTTCAATGCAGACACTTACAGAAAGTTTAATATTGTCATTCCATTGTGCGAATATTTGGATCCATCTATAGAAGCACAATAAATTCTTTCCCAATAAATGTCCACTAAAAGTTGAAAAAGTGACTTTTTCATGATTAATTTACACAACTGTGGTTCTATCCCTCATATTGCATCTATTTAATCCCCATGTATTTTTAAATACCACTACAACTGATCTTTTTAACATCCAATTGCCACTAGACAAAGCTGTGTGTATTGACACCTTCTGTTTTCCTTGTAATAACACCCTTAGTGTAACATAAGATGTTTTCAAAACAAATGGTGCAAAACCCACAATGTCTCTGATCTGTAACATTGGACAATGCACTCCTAACACATTTTTTATATATACCAATGAATTTGTCTCATCACCCACATACACTTAAATGTAAAATGGCTGAGAGAGATCTCTATATTAATCAAAAAATACTAAATTAATAAGGGCTTTCTTTAGATCTTCAAATTATTGTATATAAGTTCTCTCTTGTAATTAAAAATATTTGCCCTACATTAAGCCTATATAATTCATTAAAATTTACCCAGACAGATACTTTGTCTAGAAAAATCTCAATGAACTCTCGAGAAAAGTTATTAAGGCCCAAAAAATCTTAATTTTTAAAAACAGTTACTTTAGTAAGTAATAATACCTTTTAAAAATACATTTTTCTCATCCATGAACCCTCTTCCAGATATTTGGAAGACTTTGATCCACAGAAGTGAAAACTGTCATGGCATGACGACTAGTCTGTGTAACTTGATCTGCATTTCTCTGTTGGTAATACACTCCTCGCATGTCACAAACTCTTCAGAGAATGATCTGTTACTGTCAGTCTTAGCTAAAATGCTTTGTATACAATACACTGTACAATTCGGTAACAATCTAGTTTTTCGTTTTTAAAATGTTTAACCTTTTTACCACTTTTTAAACATATTTTGTTTGTACATCTGCCCAAAATCATGTACACTACGTTATATGACTTTCCTAATTATAGTAATGACAAAAAAATTGTTTAGAGGACAATCTCGTGAAACTCACAGATTGAGTCCTGCCCAAAAACTGTGATTGGCCATATCCCCGAGAAAACTCCTCCCTCAATCAAAGTCCTTACTTTTACCAGAAATACTCATTTACAAAGACTTTTAACAATTGTTATTTTTACAATTTTTTTAGATTGAACAAAACTTTCATATTTTAATATTTTCTCTGGGTAGTCTTAAATAAATTAAAACAATCTACTACTTTTAATTTAATAACCAAATCTAAGTTTGGAATTTTTGTAAAAATTGTTCAATCCATAACTTATTATCTCTTACAACCAAATCTGTAGGATTTTTTGTAAGACACTAAACACCATGTTATTTTCCATAATCTCAATTTCATACTGTTCTTTCCACAATCTTAATCAATACTTTTTTTCTCTGAAAACTTTTTCTCTGCCCCCTATATATGGGTTTTAAAATGACCACGTGTAATAACACACATTTTCTGTTGTTCAGGGCTAAAATATTCATAAACATTTACATGCAGCATTAAACTTAGTTTCCTTATTTAATAACTTCTTTACACTCTGGCATTAATTAATTACCTTACTACTGCATGTATTCCTGATGGTACAGGAAAATACTTCTGAGCCTTGAGATGTTAACCATCCCATGTTACCATTCTATATAAACAAACACACTCACCCCTTGTTAGTATGATAGTCCCGTGTGCACTTAAAAAAAACAAGAGATGAATAATGTCCTTTAACTTTGTTGTTCGTTGCCTTTTCTTTAGTTTGTTGCTTTTTCTTTCGTTTGTTGCGTTTTCTTTCTTTCGTTGCTTCTTCTTTCGTTTGTTGCTTTTTCTTGGAAGAATCATTTTCTTGTAGCTTTTTGCCTTGTTCCTTGTATTGTGTGCTGTAGTGTGCTTTAGTGTGCTTCAGTGTTCTTGCCTGTTGATTTTTCTTTGCCTGTTTCTTGGACTTTCCATCTTCAAACATCAAAATCCGACTTTCATCTTAGCTCACCCAAATAGTACATACATTTGCCTGTTGTACCTCAATGGTAGCTTTTTCAAATAACGTGAAGTCTCAGTTCCTGATTCAACATTTTTTCTTATTGGGCAACTACCCAATATTTTCTTATGTGAGACTTTCTCACCTTCTTAGGAACTAACCTTGGCAGAAATCTTCACGTACGTAACGTTACGTTTTCACAAACAAAGTCTTGGATTTCCAAACAATAGCTTGAAGCATACCGTCCAAATGTATACTAGGGGGGTGGTAGTTGCGCTGTGATAGGGAAGGGGATAGGGAAGGGAAGACACTACACTAGAGTGCATATGGCAAACATGCCAAGTGACCTAAAAACAACCAGAATTTAGTTATATATAAATGAAAGATACGACAAAAAAGAATAATGAATTACAAAACACACAGATCGGTGTATATAGTGAATGACTGGAAAAAACACACTAACCAATAAGTGTAATGGATAAATAAATAAAGACTACTAAATAGTGTAGACTTGGAGACCGAGTGGTATTAAATCACATAGAGATGAACGGTGTGCATGATGAAAGAGGCAGTTAAACTGATACCATGTAAAGAATAAATAGATGCATATAGCACTAAGTGTAAAAAGAAAAAAACCAGTAGATGAGGAATAACAAATGGTCCTAATAAAAATCAAAAACACTCGACCAATAAAATCAAAGAAAACACCATGCAGCATAAAGATGTATCGGCATGGATGGCAGCAGAAAAAATATATTTATAAATATTCCCAAAAAAAATCTGAAAAAACATATATAAGTGGTGTTGAATATAAACGACAGTCCCACCACCAAGTGTAATAATGCTTGATCACAGTCCAAGGAAACAACCAACACACGACAGGTGAAACAGGGGGGGTGTTTTTCTTCGATGGGGGCACCTCAGTGAACACAGGCCCCTTACCTTACGGCTGTAAGGTATACAGCATATATATTAGACGCCCAGTAAGGTATGGAATCCAAGACCGTTGCAGCAGATGATATAGCTCGTAAATGCAGTGGTATCCCATGCAAAAAAAACATAGATAGCATATAGTGTGATACCGTCTGGAAATGAGGGGATAAGCGAGCTGTAGGAGGAAAGGGGGGGAGGGGTTGCACTCACTTGTACCAGATGAGTGCAAGCCTCAATCCACGAGTGCCGAACTCGTATAGTCCACACCGCTGGCCGTAGGACCTTCTGACATCTCACATCTCCTGTAGCTCACCACCCGTCATACATGGTATATATGATATGGTAACAAGACAAGAACCGCATATAGCGTAATCCCGTACAAAAAACTCACTTTATTGCATAAAAACACTTATGAACTTACAAAAGTAGACAGCTGGGGGGTAAAACTCCGCGAGCGCCGTGCTCGTAACATCAGCTGTGTGTGTGGCAGCGTCCCGTGCTCCTAACGCGTGTCGTCACGTCACGTGACTTCTTCAGAGGATAACACGGGATAGAAAGCCAATGCTTTTAAATGGTCCCCGCGTAATGGCTACGCGGCGGCCATTTTCCCGAAGGACGCTGATAGTGAATAATAGTATAGTGCCTGGCGGCCATTTTCCCAGGGTCACAAAAAACAAAAGCGGGCAGAATGACATGTTAAATTTGTGAATGCAACCAGAAAAAAAACTAAACTAAGATAAAGAAAGAGAGGAGGGTGAGACCCGGATACTAGCAGTCTCACTGATGTGGGGGCCTCAACATAATAAGATATAAAAAAAGGAAAACAAAATAAAACGGAATGTGTATGTGGAAACATTCCGACCGTAGATGGCAGGAGGCTAATCTCGTCAGAATATTACAATGGAGATCGGATACGTTAATCCATATTTAGGAGCAGAATAGATACTAGATAAAGCATAGGGGCTGATGTTGGTATGGGGAAGCCACATTATTCCCATAGCAGTAGAAGCCTCTGGAGTGTGCCAAAAAACGCATAGAATATGGGAAGTCTATAAGAAATAAAAAATATATATATAAAATATATCTGTGTATAATAATATTTTTAAAAAATATGTAAAAAAATGTATATAAAAAATATATATTTAAAAGGGAATAATTAAAAACAGGAGCTCGGGAGGTGTCACACACCATCTGAAACAATAATCATATAATATACGGATAAACACTAGAGTATAAAAACGCACCAGGAAGCCACATCTTATTACGCAGTAAATCAGCATGTAGATGGATAAGTCTATGGTATACAGTGTATGATATTATAATAAATTCAATATTACTCTCTGATAGACATGAGAGAAAAGGAAAAAGGAACTAGTATGCTGGAAAGAAAGAAAGGAGGCAGAAAAAAGGGGCTGAGGGTGACTAAAAGTCGCTTATAAAGCAGTTTATATCGAACTCTATGTTGAGTCCCTTTGGAGCCATGGTGTCCAAGGAAAATATCCATTTGGACTCCAGTTTGCTTAGAATCCTCACTTTATGTCCTCCTCGCCACGGTTTGGTATAGGGCTCGACCCCCCAAAATTTCAAATGTCTAGGGTCTCTGTTGTGGTGTTTATCGAAGTGCCTAGAGACACTATGTTTATCGAAACCCTTTATAATGTTTTGGACGTGCTCTTTAATACGGATTCTTAGTAGTCTTTTGGTACGGCCCACGTATTGGAGGCCGCAGCTACACTCCAAAACGTATACAGCCCCCTCGGTGTTGCATCCAATAAACTCTTTAATATCAAACATAGTACCATTACTATTGGACTGAAATGAAAAAACCTTTTCATTCGGATGTTTGGTTCGAGTGCAAGCGTAGCAGCGTTTACAAGGATAGAATCCTTTACCTGTGAAGAAGGAGAATAGTTTTTTAGGGGGATCAATCACGCTTTTAACTAGCCGATCTCTCAAAGTAGAGGCTCTTTTATAAATAAATTTAGGTTTCTCTGGTAATAGTTCTCCCAAGCCTATGTCAGATTTAAGGATATGCCAATGACGGGATATGATGTTCTCGATTTTTTTATGCTGAAGATTATAGTCTAGGACTAGAGGAACTTGATCTAATTGATCAGTCGGGGTTCTATCCTCAAGCAGTTCCTGTCTAGGTAGCTGTCCTACTTCCATTATTTGTTTATCTATAAAATCCTGGTCATATCCTTTATCTATGAACCTCATTCCCATGGATTTGGCCTGCATTTGAAAATCTTCCTCTAAAGTACAATTACGTCGCAGTCGCATTATCTGGCCTTTAGGAATATTAAATAGCCAGTTCCTATGGTGGCAACTGCTTACGGGCAGATAACTATTACGATCAACATTCTTGAAAAAGGTCTTGGTGATGTATTGGTGGTTGATGCGTGAGATCTCTAAATCTAGAAATGCAATAGACTGTTCTTCAATTTGCCAGGTTAGTACAATATTGTTGGTGTTATTATTAAGTTTAAGAAAAAAAGTCGTTAAAAGATCCTTTTCGCCCTCCCATAAAATAAAGATATCATCAATGTATCTTTTAAACATAAGAAGCTCTTTAGGGGGTTCTAGAAACACTGTTTCTTCTTCCCATTGGGACATAAACAGTCCTGCTACACTTGGGGCGAATTTCGCCCCCATTGCAACTCCTGTTTTTTGATGGTAGAATTGCTTGGAGTACCAGAAATGGCTATGTTTCAAACAGAAATCCAAACATTTAACTAAAAATTTTCTTTGGTACCGGGGAAGCTTAGTGAATTTTCTCAGACCCCACTTCGCGGCTTCACAGGCCGCGAAGTGGGGTATGATGGTATATAACGATGACACATCTGCCGTGGCCATCCAGATGGTGCCCGTGTCATTTCTCTCATTCAATATCTGAAGCATTTGTTTCGTATCTCTCAGGTAAGCTTTTGTGCACTGTACTGCAGGCTGGAGATATTTATCAATGTATTCTCCCAATCTTGCAGTGATTGATTCTATACCATTGACGATTGGTCTAAAGGGAGGATCAGTTTTATCCTTATGAATTTTCGGCAAGGCATATATGACTGGTGTTCTGCATGCTTCAGGAACCAGATATTTAGCTTCCTTTTTATTCAGAATATTTTTCTCGAGACCCAATTGGACTAGTAGTTCTAATTCTTTCTTCCATTTAAATGTAGGATTGTTGGGGAGTATGGCATATGTATTCTGATCCCTTAAAAGCTTAAGCATGCCATTATGGTATTGTTCGGTGGTTAAAATTACAATCCCGCCGCCTTTATCTGAAGGCCTGATAACAAGATCCTTTCTTTTTGTGAGCTTTTGAATGCCGGTACGTATCACTCTAGGTTCTTCTTTCTTTTTGTATGTAAGGTTCTTAATTTCTTCCGTAACCAGGTCTTTAAATACCTCTATATGGGTATTGTTCTTGGGTTTGGGGTTATAGGTAGATTTATTCCTTAAATTGCTGTGTACTACTGGATCTTTTTGAATGGTGATGGTGTTGATGGGTTTCTCCAACAAATATTTTTTAATGTTTAATTTTCTCACATATTTTTGGATACTGATATAAGTTTCGAATTTATTCAAATTCTTAACAGGCGCATATTTGAGTCCCTTGTCTAGTACCGTCAGTTCTTCCAAGGTCAGGGGTACATCTGTAAGGTTAAAAATACCTTCTCCTATGTTGCCCTTCTCCTTTTGTTTTCTCTTTCCTCCTCTACAGCCTCTTTTTCTGTAGGACTTTTTTTCTTCTTTGTTTCTTCTATTCTTCTTGGGGGTTGGTGTTCCATTCCTCTCTCTAAAAAAGATCTATTGTGACCATGTTCGTATTGATGGTCATAATGGTGTCTTGCCTCTCTATCGGGGTCTTGAAGATCCCTCAGAGGGGCATAGTAGTTAGAGGTGGGAATAGGACTGCGTTCCCTAGGTCTATAGGGTGCATAAGGTCCTCTTTCTTCACGGTAGTCATAATGATGATTTGGGCCCGGACTTCTATCACGAGGCCTGTAATAGTCATATTGCCCATAATGGTGGTCCCTTCTTTCATAATGTGCTTGGGGATACGATGGGGGTCTTTCTTGTCTATAGGAGTCTTGTGGTGGTCTTCTTGCATCTCTAGGTGCATTTTGAGGTCTTGTCCAGTAAGGTCTTCTATTATTGTTTCTTCTATTTTGAGGTTTCTTCCATCCCTGTTGAGGGGTACGTGGTGGGTAGAAAGGTTGTCTCCGGGTGTTGTGCGGAGTATTGTTACTGGGATATCTGTGTCTATTTTCAGAGTGTCTTGAAGGATCCCTTCTAGGGGTGTAGTTACCCGACTGTTTCCGGGGGGTGTCTCCTCTAGAAGATCTAGGAATAGGTGACATATCGACTTGACCTGGATTTATTTTGACCATTTTATCAGGGGTAGATGATGAAGAAGTAGGTTCCGTCTGTCCGATGTTGTTCTGCCACTTAAAGACTAGATCTTTTTTAAAATCGCCAATATCTCTCGAGAACTTTTTACTTTTTCTCTGTTGGACTTCAGCATCTTTCCTAGAGAGATCTTTATTTAATTGTGCAGTAAGCCGTTGGAATTCATCCGTATCTTTATAGATTTCGAGCTGTGATTTAAGATCCATTATGTTTTGGTCAACCTTTCTAATTTTTTTTCTGCTTGCGTTTCAGCAAAAATTCCAATAATTCAATCCCTTTCTCATTAAAAAATCTGAACCACTCGTCGATGGACTCTTGGTCTATAAGGCCATCATTTGGAGGGACGTCCCATCTTAGGCGTCTGGGTACAATCTTTGCCTTGATGTATCTATCAAACGTGGTGACATCCCACCATATATTGATTTTCTTCTCCATATTGTGGCCTAACTTGCGTACCAAACTTTCAATGGTACTGTCTGGTATTTTCTCATCACTATTGAAAACTGTGTCTAGGTCAACTTCTCTACGTTCTATGAAAGTGAAAATATCCATAGCTGCAGCAGGGGTATGGAGAGGAGTGGAGATAGTAAATAGAACTAAGCAAGGAACTCCTGCGCTGCTTGCGGACTCCTAAACTAAGAGGGGGACACTGCTGCAACACCTATAAGACTGCTCCAAACAGACAAAAACGCATGTATACTAGGGGGGTGGTAGTTGCGCTGTGATAGGGAAGGGGATAGGGAAGGGAAGACACTACACTAGAGTGCATATGGCAAACATGCCAAGTGACCTAAAAACAACCAGAATTTAGTTATATATAAATGAAAGATACGACAAAAAAGAATAATGAATTACAAAACACACAGATCGGTGTATATAGTGAATGACTGGAAAAAACACACTAACCAATAAGTGTAATGGATAAATAAATAAAGACTACTAAATAGTGTAGACTTGGAGACCGAGTGGTATTAAATCACATAGAGATGAACGGTGTGCATGATGAAAGAGGCAGTTAAACTGATACCATGTAAAGAATAAATAGATGCATATAGCACTAAGTGTAAAAAGAAAAAAACCAGTAGATGAGGAATAACAAATGGTCCTAATAAAAATCAAAAACACTCGACCAATAAAATCAAAGAAAACACCATGCAGCATAAAGATGTATCGGCATGGATGGCAGCAGAAAAAATATATTTATAAATATTCCCAAAAAAAATCTGAAAAAACATATATAAGTGGTGTTGAATATAAACGACAGTCCCACCACCAAGTGTAATAATGCTTGATCACAGTCCAAGGAAACAACCAACACACAACAGGTGAAACAGGGGGGGTGTTTTTCTTCGATGGGGGCACCTCAGTGAACACAGGCCCCTTACCTTACGGCTGTAAGGTATACAGCATATATATTAGACGCCCAGTAAGGTATGGAATCCAAGACCGTTGCAGCAGATGATATAGCTCGTAAATGCAGTGGTATCCCATGCAAAAAAACCATAGATAGCATATAGTGTGATACCGTCTGGAAATGAGGGGATAAGCGAGCTGTAGGAGGAAAGGGGGGGAGGGGTTGCACTCACTTGTACCAGATGAGTGCAAGCCTCAATCCACGAGTGCCGAACTCGTATAGTCCACACCGCTGGCCGTAGGACCTTCTGACATCTCACATCTCCTGTAGCTCACCACCCGTCATACATGGTATATATGATATGGTAACAAGACAAGAACCGCATATAGCGTAATCCCGTACAAAAAACTCACTTTATTGCATAAAAACACTTATGAACTTACAAAAGTAGACAGCTGGGGGGTAAAACTCCGCGAGCGCCGTGCTCGTAACATCAGCTGTGTGTGTGGCAGCGTCCCGTGCTCCTAACGCGTGTCGTCACGTCACGTGACTTCTTCAGAGGATAACACGGGATAGAAAGCCAATGCTTTTAAATGGTCCCCGCGTAATGGCTACGCGGCGGCCATTTTCCCGAAGGACGCTGATAGTGAATAATAGTATAGTGCCTGGCGGCCATTTTCCCAGGGTCACAAAAAACAAAAGCGGGCAGAATGACATGTTAAATTTGTGAATGCAACCAGAAAAAAAACTAAACTAAGATAAAGAAAGAGAGGAGGGTGAGACCCGGATACTAGCAGTCTCACTGATGTGGGGGCCTCAACATAATAAGATATAAAAAAAGGAAAACAAAATAAAACGGAATGTGTATGTGGAAACATTCCGACCGTAGATGGCAGGAGGCTAATCTCGTCAGAATATTACAATGGAGATCGGATACGTTAATCCATATTTAGGAGCAGAATAGATACTAGATAAAGCATAGGGGCTGATGTTGGTATGGGGAAGCCACATTATTCCCATAGCAATAGAAGCCTCTGGAGTGTGCCAAAAAACGCATAGAATATGGGAAGTCTATAAGAAATAAAAAATATATATATAAAATATATCTGTGTATAATAATATTTTTAAAAAATATGTAAAAAAATGTATATAAAATATATATTTAAAAGGGAATAATTAAAAACAGGAGCTCGGGAGGTGTCACACACCATCTGAAACAATAATCATATAATATACGGATAAACACTAGAGTATAAAAACGCACCAGGAAGCCACATCTTATTACGCAGTAAATCAGCATGTAGATGGATAAGTCTATGGTATACAGTGTATGATATTATAATAAATTCAATATTACTCTCTGATAGACATGAGAGAAAAGGAAAAAGGAACTAGTATGCTGGAAAGAAAGAAAGGAGGCAGAAAAAAGGGGCTGAGGGTGACTAAAAGTCGCTTATAAAGCAGTTTATATCGAACTCTATGTTGAGTCCCTTTGGAGCCATGGTGTCCAAGGAAAATATCCATTTGGACTCCAGTTTGCTTAGAATCCTCACTTTATGTCCTCCTCGCCACGGTTTGGTATAGGGCTCGACCCCCCAAAATTTCAAATGTCTAGGGTCTCTGTTGTGGTGTTTATCGAAGTGCCTAGAGACACTATGTTTATCGAAACCCTTTATAATGTTTTGGACGTGCTCTTTAATACGGATTCTTAGTAGTCTTTTGGTACGGCCCACGTATTGGAGGCCGCAGCTACACTCCAAAACGTATACAGCCCCCTCGGTGTTGCATCCAATAAACTCTTTAATATCAAACATAGTACCATTACTATTGGACTGAAATGAAAAAACCTTTTCATTCGGATGTTTGGTTCGAGTGCAAGCGTAGCAGCGTTTACAAGGATAGAATCCTTTACCTGTGAAGAAGGAGAATAGTTTTTTAGGGGGATCAATCACGCTTTTAACTAGCCGATCTCTCAAAGTAGAGGCTCTTTTATAAATAAATTTAGGTTTCTCTGGTAATAGTTCTCCCAAGCCTATGTCAGATTTAAGGATATGCCAATGACGGGATATGATGTTCTCGATTTTTTTATGCTGAAGATTATAGTCTAGGACTAGAGGAACTTGATCTAATTGATCAGTCGGGGTTCTATCCTCAAGCAGTTCCTGTCTAGGTAGCTGTCCTACTTCCATTATTTGTTTATCTATAAAATCCTGGTCATATCCTTTATCTATGAACCTCATTCCCATGGATTTGGCCTGCATTTGAAAATCTTCCTCTAAAGTACAATTACGTCGCAGTCGCATTATCTGGCCTTTAGGAATATTAAATAGCCAGTTCCTATGGTGGCAACTGCTTACGGGCAGATAACTATTACGATCAACATTCTTGAAAAAGGTCTTGGTGATGTATTGGTGGTTGATGCGTGAGATCTCTAAATCTAGAAATGCAATAGACTGTTCTTCAATTTGCCAGGTTAGTACAATATTGTTGGTGTTATTATTAAGTTTAAGAAAAAAAGTCGTTAAAAGATCCTTTTCGCCCTCCCATAAAATAAAGATATCATCAATGTATCTTTTAAACATAAGAAGCTCTTTAGGGGGTTCTAGAAACACTGTTTCTTCTTCCCATTGGGACATAAACAGTCCTGCTACACTTGGGGCGAATTTCGCCCCCATTGCAACTCCTGTTTTTTGATGGTAGAATTGCTTGGAGTACCAGAAATGGCTATGTTTCAAACAGAAATCCAAACATTTAACTAAAAATTTTCTTTGGTACCGGGGAAGCTTAGTGAATTTTCTCAGACCCCACTTCGCGGCTTCACAGGCCGCGAAGTGGGGTATGATGGTATATAACGATGACACATCTGCCGTGGCCATCCAGATGGTGCCTGTGTCATTTCTCTCATTCAATATCTGAAGCATTTTATCTTAGTTTAGTTTTTTTTCTGGTTGCATTCACAAATTTAACATGTCATTCTGCCCGCTTTTGTTTTTTGTGACCCTGGGAAAATGGCCGCCAGGCACTATACTATTATTCACTATCAGCGTCCTTCGGGAAAATGGCCGCGTAACACATATCACTACGTCACTACTTTTATGTTACCAATTTATACACTGTTTAATTTTTTCACATTAGAATAATTTTGCTCATTATTTATATGACACTTAAGAGGTTGTCACTTTTCAGCTTGTTTGTGATTAAGTCACATATGTATGCACATTTTTATAATTAGCGCTGCTATCTGATTTCACTTGGAGGGAGGGCAGGCACTAGTGAATCATTTATCATTATTTTTGCATTGTTTTAATTTAAGCAGCAGCTGTCAGTGAGGGGTAGGTCTGTGAGCGCAGCGTTTGGCACATAGGAGAGGGCGGTATTCCTGTGTACCATACCAAGTGACAG
This sequence comes from Lithobates clamitans, assembly GCA_037952925.1. NCBI lineage: Eukaryota > Metazoa > Chordata > Amphibia > Anura > Ranidae > Lithobates > Lithobates clamitans. The sequence continues at coordinate 3,872,335 of JBBGZY010000135.1, forward strand.
AATTAAAAAATATTTGTTGGAGAAACCCATCAACACCATCACCATTCAAAAAGATCCAGTAGTACACAGCAATTTAAGGAATAAATCTACCTATAACCCCAAACCCAAGAACAATACCCATATAGAGGTATTTAAAGACCTGGTTACGGAAGAAATTAAGAACCTTACATACAAAAAGAAAGAAGAACCTAGAGTGATACGTACCGGCATTCAAAAGCTCACAAAAAGAAAGGATCTTGTTATCAGGCCTTCAGATAAAGGCGGCGGGATTGTAATTTTAACCACCGAACAATACCATAATGGCATGCTTAAGCTTTTAAGGGATCAGAATACATATGCCATACTCCCCAACAATCCTACATTTAAATGGAAGAAAGAATTAGAACTACTAGTCCAATTGGGTCTCGAGAAAAATATTCTGAATAAAAAGGAAGCTAAATATCTGGTTCCTGAAGCATGCAGAACACCAGTCATATATGCCTTGCCGAAAATTCATAAGGATAAAACTGATCCTCCCTTTAGACCAATCGTCAATGGTATAGAATCAATCACTGCAAGATTGGGAGAATACATTGATAAATATCTCCAGCCTGCAGTACAGTGCACAAAAGCTTACCTGAGAGATACGAAACAAATGCTTCAGATATTGAATGAGAGAAATGACACAGGCACCATCTGGATGGCCACGGCAGATGTGTCATCGTTATATACCATCATACCCCACTTCGCGGCCTGTGAAGCCGCGAAGTGGGGTCTGAGAAAATTCACTAAGCTTCCCCGGTACCAAAGAAAATTTTTAGTTAAATGTTTGGATTTCTGTTTGAAACATAGCCATTTCTGGTACTCCAAGCAATTCTACCATCAAAAAACAGGAGTTGCAATGGGGGCGAAATTCGCCCCAAGTGTAGCAGGACTGTTTATGTCCCAATGGGAAGAAGAAACAGTGTTTCTAGAACCCCCTAAAGAGCTTCTTATGTTTAAAAGATACATTGATGATATCTTTATTTTATGGGAGGGCGAAAAGGATCTTTTAACGACTTTTTTTCTTAAACTTAATAATAACACCAACAATATTGTACTAACCTGGCAAATTGAAGAACAGTCTATTGCATTTCTAGATTTAGAGATCTCACGCATCAACCACCAATACATCACCAAGACCTTTTTCAAGAATGTTGATCGTAATAGTTATCTGCCCGTAAGCAGTTGCCACCATAGGAACTGGCTATTTAATATTCCTAAAGGCCAGATAATGCGACTGCGACGTAATTGTACTTTAGAGGAAGATTTTCAAATGCAGGCCAAATCCATGGGAATGAGGTTCATAGATAAAGGATATGACCAGGATTTTATAGATAAACAAATAATGGAAGTAGGACAGCTACCTAGACAGGAACTGCTTGAGGATAGAACCCCGACTGATCAATTAGATCAAGTTCCTCTAGTCCTAGACTATAATCTTCAGCATAAAAAAATCGAGAACATCATATCCCGTCATTGGCATATCCTTAAATCTGACATAGGCTTGGGAGAACTATTACCAGAGAAACCTAAATTTATTTATAAAAGAGCCTCTACTTTGAGAGATCGGCTAGTTAAAAGCGTGATTGATCCCCCTAAAAAACTATTCTCCTTCTTCACAGGTAAAGGATTCTATCCTTGTAAACGCTGCTACGCTTGCACTCGAACCAAACATCCGAATGAAAAGGTTTTTTCATTTCAGTCCAATAGTAATGGTACTATGTTTGATATTAAAGAGTTTATTGGATGCAACACCGAGGGGGCTGTATACGTTTTGGAGTGTAGCTGCGGCCTCCAATACGTGGGCCGTACCAAAAGACTACTAAGAATCCGTATTAAAGAGCACGTCCAAAACATTATAAAGGGTTTCGATAAACATAGTGTCTCTAGGCACTTCGATAAACACCACAACAGAGACCCTAGACATTTGAAATTTTGGGGGGTCGAGCCCTATACCAAACCGTGGCGAGGAGGACATAAAGTGAGGATTCTAAGCAAACTGGAGTCCAAATGGATATTTTCCTTGGACACCATGGCTCCAAAGGGACTCAACATAGAGTTCGATATAAACTGCTTTATAAGCGACTTTTAGTCACCCTCAGCCCCTTTTTTCTGCCTCCTTTCTTTCTTTCCAGCATACTAGTTCCTTTTTCCTTTTCTCTCATGTCTATCAGAGAGTAATATTGAATTTATTATAATATCATACACTGTATACCATAGACTTATCCATCTACATGCTGATTTACTGCGTAATAAGATGTGGCTTCCTGGTGCGTTTTTATACTCTAGTGTTTATCCGTATATTATATGATTATTGTTTCAGATGGTGTGTGACACCTCCCGAGCTCCTGTTTTTAATTATTCCCTTTTAAATATATATTTTATATACATTTTTTTACATATTTTTTAAAAATATTATTATACACAGATATATTTTATATATATATTTTTTATTTCTTATAGACTTCCCATATTCTATGCGTTTTTTGGCACACTCCAGAGGCTTCTATTGCTATGGGAATAATGTGGCTTCCCCATACCAACATCAGCCCCTATGCTTTATCTAGTATCTATTCTGCTCCTAAATATGGATTAACGTATCCGATCTCCATTGTAATATTCTGACGAGATTAGCCTCCTGCCATCTACGGTCGGAATGTTTCCACATACACATTCCGTTTTATTTTGTTTTCCTTTTTTTATATCTTATTATGTTGAGGCCCCCACATCAGTGAGACTGCTAGTATCCGGGTCTCACCCTCCTCTCTTTCTTTATCTTAGTTTAGTTTTTTTTCTGGTTGCATTCACAAATTTAACATGTCATTCTGCCCGCTTTTGTTTTTTGTGACCCTGGGAAAATGGCCGCCAGGCACTATACTATTATTCACTATCAGCGTCCTTCGGGAAAATGGCCGCCGCGTAGCCATTACGCGGGGACCATTTAAAAGCATTGGCTTTCTATCCCGTGTTATCCTCTGAAGAAGTCACGTGACGTGACGACACGCGTTAGGAGCACGGGACGCTGCCACACACACAGCTGATGTTACGAGCACGGCGCTCGCGGAGTTTTACCCCCCAGCTGTCTACTTTTGTAAGTTCATAAGTGTTTTTATGCAATAAAGTGAGTTTTTTGTACGGGATTACGCTATATGCGGTTCTTGTCTTGTTACCATATCATATATACCATGTATGACGGGTGGTGAGCTACAGGAGATGTGAGATGTCAGAAGGTCCTACGGCCAGCGGTGTGGACTATACGAGTTCGGCACTCGTGGATTGAGGCTTGCACTCATCTGGTACAAGTGAGTGCAACCCCTCCCCCCCTTTCCTCCTACAGCTCGCTTATCCCCTCATTTCCAGACGGTATCACACTATATGCTATCTATGTTTTTTTTGCATGGGATACCACTGCATTTACGAGCTATATCATCTGCTGCAACGGTCTTGGATTCCATACCTTACTGGGCGTCTAATATATATGCTGTATACCTTACAGCCGTAAGGTAAGGGGCCTGTGTTCACTGAGGTGCCCCCATCGAAGAAAAACACCCCCCCTGTTTCACCTGTCGTGTGTTGGTTGTTTCCTTGGACTGTGATCAAGCATTATTACACTTGGTGGTGGGACTGTCGTTTATATTCAACACCACTTATATATGTTTTTTCAGATTTTTTTTGGGAATATTTATAAATATATTTTTTCTGCTGCCATCCATGCCGATACATCTTTATGCTGCATGGTGTTTTCTTTGATTTTATTGGTCGAGTGTTTTTGATTTTTATTAGGACCATTTGTTATTCCTCATCTACTGGTTTTTTTCTTTTTACACTTAGTGCTATATGCATCTATTTATTCTTTACATGGTATCAGTTTAACTGCCTCTTTCATCATGCACACCGTTCATCTCTATGTGATTTAATACCACTCGGTCTCCAAGTCTACACTATTTAGTAGTCTTTATTTATTTATCCATTACACTTATTGGTTAGTGTGTTTTTTCCAGTCATTCACTATATACACCGATCTGTGTGTTTTGTAATTCATTATTCTTTTTTGTCGTATCTTTCATTTATATATAACTAAATTCTGGTTGTTTTTAGGTCACTTGGCATGTTTGCCATATGCACTCTAGTGTAGTGTCTTCCCTTCCCTATCCCCTTCCCTATCACAGCGCAACTACCACCCCCCTAGTATACATGCGTTTTTGTCTGTTTGGAGCAGTCTTATAGGTGTTGCAGCAGTGTCCCCCTCTTAGTTTAGGAGTCCGCAAGCAGCGCAGGAGTTCCTTGCTTAGTTCTATATACCGTCCAAATGGCCTTGTCAATCAACTTCGTAGGCTGGGTCTTCCTTTTTTTTTTTTTTCAAAGTTACAAACTTTGGCTAGAGGTGAGAAAACAGACAAAGAAAAACTCACCCTCGACTTTACTGAACTGATGTCCACATCTGACGCAAACGCCTCCTTCTAGGTTCTTTGATCGTTTTTTCCCGAGACTTGATCAATCACAAAATTGTGTTCGTTTCCCCCCTTTGTCAAGGAGTGGGAAAATATTGACCATTTTAGCTTGCTTGCCATTGAAAGAATGTATAAATATCTAATAATTCTAGATATTATCAATTCTTATCCTCAGGGGCGTTTCTGGATGTATAGCAATGTCTTTGTGTTATATGTTATATAAATATCAGTGTCCTCTCTCCTAGAGGGTAGGGTGTATAGGAGATATGTTTCTGTACTTTGTCCAAGGCCGCATTTCCAACTTACTTTTAGGAATTCGTTTCTTAGTAGAAATTGAAGAATCCTTCGTTCATACGATGCTTCCAGAAAGGTTGTTTATTTGTTCAGAAAGATAAGCAAAGACCAGACTTATATCGATAACATGTGGCATGGTGATGGTCTCAGAAGGAGGAGGAGGAGGAGACATCTTGATGTTACATTCTCCAAAGTGTTGGGTTACTTCCCTCTTGTCAACCCTACTCCATTCCTATTCTACCATGAATCTGATCCATTCTTATACTGTTTCAAAATGTTATGTCAGCATATCCTAGTAACACCCATATTTGCATATATACTTTAAATGGCTATAGTCTAAAGATAAGCAACATTACTCCACCCATTGTCCTGACATAGCAACTCAAAATAGAAATATCTACCCAGCTAAACCACTCCTCTGTCCTCTGTCCTCCATCCTGTTAACCTTCAGAAACCATCACAAATTACATATAACATTTATGTGTTTCATATATTTTTTCAGAAACTTTTATCACTTAAAATAATAATGAACTTAAAATCTTCTAACATAAAAACTTTTTTTATTTATTTTAGTTGTAGGGTATGGACAAGCAGAAATGACAATTTGAATCTCTTAGATGACCATCATCATTTATTGAGTTCTAGCATCTTAACTGTTAAGCAATGGAAGGGTCAAAGCTGCACCATTGTTGGGCTGTGCTTAGGGCATCAGTTGGCTTTAATCTGGCACTCAGTGAAAGAGACCTTGGATTTTACAGAAAAGTATAAAAATAAAGTGAAGATTATGTACAGGAAAAAAAAATTATGGAAGAGGGTTGGATAAACAACAACGTAACACAATAGTCACAAAAAACACAACAGTAGACCTAAAATACTGTAGATCACTGGTTATTCTTGGAATATGCTGTACCAGTAAAGAATGAAATGTGGCATGGCTACTGAAGTCTATAGATTTTAACCAATAAAGAAAAATGATCAAACTTTTACCTTCTCCCTTTGCCTTAAGTTGCAAGTGTACAATTAGTTTCTACCCAGTCTATTAATTAACTTCTAACAAATATCTAAACATTTACCTGTTAAGTAGTACTAATTTAGTCACCATACTCAGATGCAGGCCCCTTTAACCGAAATTAACACAACTCCCTAGGTTACTGGACATGCTAAGGGAAGATACGTTCTTATGCTTCCCACCTTCAGCAGGTCAGAGAATCAGAAACTGATCAAGCAAAGGTCAAGTGAACTTCAGCCAGGTGAGCTTCCCTCCGCTGTCAGAACAGGCATACATGCAGCTAGGCAGAAGCCTAATAGTACACCGCTCATCTGGAAAACCCAGCTATTTTGGAGAGCCTGTGCACAATTGCTACCAGAGTACCTTGGTTCCAGTGAAGTTGCCCTTTGTCCTTAAGCTTTTGATCCCTCTAGATGTTCATCTGTATTACCTGAGCAACCCTGGACGTCAATGAAAAGGATGCTGTTTATGAGGACAAGCATAAGTAACTGTTTGTGTTCTGAACTGTTTACTCTTTTATTCTTTTATTCTCAACTAGATGCACTAATGTTATAGATTCTTATAGAGTCTAAAACATTGTGGAGGAGAGTCCATATTTGTGCAATTTTCATAATATGTTTTTTGTGTTTTTTTTTTCAAATTCTTTATATATACAAATAAGAATCCAACAAAGCAGTGCTTGAGAATACTGCAACAATGTAGATATAAAATCCTATGCGCTAACACTTAATATAAGAAATAAAAAGCAGCTGCTTACAACTTAACAATGTGTCCCCACATCTAAAATTCAATGATTTACAAATCTGAAGTGGTGCAATGTCTTATAACAGATTAAGTGTCATATAAAAAAGACACATAGAAAATATACACAAAATACAAAATTACCAAATGAGTGTCAAATAACGTATGCCAGTAAGAGAGGTTTTTTTTGAATATGGAAAGGACCAGCCAATGCAAACCTAACGGTGAGGAGAGTAACCTGAGAAAGGCTTTTAAGTCACGTTGATCATAAGAGAGAAACTTCCCCTAGAAGATGAATAGTATACAGAGACATCTCCAAGTTCCAGTACTGTCTGTTACCAGTCATATTACAAGCTCAATTGGACAACTTCATGATATGTTTTCTATTATTCTGCAGTGCATGCATCCTTCTTGCCACCCGGAACTTGGTTTGTATTATTGCTCCTAACTTTGCACCTGTTTGGTAAAGTGCAGGATACAGATTATCTATTCTATTACAAAATCCTTTTACTGCTACTTTCAGCACCTCACCAGATACATCCATACAACTGTTTTCATATCTCATGATATCTTTGAAAAAACAAAGACCACACATGATCATTTTCAACTAAAGTATTGCTTTCCAACACTTGCTGTATATACCTAGAAAATGTGTTTGAATCTATACCAAATGAAGACAAATGTTGACAGAAGCCAAAGAATTGCAAATCTTTATTAAAACTCCAATACTCATCAAATGATATTGTGTGGCATAAATCATGATTGGATAATTTACCCTATAAAGCAGAGCAAACATTTTCATTTGTTTTTTGACAAACACTGAAACTGTATACATGTTATGTATGCAAATTGTGATACATCTTATTATAGCTATACAGTGAAAATCTCTTTTTCAGTATTGCTATTTGATATGTTTAGAATGAAAATTGCTCAGGAATGTATAAGAATTAATCAACAAACACATTCTGTAGAAGAAGATGGTAAGTGCTATACAGACATGTATCTTTTCCAAATAAACACAGTAGTAAACTGAAAATCAATTGGTGATGATTTAGCTGTGCCAAAAAACAAGCAAACTATGTAACTGTGCAAGCATTTTTATTATTCAGACATAGCTGTTAAAACGTAAGATTCAGATTCCTTTATCGGTTTATCTTCATTTGTGCTAAGCATGGGACTAGTTTTGTCAGCTGCAGTGCACCCACTAGTCCTGTATTTTATTTCTTCTACAGACTTTTCCTTTGAAACTCTAACAAGCAGGGCTATCTGGAACTAATGCAACAGCTGGTAAGTAGGATAATAATAAAGGCAAGGTGATTGATTTACTAAAGGGAAATATACTATGCAACTTGTAAGGAAAGTTGCTTTTTGAAAGGGAATTTTCCCCAGAGCTTAGGGAATGAGGTGAAGGTCTAATTCCACCAATGAGGTGAAGCTCTAACTTCCATCGTCCAATCATGTGCAAGCAAAAAATGCTGTTTTTTTTTCCTTGCAAGTGATTGGGTATTCTTTGTGTTGTGAAATTTCATCCCATTCAGCTCTGGGGAAATTTCTTTGTAATAAAACAGCCTATTTGTCTTTATAAACTCTGACTTCTTGCTTCCTTTAAGCTATGTCTTACTGTTTATCAGTACAATGACTCTATTTGTTGTTTTATTTTGCTCTGCAGAGTAGGAGCTTTTGTTTTAAACGTGGAACCTTGATCAAAATCAAAATAACATATATGATGCAGTCTGGCACTGGCATTACCACAGCAGTCTGTCATTTTTCTGAGTCCCTCCTGTAACATAGTTTTGATACCCGTTGATCCTGTCAATAAAGCCAGCCATAGTCGGAATTAAATTCAGCTGGTTCAGCAAGAAACTGACAAATTTCAAACAGCCTATGGGCAGGCTGGTTGTACAGAAATTGATCCATTGATTGATTTCAGTACAACCAGCCTGCTGGGTTTATTTTGTGCGATCAGTCCCCGGCAGCTATAGCTGCTAGCAGTGATCATTGTATTCTGATATCTGGGAAACCTCCTGCTTATGCCTTGCTTAAGTTTATTTTTTAATTTTAATTAACAACATTAATGCTAAAAGGAAAAAAATTTAACTACTTAAAAAGTGTTGAACAGCTAAAGTTAGCTTTAATTTGTTAGTCACTTATGTAGAGTCCATAATCTAGTAGTCTGTCTAACACTGGCAGTGTGGCTGTTCTGCTCCTCCATAGATATAATGGAGGAGTGCTTTTAGCCACCCTAGGGCCTAAGGTCACTGGCTGGATCACCATTTGAAAATAAAAGAAAAGAACATTAAAAAGATACTCTTTACAGTAAAAACATGTATTGTATCATGTTCTGTTATTAATATGAAAACAATCTGAATTAAGGTATCCTTATCTTAGAAATAATAACATTTTAAGGGCATTCATGTGCGAGATCGGGAATTCAAGATTGCGGCCTTTGCGGACGATGTCCTACTTTTCCTTTCCTCACCGTTAATGTCTCTATCCAACCTCCTGCAAGTCCTTGAACGCTTCAAAACCCTGTCCAATCTGAAAATTAATTATTCAAAATCTTTTGCTTTATGTCTCCTTACCCGTGAAACTGGCAAAGCAATGCTAGCAGCAATTTCCCTTTCAGTGGAAAGATGATGCCATTACGTACCTACGTATCCAACTCCCTGCTACTCTATCGGAGCTATACAAAAGAAACTTTCTGGCTGAGCTGCAGAATATACATCGGGATCTCCAGAGATGGGATAGGTTCACTATCTCCTGGTTTGGATGTGCGTCTATCATTAAGATAACAATCCTCCCATGCTTGCTGTATAAACTCCAAACATTAGAGATCCGTCTAGCACCTGCATTCTTTGCGCTGTATATAAGTCCAACTGTCGAACATTCCTTTGGGGCAACAAACCTGCTCGGATACGCTGGACAAAGCTGGTCCTGCCAAAAGCAGGTGGGGTGCTGGCCTCCCTGACCTTCAGCGTTATTACTGGCCAGTTCATCTTGCATGGATCATTGATTGGAACTTACATGCTCAATGCAATGGGTAGGTGACCCTTGAAAACCTGATCTGGAACTCTGACTTACGCTATGTCCCGTGGCTGGCCAGGGACCATGTGTCTCTGAATGCTTTGACTCATCCCCTTGTTAGTGCCCCTCTTCACGCATTTGATAGAGCCTGTGCCAAATTACGCTCCATCACCCCAGTTAGGGGCAACCCAGATTTTCCCCCAGGCCTATCTGGAGCCTTCATAAAGTCTGAATGGCCGTATGAGGAGATGCTGGCAAAACACTTTTTCCACGGAGGCCATTTTTTGCGACAAACAGAACTTGCAGAGATTTCAAAAACAGATGCTTTTCCATTTTGGTCCTATATGCAACTCAAACACTTTCTCGATGCCCCATCCCGTAGAGAGAGTTTCACCAATCTCACTATGACACTGGAATCCCTTTGCTCCTGCACGTCTCCCTAGAGCCATGTCATATTGTCTGTCTACGCCTCTCTGTTCGGAACCCTCTCTGCACTCCTGCACTCGGACCACACTTACTGGGAGTCCGCATTGAGAACAGAGATAGAAGAAGAGGACTGGGACCTTATAAATCTCTATATCCACAAGGGGTCTCTGAATGTCTCTGTACAAGAAAATGGCTATAAACTGCAAACACACTGGTATAGAACCCCAGACCTGAAATTTTCCCCCTCAGTCTCTGATCGGTGCTGGCGATGTGGAAGGGAGACGGGCATGTTCCTCCACTCTACCCATTTTGGCATAAGGTACATGATGTAATAACAAAGGTGTCGTCTCTCCCGCTGGATTTTTCTCCAGCACAATATCTACTACATCTGTCTAAAATATCTAAAAAATGTTATTACAAATCGATTGCAATGCATATGGTCAATGCTGCAAGGATGTGTGTTCCAGTGCACTGGCAGTCGACATCCCCACCTTCAATGATTGAATGATTTCAGCGAATCAACCATGTGGTGGAGATGGAGGAGCTGATCTGCACCACCTTAGACAAGATCCCGAAATTCACTACCACATGGGAACCTTGGACGACCTTTAAAAACTCTCAATTATTCAAGAAGCTCACACGTGGCGCAACGTGACCCACCAAAAGATTATTTAATCTTTGATTTATGAGATCACCCCTGTGTTACACTGATGGTGCTACATTTCTTACTGTTTGACTTCTGGACAAAGGAGAGGGCAGCTGGTGATGTCCTCACCCCCTCTCCCTGCTCCTGTCCCTATTCTTAACCCATCCATCCACCCACCACCCCCCCTTTTTTTTTATCTCTCCCCCTTCCATTTCCCTCCTTTTCCCTTGTCCGCTCAGATTGACTGACCAAAAGCCCAAGAGGAATGTACATGACCTCCCCACCACACAGAGGAATGTATTATTACTGTTTAGAAATGGTTTGTTTGAGTTTACTTTTTCTTTTCACTTGTCTTGTTCACCTTCTGGGTTCTCCCAGCTAGAGCTCCACTGTTATGCCATGCAAATGTGATTTTGTAAGCTATGTATTAACCCCCCTATCCTTTTTTTTCTGTATCCCCGTGAAAAATCACATTTGTACACACACTGTAGGTTTTCTTCTCAACAATTTTTTTTGTACTTTTGCCATCCACAGGCACCCAAACAGAAAACATTAGGGTTGATTTACTAACCAGGCGTTGTAAGATGGCTTCAGCTCTTCTGCAGTAGAGGTCCCTCATTTCACTCCCTAGTGGGCTTAATCATTGAGGCCAAAACAATAAAGCACACAAGGGGGTGAAACACATCTATCCTACAGGTGTGGAGCAGAGCTGAAGCCATCTTACATTACCTGGTTATGTTTTGGTTATGTCTTGTGTGTGATCGGTCGACATTTTTCTGTAGCATATTGTGTCTGTCCACATAGTGCCCTATTCACAGATAAAAAAAAAATATCTCTCTACTTGCCAGCAATGGTGTGCACACCCATTTACAGAGACCAATAGAAAGTATATCTGGAACTGAAAAGCATATATGTTTCAGCTCCAAACACTCCAAATCCTTGCAGAAGTAAAAACTATCACAGTAGCCACTTAATTCCTATTGGGCATTAGTTCACCAGCATTCAAATTCTACAGGAACCATGAACACAGTGATATACGGCCAAAAGACAAGCTATCAGGTATAACTGGGTTGAATATATTAGAAAGGGGAAGGCAAGGTGAAGAGAGAGAGTATTTTTGACAACATTTCCTCCAAATAGCTAACGTAAATGATATAGGAGCAATGTACATGTGTTTCAACATGGCATCATTAGCACAGAACTATCTATACAATCAGACCTATTGTTATATATGAATTTTAGAAACCCTCGCTGAAGGGATTCAAGTTGGTACATAGGTATGGCAACAGGTATGCTTGCAAAAAATAAAGTAGTCTAGACAAGATTGACATCTTTAGGACATTCACCCTGCCTTGTAAGGAAATAGGGTATGTGGCCCATTGGTGCAAGGAGCGAGTGATTTCCTGGAACAGTGTAGGATAATTGACTGAATATAAGGTGGAGTATGAAGAAGTTATATGAACACCGAGATATTTTAAGGAATGGTGACACCAATGATAGGGGTATATTTGTTGAAGGTGTGCAAGAAGGTCTGGAGGGATATGGATAGGTAAAGCTCCTGTTTTGGTAGTATTAACCTTATACCCAGATAGGGCTCCAAAAGCAGTCAGCAGATCATGTAAGAATGAGGAATTAGAGGAATATTCAAAGTCAGTAAAATATTGTCTGCAAATAAAGATAGTTTGTATTCCCGTTGTTGCATAAGAATCCCCCAAATGTCGAGATGGGACCGAATGACCTCGGCCAGGGGTTCCAGGCACAGAATAAAAAGCAAAGGGGATAGTGGACATCCCTGTGTGGTGTCATTGGCCATGAGGAACCCAGGCAATAAAAAAGGAGAACAATTGGACTTAGGTTGAGAATAAAAGACTGCATTAAAAAAGGTCCTGTGAAGCCATAGTGAGAAAGGGTAGCAAACATATAAGGCCAGCTAAGGCAATTAAAAGCCTTTTGGGCATCCAGACTTAAATTTAAGATAGGACAGGGAAATGTCTTAATAAGATCTAAAAGGTCTATTGTACGCCTAGTATTATCTCCAGCATGCCGAGCTAGTACAAATCCTACTTGATCTTGATTGAGCAATTTAGAAAGCAGCTGAGTTAGTCTATTGGCCAAGATATTTGCGAAAATCTTATAACTTGAGTTAAGGAGGGCTATACAGTAGGTATATAGCTATCCGGTACAGAGAGGTCTTTTCTGGGTTTTGGAATAATAGACATATATGAGTGCATAAAGTGAGAATGAGGGACAGTCGCCTGAAACAAAGAACAGTAAAGATTCAGCATGTGGGGAGTTAGAATGGGTAGAAAAGTTGTATAGTAGGAGTAAGGGAGTTCCTCAGGACCCAGGGACTTATGTAGCTGAAGGTTTTTAACCACTTGTGGAAGTTGTTCCGGGTAACTAGACGCGTTACGCATAGCTACATTTGAGGGAGATAGTTTAGGTAAATTAAGATACCAATACAAATACAAATATACTACACTATGAAGACCTTTTAATTGTGTTGCCTGTGGAGTCATTTCACATATCATAGTTCTATCCTGAGGGAACATTGGAGTGGAGTGGTCATAGCAGTGGAGCCAATCTGGCTTTCCAAAATGCACATTTTGACCATCCTGTAAAAAGGGGTCAAACACTTCTGGGGAGTTGCCACCATCCCTTTGAGCACCCATGGTAAAAGAACTAGAAGATACCTACCTATAGAAGCATATGGTTTTGTGTTGGGACTTGTCACAAATGACTTTTTATGTTTGCATATTATGTCACTGTTTTGGATTGAGCTTTGATGTCATCCATTATGGTTTAAACTGTAATTGTTTCAATTATATATAATTATTAATGAGCACAGTAAGCCCCAATTCCTTTACACACTTTGTTTTAGGTAACTTAAGAGTCTCCAAAATTTGTCAAATTTCTCCTGCTGAAAATGGAGTCAAACAATTATATAATTTATGATAGAAGTTCCCAAAGGCCTTTGCCATAGTACGAGGGCAGTATGTCAGGGTGCCATCAGCCTGCAAAATCAGATCAGGGAGGGAGAGGAAGGGACACAGTCCAAGCTTATTTACTAGCATTCTATGGGGTTAATTAGAGAATTTATAAAATTTCCGATTAGCCCACAATAAGGATTTAGCAATTTTTTTCATGGCTAAGGATTTAAGCTTATTACGGAGAGAGATGACCATGCGGAGGTGAACCACTGTGGGGGAGCACAAAAGCAGTCTCTCTGAAGTATGTAACTTGTGGAGTAGAGAGGCCCCAAAGCTGCCAGCTTCTCTCTTCAGACGGAACCCTTCAGAGATGCATTGCCCTTGAAAGAAAGCTTTGTGCGCCTTCCAGAAAGTGGACACCTCCTGCACAGAGCCTACATTTAGCTAAAAGAATTCTGTCAGGACCTTAGTTAGCTTTTACCTAGTGACCGATGATTGAAGGAGGAGGCCATTAAGGTGCCAATGGCGGGTTTTTGAAGAAGAAGTGGACAGGGTAATATCTAGGGTAATGGGAGCGTGGTCAGACTGAGGTAATGGGGCAATTTCAGAGGCTACAGTGCAAGCTAGTAGAAGAGCAGAAATTAAAAAATTATCTAGCCAAGAAAACATGTTATGGGGAGCAGAGTAGTATGTGAACTGCCTATGAGTAGAGTGTTTAATTCTCCAGGAATCAAATAATTTTTGGGCTCGAATACATTTGTGAAAGAAAGTGGCCTGGGAGAGCAGCTTCTGTGAGGTGGTGTTATGGAATAATGTTTGCCTGTCCTTTTTTGGGGACATGATGTAAGAGCTTGCTTAGGTTGGAGTCCATGGTGCAGAGATGTACGCTCACCCTTGCAAATACACACAGCCCACGATAACAAAGAGATATGCAACCTGGGCTGTGAATCTGTGCACGGGGGCTTGACAGGAATAGCCAAGGGATAGTCAAGGTAAAGCCGCAGTCAGGAATTCCAGAAGTCAGGATAACGATAAACAAAGCCAGGGTCTGAAGCCGGGGTCAGTCTTGGAACAGTGCAACAGAAGACAGGAGCACAGGAACACTTGGTAAACATGAGAAAATAAACTGACAAAGCCCTCAGAGTGAGACAGGGTTTTATATCAAGATAATTAGGTGACCTGCCTCAGTTGATCGAGGAGTTACAGGTACAAACAGAGTATCGCCCACAGTACTTCATGCTTAACTAGGTATGGCTGGAAAGCAGGCTGAATAGAACTGAGGTGTGGCTCAGAGGTAAAGAAACAGGAGCAGGAATGGACAGTCATGAGTTCCACACCACCCAGAGCCACTTGGGGCATGACCACACCTGGCTGTCTGCAAGTCTGCAAGGCACGGTAGGGACCATAACACATGATCATATTAAAATCCCCACAAAAAATCATGTGAGGTTGAGAGAAATGGCAGATAGCTTTAAAGACTACATCAATTAAATGAATTTGTCCCAAGTTCAGGGCATGTATAATAATGAGAGTAAAGGAAGAGGACATATAGTCACAGTTCAGGGCAATGTAATGACTGTGGAGGTCAATTTAAGAATCCTTAACCCATAAAGGGCAGGATTTCCTAAAGAGGATCGCTACTCCCACCTTCTGAAATCAATCTGAGGAGACGTAAGAAGTAGGAAAGTGTTTAGAAGCAAATTTAAAGGAGCCACCAACACGAAAGTATGTTTTTTGAGCTAGAACTACATCAGCACCAGAGGATATAAACTGCTTTATAGCTAGCATCACTTGTTGATAGCGTTCAAACATTGTAAGAAATAAATCCTAGAGCCATAGACACATAACAAAGAGGAGGCCAGTCTACGCGTAGTAGAAAGGTAGATGGTAGTTGGTGTGTGTAAAGGGGCCTGGGCACATTAAAATATACCAAAAAAGAAAAAGAAAACATAGAAAACACATATTAAATAAAGTAAGCAAAGCAGGCCTGAGTAAGGTCTGAGAAATTGGAAGTACAAAATTATTATTAAGCCTGAGAGGCAGCCGCTTGTCAGGATTTTTTGTGGCCATAGCCAAGGTAAAAATAGGGGGGCATGGCAGTCTCCATCAAGGAAGGGGCAGTCCCTGTCCTCTCTGCAGTGGAGATAATCAAAGGATTTAAGGCAATAAGGCAACTATACAATGTAAACAAAGAAAATTCAAATGTAAACCAGGATTTTACCCCATGAGTATGTGAACAAGGTCACACAAATAGGACATTTGTGGGTAGAGCAAGGGGAGCAACAACTTTTTGGGGAGGACATTAAAGTTCACCAGGTAGGAGTCATGGAGGCTGCCTGGGCGCATTAACACAAAGTGGAGTGAAAGATGTCTTTTCGTCTTCTGTACGGCAGTGGTCCAGATCCTATTTGGCGTAGCAGGAGGTGGCTGTGAAGGAGGCAGCTGAGGAAGTAGCTCATCATCCGAACGTGGTGGATGGCCCAAGCTCCGAATAAATGCATCAGCCTCTTGCAGGTCTCACAGGCTATGTTGAACACCATCACGGATGACATTTAGTTGAAAAGGGAAACCCCAGTAGTAAGGGACCCGGTGAATCTGCAGATGGAAGGTGGTAGGACGCAGTTGTCAACGTTTAGCCAGAGTAATAGGGCTGAGATCACTCAAAATCTGTAGCTTGTCACCTTTGTAGTTAATCTGCAATTTATTACGGGTGGCTAGGGTGAGGGCTTCTTTGCTGTCATAGGAGTGAAACCAGACGATGATGTTCCTAGGACGAACTCTTGCAGGTGGTTTGGGGCCCAGTGATCTAAGCATGGTCAAGATGCCAGTCTATATCCGCTATGGTGGGAGCAAGAGTGTTAAAAAGGCCAAGTAGGCACAGGCGTAGGTTGTTGTCACCAACAGCTTCTGATACTCCACGTATGTGTAAATTCTGACACCACTTTCTGTTTTCAAGGTCTTCCTGCTGCAGCTGCAGCTGAGAGACAGTGTGCTTTAAAGTAGATTTCTCCTCCTATCGAGCCTGGACACAATGTACCAGTTCATCAAACTTCATCTCCAAAGCATCTGTACACTCATCAATTTGGGTAATCTCCCTACAAAGTTCTTGTGAATGTTTCCGCACTTCCAGGGCAATATTGCATGTCATTTGATGCAGGAGGAGCTGCAACTTCTCATGCAGCATCTCAGGGGTTAACATCATCTGAGAAGCAGGCAGACATGCGTTCTCTGGAGCATGGAGGGCTGTCCCAGTGCTCATGAGGGGATCTGAGGGTGAGCATGGGTCCAGCTGAGTAATCGAGGCCAGGAAATGCAGTTTGGATAGGAAGCGCTAGGGGGAGGCAGGGAAGCGCTGTTTTTCTTCCTGATTTTTTTCCATAGGTTTCCTGGGGATGAGCCAAAGAGAAGAGGCTTACCCCAGTGCTGTAGAAGTGGTGAGAGGCAGATTGTGGGTCACGGAGAGGCGGCTGTGATCGGAGCTTCAAATCTAAGCATCCGCCAAAGATGAGAAACACGCATGCGCCCCTGAAGCAGGATATCTTGGTTTATTTGGGTCATCAGCAAACCATATCACAGGAGACTAGGAGGCTTGTTTGCCCTGTAATTCATTATTGTCTTAAACAAAATACCACCCCCCCTCATTTTTGTATATATTTTTTTTTCTATTTGTTTTGTACCTTTTCTGGAGTACAAAGGTGTACTTTCATCCTAACCCCGCTGTGGCGAGGCACATATTTCCCTATCTGCATCGGCCCCTCCTCCTTCCACCACGCCACCTTCTGAGACCTGTGTATGATGGGAACATTCAGAAAGTGCAGTGCGACTCCCGCATGCGCAGTAGGAAACTGCCTGTGAAGCCTGCAAGCCTCACTGCCGGGTTCCCTTAGTTGCAATAGTGGCGCCCGCATCCGAGCCGATGGATGAACCAGCTTCAGGGAGGGGGGGTGACATTGCAGGATCCTTGGACAGGTAAGTGTCCTTATATTAACCACTTGCCGACCGCCTCAAGCAGACATACTGCAGCAGAATGGCACGGGCAGGCAAAGTCACGTATGGGTACATGACTTGCCTCCGGAGGGCGGGGGGCTTCATTCCAGGAGCGATCTGTACTGAGGGGCAGGCAACTGATTCATGGCCACCCCCTCGCGATCGCTCCCGGTGAATGAGAATCTTCCTCTGCTGCTGTAATGTAAACAGCGGCAGAGGAAGTGATGTCTTCTCCTCGTGTCAGTCTTTTTGTTCCGGCGCAGAGGAGAGAAGACATCAAGTAGGTTTGCACCAACACTACACGTACAGTAGAACACGCAGGCACACTTTTCACCCCCCAATCACCCCCGATCACCTCCCTGCACCCCCTGTCACAGTGACACCAATAGCAGTTTTTTTTTTTTTACTGATTATTGCATTGGTGTCATTTGGTAGGGCAGTTAGTGGTAGGCCCCTTTAGGTCTAGGGTACCCCCCTAACCCCCCCTAATAAAGGTTTAACCCCTTGATCACCCCCTGTCGCCAGTGTCACTAAGCGATTGTTTTTCTGATCGCTGTATTAGTGTCACAGGTGACGCTAGTTAGGCAGGTTAGTATTTAGGTTCGCCGTCAGCTTTTTATAGCATCAGGTACCCTCATATACTACCTAATAAAGGTTTTAACCCCCTGATTGCTCCCTAGTTAACCCTTTCACTAGTGATCACCGTATAACTGTTACGGGTGACGCTGGTTAGTTAGTTTGTTTTTTATAGTGTCAGGGCACCCGCCGTTTATTACCTAATAAAGGTTTAACCCGCTGATCGGGTGATATAAGTTAGGTTTTAGGGTCAGATAGGGTCTGCGTCGCCCCAGGCAGCGTCAGGTTAGTGCCAGTACCGCTAACACTCACGCACGCAGCATACACCTCCCTTAGTGTTATAGTATCTGAACAGATCGATATTAGATCTGATCAGATCTATACTAGCGTCCCTAGCAGTTTAGGGTTCCCAAAAATGCAGTGTTAGCGGGATCAGTGTTTTGCCCCTCCGCCCGGCCCAGCCCACCCAAGTGCAGTATCGATCGATTACTGTCACTTACAAAAAACTAAACACACATAACTGCAGCGTTCGCAGAGTCAGGCCTGATCCCTGCAATCGCTAACAGTTTTTTTGGTAGCGTTTTGATACAGTCACTAACAGACAGGAGCTGCCACCAAGAAGACAAAGACAGGCCTGTCGTGCCCATAGTGCCCTTCCTGCTGCATTTGCCAATCCTAATTGGGAACCCACCACTTCTGCAGCACCCGTACTTCCCCCATTCACTGGCCAACCCAGAATTCAGGTGGAAACAGTTGATTTTACGTCACTTGATTTTTATTCGCTGTTTTTCACCGAAGATCTCTGTAAATCTATTGTGGACCAGTGGCCAGAGATTGGAGACCAATTACAGTTTCCGAATTTAAGCTCTTTCTGGGCCTATCCCTCAACATGGGCATTACTAAAAAGAGTGAGTTGCGGTCATATTGTTCCACTGACCCAATTCACCATATGCCCTTGTTCTCTGCCTCCATGACCAGGGCACGATATGAGCAGATCTTGCGGTTCATGCATTTCAACAACAATGAACTCTGTCATCCTCGTGGAGACCCTGGATAGGATCGGCTCTACAAAATGCGGCCCCTTGTAAACCACTTCAACCAACATTTTGCAGACTTGTTTACTTCCCATTAAGTTGTCTGCATTAATTAGTCCCTGATTAAGTTTTCTGGCCACTTGTCATTCAAACAGTACCTTCCCAGCAAGCGTGCCAGATACGGGGTCAAGATGTATAAGCTCTGTGACAGGGCCACAGGCTATACATGTAGTTTTATGGTTTATGAGGGCAAAGATAGTCACGTAGAGCCGTCAAACTGCCCTGACTACATAGTAAGCGCTGGAAAGATTGTGTGGAACTTGGTGTCACCCTTATTCGGAAAGGGGTACCACTTGTACATGGACAATTATTACACGAGCGTGCCACTTTTTAGTCACTTGTTTGATCATCAGATTGGAGCATGTGGCACCGTGCGATCTAATCGCTGGGGCTTTCCCCAGCGGCTTGTAGAATCCCGTCTTAGGGGGAGAGAGCCTGCTTGAAGTGTAATAACTTGCTCGCTATGAAGTGGAGGGATAATAAGAATGTTTTCGTTCTTACCTCCCTTCATGCAGACACGATGGTCCAAATTACTACAGCGACTGGTGTTGTGGAGAAACCCCTCTGTGTCTACGAATATAACCAAAATATGGGAGGGGTGGACCTCAATGACCAGTTGTTGGCGCCGTACCTAGTTGCCCGTAAGGCCAGGCGCTGGCACAAGAAAGTGTCTGTTTATTTATTTCAATTGGCTTTGCTGAACGCTCATGTGCTATACAGAGCTTCAGGACAGACTGGATCCTTCCTTAAATTCCAGGAAGAGATTGTCAGAGCCCTTCTTTTTCCAGACGATGCTCCACCTCACTTTCCCCAACCAAAAGCAGTAAGCCAGCTGCATGAGAGGCATTTTCCTTATGTCCTGCCGAGTACCCCTACCCAATGAACCCCCCAAAGAATATGTTGTGCCTGCAGCAAGCGCAGATATAGACGTGACACCCGCTATTATTGTCCCTCCTGTCCTGACAATCCTTTGCATTGGATGTTTTGAACACTACCATACACTAGTTGAGTATAATGCCGTGTACTTTACGGCAGACTTTGCCCGGCGGACTGGATTTCGACGGACAATTCGATCGTGTGTGGGCTCCAGTGGACTTTGTTTGCTCAAAAGTTGGACGGACTTAGATTTGAAACATGTTTTAAATCTATCCGACGGACTCTTCTTTCTAGCGGACAAACCGGTTGTCTGTGTGCTAGTCCGACGAACTCAAACTGACGCATGCTCTGAAGCAATTACAAGACGGAAGCGCTCGGTCTGGTAAAACTAGCCTTCGTCTTGAAGCTAGCACATTCCTCTTCTGTTATCTTTTAATACAGCGCTTTTTGTAGGATTGATAATGCGAGAGGAATGAAGTTGTTTTTCTGCTTTATATTCACACAGAGTTCTCACAAACTACTTTCTTCATGATTTATCCTCCTGCCATGACTAATATAATATTTGGAAAAAGCCAGATCTCCATAAATTAAAAAAATTTAATTAGATTTTGGACTCATCTTTATTTTTATTTTTTTATTTCAACACTTATCTATTTTACAATGTGTGTTAAATGATAACCACATTTTTTTGGTGTTTTCTGTGTGTATTTTCAAGTTACCACAATAACCTTAATATTTTGTGTTGTTTTAATGAACCTTAATGAGGTTGGTGTCCCTTGTTCATTAGACATAGGGGGGTGTATTTAACAAAGGCAAAATCATTTTTCACTACAAGTGCTAATTCTACTTTGAATTCCACAGAAAGAGCATTTTGAAGTGCCTTCGCTGTGGATCCGAGGGGCACATGCAAGGAAGCCCAAAAAATGAATCTAATTTTTATTGCACATGATTTTCTGAAAAAATCAGCAGAGCTTCCCCAAATTTCAGCTCTTCCCCTCAGATTTACAGCGACTGCACTTCCAACAAGTGCACGTGCTGTGCAACTTCTCAAGTGAACTTTTCACTAGTACTTTTCACTTGATATTCGAAAGGATTTAGCCTTTTGTCAAAAACACACATAGGGGTTGATTTACTAAAGGGAAAAAGACTGTGCACTTTGTAAAGTGCAGTTGCCCTCTGCAAGAGCAGCTGCTCCAAAGCTTAGTAAATGAGCAGAAGCTCTGCTGACTTCCATCATCCAATCATGTGCAAGCAAAAATGCTGTTTTTAGAATTTTCCTTGCACAGGATTGGGTACTCTTTGCAAGCTTTTAAATAATTTTTGATGCTCTGGAGCAATTGCACTTGCAGAGGGCAACTGCCCTCTGCAAAGTGCACAGTCTATTTGCTTTTCTCAAATCAACCCCATAGTCTTTTTGACCTGTACCTGCCTACTCCCAAACAAAATGGCGTTTTTTAATCAAAACACATAGGCAATAATGTAAGGTAACCAAAAAATACATTTATTTTTTTATAAAAAAAATTAGGAAGGCAACACTGGAGACACTTTTAGAATCTGGGAAGCCTTTCGTCCCCCAGGACACACATCAAGTTTGAGGACAAGAAAATTGGTATCTTGGCCCTTTTCCAACTCCAGCAATCTGCTGGCTATATAGGTGCCATACGCCTCCTCTGCATTGGGTGGTTTGCTCAGGATGAGGCTTGCTTCCCGTATGAGGGCTAAGGATTCCTGCTCAGTTGCTGTCATTCTCCTGGGCCTTTTGTGGAGAATGCGGAGGGGAGGCACCTGACACTCTGTGCGGCTTCGACTTGTCCCAGCCACAGCCTCCTCCTCTCTCCCACTGGGCAAGGCCTCCTCCTCTCTCCCACTGGGCAAGGCCTCCTCCTGGCTGAGGTCATCCTGTTTAAAAAAAAGGGACATAGTTGTAATTTTGTGTTATGCAATCACACACAATTTTCTGCTCATGACTTTCAAATATAATTACACAAAATAGTAAAGGCTATCTATTTGACACCACCATTATTTCAGCTGATCAACAACATCTGAAGTTAAGTATATTTTTGGCCACTACTGTCTAGTGATATGTCTACATATTAATCTTTGTGCAGAAGTCATTTTTTATGAAGCACTTTAAAAATTAACACGTTAACATCATTAATAACATTTACCCAATCACAAATTACAAAAAAAAAGGATACCTGGCTGAAACTGGCGCGTCAACTTCATCAATGCTGAAAAGGCCCAGTTCATCCTGGGTCTCCTCAGCTGGGGTGGAGGTGGATGGAAGGCTGGAGGGAAGAGTGGAGGGAAGTCTGGAGGGAAGGGTGGGGGGAAGGGTGGAAAGTGATTGCCTGGCTTCGGTCTGGTCATCCAGGAATCGCATTTTGTTGTAGTACCACAACTTGGGTACATATATTTGGTCAGCTGCTGCACCGGATCTGAGCGACTCCTGGATTTTATTGTGTTCCCGCTTGTACATGTTTCGCAAGATACCAATTTTCTTGTCCACAAACTTGATGTCTGCCTGGGGGACTCGAGTCTTCACAAATTCTAAAAGTGTGCCCAGTGTTGCCTTCCTAACATCCCTATTATAATATAGGGGTGTTTGACCTCCCACAGGTTTTTATTTTCCTGATAGAGCTCAATAAATTGGCACAAGAATTCTTCCTCTTTAAAGGGATTCATTTTTTCTGAAAGACAAGACACAAGATCCAAACTAATGTCAGTCACAAATCACAGGATTATTTTTGGTTGTAATCTAGGGGACACATACATACACACATACACACACACACACCAAACACACACACCGCCACTTTAATCTTACCTTCGTTTCTGACGCTCGCTACTTCCGCACGGACATACGTAGGCCATCGTAATAGCTTTATATACACTGCGCATGTGTCATGCTCCGCCTGCGTCGCCCACCCCTGACGTTCTTTAGTACGATTTGGCCCCGCCCCTTAACTCTTCATTGCGCAGTGGGAGTAGATAGATAAAGATGGCGGAGAGAATCAGTGGAAGTAGTGCGGAGGAAAGGCCGGAGCTTCAAACAACCACATCCCGGAGGAGATATAAGGCTACCAACATGGCTTTTGAAGAGATGGTGGAGATGGTGTTCATATTGAGAAGGGAGGACTACGATGGGAAAAAAGGACTGTACACACGACTGAATATGCGGAAGGACAAAATAATGTCCTCAGTTGTCACCGCTCTAGAAGCAAAATTTGGCACAAAACGGTCGAAAGAACAATTGAGGAAGCGGTGGTCTGACATCAAATGTCGGGAGCCAGAACAATATTGGCGAATAAAGAAGCTGCTTAAAAAAAGTAAGTACTTGTTGTGTTTTACTATTGAGATACTTAACTTGCATGCTGATCCTTATTTTTGGACTTTATACAGCATCGTTCGTAAAGACCGTTCTTTGTAAAATACATATGATACTTTAGAAAATGACGTTATTTTTTCGCCAAATACGATGGGACAGGGTTGGACATACATTTATGTCTTGATAATTTGTCAAATTACCACAATTTGTTGATGTGGTGTAGATGTGTTGGAAAATATAATGCTTCTTCCAAAATGATTCAGTGTAATGTAGGGACAGGACACAGCAGCTGTTTCCACATCTGGACTCACGACCACTATAGTGTACTATGTGACCATAAATAAATTTTAGAGGGGTAATACACATAGGAGATCATTGAGGTGTCTGCATCTGTGAAATTTGCCAGAAAATGTGCATTGTTTATAATTGTTGTTCAGAGGGAATGTTCATCCTGTCTTCTAAATTTTTGATGATGAAAAAAGGCAATTGGCCACAATTCATAACCAACGTTTAAGTTTATTTAATAAAATCTAAAATATCACTGTGTTTTAACTATACCTTTTGTTCAATTGTCATAGGGGAGAAGAGACTCAGACAACAGTCCAAGGATCCCAGGACCCCCCCAAGTCACCAGCCTGAGGCAGAAGGTACCCCAAGCCCCAGCCCAAGACCACGCCCACCCGACATCCTGGAGGAAGGAAAGGTGGAGGAAGTGTGCGAGGTTTCAAGCCCACCAAGTGAGTGACTGACACCCCAGCTTGAGTTAATGTATTTTGGCGTGCATATTGTAAACCTTGTTTTTATTCACACATTTTTGGTGAGTTTCTGGTTGTGGAAGGCCAAGCGGCAAAGCCATTCACCACAGACAGTGCGCAAAGACTGATTGGCCAGATAATGCTGTGGAATGGCCAACTAGATAAAATGCGTGAACAAATTCACAGCATGCAACTTCGCCTGGACTCCATGCAACAGGAAATGAAGAACATGATTGATGTTTTGGGCAGAATATAATAACGTTTGGCCTAAAAACATCAATCATGTTCTTAATTTCTTTGTGAAGTTTGTTTTTTTGAAAAAAATGTTTTTATAATTTTTTTGGGATCCCAAAATTTACATTATGATGCACACGCTGTGTCATCATGTGCTATCTTCCATCATGGGTTATCAATGTACTTGTTTTGTGTTTGCAACCCCTTCATCCTTAAAATTCTTTTGTGGTGATAGGAACCAAAAAAGGTATTGCACACACAAAACACGTACATTGCTCACCCATGATGGGAGATAGCACATGTTGACGTGACCCTTTTATAAATCTCAATTTTGAGCATATTCTAAAGGAATGATTTCCAAGGGTGACATCACATGCACCGTTCTATAAATGTTGAACTTTGTAAGTTCTTTAATGTTTTGTTCTGTTTATAAAAACACTGTCGTGTATGTAAATCTTTTTAGAAAGGTCTATTTTTGCTAAAAAAACTTTAATAATTTTTGAAAAACATATATTTTTACACAACTTAAAAAATAAATAAATAAATAAATAAATTCAAAAATGCACCTTTCAATGTGCACAAAGTAAAATTTTGTTCATAATACAATGTGTGTGGCTGATTATTGCAGACAAAATTTTGTTTTGTTTTTTGGGGGCCTGATTAAATAAAGCTAAATGCACTTGCCATTAATACAAGTGCACTAGGATACAGATATAACTAAATGCAAACAAGAATAAAAACAAAATATTTTTGGAAAAACATTTTTATTTTATTTTTTTCCGAAAATTACAGCTGTTGCTGAAAAACAATGGCCCCCCGACCATTAAAATAATTTACATAACGGTCACGCACTTGACGTGCGGTTCGGGGGGCCAAGCCAATACGGCCAATTTATAGGCCTGTCAAAGTGGTATCCTGTTCCAGTCCGGCCTCAGGCCCAACAGAGGATATATATGTTGCTGAATGTCTCCTTAAAAAGTTATGCAAGATGCAGCAAGCAAGGATGATGTAGTTTAGTTTATAGTCCGCCAAATGAATTGAAGAAAGGAATAAACGGAACCGGCTGTCCAGAATCCCAAAGGCATTCTCCACAATTTTTCTTGCTCTGGCCAGCCGGTAATTAAATACCCTCCTCTCAGGGGTGAGTGTCCTTTGGGGGAACGGCCTCATCAAGTGCTCACCAAAAGCAAACGCTTCATCAGCAATAAAAACTGAGGGGAGTCCATCCACATTCTCGTCATCAGGTGGCAATCCCAGGCCACCGGTCTGGAGACGATGGCACAGCTCGGTCTGTGCAAAGACTCCTCCATCAGACATCCGGCCGTTCTTCCCCACATCCACAAACAGAAAGTCCAAATGTGCCGAGACCACCGCCATCAAAACTACACTATGGAACCCCTTGTAGTTATAGAAATAAGATCCCGAATGCAGTGGTGGCACAATCCGGACATGCTTCCCGTCAATCGCCCCGACACAGTTGGGAAAGTCCCAACGGTCAGTGAACTGGGAGGCCACAGTCTGCCATTCCTGTGTACTTGAAGGAAACTGTGGAGTGCAAAAAATTTAAAAAATTAAGATAAGGACTTTAAAACCTAAATTGTATATCAGATTACACCAAAACATTAGTGAACAACAGCAGTCAAACATTATTAATATGTGTGTTTGTAATTGAAATGTTCAAAAACATAAGGCACACTTATAAGATTAATCACCCCCTCTGATAGCCCATTGATACATTTGAATGTGGGGGGAGGGGTTCTAATTCGGGCCCAAAACACACCTGTTTGAAACATTTGTGGGGTGGGGGAGGGGTTCTAATTAGGTTAACAAACACACCTGACTGGTTCAAACATTTGTGGGGTGGGGGAGAGGTTCTAATTAGGTTAACAAACACACCTGACTGGTTGAAACATTTGTGGGGTGGGGGAGGGGTTCTAATTAGGTTAACAAACACACCTGACTGGTTTAAACATTTGTGGGGTGGGGAGGGGTTCTAATTAGGTTAACAAACACACCTGACTGGTTCAAACATTTGTGGGGTGGGGGAGGGGTTCTAATTAGGTTAACAAACACACCTGACAGGTTGAAACATTTGTGGGGTGGGGGAGGGGTTCTAATTAGGTTAAAAAACACACCTGACTGGTTCAAACATTTGTGGGGTGGGGGAGGGGTTCTAATTAGGTTAACAAACACACCTGACTGGTTCAAACATTTGTGGGGTGGGGGAGGGGTTCTAATTAGGTTAACAAACACACCTGACTGGTTCAAACATTTGTGGGGTGGGGGAGGGTCAAACAAGACAATGGAGCAGACAATATACATTGTTCAAGGGACTATAGGCTAGAGATATAAATGGACACAGGATTGCATGGTAGGGAGGTTATTGAAGGTAAATATGCATGTAGGGCAATAAATGCTTAATGTCCAAAAACAGTCATGCATGAAGATAAAGGGGACATTCACAGCATATTGAAAGCATGGCAATTAGGTAAGGAGGACAGTTATACAATACATCAAAAAACATTTTATACATATCATGTAATGTTAAAGGATAAAACTTACCTTCATATAGTCCTTCTGCAGGACCTGAATAATAGCAGAACAGGTCTCTGGGATAATGATCCCCAGAGCCTGGGGGGAGATGCCTGTCGAGAACTTCAAGTCCTGAAGACTTCTCCCAGTCACCAAGTAACGTAAAGTGGCAACTAGCCTCTGCTCCGCACTGATGGCTTGCCTCATGCAGGTATCCTGCCTGCTGATATAGGGGGTCAGCATAGCCAGCAGACGCTCAAAGACGGGGTCCATCATCCGGAGAAAATTCCTGAAATCCTCAGGATTATTCTCACGGAGCTCACGGAGAAAAGGCATATGAGAGAATTGGTCACGCTGGCGCAACCAATTCTTCATCCATGAACTCCTCCTCGCCCTGTTCATGGACTGGACTCGGGTCAAAGTATTAACCCCAACACCAAGTCCCCACGCAGCACGAACTCGAGAACGAGAACGTCCACGCGACATGGCTTCAAAACGGTCGGCTGGTCAAACAAACAAACTTATAACAAAAGCACTGAAGAACAGCAAGGCTTATGAAGAACGACCTGAAAATCAGGAATGAGCGGACAAGAACGGTCTGCAAGGCAGGGTACGAACTGACCAACACGCACTGAAAAGCAGATACAAACCTCACAAGCACAAACTGAACCACAGAAAACGATCAAAATAAGCTGAAGTGTGAAAAGCGTGAATCGTCTCTAACCAAACTTCTACTAACACGAGATAAACACGAGATTAGCAGAAGGAGCCCAAAGGGTGCCGTAGTGGGGCTTGAACTTCCTTTTTATAGTCCCGTCGTACGTGCTATACGTCACCGCGTTCCAATCCAGCGGACTTTTGCAGTGAGCGTGTGTGGCCAAGTCCGTCCGTTTTTAAGTCCGGCACAAGGAGCCAACAAAGTCTGGCGAAAAGTCCGCCGAGCAAAGTCTGCCGTAAAGTCCGCTCGTGTATACGCAGCATTAGCGTAGGGTACGGCATTGCACAGACTAGGCACACTTTCACAGGGTCTCCCAAGATGCCATTGCATTTTGAGAGACCCGAACCTGGAACCGGTTACAGTTACAAAATAAAGTGTAAAAAAAAAAAGTAAAAAAAAAAAACAAAAACACAAAAAACTATATAAAATTAAAAAAACAAAAATAGTTTTCATTTTATTATCCTCTCTCTTATCTATTCTCTCTCTATTGTTCTGCTCTTTTTTACTGTATTCTATTCTGCAATGTTTTATTGTTATTATGTTTTATCATGTTTGCTTTTCAGGTATGCAATTTTTTATACTTTACTGTTCACTGTGTTTTATTGTTAACCATTTTTTTGTTTTCAGGTACGCCATTCAGCTGCAGCATAAATGGGGTTATTTGGGGGGGGGGGGGTTGGCCTTCAAAACTGTGATAGGTAGTGAGGAGTGAAATAAAAAATGTATGCCCTTAGAAATCCTGAAGGTGGTGCTTGGTTTTCAGGGCCCCGTACGCGGCTAGACTCCCAAAAAGTCCCACATATGTGGTATCCTCGTACTCAGGAGAAGCAGCAGAATGTATTTTGGGGTGCAATTCCACATATTCCCATGGCATGTTTGAGCAATATATCATTTAGTGTCAACTTTGTGAAAAAAAAAAAAAGTTTGTCATTTTCCCGCAACTTGTGGCAAAATATAAAATATTCCATGGACTCAACATGCCCTCACAAATAGCTTGGGGTGCCTACTTTCCAAAATGAGTCATTTGGGGAGGGGGGGGTTGTGCCATCTTGGCATTTTATGGTCTTCAAAACTGTGATAGGTAGTGAGGAGTGAAATAAAAAATGTATGCCCTTAGAAATCCTGAAGGCAGTGCTTGGTTTTCGGGGGCCCCGTACGCGGCTAGGCTCCCAAAAAGACCCACACATGTGGTATCCCCGTACTCAGGAGAAGCAGCAAAATGTATTTTGGGGTGCAATTCTACATATAATCATGACATGTGTGAGCAATATATCATTTAGTGACAACTTTTTGTAATTTTTTTTTTTGGTCATTATTCAATCACTTGGGACAAAAAAAATTAAATATTCAATGGGCTCAACATGCCTCTCAACAATTTCCTTGGGCTGTCTACTTTCCAAAATTGGGGAAATTTGGGGGGGTTGTACTGCCCTGCCATTTTAGCACCTCAAGAAATGAGATAGGCAGTCATAAACTAATAGCTGTGTAAATTCCAGAAAATGTACTCTAGTTTGTAGACGCTATAACTTTTGCGCAAACCAATAAATATACGCTTATTGACATATTTTTTACCAAAGACATGTGGCTGAATACATTTTGGCCTAAATGTATGACTAAAATTGACTTTATTGGATTTTTTTAATATAAAACAGTAAAAAATATCATTTTTTTTTCAAAATTTTTGGTCTTTTTCCATTTATAGCGCAAAAAATAAGAACCACAGAGGTGATCGAATACCATCAAAAGAAAGCACTATTTGTGGGAAAAAAAAGGACGCAAATTTCGTTTGGGTACAGCATTGCATGACCGCGCAATTAGAAGTTAAAGCAACGCAGTGCCAAATTGTAAAAAGTGTTCTGGTCAGGAAGGGGTTAAAACCTTCCGGGGCTGAAGTGGTTAAAAGTCAGCAGCTACAGTAAAACATTTTTGAGGCTGGAACACTTGGAGAATATAGCAAATATATAAATAATTGGACAGTTTTCAGAAACAGAGACAAGACTCCCAATCCCTGTGGTGAATAGGAGAATATAAAGAGGGAGACAGAGCTCGCTCCAAAGAGTAGTGGGATTTTAAAGGGAGATGATGTGTCTGTTTAAAGGTGAGCAATACCACAATGCTTGATATAAAAATATTAATTTTATTGAACAAACAAGTATAAATAATACAGTAAAAGATTAATCAAGTTACATGATACGACCGTAGAGACTTTCTCTATGAAATCAGTTGTAAGCAGCCAACATGTTTCGCATTTTGCTTCATCAGGGCATTACAAGCATTACAGATTTAATCTAGATTGTATAAAAATATAAATCATTAATATGATCATACATATCAGATATCAGAGACAACACTTCATTATGTAGATGAAGAATGACTAGGTATAAAGAGTGTCATACACAAGCTCACCTAGTCTATTACAGAGAAGAGGACTACAGTGGTCCTCTTCTCTGTAATAGACCAGGTGAGCTTGTGTATGTTGTATATACTTCTCAATAAAACCTTTCAAAAAAAAAAAAATTACAAAATAGAAAAAGAAACACTTTTAACTAGTGAACAAGATGCTCTTAAGATAGCTCATGATCTTGTGAAAACAAACTCAAAAGGCAATGACTCATTATAAATAATTCTAGGTGTTGTTTATGCACTGAATAATGTTTAGCTTTCTTGCCAAATTCTGTAAGAGTCTGACAGAAATCAGGCCAATTGCATAATTGCTATAATGCTCTCTCAACTCATAAAATCTGCATTGAATCTTGGTTTGTTGGCAGAGCTCTCTGCTCACTGACTCTCTTATTGCTAAGTGATTTTCATTTGCTCATTGTAAAACTGCATTTAAATGTAAGTTTCCCATAGCATATAAATTAGCTCAACTAGTCATTTGATTGCTACAGTTGTTTGTGCATGTCCTTCTTACAAAGGGAAAAACATATACAGAAGAAAATTATTCTTGTGTCTGTTTCATGGAACATATAATCAATAAACACGCTTCCCTGCCCCATCTAGCTTTAGCTTCACTGTCCAGTTCTTCTTCAAAAAGCAGTGTTAAATTGCATAGAAATGTAAGCCTAGTCTTGTTTTAAAAAATTCTACATTCCACAAAAAACAAGGAAAAGATTACACCTTGCATATTCATACATAAATGGAATTGTGCTTGTTATATTTAGCAACTGATCATTACATGGCACAGTTAAAGCTGAACTCAGCTGACACAGCTGAATAAAATATATAAGAGTTGTTCTATCTGTCAAAGATCTGTATTACTTTCAAGCCAGTCCTAAGATACACACAGCCTAACAAGGCAGCACAGCCAGATTGGTGGTGACCTGATGTTTTGCTATTGCCATTTAGTAGTACAGCCTGGTCAAATTCCTTCCCTAATTCCTCTTTTCACTCTGTTCTCTCTTCCAGTGAGCACGTGCCTTGCCAGCCTAAATGCACCATGTGACTCTCAGTGTTGGTTCTCCCTCTCCCCATCTGAATGCTGCTGTAGGGCTTATAAATGTCTGATTTCAAGATAGATGCATGTACTTACCATAGTAGAATTTAAAATTGAATTTAATCGGTTTTAATGAACACATAACTATATTGATTTATGTTTTTTATATCTGCCTGAAGCTCAATGTTAAAAAGCCACAAAAACATCCCTTGAGTGAACTGCTAATTGTATTCAGAAAATATGACACTGTCTAAGAAGCCCAATCCAATGTACCTTTGAAGTTTACAAAATCTTTTGAAGCCAGATAAATCAATCCTTTCACAGTGTATTTAGATAGGGCTGTAGTCTTCTATCACTTGATTCTGTACTATGCAAGTTCTTTCCCATGGCCCAAGGTTTCATTCACATACGATTTTTTAATGGTGATCTGCATGGAACCACACAAATGTATACTATATTATTGAGGAAAATTACAGTTCTCAAACAAAAAGAACAGAATAGTTGTGCACAAAATATACCTGTGTCAAGTTAAAATCAACAATTCAATTCCCCTTATGCAACTCTGAGCCAAAGGTAAAGTATGCTGGACATTTATAATAGGTTAAAAGAAGGTCACATGATGTTGTGATAACGCAGCAGTATCTGTATGTGAACAAAGCCTAAAGAGGACCTACACTGTGAAAGTTGTGCAAAAAATAAAAAATTATGTAGAGACCAAGGACTAGTCACAGCATTGGCTGTAGGATCCCAGCAGCTGAGTATTCCTCAGGACTGGCTAACCATGCCTTTTCCATCCTATGTCTCTGTGTTGAGGCAGACATATTGGTAGTAGAGCAGGGATTTGTTGCTTCCTGATGCCTCACTTGCCCCCTGAAAATTGTTGATCTGATGATGGATGGGAGGAATAATCTGAAAGTCCCAAGAGAGATGGAAAAAGTACAGATCCACTGATAAGCTGAAATAGAAGCAGGGAAATGCTTGCACTGCAGGCCCTCAGTACAGAACCCCCCAAGAGTCTCAATGAGCAGCATAGTTGTGACATCAACAAATCTTAACTTCAAATCTAGTGAGACTAACATTCATCGGAGGATGGAGTGGATGGGATAGGCCTAGCTCACTCTGCAGATTTACAGCTATTAGCCTACAGAAGTACAGTGCCTATGCACAATCACATTTCTGGAGGTGCACTCATATTTGTAGGGGAATTTTAAAGCAAAATGTTAATTTTTTAGGATATTGCTGTAGTGGAGTGTCCATGTACTCAAAAACAAACTTCAATTTGACCCCACTAGCAATATGAAAATCGAAACAACATTCCTCAAACTAAAATTTTCAATTAAAAACTTTTGTAGTGTATAGCCAACTTTACTTTCTGTCTTAGCGACCACATAGGAAGGCAGGTGAAACACTCCGATAAGCACGCAGACAATAATGAAATCCTGTTCAATCTGAATTTATTAAAGATTTTCATATAAACATGATAAAGAATAAAAAAATAAAAATACTAAGCAAACAGATTACTAATACAACCTATTACAACACTATTACAACAAATAAAGACAAATCATATCACTTAGTCTGTAAAAAGAAATGACTGCATGTAAAGGTCATAAAACAGAGCTGACCCCACATAGGAGCACATATGAACAAATTACGATGCCAATCAATGCAGGACAGTTAAAACTGAAAGAAAACAAAAAAAAAAACACTTCAATAATGAAATCTTAACATAGGTTGAAATGTTTCCCTAAACTGTCATTAAAAGTCTGTGTTCCTGTTGGGGAGATTCTGCTAACTTCCTTTCCCTGGGATTATATGAAAATTTAGGGGAAAGCTTAAGGGCACAGATAGAAAAAAAAATTTGACAGAGACAATAAGGGCTTATCTATGTATCATGTCACACAATTTTGATACAAGATTAATCCACCATATTTTGTCACAAAACTCAAACCACTAGCCCCCCCCCCCCAAAAAAATATAAATCTCCCTGTGCTTGTGTGGGTTTCCTCCAAGTACTTTGTATTCCTCCCAAACTCGAAAGACATACTGGTAATTTAATTGGCTTCTGTCTAAAAACTGGCCCTACTATACTGTATGTAAAGAGTAATTGGTCAAAGCTATTTAATGTAATAAATAAAGAAAAATCACAAATAAATGATATATATACAGTATATTGTGGCAGAGCGATGCCTCACCAGTGTGATGTTAACCCAGAATTCTCATCCAGGCAGGTTGTGGGGCTCCAGGGGGTTTGCTTAATTGGGAGGAAATTGGCTTTTCATTTTCTTCGTTGTTTAGAAAAGTCCACGTGGGGACCTGGAGCCTTAGCGATCCGGGTGGGATGAAGTCTCCCGTCCTGGGTCCAGATTTTAAGAACTGCCAGCACACTAATTGGTCAAGTGTGTGTTGGTGTTTTTGTAGACACCTGATCGTGTTTCTTGCCTCCACCCTCCTGAAGAGTCCAGGCATGCAAGGTAGAAGCCAGAGAGTGCATGTGTGCACTGGGAAAGCCAGAGACCCAAGCCTGAGGGTCAGAGCAGTGAGGGGCTGCTATCTATGCAAAGAGTGTTGGCAAGAAAATGGTCTGTGGGAGACAGACAAGGACCAAAAGTGAAAGGTCACAGCTGCAATGTTGCATGTGTAAGCCAGGAGGCTGAATCTACCATTATTTGGCGTTAATGGCAAAACCCCCCCTGCGAGGAAAACGCTGTGATTTTCTTTCTGGAACATTGCTTGAACTTTCTTTAATAAAAATGGGCCAACAAGCCCTGAAATGACGTGGCATGGACAGTACTCACTAGCCGGCGCTACACTTAAGCTATATAACCCCAAACTTCACTATATATATATATATATATATATATATATATATATATATATATATATACACACACAATGTAGAAAGAAAAAAAAAACATCCTGTTCATCCTGTTATTTACGAAAGGCAAATCCAATTTGCACTAAAAGTGCACTTGAAAGTGCGCTGAAAGTGCACTTGGAAGTGCAGTCGCTCTAAATCTAAGGGGTAGATCTGAAATGAGTGGAAGCTCTGCTGATTTTATCATCCAATCATGTGCAAGCTAAAATGTTGTTTTTTATTTTCCTTGCATGTCCCCCCCCCCGGATCTACAGTGACTTCACTTCCAAGTGCACTTTCAGTGCACTTTCAAGTGCACTTGCAGTGCAAAGTTGATTTTCCTTTAGTAAATTGCCCCCTATGTCTGTTAGTTAACCACTTGCCAACCAGCCGCCATTATTATACTGCAACAGGTCGGTACGTTCGTAGCTGTACATTGGCTCCTTCAAGCGGGATAGCAGGCGTGCATGGCTGCTGCATTGCAGGGGGTGCTGATGCTCATTGGCCGGCAGTCGCAATGACCGCTGGCCACGCGTAATCGCGGGCACAAGAGGCAGAACAGGGACGTGTGTGTGTGTAAACACACAAATCCCTGTTTTGTGAGGAGAGGAGAGGAGAGGAGAGGCAGATTGTGAGTTCCTAATAGCTAGGAACCATGATCTGTCATCTCCTATAAGCAGATTGCCCACAAGTACTTGGCTGTGACACACCTAATTTACACCTTCATTCCTCTCACTGCAGGTCTCAGAGAGGACTGAAGGTCTAGTGGGGTTGGAAATCTCAGCTGATGAGGAGCAAGGAGAGATCCTCTTTGTTCTTTGGTGTGGGTCTTTTAGATACGCTTGCCAACGAACTGCATGGCAGGTCAACATATGTCTGGTCAAGCATGTGGTACCCAAGCGGGAGATGTTTTGGCCACGCGAGATACGCTTGAGACATATGTTGCAAATAGCAGCGGTGCGATCTGATGCACTCGTCTCAAAAAAGGCCCACACCAAAGAACTTTTTGAATAACGCGCAGAGACTGCAGCGCCCTGCACATGTGGAGCTTTGGGGTGTGATGCAGTCAATGTGCTGCCCTTAGGCTGGCCCCTGGAGGGCATCCTGCCTCGTTGGTGATGTGCCGCCTCCTCCTCCTCCTCCTCCTCCTCTCTCCTATCAGGCACCCACGTTGAGTCAGTGACCTCATCATCCCCTCCTCATCACTGGAGCAAACCTGGCAGTATGCTGCAGCAGGGGGAGCATGACTGCCAGATTGCTGTCCTTCTTGGGCACCCCCTCTGTCCGTGCTCATGTTACTGCCTTCATCGAGCTCAGTATCATCATCAGAGCCTTCCAAACGCTGGGCATCCTCCTGGAGCATGTACCCAACACTGTGGTCAAACAGTTCGAGGGAATCCTCATGAGGACATGGTGGAGCTAGGGAAGGAGTCACTGATGACATTGAGCTGAGGGAAGAGGCCGCTGCTTTGCCAGACAAAGCACCCTGGGCATGGGTGAGAGAGGATGAGGAGGATGAGGACAGCTTGGTCATCCACTCGACCAAGTCTTCCGCATGTTGCGGCTCAACACGGCCAGCTGCCGAAAAAAAGGCCAAGCGTGTCCCATGGCCACGTGCTGATGAGGATGCACCGTCTCCACGACCAGCACTAGACACAGAGCCTGCTTGCCCTCTCTTATTGGCTTGTGACTGTCTGCCTCTCCTTCTTGGCCTTCCAGACATACTAATGGCCTGTAGCTGCACTAAGCTGGGATAGAACACCTGTAATTTTCTTCAGGTAGCTTTATATACTGTAACCAGACAAGCCTGCCTGTCAGTAGGAAGATAACAGGAACGGATCTAGCTGAACACTGTGAGCAGGACGCACTGTACTAAATGTAAATAGTCTAGCTGCCTGACCGTGGTACTAATAGGATCAAATAGAACACCTGTAATTTTCTTCAGGTAGCTTTATATACTGTAACCAGACAAACCTGCCTGTCAGTAGGAAGATAACAGGAACGGATCTAGCTGAACACTGTGAGCAGGACGCACTGTACTAAATGTAAATAGTCTAGCTGCCTGACCGTGGTACTAATAGGATCAAATAGAACACCTGTAATTTTCTTCAGGTAGCTTTATATACTGTAACCAGACAAGCCTGCCTGTCAGTAGGAAGATAACAGGAATGGATCTAGCTGAACACTGTGAGCAGGACGCACTGCACTAAATGTAAATAGTCTAGCTGCCTGACCGTGGTACTAATAGGATCAAATAGAACACCTGTAATTTTCTTCAGGTAGCTTTATATACTGTAACCAGACAAGCCTGCCTGTCAGTAGGAAGATAACAGGAACGGATCTAGCTGAACACTGTGAGCAGGACGCACTGCACTAAATGTAAATAGTCTAGCTGCCTGACCGTGGTACTAATAGGATCAAATAGAACACCTGTAATTTTCTTCAGGTATCTTTATATACTGTAACCAGACAAGCCTGCCTGTCAGTAGGAAGATAACAGGAACGGATCTAGCTGAACACTGTGAGCAGGACGCACTGCACTAAATGTAAATAGTCTAGAAGATAACAGGAACGGATCTAGCTGAACACTGTGAGCAGGACGCACTGCACTAAATGTAAATAGTCTAGAAGATAACAGGAACGGATCTAGCTGAACACTGTGAGCAGGACGCACTGCACTAAATGTAAATAGTCTAGAAGATAACAGGAACGGATCTAGCTGAACACTGTGAGCAGGACGCACTGCACTAAATGTAAATAGTCTAGAAGATAACAGGAACGGATCTAGCTGAACACTGTGAGCAGGACGCACTGCACTAAATGTAAATAGCAGGAACGGATCTAGCTGAACACTGTGAGCAGGACGCACTGCACTAAATGTAAATAGCAGGAACGGATCTAGCTGAACACTGTGAGCAGGACGCACTGCACTAAATGTAAATAGTCTAGAAGATAACAGGAACGGATCTAGCTGAACACTGTGAGCAGGACGCACTGCACTAAATGTAAATAGCAGGAACGGATCCAGCTGAACACTGTGAGCTGGACGCACTGCACTAAATGTAAATAGCAGGAACGGATCTAGCTGAACACTGTGAGCAGGACGCACTGCACTAAATGTAAATAGTCTAGAAGATAACAGGAACGGATCTAGCTGAACACTGTGAGCAGGACGCACTGCACTAAATGTAAATAGCAGGAACGGATCTAGCTGAACACTGTGAGCTGGACGCACTGCACTAAATGTAAATAGCAGGAACGGATCTAGCTGAACACTGTGAGCAGGACGCACTGCACTAAATGTAAATAGCAGGAACGGATCTAGCTGAACACTGTGAGCAGGACGCACTGCACTAAATGTAAATAGTCTAGAAGATAACAGGAACGGATCTAGCTGAACACTGTGAGCAGGACGCACTGCACTAAATGTAAATAGCAGGAACGGATCTAGCTGAACACTGTGAGCTGGACGCACTGCACTAAATGTAAATAGCAGGAACGGATCTAGCTGAACACTGTGAGCAGGACGCACTGCACTAAATGTAAATAGCAGGAACGGATCTAGCTGAACACTGTGAGCAGGACGCACTGCATTAAATGTAAATAGCAGGAATGGATCTAGCTGAACACTGTGAGCAGGACGCACTGCACTAAATGTAAATAACAGGAACGGATCTAGCTGAACACTGTGAGCAGGACGCACTGCACTAAATGTAAATAGTCTAGATAGAAGATAACAGGAACGGATCTAGCTAAACTGAATACAGTGTATATATATATATGCAACACCTGGGATGCATATATATACACAATACACTGTAAGTGCAGCTAACTGACTGACTGTTCTGCCTAATCTATCTAACTCAAATCAAATGACACTGTCTCTCTCTCTCTCTATCTCTCAGCACACCAGAACACACACTACAGGCGGCCTTATATAGTGTGGGGTGTGTACTAAATCCCCTGAGCCATAATTGGCCAAAGCCACCCTGGCTTTGGCCAATTACAGCTCTCTCTACTGACGGCGCTGTGATTGGCCAAGCATGCGGGTCATAGTGCATGCTTGGCCAATCATCAGCCAGCAATGCACTGCGATGCCGCAGTGAATTATGGGCCGTGACGCGCCACACGAATTTGGCGCGAACGGCCCATATCGTTCGCAATTCGACGGACGGTCGAACAGCCGATGTTCGAGTCGAACATGGGTTCGACTCGAACACGAAGCTCATCCCTATCCAAGGGAATGGGAGTATATAGTAGCCTTGAGGCAGCTGGGTGTTCATTTGCTTGATTCAATCACAAGGAAACACATTCTGATCCCACACACAGGCTATCCTCTTTGCTGGGAGATCAGCTATCCCCTCTTGGTATGTTTTTTTTTTTTTTTCTCCCCTTACTTGTGTTTTATTTCACATAACCCCCTCATGTAGTGCCTTTGCAGGAACACATAGACATTTTTGCCCCACTACCTCTACACCTTTACACATTTAAAGGGGTTGTAAAGGAAATTAAAAAAAAAAAAAATAACAAACATGTTATACTTACCTTCACTGTGCAGCTCGTTCTGCACAGAGTGGCCCGAACCTGGTCTTCTGGGGTCCCTCAGCGGCTGTTTCAGCTCCTCTCTGCAAGAACTAACCACCTTAATGCAAGCTCCCTCGCATGGTGGTTAGTTCTTGCGGGCGCGCTCCCGTGATACAGCCGGCGGCTATAGCCGCTCACTGTATCACTCAGCCCCGCCCACCAGCGCGCCGCGTCATTGGATGTGATTGACAGCAGCGCGAGCCAATGGCTGCGCTGCTTCCAATTCATCCACTGTAGCCAATCAACGGCCAGGCTGAGCGGAGGAATGGATGTCGGGAGCGAGCAGCTGACTTTCGAGGGGTCAGGTAAGTAAAACGGGGGGGCTGGGGCCAGCGGTATTGTCAGAAGTTTTTTCACCTTAATGCATAGAATGCATTAAGGTAAGAAAATTTTTACCTTTACAACCCCTTTAACTAATCCCTTTTTTGACACATTTTTTCTAGGAACACCATGCACTTTTGGCATACACTTAGTCCATTGGATCATGCTGTGACCACCATGTTGGGCTCCGGGCGCTGTTCTCCGTCCTTGGAGGGTTCCCCCGTTTCAACCCCGGGGGAGACATCATGCCTCTTACCCCCCTCTTCCTTGGCTGATACCGGACTTGGCCTTGAGGCTGTTAGTAAGTATCCCAATCCATCTCCACCTTGTTGGGACATAATTCCCCTGTCCTCCCTTATTCTAAGGGCATTATCATTAACTTCTGTTCTTTCTTTCTCAGTATGCTACTTCATAACACTCCTGTCCTGATGAATGGCTGTAATGCCAGGAAATGCGTAGAGTGCCACTAGATGCCAACAGTTATTTGTTTTTACTACATTCATCTTTCAATTGATTTATTATACCATGTATATTTGCCATGTCTACTTTTTATTTGTATTGCATGCTATGAGCAGCATATTTAGTGTAAGTCTGGTGACTACCTATCTATTTGATACAAAATACCTGTTCTGTATTCTAGACTGTAATAAATAAACCATGTACTTTAATTTCAATTTTATATTGTCATTTTCTCTTAAAGCGGGATTCCGGCCAGGAATTTTTTTTTAAAAAGTCAGCAGCTACAAACACTGTAGCTGCTGACTTTAATTAACTACACTTACCTGTCCTGGGTGCCCGCGATGTCAGCCGCCCGAGGCCGATCCGTCCCTCGGCTCTCGGGTCCTGGCACCGCCATCCTAACTAAGGGAAACAGGCAGTGGAACCTTGCGGCTTCACTGCCAGTTTCCTACTGCGCACGCGCGAGCAGCGCAGCGCTCTGTCAATGGCCCCGTGGTTTTCTGGGAACACACACAGTTCCCAGAAGGCAACGGGGGCGCTCACCGAGAAGCAGGACAAGCCGCGGAATAGGAAGAGGCAGATTAGGAAGACTGCCTAGCAACAAGGGTTCAGGTAAGTTTAATTTTTTTTTTTTTCAAATATTTTTTTTTTATTTTTTTAAGATTTTTAATGCTATTTTTTATTTTAGGGTGGCCCTCCACTTTAACATGGCGTACCCTCATTTAAAGTTCCACTAAATTCCTCCTTTCTATCTACCAAATCAGGGATGGAGACCGCCATGTGTTTCATATAGTGTGTGTGTGTCAGGTCATGTCCATTTACTGATAATTCACCACATTGACAAAGCTCTTGGGGAGAAATTCCCCAGCAAAGTGAACAGCCTTAAGTAAAAGTTATTTGTCTTTAGTAAATCAACCTTTTGTGTACATTTTCACAGTGATAAGGTGTAGGAGACCCTTTCTTTTATAAAATAAAGAGGTCAGAGGATATATATCAACATATTAGAAGTGCATAACTATGAGAGCAATATACCTTGGATATATCTTTTAGACAATAAACTCTTATAAAAGTTTTGGAGGGGGTTGGTCAAGCAAATAGGTTACTGGAAATAAACAAACTGGATCACATTTTGTGCATTATCTAACTTTTCACAAGAAATGTTTGTGAATTGTTTCCCACAGGCCAATTTTGTTATGTATAAGGATTGTAGTCAACTTATTTATTAAACATGCATTTGCCCTGTTAACTAGGTTAGGTGTATATGTGAATCCATTCCAGTCACTAGGAGAGTATTTACATAAACACACCAAGACCTGAGGATTCTTAAACAAAAAAGTAGTTCAATATGCATAGGCTCCCAACTAATAGTAACAAAGTAAATCATAGTGGACAGCTATATAATAAATAGCTTACTAATTAAAAATAAGGTAGTGAAGGGGCGTGGCTTAGCAATGGCCGAGTGAAGTCGTGTGTTGAGGGAGCTCCCTGTCCGACCCGGCCTGCACGGACCACAAACAATCTGTTACACCCTGTGAGAGCGGTATGAGCAACCCCAAGAGATACAGGACACGATCGGACACCCGTGGAACCCACTACCGGAACACACAACAAGGGATTCCGCATTTCTTCAGAGGCAAGTCAGACTTATCCCCTGGCGCCATAGTCTCCGCACCACGTGAGCCCCGTTTACCACCGTCCTCCACCGGAGCTCTAATGTCCTCTCCTGCCCACATTTCCACCCCTCTGCTCCTTACGGGAACACCGGCACTACTCCGCACTGAGATGGAGGATACACCGCCAATTCAGGGCTCTATAGAAGAAGATCTCCGTAGCATGCTAAGGGCTCTTCCCACAAGAGCGGACCTGGAGACTCTCCCCACGAGGGCAGATATTGAGGCCCTGATCCTGCGGATAGAGGAAGCGCACAACAAAGCTATCCAGGAAGTGAGGGAGGACTTGCACACAGTGGAGATCCGAGTTACCTCAGGTGAAAGTAGAATATCCACCCTGGAAGAGAGGATGCAAGCCATGGAGCAATGCCAACAGGCCCATTCCCTAGAAGCGCAAGAAATGCAGCTCCATTTGGAGGAGATGGAGGACCGTAGTCGCCGCAACAATTTGCGGCTACGAGGAATCCCGGAGGCCACAGGTCAAGAAGACTTGGCTGCGACGGCGACGGCGATCTTCCAGAGCCTCTTAGACAACCCTCCACCCCACCTGGAAATAGACAGGATACATCGCACCCTAGGCCCCAAATCTACGGACCCGGCTAGGCCACGCGATGTACTATGTCGGCTGCATCGTTATGCGCAGAAGGAAATCTTACTGAGGAAAGCCTGGGATCAGGGGGAAGTAGAGTTCGATGGTGCCCACATTCAGATTCTTCCAGATCTTTCAAGGGCCACGTTGCAGCGACGAGCCATGCTGAAGCCGGTGCTGGAGCTAGCGAGAAGCTTGGGCTGCACCTACAGATGGGGATACCCACTAGCGGTTATCTTCCGCACGGACCGTGCCTCCTTTACACTGCGCACACCAGCGGACCTACCGGCCCTGTTTGACTTTCTGGAAACAGAACCGATACAGATGCCAAATTGGCTGCTAAAGATTCCGCGTCCTACAGGCCGCATGGGCCCAACAATGAACAGATCCAACCCATCTATCCGTTCGCAGCGGTCCCGAGGCCGGTCCCGCACCAGACCAGGAAACAATGCACGTGAGTCCTAAACACAGTATGTGATCCCATTCTATATTGACTACTTAGCACATATGTTTATTATTTTATGTTCCGGTTGGCACCTGACCCACTTTGCTGTTACAATTGAACCGTTGCCCTCCCCCTGAGTGTGGAGCAATACCACAGATACGGCACATCCCAGGGTTGATCATGGCGCGCTCCCCGCCCTGAACCCCATGCCTTCCATAAATTCATCACATGTCTGCCGGATGTATTTCCTGAACTGTACCGGCCCCTCCTACAAGCTACAGAGGTGAACGAGTCGGAGCTGAGGACCCCTATGACGATGGGCGGAAGCGATGGCCGTGCTGCCGTCCCCCCTCCCGTGCCCTCCACCTCCCCCATTCCGGCCTCTTTATGATCCGTCTGGAATGGGTGAAGGTCTTGCCACACCCCCTACTGTTCCGAGACTGTGGACATTTACCTACTGAGACCGGCACGAGGTGTTGACCCGGGAACTTTGTCACATTATGCTCCGAGGTAGGACCACGCCGGCGGGAGTTGGACACCAGACTTCAGAGCATGGTCCAGTATGGTGACTATAGAAAATTGAAATGCCGGTATCCTTGAAAGACCCATGAGACTATCTAGAGGAGCTACATGGTCTTTGATGTGGGTGGATGGAGGGAGGGGGTGTTGAGGATACCTGTCATTGATGCCTAAAGGATATGTGATGGAGGAGTCCCCGCAGATGACAGGAGGGGTGATTATAGATGTATATGTTTACTGTGACGGGAGCCGGGGGGTAAAAGGGAAAATCATCCAGGTAACATTGTATAAACCACTGAGCAGACTTGACACAAGAGCTTGTGCATAAGCGGGATGATCAATGCTGGGGCTATGGGGGAGACGGTATGTGGCACTCAAGTTTAGGTGAGCAATTATGTTTTATGCCCCTAGCAAAGAAGAATCTCTTGATTTACTCTTTACCAACCACTTTTTTTTTTTTTTTTTTTTTTTTTTTTGGTTTGGGAGGAATACGCTCTCCTTTACAGGGGGGAGTTTTAATACCCTCTGGTCTGCACTCAGATGAGTGATATGCTCACCATTTACCACTAAAATTTATTTATTTTTTTTTTTTTTTTTTTTTGGGGCACCATCCAAGCTTTTGACATGAGGAAACTGTACCAAAGCATTAAGGGTGGCAGGCACTTAGTTCACCCCTCATTTTTTGTTTTCTAAAGCACTTAGTACTGAGGCTACAACCAGGTAGAAGGGGTCCTGTATGCAGAAATATTGCTCAGGATAAAAGTTTACAATGTGCTGTCTAGAGGGGACATACAAGATGGTCTCTAGTAGGATTCCTCCCTTACCTGCCACACTTATCAACCAGCATAATATAGGGTAACAACATAGCCCTGGAAAGTAACCATATATGGGCCCCCTTTTCTTTCTTTTTTTTTTTTTTTCTTTCCCCTTTGCTAGCCGGGGATTATAACTTCCGTTACCTTGGAGGAGGGCATACGGTCAGTAGATTTTACAGCCAACCAGCAATGTTGATATACAATTCCTTCGGTCCAACCAA
Organism: Lithobates clamitans; assembly: GCA_037952925.1. NCBI lineage: Eukaryota > Metazoa > Chordata > Amphibia > Anura > Ranidae > Lithobates > Lithobates clamitans. Next base: position 3,915,893 of record JBBGZY010000135.1, read on the forward strand.
TACTGTTATCCTTAAAAGGGTTATTTTTCTTACTATGGTTAAGGAGCGCCGGGTGCGCATACATGTTATATACACACACTCTACGCCTGTACACGGGGAGGCTATCTATGTACTCACAAATACATTTACAATCTTAGGTCCGGGGGCCTGGGGAGGGTAGGGACCTACCCTCATGACCTTTGCTAGACTCTCCTCCAAATAGGATATCGCCTCATACCAGGTGACACTGGTGGGCGTCGAAACAATATATTGCTACACATTAGTTTTCCAACTCTGTTGGATCGGGTCGGTTGAAGGTTTCCCTTTCAAGACACCCGTAACCACCTTAGAGTGGTCTTCCTTTCTTATAATCCCTCTTTGCTCACCACTTCTACCTCCCTCCTTTCTCTGGTTCCTCTCTCTTGCCCATCTCTTTCCTTCTATACTTTTGTGTGCTCGCGAGTATGGAGGTCCTTAACATTGTCACCCTTAACGCAAAAGGGCTTAACGTCCCTGAAAAGAGACGAATGCTATTAAATGACATGAAACGCATGAGGGCGGACATAGTCCTACTGCAGGAGACACATTTCCGGGATGACAAGCTCCCAATACTCAAAAACAGACATTACCCGACAGTATACCATTCCACCCACTCAGTGGCCAAGTCTAGAGGGGTTTCCATACAGATATCTGCCAAAGTCCCGTGGTCTCTAGTTGATAAAAAGACAGACACGGCAGGTAGGTTCCTTTTTCTGAAAGGACTAATTGGTAGCACAAAAGTGACCATCGCAAATTTTTATGTCCCAAATAGCCACCAAGACTCATTTCTGAAACGACATTTAGAACTTCTTCAGGGCTTCACTGAGGGACAACTGATCGTAGGCGGGGACATAAATTTCCCACTGACCCCAGTAGAAGACACCTCGACAGGCACATCCTCCTCCCCACGAGGTACACGCAAAAAGATACTTTCGGCCCTCCACGCCGCACAACTGATAGACGCTTGGCGTCTCTTCCATCCAGGTGAAAAAGACTACACCTTTTTTTCACGTCCCCATCAAGCATACTCGCGTATCGATCTTTTCTTAATCCCCCACAGCCAACTTCAGGCTGTTAAAGGCTCCGCCATTGGTTCTATCACCTGGTCAGACCATGCCCCGGTTACAATGCAATATGCCTTTACTGACTTTCATAGGGGACAAAAGAGTCCTTGGCGACTCAACGAAAGCCTCCTACAAGATCCAGAAATAGTTGCGGATGTTACGAAAGAAATCTCACACTACTTTCACTCAAATACCACAGCTGACGGAGACGGAGGACTGATATGGGAAGCACATAAAGCGGTGATTCGCGGAATCCTTATAAAACACGGAGCAAGACTCAAAAAACATAGAGCCGCGCAACTATCGACATTACTCGACAAACTTCACAAATTGGAATCTAAACACAAACAGACACCGACTAATTCCCTGGGTAGTGAACTAGACACAATACGTACACAGATCACAGACCTCCTACACTTTAAGGCTAAGGCGGCCCTCCAAATTTCACGGAAAAAGATTTATGAATCGGGCAATAAATGCGGTAGACTACTGGCACAATCTTTAAAATCACAGAAGACAGCGTCATATATCCCACATATCCATTCTCCCACGGGTCAGAAAGTAACTCTACCCCAACACATAACACAAACATTTAGATCTTACTATGAAGCTTTATATAACCTAAACATGCCACAACCCACCCCAGAACGCATAGCAAACTACATTTCAGATTCCAACATGCCTACCCTATCGACTACGACACGAGACCTACTAGAAGAACCCATAACACTAACAGACATACAATTGGCAATAAAAAGTACCAAACAAGGAAAAGCTCCAGGACCGGACGGTCTTACAGTCCAGTACTATAAAGCCCTACTCCCATCCCTAGGACAGCACCTAATCAAACTCTTTAATGATCTAGGCAAGGGAAGCAAATTACATCATAATACACTACAAGCCCAAATAGCAGTTATACACAAAGAAGACAGAGACCCGACTCAATGTGGAAATTACCGCCCTATATCCTTACTGAATACTGACCTTAAAATATTTACAAAAATACTGGCCACTAGACTACAACAACACATAACCGACCTGATCCACCTAGATCAAGTGGGCTTCGTCCCAACTAGAGAGGCGAGGGACAACACCACAAAAGTCCTGAATCTGCTTTATAAAGCCAACTTAGCAGGTACACCAACGGTCTTTCTTGGCACAGATGCTGAAAAAGCATTCGACCGAGTGAACTGGTCGTTTATGTTTGCAACGCTACGCCACATTGGCCTAGGAAATAATATGATGAACTGGATCTCGGCAATATATTCCTCACCATCTGCAAGGGTCAGGGTCAATGGCGTGGTGTCAGACGCTTTTCAAATTGCGAACGGCACACGGCAAGGGTGCCCACTCTCACCCCTCCTCTTTGCGCTCTCTTTGGAGCCCTTCTTATGCCATATCAGACTAAATCCAGACATTACGGGAGTTTCCATCGAACACACTCAATATAAAGTATCAGCATACGCCGATGACTTGATGTTTTCACTATCGAACCCGGTAATCTCCCTCCCTAACCTGATCAAAGAATTTTCTACATATGGAGCCCTATCTTATCTGAAAATTAACCTAGCTAAGTCAGAGGCAATGAGCATAGGGATCCCACTAACACAACTTACATATCTACAATCCAGTTTTAAACTGAAATGGACAAACAAAGCTTTGAAATACCTGGGCACTCATATACCCCAAACATTAGCGAAACTATATGAGATCAACTTTCCTCCATTACTATCTAAAATCAAAACATTACTAAACACATGGCAATCTGGCCTACATTCCTGGCTAGGGCGCTGTAATATTCTAAAAATGTCTATCCTACCGAAATTACTATATCTAATGCAAGCCTTGCCAATACACATACCTCTCAGTTTTTTCAGACAAGTTCAATCGCTATTCACTGAATTCGTCTGGGCTAAGAAAAGACCCAGGCTCCCTAATAAACTACTAGTGCTCCCAAAGTCTTCTGGTGGGTTGGCACTACCTAACATTCGTGCTTATTACCAGGCTGTCCACTTAGGAAGACTTATAGATTGGCGTAGACACCGGGAAACCAAGTTATGGTCCCAAATGGAACAATCCCACACTACAATTCCACTAGGTGGCACCCCGTGGTGTTACCAGGGGTTACCAACGGAACTCAAACGCCACCCTCTAATAGGCAACACGGCCCGAATTTGCGCAAAACTAATATCTAAAACGACCATTTCTTCCCCGAACTCACCCCTATATCCAATAATAGGCAATCCCCTGTTCACTCCAGGCCTACAAGATGGACTTTTTCGAAAGCTGGGGGAATCAGGTATACACTTGGCCTCCCACTTTAGTTCTGGAGGGCGTTGGAAAACATACTCGGAGCTTTCCGATCCCACGGGTGGTCAAAAGACTGTGGTATGGTATTGATATTTCCACTAGAAACTAGTAGTACAAATAATATCAAGGAGGGTGCAACTGAAGCTAAGGAGCAGTGTATGTTGAAAGTAGAGACTACAACCATTACGATTATATGAAACAATCTTTAAAGTATTTTAGGTTATATATTATGCATCTAGTTGCAGAACTTGCTAATAAAGAAGACTGCTACAAGTTACCCATTCTTAGATTTCATAATTCTTGATATCCTTAGCAGTCAGAAACAAGTAATCAACATTCTGCATCTGATAATGCGGTGGCTTCATGTAGAGCAATAAACTTTCAACAAATGTTGAAGCTGAAAGAAATTAGCAGTTATTTTGCAAAATATATCTTCATTTTCACATGCAGCTAGGGCTTTTTTGGCAACTATCATTCATTTACATTAAGGAGTAAATTATTGTGATCCAGCTAAACAGACAGTACTGCGTTGTTATTATTAGGCTTGGGAATAACTATACTCAATCATGCCGTGAAATTTACAAAGCATGGGATTATTTTAAAGCTAGCTAGTAAAGGCAAGGATTCTTTGACTTGTAGCATCTGTAATATAATTTGCCTATATTGTATCAATTATATTTTTTATAAACTAGTGAAATACAGTACCTAAAGCTCCTTTGAAGATATCTATGCAGGGATATATATATTGTCTGGTGTCAGAGGAAATCAAAAATGATTGTACTCCTCCTAGATGTATTTGAACAAATCACATTAGGACATGACTGTGAATCTTATTAAGGTGGATTCAGATCATGTTGTGTTTCAGGTTGCCATGTTTCTTTATAACTAGTGCTGAGCATAATGGCCCCTGGCAATATGTTTCATAGCTACTATATGTCTTTTGCATGTACATAAAAGGATTTTTTACAGTGTACACCAAAACTACAGTATTGTTTTTTTTTTTTTATGCAGACAGCATAAACCTTTGGGCAAACGTAGTGTCAAACAGATATTGTGTGAGAAGCAAGAATTTATATATTCAGAATTTTCTTGTTTTTGTTTAAAGGTTGCATAGTGTGCTTATCATTAAATTTATGACAATACCTCAAGATATAAGACTAAAAACTAGCCAATTAATTTGTCATAATAGAGTGCATATTAACAGTTGTTTTTTGATTAACATATGCATTAGTTATTACTAAATGCACAGAAAGAAAAGATTCATAAGAAAAAAGAAAAGTACCATATTTCCACCATAAAAAAAATCATAGAAATTCATTAGTGAGCATGACATAGGACTTAAAATCATTCACATTTTCTCCCTGATCTGACCCAATGAAGCCTAGAGTGTGCTGGCTTAGTCATTAGCTCCTTGAAGATGTTGGGATTAATAGGTGCACTAAATCATTGGGCGTACATTTTTAAACCATCTCAACCAAAAAAAAACTTGCCAAGACTGTTGGTTAGTCTGACATCAGTTTGCAGTGGAATTAGCCTTAGTTTAGTGGACATAATGATAATTTACTTTGCAAAAAATAAAAAAATGTAATTAAAAAAACAGTATTTCTGTTTACAGTTAACTGGGTGATAGAAATCAACAGAGCTTCACCTCATAAGCTAAGAAAACTATCTCTTGCAAAATGAAAATTCCCTTTTAAAATGAGCAGCCTATTTGTCTTTAGTAAAACAACTTCTATGGCACAGAAGTGCATTTAGTAATGCCTATGTAAGTACGACTAGTTTTTCTTAGACTTTTTTGTACTTTTTCTTTATATAACCACAAAATTGCATATATCGCAAAATTGCAGTCAGATATAATTTATGACTATAGAGATATTCTTTACTATTTTACTATTTTTTGAAATTTACATTACAGATAGTGACTTGAGCACCCAGTTGTAAATCCCTTGATGAAGGAGTAATACATACCTATTTCCGAAACATGTCGGGTTACGTGCTATATACCTCATCCGCTTGATCCTCTACATATAGGCTGCGGGCTGTAGGCACATGGGTGTCATATCCTCTGTATGCAATTGGACGTATAGTGTTTGTATTTGCACTTTGTATATTTGCATATTCTATTGTTACCTTTTATATACAGATATTTTCTATATGTTTAATAAAGATGGCACTGTAGTGCACTTTTATACAAAAAAATTAATGAGATTAAATATTTATTTTTGGCCAGTACAAAAATCCTTTAAGGGCGACCTTGATGCACTTATAGTGCACATTTCTTCTTTTAGTAATGCCTATTGTGTAAGTAAAGTCTGGGGACAGAGGTTGCAGTTTTTCAAAATTAGGTATTATTGAATCAGCACAACTGTTAGGACAATACATGTCATGCATATAACTCCAATATATAACTTGCAAAGTATTCAACAAGCAAGGCATTGGGTATGTCTATGAAAAAGTCTAGTGCCAAGCTGATAAAATGAGACATTTGGGAGAAAGAGATCATTCAACGGGGTGAGATTTTCTACTTTATTTATATTTTGAGGAGAGTAATAAAAGAGGTTGGATATTTGAAACATGGTAAATAATTGGGAAGGCAGCTAGAACAACCTGAAGGGAGAGAGAGAGCGAGAGAAAGAGAGTGTGTGTCTGTGTCTGTGTGACTATGGAGGATTAAGGGGGTAGGTACACTTGGAAAAAATGGGATAGATTGGTCGCCCCCTTGGTACTCCACTGGTGTGGTTTAAACAGCATTGCATTAAGGGAAAGAAGGAACATGTAGAGCAGAGGTTCTCAACTCCAGTCCTCGGGACCCACCAACAGGTCAGATTTTAAGTATTACCTTGGGGAGTTGCAGACTAGAATACTGCAATCACTGAGCAGCAAGTGATATCACCTGTGATGTATTTCAGCTATCTTGCAAACCTGGCCTGTTGGTGGGTCCTGAGGACTGGAGTTGAGAACCACTGATGTAGAGGTAGATTAAATTAAATCATAGGGGTCAAGAGCCAAAAGTCACCCATAAGTCAGTGTGTGGAGTGAGCAATACAGTTTTTGAATCTCTGCGATTTTTGGAACATAATCCATGTGGACCAAATATAAAAAAAAAATCCACGGTATCTCTGTTAATTGCCATTGAAGCCATTCTACTCGTGTGAGAGCCTTGGTACATTTCCAGCGTCAGGAGACGATGTGGATAATAGTAGTCTAGAAATCACGTACAGGCTGGCATCACGTAGTATGAAGGTAGGAGACTGTCACTCGTTGAGAGCAAGTGTCTGGGTGGGTGGGGTAAATTGCTTTAAGTCTGAAGGGTGTCAGGTACCACCTGTTGAGGAGTTTCAAGTTCCTCTCAAAAATTCTATGGGATATGGAAAGTTTATGTGTAAGTAAGAAGGCCTTATACTTATTCTTAGGAGTTGTGCATTGGCCCAGGTCAGTGTCCTTTTTTACAGTGTAGGCAGGAAGTTGAGAGGATGCCTAATTAAGTGTTGAATATAAAAAGACAAACAAAGGCGCCTCTAAGTGCAGAAGAAAAACAAGTTTAATGCCCCAACTGGGTTCAAAAAGCACTTACAAGATGGAAGGTGTCATCAGGCACTTCATAAATAAGGCTGCATTGGAAAGGGTCACGGTGGGAGGAAGCGTTCAGAGCGGATGGATGTTGTAACTGGCAGCAGCAGCGTGGAACACAGGGAGCCGCTGTGAAGCCGGCGTCGTCAGCGAGGAGAGACGGCGTAGCCGGAAGTGATGTCATCCACTGTAAAACACTGGGTACCGTTAGACCTCAACCAGTATCGGGAGGATGAAGATGATGGGTTTCAATATGATGACAAAAAGAATTCTCCAGATTTTGACAGCATGGACCCCTTAAGACTCATAAACCATGACAAAAAATAGCTGACAGTGTAAACAGGATTTGCTTGTTATCAGCAGTCGAGGAGAGGAGAGGAGAGGAGAGGAGAGGAGAGGAGAGGAGTACATTCCAAAAGTCCAGTTGCTATTTTTTGTCATGGTTTATGAGTCTTAAGGGGTCCATGCTGTCAAAATCTGGAGAATTCTTTTTGTCATCATATTGAAACCCATCATCTTCATCCTCCCGATACTGGTTGAGGTCTAACGCTACCCAGTGTTTTACAGTGGATGACATCACTTTCGGCTACGCCATCTCTCCTCGCTGACGACGCCGGCTTCACAGCGGCTCCCTGTGTTCCACGCTGCTGCTGCCAGTTACAACATCCATCCGCTCTGAACGCTTCCTCCCACCGTGACCCTTTCCAATGCAGCCTTATTTATGAAGTGCCTGATGACACCTTCCATCTTGTAAGTGCTTTTTGAACCCAGTTGGGGCATTAAACTTGTTTTTCTTCTGCACTTAGAGGCGCCTTTGTTTGTCTTTTTGTATTCCTATAGACCCTGCTTCAGTCTTTTAAAGTCGCAGCCCTTTGTGCTGAAGATTATCATCCCACAACTTCCATCACTTCCACCAGCACCCTCATGTTTATTTTGGACTGCTTTACATAGAGACATTATCCAGACTACGCTAGTCCTGTGCGCCCTAAACACATATTTCTTGAAGTGTTGAATATATAGAAGGGAAACTTTATGGTGCTAATAGTGCATGGGCACACACTCGATAAATATTGGTGCCAGACAGACTATTTAAAGGGGATCCTGCTCATTCTCCAGTGCTGACTGGTCTTTCAGCCGTACCCTGTGTCCTGCTATTACTCTGCTTGCTGCTGACTCGGCTTGCCTCTGACCTGAACTTGGATCCTGCCTCTACTCTGTCGCCAGTTCTGACCCCGACTATGTCTCTGTCTTATGCCTCTGTACCTCATTGCCCGCCTGCTGCTGACCTCGGCTATCCCTGTGACTATGCTGCTGTTCCCGGCTGTGCTATCCAGCTGTAATCTGCATCAGCTCTGCTCATCACAGCAAGTTCCTGTCCCAAGCCTGCTGGGAGCTCTGACAAGCCTCACATCTGGAACCCACAGCCCTTGTAGAGTGCCCCTTTAACTTCAGCTGGATCATCTACTGTTCCTGACCTGATGTTCTGCCAGCTTGCCAAGGTCTGCATCTCCTGATGCTAGCACTCCTATCAACACTGCCAGCACGTGTGTTCCTCCTGTCCCTCTGTACCCTCTATTACACCTTCAGCAGGACCTGGGCTGGAGATACAAGAGAGGCCATCCTCAACAAATATAGATTTAGATGTAAATCCATTTTAACAGCATTTTAACCATGGGTTGCTTCAGATTGAGAAACATAGTTAAATTGAGAAATGTTCAGAATTTCAGATTTAGTCAGGTTGAGTTAGGTTGACTTTCTTGAAGGAGTTGTAAAGGCAGAAGGTATTTTTATCTTAATGCATTCTATTATGATAAAAAACCTTTTGTGCTTAGCAGCCCCCCTCCGCCCCCCTCAGCCCCCCTAATACTTACCTGAGCCCCATCTCTTTCCAGCGATGTCCATGAATGTCTAAGCCATCCAGGACACTCCTCCTGATTGGCTGATACACAGCAGTGGCATCATTGGCTCCCACGGCTGTCAATCAAAGTCAGTCAGCTAATCAGGGGAGAGAGGGTCGGGGCTCCATGTCTGAATGGACACACGGAGCTCTGACTCAGCTCCAGTGCCCCCATAGGAAGCTTCTGGCTGAGGGGCACTCAATGGGAGGGAGGGCCAGGAACAGCAAAGAGGGACCCGAGAAGAGGAGGATCCAGGCTGCCCTATCCAAAAGCAACTGCACAGAGGAGGTAAGTATAACATGTTTGTTAAAAAAAAACAAAAAAAAAACAAGCCTTTACAATCACTTTAAGTCACCAAAGAAACAAAATTCTTAAAATCGACTTGAGTTCTAGGTGTGGTTATATAGAGAAGCAGGTTATCTGTATAAAGGGCTTATTTATATTCTAATTGTCCAAAGTGATGTTTGATGGATGAGTTATTACACAGGGTGAACACGTGTTCCATGATGATAATGTAAAGAAGGGGCAAATAGAGCAGCCTTGTTGAGTTCCATTAGAAATAGAGAAAGGTTTTTAAAGAGAGCAAGTAGTTGTAATTCTTGCAGATGGGGTGACATATAAGGCCATCATTCTAGAGATAAAACTTTCCCAACGTTTAATTGTTGTAGTTGAGGGAACTGCCAACTTACACTATCAAATGCCTTCTCTGCATCTACTGAGAGAAGATATCAGCAACACATGGCAAATCTATGACACAGTTATCATTGGGTATCCAGGTTTTAGATTTGTTTGGGAGAATAACTAAGAGTAGACAACAGAATGCAAGAAAATAATCTGACTACATCTAGGGGCTAAAGTTGATTTTGGACCATGCTTCTAGTAGGGTATGTCTAATATAGTCAATTCCACCATGAGTATTATGCACTAAGAAAATAAAGTAACGTCTCTATCATGTGAATGTAAGGTTTGCCAAGCATTTTCAGTTTTCATTCATAGATACAATGTTATAATATCAATGTTACAATGTATTTGAATTTAACATGTAAATCAAAGGCATGTCATTTATCAGTACTAGTGCCAGCAAACTCACTGTTTTTCTAAAGAAAATGCTCATATTTAACCCCTTATTCATCTATAGTTATCCTTGAACATCCATAAATAAACCCTCCTACCTTTTTCCCCTTTTTGTAGCATCACATTAGAAAATATAACAAATATAACAGAAAATGCATTATTTCAATTGTAAATAACGTCTCAGTATTTTCTACCAGAAACATAATTTAGGTGTCATTATAAAGGTGTCAAATCACAGAATAACATTTACATTAGTTATCTAGACTGAAAACTAATACAGGTCAAAACAGAAAAAATGTATTTGTTTCTTTCCTTTATTTGGCCTTTTATAAAAAATACATGTGTATATACTGTAAATATCTAATATACTATAAACATTTTGAAAGACAAAATTCATATATATATATATATATATATATATATATATATATATATATATATATATATATAAAATTGTAAATTCAACATTCTAAATTATTCCACAAAACAAATTTTATTATAATAAAAAATTATAATAACCCACATGTCACATATAATGATTTGACTCTAGTGTTTAAAGTGAAAATAGATTAACTGTGCCAAGAATAAAACATAGCTGCATTTACACCTGAGCGTTTTGTTTTCAGGCAGAAAGACGTTTTTTGCACACAATTTTGCCATGTGTTTGTCGCGATTTTTCACAGGTCAAAAGGTCACCAATGTAAAAAGCAGAAAAACACCTGTAATCAGCCCCAAAAACAGCTCATATACTTTTTTGAGCTTCAGGCATTTTTCTTCAGGCTACAAAACATTCAGATGTGAACAGGGGCCATTTAAATGAATGGGATTTTACTTGTTGGGGATTTTTCAGGTGTTTTTTCCAGGCATTTTAGGAGCTGAAAACACTCAGGTTTGAATGCAACCAAGGCCATCTCTCACAATCCCCCTTCCACTTATTCAACAGTTAATCCCAAACAACAACCTTTTGAATCCTTTTAATATTGACTTAACTTGTGAAAAAGAAGAAGTGAAGACTTGGGCCCTGGCAAATCACGTGGTTAGTTTTGATTTAAAACTAACTCAATTATTAATTAGTCAATGGGGTTTTAGGAGTAGGAGCAGTTCACTAGTTCAGCTTTAACATTTACCATTTTTTATCCACACAAATGCCTTGTGTAGAATTAGAACTATAATTTCTGTAATCACTTAAGATTCTAGCTATGAACATGCCATAATAACTAGGGATGAGCCGAATACCACCCCCGGTTTGGTTCACAGCAGAACAAAAAATTTGTGCAAACATGCAAACACTGTTAAAGTCTATGGGACGCTAATATTAAAAATCAAAAGTGCTCATTTTAAAGGCTTATATGCAAGTTATTGCCATAAAAAGTGTTTGGGGACCCGGGTCCTGCCCCAGGGGACATGTATCAATGCAAAAAAAAAAATTTAAAACTGCAGTTTTTTTTCAGGAGCAGTGATTTTAATAATGCTTAAAGTGAAACAATAAAAATGAAACATTCCTTTAAATATCGTGCCTGGTCTCCCCTTAGTCTGCCTGTAACATAGCGCATCTTTCCCATGTTTATAACAGTACCACACCAAAATTACATTTGTAAAGAAAAAAATGTAATTTAAAACTGCTCGCGGCTTTAATGTATTGTCGGATCCCGGCAATATAGATAAAAATACCCCACCCCACAGTCTATTACCAGGCCTGATATGAATATTAAGAGGAACCCTGCTCCAAAAATAGTCCCAAAAAATGGCGTGGATGTCCCCCCAAAATCCATACCAAGCACTTCAGGTCTGGTGTGGATATTAAGGGGAACCCCACACCAAAATTTTAAAAAATAATGGCGTAGGGGGTTCCCCAGGCCCCCAGGCACTATATACTCTGAACAGCAGTATATATACTATACGGCCTGCCCTATATACTCTGCAGAGAAATTGGGCCTTAGGCATTGGGTGCAGGAACGGGCCCTGCTGTGAAATATTATATCAAAAATTGTAATTACATGCCCCTGTTAAACAGGGGCAAAAAAATTGGGCCTTGGATGGTGGTGTGGTGGCACAACATGGTAACCCCCTCACAGATACTCTTGTTGGGCGCAGGAATGGGCCCTGCTGTGAAATATTAGATCAAAATTTGTAATTACATGCCCCTGGTAAACAGGGGCAGAAAAATTGGGCCTTGGGTGGTGGCGCCCTTAACCAAAAATATTGTTGGAAGCTAGCATCATCAAGATTGAAGAGGAATAGGATAGTCAGCATAAGCAGTCTTCAAGGGATCCCAGATCCATAGTAAATTCAATCAGTTACATCAGCATCAGGTGCTTGATAGCTGCTGATCCAAGACTGATTCTATTTTATGAACGAAAGCCTTTCAATGGAGTCTGTGGACAGGCGCACTCCATTACAAACCCTCCAGCAGCACTGAATGTGCATTCAGAAAGCACACTGGATGCAGGACAGGCCAGTAGCTCAATTACATATTGAGCAAGTTCTGGCCAGTGGTCCATCTTCAAGAACCAGTAACCCAGTGGATGCTCTGTTGGAAAGGTCTCCAAGTCTGCTCTTGCCCCTAGATATTCCTGCACCATATAATGCAGACGCTGGCGATGGTTGCTTGAACCAATCAGGCCCTGGCGCTAAGGACTGAAAAATTGTTTAAAAGCATTGGTCAACCGACCACCTTCTCCAACGCTCTTCCTCTGACTGAACGAAGTCTCAGCAACACGTTTTCCAGCACCAAGAAATGGTAACCTCCCAGGGTCTGGAAATGCATTACACAAACCTTCCTTCAAGGCCTACTGAAGATGTTTCATCCTCTGCTCCCTCTGTGAAGGCAAGATGAGTTCCGCAACTGTACCCTTGTAACATGGATAAAGAAGGGTTGCCAGCCAGTAATGATCCCTCTCCTTGATACCACGAATCCTAGGGTACTTTCAAAAGGCTTTGCAGAATCAGGGAGGCCATGCAGCGTAAGTTTGCAGAGGCATTAGATTCTGTGTCCTCTGGGTCACTAAGGATCACATTATCTGTAACTACCTCCTCCCAGCCACATACAACTCCTTGGGTTTCTGGAGACTGAAAAACATCCCTTGAAGACTGCTGCTGAGTGTTATCCTCTACATCCATGCTGATACAATCCTCCTCTTCTTCCGGTGTGTTTGGCAGGCCCGCAGGAATGCTATCTGGATAAAGGGGGCCTTGAGAGGAAAGAAATTTCTCCTATTCCTCCCACTGTTCTGCCTCAAGTGCCCTGTCCATGATTCCACAAAGTGTGTGCTCCAGCAGGAAGACTAGAGGCACGGTGTCACTGATGCATGCATTGTCACTGCTCACCATCCTTGTGGCCTCAAATGGTGATAGGACAGTGCACGCATTCTTGATCAGTAGCCACTGGCGTGGTGAAGCCAAGCTTCCCTGATCCTATCCTGGTGCCATACTCGCACAGGTACTCATTGATGGCCCTCGGCTGTGTGTGCAGCCACTGCAGCAATGCCAACATTGAGTTCCACCTGGTGGGCATGTCACAAATGAGGCGGTTGGTGGGCAGGTTGCATTCCCTTTGAATGTCAGCCAGCCGAGCACTGGCATTGTATGACCAGCGGAAATGACCACAGACTTTTCTGGCCTGTCTCAGGAGATCTTGTAAGCCTGGGTATCTGCTCTAGAATGGCTGCACCACCAAATTCAGGATGTGTGCCAAACATGGAACATGGGTCAAGTGTCCCTGTCGGAGGGCGGAGAGAAGGTTGGTGCCATTGTGGAATACAACCATTCCTGGCTGAAGCTAGCGTGGTGTCAACCACCTCTAAGTCTGCCCCTGCAGAGCTAACAGAATCTCTGCCCCAGTGTGGCTCCTGTCCCCTAGGTAGACCAACTCAAGCACCACATGGCATCTTTTAGCCTGACTGCTTGAGTAGCCCCTTGAATGCTTACAGAGCACTGATGGTTCAGAGAACAAATCTGCAGAAGAGGCCCTAGAAGAAGAAGAAGTGGAGGGGGTGGAGGAGAGAGCTGTGGCAGAATCACCACTAGCATTTTGGAGGCATGGTGGCGGAACAAGCTCCAACAACACTGAACCCTGTCCTGCATCCTTCCCAGCTGCCAGCAGAGTTAACCAGTGCACCGTGAAGGAAAGGAAATATCCCTGCCCATGCCTGCTGGACCATAAGTCAGCGGTATAATGAACCTTATTGCTGACTGCTCTTTCCAACAAGGCCAAAACATTGCCTTCCACATGCCGGTAGAGAGCCTGAATGGCCTTCCATGAAAAGAAATGACGTTTTGGATCAATTGGTGGTGTAATGCTAGCAGATTGGCTGCAAGGACTTGGGGCACCTATTGCTATACCTTCATTCCTCTCAGTGTAGGTTTTTGAGAGAACTGTAGGTATAGTAGGGTTGGAGATCCGAGATGAGAAGCAAGGAGAAGTCTGCCTTTTTCTTTGATGTGGGTCTTTCAATTGCTGTTGCCAACGGACTGCATGGCTGGTCATCACATGTCTGGTCAAGCATGTGGTGCCCAAGCGGCTGCTGTTCTGGCCACACTTGATCTGCTTCAGACATAGGTTTCAAACAGCAATGGTGCAATCTGCTGCACACGTGTCAAAAAGGCCCACACCAAGGAACTTTTAAAAGTCAGCAAGGAGTCAGCAGCACCATGTATCTGCGGAGCTCTGCAGTGTGATGCAATAGGGTGGTTGCCCTTAAGCTGCCCCCTAGAGGACATCCTGCCTTGTTGGAGTTGTGCCTCCTTCTCACTTTCCTCCTCTCGTCTCTCAGGCACCCAAGTACAGTCAGTGACCTCATCATCCCCTCCCTCCTCATCACTGAAGCAAACTTGACAGTAGCTGGGGGGACATGACTGCCAGTTTCTTGTCCTTCTTGTGCACCCCCTCTCTCTAGGCTCACGTTACTCCCTTCCTCAACTTAGGAACCAACATCGGAGCCTTCAAATCGCTGTGCATCCTCCAGCAGCATGTAACTGACACTGTGGCTGAATAGTTCTGGGGACTCCTCCGTGCATGATGGTAGGGCTATGGAAGGAGTGACTGTGGACAAGGAGCCGGTGGAATAGGCCACTTTGGCAGCTGTGTGGAAGGCAAACTACTCTGAACCTGGGTGACAGGGGATGAGGAGGATAAAGACAGCTTCATTATCCACTCCACCAATCTTCTGCATGTTGTAGCTCAATAACACAGCCAGCAGCAGAAAAAAAGGACAAGCGTGCCCCATGGCCACCTGCAGAGGATGCACCATGTCCATGACCACCACTGTTGACTGTAGACACAGAGGCTGCTTGCCTTCTTTTAGTGGCCTGTGAGCATCTGCCTCTCCTTGGTGGCCTTCCGGACATGATGTATTTTTTGTTTTGCAACACCAAACTACACTATATTAGATACTGTGTACACCGCCTGAAGTGTATTAGAAAGTATACACCACAAATGCACTGTATATATAAGCTACACTGAATGCAGAGTATATATATATTAATACACCGCCTGAAGTGTATTAGAAACTGTACACACAGTATTAGATACTGTGTACACTGCCTGCACTGTATTAGAAACTGTACAATGGCTGCACTGTATCGTATACTGTGTACACCACCAGAAGTGTAGTAGAAACTGTACACACTGTATTAGATACTGTGTACACCACCAGAAAAGTAGTAGAAACTGTGCACACTGTGTACGCTGCCTGCACTGTATTAGCAACTGTACAATGGCTGCACTGTATTATATACTCTGTACACCACCAGAAGTGTAGTAGAAACTGTACACATTGTATTAGATACTGTGTACTCCGCCTGCACTGTATTAGAAACTGTACAACAGCTGCACTGTATTGTATACTGTGTACACCACCAGAAGTGTATTAGAAACTGTACACACTGCATTAGATACTGTGTACACCGCCTACACTGTATCAGAAAAACAGTAAACCACAGATGCACTGTAGATATAGGCTACACTGGATGCAGAGTATATATATGTATATATATATATATATATATATATATATATATATATATATATATATATATATATATATATATATATATATATAAATATATATATGAATTGACTGAATATATATATATATATATATATATATATATATATATATATATATATATATATATATATATATATATATATATTTATCTATATATTAATACACTGCCTGCACTGACTGAATATTGAGTAAACACTGAATATATAGTCTATGCAAAATGCAGAGTATATATATATATATATATATATATCTATCAAATACACTGCCACTAACTGAATAGGCTGCTTAATCTAACTCAAGCGATCACTCTGTCCACGCCAACAACAATACACATGGCCGCTATGTAAGCAGCCTTATATAGTGTGGGACGTGGACTTAGTCCCCCTGAGCCATGATTGGCCAAAGGCACCCTGCCTTGTGATAGTTATGGCTCTCTCAGCAGAGTGCGCTGTGATTGACCAAAGCATGCAGGTCAGGTGCATGCTTTGACAAATCATCATAAAGCCATGTTCGCTGTTCTGCGAACGGACGAACACCCGATGTTCGAGTCAAACTTATGTTCGACCCAAACATCGAGCTCATCCTTAATAATAACAATGTTTTAGAAACCGGAAGATTTACTAAAACTGGTGCAGAAAGAATCTGGTGCAACTATGCTTAGTAACCAATTAGCCTCTAACTTCAGCTTGTTCAATTAACCTTTGACAATAACACCTAGAAGCTGATTGGTTACTGTGCACAGCTGCACCAGATTCTGTTTGCAAAAATATTAGTAAATCTCCACCATAGAAACATAGAAGAGTGATGGCAGAAAAAAGACCAAGAGGTCAATTGAGTCTGTCCCATTTTTTTTTTTAATTTATACTTTTTTGTTAACTTTTTTTTTCTCAGTATGGATCTTTGTTTATCCCAAGCATATTTGAATCCACTTACTGTTAACTGATTCACTACCTCTGATGGAAGTCTATTCCAAGCATCAGCTACTCTTTTGGTAAAATATTTCTTTCTGAGATTATTTTTGAACTTTCCTCCTGCCAATTCCACATGTCCCTGTGTTCTTGATCTTTGTTCCATATTGAAACTCACTAAGTTACCTTTGGCATTTTATTGAAAAGGGTCACACAATTTCTCAGCTTAGATTTATGTTAATAGATGGAATACCCAGGAACAGACACTGGGGAAATAGAAAGTTAACCCTGAGAAAACGGGAAGTACATTGGATCCACCGTTTGGATAAATCGGGGCTTATTTAAGAAAGGCAAATTCACTTTGCACTACAAGTGAAAACTACAAGTGCAAAGTGCACTTGAAATTGCACTGAAAGTGTACTTGGAAGTGCAGTCACTGTAGATCCGAGGGGAACATGCAAGGAAAATAAAAAACAGCATTTTAGCTTGCACATGATTGGATGATACAAATCAGCAGAGCTTCCCCTCATTTCAGATCTACCCCTCAGATTTACAGTGAATGCACTTCCAAGTGCACTTTCAGTGCAATTTCAAGTACACTTTGCACTTGTAGTGCAAAGTGGATTTGCCTTTCGTAAATAACCCCCATTGTCTCCCTAGAATTGAATTCAGATTTTGAGTTATTTTTATTCTTCTAGTTTATTTCCACATACACAATCTATTATGTATAATATCTGCTTACTGTATATTGTTGTGATTTGTATATATTGTAAATGAATTGTATATAACTTCTAACTATAGGTGTCTTTTATAACATATCCCATGTGTGTTAAGGAGGTTACAAAAAAATTTCTGCTGCACTTAATGTTCCTAAGAGCACAGTGGCCTCCATAATCCTTAAATGGAAGATGTTTGGGATGACCAGAACCCTTCCTAGAGCTGGCCGCCTGGCCAAACTGAGCTATCGGGGGAGAAGAGCCTTGGTGAGAGAAGTAAAGAAGAGCCCAAAGATGCAGCTGGGAGATGGGTGAGCTCCAGAGATGCAGTCGGGAGATGGGAGAAAGTTGTAGAAAGTCAACCATCACTGCAGCCCTCCACCAGTCAGGGCTTTATGGCAGAGTGGCCCGACGGAAGCATCTCCTCAGTGCAAGACACATGAAAGCCTGCATGGAGTTTGCTAAAAAAAACACCTGAAGGACTCCAAGATGGTGAGAAATAAGATTCTCTGGTCTGATGAGACCAAGATAAAACTTTTTGGTCTTAATTCTAAGCGTTATGTGTGGAGAAAACCAGGCACTGCTCATCACCTGTCCAATACAGTCCCAACAGTGAAGCATGGTGGTGACAACATTATGCTGTGGGGGTTTTTTTCAGCTGCAGGGACAGGACAACTGGTTACAATGAATGCGGCAAAGTACAGAGATATCCTGGATGAAAACCTTCTCCAGAGTGCTCAGGACCTCAGACTGGGCCGAAGGTTTACCTTCCAACAAGACAATGACCCTAAGCTCACAGCTAAAATAACAAAGGCGTGGCTTCACAACAACTCCGTGACTGTTCTTGAATGGCCCAGCCAGAGCCCTGACTTAAACCCAATTGAGCATCTCTGGAGAGACCTAAAAATGGCTGTCCACCAACGTTTACCATCCAACCTGACAGAACTGGAGAGGATCTGCAAGAAGGAATGACAGAGGATCCCCAAATCCAGGTGTGAAAAACTTGTTGCATCTTTCACAAAAAGACTCATGGCTGTATTAGATCAAAAGGGTGCTTCTACTAAATACTTATCAAAGGGTCTGAATATTTAGGACCATGTGATATTTCAGTTTTTCCTTTTTATTAAATCTGCAAAAATGTCAACAATTCTGTGTTTTTCTGTCAATATGGGGTGCTGTGTGTACATTAATGAAGAAAAAAATGAACTTAAATGATTTTAGCAAATGGCTGCAATATAACAAAGAGTGAACAATTTAAGGGGGGTCTGAATACTTTCCGTCCCCACTATTATATATATATATATATATATATAATCCCTATATAGCTTTTTCAAAATCAATTCTTTCTTTTATCACAATGAAAATAATATGTAAAATGTAAAGCATATATACCATAAATGAAATATATCAATCTCATGAAATCAACATAAAAGGTAATTTGGTCGGCTTTCTTGAATGTTTAATTACCAATCTGTAGATTGAACATTGCGGAAATAATGTGAGATCTGGCACAAGTTAACAGCTTGTCAACAGTACTGACTGTTATTAAAATGGCTTTCCTACAATAAAAGTAGACAGGGCAACCAGTGCTACTGAACACACTTCACTACCACAAAATGATTATGTTAATATCTATCTAGATAATTCATGCTACGTGTAACGTTCCTGAATAGGAACAAAATCACATATTGTAAAATTATAACAGTCTGAGCTTATTCAGGCACACTTGAATAATGTCAAACACAATTAGTGCCCAACTCATTTTCAGGAAGATTTGCTATCTGCATTTTATTTTTATTAACCTTAAAATACATGACAGAAAAGCACATATATCAGAGTTATAAGAGTCTTCCTGTTCAATGATAACACAATTGTACAATCCTCTACTTATGAAAAAATGCTTTATATTACAGTAGTAGTTGGTAAGAAAACATTACTTGTACTGCACATGAGTTTCTGCATAGTAAAACTGATAAAAGAACACAAATCTCTGAACAAAAACATTGCATACAAAAGGAGTTTTAATGGAATTTTCAAAGTCTGGTTTTAATAAGGCTAGATTTACAATGTTCTATGTGCGTGCAGCATGGAAGGTAATCCATATACACTATATTACCAAAAGTATTGAGACATCTGCCTTTACACGCACATAAATTTTAATGGCATCCCAGTCTTAGTCAGTAGGGTTCAATATTGAGTTGGCCCACCCTTTGCAGCTATAACAGCTTCAACTCTTCTGGGAAGGATGTCCATAAGGTTTAGGAGTGTGTCTATGGGAATGTTCAACTATTCTTCCAGAAGCGCATTTGTGAGGTCAGGCACTGATGTAGACAAGAAGGCCTTGCTTGCAGTCTCCACTCTAATTGACTGGCCTGCACAGAGTCCTGACCTCAACCTGATAGAACACCTTTGGGATGAATTAGAGCGGAGACTGCGAGCCAGGCCTTCTTGTCCACATCAGTGCCTGACCTCACAAATGCGCTTCTGGAAGAATGGTCAAACGTTCCCATAGACACACTCCTAAACCTTGTGGACAGCCTTCCCAGAAGAGTTGAAGCTGTTATAGCTGCAAAGGGTGGGCCAGCTTAATATTGAACCCTACGGAATAAGACTGGGATGCAATTAAAGTTCATGTGTGTGTAAAGGCAGGCATCCCAATACTTTTGGTAATATAGTATAATATAGTGTATGTAGGTGTGAATGAGCCTATATAGTTTCCCTTGAAATTAAAGATTAAACTGCAGAGCTTAAGTTTATGCTTGAGTTTTGCTGCATGAAAATGGAGCAGTGTGACTAGGTCCTAAATGAATCTAGCTTCAAATGTAGGGAAAGCCAAAACTTGTTTAGTGTTGTATTTAGTAGGTAATGGTTAAAACCCTTGTCAAGTTTTATTTTCATGACAGGAAGTGAGAGCAAAGAAAAGAAACAACCCTTATTTGTTTTCACTGACACAAGTGGGCTTATTGAAATATTTTGTTTCTCTATTCCTGTTGTGGTGACAACTCAATATGTTGGATTTTCTCACACTTGTAGTCCTAGTGGCAATGGTCACCAAGACAAATATAGAAGCTGAATCACCATAGCAGGGACACAGCAATAAAAACCTGAAAAGCATTGTAACCCTCCCCTACTTTATCTATTTGGCTTTGGATACACTACAAACTTCAAACTTTGGATACTCTGCAAACTTTTCATTGAAAATCACATCTCTGATAGATGATGTACTCACTGT
The DNA here is from genome assembly GCA_037952925.1 of Lithobates clamitans. Lineage (NCBI taxonomy): Eukaryota > Metazoa > Chordata > Amphibia > Anura > Ranidae > Lithobates > Lithobates clamitans. The sequence continues at coordinate 3,936,691 of JBBGZY010000135.1, forward strand.
TCCTGTTCTGGAGACAGCTCAAAGTTTAACATTTATTATTAGGACTAATAGATATAGTGAATATACCCAGTGGGGGTAGAAAAATAACTTTACAGAAGTTCTAATCCTTCTCTCCTCTATCCAAACTTGAGAAACAAGTTTTGAAAACATTTATACTTTAATGTGTATTTTTTTGTATTCCCAAATAATTTCTGCACTTAAAATACAAGTTTTTTCAATAAAATTGCATAATTAGATGTAGTACTTCTTGAAGCACAATGAAATGAAAAAAAAATGAATAAATAAAAGGATCAAAGTGTTAACGCTTCAGACTTCTGACACAATGCAAGTACCAATATGCAGCCAATAGGAAGTTGTCTCTGCAGTGTGAACTTTTGCCACTCAGTGGGGTTAATTTACCAAAGGCAAAAAGGCAAATAGGCTGTTCACTTTGCACTTGTGCAATTTGTAACTTTCCCAAATTTAGATAGCTAACAAATTAAGGCCTCATGCACACTGGACATTTTTTTCTGCTGCTCCTAGGGACATTTGGTGTTTTTTCCTGCCACTAAATGCCCCTGCATGTTAGCCATCTGTTTATGCACACGTATGAATTTAGGGAAGTTAAGAGGTACAAAAAAAACACAGCCAGTGCATCCAGGATCAGCAGAGTTTTGGCAGAAAAAACTCTTGATGCACCTAAACATGTGTAAACACATCTATATGTGCCTAAGTGCTAGGTGAGTCAATTATTATTAAATTATTATTCTAGCCAATGAAATGAAATAATGCCTAAGCACCTGACATGCCTAAATGCTCCTAAACGCACCTAAATGCATTACAGGCATTTACAACCATCAAGCCTTTTTTCTACCAAGACGCTGCGGTCAGGATGAAAGTTGTCTAGGAGAGTTAGCAAAACGTTCAGTATGCATGTGGCCCAAAGCCAAACTTCAGCTAACACTTCAGGCAGGTAATTGTAGTCAGTAGATACCGGGCTTAGGTAGGGCTATGCTAGGCTGCTGTCTCCCCTAGGTGTTACACAGGTGCAGCCCGGAAGTATGAATATGTACAGTGGGGACAGAAAGTATTCAGACCCCTTAAATTTTTCACTCTTTGTCATATTGCAGCCATTTGCTAAAATCATTTAAGTTCATTTTTTTTCCTCATTAATGTACACACAGCACCCCATATTGACAGAACAACACAGAATTGTTGACATTTTTGCAGATTTATTAAAAAAGAAAAAACAAAATATCACATGGTCCTAAGTATTCAGACCCTTTGCTCAGTATTTAGTAGAAGCACCATTTTGATCTAATACAGCCATGAGTCTTTTGGGGAAAGATGCATCAAGTTTTTCACACTTGGATTTGGGGATCCTCTACCATTCCTCCTTGCAGATCCTCTCCAGTTCTGTCAGGTTGGATGGTAAACGTTGGTGGACAGCCATTTTTAGATCTCTCCAGAGATGCTCAATTGGGTTTATGTCAGGACTCTGGCTGGGCCATTCATGAACAGTCACAAAGTTGTTGTGAAGCCACTCCTTCGTTATTTTAGCTGTGTGCTTAGGGTCATTGTCTTGTTGGAAGGTAAACCTTCAGCCCAGTCTGAGGTCCTGAGCACTCTGGAGAAGGTTTTCGTCCAGGATATCCCTGTACTTGGCCACATTCATCTTTCCCTCAATTGCAACCAGTCGTCCTGTCCCTGCAGCTGAAAAACACCCCCACAGCATGATGCTGCAACCACCATGCTTCACTGTTGGGACTATATTGGACAGGTGATGAGCAGTGCCTGGTTTTCTCCACATGTACCGCTTAAAATTAAGGCCAAAAAGTTCTATCTTCGTCTCTTCAGACCAGAGAATCTTATTTCTCACCATCTTGGAGTCCTTCAGGTGTTTTTTAGCAAACTCCATGCGGGCTTTCATGTGTCTTGCACTGAGGAGAGGCTTCCGTCGGGCCACACTGCCATAAAGCCCTGACTGGTGGAGGGCTGCAGTGATGGTTGACTTTCTACAACCTTCTCCCATCTCCCGACTGCATCTCTGGAGCTCAGCCACAGCGATCTTTGGATTCTTCTTTACCTCTCTCACCAAGGCTCTTCTCCCCCGATAGCTCAGTTTGGCCAGACAGCCAGCTCTAGGAAGGGTTCTGGTCATCCCAAACGTCTTTCATTTAAGGATTATGGAGGCCACTGTGCTCTTAGGAACCTTAAGTGCAGCAGAGTTTTTTTATAACCTTGGCCAAATCTGTGCCCTGCCACAATTCTGTCTCTGAGCTCTTCAGGCAGTTCCTCTGACCTCATGATTCTCATTTGCTCTGACATGCACTGTGAGCTCTAAGGTCTTATATAGACAGGTGTGTGGCTTTCCTAATCAAGTCCAATCAGTATAATCAAACACAGCTGGACTCAAATGAAGGTGTAGAACCATCTCAAGGACGATCAGAAGAAATGGACAGCACCTGAGTTAAATATATGAGTGTCACAGCAAAGGGTCTGAATACTTAGGACCATGTGATATTTACATTTTTCTTTTTTAATAAATCTGCAAAAATGTCAACAATTCTGTGTTTTTCTGAATACTTCCCGTCTCCACTGTTTATGTATGGGGATAGGTGGTGCTGCCTCTTCACCTAGAGAGTGACCCCCGGTGGTAGCTAACAGTGTTAGATGTAGATCTTAATTAGATTACTAGATTAATTAGATTACTGGATAGATGTAAAAGTGAAACATCCAAATAATGGGTTGTGATATCAGAATATATATATATATAAAGTCGTGATACAATAAGAATTTTTGCCTTCAGTGTTTATACCTCCTAACTGGTGTATAAAGTGCTCAGTGCTTGATAAAAATTAAATATACATACAGTATCTCACAAAAGTGAGTACACTCCTTACATTTTTGTAAATATTTTAGTGTATCTTTTCATGTGACAACACTTAAGCAATGACACTTTGCTACAATGTAAAGTAGTGAGTGTACAGCTTGTATAACAGTAAAAATGTGCTGTCCCCTCAAAATAACTCAACACACAGCCATTAATGTCTAAAACGCTGGCAACAAAAATTAGTACACCCCTAAGTGAAAATGTCCAAATTGGGCCTGAAGCATCAATATTTTGTGTGACCACCATTATTTTCCAGCACTGCCTTAACCTTCCCGGGCATGGAGTTCACCAGAGATTCACAGGTTGCCACTGGAGTCCTCTTCCACTCCTCCATAATGACATCACGGAACTGGTGGATATTAGAGACTTTGTGCTCTTCCACCTTCCGTTTGAGGAGGCCCCACAAATGCTCAATAGGTTTTAGGTCTGGAGACATTCATGGCCAGTCCATCACCTTTACCCTCAGCTTCTTTAGCAAGGCAGTGCTCGTCTTGGAGGTGTGTGGGATGGTTATCAAGTTGGAATACTGCCCTGCAGCCCAGTCTCTGCAGGGAGGGGATCATTCTCTGCTTCAGTATGTCACAGTACATGTTCTCATTCATGGTTCCCTCAATGAACTGTAGCTCCCCAGTGCTGGCAGCACTCATGCAGCCCCAGACCATGACACTCCCACCATGCTTGACTGTAGGCAAGACACACTTGTCTTTGTACTCCTCACCTGGCTGCCACCACACACGCTTGACACCATCTGAACCAAATAAGTTTATCTTGGTCTCATTAGACCACAGGACATGGTTCCAGTAATCCATGTGCTTAGTCTGCTTGTCTTCAGCAAACTGTTTGCGGGCTTTCTTGTGCATCATCTTTAGAAGAGGCTTCCTTTTGGGACGACTGCCATGCAGACCAATTTGATGCAGTGTGTGGAAAAATGGTCTGAGCACTGACAGGCTGACCCCCCCACCCCTTCAACCTCTGCAACAATGCTGGTAACACTCATACACCTATTTCTCAAAGAGCACCCCTGGATATGATGCTGAGCACGTGCACTAAACTTCTTTGGTCGACCATGGCGAGCCCTGTTCTGAATGGAAACTGTCCTGTTAAACCGCTGTATGGTCTTGGCAACTGTGCTGCAGCTCAGTTTCAGGGTCTTGGCAATCTTCTTATAGCCTAGGCCATCTTTATGTAGAGCAACAATTCTTTTTTTCAGATCCTCAGAGAGTTTTTCCAATGAGGTGCCATGTTGAACTTCCAGTGACCAGTATGATAGAGTGAGAGCAATAACACCAGATTTAACACACCTGCTCCCCATTCACACCTGAAACCTTGTAACACTACCGAGTCACATGACACCGGGGAAGGGAAAATGGCTAATTGGGCCCAATTTGGACATTTTCACTTAGAGGTGTACTCACTTTTGTTGCCAGCGGTTTAGACATTAATGACTGTGTGTTGAGTTATTTTGAAGGGACAGCAAATTTACACTGTTATCCAAGCTGTACACTCACAACTTTACATTGTAGCAAAGTGTCATTTCTTCAGTGTTATCACATGAAAAGATATAATAAAATATTTACAAAATTGTGAGGGGTGTACTCACTTTTGTGAGATACTGTATAAAATCTGCTTTGTTCGAATTAATATGTAATATATCACAAAAAAGACCAACTTAAATATATCATGATGTGAGTGTGCAACACAAATGCAATAATAAAGTGCAGTAGATAAGCCTTTAGAAAAACACAGTCCTAATTAATAGTGCAAGCCTTCAGATTCAGTTGATAGTGCTAGTTGCTCAAAAGCCCATCCACAGTGACGTGTGCAAAATCTTTGTGCAAAACAGCATAAAAGTGACGGTGGTGCTCCCCTTCAGTTCACCACTCACCAGACTTCCAAACCCCTGCAGGGGTAAACCGCATGAAAGCGGGGGTCTTTTTCCAGGGCTGTCTTCCTATTTATTGCATCCAGCCTTTAAGGATGTCCCGATTTGGTGTTCCTCCTGGTAATGGATGATGTTTGGAGTGGTATGCCAGTGGATATATGCTTCAGGCTGTTATAGTAACATTTTTTTTCCTTTTGGGATAAAGGTTTTACATAAATAAATAAATTAAAGCTGGCCATTGTAAGCATCATGCAGTGTTACAAGCTTTTCCCAACCCTCTAACTGTCACTGTTGTTGGACAGCTTGGTCTATTAAAGGAAATTGGAAAATAGCAGACTTACTGGCCAGCTCACAAGGTGAAAATATAGGAAAAAAAGCCTAAAAAGAATACAAATGCAGCTACCAAATTTGAGAATTGGTAAGCTGCAATAAAATACATTTGTTTTTGAGTTTAATACCTTTTTAATCCTTTCAGGCACATTTGGGGGGTATTTGTAAAGGGTGTCATAGCACTACTGTCATTGTTAAATGGTTTGTCTTAACTCCCCAACTGCCACTTTTGCTGCACAGTTTGGTCCATTAAAAAAAAATGAACAGTAACAGACTAACTGTATAAGGCACCAGGTGAAAAGAATCAGTCCACTAACGTAGCTCGACATTTCAATAGATACCATGCAGGAGATATGTCTGCTGTTGGAGTACAGATTCTGGAAAAGTCCTCTCACCGAAGAGAGGGGGGATGTGTTCAAACTTCTGTGTAAAAGGGAAGTTTTTTGGATTTTTTATTTTAAAACTAGGATTTCCTATGGTTTGAACCGTGAATTGGACATCACCCATTTTTATGAATGAGTCATGCCCACACTTTTTCTCCTCCTCACTAGCGTCTTTCAAGATGTAATGACCTCTATATATTTGTCTTATGAAATTACAAATGTGTATATACAGTTAGGTCCATAAATATTGGGACATCGAAACAATTCTAATATTTTTGGCTCTATACACCACCACAATGGATTTGAAATGAAATGAACAAGATGTGCTTTAACTGCAGACTTTCAGCTTTAATTTGAGGGTGTTTACATCCAAATCAGGGGAATGGTGTAGGAATTACAGCAGTTTGTATATGTGCCTCCCACTTTTTAAGGGACCAAAAGTAATGGGACAATTGGCTGTTCAGCTGTTCCATGGCCAGGTGTGTGTTATTCCCTCATTATCCCATTTACAAGGAGCAGATAAAAGGTCCAGAATTCATTTTAAGTGTGCTATTTGCATTTGGAATCTGTTGCTATCAACTCTCAATATGAGATCCATAGAGCTGTCATTATCAGTGAAGCAAGCCATCATTAGGCTGAAAAAACAAAACAAACCCATCAGAGAGATAGCAAAAACATTAGGTGTGGCCAAATCAACTGTTTGGAACATCCTTAAAAAGAAAGAACGCACCGGTGAGTTCAGCAACACCAAAAGACCCGGAAGACCATGGAAAACAACTGTGGTGGATAACTGAAGAATTCTTTCCCTGGTGAAGAAAACACCCTTCACAACAGTTGGCCAGATCAAGAACACTCTCCAGGAGGTAGGTGTATGTGTGTCAAAGTCAATAATCAAGAGAAGACTTCACCAAAGTGAATACAGAGGGTTCGCCACAAGATGTAAACCATTGGTGAGCCTCAAAAACAGGAAGGCCAGATTAGAGTTTGCCATACAGATGAGACCAAGATCAACTTGTACCAGAGTGATGGGAAGATAAGAGTATGGAGAAGGAAAGGAACTGCTCATGATCCAAAGCATACCACCTCATCAGTGAAGCATGGTGGTGGTAGTGTCATGGCGTGGGCATGTATGGCTGCCAATGGAACTGGTTCTCTTGTATTTATTGATGTGACTGCTGACAAAAGCAGCAGGATGAATTCTGAAGTGTTTCGGGCAATATTATCTGCTCATATTCAGCAAAATGCTTCAGAACTTATTGGACGGCGCTTCACAGTGCAGATGGACAATGACCCGAAACATACTGCAAAAGCAACCAAAGAGTTTTTAAGGGAAAGAAGTGGAATGTTATGCAATGGCCAAGTCAATCACCTGATCTGAATCTGATTGTATGCATGCATTTCACTTGCTGAAGACAAAATTGAAGGGAAAATGCCCCAAGAACAAGCAGGAATGGAAGACAGTTGTAGTAGAGGCCTGGCAGAGCATCACCAGGGATGAAACCCAGCGTCTGGTGATGTGTTCTATGCGTTCCAGACTTCAGGCTGTAATTGACTGCAAAGGATTTGCAACCAAGTATTAAAAAGTCAAAGTTTGATGGATGATTGTTAATCTGTCCCATTACTTTTGGTCCCTTAAAAAGTGGGAGGCACATATGCAAACTGTTGTAATTCCTACACCGTTCACCTGATTTGGATGTAAATACTCTCAAATTAAAGCTGAAAGTCTGCAGTTAAAGCACATCTTGTTCGTTTAATTTCAAATCCATTGTGGTGGTGTATAGAGGCAAAAAGATTAGAATTGTGTCGCTGTCCCAATATTTATGGGCCTGACTGTATATATATATATATATATATATATATATATATATATATATATAATATCAATCACTATTACAGTTTATGTGATATTTTCTCTTTCTTCTAGTCTCTTGGGTGGTGACAATATAGATGCATGCTTATTCATCAATATACCGGGAGACTTTTATTGGGTACACTGGTTTTTGTTTGTTTATTATTATGTAGACTACCCACTAGACCAGAGGTAGGCAAGCCCTGGCACTGGTGCCGCAAGCAGCACGCGAAGCTGTCTTGTCACCGCTGTCTCGCCACTGTCTCGTCGCTTCTTCCCTTCTTCTCTTCTTCTCTTCTTCCGATGTTGACACAACGCTCTCTCCTGCTGGAATGCTGTGTGCGAGCTGCGGAGCCATTTATATAGGCGGTGACCCCGCCCCCTTGAGACTTCACGGTCCCAACATGCACAGGGACTCTGGCGCCATAAGGAGACGTGACCCCAGAGTCCCTGCGCATGCTGGGACCGTTACGTCACAAGGGGGCGAGGTCACTGCCTATATAACTGGCTCCGCAGCTCGCACACAGCATTCCAGCCGGAGAGAGTGTCGTGTCAACATCGGAAGAAGAGAAGAAGCGACGAGACAGCGGCGAGACAGCGGCTAGACAACGGCGACAAGACAGCGGCAGCACACCGGGCCCCCGCTGGCAAAAGAGCTGGAAGAAGATAGCGGAGGGGCCCGGGAGAAGAAGCGACGAGACAGCGGCGACAAGACATTGGCAGCAGACCTGGGCCCCCTGCTGGCAAAAGAGCTGGAAGAAGATAGCGGAGGGGCCCGAGAGAAGAGGCCGAACACCGGGAGAAGTCGAAAGGAGACCCCCCGAAGTCGGAAGAAGACCCCGGAGCTGCCTAATAAATTACTCTTAAAATCTGTGTACTGTGTTTTTTTTTTATTGACACTTTTTTCCCTAGGTGAATGGGTAGGAGTACCATGTACCCCATACTCATTCACATAGGGTGGGGGGCCAGGATCTGGGAGCCCCCTTATTAAAGGGGGCTCACGGATTCCGATAAGCCCCCCGACCGCAGACCCCGACAACCAACGGCCAGGGTTGTCGGGAAGACATGGGGACAAGGTGCTTTGGGGTGGGGGGGCCGCAGGGCGCCCCCCTCCCCCAAGGCACAAATACCCCCATGTTGAGGGCATGCGGCCTGGTACGGCTCAGGAGGGGGACCACTCACTCATCCCCACCCCCTTTCCTGGCCGGCCGGGCTGCGTGCTCGGATAAGGGTCTGGTATGGATTTTGGGGGATCCCCATGCCGATTTTTCAGCGTAGGGGGTTCCCCTTACAATCCATACCAGACCTAAGGGTCTGGTATGCCCCTGGGGTGGAACCCATGCCAGTTTTTTATTTAAAATTTGGCGAGGTGTTCACTCTCAGGATTCATACCAGACAGCTGTCAGCACTGCCTGTCGCTCATCGCAAAAGGAAAAAAAAGTTTTCCTTTCCCGATGAGTGAGCCATCCCGGCACTGGATCCCGCGACGGGGCTCGCAGGTGTCAAATCTCGCCGAGAAATGCGGCGAGATTGACACAATATCGCGGTCACCTACTGTACATTGGTGGGCCAGATGAGAAAGTGGGTTACAGTGGTGCAGCAGATGGGTTCAGTGTTAGGACAGATGAGAAGGTGATTCAGTAGTGAGCCAGAAGAGCACGGGTATACGGCGGTGGAGCAGATGTGCAGGGAGGTACAGTGGTGGGGCAGATGAGAAAAGGGGTACATTGATGGGGCGGATGAGAAGGGGGTTCAGCAGTGGCACAGAAAAGCAGGGGGTTACAGGGGTAGGACAGATGAGCAGGGGGTACAGTGCTGGACCAGATGAGAAGGTGGTTACCGTGGTGGGAAAGATGAGCAAGGGTTTCAGTGTTGGGGCAGAGAAGAAAGGAGGTACATTGGTGGGACAGAGGAGCAGGGGGTACAGAGGTGGGGCAGATGTGCAGAGGAGAAAGGAGGTACATCGGTGGAACACATGAGGAGGAGGTACAGTCATGGGGCAGATGAGAAAGGGGGTTACAGTGGTGGGGCAGTTGAGCAAATAAGTTCAGTGTTAGGACAGATGAGAAGATGGTTCAATAGTGGAACAAATGTGCATGGAGGAACAGTGGTGGGGCAGATGAGATAGAGGAAACATTGTTGGGGCAGATGAGCAGGGGGTTACAGTGGTGGGATAGAAGAGCAGGGTGGTACAGTGGTGGGGCAGATGTACAGGGGGTTACAGTGGTGGGACAGATGTGCAGTGTAGTACAGTGGTGGGGCAGATGAGAAAGGGGGTAAATTGGTGGGGCAAATGAGCAGGGGGTACAGTGGTAGAGCAGATGAGCAGGGGGGTACAGTGGTGGGGCTTATGTGCAGGGTAGTACAGTGGTGGGGCTGATATGCAGGGTAGTACAGTGGTGGGGCAAATGTGCAGGGTAGTACAGTGGTGGGGTAGATATGCAGGGGGTACAGTGGTGGGGTAGAGGTGCAGGGAGTACAGTGGTGGGGCAGATGAGCAGGGGGTACAGTGGTGGAGCAGATGAGCAGGGGGGTACAGTGGTGAAACATATTTGCAGGGGGGGCAGTGATCTGAGGTGTGAAGGTGCATGAATTGGGGCTGATCTGAGGCGTGAGAGCGCAGGATGTTAATTTCTCACTACTAAAGTAGTTTACAGCATTTACTTTATAAAAAATCCTTTTTGTGATTGAGAGTGTGAAGTTGACATTTTTTTGTTATAAAACCGGCACGCACAATTTCTTTGAGAACATTTTTCGGCACACTGTGCTCAAAAGGTCGCCTACCCCTGCACTAGACTCTATGTAGTCTTTCTCTAGGTTTTTATTTTCATGTTTATGGTTTATTTTTCCTTCCCACACCAAATAGCAACATTGTCAAACTTGGCTTTTTGTAACTATAAATATTTCGTATTTACTTTCTTTTTTAGAACTTATAGAAGGGGAATGGTGATTCTTCACTGTTTCTATTCTGTTGCAAGATATGGGAAGATTATAGAAATGAATCATATGTTTATGTTGGTTATTTTTATATTAATAGAGCATTAGAGGGCAAGGAAAATTTTTCAAGCTATCTGTATATTAACCACTTGCCGACCGCCTTCTGCAGATATACTGTGGCAAGAAGGCTCTGTTGCGCAAACCAACGTACCTGTACATCGGTCCATGCATGAGATCGTGTGGGCGCATGCGCCCACTGCACGCCAGGGGAGTTTGCATGCGGGTCTGGCGGACTCGATGTCCACCGTGATCGTGGTACTGAGAGACAGAAAGGGGATCTGCCTATGTAAACAAGGCGGATTCCGGTTCTGACAGGAGTCAACACTGAGATCTGCTGTTCCTAGTGATTAGGAACAGTGATCTCTGTGTTGTCCCAGTAAGCCCATCCCCCACAGAGTTAGAACACACCCAGGTAACACAGTTAACCCCTTGATTGCCCCCTAGTGTTAGCCCCTTCTCTGTCAGTGTCATTTATACAGTAATCAGTGCATGTTTTAAGCACGGATCTCTGTATTGGTGTCATTGGTCCCCAAAAATTGTCACTTAAGCCTCGTACACACAAACAGATTGTTGGAGGGGATTGTCTGTTGACAGACTGTTGTCCTAAAATCTGACTATTAGTGCGCTCCTTCTGACAATTGTTGTCCAACTTTCAGCCAACAAATGTTGGATGGCAGGCTAGTAAATTTTCGGCGGACAACGGTCTGTTGTCTGATTTTCGTATCGTCAGTACACAAGTCCGTCACACAAAAGTCGAAAGTATAAAACGCATGCTCGGAATCAGTGCTCACCAAACATGAAATTAGCAGAAGGGGCCCAAAGGTGGCACTCAAGAGTTGAAATTACTTGTAGTACGTCACTGCGTTTGTGTTTGTTGGCCGACAATTGTGTACTGTTAGTATGCAAGACAAGTTCCTGGCACACGCCCTTTGGACAAAAATCAGATGTTCGATTGACCAACAATCGGATCATGTGTACGAGGCTTAAGGGTCAGATTTGTCCGCTGCAATGTCGCAGTCCCACTAAAAATCGCAGATCGCCACCATTACCAGTAAAAAAAATTGAAAAAACTAAAAGTCCCTAAATCTATCCCCTATTTTGTAGACGTTATAACTTTTGCGTGAACCAATCAATATAAGCTTATTGGGATTTTTTTTACCAAAAATATGTAGCAGATTACATATTGGCCTAAACTGATGAAAAAATTTGATTTTTAAAAATAAATTTATGTGTATTATAGCAGAAAGTAAAAATACCACCAAAAGAAAGATATATTTTTGGGGAAAAAAGGACATCAATTTTATTTGGGTACAGTGTCGTATGCCCACACATTTGTCAGTTAAAGCAATGCAGTGCCATATAGCAAAAAATGGCCTGGTCATTAAGTGGGGAAAACCCTTCCGGGGCTGAAGTGGTTAGTATCTGAATCGTCTTATTGCCATACATATTTTTTCTTTAAAGAACTTACATTATTCAATTATGACATGTATAGCTTACAATGGTGATTTGAAGCTTTTGTTTGCTTGCTTACCTTTTGCCTTTTGTCCTTGCACTATTTTTAATCCATTCATGGGGGGAAATATATCAGTACTGGCGAGGTTGTTCATTGATAGATGTATGAGCCCATTTATTCTGCTCTTTATCTTTTTGCTGGGCACGTTATGACAGACATCAACAGCAGATACCAATCACTGATATTAATGGATTTGTGATTGTGTTTCTAGTTCATCAAGGGATATTTAGATCTATTAATAGCCAATTGTCTTTTAAGTATTTCTTTTTCTTTTTCGTTCTATGTTTGTTATTTTTGCTGATACATTTTTGTAGTTGAAAATGTTTTTAAAGACTTTTAAAGACATGTCTATGTACTGTGTTGGAGATTATCAGCGAGCCGATAGATTGCAGGTGTTAGCCCCAAGAAGTGTACACTTCAATTGCAAGCTCTCTGACATCTTCTTTGTAATGAACAAGCACGTTGGGTTCATGTGAAATGCATCTACCTTTTATCCCGTTGTATCCTATTTACTTCTGGCATATGTGAATAAAGGATCTTATTTCATTCAAGCTCCTGGTGGTGTGCGGCTGATTCTCATCTATACCTGTATTCTTACGGTGGCGAGCCAGAGCCTGCACCCACATTGGATGGCTGATCATCCATTCACCTGAGAGTTGTATACACTCTCTGATACTTTAAAGGAAAAAAGCCTAAAAAAAGAAAAATAATGCAGCCACCACATCTAAGAATTGGCTGCAATACAATACAACTTTGTATTAAGGGTATATATAGGGTATATATAGGGTATATATACGAATATATATATATATATATATATATATATATATATATATATATATATATAACAATAGTTAGAGCTACCTCATTTAATGGCCCATGTTGGTATATTACAGAAACTGGGGTAATTGTTTGATTGTTTGCCTGAGTCAGGAGCAGATAGTTCTAAAGAGAACTACTGTCAAAAATGTGTTATTGAATTCCCCAGATGGTATTTTAATTCATGAACCGATTCTCCTTCAATTTAACATAATATTTTTTAAATACCTTCTTCTCCTCCAATGTGGTTTCACATTATGTATTCCAATAAAGTTTAATTTTGCAAGAATCACTAATGCACCTTGCCAACGTCTAATAAACTACGGTCTTTCTTTTTAATGCTCTGAACATATTCTTCTAATCAGTTTGCCAATCTGCATTTTGTTCTGACAATATATGGCAAATAGCATTTACACTCTAACAAATAAATCACATTATTAGCATCGCAAATGACATGTCACCCCTTTGACTGTACATTGTTTTCTAGTCACTGGAATAAACTAATTGGAGTCCGCAAGACAAGTCCGAAAGTCTAGAGTTTAGTTAAGTGATAACTGTAATTTAGTGCTACTGCACTTTATGAAAGGGTATGAATAACTTTTTGAGTGGCACACATTTCCTTTTTCTAAACACCCCTAATGATTTTATAAAGTTTGATATACAGTATAACAAAAAATTTAATTCTCCTTGTGGAGCATTATACCATTCTTTTTTGTTAATTATTGTATATGCAAGCTAGTATTTTCTCTTGAAGGATAAAGGTCATCAACTTACTCTATGTGGTTGATTTATTAAAATAATAGGCTTTTCATCGTTCAAGAGAATATTTACTTTGCAAGGGGATTTTGACTTAGTTTAGTGAACATGGCAAAAATTCACTCTGCAAAGAATACTTAACCATGTTTAAGGAAAAAAACTATATTTTTGCTTGCACACAATTGGATAATGGAAGTCAGTAGAGCTTTACCTCAACTACTAAGCTAAGTGAAAATTAATTTACAAAGTGAAAATTCCCTTGAAAAGTGAAGAGCCTATTTGATTTTAATAAAGCAACCACTGTATCTCTACTGATCAGGGACAATGCTGAAAGGGGTATTATCTATACATACAAACTGATTACATTATGATGTAATATACTTTCTTTTAGTTGGATAATACTTTCTTTTGTGATAGCACTCTGTCGCTGTGGAAAGATGCAGGTAATGACTGTTTCAGCAGTGAAATGGGGCCTAAGCAGGTGTGATATTGATTTGCAGGTGAGTGTTGACTTCGGAAAAGGAAATAGTGTAGTTCAGGGCCTTCCCCCAGGACAGTCATGTGCTGCAGGAAGCATATGCTCAGGCCTGAGAGGCAGGTGCTTTGACTGGGCCAGTTGTCTTATGAAAAGTGAGTGGGTCACCATGGTGCACAGTAAGATGGTGTTTGAAAATTCAGGGAGCCTGTATAACACAATCTAAGCAACTCTATAAACAGAAGGCTGAAAATCTTGTGTTGTGTTCTATATGATTCTGATGACCGCTGCATGGGATACCTGCTGTACAAGAACTTTTCTTTAACAAGAATGGGCAAAATAAAACTTACAACACTCAGTCTCAGTGTTGCTATTTAGGGAATTACAGAAAGCTGAAATCAATAAAAATGCATGTATTTATGCTTTTTTCTGTTTAAAAATACATGCATTTTTTAATGAATACATTACTTGATTAAATTGTGGCTTTTTATATGTCTATTCTGTTTTTTGTGCTCAAAAAGTTTTTAATTATAGCTTTTTACATATAGTTTTAAATCAACTCATCCCTGAAATTCAGTAATTGCTAAATGTCACAGAAGGGATTACAGGGCAGAAAACACTGAAATAAAAATACATGGGTTTGAGTTGAGAGTTAAATGTAGGAAACATCATATCAAGTATAACTTTTTATTTTCAATTTATTTTCAATTTGAAAGGATTATAGAAAAGTCTGTCATTAGATTTGGAGTGTTATATGCAAATTAGAAGAATAAGCAGGGAAAGAGAAAAAAGGGGGGTCCCCCCTTCCAGGTTTGCTTTCAGAGACTACAGTTTGAAGGAGAAAGCAAAGTGAACTGAACAGTGGGGCTGCGGTGGGGGAGAGGAGAAGACCTGTTTTTTAAAGAAAAACAGCAGCAGAAAAAGATGAGATACCTTCCCTTACCAGAAGGACTGTGTTGTATGGCACAGCTGTGTAAATCTAAAGACTGGATGGACAGAAATATAAATCATTTTGGAAGCTCCCATATATGTATTTTATCTGTGTATTGAGTCACTTGCCTGGTTTACGGCTCAAGCAGGATAGTACCTGAGAGGATATCTTTATTAATTTGACAAATAAAGCAAAATAAACATTTTTAGTAGAGTTTTCAGTAGTTTATCTGTAGAGTAAAATAGGGAGATTTTCACTCACTTGAAGTCTGAGTGACAGATGTCACTGTACCACAGCAGGAGCAGAAATATATACAACTGGTGCAAGAAAGCAATAAAACCCAAACAGAGATACTAAATCCCATTATATCCAAAGCTACAAAAAAAGGTTTTGAGTGGAGATAAAATGCATAAATTAACTTTTTTTTTGCTGGTCATTTAATTACAAAATTAAGAAAAAGAGCTTGTTACCAATACGTTAAACAACACAAAATGCATTATGATTTTGCAAAGCTTAGATTAAACACTTAATTTAATCTTTTAATTGCCACAATTTAAAATATTAAACACGCTGAGTAGAACGTTATTGAGATATTTAAAAGTTCTTCTAGCAAATTAATGACAAATTATTTTAGAATGTAAACAAAACACAAGAGCATTGAACAGATACAGAGAAGAAAATTGGGAGATGACAAGAGCAGAAGCTGTTAATTTTATCGTTTGCCACTTCTAACAAGCAGGCTAATCAGTTGTAATTAAAAGCCAAGTACCAGACTAATGAAGCTGACTTGTCACCAGTTGTCATGTTAGTGATCAATTCACAACTCCATCACTGTGGCAACAAGTCCTCAAAGTGATAAAATGACCCCTAATCTTAAACAGCGCCAAGATATGAAAAAAGATAATGTTATGTGAATGTGTTAATGAAGTTGTGAAGATGAAGGATTCCGTATTCTGTGATATCCATTAGAAAACTGCATATACCATTTTGCATTCTCAGATGAACTGGAAAACTAACAACTTGACATTTGCTTTGTTACACACATAATAAATGTATTTTAGTAACTGCCAATAGAAATCTGAAAGGCAATCAATGTATGTATGTATGTATGTATGTATCAACTTGCACAAATTGAACCCAAAAATGCAAGCTCAGCTCAAAACTAGCAAGTACTGCAAATTGTTGAAAAAGCAAAAGGCTAAGGCCGGGTGGACAGGACAGTACCTGTGTCACTAAGAAAGTTAGTTTAGCCATCAGCTCAGTCTGCAGACCCAATCATTTGACTGGCTCTTTCCAGAGAAATTTAAAATGTGAATCATATGAAGACAGAGAGGTAAGCAAAGTTAGGCATCCAGTTTTTAAAGAGAAGTTACCTTTCCAATAGCATTCACAAAATAGGTCATACCAAGATAGAATGGCAAACCTGAGTTATGATTCCAGTTTACAAAGAACATAACTAATGCCTTTCTGGTGGACGTCATAAAGTGGGTCATATCTAGAAACAGCAGCATGCCAAAGCTCCTGCGCACAAATAAAGAATTAACCTTTCCAAAAAGGTGGGTCATACCAAAAAAGGACAGCAAGACTTGACTCAAAGCAAAATGTTTTAAAGCCTTCTTTCATAAAGCCACGTGAACCCTTTAAAATACTTACAGTGAACTCATGGAAATGTAGGCCACACCTATCCCTCCTTCTATACCAAATTTTACCTTCTAATGAATAAAGACACTCAACGACGTAACTTGGAATATATAGAGGAAGGGGTTAATTAACAAAAAGTTAATTAACAAAGAGGGTGGGACTTTGTATGAAGCACGTAGCTGCAAGGAAGGTAAGTGAGTGAACATAAAAAGATATTTTGTTAATAATAGTTTATTAAAAGTTGAATAATAACCATACATGATTAAGGTCATAAAAAGTAAGGTAACATACATGATGCATCTTGGCACAAAGCACAATACATATATACATACATGTGACACTGGTGACAATGGTAACAGTAGGTAAGGTGATAGCGATAAAAATTGGTTTCTCATGGAATAACCACACAAAATATCTTAGTTCATCACATGGGAAATTGATAAAAAATGATTTGTTTATTGCCTGCAGGACCTACGGTCTCACTAGACCTGTGGGGGGTTCATAATATATAATAGCTTAGATAATCTGGTAAAATTAATAAGGACATGACAACCAGTACCTCTACGCATTTCGTGGCTTAAAGTACCACTCGTCAGGAGCAGGCATGTGTTGGATCTGTAAATATATGGTAATGGAAGTGAGCAAAAAGGTAAAAAAGGGGGGTAAAAAAGTAAAACCATTTTTTAAGATTGGAGGTAAAATGTAGGACCTCCTAAACAGAGGCTTACTTGTGGAGGTTAATTGTGTCAATGGTGTAATGGCAACGCACCACAAGCGGTCCGGGCGGATCTCAGGCCAGGATCTGAGGTGGATAGCCCCACGGGGATACAAGGGGCGATATCCAGGGCGGGCACAGCAGTGGGGACCTTCGAATTGATGAGTGAACAGTTAGTGAGCGAAAAGGGTGGAGGAAGGGAGAATTAACCTCTTCCTCTATATGTTAATGGGATGGATATCTATGACCTTACCAGGCCATGATGTCATTTAAAGTCCCTAGGGATGAAAAAAACTTGATCTTACCAGGCCATAGCTTCCTGAAAGTCCCTACCCCAAACCCCCTACATTTTATTGTAACTTGGAATATAATTGGCCACGGCACGTTTATTGGTGTACACTGTAAATAACTTAAATTAATTCAATTATTTTATTAATACATAAAATTCTCACTTGTAAATAATAAATATAAACAGCTCAGTCTTCAGGACTCGAGCAATACCACATATCAATAAAACAAGTCCCCCCTTTAAATTTAAAGGGTGACAAAAGCACATAACGTGCCTGCGACAAAGGGTGGGGGGGTGGCGAGCTTGTTGCTGTACTCTGACCAGCTGTGAGGAAATTCCCACGAGGGACCCCTTTATATAGACATTCCCCCGCTTACAGAATGTTCTCGCTGGTCATGTGACCTTCTGGAACATTCCAGTGTGGTCATGTGACATTCCCTACTATTCTCCAATGTCACATGACCCAGTTTTCCCGCCTGACATACTACACCTTTTTCTTAAAGTGACCATGACTCCTTACTACTACTACTTTTTTTAAATAGGACAGCTGTCCGGGGGCGGCCACAGGTTCATGCTGTTCGGGCCACATTCTTTAGCCCTCTCTTAAACTTACAGCAGGCCGTGGCCATCTTAAGTGTGGGCATCTGAAGTCAGACTGTATTTCTTCCTGGATCTCATCCTTGCAGATCTCGCACATGCTCAGTGCAGCACAAGCAGTGAATAGATTTCAGGTCAGGTTTCCATAGCAACTGCAGTTTCAGAGGAAGTTGCCGCCCCTTCTCAGAAGGCATTGCAAACAGGAAATGATGCGATGGGCCGTGGCCAGGGTGGAAGAAGTGAAAAATGAATACAGCAGATATACAGTAGGTGCTGAGAAAAAAAATATCCAATTTGTTTACAGTGCACAGTTTAGTGAGGGATGCTGAAGAGTTGTAAAAGTGGGTGGAACTCCACTTTAAGTTTTGAAAATAAAAGATTAATTGGTTGCCATGTACAGCTACTCCAGTCTTCGTAAATTCCCATGATTGTTGGGGACAGATCACTAAAGCTACTTGTGATTTTACATACAAACACTGGATTTCAGAATATATTTTGCTATATAAATAAATATCCAAAGTGCTTGTATGTATATTCTCTTCATCTTTTCTACATAAGCTTCTAGTATAGATGTAAATGTGGATCCCACAAAAAATAAATAAATAAAACATGTTGGGTTTCCCTTAAAATACATACATATATACAGTATCTCACAAAAGTGAGTACACCCCTCACATTTTTGTAAATATTTTATTATATCTTTTCATGTGACAACGCTGAAGAAATAACACTTTGCTACAATGTAAAGTAGTGAGTGTACAGCTTGTATAACAGTGTAAATTTGCTGTCCCCTCAAAATAACTCAACACACAGCCATTAATGTCTAAACCGCTGGCAACAAAAGTGAGTACACCCCTAAGTGAAAATGTCCAACTTAAGCCCAAAGTGTCAAAATTTTTTGTGGCCACCATTATTTTCCAGCACTGCCCTAACCCTCTTGGGCATGGAGTTCACCAGAGCTTCAGAGGTTGCCACTGGAGTCCTCTTCCACTCCTCTATGACGACATCACAGAGCTGGTGGATGTTAGCAACCTTGCGCTTTTCCACCTTCCATTTGAGGATGCTCCACAGATGCTCAATAGGATTTAGGTCTAGAGACATGCTTGGCCAGTTCATCACCTTTACCCTCAGCTTCTTTAGCAAGGCAGTGGTCGTCTTGGAGGTGTGTTTGTGTTGTTATCATGTTGGAATACTGCCTTGCAGCCCAGTCTCCAAAGGGAGGGGATAATTCTCTGCTTCAGTATGTCACAGTACATGTTGGCATTCATGGTTCCCTCAATCAACTGTAGCTCCCCAGTGCCGACATCACTCATACAGCCCCAGACCATGACACTCCTACCACCATGTTTGACTGTATTTAAGACACACTTGTCTTTGCACTCCTCACTTTGTTGCCGCCACACACGCTTGACACCATCTGAACCAAATAAGTTTATCTTGGTCTCATCGGACCACAGGACATGCTTCCAGTAATCAATGTCATTAGTCTGCTTGTCTTCAACAAACTGTTTACAGGCTTTCTTGTGCATCATCTTTAGAAGAGGCTTTTCTTCTGGGATGACAGTCATGCAGACCAATTTGATGCAGTGTGCTACATCTAGTCTGAGCACTGATAGGATGACCCCCACCCCTTCAACCTCTGCAGCAATGCTGGCAGTACTCATATGTCTATTTCCCAAAGACAACCTCTGGATATGACGCTGAGGACGTGCACTCAACTTCTTTGGTTGACCATGGTGAGGCCTGTTCTGAGTGGAACCTGTCCTGTTAAACCGCTGTATGGTCTTGGCCACCGTGCTGCAGCTCAGTTTCAGGGTCTGGGCAATCTTCTTATAGCGTAGGCCATCTTTATGTAGAGCAACAATTCTTTTTTCAGATCTTTAGAGAGTTCTTTGCCATGAGGTGTCATGTTGAACTTCCAGTGACCAGTATGAGAGAGTGAGAGCGAAAACACCAAATTGAACACACCTGCTCCCCATTCACACCTGAGACCTTGTAACACTAACAAGTCACATGACACCCGGGAGGGAAAATGGCTAATTGGGCCCAATTTGGACATTTTCACCTAGGGGTGTACTCACTTTTGTTGTCGGCAGTTTAAACATTAATGGCTGTGTGTTGAGTTATTTTGAGGGGACAGTAAATTTACACTGTTATACAAGCTGTACACTCACTACTTTACATTGTAGCAAAGTGTAATTTCTTCAGTGTTGTCACATGAAAAAATATAAAATATTTACAAAAATGTGAGGGGTGTACTCACTTTTGTGAGATACTGTACCTTGATAATGGCCTGGTATTGATGTCAAGGGAGAGCCATGCAAAAAAAGGGGTACTTCTCAAATTTCAACATGCAATATTGCCATTGGGCATGTTCCTGATAAAGCCTGTAGAGTAAGAAGGTGCTGTAACAGATACCAGATGGAGACTGGTGAAACCATAAACCAAAGAATATACCACCAGCACACTGTAGATCACCAAAATTAATGTCCACATGTTTATTTGAGAGGATCACATCACAGCGGTAAAGTGCAAAGTTTCAGGGCCATGAAAAACCACTTTGTCAAGCAAAAGAAGCTGAATATCCAATTCTGTGACTCGCTTGCCATGAATGACAGCTCCTCAAGATGTAATCTTGAATATAAACAAAGGAATGAGGTATACCTGTTGATGTCATTATTATTATTATCGTCAATAATTGTTGGCCATATTTGAGCAATCTTTTTATCTATTATCCCTGCCCCTTTGTTTACACTTTGTTTATATGGCCAGGGATTTACAGTCAGCAAATGCGTGGTGGGGCTGGTACCCATTGCTCCCTTAACAAATAAGGACAACGAAAGAAGGAAGCAGCCATAAATACTAGTGATAGAAAAATCACTGCTATTTATAACCTTCAGTTCCTGTCGAATGAGCTAAAACTCTGCCGTTGGGACAAATGCCTGAGACCTCAACCCTATAGCTGATGCAGATTGCAGAAATCTAATGCACATATATAAAATACAAATAGCATTCATTTGCCAAAGTGGAAACTATTTTCTGTGGAAAAATGTAAAATGACAAAGCTGATAAGGGGCTCGTTTTTGAACAGGTTCAATAGTGTTTCAAGTAGTTTCCAAAAATCTTAGAAGACATTTAAGGCACAATGAAACCTTCAAAAACAACACAAACGTCCCCCATTTAAACCAATGCATATAATCCAACAGCAAAATCACAGAAAAATCTCACAGTTTTTGCCAAAAGGTTTGGTGAAAGAGAAATCTTAAATTCTTCCGTTCCTACTACTGAAGAAAAACTATGACGCAAACCACAAATACTGTAGCATTGTTTTTATTGGGGGGGTGGGGGTTAAATCTCCCTCTTCAACTTTCTTCTACTGTTAACAGAATACTTGTACTTCAGTGGTCATGGCACTTCGGTGCCATGGTTATTAAATACCCACAAAAGAAAGCTCAATCTGTTTTTCAGAAATTAAAAAAACTCATTCAGGTACAGTGTTATATGACCAAGTATTTTTCAACCAAGCTTTCACAGCGCTGAAAACTAAAAAGTAACCTGGACAGGAAGGGGTTGTAACATGCTGGTCCTGAAGTGGTTAAAGTGAATGCCCTTCCAAAATCCTTTTTTTTTTTTTTTTAGAGAAAGCTGGAATATATGATTTTTTTCCTGGAGTTTAACCATTGTAGCCCCGGAAGGAGTTACTCCCTTCCTGACCAAGCCCTTTTTTGCGATATGTCACTGCGTTGCTTTAACTGACAATTGTGCAGTCATGCGATATTGTACCCAAACAAGATTGACATTTTTTTTCCCAAAAATAGAGCTTTCTTTTGGTGGTATTTTATCACCTCTGCGGTTTTTATTTTTTGCGCTATTAACATAAAAAGAGCTACAGTTTTGAAAAAAAAGCATTTTTTTTATATTTCTCTATAATAAATATCCCCAAAAATTATATAAAAAAACTATTTTTTTTCTCAGCTTAGGCCAATATGTATTCTTATTCATATTTTTGGTGAAAAAAAAACTGCAATAAGCGTATATTGATTGGTTTGCGCAAAAGTTATTGCGTCTACAAAATAGGGATAGATTTATGGAATTTTTAGTATTAATTTTTTTTAATTAGTAATGGCGGTGATCTTTTTATCATGACTGCAACATTGAGGCGGATAGATCGGACACTTCTGACACTATTTTAGGACCATTGGCACTTATACAGCGATCAGTGCTTTAAAAATGCACTGATTACTGTGTAAATGTCACTGACAGGGAAGGGGTTAAACACTAGAGGGTGATAAAGGGGTTAAGTGTGTTCCCTCAGCGTGTTCTAACTGTAGGGGGGATGGGCTCACTAGAACATGACAGCGATCACTGTTCCCGATCACTGGAAGCAGTAGATCCCTGTCATGTTGCTAGGCAGAACAGGGAAATGCCTTGTTTACATAGGCATCTCCCATTCTGCCTCTCCGTGCCACGATTGTGGGCTACTGACGGACATTGAGCCGCGGGTCCAGCGGGAACGCTCCCGCCGATGACAGAGTGACGTACGGGTACGTCGTTTTGCGCACCCGTGTCACTTTGCCGACGTATATCGGCATGAGCCAGTTGGCAAGTGGTTAATATACTTAAAGGACATCTTTCCTTATATTATTTTGTCTATTATGCAAAACAAGAAGCAATAATCTTATTAAATTATATATTTGATTTGCCTATATTTTCTTGTGACTGTGAGTTAACATGTACACTAATGCCCTGTACACACGGTCAGATTTTCCGAAGGAAAATGTGCGATTGGAGCTTGTTGTCGGAAATTCCGACTGTGTGTGGGCTCCATCGGACTTTTTCCATCGGAATTTCACACACAAAATTTGAGAGCAGGCTATAAAATTTTCCGACAACAAAATCGGATTGCATCAATTCTGACTGTGTGTGGACAATTCCAATGCACAAAGTGCCACGCATGCTCAGAATAAATTCCTGAGACGGAACTGCTCGGTCTGGCAAAATTAGCGTTCGGAATGGATATAGCACTTTTGTCACGCTGCAATGTTTTAAAAAGTTTAATACAGCGCACTCTCTTCTTCTTTATAATGCTAGAAGAATGAAGTAGTTTTGCTGTTTATATTCACACAGAGTTAGGAGAGAGCGCCTACGATCAAATGGTTAAGTTACCGAGTGTAAAGTACCATCATCCCAAAAATCTACTACAAAGGGAGGCAGGGGGTAGGGAAAGCCGCAGTTCGCTGCTTCTGTCGGCAGATGTCCCAACCCCCCACACACAGGAATAAGCACAGGGGACTATTTCGGTACTGAGGGTAGTTGGGTATTAGTACAAAAAGGTAGAAAGAAGGTGGTAAGATAAAAACTATATTTTTAATAGAAAACCATTTTAAAAAGGATATATATATCTAAATATTGCAATAACATATACAGTTGTAGTACAGGACAAGGCAATATATACAACCACATGAATTGCATCCAGTAATAACAGAGATTGCAAAAGTGACTTGAGTTCTCGACCGGTTTCGCGGTATTCACCGCTTCCTCAGGAGAGTAAAGTCTATAATGTAGCATAGAGAACAAGTAATGAATATACAAAAATTAGCAGGTGCATAAAGTTTTTGTAGTGGTTGCAGCGAGGTCATTGAATAATACATTAAACAATGGTGTACAAGTTGAATATGGAAAGGACAGGCTCACCCGTTCAGGTATTCTCTGTAGATATGTGGGGCCCCATACAATTCCCCCTGTGTTCGTCGATAACAGAACAGCCTCTGGTGGGTAAAATATTTAAATAATTGATTTATGTGTGGGTCACTAAACCACAAGACAAAGCAAAGCGTGGTAGAGTATAGGGGTACCCATAAAGTAGCTCTAAGTTTGAAACCCAGTGAGCAAGGGAGAGAAATTTAGTGGTTGGAAGAGGATGGGAGAGGGGGGAAAGAAAGGAGGAGGGATGAAAAGGAAGAAGGAAAGGGGGAGGGGTGGGGAGGGGAAAGGGAGAGGAGGGAAAGAGGAAGGAGGGGAAAAGGGGAGGAAAAAGAGGGGGTAAGTGGAGGTGGGAAAGAGGGGGGGGGAGGGGGAAAGGGAGAGAGCCGGGGAATAAGGGAGGGATTGGGATAGGGAAGGAGAGGAGGGGGGAGGGAAAAGGGGGATGGGGGGGAAGAGAAAGGGGGAAGGGAGGAAAGGGGGGGAGGGGGGAAAGGAGAGAGAGGGGGGGGAGGAAAGCAAGGGGAGGGGGGGGGAAGGGGAAGGGGGAGGGGGGGGGAAAGCAACAGGGAAGGAAAGGGTAGTGAGGATTGAGTGGTGAGCAGGACCTATAACTTAGATCCAGGTGAAAATTGAGTGAGACTAAGAAGAAAGAAAGAAAATGCACACAGGTAATAAGAGGCTCTTTCCCACCTCCACTTACCCCCTCTTTTTCCTCCCCTTTTCCCCTCCTTCCTCTTTCCCTCCTCTCCCTTTCCCCTCCCCCCCTCCCCCTTTCCTTCTTCCTTTTCATCCCTCCTCCTTTCTTTCCCCCCTCTCCCATCCTCTTCCAACCACTAAATTTCTCTCCCTTGCACACTGGGTTTCAAACTTAGAGCTACTTTATGGGTACCCCTATACTCTACCACGCTTTGCTTTGACTTGTGGTTCAGTGACCCACACATAAATCAATTATTTAAATATTTTACCCACCAGAGGCTGTTCTGTTATCCCCTGTGTTTGTCGCAGGGGGAATTGTATGGGGCCCCACATATCTACAGAGAATACCTGAACGGGTGAGCCTGTCCTTTCCATATTCAACTTGTACACCATTGTTTAATGTATTATTCAATGACCTCGCTGCAACCACTACAAAAACTTTATGCACCTGCTAATTTTTGTATATTCATTACTTGTTCTCTATGCTACATTATAGACTTTACTCTCCTGAGGAAGCGGTGAATACCGCGAAACCAGTCGAGAACTCAAGTCACTTTTGCAATCTCTGTTATTACTGGATGCAATTCATGTGGTTGTATATATTGCCTTGTCCTGTACTACAACTGTATATGTTATTGCAATATTTAGATATATATATCCTTTTTAAAATGGTTTTCTATTAAAAATATAGTTTTTATCTTACCACCTTCTTTCTACCTTTTTGTACTAATACCCAACTACCCTCAGTACCGAAATAGTCCCCTTTGCTTTTTCCTGTGTGTGGGGGGTTGGGACATCTGCCGACAGAAGCAGTGAACTGCGGCTTTCCCTACCCCCTGCCTCCCTTTGTAGTATTCACACAGAGTTTTCACAAACTTCTTTCTTTATTATTTATCGTGATTTCATTAATATAATATTTAGATTTGTCACATCTACCGATAACTTTTTTTTTAATGTTTTTAGATGAAATAATTATTTTTGGATTTTTTTAACACCTGATCTTGTTTTTTTTTTTTAACTTCAGAATATTTTTGGGTGTGTTTTGTGTGTCGTTACCACAACAACATTATTATCTTGTATTATTTAATCTCAAGGAGATTGCTTGGTGTTGGTGTCTCTTGTTAATTTCACATTGTATTTTTGAAATGTACCTGCCTCCTCACAAACAAACTGTCCTTTTTGAAGGAAAACACACATAGGCGAGTATAATTGAAAAAAAATTCCTTTATTAAGGGCTCAAGACCAAACAAAGAGGGAATGCAACGCTGGATAAACAGCAGAAATTGGCGAAGCCTTTGGCCCCCAGGGCACACATCAACTATTTTACTGCAAAATTGGTGGCCTGAGGAGTCCATATATAAGGGAGCACATTCTGGTCCAGAAGTCCAAGAGATCATGAACAGCAGCAGATGACATGTATGTCCCCAGACTGTGGTCATACAAGAGCCTGCATCTTTTGTCAGACCAGACTGAACCCAGGCCATCACTCTCTGGTGCTTCCCTCCTGGCTGTGGCTCTGGTGTTGGAGGTGTGGCAGGAGGAGGAGTAGGACCTGGAGGAGGAGGAGGAGGACCATGGGTGAGCTCACAAATGTGGCTTTGGCATGTGAGTAGGCCCCTCCACCCCCTATTTAGTGCTTATAAAATGAGAAACTCACATAAGAGGCGTTGGCCCTCCTCCATTTGCAGTATTTTGCATGCTGTTAGGTCAGCAAAATCCTCTCCAACACTGTGGGGTGTTCTGAGGGCCTCAGTATCCTTCCAAAATAGGCCAATTGCTGCCTCCTCCAGGTTACTCCTCTTCCTGCCACTTTTGCTTTGAAGGCAGAGGGGAGGGACCTGGGTATCGGGCAGGCTACTTGGCCCGGTCACCTCCTGGCTGAGACTTTCCTGTGTATTAAAAGTTTAGTTTTTGGTTCATCAATCACAATCAGAAATTAGGAATCCAAAATAACATATATTTAACATCATTAATATGACAACCAGAAATATTTTGAAGAATGCTATACCTGGCTGAAGCTGGGCTCCTCCACATGTTATTGCCTGGAAGGCCCAGATTGGACGTCTGAAGCCTCAGCTGAGGGGGAAGCAAGCGTGGAAGGAAGAGTGTAGAGTGCTGGCCTGGGTTCAGTCTGACCTGCCAGAAAATGCAGTCTGTCATAGTACCACAGCCTGGGGGACATAAATTTCATCTGCAGCTTCTGATCTCAGGGAATCCTGGACCTTCTTGTCCTCCCTTAGATAAGTGCTCCTCAGGCCACCAATTAGGATCTTCAAATAGGTGATGTCTGCCGTGGGGATCACCGGCTTCACAATTTCCAGCAATTGATAAAGCGCTGCCTTCCTCTTGTTTGATTCTTATAATGTGGGTGGTTTACCTGCCACAGACAGGGCAGCTCCCTGAACAGATCAATGAATATGGTGATAAAGTCCTGATCCTTCAATATATCCATTTTCTCTGCAAGACACAACACAAGACAAATCCTAATGTCAGGCTAAAGTCTCCTAATCTTGTCCCAATATAGGCCTCAATCTCTTAGCAGTATAGGCACAAGTTTAAATGTTACCTTCGTTATCACAATCGACGCTTCCGATACTCCTTCCTCCGCTCACAGATCATATGTACTATGCACGCGTTACACTTTATTTACACTGCGCATGCGTGAAACTCCGCCCGCCAATGACATTCTTTCTAGTCTAATTCCCGCCCCTTCTTGTTCAACGCAGTGGGGGAAGAGCACATGGCGGAGACAGAGCAGGTGCGTGCTAATTACAGCAACGAGGAGGAGGAGGAAAGGCCGGAGCCAGAAATGTCACGATCCTGGAGGAGACGATTTAAGGCATCGAATATGGCCTTTGTGGAGATGTAGGAGATGGTCGACATATTGAAAAGGGCCGACTATGACGGGAAGTATGGACCTTACCCCAACCCCATTGTCAGAAAGGCCAAGATCATGACTAAAGTTGTGAAGAGTCTGCACAGGAATTTTGGGGTACGACGATCCAAGGATCAACTGAGGAAACGGTGGTCGGACCTCAAATTATGGGAGCATGATCAGTATAGAACAATCAGGAGAGTGCTGCAAAAAAGTAAGTAGTTGTCCTGTGTTCCTATTCTTTATTTTTATAACGTTCGTGCTGCTCCATGTGCTTTTCTTTATACTGTTGTACAGTTTAAAATGGCAACTTTCATGTTCATGGACACATTATTCGTTAGTAGGAAACATTGTTCATTCGGCCAATAAAACACCATGTTTTGGCCAGATGCATTTCAATACATTTTTTCTGGCCTACTTCTCTTAAAATTATTTTGTTGTCTAGATGGGTTTGTAACTAGAATGAAATGCAAACTAGATTCTGTGTAAGGAGAGGACACTCAGCAGCTGTTTACACATCTGGACGCTGGAGCACTAGTGTGGGACACAAGAACACCCTTTTTATTAGGGGGTCCCACACAGGTGCTCCAGTGTATACTATAGGGGTGTCTCCATTTGTGAAGCTTGTACAAAACAGGTAAGTATTCAAGCTTGACAAAGGACAAAAATATTTCTTCATCTTGGAACTCTGCCAAAACAGACAATTGTACCCCACTTCCAAGCAATGTTTCATATTCCTATTTCTGCCATCAAATATCTGTGTGCTAAGTATACCTATTTTTTTTTTACATAGGGGAGAAAAGACTCGGAGGACACCACTCATCAGAGGAGACAACCGAACCCCCACCTCATGAAGAAGTGGAAATGCCACAAAGCCAACAGGAGGAGGAGGGAGACGTGGTGGAAATTGTCACCACAACAGGTGAGTGTCTGCGACCACAGCCTCAGGTAAGAGATGGATCTCGTAATATTTATAATACATGATGTGTTTTTCTTTCTATACTTTAAGTGATCGTGATGTTGTGGATGAAGGTCATTTCACCAGTGAAAGTGCCCAGATCCTGATCGGGGAGATCATGGGGTGTAATAGGGACTTGGAAAACATCAAGCAAAACATCAATGATGTTCAAAACAAAATGAAAAACATCATTGATGTTTTAGGGAGAGTTTAAAACCCCTCAAAATCCCTAATTTGGTTAGCTTTTTTTCACATTTTTTAATATATTCTTGAAAAGCCAAATTTTGAAGATGCACACAGTGTGTCAACATGTGCTATCTGCCATCACGGGAGATCAATGTATGCATTTTGGGGGTGCAACCCCTTCCTTAATAAATGTAAATAAAGTAGCTGAGAGGAAGGGTTTGCACTCACAAAACATGTCCTTTGATTCCCCATGATGGCAGTTAGCACATGTTGACATTCGGCAATTTGTGTGCATCTTCAAAATTTGGCTTTTCAAGGCGTGACTTCACCCCATCTGAACGCAATATCAAACACAGTTTATAAATACTCATGTCTGATATTGCCTTCAATTTCTACAAAAGTTGAACTTTGTAAGTTCCAGATTTGTGCATTTCTTGTTGGTTTTAAACATGCCTGTTTTATTTTAAAAGGACATTTCTACTTTTATTACTAATGTGACCTAAAAATATTTTATACAACAAACATGTTGGTTTGTTTTAAAAACCTTTTATAAATGCACATGTGATTGTGCTTGTATTAAAAATCTTGATAATCAACAATGTGTGGCTTCTTCTTTCATTGCTCCTAAACTTTTTTTGTGTTAAAATTTGTGTTTTCTGAGACAATGGGGGTTATTTCCTAAGGGCAAATCCACTTTGCACTACAAGTGCAGTTTCAGTGCAGTCTCAAGTGCACTTGGAGTGCAAAGTGTCTTTGCCTTTAGTAACTAACACACAACAGTGCTTTCGCATTTTACTGAATCACACCATTTTCAGGACTGCTCAAATTTCAGTAATGGTCAGTTAAAACAAACACAAGCAGTAAATGTAAGCAAATAATTTTTCGGTTAAAAATATTTTTTTATTTAAAAAATGTCTCAGACATTGTCTGGCATATTGATGGCCCCCCTACCTGCAAAGTATTCCATGTATCTTAGACGGACCTCGCGGGCACTCAGGGGGGGCAAGCCAGGACAGCCAGCTTCAAGCGCTGTCAGGGTTGGTTCATTGAGATTATTTCCGGCTTCAGGCCCAACTGAGCCAGCATACTTCACAGAATTTCTCCTTAAAAAGTTGTGGAGAAACAGCAAGCCAGGATGATGTGATTAAGTTTATACTCCACCATGTGTATGGGTGTAAGAAATAGGCTGGCCATTATTCCAAATGTGTTCTCCACCACTGTTCTGGCTCTGGCCAGCTGGTAATTAAAAACCCTCTGGTCCAGGGTGAATGTCCTCATAGGGAATGGCCGCATAAGATGGTCCCCCAGCGCAAACACTTCACCCGCAATGAAGACGAATGGGAGTCCTTCCGCATTGTCTTCTGGAGGTGGCAAGTCCAAGCTGCCATTCTGGAGACGCCTGTAGAACTCCGTGTGGGCGATGCCTCCACCATCTGACATCCGGCCATTCTTCCCCACGTCCACATACAGGAACTCATAAGTAGCCGACACCACCGCCAACATCACAATACTATTGAACCCCTTGTAGTTGTAATGGTATGACCCGAGTTGGGTGGTGGGACGATGTGGATGTGTTTCCCATCAATTGCCCCTCCACAGTTAGGAAAGTCCCACCGCTGGGCAAAGTCGGAGGCCACAGTATGCCATTCCTGTGGGCTGGAAGGAAACTGTGGAGTCAAACAAGAAAAAAATATTAATCATTTTGCACATAAAAATGGAGAGCAGATTAGACACAAACATTATTGGCCAACATCAGTATAACATTTATTTTTGGGAGTATTTAAAGACAAAGGTATAAGGTCCACCTATCAGATCCCCCCCCCCCCCTCATAGGCCATTTAAATAAATTTAACCCTCTCCACTTCATTGAAAGATGAATGCTTAAATAATGTGTATTACTTTGGCCAGCCCCTCCTTACTTTACACTATTGGCAGCCCACTGGACAGGTAAGAAGTGTCAAAATACAAAGATATAAATACACACTGTACACATTTTAGCACATTTTTCCATTCTGCAATTACCTATCAAGATAATAATAGGATACAAAAACTTTAAACAGTACCATTTGAAAGTATACAGGCAGGCCCTTGCACTACATGCTTTGGGGAATTCATCCATAAATCTGACCACAAAAGAGGTGGGTATAGTGTGTATGGATTTGGAAAAGTCAGCAGATAGAGGATTGGTATCAGCTGAGTTAGCAGTTGGGGGGAGGGAGGGTTCCAAATGATTTTGGGACCCCCAAAAGAAAACCTCTGGCACTCTGCCTGAATTTACATCACAATTTTCAACATTTTAGGGGGGGTTTAGGGTAAAGCACTACTATGGAGCTGACAAAATACATTGTTAATTGAGTAGATGGGGTGGATATAGGCCCAGGAGAGCATGCTGGGGAGGTAAGTGAAGGCAAATATGTATGAAGGACCAAAAAAAACCCTAAAATTCCTGCATGCATGAGGACAAGGGGGACATTCACAGCATATTACAATCATGGTAATTAGGGAATGATGAAATGAATACAATACATTAGTAAACATTAAATACAATAAAATGTGATGTTAAAGGATAAAAATCTTACCTTCATATACTCCTTCTGCAGGACCTGGATGATGGCAGAACAGGTCTCTGGGATAATGATTCCCAGAGCCTGGGGGAGATGCCTGTCAAGAACTTAAGGTCCTGCAAGCTTCTCCCCATCGCCAAGTACCGCAGGGTGGCAAGCAGCCTCTGCTCCGGAGTGATGGCTTGCCTCATGCAGGTATCCTGCCTGCTGATATAGGGGGTCAGCAAAGCCAACAAACGGTGAAATACGGGGTCCGTCATCCTGTTCCTGAAATCGTCAGGATTATTCTCACGGATCTCACGGAGCAAAGGCATGTGACAGAACTGGTCACGCTGGAGAAACCAATTCTTGGTCCAGGAACTCCTCCCCACCCTGTTCATGGACTGGGCTTGTGTCAAAGCAAGGACCCCAACACCAAGCCCCCGCACAGCATGAACTCTACGATGAGTACGTACACGCAACATGGCTAGAAAACGGTCAGCTGTTCAGAACGAAGTAACAGAACGCACTGAAGAACAGCAAGGCCTGTGAAGAGCAACCTGAAAATCAGTAACGAATGAACAAGAACACAATGACAAGTCAATGGAAACTCGCTGAACGCACTGAAGAACAGATACAAACCCAGAAGCACAAACTGAACAGCAGAAATACAATCTGAAAACCACAAGTCTGAAAAAGCGCGAATCGTCTCTTACCAAACTTTTACTAACATGAGATTAGCAAAAGGAGCCCAAAGGGTGCCGCGTTTAGTACTGAACTGCCCTTTTATAGTCTCGTCGTACGTGGTGTACGTGACCGCGTTCTTGGCGTTCAGAAATTCCGACAACTCTGTGCGACCGTGTGTATGCAAAACAAGTTTGAGCCAACATCCGTCCGAAAAAATCCATGGATTTTGTTGTCGGAATGTCCGATCAATGTCCGACCGTGTATACAGGGCATTAGCCTTATGGAATAAAATTGTTTATAATTTGCCATTGCTCACCTAGAGACGAGTACATATTAAAAAAAAAAAAGTAGTTTTCTGACTTCTTCCTCATGCCTAGAGATCTTTTTGTGTGCTTACTTTCTCTAGACTTTCTTTCTAAGTGCCATCAGGCATTCACTACTCCTTGAAATTTGAATATTGCCCTCAACACTTTAAAGAAAAAAACATATTCTCTTACAACACATTGCACCTAATACTTGGCTTTACCTGATTTTTTTATTTCTATCAAACATACTTACACCATTATCTACAAAACAACTACTGTTGCCAAATCTCCCTTTACTTCATATCCTATGCCTTTTGATTTTGGACTATTTTGGAAAGGGTTTTTAATCTTACTGTTTTATATATTTTTCTATGTTTCAATGTTGTTGTTATAGTCTTTGTGACAATATTTAGTGCAGTGCTACCCTGTTTCCCCGAAAATAAGACCTAGCGTGATTGTCGGTGATGGCTGCAATATAAGCCCTACCCCCCCAAATAAGCCCTAGTTAAAGTCCTTGTAGGTTTTATTTTCAGGGTAGGACTTATTTTCAGGGAAACGGGGTAGGGCTTATTTGGGGGGTAGGGCTTATATTGCAGCCATCACCGACAATCACGCTAGGTCTTATTTTTGGGGAAACAGGGTAGGAAAGGTGTTGGTGCTATTTAAAATAATAATAATAATGATGATAATAATAATAATCATAATCATTTTAAGATATATATATATATATATATATATATATATATATATATATATATATATATATATATATATATATATATATATATATATATATATATATATATATATAGATATATATAGATATATATAGATATATATATATATATATATATATATATAGATATATATAGATATATATATATATATATATAGATATATATAGATAGATATATAGATATATAGATATCTATATATCTATCTATATATAGATATATATCTATATATATATATAAACCAACTTTTGCATGCTTTGTACATGAGATTAATATCTCATTTACTATCTAAAACATATACCGAAGAAAATGTAAGTACTGTTTTTTTCAAGACTTGTTATTCATTTATTTTACAAATGTTTTTATTTATCAGACATTTTTCAAATTTATTGTTTATAAAAGCATAATGTTTTAGTACAACTAATTAATACATAAGTGACCTGCTTGAAAGGTCGGTCAGCTATTTTTATATGTGTACTACTAAAACCCAATAATAGCAAAGGTCTGATATATGCATGCATGTGGATAGATTTCCAGCCCACATTTCACGCCATGCAAATCGATTTATTGACTTTTCTAATGGCAATAAAGATCTAGCCCTTTGTCCAGCTGCAGCAGACTGTTCTTTGGAAGAAGCAAGAACATATGCCTGTTTAAAATAAAACTCCCTGGAGTCTAAAAACAAAGAGAGGCCATAATCTTGGGAAGAGTGGGGAATGACTTAAATACTCTATTGTATTAAATATGAATGAGTCATCATTGTTAAGCTCAGTCAGGGGGAATTGTCAATGTTGTCGATTAACCACATGATTAACCAGATGACACGGGCAGGCTGCTAAGGTAAATAAGGCAGGCCTTCTGTCACATCCTCCCTAAAGCCTTCAAAAAGGTGCTTAAGTGCATGCACCAAAAATAATGAACTCAGTGTAAAGGCAATGAATGCAAAGCTAACAAAATACATGGATGAAGTCTCTGGGGATGGTCTATCAGAAACAGTGTGAAAACATCTATCTGGTCATCTTATGCCAGCAGTCAGTGTTGTTCTCTTTGAAAGCAGAGAATTCAATCTGCTTTCCTAAAAGGACACTGAATTCTCTTTGTTACAAGGTGAAAAAATGTACATGAATAAAAGAAGCCTGAATAGTCACACCCTTTAAGAGGGTGACACTAATACTGACAGCCTGTTATCCCTACCAGCTATTAAAAAGCAAGTGTTTCTCTTTGCTTCTTCACCATAAATAATATGTAAGTATGTATTTATTAGAATAATATAAAAAAGGACAAACTTAAAAACATCCTAAATTTTCAAATTTTAAAACTGTAAAAGCAAAATGGTACATTTTATGTCATTTTAATATTATTTTTTTTTACTTACAGACATATAATATTGATGATAATAATACACTTTAAAACCAAGTAATATCACTGTACTTACTTTTAAAAGAGAGCTTAAAAACAATAAGTAAAGTTATTCAGTTCGAAATATTCATTTTAATATTTTGTGAATGAAACACCTTAAACGTCCTTTAAACAAGTTATTATTATAATTGTAGAAGCTTAGAGTGTTTACTACAAGAGGACAACATCAAGGTAGATAGGTAGATAGATAGATAGATAGATAGATAGATAGATAGATAGATAGATAGATAGATAGATAGATAGATAGATAGATAGATAGATAGATAGATTGCAGATATATGATTATTGTTCCCAAGCCTGTATATGTACAACAGTAATATGGTGAATATATCAACCATGGCTGATTACCATTTTCTTCAAGATCTGCCAAATGGTATAAAGATGGCATTATGAAAAAATTGACTGGATTGGGAAATGAGCATCTCAAGTCTATTGTCATCTTAAAGGGGTTGTAAAGTCAGAAGGTCTTTTGTCCTAATGCATTCTAGGCATTAGGATAAAAAGCCTTCTGTGTGCAGCAGCCCCCCCTCAGCCCCCCTAATACTTACCTCTGTCTCTGTCCAGTGATGTCCACGAGTGTCTCAGCCGTCTGAGACTCTCCCTCCTGATTGGCTGAGAGACAGCAGCAGCCCCATTGGCACCCACTGCGGTCAATCAAAGTCAGTCAGCCAATCAGGAGAGATAGGGGGTGGAACCGTGGCCCCGTGTCTGAATGGACACAGGGAGCTGTGACTTGGCTTGGGTGCCCCCATAGCAAGCTGCTTGCTGTGGGGGCAATCGACAGGAGAGAGGGGCCAGGAGCACAGAAGAGGGACCTGAGAAGAGGAGGATCTGGGCTTCTCTGTGCAAATCCACTGCAACAGAGCAGGTAAGTATACAATGTTTGTTATTTTCATAGAAAACAAATACGAGACCTTACAATCACTTTAAGTTTAATACATTTTTTTAAAAACTAAATCTCAACTTCCATCACATTTAAAAAGAACATTTGCTGTTGAAACATTTTATTCTACAGCTGGTTTGATAAAAAATAACCTTTTATAAAAGAACAAATCCTCTTTAAAATTATGAACTGTGCAGCATTAAGGGTTATAACTATTTTTATAGTTACATTTTAAATAATTAACTACGTTTTTGACAACTGAAAGATTCCAGTCCCTTTAGAGACATCCACCAGAGACAAGTAATAGAAGTAGCATAATCAATGAGAAATCACTTGTTAATTTTGCTAATTGATTACTTTCCCTTTGAGTACTGAAATCCCAAAATAAGGATCTGAGAGAAATCCTTCTATCATGGACTGAAAAAATGGAATGTAATGGCTTCAGGAAACATATGAACATATTAATACAAATCACTCAAAACATATCTAAATCCAATAACATAAATTTTATATATTGAAGCTAACCAGTCCTTAGATGTAGAGGATTCTTAGTGTTCTTTTCTCTCTTTTTTTGGGTGATTTGGTGGCAGTAACATATTTCCTGTCCTAGAGTAACAACACTCATTTAGCATACTGTATGCATAGGGAACAGCATTGTCAATCAAAGACAGGGCATTATTTAGGACTACAGATCAACCCTCTTTCCTTTTCTCTGCAACATGGGGAAGAGTTGTCAGTCTACATAGGAGGAAACAACGCTAACTGATAAGCATGTGATAGAGACAGAATGGTTGATTTACTAAAAGCATACATAGTGTGCTATTATCTTTGAAGGGGATTTTCCTTTAATTTAATGAATCAGGTGAGGTTCTGCTGACTTCCATCATCCAATCAAAAATACTGTATTATTGTTATTTCTTTGCAATTTAAATTTTCACTACATTTTCCAAGCTACGGGAAAATTCCCTTGCAAAGTGAAAAGCATATTTAGCAGAGTGTACAAGAAGCAGATCATAAGATTTATGGAAAGGATCAAAAATACTTGTATGCAATTATCAGACAGAAATAGCTAAACACATTTAATGGTGTATTTTAAAGACAGCGAGGGAGCATGGTCAGGGTTTTCGTGCCCTTTAAACATTGTTATTTTACACACTATAATTTGCTGTGACCATTACCATAGTTTCTTGACAGCTCCTGGACGTCTATGTTTAAAAGGTAACAATAATTAACGTGAAGTTAAAAAATATATATGATCAGTTCTTTTACTAACATAATAGTACACGTGCATTATATAGATCTGTACGTATGGCCTAAAAAACTAACATGACAAGAGTAATTCTGTTAAAAAGAGGAGCTTTGCTTCCAGATGAAGAACAGTTACTGTATATGTGAAATCAATTGCATTATAGTTGAAAATGCCTGAACCAAAAAATTTTTTGTTATTATATATAATGTACAAGAAGCATGTGATTCTCATAAGCCAGCCATACATGGATCTAAATTTGGAAGGTTCAGCAGGTACCGGATGAATTTTGATCAATGTGCAGGCTGGTTGTACAGGAGTCAATCTATCGATCTATAGAAAGCAGAGGATGCAATCAGCGCAAAAATATATAAATGATATGAGACCACCCCCCACGTATGCAAGCTGAACACTAGAGAATTTTCACAAAAATCCAAAGCAGCAAATAATTTATCAAGGTATAAGTGCAGCGCAAACAAATAACAATCAAGAATATTGATGAAACAGCAATTCCCATATTGAATTTCTCAATAATGAAAGTAAGTGCAGAGAGTTAATGGACAACAAGTCCCAGAAAACCTTCACCAGTGATGATAAAATCCACAATAGGTGACAGTCCCTCCACCTCCGGTCTTATTTTCTACTCTCACCTCAGGGCATAGACTCCTAAACTAACAGGTAGTCATGCGAGCAGATCCCAATAGCCAATGGGTAAAAAATGGATCAGATTCTTCTTTCCAGACTCCTCACAAGCTCAATATGGGCAGCAGACCATGAATGATAAAAGAGAGGGGATCTAAGTGCTCACTGTGTAATTAAAAATGTATTTATGTCCACACATGGACTACTCACATTTAAAACAATGGTTACAGGTATAAAATCACAGACATATGTCTGTCTCAGTTTCAAAGGACAGCAGCGGGTGATGTCATACGCAGCTCTTCCCCGTATGCGTTACTTTCCTGTGAACTTCTTCAGCGGGGCGGGGCTACGGTGTCACCCGTCAGTCCGTTTATAGAAAGCCACTGTTATGGCAACAACCAATGCCAAAAACAGCGGAGCTAGGCTACGATGTCATCCATCAGCCTAAATCCGAAAGCATCCCTGCTTTTGGCTCAGGCCGAAGCCGGAAACAGGGGCGAAAAATACTATATATATACAGCTCTGCGGCCCACATACAAATAATTGCTATAAAAAGCTTTTAGATTTTCATCTAGTATGAGATTAGTAGTCAAAATTCACTGTGTATTTCTACACAGCAAGTAATTAAAGTAAATAATAAAAACTAAAAACCAATGGAACCAATAGAATTGGAACACTGCCCTCATGTGGGTGATATCGATATCACAACCTCCCAATTACTCAGTCCCATTGCAAAATCCATATTACATCACCCGATGCCTTCCCTCTGAACCTTTGACAGTCAAAACATTATCAATAAAATATAATCAAAAACATTAATAAAATTATTAAAAATTGTACAATGAAAGTCCATTCAGATAACATCACAATTTATGTGTAATAGTGAAAATAAAAAATATATATGTGATAAAACAAATAAATCTAAATCTAAATAAAAATAAAAAATCAAGAAGGGGGAATTTATTTGTCAGAGATGAAGCAGTTAAGGTCAAAGTCGACATTTAATCCTTCTGGTGTTAACACCTTGGCCTCTACGATCCAATAAGATTCTCTTTGGCTAATGTAGCAGATATAGTTTCCACCCCTCCAAAGTTGATCTACCCTTTCAATCCCCAAGAATTTTAAACATCTAGGATCCCTATTATGACATTGTCGAAAATGTCTAGAAATGCTGTGGGTACTGAAACCCCTCTTAATATTATTCACATGCTCCCCGATCTGAACACCAAGAGCACGTGAGGTGCGGCCTACATACAGGAACCCACAATTGCATTCCAGCATATAGACCACTACAACAGTACCACACGTGATCAGGTTCTTGATCGTATAAGATTTTTTGGTGGAAAAAGAAGTGAATTCCTTTCGTTTTTTTGGTATTGGATTTATACTGTTTACATGCTTGACAGCGTCCGCAGGCATAAAAACCTGTTAGGAACAAAAAAATTCTGTTCTCTTTAACAACATGTGGATCAACCACTCCTGGGGCTATAACATCCCTCAAAGTGGGAGCCCTTTTATATGTAAATAAAGGGAATGGAGGCAGAACAGCTCCCAGGACCTTATCTTTTCTTAATACCTCCCAGTGTTTACCGACTATTTTTTCAAACCGTTTGTGTTGGATATTGTAATCCAAGATAGATCAACCACTCCTGGGGCTATAACATCCCTCAAAGTGGGAGCCCTTTTATATATAAATAGAGGGCGTGGAGGCAGAACAGCTCCCAGGACCTTATCTTTTCTTAATACCTCCCAGTGTTTACCGACTATTTTTTCAAACTGTTTGTGTTGGATATTATAATCCAAGATAATTTTGAATTCATGCTTTGCATCCTTTCTCTTATTGGATTTGGAAATGAGGTCAGTCCTATTCAAAGAACCTACCCTTGCTATTTCATTCTGAATAATATCCTTACTGTAACCTTTTTGTTGGAATCTGTCCGCCAGGGCTATAAAATCATTTTCGGAGGTACAGTTTCATCTAAGATAAATGAACTGTCCCCTGGGAATGTTACAAAGCCAACTTTTGTGGTGGCAGCTATCCAACGGGATATAGCCGTTTCTGTCAGAGGGCTTAAAGTGATTGCGTGTCTTAAATATATTTCCATCCTTAAAAATCTCCAAGTCAAGGAACACAATCTTTTGAGAATCAATGTTCCAAGAGAATGCGATATTATTTGGGTTAGTATTCAACTTGAGCATAAATATCTCAAGACTAGACATGTCTCCCTCCCAGATCATGACGAGATCGTCAATATAACATTTGTAGCATTTCAATTGATGCGGGGGATCTCTGAAGACACTTGCTTCCTCCCATAATGCCATAAATAAATTATCAACACTGGGGCGAATTTTGCCCCCATTGCAACGCCCATAATTTGTAAATAAAAACTCCTATTATACCAAAAAATAGTTTTTGGTCAAACAGAATTCTAAACACTGTAATAGGAATTTCCTATGTTTGCTAGATAAATCAGATCGTAGTAAGGCCCATTTCACAGCAAGGATAGCATCCGAATGGCTGATAATAATATATAACGAGCTGACATCAGCAGTAATAAGCAAACTATTCGATGTACATGGGACGCTATCTAAGAAGTGTATAAA
Organism: Lithobates clamitans; assembly: GCA_037952925.1. Classification (NCBI taxonomy): domain Eukaryota; kingdom Metazoa; phylum Chordata; class Amphibia; order Anura; family Ranidae; genus Lithobates; species Lithobates clamitans. Next base: position 3,976,224 of record JBBGZY010000135.1, read on the forward strand.
TTATTTTGTATCTCTAAGAAAGGACCTAGTCTCTGAGACTATGGGTTTTAAAAAGAAATCAATATACTGGCCTAATCGTGCTGACACCAAGTCTATGCCATTCACTACAGGCCGTCCTGGTGGCTGTAATGCATTTTTATGGACTTTTGGCAGAAAAGAAATTATAGGGCTCCTTCAAGCACTAGGGTCTAAGTAATCGGCTTCTTTTTTGGTAAGTACTTTACGTCTAAGGCCCTTCTGAATAAGAAGGCTCAAGTCTTTTTTAAACTCAAAAATAGGATCACTTTTGAGTAATTTTTAAGTATTAGTATCCTCTAACAGACGACACATTTCCCCTTTATAAAACTGTTTGCTCATCACTACCAGACCTCCTCCTTTATCCGCTGGGCAGATTATCACATCTTTTTTGGACTCTAAAGAGATGATTCCCTCTTTAACAAAGGCAAGGTCTTTGATTTTTCTCACATTCATCAGATCCAAATCACTTAAAGCCATACTATTAAAAACCTCAATGTATTTAGTATCCACATTAGGGGGGTTGAACACTGATTTGTTCCTTAGATTAGAGCATGATTTGACTGAACTCAAAGAAGACCTTTTAACAGGCTTTGCTAAAAAGTAATTTTAATGTAATGTCCTAACAAATTTCGATATATTTAGATATGTCTGAAATTTGTTAAAATTCATAGTAGGAGCAAATTTTAGTCCTTTATCAAGGACCCATAATTCATCATAATAATATTAATAATTCAATTCCACTAATATTAAAGATACCTGTACTAATGGGACCTTGTCCTTTTTAATTGTTCTCCTTCCTGCTCGTTTTCCTCGCATTCTCTTCTTCTTGCCCCCATTCTGTTTCCAGTGGGTGTTTGAGTAGGAAGACCCCACCATTGTGGGTTGGGATTCCCTAACCCCCCCCCCCCCCTTGTTCGTCTCTACCTACTAAAGGAGCAAAGCGATTGTTTATAGGGATGGAATTCCCATATTGGTTAAATTCATCCCTTCAACCATTATAGTTGGTATTATTCTGTAAATAACCACCTCTGGACCCAGATGGAAAATTGGGTTTACCTCTAAAATTCTGGCTTTGTTGGTAATTACCATTGCCATATGATTGAGTGCCATAGGAGGGCAGAGGGTAGTAAGTATTACCTCTGCCCCCGCCTCTTCTACCATTACCATTACCACCCCATCCTCTTTGAGGATAAGAGGGACAATTGTGTTGTTGATCCTGGTAGGGGGTGTAAGGTTTTGGAATTAAACCAGGAGTACTCGGTAGATTGAAAATCCTCACATGTAGGAGAGGTTTTTGTGTCTGGTCAGATATACCAACATTGGCCTGCCATTTGAAAACTTCCTTACGTGAGAAATCTCCAGAGTCCCTGATAAATTTACCTTTCTTTTTATTTTGATCATCTTTATCCTATTTTGTTAATTTATTCTTGAGCTCCCCTGATAATTTGGAGATCTCTGAGTGATTCTGATGAGACTCCATTTTGGATTTAATATCAGTGATCTGTTTTCCAAAGTTTTCATCTTTCTCTGTTTCCTTTTTAATAAGAGGTCCATAACTTCAAGACCTTTCTTATTAAAGAAATCATACCACTCTTGTAGAGACTCCCCATCTAACAGGCCATCACTTGGTGGGATATCCCACATCAAGCACCTGGGTACCAGTTTATTTTGTATATATTGCTCAAATGATGCAATGTCCCACCAGGCTTTAATTTTCTTTTTAAAAAGAAAGCCCAGTTTTTTAAACAGGGATGACACATCATCTGAGCTAACTGATGCTCTATCTATCAACTTGTGTACAACCAGCCTGACAGGTTTTTCCTCAATGATCAGTGCCACTGGCTATAGCTGGCAACACTGATCATTGTATTCTGATGGCAGGGAAGGCTCTTTGTTGTCAGAATACAATACCACAGCTGGAAGGATTCCCCCATCCTTATCCAGTGAGTAGATGGGGGATCAGCTCATTTTTTTTCATTCAACCTACTGGTTGGGGGCATGGCTGAGCCAGGCATGTAGAAGGACATGCAGCCATTAGCTCTGCTGAAAATCCTGAGAAATCCGTGTCACTACACCGCCATCCTGTACCCTACAGCCTCGGGACTGACACTGCTGGGTGCCACTGAATCTGCTCCTTGTCTGGCTGGTAATGATTCGGTGCCCCATCATGGCTAGGCGAGGACAAGGCCCTCAAGTCCTGCTATACGCTCCCATCCAAGATGGCAGCCTCCCACTCCGATCAGCTAAAGAGGCTGCCCAACGCCTCTTCTCTAAGTGAGGAAAAGACCCCCATCCACCCCAGTGCCTAGCGCACACAATCCGGAGGAGTATCTTGGGGACCTGGATGACAACCCTCTGATCCTGACTGATCCACCTGCTCTGTCCCCTGTGACTCTAGGCCTCACACAGCCACAGGCATCTGGCATGGCGGCGTCAAGCCAGCATGTCGGCACCGATCCTGAGCCAACCCTTAGGAATATATTAGCTAACGTCATTGTCTGTAACTCCTCAATTACAGATCTTGCAGGGGAGGTGAAAAGTATGAAGATGGAACTGTCTTTCATGAGGAAAGTTATGCAGAAGTTGCGGGAGCAAACATCTGCTGTGGAGGGGCGTTTTAGCATGCTTGAGGATGACTGGCAGCCATTGCAGAGAGATGTTAAATTTGTTCATTCTGTGGCCACCGCTAACGCAGCTAGGTTGGTTGGCCTTCGCAGAACGTGGAGTGGGTGGAAGGCAAGAACCCTGTGGCTTTCATAGAAGCGTGGCTAGCTGACACCTTTGGGCGAGACACTTTTTCTCCTATGTTTGCGATTGAGAGAGCCCATAGAGTCCCGACACGTCCCCCACTGCAGGGAGTGCCACCAAGACCCTTTTTGTTCCGTCTCCTCAATTACAGAGACAGGGATACCATACTGACTAAGGCCAGAATAGCTGCCTCTCTCAAAGTGGATAACGCAAAAATCTCCTGACTTCTCAGCAGAGGTGCAATGGCAAAGGGCGAAATTTCTGGATATTAAGAAACGGCTCCGGGCCCTGAATGTTCAATATTTTATGTTGTACCCAGCAAAGTTAACGGTCCTTGCCAATGAATCCTCTCATGTTTTTGATAATCCTACATCCACCATGAACTGGCTGGACAGGGAGGAGCGAAATCTGGTGCAGCGTCAACCTGAAGGTTGATTAAAGAAGTCTACATTCTTCTCATCGGTGCATTAAGTTTGATATGGGCTATGTGGTGGAGTAGGTTATAAATGGTTGTTTCTCATTCCTATGGACTGTTGTTCTCTTCTTGAACTGCTCTGCTGATTCATCACATTATGGGGCATTCTTGAAGTGGTCACACTTGACACCAGCTGTATGAATGGTATGCCCTCTGGGCTACATTACCGCCCCCTGCAAAATGGTCCTGAGTGGACTTTTCTCCCCTCATGTTGAGGGGTATGCTATATATTTGGCAATACTACTGCTTAGGCTGCTGATTTACAATGTGGGTAATGCTTTACAAGAGGGGGAAGGGCTCATAGTGTTCCCCATTTTTTACTACAAGTATTATGCCTGATGACCCTGAAAAAGGATTGCTCTTCCTCTCCTAGAATGTGAGAGGACTGAGCGATAGAACTAAGCGTGGTGCAATGTCTAGTTTCTGTCTATAATGAAGCCACGCATTGTGTGTGTCCAGGAGACGCACTTACAATCTGACTCTGTCCGCTCACGAAAATTTCCTGTGCAGATCCATTTCACCTACTCCTCTTTCTCTAAGGGAGTGAGCGTGCTGATTGCGAATAATATCTATTTCAATTGTATGGAGAAGCAGGTTGACAGAGAGGGTAAATTTATATTTTTACTATGCACCCTTGGGGGTTTTTGATGTATTGGTGCTGCTATGTATATTCCTCCACCCTTCTCCCCAGACCCTCTGAAGTAACTGGTGCAATTCATGGAATTGCATCCCGGGGTTCCAGTATTAGAAAAAGCCGTCTTAGATTCTCCATTAACCATGGAAGAACTGACCGAGGTGCTGGCAGATGCACCCAATCACAAATCCCCAGGTTCAGATGGAATACCTGCTGAGGTATACTCCAGGTATGGGTCAATCCTTCTACCTCCGCTGTTGTGGGCCTTACATGAGGCGGCTAAAACGGGTCATTTACCTGATTCGATGAAGGAGGCCATTATTGTGGTCCTCTCAAAGCCAGGCAAGGATAGACAGGTACTGGATTCATATCGCCCTATATCTTTGCTTAACACAGATGTCAAGCTGCTCGCTAGGGCCCTTGCTAATAGGCTTTTGGGGGTTGTTGGTCGGCTGGTTCACCGTGATCAGTCTGGTTTTATCCCAACGTGGCCCATGGCGGATAACATTCGATGCTTATTCCTTAATTTACAGACTCCGGTGGATAATCACAGAGGTAGGGCCATTCTATCCTTAGAAGCTGCCAAGGCTTTCAAAAGCATCAAGTGGCCCTATCTCTGGGAGATTCTAGCTGGATTTGGCTTGGGGAACGCTTTTATCAACTGGGTTTGGGTACTCTATTCTGCACCTTGAGCCAGGATCAGAATCAATAACCCCTTTTCTTCACCTTTCAAATTATACCGGGTCACATCAGGGATGCCCATTATCCCCCCTTTTATTTGCATTGGCAGTGGAACCACTTGCCATGTTAGTTCGTAACACCCATGAAATTGTGGGCTTCCGTAGGGGCCAGCTGGAAGACAAATTATGCCTCTATGCTGATGACACTCTAATATATCTGGGGAATACCAGTGAATCATTGTAAACCCTGATGGCAACTATCATCAAATTCAATGATTTCTTTGGATTCACTACATCAATTGGTCCATATCTGTAATTTTGCCCCTTGATCTACTCAAATCTCCCCTCCTTGCAGAGGCGTCCCAAATTGCCATTGTTAGCAACTTTAAATACCTGGGAGTAACGGTATCGCCGGCCCCAACTGAATAACTGAAACTTAATCTAACTCCTTTGTTGGACAAGCAACGTACTAAATGTCAGGGTTGGTGTAAGCTCCTGCTGTTGGTGGTGGGGCGGGTTAACCTGATCAAGATGATTTGGGCACTGCAGCTCCTGTATATTTTCCATAACTATCCTATGTGATTTCCAACAAATGGTTCAGACGGATTGACTCATAATTTCGAGATCTTATTTGGAAAAAGGGCCGAGCCCGTATCAGCTTGACTACCCTACAATATAACAAGAATGGGGGCGGGGGGGCCTGGCGGTTCCACACTCCAAGATGTACTTTTAAGCATCACAGCTGCATCAACTTACAGGATGGGATCTCCATGACTCTGGCGATCCTATAGTCCAATTGGTGTCCCACACTAACCCTATGTTAACAGCTGGCGCCCATCTGGAGATGGGTCTACCGGATGTCCCTCAATCCTCTCCAACAGCATTATTGCTCCAGAGGGTCTGGAATGCAGTTAGAAGGGCATTAGCTATTGTTGGCCCGTTGGAGTTTACCCCCCATTTGGAACAATCCCAACTATCTGGACCTGCTTAAACTGCGGGGTTTCTCCCTTTGAACACGGCAAGGGATTTGTTTTTTTAAACAATTATATGACCGTAGGGTACTTAAGCCATTTGATCATCTGTGCGGGGAGTTCTCCTTAACATGGAAACAATTTTATCAATACCTCCAACTCAGGCATGCGCTACAAACCCAGGCACAGACTGTTAGTTTATCTGTCACTAAATCTTTACTTCTTCAGGAAGTTTTGCAGGCAACTAACCGTAGGGGTGTAATACCAGGAGCTTGCTCGACACTAGTTTTCTCAATTCAGAACCCTGCTCTTCTCAAATGTAGAGCTCATTGGTCCACTGATGTTAGAGGTATAGATGGAGACCAATCAATGGGATATGGCCTTAGAATCAATCCCGGTGGTGTCGGTGTCGACATCTCATAAACTATTGTAATTATTCATACTACATAGGTAAGTGCACACCCGTTCAATTGTATGATTAGGGAAGAAGAGATTCTCCCTTATGCCCAAAGTGTACCATCCATAAGGGAGATTTCATACATATGATCTGGCGTTGTCCAAAGCTTCCCAGATATTGGGCGGAAATCACAACGACTATCTCCACTTTGACCCAAACGCCCATACCATCTACCCATTAGTGTGCCTCTTAGGAGCGATTGACGCTGAAATGTTTCCAAATGGTATTTACATTATGGTAACCAGACTGCTATACCTGGCTAGGAAACTTATAGTATGCTTCTGGCTGGCATCTGCTGTACCAACCAGGGCCAAATGGATTAATTATGTTAACTCTCTTCTCCTCAGGGAACAGTAGGCATATCGACATCGCAATGCGGCTAAAAAATGTAACCTTATATGGCAGAACTGGTTGGATAACCCTAACCTTGCTCCTCCACAGTTAGTGATGGATAGATTGCTACAGTTCTAGACCCATTTATTGTTTCTTGAGTTTCCTCCCGAGTTGGAGCTTCTTCTACATTACATATGTCGTGTAGCTGAAACATCATTCGCTGCATTTATAAACAAGCTCGGAGAAAGGTGGGGGGGGTTTGTTTTTTTTAATTTTGTTTCTGTTCGTTTTAAGTTTTAACCATAAAAATATTATATGAGCTTTGTACCTGGTAACTGCATACTCTGTATTTGGGTAAATACACTATGTACACGTTTCTGTTGCTACTTTCTAAATACATCTTTTTACTGTACTTTACAGTTATCCTTTATCCTTGTCAATAAAAAAAGTTTTGATTAAAAAAAAAAGACCTACTGGCTGAATGAAGAAAAATATATGAATCCTGCATGGACAGCCTTATGCCCCGTACACACAGTCGGACATTGATTGGACATTCCGACAACAAAATCCATGGATTTTTTCCTACGGATTTTGGCTCAAACTTGTCTTGCATACACAGTTGTCGGAAAATTAAATCATTCTGAACGCGGTGACGTAAAACACGTATGTCAGGACTATAAACGGGGCAGTAGCCAATAGCTTTCATCTCTTTATTTATTCTGAGCATGCGTGGCACTTTGTGCATCAGATTTGTGTAAACACGATCGGAAATTCCGACAATGGATTTTGTTGTCGGAAAATTTTATAGCCTGCTCTCAAACTTTGTGTGTCGGAAAATCCAATGGAAAATGTGTGATGGAGCCTACACACGGTCGGAATTTCTGACAACAAGGTCCTATCACACATTTTCCGTCGGAAAATCCGATCGTGTGTATGGGGCATTAGATAGCTAGTACTACTTTAGCCAGCATTATATATAATACAAACAAAAGTTAGCCTGTTTTTTTAAATAGTGGAATGAAGAAATCCTATTACTGTTTTTTTTGCTATGAATGGTCAGTTTTAAAAAAAAAAAGAAAGCCTGTTTAAATTATTGAAAATATTTTTTCTTTATTTGAGAAGCAAAAGGTAGTTGAACATTTATTACATATTCATTAGATTTCTGAAAGTAGACAGCAAGCTAGTTATTTTTATTTTAACTGTAATTTGTTTTCTTTCCAAATAAATTGGATTGGAAACCAAACTTCTCTTCCCAATAAATATTTCTCAGAGGAAATAGTAGTAATTAGTAATGGAATTTACGGTCTTACATTTTATTGACTTGTCTTACTGCTTTTAATAGTTAACTAATGAGCAGAATAATGAGCTATGTCTGTCATTCTGTTCAATTAAGTGAAAAATCAATAGCTAAAAATTCTTTCTTACCGTTCATCTGCTTTTACATTGTCAGTGGATAGGTGTGTCCATTTCTTGGAAAGACAAAGATGTTCAAAAGCCTGTTACAGCTGTAATCTATCAGTAGACTCTGCACCATAGCTTTTAGCAAGCCCTGTAATTTGTTATTAGTGTAGGTCAGTTCACTCTTTTCTTACTCTGATACAGCAGAGTACATCTACTTTTTTTCTAGTATGCAACAGTGTTTGACTGAAAGTTGCCTGAAAGCATCTCTTTTACTCACTCTCTTAAATAAAATATATATTTTTTTGCTCTCAGACACTCATAATGGTTCTTGCTTTATTACATTTTAACACACTTCCTCTCAGCTTCTGCTATAATATTTTCTGCAATTTTATTTTACTTCTCATGTTCTTACATGTAGTTACATGCAAATCCAGCAGGGGCATAACTGTGTGCTGCAAGGTTTTATAGCGATAATAAAAGAAAAAAATTACAAAAATATATTATTAACCTTTCAAATCCTGAAGCATGTAAACATGATGGAGTTGACATGCTAAAAACAAAGATGTTGTTCATTTTAAAAAGGAGATTTTTACTTTGCAAGGGACTTTTCCCTTAGCCTAGTGAATCTGATGAAGTTCTGATGACTTCCATCGTCCAATCACAACAAAATACAATTTTTAAAAAATTTTCCATGTACCGTATATACTCGAGTTTAGGTCGATCCGAGTATAAGTCGAGGCCCTAATTTACCACAAAAAAATGGGAAAAACGTATTGACCCGAGTATAAGACGAGGATGAGAAATGCAGCAGCTACTGTGAAAAGTGGAAAAAGAGGGTCAACAATGCCCATCTGCAGTTGTATACCTTCCTGTGTCCTGTGCATGTGTCCTGTGCATGTGTCCTGTGTATACGTGCATGTGTCATGTGTCCTGTGTATATGTGCACGTGTCATGTTTATATGTGCATGTGTCCTGTGCATGTGTCCTGTACCTGTGTCTTGTATCTGTGTCCTGTGTATGTGTCCTGTGTACATGTCCTGTGTATATGTGCATGTGTCATGTGTCCTATACCTGTGTCCTGTACCTGTGTCCTGTACCTGTGTATATGTGCATGTGTCATGTGCATGTGTCATGTGTCCTGTGTATATGTGCATGTGTTATGTGTATATGTGCATGTGTCCTGTACCTGTGTCCTGTGTATGTGTGCATGTGTCTGTGTATGTGTGCATCCTACCTGTGTCCTGTGCATGCCTCCGTGTGCCGCTCTGCACCGATCAGCGTGTGCTATTACTATTCGGTGGCCATTCACTGTTTAAAAGCCGTGCCTCCTCCTCGTCCATGATAGGCAGAAAACTCCATTTCCCAGCAGTCAGCGGTCAGCCTATCACGGACATTCTCTCATCCTCATACCACGGACGAGGATGAGAGAATGTGCATGATAGGCTGTACGCTGACTACTGGGAAATTGAGTTTTCTGCCTATCACAGACAAGGAGGAGGCGCGGCTTTTGAACAGTGAATGGCTGACGAATAGTAATAGCACACGCTGGCCACCGTCTGCCTGGATGACACGCTGATCATGTAGGCAGATGGCGGTGACTCGAGTATAAGTCGAGGGGGGCACTTTCAGCCCAAAAAAAAGGGCTAAAAATCTCGACTTATACTCGAGCATATACGGTATGTGATTTGATATTTTTTGCAAAGTGAATTATTAACACATTCACTAAGCTACATGAAAGTTTTCTTGCAAAGTGAACAACCTATTTACTTTCAATACATTAATACCAATGTTACCTAATTAATCCATTCCATAAGTTAATTTAACTGCTTGCCGACCGCCGGCCGTCAATGGACGGCCAGGCGGCGCAGCTCTTGTTGCAGGCGGGCGTCATATGACGTCCTCGCTTTCCTAGGCCACCAGGGGGCGCGCGCATGCCGCCGGCGGCGATCGCGCGCCCACCGTGTCACTAGGCACCTGGTGCGCGTGCCCAGCGGCCGCGATGTTCGCTGGTGCGCGTGCCCGGCGGCCGCGATGTTCGCCGGGCACCCGTGATTACCGGTAACACAGCAGGACCATGGATCTGTGTGTGTAAACACACAGATCCACGGTCCTGTCAGAGGAGAGGAGACCGATGATGTGTTCCCAGTACAGCGGAACACTGATCGGTCTCCTCCCCTAGTGAGTCCCCGCCCCCTACAGTTAGAATCACTCCCTAGCAACACAGTTAACCCCTCGATCACCACCTAGTGTTAACCCCTTCACTGCCTGTCACATTTATACAGTATTCAATGCATTTTTATAGCACGGATCGCTGTATAAATGTGAATGGTCCCAAATATGTGTCAAAAGTGTCCGATGTGTCCGCCGCAATATCGCAGTCACGATAAAAATCGCAGATTGCCGCCATTACTAGTAACAAAATTTAAAAAAATAAAAATGTTAGAAAACTATCCCCTATTTTGTAGACGCTATAACTTTTGCGCAAACCAATCTATATACACTTATTGCGATTTTTTTTTACCAAAAATATGTACAAGAATACATATCGGCCTAAACTGAGAAAAAAATTTGTTTTAAAGAAAAAAAAATTGGATATTTATTATCGCAAAAGGTAAAAATTATTGTGTTTTTTTAAAACTTGTCACTCTTCTTTTGTTTATAGCGCAAAAAATAAAAAACGCAGAGGTGATCAAATACCACTAAAAGAAAGCTCTATTTGTGGGGAAAAAATGATAACAATTTCATTTGGGTACAGTGTTGTATGACCGCGCAATTGTCATTCAAAGTGCGACAGCGCTGAAAGCTGAAAAATGGCTTGGGCAGGAAGGGGGCGAAAATGCCCAGTATTGAGGTGGTTAAACACACCCCTATTGGCTGCAAAATGAATATGCAAAATATATATAGTCCTTGTCCCTTTCTCTATGGACTCTGCAGTGATGTAAGACTGTCACAGGAAGGGCAGAAGTGACTTTGACATGGGGACAGTGATTCATGGCTGTTTTCATTTTCTCTATGCTTTAAGAGAGGAAAGGTGGTGGTGTCCAGTAAGGGAATACCTAGATCTCTAAAGACAGACTGGAGTACAATTTTTGTTTGCTGATTATGCATTTGTGTGTTGTTTGAAAGCTGAATAGTTCATGTTTGTCAGCAACTTTGGTAAATGCTGGAAATGGAATAAGTTGCCATTAGGATTCTTCAAATGTGACAAATAAAGAGCTGAATTTTGAATATATTTTATGTAATTTTTTTTTTTCCATTATAGCTTGAAATATGTTTGAAACCTGCAAAGTGAGATACTCTGTACTTTTCTTGTCATAGAAACAAAAGTATACAGTATGTTCTGGTGCCCAAGAAATTGGATGCAATTGCATGATTAACCACAAATCCACACATATAACTACCTGGATCTTCTCCTGTATATAGCAAATTCCATTAGTCCCTTTGTAAAGACACATGCCTGTGCTCACCACCCACACAAATGTTCTCTAAAAAGTGTTATCTGTTCTATAGAAAAGAAAAGCTCAAAAGTACAGTCAGTCTTGGTATAAAAAATCTGAGCTTTGAATTTAATTCCAGCACTGCTCCTGCACTTCACACTTGTATTGTCCTGACATTTTCTAGCTTTTCTGTATACATTTCTAATGCATGTTGTGAGTGGTATGGACATCTCCAATTCTTTGAGGGCCTATTCACACTACTTATAGAAAAATGGGTAACAGATTACCCTAGGTAATTTGCAGTTTGTGCTACAACTGTGTTTTTTCTTTCTATCCACACTACTGCATTATTTAAATGTGTGATTTAGCACATCATTCTGAATGGAACCCCAATACTCTTTGCCAATGTTTTTGCACAGCGCAGTGTATGGCAATGCACCAATATTTATTGCAGTGTTCTGCCTGAAGTACTACATGCACATTTTCCTAGGAGTAACCCTTCATAATCTGCTGGTTTAAATATTCTAGTGCAGCACAGGCATATAGGCTATAGTATGTGTTTGATGTAATTTCCCTTTGAAATAAAGTTTGGCACAGTGTACCTAAATTGTTTCTATTTAACCTTGCTTCATTTATAGGTTTAATTCTGTACAGGTAATAGTTTGATTTGTTATCCAAATAGAGTCAGTTTATCTTCTGGTTCCTGCAGTTCTGATTTTTTATACTGTTAATACCTTTACTTGTCTCCTGGTTTCAGCTATCCCAATATGCTTTCATAATAATGACTGGGCAATTGGTCTAGGCCCACAAAGGCAGGGGGAAATTCCATCACACCCTAGAAATAAGAAATAAAAAAAAAAATAAAAAATTATAAAAAAAATAAAAAAACAATGTAATCACTTCATTACTAGCCTGTACTATCACCTTGTTACTAGCCTATTTTTTAGTTTCAGCTCTGTGGCTGACAGTTACTTGATCATGCAACACTCTACCCATTCATATATTTCAGACAGATAGAATTGTTTTGGTGGTATTTATTACCATTTTTTTATTGTATACAATAGAAAGGAAAAAATACAAAAATAAAAATGTGAAAAACAGTTTTCTTACTTTTTGAAAAAATATATAAATCATGGCTACTAAAAATGCCAGGATTGTACAAAAAAAACCCCAAATAACCCCTTTTTTCTTTTTGAAAAGTAGACACCCTGGGGTGATCTAATTTTCTGCTGCAACTATTTGGAAATGAAGAAACATGCTGGTATTGAAGGGGTTAAAATATGGAGATGGGTAACGGTGCTGAGGATACCATAATGCACAGACCATGCACAGAGGGAGGAAGAGGTGAATGGGTTAATGTACAGGTTATATACAATGGAAGAAAAGAGATGAAAGGGTTAATGTTCACATATGCATGCCAGATGATGTGAAGGGGTCAATTTATGGTCACTAAGAGAATTAGGTAACATATAAGTAGCAATTCAGTGGGGTTCAAGAAGCGGTTCCAAAATGCTGCAGGAACCTTTTTCTGCAGGCACAGCTGCCCATTCAAATGAATGGACTGCCATGCCCAAGCAAATGCGGCCCAAGACAATTCCTCTTCTTCCAATGCAGCCCAGGATAGTGAAAGGGTTGGACACTCCAGGTGTACCATAATAAAGACCCAAGAAGTCTGCAGTTCTGGTTAATGGAGGAGCATAAAAAGCACTAGAGATTGTGTAATTTGATAAGAAAAAGTCAATGAGTAAGAATTAACCACTTGCAGACCGCCCGCCGTACATTTACTGCGTCAGGGTGGCCACTTAGTGCCAGATCACGTACTTAGCACGTGATCAAACACTTCCGGGTCTGGGGCACACATGCACGCTATTGCTGGCCTGCTCCTGCTGTGATTCTACACATCGGTAAATGATCGGCGGGTACGGCGGATTCGATGTCTGCTGGCACCCACCGATGCTTCGGTACAGTATCCCATAGTTTGTAGACACTATATCTTTTGTACAAACCAATAAATTTACGGTTTTTGGGATTTTTTTTACCAAAAATATGTAGCAGAATACATATTAACCTAAATTGATGAAGAAATTTGATTTGTTTACATTTTTTTATTGGATTTGTTTTATAGCACAAAGTAAAAAATACAAATATTTATTTTCAAAAGTGTCGTTTTTTTACTGTTTGTAGCACAAAAAATAAAAACCGCAGAGGTGATTAAATACCACCAAAAAAAGCTCTATTTGTTGGCTAAAAAGGATTGGGTACAGTGTCGCACGTGCAAAATTAAATTAAAGTTAAAATAGTGCAGTGCCGTATCACAAAAAATGGCCTGGTCATGAAGGGGGGTAAATCTTCCAGGGGTCTAAAACTAAAGCTCTTGCATCAGGGGGTCTACATATAGAAATGTATTTCAATTGTTTTATTAGTGATTTATTTTTTATATGTATTACTTAGGGGGTATCCTGTAATGCCCCGTACACACGGTGGGATTTTCCAACGAAAAATGTGTGATAGAACCTTGTTGTCGGAAATTCCAACCGTGTGTAGGCTCCATCACACATTTTCCATCGGATTTTCCGACACAAAAAGTTTGAGAGCAGGCTATAAAATTTTCCGACAACAAAAACCGTTGTCGGAATTTCCGATCGTGTGTACACAAATCCGACGCACAAAGTGCCACGCATGCTCAGAATAAATAGAGAGATGAAAGCTTTTGGCTACTGCCCCATTTATAGTCCCGACGTACGTGTTTTACGCCACCGCGTTCAGAATGATTTAATTTTCCTATAAAAAATTATAGGATTTTGTTGTCAGAATGTCTGATCAATGTCCAACCGTGTGTACGGGGCATTACACAGACATAGTTATCTATAATCAGTAAAAGGCACTTACAGGTGATAGATAATATAATGAATAGCATGCACCTTTAAATTAATAGGAGTACATATGAGGCTGGGATTATAAAGAATGTTATAAGCATTAATAGTAGTAAATTTGAAGAATATGGGAATTGCGAATTGTATCGTTTTGATGGGGTAATAATATTTTTCTGAATAAAAGAGAATGATAAAGTTACCTAGGAAACAGTAAACAGGCAGGGTTATAAAATCATGTCCTGAGCCCTTGAGGAAGTCATGTGGCGCAACACATAAAATGGAGTCAGGTTACATCATTGCATAAACATAGGAAGTGATTAGAATCAAAATAGGACTGAATGGGGTTATCTGTAGGGTTATCACCTCATCCCTTTAAACCCGAACACATATGAATTACACAGGTTCTGAGGCTAATTTAATGCAGATAAGGCACCAATTGGGGATGAGGTGGCAACTCTAGGGATCTGTCATGAAGTGTATGATTCCAACTGATTGTGGTTTATATGCGGGGTGTCTGTGCACACAAGGAATGGTGCACAAATAAATGTGAGCTTTATGATTTTAACTACCGTATATATCGGCGTATACCATATAACACGCACTTTTTTCCCCTTAAAATCAGGGGAAATCTCCGCTGATTGTGAGCGGAGCGGAACGAGTGCCAGCAATATACACATAGCCGAGTGTACTCGGCTATTCTTGGCTCTACTCACAGTCAGGAGCGGGACTGCGAGAGGAGCCGAGTACACACCGCTTTGTGTTTGTCGGCGCTGCTCGCTCCTCTCCTCTCGCAATCAGTGGAGATGGGCGGGACTGCGAGAGGAGCCGAGTCTAGCTGAGCACACTCGGCTATGTGTATCTCGCCGGTGCTCGCTCCTCCCTGCTTACAGTCAGCGGAGATCGGCACAAATTTTAAATAATGAAACAAAGAATTTTGCCCGTGGGACTTTAAATGAAGTGTCCATGGTGATCACATATGAATAAAAAGAGTATAATAGTAACAAAATTTATTGGAATATATAACATCCAGTATAGATCATACACATAGGTGACAGTTACATAGAAACAACAACATGATAAAAAGGTCCAAAAAACATGACCATCATGACATGACATCAAAGTATAAAGAGTACAGATATACATGATACATCTCTAACCCGACGCGTTTCGCGAGCTCTCCTCGCTTCATCAGGGGCTGATGTGTATATCTGATGTCTGTAATAACAAGTAAAGAGTATATTGAAGTATAATATGTAATTAAACAATAACATGAAGTCAGAGCTGGTAATCCGATACCTACTTGTCAGGTACTTAACCCCAAAGAGGGCGGCCCCAGGCAGGGGGCGGCGGGAATGCATCTCCCCCGGGAGCTGAGGGGGAGGAGACCACGACGCGGAGGTCCAGGATAAGGCACAGGGCAGGCATGGTAAATGCATGAAGAAAGGAGAGATGGACCCGACTGGCACCCATAATAGTTGAAAAGCGTACCCACTGTAATAAAGTATAAACAAAAATATGTATATATCTAAGATAGTGGCAATAGCCATATCCAAAAATGTATGCAATAATATGCTTGAGTATGGTGGGTGCTGGGTGAACAGCAGGGCATAAAAAAGAAGAAAGAAGAAAGTAAAAACAGAACAAAAAACAGAAAAAAAGTAAAAATGATGTCAGCCCACGTGTAACCCATGAATCTAGCAGGGCAAACTCTCTATAATAAAATGTATAGATGTAAATATATTAATTAATTAAGGTCTACTTAATCACCTGAAAGTCCTACGTAGCATGTATATAGTACTAAGGTACATGAATATGTGTATTTAAAGAATTTAAATGGTTAATGTCCCATTGTAATGAAAGTATAGCATAGTAGGCTAGGGTACAAGAGATACAGGAGTGTCCTGCAGAACATGGGGAAGTGTAATGTGAAGGGGAAGGAAGTGAGAAAGAAAGAGTGGGGGGGGGGGATGATGGAAGAAAAGGGAAAGAGGGAAAGAAAACAAAAATAAAAAAAGAGAGGAGAAAAGAAGAAAGAGGGAAAATAGCAAAGAAAAGGGACAAGAGAAAATGCAAAAGTGAAGTGGAAAGGGATACAAACAAACAGTGAAGTGAAAAGAATATTAAATATTATATTGGGTGAGCAGAAATAAAGAAGTAGCAAGTGATGTATTCAAGATGTACCTATGGATAATGGGTGCATTGGTGAAGTAACATGTATAGATATGGGTATAATAGTGATGCCTACCAGTATGGTCTCTCACCAGTGCATGAAAGGAGCCAAGCAAAGAGAAGAC
Organism: Lithobates clamitans; assembly: GCA_037952925.1. Classification (NCBI taxonomy): domain Eukaryota; kingdom Metazoa; phylum Chordata; class Amphibia; order Anura; family Ranidae; genus Lithobates; species Lithobates clamitans. The sequence continues at coordinate 3,992,545 of JBBGZY010000135.1, forward strand.
TGACCATGCCAGAACCCCCGCCTAAATACCCGGACGTCCGCCGTTGCCTCCGCCCCCAACGTCATACAAACGTCGGTGGGGAGGAAGCCGCTCCCACCGCGCCCGCCAGCGTGCGGCGGAACACAGCAGAGGCATCCGCCCACCATTCGGATGTTATCAGTGCTACGGAAGTGGGGACATCGCAGATGCGGAAGTCTCTCACAGAAGCACACGGCATGACGCCGATGCACTGGTGGCTCCGCCCCTTCTGGGATGGAGAGGCGGAGACAGCAGGGGAAAGTAAACCCCATTTGTGCATCGCAGCTCCCGGGGGAAACGAACCGCCACCCCCGAGCCCGGAGCCACACACATGGAGCCAGGTCCGCAAGCAGAGAAGGGGGGTCACCTATGAATAAACATGTCATATAGTAAATGGGTAGTCAAGTATATATGTATATTTATTAATGTATTCATAAACTGGATCTAGGAGCAGCAACAGACTGAGGGCATATGGTGTCTTCCACCTGGGTTCAATAGAAAAAAGAGAAAGTCTGAGAGCTGCTCCCTAACATGAGACACCTCCATCCCTATATTGCATAAAGAAACAAAGAATTTTGCCCGTGGGACTTTAAATGAAGTGTCCATGGTGATCACATATGAATAAAAAGAGTATAATAGTAACAAAATTTATTGGAATATATAACATCCAGTATAGATCATACACATAGGTGACAGTTACATAGAAACAACAACATGATAAAAAGGTCCAAAAAACATGACCATCATGACATGACATCAAAGTATAAAGAGTACAGATATACATGATACATCTCTAACCCGACGCGTTTCGCGAGCTCTCCTCGCTTCATCAGGGGCTGATGTGTATATCTGATGTCTGTAATAACAAGTAAAGAGTATATTGAAGTATAATATGTAATTAAACAATAACATGAAGTCAGAGCTGGTAATCCGATACCTACTTGTCAGGTACTTAACCCCAAAGAGGGCGGCCCCAGGCAGGGGGCGGCGGGAATGCATCTCCCCCGGGAGCTGAGGGGGAGGAGACCACGACGCGGAGGTCCAGGATAAGGCACAGGGCAGGCATGGTAAATGCATGAAGAAAGGAGAGATGGACCCGACTGGCACCCATAATAGTTGAAAAGCGTACCCACTGTAATAAAGTATAAACAAAAATATGTATATATCTAAGATAGTGGCAATAGCCATATCCAAAAATGTATGCAATAATATGCTTGAGTATGGTGGGTGCTGGGTGAACAGCAGGGCATAAAAAAGAAGAAAGAAGAAAGTAAAAACAGAACAAAAAACAGAAAAAAAGTAAAAATGATGTCAGCCCACGTGTAACCCATGAATCTAGCAGGGCAAACTCTCTATAATAAAATGTATAGATGTAAATATATTAATTAATTAAGGTCTACTTAATCACCTGAAAGTCCTACGTAGCATGTATATAGTACTAAGGTACATGAATATGTGTATTTAAAGAATTTAAATGGTTAATGTCCCATTGTAATGAAAGTATAGCATAGTAGGCTAGGGTACAAGAGATACAGGAGTGTCCTGCAGAACATGGGGAAGTGTAATGTGAAGGGGAAGGAAGTGAGAAAGAAAGAGTGGGGGGGGGGGATGATGGAAGAAAAGGGAAAGAGGGAAAGAAAACAAAAATAAAAAAAGAGAGGAGAAAAGAAGAAAGAGGGAAAATAGCAAAGAAAAGGGACAAGAGAAAATGCAAAAGTGAAGTGGAAAGGGATACAAACAAACAGTGAAGTGAAAAGAATATTAAATATTATATTGGGTGAGCAGAAATAAAGAAGTAGCAAGTGATGTATTCAAGATGTACCTATGGATAATGGGTGCATTGGTGAAGTAACATGTATAGATATGGGTATAATAGTGATGCCTACCAGTATGGTCTCTCACCAGTGCATGAAAGGAGCCAAGCAAAGAGAAGACTGACCATGCCAGAACCCCCGCCTAAATACCCGGACGTCCGCCGTTGCCTCCGCCCCCAACGTCATACAAACGTCGGTGGGGAGGAAGCCGCTCCCACCGCGCCCGCCAGCGTGCGGCGGAACACAGCAGAGGCATCCGCCCACCATTCGGATGTTATCAGTGCTACGGAAGTGGGGACATCGCAGATGCGGAAGTCTCTCACAGAAGCACACGGCATGACGCCGATGCACTGGTGGCTCCGCCCCTTCTGGGATGGAGAGGCGGAGACAGCAGGGGAAAGTAAACCCCATTTGTGCATCGCAGCTCCCGGGGGAAACGAACCGCCACCCCCGAGCCCGGAGCCACACACATGGAGCCAGGTCCGCAAGCAGAGAAGGGGGGTCACCTATGAATAAACATGTCATATAGTAAATGGGTAGTCAAGTATATATGTATATTTATTAATGTATTCATAAACTGGATCTAGGAGCAGCAACAGACTGAGGGCATATGGTGTCTTCCACCTGGGTTCAATAGAAAAAAGAGAAAGTCTGAGAGCTGCTCCCTAACATGCTCCCTTTGCTATTTTCCCTCTTTCTTCTTTTCTCCTCTCTTTTTTTATTTTTGTTTTCTTTCCCTCTTTCCCTTTTCTTCCATCATCCCCCCCCCCCACTCTTTCTTTCTCACTTCCTTCCCCTTCACATTACACTTCCCCATGTTCTGCAGGACACTCCTGTATCTCTTGTACCCTAGCCTACTATGCTATACTTTCATTACAATGGGACATTAACCATTTAAATTCTTTAAATACACATATTCATGTACCTTAGTACTATATACATGCTACGTAGGACTTTCAGGTGATTAAGTAGACCTTAATTAATTAATATATTTACATCTATACATTTTATTATAGAGAGTTTGCCCTGCTAGATTCATGGGTTACACGTGGGCTGACATCATTTTTACTTTTTTTCTGTTTTTTGTTCTGTTTTTACTTTCTTCTTTCTTCTTTTTTATGCCCTGCTGTTCACCCAGCACCCACCATACTCAAGCATATTATTGCATACATTTTTGGATATGGCTATTGCCACTATCTTAGATATATACATATTTTTGTTTATACTTTATTACAGTGGGTACGCTTTTCAACTATTATGGGTGCCAGTCGGGTCCATCTCTCCTTTCTTCATGCATTTACCATGCCTGCCCTGTGCCTTATCCTGGACCTCCGCGTCGTGGTCTCCTCCCCCTCAGCTCCCGGGGGAGATGCATTCCCGCCGCCCCCTGCCTGGGGCCGCCCTCTTTGGGGTTAAGTACCTGACAAGTAGGTATCGGATTACCAGCTCTGACTTCATGTTATTGTTTAATTACATATTATACTTCAATATACTCTTTACTTGTTATTACAGACATCAGATATACACATCAGCCCCTGATGAAGCGAGGAGAGCTCGCGAAACGCGTCGGGTTAGAGATGTATCATGTATATCTGTACTCTTTATACTTTGATGTCATGTCATGATGGTCATGTTTTTTGGACCTTTTTATCATGTTGTTGTTTCTATGTAACTGTCACCTATGTGTATGATCTATACTGGATGTTATATATTCCAATAAATTTTGTTACTATTATACTCTTTTTATTCATATGTGATCACCATGGACACTTCATTTAAAGTCCCACGGGCAAAATTCTTTGTTTCTTTATGCAATATAGGGATGGAGGTGTCTCATGTTAGGGAGCAGCTCTCAGACTTTCTCTTTTTTCAAATTTTAAATAATCAGCAGCTGAGCAATGCTGCAAAGAGACTGGCAAGGCTGCAAAGGCACTGGGCAATGCTGCAAAGGCACTGGGCAAGGTTACAAAGGCACTGGGCAAGGCTGCAAAGGCACTGGGCAAGGCTGCAGATGGACACTGGGCAAGGCTGCAATGATGGACAAGGCTACAGATGGACACTGATAAGGCTGCATTGATGGGCATTTAAATGTAATGCCCCGTACACACGGTCGGATTTTCCGATGGAAAATTTCCGATCGGAGCGTGTTGTCGGAAATTCCGACCGTGTGTGGGCTCCATCGGACATTTTCCATCGGATTTTCCGACACACAAAGTTAGAGAGCAGGAGATAAAATTTTCCGACAACAAAATCCGTTGTTGGAAATTCCGATCGTGTGTACACAAATCCGACGGACAAAGTGCCACGCATGCTCAGAATAAATAAAGAGATGAAAGCTATTGGCCACTGCCCCGTTTATAGTCCCGACGTATGTGTTTTACGTCACCGCGTTCAGAACGATCGGATTTTCCGACAACTTTGTGTGACCGTGTGTATGCAAGACAAGTTTGAGCCAACATCCGTCTGAAAAAATCCATGGATTTTGTTGTCGGAATGTCCGAACAAAGTCCGACCGTGTGTACGCCCTATAAGTTTTTTACCTTAAACTTCCCTCCTAAAAGTTTTTTCCTTAAAATTCCCTCCTAAACTTGGGGTACGCCGATAAATAGGGTATTTTTAGGTAAACTTAAAAATAAATGTAACATTTTATTTAAAGCACTATGAATGTATTATATGCTTTGCCCTGCTTGACATTTCCTGGAAGAGAGGAGGAGGTACCGCTAAGTAAAGGAGGGAAAGTGCTTTTAACTCCTGAAGGGAAAAAGCTAATTTTGATCTCTATAACTTAAAGGGCTTATACAAAAGGTGAAAGCACAACCTGGGTGTTTTCATGAACTGAAGAAGGGAGTGGATTGAAGTGAATTGCAGTGTAAAATCTGATGCACACTTATGTTAAGACTGTACATTTATGATCAGGAGGCAAGCTGCAATAGTGACTATCACAGCTTATCCCCACTGCACAGCGGTTTATGAGGATGCAATGAGGAGTGGAAAGGATGGTCTTCACTTCTCACCACAGCTCAGTGAGAAGCTGACAGTGACAACAGCGGAAAAGGTGCAATGTAAGCACCTCACTGGTGGTTTTCTCATTCCTGTTTTTCCACCTCAGAGGTGAACATAGCAGGGAGAGAAGAAGGAAAATGCTGCTATGTGAGGAGGAACCAAGATGCTTGTCATCCTCATCGGGGTCTTCACCTAACTGCAATTTGTTGTCTTACCCGACTTGAGTGAGCAAATGCTCACATTCAATGGCGTCTGGCACTTTGGAGAGGTATTCTCTTCAAGGATGAATCCTGGTTTTCACTGTACAGGGCAGATGGCAGACAGCGTGTATGGCATTGTGTGGGTGAGCGGTTTGCTGATGTCAACATTGTGGATCCATGGTGGCGGTGGGGTCTGGCGTATGGGTAGGGCAGGCGTATGCTATGGACAACAAACACAAGTGCATTTTATTGATGGCATTTTTAATGCACATAGATACAGTGACGAGATCCTGAGGCCCATTGTTGTGCCATTCGTCCACGACCATCACCTCATGTTGCAGCATGATAAAGCACAACCCCATGTTGCAAGGATCTGTCCACAATTCCTGGAAGATGAAAACATCCCAGTTCTTGCATGGCCAGCATATTCACCCGACATGTCACCCATTGAGCATGTTTGGGATGCTCTGGATCAGCGTATACATTCCTAGTAAGTAGGAACAGCGATATGTCTCCTCTCTTACTCAGTCCTCTCCCCATTCAGTTAGAACACACTAAGGGAACACACAATTAACCCCTTGATCGCCCCATAGTGTTAACTCTTTCCCTGCCAATGATATTTACACTAAATCAGTGCATTTTTATAGCACTGATCGCTGTATAATTGTCAATGGTCCCAAAAATGTGTCAAAGGTGTTCGATCTGTCTATCGCAATGTCACTATACTGCTAAAAATCACAGATCACTGCAATTACTAGTAAAAACAAATACCATAAATATTTCCCATAGTTTGTAGATGTAACTTTTGTGAAAACCAATCCATATATGCTTATTGCAATTTTTTTACCAAAAATATGTGGAAGAATGCATATTGGCCTAAACTGATGAAGACATTTGTTTTGTTTTTTTTTAAAAAAGGGGGTTATTTATTATAGCAAAAAGTAAAAGTAAAAAAAGTAAAGTATTGTTTTTTTTTCAAAATTAACGCTCTTTTATTGTTTATAGCGCAAAAAATAAAAACCGCAGAGGTGATCAAATACTACCAAAAGAAAACTCTATTTGTGGAAAAAAAAGGACACAAATTTTGTTTGGGTACAGCATTGCATGACCACGCAATTGTCAATTAAAGTGACGCAGTGCCAAATTGTAAAAAGTGGTCAGGAAGGGGGTAAAATCTTCCGGGGCTGAAGCGGTTAAGGAAATACATTTGAACACAGGGTCATTGTCATTTTAGGGTTATTTTTTGTCTAGCACGATGAAATAGATCAATAGTTTGTTTGAATGTATATTTTGCTGCACCGTTAGTGTGAACAAATAATAAGGTAAGAAGGGAGGAACAAGCAACTATGCACTATATATAAGGTTTGTTTAGAATATACAGTCATTGCAGGAACAAGATGGAGGGCTATTTCTGTATTAACATTGATGACCAGCATTCCAGAAATTGGTGTCTATCACTCCATCTTTTTTGGCATTGACATTTCAAGCCCCCCCTGTTTAAACAGTAAACCATCTTTTATGTTTTGAAATATTTATTTCAAAGTTAACATGGGGGCTAAGCCCACAAATGTGTTTTTTCCATAAGACCATCATGGCAACAGTTTCAGCTGCACCCCACCAAAGCCATCTGCTCTACCCCTCCCATCTGCGCCCAGGCCCCATAAGGTCTGCAGGGAGGAGGGGTTGAAGGAATGCACTGGGGAGGCTGTACAAAAGGGTTGCCACCACCCTCCTTTAATATGAGATTGTCCATATTATAATAGGTGTCATCCCTGCCTTCATGCAAAGTAAGCCATCTGGCTGGGCTGGGACAAGGGAGATCCTGGGTGATGTCAAGAGGGATGGACTTCAGTGGGCTTCAGCTATCTATTGGCTGAGTAGGCAGCATGAGGTGGGCTGCAACCCCTCCCACTACCTCCTCAGCCAATGGGTAAAGTGGGTACCAAGTGTAGCCTCATCATTGCCCTTCAATGCAGCCTCATCAGTACCCATCAATGCAGCCTCACCAGTGCCCATCGATTCAGCTTCACCGGTGCCCATCGATTCAGCCTCACTGGTGCCCATCTATGCAGCCTCACCAGTGTCCATCAATGCAGCCTCACCGGTGCTCATCAATGCAGCCTCACCGGTGCCCATCAGGGCAGTCTCACCGGTGCCCATCAGCACAGCCTCACCAGTGCCCATCATCGCAGCTTCACCAGTGCCCGTCAATGCAGCCTCATCAGTGCCTGTCAATGCCTCCTCATCAGTGCAGGTTATCAGGGGCCATCAGTGCCCATCACTGTAGCAAATCAGTGCTACCTTATCAGTACAGCTGAAGAGTGCCGCCTAATCAGTGGCAATCAGTGCTTTAACCTCTTATAGCCCTTTCACACTGAAAGCGCCCCGGCGTCTGCAGTAAAGCGGCGCTAAAACCGTAGTTTTAGCAGCGCTATTCCGCCGATAGCGGGGCGGTTTTAAAAGGGTTAAATCCGCCTGCAAAGCACTGCTGCAGCGCTGCTTTGCAGGTTGTTTTAACCCTTTTTCGGCTGCTAGCGGGGGTTAAAACCCGAAAACTCCTGCAAAAACTACGGTAAAGCGTCGCTAGAAATAGCGGCGCTTTACCGCCGACAGCCCCAATGCCCCAGTGTGAAAGGGCTCTTAGTGAAAGTTCATGTACTGCAAAGTTTGCAGTACATGAACTTTCACTGAAGGTGGACTGTGTAATGAGTTTGTAGCATGGATCACTTTATTGCAATATCATGATCTGTATATTCATTTCCATATTGAGCACAGATTGGCTGCTTGGCACATGTGCTCATGGTCATGATATTGCAATAAAGTGATCCCATTTATGTGCACATTACTGTACAAGAGTGATAGTAATTTAATCTACAGTATTTTACCTGCTGTCCTAGCTATGGGGTAGGAGGTTCCCCTTGTGCTTCTTTCTCTCTCTCTCTCCTCCTCCTGTCATCAGACAGACCCTGCCCGAGACGAGCGATGCAGGAAAGCCGAACAGAGGAGGGCAGAGGGCGGAGCTTTAGGCTCTGCCTCCGCCCATCTAAATTACATGCAGCCAGTCACCGCGGCCGCTCATGGGGGCGCGAGTCGCCCCCCCCGCCAAGCACGCCATCACACCACAGGAAGCTGGCCGCCGGAGATTGCATCTGTGCGGGAGAAGGCCGTGGGATTCGGGATTCGGGAAGGCGGGTGGGGGGGCGGCTTCCCCCCCCCCGCAAAGTGCCGCCCCAGGCCTGGGCCTTGTCGGCCTAGGCCTAAATACAGCACTGCTGAACCCCCTCCCCCCCTTTAATAACAGTCATTGTAATGTCACCCATATTGCTGTCCTTTTAACAGGATAAAAGTAAAATTACACCTGTGTGGCAAAAGACCATCCATTATACAATTTTCTTGTAAAATTCTTTTTTAGATTTACCAGAACCATATACTATGAGGTCAAACCTAAACACTTTCAGTTTGTATGCAATCAGGCAGGCCCTTGCACCACATAGTTGAAGGTAAATCTAAAGGAATTTGAATAAGAAAATTGTTAAATGTATGGCTAGCTTAAGTGTCAGCTTACTGTTGCCATGTTTAAAGCCCAGCAATATGGATGGCATTACAATGGCTATTAGGCTAGGTTCACACTAGCCAATGATCTAGAAAAGCAATCCGTGGTTGGATTGTTTTTTTAGAATGCAGCTAAGCAGCCAAGTCAGGCATTTAGAAGGCAGTCCTGCCACATCCTTTTTTTTTTCTTTTTTATCAAACGGTAGTTTATAATGAGGATAATGTCCCGCAACTGCAAGCCAGGAGTTTTTTTTCACAGTTGTAGCACAACCCTATTAAATTGAATGGCCATGGAATGGAGTTTGATTTGTTGACTCATTATGGCTATCCCCTACTCTTGCTACCTTCAGACGATCCCTGAAAACTCATCTCTTCAGGGAAGCCTATCATGTCTCCAACTAATCTCCTACCACTTCCATCAGCTCATTCCCCACAGTTACAACCTTTTGTACCACCTGCCCCACCCTATTAGATTGTAAGCTCTTCTGAGCAGGGCCCTCTTGATCCTCTTGTATTTTATTGTATTATAACTGTATTGTCTCCTTTTTTATTGTAAAGGCGCTGCGTAAACTGTTGGCGCTATATAAATCCTGTATAATAATAATAATAATAATAATAATGCCACGTTATATTTGCCGCAACATGTGAACAGCCTCCTCCAGCTGCATTTTAGACTTTAGGTGAGAGGTCAGGGGACATTGAAACTGCAGCTCAGCCACCTATTTTTTACCACCCTGCCTATGTAAATGAGTTCCATGTGCTTTTCCCACACCACATTTAAATTGCACTGCAGTTGTGATCTGCAGCTGGTGTCAATGTTAACCTAATGACACCCCAAATATAGTGTGTTTGCCTGCACTGGATCGCATGCTGCATTAGTACCATGCAATCTGGTTGCTGTGTCTTTTACAAAGTAGTGGATGCACTACTTTTCCTGCGGTCCAATGCAGTTTCAGCCCAATTAAATGAATGGGCCAAAATTGAACAGTACCAAGATCGCATGTAAATCGCACATCACTCTCTGTCTGTGATTGCTGACCTTTTAAAGACAAGTAGATGACGATGCACTCCTGACAGTATGTATTCCTGACCTCTGCACTCTGTGCTTTACCCACTTATGAGCCCTGCCCCTCTTTACAGGTAACATGCAATTATGCTTCCAGTTCAGCTTTTGGGAAGTGACAAGGACAATGCCTTTTTTTGGCAAGATCAACAGGTATTTTCTGTGCTTGCTGAATATACATACACCTGACACTTACACTACTGTATGTACATTACATACCTCTGATCCCTGCACTCTGTATTTAAGGTAAAGTTTTAAGCCCTTCCCACTGTTTTACTGCAATTGTGCAGGGAATGTTTAAATATTTAAAATGTTTTTTTCTTTCTGAGGTTTATGTGTACCTGTGGAACTGCCACTTGTGACATAGTAAGTAGGAGTATGCAAAGTATACAGTGACTAGACACAGATTCTGTTTAATCATCCCCCTTTAAGCCCCCCGCACACTGTTATGCAACATTTGTGCTCTGCATCATTAACTATTGACCTTTGAACTCTGCCTCACCTACTACTAACCTCTTAACTCTGCCTCACTTACTACTGACCCCTGTCCTCTGCCCTACTGACCCCTATACACTGTCCTGCTGAGCCCTATACACTGCCCTACTGAACCCTATACACTGCCCGGCTGCCCCTATGTACTGCCCTACTTACCCCTATTCACTGCCCTACTGACCCCTCTACACTGCCCTGCTGACCCCTATACACTGCCCTACTGACCCCTATACACTGCCCTACTGACCCCTATACACTGCCCTGCTGACCCCTATACATTGCCCTACTGACCCCTGTACACTGCCCTACTGACCCCTATACACTGCCCTAATGACCCATATATCCTACCCTAATGACCTCTATACACTGCCCTAATGACATCCCATTGCTTGCTCCCCTGACATTTTTACTGCATACCCACATCAGACAGGCTAGATCCATCTTGAGCCCAAAAAGTAATTTTTGTATCTAGTTCTACTCTTCTTTGTGTGCTCTCATAATTTGCTAGGATGTTATAGACCACAGGAAATGATAGGATAACATTTATTCATGTTCTCGATAACTGAGATATTTAACATTTGTTGCAGAAAAATGACTGTAATATAGCCCTCACAGCCCCCAATATAATGCTCACATACTGTAGAAAGAAAATGATATTGTTAAAGAGAAAAAAAGTGTCATTAAAATATGTAGGAGAAAGAGTCTACTTTTACATTTACAGCTTGGAATGATCCCTAAATTCCAAAGCACTGGTTTATGATCACCCTAGCTAATGAGCTTAACTCTTGTGACCATAAAACTGAAATATAATTATGGCATTAAAGATGCCTATATTTGAACTTAATTATTAATTAATTTAATGAGAGTAGGTATGGTAGTAAAATTGCTAATTAAATAGATCAGTAAAATTGCAGACGGCAGAAGATTTACCAAATGATGAATCCTATTACCTCCTGTATCAGCTATATCAATATTCTATTACTATGAAGTATGTCAAAGGTTCCTAGATAGAGTCCTCTCACCGCTGGAATGATGTGATAAGAACAGAGTTAATCTAAGTGAAGAACATAAAACTACATTGGACATGCAAAATGTCTATTATACTATTCAACTGTCATTTGTTTCAAGCATGTACTTAAAACAGGAAATGAGGAATACATCTATATGGAAATGATACTAAAGGTATGTTGCATACTTTTTTAACTAACTTAATCACTAATTAATTTGCTTGCATCAGTATTCAAAGTTTTTAAATGGAATCATGATTTTAAATGGAAATCCCCAATAGAGGCCCAACCTCTGCTGCTGTGACTTTATTTTAACTGATTTTACCTGGAAGAGAAGAGTTGTAATTTAATTCCCTGCTTAGCAAAGCCCCTTTTAAATGACTAAGCCACATACACGTTCAAGAGCATTCATGGCATAGTAGAAATTGGATGTCTAGGGGCCGTCTATGGAAATACTACATCATATACAGTTTAAAGATTAAATTTCTCAGTTTCGTGTTTAACCGCTTCAGCCCCGGAAGATTTTACCCCCTTTCTGACCAGAGCGTTTTTTGCGATTCGGCACTGCGTCGCTTTAACTGACAATTGAGCGGTCGTGCGACGTGGCTCCCAAACAAAATTGACTTCCTTTTTTTCCCACAAATAGAGCTTTCTTTTGGTGGTATTTGATCGCCTCTGAGATTTTTATTTACAATAAATATCCCCCAAAAATATATAAAAAAACATTTTTTTTCTTCAGTTTAGGCCGATCGTATTCTTCTACATATTTTTGGTAAGAAAAAAATCGCAATAAGCGTTTATTGATTGGTTTGCGCAAAAGTTATAGCGTTTACTAAATAGGGGATAGTTTTATGGCATTTTTATTATTTTTTTTTTACTAGTAATGGCGGTGATCTGCGATTTTTATTGGGACTGCAATATTGAGGCGGACACATCGGCCACTTTTGACACATTTTTGGGATCACTGACAATTATACAATGATCAGTGCTATAAAAATGCACTGATTATTGTATAAATGTCACTGGCCTTGAAGGGGTTAACACTAGGGGGCGATCAAGGGGTTAACTGTGTTCCCTAGGTGTGTTCTAACTGTGGGGGGAGGGGACTGACTAGGGGAAGAGAGAGATTGGTGTTCATACTTTGTGAACACAAAGTGTTCACAAAGTATGAACACACACTCTGTATCCTCTCCCCTGAGAAAACCGGGATTTGTGTGTTTACACACACAGATCCCAGTTCTTGCACTGTCACTAGTAATCGGTGCCTGGCAGTCATCCCACCCACCGGGCACTTGGATCAGCTCTGGGTTTCATGCCTTTTTTTTTGTAAAATTGTGATGAGCTCTGTGATTGGTCACAATGATTACATGGTACAGATAGGGCCAATCACAGCCCATCTGTACCATGTGATTAGCTGTGGCCAGTCATAGCTAATCACAATAGTAAACACTAAATGAATAGTTTTCATTCAGAAAAAATATTTTAAAGCTTTGATTAAAAAAAATTGTTTTTCTTTTGTTTGTTTTTTAATAAACTGTCACCAGTCAGTGTCCCTGTTCACCACCTAATTAGGTATATGATGATGCTGTACTGCACTGGTGACAGTACGTACACAATAAAAAAAAAATAATTGAGACAAAAAAATTACAACTTCAAAAAACTCGCCATGCCTCTTACTAAATACCTTGGACTGTCTATTTTCCAAAAAGGGGTCATTTGGGGGATATTTGTACTGTGCTAGCATTTTTGGGCCTCAAGAATTAGGATAGGCTGTCAGTACATCAGGATTAATTTTATATATATATATATATATATATATATATATATATATATATACATTCAGTATCTCACAAAAGTGAGTGAACCCCTCACATTTTTGTAAATATTTTATTATACCTTTTCATTAGGGATGAGCCGAACACCCCCCGGTTCGGTTCGCACCAGAACCCGCGAACGGACCGCAAGTTCGCACGAACGTTAGAACCCCATTGACGTCTATGGGACTCGAACGTTCGAAATCAAAAGTGCTCATTTTAAAGGCTAATTTGCATGGTATTGTCCTAAAAAGGGTTTGGGGACCCGGGTCCTACCCCAGGGGACATGTATCAATGCAAAAAAAACTTTTAAAAACGGCCGTTTTTTCGGGAGCAGTGATTTTAATGATGCTTAAAGTAAAAAAAAAAAAGTGAAATATTCCTTTAAATATCGTACCTGGGGGGTGTCTATAGTATGCCTGTAAAGTGACGCGTGTTTCCCATGTTTAGAACAGTCCCTGCACCAAATGTCATTTTTAAAGGAAAAAATCTCATTTAAAACTGCTTGCGGGTTTAATGTCATGTCGGGTCATGGCAATATGGATGAAAATCAGTGAGACAAACGGCATGGGTACCCCCCAGTCCATTACCAGGCCCTTTGGGTCTTGTATGGATATTAAGGGGAACCCCGCACCCAAATTAAAATAAGGAAAGGTCCCTATATACTCTGAACAGCAGTATTCAGGCGGTGCAAACAAGACAGGGACTGTAGGTTTGTTGTTAAGTAGAATCTGTTTGTAATTTTGAACATTTTTAATGTGTTTAGCTCCAGCCAAAAAATCTTTTCTAAGCTTTTTGGAAAACATAGGGAAGGGTTATCACCCCTGTGACATTTGTTTTGCGTCTTTCCTCCTCTTCAGAAGATTTCACCTCACTTTTTTGTCCCAATGAAAAATGTTTTTTGAAAATTTGGGTTTTTTTGTGGAACAAGGATTGGAAAGCATCAGTGGAAAGGAGAAATTGTTTTCCCATATTAACTCTTACAGGAGAGAATTTCCCTTCCTTAGGGGTAGATTTCATCTCACTTCCTGTTGTCTCCTTCCGTTTGCAAGTAGGAGTCGTTTGTAAGTTAGATGTTTGAAAGTAGGGTCCTGCCCTATATACTCAGCAGAAATTTGGGCCTTAGGTGTTGCTGTGGCCAAAACACTGTAAGCCCTCACAGGGCTCTGCTGTGAAATATTAGATCAAGAATTGTAATTACATGCCCCTGTTGAACAGGAGCTGAAAAATTAGGCCTTAGGCACTGGTGCTGGTGCCACAACACTGCAACCCCTCACAGACACTCTAGTTGGAACGCAGGAACGAGCCCTGCTGCAAAGTATTGCATCAAAAATTGTAATTACACGCCCCTGTTAGACAGGGGCAGAAAAATTGGGTCTTAGGCACTGGTGCTGGTGCCACAACACTGCAACCCCTCACAGACACTCTAGTTGAAACGCAGGAACAAGCCCTGCTGCAAAGTATTGCATCAAAAATTGTAATTACACGCCCCTGTTAGACAGGGGCTGAAAAATTGGGTCTTAGGCACTGGTGCTGGTGCCACAACACTGCAACCCCTCACAGACACTCTAGTTGGAATGCAGGAACGAGCCCTGCTGCAAAGTATTACATCAAAAATTGTAATTACACGCCCCTGTTAAACAGGGGCTGAAAAATTGTGCCTTAGGCACTGGTGGTGGCGCCCAGAACCAAAAATGTTCTTACAAGCTATCAGCGTGATGATTGAGGAGGAAGAGGATAATTACTCAGGGATAGTCACTCAGCATCAGCATAGGCAGTCTTTGAAGGGATCTGAGATTTCAAAAAAAATTATTCGGTTACATCTGCATCAGGTGCTTGGTAGCTGGTGGTGATCCAAGACTGATTCATTTTTATGAAGGTCAGCCGATCGACCGAGTCGGTGGACAGACGCACCCTGTGATCGGTTACCACGCCTCCAGCAGCACTGAATGTGCGTTCCGAAAGAACGCTGGATGCAGGACAGGCCAGTAGCTCAATTGCATACTGTGCAAGCTCTGGCCAGTGATCCATCCTCAAGACCCAGTAACCCAGAGGATTTTCGGTGGGAAAGGTGTCCAAGTCTGATCTTGCCCCTAGGTATTCCTGCACCATGTAAAACAGACGCTGGCGATGGTTGCTGGAACCGATCATACCTTGGGGCTGCGGACCAAAAAATTGTCTGAACGCATCGGTCAGACGGCCACCTTCTCCACCGCTCCTTCTTTGACTGACCGAAGCCTCAGCAACACGTTGTCCAGAAACAGGAGTTTGTAACCTCCCAGTCTCTGGGAACGCGTTGCACAGACCTTTCTGCAAGGCCTCCCGAAGATGTTTCATCCTCTGCTCCCTCTGCGATGGCAAGATAAGGTCCGCAACCTTACCCTTGTAACGTGGATCAAGGAGGGTTGCCAGCCAGTATTGGTCCTTCTCCTTGATACCACGAATACGAGGATCCTTACGCAGGCTTTGCAGGATCAGGGAGGCCATGCAGCGTAGGTTTGCTGAGGCATTCGGTCCGGAGTCCTCTGGGTCACTAAGGACAACAACGTCCGCAGCCACCTCCTCCCAGCCACGTACAAGTCCATGTGTTCCTTGGGACTGATCCCTTAAAGACTGCTGATGCTGAGTGCCAGGCTCCACCTCCATACTGACACAATCTTCCTCCTCCTCCTCCTCCTCCTCCTCTTCCTGTGTGATCGGCGGGCACGCAGGAACACTGTCTGGATAAAGGGGGCCTTGAGAGCTAAGGAAGTCCTCCTCTTCCTGCCTCTGTTCTGCCTCAAGTGCCCTGTCCATTATTCCACGCAGCGTGTGCTCCAACAGGTGGACAAGGGGGACAGTGTCACTGATGCATGCACTGTCAGTGCTCACCATCCTCGTGGCCTCCTCGAATGGTGACAGGACAGTGCATGCATCCCTGATCATGGCCCACTGGCGTGGGGAAAAAAAACCAAGGTCCCCTGACCCTGTCCTGGTGCCATAGTCGCACAGGTACTCATTGATGGCCCTCTGCTGCGTGTGCAGCCGCTGCAGCATGGCCAACGTCGAGTTCCACCTGGTGGGCATGTCACAGATTAGGCGGTTCTTGGGCAGGTTAAACTCCTTTTGGAGGTCCGTCAGCCGAGCACTGGCATTATATGACCGGCGGAAATGCACAGAGACTTTCCTGGCCTGCCTCAGGACATCCTGTAAGCCCGGGTACCTGCCCAAGAACCGCTGCACCACCAAGTTAAGGACGTGAGCCAAACAGGGCACATGGGTCAGTTGTCCCTGTCGGAGGGCAGAGAGGAGGTTGGTGCCATTGTCGCAAACCACCATTCCTGCCTTAAGTTGGCGTGGCGTCAACCACCTCTGAACCTGCCCCTGCAGAGCTGACAGAACCTCTGCCCCAGTGTGGCTCCTGTCCCCCAAGCACACCAGCTCAAGCACCGCATGGCATCTTTTGGCCTGCGTACTTGCGTAGCCCCTTGAACGCCTACGGAGCACCGCTGGTTCCGAGGAAGAGGCCATGGAGGAAGAAGAAGAGGAGGGGGTGGAGGAGAGAGGTGTGTCACAATCAGCATTTTGGAGGCGTGGTGGCGGAACAACCTCCAACACTACTGCACCTTGTCCTGCATCCTTCCCAGCTGCCAGCAGAGTCACCCAATGCGCCGTGAAACTTAAGTAACGTCCCTGTCCATGCCTGCTGGACCATGAGTCAGCGGTAATATGCACCTTACCGCTGACCGCCCTGTCCAGCGAGGCATGGACATTGCCTTCCACATGCCGGTAGAGAGCCGGAATCGCCTTCCGTGAGAAAAAGTGGCGTTTGGGTACCTGCCACTGAGGAACCGCACATTCCACAAACTCACGGAAGGGGGCAGAGTCTACCAACTGAAAAGGCAGCAGTTGAAGTGCTAGCAATTTTGCCAAGCTAGCATTCAACCGCTGGGCATGTGGATGGCTGGGAGCAAACTTCTTTCGGCGGTGCAGCAGCTGGGGCAGGGAAATTTGCCTGGTACAATCTGACGTCGGTGTACCAAAAGCAGATTGCCCACAAGTACTTGGCTGTGACACACCTAATTCTACACCTTCATTCCTCTCACTGCAGGTCGCAGAGAGGACTGAAGGTCTAGTGGGGTTGGAAATCTCAGCTGATGAGGAGCAAGGAGAGATCGTCTTTGTTCTTTGGTGTGGGTCTTTTAGATACGCTTGCCAACGAACTGCATGGCAGGTCAACATATGTCTGGTCAAGCATGTGGTACCCAAGCAGGAGATGTTTTGGCCACGCGAGATACGCTTGAGACATATGTTGCAAATAGCAGCGGTGCGATCTGATGCACTCGTCTCAAAAAAGGCCCACACCAAAGAACTTTTTGAATAACGCGCAGAGACTGCAGCGCCCTGCACATGTGGAGCTTTGGGGTGTGATGCAGTCAATGTGCTGCCCTTAGGCTGGCCCCTGGAGGGCATCCTGCCTAGTTGGTGATGTGCCACCTCCTCCTCCTCCTCCTCCTCCTCCTCCTCTCTCCTATCAGGCACCCACGTTGAGTCAGTGACCTCATCATCCCCTCCCTCCTCATCACTGGAGCAAACCTGGCAGTATGCTGCAGCAGGGGGAGCATGACTGCCAGATTGCTGTCCTTCTTGGGCACCCCCTCTGTCCGTGCTCATGTTACTGCCTTCATTGAGCTCAGTATCATCATCAGAACCTTCCAAACGCTGGGCATCCTCCTGGAGCATGTACCCAACACTGTGGTCAAACAGTTCGAGGGAATCCTCATGAGGACATGGTGGAGCTAGGGAAGGAGTCACTGATGACATTGAGCTGAGGGAAGAGGCCGCTGCTTTGCCAGACAAAGCACCCTGGGCATGGGTGAGAGAGGATGAGGAGGATGAGGACGGCTTGGTCATCCACTCGACCAAGTCTTCCGCATGTTGCGGCTCAACACGGCCAGCTGCCGAAAAAAAGGCCAAGCGTGTCCCATGGCCACGTGCTGATGAGGATGCACCGTCTCCACGACCAGCACTAGACACAGAGCCTGCTTGCCCTCTCTTATTGGCTTGTGACTGTCTGCCTCTCCTTCTTGGCCTTCCAGACATACTAATGGCCTGTAGCTGCACTAAGCTGGGATAGAACACCTGTAATTTTCTTCAGGTAGCTTTATATACTGTAACCAGACAAGCCTGCCTGTCAGTAGGAAGATAACACGAACGGATCTAGCTGAACACTGTGAGCAGGACGCACTGTACTAAATGTAAATAGTCTAGCTGCCTGACCGTGGTACTAATAGGATCAAAAAGAACACCTGTAATTTTCTTCAGGTAGCTTTATATACTGTAACCAGACAAGCCTGCCTGTCAGTAGGAAGATAACAGGAACGGATCTAGCTGAACACTGTGAGCAGGACGTACTGCACTAAATGTAAATACCAGGAACGGATCTAGCTGAACACTGTGAGCAGGACGCACTGCACTGAATGTAAATAGCAGGAACGGATCTAGCTGAACACTGTGAGCAGGACGCACTGCACTAAATGTAAATACCAGGAACGGATCTAGCTGAACACTGTGAGCAGGACGCACTGTACTAAATGTAAATAGTCTAGCTGCCTGACCGTGGTACTAATAGGATCAAAAAGAACACCTGTAATTTTCTTAAGGTAGCTTTATATACTGTAACCAGACAAGCCTGCCTGTCAGTAGGAAGATAACAGGAACGGATCTAGCTGAACACTGTGAGCAGGACGTACTGCACTAAATGTATATAGCAGGAACGGATCTAGCTGAACACTGTGAGCAGGACGCACTGCACTGAATGTAAATAGCAGGAACGGATCTAGCTGAACACTGTGAGCAGGACGCACTGCACTAAATGTAAATACCAGGAACGGATCTAGCTGAACACTGTGAGCAGGACGCACTGCACTGAATGTAAATAGCAAGAACGGATCTAGCTGAACACTGTGAGCAGGACGCACTGCACTGAATGTAAATAGTCTAGCTGCCTGACCGTGGTACTAATAGGATCAAAAAGAACACCTGTAATTTTCTTAAGGTAGCTTTATATACTGTAACCAGACAAGCCTGCCTGTCAGTAGGAAGATAACAGGAACGGATCTAGCTGAACACTGTGAGCAGGACACACTGTACTAAATGTAAATAGTCTAGCTGCCTGACCGTGGTACTAATAGGATCAAAAAGAACACCTGTAATTTTCTTAAGGTAGCTTTATATACTGTAACCAGACAAGCCTGCCTGTCAGTAGGAAGATAACAGGAACGGATCTAGCTGAACACTGTGAGCAGGACACACTGTACTAAATGTAAATAGTCTAGCTGCCTGACCGTGGTACTAATAGGATCAAAAAGAACACCTGTAATTTTCTTAAGGTAGCTTTATATACTGTAACCAGACAAGCCTGCCTGTCAGTAGGAAGATAACAGGAACGGATCTAGCTGAACACTGTGAGCAGGACACACTGTACTAAATGTAAATAGTCTAGCTGCCTGACCGTGGTACTAATAGGATCAAAAAGAACACCTGTAATTTTCTTCAGGTAGCTTTATATACTGTAACCAGACAAGCCTGCCTGTCAGTAGGAAGATAACAGGAACGGATCTAGCTGAACACTGTGAGCAGGACGTACTGCACTAAATGTATATAGCAGGAACGGATCTAGCTGAACACTGTGAGCAGGACGCACTGCACTGAATGTAAATAGCAGGAACGGATCTAGCTGAACACTGTGAGCAGGACGCACTGCACTGAATGTAAACAGCAGGAACGGATGTAGCTGAACACTGTGAGCAGGACGCACTGCACTGAATGTAAATAGCAGGAACGGATCTAGCTGAACACTGTGAGCAGGACGCACTGCACTGAATGTAAATAGCAGGAACGGATGTAGCTGAACACTGTGAGCAGGACGCACTGCACTAAATGTAAATACCAGGAACGGATCTAGCTGAACACTGTGAGCAGGACGCACTGCACTGAATGTAAATAGCAGGAACGGATCTAGCTGAACACTGTGAGCAGGACGCACTGCACTAAATGTAAATACCAGGAACGGATCTAGCTGAACACTGTGAGCAGGACGCACTGCACTGAATGTAAATAGCAGGAACGGATCTAGCTGAACACTGTGAGCAGGACGCACTGCACTGAATGTAAATAGCAGGAACGGATCTAGCTGAACACTGTGAGCAGGACGCACTGCACTGAATGTAAATAGCAGGAACGGATCTAGCTGAACACTGTGAGCAGGACGCACTGCACTGAATGTAAATAGCAGGAACGGATCTAGCTGAACACTGTGAGCAGGACGCACTGCACTGAATGTAAATAGCAGGAACGGATCTAGCTGAACACTGTGAGCAGGACGCACTGCACTAAATGTAAATACCAGGAACGGATCTAGCTGAACACTGTGAGCAGGACGCACTGCACTGAATGTAAATAGCAGGAACGGATCTAGCTGAACACTGTGAGCAGGACGCACTGCACTGAATGTAAATAGCAGGAACGGATCTAGCTGAACACTGTGAGCAGGACGCACTGCACTGAATGTAAATAGCAGGAACGGATCTAGCTGAACACTGTGAGCAGGACGCACTGCACTGAATGTAAATAGCAGGAACGGATCTAGCTGAACACTGTGAGCAGGACGCACTGCACTGAATGTAAATAGCAGGAACGGATCTAGCTGAACACTGTGAGCAGGACACACTGCACTAAATGTAAATAGTCTAGATAGAAGATAACAGGAACGGATCTAGCTAAACTGAATACAGTGTATATATATATATGCAACACCTGGGATGCATATATATACACAATACACTGTAAGTGCAGCTAACTGACTGACTGTTCTGCCTAATCTATCTAACTCAAATCAAATGACACTGTCTCTCTCTCTCTCTATCTCTCAGCACACCGGAACACACACTACACAGGGCCGCCGTGCAGGCGGCCTTATATAGTGTGGGGTGTGTACTAAATCCCCTGAGCCATAATTGGCCAAAGCCACCCTGGCTTTGGCCAATTACAGCTCTCTCTACTGACGGCGCTGTGATTGGCCAAGCATGCGGGTCATAGTGCATGCTTGGCCAATCATCAGCCAGCAATGCACTGCGATGCCGCAGTGAATTATGGGCCGTGACGCGCCACACGAATTTGGCGCGAACGGCCCATATCGTTCGCAATTCGGCGAACGACCGAACAGCCGATGTTCGAGTCGAACATGGGTTCGACTCGAACACGAAGCTCATCCCTACTTTTCATATGACAACACTGAAAAAATGACACTTTGCTACAATGTAAAGTAGTGAGTGTACAGCTTGTATAGGTGTAAATTTGCTGTCCCCTCAAAATAACTCAACACACAGCCATTAATGTCTAAACCGCTGGCAACAAAAGTGAGTCCAAAAAGTGTCCAAATTGAGCCCAATTAGCCATTTTCCCTCCCTGGTGTCATGTGACTCATTAGTGTTACAAGGTCTCAGGTGTGAATGGAGAGCAGGTGTGTTAAATTTGGTATTATTGCTCTCACTCTCTCATACTGGTCACTGGAAGTTCAACATGGCACCCCATGGCAAAGAATTCTCTGAGGATCTGAAAAAAAGAATTGTTGCTCTACATAAATGCCTAGGCTATAAGAAGATTGTCAAGACCCTGAAACTGAGCTACAGCACGGTGGCCAAGACCATACAGCAGTTTAACAGGACAGGTTCCACTCAGAACAGGCCTCGCCATGCTCGACCAAAGAAGTTGAGTACACGTTCTCAGCATCTTATCCAGAGGTTGTCCCTGGGAAATAGACGTAGCTGACACCATTGCTGAAGAGGTTGAAGGGGTGGGGGGGTGGGGGGGGTCACATCGCATCAAATTGGTCTGCATGGCTGTCCTCCCAGAAGGAAGCCTTTTCTAAAGATGATGCACAAGACAGCCCGCAAACAGTTTGCTGAAGACAAGCAGACTAAGAACATGGATTACTAGAACGATGTCCTGTGGTCTGATGAGAACAAGATAAATGTATTTGGTTCAGATGGTGTCAAGCGTGTGTGGCAGCAACTAGGTAAGGAGTGCAAAGACAAGTGTGTTTTGCCTACAGTCAAGCATGGTGGTGGGAGTGTCATGGTCTGGGGCTGCATGAGTGCTGCCATCACTGGGGAGCTACAGTTGATTGAGGGAACCATGAATGCCAACATGTACTGTGACATACTGAAGCAGAGCATGATCCCTCCCTTCAGAAACTGGGCCGCTGGGCAGTATTGCAACATGATAACAACCCCAAACACACCTCCAAGACGACCACTGCCTTGCTAAAGAAGCTGAGGATAAAGGTGATGGACTGGCCAAGCATGTCTCTTGACCTAAACCTTATTGAGCATTTGTGGGGCATCCTCAAACGGAAGGTAGAGGAGTGCAAGGTCGCTAACATCCACCAGCTCCATGATGTCATCATGGAGGAGTGGAAGAGGACTCCAGTGGCAACCTGTGAAGCTCTGGTGAACTCCATGCCCAAGAGGGTTAAGGCAGTGATGGAAAATAATGATGGCCGCACAAAATGTTGACACTTTGGGCCCAATTTGGACATTTTCACTTAGGGGTGTACTCACTTTTGTTGCCAGTGGTTTAGACATTAATGGCTGTGCGTTGAGTTACTTTGAGAGAACAGCAAATTTACACTGCTATACAAGCCGCACACTCACGACTTTACATTGTAGCAAAGTGTAATTTCTTCAGTGTTGTCACATGAAAAGATATAATAAAATATTTACAAAGATGTGAGAGGTGTGCTCACTTTTGTGAGATACTGTATATATATATATATATATACAGTATCAAAGTTTGTAGACTATATAACTTTCCTACAGAATAAATAATAAACACTAATTTGGGTTTTTTTCACCAAAGAAATGTAGTAGTACTAATTTTGGCCTAAATTTATGAAGAAAGATTATTCATTGGCAAAAATATTATAACACAAACTAAGAACACATTTTTTTCCCAAATTTTTGGTCTTCTTTCGTTTATTTTGCAAAAATTTAAAAAAAACAGCAGTCAAACCATTGCAAGAAAGCTATATTTGTGTGAAAAAAAAAGATACAAGTTTCATATGGGTACAGTGTTACGTGACTGCGAAATTGTCAACAGTGTGACAGCGTTGAAAGCTGAAAATTAATTATATAGACTAAATTTTAAAGTCTTATATGCAAGTTATTGTCATAAAAAGTGTTTGGGGTTCCGGGTCCTGCCCCAGGGGACATGGATCAATGCAAAAAAAAGTTTTAAAAATGTCCGTTTTTTCAGGAGCAGTGATTTTAATAATGCTTAAATTCAAACAATAAAAGTGTAATATCCCTTTAAATTTCGTAGCTGGGGGGTGTCTATAGTATGTCTGTAAAGGGGCGCATGTTTCCTGTGTTTAGAACAGTCTGACAGCAAAATGACATTTCGAAGGAAAAAACCCATTTAAAACCAATCGCGAGTCGCGGCTATTGCATTGCCGACAATACACATAGAAGTTCATTGATAAAAACAGCATGGGAATTCCCCACAGAGGAACCCCGAACCAAAATTAAAAAAAAATGACGTGGGAGTCCCCCTAAATTCCATACCAGGCCCTTCAGGTCTGGTATGGATATTAAGGGGAACCCCGGCCAAAATTTTTAAAAAAATGACGTGGGGTTCCCCCTAAATTCCATACCAGACCTGTAGGGTCTGGTATGGATTTTAAGGGGCACCCCGCGCAAAAAAAAAAAACGGCGTGGGGTCCCCCCAAAAATCCATACCAGACCCTTATCCGAGCACGCAACCTGGCAGGCCACAGGAAAAGAGGGAGGGACGAGAGTGCACCCCCCCTCCTGAACCGTACCAGGCCACATGCCCTCAACATTGGGAGGGTGCTTTGGGGTAGCCACCCAAAACACCTTGTCCCCATGTTGATGAGGACAAGGGCCTCATCCCCACAACCCTGGCCGGTGGTTGTGGGGGTCTGCGGGCGGGGGGCTTATCGGAATCTGGAAGCCCCCTTTAACAAGGGGACCCCCAGATCCCGCCCCCCCCTGTGTGAAATAGTAAGGGGGTACTTACCCCTACCATTTCACTAAAAAACTGTCAAAAATGTGAAAAATGACAAGAGACAGTTTTTGACAATACCTTTATTTAAATGCTTCTTCTTTCTTCCTTCATCTTCTTCTGGTTCTTCTGGCTCTTCTGGTTCTTCCTCTGGCATTCTCGTCCAGCATCTCCTCCGCTGCATCTTCTATCTTCTTCTCCTCGGGCCACTCCGCACCCATGGCATGGGGGGAGGCTCCCGCTCTTCTCTTTTTCGTCATCCTCTTCTCTTCTTCCTTCTTCTCTTCTTCTTTTCTTCATTTTCTTCTCCGGCCGCTCCGCACCCATGCTGGCATGGAGGGAGGCTCCCGCTGTGTGACGGCATCTCCTCGTCTGACGGTTCTTAAATAACGGGGGGCAGGGCCACCCGGTGACCCCGCCCCCTCCGACGCACGGTGACTTGACGGGACTTCCCTGTGACGTCACGGGGAATGCCACAGGGAAGTCCCGTCATGTCCCGTGCGTCAGAGGGGGGCGGGGTCACCGGGTGGCCCCACCCCCCGTTATTTAAGAACCGTCAGATGAGGAGACGCCGTCACACAGTGGGAGCCTCCCTCCATGCCGGCATGGGTGCAGAGTGGCCCAGAGAAGAAAATGAAGAAGAGAAGAAGGGAAGAAGGAAGAAGAGAAGAGGATGAAGAAGAAGATGAAGAGAAGAGCGGGAGCCTCCCCCCATGCCATGGGTGCGGAGCGGCCCGAGGAGAAGAAGATAGAAGACGCCGTGGAGGAGATGCTGGACGAGAACACCGGAGGAAGAACCAGAAGAGCCAGAAGAACCAGAAGAAGAAGAAGATGAAGGAAGATAGAAGAAAGAAGAAGCATTTAAATAAAGGAATTGTCAAAAACTGTCTCTTGTCATTTTTAACATTTTTGACAGTTTTTTAGTGAAATGGTAGGGGTAAGTACCCCCTTACCATTTCACACAGGGGGGGCCGGGATCTGGGGGTCCCCTTGTTAAAGAGGGCTTCCAGATTCCGAAAAGCCCCCCGCCCGCAGACCCCCACAACCACCGGCCAGGGTTGTGGGGATGAGGCCCTTGTCCTCATCAACATGGGGACAAGGTGTTTTGGGGGACTACCCCAAAGCACACTCCCAATGTTGCGGGCATGTGGCCTGGTACGGTTCAGGAGGGGGGGCCGCACTCTCGCCCCCCCCTCTTTTCCTGCGGCCTGCCAGGTTGCGTGCTCGAATAAGGGTCTGGTATGGATTGTTAGGGGGGACCCCACGCCGTTTTTGTTTTTTTTTGGCGCGGGGTTCCCCTTAAAATCCATACCAGACCTGAAGGGTCTGGTATGGAATTTAGGGGGAACCCCACGTCATTTTTTTTTTATTTTGTCCGGGGTTCCCCTTTATATCCATTCCAGACCTGAAGGGCCTGGTATGGAATTTAGGTGGACTCCCACGTCATTTTTTTTTTAAATTTTGGTTCGGGGTTCCCCTGTAGGGAATTCCCATGCCATTTTTATCAATGAACTTCTATGTGTATTGTCGGCAATGCAATAGCCGCGGGTAGTTTTAAATGGGTTTTTTCCTTCGAAATGTCATATTGCTGTCAGACTGTTCTAAACACGGGAAACATGCGCCTGTTTACAGGCATACTATAGACTCCCCCCAGGTACGAAATTTAAAGGGATATTACACTTTTATTGTTTGACTTTAGGCATTATGAAAATCACTGCTCCTGAAAAAACGTCCCTTTTTAAAACTTTTTTTTGCATTGATCCATGTCCCCTGGGGCAGGACCCGGGTCCCCAAACACTTTTTATGACAATAACTTGCATATAAGCCTTTAAAATTAGCACTTTTGATTTCTACCATAGACTTTTAAAGGATGTTCTGTGGCATTCGAACACCCCAAATTGTTCGCTGTTCGGCGAACTTGCGAACAGCCAATGTTCGAGTCGAACATGAGTTCGACTCGAACTCGAAGCTCATCCCTAGTCAGTAACAGTGTCCCTGTCCATACCAGCCCCAGTGCCACTAGACCAGGGAAGTCAGCAATAGTGTTCCTGAGAACCATCAAACCAGAACAGTGAAGCCAGCAACAGTTGATTTCTGTCACACCAGGGCAAGTGTCACCAGATCAGTGTAAGCTACCAACAGTGTTCCTGATCACTGCCACACTAGTCCCAGTGTCACCAGACTTGTGTAAAGCAGCAAAAGTGTTTCTGGTCTTCGCTACATCAGTCCCAGTGACACCAGACCAGTGTAGCCAGCAACAGTGTTTCTGATTGCCAACGCAACAGTCCCAGTGTAGTCAGACCAGGATAAGTCAGGAACAGTGTTCTTGATTGCTGCCACATTAGTATAGTGTCACCAGAGCTGTGTAAGCCAGCAACAGTACTCCTGATTTTTGCCACACCAGAGCCAGTTTTGCCATAACCATGCAGCCAGCAATACCAGAGTCATTATCTTCATACCAACATAAGCCAGCAAAATTGTTCCTGATTGCTAACACACCAGTCCCAGTGTCATGAGACCAGGGTAAGTTAGCAACAGTGTTCCTGATTGCCACCGCACCAGTCCCAGTGTAGGTCTGCAAGAGTGTTCCTAATCACCACCACATCAGTCAGTTTCACCAGACCAGTGCAGCCTGCAACAGTGTTACTGATTACCACCACACTGGGACCAATGTCACCATACCAGTGTTAAGCTAGCAACAGTGTTCCTGACCACCAGCACACCAGCATAGAGCCCAATCAGTCTCTAATCACTAGTCACCCCAGCACAGTGTTACTATTACAGCCAGTCAATGTGCCTGTATACTAGTCTCACCAGTACAGTGTCACCATACCAGTAGAGCCAGCAAGTGCCCATAATCACTAGTCACACTAGTTCTGTGTCACCATACTTGTGAAACCAGACAGTGTCCCTGATCAATAGTCCCACCATTGCAGTGTTACCATACCAATGCAGACAGTCAATGCCCCTGATTCACTAGTCAAACTAGTACAAGGTTCCCATTCCAGTGCAGTCAGTAATAGGGATGAGCCGAACAACCCCCTGTTCGGTTCGCACCAGAACATGCGAACAGGAAAAAAGTTCGCTCGAACACGCGTACACCGTTAAAGTCTATGGGACACGAACATGAATATTCAAAAGTGCTAATTTTAAAGTCTTATATGCAAGTTATTGTCATAAAAAGTTACCATTTCACACAGGGGGGGCCGGGATCTGGGGGTCCCCTTGTTAAAGAGGGCTTCCAGATTCCGAAAAGCCCCCCGCCCGCAGACCCCCACAACCACCGGTCAGGGTTGTGGGGATGAGGCCCTTGTCCTCATCAACATGGGGACAAGGTGTTTTGGGGGACTACCCCAAAGCACACTCCCAATGTTGAGGGCATGTGGCCTGGTACGGTTCAGGAGGGGGGCCGCACTCTCGTCCCCCCCTCTTTTCCTGCGGCCTGCCAGGTTGCATGCTCGAATAAGGGTCTGGTATGGATTTTTAGGGGGAACCCCACGTCATTTTTTTTTTATTTTGTCCGGGGTTCCCCTTAATATCCATTCCAGACCTGAAGGGCCTGGTATGGAATTTAGGGGGACTCCCACGTCATTTTTTTTTTTAATTTTGGTTCGGGGTTCCCCTGTGGGGAATTCCCATGCCGTTTTTATCAATGAACTTCTATGTGTATTGTCGGCAATGCAATAGCCGCGGGTAGTTTTAAATGGGTTTTTTCCTTTGAAATGTCATTTTGCTGTCAGACTGTTCTAAACACGGGAAACATGCGCCTGTTTACAGGCATACTATAGACTCCCCCCAGGTACGAAATTTAAAGGGATATTACACTTTTATTGTTTGACTTTAGGCATTATGAAAATCACTGCTCCTGAAAAAACGTCCCTTTTTAAAACTTTTTTTTGCATTGATCCATGTCCCCTGGGGCAGGACCCGGGTCCCCAAACACTTTTTATGACAATAACTTGCATATAAGCCTTTAAAATTAGCACTTTTGATTTCTCCCATAGACTTTTAAAGGATGTTCTGCGGCATTCGAACACCCCAAATTGTTCGCTGTTCGGCGAACTTGCAAACAGCCAATGTTCGAGTCGAACATGAGTTCGACTCGAACTCGAAGCTCATCCCTAGTCAGTAACAGTGTCCCTGTCCATACCAGCCCCAGTGCCACTAGACCAGGGAAGTCAGCAATAGTGTTCCTGAGAACCATCAAACCAGAACAGTGAAGCCAGCAACAGTTGATTTCTGTCACATCAGGGCAAGTGTCACCAGATCTGTGTAAGCTACCAACAGTGTTCCTGATCACTGCCACACTAGTCCCAGTGTCACCAGACTTGTGTAAAGCAGCAAAAGTGTTTCTGGTCTTCGCTACATCAGTCCCAGTGACACCAGACCAGTGTAGCCAGCAACAGTGTTTCTGATTGCCAACGCAACAGTCCCAGTGTAGTCAGACCAGGATAAGTCAGGAACAGTGTTCTTGATTGCTGCCACATTAGTATAGTGTCACCAGAGCTGTGTAAGCCAGCAACAGTACTCCTGATTTTTGCCACACCAGAGCCAGTTTTGCCATAACCATGCAGCCAGCAATACCAGAGTCATTATCTTCATACCAACATAAGCCAGCAAAATTGTTCCTGATTGCTAACACACCAGTCCCAGTGTCATGAGACCAGGGTAAGTTAGCAACAGTGTTCCTGATTGCCACCGCACCAGTCCCAGTGTAGGTCTGCAAGAGTGTTCCTAATCACCACCACATCAGTCAGTTTCACCAGACCAGTGCAGCCAGCAACAGTGTTACTGATTACCACCACACTGGGACCAATGTCACCATACCAGTGTTAAGCTAGCAACAGTGTTCCTGACCACCAGCACACCAGCATAGAGTCACCAAACAAGTGTAAGCCAGCACCAATGTTCCTGATCACTGTCACACTAATCCCAATGTCGACAGACCAGTGCAAGTAACAACAGGGTTCATAATTGCCAACACATCATTTCCAGTGTCACCAAACCAGTGCAGCCAGCAAAAGTGTTCTTGATCATTGCCTACCCAAAACAAATGTCATCATGCCAGTGTAAGCCATCAACCGTGTTCCTAATTGATGTCAACACCAGTCTTAGTGGCACCACACCAGTGCAGCCAGTAAATGTGTCCCTGATTGCCACCACACCTGTCCCATTGTCATCAGATTAGTGCTGCTAGTAACACTGTTCCTGATCCCTGCCACACCAGTCCCACTGTTACTAGAGCAGTGTTTTTATTCACCGCCACACTTGTACAGTGTCACCAGAGCTAGTGCAGCCAGTAACATTGTTCCTGATCACTGCCACGCTGACTGAGTATTGAATCTTGCTCCTGCCTATACTGACCGTGGTCTGTTTATTGACCACATCTTTGCCTACTGTCTGGACTGATGACATTGTTCCTGCAACAACTGCATTCCTAGAATCACACAAACTCTTTGTTGACCCTATGTTCAGACTCCTTTACTTCCTGACCAGTTAAATAGCATCCCTGAGTGCAGCCATGTATTAGTAGGCTAGGCTTGCTTGGCTTAATGAAATGGGGAATGCTGTAGGTGAAACTATACTAAGCTATATACCCTGGCCACTTCTACAGAGATGAGCTTTGGAGTACACTGGTTTTGATACAGTATTAGTTGATTTTTATGATACACAGGATACAATGTCTGGTACTAGAGATGGGACGAACAGGGGAAAAGTTCTAATCTGAACAGCAAACCCCCATTAAAGTCTATGGGAGATGAATAGGAAAAATCAAAAGTGACCATTTTTAAGGCTTTTATATGCATGTTATTGGCCATAAAAGGGGAATGAGGGTCCGGGAAAATTTTCTTTAAAAAACAATTGGTTTTTCAGAAGCAGTTATTTTAATGATGTGTAAAATGCAACAATAAAAACAATAATATAGTGCCTGGGGGTCCCCTTAGTGTGCCTATAAAGTGGCACATCTGTAGCATGCATACAACATGCTGCAGCAAAAATGACATTTCTAAAGAAAAAAAAACAAGTCAAATCACATTTAAATTGACTCACATTTGCAATTGCCAGCACCCGGCTATTGAAAAAGAATTAAGAAAAAAATGTGACAGTTTTTGACAATTCCTTTATTAAAGAATAAAAAGACAATGTCCCCCAATGTAAATCCATCATTAATCACGCCGCCCGCCGCACCCGGAAAAAAAAAACCCTCTCTCCGTCCACGAATGCTGGCCCCCTACTGCAGGCTCTGCCATTTGATAGTTCTTATATAGGTAAGAGTGGACCACCTGGCTACATCACCTGGTGGCACTGCCCCCCTTGTGACGTCCCAGACCAGTGCATACTGGGCAAGTACTTATAACATGTTTGCTTGGCTTGATTTTTTCCCCTAAAATAACAAACATGCTGTGTGTAAAAAATAAATTTTTCAAATTTTCAAAATGGTTGACAAAAAATTTGATCTTAGAAACATTAACCATGCCTCTATTTTACAAAATGTGGTTGTTTTGTGGATGTTTCTCCTGCCTTGGCACTTTAGGGCCTCAAGAAATTAGATAGAAAGTCAGGAAGTCAAAAGTAAAATCTATGCCCCTTGAAAGCCTGATTGTGCTCTTTGGATCCTGGGCTCCTTTAGGCATCTAGGCAGTGACAAAGTCTTACACATGTGGAATCCCCATACTCGAGAGGAGTAGAAGAAGTGTTTTGGTGTGTAATTGTAAGTATGGCCATGGTGAGAAATGAGAATGAAGAACTACAACTTTGTGAAATAAAACAAATTTTTATTTACTTTCTTCAAACTACAAAAAATTACACCAAAAAATACCACTTCAAATAATTCAACATGCTTTTTATCAAATACTTTGTAGTGTCTACTTTCCAAAAATAGGTAATTTGGGGAGTCTTTGACATCACATTTTAGGGCCTCAAGAAGTGAGATAGGCAGTCAGAACATCATTGTTGAAAATGTTTAAATGTATTGTATATATACCGTAGTTTGTAGACAGACTAAATACTATACACTTTTTTGCCTTTTTTAGCAAAGAAATGTATCAGAATACATGTTGACATCAGTGTATGTAGAAAGATTATTTATTTTTCTAAATTTTATAGTAGAAACTACCTAACCCTAACCCTAAGGGAAACATTTTTTTTTCAAAATGTTTAGAGTTTTCTCTTTATATAATAAAAAATAAAAAAACAAAGTGGTGAATAAATATTACCAAAAGAAAGCAGAAAAATTGCCTGGACAGGAAAGGGTTTTAATATTAAAGTGTTTAAAAAGGAATGCGCTCCCATCCTATTGATGACATACAGATCAAAAATTAAGGCCCCTCCACCGTATTTCTAGAGGGATACCCTAAAAATTGTTATTTCTGTTAAATTTAAAATGTCCCATCAGGGTTTGAAAGTTTATTCGTGCTTATCTTTCCACCACTGTTCAAGTCCACTATCTTAAAATGAAAAGCTCCAAAGCTGCAGAGAACTCTTCTGACAGAGTGGATAATCTTCATGATGCATAACTAATTATAGGCACCTACAGTCTTTTTTAAAGCTTTAATTGCTAATTTTCTTTTCTAATTGTCTAACCACTTCAAGAACAGGCCTATTTCTGACATTTGTTGCTTACAAGTTCAAATCAGTATTTTGCTAGAAAATTACTTAGGAGGGTCTGAATACTTTCTGTCCCCACTGTATATATATATAATATATATATATATATATATATACAGTGGGGACAGAAAGTATTCAGACCCTATTAAATTTTCCACTCTTTGTTATATTGCAGCCATTTGCTAAAATCATTTAAGTTGATTAAAATTTGCTAAAATCTAGTGCGCAGGCGCAGGCGCAGGACTCCCAAGATGGCCGCGTAAGCCGGGAGCTCCGCTCTACCCAGCCCAGCAAGCCACCCAAGCGCCGGCATCAGGCCACCTAGACACCCACCATTAG
Source organism: Lithobates clamitans (assembly GCA_037952925.1). NCBI lineage: Eukaryota > Metazoa > Chordata > Amphibia > Anura > Ranidae > Lithobates > Lithobates clamitans. The sequence goes on from JBBGZY010000135.1 coordinate 4,024,519, forward strand.
CGGAATCGGATCCGGGAACTCCCACGGCCTCGATCCATGCAAAACAACTCGGTCCGCAGGGACCTGGGACCGCAGTTTACAGCAGAGGATTCCCGGGCCTTGTCCAAGATGGCGGCCGCAGCACAGCACAAGGAGCCATATACAGGGGGACATGCGGAAACATGGCAAGTGATAGCTCCTGCCACTTTGGCCTACACACCCCTACCCACTCTTCACAACCAAACTATCGGGACCCCATCTCCAGCCTCTACAGTATCCCTCTTAGAGCGTACCTTTGAGAACTACTCTCTGTCCCCACTAAACACCACACCACCTCATCAGGGTGCCGGGACTTCCACAGGAGAACCGGAGCTTGCTATACCCCTCAATGCAGGAGATTTATTCCTCAAACTGTCAGATCTACTGGATAGAGGTTTAGCAAACACAGCCACAAGAATCACAAACGAGATAAGAGCTGACTTTCAAAACTTGGGAGCAAGGATGGAAGCTATAGAACACAAATTAGACATCACAGTGTCCAGAGCTAACCAGAACACTGAGCACATTCATGTTGTTCAAGAGCAACTAGAGGTGGCACTGAATAGAATCGATGACTTGGAGAACAGGTCGAGAAGGGACAATTTCAGAGTCAGAGGTATACCTGAATCAATTACAGACGTCCCCAAAGCAATCCAGGATTTAATCAAATCCCTTATCCCTGAGCTGCCCCCCATCAAATTGGAGCTGGACAGAGCACACAGATCCCTGGGTCCCCCCAGAAAAGACGGATCTCCCAGAGATGTGGTCGTGAAGCCACACTTCTATAGTGTGAAGGAAGCAATAATGAAAATATCGCGACAGCAATCCCGCATCCTTTTTCAAGGACAGGAAGTGCAAATTTTGGCTGACATTTCTCCCACGACCATCCAGAAATGCAGAGCCCTGAAGCCCTTTCTGCTGGTCCTCTCCCAGAAGGAGATCAAATATTGGTGGGCATTCCCTTTCACCTTAAAATTTACCCTTAATTCATGGCTTTGTTTTACACCACGAGTGTCATTTTTGAAACTGAGAGGGGCAGACCGGGGTAGACAAGAATTACCAATTCCTGTGACCAATATATTATCCAGAGGCTGCTTCTGGGTAGGTCATCTCCACAGCGAGTTCCCCATGGGGTGGAGAAACGTCCTGTCCTGGATATTTAACAGCTTATTAAAACTCTAATTATATCTTGGTCCACTTACACAGGCATGGATACCCATTGTTACCAGTCAGTGGATCCGGATGGTCTTGTCTCACCTGTCCCCCCTTAACCCTGAATATCGTTCATGGGATTGCACCATCTAATACCTCTGCTATGCTATGTTTAGTTCAAACACCTCTACATGTATTTACTGAATACCTGTTTCAACGCGCATTTTGATCTGACAGAGTGTATCAAACGTTTTATGTAACCTACAATATTGTAATCTATCATTAAACCAATAAAAATAATTAAATTGAGAAAAAAAAAAAATTACCCTTAATGGCAGAACCCACTCATTCACCACGTTTACAGAAGGCGAACGAGTCCTCCTATCACTCAAGCTCATATCCCTAGACTCGGAAATGGACATTTCCAACTCTCAAGCAGGCTCTTCGAAACGTCAAACTCCCAACAGCCCTATCTCTCCTGCCTGGAAATCCCACAAAAGCAGACGTCTGAAGGAACAATTGCCAACCTGAAGATAACAATTACAAGAACCCGGCGACACCCCTCTTCCTCTTTGTGATCCACTGACTCCTGTCTTTTCCATACCAGATGATCTCTACCTCACTCGGATCCTTCACAAAGAGGCCTCGTCCCCTCTAGGGGACATTTCCCCAATTATCCCAAGCCTCAGGCTTCCACTTCAACACCCCAGTGGCCCTACGCATCCAGTTCCCTAAGACTTACCACCGCCCTTATCACTCACCCACACCCCAGGGGTGGTCAAAGGCTCAACTCATCGATCTTCACAAGAATGGCCTTCCCAGAGTGTGACATCGCATCCCCATCATCCTCTTTGGCACCCCTAGCATTAGCAGGGTGATTCGGCCCTTTCCCACTATTCTATACCCTCACGACGGACTGTCTAAGTCCACAGCAGGACTCCCATATCCCCTTATATCTACACCTCCACTGAGGAATCCATGATGTCTACCAGGAAGACTCTTTCTGCATCTTTGGCCAGCATGGCTCCTAGTTAAAATCATCTCAGTTTTTTCAGAATTTGAAAATGTTATGTTCTCCTTTTGCATCTTTTTATTTTTACACAGCTTAACATTGTATGCAAGGTATCAAGGGTGGCTTGGGCTGCGGTAGCTGCCCTGCGACTCCTTCCATCCTGCGAAAATGGAATTCCCATTCTCGTTCGATGAACAGGTGGTTCGTTTTCAGGATCACCTACTTCCGTTATTGGAGTCCGGAAAGGGGAATACTTCCCCCCCTCTCCGTCTCCGGCCTAATTTAGGTCACCATGTTCACTTTCTCTTTCTCCTTCTGTCTCTATGTTTTAACCCATTTGTGATTTTTTCTCCCTTCCCCCCTCCTGTCAGGGTTGACGGATCGACTGCAGCACCTTCTCATCCAGCATCTCCAGGTCCCGAGCTTCACTCCTCACTCGCCAGCTGCCCATCTCTCATCAATATGGCCAGGGTAAATCTTTCACCATCAGAAGCACACTCTTTACTCAAGAATCATGCCTAACACCACTCTATCCTCCTCCCAGATAAAAATTATTTCTCATAATGCCCAAGGCCTTAACTCCCCAACCAAAAGGAGGAAAATCTTCCAATCGTACCATAAACAAAGGGCTTCAATAGTGATGCTCCAGGAAATGCATTTTCCCTCACGATTCTCCCCCTCATTTCTACATGCGCGCTTCCCCTCGTTTTATCTAGCAAACGCAGAGGATAAGACCAGGGGGGTCGCAATTCTATTTGCCAAAGACTGCCAATTTAAAGTCAGTCGGACTCTTAGTGACACTGAAGGCAGGTACTTACTAGTGAAAGGCCAGATCGCAGACCAACCTTTTTCTCTCATATCCTATTATGCCCCGAATAAGGGACAGAACGCATTCTTCACATCACTATTCCAAACACTAGGACCCCTCCTGGAAGGAACGGTAATATTTGGAGGAGATTCGAATGTCGCCTTTGACCAGAGTCTTGATAAATCTAAACCCCCAGCTAAACAGCTCTCCAGGCCAACAAAAATCAGCTCTAAAATTGCTAAACTAATTCACCAGCAGGGCCTCACAGATATCTGGAGAGAACTCAACCCCACATCAAGGGATTACTCCCATTTCTCAATACCTCATCGAGTATACTCCAGAATCGACCATATTCTAATCTCCTCCATGCACATCCCCGCTGCTATCTCAGCTAAAATTAAGGATACTCCCCTCTCTGACCACTCCATGATCTCTCTATCCATCCAAGGCATGCTCCTCAGACCCTCGTCCCCCATATGGCGCATTAAAGAACACATCATTAAAGATCCCTTTCAGATCACGGTTCTCACCAAGTCACTAAAAGAGTATTTCGCCCTGAACAACGTAGACGATATCTCGGCCGAGACCCTCTGGGCAGCCCACAAAGCTGTGATACGAGGTAAACTTATCCAAATCTCCTCTCAACTTAAAAAGGAGAGAACCATGGACATCTCAAAACTGGAGAGAGAGTTTCTCCTCCTGCGCAAAAATCATAAAGCTAATTCGTCCTTGGTTCAAGTCGACCAGCTTGACGCTGCTCGGATTAAACTAAACCTGGCGCTCACAGTTAAAGCCGAGAGTTCTCTGCGTTGGAATGGTGCGAAATTCTACCTGAACCAGGACAAAATGAGCACGATGCTGGCTTCCAAGTTATCCCCTAGGACCCGTCTCTTCGCTCTCCCCAAAATAAAACTTCAGGATGGTTCGTCTTCCCAAAATCCCCATAGAATCTTGGAATCATTCCAATCCTTTTACTCACAACTATATAGAGCAAATTATTCCAACGATACACGAGCTATAGAAGCATTCTTAGAGCGTCTGCCTATCCCCACTATTCATAAGTCTCACAAAGATATTATGGATGCACATATCACAGTAGAGGAAACCTTGGAGGTCATTAAAAATCTGAAAGGGGGATCAGCCCCAGGCCCAGATGGTCTTTCCAATCTTTATTATAAGACTTTTGCCGAGACTCTAGCGCCACACTTAACTAAAATGTTCAACTCTAAACGAAAGGGAGACCCCATGGACCCCTAGATGAATGCAGCATTCATTACTGTCATCCCTAAACCTGACAAAAATCCGGATCAGGTAGAAAACTACAGACCAATATCACTTATAAATAACGATTTAAAAATCCTGACAAAAATATACGCCAATAGATTAAACACATTCATCAACACTTATATCCACAAAGATCAGGTGGGTTTTATCCCCGGCAGGCAGGGTCCAGACCAGGTCAGAAGGGCCATAGACATAGCTTCAATCTTGCATTCGGGATGGGATGGAGGCCCAAAGCAGGAGGGTCTCTTCCTTTCCCTAGACCTACAAAAGGCCTTCGATTCTGTGACTTGGCCCTTCATATTCGCTTCCCTCAAATTCTGGGGGTTCGGTGAACACTTTATCGGAATCCTCAAATCACTTTACTCTGAACCGGAAGCGAAAGTTAAATTACAGGGCTTCCTCTCATCCCCAATCAAAATTGCCAGGGGCACAAGACAGGGCTGCCCTCTATCCCCACTTGTGTTCGCTCTAACAATAGAAACACTAGCCATAGCAATCAGGTCAGATCCAAACATTAAAGGTGTCAACTGTGGCTTGAATACTCATAAATGCACCCTCTTCGCAGATGACCTTCTTCTATTTATCACCTCTCCAATAACCTCACTTCCCAACATTAACAAACTGCTTCAGACATTTGGCGAGGTCTCAGGCCTACGAGTTAACATGACCAAATCACAGGCATTAAACATCTCCCTCAATCCAGCCCTAGCTGAGAGATTAAAACTGGCCTTTAATTTCAATTGGAGTGATTCCTCAATACGATACCTAGGTATAAACCTTACACCCAGAATAGACTCCCGCTATCAAGCCAATTTCCCTCCTATGTAACGTAGATTGGAAGAGGACTTACGAATTTGGTCATCCCACAAACTTTCATGGCTGGGGAGAATCCATGCCATCAAAATGACCCTGTTCCCAAGAATTCTGTACCTATTTAGAGCCCTTCCGATCGCGATCAACAAAAAGCACCTCAAAAACTTCCAGGGAAAGATTATAAAATTCATATAGGGAGGGAAAGGATATAGATTCACGCGAAACACCCTTTATGCCCCGAAATCTAAGGGAGGGCTAGGCCTCCCTGAATTAGCCAAGTATTACCAAGCAGCTAGACTGGCCCAACTCTCCACCATATATTTTAGGGGCAAAAAACCCGACTGGATACAAATAGAACGCCAAGCAGTCCCTTCCCACACACTAGACTTTCTACTCTGGATTTCCAGTAAATCGAGACCTCCCATTATGGCACCCACACTTTCTCACTCCTTCAAACTATGGGATAAGCTGATCCAACTTCCCGCTTTGACCTCACAGCTTCGCCCACTTTCACACATATTCCACAATCCCATCTTCAAGCCGGGGTTAGACATCAAATCCTTTCAATGGTGGCTTGATAAGGGAATGTATCGTATTGGACATTTCCTTGTCGCCTCCGGTCCAATATCCATGAAACACTGCATTGAAAAACTAGAGCTCCCCGATTCCGAAAAATTTAGATTTCTTCAAATCTCCCATTTTCTTCACACTATTTGGAAAGACAAATCAAATCCCCCAGAGTGCACATCCTATGAACAATGGTGTGGACAAGCAACAGAGCAAAAAGGAGGTATATCTCTGATTTACGAAGCTCTCTCAATTCCCCCTTCTAAACTTACATACATGACAGAGTGGGAGAGGGACTTGGGCGAGACTTGGGACCTGGAGATCTGGAATAGAATGAGCACAAGAGCCTACAAAGGTATAGTTAATATTGCATTAATAGAAGCTAACATGAAAGTTCTTACGAGATGGTATCTGGTTCCTTCCAAACTTGCACAGATGTTCCCTTCCTCGTCTCCTTTATGTTTCAGAAACTGCCAAGCCCAGGGTTCCATGATACACATTTGGTGGGAATGCCCGAAAATCAGGGGCTTCTGGAACAGGATTTTTTATCTCATCAGAACAATTACGGACACTCCCATTTCTAAATCTCCCCAGATAGCTCTATTAAATGGTCATATTCCCAAAATCCCCAAAACAACTGCTAAATTTATTTCTTTCATCCTGACTGGCGCCAAGCTCTCCATAGCAAAGGCTTGGAAACAACCAGGAGTCTCTCTGGCGGCTGCCAAGAGAAAGATCTCGTGGATCATGTCCCAGGAAAAATTAGTCAGTGTCTTAGCAGACTCAAATAAAGCATTTTTGGCTGTCTGGGAACCTTGGGCAAGGCATGTAGGCATCTCTCTCATTCCGGGAGTTGAAGCATGATCTGTTTCTACTGTTATTATGTAGTCTATCAACCCACCCCCCATTCTTCCTCCCCCTCCATCTTCTTTTCCACCTTTACTTCTCTCTTTCTTCTTATTCTCAGGAAGTTGTTAATTTATTTTTACAGAAAGTTTTTGGTTCCAAACAGTTTGCTCCAGTTTTCTATGCACTTGAATGCGACTAGTTGGTACCTCGACTTATTTTTCTTGGGTCGACCTCCCAGCCGGAACCTTCAGGATATTTTTTTGGCACCCCTGGTTCCTTAGGCTTCCGGCCTTAGAGGACTGGGGCAGGCTTCCTCACGCAGTCTGGGACCTTTCTTTTCCCGGAAGGCGCGATGGGCCTGGATGGATTAGTTACACACCTAATGATTAACCACGGCTGCTACACGGTGTTCGACACACTATGTTCCCGATAGGGGTGTCGAGCCTACCTGCAGAACTAGGTGTCTCCTTATTATGCCTGAGGGCTCTTATCTCTGTTTATTTGAACAAGCTTAGATATTTGGTCAACCTCTCTGTTATTGTTCAATATTTGAGTATTGTCACAGGGGTGGGCTGCGCCCCACCGGCAATTCAGTGCTATGAAGTGTAATGTACTGCTCTTCAATAAAACTTCTTTAAAATCAAAAAAAAAAAAAATTTGCTAAAATCATTGAGGTTAATTTTTTTCCTAAGAAGACACAAAGAAACCCCCTAACAGGGCTTTAATGCAGCCAATAATATCAAAATGAATGGGTAATCAAAAATAGCTTTATTGATGCAAAAATTGTATAAAATGAATGGGTTCTGACATTAAAAGTCAGGACATGAACTGGAGTACAACATAAAATAAAAAACAACGGACAATCCCCATTGGGAACAGTGTACAATACAATATATGCAAGACAACAAGATCGAAAATATTGTTAAAATACTGATGCGTTTCAACCCTAACTGGGTCTTCTTCAGAGGATAGTTATCAGCTGTAGGGGTGTAAACATATATCAGAACATATATATCAGAACATGGCACACAACAACAACAACAATGAATTTGTGTATACATAAAAATAAAAGCAAACTTCATAAGTTACATAGTTACCAGTCACAGAGTTCCCGATGGTTTTGAATGGTCATGATGAAAAAGTATGGCCCCTCCTGTGTCCTCGGCCTCCCCAATGATAGGCCAGCTCCCCAGAGAGCCGGTGTCAGGCCAACATGCCTTGCAAGGGATCACGCATAAACCGCCTCCCGAGGGGAGATCAGAGGGTGAAGGGCACACACCGCACCCACAGTGGAACAACGAGAATGCTAAAAGCAAATTGAGGGAAGGAAAGAGAGTCATTAGTTCCCCAAAACTTTCTCCCATCTCCCGACTGCATCTCTGGACCTCAGCCACAGTGATCTTTGGGTTCTTCTTTACCTCTCTCACCAAGGCTCTTCTCCCCCGATAGCTCAGTTTGCCCAGACGGCCAGCTCTAGGAAGGGTTCTGGTCATCCCAAACATCTTCCATTTAAGGATTATGGATGCCACTGTGCTTTTAGGAACCTTAAGTGCAGCAGAAATTTTTTTGTAACCTTGGCCAGATCTGTGCCTTGCCACAATTCTGTCTCTGAGCTCTTCAGGCAGTTCCTTTGACCTCATGATTCTCATTTGCTCTGACATGCACTGTGAGCTGTAAGGTCTTATATAGACAGGTGTGTGGCTTTCATAATCAAGTCCAATCAGTATAATCAAACACAGCTAGACTCAAATGAAGGAGTAGAACCATCTCAAGGATGATCAGAAGAAATGGACAGCAGTTAAATATATGAGTGTCACAGCAAAGGGTCTGAATACTTAGGACCATGTGATAGTTCAGTGTTTTTCTGTCAATATGGGGTGCTGTGTGTACATTCTTGAGGAAAAAAATGAACTTAAATGATTTTAGCAAATGGCTGCAATATAAAAAAGAGTGTCTGAATACTTTCCGTCTCCACTGTATATACACATATATTAGATGACACAGATGTTATACCTATTGCATAATTGCCCAAAATGGTTGACGTGGTGATTATTTAAGACCATTGACGCAGTCTTTAGAGACTTTGTGTGGAGGGGAGGAAAACCCAGGATTAGATTTGAAATATTACAACAGCCCATTGATAAAGGGGGAAATGCGATACCTAATGTAAGATTATACTTTATTGCTTCACAATTACAACAATGGCATGGCTGGGATGCAGTGGACATGGAGGACCCTATACAGAAGATAATAGCATCCCAATTTAAAAATGACCCTTTAGTTCAATTAATAGTAGCACACCATTTCTATAATAAAAAAAGGTTCCCTACTTTCCATTTGATTCATAGAGTATGGGAAGTAGTACGAAATATTACTCAACATAAGGGATATACGAAACAGAAGCCCATATGGGATTATTACTGCCTCTATGAATTAAATAAACTATCGGAATATTTAGACTGGAAAAAGGCAAGCATAATATTCCTTTATCAGTTATATACCTCCTTTTAATATATTGAAAGATTGGTATCAGCTAACAAATAAAAACTTTTATCAATAAAATTCGTCATGCATTACAAATCCAAAGCTCAAAAAGTCAATTACAATATGAACACTAAAATATTAACAAAGGCAACCTCGGCTGCATGTATGTAATGGAGAATATTGAAAATCATAAAAATAGCTTTGTTTGGTGGCAAGAAGATATAGAGGGTTTAGATGAAGAGGACTGGACACGTGCCCTTGAAACACTTCCTAGGACATCTCTCTCGCTGTCTCAAAGTCTATCTCAGCTTTTTATTGTACATAGGGCTCATTATACTCCATGAAAACTATATGCCTGGGGAAAATATATAACACCACTATGTCCGCGATGCTCTCTATTCAATGGTTCCCTTATCCATATGCTCTGGCGATGTCCAAAGCTTCATCTTGTTATTGGGAAAAAGTATTTAGAACCTTAAGCTTAGTATGCTCAACTGAGATAATAAGGACGCCCTAACTGGCACTACTGGGTTTAATACCTGATGGAGCATTACCAGTAGAAATGCATATTATGTGGATAAGTCCCCTATATTTAGCACATAAAGTTATTCTACATGTAGTCTATTGACTCCCTAACCCATAAACAATGGGTTGAGAAACTCAATTATATACTTAAAAGAGAAAATTTACATACAAACATAGAGGTACACCCCAAAGATTTAATAAAATATGGTTACACTGGATAAAACCTACTAATGAATTATATGATGGTTTTTCTAATAGAGGGAAGTGAAGGTAGAGGAGATAGATGGGAGTAAGGAGTAGTGGTAGAAGAGAGTGGCATAGAGGGTGTAAAAGAAAGATAATTTGTTGCTGCTTGGAGGAAATGGCTATAATTTGATGATTTACACTGGGGGAATGCAGGCTGTTGTGCAGAGTGTACTTATAATTTCAGTATGTTATATTCATTATATGCAGTCACTCCGAGAAGTACAAAGTATGTTTGGTTTATGTTTTTGTTTGTTTTTTATTGGACTTTTTACTTTATGATATGATATGGACTAATTTGTTATATTTGTTTATATGTTTTTTGCAACAAAAAATAATAAAGTATTCGATTAAAAAACATATATTTTAGAAGAGACCCTAGAGAATAAAATGGCGGTCATTGCAATATTTTATGTCACACTGTATTTGCTCAGCAGTCTTTCAAACACAATTTTGGGGGAAAAAATGCACTTCAATTAATTAAAAACGAAATAATAAAGTTAGCCGTATTTTTTTGTATAACGTGAAAGATGATGTTACGTCAAGTAAATAGATGCCTAACATGTCACGCTTTAAACTACGATACTTAAAAATCTCCATAGGTTACGCTTTTAAAAAATTGTAACGGTTATCTGCTTAGAGTTACAGAGGAGTTCTTGCATTAGCCTTATTGCTCTTGCTCTAACGATTGCAGTGATACCTCAAATGTGTGGTTTCAACACTGTTTACACTTACGTATGCATGGGATTTGACAGGGTGCGAGCACAGAGGGATGGGGCGCTTTACTTTTTTTTCTTATGTATTTTATTTTTTATTTTTACACTGACCCTTAAAAAAAAAAATCTGATTACTTTTATTGCTGTCACAAGGAATGTAAACATCCCTTGTGACAGTAATATGCAGTGACAGGTACTCTTGGAGGGATCTGGGGTCTATAAGACCTCAAGCCCCTCCTCCGCGCTTGAAAGTATTCAAAACACCAAATATACTGTGGATTTTTTAAAACTGGCACCGTTGGCTTCAAACTGGAAGTGACGTGGTAACGTTGATTCCGGGTTACTACATCAGAGACCCGATCAAAGTCGATTATGGCTTTGTTCAGGTCTCCAACCAGCCAGCGGTGGGACGGGAGAGCCCGGGCAAGCCTCAGAAGGAGGTGGGAGTGGGGAACGTCCACTCCCACTGCTTGTAACAACAACCGAGTGGCTGTTTAGTCGCATTGGTTGTTATTACATGAAAGCTGACCATCAGCTCTAAAAAATGGTACTGGGGTGATGCCTGCAGCTGCATAAATGAATGAGGGTGACAACCTCCGGTACAACCACTTGAGCAAAATGACGTACAGGTATGTGATTTTGAGGCAAGTGGTTAATAGTTGGAGGATGCTCAATGGTTTTAACTCTCTAATTAATGTAATATTTAGAAGTGCATAGAGAAAGTGGGTAGGGGGAAGGGCAGAGCAACATCCAGCACATGTATAACTTCACATCCCAGAAAAGGGTGCCCCATAATAATGTCACCCTCATTCATTCATTCCAGGTGCCTCAAAACCTTACAAGTAATTTTCTTTAGAAAGCAGCCACAGTGTCAAGGTGCCAACTGTGCTGATGGGGACCCTCTAGCAACACTGTAAAGAATACCCTAAAAGAGAATGTAAGCATATCCAAGTAGTGTACGCTGACAGCAGGCATGTGCAGTTCATTTCATTCTGAATTGAAATTCTGAGAATTTTTTTGATATTTGAAAATTTGGATGTATCCAAATTTCTATTCGAATTTAAATCAAATCCAAAATTGAAATACATTTGAATTGAAAAACAAACTGAAACTGTAAACATATTGCTAACTATTGCTGATTTCCTTCAAAAACTGTGTGCAAGTGTACCTAAATTAATTGATGTTGCTTTGAAGCCAAAAGGTATTCAAATATTGACTTAATCTAGATTTTTCTTCTGTTCACTCACTCTAGATTTTTTAAATTGATAAAAATAAACAAGCAAAATTTAAAAATGTTCTACTTTACATTATTTTTTCACACCTGCCTAAAACCTCTGCACAGTAGTCTACATAGAGACAGCAAAATGTTGAAGTTAGATATTTCTTTATATAACTTAGAACACTTCACAATTTCTGAATTAACATTATTATTAATACAAAGAAGTTTAACGTGTCAAAAATCAAACTGTCAATATTCCTGGTGAATTAATAATTTTAGCATCATTTGTGTTCAGATGAACATACAATATATGCCTTTTATAACCTAGGATCCTTCATTTTTTCTGTTTCAATCCTTTTATGAAAGGGTTAAGCCGGCCAGAGATGGTGCAATTTTCTTTTCTGCAACCACAGGTCAGTGTTGATGCCTTTCTCAAGCTACATTTTTTGTCGTATTTATTCCTCTTCGGTGCCCGGTATCCTTTGCTGCCTCTTTTTCTAGCCGCCAGCCCTGGGCACTGAAGCCTCAGATGGAAAGGTGAGACTATGATTTTTTTTTCCCCTTCTTTAAAAAAAATAAATAAAAAGGGAGAGACTGTATCTAATAAGATGCACAGTATTATTTATAATTTGTAAACAACCATTGTCAGGATATCTCATAGTATCTTCTACTTTCTCATCTTGTAAACCTGTGGAGAGAAAGATACAAGTACAGAGTACAACATATGTCGAATACAACTGAGTAGGCAAAACATCTTTGGTGCATTGGTTTTTACATTTCTGCCATTTCAATGTATTAATCCAAGGCATTTGTGGCAATTTAAAGGAATGAGAGCAGGATTGGTTGCTAATTCACCTGGACAAATCTACTGCTTGCTTTCTTTAAAATGACCCTTGCAGTTTGCAGTTGTTTTAGCCTTTTAAAGCATCAGATACAGAGGGAAAAAAAACTCAAGCACACTAATCCTCTATAGCAGGGGTCTCTAAACAAAAGGGGCAAGTGTACTGTCCTTCAGACTTTAGGGGGGTTGGACTGTGGCCATTGGGAGTAAAAAAAGCTCCAGACATCAGTGGGGATAAAACAATGCCCTATGTTTGGTGTCATTGGGAGGAGATGCCCCATCATGGGGGGTGGGGGGTTATTATGCCCCATTGCTGGTTTCAGTGGATGAAATAGTGTTCCAATGGCCACATAAAAGCAAGTAAAGGGCCACATCTGGACCCCGGGCCACAGTTTGGAGACCACTGGGCTATAGAATCCAATGGTGAGTCATGCACGTAATAACTTAGAACTTTTTAGAAATGAGGTTGCTGAGCCAGTAAATGTAACAGATGTAGAGACAATCATTTGCCACTGTAAATACACTTTTACTAGTTGTATTTAATTACAATAATAATGCCTATAGTTAAGGGGATTTCAACCTCAAATAGGTACAGTATAACCTAAGATAACCTAATATAATGGAATTAACCCTTCTGGTTACCTTCTGGTTTAACTGGTATGATATACTGTATCTATCTATCTATCTATCTATCTATCTATCTATCTATCTATCTATATATATATATATATATATATATATATATATATATATATATATACAGTATCTCACAAAAGTGAGTGAACCCCTCACATTTTTGTAAATATTTTATTATACCTTTTCATATGACAACACTGAAAAAATGACACTTTGCTACAATGTAAAGTAGTGAGTGTACAGCTTGTATAGGTGTAAATTTGCTGTCCCCTCAAAATAACTCAACACACAGCCATTAATGTCTAAACCGCTGGCAACAAAAGTGAGTCCAAAAAGTGTCCAAATTGAGCCCAATTAGCCATTTTCCCTCCCTGGTGTCATGTGACTCATTAGTGTTACAAGGTCTCAGGTGTGAATGGAGAGCAGGTGTGTTAAATTTGGTATTATTGCTCTCACTCTCTCATACTGGTCACTGGGAGTTCAACATGGCACCCCATGGCAAAGAATTCTCTGAGGATCTGAAAAAAAGAATTGTTGCTCTACATAAATGCCTAGGCTATAAGAAGATTGTCAAGACCCTGAAACTGAGCTACAGCACGGTGGCCAAGACCATACAGCAGTTTAACAGGACAGGTTCCACTCAGAACAGGCCTCGCCATGCTCGACCAAAGAAGTTGAGTACACGTTCTCAGCATCATATCCAGAGGTTGTCCCTGGGAAATAGACGTAGCTGCCACCATTGCTGAAGAGGTTGAAGGGGTGGGGGGGTGGGGGGGGGGTCACACCGCATCAAATTGGTCTGCATGGCTGTCCTCCCAGAAGGAAGCCTTTTCTAAAGATGATGCACAAGACAGCCCGCAAACAGTTTGCTGAAGACAAGCAGACTAAGAACATGGATTACTGGAACGATGTCCTGTGGTCTGATGAGAACAAGATAAATGTATTTGGTTCAGATGGTGGATATATATATATATATATATATATGTATACATATACTTTATATATATCTATATAGATATATATCTATATATATATATATGTATACATAATTTTTTTTGTATGTGTCTGTGTGTCTTATTTTCTCCCATGGCTTGGCTTCATTTTAAACATAACATTACCACCACGTTCCAGATGTTCTGAAAGTGACCTTTGAAGTTTATTATGAACAGCAAAAATGAGGAACAATTAATTGGCTTGTCAAAGTCTCTGATTGATAAAAAAATGTCATCAATAAGCTTAGAAAATATTCTCTGCTTTCTGTTCCTTTCCTTTACTTTGATATCTGGCACTCTTGCTAGAGTTTAATACATTTTACTAAGAAAAATACTAATACTAATACTATTTTAGAGGACCTGAAGAATGTCATATAAAATATAAACTCACAATTTTAATTTTGACTAAATCTTTACAATATGGTGAACAGTAAACATGACACTCTCTAATGACACCCTGTTATCACACTTTATGCACTCTCCTGAGGAATCTATACAACTGAATACCTTGTAGATTATTTCTGTTACACAACATATGACTATTTAATAACCGTTTCTTGTGAAAATCCATGTATTGATTTATAAAAAAAATGGCCCTCTACAAAAGACACAACCGGTATCTTAATAAAATTACCAAGACATATTTCCTGAAATCCTCCCAAGTATAACTATTTATTTTAACTAAAGTAATCAAGATTAATGGAAGCAGTTATGACACATGCTGTTTGCTAAGAAACAAATAGAGCAATTGCTCAGGGCAAACTTCATTAAGAAATCAGATAAAATTACTAAAACTGATTATATTTCAAAACTCAGCAGCAGCTCAAATTGCAGTAAAGGGGACTGTAATTAACACAATTGGTCTTGTTCAAAATCAGTGTTAGTAATCTCATTAGTTTATTATATTTTAATCATTCTAACAACCATGCAACACAACTTTGGTTACTGCCTTCATTTGCAAATATCAACTGTATACGTAATACTGTGAAATTGTAAGCCAGAAATTATTCTCTATATTACAATCATGTGAACAAATACATGAACCACAATTCTGTGTGTTTTGCAAGTACCAGATTTAGCTGGTAGGGAATATTACCGTATGTAGTAATTATTATGTTGATTTGCCAGAAATTGGGTATTATCTGTATTGGTCCAATGTGTGGCCTGAACGTTTGCCAAGGATCACCATTTTGGCAGTCATTATTATCTGCTCTTAGTGAACTGATAAAAGGGACTTTTGGACATCTTTCTATCAAGGAAATTATACTCCATCCATCCCAAAGCATGAGCACCCTATTCTCTCTTACAGACTTATGTTCCATGAGTAAGCAGAATCTATTAGGGATCTCCTTTAAATGCTGAAAGATGGTGTAGTTGTTTGTGGTAAGGAGCTGCCTGCCCTCTTTAATGCCATCATTGCTGTAATGAGAAAGTACTGGACTTCTTCATTAAAGTAGCACATAATAGTGAACTTTAATACTTTCTTAACAGACCTTTGATATCACAAGGGACAGAAAAACTGCCACACAATCCACTGAACTCTTGGACCTTCGAAAAATATAAAAGTTATAAAGATGGGATACCCTGACATGGGAATAAAAATGGAGCATGGGCCTGCCTAGTGAATCATAAGGGGACAGGGACATCTGCACCAGTTCTGTACATGCCAACACACTAAGACTGGGATGCTATTAAAGTTCATCTGTGTGTAAAAGCAGGTATCCCAATACTTTTGACTATATATATATATATATATACATATATTGTCAAAAGTATTGGGATACCTGCCTTTACACACAGATGAACTTTAATAGCATCCCAGTCTTAGTGCGTACCGGTCAATATTGAGTTGGCCCACCCTTTGCAGCTATTACAGCTTCAACTCTTCTGGGAATTCTGTCCACAAGGTTTAGGAGTGTGTCTATGGGAATGTTTGACCATTCTTCCAGAAGCGCATTTGGTCAGGCACTGATGTTGGATGAGAAGGCTTGGCTCGCAGTCTCCGCTCTAATTCATCCCAAAGGTGTTCTATCGGGTTGAGGTCAGGACTCTGCGCAGGCCAGTCAAGTTCCTCCACCCCAAACTCTCTCATCCATGTTTTTATGGACCTTGTTTTTTTCACTGGTCTAAATCATTTGGTGGAGGGGGGATTATGGTGTGGGGTTGTTTTGCAGGGGTTGAGCTTGTCCTCTTAGTTCCAGTGAAAGGAACTCTTAAGGCATCAGCATACCAAGACATCGTGGACAATTTTATGCTCCCAATTTTGTAGGAACAGTTTGGGGATGGTCCCTTCCTGTTCAACATGACTGCGCACCCGTGCACAAAGCAAAGTCCATTAAGACATGGATGAATGAGTTTGGGGTGGAGGAACTTGACTGGCCTGCACAGAGTCCTGACCTCAACCCAATAGAACTTTGGGATGAATTAGAGCAGAAACTACGAGCCAGGCCTTCTTGTCAAATACCAGTGCCTGACCTGACAAATGCACTTCTGGAAGAATGGTCAAACATTCCCTTATACACACTCCTAAACCTTGTTCCTAAACTTTTCCCAGAAGAGTTGAAGCTGTTATAGCTGCAAATGGTGGGCCAACTCAATATTGAACCCCCAGTACTTTTCCCAGTACTTTTGACAAAATAGTATGTATGTATGTATATGTACATATTTGAGAGGGAAAGACCTAACCTGTACCTAAGCTCTTTCCGTTTTGCTGTCTTTTTTTTCTTGTAACTGAGGCTGCATCCCTACCAGACTGTCCCAGGGGCCTCCTTAAAAGGTTTGTTTTCAAAGCTTCTCATGTTACTTTATCTGTGAGGCATTGCTAATCGGTCCAGTGAGCTGTGTTATAGATATTATTATGGATAGTTATGGATGTTTAGCACCCCAACAAATCCCTTATACGTCTGTTTAATGGGTTGGGCTGTAATAAACATTTTTTTAAAATATTTTAGGAAGGCCTGCATTCAAGGCAAATATAGAACTGAAAGCAATATGCAGAGACTGTGTATCTGTCTTGAAGTGGAAACATATTAAAAACACTAATGGATATTTTATTAAATCGTGGAATCTAATGAGAATATATACAGGTACCTACCAAAAACTGTATTATTATAAATCATATTATTTGTAGTGCCTCATTTTAACTTGATATGAGTTTCTAGTGCCACTGTCTGAAGCAAATATCAAGTGTAATTTCTATAAAGATGAGTTGTCATATTCAAATGCCCTTACACTGACTTAGAGATACCTTTTTTTTTTTGTTCTTCCTTCTCAACATATAAAGTCTTCAGGCATATAGGTGGTAATGTCAGGATTGTATTGCTTAACCAGTTCCCCACCAGCCGCCGCAGTTATACTGCGGCAGGATGGCTCCGCTGGGCAAGCTGTAGTAGCTGTACGTTGGCTCTTTAAGGCGCTGTAGGAGGCGCGCGTGCAGGCAAGGTGTTCCCCCTGAGCCGATCCGAGAGCTCGGCTGGCGCGATGACCGCCGGGTACCCGCAATCGCTCCTGACAGAGTGAGAACCGGGATCTGTGTAAACACACAAATTCCAGTTCTGTCAGGGGAGAGGAGACCGATCGTGTGTTCATACTAAGTATGAACACCGATCGGTCTCCTCCCCTAGTCAGTCCCATCCCCCCAACAGTTAGAACACACCTAGGGAACACAGCTAACCCCTTGATCGCCCCTAGTGTTAACCCCTTCCCTGCCAGTGACATTTATATAGTAAGGTGATCACTGTATAAATGTGACTGGTCCCAAAAATGTGTCAAAAATGTCCAATTTTCTGCTGCAATATCGCAGTACCAATAAAAATCGCTGATCGCCGCCATTACTAGCAAAAAAAATAAATAATAAGAATGCCATAAATCTATCCCCTTTTTTGTAGATGCTATAACTTTTGTGCAAAACAATCAATATAGTGGGGTTCTTACTAAAGGAAAATCCACTTTGCACTGACAGTGCACTTGGAAGTAAAGTTGCTGTAGATCTGTAGAGGGGGACATGCAAGGAAAATAAAAAACAGCATTTTAGCTTGCACATGATTGGATGATAAAAACAGCAGAGCTTCCACTCATTACCCCTATAGTGTTTTTTTCAAAATTGTCCCATCTTTTTGTTCATAGCGCAAAACATAAAAAATGCAGAGGTGATCAAATACCACCAAAAGAAAGCTCTATTTGTGGGAAAAAAAGGACGTAAATTTTGTTTGGGTACAGCGTTGCATGACCGCACAACTGTCAGTTATAATGATGCAGTGCCGTATCGTAAAAAATGGCCTGGTCAGGAAGGGGGTAAATTCTTCTGGGGCTGAAGTGGTTAAGGACACAAGTCATTATCTTTAACCTTAGAATTTATAGATGTACAGAAAGATAAAGAGGGGTTATGTTGTCACACAAGATGAGAAGAATCATCCTTAGGTTGAAAAAAATGGTGATACTGTCTAGTCGTGCTGGCACAACCTTACTGCATTTTCAATGAACATGTGTATTTTTGACAAACTACAATCCTACAATTTGCTCATGATCATACCTGGATTTCTGATCTGTGCAATTTTACTTTTTAATCTATTTAACAATATAAAATAAGCAAATTTGTATAAATTGTGAGGTGTAGTAAAAAACAAAAAAAAATCATTGCTAAAAAAAAGAAAAAGATACAGATGTCTCTCAACCTGTCAAAGAAGATGGTTATAAGAGCATGTACTGTGTAATGATGTTAAGTGAGAACAATAACTATATATATAGAGATGGGATACATCATGGGTGCTCAACCTGTGGCCCTCCAGCTGTTGTGGAACTTCAAGTCCCATCATGCCTCTGCCTTTGGGAGTCATACTTGTAACTGTCAGCCTTGCAATGCCTCATGAGACTTGTAGTTCCACAGCACTTGGCGGGCCACAGGTTGAGCACCCATGGTTTACACGATGGAGAGAATGAAAGATTAGGCAAAGGAAAAGTACAAGAAAGAAACACCAGATTGATCATGGCTACAGGGATGTTCTCAGGGCTGAAGAGGGAGGGGTTATGGGGGAGGAATGGCAAAAAGTGTACAAAATATTGTTGCGCTACTATAGGAAATTTAAATGAGAGTAGCAGCCAGCATCAACAGTGCAGTGACAATGTGAAAGAAACTAGGGTATATATAAAAATGCAGCGCTAAACACAAAAAATATAAAAAAATAAATACACAATGCAATGCATATAAGTAGCAATCAAACTTTCAGCGTGATGGTATGGAAACCATATTTGAAATTAAAAAAGAAGGTTGAGCTTCAAAGGGAAACAGTATAGTTCATAAACGCATGACTGTCCATCAATTTAAATGACATGTGTTCTTTGGTGTCAGAAGAGAAGGGTAAATAATATAAGTGCAATATGAATCGCAAAGGTGATCTTCCTATATTAGGCACCCACAAGTGAGAATAGAAGGAGCAAATATGCTTACTGGAGAGGGTGGACAAGTTTGCCCTATGGCTAGGTGTCATTCAGGCTTGTGGATCAACCGATCCAGGTAGATGCTTGCGAAGAGGCATATGCGACAGGTTTAACTGGTTCCTTTCTGACGACCATAGGCGACCTAGGAATTATGGATGTTCAGGAACTTCTGATGTTCAGGATATATATGTAGTCACCTTCCCGGCAGATGGATGACCAGAGGGTATAACTTTTACTCAGCAAGCGTGGAAACATGCAAAAGGAGGAAAAAGACCCCACATAGTGCTTGAATCCATAAAAACAGGTTTATTGCAAACCAAACAAAATACAAATCCGGACAGCAGCAGCAATGGTTAAAAGTGATCACAAAAAGAATAAAACAGCGTGGTACCGGAGGGCAAATGGCTAAAAGCAACCCGACATGTTTCGGACGAGAGGTCCTTCTACTGGGGCATATAGCCTATTGTCCGGTATCACGCTTAATATATGGGCACAGAAACAAATTTAAACTACAATCAGCTGTGAACACCGCTGTAAAGCGGACCTCACAGCCAATAAAAAGCCAGCAATGTGTGGTTGGCCTGTCACCTAATCACATGCGGCTTAGGCAGCCAATCACAGTCCCCAGTGCCAGGTCACATATCGGCGTCATGCAGGATGACGTCATCGCTCACTGGCTCTTGTGCTCCAAGCCTCGGTTCCATACCCAGAAGAGGCAGATGTGAATACGAGGTGTAGGGCGGAATAACTCCGCCCACAAACCCGACTGCAACGTCATTGCACAATTGAGCCAGACGCTCGTAACCCGGCAGCTTCCTGTGTCAACGGAAGTGCCAAAAAATGACGCAAATGTGCTAGCAAAGCGGGACAGGCAATTGTATTATAAATAAATATTTGAACAAGATAATATTATGGACCAGGGCATCAGACCGAAAATTCCCATGAAGGGAAAAGGTATAAAGTGGAAACATGAGAATATCTAAACATCCCTCAAGGAAAATGTGGATAACATATAGGTATCATTGACTAAAGTATTTAAAATGTATATATGTTATAAACACATAGATGGTGGTATGCTTATTTAAACTGTATATATATTTAAAGTGTATATATGTTCTAAACACATAGACGGTGGTATTTAAACTATGCCCAATCTAGATGAACGAGGGAGGGTAACTTGGTGGAACAATAGACATGAATCAGATGTGAAGTGGGGGGCCAAGTCAGCAATGGATTATGATTTGTTGATGAACGCATTTAGGTCCCATTCAACATTCAACCCCTGGGGGAAGTAACTCTTTAGCTGTAATATCCAGAAGGTTTCGAGTTTGGATACCCCTCTAATTCGTGGGCCCCCCCCTCCAGTGTGGGACAAACTTGTCAATGATTTGAAACTTGGTGCCCCTCGGATTCTTGTCATGATGCTCCAGAAAATGGCGGGGGATACTGTGGTTAGTACGACCTAGTTTAATGGCAGTACAATGTTCATTCACCTGGGTGCTAAACGCTCTTATAGTGCGGCCCACGTACTGTCTGTTACACGGACAGGTAATGAGGTACACTATAAAGCGAGTAGCACACGTGGTGAAGTATTTCATATGGTATATAGTGGAAGTAACCGAAGACTGGAATGTTTCAGATTTCTTGCATCCGCAAAGATTGTGCATACAGACATTGCATCGTTTGCAGGGGTAGTAACCCTTAGCTTCTGGAAAAAAGGATACTTTATTAGGCGGTTCAATGACATTGTGTGAAATACGGTCACTCAAAGATGGGGCTCCTCTAAAAGTAACACCTACGTTAGTAGGGAGCACTGGACCTAGAACCGGGTCATTCTTCAGAACTTTCAAATGACGATTCAAGATCTGTTTAATTTGTCTATGTTGGATGGAGAACTGAGTAAACATCGACCACTTGAATCTGTCATCGGGGGTGGGCTTGGGACTTTCGATGGTGAGTGTGTCACGATCGATACAGGAAATTCTGGTGATCTCTTGATCTATAACTGATGGTTTGTACCCTTTTGCAACAAAATGCTCCTTTAGAAATTGGGCTTGTTTTACAAAATCAGAAGAGGTAGAGCAATTTCTGCGAATGCGTAACAGTTGACTACATGGAACAGATTCCAGCCATGGGCCATAGTAGCAACTGTCTGTGGAGATATATCCATTTCTGTCCGTCGGCTTGAAGTAGGTGGTGGTCACAATACAGCGGTCAGCTATGGATATCTCCAGATCTAAAAAATGTATGAGTCAGTGCTTATCTCGTATGTGAGAACTATACCCCTCTCGTTGTTGTTAAGAGTGGCCATGAATTCATGGAGAGTTTCCTCGTCACCCTTCCACAGGAGGAGAATGTCATCTATATAACGAGCCCATAAACACACCTCAGGTCGCTGTAATGGGTAGACGACATCCTCCTCCCATAGTGCCACAAAGAGGTTGGTGAGGCTAGGGGCAAATTTAGCCCCCATAGCCACGCCTTTCTTCTGCAAGAAAAATTGATCGTTGTACCAGAAGTAATTGGTAAGTGTAGCGAATTCCAGAAGTTCCATAACAAAACTCTGCTGTAATGGGGAAATATTATTTGTGGCGAGATAGTGTTTCACAGCCTCAAGTCCTAATTGATTGAATGGGGGGAATGGGAAGAAGGAAGGGGAGGAGGCACTTTGATGGGAAGGAAGGGGCTATTCCCCATCCCTGGGGCAAACTGATGCTATCTACCATGTTAAAGGTGGTAAATTATCATTTCAATGCTCTTTAATCAGTTTGTAAGTTATCCATCATGACCATAGCTTAAGCAATTTATATGCCTTGGGCATGACCACCAAATATTCAGCAGAGTTCCCTCCAGTTCACAGACATGAAAACAAAGGGGTGAATAACTAGAGACATATGTTGCTATGCAAGAAAGAGTTTTCTAGAGCCAAAAAGCTGTATGAGCTCTTAGCTGTAGAGTAGTAAATGTCTGACCAGTCTGTAATAGTTGTATTTAACTCTTTTTCCTATTGAGTCATATAATATACTGGCTTATTTTGGATAAATTCAAAGATGCATGCATACGAGAAATAGGACCAGAAGAGTGAGGAGATAGTGGACATCTACTCTCAAAAATCATCACCGAGTGGGTCATCATGTTTGTTAATAAAGAATTGACATGATATTGAATCTTAATGTATCAGAAGAGATTCTGCGGGAGTGCCTCAAACTTTTCTCTGAAGTCATCAAATGATTTAATGCCATTCCCCGAAAGCAAAGAAAAGATGTCTTGGAAACTCTTGCTAAGCCAACAGTTATATCTAGTTGGAGTCTCCAACCCTGGGGAAAGCATTGGACATCTCAATAGGCCAAGTATTAGTAAATGAGGTGATATGATGCCTCTAGAATATTTAAGTCCCAAATGTTAAGTGATTATTCTTTTTTTTATAAATTGTATCTTTATTAAATTTTTACAAACAGATAATAAATGCTAAACTTATAATACATCATAATAAGTACAATCATTGAAAAGGCATATAACATATGTTAAAACCATAGAAGTAATGCCACAATGCTACCAATCTTACAAAAGCATAAGATATCAACTGTATAGAATAGGAAGGGTGGACAGGGAAGCAGGAGAAGGACCCAGGGAGTGACACAAACAAAAATAATATTTCACACAAAAGAAATTGTTGCTCACTGGACCTAGTGTCAGTGGGGTCCCCAGGATGCCCAAACTGAGGGGACCAGGACGTCCCATGGGAACCCCACCTGGGAGGGAAGGAGGGTGGGGTGAGAGGAGGAGGACACCATGGAATCATAAAAAGAACAGGCTAATAGGACTGAAGAGACACAAAATGTAGCACATATGCTTAAGAGGGTGATCCCACAAGTCCCACATCTTTGAAAATTGAGGAAGTGTATCAAGGACTGTCGCAGTCAGGTGTTCCATTCTACGGATTTGTTCCAATATTTACAGAACCTGTGCAAAGGTGGGCGGAGAGGGGGACAACCATTTCTGGGGTATAGCCCTCTTTGCTGCCAAGAGAATAAAGGCAGATAATTTTTGGGTGTGTCTGGGGATGCCAGGAAACGGCAAGCCTAAAAGAAACTGGATTGGGTCCAGAGAGAGAGTAGTTTCAAGGAGCCCTTGTAAATGAGCATGGATAGAGGACCAAAAAGGTTGAATAATGGGGCATTCCCAAAAAATGTGAAAATGGGAGCCAATGTCGCCCGTCACCTCCAACACACCCGGGGAGCTTTGGGATCATATCTTTGTAGGATCTCTGGGGTTCTATACCAAAAAAATAGTATCTTATATGTTGTCTCCCTCTGCTCCACACACCTTGAAGACTTTGAAGCAGCTTTCCAAACCTTCTGCCATTGAGGGAGGTGGATAGGTCGCTTAATGATCTGGGACCATTTCTGCATGTAAGAGTGATATGTGTTAGTGAGTGAGAAAGTTTCATGTAGGTATCTATAGATATCTTAAATAAGATGGGCTTGGCATGGACCTTGCGCGCATAAGAGTTCAAAGGGGGTAGGCTTATCCAAGGTTAAAGTAAAAGACTTAGAGGAAAAATAATGTTTGAATTGGAGATAAGAATAAAATAATTGTTTAGGGATCTGATATTTACGCTGCAGTTCATTAAAAGGTAAGAGTGTGTAGGTGAGTGGGTGCACAAGGTTTCTAAGCTGAAATATTCCAGCCTGTGTCCATGGGAGCATTCGAGTATAAGAAAGACTGGAAGATCTGGAATGTCAGGGTTGAACAGTACATTCAATAAGGGCAGACATGGAGAAGAAAGGGCGAATTGACAGGAGCACTTCTTCCATACGGAGAGAGTGTATAACATCGGGTGTAAGCAAAGGCCTCGAAGTTGGGTTATAGAGGTCTCTATGTTTGTCGAAATCATAGGGCAGGGGTGAAATAGACTAGTGACACTCATTTCAATCTCCAACCAGATGCTAGACGCCATTCTAGAAGACCAAGTAATAATCGATTTGAGGTGGGTAGCAAAATAATATTTAATAAGGTCTGGGGCTCCCAACCTGCCTCTAGACCTAGGGGCGAACATCACTGAGCTGGCTATTCGGTGGGCCTTATAGTGCCAGATAAAGTTAAGGAATGACCTCTGAGTGGCTTTGAGTTGTGTCATAGGGACAGGAATTGGTAGAGTTTCAAATAGATAAAGGAGTCTCGTTAGAATAGACATATTCAGGAAATTGATGTGACCCAAGAGAGAGATGGGATAAGTGTCCCGCTGTCGCAGGAAGAGGTCAATGTCGCGGAAAAGTGGGGGAAGTTGGTCTGATAGAGGGCTGAGTATGAGGGGTGAGATGTGTCCCTAAATATTTAAGAGAGTTTGAGCACCAGTGATAGGAATAGTTTTGTTGAAGAATGGTAAGATCTGAGTGTGGGGTGAGTAATGGTAGGGCCTCTGTTTTGCTTGTGTTGATTTTATACCCTGAGAGAAAGCTAAATTCTTTGAGCAAGGCGTGTAAATTCGGGAGAAAGGTGTGGGGTCTGGTCAGAGTCAGTAGAATATCATCCGCAAACAATGACAGTTTATACTCATTATGATGCAGCAAGACCCCACGAATATCAGGGTGGGTGCGGATGGCTGCAGCTAGGGGTTCCAGACAAAGGATAAAAAGTAGAGGGGATAACGGGCATGCTTGTCTGGTACCATTACTCAAAGAGAAAGAAGGTGATAGATAGGAAGATAACTGGACTTGGGAAGAAGGTCGGGAGTATAAAGCATGTAGTGTTGCCATGAAGGGGCCATCAAAACCATAATTGGAGAGTGTAGCAAACATAATGGGCCAACTGAGCCTATCAAAGGCTTTCTGTGTGTCAAGGCTCTAAATAAGGGCTGGGAGGGTTGTTTTTTTTAACAAATCTATGAGGTCTATGGTGCGTCTCGTGTTATCGCCGGCATGTCTGGCTGTTACAAAGCCTACTTGGTCCTTATGTATGAGTCCGGGTATTAAATGGGATAGTCAGTTAGCTAGGATTTTTGTAAATATCTTGTAGTCAGAGTTAAGTAAAGCAATGGGACTATAATTGTCAGGGAGGGAGGGGTTTTGGGATCACTGAGATATGGGCATGAAGGAATTGGGGGTGGAGTTCAGTACCTTGAAATAAGGATGCAAAAAGAGATATCAAATGTGGGCTTAAAATTGGTAAGAAAGTTATTTAGTAGGAATAAGACAGGCCATCTGAGCCAGGGGATTTTTGGGTAGGGAGATTTTTGACTACCTCAGCTAGTTCCTCAGGAGTGGTTGCAGAGTTCAGAGATAAAAGGTGATCTGGGGAGAGTTTGGGTAGGTGTAGTGAGTCAAAAAAAGAGTCACATTTCTCCCGCGTAAAATTGTAGTTAGGGTCAGTTTCTAAGCAACTATATAATTTGCGATAGAATTCACCAAAAACTTTGGACATGGTGAGAGGGCAATAAGTGGGAGTACCATCAGTTTGCCTAAGAAAATCTGGGGATGAGAGAAAAGGGTGAGGTTTTAGTTTATTCACTAGCATTCTGTGGGGCTTGTTTGAATACTCATAAAATCTCTGTTTGGACCACAGGAGAGATTTGTCAATCTTTTTCATATCTAATGATGTGAATTGATTTTGCAGAAAAACAACAGCTCAGAGCCCAGCCACCGTCGGGGAAGTCAGCAAGAGTTTCTCAGCTTTGCAGAGTTCGAAAGCTGCATCTTTTTTCAAGCGAGAACCAGTAGCTATTCAATGACCTCGAAAGACGGCCTTATGAGCTTCCCACAGGGTGGAGGGCCCCGAGACCGTATTCACATTAAGTTCAAAGTACTCTGTAGTTCAAAGGCTGTTGGACAGAAGGTCTCTAGTTTTAGGGATGAGGTCTCATTAAGGTGGCAATGACAAGTTATGAGAGAGGCAGAAGAAAGGGTAATATCTAGTTGCACAGAGGAGTGGTCTGACCAGGTTATGGGGTTAATTTCAGAGGAGACTGTGGATGTCAGGAGGGGTGAAGAGATAAAGAAATGGTCTAATCTGGAGTAAAGTTTGTGGGGTGTGAGTAGAACGTGTATTGTTTGTGTGTGGGGTGTTTAATCCTCCAGATGTCCAGGAGGTTTTTTTTGCTCAGATGAGCTTAAGAAAGGATTTGGAGAGGTGGTCAGATGTTGTGGATGGGAACAATATGTGCCTGTCTTTGCTATGAGACATGGAATTAGGAGCATAAATATATATATATATATATATATATATATATACATATATATATATACATATATATATATATATATATATATATATATATATATATATATATATATATATATATACAATATATATATATATATATATATATATATATATATATATATATATATATATATATATATATATATATATACATATATACTATAGTAAGAGACTGGGTGAGGAACGAACAGTCTAGGATAATAAATCTGCCTTGGGGATCCAGGTGAGGATTTATCTCTTAAAGGACAAGAACGACTAATAAAGATCGCTACACCTGCTTTCCCAGATGGGTGAGAAGCCATGAAAGATATCTGGAAGTGTTTGCTGGCAAATTTAAGGGATCCCCCAGGGTGGAAATGAGTCTCTTGGACCAAAATTACGTCAGCTTTGGAAGCTTTAAATTCTTTCAGAGCCAGCCATCTCTTATGAAAAGAGTTTAAACCTTTAACATTACAAGTAAGAAACTTTAATGCCATAACAACTTAACCTGATGAATAAGCGTAAGATAAACTGCATAGCATACATTAGGTGAAAGATTCCTTGGTATCCTTGGTAAGGGTCATATAATGAGTAAAAAGTAATATAACAACATTTAGTATAGAAGTAGCATTGTGACAGGAATATAACCAGTCCATAAGGTGTAGCAGCCTCAGGTCAAGGAAATCTGAAGAAAAAAAATAAAAACAGAAACGAAAATGGAAATTGAAAAAAAACAAGAAAGAAAAAATGAAAATCTTTACTATATCCAAAGAGAAACCTGGAAGGCCAAACGCCTCCAGGAAGCCCTGGTCTAAGCCTAGGGCTGGGAAGGGGAGCATGAGGACCACCAAAAATGGGGATGGACGGCCCCCCTCCACCCTCCGAAGTATCAAGGCCTAGGTCACAAAATAGAAACAGTGGAAACAAACAAACGTTTGAGCCAGGGTGCCATAAAAACAACAAGCGGTCCACTCCATGGGCAAGAGGGTGGACAGACCCACCAAGGAAAGGTGGGTCAAACAGGAACATCAGAGGGTCATGTAAAAGTGGAAATCAAAGCCGTAGCCAAGTGAAAGGATCTTCAGGTCGGGAATCTAGAAGAAGGGTGCCTCTAAAGTGTGAAGTTGGATTTAGATGGCTTCTGCCGCACCGTGGTCCAGATGCGACCCAGAGCTGTCGGCGGCTTAGGAGTAGCAGGAAGCAGCACCGGATCTTTTTCAGGGAGAGGTGGTAGGCCTAAGTTGGGCAGAAAGTTGTCACTCTCCTGGAGATCATGTAGGGAGTACTGTATGCCTTCATGGGATGCAGAGAGGAGAAATGGGAACCCCCAGCGATACATGACTTTGTTGGTCTGGAGATGAAGTATCAGCAGGTGTAGATTTCTCCACCTGGCCAGAGTGATAGGTGAGAGATCACTGAAAATCTGGATCTTAGACCCTTTAAAGTCCAGCCTGGATTGGTTGTGGGTGGCAATAGTGAGTGCTTCTTTGCTGTCGTAGTGGTGAAATCTGACAATCACGTCTCTTGAGCCGGGGGGTTTAGAAGCAAGGGATCTGTGGGCCCTGTCTAAAGGCCAGTCAATGTCAGGGATATTAGAGGCTACCACATTAAACAAGCTTAGGAGATGGGAGTGGAGGTCCCTGTCTTCCACTGCTTCACGGATACCTCTGATCCGCAGATTCTGTCTGTGTTCCCTATTTTCAAGGTCTTCCTGTTGTGCTTGAAGCTGGGTGACTGAGTGTATCATGGCGGCATTGTCCTCTTCAAGAACTTGAACATACTGTACTAGTTCATTAAACTTAGACTCCAGGGTGTCAGTGCGTTCTACCAATTGGCCTATTTCCCCTCTCAATTCTTTAGCAAGTTTACCCACCTCCTGTGCCATGTTATGGGTGATGTCTTGGAGTAGAGATTGTAGTTTGGCATCTAACACTTCTGCCGTTAGTGGAGGGGTGACCCCTGTACAGGCATGGGGGCAATATCAAAGAGAGTACCTGTCTCAGGCTCAGAATGCTCCGGAGGGTCTTGCAAGCCCTCCTGGCTACTGGAGTCCACGGATGAGGGTCTGTGTAGGTAGCGGTCCATGGTGAGGGAGGCCTGAGGCTTGAGGACTGTGGCGTAGGTCTGTCTCTGGTCTCCAATATTGCCCATGGGGTGCGCAGCCGCTGCAGAAGACTGAGGAGGAGACTCCCATGGCTAGCAGAGCTTTGGACCAGTCAGTCCCGGGAAGGCAGAGGGGGATAGAGCTCTGGTCTCACACGTCCACCATGTTCAGAAGCCACGCATGCGCCCCCTTCTAAAGTGATTATTCTAAAGAGGCGCTTAGTGGCAAAGGTTTTAAAGTGGGAGGAAGCCAAATTGGCAAGGAAATGACAGTTTCTTTACAATCAATTGCATCAAAGAGAACCCATATTGGGATCTCAGACTGTGCATGCAAGGGTTAAAGGTGCTATTTGGGCTGCCATAAAGTAATTTATCAGGAGTGATACTCCCAGGCCACCATTGGTTTTATGCTAGTATAGATCTAGTTCTTTGAGCCCTGGGGGTGGGTTGTATTATATATAAATTTTGATTTTTTTTTTGGAGTATTCATAAGACTACAGGTGCCGGGAATAGGTTCCCCTTGGATTTGGACTTTAACAATCGTATTAAAGTAGAAAAATCATTTGTTTATAACAAATAATTTGAAAAGATAACACAGAGTGTACATTACAACAAACAATTGATGGTACTACAACTGCGACATGGTAGTGGTATGAAAGAGAAATCCTTCACCCGACGCGTTTCATAGTCAAAATCAATAACAGTTTGTATACATACATAATATTCAAATATATGTAATTTAACGTTTAAAACTTACAGTTACTTCAGTCGTGTATATGCAGACACTCCATGTAAGTTAAAAAAACAACAAACAACACTGCCCCAGGGAGTTGTTCCCTTCAGGTGTCAAGCATGTCCAAATGTAGAAATAGTTAAAAACAAAATATTCCACAAACAGATTAGGGGAACATCAATGAGAGCTCCCAATGCATAGAAAATCCAGACCCACTGAGGCCTATAGATGGAATCCTGTAATTGAGACATGGTAATGAATAATATCTATATTGGCTAAGTGCTACCTATCTGTGTAAGTGTACAAAATATATCAAAACAATTAGTCAGACAAAAAATACCTTTATATGGAGGCTATGTGGTAGGTGGACCCTGTTCTAATGGATGGTATAACGGGGGAGCACTAAAATTGAAAGTTTTTATATATGCATAAATACACACACACATATACACATATATCAAGGATATTAATTGTTAGTCAAAGGAGTACTATGTGTGGTATGATGGTACACATCCTATGCCAAAGTCTATGAATGATTGAATGCATCTATTTATATAACCAATACTACTAGCCATATCTCTAGATTCTGCACTATTGTAATAAATGCCTATGCTAAGGCTTAAAATACAGTCAAAGTGCAAGGAGGTGTATGTAGAATTAACAAATCCTTGACAATATCATAGTAACAAGCCAGAATAGCTCCTCAAAAGGATATGTGAAACAGACTTAGCTCAGGACAGGAACAGGAAGTACTCAAAAATGAGGTAGCTTTAGAAGAAGCACCATTTTAAGGGTGTTTAATCTACTCAACCAGGACATTTGAAATTGATTCTAAGTGAGTGGCAGAGTAGCAATGTTACAAATAAGTGAGGAGTAATTTACTTGATACAGGGGGGTAAAATTGGATGTCAGATGTATTCCCAACTGAGGAAGTTTGAGAAGTCCATGGAAAAGTAGAAGTACTTTGTAAGTGTGATAAAGTGGGATGCAGGGATACATCCAATGCCGCTTTTATTCCAAAGTATGAAAAAGTATGGCGAATGCCACAAATTTTTTTAAAGTATGAAAAACGGAGGGTAAGGTGACATGAGGTTCTGTAATTGTAAATAGAATGCCATCGGCAATTACCATCTTTACCATCTTTCTGTTGGTGTAAATACAGTGCTAACAGAGCTAATACAAGGAGAATGGGGGACAGGGGGCAAGCCTGTCGTGTACCTCTGCTATTAGGGAATGAGGGAGATTGTAACCCACAATACTTTACAATTACAATTACAAGCAGAAGGACCTGAATATAATGCCTGGATGCACTTAAAAAAAAATGTTCCCTAAATCTCCATTTGTGCAGAGTGAATTGCATATATTGCCAAGATCAAATGCTTTTTCTGTGTCTACTGAAACAAATTTGCATTTCTTGTGTTCAAATATGAGCAATATGGATAGGATTAAGCACTTTTCCAATGTTATCACTAACTTGCCTCATTGGAATAAATCCCATTTGATTCCATTGGATCAATTTGCCTAAGCAAGTGTTTAATAGTTGAGCTAGAATCTTGGTGAGTATCTTTAAATCTATATTTAAAAGGGAAATAGGTTTGAAATTAGACTGTGTGAATCATTGTGTGGTTTTGGAATCATCACCACCATGTGCACTTTTAACATTTCCAGGGACATAGTTCTGGATACCTTAATCTCTTTATACATTGCTATTAATCGAAGTAATATAAATATAAATTCAGCAAATTTTTATTAGAATAATGTGGAAAAGTCACCAGAGCTTTGTCAGTTCCCAAATTATAAAGATTTAATGATGGCACTCACTTCTTCAGAAGCAATATCCAATGCAAAGGTAGATAATAAAGCATCAGGTATTTGGGGAAGTTGGATTTGTGTAAATTATTCTAATATTAGAGTTGGATCAAAGTGAGATGTAAAAGAATACAGTTTAGCTAGCTGTGTTTTGAATTCTGCTAATATTTTTAGGGGCTTCCTGATGCCTACACTTGTTTTTCTGTTCTGCAGCTGGGTGTGGGTGGTGTGTTGAATTAAAAAAATGTCTTTTTTTTGCCAGAGGGAGAAGCCTTTCGTGTAAAAGCGCGGCGTAGACCACCTGAGATTGCATTCTATGGCATCTGTAAAGAGTAACTAAAGGTCAAAGTGTTGGTAATAATCTTGGTGAGTATCTTTCAATCTATATTTAAAAAGGAAATAAGTCTAAAATTAGACTGTGTGTGTGGCTAATTGTGTGGTTTGGAAATCATCACCATGTGCAATTTTAACATTTCCATAGGAATGAATATCTTGATCTCATTATACAGTACATTGTTACTAATCGATGTAGTATTAAATTAGCATTTATTTAGTAGAATGAAGTAGAAAACTCACCAGGACATTGTAATCCCCAAGATTTGAAATATTTGATGGTGGCTCCCACTTCTTCGGATGTTACATAGTTAGTGAGTGTCAGGAAGGGCACGCCAGCAATCAAGATGGCGACCATAGATGTCCCCTTTTTCTGCATGTCCACTGAGAAGGGCTGTGCGAGCATGTTAGCGCACACCTGTGCACACGCGCGTGCGCACTAGTGCCGCACAAAATGGCAAGATTGGCGCGCACACGCGCGTGCATCCAGTGACATTTGTGGTGCTAACAGACTATTTAAACTGCCTTACTTCCTTGGATCGGTGCTGTCTAGCCTACAGCATTACCTGTGATCCCTGATTGTCGTTTACCTGTATCTGCTCCAGTTGACCCTACCCAGCTTGCTCCTGACTATCCCCTCTTATCTGCCTGTTTTGACTACGTTCCTGCCTGCTCCTTCTGCTACCTTGCTGCCAGCCTGTTACTGAACCTGCCTGTACCTGAGACCATGTTCCTGCCTGCTCCATCTGCTACCTTGCTGCCAGCCTGTTGCCGAACCTGCCTGCACCTGACCCTGCTCCAGTGTCCACCTGCTCTGGACTTGTGTGCCTACGCTTTCAGTCCATCTGCCTGCACCTGCCTGAGTTCCAGTTTCCAGTCTGACAGCTTTTCCTGGGTCCGTTCCAGTTCCTGCTTCAGTTCTGGTCCGGCTCATCTACCAGTAACCTTGCCAGGCACTTGTGCGACTCTGCACTCCAGCGCCTCCTGTTTTCTCCATCAGGGGCCTCGAGTCAGAGGTGTAAGAGAGGCCTCCCTCTCCATACCAGACTCTACCACCAGGTACGTGACAGTGAGGTTGAAATAAGGCACTAGTCCATCTAGTTCAACCAATAAGAAATATATTGAAAACCGTCATATACACAATCCTATTCTCACAGTTGATCCAGAGAAAGGCAAAAAAAAAAAACAATAAAGCACGATCCAATGCTCTCCAGTGGGAGAAAAAAATCCTTCCTGATTCCCTGGGAGACATTCAGATATTCCCTTATTCTGGTGTTATTACCTTTACATTTTTATATCCAGTAATCATATATGCAATTAGAATACATTTTTAAAACAATCTACTGAGCTGGCCAGAACCAGTTTTTGGGGGAGTCTATTCCACACTTGCACAGCTCTTACTGTGAAGAAACATTTCTGCGTGTGGAGGTTAAATCTCTTTTTCTCCAGGCATAAAAAGGGATCCCTTGTCCTCTGTAATGACCCGAGAGTGAGTGACTCTACACTAAGTTCACTTTATGGAGCATTTAAGTATTCATAAATATTGATTATATCCCTCCTAATCTCTTCTTCTCAAGAGAGCATACATTCAGTTCAACTGATCTTTCCTCATTGCTGAGCTTCTACATGCTTCCTATCAGTTTTGTTGCCCTTCTCTGCACTTTCTCCAGTTTTCTCATATCTTTTTTGTGAACTAGTGCTCAAAACTGAACTGCATATTCCAGATGAGGTATTACTAATGATTTGCACAATTGCAAAATTATGTAACTTTCTCTGCAGTCCATAGCTCTTTTAGTAAAATACATTTTTGCTAGCTTGGCATTGCATGCTATAATTAAATATATGATCTACCAGAACACCCAAATCCTCCACTGGCATTGATTCCCCCAGTTGTACTCCCCCTAGTATGTATGATGCATGCATGTTCTAACCCCCATTACATAACTTTACATTTATCAACATTTAACCTAATTTCCCAATTTGTTGCCCAATTAAATAGTGCATTGACTTCGGCTTGTAAGTTGGAGACATCCTGTAAGGACGTTATTCCACTGCATAACTTGGTGTCATCTGCAAACACTGAAATGGCATTTTTAATCCCAGACCCTATATCATAATATGTTAAAAAGTAGGAGTCCCAATATTGAACCTTAGGGTACACCACTAATAACCTTAGACCATTCAGAGTATGAATCATTAATCACTACTCTCTGAATACGGTCTTTTAGCAAGTTTTCTATTCATTTACAAACAGAATTTTCTAAACTTGTAGATATTAACTTACACATTAGCCATGAGTGGGAAAAGTGTGTCAAACGCTTTGGCAAAATCCAAGTATACTAAATCCACAGCCACTCCTTTGTCTAATGCCCAGTACACACGATCGGACATTCCGCCAACAATATTGAACCTTGGGGTACACCACTAATAACCTTAGACCATTCTGAGTATGAATCATTAATCACTACTCTCTGAATACGGTCTTTTAGCAAGTTTTCTACTCATTTACTAACAGAATTTTCTAAGCTTGTAGATATTAACTTACACATTAGCCATGAGTGGGAAAAGTGTGTCAAATGCTTTGGCAAAATCCAAGTATACTAAATCCACAGCCACTCCTTTCTCTAATGCCCCGTACACACGATCGATCTTTCCGCCAACAAAACAGTGGATTTTTGTTCGAAGGTTGTTGGCTCAAACTTGTCTTGCATACACACGGTTACACAAATGTTGGCCAACAATTACGAACGTGGGAACGTGGTAACGTACAAGATGTACGCCGAGCCAAGAAAAAGTAAGTTCAATAACCAGTGTGGCTCCCTCTGCTTGATTCCGAGCATGCGTGAACTTTTGTGTGATGGACTTGTGTACACATGATCGACTTTCTGACAACAAAGTTTTGTTGGCGAAGAATATGAGAACCTACTAGTAAACATTTGTTGGTGGAAAGTACTTTGGTTTTTCATGAATCCATGCTCACAATTGTTTATGACCCATAGATGGACTTCCTGTAACATTAACATGGAATAATTTAATGTCCAAGTAGATGCTGTAAGTTTCACTAATAAGAAGGAGCAAGAAATCAGATCTGGACAATAATCAGGCCTCGGGAATACCGATATGGACACTGATGAAATGTTTGGAAGAAAGTTTTGAAATATGAAAATGGGATCTATACTGGAATGTATTCATGAGTGTGGGAATAGAATGTAAAGTTCTTGGAGAAAGCATTTAGTTCCCTCCAAGAATCAAAAAAGTGTCAGGGCTGGGCTCAGCACTTCCTTCCCTGAGCTGGCCACTCAGCTGTCGGCTAATTGCCAGCTCCTATCTCCCCACAGTGACTCACATGTGAATGATATCCTGCTCGTCAGTCCTGCCTACTTAAGCCGTCCAGCCCAGATGATCTCTGCCTTCACCTTGGTCACATCTCTAGTGATGCTCTCCTGTGTTCCTGTTAAAGACTTGCTTGACTGACATTCCTTCTGGCTCCAGATCCTGCTTTCTGTTCTACTACGCTCATCTCTGGCTCCCTGACGTTTTGGCTTGTCTGACTATTCATTCCGGTTCCTGAACTCTGGCAAAGTTTTTAATATGTTTACTCTGTTTACCTTTTTTTTATTATTATTGAACAAGTGAGATTTAATGGTACTTCTGTCTCAGTCTGATTCATGATTTCTGACAGTAGGAGAAGGGCATGAATTCAGAAGATGCAGTCAAGCCACTTGTTGGTTATATTTTTTCCAGATTGGATGAGCAGGATCACTGCATTGATCAGTTTGCCATACAAACGCTCCTGAGTCACATGGCTCACCTGGAATCTCCCACTGTGGCTGCTCCAGTACAACCTGTGTTGCAGTCCGTCCCTGCTGCTGCTCCAGTCTGTGTGTAGGCACCCGCCTCATGTATTACCTCTATAAGAGGTATGTCTGGTTTTGCTTCGCTTCCCCAGCGATTTGGGGGCGATCCAGTCCAATGCAGAGGGTTTCTTAACGAGGTTGAGATATACTTTGAGATGCTGCCCCAGGCGTTTCCTATGGACAGAAGCAAAGTAGGTTTCATGATATCTTTGATTTTTGAGAGAGCCTTGGCCTGGGCAAACCCTCTATGGGAGACCTGTTGTCTTGAGTTACCCTGAGTTTGTGACTTCTTTTAAATGGGTATTTAACGTTCCCACATGCTCCGCTTCTGCTGCCCAGTGCTTCATGTCCATCAAACAGAGTGCGAGAACTGTTGCCGATTATGCCATTGAATTCCGTACTCTGGCAGCAGAGGTTGCTTAAAACAATGAGGCCCTGGTGGCTGATTTTTCTTATGGTCTCTCGGATACCATCAAGGATGAGATAGCAGCCTGAGATATACCCACTTAGCTGGAGAAGTTGATCATGTTTGCCATCCTCATTGACTCCAGACTCAGAGAAAGACTCTCTTTTAAGGAGCGCTCACTGTCAGACCTTAGGTGGCGTTGTTTCGTCCCCAGTTATCCAGAAGGATAAGGATAAGGATACAGGCTCTTATCAACTCTGGGGCTACAGGCCTGTTCATTAATGCTGCCTTTGTATCGAAGCACTCGATTCCGCTGCAGCTGCGTGACACTCCACTTGCCATTGAGGCTCTTGATGGGAGACCTCTACAGCCTGCCCATGTGACTCATGAGACTGTTCCATTGTCCATGGCCGTGGGGGCTCTTCACCATGAGATAATCCAATTTCAAGCCATTTCTTCACCTAAGTTTCTGCTGGCTAATGTTTATCCTTAGTTACAGAGGCACAACCCCTCTTTTGATTGGCTCTGTGCTGAGGTTCTCTCCTGGTCGCCACAATGCAGTAAGACACGCATCCAGAAGGTAGCCAAGGTCCTGTGCACATTTTCTCTCTCCTCCCTGCCGGAGGAGTACCGTGATTTTAGCGATGTCTTTGACAAAGGTCAAGCCAGCAGTTTGCCTCCACAACGGTCGTATGATTGCGCAATTGACCTTCAACCTGGTGCCATACCCCCTCATGGTGGGTTTACCCTTTGTCGGTCTTGGAGGATAAGGTCATGGAGGAGTATGTTGCAGACACACTTTTTCGAGGTTTCATCCGCAAATCCTCGTCTCCTGCTGGTGCTGGTTTCTTCTTTGTGAAGAAGAAGAGTCATGAACTGAGACCTTGTATTGATTATAGGGGTCTCAATCATATAGGGGTCTCAAACGATTAGGAAAGCCTATCCTATTCCATTGATTATGGAGTTATTTGACCCCCTCAAGGGAGCAACGGTTTTCACAAAGCTTGATTTGAGAGGGGTATACAATCTCATGAGGAATGAAGGAGGGCGATGAGTGGAAAATTGCATTTAATACCAAAACAGGCCATTATGAGTAATGCCTGTTGGCCTTTGTAACACCCGAGCAGTTTTCCAGGAATTTATTAACAATGTCCTCCGAGATTTGTTGCAGTTATGTGTGGTGGTTTAGCTCGACAATATCCTCATATTTTCCAAGTCACTGGAGAGCCACCACACAGATGTCTGTCGTGTGCTTCAGAAACTAAGAGAGAACAATCTCTATTGTAAATTGGAGAATTGTGAATTCCATGGTGAACAGGTTAAATTCCTGGGTTATGTAATTTCCACTGCTGGTTTTCTGATGGACCCAGAGAAACTTTCAGAAGTCCTACAGTACCCCAGACCCATGGGTTTACGTCCTCTGCAGCGTTTTCTTGGCTTTGCCAACTATTATCGGAAGTTTATTCATAACTTCTCGTCTCTGGTCAAGCCTCTGACTGATATGACCAGAAAGGACGGTAACCCACAGTGTTGGTCTCCGGAGTCAATTAAGGCCTTTGAGAGTCTCAAGGCTGCCTTTGTTTCTGCTCCTGTGTTGGCCCATCCTGATCCTACATTACCTTTTATCCTTGAGGTTGATGCTTCTGAGACTGGAGTTGGCGCCCTTCTGTCTCAACCCCTACCTCTGAGAGCGCTATGCATTCTTGTAGCTACTTTTCCAAGAAATTGTCACCTACGGAGTGCAATTACGAGATTGGTGACAGAGAGCTGTTAGCAATCATTTTAGCCCTAAAAGAATGGAGACATCACCTTGAAGGTACCACTGTGCCGGTTCTCATTCTTACTGACCATGAGAATCTCGCACTCTTGTCTGAGGCTAAACGCCTCTCTCCCAGAAGGGTATGATGGGCTCTTTTCTTGTCTAGTGTTAATTACATTGTCTCATTCTTACCCGGTACTAAGAATGTAAGGGCTGACGCTTTGTCACGACAATTTTCCTCCACTTGGTTAATTGATTGCGATGTCATCAAATGCTTGCTTTCTAGTATATAAACCTAACCAGATAGCTGTCATGTGCAGCACAAGCAGATGGGTCAGCATACCATCATTTTTGGCCATGGTTGTGAAGAAGGGACCCTTGTCTTCACCAACATGGCCCCCTCCCCATGGGCGACATGTGGCCTGCCAGACCGCATGCTCTGATTAGGGGCCTGGTATGTATTTGGGGGACTGCTAGAAGTGAATAGGGCTGTGGCTGGGCTGGAATGGAATGAGGAAAGACTTTCTCTTATAATAAAAATGGGTAATTGACTTACCAGTTTGCTCTTTAAATACTGTAAAGTTTGCTTTGTTTTCTTATTATTTGATGCTAATTTCTCACAGAACACAAAAACTGAAAGACATCTGATGTGTTGATTGAGGACTTCCCTTTAGTGAGAAAAGATCTGAAGATGAGCTTTCACATCATGTGAACTGCCTGCAAGTGTCTGGAAAAGGTGAATTTGAAATAAAGCAAAAACTATAGCTAGGGGTCGCGGGGGGGGGGGGGCAACTGGGGGTAGGGCAGCACCCAGAGTTGGCTTTAAAACATTATAAATTGCTGCATGCTATTTTTGACATAATATAAATTTGACATTTATAACCATTATAAAAACTATTATTTAAAAGACGTTTATTAAACTGAGATCAGCCATGGTAGTGACTATTGCAGCTTATCTCCACTGTGCATCGGTTTGATAAGCTGCTAAGAGGAGTGGAGATGATTCTCTGCTTCTCATCACAGCTCAGTAATAAGCTGCCAGTAATTCCAATACAAACTGCTGGTGTATTAAGGTGTGATATAAGCACCTGACTAGCCATGTAAGTAAATGATCTCTTTCTCTGCCTCTCCACCTCAGAGGTGGCAATAGCAGGAAAAGAATAGGAAAATATGCCAAGATGGGATGAGGAAGTAAATTAATTATGTCCTTTGCTTCCCTTGTGACTACTCAGCAGTCCCTTTTAAAATGTGAAGCAGGTTGTATATATATATATATATATATATATATATATATATATATACACATACAGAAGTGCTTTGGGGGAAGGGGGCTTTCCGAAGGCATCTTGTCCCTATGTTGTTGAGAACAAGGGCCTCTTTTCCACAACCCTGGCCTGATTGTAGGGGTGACTTGTCGGAATCTGGAAGCCCCCTTTAACAAGGAGGCCTTCATATCCCGCCTCTCCCCATGTGAGTGAGTAGGGAGTACATAGTACCTCTACTCATTCACCTAAAAAAAAAAAACATGTCCCCTGTTCTAAATCCAGTGTTAATTACAATCAACACTAACAAAAAAAAAAAAAAAGATCCCCAAAGCTTGCCAAACACGATGTGTCCCATTGAGAGACACTCGCCGAATGACAGGTAAACATGGGGTGATGCTACCCCC
The DNA here is from genome assembly GCA_037952925.1 of Lithobates clamitans. NCBI lineage: Eukaryota > Metazoa > Chordata > Amphibia > Anura > Ranidae > Lithobates > Lithobates clamitans. The sequence goes on from JBBGZY010000135.1 coordinate 4,063,983, forward strand.
ATGTTTATCTGTCCTTTGGTGAGTTTCTCTTGACGTGACACATCGTGTTCGGCAGGCGTTAGTTTTTTTTTTACCTGTGGGTTGGAGTTAATTGTGATTGATGCTAGATTTACATCAGGGAACATGTTTTTTTTTGTTTTGTTTTGTAGCCACCCTGGCGGTATGATTATGATTTTTGAATCTCAAAGGGGTACATTGTTTTGCATACAAATTTGGCGTTTTACATTGTAGTCCTGTAATTCTTAGTAATAGCACACTTAAATCTGTCCAAACTCGAGTTTAGCAGACATCCCGGGTATGATAAAGTTTGAAACACAAAATCATAAATCATAAATTATAATATAAATAAAATAACTATAAAAATTAATAATATAATAATAATAAAATTAATTTCCCCACGATTCACTATAGCTTAATTCTGCAAGTGTTCTAATTTACTATCGCTGTTTTCTAGCTGATCTAAAACCACTTTTGACGTAAAGGGACACTTTTTGGTTGCCATGGACAATCTCAAGTTTCCAGGCAGAAAGAACAGTATACTGTATATAATATAAAACTGCATGCAGGGTACTGGACAAAGCATTAGGGACAAAAGGGATGTGAAATGATTTGATACAGTAATGTAATTTGTAAGATTACAGTGTACTGTATGTACTGTACTGTGACACAGCCCACAGACACAGTGAGGGGACATCACAGGATCCTGGTGACAAGGTAAGTAACCTGGACCAGGATTCTGCAATGCAATCCTGAGTGTGCCACACCAATTACAGCCAGTGAGGTTAATAAAAGACTTGTCAAAAACTATTTGTTTGTGTTTTTATTTGCTTTTGACATATCTTTTAGTGAATGAGTAGGGGTACTATTTAGCCAGCCCTTCTTTTGTTTACATTCTGCTGTCAGCAGGGAATCCAGCTATTATTCACAATTAATTTGGATCCGTCCAAAAATAGTATAAAGAATTTGGAAAACTTTCCGAATCCCACCAGTATACCATATATGTGAAATGAATCCCAAACACAATCAATATGAATAAACTAAATATCAACAAATGCATTTTTTAGAATCTGGCCTGATCCAGTCATGTGAATCAGCAGCTCTGGTTCCCCTGTGTAAGGGGGTGCCACTCTCTGACACAGGGACCAGAGCTGCTGGATCCTGTGCCCCGACTGGACTGGATTAAAAAAAATTAACTACACAGATATTATTATACAGGCTAATCAGGATAAGTATCGGGGAGAGGAATGTTCTTAAGAATAGCTATTATCCCTATATTAAGCTTTAAAAAATAAATAAATACACACACATATATATATATATATATATATATATATATATATATATATATATATATATATATATATACTGGAGCTACAGTCAAAACTGCCCAAACAGCCCATTTTTGTAAGTTTAGTGTGATTGTTTGTTTGAGTATTAAATGTTACTATTTTACAGTGCTATTTGTAAATGTGGACAGCACGGGGACTCAGTATTTTAACCTTAATAGGACATCTGGGCTTGAAGTTAGTGTTTCAATTACACAGAAATATTTGTTCCTTTTTTTCATCTCCTACAAGAATGAGCACAGCTATCACACACATAAAGAAAATACATTGCAAAAACTAATATGTTGGCAAAGAAGTCTTACTTGACATTTATTAAGATATCTTGATATTTATATATATATCTTCCCAGATATGCTAGGTAAGCAGTGATATTGCATAAGAGAAATTGAATTCCTCCAAATATTTTTGCAGTTCAGAGACATATATATTAATATATTCTTTACATTTATCATAATGAAAAGACAGGAAAAATCCTATAGCTTCGATATGTACAATGTTTACATTTATGCTGTAGCTTTCTTTACATTTATAATGGCATCCTTATGCTAAATTTGCTAAATAAATGTCTCTGTATTGGATTATATTTATAAATATATCATAAAAATAACATACATATAAAGTGAAATATCTACAATACTTTGATTTTTGCTGCAGTTAATTGACCACTATTAGTATCTGTTGAACACTAACAGATAACAGTAGTGGACAATATACAAGTCATTCAAGTCAAGTCAAGTCATTTTTATTAGAGTTGTCCCAATAAGACTTTTTAGTGGCACTAATATATAGCACTGATGAGGCATGGACTGTGTCAGTAGTTTTTTTTTTCTCTACAATTTAATTTTTTACAATTATTTTTTTAATAATTTTTTACAATATATATATATATATATGTAATTTTTTTTAACAGTTTCTTTTTTTTGGTGGGGGAGGGAGTGGACAGTCAGTGTCAGTGTTTCATTTTTTTTTTTTTTTAGGAGGATGGGGGGGTGGAGGAGCACATGGAGGGGGAACGGAGGCGGACGGGGGGGACCGGAGGAGCCCACGGAGGAGCACAGAGGAGGACATAGAGGGGAGCCAGAGGAGGATACAGGGGACACTCAGGAACGATCGGTGCAGCGGTGGGGGAAGTTATAATCACTGATCTCCCTGTGTGGCTTTCATTAAAGCAGCTGAAAGCCGCGAAGGGGAGAAAAGGAGAAGTGGCTGTCAGCTCCTTTAATGAAAGCCACACAGGGAGATCAGTGATTATAATTTCCTCTGCCGCCGCACCAATCATCCCTGAGTGTCCAGGTGTCGGACTAGGCATCGGGAGCATTTGCACGAGTACAAGTACTCCTGCAAATACTCTGTATCAGCACTGATACCGTGATTAGTATTGGTATCGGGACAACCCTGGTTTTTATGTTTAGGTGCACAAAGCGCCATTCCCCTGCCTGTTGCTTTTCATCTTCCAGACTAATTGCTGAGTTAAATAAAAAAGAAAACAATTATAATGCCCAAGTTACTCACCTAAAACCACATTCACTTGACACTCTGGGTCCCGATTCCTCTTGTTTCTTTCTTGCACAGGAGGAAGTCCTTTTATGGGTGTCCGCAACACTGCCTGGGTGATGTGAACACTTCATTTGGCTGCCCAGCAGCGGGGTCCTTTAAAGTATGCAGAGGCTGGATCTTGAAGATGAAACTTGTCTTCTGCAGTGCTGGACTGACCATTCATGGCTTCTTAAAAGAAAAGGCCTATAATGATAACAATGAGCGAATGGGTGACAGTGGGTGTAGTGAGGTGGGAGGGAGGCAGGGAGGGGTGAATAGAAGGGGTTGGATTGTATTTGGACATTATTATCATACAAGATTTATATAGCGCCAACAGTTTGCGCAGTGCTTTACAACTTAAGGGCAGACAGTACAGTTACAATACAATTCAATACAGGAGGAATCAGTTGGCCCTGCTCGTTAGAGCTTACAATCTAGGAGATGGAATTTAAAGCATATTTCCACTATATGTTTGTTATCCATTCTTTCTAAATCATACAGCATACCTAAAAAGAAAGAAAACAATTATAATGCCCAAGTTACTCACCTAAAACCACATTCACTTGACACTCTGGGTCCCGATTCCTCTTGTTTTTTTCTTGCACAGGAGGAAGTCCTTCTATGGGTGTCCATAACACTGCCTGGGTGATGTGAACACTTCATTTTGGCTGCCCAGCAGCGGGGTCTTTTAAAGTATGCAGAGGCTGGGTCTTGGAGATGAAACTTGTCTTCTGCAGTGCTGGACTGACCATTCATGGCTTCTTAAAAGAAAAGGCCTATAATGATAACAATGGGCGAATGGGTGACAGTGGGTGCTGTGAGGTGGGAGGGGGGCAGGGAGAGGTGAATGGAAGGGGATGGATTGTATCTGGACATTATTATCATACAAGATTTATATAGCGCCAACAGTTTGCACAGTGCTTTACAACTCAAGGGCAGGCAGTACAGTTACAATAAAATTTAATACAGGAGGAATCAGTTGGCCCTGCTCGTTAGAGCTTACAATCTAGGAGATGGAATTTAAAGCATATTTCCACTATATGTTTGTTATCCATTCTTTCCAAATCATACAGCATACCTAAAAAAAAAAAAAAAAGTTAAAAATAATTCTTATCTTTTAGATGTTTCTAAGGAGAAGGTTTCATGTCTGATTCTGGACAGTCTCAAGTTTATTTGTCCCTCATTAACCACTTCAAGCCCGGAAGGATTTGACCTTTAATGACCAGGTCTATTTTTGCGATAGGGCACTGTATTGCTTTAACTGACAATTGCGCAGTCATGCGATGCTGTACACAATCAAAATTTATGTCCTTTTTTTCCCCACAAATAACGTTTTTTTTGGTGGTATTTGATCACCTCTGCGTTTTTTATTTTTTGCGCTATAAACAAAAAAAGACTGACAATTTTGAAAAGAAAATATATTTTTTACTTTTTGCTATAATTAATATCCCCAAATTAAAAAAAAAAAAATCTTCATCAGTTTAGGCCAATATGTATTCTTCTACATATTTTTGGTAGAAAAAATTCGCAATAAGCGTATATTGATTGGTTTGCGCAAAAGTTATAGCATCTACAAAATAGGGAATAGATTTATGGCATTTTTATTATTCATTTTTCTACTAGTAATGGCGGGGATCTGCGATTCTTAGTGGTACTGCAACATTGCGGCGGACAGATCAGACACTTTTGACACCTAAATATAGCTACTGATTACTTTATAAATGTCACTGGCAGGGAAGAGATTAACACTAGGGGGCAATTAAGGGGTTAACAATGCTCCCTGGGTGTGTTCTAACTGTAGGGGCGATGGGACTGACTAGGACATGACAGAGATCACTGTTCCCGATGACTGGGAACAGAAGATCTCTGATATGTCACTAGGCAGCATGGGGAATTGCCTTGTTCTGCCTCTGTACACCGCTAGCCCACCTGCACAGATGGATGTACACCTACGGCGGTTTGCGCAGGAGAGCCGACCTGCGGCAGTATAATGACGGTGGCTGGTTGGAAAGAGGTTAACATACAGTGCAGGGGATGGTTTCTACATTTTTTAACCTTTTGTTAGGACAGAGAGTGTTCAAATCTAGCTTTAAGGATAGTAAGATGGAGCACTGGCAGGGGCCACTAGTGAGAAGTAAGCGATAATGATAATAATAACAATAGTAAGAGTCCAGTTAGTGTTTGGAAGCTTTAGTCCATTTTCTTTCTGGATCCAGACCTGTGTTAAAGGTTCTGGTGGGAGTTGAAAGTGGCAGCCAGCTCAAGAGAGCAGAAGAGACTCTATGATAATGAGATAAAGGAAGACAGAGCAGTGCCGCTCTAAGCGTAATAAATTAGTTAAAAGGAGCTTTAATTTGCTATAAAAATACACTCACATTTGAGCAATGGTAATCAGGCATTGGTTTTTGTTGTTCTGTTGGCTGTCCAGGATGTCCCCTCGGTTCCGGCTGGGCAGTAGTGATGGATCAGTCCCCGGCCACTCCGGTGGTGTCTGTAGCTCCTAGGCTGGAAAGTATCACAGAAGGCACATCAGCAGGAATCGTCAGACGCTTGAGAACAGGGGGCATGGCTTGAGTGCCCCCTGTTCTCTAATTTATTACGCTTAGAGCTGCTCTCTTTTCCTTTCCTTCAAATCTAGCTTACAGCTGATAATGAAGAACTGGGAACACAGTACTGACAAGGTTAATAATGTTAAACATTATTTCCCAGCCCCCTCCTAAACATCACAAAGCAGGTAGAGCATGTCAGGATATTTAACCACTTCAGCTTCAGAAGATTTACCCCCCTTACATAGTTACATAGTCAGTGAGGTTAAAAAAAGACACCAGCCCATCCAGTTCAACCTATGATATGTGTGTGTGTATGTGTTTATGTCAATAGTACATTGTATACCCCTGTATGTTGTGGTCGTTAAGGTGCCCATCTAATAGTTTTTGAAACTATTGACGCTCCCCGCTGATGCCACTTCTTGTGGAAGCGAATTCCACATCCCTACCACTCTGACAGTAAAGAACCTTCTACGCAGTTTAAGGTTAAACCGCATCTCTTACAGTTTAAGTGAATGGTCATGTGTTTTTTTAAATTCTCTTTCACTGAATAGTTTTTTTCCCTATGCTAGGGTCACAAGTATGGTGTTTGTACATTGATATCATATCCCCTCTCAAGCGTCTCCTCTCCAGAGAGAATGAGTTCAATGAGTTCAATGCTTGTAGTCTTTCCCCATAGCTGAGGTCCTCCATTCCGTTAATTAGCTTTGTTGCCCTTCTCTGGACTCTCTCCAGTTCCAGCACATCCTTCCTGAGGACTGGTGCCCAGAACTGAATGGCATACTCAAGACGTGGTTGGACCAGAGTCTTGTAAAGTGGGAGAATTATCGTTTTATCTCTGGAGTGAATGCCCTTTTTAATGCATGCCAAAATTCTGTTGGCTTTGCTTGCAGCAGCTTGCCGTTGCATGCCATTGCTGAGCCTATAATCTACTAGGACCCCCAGGTCCTTTTCCATCCTAGATTCCCTCAGAGATTCTCCCCCTAGCAAGTAATTTGTGTTCGTATTTTTGGCACCCAAATGCATTACTTTACATTTTTCAATATTAAACCTCATTTGTCATGTAGTTGCCCATCCCATTATTTTGTTTAGGTCTTCTTGCAAGGTATCCACATCCTGTGTAGAAAGTATTGCCCTGCTTAACTTTGTATCGTCCGGAAATACTGAGCTGTTTATCCCATCCTCTAGATCGTTTATGAATAAATTAAACAGGATTGGTCCCAGAACAGATCCCTGGGGGACCCGACTTTACATACCAGACTATTCCGATTATTCACCATTTATCACCACCCTTTGGACTCGCTACTGTAGCCAGTTTTCAATCCAAGTACTCACCCTGTGGTCCATGCCTACAAGTTTGTGGGGAACTGTATCAAATGCCTTTGCAAAATCCAGATACACCACATCTACTGGCCTTGCTTTATCTAGATAGCAGCTCACTTCTTAATAGAAGGTTAATATAGAAGGTTAATAGGTTGGTCTGGCAAGATTGATTTTTCATTAATCCATTCTGATTACTGCTAATGATACTGTTTTCATTACTAAAATCTTGTATATAGTCCCTTATCATTCCCTCCAATAGCTTGCAGACTATTAATGTTAGGCCTGTAATTTCCAGGGATATACCTCGGCCCATTTTTTAAAATATTGGTGCCACATTGGCTTTTATCCAATCAGATGGTACCATCCCAGTCAGTAAACTGTCGATAAAAATTAGGAACAATGGGCTGGCTATCACCTGACTGAGTTCCTTAAGGTCCCTTGGATGTAAGCCATCTAGTCCTAGTCTATTTCTGATTCTGTCTTCTGTTAGCCATGAGGGTGCATTCTGTTATACAGTTATGTTATTAAAATTAACATTACATTCTTGGTTACTGTGTCCCCCCATTTCCTGTGTGAAGACTTTATTCAAAAACCTTTGCCTTCTCTCTGTCCTTTGTAGCCAAATTCCCTTCATCATCCTTTATGGGGCCAATATGTTCTGGCCTCACTTTCTTACTGTTTGTATACTTAAAGCGGAGTTCCACCCAAATGCGGAACTTCCACTCGTTGTACTCCTCCCCCACCAGTGCCACATTTGGCACCTTTCTGGGGGGAGGGGGGGCAGGATACCCGTCTTTCACAGGTATCCTGTTCCCACTTCCAGGAGCCTCAGCCGTGGGTATTGTAATCATTGCCCGGGCTCACTCCTCCTCCCTCCTCCTGCCCCAGCCACTGGGGCAGTAGGAGAGAGGAGCGGAGCCTCGCGCATGCACAGTAGGGTTCCCGGCGGGAAGCCGTAGGGCTTCAGTGTCGGGTTCCCTTACTCTCAATTGAGGCGGCATGCATCTGACATATGATGGAAACATCAGCTGCGGTGCCAACATCGCTGGACTCCAGGACAGGTAAGTGTCCAACTATTAAAAGTCAGCAGCTGCAATATATGTGCAGCTGCTGGCTTTTTTTGCAGTGGTGGGCAGACCTCCGCTTTAAAGAATTCATTTTTTTCTACTCTCCTCCACTATGTGCCTTTCATGTTCTATCTTAGCCACCCTCGTTGCACTCTTACATTTCTTATTGCATTCTTTGTAAATTTGGAATGTTGACAATGACCCCTCAGCCTTGTGTTTTTTGAAGGACTTTTCTTTTGCTTTTATATGCATTTTTACGTTGGAGTTTAGCAACCCTAGATTTATTTTAGATCTTTTAAACGTATTTCCCATTGGAATGCATTGGCCAATACCTTTGTTTTGTATGCTCTTAAAGCACTCCCATTTTTCCTCCCGTGTTCTTTGATAGGGTTTTATCCCATTTAATATCATTTAGCAAAGTTTAGGGAAGTTGGCTCTTTTGAAATTCAGTGTCTACCCTTGTGTTTCCTATATCTGTGATTTATACTGAAACAAATTGACCCTGTTTTCTAAATAGCCCCATTTTTTTTACTTTTTGCTAGAAAACTATTTATTTATTTGTTTTACTAGTAATGGCTGCAATCAGCGACTTATAGTCGGACTCCGATATTGCAGTGGACAAATTAGACACTAACTGACACTTTTGACACTTTTTGGGGACCAGTAACACTAATACAGTGATCAGTGCTAAAAATATGCACTGTCACTGTACTTATGGCACTGGCTGGGAAGGGGTTCACATCAGTGGCGAAGAGTTAACTGTGTGCCTAGCTAGTGTTTTAGTTTAGTGTGGAAAGTGCTTTTACTAGGGGAAGGTATGGATTCATGTCTCTGCTTTCCAGGAACATGGATCCATGTCTTCCTTACTGACAGAACGGCAATTTATTTACGGCTTATTTACATAAGCAGACTGCCATTCTGCCTATGTACCTAATGATCAGCGGGTGTCGGTAGACATTGAGTCAGCGGGACCAGCTGATCAGCTCCCACTGTGTAGAATCACAGTGGGAAAGAGCTGCCGGCGTCGCACACACTCACGCCCAATACACGTAAATGCAGGATCTCATATATATACATGATCCTGTTGTCAGAGAGGTTACCTGATTGGGCGCCGGGGTGCGTTGACGCTCGTGCCTTTGTGCGTGCCGGGGCGCGTGTTCCTGGGGGCACCGGAGTGTCTGGGCTGACCGGCCGTGGTGTGCAGGGTGGCGTCCGGGCGTGCGTGCGTCTGGGCGTTCTCGCTAACGCGCATCCGCGCTAGCGCGCGTCCGCCTATGGGCGTTACCAAGGGCGAGCCTGGTTGTGTGGGCGTGTACGCCGGTGTTGGGGGCGCGCTCGGGCGCCTTGGCGAATCGGCGCGTGCACGAGCACGGCGTTTGGCGCCAATTAGCCTATTTAAGCCTGCCTCTGCTCTGATTCGGTGCTGCCTGATCAAACAGCTCTGTACCTTGTTCCGTGATCTTCCTGTGTTCCTGTATCTCTGTAGTTTGACCCGTTGTGACCCGGCTTGCCTTTGGACCTCCCTTGATTGCTGCCTGAACCCGACCCCGGCTTGTTTGACCTTGTTTCTGCCTACTCCCTTGTACCGTTGCCGCCAGCCCATTGCCGACCTCTGCCTGTGTGTGACCAGCCTGATCAGCTCCTGCTCAGCATCTGCTCCATCAAGTCTTGAAGCTCTACCGGTTGCTTGCCAGACCACCTTGCTCCAGGACCCTAACATCAGGCCCTCATACCATTCCGCATTCGTGGGCCTCCTGTCTACTCTACCAGGGGCCCCGAATCGGATACGTAAGGGAGCCTACCCTCTGCCCAAGCGGACTCACCTGTCTGGTAAGTGTGGGACCTGACACCTGTGCAGTGTGGCCCCCCTGTAGCAGTAAAACTGCTATAGGGTGGTTGGCAAATGGTTAAGCAGGTAATAAGCACTTAAAAAAGTAAACAGTAATTTTTATTAATTATATTTAACAAATTTGTTATTCAGTACATGAAACAAATCTAGCGTAGGTATTATCCCAATTTGGCTGCAAAAGCGAAAATACACTTAAAGGAAATTAGTAACTGCACAGGGAGTTTAAGCATATTTTGCTAGGGAAGATGTGTACTGTCATGGTTTCTACTATGCTATACCAATTATGTCTGGTTTTGTCACTGTAGGTGTTCTGTAACAATATGTAGTTTAGAAGAATTGTTCATCTGCATATGGCCTAATACAGTATTGGGAGTTTCTGTTGCACTGTATTTTATACACCAAAAAAACAAGGAGATCGCCCAGGGGACTTTGTATGAGGTGAGTATGGTTAGCCAATAAACACACAAAGAATAACTAGAAAAGCTACAATTTCTGGCCTCCACCAGTATTCTACAAGCATTATCAAGCCTAGCAGATGAAGGTATGACCACATGCATTTGGGGGGTCTCAGCATCTTGTTTACAACCACTGTTTTCTAGCAACACTCATGCCCTGCTTATGCTTCACAACCACTGCTCAATACACAATACACAGGATCATGATAGCTGTAATCAGGGGCGTTGCTAGGGGGTGGCTATTGGGGCTATAGCCCAGAATCTGGGGCCCATAGCCAAGAGTCTCTTGCTGCATGGTCCCTGCCTAACCAGCAGGTTGCGGCTGCTGCAGCGGGCGGGCTGGCTGCATGAGAGTGGCATGGGAGAAGAGAGAAGTGAGCAGGCAGACGAGCAGAGATGACATCTCTCTCCGCCCGCTCCACATCAGTGCTCTTCACAGCCAGGCCTCTTCAATTTGGGAGTGAGGTGCGGTGAGCAGCAGAGAGATGACATCATCCCTCACTGTCAGCCACACATCAGCGCTCTTCCGCCCTAACAGCATGGTGGAGTTGAGGCCATGTGCTTTCTGTCATCAGAGAGCTCCACTTTGCAGCCAGACCCCCTTGCTTGAATGTAAATGTGCTTGTCAGCCTGCCATCAATGCAGCATCAATGCACATTTGGTGGCACTGACTGGCATGGCAAGTGACAATCTACATCAGTTGGCAAGTGACAACCCACATCTGGTGGCCGGTAACAGGGCAAGTGACAATCTGCAAATAGTGGCAGGTGACATGGCAAGTGACAATATGCAAATGGTGGCAAATGGTGGCAAGAGATGTGGCAAGTGACAATCTGCAAATTGTGGCAGGAGACGTGGCAAGTGACAATCCACATTTGCTGCCAGGTGAAAGTGGCAGGTAACACGCTGCATCTGGTGACAGGTGACGGTGGCAAGTGACATGCTGCATCTGGTGGCAGGAGATGTGGCAAGTGACACAACCAGGGCTCCTACTGATTCTGCAGTATAGTGAGTTGAACCACTTCATTATATATTAGAATTTAACAAGATGTAAGAAATAATGTACTTCTTCAATCTCCCCTGACACCATATCAACCATGGTGCCATGGTGATTGAAGCACCAACACGAGCCATCGCCCGTGAAAAATTGCTTACCACCGGTCCCCCCCCCCCCCGGGGCATGCAAAAAGGTTGGTGACCGCTGCTATGGGCTCTAGCCCCGGATCTTTTGCAGACCTAGCAACGCCCCTGGCTGTAATGACTGTGCAGTAATTCAAACGGTCGTGTTTTAAAAACTATAAATCCTACAGTGAAGAGCTTTATATTGTGAGAATCACAAGACCCAGACCTAGATTTTGATGCATAGTATGTCTCTGAAATATTAAAAATGAAGGCATGGTCACAGTTTAGATATTGCCCTTCAAATGTGAAGGGGCTAGAGTGTAGTTTCAATGAATGTCAATGGACGGCGTGAGTTGCAAACAAATTGTCATATTGTGAAAACTATCAGGACTATGGCTTAGCCGTGGACATGTTTAGTGGCAGCAGGGATAGCTGAACGTTTTGATATAAGATTTGTGTGGTTGGGCTTGATAATGAGGGAGTGGTGGCAGTTTAGAAATCATGTCCTAATTTTTCAGCTTTTGTCACCTCCCACTCTAGTTTTGAACATTTCGCCATTCATTCCTATGGGACCAATTTTGCCGCAAAAACGATGATATTTTGGGAACCATTCCGCGAAACGTTCCACAAAGTAATAGCACACCAATCGGGAACAATCCACACGTTTCGGTATATTACTTGTCTATGTAGTGTAAAAACTGTGGGAGGAGTTAGGGTGGTAAATTTGGCTATAATAATATATATGTGAGATAACAGTAAGTGGTCTTGCTATGCAAGAACACTTAATGACAATATCATTTTCATTACAAACTGTCATACATAATGAACAGTTAAATTGCCAAGCCAATGGGGAAAAGCATACAGTAGAATTGTGCCTTGCCACAATTCTGTCTCTGGGCTCTTCAGGCAGTTCCTTTGACCTCATGATTCTCATTTGCTCTGACATGCACTGTTAGATGTAAGGTCTTATATAGACAGGTGTGTGGCTTTCCTAATCAAGTCCAATCAGTATAATCAAACACAGCTGAACTCAAATGAAGGTGTAGAACCATCTCAAGGATGATCAGAAGAAATGGACAGCACCTGAGTTAAATATATGAGTGTCACAGCAAAGGGTCTGAATACTTAGGACCATGTGATATTTCAGTTTTTATTTTTTAATAAATCTGCAAAAATGTCAACAATTCTGTGTTTTTCTGTCAATATGGGGTGCTGTGTGTACATTAATGAGGAAAAAATGAACTTAAATGATTTTAGCAAATGGCTGCAATATAACAAAGTAACAAAGAGTGAAAAATGTAAAGGGGTCTGAATACTTTCTGTCCCCACTATATATATATATATATATATATATATATATATATATATATATATATATATATATATATATATATATATATATAAAATACATTGCAATAGCTAAATAAGCTTAATACAGTATATATGGTATACATGTAAATATAAATATAAATAGACCAGCATAATTGAGAGCTGATGAGGACTTGAAGACTAAGGGATAATAAAATGATGTATAAATAAAGTTGTATATATTATATTAGGAAGTGAAATGAAAATAAAATAGAAAATGTGGGAATAGATGTGAAGGGACAGGTGGAAAAAGCCATACAAGAGTATGCATAGGGATTTAGCAATTTGAAAACTTACCTGAATATTGCGAAGGAAGATGTGAATATGTACTCCCCCTCAAGGAAATGCACCTACTGCATGTGAACGTGGAAACATTAATCAGGGATCCCAGTGTCATGAAGATCCTGTCAGTAACCGGCGTCCCAGGCGCACAGGAACTCGGCCACAGGTTCCATTGCGCATGCGCGCGCGTTCACGGGTGCGTTCACGCACAGGCACGCGCGCGCGCGCACTCCCGCTGGTGTCAGGCGGGCTATTTAAACCTGCCTGTCACACTCCTTCCCCGCTGTCTGCTCTACAGCGTTCTGTGAGTGTTACCTGATCTGATCTGTGTATCCTGTTATCTGACCGGGCTTCCTGTTTGACGATCCTGCTATCTGCCTGCACCAGACCCTTTTGGCTTGCCTGACCATCCCTCTGCATTACCCCTGATACCTCTGCTGTCCGACCGTTACTGACCACCGGCTTGTTGACCCTCCACTGTGTACACCAGCTTCCAGCCTGCTATTGCCTGCTGTTGTTCCTGGTTCCAGTCCAGCTTCCAGTCTGCTATTACCTACTGTTGTTCCTGGTTCCAGTCCAGCGTTCCAGGCTATCTTCTGCTGTGTTCCAGTCCAGCGTTCCAGGCTATCTTCTGCTGTGTTCCAGTCTAGCGTTCCAGGCTATCCTCTGCTGTGTTCCAGTCCAGCGTTCCAGGCTATCTTCTGCTGTGTTCCAGTCCAGTGTTCCAGGCTATTACCTGCTGTTGTTCCTGGTTCCAGTCCAGCTTCCAGTCTGCTATTGCCTGCTGTTGTTCCTGGTTCCAGTCCAGCTTCCAGTCTGCTATTACCTACTGTTGTTCCTGGTTCCAGTCCAGCGTTCCAGGCTATCTTCTGCTGTGTTCCAGTCCAGCGTTCCAGGCTATCCTCTGCTGTGTTCCAGTCCAGCGTTCCAGGCTATCTTCTGCTGTGTTCCAGTCCAGTGTTCCAGGCTATTACCTGCTGTTGTTCCTGGTTCCAGTCCAGCTTCCAGTCTGCTAGTACCTGCTGTTGTTCCTGGTTCCAGTCCAGCATTCCAGTCTCTGTTTTCAGTCTACTCTTCAGGTTCCTGACTCCAGAGGGTGCCACCATTACTGTCTTTCAGCAACCGTTGATCCTGCCAGGCACCCATACCACTCTTCACTCCTGGCCCTCTGTCTCCATTCCAGGGGAACGGGAGTGGGAGCTGTAAGGGAGGTCTTTCTCTGCACTTCAGGCTCACAACCCACCAGGTACGTGACAGTAGCAGACAGCCATGTCTGAGCCTGAACAGGGAACGTCTCCCATGGAGGAACTCTGTGCACACTTGGCAGGATTGACTGAAGCAGTCAAAAATCTACAGCAAGGATACACCAGACTGGAGGAACGAGTGTTAACCCTGTCTAACCCCATTGGGGTCCAGGGAGCTTCCTCTGCTCCTGCTCCTTCAGTTGGGCCTTCCTCAACGGTGGTGATGCTCCCTCCGGGACCTAAAGTTCACGCACCTGAACGTTTCTTCAGAAATCGCCATAAGTTCAGAGCCTTGCGCAACTCCTGCGAACTTTTTTTTGCTCTTCAGCCACGTACCTTTTCCCTGGAGGCTACAAAGGTGGGCTACGTAATTTCTTTACTCTCTGGTGACCCCCAAACCTGGGCCCATCGCCTCTTAGAGCAAAAGGACATATCTCTGACCAACCTCTCCACTTTCTTTGACACACTGGGTCAGTTATATGATGACCCCCAGCTATCTGTAACTGCAGAGGTGGCTCTGCACACCCTTCAACAAGGTCGCAGAGCAGCAGAGGACTATGTGGCTGAATTCAGGAAGTGGAGTGCGGATACTAATTGGAAGGATGCGGCTCTCCGTTATCAATTTCGGTTGGGACTTTCTGATCCTCTGAAGGATGAACTGGCCAGGGTGGGTATACCACAGACTTTAAATGCTTTAATCGATCTAGCCATCCAGATCGATCGATGCCTACGAGAGCACAGGTCTGAGAAAGCTATGGGGTCTTCTCGTCCAACTTGGGTTACCCCTAAAGTTCCTCATCATCCATCGTCAACACCACCTACCTCCACGTTTAACTTACCTGAGCCAATGCAATTAGGTGTCCTGCGGCCTTCGCACACCCCAGAGGAACGACAACGTCGTCAAGCAAATAACTTATGCCTGTATTGTGGGGAACCCAGGCACTATGTCAGGAACTGTCCCCTTAAACTCCGTAAGTGTTTATCCCTATCTACTGACTATGTGATATCTCTGGTTAAAAATACCACTCACCTTGCTCTTCCTCTTCTGCTACAGCTTCCAGGGAAGGATCTACAAATCACCGCCATTATTGACTCAGGAGCTTGCAGCTGTTTCATGGATTCTTGTTTTGCCACCCAACACCAAATACCTTTGTCACCTAAAGCCCATGGACTTTCCATCCATCTAGCTGATGGGACTGCTATCAAGTCTGGGCCTGTCACCAAAGAGACTATGCCAATTCTCGTTTTCATTTCCAACGTCCATCAGTAACAGCTACGCCTGGACATTATCGCTTCACCCCTGTTTCCCATAATTCTCGGCATGCCATGGTTACAGGCCCATAATCCGGACAAAAATTGGATCACGGGTGAGGTGACCTTTCCCTCTCCTTACTGCCAACAGTTCTGCAGAACCCAGAACACCCAGGAGAACCCTACTCTGTTATGCCTAGATACAGATCCTAGTCTACATCAATCCATTCCTTCTGCCTATCATGATTTCCTGGACGTATTTAGTAAACAGAGGGCAGAGGTGTTACCCCCTCACCGTGCCTATGACTGTCCCATTGAGTTACTTCCCGGTGCTGAAATTTCTTTTGGAAGAATATTTCCCTTAACTGAGGTAGAGCAAGGGGCATTGAAGGAATACATTGACGAAAACCTCAAAAGAGGCTTCATTCGTCCATCCACGTCCCCCGCAGGTGCAGGCATCTTCTTCGTGCAGAAAAAAGATAAAACCCTCAGGCCGTGTGTGGATTACCGCAAACTAAATAAGATTACTGTGAAGAATCGGTACCCTCTTCCCTTAGTACCAGAGCTGTTTCAGAGACTAGGAACGGCCACCATATTCACCAAACTTGATATCCGTGGGGCCTACAATTTAGTTCGTATTAGGGATGGAGACGAATGGAAGATCGCTTTTCATACCCGTTATGGACATTTTGAGTACCTCGTGATGCCTTTTGGCCTGTGCAATGCCCCTGCCACTTTTCAATACTTTATTAATGATGTGTTACGTGACTTTTTCTTGACCTGTTTGTCATCGTCTATTTAGACGACATATTGATTTTCTCTTGTTCCCTTAAATCCCATCGCAGGCACGTCAGAAGTGTATTGGGCCGACTTCGACAACACGGTCTATATGCAAAGGCTGAAAAATGTGAATTTGAACAGGAAAGTATTCCATTTTTAGGGTTAGTCATTTCCAGTAAGGGCATTAAAATGGACCCCCAGAAGGTCACGGCTGTCCTAGATTGGCCAGTCCCGACAGACAAGAAAGGAATCCATCGATTCGTTGGATTCGTTAATTTTTACCGTAAATTTATTAAAGGGTTCTCAGCCATCATTGCACCCATCACACAGCTAACCAAACAGGGTACACGCTTCCATTGGTCAGCCGAGGCTCAAAAGGCTTTTGAGATTCTCAAGGGCCTTTTTACCTCTGCCTCTGTACTAAAGTATCCAGATTCCTCTCTGTCATTTATTCTAGAAGTGGATGCATCTGAAATTGCTGTAGGGGCAGTATTATCCCAAAGACAGGGAACCAAGGCCCTGCTGCATCCTGTGGCCTTCTTTTTTCTTAAATTGTCCACGGCAGAGAGAAATTATGATGTAATTGACAGAGAGTTGTTGGAAATCAAGTCAGCATTGGAGGAGTGGCGCTATCTATTGGAGGGTGCCGCTCATCCAGTCTTAATCTTTACAGATCATAAGAACCTGGAGTATTTGAGGTCTGCAAAAAGGTTGAAACCACGTCAGGCCAGGTGGGCTCTCTTTTTCTCCAGGTTCTCCTTTCATGTCACCTACCGTCCTGGTTCCAAGAATACCAAACCTGACGCCCTGTCTAGAATGTTTCACAAACCTCAAGAGATTTCCCCTCCAGACACCATTTTGTCTCCGGGGAATTTTCTTCTACTTCAGGGAAACCTGCATTTCCAGATTAAACAGGCCTCTGCAGGAATGGAATCTTCCATTAAGACAGAGCTCCAGGTTAAGGATGGGTTATTGTGGCATGAGAGTAGGATCTTTATACCTGAGACACTACGAGTTCCAGTACTAGAGCTTTGTCATGATCATGCGCTGGCTGGGCATTTCGGTGTAGCTAAGACCACTGATTTGGTTCAGCGCACCTTCTGGTGGCCTCAGCTGCGCAAAGATTGTAAAGAGTTTGTAGAGTCCTGTACCACCTGCATTAGGAACAAAGGGCACAAAACAAAGGCATGGGGTCTACTAAAACCCTTGCCTGTCCCAGACCCTGGAAAATGCTTTCTATAGACTTTATTGTAGAACTACCCCAGGCCAGGGGCTTCACCTCAATCTTTGTCATAGTGGACCGGTTGTCGAAGATGGCGCACTTTGTCCCAATGAAGGGCACCCCTTCAGCTACAGAAACAGCACAAGCATTCATTAAAAAGGTCATCAGGCTCCATGGGGTACCAGTTAATATCGTTTCAGATCGAGGGGTACAATTTACCTCTCGATTCTGGAGGGCTTTGTGTAAAACCTTGGACATTGAACTCTCATTTTCATCGGCTTATCACCCCCAGACTAACGGGCAACCAGAAAGAACAAACCAGACCCTTGAACAATATTTGCGCTGTTTTTCTTCCTTTGCCCAAGATAATTGGATTTCTGTTTTACCATTGGCCGAATTCGCTTATAATAATTCTATTCATTCTGCTATCAAGCAGACTCCGTTTTTTGCGAATTATGGTTTCCACCCCTCATTTTTACCTAACTCTCTTCCAGAATGCACAGTACCCGCAGTCCAGGAGAAATTGGATTTCTTTACCTCTAACAACCAAGTTTTACAGGACACCGCACTCCCGCTGGTGTCAGGCGGGCTATTTAAACCTGCCTGTCACACTCCTTCCCCGCTGTCTGCTCTACAGCATTCTGTGAGTGTTACCTGATCTGATCTGTGTATCCTGTTATCTGACCCGGCTTCCTGTTTGACGATCCTGCTATCTGCCTGCACCAGACCCTTTTGGCTTGCCTGACCATCCCTCTGCATTACCCCTGGTACCTCTGCTGTCCGACTGTTACTGACCACTGGCTTGTTGACCCTCCACTGTGTACACCAGCTTCCAGCCTGCTATTGCCTGCTGTTGTTCCTGGTTCCAGTCCAGCTTCCAGTCTGCTATTACCTACTGTTGTTCCTGGTTCCAGTCCAGCGTTCCAGGCTATCTTCTGCTGTGTTCCAGTCCAGCGTTCCAGGCTATCTTCTGCTGTGTTCCAGTCTAGCGTTCCAGGCTATCCTCTGCTGTGTTCCAGTCCAGCGTTCCAGGCTATCTTCTGCTATGTTCCAGTCCAGTGTTCCAGGCTATTACCTGCTGTTGTTCCTGGTTCCAGTCCAGCTTCCAGTCTGCTATTGCCTGCTGTTGTTCCTGGTTCCAGTCCAGCTTCCAGTCTGCTATTACCTACTGTTGTTCCTGGTTCCAGTCCAGCGTTACAGGCTATCTTCTGCTGTGTTCCAGTCCAGCGTTCCAGGCTATCCTCTGCCGTGTTCCAGTCCAGCGTTCCAGGCTATCTTCTGCTGTGTTCCAGTCCAGTGTTCCAGGCTATTACCTGCTGTTGTTCCTGGTTCCAGTCCAGCTTCCAGTCTGCTAGTACCTTCTGTTGTTCCTGGTTCCAGTCCAGCATTCCAGTCTCTGTTTTCAGTCTACTCTTCAGGTTCCTGACTCCAGAGGGTGCCACCACTACTGTCTTTCAGCAACTGTTGATCCTGCCAGGCAACCATACCACTCTTCACTCCTGGCCCTCTGTCTCCATTCCAGGGGAACGGGAGTGGGAGCTGTAAGGGAGGTCTTTCTCTGCACTTCAGGCTCACAACCCACCAGGTACGTGACACCCAGCTACTCCAGCCTCCAGCTTAATATGCCCCGGAAAGGCACAGATGTTCCGCCCCCAACGCCATGTGGTGGTGGTAAGACACATGAGTGCGGGAAACGCTCACCGCTAAAGGGGGTGCACACTGCTTTCAATCCCAGCCACCCGACCAGCTCAGACATTGTGGCGCCATGGGTAGGCGTCAATTTGTAGGCGTTGTCAATCATGGCACCGATGTGTAGGTGGCCGCACCCGTCTAAACAGACAGGAGAGGACAGCAGGAGATTGGGAAAATCTCCCTTTAAACACATCGCAGCCTCCAAGCAGGAGGACAAGAGCCGCCACCGGTAGGGGGTAGCACAAGGAGACTGGACCAAAGAACCACAATGCTGATATATATGTATTTTAAACATCACCTTGATTTTCAAAATTAGCAAAGCTCACATGAACTCCCCTATATTTTTTTTATTTTGGATTTCTTTTTAGATTTTAGTGCTGGAAGAAAAGCTTAAACATTTGACAATTAATAGATAAATAATACATAATAATAATAATAATAATAATAATAATACGTAACAGTAATTCAGTCATTTGTATTCACCTCCTAAACTGTGTTAGAACTTTGGATGAGAATTCTGTTTGCTATAGAAATGTGTGCCCATTTTTCTAACATTGTAAATGTTAAATAAATCTCTATCTGGACAGAAATTGTTTAATCCCAAGACTATGAAAGACATGTTCTGGACTATTTTCTTTGTCTTCCCCTGAAATGTTCCTGAACTGTGTTTACGTATTTTTGATAAGCATGTGAGCCATATATTGATATAACTCACATTTTTATAGCAACTATTAAAAAAATAACAAGCAGGCATATGCTACAAAGTTGATTTTAGCATAGTTGCTTGACAAATGAATTCTTATAATAAAAATTAAATACAAAGAACAATTCTTCTTTTATAGGAAATTCCTAATCTTTGCCTGAAATGTTTAATTTGTTAGAATAATTGTTGTACTAGTTAAATTACAAAGGTAATGTAATCAAAAACAGGCGGATAAGAATAAACCATCTATGAATGATTTGCACATAGCTGAAACCGTGTAAAAGTGTTTCAGCATCCAATATTCAAAAACAAATAACTTTTCATTGTTGGTATAAAAAAAGTGCCATATTGAATGAAGTGCATAGTAATATGCAAACCCCAAAAATGATATAGCCAGAACACATTTTAATTTCCATCTTTTTCTTTCTGACTGCACTAAAGTCTGCCCTTATCATCCAGTCCAATGGGCTCTTACAATAAGGTACTGCAAGAAGTGACATGTGCCAGGGACGTAAGACAAAACAACCCAGAGTAGTTAGCTGGTTTAAGTGACAATGAGGTTGATGGTGCAAATAAGCTGTTTACTTTGCAGGGAAAAATGCACGTTGCAAGGAAATTTGCCCCAGAACGTAGTGCAAAAAAAAAGACAAAAAACGGTATTTTTGCTTGCATATGATTGGATCATGGAAGTCAATACAGCTTTACCCCATTTACTATGCTTAAGGTAAAAATTCCATTGCAAAGTTTTTTAAATCAACTCCTCTGAGTTGCTGTACTTTACATAGTTCAAAGTAGTTAGTCACATTCAACTGGACTTGTTCTGTAATGCTGAAGAAGTTTCACAGGTGTTTAAACCACTCTAATGAGCAACTATTCACAGAGGTAGCCCATTTACTGGAATTCAGCTACCATGGAATGTGTCAAGGAAGATGTTGTTTGTGCACTGAACGTCTGTCTTGACACATTGCTACCTGTGTGACTATAAATGCTGGCATATGTTCTTATTAGATGCATATTATAACTGAAGAAGTGGCTTGGATGTGCTGTGAAATGTTTTTGCATTTATCCAAATTTACGAGCGAACCCTATAGTCTATTTCGAGGTGAATCTTGATACAAAATTTAGGCCATTTTCAAGGCAATGTATTGTCAAAAAAGGAGAATGGAAGCTGGGCACTGCCATGGAGATTTTGCTTAACAAAAAAAAATGTATAGCGGGAAGGGATCTTTTTTCCTTTCTAAATCTTTATTTAAGGTATGAGGATTGTACATAAAAGCAAGAAATCAAACATGTCAGCCAACCATATCCAATAATATGCAATATTCAGAACAAGTGTATGAACATTAGTTTGGTAACAATCAAGGTTCTATTACAACATTATAGTAAAACAGGAGACTGTGGTCCTAGGACTCCACAACAGTTATACCTGTAGTTCAACCAGAACAGTAGAGGGAACCTCCTTTCTCATTTAGAGGAAAGGAGAGTGGGTGACACATATGGTGTCAATGGGGGAAAAAGAGGGAAGGAGTAAAGGAGGAGCAATAGAGGGGAAGTAAGAGGGGAGAGGGGGGATGAGAGGTCTCAGCAAGGTCGACGACCCAGGGCTCCAAACTATCCTCAGACAAGATACTCAAATGTAGAACTTATATTCGTCTGAGAATCGGAATAGATCCCAGTGTGTCCAGCGGGTGTTGTGTTCCTCCTCCCTTTTCCCTAGGTCAGCTGTGAGATGTTCCATCCTCTGTATATTGCAAACCCTAACAAACCACTGCGACACTGTTGGTGGGGATTGTTGCTTCCACACGCTGGGGACACACGCCCTGGCTGCATTCAAGAGGTGCTTCAGTAGGGATCTGCAATAACGCTTACAGGACATGGGAGTCAAGTTTAGGAGTACTGCTGCCGGGTTATCCTGGAGAGAGACTTCAGTAAGCTTGTGAATGATCTGCAGTACTTGTCTCCAGAAAAGGGTCAGAACTGGACATTCCCAGAAGATGTGAAGTAATGTTTCAGTCCGGGTGCCACATCTCCAACACAAAGGACTATGTCCTGGGAAGATGGATGCCAATACAGAAGGAGTCCTTTCAGGCCCGGATTTACTCCCTTTGACGCCCCAAGGCTGGGTCCTTCAATGCCGCCCCCCACACACACACACCACCATTCTCGTCCTTTATCAATGACTGCTACAATAGATCAATTAAAAACATATCTCCACACATGAGAACACTGAAAATAACTGGCTTTAATTGTACAGACTGAAAATACTCTGTAATGCAGAAAATGCCTTTAAAAGATTATAGCCGTAAGAAACTCCCTACAATTTTATTAGTTCTAACTTTTTTTTTGGCAAACTCATCGATAATATCTTCATAGGACAAAGTTCTGACTCGTAAATAGTTCTTTATGCAAATACATTTAATTAATTTTTATGCACCACAGCTCAGTTGCAGTGCATAGAAACAGTATGCATTTTGCACCACACTGCTCAGCACGCAGTGGCGCTGTTGCAGTGTGAACAGGACACATAGAAAACAATTGTTTTCTATTGCCCTTGCAGAGACCTGTGTTTTGCTAGTGCAAAAATCACAGACCCCCTTTTACATCAGTGTCTTCAGTCCCCCCCTTCACATCACATCACAGACCCCCTTTTACATCAGTGTCCTCAGTCCCCCCTTTACATCACATACCCCCTTTCACATTAGTGTCTGTAGCCCCCCTTACATCACATCCCCCCCTGCCTCATCACAAACCCCCATCACAGACCCCCCATTACAGACTGACCCATCACAGACTGAGCCCCCATCACAGACTGACCCATCACAGACCCTCCCATCACAGACTGACCCCCCAAATCATAGACCCCTCCTTACAGACTGACCCCCCATCACAGACCCCCATTACAGACTGACCTGACCCATAGCAGACCCCCCCTCATAGACTGACCCCCTATCACAGACCCCCCATCACAGACTGACCCCCCATCACAAACTGGTCCTGACCCATCACAGACTGACCTCCCAAATCACAGACTGACCCCCCCCAATCACAGACTGAGCCCCATCACAGTCCTCTCTCAATATCAAACAGCACAGCACTCCTCCCTCCCCAAAGAACCCTACTTTATTCACACAAGACATGAAGCCTGGCCACTCTGGACAAGGGGCGGGACTTTTCATGTTAAATGGAGACATTTATTGCTGGGACCGCCCTGCTGCAGGGGGGTGGCCGCGAAAGCCGAGAAGTCGCCGCAGGAGCGGCGCCGCCCCTGCACCACTGCCGCCCCGAGGCCTGGCCTCGGTGGCCTTGTGGGAAATCTGGCCCTGAGTCCTGTACCAGTGTGTCAGAATATTGTAGGTGATCTCCTGGTATTTGCTACATAAGAAGGACTTGTGTGCAAAAAAGACTATACGATTCTTTTGATCCCCAGTGAAGGTAGTGTTAAGATCTCTCTCCCATTTCCTCAAATACAGGGGGTCATGTTGGGATGTATTGGAAAGTAGGATGTTATAGCAATAAGAAAGGGACTTTCGTATAGACTGATCTCCCAAACACAATTCTTCAAAGGACGTAGGCTGTCTGCAGAAACGGCCTATTTCCAGGAGGGATCTGAGGAAGTGTGTTGCATGATCTTCCATTTGCCCAAAATGGAGGAATTAAGGCAATGATATATGCCTGTAAAGGGGAGACACTGTATGAGAAAAGAAGGATGCTGCACACCCCGATAAGTGTCAAAAAATAGGGAATTTAACAGAAGTATTTTTTTTGTGTTTTTTATGGCCAGCAGCATATGGATGTTATCACACCCGTCATTTCTAATAATTGAATCTGGAAACACATTATTTCCTTCATTTTCATAATTCATGTATTTCTTACATTCAGAGGCGGCTCTCTAATTAGGCAAATTAGGCGGTCGCCTAAGGCCTCACACTCACAGGGGCCTCGCGGCCGCCTAATTTGCCTGTTCTCAATCACTGAAGTTGACGCCGGCGGCTCCGCCTACCCCCACTGGGACTCTGTGGCTTAGGAGCTGACGGACAAATCAGATACTGCCCGCAGCCTGAGGAATAGCGGCCTCATCACGGAGCGTCCCAGTCCGTGGGGCCTCATGTGTAAGTTTTGCCTAAGGCCTCACAAAGCCTAGAGCCCCCTCTGCTTACATTTATTACCCATTTACCCATACCAACTTTGTAGTTACAATCATCATCAATTGATTACTATAACATCCATATGCTGCTGGCCGTAAAAAACACAAAAAAACTACTTCTGTTGAACTCCAAACAACATACAATATATAGGATCCAGTTATTTATTTAGTATTTCCAATACTTAAGTATTGGAATTATGAAACACATTTACTTGTGTCAAACATGATTGTACTTATAGCATGGCTATTTAATACTTTGACCACAGGTGCTGCCTTTTCGCCTCCATGCCCCTCCCTGGCACTTGGGATTATCCTGCATTGTGACTCCTGGTAAGCCACGCATGAATGGTCGGCTCTTTTCGCTGGTGTGCCAGCCAGCCGGGGACTCCCGGTAGGACCGAGTGGAGGGGGGTCTTTAGAAGATCTCAGATTCAGGAGACATTGCACAATACAGTGTGATTGGTAACTATATAAACAAATGTTCATTACTATGGTATTTTATTTTATTTTGTGGTTATGTCTATGAATTTCAATATATGTAAATATTTTTACAGCTTATTAATCCTCTGGAGAAGACCCGGCGGGGTCAAAACACATCAGGATTTGCTCATTATTAACATTTTTAGCGCTTGAAAATTATGTAATTCGTGTTCAGTCTCACTTGTGCTGTTGCTTTTATATCTCCTGTACCACAGCTCATATTTTAACCATTAGTGTTATATTTTTGATATTATTTCATCAATAAAAAATCTAAGTAACCTTAATTACATGTAGTATTTTTCTACCTATTTGAGGATATATGCCTGAGGGGTCGCTCCACTCAAAAGGTCCAAGAAAAGAAGAGGCTATAACTAAGCTCTGGTCCGGGTGAAGCTGGAAGGATTTATCAGAGATACACGGTATAAAGTCCGGGTGCCCAATTATGGAAAAAAGAGAGACTTCCACCATGTGAAGTGTGGAGTATGGTGGTCCCATCCCTAATGAAGCAAGAAAGAGTAAACCCCCTAAATGGGACTTTAACAGACCACCACCTCAAGGGCGCCAAACTAGGTTGATGTAAGAGTTTTTAAAGAGCAATGCATGGGCGGAGGAATGTCCAAGTGTCCCAAGGTAGGTATATCCTACTTGGAGGTGTCCCACTTCGGTGTGTGGCATGCTGTCTTTCACTTAGTGCCTCTAAGTGCCTGAGTTGGCTCTCCTGCCACTCAGGATACCCTTTTCCTGTTATACAGATGCTGTTCATGCATTGCACTTTAAAAACTCTTACTTCAGCCTAGTTTGGCGCCTTTGCAACACTTGATTGGATCTATTCGCCTCTAGTGCTTCTTTAACGTGGAATCATTCCAGCCGAAACAATATTTTTATAAATACATCCAACTCTCAGCCCCTGATGAAGGTATCTGAATGTTGAATACTAGAAATGCATCAGCTTCAGGGCACACAACCCATTGGAGAGTACATAGGATGATTTGTATTTGTGCATACTTTTTCATGTTTTCCATGTGATGCATTGTATGTATTGTTATATGTTTATGGCACATGTTTTTTATATTATATATTATTAAAAAATACATTTTTTATCTTTGAGGTGGTGGTCTGTTAAAGTCCCATTTAGGTGGTTTACTCTTTCTTGGGTGCCCAATTATGGGCCTTAACGGGGAAGGAAAGCTGGGCATCTCTGCTATCCTAAAGTATCTGTGAAGCTCCAGCAAGGTGGGCTCAATTAGTGGATGTGGAGAGGAGAATCTGGAAAACCGAGTCCAACTCCAAGGTAAACCCACGAGGTGGAATCGGCACCGCTTCCTGTTCCAGGCAGACCCATAATTTATGGGGTGAATGTCTGCACCAATCCGCCACTCTATTCATGTGGACTGCTGTATAATACAAGGCTGGGTCAGGGAGGCCAACCCCTCCTTTGAGTTTTGGCCGCTGTAGCAGGGATCTCCTAAGCCACGAAGGCTTGCCCTGCCAGACATAGCTAATGAAGATCTTACGTAATTTACAAAAGAAGTTCTGCTGTATCCTAACCGGCAGGGCTTGTAAGAGGTAGAGCAGCCTCCGCATGATATTCATGTTTAGAACATTGCATCTACCAAACCAGGAGACCGCCATGTTCTTCCATCTGTCTAAATCTGAAGAGAAAATGCTCAGGAGGGGCTGAAAATTGAGTTGGTCTATGAGATGTAGATTAGAAGGGATCTTAGTGCCTAAATATTGGATAGCCTGAGGAGTTCACCGGAAGGGAAAGTTGTCACTAAGGCGAGCTTGGGAGCTAGGAGTAAGGGAGACGTTAAGCGCTTCTGACTTTTGCAAATTAATTTTAAAATCTGATAGGTCACCATATTAGCGTATTGCCGATAATAGGACCGGGAGAGAGGTATGCGGTTCTAAAATGTAAAACAGCAAGTTATCCGCATAAGCAGCAATTTTATGGTGGTACGTGCTCGTTTCAAGGCCTCTGATGTCAGGGTTAAGCCTAATGTGTTGCAGTAGGGGTGCTAGGGATAGTATAAAGAGGAGAGGGGAAAGTGGACACCCCTGTCTCGTACCATTACTTATATTAAAGGGGTTGGAAGCCACTCCGTTTACCCTAATTATCGAGGTGGGGGTAGAGTAGATGGCAGATATCCACGACAAAATGGAGATCGACATCCCAAGGCATCGCAGGGTGGCCAGGAGGAAAGTCCAATTCACCCTGTCGAATGCCTTTTTGGCGTCTGTGGACAACAGGATGAACGGGGTGTTATGGCGTTTGGCCCTTGCTACCACATCTATCATCCATATTGTGTTATCCCGTGCCTCTCTGTTGTGGATAAAACCGACCTGGTCCAAAAGGATTATGCCTTGGAGGACGGAACCTATTCGCTCAGCCAGAATTTTTGTGAACAACTTAAGGTCACAATTAAGCAAGGAGATAGGCCTTAGATTGGAATAGGGAGTGCTCCCTGATTTGTTCTCGAAGGTTACTTCTGCTTCCAGGGCCCTGTCTGGATGAGTTTTATGGCATTTTTTGCAGTCATGGAGTTTTGCGAGCAACACGGACAACGTTTTCGTTCTGGCCACCTTGAGTCATTCGGCAGGTATAGGTTACCCAGGGTGAATGTTTGCGACTGAAGCGTACCTTTAACAAAAAGGTATCTACCCTCTCGATCAGTCTGGAGGTCTATCAGCTGTCAGGGTACAGTTTTGGCCAGGAGGATACACGTGCCCTTTGATTTTGTAGAGTGCGACACACTGTAATACGCTATTGGGAAATGTTTATTGTATAGTTTCGGGACCTTGTCTGCCCGGAAGTGAGTCTCTTGTAAAAATACTACCTGAGCTCTTTGCCTCCAGAGTTCAGCGAGACAACTGAATGTTTTTCTGGGACATTTAAGCCCTTTACGTTCCAGGACACAAATTTCAGTGACATTTTTAATGGAGCGGGGTCGGGTCGCCGGACCTCACCAGAACCCAGAACGGTAGGTAGCGTGGGGAAGGGGGGGGATAATAGACTAAGTTAGGGGAGCCAAGGAGAAGAGGTGAGAAAGGACAAAACAGGTTCAGGAAGGAATAGGATAGAGAGGGTGAGAGAAGAGTAGGAAAAGGTGGGAGAAAACAAAATATCCAAACAGAGAGCTACTACCTAATTGGTCAGCTAGGGCCTAGTGGGGGAGGAGGTAAGGCACTTCAGAGGTTGGGCCCCCAAGGTGCAGGACCTCCCCAACAGTCCCCCGCTAAAGGTGGTCCAGATGGGAACCGCATTGCCATGTTAAACTTCTCTTTAAAGAGAAAGCTCAAAAAGAAAATGTAAAATAAAAATTAACTTCCAAGAGCACCAGGAGTGGTAACAAAGGTGAAACATACACAAACCACAATATAACACTATCACTAGATCCGTCGTTTAGAGAGACCGCTCACTCCCAGGGACAAAGCCCAGTGAGAGCGAGCCGTAGCTCCATTTTTAGACCAATACCGCTAAATGAATTAGACCCCATCCAGGACAACCTTTGGGCCCCTAGGCGGGGCATGCATGTGGGAAAATTACCCCACTGCCATATGGGTCCCGGTCACTGAGAAGTAAGCCAAGGCAGAGGGAGCGTGCCCCCCTGCATCTAGCAAAAAAAGGGGGGGAAGGAAGGGGGGAGGGAGGGGGGAAGGGGGATAGGAAGGGAAGAAGAAAATAAAAAGGGGGGCTACATGAGGCAGAACCCCCTCCGCCAGGCAGGCACATATCGCCAAATACTATTATAACTTGACAATCATATAAAAATGATTGTACAAGAACTCTAGGCAGACAGGTGGGAGAGGCATCTGGGGAGCCGAAACTATATCAAATGTCAAAAGAACTTCAATCTGTACCAAGCCTGTTGATAAGCAAATGCTCTAAACCACTCCCCAGAGGTCATTCCCCATGTCAGTAGCGAATACCAGAAATGAGAGGCACAATAACCTGGGTGAACCAGCATTTACCCCCATGTAGTGCGGACCCATATAGCAGGTAGGGACCCATTGGGTAGGGGGCCTCCAAATGAGCATCTATGCGGTGCACTATCCCTAGTCCATGGCGGTGGGCCCAGTCGGATCTGACCATTCTTAGTACAAACCTCCATGTGAGACCAATAGATGAGTCTACATGACACCCCCCCCCCCCCCGAATAAATCAATTCTGGATCAGAGACATCATGGGGTATTCCCATGGGACCACGAGCCTGGGGGGCCCATGGCAATCAGTCTAGAAGAACCAGGGACCACTTCCAAGGAGAGTCACCAAGCCCACAAGTCAATGGTAAATGAGGCAGCAAGAACAGTGCAGTGTGATGCAACACTTACATGTAAAGGGAGACACCAAAATCTTGACCAGTCCTTCAACCTGAAAGCAATTCTAACCTTGGAGGCTCATGGCTTGTTGTCCTGAGGAGCCTGTGGTCTTCTGCATTGAGACCGGTGATTGCGCCGGGACCGTTGAGGTCTACCAGCAGGGTTTGCCGTAGGGTTATTGTTGCTAAAAGGAAGGACAAACGCTAGCCAGTTGAGTAGCGACACCGGTGGCAACCCAAGGGAGCTGAGGAAAGCAGGGACACCCACGGGATGTCGAAGGGTATACGAGCTGCCTCCCTTGCGTGCGATCAGGTGGAAAGGGTGACCCCATTTGTAGGTGATCCCCTGGTCACCGAATTTCTCTAGCAAAGGCTTCATACAGCATCTGGAGGATCCTCCGGGACACATCTGACAGAAGAGTAATCTGAGCCCCGTCAAAGTCAAACTGCCCTCTGTGCCAGGCCTGTTGAAGTATGTCTTCTTTGACAGAATAATTGTGCAGACAACAAAGGATATCTTTGGGTCTGTCTTCCGCGGAACCTCTGACTCTGGCAGGCACCCCAGATAGTCATTAAATATGGCAGTCATGGTCGTCTTAAGGTCAGCCTGTTGGGTGGCCTCTGGCAAGCCGCGGATTCTGATATTGCGCCTGCGGTTTCCAAATCGTCCATTAATAGATGTAGCTATGCAATCTCGTCTGCCACCTCCTCATGTGCAACTTGTAAGCCAGAGACATCATGGCGGAGGGCTGCAGTGTCAGTTTCCAGTGAGGAGACTCGGGTGGTCACCTCTGCTACTTTTTGTTTAATCCCCACAATTTCTGTGCGGAGTGCCACCTCCATTCTGGAGGCCAAAGAATCTAAATCATCTCCGGTGGGTAACTTTTGCAGGAGTGCCCATAGTAGTGCCTGATCATTACAGAGTAGGGAAGAGGGCTCACGTGAGGGCAAAGCCAATGGAGCGGCACTCACTGTGGCATGTAGTTGTTGAGGGGCAGAGGTGCTCCGGGTAGGGAGATCTTGTGCTGGGAGGACTGCGTGCCTTGTGGAGCCCACTGCAAGGAGCCTCCTGGACTGCTGAGAGATGTGAGAGACAAGGCAGGGGGAGAGATCACTAGATGGGGAGAACGGGAGCATGTCATTACCATGATCGTACCTCTCACCCCCCTCCTGCAGGCGAGCCGTGCTCCGTCCTCGTGGCTGATGCTGCCGCCATCTTGGCTGGGTCCGAAGTGGAAGCCACCGGCTGTATCGGTACCAGGAACCATTCCATGTGGGCCTCGGAGCTCACGGGTCAGTGGTACCACCTCCCTGGCTGTATGGGCAGAGCTGAGAAGCTGAAATGTGCGGTAAGTCTGTGCAGGTGAGCTGCCTAGGAGCCGCGGACCGGGAGCCCAGGGAAGGTGCGTCTTCACTCTTCCATGCCGAGACCACGCCCCCAGAAGGGATCTTTTTAATGTGTTGCATGACAACATGGAAAAAAGACAGCAATTTTTTAAATTACATGTTTGAAAGATGTCCTTAATGGCTAATTCCACTTTTGTACATCTTTCTTTTTTCTAAATTCCAGCTCACCTATGTACTAATATAGCATTAATGTACTTCTTTTGCAAAAATAAAACAGCTTTCCATTTATTATACACACGCTTACCTCACTATTCCCATGGCTGTTCAAAACACTGATCCATTACTTCTACCTTACTTCCTGGACAGACTTTAGGCCATGACACAGGAAGGAGTTGCCCAGCTGATCTTATTAGCATATACTCTGCATTATCTACCCTCTGCTGGTCAACCTAAAGTCTGTCCAGGAAATAAGGCAGAAGTAATGGATACAGTAAGTGCTTTTAAACAGCCATGAAGAGAATGAGGTAAGTGTGTGTAAAATACGTGGAAAGCTGTTTTATTTTTGCAAAAAAAGATACTTTAATGCTATATTGGTATATAGGGGAGTTGGAAATTAGTGAAAAAAAAGTGAACAAAAGTGAACGTATAAAGGTGAAAGGATCTCGCGCATAAAATCTATTCACACATATAATAAATTAATTAATAGTAAAAAATGATAGACAATATTGGTGAAAATACTGTGGAAAAAAATAAACATACAATATCACACTAATCCATATGGATGGATACAAATCTAAAGTGTGCTGTGTTGAGAATCTATATATCAAAAATAAAGTTCATAGAGTGAGCAAATGTAGGACTGAATTTGGCTGTGTAGCTTCGTAAGTGAGCTGGAGTCAAAATAAATGAGTAGATGGATAAAGTTCATATTTGTCTTCATGTAAAATATCCCGATAACATTAGGCTCTCAGAACTCTTACCTTAAAATCGATATATTCAGGCATCATTAGGTGTTTTATATTGGGGTTGCATAGTGCATCTCAGTGGTATTCAGGCTTTCTCATCTGTTAATAGTGGCTAAATTCTTTTCCTTCCCATTCTTCATAAACGGATTAGCCTATTAAAACAAATTCCACCAAGGCTCAACCAGCCCGGTGGAAAAGAGAAGGGGAAAGGAAAAAAGCAGTCAGGGATGAGCGGTGCACACTGCAGGATGGCTGTAGAGCTGTCAGTGTGCTGTGTGATTCCTTCTGTGCCCAGATCAGGGAGGAGATCACCACTAGAGAGCTCACTTCCTGACAGTGTCAGGAAGTGAGCTCTCTAGTGGTGATCTCCTCCCTGATCTGGGCACAGGAGGAGTCACACAGCACATGTTTCTGCTCTACTGTTTCTAATCTACTTCAGGCAGGCAGTTGATTCAGTTAGCTGCAGTGTATTTAATATATACACAGTCAGGCTGCCATATATATACATATATATATATATATATATATATATATATATATATATATATATATATATAACAGTGTATACAGTTTAGCTAGATCTCACTGCAGACCATTCCTGGTGTACTGTTGCTAATATACTTCAGGCAGGCAGGCAATACAGTTAGCTGCCAGTGTATTTAGTATATATATATATATACATCCCAGCTTTGTATATATATATATATATATATATATAT
The DNA here is from genome assembly GCA_037952925.1 of Lithobates clamitans. Taxonomy (NCBI): domain Eukaryota; kingdom Metazoa; phylum Chordata; class Amphibia; order Anura; family Ranidae; genus Lithobates; species Lithobates clamitans. The sequence continues at coordinate 4,095,743 of JBBGZY010000135.1, forward strand.
ATACACTGTATACAGTTTAGCTTCATCTCACTGCAGACCGTTCCTGGTGTACTGTTTCTAATATACTTCAGGCAGGCAGTTGATTCAGCTAGCCGCAGGGCACTTAATATATATATACAGGCTTTTATATATATAGTCTAGCCAAGCCTATACCTGACTGTAGGCTATTCCTGGAGTACGTGTTCAAAGACACTTTCAGGCAGATGACTGCAGGCGAGCAGATGCATGCACTGCCTGTCACCATTTGAGGAGGCCACGAGGATGGTGAGCAATGACAGTGCATGCATCAGTGATACTGTCCCTCTTGTCTTCCAGTTGGAGCACATGCTGCGTGGAATAATGGACAGGGAACTTGAGGCAGAACAGAGTGAGGAAGAGGAGGACTTCCTTACCTCTCAAGGCCCCCTTTATACAGACAGTATTCCCGCATGCCCGCCTATCACACAGGAAGAGGAGGAGGAGAAGGAGGAGGATTGTGTCAGCATGGAGGTGGATCCTGGCACTCAGCATCAGCAGCAGTCTTCAAGGGATCATTTTTAGTCCTCAGAAACCCATGGACTTGTACGTGGCTGAGAGGAGGCTGTGGATCAGGTTGTTCTTGGTGACCCAGAGGACTCCGGACTGAATGCCTCAGCAAACCTATGCTGCATGGCCTCCCTGATCCTGCAAAGCCTGCAAAAGGACCCTCAGATTCGTGGTATCAAGGAGAAGGATCAGTACTGGCTGGCAACCCTTCTAGATCCACGTTACAAGGGTAAGGTGGCAGAACTTATCCAGCCATTGCAGAGGGAGCAGAGGATGAAACATCTTCGGGAGGCCTTGCAGAAAGGTTTGTACAATGCGTTTCCAGAGCCTGGGAAGTTACAATTTCCTGGTACTCATGGACAACGTGTTGCTGAGGCTTCGATCAGTCACAGAAGGAGCGGTGGAGAAGGTGGCCGTCTGACCAATGCGTTCAGACAATTTTTTAGTCCACAGCACCAAGCTCTGATCTGTTCTAGCAACCATCGCCAGCATCTGTTGTACATGGTGCAGCAATACCTAGGGGAAATATCAGACTTGGAGACCTTTCCAACCTAAAATACACTGGGTTACTGGGTCTAGAGGATGGATCACTGGCCAAAGCTTGCACAGTATGCAATTGAGCTACTGGCCTGTCCTGCATCCAGCGTTCTTTCAGAACGCACATTCAGTGCTGCTGGAGGCTTTGTAACCGATCACAGATTGCGCTTATCCACCGACTCGGTTGATCGGCTCACCTTCATAAAAATGAATTAGTCTTGGATCACCAGCTACCAAGCACCTGATTCTGATGTAACCAATTCATTTTTTTATGAATGTGAGATCCCTTGAAGACTGCCTATGCTGATGCTGAGTGACTATCCTGTTATTCTGTGTGACTATCCTATTCCTCCTCAATGTTCATGTTGATAGCTTCTAAGAACATTTTTGGTTCTGGGCACCACCACCGGTGGCTTAGGCCCAATTTTTCTGCCCCTGTTTACAGGGGCTTGTAATTACAATTTTTGCTGTAATATTTTGCAGCAGGGCACGTTCCTGCACTCAACAAGAGTATCTGTGAGGGGTTGCACTGTTGTGATACCACCAGCACTGCCTAAGGCCCAATTTTTCTGCCCCTGTACTTCGCATCCGGGCCATTTCTGACACTTCGCTCCTACATGTCAAAAATCATCATTTTTTTGCTATAAAATTACATAGAACCCCCAAACATTATATATGTTTTTTTAGCAGAGACCCTAGAGAATACAATGGCGGTCATTGCAACTTTTTATCTTGCACGGTATTTGCGCAGCAATTTTTCAAACGCTTTTTTTTGGAAAAAAAACAGTTTCATGCTTTAAAAAAAAACAAAACAGCAAAGTTAGCCAAATTTTTTTGCATTGTGTGAAAGATGAAGTTACACCAAGTAAATAGATACCTAACATGTCACGCTTCAAAATTGCACACGCTCGTGGAATGGCACCAAACTTTGGTACTTAAAAATGCCCATAGGCAACGCTTTAAAATTTTTTACTGGTTACATGATTTGAGTTACAGAGGAGGTCTAGGGCCAAAATTATTGCTCTCGCTCTAACGTTCGCGGCGATACCTCACATGTGTGGTTTGAACACCGTTTTCATATGTGGGCGGAACTTACGTATGCGTTCGCTTCTGCGTGTGAGCTCACGGGGACAGGGGCGCTTTAAAAATTTTTTTTTTTTTTATTGTTAATTTTACTTAAAATTTTTTATTTTGACACTTTAAAAAAAATATTTTTTTTTTGATCACTTTTATTCCTATTACAAGGAATGTAAACATCCCTTGTAATAGGAATATGACACGATCAGTCCTCTTTACAGTGAGATATGGGGTCAATAAGACCCCACATCTCACCTCTAGGCTGGGAAGCCTAAAATCAACAGTCAAAGCGGCGCCGTTTTTTTTAATGCAGAGGCCGGGCGTGACGTCATAACATCGCGCCCGGCCTCCGAACGATCATAGAGACTCCGGCGAAATCTCTATGGTGAACATCCGGCGCCGGCGGATCCGCTATCCGACTCACCGATCGCTGAGGTGAGTCAGTAGAAGCACCGGAGGACGGCGGGAGGGGGGGGACGTCCCCTCCCGCCGCCCGTAAGAACGATCAAGCGGCGGAACAGCCGCTATGATCATTCTTATGGTGTACGGAATGGCCGGCTGAAAATGCCGGTATCTGAATGATGTCTGTAGCCTCAGACATCATTCAGATATAAGCCCTGAAAGTCGAGGCCGTCATATGACGGCCTCCGGATGTCAAGCGGTTAACAGGGGTGTGTAGTTACAATTTTTGATCAAATATTTAACAGCAGGGCTTGTTCCTACGCTCAACAAGAGTATCTGTGAGGGGTTGCAGTGTTGTGGCACCACCACCACTGCCTAAGGCCCAATTTTCTCCCTGTAATCGGGAGCAGTGATCAGTGTCATCTCACACATAGGCACGCCCCCCCACAATTAGAATCACTCCCTAGGACACACTTAAACCCTTCACTGTCCCCTAGTGGTTAACCCCTTCACTGCCAGTCACATATACACAGTAGTCAATGCATTTTTAATTGCACTGATCGCTGTATAAATGTGAATGGTCCCAAAATCAAGCCAAAAGTGTCCGATCTGTTCGCCATAATGTCGCAGTCATGATAAAAATTGCTGATTGCCGCCATTACTAGTAAAAAAAAAATATTAACAAAAATGCCATAAAACTATCCCCTATTTTGTAGACGCTATAACTTTTGTGCAAACCAATCAATAAACGCTTATTGTGATTTTTTTTTACCAAAAATATGTAGAAGAATACGTATCGGCCTAAACTGAGGAAAAAATAATTTATTTTTTATTTTTTGGGGGGATATTTATTATAGCAAAAAGTAAAAAAATAATGCCTTTTTTTAAAATTGTCGCTATTTTTTGGTTTATAGCACAAAAAATAAAAACCGCAGAGGTGATCAAATACCACCAAAAGAAATTTGTGGGGAAAAAAAGGATGTCAATTTTGTTTGGGAGCCACATCGCACGATCGCGAAATTGTCAGTTAAAGCCACGCAGTGCCGAATAGCAAAAAGTGCTCTGGTCTTTGGGCAGCCAAATGGTCCGGGGCTTAAGTGGTTAAAGCTGCAAAAATAGCTACACTGTAACTGTCCCCAAGTCTGTTGGACTGAGAAAAATTTTGCCCAAGCAATTTGTACTGCAACCCTTCATTTTTATGACCTAATTTATTTGCCTGGGTTGCCCCAGAGTGGGAGATTCCCATCCACAATTTATTTTTCTGCATTTTTGGTGGTCAGGCTGTAAACAGCCAAGTACTTCTAGAACTTCTTTGATTTGCCTACATAATTTTTCAATTTTCAGGCATAGCTGCAGGGGGAAAACCTATGACTATAGGTTGCCTTCTTTCCATAATGCAAGGAGAAGGGGGGGCAGCAGTAAATAAAGGGGTGACATTCTTTGGCCAGGGAAAAAACAGTCAGCAGAAAAAGCTGCACCCCACCCTTCCCAAAATAAGGACAGTCTAAAAAAATGACAGGCAAACCTAAAAAGACAGGTAGCAGTTCTGCAAGGTAGTAGCAGTAGTTGGAAAGCCTTGCTAATGTGACCTTCTCCTTACCCTCCCTCTCCCTCTAGGAGGTGGTAAAGTGCCTGGCAAATACTTTTTCTTTTAATGCCGCGTACACACGAGCAGGATGTCCAACAGAAAAAGTCCGATAGAAGCATTTAATCGTCTTTTCCGATCGTGTGTATGCCTCACTGGAATTTTTTTTTTTTTAATTCTGATGGACCTAGAAAGGAAACATGTTCTAAGTATTTCTGACGGAACCAATCCCTATCAGGAAAACCACTCGTCTGTATGCTGTTCCGACGGACCAAAAACAACGCATGCTCTGAAGCAAGTATGAGACGGAAGCGATCGGTGTGGTAAAACTAGCTTTCATATTGGAGCTAGCACATTCCTCACGCTGCAAATTCTGTGATCGTTTAATGCAGCGCATTTTTTTTCTTCTTCATAATGCTAGAAGAATGAAGTTGTTTTGCTGCTCATATTCACACAAACTGATTTCTGGATTATTTCTCCTGATCTCATGAATAATATTGTATTTTTTAAAAGCCCGATCTCCATAATAATGTTTCCAATTTTTATTTATAGTCATCTTTTATTATTTTTTATTCCATCAAGATCTTTTTTTAGGATTATTTTAAAATTATTTTCTAGTGATCTCCATATTGTTTTTTTTTGTGAGTCAAGTTACCACAATAACAATATTTTTTTTTTTTTTATTATTTGAAAAAAACACATAGGCAAGTATTTTCAGAAAATAAAATATCCATTTATTCTAGGTAACTAAATAAAGATGAAGGCAATGCTGGAGAAACTTTTGGAATTTGTGAAGCCTTTTGCCCCCCAGGGCACACATCAAGTCTATGGAAAAAAAAATTGGGATCTTGAGGAGTCCATATAATAGGGAGCCCAATCTGGTCCAGGAATCTCAGGGATTAGGACCAGCAGCAGATGATATCTATGTCCCAAGGCTGTGGTACTACACCAGCCTGCGTCTTCTGTCAGACCAGACTAAACCCAGGCCATCACTTACTTCTCTTTGCTGCAGCTTTCCCTCCACGCTGCCCTGTAGCCTTCCCTGCACCCTTCCTTGCAGCCTTCCTTGGAGGCTGTGGCTCTGATGGTGGACTTGTGGCAGGAGGAGGAGGAGGAGGATGGGCTTGCTCATATATGTGGCTGTTCTCAGCTGGCCGCTCAGCCCCTTCTGAAGGGCCTCAGCAAAAATTCCCTCACAGAGGAGGCATTGGCCCTTCTCCAATTCTAGCAACCTGGTGGCTAGATAGCAGCCATAGGCCTCTTCAGCATTAGGGGGAGGGGGGCTCCTGAGGACATCCGTTGCTTCCCTAATGAGGCCCAGTGCTGCCTCCTCTGTCACCGTCCCCTTCCTGGGCTTTTTTTGTTGGAAGGTGAAGGGGAGGCACCTGGGATTGGGTGAGGCTCCTACTGGGCCCGCCCACCTCCTGGCTGCCACTGGGCACGGCCACCTCCTGGCTATCACTGGGCACGGCCTCCTTCTGCCTACCACTTTCCAGACCCTCCTCCTGGCTGAGCTCAACCTGTGCATAAAAAAGGGACATAGTTTTAGTTTTTGGTTCATCAATCACACACAATTTTCACTCATGACTTTCAAATTCAATGTTAATACATATAAAAGACTATCATTCTGACCACAGCATTTTTCAAGCTGGTCACAAACATTTTTGGCCACTACTTTCAATTGATATGTATACATCATTTTTTGGATAAAATCCTTAATAGGTAATCAATTATAACATCTAGTTAACATCATTAATATTAGGACAATAAATGTGTTAAAAAATAATATACCTGGCTCCAGCTGTGCGCATCGGCTTCTTCCAAGATGGAAGGCCCAGGTTGTTCCTCGTCAGCCTCTGCTGGGGTGGAGGGAAGGGTGGAGGGAAGGCTGCAGGGAAAGGTCGAAAGAGATTCCCTGGCTTCAGTCTGGTCTTCCAGAAACCGCAGTTTTGTGAAGTACCACAGCTTGGATACATATACAGTGGGGACAGAAAGTATTCAGACTCCCTTAAATTTTTCACTTTTTGTTACATTGCAGCCATTTGCTAAAACCATTTAAGTTCGATTTTTTCCTCATTAACATACACACAGCACCCCATACTGACAGAAAAACACAGAATTGTTGACATTTTTGCAGATTTATTGAAAAAGAAATACTGAAATATCACATGGTCCTAAGTATTCAGACCCTTTGCTGTGATACTCATATATTTAACACAGGTGCTGTCCATTTTTTCTGATCATCCTTGAGATGGTTCTACACCTTTATTTGAGTCCAGTTGTGTTTGATTATACTGATTGGACTTGATTAGGAAAGCCAAACACCTGTCTATATAAGACTTTACAGCTCACAGTGCATGTCAGAGCAAATGAGAATCATGCGGTCAAAGGAACTGTCTGAAGAGCTCAGAGACAGAATTGTGGCAAGGCACAGATCTGGCAAAATGTTACAAAAAAATTCTGCTGCACTTAAGGTTCTTAAGAGCACAGTGGTCTCCATAATCCTTAAATGGAAGACGTTTGGGACGACCAGAACCCTTCCTAGAGCTGGCCGCCTGGCCAAACTGAGCTATCAGGGGAGAAGAGCCTTGGTGAGAGAGGTAAAGAAGAACCCAAAGATCACTGTGGCTGATCTCCAGAGATGCAGTCAGGAGATGGCAGAAATTTGTAGAAAGTCAACCATCACTGCAGCCCTCCACCAGTCGGGGCTTTATGGCAGAGTGGCCTAACGGAAGCCTCTCCTCAGTGCAAGACACATGAAAGCCTGCATGGAGTTTGTTAAAAAACACCTGAAGGACTCCAAGATGGTGAGAAATAAGATTCTTTGGTCTGATGAGACCAATATAGAACTTTTTGGCCTTAATTTTAAGGGGTATGTGTGGAGAAAACCAGGCACTGCTCATCACCTGTCTAATACAGTCCCAACAGTGAAGCATGGTGGTGGCAGCATCATGCTGTGGGGGTGTTTTTCAGCTGCAAGGATAGTACAACTGGTTGCAATCGAGGGAAAGATGAATGCGGCCAAGTACAGGGATATCCTGGAAAAAAACCTTCTCCAGAATGCTCAGGACCTCAGACTGGGCCGAAGGTTTACCTTCCAATAAGACAATGACCGTAAGCACACAGCTAAAATAACAAAGGAGTGGCTTCACAATAACTTTGTGACTGTTCTTGAATGGCCCAGCCAGAGTCCTGACTTAAACCCAATTGAGCATCTCTGAAGAGACCTAAAAATGGCTGTCCACCAACGTTTACCATCCAACCTGACAGAACTGGAGAGGATCTGTAAGGAGGAATGGCAGAGGACCCCAAAATCCAAGTGTGAAAAACTTGTTGCATCTTTCCCAAAAAGACTCATGGCTGTATTGAATCAAAAGGGTGCTTCTACTAAATACTGAGCAAAGGGTCTGAATGCTTAGGACCATGTGATATTTCAGTTTTTCTTTTTTAATAAATCTGCAAAAATGTCAACAATTCTGTGTTTTTCTGTCAATATGGGGTGCTGTGTGTACATTAATGAGGAAAAAAATGAACTTAAATGATTTTAGCAAATGGCTGCAATATAACAAAGAGTGAAAAATTTAAGGGGGTCTGAATACTTTCTGTCCCCACTGTACGTAATCTGCTGATGCTCCTGATCTCAGGGAAGCCTGGATCTTATTATGCTCCTTCCTATACATGTTCCTCAAGATCCCAATTTTAGTTTCCAAAAACTTCATGTTTGCTTCTGGGATCTTCACAAATCCCAGAAGTTTCTCCAGCGTTGCCTTCTTTACTTGTTTATTGTAATATAAACTGTGTTTGGCCTCCCACAGATTCCTCATTTCCCTGTACTTGTCAATAAAACTGGACATAAATTCTGGGTCCTTAAACTTATTCATTTTTTCTGTAAGACAATACACAAGACAAAAACACTAATGTCAGCCTAAACTCTCATAATCTTATCCCAATATAGGCTTCAATCTTTAAGCAGTATAGGCCACTGATGTTCCAAATTTTAAAAATTTTACCTTCGTTATAGCTCGTTATAGCATGGTCGTCTTCCTTCCTCAGCACACCGAATGTACATACGACACACGCGTGTATTTTATATACACTGTGCATGCGTCGCCTGCGTTGCTCACCCCTGACGTTCTTTCTGATGTATCCCCTGCCCCTTCTCTTCAGCGTGCAGTAGGAGCGATATGGCGGAGATAGAGCAGGTGTCTGTTATTAGTAATTCCAGTAACGAGGAGGAGAAAAGCCCGAAGCCAGAAACGTCCCGATCCCGGAGGAGATTTAAGGCCTCAAATATGTCCTTTATAGAGATGGTAGAGATGGTGGACATCTTGAGGACGACCGACTATGATGGGAAGCATGGACCGTTCCTAAATTCTTCTAAGAAGAATTTTGGGGTACGAAGATGAAAGGACCAATTGAGGAAATGATGGTCAAACCTGAAACTGAGGGAGCAGGATCAGTATAGAAGGATCAAGAAAGTGCTTAGAAAAAGTAAGTCGTGTGTTATTATTATTATTATTATTACTTCCATGCTGTGCCATGTGATTTTCTTTACTGTAGGACATTTTAAAATGGCATGTTTCAGGTTATTGGGCGCAGTAATCATTCGTCGTAAACATTGTTCGCTCATTAAATACGATGTTTTTGGCAGAAACAGGTTAAATACATTTGGTCATGCCTAAAATATTCTGTGTGCTAAAGTATACCTTTATTTTCTTTCTCATAGGGGAACAAAGACTCCACTCAACAGAGGACACCAGGAACCCCCCACCTGACAAAGAAGGGGTACTCTAAAAAACAACACACCCTGAGGAGCTGGAGGAAGGAGAGGTGGAGGAACTTGGTGAACTTGTCACCACAACAGGGGAGTGTCTGACACCGCAGCTTCAGGTAATATATGTATGCCTGCATATTTATAATACTTTTTTTCCAAATTTTAAGGTGATGTGCTGGTTGTGGAACAGCAAGCTGAACATTTCACAAGTGACAGTGCCCAAAGGCTCATCCATGACATCATGGCATGGAATCATTAAATTGACATCAAAAGAAATAAACTAAATTTTATGGAGCAACAAATGAAGAACATGATTGATGTGTTGGGGAGAATTTAAAAATTCTTAAAAATGAAACCATTTTTTTAGAATTGTTTTTGCAAAATTATTTTTTGATAATTCTTAAAAGCCAAATTTTGAAGATGCACATGGTGTGTCAACATGTGCTATCTGCCATCAGGGGAGATCAATGTATGCGTTTTGTGGGTGCAACCCCTTCCTCACAAATGAAGTAGGTGAGAGGAAGGGGTTGCACCCCCAAAACACGTCCATTGATCCCCCATTATGCATGGGGGATCAAGAGGGAAATACCCATTTTGAATCCCAATTTGTGTGCATCTTCAAAATTTGGCTTTTACAGGGGTGACATCACCCCATCTGATAAGGGCAGTATCAAGACACTTTGGACACTAGAATGTCTGATATTGCCTTCTGTTTTTCTACGTTGAAATTTGTAAGTTCCAGAGTTTTGTATGTTATATTATTAAACATGCCTATTTAGAACCATAAAAAAAACAACTAAAAACAAAAATAAAAAATAAATGTTGTCAACCAAAATTTTATAACGCACATGTGTGAATGTGCACACAGTAGAAACTTTGAAAATCAACAATGTGTGGCTTCTTCTTTCAATGCTCAATACCAATTTTTTAAATAATTTTGTGTTCACAGTGACAATGGGGCTTATTTACTAAAGGAAAATTCACTTGGCACTACAAGTGCACTAGGAGAACCTAGGATACAGCCAAAAACAAACACAAACAATAAAGAAAATTAGAGAATTTACCAGATTTTGTGTTGTTTTTATTATAAAAAGTTTTACACATTGTCTGGCATAGCAATGGCCCCCCTACCCGTAAAATAATTCACCTATTTCTCCCGAACCTTACGGGCACTTTGGGGGGCCAAGCCAGTACGGCCAGTATCCAGGCCCCACAGAGGATTCTCTGTAATAAGTCCGGCCTCAGGCCCAACTGAGGCAATATAATTTGTAGAATTTTTTCTTAAAAAATTGTGCAGGATGCAGCATAATAGGGCGATATGATTGAGTTTGTAGTCCGCCATATGGATTGCTGTCAGAAACAGGCGGAACCGGGGCGCATGCGCGGCGGGCGATGATGGCGGACGCATAAGAGAGTAGCTCCGGACCCGCTCCTTCCATCCCCGGACCCTGCTCAGCGAACACTAGCTCACACAGATCCAGGATCCACTGGATAAGCTCCCGGAACCTTCCGGGCACCTCATGGGGAAAATAGGCTCCCAGCGGCACGTCTACCAGGGGTTTGTCCCGCCTCCGACCTCCCGGCCGGCTCAAAGCATGGAGCGTTTCCTGTATAGGCCGCAATCCCCGGCCTCAATTAGCCAGACGGCCGCTACGCTCGCAGTGGAACGAACGGCAGACACGGCAACCACCACACAAGAACTCTCTGCTTACGACCCCCTAACCCGAGAAGCACCCCTCTCCACACAACAGCAGAGGAGGGGGACCTCACGCAGCAACTCCAGAGATATGGCAGAACAGGCTGCAGACCATCTTGCTGATCATCCTGCATTGTTCACAGGTACTCCTATCTCTACCCCCCCACCCCAAGGGACAGATTCGGACAGCTCAGTTACAGTTGCAGTGCTGGACTTAAAATTACAGACCCTGCTACAAGATCTGACCCGTAACTTTACAGTAGCAGTGGGGAAACTTGCTCAGGAGCTCCGAGGGGAAATCGATCAACTTGGCGATCGAACGGACACTTTAGAATCCAAGTTTGATGAACTGGTGAAATATGTGCACGTACTCGAAGAAGATAATGCGACACTCAAACAAAATGTTTTCCAGGTCCAATTACAGCAGGAAGACCTGGAGAACAGAGAGAGACGCCAGAATGTGAGGATCCGTGGAATCCCGGAAACAGTCCCTGATAAAGAAATACGTCCCTATCTCCTAGGACTGTTTGTCACTATAGCTCCACATATTCCAGATATCGATTGGAGGCTAGACAGGGCTCACCGGTCCCTAGCTCCAAAACCACCCCCTGGTACCAACCCGAGAGACGTAATAGCTCGCTTCCACAACTATGAAAGCAAAGAAGCTCTCACAATGGCCACGAGAAATAAAAATCGCATTGAATACAAAGGTGCTAAACTTCAAATTTTTAGCGACCTATCCCCCATCACACTAGCTAAAAGGCGTGACTTACGGCCAGTAACCATGCACCTGCAACAACATCAAGTTGCCTACAGATGGGGTTTCCCTTTTTGCCTCGAGAGATGGCACTCAATACTCGATGCGAGCATTACACGAATGCGCAGCCTTTATCCGCAACCTGGGATTGCCGCCTATTCCTGAAGATGATCTGCCTCCACCACCTCTAAATCTGATTCCTGCTCCACTCCAACCGCTTACAGCGATCTGGACCCCGGTTCGTCGGAGACGTCAAAGAAATTTTTCTACCCCTCAACGTCCTGCTTCAGCTAGAATGCCTACCTGAACACTTTTCACTTAATGTGGAGAAACTCCTCACTGTTTTTTCCTACCAGTTTCCTTGGTGGTACCAAGGTTTTTTAAGGGAGGTCCCCTGATGTCCGCAGAGAGAGTCCTCCCTAATCCTGCTATTGTTAGCCTAGTTCAAAGGCAACTGTTCCAGTTTGTGGACTCCAGCCCCCCCCCGGCTGGTATGCCCCCCTTTTTTCTTATTTTTCTTATTTTTCTATTTTTTCTCCCCCAGAATCCAATGTTGAAAGTTTGCATATAAAATCTTCTTTTCTTTTTGGAGGGAGTGGGTTCCGATCCGTCCACGTTGCCGACCGACATGCTCCTCTACAGGCCTATGGCTGGTAGCCAAGGTCCCCTGAGGATTTTTACATCTTCAGGTTGTCAAAATGTTTTTTCTTTTTTACTTTTTAGTTTTTTTGTAGTTCATATTTTTTCCTTTTCTTTTTTTCTTTTCAATCTTTGGCCCTTTTTTGGCCTGAATATATGCCAAACATTTTCTTTTTTTTGTTTCCTGTTAAAGTATATATGCTCACTGTCTATATGACAATTGGGAAGTGTGTAAAGATACTACAGTTTAATTTACTTTGGTTTCAAATATTGCTGTATGTTATTAAGCTTTCAATTGCTGTACAATACATGTCCTCCTCATGGCTCTGAAGGTCTTCTCGTGTAATGTGAAGGGTCTGAACTCTATTCACAAACGTTGGCTAGCCTTGAAGGAATTCAGAGCCTCTGGAGCCGATGTGGTCTTGGTCCAGGAGACACACTTTCGACCAGGGGGCTCCTTTAAATTCGCTTCTAAATTGTTCCCAAACACGTTTGTAGCCTCCGACCCATCTGGGAAGGCAGGTGTAGCAATTCTGTTCAAACATTCATGTCCCATAAGAGTTACTGACTCAAAATTGGACCCCCGGGGGCGTTATGTTATCCTGAACTGTGTCCATTTAAAAACGAAACTCACATTAGTTAACATATATGCACCCAACTCGGGACAGATAGGATTTCTCACTACAGTTCTTGAGGAAGTACAAAACTCCTCTCATCCATTTACAATTGTGGGAGGAGATTTCAACATGTGTATGTCCTCCAACAAAGACAGACTTTTTCAAAATACCCCTCCAGCTCAAGCCTATAGGTTATCTACCTCCTTCCGCAAATTAATTCGTACCCATAACCTGTTTGACTCTTGGAGAGTGAAACACCCCACTGGTAAACAATTTACTTTTTATTCCCCCCCACACAAAGGATATTCTCGTTTTGATTACTTCCTACTTTCCGCACCCTTGCTATCCCAATTAGTTGCCTTTGAAATTGGTCCAATTACGTGGTCCGACCACGCACCCATAACTTTAGATCTATCCCTACATTCCGCTTCTCCTAAGTCATGTCATTGGAGACTTAATGAGTCTCTCCTAAAAAATGAGGTTATTAAACAGCAATTCCAAACAAAACTGACTGAATACTTTCAGCTCAATGAAGGTTCTGTCTCGGACACCTCCATATTGTGGGAGGCCCATAAGGCCTTTTTTAGGGGTGAGTGCATATCCGCTGGGTCGCACAGGAAGCGTGAATCGCTTCAACAAAAAGCTGAACTCCTGACTCAACTACGCTCAGCCGAGGTGCTCTTGCTTCAAGCCCCCAATACTACCCGTTTACGGGAGGTGATATCTATTCGCAATAAAATTAAATCTTTGGAGATGAATAAAATCTCTAAAGCCATTTTATGGTCAAGACAGAAGTTCTATGAATATGCTGACAAGCCTCACAGAATGTTAGTAAACAGACTGAAACCTCGCCCAAGCCTTTCCATACTTGATCATCTAACACAAATGGATGGAACTCCCACCTATTGTCCTCAATCCATGTCCAGAGTTTTTGGAGAATTTTACAACAAATTATATAACTGTTTGAACTCTGACCCACTCACCCAATTCACTCAAAAGAAATTTGATTCATTTATATCATCTCTGAAGCTTCCACAACTGTCCCCTGACCAACGTTCATCATTAAATGCTCCCATTACCGCTGAAGAATTGACTGAAGTGATTAAACTACTTCCCCTACATAAATCCCCAGGCCCAGATGGACTTCCATACTCTTATTACAAAACCTTTTTCCCTATATTATCCCCACACATGTTAAACCTATATGCCTCTTTATTAAAAGGTACCATACCTCATCCCCAATTTCTTCATGCCCATATTATAGTCATACCAAAACCAGATAAGGATCCAACTGTCCCTGACAATTATCGCCCTATCGCCCTATTAAACTCTGATTACAAAATCTTCACCAAAACCCTGGTAAGTAGACTCTCAAAAATTTTACCGTCTCTGATAAATAGAGATCAGGTTGGATTTGTCCCCTTGAGACACGCGGGTGATAACACCAGACGCACCATAGATCTTATAGACTTGCTTACTAGAACTAAAACCCCGGCAGTAATCTTAAGTTTAGATGCCCAGAAAGCATTTGATCGCCTTAGTTGGCTCTTCATGTTTGCAATCCTGTCCAAATATGGTTTTTCGGGCCCCTTTGTACAGGCTCTCAGATCCTTATACTCTCACCCTACCTCCCAAGTACAACTTTCATCTTATCTATCTTCCCCATTTCCCCTTAGCAATGGTACTAGACAGGGCTGCCCTTTGTCACCTTTACTTTTTATACTCAGTTTGGAACCCTTAGCAGCAACAATCCGTGAAAGCCCCTCCATAGTAGGAGTACGCCTGCGTCAGTTAGAATACAAACTATCCCTTTTTGCAGACGATATTCTTTTAACACTTACCCAACCACACACGTCCCTACCTTCGCTACATAAAATCCTAAACTCTTTTAGTGAAATCTCTGGCTTTAAAATTAACACTACCAAAACGGAAGCTCTCCCCATAAATATCACACCATCTAATCTGGTCACCCTTAAACAGAATTATAACTATCAGTGGAGCTCTACATCTTTGAAATACTTAGGTGTCCGCATTACAGCATCATACTCCACTTTATATCAGGCGAACTTCCCCCCCCTATTCCAAGAAATCAACCGCTTGCTGACCCATTGGACCGTTTTGCCCATCTCTCTCCTTGGACGTATAAATATTCTAAAAATGTCTATTCTTCCTAAATTATTGTACCTATTTGAGACACTTCCAGTGGCAATACCAATGTCTCAGTTGAAAAATCTTCAAAGAAGAAGCCTCCATTTTATATGGAACAACGCTTCACATAGAGTGGCGGGCTCAGTGGTAATGGCACGTAAGCTTAAAGGAGGCCTAGGAGCTCCAGACCTTATCAAGTACTATTACGCCTCTCATTTAAGGGCCCTTACTTCATGGACCAACAGAACAGCCCCAAATAGATGGGCGGATATTGAAATGAGCATAACTTCCCCAGTACATCCATGTTACATGTTGTGGCCCTCTACTGACAAATATATGCCCCAGCTGAGGGGTCTTTGTCTGGCCCCGATGCTCTTTACATTAGCAATATGGAAGAAGTGTTCCACTAAATACTCACTTTCATCCCCATGCTCACCTCTCACCAATATCTTCTTTAATCCAGACATCCCGGATAGTCTGTCATATGACCGTATGGTGCACTGGACTAGGGCCGGGATTTTCCAGCTGCGACAGCTAGTCAACCCAGCCACGAGACATTTACTATCCTTTGAGGACCTTCAAAAACAACACCAACTACCCAAAACCATATTTTACTCATATTTACAAATCAGACATTTCTTTTCTATCAAAACTCCTACACTGTCTTTAGATAAACCTACTGAATTTGAAATGCTTTGTGCTACAGGCCCCCATGAACCCCAATTGATATCCACTATGTATAGAATACTCCACGAAGCCACTCCCCTAAAAGTAGATACACATTATTATATGAAGAAATGGGCACAGATTCTCCAACATAACATATCTCTGTTAGACTGGGATAAGATCTGGGTCTCCACTTCCAAAAGCTCCCGATGTATATCCCACCAAGAAACTGCCTATAAGGTACTTATGTTTTGGTATAAAACCCCGGAAAGACTACACGCAATTGATTCGTCCATCTCCAAAATTTGCTGGAGATGTAATAAGGCGGTTGGTTCCCACTTTCACATCTTTTGGGAATGTTCTTTAGTGTCCCAATTCTGGGAGCAGATCCAAACCTTATTAGAGACTCTGACGGGAACCCTCGTTCCCCTAGACCCCATGTACTATTTACTAGGCCTCCCATATCAAGGTCTTCACAAACCAAAGCAGAAACTGATGTCCTTTGTATTATTAGCAGCTAAGAAAATTATTCCTAAACTTTGGCTATCCACTTCCCCTCCCACACTTTTACACACTCTGTCGACCTTAATGGACATTCGTAGAATGGAACATCTAACTGCCATTGTTGAAGATTCCATACAGAAATTTACTCTTATCTGGCAGCCATGGGATGATTATGACTATAACATTAAGACAAATGATACTAGTTGAATTACTAGAGATACATAGTGATCTACGTCTTCTATCTCCTTGGGTTACTACATATCTTATTCTCTTGATTATGTAGGTGTCTCTAACGTCTTCCCAACTTCCAGTAAAACATGTAATGTACTTACCGTAGACTTGCAGATTTAGAAATCAAAAACGTTTCTTACTCGGTACAACCAATTTTAAAGCTGTAATGTAGATCACCTTATAGCTTTTTGATCTGTTTTATTTTTATTCTTTCTCATATTCTTTATCTTTTGTACTCTTTTATATACAATGTTTTAACCACTTGCCGACCGCCTCACGCCTATATACGTGAGCAGAGCGGCACGGGCAGGCAAAATCACGTACCTAGTACGTGATTGCCTTCCCGCGGGTGGGGGGTCCGATCGGACCCCCCCCCGGTGCCAGCTGCGGTCGGCATTTGGTTGGGAGCGATGACAGACGAGGGGGAGACCATCCGATCGTGGCCCCCCCCTCGCGATCGCTCCCAGCCACTGACGAACATCCCCTGCCTCTGTATAGTACACAGAGGCAGAGGATGTGATGTCATCTCTCCTCGGCTGTCAGTTTCCGTTCCAGCGCCGAGGAGAGATGACATGTAAGTAAGTGCACAACACAAACACACACAGTAGAACATGCCAGGCATACATTACACCCCCGATCCCCCCCCGATCGCCCCCCGATCCCCCCCCAATCACCCCCCCCCCCTGTCACAAACTGACACCAAGCAGGTTTTTTTTTTTTTTTTTTTTTTTTTTCCTGATTACTGCATGGTGTCAGTTTGTGACAGTTAGCAGTGTTAGGACAGTTACTGTAACCCCCCTGTAGGTCTAGGGTACCCCCCTTACCCCCCCTAATAAAGTTTTAACCCCTTGATCACCCCCCCTCACCAGTGTCGCTAAGCGATCATTTTTCTGATCGCTGTATTAGTGTCGCTGGTGACGGTAGTTAGGGACGTAAATATTTAGGTTCGCCGTCAGTGTTTTATAGCGACAGGGACCCCCATATACTACCTAATAAATGTTTTAACCCCTTGATTGCCCCCTAGTTAACCCTTTCACCACTGATCACCGTATAACTGTTACGGGTGACGCTGGTTAGTTAGTTTATTTTTTATAGTGTCAGGGCACCCGCCGTTTATTACCGAATAAAGGTTTAGCCCCCTAATCGCCCGGCGGTGATATGCGTCGCCCCAGGCAGCGTCAGATTAGCGCCAGTACCCCCCCTAATAAAGTTTTAACCCCTTGATCACCCCCTGTCGCCAGTGTCGCTAAGCGATCATTTTTCTGATCGCTGTATTAGTGTCACTGGTGACGCTAGTTAGGGACGTAAATATTTAGGTTCGCCGTCAGTGTTTTATAGCGACAGGGACCCCCATATACTATCTAATAAATGTTTTAACCCCTTGATTGCCCCCTAGTTAACCCTTTCACCACTGATCACCGTATAACTGTTACGGGTGACGCTGGTTAGTTAGTTTATTTTTTATAGTGTCAGGGCACCCGCCGTTTATTACCGAATAAAGGTTTAGCCCCCTGATCGCCCGGCGGTGATATGCGTTGCCCCAGGCAGCGTCAGATTAGCGCCAGTACCGCGAACACCCACGCACGCACCGTACACGCACCATACACCTCCCTTAGTGGTATAGTATCTGATCGGATCAATATCTGATCCGATCAGATCTATACTAGCGTCCCCAGCAGTTTAGGGTTCCCAAAAATGCAGTGTTAGCGGGATCAGCCCAGATACCTGCTAGCACCTGCGTTTTGCCCCTCCGCCCAGGCGAGCCCAGCCCACCCAAGTGCAGTATCGATCGATCACTGTCACTTACAAAACACTAAACGCATAACTGCAGCGTTCGCAGAGTCAGGCCTGATCCCTGCGATCGCTAACAGTTTTTTTGGTAGCATTTTGGTGAACTGGCAAGCACCAGCCCCAGGCAGCGTCAGATTAGCGCCAGTACCGCTAACACCCACGCACGCAGCATACGCCTCCCTTAGTGGTATAGTATCTGAACAGATCAATATCTGATCCGATCAGATCTATACTAGCGTCCCCAGCAGTTTAGGGTTCCCAAAAACGCAGTGTTAGCGGGATCAGCCCAGATACCTGCTAGCACCTGCGTTTTGCCCCTCCGCCCGGCCCGGCCCAGCCCACCCAAGTGCAGTATCGATCGATCACTGACACTTACAAAACTCTAAACGCATAACTGCAGCGTTCGCAGAGTCAGGCCTGATCCCTGCGATCGCTAACAGTTTTTTTGGTAGCGTTTTGGGGAACTGGCAAGCACCAGCAGCGTAGTACACCCCGGTCGTAGTCAAACCAGCACTGCAGTAACACTTGGTGACGTGGCGAGTCCCATAAGTGCAGTTGAAGCTGGTGAGGTGGCAAGCACAAGTAGTGTCCCGCTGCCACCAAAAAGACAAACACAGGCCGTCGTGCCCATAGTGCCCTTCCTGCTGCATTCGCCAATCCTAATTGGGAACCCACCGCTTCTGCAGCGCCCGTACTTCCCCCATTCACATCCCCAACCAAATGCAGTCGGCTGCATGAGAGGCATTTTCTTTATGTCCTCCCGAGTACCCCTACCCAGCGAACCCCCCAAAAAATATGTTGTGTCTGCAGCAAGCGCGGATATAGGCGTGACACCCGCTATTATTGTCCCTCCTGTCCTGACAATCCTGGTCTTTGCATTGGTGAATGTTTTGAACGCTACCATGCACTAGTTGAGTATTAGCGTAGGGTACAGCATTGCACAGACTAGGCACACTTTCACAGGGTCTCCCAAGATGCCATCGCATTTTGAGAGACCCGAACCTGGAACCGGTTATAGTTATTATAGTTAGTTACAAAAAAAAGTGTAAAAAAAAAAAAACACAAACAAAAATATAAAATAAAAATAGTTGTCGTTTTATTGTTCTCTCTCTCTCTATTCTCTCTCTATTGTTCTGCTCTTTTTTACTGTATTCTATTCTGCAATGTTTTATTGTTATTATGTTTTATCATGTTTGCTTTTCAGGTATGCAATTTTTTATACCTTACCGTTTACTGTGCTTTATTGTTAACCATTTTTTTGTCTTCAGGTATGCCATTCACGACTTTGAGTGGTTATACCAGAATGATGCCTGCAGGTTTAGGTATCATCTTGGTATCATTCTTTTCAGCCAGCGGTCGGCTTTCATGTAAAAGCAATCCTAGTGGCTAATTAGCCTCTAGACTGCTTTTACAAGCAGTGGGAGGGAATGCCCCCCCCCCCCCAACATCTTCCGTGTTTTTCTCTGGCTCTCCTGTCTCAACAGGGAACCTGAAAATGCAGCCGGTGATTCAGCCAGCTGACCATAGAGCTGATCAGAGACCAGAGTGGCTCCAAACATCTCTATGACCTAAGAAACCGGAAGCTACGAGCATTTTATGACGTAGATTTCGCCGGATGTAAACAGCGCCATTGGGAAATTGGGAAAGCATTTTATCACACCGATCTTGGTGTGATCAGATGCTTTGAGGGCAGAGGAGAAATCTAGGGTCTAATAGACCCCAATTTTTGCAAAAAAGAGTACCTGTCACTACCTATTGCTATCATAGGGGATATTTACATTCCCTGAGATAACAATAAAAATGATTTAAAAAAAATAAAAATGAAAGGAACAGTTTAAAAATAAGATAAAAAAATAATAATAATAAAGAAAAAAAAAAAAAAAAAAAAAAAAAGCACCCCTGTCCCCCCTGCTCTCGCGCTAAGGTGAACGCAAGCGTTGGTCTGGCGTCAAATGTAAACAGCAATTGCACCATGCATGTGAGGTATCGCCGCGAAGGTCAGATCGAGGGCAGTAATTTTAGCAGTAGACCTCCTCTGTAAATCTAAAGTGGTAACCTGTAAAGGCTTTTAAAGGCTTTTAAAAATGTATTTAGTTTGTCGCCACTGCACGTTTGTGCGCAATTTTAAAGCATGTCATGTTTGGTATCTATGTACTCGGCCTAAGATCATCTTTTTTATCTCATCAAACATTTGGGCAATATAGTGTGTTTTAGTGCATTAAAATGTAAAAAAGTGTGTTTTTTCCCCAAAAAATGCGTTTGAAAAATCGCTGCGCAAATACTGTGTGAAAAAAAAAAATGAAACACCCACCATTTTAATCTGTAGGGCATTTGCTTTAAAAAAAATATATAATGTTTGGGGGTTCAAAGTAATTTTCTTGCAAAAAAAAATTATTTTTTTATGTAAACAATAAGTGTCAGAAAGGGCTTTGTCTTCAAGTGGTTAGAAGAGTGGGTGATGTGTGACATAAGCTTCTAGATGTTGTGCATAAAATGCCAGGACAGTTCAAACCCCCCCCAAATGACCCCATTTTGGAAAGTAGACACCCCAAGCTATTTGCTGAGAGTCATGTTGAGTCCATGGAATAATTTATATTGTGACACAAGTTGCGGGAAAGAGACAATTTTTTATTTTTTTTTTTTTTTTTTGCGCAAAGTTGTCACTAAATGATATATTGCTCAAACATGCCATGGGAATATGTGAAATTACACCCCAAAATACATTCTGCTGCTTCTCCTGAGTACGGGGATACCACATGTGTGAGACTTTTTGGGAGCCTAGCCGCGTACGGGACCCCGAAAACCAAGCACCGCCTTCAGGCTTTCTAAGGCCGTAAATTTTTGATTTCACTCTTCACCGCCTATCACAGTTTCGGGGGCCATGGAATGCCCAGGTGGCAAAAAAACCCCCCAAATGACCCCATTTTGGAAAGTAGACACCCCAAGCTATTTGATGAGAGGTATAGTGAGTATTTTGCAGACCTCACTTTTTGTCACAAAGTTTTGAAACTTGAAAAAAGAAAAAAAAAATTTTTTTTTCTCGTCTTTCTTTATTTTCAAAAACAAATGAGAGCTGCAAAATACTCACCATGCCTCTCAGCAAATAGCTTGGGGTGTCTACTTTCCAAAATGGGGTCATTTGGGGGGGGTTTGTGCCACCTGGGCATTCCATGGCCTCCGAAACTGTGATAGGCAGTGAGGAGTAAAATCAAAAATGTACGCCCTTAGAAATCCTGAAGGCGGTGCTTGGTTTTCGGGGTCCCGTACGCGGCTAGGCTCCTAAAAAGTCCCACACATGTGGTATCCCCGTACTCAGGAGAAGCAGCTAAATGTATTTTGGGGTGCAATTCCACATATGCCCATGGCCTGTGTGAGCAATATATCATTTAGTGACAACTTTGTGCAAAAAAAAAAAAAAAAAAAAAAAAATTGTCACTTTCCCGCAACTTGTGTCAAAATATAAAACATTCCATGGACTCAACATGCCTCAAAGCAAATAGCTTGGGGTGTCTACTTTCCAAAATGGGGTCATTTGGGGGGGGTTTATGTCATCTGGGCATTTTATGGCCTTCAAAACCGTGATAGGTAGTGAGGAGTAAAATCAAAAATGTACGCCCTTAGAAATCCTGAAGGCGGTGCTTGGTTTTCGGGGCCCCGTACGCGGCTAGGCTCCCAAAAAGTCCCACACATGTGGTATCCCCGTACTCAGGAGAAGCAGCTAAATGTATTTTGGGGTGCAATTCCACATATGCCCATGGCCTGTGTGAGCAATATATCATTTAGTGACAACTTTTTGTAATTTTTTTTTTTTTTTTTTTTTTTTGTCATTATTCAATCACTTGGGACAAAAAAAATGAATATTCAATGGGCTCAACATGCCTCTCAGCAAATTCCTTGGGGTGTCTACTTTCCAAAATGGGGTCATTTGTGGGGGTTTTGTACTGCCCTGCCATTTTAGCACCTCAAGAATCGACATAGGCAGTCATAAATTAAAGGCTGTGTAAATTCCAGAAAATGTACCCTAGTTTGTAGACGCTATAACTTTTGCGCAAACCAATAAATATACACTTATTGACATTTTTTTTACCAAAGACATGTGGCCGAATACATTTTGGCCTAAATGTATGACTAAAATTGAGTTTATTGGATTTTTTTTAGAACAAAAAGTAGAAAATATCATTTTTTTTCAAAATTTTCGGTCTTTTTCCGTGTATAGCGCAAAAAATAAAAACGGCAGAGGTGATCAAATACCATCAAAAGAAAGCTCTATTTGTGGGAAGAAAAGGACGCAAATTTCGTTTGGGTACAGCATTGCATGACCGCGCAATTAGCAGTTAAAGCGACGCAGTGCCGAATTGTAAAAAGTGCTCTGGTCAGGAAGGGGGTAAATCCTTCCGGGGCTGAAGTGGTTAAGCTCATGTAATCTTCATTGACAGTGTTAAAGGCTTCCTTTTTATTCTTTTTTTTTTATTTTCCTTTTCACCCTGAATGTGACATCACTGTTATTATATTTGTCATGAAAAATGTTAAATAAACAATTTAAAAAAAAAAAGAAACAGGCGGAACCGGCTGGCCATTATCCCGAAGGCATTCTCAACAACTCTTCTCGCTTTGGCCAGCCGGTAGTTAAAAACCTTCCTCACCAGGGTGAAGGTCCTTTGGGGGAATGGCTTCATCAGGTGCTCTCCCAGACCGATGGCTTCATCTGCAATGAAGACAAAGGGGAGTCCTTCCATGTTATCTGCATCAGGTGGCAATCCCAGGCCACCACTTTGGAGACGCTGGTAGAACTCCGTCTGTGCGAAGACTTCACCATCCTACATCCGGCCATTCTTCCCCACGTCCACATACAGGAATTCATTTTGTGCCGACACCTCCGCCATTAACACGATACTATGAAACCCCTTATAGTTAAAATAGTATGACCCCGAATGGGGTGGTGACACGATGTGGACGTGCTTCCCAAATATAGCCCCTCCACAGTTGGGAAAGTCCCAACGGGTGGCAAAATGGGAGGCCACAGTCTGCCATTCCTGTGGCGTTGAAGGAAACTGGGAAGTCAAAAGAGAAAAAAATATATAAGTACTTCTGCGCATAACATTGCAAGCAGAGTACACAAAAACATTCTTGCCCAACATCAGTATAACATTTATTTTAAGTATTATTTAAAGACTAAAATATAAGGCCCACTTATCAGATTCTTCACCCCCTCTGATGGCCCATTGATAAAATTTAAGGGGGGCTTAAAAATTAATTTAAGAACACACATACCATTTGGACACATTTTAAGGGGGGGCTTATAAATTAATTTAAGGAAACACATACCATTTGGACACATTTTAGGGGGCTTATAAATTAATTTAAGGACACACATATCATTTGGACACATTTTATGGGTGCTTATAAATTAATTTAGGGACACACATACCATTTGGACACATTTTAAGGGGGTGTTTAGGGTAAGCACTACAATGGAGCTGACAAAATACATAGTTAAGTGACTTGACTAGGTGTGTATGGGCCCAGGATAGCATGCTGGAGAGGTTAGTGAAGGCAAATATGCATGAAGGACAAAAAAGGAGCATTAAAAGATTACAGCATGCATGAGGACAAAGGGGACATTCACAGCATATTACAATCATGGTAATTAAGGATTGATGAAAGAAATACAATACATTAACATGAGATACATAGAATGTGATGTTAAAGTATAAATCTTATGAATATAGTCCTTCTGCAGGACCTGAATGATGGCAGAACAGGTCTCTGGGATAATGATCCCCAGAGCCTGGGGGGAGATGCCTGTCGAGAACTTGAGGTCCTGCAGGCTTCTCCCAGTTGCCAAGTACCACAACGTGGTGACTAGCCTCTGCTCCGGAGTGATGGCTTGCCTAATGCAGGTATCCTGCCTGTTGATATAAGGGGTCAGCAAAGCCAACAGATGGTGAAAAACGGGGTCTGTCATCCTGGGAAAGTTCCTGAAATCATCAGGATTATTCTCCTGGTTCTCATGAAGCAAAGGCATGTGAGAGAATTGGTCATGCTGGAGTAACCAATTCTTGGTCCATGAACTCCTCCCCACTCTGTTCATGGACTGGACTTGGGTCAAAGAATGAACCTCAACACCAAGCCCCAGCATAACACGAACTCTACGACGAGTACGTACCCGCAACATGGCTTCAAAGCGGTCGGCTTTTCAGAAAGAACTTAACAGAACGCACTGAAGAACAGCAATTCCCGTGAAGAGCGAGCTGAAAAACAGCAATGAGCAGACAAGAACGCACTGAATAAACAAATGCGAACTGACTACATGCACTGAAAAGCAGATACAAACCCCACAAGCACAAACTGAACAGAAGTTAAATGATCTGAAAAAACACTAATCTGAAAAGCACGAATCGTCTCTCACCAAACTTCTACTAACATGAGATAAACATGAAATTAGCAGAAGGAGCCAAAAGGGTGGCGCAATGGCTATTGAATTTCCGTTTTATAGTCCCGTCTTACGTGGTGTACATCGCCGAATTCTTGATGGTTCGGACTTTGTCGTGATCGTGTGTACGCAAGACAGTTTCAGCGGAATTCTGACGGCAAAACCAGTCGTGTGTACGCGGCATTACTCTTCCCAGCAGTGGCAGCCCGTCCATTAGGGACGCAGGGCACCGCCCCCATATCCATGCATTAAGCCCCCCATCTACATGCAGGGTGCGGGATGCATGGATTCTAATTGGGGGAGTGTTTTTTTTTTTAAGCACGTGATTAGAGCCAGAGACTCTAATAGGCTTCAAAAAAGGGTGGGCTCGGGGCGCAGAGCACTGCGCTCCGAGCCCACCCAGTTGTGTGACAATAGCAAATTAATATTCGCTATTTTCACACTGAATCTCCTCCCTGCTAATCAGGAAGCGGGTCATGAGACCCGTTTCCTGAATGGCAGAAAGGAGAAGCCATACTATTGGCCTATGAGGAGGAAGATGGAGGGAGGAGATGTACAGCCGAGGAGATGAATGGGAAGCCCAACCGACGGAGCTGGGGACACAGAGGAGACAAAGGGGGAGGCCGCCGTCACCTCCACCTGTTAGCACAGGGTGAGTGAGCTGACGACCAGTAGGGGGGTGAGCGTATGGTGCACGGTACAGGCTGGAGTGGCAAGGGGGGTCCGTGCCGCCCCCCCAACCGATGGAGCACCAGCCGCCACTGCTTCCTCCCAGGATCATTCAATGTAATTACTGACTTTTTCTTCTTATACCTCCCAAGCACAAACCAACCAGTCTCTGCAAATGCTGCTAATGCACTATTTTGCTGCTCCTGCTCCTCTTTCTCCTCCTCTTCTTATCCTGCCATAGTCTTGCAAACTGGCTATGAGGAGTCAGCAGTATTACTGCCCACTGCTATCCTCAGGGCCAATCAACAGAGCTCTGAGGAAACCCCCTAAGGCAAGAAGGAAGTCCTATTCCTACAGTAGTATGCAAGAAAATCTGACGAAAATAACCGCAATCAGATCGATCATTCGATAATCTAAATGTTAGTAGACAGCTTCTAACATCCAATCACGTCAGTTCATACAAAAGTTTCTGAAGGAACCTGAGTGAACTTTTTTCTCGTTTAATAACAGAAAGAACGATTTTCATGTAATTAGCATGGTATTAGTATGAAATAAATCTAGTGACCAAGGTGCATGATCAGAAACAAAAGAAACCCCTTAGAATAAGAAAAGGGCAACAAAAACAATTCTCGTTTGCAACAAAAAATGTTCTTAAATACTAAAAATTGTGTGAATTTTTGTTATCTTGTAAATAATACACTATTATTTATGTTGTCTAGACATGTGCAATTTGTTTCGTTCCAAATTCCTTTTTAACGAATTTGGACAAATTCATTAATTCAGAAATATCCGAATCAACGAAAACCAGTTTAACAAATTTTTGTAAATTCAAAAATTCGTAAGTTTGCAAAGTCGGAATTTGGAAATTCGAAAACCCAAAAACCCGAAAATCTGAAATAGTAACTAACTAATAATAACTTAACTTTTACTAACTATTAAGTTATAGGCATTGGAATTTCCTTTCAAATTTGGCTGTTAGTGAACGTAACGAATACGAATTTATCCAAAGTTACGAATTATCTGAAATAAGGAATGCCATTTCTAAACGAATGGAATGTAACAAATTAATAATAATAAATAACAATAATAATAATGAAAACTTTTTATTATTATAATTATTTATTATTAATTTGTTCGGTTCCATTTGTTTAGATGCGGCATTCAATATTTTGGATAATTCGTAACTTCAGATAAATTCGTATTCGTTACATTCACTAACAGCCAAATTTGAAAGGAAATTTCAATACCTATAATTTAATAGTTAGTTATTAGTTAGTTAGTTAGATAGTTAGTTAGTTAGTTAGTTAGTTAGTTAGTTAGTTAGTTAGTTAGTTAGTTAGTTAGTGAGTTAGTTATTCTTTCAAATTTTTAGATTTTCTTATTTTCAGAATTACGAATTTACGAATTGAAGCCTTTCAGCCTGCTGCTCATGTGCGAAGTGCGCTGCACATTCTAATTAGCCCGGCAGCAGGGGAAAGAGGAAGGGGGCCGCGGCTTGATCTCCCGGAAATGGGAAAGGGACCTGTCAAAAACAGGTCCCCGCCCCCCCTGAAAGGTGCCAAATGTGACACCGGAGGGGGAGGAAGCGTTTAAGCGGACGTTCCACTTTTGGGTGGAACACCACTTTAAATTCTCACCAAATGTGCAGCGCATAAGTGTGAACCGCCACTGAAAGATGATGGATTTCTTCAAATTGTCAGAAGCTCCCCATGTACAGTTAATCAGAGTAGGCAATTTCATTACAAGAGAGGAGCCTAATTGTGCCAGACTGAATGAAAGGCTGGAGTTCAGCTTTAAATGAACATGAACATAATATATATTTATTGGAAGTAATGCAAAAATAACTAAACCTGTGTATTTTACTATATTGGGTAAAGTGGTTTAAATGTTTTTCTTTAAATTTTATTTACCAACATAACTATTACCCTTCATTTTTGCTATCCTGAAATGCAACTAATGTAAAGACCAAATCCCTTTTTATATCATTCTCTTCAAATTCCTCCATAGTACACTTCAGATGGCGTGTGGAAGGGTCAACACAGGGCCCCATTCACACACACCTAGTGATTTGGACAGAATTATTGTGATCTGCGAGACAGGCATTTGGATGACATTCATTCTTAAAAATTTGCAGCAATTATCGTGTAACAAAAACGCATGAAAATTGTGGCGTGCATGTTCAAAAAATTGTGCAATGCTCATTGCCCCCAAAAATGTGGCACCAAAAGGAAGGAAGTGGCTTTTGGTGCTTTGTAAGAAGCATTTCAAGGTCCTGGAGTGGCCTAGCCAGTCTACAGATCTCAACCCCATAGAAAACCTTTGGAGGGAGTTTAAAGTCCGTGTTTCCCAGCGACAGCCCCAAAACATCACTGCTCTAGAGAAGATCTGCATGGAGGAATGAGCCAACATACCAGCAACAGTGTGTGAAAACATTTGACCTCTGTCATTGCCAACAAAGGATATATAACAAAGTATTGAGATGAACTTTTGATATTGACCAAATACTTATTTTCCACCATAATTTGCAAATAAATTCTTTAAAAATCAGACAATGTGATTGTCTGGATTTGTTTCCACATTTTGTCTATTATAGTTGAGGTATACCTATGATGACAATTACAGGCCTTTCTCATCTTTTTAAGTGAGAGAACTTGCACAATTGGTGGCTGACTAAATACTTTTTTGCCCCACTGTATATACAAGACTGTATATATATATTAATACACAGACTGAAGTGTATTAGAAACAGTACACCACAGAATGCACTCTAGATATAGACTACACAAGGTGAAGAGTATATATATAGATAGATAGATATATAGATAGATATATCTATATATCTATCTATCTATATATCTATATATCTATATATCTATATCTATATCTATATCTATATCTATATATATATATCTATCTATATATATATATATATATATATATATATATATATATATATATATATATATATATATATATATATATATATATATATATAGATAGATAGATAGATATATATATATATATATATATATATATATATATATATATATATATATATATATATATATATACATGTATACATATATTAATAGTAATTAGTACTGCCTGCACTGACTGAATATTGAGTAAACACTGAATATATAGTCTATGCTAAATGCAGAGTATATTTATATATATGTATATATATATATATATATATATATATATATATATATATATATATATATATATATATAAAAACACTGGACTGACTGTATATATATATATATATATATATATATATATATATCAAATACACTGCCACTAACTGAAAAACCTGCCTGATTGATCCAACTCAAGCTATCTCTCTGTCCACGCCAACAACACTACACACAGCCACCATGTAAGCAGCCTTATATAGTGTGGGGCATGGACTTAGTCCCCCTGAGTCATGATTGGCCAAAGGCACCCTGCCTTTGGCCAATTATGGCTCTCTCAGCAGAGCCCACTTGGTTGGCCAAAGCATGCAGGTCAGGTGCATGCTTTGGCCAATTATCATACAGCAAAACGAGATCGCAGTGCATTATGGGGCGTTCCGCGGCGCTCAAAGTTCCCGCGAACACCCCATAATGTTAGCTGCTCTGCAAACGGGAGAACACTCGATGTTCAAGTTGAACTTATGTTCGACCCGAACATCGAGCTAGTCAGCAAAAATCCCCTCTTCCAAAAAAAAAAATGAGCACTAATCTGCATGCTTATTCCCTAAATATCAATCCCCCCTCCCAACCAGGACAAATCCACACCCTGCTGAAATTCATCCTCCCAGCACAAATATTTGCCCCCCATCACCCCTCCCAGCTCAAATCCCCTTGCTCCCCAAATCCCCCCAGCACAACCCCCCCAAAAAAATAATCACTGCTCCAAGCACAAATCCTCACACATCCTTTCCCCACACTCCACATCCCCCCTACCAGCACAAATTCCCTGCCCCAATCTCCCCTCCTAGCACAAATCCCCCTCCCCAAAAAAAGAAAATGTCCCCTCCTAGCACAAATACCTCCCAATTATTCCTACTAGAACAAATCCCCCTCTCCCAAAAAATAAAAATTCCCCTCCTAGCACTAATTCCCTCCCTCTGTTCCATATCATTTTTTGTAGCACAAACCCCCCAAATCCCCCCTCTTAGCACAAATCTCTTCCCAAATCACCACTCCTAGCAAACCCCCAGTTTCCCCTTCTACACAAATCTTACCTCCTGCAGCCCTCTAAATTCTCCCTCCCAACACAAATCCCCCCAATCTCCTCGTGCCCCCCCCGTCTCATTACACCACAGTGCCCAGAGCAGCCACCCCTCCTGCCTACCCTTTGCCCTGGCCCTGACTGAAATGAGGTGAGAAAAAAGTGATAACCTCCTCAGTCTGCGGCTGCCTTTTCACTGTCCAAGCACAGGCTAAGGACTAAGATATGACCAAGTGAGATAATTTAACCACAGCAAAAAAAGCAAGGTCACCAACTTGTTGTCTGGTTAGGCTGTGAAAATGTCAGAATGGGGTGGTCGAAATTACAAATCCTTTGGCAGGTAAAACAGCTTCCATAAATGTATTTAAACTATATAGTATATCTAGCTGTTCATGTGAGTTGGGCTTTACAGCAAGCTCCTATACTAGATAATATTTTTTTTTCTGTTTCTGCAGTACACAAACTATGTAGATTCACAGTGATTGCATTTGTATTTTATTTTTGTAGCTGATGCTATTGGCAACCTAGTACATTTATCTCTCAGCAGAATTTCTTAAGTACATTATCTTATTGGTTTAAAAGTTTTCATCTCACTTATTTGCAGGAGGAAATGAGAACAAATCAGTCATGATGGATTGCCTAATTTTCCAGGCAGAATAAACCAGCATTATAAGGCTGTTGATTCTCGGGTTATTAGTTAATAGAAACATTTATCAATTTCCTGCAAGAAAAAAAAAAACTTAAAGCAATGATTGAATTTTAAAACTTTTATTAATGTTCCCACATAATGCTTAATGTTTAACATGAATATGTTAATAACAAAGTTGGGCTGGCTGGAGGCAAAAAGTTGCATGCTTTCTACTTTTTTGTTGTCGTTTTCCTGCTGTAGAAATGTGTCAAAGTTGAGCATATAAATCATAGGAGAAAAGTAATTGCAATTAACAGGTTTTTTATCAAAGCAGCATTGCTTATGGTCATTTCCCCTGGTAAGGATTTGTGCTGCATACTTTTCTTAATAGATTTTTACTTAAAATCAATGGCTGTGTTGCATGGCGAAAGTTTTTAAAGACTGAACTTTATTGAAATCCATTTAGAAATTTAAAACTGTAGTAAACTCCCTTCAAAAAAAAAAAAATGGTCCCCCTGCAGGTTAATGTCATAATGTGCTATATATACCACATACTAACACATTATGACAGACTCATCTATAAAGCTAATTCTTCCAGTGGTGCGCTGTCACTGCTGACAGTGCTTTCATCTTCACCCAGTCTTCCTTCCAGGTTTTCCCTCCCCGGCCATTTGAATGGCCTGACTGTGATGACATCACTCCCGAGCATGCGCATTGGGAGTCATGATTGTGGCACAACACTCTGAATGGATGGCACACTTGAGTGTTTTGTTTATTCAGAACACTAATGTGTAGTGTAGGTTTTGTAATAGCTTATGCTTTACAAGAAACTTAATAGTAATAGTTTTATGTTATCAATTCTTTTAGTGTATAACTAATCACTATCTATATACAACATGTCTAATGTATAATGTATAAAAGTAATAGTTTTATGTTATCAATTCTTTTAGTGTATAACTAATCACTATCTATATACAACATGTCTAATGTATAATAAGACATCTGGTCTCTTATTTTGTGGGAACTTGGGAACATCTGATCTTTCTATTCTGTGGTGTGGCTCAAACTGGTTTTGACTAATTTTTGGGCTGCTATATATATATGGCTGAAAGACAAAGGGCTATCTGAGTTCTTTTAGGATATTAAGCAATAATATGCCTGAAACACAGACAGAGAGGACTATCCCTGATTGTCCGTGATGACGCCCTGCGGGAGGGATGAAACAGATTAAAGCAATTTCCAGTTCCCTAACAAACTACATCAATTCCACCCCTGTGGAATGCACGCCGAGCCACGGAGAATACAGAAGAGCTCTACCACTATACAAAGCCTGTTTTCTCCTGAAACTTTGTAAGTGGAATTTTTTAGTTGCGCTGTTAATAAATTTAAAAATACTACACTATGAGAGCTCTCTCTTTTCATTGAGTCTGGTGGAGATTTGAGCTGTGTATAGAAGCAGCAAGTTGGAGATCTAGAAGGAAAATAGAAGATCTGTGTTACCCCCACCGCCAGATATAAGCGAGTGTGACCCTCAGACTTAAAAGCTGAGAGTCCATTTTTTCTGGTAAGTAAGGGTACAAGAGGGATGTGCCACACTGCACTTTATGTTTACTTGGAGCACTGAGCACTTTATTGGAGAATGGATGCTCACTGAATAGATCACTGTTGAAATTAAGACATCCGTCAGATTTTCAGTTGGACTCATTTCTCACTTTATTACTTTATGGTTTTTTGGTTTATTAGTGAATGCGGTTTACACTGTATGTGCTGTGGAATAATTTGCAAGAGAGGACTATCGCCTCCAGGAGCTGCTAATGAAGAAGTTAAGGGCTCCCCCTGGATTGAACATGCTGTATCTATCTAGTTTTATCATCTGTAGTACATCTTTAAAGTAAATTCCTTTTATTATTATGCAACGTACAGACGATCGGACATTCCGACAACAAAACCGTGGATTTTTTTCCAGTGGATGTTGGCTCAAACTTGTCTTGCATACACACGGTCACACAAATGTTGTCGGAAATTCCGAACGTCAAGAACGCAGTGACGTACAACACGTACGGCGAGCCAAGAAAGATTAAGTTCAATAGCCAGTGAGGCTCTTCTGCTTGATTCCGAGCATGCTTGGACTTTTGTGCGTCGGAATATTATACACGCGCTCGGAATTTCCGACAACAAGTTTTGTTGTCGGAAAATTTGTGAACCAGCTCTCAAACATTTGTTATTGGAAATTCAGACAGCAAATGACCGATGGAGCATACACACGGTCGGAATTTCCGACAACAAGCTCACATCAAACATTTGTTGTCAGAAATTCCGACAGTGTGTACGGGGCATTATACTTTCCAGTAGTCTGAAATTATTGCATTACATCCACATATCTAAAAGGTTAAACATAGGATGGAAGTAATAAACTTTAACCCTTTTTTACACAAGGTGTTTAGTAAAAGGCATGGCAAGTTTTTTGAAGTTGTAATTTTTTGATACAATTTTTTGGAAAATAAAGAAATGAAATACATTTTTTTTTTTGCAGTACAGTGTCATCATATGGCATGTGTGGCGGTGATCAGGGATACTTTTACATTTTTAAACTTTTTTTTTATATTTATTTTCTTTTTTTACTATTTTTTTCACATCCTGTCATCAGAGTAGTTCACCATAATGACACTGTACTACTCTGGTGGGGTGATCAGGGATTTTTTTTTAAACTGCTATTGTTTATAACATTATTGATCACTGTTATATACAGTATATATATATATATATATATATATATACACACACAGGCCTTTTTTTCAGCAGGAACTAGGGGGAACTCAGTTCCACCACCTCTGGCTCAGGTCTTCTGCTCCCTGCTCACCACTATCACTTGGACTGAAGTCTAGCTTCTCACAGTAGCTCCCACAGGTCAGATCTCCTGCGCAGATCCCACTAAGTGCCGGACAGTGACAAGGGAGATACAGAACAGGTGCCCAGGGTTCAGTGCAGTCATGGGCAGGAGAGGGTGCGTGGTAGGCCGCACCCTCTGTGGTATCCATTTATTCCCTGGCAACCAGTTGTTGATGCTCCTACTTAATAATCTCCCTTGCAAGTGACTGTAGTATATTATGCTGGGAGGTACTACAGCTGGATAGGTGTTTCAGCTTAATATTGCCACCAACTTAAGATATATGACAGATGGTGGAGCTTTTAAGGAGGGGGAGAAAATGAGGGCAGTGGAGGGAGGGGGTTTATGCAGAGGGAAGAGCTACTATTTGATGCCATTTGTCAGGTATGTGAGTGTGGCGGCATGGTTGACTACAGCGGATAGGTGTTTAAGCTTAATACTGCAACAAAGGTAAGATATATGACAGATGGTGGAGCTTTTAAGGAGGGGGAGAAAATGAGGGCAGTGGAGGAAGGGGGTTTATGCAGAGGGAAGAGCTACTATTTGATGCCATTTGGCAGGTATGTGAGTGTGGCGGGCATGGTTGAGTTCCTGCACCTATTCTCTGAGAAAAAAAGCCCTGTGTGTGTGTATATATACATATATATATATATATATATATATATATATATATATATATATACACACACAGTATATATGATCATAAGCAATAGTTTTAGCTGTCATGAAATGCTTTCATTAATGAGAGCTTGCTTACTAGTGTGATCTGTGATTGCCTACAACTAATCATATGCTGTAATTGGCCCGGATGCCATGTGATATCTGGGGGCCAATCACAGCATCACAATTGTAATCAAAACAGTCACAAATGGAAGACATTTATGACTGTTTTGTTAACATTGTAATCATGTGATTGCTATGACCAACACAGCAGCTGGGTAGCAATCATCGTATTTCGCTGTGTCCACCTGATTGGATTTGCGACACCACATGCCCCAGGGGGTACATTTTTGCTGAAAAAGGTGTAACTAAAAAGTGTTGTATAAAGTATTTCATATTAACTTTTTACACATCAGAATAATAAAAAATAAATAAAAATATGGGGAAATCACAACACATCAGTTTCATAAAAATCCACTATATGTGTTCTGTCAACACTATTCTTTTTATGGATTTTAGCTAGGTGGTTTGGGTCAATTTTATATATTTTTTTTAAGATGATTTTTTTTAAATAGGTGTTTAATATCAGTTTATATTTACAATCTTTACAAATTTACAAATAAATATTTACTACAGGGTGATGACACATGACACAGAATATTATGGGATTTCTAACAATAAAGCACATCAGAACCTGTTTCCTTTCAGGCTTTCTTTGATTAAAATTTTGGAGGGTGGAATAATGTACTGCTTTGACTCATTTGATTGTGTTTAAAATTATCTATTGGGCTCTGAATAAAATGCTTGAAAATATGTGAAAAGCAGCCTAAATTTTTATTTGCTAGCTAAATTGCAATAGACTGGGGAAGGCTAGAACCCCTGTCAGTTTTGTATGACTATGTCCCTTTTGTAGATTTTCCCTCACTTCCTGTGACTAAAACCATAGTCACTGTGACAGTAAGTGAGGAAAATCTTTCTAAAAGATTCCTGGGCTGTAGTAAAAACTCATCACTTTAAACATAGATGTATCTCCTTTATCTATATGGCTTCAACCCAGAAATGATTAGTAATGAATTCTCAAATGACAGCTTCAGTTTCAATGTGTCTGATTTATAAATAAAATATTAACTGATGGAAACTGTGTTTTACCCATGGAAACGTGTTACTTTAATTATATTCATCTGGGTCTAATAAATATAACAGTTGAAATCTGGTCTTTTGCTATGGGCAAGTTTACTTTTCTATTTTTGTAAAGTTTTTTTTTCCATTTATAATATTTTATATAACAATACCACAACAGAAATTCTTAACCCACATTTACAAAACTACTGTAGCAATGCAGAAAAGAAGAAGAAGAAGAAAAGAATTCCATTAGATACCTAGGCATACATTTTTTTGAAATGCTATCTTTTGTGGGTTCAAAGGTTTCACAGACCTGCATTAATCATAACTGCCCCAAGGTAGTGGAAAGTAAATAGAATATTTTACAGCTTCAAGACTTCTTCGGTGATACACAGTATATCTTCCCAAGAAAAAGATTTTATACTGTTTCACAGACCTGCTGGGTCAAGAATGCTTCTTCCAAAAGACAATCACTAATGTTTAAATTATCTGACTAAATAACTTCAATGATCTGAGTTCCAGGTTCAGCTGAAAAAAAAACTGACTCATTACAGCAAGTAAAAAACTGCACTAGCATGGG
This sequence comes from Lithobates clamitans, assembly GCA_037952925.1. NCBI lineage: Eukaryota > Metazoa > Chordata > Amphibia > Anura > Ranidae > Lithobates > Lithobates clamitans. The sequence continues at coordinate 4,130,889 of JBBGZY010000135.1, forward strand.
GATATAGGTAATCTGATAAGGTCATTAATAAAGGGAGTGTCAACATAAAGCTTGTACAGTAGGTGAAGGTCATCATTACTGAGATTTACAGTAAACTTTTTTCTGGATTGCAATGAAATCTGTGTCCCCAGGCAGATAGAGTAGTTAATAATCTTGATAATATTCATGTATGAAAAATGTCACTTTTGATTTTTCTTTATATCGCAGTAATACATTTTAATACATGTTTTTGATATGAAATGTGAAAAAAAAGGCAAAGAGCACATTTCATGTGTAAACTTTTAAAAAGGACTTTCATATGTACTCAATTTGTTTTTATATAGTTGTATGTTTGCCAACATATATCCAAATACAATTCATATACATATAGATAAAGGAAAGCCGGCAGCTCAATCTTTCACAATGAATACATTTGTTATTTCAGATACGGTACAAAATAATACAGGGCTTTCCTATACTCACTTCCAGAGTACTTCAGAGTGTTCCTTGTCAATTTTGACTCGAAGTCTCCCATAGCAGCGAAGAACTCCAGCCCAATCATGGCCGGAAATGGCATGGAAGGGACCTCTTCCCTTGTGGCCTTTACTCTACTGGTACCAGCCGGACACCTGTCTTGTGTGTGTGACTTGATTAGACAAAACTCAGCCTGGTTGGCCAACTGCACACTGGACCCTCGGAAAGGTCAGGGATCCCTTGTTTCCATTCCGGTAGCAGGTGTGTGCAGGAAGCCTCACAATCAGATCTAACATCGATCCACCATATTTTCTTGTCTAAGGACAATGTCTACACTACCTGACCAATCTGCTCATCAGTCCAGGCCTCCCCAGGGAGCTCAATCACTACACTTGATTCTGGGCTGGTACTTTCTTCATGACACCACTGTGTCGCAGCAACAGTGTCCATCTTGGCACTTTTAGGGGTGTTGTCTTGAGGAGTTGATTGCAGAGTACCGGTATTATACCGGACGAGCCCCCACATGTAGCACTACCCCATAGGAGCTGCTTTTGTATGTTCAGTTTGTTACTCTGCCTCTCAACCCTAATAAAAGCATCAGCCCCTTCTGGCACACCTGGCAATGGTGTAAGTGCAATGACCAATGAGAAACACACACGTTATGATAAAACACAGAAATTGTCTTTAATGCAATTGTTCTGTGGAAGAATAACAGACACTAACAGTATATATTCAAATAATCAACTAGAGAGCAATAACTGAGATTTAGGAGCAATATCGCTCTCAATTCTATATTCAAGCTGCTTTCAGGGGATTCCAAACCTGAGAATGAGGTTAATAAGAGCACATTTAAATGGTAAATAAAGCACAATATGACACTTTTAATCGGATTGGTTACTCGGGTTGGCTCTATGAGTCCAGGTAGGAGGAGAGCAGAAGAATGATTCCTTTTGTGTCCGGCCTCTCTCTTCTGTCCCATGACACCACAGGCCCAACTTTAAACACTTTAATCAAGTCAAAAAGTAATCCCTTAACTTTCTAGATAAACTGTCCCACACACCCAATGCATATGCAGAGCCCTAAATATGTGTGTTCAGATCCGTATGGCACTAGTCGCTTCAGTCCTTTTGAAAAAAAAGATAAGATTTGGTGTCTTTAGCTAGCCACTTTCGTTGGTGCACTTAAACTGCTGGATAGCGGGCCCAAACAACACAACTGGCCCAGCTTATCAAGTGAAACAGGCAGGGTCTTCCTCAGCAAGGTGAGAGGACAATGATGTCTGTATACAGTGTCCCAGAAATGGATAGCCCTATCCCTTATCCCTGTGGCACTACAAGTGTCAGCAAGATGACTACCAGCAACGATGTCTGTATATAGTGTTCATACTCTTTCTATGGTGCAGTGTCTCTGTTCCTTGCAGATGGGCAAAATGCCCTCTCACCAGATTCTGTGGTCAAGGCCCAAATGAACGTCCTGGAACAGCAGGCTTCTCTGGTGACCTGACTAGTCACCTCACACTGGAAAGCTTCACCGTCGGTGCAGGTGCACCTCGATATGCACCTGGAATCCCCCTCTCTCAGGCTGGATGTCCCGACTGGCGGCAGAGGCCTAAATCGTGCAGGGAGATCATTTGAGAGACAGCATCTCCTCTTTAGGTCTGATCTCTTTCACTGCCTCATGGTCACTGAGAATTTCTTCAGGAATTAAAATGGAGTCTTTTACTTTCCTCCCACAGAGAATGCTGATCTTAGTAGTTTCAGTCACTATACAAGGCTATGGGGCCGCTCTGTGCTGGAACTTCATACTCCAGAATTCTTTACAGCTGCTTCCTGCAACTTGTTAAAGTTCCTCTCATTGGCTCCTGTGACTACTCCTTTAATTGACTTTCTTCTTCCTGTCAATAGGGACACAGGGGAGGCTGCAAAGTGAATAGCTCTGTGTGAGTCAGCTTGCATTACAATAGATTCAGTGAGTCAGTGAAACAGGGAGAAGGAGGAGGGTGCAAAAAGCCCATGCAGACGTGATCTCTTGCTCTTTCAGGCTGGAAACCCTGTGTACATCACGGCGACCAGCTTGGTGGGGTCACAGGAGAAACAAGACATCAGCTACACCTGTATTGATTTTTTTAATAAATAAAAAAGAATTTGATTGGACCAAAAAAAAAAGGATTTTCTTTGGGTATTTATTCAGAAGGGGTGGTAATGTGGCTGGGTGACAAAATCAATATAGGCACCAATGCCCCTGAATAAGCAATATATGTACAAGGATTTTTAACAGGTTTTTTTAGGTGCTGAGATATAAAGACACAATTTGTTTGAAAAAAATATATAGTAATTTTATTACAAATCTATTTGTAATAAAATTACTATATTTTTTTCAAATAAATTGTGTCTTTATATCTCAGCACCTAAAAAATCCTTGTACATATATTATTTATTTAGGCATATTACCTTTATTTGTAGGTGCTATTGAATGCAAATGTAATGTTCTCATGTCTCAATGTCCTGATATAAAGTGTAAGTATCAGACCATCCACATGTATGATCAATACATGTGGGTAAGGTGTGGAGAAAAGTTTCACTGGTGGGAGCCTCTTCAAACAGTAGTGAAAGACATAAGAATATCACAGGTGTCACTTGGAACGTCATTCATTAATGAATATCATTTTCCCATAAGATCCAGTGGGAGAATTCAATCACACACACACTCCTCTAGCCAGAGGGGCTGTCCTTGATACTAATCCAGATGGATAGGTGATTTGGCAGGACCACTGGTACATTAGTTATAGTTCAACATAATCAGTGCAGACTGATTCACGCTGTGAAGTAGGGTATCCACCACATTTAGGAGCTGTAAAAGCTGTGAGTCTGTCAGCTGAATGCTGGCAGTCAGGAACTATGCAGAGGGGGAGGGAGGAGACAAGTAGCAGGAGAGGGAAAATTGAAGCCGTAAGTATGCAGGGTCTATTGCTTATGAATACTGTGCAAGGCTTTGGTACTTTACCACAACAGGCACTTCTCTCCCATCAATACTGCTTCCATAGCCTCTCTGTAGCGGATGCTGTTAAGGTCATTGCCGCATTATGATACATTTAGTGTGGATAGACCGGTATGATGGAGACCTGTCCAGTTCCCGCTGATGCATTTGTGGTATAACACAGCGTGCACTTCCTCCTGTGTACACCCCACCAACATGAGCGAGGATGCTGCGTACGGCGTCACGGGCTTTGATGATGTCAACGTGTTTCGCTATGAAAGTAGCGTAGCTTCCTTTCTGAGGGCTTGGCTCGTTAGATGCTACATTCTTAAGTATGAACCACTAAATCTTTGCCATTACATCCATCAAAGGAAGATCAGAACAGAGCTACATATATATTTTTTTTGTTAGAGGTATTTTCTATAACAATAAGTAAAAAATAAGCATAACTCCAATTTCACATAACAAAATATTATTTTCCCATTATCAGACACTCTGATTAGCAAATCACGTGTGTTTATTAGATATAAGCTAAATACAAATGATTATATGACTCACTGTAATCTAGAAAAGAGTACATTTGTGTTTACATAGCATGCTAAATTAAAGCAAATGTATAGTGGTTTTGTAAGCATTTTTTATAATGGTCGCGACTAATAAAACCTTTGGCTTGTAAAACTTTAAAAAATGTGCTTGTGAGTATTATATCTTCATTTTCCTGTGCTTTTTTGCACTTAGTTCAGCTAATGACAGTTTAATTAGTAACATTTTAAAATTCAAATTCCAGTAGTCTGCATTTGAATTGATGGTCAAACTACTTCTCTTTCAATAAATGTTTGCATTTTTTATAAAAATATAACTAATTGGGATTATCTACATCAAATTAAAATATTTTTGCTTTATATGTTTACCTTACTGTTAAAATTTAATATACCTTAATGTTTTAAACTATAGATTATCATAGGTTAGTCCTAGAACTAATATTGTGCAGTGCAGTTCGACAAAAGAAGACAAATACCACGGTAATGAAAAAATCTCAAGAGGCCTCTTGCTAACAAGGGCTGTAGCTTTATTTCATTATTTCATTTAAAACGTAAATTAGGAACTCAGACTACATAAAATGTGATTATGTATGCAAATCCCGGTGTTTGCAATTTAAAGAGAAATAATCAGTGTTCTTCTAATTCATCTTTTAAATTACACAAAAATGCAATATTTTATGTTATTTACAATTTATTTAACAAGATGAGTATTGATTAGAGATAACCCGAACGTTCCTGGATTTTGTTTCAAGGCAGGTTTGCAGAACACGACTAAAGGTTGGGTGGTGAAACTGAACCCCACTGCCAATGAAAGTCGAATGTTAAAAGCAAGTAATAGCCATCGTCTAAGCTAGGGTAAAAGGCAGGGGATTGTCAAACAAATGTATTGGAAGGCTGGCCAATGCCCTGGGGGTCAGGTACCGAAACAAGAAATGTTTTTTTTTTATTTTGCTTGGTGGGGAGCAGCGATTTTAATAATCGTTTGAGGTCAACATTGCAAATTGCTTAAAAAAAAAAGAAAAAAAAAAGGTACATATTTTATATGAATCAAACATACCTCCAGTGATGTGGATTCATCATCAACCACAATGAACAATTCCTCACAGATCCTCAGACATAACACCTTGTTCCACGATGAATCTCTCCAGCCAATAGTCCCATGTAAATGATGGTTTCCTGGTCAGCTGCTGGGGGAACCTGGCTGCCATCATCAACAATATATGACCATGAACATATGTGTGAAACCCCCCAGGCATGATATTTAAAGGAATATTTCATTTTTATTGTTTCAAAAAAATCACTGCTCCCAAAAAAACTGCCATTTTTAAAAAGAAAATTTGCATTGATACATGTCCCCTGGGGCAGGACCCAGGTCCTCAAACACTTTTAATGACAATAACTTGCATATAAGCCTTTAAAATGAGCACTTTTGTGTTTTTATGTTAGTGTCCCTTTAACACGGTGTTCCGGCAGATTTCGAATTTGCCCTGAACACCGCATATTGTTCGGTGTTCGCCAAACATCCGAACAACCAAAGTTCGGCCTGAACTTATGCTCGGGCCAAACCTTTCATCCATCCCTAATGGTTACACATTGTGTAAGAGAATTCAAGTACTTGTGCATAGAAATGTGCAAGCGCATAGCATCACTCATAGAAATGAGCATAGGCGCATTGCTAATAGAAATTAATGTGTGCCCAATGCTCATAGGAATGTGCATGATGGGCTATTTAGAGAATGTTCTTGCTCACTGTCAGTGTTGACTGATCTTCATCTTTCCCTGTGTCCTGAGTGTATCCTGTATATGACTTCCGTTGATGACCCGGCTTTTTACTGACCTGATCCTGGATTCTGCTTGTACCTCTGCCCACTTGGCTTTGTTCCTGACTATGCTTCTGCTTACACTTCTGTACCTTGTTGCCTGCCTGGTACTGACCTCGGCTACCTCTGTGACTTCATTCCTGCTTCCTATTTGCTTCATACTACTTCTGAGTGTCTTCTTTGGCGGTCCTTCATAACTGCTCTAATCATCGCAGTGTGTTCCTGCCTAAAGCCAGCGTGCATAACATCTGCTCCTGGCCTGATGTCCTGCCTGACTTCTCAAGCCTGCATCTTCTGTTGCAAGTTCTGCTATCAACACCTGCTGGCACTCATGTTCCTCCTGTCCCTTGGCACCATCTGTTGCACCTTCAGTGTGGCTGGGGCTGGAGATACAAGAGAGGCCAACCTTGTCATTTAAGTCTACTACCAGGTAAATGACACACTGTCTCCAATTTTACTCATGATTTAAAACCTTAAAGTCCAACACCATCCAAAGTATATATTTTGGCAATAGTGAGAAAATGTTAAACCATCCATGAGGTATTTATTGCTGTTAATGCCCTTATTGGATAGAGTCACCTCACTTCCTCTCCTGTTGACCACATATGATGTGAAGAGATTTAACCTGTGAAATGAGAGACAGCAATATAATCTGACAGAATTACTTATTCTTCCCTGCTCTACTTTATAAAAATATTTTACTACTGTCTGTGTTTCCATTGGAGAATTTTGCTCTCTTTCTGTCTGAGTGAGCACACATGAAATAAGGGAAATATACTTAATGGCTACAGATACAGCAATAAAGACTCAACAAAGGTTATAACCTTCCCCATCAAAATGTATAAACAACGGTTACCTTCAGTTAAAACCACATGACAAAACACGTTAAATACATGTATGTGAGGGACCTGCCAAATAAATTCTAGACTTGTAATTCACACATCATTGCTACACTTCAGAGCCAGGTATCACTTATTTGCTCATTAGACCAGAAAGTATGATGCAGCATTACCTAATGAGCAGATAAGTGACACAAGAGGCTGAAAAAGAAGGTACAGGATACAGAAGTGTCACCTTTAAGAGTTTATATATACCCATTAAAATTTTGCATTAGGCTGTCAAGGTGGAATTGTATTTAAACTTTGACCACATTTATTAAAGGAAAGCAAATCTTTTGGTTTGTCAGTTCTCTTTGTCTAAAACCGCTGTGTGGAGAAAAAAAAACATAATACTCCACTCCACATGAACTGGATTGCATCATTCTATGACATCTAGGAGACCCAGCAGATACAGTAAACATGTATTTTTATTTAGAGGAGAGTTGTGAAACACAGAGTATTTCTTAAATATCCCATTGTAAATAAAAAGGACTTGTTGCCATTATGTTATCTCTTATTCTTCAGTGTATATTAGACACCGAAGTTCTCTTTAAGTATATAAATATTTAAAAAGTTTTATAATGTGGTTCTTATTTTAAGAATGTAATTTTTATTCTGGATTTTGAAAAGACAGATTGTTTAAAGTAGAATGGCACCCTAGAAAAGGTGACAGCTTTGTTTTCTGTAAAAGGTGAACTTAGCCTTTAAAGAGGAACACAGTGGCTGAGCTAGATTGAGCATGAAACTGAGACTGACAAAAACAGAGACTGTCGATAACCACAGTATAAAACAAAATAAAGCAATGCAAGGGAGGTTGATATGTTTTCTGGGGAACAGTACAACTGGTTGAATTGGGTGCAGAGATGCACTGGTTGCCTTCACTGCATTTGTGTCCTTGCTGGGCATCACATGCTTCCCTGTGCCTTTAAGGAGTCAGCTCCCTCCAGGCACAACTGCCCTTATCTATCCTACTGCTATATGTGCTCCTACTTAAGAGACTCTTGAAATTTAGAGAGTTCAGACTGCAGTTTACAGAGGAGCCATGATGTGGGCACTGCAGCTCATGCATATATTTGCAAATGTGTGCTAACAAAATCCTCTGTTTTTAACATAAATTGTTATTGATGATTTGGTTCTTATGCAGGCTGGCTGGTAAGTGGAAGCCCCTCCTCCCCTCCTACAGATGAAAGAAAAAAATGCCCATAAAGACTCCTGGAATGTATGTAGGCCAAAAACCAAAAAGCAAATGAAGAAGTTTCAAACAATGTATAATACAGGTAAATATAATATACCTTCCTATCTATTTATTAATGCAAACAGCATAAGGATTAAAAATAGTTAATTTTGATTGTGGGTTAAAGTGTTACTAAACCTACAACAGTAAAATTAGACTGCATATGCAGTAAAGGATGCATGTTATACTCACTGTGGAACCTAAGGGGTTAATCCTCTGCATTGTGTAAAAAGGCTGTTTGATCCCAGTTTCTCTGATCCTCACCTCCTTCCACTGTCCCCTGATAGTTTCCTGATAAGATAGAGCCTATGGAGTCAAGCTGCACATGCTCAGTTTGGTGTGTATTGCTAGAGAGGTGTTTTTTTTTCTTTCTTGTTTTTTTTTTCTTGGGAGGGTGCATGTGATCTGCACAGAGCCGATCAGCACTGTCCAGAGAGAAAGTCAGGGGTCTTACAGTCTCATAGGACCATCAGAAACTCCTCCTACAAGCTTTAACCAGTGCTTGGCTGGACACTGATAGAAGTCACAAGACTGCTCTAACTGTTGATGAGAATGAGTATTTAGCAATTTGGATTTACTAAAATAGTTTCATTTACATGCTCACTACCTCACAGGAGGTGAGGTAGACACAGACAATTTCTACCAAACACGTACTTGAAATCGATATTTTGAATATTTTTGAAATACGGGGACAAGAGAGAATGTTTCAAGGAATAAAGAGTTGTGGCTTTGAAGTATTTGATGCACACCATTGTAAAATGTTGTTAAACATTTTAGTAAATGCAGTGTGGTACTGTGATTAAAAATAAAGCACACCAACTTTACCACAGGGGTGGATCCGGGGGGGGCAACGTGGCAATTAGATGTGGGTGAGAGAGAGGGCAGGTGAGAGAGCGGGCAGATAAGAGAGTGGGCAGGGGAGAGAGCGGGCGGCACGGTGTTGTGCCAAGATAGGTTTCCCCAACAAAATCTATTTCCCCTGGCTCTCGGTCTCGGCTGAGATCGGAACTCCGCCTCTCCAGCCCCTTGCACCGCTGCTCCTCCTACTCTCCCCCAAATGCTGATCATCCTTCTACCGCCCCCGTGCATTCGGGGGAGAGTAGGAGAAGCAGCGGTGCAGAGGGCTGGAGGGGCGGAGTTCCGATCTCAGCTGAGAGCCAGGGGAAACAGATTTTGTAGGGGAAACCAACATCATCTCTTACCGCCCGCCCTCACTGTGCAGGCAGCTGCGGGCAGCAGAGAGATTACATCATCTCTCTGCTGCCTGACTCTGGGACACAGCAAAGGACAGTCCGCAACTTGTGGCGGGTGATGTGGCAAGTGACAGTCCGCAACATGTGGCAGGTGACATAGCAAGTGATGTGGCAAGTGACAATCCGCAACATGTGGCAGGTGACGTGGCAAGTGACAATCCGCAACATGTGTCAGGTGACATGGCAAAATGAAAATATTTGCCAGCACACCATGGAATGGCGTAGATAGCATCCAAACGTGTAGTTTATTGCATGATCACAACACAAAGAGGGTGCAACGTTTTGGAGTCACGCAGGACCCCTTTGTCAGGCACCATTCCATGGTGTGCTGGCAAATATTTTCATTTTGACTTGAACCAGTATCCAGCTGGTTGTTGCCACAGCACCCATATTTTGTGAGCTCATCCAGGAAAATGTGCGATGGGAATATGAAGTATTACAGGTGACATGGCAAGTGACAATCTGCATCTGGCAGCAGGCAAGTGACCATCTGCATCTGGCAGCAGGCAAGCGACCATCTGCAACCTGTGGCAGGTGACGCGGCAAGTGGCAGTCCGCAATGTGTGGCAGGTGACGTGGCAAGTGACAATCCGCAACATGTGGCAGGTGATGTGGCAAGTGACATTGCAAGTGACAATCCACAACATGTGGCAGATGACGTGGCAAATGACAATCCACAACATGTGGCAGGTGACGTGGCAAGTGACAATCTGCATCTGGCGGCAGGCAAGTGACAACCAGCAACGTGTGGCAGGTGACATGGCAAGTGACAATCTGCAACTTGTGGCAGGTGATGTGGCAAGTGGCAATCCACAACATGTGGCAGGTGATGTGACAAGTGACAATCTGCATCTGGCAGCAGGCAAGTGACAACCAGCAAAGTGTGGCAAGTGACAATCCGCAAACTGTGGCAGGTGACGTGGCAAGTGACAATCCGCAACATGTGGCAGGTGACGTGGCAAATGACGTGGCAAGTGACAATCCACAACATGTGGCAGGTGACGTGGCAAGTGACAATCCACAACATGTGGCAGGTTATGTGGCAAGTGACAATCCGCAACATGTGGCAGGTGACGTGGCAAGTGACAATCTGCATCTGGTGGCATGCAAGTGACAACCAGCAACGTGTGGCAGGTGACGTGGCAAGTGACAATCCGCAACATATGGCAGGTGACTTGGCAAGTGACAATCCGTATCTGGTGGTAGGCGATGTTGGCAAGTGACACGCTCAGGGCCCCACTGATTCTGCATTATGGTGAGTTGAACTATTTTATTTTATATAACAATGTAATAATAAAATAGTGCACTTCAATCATCCTGACACCATAACAACCATGGTGCCGGGATGATTGAAGTGCCAACACCAGCCATTTCCCCGATAAATTGCCCACAAAAAAAGTATTTTTTGGCAGTTCCCCTCCCGAGACTAGACTCTGGATTCGTCCCTGCTGTACCATCAAATAGTTCAATGAAACAAAGAAAGCCGCTCCAGGTGAGTGAGTCTCCAGTTGAACTCCACACACTAGTCAGGTGCTAGCTCAGCTTGCATGCTGTATATTATAAAGCAAAAACCATCAATACCATCAAATGGTTGTATCAATGTGTACAAAGTTGAAAGAATTAAGCTTTATTTTTTGAAGATTAATATAGTTTTGAAACTTGTTGTGACTAGTTTCTACTCACACTCATTCATTTATCCTTGTTTCCTCTGGATTACGAAACCCGGTGTCACATCCACAAATTCCCTAAAAAAAATGTAGTTTAAGATATTGAATTCAATTGGGGTGCTGCTACTGCTAACTTAAGCCAATGTATTACACATGCAAATTACCGGTATATGATGCCAGCATGCAGTGTTGCTGACATTGTCTGAAAGAATCTTACATTACATTACAGCTTTGCCATGCCTGGTATTTTTTTTTCTCATGTTGCCCTCAATGTCTCATAAAAATTAGGACCCTCGCCCTGATAAATGTACATTTTTTTACATTTATTTTTGCACTGGTACATGTCCCCCAGGGCAGTGCCCTGCTCCCCATGCCCTTTGTTTGACAACTGTTTAGCCTTGTAACAATTCAGAATTGATTTTCAAAATTCACCCCAATTTTTAGTTTACAGAATTTACAATGGATTCTGCAAATGGAGTCGAACCCATGCATATTTACTCATCACTACTGATCACCGGTAGCAAGAATTTAAAATAAAAATGTTTCTATCTCAGTCTCTGTCAACTTGCTTCATAGTTGACAAATTACTTTAACTATTTCTCATGCATCTATTTTCTTTAGTAGACTAATGAAAACATTTTATTTTATCTGCTGAAACACCTTTAACATATCAAAATAAATTCCGCTTTAGTATTCTTTAAGCTTAATACCATTAAAAAGTTGCCACAGGCATCGATGCATATCATTTAAGAAAGCTAGCTCAGGCATGTATGTTAAATTTTCCTGGTAAAACTTGTAATAATGTTCATATAATCGACACTTCTTCAAATTAATGACAGCCTCTGGGCAGAGTTTATTTGCAGGATAAAAAAATTGTCCGTTATGCAGGGGTCCATAGCCTGTTGCAGAGTTCTCTTTAAGTGCATACAAATTTAACTGGTGGATAAAAAGATTTGATTTTGGTAGGATGCTGAAAGGTTTACATGTTTTATATGGTTTTCAGTATGAATTTGTGATATGTAATCTTTAAGTTCATTATAAAGGACCTGTTTATCTGTTAAATTATAGAAAAACTTTGCATTTAAGAAGACAAGTGCATCCGTGTCTGTATGAAAATTAAATTATTCACTTTTTTCATTTTTTTAAAGGTTTTAGACCGTATTTATTTATTTTTAGCTTTTTATATATATTTTATATAGCTTTTTATTTATTTTTAGTATTTATACTTATACTATAGCTATATATTATACTATATTTATATCTTTGTTTTACAAAAAAAAGCGTAATACATAACATTCAAAGCTAAAGACATAGCAAATTAGATGCTGCTTGGTAGGAGTCTTTCCTTGTCTGAGGAAACCTTGGAAGCAGTTGTCCAACATGGAATGAGTCAGTGAGTCAGGGTGTGCAAATTTCAGGTTGAGCTATAAAGCATTTGTCAATAGAGTGTTACATTGAAAAAAGGATGCAACAAGGATGTGACAAGGAACCACTGTCTACAAAGGATAGCTCACAGTTACTTGAAAAAACAAAAAAAATAAAAAAACATGTACAAAACCACAATACATTCCATTTAACTTCAAGTGGGTTATGCTATGCAACCAGTTCAGTTAAGGGTCTGGTATGGATTTTTGGGGGAACCCCACGAGATTTTTTTTTAAATTTTGGCCGGGGTTCCCCTTAATATCCATACCGGACCTGAAGGGCCTGGTATGGAATTTAGGGGGACCCCCCAAGTAATTTTTTTTTTTAACTTTGGTTTGGGGTTCCCCTGTGGGGAATTCCCATACCATTTTTATCAATGTTATCAAAATATCAATTTTATGTGTATTGTCTGACCGGCAATTCATTAATAGCCGCAAGTAGTTTTAAATGACTTTTTTCCTTTGAAATGTCATTTTGCTGTCAGACTGTTCTAAACACGGTAAACATGCGCTCCTTTACAGGCATACTATAGACACCCCACAGGTATGAAATTTAAAGGAATATTACACTTTTATTGTTTCACTTTAAGCATTATTAAAATCACTGCTCCCAAAAAAACTGACGATTTTAAAACTTTTTTTTTGCATTGATCCATGTCCCCTGGGGCAGGACCCGGGTCCACACTTTTTATGAAAATACCATGCATATAAGCCTTTAAAATGAGCACTTTTGATTTCTCCCATAGATTTTAAAGGGTGTTCCGTGGCTTTCGAATTTGCCTCGAACGCCCCAGATTGTTCGCTGTTCAGCGAACTGGCGAACAGCCGATGTTCGAGTCGAACATGAGTTTGACTCGAACTCGAAGCTCATCCCTACTCCACAGTAAGGCTGCCAGGCAGGCCACACTTGGGTTAGCAGTCGGTATCTCAGCCACACAGCTTGTGAGCCTCTCTTCCACTCACTTCCCTGACACAGGTGCTGATTTCCCTCTGCTGCCTTTCAAGCCTCCCTTAGCTGGGATTAATGAAGTCCTTGTAGTCAGAGTTTCGAGGCTCTTCTCACCCAAATCTCTTTAAGCCTCAAAAATCCTGTACAGAGCCTCCAACCCACTCTCATGGGGGTTAACATGTGACCCAGGTCTCCTCTGCTATACACTGGTTAATCTCCTCACAACCAAGAATTCATATATGGAATGAAAGAAATGCTCCAATAGTGTAATAACGTTAAAACACATCAATTTATTCACACTAAAACAGTGCAAGTGAACTCACATGTCACTAAAAGCAAATAGGCAAAATCACTTCACAGCAGTTGGAACATCACACGGCAAACTGGATGGTGATACAAAGCGAAACCACAACACACAGCCACGGCGGACCCAAGGAGTACAAACAGCTGGAGAGCGTCTCACCCACCTGCAACAGCCCGTCCCTCGGCCGATCTCCGCTCCGTCACCCATTCCTAAACTCCTTGTGTCAGATTGCCAGATAGCCAATTCAATGGAATAAGTCCAGGTGACGAAACATGTTGGGGCTTGGCACGGTCCGCCGTGGCCGTGTGTTGTGGTTTCGCTTTGTATCACCATCCAGTTTGAGGTGTGATGTTCCAACTGCTGTGAAGTGATTTTGCCTATTTGCTTTTATTGACATGTGAGTTCACTTGCACTGTTTTAGTGTGAATAAATTGATGTGTTTTAACGTTATTACACTATTGGAGCATTTCTTTCATTCCATATATGAATTCTTGGTTGTGAGGAGATTAACCAGTGTATAGCAGAGGAGACCTGGGTCGCATGTTAACCCCCATGAGAGTGGTTTGGAGGCTCTGTACGGCCAAACACGGCAGTGGGAGGCCTTAATAGCTGGTGAGTTTGAACTTCAGAAGGGAGTGGGATCACATCACTGAGGTGTGGTAACATTTGCGGATCACGGTTGAAAGACTTTGAGGACACCTGCACCTTTTCTTGGATTTTTTTGCATTTTATCACTCATTCATCATCACAATTTCAGTGGACTGTTTTATATATTTTTTATACTTTTATTATTTTTTAAACTGTTTTATTTTACACTTCACGTTTGGATTTCACTGTTGTTAAGGAATATATATTGTAGTTATTATTTATTCTGTACTGTCACGTTGTGAATTTCAGCATATGGTCATCACACTATAGCCTGTTATTGGGGATACTATTAGTTCACACTAGAGTGTCACATTTTCTGTTTACGTTTTTTAAGAGTGATTTTTATTGCATCTTCTATTATCTTGGAGAGTCAGCATACTTCCAATTCACTCTATAGTGACAGGAACGGTGAGATACGACCCTGTCTTACCACTATTAAGGTTAGCATCACTATCCGCCCATACCATTGAAGGGTGGATTCAGTTTTTATATACCTTGATCATTTAAGTGGCAGCTCTGTTTGGGTTTTCCATCAGCGCGGAGGGTGTAATACAAGTTTGGGTGGGCTTAATCTCCTGGTTACCTTTCAGTTTACATTACTGCACTGATCCCAAGTGACAGAAAAAACTCAAGCAGCTACATAGACAATGTGACAAACATGGATAAATCTAAATGGTAAATGTAGCGCTAAATAGGGAATAGTGAATAGTGAATTTAGGGGTGCACGATCAATACAGGGACAAATTGTATCCAATGTGATCGACCCCCCTAAAAAAGTCTTGTTTTTTCAGCAATGCAAGGGTTATTACCCGTGCCGTAAATGTAATGTGTGCCTCCACAACATCGGAGGGAGACGCAAAACTGACACCTTCGTTTCTACGGTTACTGCACATACCTACCCCATGAGACACTTCATCACCTGCGCCGCAAAATTCATTGTCTATCTGCTGACATGTCCCTGTAAAAAGCAGTATGTGGGCCGTACCATTAGGACATTCTCTATATGTGTGAACGAACATGTGGCTGGCATAAAAAGCGGGAAGAGCAAACACAGCATACCCCGACATTACTCTCAGTTCCATAATAAGGATCATGCAGGAACTTTGCTCCAGGTGATTGACAAATTTGTTCCTCATTGGAGGGGGAGTCTCGTTTACGCGGGGTCTCTCGCCTCGAGACATATTGGATATATGAGTTCCAATCCTACTCACCATTTGGAATGAACGTGGAGTGGGATATTAACTCATTTTTCAATCAGGCTTAAGATTATGGCTGTTATCATGTTTTTTCATTATCTTTGGTTATTTATCATAATGTACTGTTTTTATGATGTTTGTTTATTACTTTAGTATTGGGTATTTATCACCATGTACTGATTTTTTGTCAATATGGATTTTTGTATATATGTTTTTTACTTATATATATATTCATATCACATATTCTATGTTTATTTGCCCTGTCACCGATGCACTATGGAAACAGTCATGCTGTGTGTCTTCTGGGCCATTTTTATATGCTTATTTCCCATGTTTACAGTCCTGTGACTTTGTTTGGACATGTGATTTAGCTGTTTTTTGGTTTCTACATCACTTCCAGTCAGTGGCGTCTCCAGCTTTCATATTTAGGGGGGGCACATGGGGGGACAGGGACAAAAGTAGGGGGGCAACTATAAAATGCAATTATATATATATGTATATATATATATATATATATATATATCCTGGGGCCCTTTACTACGATCCCACAATGGCCCTTTCACATGTTCTACAGTAAGCTCCCTTCCTACTGTATTGGCCCCCCCCCAGGGTGGCAGAAAACAAGAGATATATGTCACCAGCATACCAATAAAATATAAGAGTCCAAAGCAGTGGGAGAACTATCAGGGTTGCAAAGGTTGTCTTGCCACCGGGCCCTGGTGTTCTGCCACTGTGGGGTTCCCCAACCTCCTCTTGCTGTCCTGCCCCTGCTATTGACAGCGCTGGTCTGGCATGTCTTGGAATTTACAAGCTGGTTCTCCTGTCCTAAGGACGGGAGAAATCAGTCTGTTTTGTCAGTAACTGAGAGTCCTGGTGGAGTCCTTCCTGCAACTCGCTCTTCTTCCTGCCAATGAGGATGCAGGAGAAGGAGCAGATCGGGCGACATTATGCAGTGTCAGCGAGCAGAGGGAGGGGGAGGAATCACCCGCAGGAGCTGACTGGGGACGCTCTCCCTCTTACCCTCTTAGACATTGCTTTTTTGTAAAAAAAAATAAATAAATAAATAAATACATTTTTTTTAAATGGGGGCACATGGTGGGGCACAGCATAATGTTGGGGGGGGGGTCAGGGCCCCCTCTGGGGACGCCATTGCTTCCGGTCAGGTGGCCGTTCACTTCCGATTACGGGGTTTGTACTTCCAGTTCCGGCCCCTTGACCTGGAAGTCATACCCATACATTTTTTTCTCAGTCATTTACTGACCACTTCCTTTTGTGGCCACTTACAGTATTCTAGTTCATACATTTATATGATACATCTCCGTTTTTCTTTGGCATATCCCCTCTGAGGACTAGTGTCTTTCTATGGGACGTAAGTAGTTTATTTTAAGTCTCGGTCATGTGATGTTTCTCTCCAGTCATGGCTCTCATTTGAGCCTGTCACATGGTGTAATGACCTTTTTTTGGCGTGCTTTTTCAACCAGTAGGGTGCCCTGTTATTCCCATGTGACTGCCGGGGGTTTTTTACATCCATTTCAGGGTCATTATTTCATTGGTTTAGCAGCCCATGTGATGTGTGCTGCTCTCCCAGTATTGGTTCTTTAGAATGAAGTTTGGAGTTCAGGGGTCAGCTGACCATCTCAGCTCCAATGACCATTTGATGATCCACAAGATGATTGGCCCTCATTCAATTGTTTTATTCCTATGTAGTCTATATATAGACATTGGCAGTGTGGGGGGAGTTGATATATGCCCCTGTTGAAGACCCATTGTTCAAAACGCGTAGGAATTTGCTTATCGCTCACCACATTGCCCTGTTTTTACTTCTGTGATCACATTTTTTCTCTGTATGTGTTTTTTTAGAAATAAAACACCCCCTTTTTTTGATCTCCACCATGTGGAAGCATTTTCTTTCTCCACATATGATTTCGGTGAGAGTGGCTCGGTACCCTGCTGATTATACCATCTAGAATCAGCCTGTAGCTTCTAGGATTCAAGGTCCATTTGGAGGCTCTTCATCCCTTCCTTGGATTCCATCCCTAAGGTCCCGGTCCGTCTGGAGTTTCATACATCGGCCATCAGTGGCACCATACCTGTATGATTCCTTGTCGCTGACATAGGAGTCCACCAGTTCTGGTAAGGGCACATGTATTTATTTTCATGTTTGAGGATGCAATATGCCTGATGGTCTCCATACCGAACAGTGTTCATCATTTGTATTTCCTCGTCCCTTTACCATCCCGTGGTGTATGATTGGACTTACGTCGGACTATACTTCATATTATCGCACTTTTTTTCACGTTTTCAGTATTTGTATGTTTATTTCCAATGACACATTGGCTTTTTCACATTTCGGACATTTTGTGTTTATCATCATATATTTGATTTGTCTTCTTTATCACTTATATTACCATATTTGCATTCACTATTTAGCGCTACATTATTTACCTTTAAGAACTCCTTTACCCTTGCTGTGGTTGCGGCTTGGGTAGGGAGGTGGAAACTAAGACAGAGTTCTCCCCTTGCCTAACCTCAGCCAGGGCAACCTCCTGCTCATGGTGCTTCTAGGGCTTTAGGAAATTTACATGGTATATCTGATAGGGCTTCCTTCTCCCAGGTTTGTCTATCTCATAATAAACCTCCCCAAACTTTTCTACCACCTTAAAGGACCCCTGCCATCTGGCCAGGAACTTGCTTTCTACTGTAGGTATGATCACAGCCACCCTATCCCCAACCTGGAACTGTCTAAGTTTGGCAGACCAGTTGTACACTCTTCATTGTGCCTCCTGCGCTTTTTTTGCGCCTTAGTATGGATGAGCTTTATGTTTGGGTCAAACATGAGTTCGACTTGAACATTGGCTGTTCGATCAATCATCAAAATACGAACATTATGGGGTATTCACGCCAAATTCGATCAGCATGTCACGCCCCATAATACACTGCGACATTGCAGTGCATTGCTGTCTGATGATTGGCCAAGCATGCACTATGACCCGCATGCTTTGGCCAATCACAGCACAGTCAGCAAAGAGAGCCATAATTACCAAAGGCAGGGTGCCTACTTTCAGGAGGTTTAGTCCACGCCCCACACTATATAAGCCCGCCTGCACATTGGCCCTGTGTATTGTGTTTCTGGCGTTGACCGAGAGAGAGTGTCATTTAATTTAAATTGAGCAGGCAGGTGATTCAGTTAGCTGCAGTGTATATATTATATATATACATCCAGGCTTGTATATATATATATATATATATATATATATATATATATATATATATATATATATACACACTGTATCCAGTGAAGCTAGATCTGACTGCAGGCTGTTCTTGGTGTACTTTTTCTAATATACTGTCAGGCAGGCAGGTGATTCAGTGAGCTGTGGTGCATAAAATATATATACAGTCTCCTACATATATATATCCACTGAATTCCAGTCTAGCTAAGCCTATATCTGACTGCAGGCCATTCCTGGTGTACGTTTTCAAATATACTTTAAGGCAGGCAGGTGATTCAGTGAGTTGCAGTGCATAAAATATATATACAGTCTCCTACATATATATATCTCCACCGCATTCCAGTCTAGCCAAGCCTATATCTGACTGCATGGCCATTCCTGGTGTGCGTTTTCAAATATACTTTCAGGCAGGCAGGTCATTCAGTGAGCTGCAGTGCATAAAATTTATATACAGTCTCCTACATATATATATCCACTGCATTTCAGTCTAGCCAAGCCTATATATGACTGCAGGCCATTCCTGGTGTACATTTTCAAATATACTTTCAGGCAGGCAGGCAGGCAGGTGATTCAGTAATCTGCAGTGCATAAAATATATATACAGTCTCCTACATATATATCCACTGCATTCTAGTCTAGCCAAGCCTATATCTGACTGCAGGCCATTCCTGGTGTATGTTTTCAAATACACTTTCAGGCAGGTGATTCAGTGATCTGCAGTGCATAAAATATATATAGTCTCCTACATATATATATATATATATATATATATATATATATATATATATATATCCACTGCATTCCAGTCTAGCCAAGCCTATATCTGACTACAGGCCATTCCTGGTGTACGTTTTCAAATATACTTTCAGGCAGGCAGGCAGGTGATTCAGTGATCTACAGTGCATTAAATATATATACAGTCTCCTACATATATATATCCAATGCATTCTAGTCTAGCTAAGCCTATATCTGACTGCAGGCCATTCCTAGTGTACTTTTTCTAGTAAACTTCAGGTAGTGTTTTGCTAATAAAATTTTACAGCATGTCTGGAAGGCCACCAAGGAAAGGCAGACACTCACAGGCCACTAAAAGAGGGCAAGCAGGCTCTGTGTCTACAGCCAACAGTGCTGGTTGTGGACACGGTGCATCCTCAGCATGCGGCCGTGGGGCAGGCTTGTCATTTTTTTCGGCAGCTGGCCGTGTTGATCCACAAAATGCAGAAGAGTTGGTAGAGTGGATAACTAAGCCGTCCTCATCCTCCGTCACCCAGGCTCAGAATAGTTTGCCTGCCAATGCAGTTGCCAAAGTGGCCTATTCAATTGGCTCAATGTCATTAGTCACTCCTTCCCTAGCCCCACCATCATGCATGGAGGAGTCCCCTGAACTGTTCGACCATAGTGTCGGGTACATACTGCAGGAGGATGCGCAGCATTTTGAAGGCTCCGATGATGGTACTCAGGTTAAGGAAGGCAGTAATGTGAGCCCAGAGAGAGAGGGTGCCCAAGAAGGACAAGAAACTGGCAGTCATGTTCCCCCATCTGCAGCATACTGCCAGGTTTGCTCCAGTGAGGAGGAGGGAGGGGAGGGGAGGTGAGGTCACTGACTCTATGAGGGTGCCTGATAGAAGAGAGGAGGAGGAGGCACATCTCCAATGAGGCAGAATGCCCTCCAGGGGCCAGCTTAAGGGCAGCCACCCGATTGCATGTGACCGCAGAGCTCCGCATGTGCAGGGCGCTGCTGACTCCCCGCATATTTAAAAAGTTTTTTGGTGTGATCCTTTTTTGATGAATGTGTAGCAGATCGCACCGTTGCTGTTTGCAACATATGTCTGAAGCGTATCAAGCGTGGCCAAAACAGCAGCCACTTGGGCACCACATGCTTGACCAGACATATGTCGACCTCCCATGCAGTCCGTTGGCAACAGTACTTAAAAGACTCACACCAAAGAACAAGGCGGACCTCTCCCTGCTCCTCATCAGCTGGGATCTCCAACCCCACTATACCTTCAGTCCTCTCAGAAACCTGCACTGAGAGGAATGAAGGTGTAGAATTAGGTGTGCCAAGTACTAGCGGCCAATCTACTATCGCTACACCAACATCCGATTGTAGCAGGCAAATTTCCCTACCCAAGTTGCTAAACCGTCAAAAGAAATTCGGTCCCAGCCATCCACATGCTCAGCAGCTTAATGCTAGCTTGGCTAAATTGTTAGCACTCCAACTGCTGCCTTTTCAGCTGGTAGACTCTGCCCCTTTCATGAATTTGTGGAATGTGCAGTACCTCAGTGGCAGGTTCCCATTTCTTTTCACGGAAGGTCATTCCGGCTCTCTACCGGCATGTGGAAGGCAATGTCTTGGCCTTGTTGGACAGGGCAGTCAGCGGTAAGGTGCATATTACTGCTGACTCATGGTCCAGCAGGCATGGACAGGGACGTTTCCTTTCTTTCACTGTGCACTGGGTAATTCTGCTGGTAGCTGGGAAGGATGCAGGACAGGGTGCAGTATTGTTGGAGCCACGCCTCCAAAATACTAGTAGTGGTGATTCTGCCACACCTCTCTCCTCCACCCCCTCCTCTTCTTCTTCCTCTGGCCTATTCATCTACAGATTTGTCCTCGGAACCAGAGGTGCTCTGTAGGCATTCAAGGGGCTACACAAGCACTCAGGCAAAAAGATGCCATGCGGTGCTTGAGTTGGTCTGCTTAGGGGACAGGAGCCACACTGGGGCAGAGATTCTGTCAGCTCTGCAGGGGCAGACTCAGAGGTGGTTGACGCCACGCCAGCTTCAGCCAGGAATGGTGGTTTGCGACAATGACACCAACCTCCTCTCCACCCTCCGACAGGGACACTTGACCCATGTTCCCTGTTTGGCTCACAGCCTTAATTTGGTGGTGCAGCGGTTCTTGGGCAGGCACCCAGGCTTACAGGATCTACTGAGTCAGGCCAGGAAAGTCTGTGGGCATTTCCGCCAGTCATATAATGCCAGTGCTCGGCTGGCTGACCTTCAAAAGGAATGCAACCTGCCCAAGAACCTCCTCATTTGTGACATGCCCACCAGGTGGAACTCAACGTTGGCAATGCTGCAGCGGCTGCACACATAGCAGAGGGCCATCAATGAGTACCTGTGTGAGTATGGCACCAGGACAGGGTCAGGGGAGCTTGGCTTTTTTTCGCCACAACAGTGGCTACTGATCAAGGATGCATGCACTGTCCTGTCACCATTTGAGGAGGCCATGAGGATGGTGAGCAGTGACAGTGCATGCATCAGTGATACTGTCCCTCTTGTCTTCCTGTTGGAGCACACGCTTCGTGGAATAATGGACAGGGCACTTGAGGCAGAACATAGGGAGGAAAAGAGGACTTCCTAACCTCTCAAGGCAACCTTTATCCAGACAGTATTCCTACGGGCCCGTAGATCACACAGGAAGAGGAGGAGGATGAGGATTGTGTCAGCATGGAGGTGGAGACTAGCACTCAGCATCAGCAGCAGTCTTCAAGGGATCGTTTTCAGTCCCCAGAAACCCATGGACTTGAACATGGCTGGAGGTGGCTGTGGATCATGTCATCCTTAGTGACCCAGAGGACTCTGGATCTAATGCCTCCGCAAACCTTTGCTGAATGGCCTCCCTGATCCTGCAAAGCCTGCGAAAGGACCCTCGGATTCGTGGTATCAAGGTGAGGGATCATTACTGGCTGGCAACCCTTCTTGATCCAGGTTACAAGGGTAAGGTTGCAGAACTTATCCAGCCTTCGCAGAGGGAGCAGAGGATGAAACATACATCCTCAGGAGGCCTTGCAGAAAGGTTTGTGCAATGCGTTTCCAGAGCCTGGGAGGTTACAATTTCCTGGTCCTCCTGGACAACGTGTTGCTGAGGCTTCGGTCAGTCACAGAAGGAGCGGTGGAGAAGGTGGGCGTCTGACCGATACGTTCAGACAATTCTTTAGTTCGCAGGTCTGATTGGTTCCAGCAACCATTGTCAGCATCTGATTTACATGGTGCAGGAATACCTAGGGGCAAGATCAGACTTGGAGACCTTTCCAACTGAAAATCCACTGGGTTACTGGGTGTTGAGGATGGATCACTGGCCAGAGCTTGCACAATATGCAATTGAGCTACTGGCCTGTCCTGCATCCAGCGTTCTTTCTGAATGCACATTCGGTGCTGCTGGAGGCTTTGTAACCGATCACAGAGTGCACCTGTCCACATACTCAGTTGATTGGCTCACCTTGCTTATGCTGAGTGACTATCCTGTTATGCTGAGTGACTATCCTATTCCTCCTCAATGTTCATGTTGATAGCTTCTAAGAACATTTTTGTTTCAGGGCACCACCACCAGTGCCTAAGGCCCAATTTTTCTGCCCCTGTTTAACAGGGGCGTATAATTATAATTTTTGCTGTAATATTTCGCAGCAGGGCTCGTTCTTGCTCTCAAACTAGAGTATCTGTGAGGGGTTGAAGTGTTGTGGCACCACCACCAGTACCTAAGGACAATTTTTCTGCCCCTGTTTAACAGGGGCGTATAATTATAATTTTTGCTGTAATATTTTGCAGCAGGGCTCGTTCTTGTGCTCAACTAGAGTATCTGTGAGGGGTTGCAGTGTTGTGGCACCATCAACACCAGTGCCTAAGGCCCAATTTTTCTGTAATTACAATTTTTGCTGTAATATTTAGCAGCAGGTGTCAGGGAAATGGCCGTAGGAGAACTGGCAATAGTGCCAGTTGTCAAGGAACCAACAGCAGGAGAAGGGCTCTAGGACCCAGCATCTCTACCAGCACTTATGGCAGGAGAAGGACTTTAGGACCCAGCATCTCTGGCAGGAGAAGGACTTTAGGACTCAGTATCTCTACCTGCAGGTCACATGGGCCTATATAAGGAAGTCTGCTAGTGTCTGCAGTTGCTGGTTTGTCAGTCTTCCTGTGTTCCTGAGCCTCTGTGCAATTACTATTTGGATTCCTGTTGTGACCTGGCTTGTTCCTGACCTGTCTGATCTGCTCTCCTGATTTGACCCTCTGGCTTGATTTACCGACTTGTTGTCCTCTCCAGTATCTGATCCCAGCTTGTATTACGGACTTTGCTACAGTACCTGTTCCTGCCTGCTTCCTGATACCAGACCTTTGGCTTGTCCCTGTTTCTGCAACCTGCCTCTTCCTCTTGCCGGATCTACTGTGTTTGACCCCTGGCCTGGCTTCCAGTACTGTTCCTGGTGCACACCTTGCCAAGTATTACCGAGGATTCTTATAGACTTTAGCCCAGCTGTGTTTCCTGTATTATCCAGTGTCCTTTTGGTGCCCACCAGCTCTTCTCTCTGGAATCCATCTGGCAACCTGTGCTTCTCTGGGCACTACACCCTCTGTACCCAACTTCAGGGGTGTACTGCACTCAGCCGCAAGGGGAGCCCTCTCGGCATTTCGGCCTCCAACCAGGTACGTGACAGTACAAACCAGCCATGACCGAGGCCGACGGAGGTGCTTCCCCGCTCAAGATGATGTGTCAACAAATCACCACCCTTACACAAGCCATTCAGAAGCTTCAGGATGGCTACTTCCGGTTGGAGGATCGGCTGCAGCATTTGCCTGTTGCTCCAGCCTTTGTGGACTCCAGTTCTTCCTCCTCTAACACAGCTCCAGTGTCCTTGCCTCCTCCTGAACCACGGGTACCTACACCTGAACGATTCTCCGGTGACCGCAAAAAGTTCAGGGCCTTCAAGAATGCCTGCTACTGTACCTGGCCCTCCAACCTAGAACTTTTGCTTCTGAGTTTGTGAAAGTAGGATTTATCATTTCTTTATTATCTGAGGAACCCCAAGCCTTAGCTCATAACCTGCTGGAACAAAAAGACTCTGCTTTGAATACTATGGACACTTTCTTTGAGGCCATGACTCTGTTGTATGATGACCCCCAGCATACGGCCTCCACTGAATCTGCCTTAGTTGCTCTACGGCAAGGAAAACGCCCAGTGGAAGATTATATCGTGGATTTCCGCAGGTGGTCCACCGACACAAGCTGGAATGAGGCAGCCCTCAGGTTCCAGTACCGCCAAGGACTGTCTGAGGTCCTTAAGGATGAACTGGCTCGAGTTGCTATTCCCAACACTCTTGACGGACTTATTCACCTGGCCATTCAGCTTGACAGGTGCCTGCGGGAGCGGCGGTCGGAACATGCTCAATCCTTCCAACCTACATGGATGCTACCCAAATCTTCTCCTGCTCTTGTACCCACGTCTGTTTGCCCTGCAATCCCAGAAAAGGAACTAAAGCAAGTTGGCCTGGCCCGTTCCTCCCTTATGCTTGAGGAGAGAAAACGCCGCCAGCAGGCCAATTTCTGCCTATACTGCGGAGGGGCAGGACATTTTTTACGCAGCTGCCCCATAAGACCCAGTAAGGTCTACCCACCAAGTTCCACATATCTCCAAGTCTCTGGATCCTGCCATTCTTACCTTGTTCTTCCCATCTCCTTACAAGTGGCAGAAAGGGAGATCCGGCTACAAGCAATCATTGATCCAGGGGCATGTAGCTGTTTTATGGACTTATCTCTGGCTAAAAAACTTGGTGTGCCCCTCTATGAAAAAAAGCAAAGACTTGAGGTTCTTTTGGTCGATGGTTCCCTGCCCAGTTCTGGACTTGTCACCCAGGAAACCATGCCCATCTTCACTACTACAGATACTGGCCATCAAGAATTTGTCCGCTTTGACGTTTTATGTTCCCCCATGTTTCCCATCATCCTGGGAATTCCATGGCTGCAGGCACATAACCCGCAAATCAACTGGGCCAAGAAGAAAATCTCTCTTTCTTCAGTATATTGCCAGCAGCATTGCTTTACTCCCAGCTCCAGTAAGCCTGTTAGCTGTCTGGCAGTGCAACCTGCTCTCAGTAATCTCCAGCATGTTCCTCCAGCTTATCATGAGTTTATAGACATCTTCGACAAGAAAAAGGCCGATGTCCTCCCACCTCACCGGCCTTATGACTGTCCAATTGAACTGCTCCCGGGGGCCGAGATCCTGTTTGGATGAATCTTCCCCCTATCTGAAAATGAGCTGGAGACCCTACGAGTATATATTCACGAGAACCTTGAAAAGGGGTTTATCCGACCCTCTTCTTCTCCTGCTGGGGCGGGTATATTCTTCGTGGAGAAGAAGGATGGCACATTGTGTGTAGATTACAGAGAAATCAATAAAATCACTGTAAAGAACAGATACCCACTGCCTCTCATTCCTGAACTCTTTCAAAGGTTCTGAACCGCCCGGATTTTCACTAAATTGGATCTGAGGGGCGCTTATAACCTTGTATGCATACACCAGGGTGATGAGTGGAAAACAGCATTTCGGACGCGGTTCGGCCACTTCGAATACCTTGTGATGCCATTCGGGTTATCCAACGCCCCAGCCACGTTCCAGCATCTAGTGAACGACATTTTTCGGGAGTTCCTTGATTACTTTGTAATCGTATACCTTGATGATATCCTCATCTTTTCTGCCTCTTTGGAGCTTCATCTAATTCACGTAAAAAAGGTGCTCTCAACCTTAAGAAAACATGGACTATACGTCAAGGCAGACAAATGTGAATTTGAAAAAACATCTATTCAATTCCTGGGTCTCATCATCTCCACAGAAGGAATTGCAATGGACCCAAAGAAAGTAGGAAGCAATACTAGACTGGCCAGCTCCTTCGGACAAGATAGGTGTTCAGCACTTCGTGGGGTTCTCCAACTTCTACAGGAGGTTTGTGAAGGATTTCTCCACCACCATAGCACCCATCACTCAGTTGACCCACCAGAAGGTCCGGTTCCAGTGGTCTCCAGAAGCCCAGACAGCCTTTGACAAATTAAAGAATCTGTTCACTTCCGCACCAATCCTACGGCACCCAGATCCGACCCTGCCTTATGTGTTGGAAGTAGACGCCTCTGAAGTAGCTACAGGGGCAATCCTGTCCCAACGGCAGGGGCCTAAGGCTCTTCTTCACCCCGTAGCCTTTTTCTCTCGAAAGATGAGCCCACCAGAGAGAAATTATGATGTGGGAGATAGAGAACTTCTGGCCATTAAATCTACCTTAGAAGAATGGAGGTACTTATTGGAGGGTGGCGCTCATCCCATTATGATTTTTACAGACCATAAGAACTTGGAGTACCTCAGGACAGCCAAAGGTTTAAGACCCCGGCAAGCCCGCTGGGCTCTGTTCTTCTCCAGGTTCAATTTTCATCTTACATATCGGCCAGGTTCCAAGAATGGGAAAACAGATGCACTCGCCCGAATGTTTCCGACACCCCTGAAACGACAGAGCCAAGTACGATTCTATCCACCCAGAATTTTTTGCTTATTCAACCTGACTTAAAGACCTTAATCAAGCAAGCCTCAACCCAGTGCTCTGGATCAGAAGTGTCCTCACTGAGAAGCCAAGATGGATTTTTGTGGCACCAGGATAAAATTTGTGTTCCCCAGCCAGTCAGACTCCAAGTTCTAAAAATGTCACATGACCATAAACTTGCCGGGCATTTTGGGATACGAAGAACCACTAAACTTGTTCAGCGCTCATTTTGGTGGGCCAGCCTAAGACAGGACTGCAGAAAGTATGTGAACTCTTGCACCATTTGTCAGCGCAACAAGGGTTCCAATGCCAAGCCATGGGGACTTTTGAGGCCATTACCCTCTGTACCCAACTTCAGGGGTGTACTGCACTCAGCTGCAAGGGGAGCCCTCTCGGCATTTCGGCCTCCAACCAGGTACGTGACAGCAGGGCTCATTCTTGTGCTCAACTAAAGTATCTGTAAGGGGTTGCAGTGTTGTGGCACCACCATCAGTGCCTAAGGCCCAATTGTTCTGCCCCTGTTTAACAGGGGCATGTAATTACAATATTTGCTCTAATATTTCACAGCAGGGCCCACTCCTGCTCTCAACAAGAGTATCTATGAGGCTTTACAGTGTTGTGCCACCACCCAACCCCTAAGGCCCAATTTTTCTGCCCCTGTTTAACAGGGGCGTGTAATTACAATTTTTGATCTAATGTTTCACAGCAGGGCCCGTTCCTGCGCCCACCAAGAGTAACTGTGAGGGCTTACAGTGTTGTGGCACCACCACCACACCACCACCAAAGGCCCAATTTTTAGGCCCCTGTTCAACAGGGGCATGTAATTACAATTCTTGATATAATATTTCACAGCAGGGCCCGTTCCAGCACCCACCAAGAGTAACTATGAGGGCTTACAGTGTTCTGGTACCACCAACACCTAAGGCCCAATTTCTGCAGAGTATGTAGGGCAGGCCATATAGTATATACAAGCGGTCCCCTACTTTCAAGCATCCGACTTACAAAAGACTCCTAATTACAAACAGAGAGAGACAACAGGAAGTGTGTCACGTACCTGGTAGGCGTCTGAAATGACAAGGTCAGCCTCTCTTGTATCTCTGGTCCTGGACCCACTGAAAGTGGAAACAGAAGGAACCAAGGGACTGGAGGAACATGAGTGCCTGCAGATGTAGCCCAGGAGGCCTGAAGCAGGAGATGCAACTCTTGGAAGACAGAAAGTCACAGCAGGTCGATGGAATGCAGATGCAGATACTCAGGTAGCAGAGAAGAGCCAAACATCAGACAGGAGCATAGTCACATGGATAGCCGGGTTCAGTAACAGGCGGGCAGTGAGGTACCAAGTCATCAGGCAGGAGCAGGGTCAAATAGGAGGCCTGGATCAGGAACTGATAACCAGAAGAATAGGAGAGTCCAGCAGCTAGGTCAGGGGAAGCCAAGGTTCAGCAACAGGTATCAGGCAGGTAGCAACAACAGGATACGGGTACAGGAACAGCTGAAGATCTATCAGCAAGCATCACAAGTCAGTGCACCCCTTAAATAGGCCGTCTGGCGCCAAAGGGCAGCGTGGATGCGCATCTGCGAGCGCGCGCACTGCTCTGCGCACGCGCATTGGCACATGTGCGATCAGCAGAATTTTGTATGCGCGCGTGTGCGAGTGGGCCCGGAGCGTAATGGCAGTTCTCTTACAAAGTGAGAGAAAATCTACCCCTAGGAAGGGAAATTCTCTCCTGTAAGAGTTAATATGGGTAAAAGGTGTCTCCACCGATGCTTTATCACTACTCCTTGTTTCCCTAATAACCCCAAATTTTCAAAATCCAATTGTCATTGGGACAGAAAGTGAGGTGAAATCTTCTGAACAGGGGCATAGACAGCAAAACGATTGTTACATGGGTGATAACCTTTCCCTATGTTATCCAAAAAGCTTAAAAAATTATTTTTTTGGCTGGAGCTACACTTACAAAATGTACCTGTTCCAAATTACAAACAGATTAATCTTAAAAACAAACCTATAGTCCCTGTCTTGACCTCCTGTATACTGCTGTTCAGAGTATATAGGGCCTGGGAGCCCCACGTCTTTTCTTTTTTAATTTGGGTGCGGAATTCCCCTTAATATCCATACAAGACCCAAAGGGCCTGGTAATGGGCCGGGGGGTACCCATGCCATTTTTTTCAATAATTTTCATCCATATTGCCGGGACCGGACATTACATTACAGCCGCAAGCAGTTTTAAATAACTTTTATTCCTTTAGAAATGTCATTTTGTGCAGGGACTGTTCTAAACACGGGAAACACACGCCACTTTACAGGCATACTATAGTCACCCCCCAGGTACGATATTTAAAGGAATGTTTCACTTTTATTTTTTCACTTTAAGCATTATTAAAATCACTGCTCCCGAAAAAACGGACGTTTTTAAAACTTTTTTTTGCATTGATACATATCCCCTGGGGCAGGACCCGGGTCCCCAAACACTTTTTAGAACAATAACTTTTTTTTTTTTTAACTGATTTTTTACATTCGGGTCCCATAGACTTTAACGTGTGTTCAAATGTTCACGTGAACTTTTGGTCCGTTCGCATGTTCTGCCACGAACCAAACCGGGGGATGTTCGGCTCATCTCTACACCTTAGCGATCCTCTCTCTCATCTGAGTTATATGTTCTACAACTGTTTTATGAGGAGAGAACTCATGTTTCCCTCACTAAGTCAAGCAGTCCCTGTGGTTTTCGCCCGTACACCAATTCAAACAGGGAAAATCCTGTGGACACCTGAAGCACTACCCTAATAGCAAACATCAGTGCTGGGAGTAAACAGTCCCAGTCTTTATCATCTTGTTGCACAACCCTTTTAAGTATTATTATTATTATTCAGGATTTATATAACGCCAACAGTTTACGCAGCGCTTTACAATATAAAAGGGAGACAATATAGTTATAATACAATAAAATACAAGAGGATTAAGAGGGCCCTGCTCAGAAGAGCTTACAATCTAATAGGGTGGGGCAGGTGGTACAAAGTTTGTAACTGTGGGGAATGAGCTGATGGAAGTGGTAGGAGATTAGTTGGGGACGTGATAGGCTTTCCCGAAGAGATGAGTTTTCAGGGATCGCCTGAAGGTAGCAAGAGTAGGGGATAGCCGGATAGATGGAGGTAGCGAGTTCCAGAGGATGGGAGAGGCTCTGGAGAAATCCTGGAGATGAGCATGGGAGGAGGAGATGAGAGAGCTTGAAAGCAGGAGGTCTTGAGAAGAGCGGAGAGGTCGATTTGGGTGGTATTTGGAGACAAGATTAGTGATGTAGCTCGGGGCAGAGTTGTGAATGGCTTTGTATGTTGTGGTTAGTATTTTGAATTTAATTCGCTGGGTGATTGGGAGCCAGTGTAGGGATTGGAGTAGAGGGTTGGCAGACACTTGAGAGATTTATTGGACTGCTCCACCAGTCCATCTGTCTGTGGATGATAGACAGATGTGCGAGGTGTTTGATTTGGAACAACTTGCACAGATCTGCCATCACCCGAGACTGAATGGGAAGCCCTGGTCTGTCAAGATCTCCTTCAGGAATCCTGTCCTAGAAAACGCATTAAACAATTCCCTGGCAATTGCTTTTGAAGTAGTCTGCCTTAGGGGAACTACCTCTGGATACCTGGTGGCATAATCGAGTACCATGAGGATGTATTGGTGGCCCCAAGCT
This sequence comes from Lithobates clamitans, assembly GCA_037952925.1. Taxonomy (NCBI): domain Eukaryota; kingdom Metazoa; phylum Chordata; class Amphibia; order Anura; family Ranidae; genus Lithobates; species Lithobates clamitans. The sequence continues at coordinate 4,161,452 of JBBGZY010000135.1, forward strand.
GATTTCAACAAGGAGTCCACCAAATCCATGACTGTTCAAGATGGGCAAGTTTAGAGGAGCTTTCTCCCTCGTCCTCCTCAGACATTACCTGCAGAGGGGACGATTCCTCTATGTTCTCCCCAGCCATGGCCTGCATAAGAATAGGTCCCCCCCAGGGGCCTCCTTAGCTGGTAGACCATCTGCCCCAGATGCAACCCAATGTCCTCTTAGTTTTGCCATCCTGTCCCTTAAAGGGAACAGAGCAGCCTGGCTGTCCTTATAGTCCTTGGCTCATGTAGTCCCAAAGTTCAACAAATAATGGGCAGCCCTTTCCTATAATAACATCAGTTAAATTGGGTACCACCACAACCTCCTGGACTATTTTGCCACAGGTCGAGGTTATTGTCACTAATACCAGTGGGTATTCCTTTGTATTCCTGTGTATGCACACCACCCTCAGGGTTCTTGTTACTGGGCCCACCTCCCCAGTTACCCTGGTACCCACTAGTGTTTTTATACTTGCGGAGTCCACTGGGCTGAAGCTGGTTCATCCAAAGGTCAAATTCAAACTGCTCCTCAGTCAAGTCCAGGTGGGCAGCACAGACCTTGTGAGCATAAAAGGACATCCTCTGTAAAGCTGTACACTCCATGGGGTCCTCCTGCAGGGGACAGTGGGTCTGGATATGGCCCCAGAAGTGACACCACCACTCAGGGACGTTCCAGTCCTTGGTCATCTCTATGGTAAACCGGCTTCAGTCCCGGGCTCCCTGGTGAGATGGGAGAGCCTGGGAAGGTGGCAGAATGTGCACGTAAAAGCAATCCAGCAGCTTTTGAGCAGCCCAGATTGCTTTTACATTTTTCAGCATCTCTAGCTGAAACAAATGATACTGGGGTCATGACTGCAGCTGAAGCCATGGCCCCAGTATAACCCTTTCAATCACAGTACATATGGGTACGTGTTTTTGGGGGAAGGGGTTAAGAATAATTTATTTTATAGCAATTATGCATATCAGTGTTTTACTTTTATATAGTAACAATTATGCTCATTCTTTAGCAGCAAGCATTTCTTTAGGTTATGTTCTAAATCAAGTTGCAGTCATCCAGTATAATGTCAGTGTAACAAACACAAAGAGGGTCATCCTAATCGTGTTAGCACAATGAAGCAGTTTCTAAACATTACTGCAAATCAAATCATCCCTAAAGAAAACTGCAACAGAGCATGAAAGTGGCTGGGAAGTGAGCAATGGTTAATCATCAAAGGTAGGATTAAAGAGAGCCAGACATTCACCTGACTACTGTCAGTAAGCGTGTTCTCAGAGATACTTTCTATTTCCTCTACACCTCCCTCCCCCCACCAAATCAAGAGCTCTCGCTGAAGTCAGCAATGGGCAATGACAGTGAAAGAGCTCATCTATCTGTGAGGAAAGAAGCCACTTTGATGGCTCCCCAGTGGATATAATTGTTCTCATTACTGCCCATTTACATTTCATCACCCGATTATCACAAATGCCTCATTACAGTTGATAAGGGTTTGCAGTTGAACTATTCTCTAACTATTCATTCAAGGGAGTCACTATTATGAGACAAAAGGCGGTAGGAGAAAACAGGGAAAGGTGAAAAAAATCTTTCAGATTTGATTAAAGGCTGTGATTTAAATCGATATTTAATAAAGTGGCTTCTGCCACACAGAGGATGCAATTCCCCATGCAGTCAGATTCATGATTGTGTGGCCCTCACTGTCTGCTACATAACTCAATTGGGTTGTGTGCACTGGTCTGGCACCTGTGTCCCTCAGCACATTGCCTCTGAGGTAATACGTTTATAAGCTGATGAACAGAGCTGATAGGTTCTAAATAGATTAACAAGGCTTCAGTCGGCTGTGGAAGGATATATCAGGCAGAGGAAAAAAGTGCATAAGCGCTGAATACGTGTTGACAGGCCCTGAGCATGCCAAAAGAATGTAAAAGTACACAGTCACTGTATCTGCTTTCTGCACAAACTGGCAACTGTCAGAGATACGGTGAATTAGATATCACATGCAATATAGGTTTGCATGTGCTATGTAATTTTAACCACTTCAGCCCCGGAAGAATTTGCCCCCTTCCTGACCAGGCCATTTTTTGCAATACAGCACTGCATCGCTTTAACTGACAATTGCAGACGTGCGACGTTGTACCCAAACAAAATTTATGTTTTTTTCCCCCACAAATAGAGCTTTCTTTTGGTGGTATGTGATCACCTCTGCGGTTTTTATTTTTTGCGCTGAAAACAAAAACAGACAGACAATTTTGAAAGAAACACAATATTTTGTACTTTTTGCTATAATAAATATTCAAAATAATAAAATAAAATTGTCTTCATCAGTTTGGGCCAATATCTATTCTTCTACATATTTTTGGTAAAAAAATCGCAATAAGGGTATATTGATTGGTTTGCGCAAAAGTTATAGCATCTACAAAATAGATCTGTGACTTTTATCAGGGCTGCGACATTGTGGTGGACAGATCAGACACTTTTGACACTTTTTTGGAACCATTGACATTTATACAGCGATCAGAGCTAAAAATAGCCACCGATTACTGTATAAATGGGCGATCAAGGGATTAACTGTGTTCCCTAGGTGTGTTCTAACTGTAGGGGGGACAGGACCTACTAGGGGAGGAGACCAATCGGTGTTCATACTTAGTATGAACACACAACCCTTCTCCTCCTACCTGAGAGCAACGGCATTTGTGTGTTTACACACACATCCCCGTTCTTGTTCTGTCACGAGCGATCGCAGGTGCCCGGTGTACATTGCACCCACCGGGCACGCGCATCGGCTCCGGGGGGCACGCGGCACCTGTGCGCACCTGTTATCTTAAAGGAGCGACATACAACTACGGTGATTTGCGCAGCCGTGCCAACCTGCCGTAGTATAACTGCGGCGGCTGGTCGGCTAGCAGTTAAAGTAAACAATATATAAATAATAACATTTGCTGCAATATACCTTGACTTAATTTTAAAAAAAAAATGCCATGATACAGCAAAATTTGCTGCGTTTAAAAACATTCTCACGAGGCCCAAAATGCCAAATTTTGAGTGGAACAACAATAAATGATATGCACAACTGTAAATAAGCAGCTGACGCTAAAAACATTGTCACTTCAACTGTTAATATTTTCACGTTTTTATTTTTATTTTTTCATTACATTTTAGTTTTATTTCCTTTAGGTATAGCTTCTTTGGTATTGGTGTGGGCACCTACTGTAGTGCTGATGGTAGTGGAAGGTTCAAGTGAGGAATGAAGCTTACTTGATATAATGATTGCACATGTGAAATAAGGTAGAATGAGAGGATTTAGATCAACATTTAAAGAGGAAGTAAACTTCCTTTACTGACTTTGACCTAAATAAGGCTTACCTATAGTTTATCTAACGTGCACCGTTTAGGAGATATTTACATTACATACAGCCAGAGACATTACTGGCGCATGTGCTCTGAAGGAACTGTCACCCGTGCTGTTCCTTCCGAGCCCTGTGACAGTGCCAGAGCCTGTCACAGAGCCAGAGCTTACAAATACGGAAGCAAGACAGGTGGATCGGCTACAGCGCTGACATCGCTGTGCTGGAACAGCTTTGTTTTAAGGTAAGTTTCACATAATGTGTGCTACTATCAGATGCATACTAGCACATTATGACTTTACCTTGTATATCCAGCAATATACAACAGCTTTAAGAGAGATATTGGTCTATAGTTGAAGTGAAGTCTTTTTCCTTTCGTTGGAGTGACAGAGACATGAGCTTGGAGGTTATCTGCTGGTAGATCGTGGCCATCTAATATAGCCTTTTAGGCCTTGCTGTAAACAAATTGCAGGGTAAGAATCTGTAAGAAGGCCTTATATTATTCACCTGAATACCCAAGGCTTGGAGCTTTTCCATTTTTGAGGAACCTAACTGCTTGCTCAAATTCCGCTGTGGTAATGGGAGCTTCCAAATTGGAATAGAATAGATAAAATAGATAGAAATAAAATGAAAGAGATGCCTGAATTGTGTAGGTGTTCTACTCATGTTTGTGTTATAGAGTAGGAGTGAGCTTGATCAAAGTTTCATGGTAGCTGCTCTGTGAATTCTAAAAATCTGGCAGCTATTTCTGGGGCTTTAAATAGTTGTGTTCAATGTACAGAATGTGTTAAGGAAATGAAGCTGTGCAATTTCATCTCTCTCAATGATCTGGCTAGTGGTTTACTTTGCTGCCAAACGCATAGTAGTGTCTCCCAAATAGCCATCTGAGCTTTGGCTTTATACAAAAAGAGGGGGTAAGTCTGGTTCTTAAAGTGGATATAAACCCTCCATAAACCTAGTGAAGTGAACAGCCTCAGATGATACACAGGGATGAAACAAATCTCCCTACATAAGTTTTACATGTATATCTGCTGTCTTCAGCTTTATATACAGTTTAAAAAGTTAGCTTTATATACAGTTTAGAAAGTTCAGATTGTGTTAGGAGATTTTCTCTTCCTGTTCAACACTGCAGTGAAGCCTGGGCATACATCCAAGACAGCTGATTGGAGGAAAGGCACACACCCCCTCTCCTCATAGGTAGAGACTTTCAGAGCTGATCGTTGAATAGTTCAGGGCTCTGCTAATCTATTTATAGCATCCTCCCCAACACAAAACTCAGGCTGTTTTTATCATATGTGACAGAGAACATATCAGGAGTTATCAGGCTGATAACAGAAGAATGGAGCAGGAGACAGCTACATAGTGCTTTAGCACTAGCTGACCAGCCGCTGCAGTTCTACTGCGGCAGGTTGGCTCGGCTACACAAATCGCCGTAGCTGTACGTCGCTCCTTTAAGATGTGACAGCAGGCGCGTGCGTGTCCCCGGAGCAGATGCCTGCTGGGCACCCGCGATCGTTCGTGACAGAGTGAGAAGCGGGATCTGTGTGTGTAAACACACAAATCCCGGTTCTCTCAGGTTCTACTAAGTATGAACATTGATCTCTCTCCTCCCCTAGTCAGTCCCATCCCCCCCACAGTTAGAACACACCTAGGGAACACAGTTAACCCCTTGATCACCCCCTAGTGTTAACCCCTTCTGATCACTGTTTAAATGTCAATGGTCCCAAAATGGTGGCAAAAGTGTCCGATCTGACCGCCGCAATATCGCAGTCCTGATAAAAATCGCTGATCACCGCCATTATTAAAAAAATAAAAAATAATAATTAAAATGACATAAATCGATCCCCTATTTTGTAGACGCTATAACTTTTGCGCAAACCAATCAATATACTCAATTTTTTTTATTTGGGATATTTATTATAGCAAAACTACAAAATATTGTATTTTTTTCAAAATTGTTGTTTTTTTTTGTTTATAAAGCAAAAAATAAAAACCACAGAGGTGATCAAATACCACCAAAAGAAAGCTCTATTTGTGGGGAAAAAAGGACATCAATTTTGTTTGGGTACAACGTCGCAGGACCGCGCAATTGTCAGCTAAATCGATGCAGTGCCCAATCGCAAAAAATGGGCTGGTCAGGAAGGGGGCAAATCCTTCCAGGGTTGAAGTGGTCAAAGAGAGATAACAAAACACTGCAGATATACAGATTTACATTTTTTCATGTTACAAACAAAAATGTAAATATATTTTATTGCGGTTTTGTGTGATAAACTAACACAAAGTGGCACATAATTGTGAAGTGTAAGGAAAATTATAAATGGTTTTCAAAATGTTTTACAAATAAAAATCTGAAAAGTGTGGCGTGCATTTATATTCAGCCCTCCTTACTCTGATACCCCTAACTAAGCTCTAATGGAACCAATTGCCTTCAGAAGTCACCTAACTAGTAAATAGAGTCCACCTGTTTGTAATTTAATCTCAGTATAAATACAGCTGTTCTGTGAAGCCCTCAGAGGTTTGTTAGAGAACCTTAGTGCACAAACAGCATCAAGAAGGCCAAGGAACACACCCGACAGGTCAGGGATACAGTTGTGGAGAAGTTTAAAGCAGGGCTAGATTATAAAAAAAGTATCCCAAGCTTTGAACATCTCACGGAACACTGTTCAATCCATCATCCGAAAATAGAAAGAGTATGGCACAACTGCAAACTTACCAAGACATGGCCGTCCACCTAAACTGGCAGGCCGGGCAAGGAGAGCATTAATCAGAGAAGCAGCCAAGAGGCCCATGGTAACTGTGGAGGAGCTGCAGAGATCCACAGCTCGGGTGGGAGAATTTTTAACTTTGTCATTCTGCAAGACAACTTTGGACCTCCACAAGTTGATCAAACCTCAACTAAGGACAGCAAGTAGGATAGAAATCCCCAGGAGTCATATTAAATTTCATTTTGGAAAATGTTTGTTATTGTTTTAGTAAAGACCAAAATTTGCACTTTTTTGAGCTTCTTTCCTCCAATGCTACTTTGCATAATTCTCAATCAGAGTGCTGGAGTCACAGTCAAATTGTTAGTCAGCAAATGTTTCTTACAACCAAAGTACAAAAACATATTTGGGGGGCACACCCTACAATGCGTTTAAATTCAAGATGGTGGTGCTATAAGACCTACAAACAGTACAAAATATTTTACAGCGCACACATACAAGAATGACATTTCCTGCAAGGCTAGTTAAAAAAACCTGAACATATTATTCACACTATATGGTCATATAGTGCTAAGCCCACTTACTGCGACAAAGTACCCTGAATTAATGGAATTTTGTATGGTTTGTCGGTCTTATAGCAGCACCATCTTGAATTTAAACGCATTGTAGGGTGTGCCACCCAAATATGTTTTTGTATATTGTAATAGACCTTGACCAGGTTTTTTGGGCTGGAGCACCCCTCCCCCTTCTTATTACCTCTTATTTAGTGGCCACCAGTGCATAGGATGTATCCCCTTCAGTTCTCCCACACAGAGGAGTTCAGCTCCCATGGTTGAGACAAAGAACCTTCCATTCTATTACTAGTGTAGGACCCACTAATTCGGGGTACTTTGTCGTGGTAAGTGGGCTTAGCACTATATGACCATATAGTGTGACCAAACCCCCGTATTTTTTGAATATGTTCAGGTGTTTTTAACTAGCCTGGCAGGGAATGTCATTCTTGTATGTGTGCGCTGTAAAATATTTTGTACTCTTACAACCAAAGGTCTGTTCTGATGAGCTTACACTTTCTGGCAGCCTGCACTAGATAATCCTGGTCCTGAGAATGATGGGTAATTGGTACATATAATTCCATGACTGGTGAATGCATTAATCAAGCAAATTCTTTCCTCTGTCTTCTCTGGTTCATTCAGCTGTAGGTTGTAGTTACAGCATCAGAACTATGCAAGTGCCCCTCCTAAACCATACCAAGCCACATGCCCTCAACATGGGGAGGCGTGTCCTTTGGGGCGGGAGGGTTCTGGGATGTGGGATGTGGTTGTGGGGGTCTGTGGGTGGGGGCTTATCTGAATCTGGAAGGTCCTGCCCCCCCATGTGAATGAGTAAGGGGGATATAGTAGTCCTACCCATTCAACAAAAAAGTGTCAAAAAGTAATAAAAACACAGAGACAGTTTTTGACGATTACTTTATTAACCATTTGCTTACTGGGCACTTATACCCCCTTCCTGCCCAGGCCAATTTTCAGCTTTCAACGCTGTCACATTTTGAATGACAATTGCGTGGTCGTGCAACACTGTACCCAAACAAAAGTTTTATCATTTTTTTCACACAAATAGAGTTTTCTTTTGGTGGTATTTAATCACCGCTGGCTTTTTAATTTTTTTCTACAGAAACAAAAAAACAGAACATTTAAAAAAAATAAATAAAACATTTTCATTGTTTGTTATAAAAATGTTGCTAACAGATCATTTTTTTCCTTCACTGTTGTGTGCTGATGAGGCTACACTGATGGGCACTGATAGGTGGCACTAATGGGCACTGATGAAGCAGCACTGATGGGCACTGATAAGGTGGCACTGGAGGGCACTGAGGAGAAGGCACTGATGAGGCTGCATTAATAGGTGGCACTGATGAGCACTGATAAGCGACACTGAAGGGCACTGAGAGGTGGTATTGAGAGGTGGCACTAATGAGCACTGATAGGCACTGGTAGGCAGCACTGATAGGTGGCACTAATGATGAGACACTGATGGGCACTGATTGGCAGCACTGATGGTCACTGATAGGTGGCACTGGTGGACACTGGTTAGCAGTACTGATGAGCACTGATAGGTGGCACTGGTGGGCACTGATTAGCAGAACTGGTGGTCAGATGTCGGTATTGATGTCCCTGTAACAGAAGTCGTTTACTGGCTTTCTTCTATTCTCCTCACGCTGTTAGCATGAGGAGAAAAAAAGCCGTTAACCAGCCTCTGTTTACTTCTGTGATCAGTTGTCACAACCACCAGGCCAGAGCTGTATGGAAGAAGCCCTTGTCCTCCTCAATATTGGGACAAAGTGCTTTGGCAGTGGGGTCCCCATGGAGAATTAAGGGAGAAAATATACTGCACATGAGGAAGTTCAAAGGTTGGCCAGTATCTGGTGCATTAGGTCAAGTTAGTGCATGGCAATTCATAGGTGCACTTTTGGTGAAATAGATAATGGTAAAAAATCATATTATACTTTAAAAACTCTACTAATGATTTGTCCGTTCCCACCCACTGCCCTTGTAAAACATACATTAATATAAGACTCTAGAAGCACACATAGAAAGACAACAATTTGCTTGTCTTTACTTGTAAAAAGAACTAAATTAAAGTGAAAAAAAACTAGGCCATTCCATCAAAAAAAAAGAAAAACTTTAACCCTACTTACGTGGTGGAGGAAAGGTGTTTTTAGTGCTATGTTGGTTTTTAAAAGCATCTCAGTGCTTGCATTGTAAATTGAATTAAAAACAGACTGCAAACATATAGCTTTCCATTAACTCATTTTCTATTCATTAGTATTTATAAAAAAAATACATGTTTTACATTTCTTTACAATAATTTTACTTTTTGCACTGCAAATCTTTAACTTAAATATTTCAATATGCATTTCAGTATGCCATGTCTATTCTTAAATTTACTGTAGTAACTAAGGAATTAATTAGGCTAATAAGAATTTGGTATGTGATAATCATACTTAATAGCAACCAATTTTAAACAGAACCTCTCATATCACCTGTACTGAAATTGTAGACAGATTATTGATTCGTAGCATTCACAATGTCTAAATACAACAGCCCAGGGGCACATAAAAATGCTCAATCATTTTATATTGATGGAAAAAATTATTAACATGTGGCTTCATATCACACATCTGCATCTAGTCGAATTCAAATTGGCAAGCTGAATACTTAAACACCAGCCTCGTAAGTCACAAGAGACCAAGAGTTTATGTAAAAATATTTAACACACACCAAACTGGCTGTTTTTATGATGTTCATTTTCCCTCTTATGGCTAGAAACAATCAATGAATCATATACTCCACTTTAGGAAGGGCAGATATGAATGCTTAGTATTCACTGTACAGCACTGTGGAATATGTCAGTGCTAAATAAAGAATTATATAGTACCTGTTTTTTTTTTTTTTTACAATGCATAAAAACATTACCAAGAATGTATCTGTCTGTTTGGATTACTGGAATGCATATCTTCCTAATGTGATCAGGACTTAAAAAATACTTTTTTTCATTTTTATTATCTTTTTTTGTCAATTAAAAACTGCATAAGAATATTTCATTGTTGCCACATATATGAACATTTCTGCTGAGTCAATAGTTGCTATGCTGTCTACAGTATGCCTCTGTTGGGGAAATTTCCCTCACTAAGGAACAGGATGCGAATCTCACTGGAGTGCTGTGCATCCCCGTTCCAGGGACAAATCAGGGCTGAATCTATGCCTAAATTTGACCCTGAAACGGAGCCAAAGACGCAGTGCACTCCTCAGCCGTCACATTCTCCTGCTATGCGAATTTGCATAGGTGTGAACCCGGCCTAAAGGCCCATACACACACTTTTGTTACGATGAACGATCGTCCGCAAATCTTACCATTAGTACGGTGCTTTCAACAGCCGATTTCACTTTTTCGGCAAACAAAAGCCGGATGTGCAGACTATACATTTTTTGTTGAATCTGAACTCAATGTTTGATTTTCATTTCATTAGTAGCAGTAGGTTTTCGCAGGAAAAAAATTGTAAGACTACGCATGCTCAGAAACTAAAGAATACATACTAAACTATTCAACGCGTTACATCACTTTTGACGTTGTATTCTGTCAAACGAAAATTTTCTTATTGTTAGTAACCTCGTCACTTTCGACATGAGACTAGCATGCCACAAAAATCAGACGTTCTGTCGTCTGAAAATCAAAGCATGTGTATGAGTCTTTACTGTCGCAGTTACAAAAAAGAAAAAGAAAAAAACCTTTTAATCTATTAAACCAGTTTAGCTGGAGCTGAGCTAGTTTAAAATACCACAATTAACGACTTCAATACTGGACACTTTCAGCCCCTTCCTGGCCAGACCAATATTTCATCTCTCAGTGCTGTCGCAATTTGAATGACAATTGCGCGGTCATGCAACTCTGTACTCATTGAAATTAAATGATGACTTCTTTTCAGACAGATAGAGCTTTCTTTTGGTGGTATTTAATCACCACTGGGTTTTTTATTTTTTGCTAAACAAATAACAAAAGATCAAAAATTTAGAAAAAAAAGTTTCTTCGTTTTTGTAATTTTTCTCCTTCACTGATGTGCACTGATAAACTGCATTAATCGACACTGTTATGCTGCACTGATAGGCTTCACTGATAAGGCAGCACTGATCGGCACCGATGAGAAGGCACTGATGAGGCTACATTGATATGCGGCACTGATAGGCAGCACTGATGGGCATTGATAGGCAGCCCTGATGGACACTGATAGGCAGCGCTGATGGGCACTGATTGGCATCGTAGGTTCGACTTGAACATCGAGTGTCTGCCCGTTCACCAAATTTAGAACATTATGAGGCTTTCGCAGCATACGAGTGCTGCGGAAGGCCCCATAATGCACTGAGAGATCACAGTTCATTGTACTGGCCAAAGCATGCACCTGACCTGCATGCTTTGGCCAATCACAGCGCGCTCTGCTGATAGAGCCATAATTGGTAGGCATGTGCAATTAGTTTCGTTCCGAATTAGTTTTTTAACGAATTTCGACAAATTAGTTAATTCGGGAATATCGAATTAACGAAAACCTGTTTAACAAATTTTTTCCGAATATTCGTAAATTCGATAAAATTGGACATTCGTAAATACGTACATTCGTACATTTGTACATTAGTAAATTAGTGAATTTGTAAATTTGTAAATTCGAAAATTCGGAAATCTGAAATAATAGTTAACTAATAATAACTTAACTATTAGTAATTACTAGTAACTTTTAAATTATAGGTATTTTCATTTCCTTTCAAATTTGGCTGTTGGTGAACGTAACACATACAAATTTATCCGAAGTTATGAATGATCCGAAAAAACGGAATGGAACGTAATGAATTAATAATAATAAATAACAATAATAATAATAACAACGTTTTATTATTATTATTTATTATTAATTTGTTCCGTTCCATTTGTTTAGATGCAGCATTCATTTTGGATAATTCGTAACTTCGGATTAATTCGTATTTGTTACGTCACTGACAGTCAAATTTGAAAGGAAATTACAATACCTATAATTTAATAGTTAGTTACTATTTCAGATTTTTGAATTTTCGGGTTTTTGGATTTTCAAACTTCGAATTTACAAATTTCCGAATTTTCTAATTTACAAATGTATGATTTTACGAATCTACGAATGTACAAATATAAAAGTGTATGAATGTACACATGTACGAATGTACGAATGAACGAATGTTCGAATTTACGAATGTACGAATGAACGCATTTACGAATTTACGAATGAACGAATTTACGAATCTCGATCATAACGAATGACCCGAAAAATGAAAAAAAGTAATAAACTAATGAAACAAAAATGACAATGAATGTTTTGGCTGTGCACATGTCTAATAATTGGCAAATGGCATGGTGTCTTTGGCCAATCATGGCTCAGAGGGATAAGTCCATGCCCCACACTATGTAAGGCTGCTTACATAGCGGCCGTACATAGCGTAATGAATGAGAGCAGCAAAATTACATTTCTAAAGGAAAAAATGTCATCTATTGTCGGATCCCAGCAATATAGATAAAAATCATTGAAAAAAACGGCGTGAGTCCCCCCCCCCGTCCATTACCAGGCCCTTCAGGTCTGGTATGGATATTAAAAGAAACCCCGCGCCAAAATAAAAAAAATGGCATGGGGTCCCTCCCAAAATACATACCAGGCCCTTCAGGTCTGGTATGAATTTTAAGGGGAACCCAGTGCCAAAATGAAAAAAAATGGTGTGCGGGTCCCCCCAAAATCCATACCAGACCCTTATGTGAGCATGCAACCTGGCAGGCTGCAGGAAAATAGGGGGACGATAGATCACCCCCCTCCTGAACCGTACCAGGCCACATGCCCTCAACATGTGGAGGGTGCTTTGGGGTCCCCCAAAACATCTTGTCCCCATGTTGATGGGGACAAGGGCCTCATCCCCACAACCCTGCCCAGTGGTTGTGGGGGTCTGTGGACAGGGGGCTTATTGGAATCTGGAAAACCCCTTTAACAAGGGGGCCCCCAGATTCTGCCCCCCCATGTGAATGGGCATGGGGTACATTGTACCCCTACTCATTTACCCAAAAAAGTTTCAAAAAATGTAAAATGACAGGAAACAGTTTTGGACAATTCTTTTATGAAGAAAAAAAGTGTCCGTGATGTAAATCCATCTTTAATCACAGCGCCAACGGTCCTGAGTTTTTGCGGGGTTTTTTTTCGGGACCGTCGGCACTGTGATTGAAGATGGATGGACAACGCGAGACACTTTTTTTAAATAAAGGAATTGTCAAAAACTGTCTCCTGTCATTTTTACTTTTTTGACACTTTTTTTGGTGAATGAGTAGGGGTACAATGGACACGATACCCATTCACCTAGGGGGGCCAGGAAATATGGCCCCCTAGTTAAAGGGGGTTTCCCGATTCCGATAAGCCTCCCGCCCGTTGTCTCCCACGACCACAGGGCAAGGGTTGTGGGGATGAGGCCCTTGTCCCCATCAACATGGGGATAAGGTGTTTTGGGGGACCCCAAAGCACCCTCCCCATGTTGAGGGCATGTGGCCTGGTACGGTTCAGGAGGGGGGTGATCTATCGTTCCCCTATTTTCCTGCAGCCTGCCAGGTTGCATGCTTGGATAAGGGTCTCATATAGATTTTGTGGGGACCCCCACACTATATTTTTTACTTTGGCTCAGGGCTCCCCATAAAATCCATACCAGACCTGAAGGGCCTGGTATGGATTTTGGGGGGCCTCCACACTATTTTTTAATTTTGACACAGGGTGCCCTGAAGGGCCTGTTATGGACTGGGGGTAACTTACACCGTTTTTTTCAATGATTTTTATCTATATTGTCGGGATCCGACAATACATTACAGCCGCGAGCAATTTTAAATGACATTTTTTTCTTTAGAAAAAATGTTGCTGTGGTACTGTTATAAACATGGGAAAGATGCGCTACTTTACAGGCAGACTAAGGGGACACCCCAGGCACAATATTTAAAGTAATATTTCATATTTATTGTTTCACTTTAAGCATTATTAAAATCACTGCTCCTAAAAAACTTCAGTTTTTAAAACTTTTTGTGTATTGATACCCCTGGGGCAGTACCTGAGTCCCCAAACACTTTTTATGGCAATAACTTGCATATAATCCTTTAAAATGAGCACTTTTGTTTTTTTAATGTTCGTGTCCTATAGACTTTAACGGTGTTCTCATGTTCGCACACATTTTTTGCCTGTTCGCATGTTCTGCTGCGATCCGAACTGGGGGGTGTTCGGCTCATCCCTACTGATGATCAGTGCCCTGATTATCTTTGTACCCTATGACACTGGCTGGTTACTGGCTCTCCTCTCCTGATAGCGTGTGAGAAAAGGAATGCAGACAACAGGCATGTCTGTTTACATGTGATCAGCTGTAAATGTTAGACATGTGCAATTTGTTTTGGTCTAAATGTAAATTCGGATACATTTTTGGTTATTCGGAGATTCACATGTATCCAAATCTACTAATAAAATAAAAACGAATTTTGTTGAAATTTGTTTCATTTCATATATTCATTTTCTAACAAATTCCAAATTTTCAGAACTATTCGAATTCAGATTGGTCGGAAAATGATCAACCGATTCGAATTCTGTGTGAAACATAGCTGTCTGTTAAGGAGTGGGCCGGGGAGCCAGCCACCACTTCCTTAACAAGCAATGACTCATCAGCTGTCAGAGGGCTTCCCCGCTGACAGCTGAATGTAAAGATAATTGCTGGCAAATAAGAGCCATGTCTTTCCTTACGGCTACATCTTCACACCAGAGTAAAGAAATTTTATTGAAGCTTGTCTTTTTTCTGTTTTTATTTTATTTTCTTTGTGTGTGTATCATTCCATATTATGAGTGTTTATGAGTAATGACATGATACTGATTGCAGTGGATTTGGTTCTGTTTATTGAATCTTTATTCTTACTTTCTTAATAAATTTTACGAAGCGGTTTTACACTATGGAAGTGTTTCTTGCAATTTGTCTTCTGAGCAAATTGGGAGACACATAGCCGCATTTACCCACTGGAGGATGTTAGACATTGGATGTGGTCCATTTACCTTGCTAAAACACTGTTAAACCTATCTGCCTTGTACAGGGGTCCTTGCAATCTGGTAAGGAGCTTCAGTGTATGTTTCCACACTGGGTGTCTTTCTCTTGTGGGTTGGAATCCTTTGGCACATGCATTCTTTAAACACAAGATGTGTTTCATACATTGAAATAAGATGTTATAGTCTGTCAAATTTTGTGGCATGCTCTATTATTCACTATGGGCTTGGATTGATTTTTTTTAATTTTTAAAATTGGTTTATTCACAGGACTTCTTACACAGGTTTTGTCATTTGTGTATATCTATTACTATATGTGTTAACATTTACAACATATGTTATTTGATTTCTTAGCACTGCACTTTGTTATTATATAAGGCTTTTAGGGTTTATACTATGTATCCAATCTCTGTGTGCTGGCAGCTATTCTTGTCTAACCCAATGTTTAGACAAGAATAGCAGTGTTTTCTTGGTTTTTTATATTGGAGAATAAGAAAAAGAGAGCAGATATTATTGTACTCCAGGAAATACTCACATACTCCCAATACATTTGTTTTTTTCTTCAATAGTTTTTATTCATTTTTTGAAGTTAAACATAAAAGTTTAGTAAATTAGGTTTGCGGACGCAGCCGCTAATTGCAGTATAAACATTCAAGGTAACAATATATTCAACATGTAGGACAGAGTTATGAGTAAATGGCATATCTTGTTTTTAAGTTACAAGGCACTTGTTAAAATAGAACCACATCAGCAGTATCATGGCTATGTAGATAAGAGGTAAGAAGGTAGCTCATTATAAAGGAAACATGAACTAAACTGAGACCAAGGGTGCCCTGGGTCCTAAGGTGGATACCAGGAGGCCCACGGTCCCCAAATGTATTCAAAGGCACGGGAAGGACTTAGGTGTGGAATCAAAGTTTTTTCTTATAGATAGTGTTGTAAGGTAACATTCGCAACCTCTGTCAGGCTGGGAGCCAAGCCTTGCTTTCAATATCTAGCGAGAATTAGCTTGGCTGGAAGTAAAATAGTGGCTATTATACCACGGAATTGAGATGGAAATTGATCTATGCCAATGTAAGGCTAAGGCAGAATCTATGGGGGTGATAATTATAGTGACTTCCGAAATCAGTTGAAACGTTTTCTGCCAGAAACTGCAAATGCTACTACATGTCCAAAGAATATGTACAAGGGTATTCACAATACAAGTTGATAAGTTGTACTTTAGGGTCTATTCAACCAAGTCTGACTCTAAAATGAAGGACATTGCTACTCTTTTAAGATATACCCTTCCGATCATTTTAAAAGTGGTGTGTACCTTATTCCATGGTCTATGCTCCCAATGGCAACTAAGTTAATATTTACTTAACTTTCTTGTATAATTGGAGAGATACACAAACAATCAAATTGTATGAGTTGGTGATTTTAATACTATACTCCAACCTAATCTGGGCCATTCCTCCTCTACATCTATCTCTATGCAACAATCCCTGATTTTGCCTACAACGAAATACGATTCAAAGATCTAAGATTGGATTCTTGGTGTCAGTAGAACCCTAACACTAAGGCCTATACCTTTTACTTCCCAGGGCACTATTCCTTTTCACAGATTGATTATATCTATGTTAGTTGATCATTGTGCACTAATTTACTGACTTTCAAATGTCATGGTCTGTTCCTGGTCTAATCATGAGATGTTTCAAACAGATCTTCTCTATGTCTTGCAAAAGGTCTTTTTTCCAGATACTAAAAATGCTGTGATTTCTCAGCTATCTATTTTTCACTCCATTACAAGAAAAAACACTTGTTTTTCCATATCATTGATGTGGAAGCAGACTCTAGAGAGGTGCTTTGGTAGACACACAGATCCTACATGGCAGGGGAGACTGTAAAAATATGCAATCAGCATAAGAGACTGCAACAACAGCATCATGATCAACCCCAAAAACAACTGACCATATTTACTGCTACCTTTACTGCCTCCCCATCCTCAGCTACTTGGATACTATTACAGACTGTTAGACAGGCATTAGACCTTTGACATTTAAAAGGAGTGGACTGTAGTCAGGTGGTCTAGAGTAGAGTAGAATTTGAATAGGGCATGTACTATGTTGCTCTTAAAGTGGTTGTGAAGCTACTATCGTACTATCATGCCATCCCCTCTGTTAAATAAGGACATGTGCCACACAGTATGTGTTTTATAAAAAAGTTGCTGATTTCTACCTTCTTTCAGAGCATCTCCCAGCACTCACGTGACTCCTCGGCTCTCTCCTCTCCTGGGCTGACAGCTCCAGTGGGTGGGGCAACGAACGCCCACTGACATCAGCCAGGAGGAGGGGAGGAGAGGAAGAGAGAGCAGATGAGTCATGTGACACTATGAAAAAAGTAGAAATCTGTAACTTTTTCATAAAACACATACTGTGCGGCACATGTCTTTATTTAACAGAGGGGATGGCATGATAGTATGATAGTTTTATAGCAGCAGGAGTGGTACTGTCACAAGCTGACAGGCAGGGAGGGGAGAGGAGGACAGGAGAGCTGTGGATGATGGAGGCAGGTATACTGACTGGATAAACCATGGTCAGTTTACAAAGCGGAGGGCAGAACCAGGCAGGATCAACCAGGTATTTCAGGTGATACAGGGGGCCAAATTACACAGCACAAGCACTGTGCTGCAAAACATGCTTTAAGGGAACAGGATTTTTTATTTTTATTTTTTTAGGGTAACAAACACTTTAAGCTAACTATGTATCAGGGGACCATCTATCTATCAGATGTAGGACAACCTAGTGCTAATCGTGAACAGATATTATATATATATATCATTTTAGTTTTGTTAATCTACAGTACAGGTGGTCCCCAGGTTACAAACAAGATAGGTTTGTTTTTAAGTTGAATTTGTTTGTAAGTTGGAACAGGTACATGTTTTAAGTGTAGCTCCAGATAAAAAAAATCTATTTTAAGCTTTTTGGATAGCATAGGGAAGGGTTAACACCCCTGTCTAGTTTGTTTTGCTGTCTATGTCCCTATTCAGAAGATTTTACCTCACTTTCTGTCTCAATGACAATTAGATTTTGAAAATTTTGGGTTGTTGTGGAAATAAGCCTTGGTGATAAAGCATCAGTGGAGGTACCTTTTTTCCATAATAACCCTCAAAGGAGTGAATTTCCCTTCCTAGGGGTAGATTTCCTCTCACTTCCTGTTGTCTCCCTCCATTTGTAAGTAGGAGTCATTTGTAAGTCGGATGTTTTTTAACCAGGGGACTGCCTGTATATACCCCCTGAACTTTTTTAGACTCCCAAACTATTTAAAATTGACTAGTCCCTGTTCCCTTTTCCAAACTGCCTAAGACCCAATTTCATATTGAAATAATGTCAGAAACAATCACTGTGGTCATTACATTTCTCAAATCATACAAGACTCTGGGCCCTGACAACTTTACAGCCCTATATTATTATTATTATTATTATTATACACGATTTATATAGCGCCAACAGTTTGCGCAGAAATATTAGCTAATTTCCTTGCTCAATGCTTGAAGGGTTTATATAATGGAATTATCTCTAAAGCAGCATGTTCATAGGAGTTTCTTTGGGTATATATTACTATGGTTCCCAAAGCGGGAAGCATGCTATGTTTACAACCAACCTGAGACCTCTTCTGGTCTCCACCTCCACCTCTCATCTTGCTGTGTTGATTTCCTATCTAATTTTCCTATACCAGTGTGGTCTTATCTGAGGCCATGAACTAATGGACAATACTTGGTAAATTATAACAATCAAATCCCACTCTGAAATTATGAAGATCAATCTTTTGTTGTTAGTTCTGACTATAGCTAAAGCATTCAACATGGTAGGATAGAAATAGCTACAATTAATCTTCCCTTGTTTGGAAATCACAGGCTGCTTTCATAATGTCTAGCTTTATTCTACCTGTGGCACAGGCTGAATTTCTTTCAAATACTATCTAGCACACAGCAAGGATGCCCCTTTCATCATTCATTTTTCTAAGGTCATAAAGCCATTTGCACTAGCTGTAAGAATACTATATTACTTGAGTAGATGAGCTGAATTTTAAATTAGCATGTATACAGAAATTACTGTGAGAGAGCCCGACACCAGCTTCAGAGGCGATGGTAAAATAGCACTCGGCACCCAGGTGTAAAAAGTCAAACTGCTTACCAGAAAACAAGGACCCTCAGATTATAGAGTGGTCACACAAGCTCATAGATATAGCAGACAGTTAACACAATCTTTCCAGTATACTGTGATTCCAGGGCTAAAACCTTTACCATATAACCAGCACCAACACGCATAAGGCAGACATATCTTCATAAAAATAGAAGAGCCTCCATAGTGTAATATGTTCCAATAAAACATTTGCTTATTAAGTATTAACTCACATATAAATCACGATACAAGATCTTGTTTCAAACCAAAAAGGTGGCCTTGGCATCCAACGTGCTGACATCATAAACCTTGGGTCCCGCCTTATGTATTTGTTCACAATTTGACGTCATCAGAGGCATGTTATTTTACCATCACCCCTGGGCTCTGTTGTTGGGCTCTCCCATCTGTACATGGACCCACTAGCTTGAAATAACATCTTGTCAGATTATATATGGACTTTTTGTTATAATTTTTAAGTGCTGCATAATTTGACTTTTTATCAACATTTTAGTTCAAGATCAAATTAACATTTTTGCTGGCTGCTACCAATAATTAAGCATATTGTGCATATTAGTTGGTTAATAACATTTTTCAAGTGAGGATGTGCTTTATTATTTATATTACCAGAAAACACTATGTTTACATTAACACAACCTTTTATCAGTGTTCTGAAGCTACTACAAACTAAACAATCATTTTCGGAACTCTTTGGCCTATTCATAACACATATAAATATGAAGCTATGCTGATTAATATTTCTGACTATTTAAATTCTTTTGCACTCCAAATGTTTGTTCATTTGGCTCCAACAAACCCTTGATTATCTGGCCATCATTTTAACTGATTATCACAAAAATTACTTGAAACTTTTTTCTTTACTTTGTAAGTTGATGGAGGAGTGATCAAAGTACCAAATTTCCTGTTTAGGAAGATTTATAGTGGTGAAGATAGTGCTCCTCTCGATAACTACTACTTTTTTAGCCTTTCATGTAAAGATAACTAAGGCTAAATTGCTAAATTGCTTCAGAAAGGACTAATAACATTAATATGAAAAACAAAGGGGTCTAGTGTTAAACAAATCCATTTGCATAGATGCCACATGGGGGGTGGCCTGAATTACAGGGGGTCCCCTAGTTACAAACATCGGACTTACAAACGACTCCTACTTACAAACGGAGGGAGACAACAGGAAGTGGGAGGAAATCTACCCCTAGGAAGGGAAATTCACTCCTGTAAGGGTTATTATGGGGAAAAGGTACCTCCACTGATGCTTTGTCACCAAGGTTTGTTTCCACAACAACCCAAAATTTTCAAAATTCAATTGTCATTGGGACAGAAAGTGAGGTGAAATCTTCTAAAGAGGAGCACACACAGCAAAACAAATGTTACAGGGGTGTTAACCCTTCCCTATGCTATCCAAAAAGCTTAAAAATTGTTTTTTTGGCTGGAGCTACACTTAAAAAATGTAGCTGTTCCGACTTACAAACAGATTCAACTTAAGAACAAACCTACAGTCCCTAACTTGTTTGTAACCCGGGGACCCCCTGTACCCATGTCAGAGCTCAAAAAAGTTTTTATTTATGGCCTGCTGATGTACAGTGCCTTGACAAAGTATTCATACTCCTTGAGATTTTCCACGTTTCGTCATGTTACAACTAAAAATGTAAAAGTTTTTTATTGGGATTTTATGTGATAGACCACCACAAAGTGGCACATAATTGTGAAGTGGAAGGAAAATGATAAATGGTCTCCAAAATTGCAAATTGTGGCGTGCATTTGTGATCAACCCCCTTTAATCGGATACCCCTAACTAAATTCCAGTGAAACCAATTGCATTCAGAAGTATTCTAATTAGTAAATAGAGTCCACCTGTGTGTAATTTAATCTTAGTGTAAATACAGCTGTTCTGTGAAGCACTCACAGGTTTGTTAGAGAACCTTAGTGAACAAAAAGCATTATAAAAGCCGCTACTTATAATATATAAGTTAATCAACCTAATCACTTAAAAAAAATACTGAAAGTGAACAGCAGCGCTAAAATTTGAAATGTACTAAACAATACAATAAATTTATAGCAAACATATTGAACATTGATAAATGTAAAAAAAAAAATCACGATAACCAAAGAAAAAAATGATGTGAAAAATAGGAAAATGTGTGTATATGTGTGTGTGAAACGTGTGAGTCAACAAAAAAATCACAAAATAAAGTGCAAAAGATGTCAAAGTGCATAGAAGCATAGAAGCGATCCTCCAAAGGGTGATAAGATTCTCACACAACACCACAAGTGTATCAAACACCTCTCCCTGTCAGTAGTAGACTCACCAGAACTGATTGCCTCATACTTGCATGTCTGGCAAAAGAGCAGGTACCCTCATAGGGTTAATAACTTCAACACGCCACTCGCAACTTGATGCAGTCATAGTATAACACACTCATATGAGAGGTGAGATAAAAGAAGAAAGCTCCACTAGTGCAATATGTCTAAAACCATAATCAATGTATTGAATATAATCTTCAAACATTGCACTTACGAATTGCACATGTATCACAAGCATTGAGAATCATAAATCCCAGAGCGTTGTGGCGATGACAATCAGCAAAACAGCAGGCAATATCTCACCACGCTGAAAACCTTGCCCCAGCGTCTCTCCCAATACCCAATCGTTGCTTCTAGTTGCCTTACAGGGACGTGGCTGTAAATTTTAAAAAATGGTTTTCAAAATTTTATTACAAATAAATATCTGAAAAGTGTGGTGTGCGTTTGTATTTAGCCCCCCTGAGTCAATACTTTGTAGAACCACCTTTCGCTGCAATTACAGCTGCAAGTCTTTTTGGGGGTGTCTCTTCCAGCTTGGCACATCTAGAGTGTGACATTTTTGCCCATTCTTCTTTGCACAAAATGGGATTTTTTCTATAGCCTAACCCTGCTTTAAACTTCTCCACAACTTTATCCCTTACCTGTCTGGTGTGTTTCTTGGCCTTCATGATGCTGTTTGTTCACTAAGGTTCTCTAAAAAAACTCTGAGGGCTTCACAGAACAGCTGTATTTATACTGAGAATAAATTACAAACAGGTGGACTCTATTTACTAATTAGGTGACTTCTGAAGGCCATTGATTCCACTAGATCTTAGTTAGTGGTATCAGAGTAAACGGGGCTGAAAACAAATGCACGCCACACTTTACACATATTTATTTGTAAAACATTTTGAAAACCATTTAGCATTTTCCTTCCACTTCACAATTATGTGCCACTTTTTGTTGGTCTATCACATAAAATACCAATAAAATAGGTTTACGTTTAAGGTTGTAACATGACAAAATGTGGAAAATTTCAAGGGGTGTGAATACTTTTTCAACGCACTGTATGTGCAGCCTCTGCAGCATGGAAAAGCAGATGGGCATGTCACATATGAGGCAGTGTGTGGG
This sequence comes from Lithobates clamitans, assembly GCA_037952925.1. Lineage (NCBI taxonomy): Eukaryota > Metazoa > Chordata > Amphibia > Anura > Ranidae > Lithobates > Lithobates clamitans. The sequence continues at coordinate 4,183,725 of JBBGZY010000135.1, forward strand.
CAGAGAGAGTTCCTATTGAATTTCCCCCAGCTGTACACTGGCTGGGTATGACCTGATCCCCTGAAATTGCTAAAAACTCTTCTGGCCTACCTCAGAAGATCCTGTAAGCCAAGACACCTATTCAGGCTGCATCACCAGGTTGAACACGTGTGCAAGGAACATGTCCAAACCTACCAAAGGGGAGACAACAGGTTTGTGTGGTTGTCACACACAACATTTCCTGGCACAAGATATTGTAAGGTTAACCACCTCTGGGCCAGCCTCTGCACAGCTAACAAAATCTCTGCCTCAGTGTGGCTCCTGTCACCTAGGCATAGCAGCTGGGCTACCTATCCAAGAAGCACTGCACCACCAAGTCAAGGGCTTGTGCCAGGCAAGGCACATGTGTAAACTTTCTCTGCCAAAGAGCAGATAACAGGTTAGTACCATTGGCAAACACAACCTTTCCTGGCAAAAGATGGCATGGGGTTAACCACCTCTGTGCCTGCCCCTGAAGAACTGACAGAATCTCTGCCCCGGGGTGGCTCCTGTCCCCTAGGCATACGAGCTTCAACACTGCTTGCCATCATTTTGCCTGAACCATTGCAGAGTCTTTTGAATACTTAAACGAGACCAGTGGTTCCAAGGATGACCCACCTTAAAAGGGCATTGTGGAAAAGGAAAAGATGAAGGCAATTGCACTGTCACGTCCACCAGCTGTAAGGACATGGAGTGCCATAACCAGTTTAAAAAGAGTGCCCTGCCCTGCATCCTTCCTGGCTTCTAGTCAAGTTACCCAGTGGGCCATGAATGATATATAACATCTGTGCCCATACTTGCTGGAGCAAGTGTCTGTAGTCAGTTGGAACCTCCTGCTGACAGTGTGATTCTGCGACTAAAAAAATCACCTAGTGCAAAAAGGTGGAGGGCAGGGGAAGCTTTACGGGTGAAGAAATGGTGTCTGGGAACTTGCCACTGCGGTACAGCACAAGAAGCAAATTCACAAATAGACAAGCTTGTACTCTATAGAACCACTGGGCACAGAGGTGGCTGAGGCAGAGAAATTTTACAATTTAATTAATTTTACAACTGGAGCTTACAGGGTGGAGTTAGCAGATTTAGAGCAAGGTTGCAGACTATGTTTCTCCTACTCTGTGTAACACCATGCTGACCTTCTACCCCACTGGAAAACCTAAAAGGTAAACCTCTGATGCCCCTTAAAAGACTCTCTTCATACCCTTGGTACCCAAATGACAGGCATGTTATATCATGGATTTGTGTATTTTCAATGTTGCTCTCAAAGCCATAAAGATTCTCTACCCGATCTATGATATTTTAAAAAAAGCCTCAAAGATTCCCTACCCAATCTATGATATTTAAAAAAATAATAATTTTGTTTGCCCCATGGCAATGCCCAGCTTACTGTGCCTTTACAACAGTAACTCTGTTATTTTCTATACCTGTGCTTATAAAACCCCTTTAGCAGGTGTAAAAAGGATGCCTCCTGAGGCAAGCAAACAATGTGCAATTTCAGTGTAAAATGTTTCTTTACACACAGTGCTCAAAAAACATCAATGGCGCTAATACATTTATATAAATCCTTCAACTTTAGTGTGAGAAGAACATAAATAAGTGCTGAAGAAACAAAAACAAAAATAATGCACAATCCAGTTCTTCTTCAAGCACATGCCTATGTGATCTCCACTTATTGATCTTATTACATGCACAGTGCATAAATCAGTGTCCACCAAATCAATCTTCACACAAATAAGTGCAATTAGTGACCAATCTTATTCAATCCTCAGTCCATATGGGCACCTTCCCTTCATTAAATGTGAACAGACCCACTAGAGATTGAGACCTATTAAACAAGTGGATCAAATGCACCTAGGTTTTATTCATACAAAGCAGATCAATTATACTTTATTTTTATACTGTCTCAATATTCAAAAAAAATAGAGGCAAAAGATGAAGAAACTTTGTTGCTTTAACCATTTATAAAATTAACAATAATAAAAACATTAGGCACTTACATGGTAAAGTCAATGTATGTAATTCAGTGGTGCTCCACTTGCAGTCTCTGCACTGTTCAGCAATTTAATAGGGTCTGTAAATGTTTAAGCACTTTAGTCTAGTGTCTGATGAGCAAAGGACAGGTCCACTAGATGCACATAACCATCTCATCGCAGCCCCAAAAGCACGTAATGGTAGGTGACGAGTGGTGGTGTGCCAGTCAAGATTGGACTCTTTACCATCTAGTGACAGTTTTAAATGCAGATTCAGCCGTGGTTATGTTTACGGAGCATGGGGTGATTGTGGATTCCCTTTATTACCAATCAGTCCTGGTTTTGGTGTACAGAGGATCTGACTCCCATCTTAAACTGTCCTTTTTTCAATATTATAAGCCATGTATCTATGTATCTTAGCATATGTTCTATAATCAATATTTTACCAAGTCAATTTTTTTCTAGGGCCACAAGTGGTTCCAACTACCTCTTCACTACCCCCCATCCTCCTTCTCATTGCAGTCTGTTAGTACAACAGAAACCTAGCATGGAAACCTAGCATGGAACCCTCTGTATTGTGGGAGAGTAAGTGGGTAAAGGCACAGGTCTGACTAAGGCTAGTTACAGACGGGAAGTTTTTTTTTTGTTCAACTGGAAATGGAAAAAAAAAACCTGATAGGTCACCGCACTAAATCAGCGATGTTAGTGCAGCACACTGCCCCACTGTGCTATTGTATTCTGACAAGAGGACTGCCCCCCCTCCCCCGCCAGAACACATGGATTACCGCTCATAGCCAATGGCTGATCAGATGCTGGCTTTCCAGCATGCTCACTGACAGAAGTCTGTTGTTAGACTGACTTCTGTCAGACAGGCTGCTGTACACACTGGCCAAATGTCTGCCTGTTTCTGTTGAAACGGCCGATACCGGACAATATTCAGCCCGTGTGTTCTAGCTTAAGGGCAGGCAATACATTATGTAATTCTTTTTTCTTCAACCACAGGTTGAAGGAAATAAAATTGCTCAGTTCCCCCATCAACCCAGTTAGGGTTGATGTGTGAATCCCTCCCGCTGAGCTATTGTATTCTGACAGCTGTGATAATACAATGATCACTGCTTGAGGCTATAGCAGCCAGCAGTGATTAAATTAAAAAAAAAAAGGACAGGCTATTTGTATTGAAGTTGATCATACATGCCCATACCTGGATCGAAATTCAGCCATTTCCTGGTGTACTGGCTGAATTTCGATCCATCTATGGCCAATTTAATTAATGCGTGTGTAAATTCAAGTTACTACTGAGTTTTGTAAACAATTGTTGTTTTTTCAATAGAGCAGACAAGGTATAGCTGGAAAACATATGAAAAGGACCCAAGAGCTCAATCTATTATGAAAATACAAAATATTCATATGCAATACTTAATGTTTACCTGACATAAAAATAGGTTTTAGTAAACCTATAACTATAAGAAAAACCACTATACATTTCATTTAACCCCTTCCCGACCGCTGCACGATGATATACGTTGGCAGAATGGCACGGGTGGGCAAAAGGGCGTACAGGTACGTCCCCTTTAAGATGCGGCATTGTGGGTGCGCGCCTGCCATGTGCTCCATGACCGCAGGTCCCGTGGACTCGATGTCCGCCGGGTGCCCGTGATCGTGTCACAGAGCGGAAGAACAAGTAAAAAAGGCATTGTAAACAAGGCATTTCCCCATTCTGCCTAGTGATATGACAGAGATCACTGCTCCCTGTCATTGGGAGCAGTGATTGCTGTCATGTGAGTAGTAGCCCATCCCCCCACAGTTAGAATCACTCCCTAGGACACACTTAACCCCTTGATTGCCCCCTAGTGTTTAACCCCTTCCCTGCCAGTGTCATTTACACATTTTTATTGCACTGATCGTTGTAAAAATGACAATGGTCCCAAAATAGTGTCAAACGTGTCTGATGTGTCCCCCATAATGTCGCAGTCACGATAAAAATTTTAGAACGCCGCCATTACTAATAAAAAAAAAATAATAATAAAAATGCCATAAAAATATCCCCTATTTTGTAGACGCTATAACTTTTGTGCAAACCAATCATTATACGCTTATTGCAATTTTTTACCAAAAATATGTACCAGAATACTTATCGGCCTAAACTGAGGAAAAAAATAGTTTTTTTTATATATTTTTGGGGGATAGTTATTATAGAAAAAAGTAAAAAATATTGAGTTTTTTTCAAAATTGTTGCTCTTTTTTTTGTTTATAGCGCAAAAATTAAAAACCACAGAGGTGATCAAATACCACCAAAAGAAAGCTTGATTTGTGGGGAAAAATGGACGTTAATTTCATTTGGGTGCAATCGCACAATTGTCAGTTAAATCGACGCAGTGCCGAATCGCAAAAAGTGCTCTGGTCAGGAAGGGGGTAAATTCTTCCGGGACTGAAGTGGTTAAACAAGTAGCACATGTTAAAAAAAAAATATATAAAGTGCTTGAAAACACTAGATTCTTCCTGAGCATTTAGTCATATTTATTTCATATTAGCAATACATATGCAATTTAGCCACTTAAGGACCATCTGACGCAGTTGTACAGCGGCAATGGGCTGGTTCCCGCGAATCGCTATCATTGTACGTCAGTTCACACACGCTGATTTGTGGACGTGCACACACCGCCGGAGAGGGAGCCAGTCAGCTGGTGGTGCAGACTCGATGTCCACCGGCCACCAGCGTTCCTCGCAATGACAGAATGGGGATTTGCCTGTGTAAACAAGGCAGATCTCGATCCTGACAGGGGAGATCGTAAGGATCCTGTCTTTCTGCTATGCAGGCAGATGGATCTGTTTATTTCCCCAGTAACACAGTCCCCCATACAGATAGTAAACACACTGATGGAACACATTTAACCCCTTGATCGCCTCTAGTGTTAACCCCTTCCCTGCCAGTGTCATTAATACAATAACAGTGCATATTTTTAGCACTGATTACTGTAATAATGTCACTGGTTCCCAAAAAAGTGTCAAAAATGTCAGTTAGATGTCCGATCTGTCCGCCGCAATGTCACAGTCCCACTACAAATCACTGATCGCCACCATAACTAGTAAAAAAAATAAATAATAATGCCATAAATCTATCCTCTATTTTGTAGACGCTATAACTTTTGCACAAACCAATCATTATACGCTTATTGCCATTTTTTTAACCAAAAATATGTAGAAGAATACATATTGGCTTAAACTGATGAAGAAATTTCTAATTTTTTTTGGATATTTATTATAGCAAAAAGTAAACAATATATATATATATTTTTTTTAATTTGTCGCTTTTTTTTGTTTATAGAGCAACAAATAAAGACTGCAGAGGTGATCAAATACCACCAAAAGAAAGCTTTATTTGTGGGGGAAAAAGGACATCAATTTTGTTTGGGTACATTGTCACATGACCGCGCAATTGTCAGTTACAGCAACGCAGTGCCGTATCGCAAAAAATGGCCTGGTCATTAAGGGGGGAAAATCTTCCGGTCCTTAAGTGGTTAAATTATATTCTCTTTGTCTGCTTTCTGTATGCATTAATATAAAATACATCGCATCACACATCACTTTACAATAATTCCAGGAGCTGTATCCATAGAGCATATCCTTTAAGCATTCTGTACCATAATTTTAACATATTTTGTCATTATTTTTTCATATATATATATATATATATATATATATATATATATATATATAGTTTATTAGCCATAGCATTATGGCCACTGACAGATAAAGTAAATAACATTGAACATTGATTATTTCTGGACAATAACACCTGAAAGTGAGTGGGATATATTAGGCAGCAAGTTAGCATATTGTTCCTAAAGTTGAAGTGTTGAAAACTGACAAATTGAGCAAGTGTAAGGATTTGAGTGACTTTAACAAGGGCCATATTGTAGTAGCTAGACAACTGGATCAGAACAACTCCAAAACTGCAACTCTTGTGGGATGTTCCCAGTCTGCATTGATCAGGGCCTACCAAAAGGGGGACAAAGAAGGAAAACCTGCAAACCAGCATTAGATTCATGGGCAGCCAAGGCTAATAATACATGTAGGGATTGAAGGCTGGCCCATGAAGTTCAATCCGATGGAAGAGCTTCTGTGGTTCAAATTGCTGAAAATTTGATAGAAAGGTGTCAGAGCACACAGTATATCACAGTTTGTTGTGTATGGGACTGCATTGGACAATCAGGATTCCCATGCTGACCTGTGTCCACAGCCAAAAGTGCCTACAATGGGTAAATGATCATCAGAACTGGATTACGGAGCAATAAAAGAAGGTGGCCTGGTCTAATGAATCACGTTTTCTTTCCCATCATGTGGATGGCTGGGTACGTGAGTGTTGCTTACCTGGGAAAGAGAGTGAGTGGTCATAATGTTATGGATGATCAGTGTATATATCTATGTATATATATCTATATATATAGATATATATTTATATATCTATATATATATATCTATATATATATATTATACCGTATATGTTACTGACTGTTTCCTTCTGTACAAAAGTTCAAGACTGAAAAACAAGTTTTCTAATACTCACATTAACATTCTCTAGGACATTAAGTAAAGCCATTCTTTACACACTTTGATTATGAGATGTAATCAAAACCAGGTTTGCTATTACAGACCAGATTTTTCTGGCTTCAGTAAGAACTGACACTGCCCACACTTGGTAATCATGTTTTCCGAAATAAAGAAATAAAGGAATGTCATAAACAAAGTAGGAAATATTAGCTATGGCCACATTCCTTCCGCTTGGACAAAATCCCAGTGACACCTTTTTCTATGACAGAAAGCCTCCAATGGCTTTCTATGATATGGGGCTTCTTAAGGGAGCTTCAGTCACTTCTATGTGACTCTAGTGGTAACAACACTGAATAGTAATAAACTGGAAACCAACATAGAAGATCATATTTAGCACCATGTTAACAATCCTAGAAAATTCCTTAAATGTTACACATACTCATTAAGGGCCAATTCACATATTAAGGAACTATATAAATAAACAATGTTGTCTCAATTGCTCTACAGCAACGTTTCCTGCATATAATTTTCATAAGCTGTAAATACTTTTGCCATATGTTTGTAGGCTTGAGGAAGAAGTAGAGAGGGAAATGTGATTGTAGAGAAGAACAAATCTTACCCAGGTTAAAAATCCAGTTTCAGCTAACATGTTTTGAATAGGTAAGGGAAGAGTTAAAGAGAGTCCCGGAGTAGAAGAAAAGGAGAGGATGAGTGCAGGGATGGCATGACTAATGGGGACATCACAGTCATGCTTGTAGAATAGGAAAATTTGTCACCTTTAAGAAAAGGGGAGGGGCCAGGAGCAGGGAGACACTCTGGTTCAGTAAGAAGAAGAGGAAGGGGAGTGACGTCACTCGTGAGCGGCGGAGGAGAAGATTCCACAAGCTCACCTCTCACCGCTCTCTGCCCAAACTGTATACTCTGCAATGGCGGCGACAGACGAAATAATGACACAGCTATGAGCAGCTGCATCCGCAAAAGGTACAGACTGGCTGCAGGCACAGATAGCTGCTATTATTAATGAAAGGAAAGCAGCGCTGAGTGGGGGGACCCAGTGAACTTGAGAGAACCTCCACCCCCCAGTATCCAGCAGACCCAAGGACCCGGGAATGGTGACCTGAGAAGGACCCAGTGCAGAGGCAGGAGTGCAGCAGTGGGGGAGCCCAGCACATCACATGGCTCTGCCCCCTGCTCGTCGCAGATGTCAGGAGCATGCGACCAGGGCTGCAGGAGAAGGTCAGAGCAGCCAGTTGGCCCAGCGAGGGAGAGACGTGCCTCAGGATACTGGCCAGACTGCCGGGGGGCCAGCAGTCTCACGTTGACCAGAGGTAGGACCGTGAAGAGCGCCGTGTCAGTGGTGAGCAAAGGCAGAAGGCGAGCAATGGATGCCCAAACTAGGAGCAGAAACAGGAGTCCATCAAGGTAGGCAGCGAGTGGGTCTGGTGTGACGGGATGGAGAGAAGGACTGGAACAGCAAATAAGACCCCCGGCAACCAGAGCAGGACCCTCTGGGGTGCAGCCAGTGGTCGTTCAGCCGGAGGAGAACAGCAACAGATCAGAGGGAGAACTGTCCAGGTGGGAAGGGGATGTGGACCAGGGACATCTGGCAGCAGTGGATTCCGGAGTGATGGCTGGTGGGCCCAGGCCTGGGCAGCCCGGTGAGTGTATTTCTTCCTTACTCTCTTCTTTACTGAAAAATCTGTGGATCAGGGTAGAAAGCGGGGGTCCCCGGGGGAGGGTAGTTCATCAGGGGCAGGTGGTAACAGGACCCAAAAAGAACAGTCTAGGGACGCAGGACTTATTGCGGGTAGGGCGGGCCTGCAGGATTTATTGTCGGGTTTGAGAGACTTGGTACAGCGCTTTGAACCGAGCACAGGGGACAGTCCGTCATCGGCGCAGGTGTGGGCGCCGACACAAGGTAAGGATCGTGCTGCGACGGCCCCACCACTGTCAGCAATCACTACCAGGGTTGCAGGCGGTCTGCCTGCGATGGCAGCGAGAACAGTTATGGCGTTAGTCGCTTCCCCCAACGTACCGGCAAGTGTTTCAGCTCCGGACAGCCAAGGAAAGGCAGGGGAGAAAAAAAGCGGATCCGGTCAGGTTGGCGGACTCCGCAAAAAGCTAAGTTTACGTCTGTTTTGAGGACCCCCTGGGTGCCCATCTTAAAACGGAGGTAAAAGAAAAAATCTAGAAAGGGGAATATGTGGAGATCTCCACATTATTGCCGATAGAGAAATTCAGTCTGGACAGACTGAAGCCAGAAGAAAGCAAGGAGGAGGATGAGGAGAAACGCAGATATCGGTTGATTCCTCATACTTTTTCAAACTGGTTACAGGCGTTCGCCATCTTGGCGAGTGTGGTGGGGGAAAAGATCCCCGAACACTGCTTGGCTCTGTTCGTCTATTTAGAGGCCATTAGAGAGGCACACCGGACGTATGGCGGAGTGGCATGGTGAACAGTTTCAACAACAGATGGCCATCTGACCGTCTCTGCGCTGGGACCACAAGGATATCAGCCTGTGGATGAAGCTTATGCTTATGAAGCTTATGCTCCAAATCAGTTTTTTCAGGCAGGGGTCGGAGGTACCGTGGCCTCAGAACAACTGACCGAAAAAAGATGGGGCTTCTGTTGGCAATTCAACGAGGGCACGTGTAAGTTTGGGGCAAACTGTCACTTCAAACATGCATGTTCTGGCTGCAGTGGATCCCATGCACTGGTAAAATGCTTCAGGAGAGGGAAAGGGCATGCCGGAGAGTCTGCGAGTAAGAGAGACAATGCCATTGCAGGTGGAAAGGATGCTTCCTTTCCTCAGTAGGTATCCCGACCAGAATGTGGCTCAGCTGTTAGCATCGAGTTTCACTAGCGGTTTCAAAATACCATGCTCATTGGCAACCGTCCCACCCATAGCACAGAAAGTATGTTCGGCACTGGCAGTGGTTTCGGAAAAACCCGGGAAGGAAGTCAATCTGGGGCGAATGTCCGGCCCTTTTAGTAAGGTTCCTCTTCTGGACCCAGTGGTCTCTCCATTGGGAGTAGGCCCCAAAAAAGGGCCAAACAAGTTCAGATTGATTCACCACCTTTCCTTTCCAAAGGGAGGGTCGGTCAATGCTTTGATTGCTCCTGAGGAGTGTGCAGTAACATACACTTCTTTTGATGCAGTGGTAGCATGGGTTCGTCATTATGGACAGGGGTCACTTATAACGAAAGCGGATATTGAATCAGCTTTCCGGCTCTTGCCGGTTCATCCAGACAGTTTTCGGCTGCTGGGCTGTACATGGAATGGGGCATACTATGTGGATCGTTGTTTCCCGATGGGATGCTCCATCTCATGTGCTTTCTTTGAAAGGTTCAGCTCTTTTTTGGAATGGGCAGTACGGGACGTTTCCTCTATCAACCGGTCATTCACTATCTGGATGACTTCATATGTGTTGGCCCGGCGGGTTCCAACATTTGTGCCGTCCTGTTGGGGATGTTGCAGCATATAGCAGAACGTTTAGGGGGCCCTTTAGCTTCAGAAAAAACAGAGGGCCCCACATCAACCATTGTTTACCTGGGAATTGAAGTGGATCGTTGTCTCCCGATGGGATGCTCCATCTCATGTGCTTTCTTTGAAAGGTTCAGCTCTTTTTTGGAATGGGCAGTACGGGACGTCTCCTCTATCAACCGGTCATTCACTATCTGGATGACTTCATATGTGTTGGCCCGGCGGGTTTCAACATTTGTGCCGTCCTGTTGGGGATGTTGCAGCATATAGCAGAACGTTTAGGGGGCCCTTTAGCTTCAGAAAAAACAGAGGGCCCCACATTAACCATTGTTTACCTGGGAATTGAAGTGGATTCATTTGGGATGGAATGCCGATTGCTGATGGATAAGCTGGAAAATCTTAGGGCAGAGGTGCGTGGGACCATTGGAATACGCAAGCTACAGTTACAATCTTTGTTGGGAAAGCTAAATTTTGCTTGCCGAATAATTCCTATGGGTAGGGTTTTTTGCCACCGGCTGGCTGCAGCAACCACTGGAGTCAAGGAGCCTACGCACTTCGTGAGTCTCAACAGGGAATACAGAGAGGATTTGCGGGTGTAGCAGGACTTCCTGGAGTCGTTCAATGGGCACGCTCTATGGATGTCAGGTCCCATCAGCAATTGCATTTTGGAGTTATTCACGGATGCTGTGGGCTCCACAGGCTATGGTGCCTTTTTCAGGGGACAGTGGAGCGCATATATAAAGAAGTCAAAATGCAGCACTACATAAAAACAAAGTTATCAAGTGAATATAATAGTCCATAAGAACTTTTGGAGAGTAGAAATGATGTGAAGCCTCCAGCAAACTTCAGTGTGCACAAAGAAAGCCCACCCACGTGCTGCCAATCTGCTTACCAGACAAATATGAAAAGCACACAATGTAATCATATGAGGCCAAGGCTCATCAGTAACTCAGAATTACACTCCATCACAGACAGCCAGAAGATGGGAAAAGCCAGGTGGTCACATATCATCAGGACATCAAGGTACACATGGAAAGATGAATGGATTATGCGGTCACCAGCAGGATAACCCAGTAGGAAAAGAGCAATAATAGTTAAGCACGTATAGGTAAAAGCATAGGCATTTATTGTGGTCTACTTACAAGTATAAAAAGTACATCATCACAGAAAGAAAATGGTCCACGGCTCACAGCGTGCTTGCATCGGCCAGCCTGACATGTTTCATCCTATGTGGATATCATCAGAGGTGCCTGAAGGGTCTGGTATAGATTTTGAGGGGGACCCCGCGCCATTTTTTAAAAAATTGTGACCGAGGTTCCCATTAATATCCATACCAGACCTGAAAGGCCTGGTATGGAATTCAGGGGGACCCCCCACGTCATTTTTTTTTCTTATTTTGATTCGGGGTTCCCCTGTGGGGAATTCCCATGCCGTTTTTATCAATGAACTTTTATGTGTATTGTCGGACCGGAAATTCATTAATAGCCGCGAGTAGTTTTAAATTACTTTTTTTCCTTTAAAATGTCATTTTGCTGTCAGACTGTTCTAAACACAGGAAACATGCGCCCCTTTACAGGCATACTATAGACACCCCCCAGGTTCGAAATTTAAAGGAATATTACACTTTTATTGTTTTACTTTAAGCATTATTAAAATCACTGCTCCTGAAAAAACGTCCGTTTTTAAAACTTTTTTTGCATTGATCTATGTCCCCTGGGGCAGGACCCAGGTCCCCAAACACTTTTTATGACAATACCATACATATAAGCCTTTAAAATTAGCACTTTTGATTTCTCCCATAGACTTTTAAAGGGTGTTCCGCGGCTTCCGAATTTGCCGCGAACACCCCAAATTGTTAGCTGTTCGGCGAACTGTTGAACAGCCCATGTTCGAGTCGAACAGGAGTTCGATTCAAACTCGAAGCTCATCCCTAGTTTGAGCACAGGAATGAGGCCTCCTGCAAAATATTGCATCAAAAACTGTAATTACACGCCCCTGTTAAACAGGGGCTGAAAAATTGGGCCTTAGGCACAGGTGCTGGTGCCACAACACTGCAACCCCTCACAAATACTCTAGTTGAGCGCAGCAACGAACCCTTCTTGCAAAATATTGCATCAAAAATGGTAATTACATGCCCCTGTTAAACAGGGGCTGAAAAATTGGGCCTTAGCCACTGGTGGCGGCGCCCAGAACCAAAAATATTCTTACAAGCTATCAGCATGATCATTGAGGAGGAAGAGGATAGTCACTCAGCATAACAGGATAGTCACAGCATCAGCATAGGCAGTCTTGAAGGGATCTGACATTTCAAAAATAATTGTTCAGTTACATCAGCATCAGGTGCTTGGTAGCTGGTGGTGATCCAAGACTGATTCGTTTTTATTAAGGTCTGTCGATCGACAGGCGCACCCTGTGATCGGTTACAAAGCCTCCAGCAGCACTGAATGTGCGTTCCCAAGGAACGCTGAATGCAGAACTCGCCAGTCGCTCAATTGCATACTGTGCAAGCTCTGGCCAGTGACCCAGTAACCCAGAGGATTTTCGGTGGGAAAGGTGTCCAAGTCCTGCACCATGTAAAACAGACGCTGGCGATGGTTGCTGTAACTGATCATACCTTGGGGCTGTGGACTAAAAAATTGTCTGAACGCATCGGTCAGATGGCCACCTTCTCTACCGCTCCTTCTTTGACTGACCGAAGCATCAGCAACACGTTGTTCAGGAACAGGAGTTTGTAACCTCCCAGTCTCTGGGAACGCGTTGCACAGACCTTTCTGCAAGGCCTCCCGAAGATGTTTCATCCTCTGCTCCCTCTGCGATGGCAAGATAAGGTCCGCAACCTAACCCTTGTAATTGACCCAGTATTGATCCCTCTCCTTGATACCACGAATACAAGGATTCTTCCGCAGGCTTTGCAGGATCAGGGAGGCCATGCAGCGTAGGTTTGCTGAGGCATTCGGTCCGGAGTCCTCTGGGTCGCTAAGGATGACATGATCCGCAGCCACCTCCTCCCAGCCACGTACAAATCCATGGGTTTCTTGGGACTGTAAACGATCCCTTAAAGACTGCTGCTGATGCTGAGTACTAGGCTCCACCTCCATGCTGACACAATCCTCCTCCTCCTCCTCTTCCTGTGTGATCGGCGGGCACGCAGGAACACTGTCTGGATAATGGGGGCCTTGAGAACTAAGGAAGTCCTCCTCTTCCTGCCTCTGTTCTGCCTCAAGTGCCCTGTCCATTATTCCACGCAGCGTGTGCTCCAACAGGTGGACAAGGGGGACAGTGTCACTGATGCATGCACTGTCACTGCTCACCATCCTCATGGCCTCCTCAAATGGTGACAGGACAGTCCTGATCATGGCCCACTGGCGTGGGGGAAAAAAAACAAGCTCCCCTGACCCTGTCCTGGTGCCATAGTCGCATAGGTACTCATTGATGGCCCTCTTCTGTGTGTGCAGCCGCTGCAGCATGGCCAACATTGAGTTCCACCTGGTGGGCATGTCACAGATTAGGCGGTTCTTGGGCATGTTAAATTCCCTTTTGCAGGTCAGCCAGCTGAGCACTGGCATTAGATGACTGGCGGAAATGCACACAGACTTTCCTGGCCTGCCTCAGGACATCCCGTAAGCTCGGGTGCCTGCCCAAGAACCGCTGCACCACCAAGTTAAGGACGTGAGCCAAACAGGGCAGATGGGTAAGTTGTGCCTGTCGGAGGGCAGAGAGGAGGTTGGTGCCATTGTCGCAAACCACCATTCCTGCCTTAAGCTGGCGTGGCGTCAACCACCTCTGAGCCTGCCCCTGCAGGGCTGACAGAATCTCTTCCCCAGTGTGTAATTTGAAAACGAGAAAACTAGCTAAATGGCCTCTAGCTGCCCACGTGGCATTGGCGGGTACCTATTGGTGGCTTTCTGGGATACATACTCCCCCTAGCTGGTCACACATTCCCCGCAAACACTTCCTACCGGCGGCCATTCAGATGTCATTTGGGGTCTGGGGAATCACAGGTATTATTATGGCTACTTTCTACTTTCACTATTGCGGCTACCAAACCCCCCACCCCTTCTTTGGTACAGGTTTACCTATTGGAACTTTACCTCTTTTTACTACTTTTTCCCTGGATTGGTCATTACATTATTATTTACATGTACATATTCACTCCCTCTTTTTTTTTTTTTTTTTCCCCAAATTTCAAAACATTGCAACTTTAATGCCCCGTACACACGGTCGGACATTGATGGGACATTCCGACAACAAAATCCTCTGATTTTTTCCTACGGATGTTGGCTCAAACTTGTTTTGCCTACACACGGTCGCACAAAGTTGTCGGAATTTCCGATCGCCAAGAACGTGGTGACGTCAATCACGTACGACGAGACTAGAAAAGGCCGGTTCAGAACCAAGCGCGGCACCCTTTGGGCTCCTTTTGCTAATCTCGTGTTAGTAAAAGTTTGGTGAGAGACGATTCGCGCTTTTTCAGACTCGTGGCTTTCAGATCGTTTTCTGCCGTTCAGTTTGTGCTTGTGGATTTGTATCTGCTCTTCAGTGCGTGCAGTCAGTTCGTATCGGAGTTTTCTGTGCGATCTTGTCCGCTCGTTGCTGTTTTTCAGGTCGCTCTTCACAGGCCTTGCTGTTCTTCAGTGCGTTCTGTTACTTCGTTCTGAGCAGCCGACCGTTTTCTAGCCATGTTTCGTATGCGTACTCCTCGTACAGTTCGTGCTGTGCGGGGGCTTGGTGTTGGGGTCCTGACCTTGACACAAGTCCAGTCCATGAACAGGGCGAGGAGGAGTTCATGGACCAAGAATTGGTTGCTTCAGCGTGACCAGTTCTGTCATATGCCTTTGCTCCGTGAGATCCGTGAGAATAATCCTGGTGATTTCAGGAATTTTCTTAGGATGACGGACCCCGTATTTCACCGTTTGTTGGCTTCGCTGACCCCCTATATCAGCAGGCAGGATACCTGCATGAGGCAAGCCATCACTCCGGAGCAGAGGTTGGTTGCTACCTTGCGGTATTTGGCCACAGGGAGAAGCCTGCAGGACCTCAAGTTCTCGACAGGCATCTCCCCCCAGGCTCTGCTTTGTGGACATTTACTGCTTGTGTTTGTTTTAGCTGACCCTGACAGAAATGTGTGGAGTGCAGAAAATGTCGTGATTGTGTAACCTTATACAAAGCACTGTTGGCTGTTATTTACTAAATGCAAAGACACTTTTCACTACAAGTGCACTTGCAACTGCACTGAAACTGCACTTGTAGTGCAAAGTGGATTTGCCCTTAGGAAATTACGCCCATTTTCTCATAAAACAACAATTACATCACCCCAAAAGTGTTGTAGCATTGAGACAATAATCCACACATTCTTGATGAACAATCTTTTTAATACCAGCACAATCACATGTGCATTTACCAAAGGTTTTTCTGACAAACCGACATGTTTGTTGTATAACATATTTTGTGGAAGGATCTGGATCCACAACCTCAAGATCACCTAAAAAGAAAGGAAAACCAAAATAAATTAGGTCTAAAAAAAATGCCGCCATCCATCTCTTATCTGAGCCTGTGGTCGCAGACACTCACCTGTTGTGGTGACTAGTTCCACCACGTCTTCTTCCTCCTGCTCATCTTGTGTTGGGTGGATTTTCCCTTCTTCCAGAGGGGGGGGGGGCTCTGGTCTCCTCGGATGAGGGGTGTCCTCCGAGTCTTTTCTCCCCTATGTAAAACAAAAATGGTATACTTAGCACACAGATATTTAATGTCAGAACTATAAAGATGAAACATTGCTTGGAAGTGGGGTACAATTATCTATTTTAGCAGAGTTCCAAGATGTAGCTTTTTTAGTGTCCTTTGTCAACCTGCAATACTTTACCTGTTTGGTACAAGCTTCACAGATGGAGACCCCCCTATAGTATACACTGGAGCACCTGTGTGGCCCCCCTAATAAAAAGGGTGTTCTGGGGTCCCACACTAGTGCTCCAGTGTCCAGATGTGAAAACAGCTGCTCAGTGTCCTCTCCTTACACACAATCTAGTTTGCATTTCATTCTAGTAACAAAGCTATCTACACAACCCAATTCTTTGAAGACAAGTATAGGGCGTCAAAATGGTGGCCAAATGCATATGGGCTAAACAATGGTATTTTATATTTGCAAAGAAAAATGTGTGATCCGAACGAATAATGTGCCCATGAACATGAAAGTTGCCATTTTAAACTGTACAACAGTTCCTAAAAGCACATGGAGCAGCACGAACGTAATAAACACAAGAACAATAGGAACACAGCACAACTACTTACTTTTTTGCAGCACTCTGCGGATCTTTCTGTACTGCTCATGTTCTCGTAATTTCAGGTCCGACCATCGCTTCCTGAGCTGATCTTTCGATCGTCGTACCCCGAATTTCCGTTGCAGACTCCTGACCACATTCGCCATGATCTTGGCCTTTCGGACATTGTGGTTGGGGTAAGGCCCATACTTTCCATCATAGTCAGCCCTCTTCAGGATGTCCACCATCTCCAACATCTCCCCAAAGGACATATTTGAGTCCTTTAATCTCCTTCTGGATCGGGACGTTTCAGGCTCCAGCCTTTCCTCCTCCTCCTCGTTGCTGTACTTAGCACTATCCTGCTGTCTCTCCGCCATGTGCTCTTCCTCCACTGCGCCGAACGAAAAGGGGCGGGGAATAGAATAGAAAGAACGTCAGGGGCGGGCGGAGTTATACGCATGCGCAGTGTGTATAAATCGTAACGCGCGCGTCTTACGTACGATCTGTGAGCGGAGGAAGGAGCATCGGAGACGCCGATCGTGCTAACGAAGGTAGGATCTAAACTTGGGCCTATACTGCTTCGAAATTGAAGCCTATATTGTAACAAGATTAGGGGAGTTTGGCCTGACATTAGGGTTTGTCTTGTGTTGTGTCTTGCAGAGAAAATGGATGGGTTCAACGACCACAATTTCCTGCCCCTGTTTATTGACAAGTACAGGGAGCTGCCCTGTCTGTGGCAGGTCAGACACCCCCACTATAATCACAAACAGAAATATTACGGAAAGAGAGGAAAATTCAATAGCACCTACATCCCAAATAATCACTTTAAATATAGGAGAGGGGCATTGAGGCCATAGTATGGTCCTCAGGGACTTTTTACGGTGCTTGAGTCAAATGATATATTCAACATATCATAAAAACATATTTTATTAAACAATCTTATAAAAGGAAACAGACATGATAATGGACAATATACAAAACAGAAAAAAGAAGGGGGGAGGATAACCCCTTTGATACACAAATTAATACCACTTTCTCAACATGTTTCGCTTGCATAAGCTTCTTCAGGAGATAAATTTGTGATATTAAAGTCAACTATAAGAAATAGAAAGAATATCTGTCAATAATGCATATACATGTCTGCTAATACCTCATGCAATCATGATATTAGAATATAAACAATATACAAAATAAGTCTAGTAATTGAATCTGCATATGTATGAACATTGTCTATAAAAGCATAAAAAAAAAAAAGGGGGGGGAAAAAAGGGGGGGAGGAAGGTTTCTGCATTATCATCATTCAGCTCAAAAGAGTTTACCTGTAGAGAAGAATCTACAAATTCACATGGTTGAATTTGTAGATTCTTCTCTACAGGTAAACTCTTTTGAGCTGAATGATGATAATGCAGAAACCTCCCCCCCCCCCTTTCCCCCCCCCCCCTTTTTTTTTTTTTTTTTTCATGCTTTTATAGACAATGTTCATACATATGCAGATTCAATTACTAGACTTATTTTGTATATTGTTTATATTCTAATATCATGATTGCATGAGGTATTAGCAGACATGTATATGCATTATTGACAGATATTCTTTCTATTTCTTATAGTTGACTTTAATATCACAAATTTATCTCCTGAAGAAGCTTATGCAAGCGAAACATGTTGAGAAAGTGGTATTAATTTGTGTATCAAAGGGGTTATCCTCCCCCCTTCTTTTTTCTGTTTTGTATATTGTCCATTATCATGTCTGTTTCCTTTTATAAGATTGTTTAATAAAATATGTTTTTATGATATGTTGGATATATCATTTGACTCAAGCACCGTAAAAAGTCCCTGAGGACCATACTATGGCCTCAATGCCCCTCTCCTATATTTAATATAATCACAAACAGAAGAGGCAGGCAGCGCTGGAGAAACTGCTGGAGTTGGTGAAGCCGGTGGTCCCCACAGCAACCATCCCCTATTTAAAAGCTAAAATTGGTGGCCTGAGGAGCACATATCTTAGGGAGCGCAAGAAGGTCACAGATTCCCAGAGGTCCGGAGCTGCAGCAGATGACGTTTATGTCCCCAGGCTCTGGTACTATGAGAGACTGCGATTTCTGTCAGACCACACTGAAGTCAGGAAATCCCTCTCTACTCTTCCTTCCACTCTTCCTTCCATCCCAGCTGAGGCTTCCGATGTCCAACCTGTGCCTTCCAGCCAGGAAGAAGTGGAGGAGCCCAGCTGGAGTCAGGTATAGCATTCTTCTACTGATTTCTGGGCAATAAAGAAATGATGTTTACTAGATGTTATTATTGATCACTAATTGCTGCTTAAAAAAAGTGTTTTACATATCAATAGACAGTAGTGGGCAAAAATAATTGGGACAAGAATGCAAAATGCTGGGCTCAGAATGATAGTCTGTTATATTTGTTAACATTGAATTTGCAGCAGTCAGGAGGTGAAAATTGTGTGTGATTGATGAAAACAATACTAGAACTATGTCCCTTTTTCATACACAGGAAGACCTCAGCCAGGAGGAGGCTGTGGAATGTGGCAGTCAGGAGGAGGCGGGGATTAGTGGCAGCCAGGAGGAGGCGGGGATTAGTGGCAGCCAGGAGGAGGCGGGGCTAAGTGGCAGCCAAGAGAAGCCTGGGACAAGTCGCAGCCTGACTGAGTCTTAGGTCCCTCCCCTCCGCCTGCCATATAAAAGTGCCAGGAAGGCCACTCCCAGTCCTGTGCAGGATTCAGCGTACAGGCTGATCCAGGAGGCTTCGGCGTCCCTCAGAGCCTTCCCCAGTCCTGAAGAGGCCTTTGCCTGCATGGCTGCCACCAAATTGCTGGGCATGCAGGAGGGCCAACGCAAGATCTCTGAGGACCTGATTTATAAAGTCCTTCAGAAGGGGGAGAGTGGGGAACTGACACACAAGATGGATGTCATGGAGAGGGACGATCCTCCTCCTCCTCCTCCTCCTCCTGCTGCCACAACTCCACCACCACAGCCAAAGGCTGGAAGGAAGCGTGGAAAGAAGACCTGAGAGTGATGACCTGGGTTCAGTCTGGTCTGACAGAAGATGCAGTCTCTCGTATGACCACAGCCTGGGGACACAGATGTCATCTGCTGCTTTCCGGATCTCTGGGACTTCTGGACCAGACTGCCCTCCCTTAGATAAGGACTCCTCAGGCCACCAATTTTGCTTTTAAATAATTTATGTCTGCCCTGGGAGTCCAAGGCTTCGCCCACTTCTGCAGTTTCTCCAGCGTTGCCTCCCTCTTTGTTTATAGTTGTGACCCCTTAATAAAATATTTTTAGGTAAATTCTACTCTCCTGTGTGTGTTTTCATCCAAAAAGGACAGTTTGTTGGTGAGTATTCAGGTACATTTCTAAAGTACAATGTGAAATTAACAAGGGACAACAACACCAAACAATCTCCTCCTACAGATTAAATAGAACAACAAATCAATGGTGTTGTGGGAACTTGTCACAAAAAACACACACAAACATTTTCGGGAGTACAAATCAAAATAAAAAAAATATATATATATGTTGTCAGATGTGAGAAATCAAAATATATTGAGGGAATCCCGATAAATAGTAACGAAAGAAGTTTGTGAGAAGTGTGTGTGAATATGAGCATCAAAACGACTTAATTCTTGTCACATTATAAAGAAGAAGAGAGTGCGCTGTATTAAACCATTTTTTACATTGCAGCGTGACGAAAGTGCTTTATCCATTACGAACGCTAAGTTTACCAGAACGAGCTGTCCCGTGTCGGAATTTCTTCTGAGCATGCGTGGCACTTTGTGCGTCGGAACAGGCCACACACGGTCGGAATTGACGCGATCGGATTTTGTTGTCGGAAAATTTTATCTCCTGCTGTCCAACTTTGTGTGTCGGAAAATCCGATGGAAAATGTCCGATGGCGCCCACACACGGTCGGAATTTCCGACAACACGCTCCGATCGGACATTGTCCATCGGAAAATCCGACCGTGTGTACGGGGCATTATACTTTTTGGTTTATTTCGGTATCCACATACATTCATATAATGATAATTATTCTATTTTTATCTCACCTATTGTCTTATTATATAGTCACATTTAGCATTTTTATTTTTATAGGTTAGGAACATGTGGTCACTACATTTTAAGTTCCTCACAAATACCAGTTGCCCTTTAGGTGCCGCCTCAGCTCCCGGGATTGTGTACATATATATCCCTGACAGGTTCACACCCTCGATGCCCTCCACCCACCCACATAGGTCCCTTGTAAGTAATCTACTATGGTCAAAGCTACCATTTCTACTTTAAGATCCTATTACAAAAACCTTTTCTTGCCTGTCCTGTGGTGAACCCCTGAATATCTCCCTATATATTTCTTATAGATAGTCACATTGCATCTGCTCCTGAAGATTGGAAAGATCCATGAAACACGTCGAGCTTTTAGATGCTATTCACATTAACAACCTCCCTATACCTCCACCTTATTATGCCATTTGGATTCCACCAATTATTATTATGACACTGTGAAGACACACATCTATAAGTTTGAATCTAATTTTTACCTCACCATTGTGATCCACATCTTGCTGCTTTGTTGCTGGGTTACTCTGTTATTGTGGATCAGCTTTATACTCATATGCTTTACTATATGATTCTGTGTATATGCAGGCTATTTGGTCACTATTATGGTCCACTCACCAGACATTACTAATATTATGATGCACAGAGTCACTTAATGCACCGTGAAAGATAGGTAACATCCCTGTCCATGCCTGCTGGACCATGAGTCAGCGGTAATATGCACCTTACCGCTGACCGCCAAGTCCAGCGAGGCCAAGACATTGCCTTCCACATGCCGGTAGAAAGCCGGAATCGCCTTCTGTGAGAAAAAGTGGCATTTGGGAACCTGCCACTGAGGAACCACACATTCCACAAACTCATGGAAGGGGTCAGAGTCTACCAACTGAAAGACAGCAGTTGAAGTGCTAGCAATTTAGCCAAACTAGCATTCAACCGCTGGGAATGTGGATGGCTGGGAGCGAACTTCTTTCGGCGGTGCAGCAGCTGGGGCAGGGAAATTTGCCTGGTACAATCTGACGTCGGTGTACCGATAGCAGATTGCCCACAAGTACTTGGCTATGACACACCTAATTCTACACCTTCATTCCTCTCAGTGCAGGTCTCAGAGAGGACTGAAGGTATATTTGGGTTTGAGATCCCAGCTGAAGAGGAGCAAGGAGAGGTTCTCTTTGTTCTTTGGTGTGGGTCTTTTAGGTACGCTTGCCAACGAACTGCATGGCAGGTCAACATATGTCTGATCAAGCATGTGGTGCCAAAGAGGGTGATGTTTTGGCCACGCAAGATACGCTTGAGACATATGTTGCAAATAGCAGTGGTGGGATCTGATGCATTCGTCTCAAAAAAGGCCCACACCAAAGAACTTTTGGAATACGAGAAGAGACAGCAGCGCCCTGCACATGTGGAGCTCTGCCGTGTGATGCAGTTGGTATGCTGCCCTTAAGCTGGCCCCTGGAGGGTATCTGCAAATGTGCAGGGTACACAGTACACTAACTGTAAATACTTCAAGCTGCCTGCCTGTGGTATTAATAAAATAAGAAAAAGAACAACAGCACTTGTCTTCAGGTATTAATAGGATCAGAAGAAGAACACCAGCACTTGTCTTCAGGTAGCTATAGGTACAACTGTGCAGGGTACACAGTACACTAACTGTAAATACTTTAAGCTGCCTGCCTGTGGTATTAATATGATCAGAAGAAGAACACCAGCACTTGTCTTCAGGTAGCTATAGGTGCAACTGTGCAGGGCACACAGTACACTAACTGTAAATACTTCAAGCTGCCTGCCTGTGGTATTAATAGGATCAGAAGAAGAACACCAGCACTTGTCTTCAGGTAGCTATAGATGCAACTGTGCAGGGGTACACAGTACACTAACTGTAAATACTTCAAGTTGCCTGCCTTTGGTATTAATAGGATCAAAAGAAGAACAACAGCACTTGTCTTCAGGTAGCTATAGGTGCAACTGTGCAGGGGTACACAGTACACTAACTGTAAATACTTCAAGCTGCCTGCCTGTGGTATTATTAGGATCAGAAGAAAAACACCAGCACTTGTCTTCAGGTAGATATATGTGCAACTGTGCAGGGGTACACAGTAAACTAACTGTAATTACTTTAAGCTGTCTGCCTGTGGTATTAATAGGATCAGAAGAAGAACAGCACTTGTCTTTAGGTAGCTATAGGTGCAACTGTGCAGGGTGCACAGTACACTAACTGTAAATACTTCAACCTGCCTGTGGTATTAATAGGATCAGACAAAGAACACCAGCACTTGTCTTCAGGTAGCTATAGATGCACCTGTGCAGGGTACACAGTACACTAACTGTAAATACTTCAAGCTGCCTGCCTGTGGTATTAATAGTATCAGAAGAACAGCACTTGTCTTCAGGTAGCTATAGGTCCAACTGTGCATTAAACACAGTACACTAACTGTAAATGCTTCAAGCTGCCTGCCTGTGGTATTATTGGATCAGAAGAAGAACAACAGCACTTGTCTTCAGGTAGCTATAAGTGCAACTGTGCAGGTTACACAGTACACTAACTGTAAATACTTTAAGCTGCCTGCGTGTTGTATTAATAGGATCAGAAGAAGAACACCAGCACTTGTCTTCAGGTAGATATAGGTGCAACTGTGCAGGGGTACACAGTACACTACAGTAACTGTAAATACTTCAGGCTGCCTGCCTGTGGTATTAATAGGATCAGAAGAAGAACAACAACACTTGTCTTCAGGTATTAATAGAATCAGAAGAAGAACACCAGCACTTGTCTTTAGGTAGCTATAGGTGCAACTGTGCAGGATACACAGTACACTAACTGTAAATACTTCAAGCTGCCTACCTGTGGTATTAATAGAATCAGAAGAAGAACACCAGCACTTGTCTTCAGGTAGCTATAGGTGCAACTGTGCAGGGTACACAGTACACTAACTGTAAATACTTCAAGCTGCCTGCCTGTTGTATTAATAGGATCAGAAGAAGAACACCAGCACTTGTCTTCAGGTAGATATAGGTGCAACTGTGCAGGGGTACACAGTACACTACAGTAACTGTAAATACTTCAAGCTGCCTGCCTGTGGTATTAATAGGATCAGAAGAAGAACAACAGCACTTGTCTTCAGGTATTAATAGGATCAGAAGAAGAACACCGGCACTTGTCTTCAGGTAGCTATAGGTGCAACTGTGCAGGGCACACAGTACACTAACTGTAAATACTTCAAGCTGCCTGCGTGTTGTAATAATAGGATCAGAAGAAGAACACCAGCACTTGTCTTCAGGTAGCTATAGGTGCAACTGTGCAGGATACACAGTACACTAACTGTAAATACTTCATGCTGCCTACCTGTGGTATTAATAGGATCAGAAGAAGAACACCAGCACTTGTCTTCAGGTAGCTATAGGTGCAACTGTGCAGGGTACACAGTACACTAACTGTAAATACTTCAAACTGCCTGCCTATGTTATTAATAGGATCAGAAGAAGAACAACAGCACTTGTCTTCGGGCAGCTATAGGTGCAACTGTGCAGGGTACACAGTACACTAACTGTAAATACTGTAAAAACACCTGCCTGCCTGTCAGTACAGTATATTAGAAAGAGATTAACAGGAACCTATCTAGCTAAACAGAATACAGTGTATATATATATATATATACACAACAACCGGGATGCATTTATATACACAATACACTGTAAGTGCAGCTAACTGATTTGCCTGCCTACTCTACCTAACTTAAATCAAATGACACTGTCTCTCTCTCTGTCTAATTCTCTCCGCCGCCGCAACACACTACACAAGGCCGCCACGCAGGCGGCCTTATATAGTGTGGGGCATGTACTAAACCTCTGAGCCATAATTGGCCAAAGCCACTCTGGCTCAGTGATCTCCCTGATCACTGAGAGAAAGATGATGGAATTTTTTATAAAAATTTGTGGAGTCCGTGAATTAATTACACAAGCAGAATTGGTGTTATCTTACTCAAATGTTTAAAACCATTTTACCATTACAGTATGCACATGAGTTCACTATTGGCAGAACACACAGAATTCCAAAACCTAAACATCTTCTGGACAATGTGCCTAGGGATATCTTGGCTAGTTCCACTTCTATCATATTAAGGAGCGCTTATGGCAGCAGCAAGTAAGGTGACCTTGTTTGCAGATATTTCAGTAACAACTGAACAGCTAAGAGAATATATACAGCTGTGACACAAATTCTTAGGGAGCATCATGTTCCTTATAGAGAGCCATTTCTTATCACTTACAAAGGATACCTTCACACAGTACTGTCTCTAGAAAAGGGCTTGAAAATGTTACATTCATTGGGTATGTTGACAGCAAAAGTACTTTATGTAGGGCTGTTACTGATTAAAATTTTCGTGTTCGATTAATCAATTTTTTTTCTTAATTGATTAATTGACTAATTTCGATTAATTATAATGCACATATAGATCCAACTACTTTTAGCTGATTTAGCACCGTTGTTATGGCAACGGGCGAAGCCGGACATAGCGGGGCATGGCTAGGACGTCACACGTCATAAACTCAGCCTCACCGTGCCCATAATCTCAGCCTTACCGTGCCCATAATCGCAGCCTCACCGTGCTCATAATCGCAGCCTTACCGTGCCCAAAATGCAGTCTCACGTGCCCATAATCTCAGACTTACCACGCCCATAATCGCAGCCTCACTGTTCCCATAATGCAGTCTCACTGTGCCCATAATCGCAGCCTCACCGTGCCCATAATCGCAGCCTCACCGTGCCCATAATGCTGTCCCACCGTGTCCATAATCGCAGCCTCGCCGTGCCTATAATCGCAGCCTCACCGTGCGCATAATGCTGTCTCACCGTCCCCATAATGCTGTCTCACTGTGCCCATAATCGCAGCCTCGTCATGCCTATAATGGCAGCCTCACTGTGCCCATAATGCAGCCTCACCATGCCCATAATGCTGTCTCACCGTCCCCATAATGCTGTCTCACTGTGCCCATAATCGCAGCCTCGTCATGCCTATAATGGCAGCCTCACTGTGCCCATAATGCAGTCTCACTGTGCCCATAATGCAGTCTCACCGTGCCCATAATCGCAGCCCCACTGTAGTCAGTGCCTGTGCCTGGATTACACAGTCTGTGGGCATCTCCTGCTCTGTGTCTCGGAGCTTAGTGTGAAAACTTTGGCCGCGCTGTGAGAAAAGTCCCACTCTACTCCTAGATCAGCTCGTGTGATAGACAGAACACTGCGTCCATCACACGAGCTGATCTAGGAGGACTTTTCTCACAGCGCGGCCAAAGTTTTCACACTCAGCTCGGAGACACACAGCGGGAGATGCCCGCAGACTATGACATATAGTGGAGGAGGAGGGAGCGGAGCGCTGCGCTGCGCTGCGCTGCGCTGCAGCCACAGCTTGGCCCAAAGCGGCCCCAGGGCAGGCAGCCTACCAATTAAAAAAATTAACGATTAATTAAGGAATTAATCTTTCATTTCCCCAGCCCTAATATATATATATATATATATATATATATATATATATATATATTAGGGATGAGCTTCGAGTTCGAGTCGAACTCATGTTCGACTGGAACATCGGCTGTTCGCAAGTTTGCCGAACAGTGAACAATTTGGGGTGTTCGCGGCAAATTCGAATGCCACAGAATACCCTTTAAAAGTCTATGGGAGAAATCAAAAGTGCTAATTGTAAAGGCTTATATTCATGGTATTGTCATAAAAAGTTTTTGGGGACCTGGGTCCTGCCCCAGGGGACATGGATCAATACAAAACAAAGTTTTAAAAACGGACGTTTTTTCGGGAGCAGTGATTTTAATAATGCTTAAAGTAAAACAATAAAAGTGTAATATCGCTTTAAATTTCGTACCTGGGGGGTGTCTATAGTATGCCTGTAAAGGGGTGCATGTTTCCCGTGTTTACAACAGTCTGACAGCAAAGTGACATTTCAAAGGAAAAAAAGTAATTTAAAACTACTCCCGGCTATTAATGCATTGCCGGTCTGACAATACACATAGAAGTTCATTGATAAAAACGGCATGGGAATTTCCCACAAGGGAACCCTGAACCAAAATTTTTTAAAAAATGACGTGGGGGTCCCCCTAATTTCCATACCAGGCCCTTCAGGTCTGGTATGGATATTAAGGGGAACCCTGGCCAAAATTTTAAAAAAAAAACTGCGTGGGGTCCCCCCAAAAATCCATACCAGACCCTTATCTGAGCACGCAACCTGGCAGGCTGCAGGAAAAGAGGGGGGAGGAGAGAGCGCCCCCCCTCCTGAACTGTACCAGGCCGCATACCCTCAACATTGGGAGGGTGCTTTGGGGTAGCCCCCCAAAACACCTTGTCCCCATGTTGATGAGGACAAGGGCCTTATCCCCACAACCCTGGCCGATGGATGTGGGGGTCTGCGGGCAGGGGGCTTATTGGAATATGGAATCCCCCTTTAACAAGGGGACCCCCAGATCCCAGCCCTCCCCCCTGTGTGAAATGGTAAGGGTACCCCTACCATTTCACTAAAAAACTGTCAAAAATGTTAAAAATGACAAGAGACAGTTTTGACAATTCCTTTATTTAAATGGAGGGAGGCTCCCGCTGTGTGACGCTGTGTGACGCTTCTCCTCTTCTGACGGTTCTTAAATAATAGGGGGCGGGGCCACCCGGTGACCCCGCCCCCCTCTGACGCACGGTGACTTGACGGGACTTCCCTGTGGCGTCATGGGGAATGCCACAGGGAAGTCCCGTCAAGTCACCGTGTGTCAGAGAGGGAGGGGTCACCGGGTGGCCCCGCCCCTCCCTGTTATTTAAGAACTGTCAGAAGAGGAGAAGTGTCACACAGCGAGAGCCTCCCTCCATGCCACCATGGATGCGGAGCGGCCCAGAGAAGAAGATGAAGAAGAGAAGAAGATGAAGAAGAGAAGAAGGTGAAGAAGAGAAGAAGATGAAGAGAAGAAGATGAAGAGAAGAGGGGGAGCCTCCCTCCATGCCATCATGGATGCGGAGCGGCCCGAGGAGAAGAAAGAAAGAAGACGCCGACACCGCGGAGGAGATGCTGGACGAGAACACCGGAGGAAGAGCCAGAAGAGCCAGAAGAACCAGAAGAACCAGAAGAAGAAGAAAGAAGAAAATGGAGGAAGAAACCGAAGGAAGATAGACGATAGAAGAAAGAAGAAGCATTTAAATAAAGGAATTGTCAAAAACTGTCTCTGTCATTTTTAACATTTTTGACAGTTTTTTAGTGAAATGGTAGGCCCTTACCATTTCACACGGGGAAGGGTCGGGATCTGGGGGTCCCCTTGTTAAAGGGGGCTTCCAGATTCCGATAAGCCCACCGCCCGCAGACCCCTACAACCACCGGCCAGGGTTGTGGGGATGAGGCCCTTGTCCTCATCAACATGGGGACAAGGTGTTTTGGGGGGCTACCCCAAAGCACCCTCCCAATGTTGAGGGCATGTGGCCTGGTACGGTTCAGGAGGGGGGGCTGCTCTCTTGTCCCCCCTCTTTTCCTGCGGCCTACCAGGTTGTGTGCTTGGTTAAGTGTCTGGTATGGATTTTTGGGGGGACCCCACACCGTTTTTCTTTTAAATTTTGGTGTGGGGTTCCCCTTAAAATCCATACCAGACCTGAAGGGTCTGGTATGGAATTTAGGGGGACCCCCCATGTCATTTTTTTTTATTTTGGCCAGGGTTCTCCTTAATATCCATACCAGACCTGAAGGGCCTGGTATGGAATTTAGGGGGACCCCCCACGTCATTTTTTTTTTAAATTTTGGTTCGGGGTTCCCCTGTGGGGAATTCCCATGCCATTTTTATCAATGAACTTCTATGTGTATTGTCGGACCGGCAATGCATTAATAGCCGTGAGTAGTTTTAAATGACTTTTTTCCTTTGAAATGTCATTTTGCTGTCAGACTGTTCTAAACACGGGAAACATGCGCCCCTTTACAGGCATACTATAGACACCCCCCAGGTACAAAATTTAAAGGGATATTACACTTTTATTGTTTCACTTTAAGCATTATTAAAATCACTGCTCCCGAAAAAACGGCCGTTTTTAAAACTTTTTTTTGCATTGATTCATGTCCCCTGGGGCAGGACCCAGGTCCCCAAACACTTTTTATGACAATAACTTGCATATAAGCCTTTAAAATTAGCACTTTTGTTTATTCATGTTCGTGTCTAATAGACTTTAACGGTGTTCGCGCGTTCGAACAAATTTTTTGCCTGTTCGCATGTTCTGGTGCGAACTGAACAGGGGGTGTTCGGCTCATCCCTAATATATATATATATATATATATATATATATATATATATATATATATATATATGTATATGTATATATATATATGTATATGTATATATATATATATATGTATATGTATATATATATATATACGTATATGTATATATATATATATATATATATATATATATATATATATATATATATATATATATATATATATATAGATAGATATATATAAATATATATATATATATATATATATATATATATATATATATATATATATATTTTTTTTTTTTTTTTTTTTTTTTTTTTTCTAGTGAAAAAGACTACACATTTTCTATGTTGTTATTTTTCCAAAACATTTTTTCTTGGTAGAAAATAGACTCTTGCTGTATGTACTGTAAGTATTTTTTGCGATACAGCACACCGTTACTTTAACTGACAATTGCGTGATTGTGCAACACTGTACCCACATAAAATGTATGTCCTTTTTTCCCACATTTAGAACTTTATTTTGGTGGTATTTGATCACCTGCGCTATAAACAAAAAAAGGCAGACAATTTTGAAAAAATATATATTTTTTACTTTCTGCTAAAAAACATATCCAATAAAAAATGTAAAAATTCTAAATTCTTCATCAGCTTAGGCCAATATGTATTCTGCAACATATTTTTGGTAAAAAAAATCCCAATAAGCGCATATTGCTTGGTTTGCGCAAGTTATAGCATCTACAAACTATGATACGGTATATCTTTATGGAATTTTTATTTATTTTTACTAATAATGGTGGCGATCAGTAGACACTGACTGTGCACTGCCAAAAAATGTCTTTGTTTTCTTTTCATTTGTTTTTTTTTTACGCTTTTCGGGTTATTCTTTATGATCACAATTTGTAAATTCAAAAATTCAAAAGAATAACTAACTAACTAACTAATAATAACTAACTATTAAATTATTAAACTAATAACTAATATCTAACTATTAAATTATAGGTATTGTAATTTCCTTTCAAATTTGGCTGCTGGTAAACGCAACGAATACTAATTTATCCGAAGTTGCGAATTATCGGAAATAGCGAATACCATATCTAAAAAAATGGAACAGAATGCATTAATAATAAATAATAATAATAAAAAGTTTTCATTATTATTATTGTTATTTATTATTATTAATTTGTTATGTTCCATTAGTTTAGATACAGCATTCGTTATTTCAGATAATTTGTAATTTCGGATAAATTCATATTCGTTACGTTCTCTAACAGACAAATTTGAAAGGAAATTACAATACCTATAATTTAATAGTTAGTAATAGTTAAGTTATTATTAGTTAGTTATTATTTTAGATTTTAGAATTTTCGTGTTTTCGGGTTTTCGATTATTCGAATTTATAAATATTTGGAAAAATTTGCATGCATGCAGGAAAGTGTGCTTAACTGAGAAAACCCCTCCCCTCCTGAAGACTCCTGGGATGTATGACACCATTTGTCTAGGCAAGAAAACCAGAAAGTAACTGAAGAAATGTAAAAAAAAGAAACGTTTAAAACAAGTTAATTTGACATACTTTTCTATCTTTTTACTAATGCTAGCAACATGAGGATTAAAAATAATCAATGTTGATTGGGAGAGTGAAGTTCCACTTCAAATGCCTAAATTTTAAAGGCAGCCTCATTTAGCTTAAATTTAGGCAGCATTGGAAGAAATGATGACATAATTGATTGATTTTGCATTATGGAATACTCATAATGCTTATATATGGGGAATCTTGCTGAAATAGCGTTGTATTAAAAGTAGAGATGATTTCTGGCAGTTTCCAACTTACCTGAGAGATTACTTCTCTAGAGTGTCTGTATAAGTCCAAAACTTCTCAAACTCTCACTGCAGCTTAATCAAGCGTTGTTGCATCAGTTTGTCTATTAACCTAAAAGGATACAATTAAACCACTATTGTCAAGCTTAAAAAGCTGGAGTATACTTGCCAGAAGTAAGTAGGCAATGCAGGTCTAAATAAAAAAAAATCCCTATTTGGTAACTGGGCAGTGGGCAAGGATGTATAGTCCAAGGGGTATTGCAAATGAGCTTAGGAAATTGTACTCCTTGTACAATCTAAAATGTGACAGGCACACTCACAGACCCACATCATTAGAAATGATTTACTTTTTGTCTAAAATTCAAACTTACTTTAAACATCTTTCTTTGGGGAGGTCACCTGGAGCAGATGGATATATAAATGAGTACTATTAAACCTTCGATAGACAGCTATTTTTCATATTTACAAAGATGTCTTAATTCATCAGTTGTAAAGGGAGGAATTCTTACTGAGAACCTAGATCCTATCATAGGGACAATTCCCAAGCCATGTTCAAGTCAATTCCATCCTATTTTGAATATAGATGTTAATCTATATGCAAAAGATCATAATTTCTAATATCTGCACTCACCTTTCAACTCTAGTAAAAGAGGATCAGGTGAGTTTCATTTATAACAATCTCCTAATGAGAAACAGCGCATTTTACCCAATTAAGCCCCAGACCATTTGGCTGGCCAAAGACCAGAGCACTTTTTGCGATTCGGCACTGTGTCGCTGTAACTGGAAATTGCGCACCCGTGCGACGTGGCTCCCAAACAAAATTGATGTCCTTTTTTCCCTACATAGAAATAGAGCTTTCTTTTGGTGGTATTTGACCACCTCTTTGGTTTTTATCTTTTGCGCTATAAACAAAAAAAGGGCAACAATTTTGAAAAAAAGCATTATATTTACTTTTTGCTATAATAAATATCCCCAAAAAATATATAAAAATACATTTTTTTTCCTCAGTTTATGCTGATATGTATTCTTCTACATATTTTTTGTAAAAAAAATGCAATAAGTGTATATTGATTAGTTTGCGCAAAAATTATAGCGTCTACAAAATAGGGGACAGTTTTTTATGGCATTTTTATTAATATTTTTTTTTTACTAGTAATGGTGGCAATCAGCATTTTTTATCATGACTGTGACATTATGGTGGACTTGTCAGACAATTTTGACACATTTTTGGGACCATTGGCATTAATACAGCGATCAGTGCGATTAAAAATGCATTGATTACTGTAAAAACGTCACTGGCAGTGAAGAGGCTAAAATTAGGGGGCAGTGAAGGGGTTAATGTGTGTCCTAGTTTGTGTTCTAACTGAAGGGGGATGTGGACTGTGCAGGGAAGCTAACAGATCCTCTGTTCATACTCTGTATGCACAGAGGATCTGTCAGTTCTCCCCTCAGAGAACCAGAAACTGTGTGTTTACACACACAGTTCCGGGTTCCCCGTGTGCCCCGAGCGATCGTGAGAGCCCAGGGGTGATTGAGACCGCCGGGCACTCGCATCGGCTCGGGGTGCGAGCGGGGGGCGTGCGCACCCCCCTAGTGGCCACAGGGCGAAGCGACGTTACATAACGTTGTTTCGCCCAGCCGTGCCATTCTGCCGCAGGACAACTGTGGCGGCTGGTCAGCATGTGGTTAAACCTTGTTCATGTGGAGAGGAGTCGAAAACCTTCTTTGCTTTTGGCTTTGGATGCAGATAAGGTGATTGAAGGTGCATTAGGGACATTTATCATATATTTTTTTTAAAATTCAGATTCCTTGCACTGATATATGATCATTACTCAATGCTTAAAGCTAAAGTTTACATTGATGGGGATCAAAATGTCATTGAAATATACATAGGAGAAGATGTCAATACCATAGGTCTCTATGTTAATGCTGTTATCTTGGCCCTGACAGAACCATAAATGTCCCTCCAGGCTACTTAACAATAGGATTTTGCTATATAGACCTGTTAATGATGGTGGTATGGGGCTCCAATTCAATCCTGAATTATTAGCCACCATTTTGGATCAATGAAAAATACTGTTGGAACCCATTATGTACAGATTTCACTTGAGACATGGCAATCTTTTCACAAAATCAGCAGACAAGTATTCTTCGAAGAAATTTTAGAATTTCTAATTACAATTAATTCAGTGCTGATTTCCAAACTACATCTGGACAATTGTTTCTTGCCTCATCTGGACTTGGCATTGGAACCGTCTATATGACATTACTGCACATCTATGACAGTTGGGATTGTTCTGTACTTCCCACCGTTGAGACCGCATTGCACTTTAGGGCCATAATTATGCCTTTTTGGTAGCACAATATTCTATTATAGACTGGTTCTATCTAACAGGTGTGTTAGCACTGATATTAATTTGCCTGGACAATTGGATAGCTGCTGGCATATTAAAGATTGGTGATTTGTGTCATGTTAACATATTGGAATTTCTTTGCAAATGTAACTGTAAAAAATAGGATCTTTCAAATTTGACACTGCATTTCAAGTATTTCCTTCTCAAATTAAATGATATATCACCCCAAATCTTCTCTTACTATAACAGTCCCAACTTAAAGAAGTGTGAGAAGCCAAAAAACAAACATACATACTCCCCTATATGACTGCAGCATTAGACCGATGCTGCAGCTGTCCACCGCTGGCTCTAGGACCGAGAAATGAGCTTTTACATGACCGCTAGTCGCTCAGTTCTCAGGATTCACTGAGCAGAGAGCAGTGACTGTAAGTTACGGCTCACTGCTCTGCTCCTCCAGTGTTCACTGGAGCACTGGGTTGTGGGGGGGGGCTGGCTCAAGCTTTCAGCTTGAGAGGCTGAGCCTGCTGCTGGTCAGGCATCTGAGTGGATCTTGACCTTACAGTCTGGATCTTTTGCCTAGGAACGGCTCTGTGATGTCAGTCAATAGAGGGCTTTAGCCTGCTGTCAGCTGAATCTGGGTAACAGGAGTACAGAACTTATTGCACTCCTGTGGCCCAGGAAAAAAGTATGGTCAAAAAGCTTTGGCCATACTTCTCTTTTAAGGATTAGCATTATATCCTTTTTTTATATGCTTATCTCACATACGTGTATCAGATAAGTGGCACACCAAGTCACAAAGGAAGGATAAGGGTAACACCAATGGAAGTCAGCAATGGCTATGTCTCTCACTTGACAATTTCAAGTGGCCTGGTATGGTTCAGGAGCAGGGGCACTCTCTCATCCTCCCTCTTTTCCTGCAGTCTGCCAGGTTGCGTGCTCGGATAAGGGTCTGATATGGATTTTAGGGGAACCCTACACCATTTTTTTTTAATTTGGTGCAGGGTTCCCCTTAATTTCCATATAAGACCTGAAGGGCCTGGTATGGAATTTGGGGGAACCCCCACACAATTTTTTTTAAATTTTTGGTTTGGGAATCCCCTTAATATTCATACCAGACCCAAAGGGCCTGGTAATGGACTGGGGGGGAACCCATGGCATTTTTTAAAATGAGTTTTATCTATATTGCCGAGACCCAACAATTCATTACAGCTGCGATCAGTTTTAAATGACTTTTTTCCCTTAGAAATGTAATTTTGCGGTGGTACTGTTCTAAACACGGGAAAACTGCGCCACTTTACAGGCACCCCCCAGGCATGATATTTAAAGGAATCTTTCTTTTTTATTGTTTCACGTTAAGCATTATTAAAATCACTGCTCCCGAAAAAACGTCCGTCTTTAAAACTTTTTTTTGTATTGATACATGTCCCCTGGGGCAGGACCCGGGTCCCCAAACACTTTTTATGACAATAACGTGCATTTAAGCCTTTAACATGAGCACTTTTGATTTTTCATGTTCATGTCCCATAAACTTTAACGGTATAGGTGTGTTCATCCGAATTGTTTGCCTGTTTGCATGTTCTAGTGCAAACCGAACTGGGGGGGGGGGTGTTCAGCTCATTCTTAGCAGGGAAATGTATGAGTACGTCCACCCGCATTGGTGCTGCTATTCGCTAGCTTTTTATGTACAATGCCTGGATGGGAAGTGGTTACATTTTTTTTTACTATAGTATCAGTGTCAGTTAGTGTGTTTTAGTTTTAAATTAAAAAAGAAACATGTGCAAATTGTTTCTGGGCCCTACTACAGGTACAAACAACAAATAACATAGAGATGTGTGATTTTGCTGTGATCGTCAGCAGGAAAATGTTTAAAATATATAATATTTTGGGTTGTACTTTGATGGTAGGTTATAGTACTATCAAGAAATATACAGCTATATATAAAAAAATAAAAACACTATTTTTGACAGTTTTCTTTTGATAATAATAATTAAAAAAACAGGATATATCCATTACCATTTGCCATAAAATGAAAGCCAAATTCATCCTAAAAAAACAAGGTATAATTCACCTGGATACACTAAGCAGCTGAGATGAAACTTACACTTTTACTAACACATGTCAAAGTGTCAAAGCTGTGATTTTTAAACTCTCAGTCATAAAGGGCTTAAAAGATGTTCTCTGTTTTACAAAATAGTCATATATCCTGTTCTTTTTGTTTTGTTTTTTTGTTTTTTGTATTTGTTTAAGCATCTGGTATATGAGCTCAGGGTATATTTTAATTTAACTCCTTCATTGAAATCCAGTGTTTTTGAGAATGTAACTGCAGACCCATTTGGCAGGGAACAGCTAGCTAAATAAAATCACCAATGCAACATTTGAATAATACTGTTTTGTAATCTCTATACTACCTTAGACAGAAAACATGGGAAGTCAGTTACAAGTCATGCATGCATATAATCTAATGAGCTAGTTTGGAAGGAATCCAGGCCTCTCTTGTTAGCTCGGCAGGTGAAACTGCTTTTTTTTTTCTTCCTATGGAAACAAAGTCAGCATGTGTCCTTTTCTCTATTCTGTCTGCATCTGTCAGCACAATTGTTATAGCTATGATGGCAGATTATCCATGATGGCAGATTATCCTAAGGTTAGCACTGAAACACTCCACCCATTAAGGAAGTCAGTGATATATTTGTAATCTAAACTAAAGGCCAGGTTTCAAGATGGGCATCCATTGATAACTTTCTATTTACGGCTTTATAAATATACAACATTAAACAAATGCTTTATTTTTTTTTTACTGTGGTCCCCAGAATTTAAAATATAGGTTTCAATTTAAGTGAACTTTAAATGAGCTTTCCATTGCTTAAAAGTGCTGTTTTTAAATGCACTGTAATTTTGAATTCAGAGGTTACCATCTGTTTTTGAGCAAAGAGCCAGAAGAAAAGTATGTACATCATATGG
Source organism: Lithobates clamitans (assembly GCA_037952925.1). Taxonomy (NCBI): domain Eukaryota; kingdom Metazoa; phylum Chordata; class Amphibia; order Anura; family Ranidae; genus Lithobates; species Lithobates clamitans. Next base: position 4,219,431 of record JBBGZY010000135.1, read on the forward strand.
GGTATATGTGATTTTGGGCACCCTTTCTGATGTTTATGTTTAAAATCAATGTGAGTATAAATGTGATAAATGCTACATTAAAGGGTCACAAAACACAATAAATTGTTTACTTGTCTACATTATTTATTTAATAGTGTTCATAAACACATTTGTAAATGTCTCAACAGTTTATTGGATGTTAATTTATTTAAATGGAATGTATATAACAGGGGGAAACATTCTGAGCACCAGACATGTGATTCAATAGATGGCAGCAATACAATTATATTCAGTTGTGATCTACTAAGAACATGACTATGGGTGATAATAGTAGCTAGGTTGAGCGCATACCACAAAAGAAACCTTCATGGACTTTGGAGGCAGAAAAAGAGTAAGCGTATGTATGAAAAGTAAGAATTTTTATTAAAGAACTTGGAGCAAAAAAGGGGAAAACAATCCCTATAGGATCACAAAATAACAACACATATAATAATACATGTCTCATAGCTGTATAAACACACACAAAAAAACCAAACCATCTAAACCATCCCTAGAGCTGCCTATGTGCTTACTATGGGTGATATTATTATTATTTATTTATTTTTAAGTTCTGTAGAAACACAATACTTAAATAGATAATAATATCTCCTGAATTTGTGCTACTGAAAACTGAACAAAAATAAATAAATAAATTAAACAAATGAATTAAATAAATGTGCATGAATTTATATATAATATATAAAGTTATTTATAATAACTTAAAATATATATCCAACTACTACTATACTATATACACCACATTAGAAAAACAAAAAAGTAGTGTGGCACTGTATGTGGAAAGTTTTTTTCATTCCTTTTTTTAATACTTAGATAAGCTTTTATGGTAGGATCTCTTTTTCCTTTTCCAAGTGTTGAATAAGTTATTTATTTATTGGTAAGTACATTTTGTCACTCATTCTGATCACCCTTGTGTATGTGGTTGGAGGGGGTTGTGGAGATCAGAGAGGTGCTTATAAGACAGAGATGGGAGTACTTAGTTGTCGTATTAGGTTTTATTGCAGTTGGGGGAGGGGTTTAACCAGGTTCCTGCTGAAGCAGCCAAGATTTGAACCGTTAATGGGCAGGCTGAATGTACCAAGTTGATCAATCGATCGGTACAACCAGAATTCCAGATTCTCTTGCGATTACCACTGTCTTCTCCCGCTGGAGACGGCTTCCCCCGTCTGCCCCCGCCCCATCGCCAGAAGAAGACAATGGCCCAGCAGGAAGGATTCCTGCATCAACACTGTCTATGTTGATGGGGAAATGGAGCAAAATCCATGTCATCCCTCTGAAAGGCGATCCACCACCGATCATTCTACAGGCAGCTAACACTAGTGTAAATGAGCTCTTATTCGTTTAGACCAAACTAGGCTATTTAAAAATAACTTGCACTGTGTACAAATCTCTATGGTTAACATAAAATTATAAAAAACAGATAGGATGCTTTCTGTAGGTTCTTTGTATGAACTTCCTGAGGAAGTGTGCTTGCTCCTCTTCAGAGAAGCTTATCTTGCCCACACCTAACAACTGTACCTTGATTTTCTCCATCAGCTCACCTCCTACAGTTATTACCTTTTGTATCTTTTGACCCTCCCTCCTAGATTGTAAGCTCAAACGAGCAGTGCTCTCTTCTTACTCTTGTATTGAATTGTATTGTAACTGTACTGTCTGCCCTCGTGTTGTAAAGTGTTGGCGCTATATAAATCCTGTATAATAATAATAATAGTAATAATAATATTAATAATAATTACTACCTCCATGCACCTAAAAATTAAAAGCCTGCCCCTTTAGGTTTAAAATCCTTCCTACCTCACACCTTGCCATTTCTGCTTAGTGTTCTCATGAGAGTTAAAGTATAACTGAAGGCAATAGTTTTTTAGTTTTGGATAGAGAGTAGAGGGATTAGATCACCTGTCAGATTTATATTGCTGTGTCTCTATTAGGGAGATTCTCCCTCACTATTCATCCTGGTGATCATTATCACTAAAAATAAACAAAAAAACCCACAAATTTTGAGTGGTCACCAGAGAGGGAAATCTTCCAAAGGGAACACTCATTCAGCTGACCATGGAATCTACCTGGTATTTCCAGAGGAGCCTCCTCTCACTTCCTGTTGTGACTATAGGAAAGGAAGTGAAGGGAAATCTCCCCAATGAGACACAAATGCAAACAAAAAACTGACAGAGGTTATAATCCTCTATTCAAAATAAAAAAGAAAAGCTTTGCCTTCAGTTCTACTTTAATATCTCTATTTTCTCTGCTAGAGATTTCATTACATTTTTAATTGCTTTTGGGAGTTTCTCCAGTCCACAAGGCATGGGTTTTCCCTGTTTTACTAGTGTTCTCTCCGCAATGGTTCTGCATTACCATTAGTGACAACCCCCTCTGTGTTCTGGACTTTACCTTTAAGGACAGGCCAGTATTGTTGGGGAATTCCTTGTTGAATGTCAGAACCAGGGCCATGGCATACTGTGCACAGTTCCAGTGGCCATGCTGGAGGCTCACTATGTACTCTGGCTGCCATGTACAGTGGCTTGAAAAAGTACCCCTTGAAAGTGACACATAATTGTGAAGTGGAAGGAAAATGATAAATGGATTTCACATTCTTTTACAAATAAATATATGAAAATTGTGGCGTGCCTTTGTATTCAACCCTTTACTCTAATACCCCTAACCAAAATCTAGTTGAAACGATTACCTTTAGAAGTCACCTAATTAGTAAATAGAGTCCACCTGTGTGTAATTTAATCTCAGTATAAATACAGCTGTTCTGTGAAGCCCCCATAGGTTTGTTAGAGAACCTTAGAGAACAAACAGCATCATGAAGGCCAGAGAACACACCAGACAGGTTAGGGATACAGTTGTGGAGAAGTTTAAAGCAGGGTTAGGTTATAAAAAAATGTCCCAAGCTTTGAACATCTCATGGAGCACTGTTCAATCCATCATTCGAAAATGAAAAGAGTATGGCACAACTGCAAACCTACAAAGACATGGCCTTCCATCTAAACTGACAGGTAGGGCAAGGAAAGCATTCATCAGAGAAGCAGCCAAAAGGCCCAAGGTAACTCTGGAGGAGCTGCAGAGATCCACAGCTCAGGTGGGAGAATCTATCCACAGCACAATTATTAGTAGTGCAATAGTAGTACAAATCTGGCCTTTATGGAAGAGTGGCAAGAAGAAAGCCATTGTTGAAAGAAAGCCATAAGAAGCCCTGTTTGCAGTTTGTGAGAAGCCATGTGGGGGACACAGCAAACATGTGGAAGAAGGTGCTTTGGTCAGATGAGACCAAAATTTTACTTTTTGGCCTAAAAGCAAAACGCTATGTGTTACGGAAAACTAACACTGCACATCACCCTGAACACATCATCCCCACTGTGAAACATAGTGGTGGAAGCATTATGTTGTGGGGATGTTTTTCTTCAGCAGGGACAGGGAAGCTGGTCAGAGTTGATGGGAAGATGGATGGAGCCAAATACAGGGCAATCTTAGAAGAAAACCTGTTAGAGTTTGCAAAAGACTTGAGACTGGGGCGAAGGTTCACCTTCCAGCAGGATAATGATACTAAACTTACATCCAGAGCTACAATGGAATAGTTTAGGTCAAAGCATATTCATGTGTTAGAATTGCCCAGTCAAAGTACTAAATCCAATAGAGAATCTGTGGCAAGACTTGAAAATTGCTGTTCACAGATGCTCTCCATCCAATCTGACAGAACTTAAACTATTTTGCAAAGAAGAATGGGCAAAAATGTCACTCTCTAGATGTGCAAAGCTGGTAGAGACATACTCAAAAAGACTTACAGCTGTAATTGCAGCAAAAGGGGTTCTACAAAATATTGACTCGGGGGGCTGAATACAAATGCACGCCACACTTTTCACATATTTATTTGTAAAACATTTTGAAAACCATTTAACATTTTCCTTCCACTTCACAATTATGTGTCACTTTGTGTTGGTCTATAACATAAAATCGCAATAAAATACATTTACGTGTTTGGTTGTAACATGACAAAATGTGGAAATTGTTAGGGGGTATGAATACTTTTTCAAGGCACTGTACATACTGGAGAGGGCAGCACATGTTAACTATTGCCTATTATTCCCAATACTGTGCAGGGGACTGGGACTTCTTTCCATTTTATTTTTGCTGGGGAGTGTTTCTGACTATCAGCTGAACAGTGTATTGTTAACTATGTTGCTGTTTGACTTCCTTGCATTTACAATGTGGCTGAAACTTTCAGTTGTTTTTTGTGCATTGAGTGCTGAGTTGATGATGACTGGCTTTGTTTATCAACAAAGCCATGTAATCACCACGTTAGCACTTAAAGAATGGAAGAGCACAGGGATACCTTCATCAATTTGTTGCTGCCCCATCCTCATGCAATCACATGCTAAAGTGGTATGTGAGGTTTTTTTTTTTGCTACAGTTTAAAAAAGCGAAGTCCTATCTGGTCAATGTTGTCCAACAGAGAAGCTGGGATTAAATAGCTGGCTCAACAGAATAATAACTTTTTGGGAAGAAAACTAGACAAACCTATGTATTTCAACAGTGAATGTAGAAGGTGTGGCCACAGACTCAAAAATAATATGGCTTTGAATTTAAAGTCACAATATGACTTTACAGGCCCAGATGGGTTTACGATCTGTTATTTCAAAAAGTTTAAAGAATTCTTAATACCCAAACTATGCTCATACATGAACAGACTAGGAACAAGCTATAAGATGAGGAGGGAAACATTATTTGCCTGTATTACAATTATACCTAAAGAGGGAAAAGACGTAACCCTTTGCTCAAGTTACAGACCAATATCTCTGTTAAACATAGACACAAAATTATTTGCAAAAGTATTGGCCACCTGGATGAAGGACCTGATGCCTGAATGGGTACATGCAGACAGGATCTAGTTCATCCCTGGAAGAGAAGGAATGGATAATGGGGTGAGAACATTACTCCTGCTGCATAAAATTAGCAGAGGAAAATCCCTAATGCCCCGTACACACAAGCGAAAATTCCACCAGCAAAAGTCAGATGAGAGCTTTTGATCAGAAAATGGGACCATGTGTATGCTCCATCAGACTTTTGCTGGCAGAATTCCAGCTAGCAAAAGATTGAGAGCAGGTTCTCTATTTTTCGGTCGGAAAAAAGTTCCTATCTGAAAATGCGTTCATCTGTATGCAATTCGGACGTCCAAAAAAACACGCATGCTCGGAAACAATTCGACGCATGCTCGGAAGCGTTGAACTTCATTTTCTCGGCTCATCTTAGTGTTGTACGTCACCGCGTTGTTGACGGTCAAAAGTTCAGAGAACTTTTGTGTGACCGTGTGTATGCAAGTCAAGCTTGAGCGGAATTCCGTTGGAAAAACCATCCAAGATTTTTCTAACGGAGATTCCGCTCATGTGTACAGGGCATTTTTCTATTCCTGTCAATAGATGCAGAAAAAGAATTTTACAGGGTAGACTGGGGATTTACGATGAACACACTAGAAGAAATGGGAATAGGCCCAAGGATGGTCCAATGGATTAAAACATTATACAATCATCATACAGCAACAGTAAAGATTAACGGAACCTCATCTCTAACCTTTGAAATGTTTCATGGAACAAGGCATGGGTGTCCCCTCTCACCCCTGCTATTTGTATTGCGCTAGAACCCCTCCTGGCAACCATCCAAAATAGCTTGCACATAGGAGGTATTAAGACTGGAGATGAGGAACATAAAATAGCGGCATACGCGGATGATGTCTTGTTCTACATCTCCAAGCCCAGTATAACACTACTAAATCTAATGAAACTATTGAAATATTACAGGGAACTATCAAATTTAAAAAATTTGAGATTTTGAATATAAATCTGAATAAACATGAGGCCTTACAACGGGAATTGCCATTTACATGGAGGAAAACAGATTTAAAATATCTAGGAATAAAACTAACACCATCACTAGGAAAAATCTACCAATCAAACTATATCACGCTATTAAACTAGATAAAAATGGAAATTAAAAAAATAACAAGACCCCTTTCTTGGATAGGACGAATAAATATTGTAAAGATGGTAATATTACCGAAAATCATGTATAAATTTCATATGCTGCCGATCTCCCTACTGCAGACATACTTTAAGACACTTAAAACAATAATACTAAAGTTTATATGACAGAGTAAGAAACCAAGAATTGGGTATTAAAGGGGTTGTAATGCATTAAGATGAAAAACCTTTTGTAGTGCAGCAGCCCCCCTTTTACTTACCTGAACCCAATCATTCCAGTGACAAGAATGAGCAGAGAAGCTCCAACCGCTGTCTCGGGTCCTCATTGGCTGGATTGATAGCAACAGGAGCATTGGCCAGGGGGGGCGGGACCGAGTCCTGCTGTCTGTGTCAATGGACACAGCAGCAGGATTCGGGAGCGCACCCGCACAAGTGCCCCCAGGGAATGCTGGTCTAGGAGGACCCCAGAAGAGGAGGATCGGGGCCCCTCTGTGCAAAACCCTTGCACAGAGGAGGTAAGTATGACATGTTTGTTATTTAAAAAAAAATGAAAATTTAAGCAAAGACAAACTGCAAGGAGGGTTAATAGAACCAGATTTAAAAATATATTATAGTTCAGTTTTATTAATACGAATAATAGAGTGGACAAAAAAGACAAGAGAAAAAAAGATGGGTGCTCTGGTCTCCCTTTTTGGTCTAGTTCCTTCTCTCCCCTCCACTTATGTATCATTCTTGTTTTATGCACAGAGCACGCAAGGATTGTTTGCTGCTCTGGAAAGTGATCACTTACTTTATGTTCTTTTCAAAATACTAATAAAAAACGATTGAAACAGAAAAAGATGGGTGAAAATGGAAAACACAATTAGTAACGCACCGTTAGGTAAAATCATATGGATACCACCACAATATAGAATGTTAGACACAAATGCACTGTAATGACACTAAACGTACTAAGAATTTGGGATTTAATTCACAAACAAGCAAAATGGAAGTATAATTCACCATTAATTCCACTCAGGGAAACTAACTATTTTCCACCAGGAAAAGGGATGTTATTTGGGGCGTGGATAAAAGATGAAAATGCACAATTGAAGGATGTAATGGAAAAAGGTAAGTTATGTACACTAAAGGAATATTGTGATTGTAGAGTCTCCTTTTTTTTCCTCTAAAAATAACAATATATGTTATACTTACCTGCTCTTTTGCAGTGGATTTGCACAGAACAGCCCAGATCCTCCTCTTCTCCGGTCCCTCTTCTGTGATCCTGGCACCTCCCTCCTGTTCAGTGCCCCCCACAGCAAGTAGCTTGCTATGGGGGCACCCGAGCCGAGTCACAGCTCCCTGTGTCCATTCAGGCACGGAGGCCCGACCTGGCCCTACCCCCTCTCTCCTCTGATTGGCTAGCTGACTTTGATTGACAGTAGCGGCAGCCATTTGCTGCTGTGTCTCAGCCAATCAAGAGGGAGAATCTCGGACAGCTAGGACACTCGTGGACATAGCTGGACAGAGAGTAACCCAGGTTTTAGGGGGGCTGAGGGTGAGCTGCTGCACACAGAAAGCTTTTTATCTTAATGCATAAAATGCATTAAGATAAAAAAACTTCTGCCTTTACAACTCCTTTAAGGCACAAGAAAGAAATGTTGGTGGTAGACGAATGGTGGTATTCCCAGTTGAAGCACTTTGTCACAACACTACCACAACCAATAAGATCCGGAGAGGATTTATTGCCCTTTGAGCATCTATGTATATCAACGAATACAAGAAATGGTATCTCCCAGCTTTATAAGATATTGGTGGCAATGGCTGGACCGGAAATACTGCCATACTTGGAAAAATGGGAAAAAGAATTAGGAACACGAGTGAATGAACAGCAATTAAGAAAAATTTTGATGGTACAGAGCTCCGCAGTAGATATTATTACCATAGAAATTAACTATAAATGTCTGACAAAATAGCATATAACACCAGATAAAGAACACAAATATCAAGCAGGGAAATCACCATATTGTTGGTGAGGATGGGAGTAGTGGGAACTATTACCCATATATGGTGGTATTGCCCAACAACAACAAAAAAAATTTGGAGAGAGGTGTTGCAATAAGTAAAGGAGATTACCAATATAGAAATACATGAAGGCTATGTCTATTCCATGGGGTAAAAAGCCAAATAAAAGTGTGAAAAATACATATAGTATAGAATATTTATGATGTAGTGGGGAAGATGAGATTGAAAAATTGATAAATATGGGAAAGTGGAAAAGTCAGAAAGCTGGACAGAGTTTAGGAAAACAAGGAGATATGCTGGAATGGTGGGAATGTAGGAGATGGGGAGGCGGGGAAAAGACGGAGAAGGTACGGAACTAAAAAGAATAAAGAGAGGTAGTAGGGATTGGGAGAGGAGAGGGAGAGAGGAAGGGGGGGGGGATGGTTTGAGTAATTGTAATTGCAAAAATACTAAAATTAATATTTTTAATGTTTTGTATTTTGATATACTGGAAATTAATAATGATAAAAAAAAACAAAAACAATATGACTTTACCCTATTCATTCCTATTTTTACTTTTTTTTAATGGAAGACTGGAAATAGGCACTCTGTTGCAGAGAATGTTATATCAGATGACCGATATTAGAAAACGAATGTCCTCAATATTCAATTCTTTCTTCCTGATTCTCAAACTTGTCCTCAGGCGTTACCACCAGCTCATAGGTCCTTGATTTCCTGTTAGGGACACAAGTAATTTAATCCCTGATCAATCTATCCCTGAGCTAATTAACTTTTCATTTGCCTTTCCAGCATAATTCAAATAACTGAGATTGTTATGTTTATTTATTTTATTTTTTTTACCCAGAGAGTTTGTAGTTTACCTGCTTCAATACTGGGCATGTTTACCTCCTTCCTGCCCAGGCCAATTTTCAGCTTTCAGCGCTGTTGCACTTTTGATAACAATTGCTTGGTGATGCAACGCTGTACCCAAATTGCATTTTTATAATTTTTTGAGACATATAGCGCTTTCTTTTGGTGGTATTCAATCACCACTGGGTTTTGGTTTTTTTTTGTGAAAAAAAATAAAAAAGACCAAACATTTTGAAAAAAAAAAGTTTTTCTTAGTATCTGGTAGAAAATTTTGTAAATAATGAATTTTCCTCCTTCACTGATGTGCACTGATAATTTGCACTTATGGGCGCTGATGAGATTGCTCTGAAGGGCACTGATGAGTTGGCAATGATGAGGAGGCACTAATATGCAGCACTGATATACCCTGATAGGTGCCACTGATGAGCACTGATAGGTGGCACTGATAGGTGACACTGATGGGCACTGATAAGTGGCACTTAGGGGCACTGATAGAATGCATGAAGATTAAAAAGCTTGTGCCTTTACAAGCACCTTAACAAAGAATGTGCTGAACTTAGAATGCAAGTAGTCAGGAATAAGAAATGTAAAACACGGTAAGGGGAATTTATCAAAACTGGTACAGCCAGAATCTGAAACAGCTGCCCATGGCAACCCATTAGCTTCTATCTTCAGCTTATTCAGCTTTAAAAATTAAAGCTATCAGCTGATTGGTGTACAGCTGCTCAAAATTCTGTCTGCTCTAGTTTTGATAAATTCCCCTAAGAGCTCATTCAGACAGGTGCTGAGACAGGTCTTGTATGCTGAGCCACTTTTTGCTGCATCTTCGTCCACCAGAGAGCTTCACCTATAGAAGTGGGTGCACAGATGTAGACATTGTGTGTTTGGATACATGCATTCCTTCCTGTCTGCATGTCAAATTATGACATTCGACTATATCCATGCAGCTTCTGTGTCCCAATTGACTTTGACTGGACTGCCTGCACAGGGATGCACAGGACACCATGAATCCCCACGCAGTACACTGCTATCACACTGGGCATGGACGAATATGCTCCATGTGAATTAGGCCTAATTGTCGTCACATGGACTGAATAGCACAAAAGAGGAGATGTCGGGTAATTAAAAGAGAAGTATGGGAATTTTATTTATGAATCATACTTACCTAGGTAGATGCTGCATTTGTCCGCCCAGGCTCTAAGGCTGAGAACCGAGTAATCATACAGCCGATCACTCAGTTCTCAGTCCTCCCTGAGCAGAGAGCTGGTGGTTGTCATTCTCTGGCTCTCTGCTTTGCTCCCCCCCCCCCCCGGTGCTCACTGAAACAATGGGCTGTGGAGGGGATGGGAGTGGCCAGCTCAGGCACTCAGCGGCATGCGATCTTTCCCCAGCCTGGACCGACTCTGTGACATCAGTCGACAGCAGGCTTAAGCCCGCTGTCAGCTGAAAATGGGTCACAGGAGTGCAAAACAATCTGCACTGCTGTGATCAACAGGAGAAGTACAACCAAACAGGCTTTGGCTACTTCTCCTTTAATAAATCTATCATGCAACCTGTCTCTCTGTTCCTGTTTGGCATTACTTGTGACAATTAATAAATGTCCCCGTTTATGTTGTGAACTCACCATTCAGGGCCCAGGCAGGCTCTTCCTCAGCCCAGGCTTTAGATCCAGGCTCTTTCTTCCTGAAGCTTGAGGGTCCTTCAAGCACCCTCTTTCCTAGTCCAGAGGGCCTCCACGATCCCCCTCTCATAGTCCAGGGCCACCAGACACCTGCTTCCCTAGTCCAGGGCCTCCAGACACACCCTCTCCTAATCTGGGACCTCCAGGCAACCCCTCACCTAGTCAAGTATCACCCTTGTACCCCCCTATTCAGCGTTCTTTGCCACACTAACCACCATTTCCTAGTAAATGGCTTCCTCTGCACCCACCCCCCTAATCCAGGGTCTCCTTTGCACTCCTCTCCTAGTCCAAGGCTTCCTTTACAGCCTGCCCAAAGTTAAGAGCCTCCTCTGCACCCTGCTCTTTGAATCAAGGTCCTTTATCAACCAAACTTCTAATGTCCAGGGCCTCCTCTACACCCTCCAGTCCAGGGCCCTCTGTGTACCCCCTCCTAGTCCAGGGCCTCCTCTGCACCCCCCCCCAGTCCAAGGCCTCCTGTGTACCCCCCCCCACTCCAGCACCTCCTCTGCATCCCCCAATTCCACGGTCTCCTTTGCGCCCCCCCAGCCCAGGGCCTCCTCTGCACTCCCCAGCCCAAGGCCTCCTCCACACCCCCCATTAGATCAGGGCCTCCACTGCACCCTCCAGTCCAGGGCCTCCTCTAACTCCCCCCAGTTCAGGGTCTTCTCTGCTCCCCTGCACCCCCCAGCCCAGGCCCTCCTCTGCACTCTCCAGGCCAAGGCCTCCTCCACACCCCCCTCAGCCCAGGGCCTTCACTGAATCCCTCAGTCCAGGGCCTCTTCTGAGCCCCCCCAGCCCAGGATCTCCTCCACACCCCCTCCCCAGTCTAGTGCCTCCTCTGCACCCCATCATCCAGTCCAGGGCCTGCTTTGAAGCCTCCCCTTCTCTGGGATGCCTCACACAGAAAAGACATAGGCTGTTTGGGCACTGGGCAGGACTAGGAGGGAGACCTGCCTGTCCATTACACTTGATCGGGCAGCAGTGACACCCTGAGAGCAGCGGTTCCCAGTGCAGGTGGGGGCGGAACCCCTGGCGGTGACCCCCTAGATGCGTCACCCGGGGCAGGTGCCCCCCCTAGTTTCGGCTCTGCTGATGGGCACTAACTGCCATCACTGATGGGCACTGTTGGGCCTGCCCTGATTATCTATGCATGTCTCCCCTGTGCAGAAATACCGCTGTCACTGTGAGGAAAGGAAAGCTAATAACTGCCATTTCCTTGTTTACACGTGATCAGATGTGATTGGACACAGCTGATCACATGGGTAAAGAGCAATGGCAAGGGCTCTTTACCGAGATCAGGGATGCGCACTTCCCGGGGACACAGTGCGGTGCCAAGTGCCGCACTGTGTGCCCTGCAAGTGGGACAACGTCATATGATGTCATCCCAGTACAAAAAGCCCACCCCGCAGCTGTCATTTTCCTATATGGCGGGCAGGAGGAGGTTAAATGATACCTTTAAGTGGCTAACTTAAAGAGGAGGTCCACCCACCCCTGCAAAAATGAAAAGCTAGCAGCTACACATACACACTTACCTGTCCTGGAGTCCAGTGATGTCAGTATCACAGCTGATGTTTCCATCAGCTGTCAGATGCTGCTGCCGACATTGCAGGTAACAGAACCCAGCAGTGTAGCATTACAGCTTCATGCTGGGCCCCTACTGCGCATGCGCGAGGCACCGCTGCTCTTTCCTTCTGGCCCAGCAGCAGGGGAAGAAGGAGGGAGCAGGAGGAAGCTGAGATGTGATGTAATTTGCAGCAAAGACAGATATCCGCTCCCCCTCCCCCCTGAAAGGTGCCAAATGTGGCACCGGAGGGAGGGGGAGACAAATGAGCTGAAGTTCCACTTTTGGGTAGAACTACACTTTAAGTTATTAAAATGCAAGCTTTCTGACCCTTAGGTCCCTTCTTCAGGTGTCTATGGTTCTCAAAGTTTGCAGCTTTAATAACCCAAGTTAGCTAATGAAAGATAGCAATTAGATTATAATCTTTCTACATCGCTTGATGGCTAAAATTGTGCTAGACTTAAGCCGGCCATGGATGGATCACAATTTGGCCAGTTCCCACTGCTGTTATTCACACCCCGTGAGGAGGGAGCGGAGGTGGAGCTGAGCCCCTTCTTTGTGTGTCTTATGGACAAACAGAGCGGGGCTTAGGAACGAGCATGCACGAGTGCCCCCATAGCAAGTGGCTTGCTATGGGAGCACTTGGAGAAGAGGAGGATCCAGGAGCGGGGGACCTAAGAAGAGAATAATCAGGGCTGCTCTGTGCAAAACCATTGCACACAGCATGTTAGTATAAAATGTTTGTATAGCAAGGTCTTTGACCTCCAAGGCCAAAGATAGCTGACATCCTTCAATATTTGGTGGGTTGTGAGGCATAGTGGGTGCAAAGATGGTGAAAGTCATTGGGCGCCAGACACTTCTTGGATGTAAAAGAGTTTTTATTTCTTTTGACAGTCCTTTTTATATATTTTGGGGGAGATAAGGTTAGGGTCAGGACACCCTTAGATAGTTGCAAACTCAATTGGCAGACGCCAAGACTTCAATAGGAGAACAGCCTTGCAGGGAAAGGCCCCAGCAAAGCGCCACTTCTGCACATGCAGGATTGCTGTCTCCTATGGTAACAGTCCTTTAACAGTTCCTAACTCAAACGTATCAGTTCTTTCAGCTACATTACAACTGCTCCTTGTAGTTCTTCAATACTGAACTCCTGGTTTCTCACTAGACCCTCTGATTCACTGACTTTGAATCCCTTGAGCTCCTCCAAGGTTTGGTGGTGTCCCCTTAAGCGTCACCCCCACTTCTCTGCTGGGTCCCTAGCTTCGCACTCCAGATACTGCTCAAGCTTCACCGCTGATAACCGGCTCGGACCCTGGCTTGACACACAAGGCTGTTCTGCATGAGTCTCCTCCGCTGGTAGGGTCCCTGACTTGATCATCGCCTGAAGTTTCCCAATTCTCCATGCCCTTCAGTGAGAATATGGTTCCGGTACTTGCTTCAGTTACTCACTGTTGTCCCTGGTAAGGCTGTTGGTCCCTTCATGGCGACAGCTTCCCTTCTTCCTCCGATCACTGACAGGTTCTCACCATCACTTTTGGTTGAACTGCAAGCTGCAGTCACAACCCTGCGCTGCCCTCTTACTTCTGGATAGGCCCTCACACAGCCTGGCAGCCAGATGCCCCCAGGATAGGCCCAATCTCCGGCCTAGCAGCCCGGGGCAGACGACACACCTCCACCCAGACGGCATTCCGGGTGGCACAGAACAGAGATCACCTGACCTCATTCGAATATATAGGCTCTCCCAGCAGGCCAAGGGATTCAAGAAAACCCCTGCCCATCCACATACCCATAACCTGACCTTGGGTTGCCCTTCTCGTATCTAGTACCACCAAGTACCCGGCCACCTAGTGGTAGAAGAGAAAAGTGCAACGAGGCCAAGCTTATGGAGAAATCAATAGAATCCTATAAATTGACCAAGATAACTACTCTTGGCAAGTAAATTTTTGAGGAGCTCCCTGACTAAACTCCAGGGTGCTACATTTGTTATATTAAAAATAACAAAAAAACAAAAAAAACTTTAATATCACTTTAACCACTTGAGCCCCGGACCATTATGCTGCCTAAGGACCAGAGGTCTTTTTCCAATTTGGCACTGCGTCACTTTAACTTTTAATTGCGCGGTCATGCAATGCTGTACCCAAACTTCCCACAAATAGAGCTTTCTTTTGATGGCATTTGATCACCTCTGCCGTTTTTATTTTTTGCGCTATAAACGGAAAAAGACCAAAAATTTTGAAAAAAAATGATATTTTCTACTTTTTGTTATAAAAAAAATCCAATAAACTCAATTTTAGTCATACATTTAAGCCAAAATTTATTCGGCCACATGTCTTTGGTAAAAAAAATGTCAATAAGCGTATATTTATTGGTTTGCGCAAAAGTTATAGCGTCTACAAACTAGGGTACATTTTCTGGAATTTACACAGCTTTTAGTTTATGACTGCCTATGTCATTTCATGAGGTGCTAAAATGGCAGGGCAGTACAAACCCCCCCCAAATGACCCCATTTTGGAAAGTAGACACCCCAAGGAAATTGCTGAGAGGCATGTTGAACCCATTGAATATTTATTTTTTTTGTCCCAAGTGATTGAATAATGACAAAAAAAAAATATTTACAAAAAGTTGTCACTAAATGATATATTGCTCACACAGGCCATGGGCCTATGTGGAATTGCACCCCAAAATACATTCAGCTGCTTCTCCTGAGTATGGGGATACCACATGTGTGGGACTTTTTGGGAGCCTAGCTGCGTACGGGGCCCCGAAAACCAATCACCGCCTTCAGGATTTCTAAGGGCATACATTTTTTATTTCATTCCTCGTTACCTATCACAGTTTTGAAGGACATAAAATGCCAAGATGGCACAAAACCCCCCAAATGACCCCATTTTGGAAAGTAGACACCCCAAACTATTTGCTGAGAGGCATGTTGAGTCCATGGAATATTTTATATTTTGACACAAGTTGCGGGAAAGTAACACTTTTTTTCTTTTTTTTTGCACAAGGTTGTCACTAAATGATATATTGCTCAAACATGCCATGGGCATATGTGGAATTACACCCCAAAATACATTCTGCTGCTTCTCTTGAGTATGGGGATACCACATGTTTAGGACTTTTTGGGAGCCTAGCCACGTACAGGGCCCCGAAAACCAATCACCGCCTTCAGGATTTCTAAGGGCATAAATTTTTGATTTCACTCCTCACTTCCTATCACAGTTTTGAAGGCCATAAAATGCCAAGATGGCACAAAACCCCCCCAAATGACCCCATTTTGGAAAGTAGACACCCCAAGCTATTTGCTGAGAGGCATGTTGAGTCCATGGAATATTTTATTTTTTGACACAAGTTGCGGGAAAGTGACAATTTTTTTTTTTTTTTTGCACAAAGTTGTCACTAAATGATATATTTCTCACACAAGCCATGGGCATATGTGGAATTGCACCCCAAAATACATTTAGCTGCTTCTCCTGAGTATGGGGATACCACATGTGTGGGACTTTTTGGGAGCCTAGCCGCATACGGGGCCCCGAAAACCAAGCACCGCCTTCAGGATTTCTAAGGGCGTAAAGTTGTGATTTCACTCCTCACTGCCTATCACAGTTTTGAAGGCCATAAAAAGCCCAGATGGCACAAAACCCCCCCAAATGACCCTATTTTGGAAAGTAGACACCCCAAGCTATTTGCTGAGAGGCATGTTGAGTCCATGGAATATTTTATATTTTGACACAAGTTGCGGGAAAGTGACATTTTTTTTTTTTTTTTTGCACAAAGTTGTCACTAAATGATATATTGCTCAAACATGCCATGGGCATATGTGGAATTAAACCCCAAAATATATTCTGCTGCTTCTCCTGAGTACGGGGATACCACATGTGTGGGACTTTTTGGGAGCCTAGCCGCATACGGGGCCCCGAAATCCAAGCACCGGCTTTAGGATTTCTAAGGGCGTTAAGTTGTGATTCCACTCCTCACTACCTATCACAGTTTTGAAGGCCATAAAATGCCAAGATGGCACAAACCCCCCCAAATGACCCCATTTTGGAAAGTAGACACCCCAAGCTATTTGCTGAGAGGCATGGTGAGTATTTTGCAGCTCTCATTTGTTTTTGAAAATTAAGAAAGACAAGAAAAATGTATTTTTTTTTTCTTTTTTCAATTTTCGAAAGTTTGTGACAAAAAGTGAGGTCTGCAAAATACTCACTATACCTCTCAGCAAATAGCTTGGGGTGTCTATTTTCCAAAATGGGGTCATTTGGGGGGGGGTTGTGCCATCTGGGCATTCCATGGCCTCCGAAACTGTGCTAGGCAGTGAAGAGTGAAATCAAAAATTTACGCCCTTAGAAAGCCTGAAGGCGGGGCTTGGTTTTCGGGGTCCCGTGCGCGGCTAGGCTCCCAAAAAGTCCCACACATGTGGTATCCCCATACTCAGGAGAAGCAGCAGAATGTATTTTGGGGTGTAATTTCACATATTCCCATGGCATGTTTGAGCAATATATCATTTAGTGACATCTTTGTGCAAAAAAAAAAAAAAAAAAGAAGAAGATTTGTCTCTTTCCCGCAACTTGTGTCACAATATAAAATATTCCATGGACTCGACATGCCTCTCAGCAAATAGCTTGGGGTGTCTACTTTCCGAAATGGGGTCATTTGGGGGGGGGTTTGAACTGTCCTGGCATTTTATGCACAACATTTAGAAGCTTATGTCACACATCACCCACTCTTCTAACCACTTGAAGACAAAGCCCTTTCTGACACTTTTTGATTACATGAAAAAATATTTTTTTTTTGCAAGAAAATTACTTTGAACCCCCAAACATTATATATTTTTTTAAAGCAAATGCCCTACAGATTAAAATGGTGGGTGTTTCATATTTTTTTTTCACACAGTATTTGCGCAGCGATTTTTCAAACGCATTTTTTGGGGCAAAAACACACCTTTTTAAATTTTAATGCACTAAAACACACTATATTGCCCAAATGTTTGATGAAACAAAAAAGATGATCTTAGGCCGAGTACATGGATACCAAACATGACATGCTTTAAAATTGCGCACAAACGCGCAGCGGCGACAAAATAAATACATTTTTAAAAGCCTTTAAAAGCCTTTACAGGTTACCACTTTAGATTTACAGAGGAGGTCTACTGCTAAAATTACTGCCCTCGTTCTGTCCTTCGCGGTGATACCTCACATGCATGGTGCAATTGCTGTTTACATTTGACGCCAGACCGACGCTTGCGTTCGCCTTTGCGCGAGAGCAGGGGGGACAGGGGTGCTTTTTTTTTTTTTTTTCTTTATTATTTTTTTGCTTTTTTATCTTATTTTTAAACTGTTCCTTTCATTTTTATTTTTTTTTAATTAATTTTATTGTTATCTCAGGGAATGTAAATATCCCCTATGATAGCAATAGGTAGTGACAGGTACTCTTTTTTTAAAAAATTGGGCTCTATTAGACCCTAGATCTCTCCTCTGCCCTCAAAGCATCTGACCACACCAAGATCGGTGTGATAAAATGCTTTCCCAATTTCCCAATGGCGCTGTTTACATTCGGCGAAATCTAAGTCATGAAATGCTCGTAGCTTCCGGTTTCTTAGGCCATAGAGATGTTTGGAGCCATTCTGGTCTCTGATCAGCTCTATGGTCAGCTGGCTGAATCACTGGCTGCATTTTCAGGTTCCCTGTTGGGACAGGAAAGCCAGAGAAAAACATGGAAGACGGTGGGGGAGGGGGGGGGGCATTCCCTCCCACTGCTTGCAAAAGCAGTCTAGAGGCTAATTAGCCGCTAGGATTGCTTTTACATGAAAGCCGACCACTGGCTGAAAAGAATGATACCAAGATGATACCTAAACCTGCAGGCATCATTCTGGTATAACCACTCAAAGTCCAGCAACATACCAGTACGTTGCTGGTCCTTGTTAGGCATATATTGTAAACTTTTTTTTCATGCAGCCTGTGGGCTGAACGAAAAAAAGATATTGATCGGTGGGTATGCCCACCATTAGGATACCTCCCTTCATCCACCCACTTCTAATGATGGGCATACATGCAACATTTATATATGCCGAAGCATGGGGGCATCCTCCCGCAAAAGGCAGGAGCAAATTGCTGCTCCACCCACTGCTGCCCCCACGCTTCAGCATATATATGCTGAAGTATGTAACTGTGGTGGTGAAATCACCTCCGACAGCGCTGGAGTCACGGCTTTATATATCATGGGAGCAAACGATGTTGCTGTCAAGATAAATAAATCCACGCTGCAACTGAATGGCGTACCTGCTAAGCAAATGATGGTTAACAATAAAACAAAGTAACATTACAGTATAACAGTAAGACTTACCATACCTGCAAAGCAAATACAAAAAAAAAAAACATAGTAAAAAATAAAACATTTAACGCAACCTGTGCCTAAAATATATATATGCCGAAGCATGGGGGCATCCTCCCGCAAAAGGCAGGAGCAAATTGCTCCTCCACCCACTGCTCCCCCCACGCTTCAGCATATATGCTGAAGTATGTAACTGTGGTGGTGAAATCACCTCCAACAGCGCTGGAGTCACGGCTTTATATATCGTGGGAGCAAACGCTGTTGCTGTCAAGATAAATAAATCCGCGCTGCAACTGAATGGCGTACCTGCTAAGCAAATGATGGTTAACAATAAAACAAAGTAACATTACAGTATAACAGTAAGACTTACCATACCTGCAAAGCAAATACAAAAAAAAAACATAGTAAAAAATAAAACATTTAACGCAACCTGTGCCTAAAATATATATATGCCGAAGCATGGGGGCATCCTCCCGCAAAAGGCAGGAGCAAATTGCTCCTCCACCCACTGCTGCCCCCACGCTTCAGCATATATGCTGAAGTATGTAACTGTGGTGGTGAAATCACCTCCGACAGCGCTGGAGTCACGGCTTTATATATCGTGGGAGCAAACGCTGTTGCTGTCAAGATAAATAAATCCGCGCTGCAACTGAATGGCGTACCTGAAAACAATAAAATGGTTACCAACAAAACACAGTAAACGGTAAAGTATAAAAAATCTGAAAAAGAAACATGGTAAAACATAATAACAATAAAACATTGCAGAATAGAATAGAGTAAAAAAGAGAAGAACAATAGAGAGAGAATAAAGAGAGAGAGAACAATAAAACAACAACTATTTTTGTTTTTTTTATTTTATATTTTTTTTTGTGTTTTTATTTTTTTTAATTTTTTTTTAATTTTTTTTTTTACACTTTTTTTAGTAACTTTTAACTTTTGTAACTCGTTCCAGGTTTGGGTCTCTCAAAATGCAATGGCATCTTGGGAGACCCTGTGTTAGTGTGCCTAGTCTGTGCAGTGCTGAACCCTACGCTAATACTCAACTAATGTATGGTAGCGTTCAAAGCATTCACCCATGCAAAGACCAGGATTGCCAGGACAGGAGGGACAATAAGACCGGGTGTCACGCCTAAATCCGCGCTTGCTGCAGACACGACATCTTTTTTGGGGGGCTCGTTGGGTAGGGGTACTCGGGATGGCATAAAGAAAATGCCGCTCATGCAGCCGGCTTACTGCATTTGGTTGGGGAAGGTGAGGTAGAGCACCGTCTGGAAACAGAAGGGCTCTGACAATCTCTTCCTGGAATTTAAGGAAGGATCCAGTCTGTCCTGAAGCTCTGTATAGCACATGAGCATTCAGCAAAGCCAATTGAAATAAGTATACAGACACTTTTTTGTACCAGCGTCTGGCCTTACGGGCAACTAGGTACGGCGCCAACAACTGGTCGTTGAGGTCCACCCCTCCCATATTAAGGTTGTATTCGTGGACACAGAGGGGTTTCTCCACAACACCAGTCGCCGTAGGAATTTGGGTCGTCGTGTCTGCATGAAGGGAGGTGAGAACGAAAACATTCTTCTTATCCCTCCACTTCATAGCGAGCAAATTATTATACTTTAAGCAGGCTCTCTCCCCCAGCCTAAGACGGGAATCTACAAGCCGCTGGGGAAAGCCCCGGCGATTAAGTCGCACAGTGCCACATGCTCCAATCTGCTGATCAAACAAGTGACTAAAAAGTGGCACGCTCGTATAATAATTGTCCACGTACAAGTGGTACCCCTTTCCGAATAAGGGTGACACCAAGTCCCACACTATCTTGCCAGTGCTTCCTATGTAGTCAGGGCAGTTTGTCGGCTCTACGTGACTATCTTTTCCCTCGTAAACCATAAATCTACATGTATAGCCTGTGGCCCTGTCACAGAGCTTATACATCTTGACCCCGTATCTGGCACGCTTGCTGGGAAGGTACTGTTTGAATGACAAGCAGACAGAAAACTTAATCAGGGACTCATCAACGCAGACAACTTGATGGGGGGTAAACAAGTCTGCAAAATGTTGGTTGAAGTGGTTTACGAGGGGCCAAATTTTGTAGAGCCGATCCTATGCAGGGTCTCCACGAGGACGACAGAGTTCATTGTCGTTGAAGTGCATGAACCGCAAAATCTGCTCGTATCGTGCCCTGGCCATGGAAGTAGAGAACAAGGGTGAATGGTAAATTGGGTCAGTGGACCAATATGACCGCAACTTACTCTTTTTATTCAACCCCATGAGGAGGGAAAGGCCCAGAAAGGTCTTAAATTCGGAGACCGTAATTGGTCTCCAATCTCTGGCAAGGGAGGACTGGGGATTAGCGGCGATGTGTTGACCAGCGTATAAATTGCTTTGGTCCACAATAGATCTATAGAGATCTTCGGTGAAAAACAGTGAATAAAAATCCAGTGGCGTAAAGTCAACTGTTTCCACCTGAATTCCGGGTTGGCCAGTGAAAGGGGGAAGTACGGGTGCTGCAGAAGTGGTGGGTTCCCAATTCGGATTGGCCAATGCAGCAGGAAGGGCACTATGGGCACGACGGGCCTGTCTTTGTCTTCTTGGTGGCAGCGGGACACTACTAGTGCTTGCCACCTCGCCAGCTTGAACTGCACTTATGGGACTCGCCACGTCACCACGTGATACTGCAGTGCTGAATGTACGACCAGGGTGTACTAGGCCACTGGTGCTTGCCAGTTCACCAGAAGGAGTAGCGGCGCTAGTACTGCTCTGCTCCATACGAGAGCCCTGAGGTTCTTGCACTTCAAGGACAGAAGAAGATTGGGGTCTGGTACGCCTGACCTTAGCAGGGACCACAACTCTGTCGTCAGAGCTATCTGTCATGGAGCCGCTGTCCTCTACAGGTTCGTATTCTGAGCCTGAACTTGACAGATGAGTGACTTCCTCTTCACTATCTGTCATACTCAGAAACGTGTAGGCCTCTTCACTAGTGTACCTTCTATTTGCCATTTTGGGCTCTAAATTTAGGGATACACTAGTGAGACTCACAGGCAAAAAAGCTCCTGACTGTCAGCGACTGTATCAAAACACTACCAAAAAACTGTTAGCGATCGCAGGGATCAGGCCTGACTCTGCGAACGCTGCAGTTATGTGTGCTTAGTGTTTTGTAAGTGACAGTTATCGATCGATACTGCACTTGGGTGGGCTGGGCAGGGCTGGGCCGAGGAGCAAAACGCAGGTGCTAGCAGGTATCTGGGCTGGTCCCGCTAACACTGCGTTTCAGGGAACCCTAAACTGCTGGGGAGTATAGATCTGATCGGATCAGATATCGATCCGCTCAGATACTATGGCACTAAGGGAGGTGTATGCTGCGTGCGTGGGTTTTAGCGGTACTGGCGCTAACCTGACGCTGCCTGGGGCGACGCAGACCTTATCTGATCCTAAAAACTTAACTTCTATCACCGCCGGGCAATTAGGGGGTTAAACCTTTATAGGGTAATAAACGGCGGGTGCCCTAAAACTATAATAAACTATAATAAACTGTAATAAACTGTAATAAACTACAAAAAACAAACTAGCTAACCAGCGTCACCCGTAACACTTATACGGCGATCGCTGGTGAAAGGGTTAACTAGGGGGCAATCAGGGGGTTAAAACCTTTAGCAGGTAGTATAGGGGGGTCCCTGTCACTATAAAACACTGACAGCGAACCTATATACTTACCTCCCTAACTAGCGTCACCTGTGTCACTAATACAGCGATCAGAAAAACGATCGCTTAGCGACACTGGTGACGGGGGGTAATCAAGGGGTTAACTTTTATTAGGGGGGGTTAGGGGGGTACCCTGGACCTAAGGGGGGGTACCCTAGACCTAAAGGGGGCTAACCTAACTGCCCTAAAACTTTTAACTGACACAAACTGACACCAATGCAAAAAAAAAAAAATGCTATTGGTGTCAGAGTGACAGGGGGTACAGGGGGGTGATCAGGGGGTGATCGGGGGGTGATGGGGGTGACAAGTGTGCCTGGCGTGTTCTACTGGATGTGTAGTGTTGTGCAGACTTACTTGATGTCTTCTCTCCTCGGCGCGGCGACGAAAAGACCGGCTCGAGGAGAGATGACATCACTTCCTTTCCCTCTGTTTACATTACAGAGGGAAAGGAAGCATTCTCATTCGCCGGGAGCGATCGGGAGGGGGTGGCCAACAATGGATGGCCACCCCCTCACCTCTCATCGCCCGGGAAGAAATGGCGACCGCCTCGGGCCCCGGGGGGGGACCGATCGGACCCCCCACCCGCGGAAGGCAAATCACGTACATGTACGTGATTTTGCCTGTCCGTGCCACCTTGCCGACGTACATCGGCGTGAGGCGGTCGTCAAGTGGTTAAAATGGAACTGCACTACATCTGATCACCACAAACCAAAAACTCTGTTTCATTCATTTTTAATATTCAAAGCAAACTCGCTCATCCATCCATGTCTCCATGCTTTATTTTACTGATAAATCACATTTAAATACACCCCCTAGCATTTCATGACCATCTTGTGTAAGAGCAGATCATTTATGTAGCATTTACTTCCTGGAATCTATTGGCCTCAAGCATGCAGACAGGAGGGTGTGCTTAGCCGATAAAACCCCTCCTCCACTCCTGAAGACTCCTGGGATGTATGACATCATTTGCCTAGGCCTGGAAACCTGGAAGTAACTGAAGTAATGCAAAAAAGAAAAATTAAAACCAGTAAATATTATATACTTTCCTATCTATTTACTAATGCTAGCAGCATGGGTATTTAAAAAGGTCAGTGTTGATTGAGAGAAAATTTTGCTTTAAAGTCTCAGATGCATGGTCTGAACTAACATCAGCAATGCATTCAGCCAACCTCATCCTTTCATGCCAATGTTTCAAGTTTGAAAATGTAATATAATGGGGAAATGGGCGGAGCCTAGCGGAGCAGACATGCATTGTTAGAGCTCTGCACCGCTGAGGAGAGAAGAGAAGGACAAAGCGGAGCCTGCAGGCTCAAAAGGTATCAATTTGAACCTTTTTGCCCCAGGGAACAAACTGTGATAGTTTGGGCAGGAAATATGGTACTGGGAGGAAACCGTGGCAGAAATAGAAATCACCTCACAAAGAGCTCACAGGCACTCACTGCAACTAAAGCAGCTCCAGTCACCTCACAATATACAGCATCAGGGCGCTCTCACAGACAGAAAATGTCACAGCAAGACTCTCCATTTGAGTCAGATACAGAACAAATCCTCTCACAAACTTCTCCACAAGCCTCCTCAGCATACCCAGTAATATTATTACAATTTGAAAAGATGCTTCATAAGGCTTTAAAACAAACCTCAGACCAAATAACAAAAAGCCTAACCAAAGAAATAAGAGAGCTGGGAAACCGCACCGCAGCCTTAGAAATAAAAATGGATGAAATTGAAATTACAACCCAAGTAAATATAACAGAATTGGAACAATTAAAAGAAGAGAATTTAATACTTCAAACTAAGCTCGAAGATTACGAAAATAGAGCCAGACGTTCAAACTTGGGCATAAGGGGAATACCTGAAACTGTGACAGACCTGCAATCTACTATTACTGCTCTATTACAAGAACTAAAGCCAGATATCCCTATTGAACGTTTAGAACTGGACAGAGTACACAGAGCCCTCACAGCCAAAAAGAAAGATGGACCCCCACGTGATATAATCACAAAATTTCATTATTACAGAACGAAAGAACAAATACTAATTTGCTGCAAGAGAAAAAAAGGAACTTAATTTTCAAGGACACAATTATCAAATTTTTGCTAACCTATCCCAACTTACTATTACTAAAAGACGATCCATGAAACCCCAACTAATGGAACTGCAACGCCACAACATTATATATCAATGGGGCTTCCCCTTTTCAGTCAGATTTACCTACCAAGGTACAATTTTACAGAAGCAGATCAGCAGATGAACTACAACAAACCCTTTTAAAATTAAATCTGACAGAACCCACAAGCAGCAACTCTCCCACACGCAGAAGAATGGCATCATCTTCACCTTCAGGCAGCACTCAGAAAATTTCAGAACAAAATGGGAATCATCATTCTCACAAAAGAGGCCGTTATGCCACATTATCAATGGACCAAGAAGATTCAATGGACTGACATCCTAATTCCTGATATCTCTTCATTTATTATACTAAGAGATGGTTCTCTATAAAAAACCTGTATTTATAACTGAATGTAACTGCATTCTGATAGTCACACACTGTGTGGGATCATGTTACATTCCAGTTATATTTCTTATTACTTCTGATTCATATAGCCTTAGAATATATAAGTGAAATAAGGAAATTCTTGTTCAGTTATATATTATCAGGTAATAACAATAGACTTATTACTTTTTAGGACAAATATGTTCAATAATAAAAGTAATGGAAGCTTTTTCTTTCTTTTCTTAAAACAAATATATTATTACCTAACTAGTTCCTAGAATTATGTTGTTGTTTATTCTAATCTGAAGCAATACAACCTCAATTTTATGAGTTAACATATCTAAACAGTTACATATGAATAAAATATGTAATTGTTTACTCTAAAAGGGTTAAAATCCCAAAATAATTCAAACTATCTTCATCAATACCAAAGTTATTAACAGTACCTTTCTAACTGAATTATTTAGCCTAGGGCAAGACTAACCATATACAACCACCCTGGAATAAATAATTTCAACAAAAACTATATTCTGCACTCCAATTAATGAAACATCATTTTGATGTCTTTTGACATAGCACTTCTCTCCTGTAAGCGGAAGATCCGTGTACCCCCATTAGCCCTCCTCATTCTCCCAACCATATTATGTGGGAGTGTGACGAAGGCACTTATTCCCCTGAGAGAGATATTTACTCTCTTTCACGGGTAAATTGTGATTACTTGCAAAAAATAATTTATACAATGTATCATCTAATCTCATATGTTTTTTGTTTACTCTTTACTCCAGAATTCACTGGTTTCTTTTCTATCTATTCATCTCTTCAGTCCACACAGGTTGATCTGCGCAGTCAGCTCTGCATAACAAAAAGTAAGTCAAAACTATTTGATCTGTTGCCATGGCACCACTGAATATACTTTCCCTGAATGTTCAGGGAATAAATGTCCCTCAAAAAAGGACCAAAGCCTTCCGTACTTTTCATAACAAGAAGGCTCACATAGTATGCCTCCAAGAAACACACTTCACCAAAGATTCTACTCCAAAATATATTTCTCCTTTTTATTAACAAATTTACACGGCTTCTGCCTGTACCAAGCAAAGGGGAACTCTAATTGCATTTCACCGATCCACACCATTCATCTTATCATCAGAAATTAAAGAGCCAGAAGGTAGATACCTGATTCTCATGGGTTATATATTGGATACAGCAATCACGGTGATTTCCTACTACGCTCCTAACAAACAACCTACACCATTCCTCTCACATATATTACAAGTGATTAATACACACAAAATAGGAACAGTGATAATGTGTGGGGATTCGAACCAGGTCCTCCTCCCATTTCTAGATAAATCACCTTTTACACCATCCAAAATAACCTCTAGATTACCCTTTTCTCAACTTCTTTCCAAATACAATCTGGTAGATTTGTGGAGAGAAAGTAACCCAATGAAAAAGAAATTCACTTATTTCTCGCACCCTCATCAAAACCTTCACCAGAATAGATCATATTTTTCTAACAATAGGAATGATACCACAAATTATTGCATCAGATATAATTCCGATTCCGTGGTCTGACCATAATGCAGTATACACTACTATAGCCTCAGCCATACCATAAGCGCATGACTCAACGTGGTACTTACGGGACATAATGCTCAAACACCCACTACATCAGATGGCCATTGAACAAGCTTTAAAGGAATACATATCAATTAATAATACAACAGACATCTCCCCAATAACACTGTGGGAAGCTCATAAGCCTGTCTTGCGTGGTACAACACAAAGACAAATGGCACTATTTAAACGAGGACGCAAAAAATCTAGCAAAAAAACTAGAACTCAATTTTAATGCAGCCTACATATCATTTCAAGATAATCCATCTCAGAGTACAAAATCTCATCTGGAAAAATCTAGATTGGAATACGATCTATTTCTCACTGAGTCAGTTGATAAATCCCTCAAACGCTCCAAACACAATTTCTACATGAATACAAACAAACCAGGTACATATCTGGCTCGGGCATTATATTCAACTAACAAATCTATCAAATTATCAAAAAATGTTTACACTTCTAATCCAGTTAAAATAGTCCATAAATTTCACTCACATCTCGCAACTTTATACAAGACAAACAATGAATTTAATCCTACAGAGGCTGAATCCTTCTTCTCAAAAATAACCTTACCTGAGTTATCTCAGAATCAAAAAAGCAGTTTGGATGAGCCTATAACTATAGATGAAGTTGCTAGCGCCATAAAAGACCTAAAACTTAACAAAAGACCAGGCCCAGACGGCTACTCGGCTTTATACTATAAAACATTCTCAGAAATACTCTCTCCCATTCTCACTGAAACTTTTAACAAACTTCTAGATGGACATTCTTTTCGGCAAGAAACACTAATGGCAATTGTTTGTATGATCCCAAAACCCCTTTCTGATGATACTTCCTGTGTGAATTATCGGCCTATCTCTCTGTTAAACCTCAATATTAAATTATTAGCAAAAATAATAGCAAAACGCCTCAATAGCATTATAGGAAAATTAATACATAGAGATCAAGTAGGCTTCATGCCAAATAGACAGGCAGGCGATAATATACGCAGGGCAGTGTTATTGGCACATATTGCTAAAAAACGGAAAATCCCTTTATGTTTTCTATCTCTCGATATTAAGAGGTCATTTTACACAGTATCCTGGCAATATATGCAATATTCATTACAAAAATGGGGTTTTGGACCCCACTTTTTAACATGGATCAAAGCATTATATAATAAACCCAAAGCCTATATAAAATATGCTGGATACAAATCTGATGCCTTTAATATCGAAAGAGGTACCCGACAGGGTTGCCCATTATCTCCCTTATTATTTGCCCTTATACTCGAACCCATGGCCCAATACATCAGAACAAACCAAACTATAACTGGCATTGAAGTAGGAGGTATTACACACAAATTATGTATATTTGCAGACGATATATTACTTTTTCTATCATCACCACAGGTCTCTGGTCCTAACTTAATACCAGCTCTTGATGGATTTGCAGCCCTATCTGGCCTTATGATTAATCCTAAGAAATGCCTAGTGCTTAATATTTCACTTACAAACATGGAATTGATCCCGGCTAGGGCTGCACTCCTATTCACATGGGCAGAAAAATCAATCCCATATCTTGGAATTCATTTAACAGCATCTCATTCTGACTTATTCTCAACCAATTATCCTCCTGTATTAAGACAGATCACAAATCTAATAAAACAATGGTCGCAACTTCCTTTATCCTGGATAGGGAAGATTAATGCAATCAAAATGACTATTCTACCCAAATTGCTTTATCTATTCAGAGTCCTCCCTATTCCAATTCCTTCCTATTTTTTGAGAATAGTACAAAAAAGAGCAACTTTGTTTATATGGGGCTCTTCTAAACCATGTATACCTATACACACACTACATCTTCCCAAAAATAAAGGAGGCCTGGGATACCCTAATTTTACTAACTACTACAGAGCAGCACATTTGGCCAGTCTGTCCAAATACTATGCAAAACATGAAATCCCATTATGGGTATTTATAGAGGCTTCAGAAAATGACCCTCTATTAATATCAAATTTATTATGGCTTGATCCTAAAGACCGCTGTAAAATTCATAATCCCATAACTAAACACTTCTTATCTCTCTGGGATAAACTAAAAACCAAATATCAGTTACAATCTCCACACAATCCTCACCTTTCTTTTATCAGAAATCCGGCCTTTTATCCGGCATGGATCTACCCAAATTCTTTTAAAGCTTGGACAACATCAGGCATTCAGACACTAAATGACTTCATAGCATCTAAATCATTCCTTTCATTCCCATCGCTTAGAGAAAAATATGATCTACCAAACTCTGAGATATTTAGATATCTCCAAATCAAAAATTTCTATACACCATTCCTAAAGGGGGATACACCATTATCCCAATTATCCATTTTTGAATCAATCTGTACAAAAGATCCATTTGCTAAAGGTACAATTTCATCACTTTATAATCAATTATATGGAGTAGCAAATCTTAATAGACCCTCTTACATTCAGAGGTGGGAGGAGGACCTGGGACGAACTTTAGAAGACACCGACTGGTCTAACATATGGCTCACATCTAAGTCATCTTCACCAACATCTTAGCACTGGAGACAAATTATAAAGTCCTAACTCGCTGGTACCTTGTACCCACTAGAGTGGCAAAATATTCACCTAATACCTCAGCTCTTTGTTTTCGAGGATGCCCAGAAATAGGCACATATTTACACATATGGTGGACGTAATACAACCAGATCCATATTTAACTTTACTTAATCTAAAACCGGAATGGTTAACACTCTCTCAATTCAAACTTATGATCCAACTAATAACGGCTGCAAAACAAACAGTGGCCAAGGCATGGAAATCTCCTACATTGGTACTAGCAGAAACAATTCACAGAATGAATAATACAATGTTCCATGCTAAGATGGTAGCCATCGATCAAAATCAAATTCCAAAATTTGAAAAACTTTGGCACCCTTGGATAAAACAACAGTTCCTGTCAAACTTCAATGACTCTGTCCGGTTGCCATGGTAACAGATTAAATGACTTACAGAGACACCCATTCTAAGGCTTCAAAGAGAACTAAAAAGAATAATAAACTGACGAGCGGGACAACCTTGTAGACCATACCTCTACCTTTCAACCCTTTTTCTTCTTTCTCTTTCCTTTTCTCCACCTTACGATTAAAGCTCATTATCAGAATTTATTTGACCTATATACACTCTACTTGTAAACAATATGTATAGTAGGTATAAATCATTTAAATACCTACAAAAGTAACTAAGGAAATGATATATATCTTTAATTTAGGTTTACGTGAACCCAATGTTTAATATTTGAAATTTCATGATATTTACCTATATAAACCCTACTGTAAAACAATGAGCTTACTTTATAGATCCTTGTAAACTTACTTTATGTATCTTTATAATATTGTATACTCAATAAACTTCTTTTGACAAGGAAAATGTAATATAATGATACAATCCTACACAATGGGCATGATTTACTGATAGAAATAAGTCACTATGATATGCTTGCATGAGCATGCAAATGTATGAATGCACAGCAAACACAAACCCTGAGCCTATTTAATTGTACCTTGATGTTCAGTGCCTATAGTTTGATCCTAGTTTGCACATGTGCGTTGTCCAAAGAATGTTGCATTTGTGCCTTCTATTCCTATAGAGCACACTGCAAAATGCATACATCAACATCTTTCTAAACAGTAAATTAAAATAAAAAATAATGTGACTGGTTCACTAAGCAGTACAATGTGCATATGTCAAGCTAAGCGGCACATCAAAAAAAAAAACTATATGCAATGTTGTCATGGGAAAAAAGGCAGCATACATATAAAAATGTATTATTGGAATCTCTATTCTAAGCACAAAATGTATGGAATCTCCTGCCCCAGCTAGTGCTTCAACAAAGATATGTTCACTGCAATAGCCCTTCACCTATGGTTCATTGACCAAATCTATTTCCAAATCTGTTTTTTTTTACAGTGCCAGTTAATGATAATTGTGCTCAGTTTCATGCAGTTTTATAGCTAAATGGTATACAAATAAAAAATCACACTTTCATTTTGGGACACGACATGGCTTAACTAAATGTTGTAGTGTACATGAGAATTGAGAAATAATCCCTAATATATATATTTATATATATATATATATATATATATATATATATATATATATATATATATATATATATATATATATATATATATATATATATATATATATATATATATATTTTATATATATATATATATATATATATATATATATAAATTGCATGTTAAAATGAAATAAGTTCTTGTTATGTACAGGACTAGAGGATAGTATTGTCCTCAGGTCAGACTATGGACTTGGTTTATTAAAGGTGTACAGACTGTTCACATGTCAAAGTAAACGTTCACTTAGTTTAATGAAAATGGTAAAGCTGCGTTCACTCCAATCATCCAATCTCAACTAAAAGAAACCATTTTTTTTTCCATGGCACATGATTGCACATATTCAAAGTAAACACTGCTTTACATCATTTACAGTACTTAGCTAAGTGAACATCAATCAAGAGAAAAACATTTAAAAACCAGAAAGCATCAGTTGGTGATGTCACAAGGGGATGGGGCCACCAGGTAATGTTGCTGGGTGGTTTTGCCCCTTACCTATATAAGAATTGTCGAACAGCTGAGCCTGTAGTAGGCGGTCAGCCTTCACTGATGGCTGAGCATTTTTTTTTCTTTTTTCGGGACAGACTGTGGTGACGGCCCTCGGATCCACATCGGGGAACATTGTTTTTTTGATTTTTTTGAAATTTTTAAATAAAGGAATTGTAAAAAACCTGATTACTGTTTTTATTTATTTTTGACACTTTTTTAGTGAATGGGTAGGGGTACAATGTACCCCATACCTATTCACATAAGGTGGGCATGCAGGATCTGGGGGCCCCCTTGTTAAAGGGGGCTTCCAGATTCCGATAAGCCCCCTGCTGGCAGACCCCCCACAACCACAGCTCAGGGTTGTTGGGAAGAGGCCCTTGTCCTCATCAACATGGGGTCAAGGTGACCCCTGCCCCAAAGAACCCAAGCTTCCATGTTGAGGGCATGTGGCCTGGTATGGTTCAGGAGGGGGGGGCGCTCGCTCGTCCACCCCCTTACATTAAGTACTATACACTTTACAGGCAGACTAAGGGGGCTATATTTAAATTAATTTTTGTTTGTTATTGTTTTACTTTAAGCATCATTAAAATCACTGCTTCTTCAAAAACAATCATTTTTAAAAAAAGATTTTGCATTGATACATGTCCCCCAGAGCAGTACTTAGTCCCCCATACCCTTTTTATGGCCAATAACTTGCATATAGGCCTTCAAAATGGGGGCTTTTTATTTTTCAAGTTCGGTCTCATAGACTTCAATGGGGTTCGTTGTTCGGGTTCAAACTTTTTGTGATGTTCAGCCGTTCTGGTGCGAACCGAACCGGGGGTGTTTGGCCCATCTCTAGTAACCAATTTGCTTCTAGGTTTTATTGTCAAAGCAAAATTTAACAAGTGTAAGTTGGAAGATGATTGGTTACTATGCACAGCTGCACCAGATTCTGTTTGCACCAGTTTTAGTAAATCCCCCCCTTCAGGCCCAGATTTACTCCCTTTGCCGCCCCAAGGCCGGGTCCTTCAATGCTGACCCCCGCGAGGGGTAAGGATTTTTTGCGGGCAATTTTTTAGGGCAATGGCTGGCGTTAGTGCTTCAATCATCCCCAGCACCATGGTTGGTATGGTGTCAGGATGATTGAAACGCATTATTTCTATCATTACATTGTAATATAAAATGACATAGTTCAACTCACCATAATGCAGAATCATTGGGAGCCCTGAACGTGTCACTTGCCACTATGATGCCACCAGATGGAGATGTCACTTGCCACGCTGCCTGCCACCAGATGGAGATGTCACTCGCCACACTGCCTGCCACCAGATGGGGATGTCACTTGCCACACTGCCTGCCACCAGATAGGGATGTCACTTGCCATGCTGCCTGCCACCAGATGGGGATGTCACTTGCCATGCTGCCTGCCACCAGATGGGGATGTCACTTGCCACGCTGCCTGCCACCACATGGAGATGTCACTTGCCATGCTGCCTGCCACCAGATGGAGATATCACTTGCCACACTGCCTGCCACCAGATGTGGATGTCACTTGCCACGCTGCCTGCCACCAAATGGGGATGTCACTTGCCACGCTGCCTGCCACCAGATGGGGATGTCACTTGCCACGCTGCCTGCCACCAGATGGAGATGTCACTTGCTACACTGCCTGCCACCAGATGGAGATGTCACTTGCCACGCTGCCTGCCACCAGATGGGGATGTCACTCGCCACACTGCCTGCCACCAGATGGGGATGTCACTTGCCACGCTGCCTGCCACCAGATGAGGATGTCACTTGCCATGCTGCCTGCCACCAGATGGGGATGTCACTTGCCACGCTGCCTGCCACCAGATGGAGATGTCACTTGCCACGCTGCCTGCCACCAGATGGAGATGTCACTTGCCACACTGCCTACCACCAGATGGGGATGTCACTTGCCACGCTGCCTGCCACCAGATGGGGATGTCACTTGCCACGCTGCCTGCCACCAGATGGGGATGTCACTTGCCACGCTGCCTGCCACCAGATGGAGATGTCACTTGCTACACTGCCTGCCACCAGATGGAGATGTCACTTGCCACACTGCCTGCCACCAGATGGGGATTTCACTTGCCACGCTGCCTGTCACCAGATGGGGAGGTCACTTGCCATGCTGCCTGCCACCAGATGGGGATGTCACTTGCCACGCTCCCTGCCACCAGATGGGGATGTCACTTGCCACGCTGCCTGGCTGCCACCAGATAGGGGTGTCACTTGCCAAGCTGCCACCAGATAGAGATGTCACTTGCCACGCTGCCACCAGATGGGGATGCCACTTGCCACGCTGCCTGGCTGCCACCAGATGGGGATGTCACTTGCCAAGCTGCCACCAGATAGAGATGTCACTTGCCACGCTGCCTGGCTGCCACCAGATGGAGGAGGGCGGAAGAGCGGTGCGGGCAATGAGAGATGTCATCTCTCTCCCCAGCCGCTGCCCTGCTGACATTACTTGTCTCCTCCGCGGCCCGGCAGCAGAGGCGCTGCGGCACACAGGTTGGAGACATTTCTTTTTAAAAATGGCTCCGGGCAGCGCAATCACGCTACTGCGCATTCGCCGCCCGGCCGGCTTCGGAACGGCGCATGCGCAGTAGTGGGCGGCTCGCGGCCATCTTTTCTATGGGCACCAGTGCCCCTAATGAACATTAACGGGCAGCCTGAAAGGGGGAGGGCCCCTGCACCACTGCCGCCCCGAGGCCTTGCCTCGGTGGCCTTGTGGCAAATCCGGCCGTGCCCCCCTTCCTGTCCTAGGGTGTCTCCAATCTGGATCGAGGAGCACTGGAGACACGTTTTGACAGCAGCATTTTCAGTCTGGGGAAAGGATAGTGTTGGGTGCACTAGAAAACTTGTATGGACTTGACTAACAAATTAAAGGGGAATGCCTTTTAAGCAGTTACAGGAACACAACATAACATAACATGAATGAATAAAAGGTGGCCATAATAAGCAACCCTGTCAGTAATGCATGGCTTGTCTCAATTCTATAACTGCCATTTTTGTTGGATAGCTTGGTCTGTTACAGGAACTAAAGTAATGCTTACTGGCTGGATCTCCAGGTGAACATAAAGGTAAATAAATCTTTAAAAAAAAACTAATGCAGACACCACAAGTCAAACATGTTGGACTGCCCAAGCAGGTACTCATACTGTTACTCTGACGCACAGGTGTTTATTAATGAAGGAGACTGTTTTTTTAATTTGCATTGCACATGATTAGGTATTCAAAGTGAAAAACCTATGGGGTTGATTTACTAAAACTGGAGACTGCAAAATCTGGTGCAACTGTGCATGGTAGCCAGTTAGCTTTTAACTTCAGCTTATTCAATTGAAAAAAAAAAATTAAAAACTAAAAGCCGATTGATTTCTATTTCTATGCACTCTCCAGTTTCAACACTGTATGTCTTTTGAAAATTAACCCAATATTGTGTGAGTAAAAAAAGGTCACACATATGATAGTTATCAGTTGCATTGTTGATGCAAAATCGATAATTTTGCAAAGAATTCCTGTGTATTAATTAAGCTTTTAACTTCAGCTTATTCAATTAAATAAAAAAATAAAAAACTAAAAGCCGATTGATTTCTATTTCTATGCACTCTCCAGTTTCAACACTGTATGTCTTTAGAAAATTAACCCAATATTGTGTGAGTAAAAAAAGGTCACACATATGATAGTTATCAGTTGCATTGTTGATGCAAAATCATTGGATAATGAATTCCTTTTTGCAAATTTTGCAAAGAATTCCTGTGTCTGGGACTCAGATAGCTGAAGTTTGGTGCAATACTGGTTTTGCCTCGTGCATTGACCTGCATAAAAATAGTATATATTTATATGTCGTGTAATACGTTGTACCCCTCTTTCATTAAATATAAAAAATTAATATGAATAATAATATAATAAAAATGATATTAGTAGGCATCTTAAAGTGATTATAAAGATTTTTTTTCTTTTTTTTAATAACAAACATGTAATACTTACCTGCTCTGTGCAGTGGTTTTCCACACAGTATCCCTGATTCCCCTCTTCTGGGGTCCCCCACTGGCGATCTTGGCTCCAACCCTCTGGTGAGTGCTCCAATAGCAAGCCCTTTCAGCACTCATGTGGGCTCACTCCCGAACAACTCTCTGTGTGTCCATTGACATACACAGTGCAGCTCAGCCCCACCCCCGTTCTCTGCTACTTGGCTTTGATTGGCAGCATCAGGAGCCAATAGCTGCTGTGACTGCACCAGAGAGGAGAGAGAAAGAGAGCAGTGATGCTGCTCTCATGAACAGTGCTGAATCGACATCGGGCTCAAGCAATTTTAAGGGGGAGTTGGGGGGGTGCACATAGAAGGTTTTTTTTACCATAGAATGCATTAAGGTAAAAAACCTTTTAACTTTAAAACCACTTTAACTTTAAATGTGAATTAAGTTTGATAATAAAAAACAACTTGTTTACATGCCATGGGTATCCATTGGATCAGATGGGTGACTGGAGGTAGGGGAAAAGCGTACAGTTGAGCTTTTAATTGAATCCAAACCATTATCTGTAATACAAATGGGTCCGCAAAAAAATATTTTTATTACATTATTAACCTCCCTGGCGGTATTCCCGAGTGTGGCTCGGGGTTAAAATTCAGGACCATTAGCGGTAACCCCGAGCCACACTCGGGATTGCATCGCAGGATCCTGGTGCCTCCTTACTTACCTTGTCCCCGGGATCCTGCGATGTCCCCTGCAGTGTCCGCGGGCTGTGTCCTGTTCCGAAGCCTCTCTGTGCCAGGCTCCGTTCCCTGCGAGCGTCGCGATGCACGGGGGCGGAGCCTGGCGGCAAATTCAAAAAAATGTAAAAAGCATAACACATACAGTACTGTAATCTTACAGATTACGGTACTGTATGAAATCATTTCACATCCCATTTGTCCCCAGTGCTCATGCCCCGCATGCAGTTTTATATTGCATATACTGTTCTTTCTGCCTGGAAACTGGAGATTGTCCATAGCAACCAAAAAGTGTCCCTTTACGTCAAAAATGGCTTTAGACCAGCTAGAAAACAGCGATAGTAAATTAGAACACTTGCAGAATTGAGCGATAGTGAATCGTGTGGAAATTTATTTTATTACTATTTATTTTTATTTTTTTTAATTACTATTTTTTTTTTTATTATATTATAATTTTGTGTTTCAAACTTTATCATACCCGGGATATCTACTAGACTCTTGTTTGGACAGATTTAAGTGTGTTATTGTTAAGAATTACAGGCCTACAATATAAAACGCCAAATTTCCATGCAAAATAATTGTACCGCTTTCAGCACCTAAAATCAGAAAGAATCATACCGCCAGGGAGGTTAAACATTTTTTTTAAATATGACTTAACAGGCATAGGTCAATAAATTCTAAGTTGTATATATGTTTTACATATATACAAGGCATATAAGGCATAAAAGCACTTTGTAAAGTATTAATTGAATTGAGGAAGTGAGATTATTAAATGGTTATACCTGTTTTAAAGGGGTTTCGATTATATTAAGCATGTTACAATAATTATCATTTCAATAATCCTTTTATGTATTTTTTACACGTCTGCTTTATATATTACCATCCTTAAGTATGAATGTAAAAATACAAACAACATGAAGACACATTCAGGAATAGAATGCTACAAAATCTGTAATAGACTTTGTTGAGACATGACTTCACTTACAAGGAAGCAATTACCAAGTACTAGAGATTCTCCTGAACATCTGCAAATTTCAGGATGTGATGCATAAATGTGCAAGCTTTCAGTCATAAAAAAAAATTCATTTTATAACGCAAAAAAGGTTAATCATGGGCATTACAATAATAGATAGATATTTATCTTGGAAAGCAGCTGAACTACACTATACAACAAAACTTCTAAAAACACAATCTTTAATGTAATTGTTTTATGTTTATTTATGCTGTAGCAGTAATTCCCCAAAAAATATTGTCATTTAAATCTAAACTCTAGCCATATGTGAGACACGGATTAATGCAGCTCTTTATTCAGAATTTATTCATCATTTATCATTCATCAACTTCATGGTTTGAAGAAAGAGCGACTGGGCATGCCCCGCCCACTCTGACGTCACTTCCGGTTGCCTGGCTCTCCATCTTGGATCAGAGGCATAGTTTTCCCACCAGTGGTCAGCTGGAACTTCCACCTGCAGCTGTCTTCACTCCCACGAGGCATCCCACTGGACATCATGGATTCATTGATATGTCTGTTTTTCACTTCGATCTTGTAAGTGTTTTTAACCCTTCCTTGTCATTAAAGTGTTTTATCACTGCATTTAGAAGCACCTTCTTCTCTGCTTTGTTTTTCCTATAGGCTACTTTCACACTGAGGCACTTTTCAGGCATTTTAGCGCTAAAAATAGTGCCTGCAAAGTGCCTCTCCTGCCTCCCCAGTGTGAAAGTCTTAGTGCTTTCACACTGGGGCGGTGCACTTGCAGGACGTGAAAAAAGTCCAACAAGCAGCATCTTTGGGGTGGTGCGGGAGCGGTGTATACAGCGCTCCCAAAATGCCCTGCCTATTGAAATGGCAGAGCCAGCGTTAGTGGTAAAGCGCCGCTGGTTTTAGCGGTGTTTTACAGCTGTTATAGTGGCACTTTTCGGCCGCTAGTGGGACGCTTTTAACCCCCGCTATCAACCAAGGAAAGGATTAAAAGCTCCTGTGT
This sequence comes from Lithobates clamitans, assembly GCA_037952925.1. Taxonomy (NCBI): domain Eukaryota; kingdom Metazoa; phylum Chordata; class Amphibia; order Anura; family Ranidae; genus Lithobates; species Lithobates clamitans. Next base: position 4,256,997 of record JBBGZY010000135.1, read on the forward strand.
TGTGGCCCTGCCAAAGCACTCTGCAGGCGCTTCGGCAGCACCACAACACAGGAGATTGTAACCCTTTCTTTGCGGGGGTTAAAAGCATCCCTCTAGTGGCCGAAAAGTGCCACTATAACAGCTGTAAAACGCTGCTAAAACTAGCGGCGCTTTAACACCAATGCTGGCACCAACCCCGTGTGAAAATACCCTTATGCCCCATGCACACGGTCAGATTTTCCGATGGAAAATGTCCGATGGGAGCTTGTTGTCATAAATTCCAACCTTGTGTAGGCTCAATCGTGCATTTTCCACAGGAATTTCCGTCACACAAAATTTGAGATCTGGATCTTAAATTTTCCGATAACAAAATCCGTTGTCGTGAATTCCGATCGTGTGTACACAATTCCGACGCACGAAGTTCCACGCATGCTTGGAATCAAGCAGAAGAGCCACACTGGCTAATGAACTTCATTTTTCTCGGCTCGTCCTACGTGTTGTACGTCACCGAGGACATTCGGTATTTCCGACAAGATTTGTGTGACCGTGCGTATGCAAGACAAGTTTGAGCCAACATTTGTCGGAAAAAATCCATGGATTTTTTTGTTGGAATGTCCGATCATGTGTACGGGGCATTAGAATGTGCTTCTCTCTTCTGAAGTGCCGCTGTAGTGTACTGTTTGTTAAAGTTTCCTTGTTATCCTTGTGCCCTATTCTCCACACTCCTTAAATTTGATTTTGTATTAACCTCTTGCAGTGCCCTATACATGAGAGCTCAGAGTGGGAGAGGAAGAAGCAGCACACTGAGCCAAGCAGTTGCTATGCTGACAAGGAGCTTGCTGATAGGAAGAAAAAGCAGAGTGACAGATAGATAGCTCACTACTGTGCAGGCAGGGCTGTGTAACTGCACGACTGTTACATTGGGAGCTCGAATTGAAATTCAATAGGACTGTCTTGTAGGGATGAAAAGAATACTGTAGGGGAAAATATGGCCCTTGCACAAGTGTACATTGTAATACACCAGTGTGAACAAAGTTTTACCATTCCATCACTGTCTGAATGTAGGCGCAGTCTGCACTCAGAGAATGTTGGCTTATTGATTCTGACCATAATTCAAGCTATAAATCCTGAGGATATCTGGTGGCAGAAAATAACTGCATGGGACAGCTCCAGATTTAAGGTGTATATTGCAGCAAACAATTCTCTGTCTTTCAATGAGATCTTTTTTTGACCTGCTTTAAAGCAATATTAAAGCCTTGCTTTTTTAAACAACAAGCATTTTATACTTACCTGCTCTGTGCAGCCAGGGATTCTCCTCTTCTTAGGGCCCACACCAACGCTCATGGCTCCTCCCTCTTGCTGGGTGCCCCCACAGCGAGAAACTGCCTGTGGGAGCACCCAAACAGGCTCGTTCCCGACCCACGGCTCTGTGTGCCCTGGTATTTTTTTAACCACTCCTTTAAAAGCCTTTGGCATCTTAATTGTCTCTAGTAATATACACAGGATATTCATGCAGAGGAAATTGTGAAATATATTGTCATATTTCCTGGAGTGCTATATCATTGTTTAATAAATGTCTTCTTCAAAAAACATACACATTTTTAAGCTCAATAGGAAATTAAAAGTGTATATATTAGGGCTGCGAAAATTAACAATTAATTCCTTGATTAATCGTTAATTTTTTTGATCGATTAAAATTTTTTTGATCGGTAGGCTGCCTGCCCTGGGGCCGCTTTGGCCCAAGCTGTGGCTGCAGCGCTCTGCTCCCTCCTCCTCCTCCTCCTCCACTATATGTCACACACAGTCTGCAGGCATCTCCCACTGTGTGTCTTGGAGCTGAGTGTGAAAACTTTGGCCGCGCTGTGAGAAAAGTCCCACCTCCTCCTAGATCAGCTCATGTGATAGACGCAGTGTTCTGTCTATCACACAAGCTGATCTAGGAGGAGGGCGGGTATGATAAGGCTGCGATTTTGGGCATGGTGAGGCTGCGATTATGGGCACGGTAAGGCTGAGATTATGGGCAGGGTGAGGTTGAGTTTATGACATGTGACATCCTAGCCATGCCCCGCTATGTCCGGCTTCGGCCGTTGCCATAACATTGGTGCTAAATCAGTTAAAAGTAGCTGGATCTGTATGTGCATTATAATTAATCGAAATTAGTGGATTAATCGATTTAAAAAAAAATTGATTAATCGAACATGAAAATTGTAATCAGTAACAGCCCTCATATATATATATATATGAGAGAGAGAGAGAGACAGACAGTGTCATTTGATTTGAGTTAGATAGATTAGGCAGAACAGTCAGTCAGTTAGCTGCACTTACAGTGTATTGTGTATATATATGCATCCCAGGTGTTGCATATATATATATACACTGTATTCAGTTTAGCTAGATCCGTTCCTGTTATCTTCTAGACTATTTACATTTAGTGCAGTGGGTCCTGCTCACAGTGTTCAGCTAGATCCATTCCTGTTATCTTCCTACTGACGGGCAGGCTTGTCTGGTTACAGTATACAAAGCTACCTGAAGAAAATTACTGGTGTTCTATTTGATCCTATTAGTACCACGGTCAGGCAGCTAGACTATTTACATTTAGTACAGTGCGTCCTGCTCACAGTGTTCAGCTAGATCCGTTCCTGTTATCTTCCTACTGACAGGCAGGCTTGTCTGGTTACAGTATATAAAGCTACCTGAAGAAAATTACAGGTGTTCTATTTGATCCTATTAGTACCACGGTCAGGCAGTTAGACTGTTTACATTTAGTACAGTGCGTCCTGCTCACAGTGTTCAGCTAGATCCGTTCCTGTTATCTTCCTACTGACAGGCAGGCTTGTCTGGTTACAGTATATAAAGCTACCTGAAGAAAATTACTGGTGTTCTATTTGATCCTATTAGTACCACGGTCAGGCAGTTAGACTATTTACATTTAGTACAGTGCGTCCTGCTCACAGTGTTCAGCTAGATCCGTTCCTGTTATCTTCCTACTGACAGGCAGGCTTGTCTGGTTACAGTATATAAAGCTACCTGAAGAAAATTACTGGTGTTCTGTTTGATCCTATTAGTACCACGGTCAGGCAGCTAGACTATTTACATTTAGTACAGTGCGTCCTGCTCACAGTGTTCAGCTAGATCCGTTCCTGTTATCTTCCTACTGACAGGCAGGCTTGTCTGGTTACAGTATATAAAGCTACCTGAAGAAAATTACTGGTGTTCTATTTGATCCTATTAGTACCACGGCAGCAGGGCTCGTTCCTGCGTTCCAACTAGAGTGTCTGTGAGGGGTTGCAGTGTTGTGGCACCAGCACCAGTGCCTAAGGCCTAATTTTTCAGCTCCTGTTCAACAGGGGCATGTAATTACAATTCTTGATCTAATATTTCACAGCAGGGCCCTGTGAGGGCTTACAGTGTTGTGGCCACAGCAACACCTAAGGCCCAAATTTCTGCTGCGTATATAGGGCAGGACCCTACTTTCAAACATCTAACTTACAAACGACTCCTACTTGCAAACGGAAGGAGACAACAGGAAGTGAGATGAAATCTACCCCTAGGAAGGGAAATTCTCTCCTGTAAGAGTTAATATGGGAAAACAATTTCTCCTTTCCACTGATGCTTTCCAATCCTTGTTCCACAAAAAAACCCAAATTTTCAAAAAACATTTTTCATTGGGACAAAAAGTGAGGTGAAATCTTCTGAAGAGGAGGAAAGACAGCAAAACAAATGTCACAGGGGTGATAACCCTTCCCTATGTTTTCCAAAAAGCTTAAAAAAGATTTTTTGGCTGGAGCTAAACACGTTAAAAATTTACCCGTTCAAAATTACAAAGAGATTCTACTTAACAACAAACCTACAGTCCCTGTCTTGTATACTGCTGTATACTGCTGTTCAGAGTATATAGGGCCTTTCCTTATTTTAATTTGGGTGCGGGGTTCCCCTTAATATCCATACAAGACCCAAAGGGCCTGGTAATGGACTGGGGGGTACCCATGCCGTTTGTCTCACTGATTTTCATCCATATTGCCATGACCCGACATGACATTAAACCCGCAAGCAGTTTTAACCACTTGAGCCCCGGACCATTATGCTGCCTAAGGACCAGAGGTCTTTTTCCAATTTGGCACTGCGTCGCTTTAACTGCTAATTGCGCGGTCATGCAATGCTGTACCCAAACGAAATTTGCGTCCTTTTCTTCCCACAAATAGAGCTTTCTTTTGATGGTATTTGATCACCTCTGCGGTTTTTATTTTTTGCGCTATAAACGGAAAAAGACCGAAAATTTTGAAAAAAAATGATATTTTCTACTTTTTGTTATAAAAAAAATCCAATAAACTAAATTTTAGTCATACATTTAGGCCAAAATGTATTCGGCCACATGTCTTTGGTAAAAAAAAATGTCAATAAGCGTATATTTATTGGTTTGCGCAAAAGTTATAGCGTCTACAAACTAGGGTACATTTTCTGGAATTTACACAGCTTTTAGTTTATGACTGCCTATGTCATTTCTTGAGGTGCTAAAATGGCAGGGCAGTACAAAACCCCCCCAAATGACCCCATTTTGGAAAGTAGACACCCCAAGGAAATTGCTGAGAGGCATGTTGAACCCATTGAATATTTATTTTTTTTGTCCCAAGTGATTGAAAAATGACAAAAAAAAAAAAAAAAAATATTTACAAAAAGTCGTCACTAAATGATATATTGCTCACACAGGCCATGGGCCTATGTGGAATTGCACCCCAAAATACATTTAGCTGCTTCTCCTGAGTATGGGGATACCACATGTGTGGGACTTTTTGGGAGCCTAGCCGCGTACGGGGCCCCGAAAACCAATCACCGCCTTCAGGATTTCTAAGGGTGTAAATTTTTGCTTTCACTCTTCACTGCCTATCACAGTTTCGGAGGCCATGGAATGCCCAGGTGGCACAAAACCCCCCAAAATGACCCCATTTTGGAAAGTAGACACCCCAAGCTATTTGCTGAGAGGCATATTGAGTCCATGGAATATTTTATATTTTGACACAAGTTGCGGGAAAGTGACACTTTTTTTTTTTTTTTTTTTTTTTTGTTTTCATAAAGTTGTCACTAAATGATATATTGCTCACACAGGCCATGGGCATATGTGGAATTGCACCCCAAAATACATTTAGCTGCTTCTCCTGAGTATGGGGATACCACATGTGTGGGACTTTTTGGGAGCCTAGCCGCGTACTGGACCCCGAAAACCAATCACTGCCTTCTGGATTTCTAAGGGTGAAAATTTTTGATTTCACTCTTTACTGCCTATCACAGTTTCGGAGGCCATGGAATGCCCAGGTGGCACAAAACCCCCCCAAATGACCCCATTTTGGAAAGTAGACACCCCAAGCTATTTGCTGAAAGGCATGGTGAGTATTTTGCAGCTCTCATTTGTTTTTGAAAATGAAGAAAGACAAGAAAAAACATTTTTTTTTTCTTTTTTCAATTTTCAAAACTTTGTGACAAAAAGTGAGGTCTGCAAAATACTCACTATACCTCTCAGCAAATAGCTTGGGGTGTCTACTTTCCAAAATGGGGTCATTTGGGGGGGTTTTGTGCCACCTGGGCATTCCATGGCCTCCGAAACTGTGATAGGCAGTGAAGAGTGAAATCAAAAATTCACGCCCTTAGAAAGCCTGAAGGCGGTGCTTGGTTTTCGGGGTCCCGTACGCGGCTAGGCTCCCAAAAAGTCTCACACATGTGGTATCCCCGTACTCAGGAGAAGCAGCAGAATGTATTTTGGGGTGTAATTTCACATATTTCCATGGCATGTTTGAGCAATATATCATTTAGTGACAACTTTGTGCAAAAAAAAAAAAAAAAAATTTGTCTCTTTCCCGCAACTTGTGTCGCAATATAAAATATTCCATGGACTCGACATGCCTCTCAGCAAATAGCTTGGGGTGTCTACTTTCCAAAATGGGGTCATTTGGGGGGGTTTTGAACTGTCCTGGCATTTTATGCACAACATTTAGAAGCTTATGTCACACATCACCCACTCTTCTAACCACTTGAAGACAAAGCCCTTTCTGACACTTATTGTTTACATGAAAAAGTTTTTTTTTTTTGCAAAAAAATTACTTTGAACCCCCAAACATTAATATTTTTTTAAAGCAAATGCCCTACAGATTAAAATGGTGGGTGTTTCATTTTTTTTTTTCACACAGTAATTGCGCAGCGATTTTTCAAACGCATTTTTTGGGGAAAAAACACACTTTTTTTAATTTTAATGCACTAAAACACGCTATATTGCCCAAATGTTTGATGAAATAAAAAAGATGATCTTAGGCCGAGTACATGGATACCAAACATGACATGCTTTAAAATTGCGCACAAATGTGCAGTGGCAACAAAATAAATACATGTTTAAAAGCCTTCAAAAGCCTTTACAGGTTACCACTTTAGATTTACAGAGGAGGTCTACTGGAAAAATTACTGCACTCGATCTGGCCTTCGCGGTGATACCTCACATGCATGGTGCAATTGCTGTTTACGTTTGACGACAGACCGCCGCTTGCGTTCGCCTTAGCGCGAGAGCAGGGGGCGACAGGGGTGTTTTTTTTTTTTTGTTTTTTTTTCTTTATTATTTTTTTGCTTTTTTAATCTTACTTTTAAACTGTTCCTTTCATATTTTTTTTTTTAATCATTTTTATTGTTATCTCGGGGAATGTAAATATCCCCTATGATAGCAATAGGTAGTGACAGGTACTCTTTTTTGAAAAAATTGTGGTCTATTAGACCCTAGATCTCTCCTCTGCCCTCAAAGCATCTGACCACACCAAGATCGGTGTGATAAAATGCTTCCCCAATTTCCCAATGGCGCTATTTACATCCGGCGAAATCTAAGTCATGAAATACTCGTAGCTTCCGGTTTCTTAGGCCATAGAGATGTTTGGAGCCACTCTGGTCTCTGATCAGCTCTATGGTCAGCTGGCTGAATCACCGGCTGCATTCTCAGGTTCCCTGTTGAGACAGGAGAGCCAGAGAAAAACACGGAAGACGGTGGGGGGGGGGGGCATTCCCTCCCACGGCTTGTAAAAGCAGTCTAGAGGCTAATTAGCCGCTAGGATTGCTTTTACATGAAAGCCGACCGCTGGCTGAAAAGAATGATACCAAGATGATACCTAAACCTGCAGGCATCATTCTGGTATAACCACTCAAAGTCGTGAATGGCGTACCTGAAGACAAAAAAATGGTTAACAATGGTTAACAATAAAGCACAGTAAAGTGTAAATAATTACACACCTGAAAAACAAACATGATAAAACATAATAACAATAACAATAACAATAAAACATTGCAGAATAGAATACAGTAAAAAAGAGCAGAACAGAGCAGCATAGAGAGAGAGAATAGAGAGAGAGAGAACAATAAAACAACAACTATTTTTTTTTATTTCATATTTTTTTTTTTTTTACACTTTTTTTGTAACTAACTTTTATAACGGTAACCGGTTCCAGGTTCGGGTCTCTCAAAATGCGATGGCATCTTGGGAGACCCTGTGAAAGTGCGCCTAGTCTGTGCAATGCTGTACCCTATGCTAATACTCAACTAGTGAATGGTAGCGTTCAAAACATTCACCAATGCAAAGACCAGGATTGTCAGGACAGGAGGGACAATAATAGCGGTTGTCACGCCTATATCCGCGCTTGCTGCAGACACGACATCTTTTTTGGGGGGGTTCGTTGGGTAGGGGTACTCGGGAGGACATAAAGAAAATGCCTCTCACGCAGCCGACTGCATTTGGTTGGGGATGTGAATGGGGGAAGTACGGGCGCTGCAGAAGCGGTGGGTTCCCAATTAGGATTGGCGAATGCAGCAGGAAGGGCACTATGGGCACGACGGGCCTGTGTTTGTCTTCTTGGTGGCAGCGGGACACTACTTGTGCTTGCCACCTCACCAGCTTCAACTGCACTTATGGGACTCGCCACGTCACCACGTGTTACTGCAGTGCCGCTGGCGCTTGCCAGTTCACCAAAACGCTACCAAAAAACTGTTAGCGATCGCAGGGATCAGGCCTGACTCTGCGAACGCTGCAGTTATGCGTTTAGTGTTTTGTAAGTGACAGTGATCGATCGATACTGCACTTGGGTGGGCTGGGCCGGGCCGGGCGGAGGGGCAAAACGCAGGTGCTAGCAGGTATCTGGGCTGATCCCGCTAACACTGCGTTTTTGGGAACCCTAAACTGCTGGTGACGCTAGTATAGATCTGATCGGATCAGATATTGATGCGATCAGATACTATACCACTAAGGGAGGTGTACAGTGCGTGCGTGGGTGTTAGCGGTACTGGCGCTAATCTGACGCTGCCTGGGGCTGGTGCTTGCCAGTTCACCAAAACGCTACAAAAAAAACTGTTAGCGATCGCAGGGATCAGGCCTGACTCTGCGAACGCTGCAGTTATGCGTTTAGTGTTTTGTAAGTGACAGTGATCGATCGATACTGCACTTGGGTGGGCTGGGCTGGGCTGGGCCGGGCGGAGGGGCAAAACGCAGGTGCTAGCAGGTATCTGGGCTGATTCCGCTAACACTGCGTTTTTGGGAACCCTAAACTGCTGGGGACGCTAGTATAGATCTGATCGGATCAGATATTGATCCGTTCAGATACTATACCACTAAGGGAGGCGTATGCTGCGTGCGTGGGTGTTAGCGGTACTGGCGCTAACCTGACGCCTGGGGCTGGTGCTTGCCAGTTCACCAAAATGCTACCAAAAAAACTGTTAGCGATCGCAGGGATCAGGCCTGACTCTGCGAACGCTGCAGTTATGCGTTTAGTGCCTTGTAAGTGACAGTGATCGATCGATACTGCACTTGGGTGGGCTGGGCGGAGGCACAAAACGCAGGTGCTAGCGGGTATCTGGGCTGATCCCGCTAACACTGCCTTTTTGGGAACCCTAAACTGCTGGGGACGCTAGTATAGATCTGATCGGATCAGATATTGATCCGATCAGATACTATACCACTAAGGGAGGCGCATGCTGCGTGCGTGGGTGTTAGCGGTACTGGCGCTAATCTGACGCTGCCTGGGGCGACGCATATCACCGCCGGGCGATCGGGGGGCTAAACCTTTATTCGGTAATAAACGGCGGGTGCCCTGACACTATAAAAAATAAACGAACTAACCAGCGTCACCCGTAACGGTTATACGGTGATCAGTGGTGAAAGGGTTAACTAGGGGGCAATCAAGGGGTTAAAACATTTATTAGGTAGTATATGGGGGTCCCTGTCGCTATAAAACGCTGACGGCGAACCTAGATATTTACCTCACTAACTAGCGTCACCAGCGACACTAATACAGCGATCAGAAAAATGATCGCTTAGCGACACTGGTGACGGGGGGTGATCAAGGGGTTAAAACTTTATTAGGGGGGGTTAGGGGGGTACCCTAGACCTAAAGGGGGGTAATACTCACTGTCCCAACACAGTAACTGTCACAAACTGACACTATGCAGTAATCAGAAAAAAAAAAAAAAACAAACAAAAAAAAACTGCTGGTGTCAGTTTGTGACAGGGGGGGGGGGGGTGATTGGGGGGGGATCGGGGGGCGATCGGGGGGGGGATCGGGGTGTTTTGTGTGCCTGGCATGTTCTACTGTGTGTGTGTGTGTTGGTGCACTCACTCACTTGTCGTCTCTCCTCGGGCCGGAACGGAAAATACCGACCCGAGGGGAGATGACATCACTTCCTTTGCTGCTGTTTAGCATACAGCAGCAAAGGAGTGTTCTCATTGGCCGGCGGCGATCGCGAGGGGGGGGCCACGAACGGATGGTCTCCCCCTCATCACCGATCGCCGCTGGACAAACGACGACCGCCTCGGGCACCGGGGGGGGGGTCCGATCGGACCCCCCACCCGCGGAAGGCAAATCACGTACCCTGTACGTGATTTTGCCTGTCCGTGCCACTTTGCCGACGTACATCGGCGTGAGGCGGTCGTCAAGTGGTTAAATGAGATTTTTTCCTTTAAAAATGACATTTGGTGCAGGGACTGTTCTAAACACGGGAAACACGCGTCACTTTACAGGCATACTATAGACACCCCCCAGGTACGATATTTAAAGGAATATTTCACTTTTTTTTTTTTACTTTAAGCATCATTAAAATCACTGCTCCCGAAAAAACGGCCGTTTTTAAAAGTTTTTTTTGCATTGATACATGTCCCCTGGGGTAGGACCCGGGTCCCCAAACCCTTTTTAGGACAATACCATGCAAATTAGCCTTTAAAATGAGCACTTTTGATTTCGAACGTTCGAGTCCCATAGACGTCAATGGGGTTCTAACGTTCGTGCGAACTTTCGGTCCGTTCGCAGGTTCTGGTGCGAACCGAACCGGGGGGTGTTCGGCTCATCCCTAATGTACACACAGCACCCCATATTGACAGAAAAACATAGAATTGTTGACATTTTTGCAGGTTTATTAAAAAGGAAAAACTGAAATATCACATGGTCTAAGTATTCAGACCCTTTGCTGTGACACTCATATATTTAACTCAGGTGCTGTGCATTTCTTCTGATCATCCTTGAGATGGTTCTACACCTTCATTTGAGTCCAGCTGTGTTTGATTATACTGATTGGACTTGATTATGAAAGCCACATACCTGTCTATATAAGACCTTACAGCTCACAGTGCATGTCAGAGCAAATGAGAATCAAGAAGTCAAAGGAACTGCCTGAAGAGCTCAGAGACAGAATTGTGGCAAGGCACAGATCTGGCCAAGGTTACAAAAAAATTCCGCTGCACTTAAGGTTCCTAAGAACACAGTGGCCTCCATAATCCTTAAATGGAAGACGTTTGGGATGACCAGAACCCTTCCTAGAGCTGGCCATCTGGCCAAACTGAGCTATAGGGAGAGAAGAGCCTTGGTGAGAGAGGTAAAGAAGAACCCAAAGATCACGGTGGCTGAGCTCCAGAGATGCAGTGGAGAGCTGTGAGAAAGTTGTAGAAAGTCAACCATCACTGCAGCCCTCCACCAGTCGGGGCTTTATGGCAGAGTGGCCTGACGGAAGCCTCTCCTCAGTGCAAGACACATGAAAGCCTGCATGGAGTTTGCTAAAAAACACCTGAAGGACTCCAAGATGGTGAGAAATAAGATTCTTTGGTCTGGTATTTTTTTAACCACTCCTTTAAAAGCCTTTGGCATCTTAATTGTCTCTGGTAATATACACAGGATATTCATGCAGAGGAAATTGTGAAATATATTGTCATATTTCCTGGAGTGCTATATCATTGTTTAATAAATGTTTTCTTTAAAAAACATACACATTTTTAAGCTCAATAGGAAATTAAAAGTGTATATATATATTAGGGCTGCGGAAATTAACAATTAATTCCTTGATTAATCGTTAATTTTTTTGATCAATTAAAATTTTTTTGATCGGTAGGCTGCCTGCCCTGGGGCCACTTTGGCCCAAGCTGTGGCTGCAGCGCTCCACTCCCTCCTCCTCCACTATATGTCACACACAGTCTGCAGGCATCTCCCACTGTGTGTCTCGGAGCTGAGTGTGAAAACTTTGGCCGCGCTGTGAGAAAAGTCCCACCTCCTCCTAGATCAGCTCATGTGATAGATGCAGTGTTCTGTCTATCACACAAGCTGATCTAGGAGGAGGGCGGGTATGGTAAGGCTGAGATTATGGGCACAGTAAGGCTGAGATTATGGGCAGGGTGAGGCTGAGTTTATGACATGTGACGTCCTAGCCATGCCCCGCTATGTCCGGCTTCGGCCGTTGCCATAACATTGGTGCTAAATCAGCTAAAAGTAGCTGGATCTGTATGTGCATTATAATTAATCAAAATTAGTGGATTAATCGATTTAAAAAAAAATTGATTAATCGAACATGAAAATTGTAATCAGTAACAGCCCTCATATATATGTATATATATATATATATATATATATATATATATATATATATACACACACACTGGGGACGGAAAGTATTCAGACGCCCTTAAAGTTTTCACTCTTTGTTATATTGCAGCCATTTGTTAAATCATTTAAGTTAATTTTTTTCCTCATTAATGTACACACAGCACCCCATATTGACAGAAAAACATAGAATTGTTGACATTTTTGCAGGTTTATTAAAAAAGGAAAAACTGAAATATCACATGGTCCTAAGTATTCAGACCCTTTGCTGTGACACTCATATATTTAACTCAGGTGCTGTCCGTTTCTTCTGATCATCCTTGAGATGGTTCTACACCTTCATTTGAGTCCAGCTGTGTTTGATTATACTGATTGGACTTGATTAGGAAAGCCACATACCTGTCTATATAAGACCTTACAGCTCACAGTGCATGTCAGAGCAAATGAGAATCATGAAGTCAAAGGAACTGCCTGAAGAGCTCAGAGACAAAATTGTGGCAAGGCACAGATCTGGCCAAGGTTACGAAAAACATTTCTGCTGCACTTAAGGTTCCTAAGAGCACAGTGGCCTCCATAATCCTTAACGGAAGATGTTTGGGATGACCAGAACCCTTCCTAGAGCTGGCCATCCGGCCAAACTGAGCTATAGGGAGAGAAGAGATTTGGTGATAGAGGTAAAGAAGAACCCAAAGATCACAGTGGCTGAGCTCCAGAGATGCAGTGGAGAGATGTGAGAAAGTTGTAGAAAGTCAACCATCACTGCAGCCCTCCACCAGTCGGGGCTTTATGGCAGAGTGGCCCGACGGAAGCCTCTCCTCAGTGCAAGACACATGAAAGCCCGCATGGAGTTTGCTAAAAAACACCTGAAGGACTCCAAGATGGTGAGAAATAAGATTCTTTGGTCTGATGAGACCAAGATAGAACTTTTTGGCCTTAATTCTAAGTGGTATTTGTGGAGAAAACCAGGCACTGCTCATTACCTGTCCAATACAGTCCCAACAGTGAAACATGGTGGTGGCAGCATCATGCTGTGGGGGTATTTTTCAGCTGCAGGGACAGAACGACTGGTTGCAATCGAGGGAAAGATGAATGCGGCCAAGTACAGGGATATCCTGGACGAAAACCTTCTCCAGAGTGCTCAGGACCTAAGACTGGGCCGAAGGTTTAGCTTCCAACAAGACAATGACCCTAAGCACACAGCTAAAATAACGAAGGAGTGGCATCACAGCAACTCCATGACTGTTCTTGAATGGCCCAGCAAGAGCCTTGACTTAAACCCAATTGAGCATCTCTGGAGAGACCTAAAAATGGCTGTCCACCAATGTTTACCATCCAACCTGACAGAACTGGAGAGGATCTGCAAGGATTTATGGCAGAGAATCCCCAAATCCAGGTGTGAAATACTTGTTGTATCTTTCCCAAAAAGACTCATGGCTGTATTAGATCAAAAGGGTCCTTCTATTAAATACTGAGCAAAAGATCTGAATACTTAGGACCATGTGATATTTCAGTTTTTTTTTTTAATAAATCTGCAAAAATGTCAACAATTCTGTGTTTTTCTGTCAATATGGGGTGCTGTGTGTACAATAATGAGGAAAAATGAAAAATGAACTTAAACGATTTTAGCAAATGGCTGCAATATAACAAAGAGTGAAACATTTAAGGGGGGTCTGAATACTTTCTGTCCCCAATGTATATATATATATATATATATATATATATATATATATATATATATATATATATATCAATTATAACCTTTAAAATATAAAACTTAGGTATTTGCATTGTTACTATGGTATTGTATACAGAACATACAGTCATATAAACATAATGGCTTATTTAATAATAATATAATATAATAATATAATTATAAAATGATTTTATATATATATATATATATATATATATATATATATATATATATATATATATATATATATATATATATATATATATATATATATATATATATATATATTCAATAGTAAACCCTAAATGGATATGTTTGTGTTACTACCTAAATGATCTGTTTTATAATAAATAGTTGCATAGGTTATTTGCTTTTTAATTCTTTAACATCTTATCATATGAGGAATGCTGCACACTGTTAAGTCTTGCAGGAAAGGTATAAATGGACTATATATTAAAAGTATTTAAATCAAAAGATATTTCTTGTGTAGCTGTTCCAATTGTAATAAGCTAACCAACCTCATACACTTGCACTGTATACTGAAACAATCCAACAATGTTGTTTTAATATACATTGTAACATTACCATAAACAATTCAATAATAAAATACATTAACACTGGAGAGGGCAGACATGGCAGATTGCCTGAAATGTGCTGTCAGCGCAGGCTGTATAAAAGGTATATGCTACAAGAAGAGGAAGTAGACTGTCTTTTTAAAGAAAGGTTAAACTTTTTTATGTCAGTAGTAATCTGCTAAAAGACATATGTAAACCCATTAAACATCATCAATCCAAACAGAAGAAAATATTCCAAACTGATAGTATATGCAAAATAAAGTAAAAGCTCTATATCTGAAAGATCTAGTTGACTCTGCTTTAAAGTTCACAGTTACAAAATTCAAGAGGGTGTTTCATTTTGTGTTTGCTCTGCATTTAATCTCATCTATCAGTAGATGATCCCTTATCTGTTTCTTTCTTTCCCTGATTTTGACATGCTTCCGTCTTACCTGCCATGTATTAAATGTCAGCGAACCATGAAATGGGAATGGAAACTGTGAGACATTTGTGCTGATGATACCTGTTCATTATAGGTATGTCGGAACAAAGGAAATGGTATTTTCTTATCATCTATCATAAACAGGAAGCCTTGCCCATGCTAGCTATCAATCTGTGGGCTTGAGTAAAGGTTCAGCACTTTATGGGAAGCCTGGTGTTCTTTATCACATGACTGCTGAAATCTTAGGTTATGCTCTGTGGCAATTAAAAGTTCTTTACAGAGAAAACCTTTTGCAGTTGACAAAAAACTAATGTAGAAAAAAGATTGTCTTCTATATAGCACTAAAGGAAACATGATGTATTTTTATACAAAAAGAGGGTCAGCAAAAAATATATATATATATATTAATAAACATCAGATTGCATTTGTTGAAGGCCTTGTTCACACCATGTGCGGAGACGTGAGTTTTTCTGCACCTGTTTCTGTACGGGCACAAAGAAAACAATTGTTCTCTATGTGCCCTGTTCACACCACAACACTTGTATACAGTAATGTGCAGATTTTGTTCTGTGCAGGAATCTCCAACATATATGCAGTTTTCTGCGTGAAAAAAACCCCAAAAAAACGAATTTGACATCAACATTGTGGTGTGACCAGGGCACATGGAGTATTCTTTGTGTCCTTGCAAAGACATATGTAGTAAATACATACTTTTTTGAACATGGTGTGAACAAGTCTATGCAAGTCAAGTCTATGCATTTTTCCATCAGTTTTTATGCATGTATGATGTAAACGAGGCCTAAAGGATAGGTTCAACCTTATGAACATGATACGTGTTATACAGTACCAGTTTTTAGGGTGTAATATGCAACATTTTCTTAATCATCTGCCTCCCACCACCAGAGCCCCCCTCCCTGTGTCAGCAGGCAGGGGTTCCTCTGCTATGCAGCTGCTATCACCTTTAAAATTGGTATAGCTGTGTGAGACCCAAACAGCCACATCATTCACAGTGATCTGTGGATAAATGAACTAAAAGTCCCATCTTCCACAGTGGCAGACAATTTGTAGTTTTCAATGGACTGTGTGAGTGCTGATAGTGCCCTCATAGTCCATTGATACTTCTTATGCCCTGTACACACAATAGGATTTTCCAATGGAAAATGTGTGATAGGACCTTGTTGTCAGAAATTCCGACCGTATGTAGGCTCCATCACATTTTCCATAGGAATTTCCGACACACAAAGTTTGAGAGCTTGCTATAACATTTTCCAACAACCAAATCCGTTGTCGAAACTTCCGATCGTGTGTACACAAATCTGACACACAAAGTGCCACACATGCTCAGTATAAATTAAGAGACAAAAGCTATTGGCTACTGCCTCATTTATAGTCCCGACGTACATGTTTAACGCCACCACGTTCAGGACGATCGGATTTTCTGAAAACTTTGTGTGACCATGTGTATGCAAGACAAGTTTGAGCCAACATCCGTCGGAAAAAATCCATGAATTTTGTTGTCGGAATGTCCAATCAATGTCCGACCATGTGTACAGGGCATTACAGTTCTGAAACTGACAGAGGTACAGGCACAGAGTTGTAGATGGTGTCTGCAGGAGCCTGACATTGCACCTATGATCCTCTGAAAATTAATAAATGTAAATTTGTTTTTAACAATGATGTGTGCATTTATTATTTTTTTCATAAAGGTGAATGTAGTCTTTAACCACCTCAGTACTTTCACCCCCTTCCTGCCCAGGTCATTTTTAGGCTTTCAGCACTGTCACACTTTAAATAACAATTACTCAGTCATGCAATACTGTACCCAAATGATATATATATCTATATATAGATATATATAGAAATATATATCTATATATATCTATATATAGATATAGATATATATCTATATATATTTTTTTTAATACATTTTTATTGTTGTTGGAAAATGTGGCAGTTATAACATCAACAATTCAAATTTTTATCATTAACTCTACTTAAAGCTGCATGCCAAACCTAAGAATTTCAACATGTCATCGTTATGATGTCATGCATCAACTATCAACATAAAATTATACAAATTATATTTTTAAGACAGATAGCGCTTTCTTGTAGTGGTATTTAATCACCACTGTTTTATTTCTTATTTTTTTGCTATATAAACAAAGCATACTGAAAATGTTGAAAACATTTTTTTTTTTAGTTTCTGTTATATAATTTTGCAAATAACTAATCTTTCTTCATAAATTTAGGCCAAAATATATTCTGCTACATTTCTTTGGTAAACAATAACCCAATCCAATCAGTGTATAATATTTTGTCTGTGTGAGTCCACAAACTATGAAATATATATCTTTGAAAATTGATCAATCCTGATGTACTGACTGCCTTTCTCAATTCTTGAGGCCCTAAAATGCCAGGACAGTACAAATTGAATTTTATTTTTTGGAAAAATTAATTATAAAAATTAAATATATTTTTTCACAAAGTTGTAATTTTAACAGGTTGTGTTTGTAATGGAAATGTGTAAGTTCTGTATATAATTGGATTGTATTTGTATGTATTGCACACTGCCCTCACTGTGCAACAGCACTAATAATTTTTTCAGTAAATGTTTACATTCTTTCGAGTCCTGATTAGAATAAGCCTGACTATGTAACGCCCTTTGTTACGATAAACCTACAATTGTAATATTAATGTGATACCTACGTAATCATGTGCATAAAAACCTTCAATTGCGTCATAATAAAGCAGAACAGTAATTTGGAAAGATGCTGAGCGTATCTTTTGTGTCTGTTCCCTACTGCAGTAGTTATTATTAATTTGGGACCACTAATCAATATGAGGATAGGAGTTGCCTATCATCAATTTAACAAAGTCATGTTTTACACACAGCATTGGCATACTTAAAATTGCACCCAAAAAAACATTCTGCTGTGCCTCCTGTGTATGGGCATATCACATGTGTGAGACTTTTTCAGTCTAGGTTCATAGACAGGCCCAAAATCCAAGGAGCACCTTTATGCTTTCAAGAAGCATATACTGTATTACGTATCTAATTTCCTCACTACCTATTAAATTTTTGGAGGCCCTGAAGCAACAAGACTGTCGAAACACCCACAAAATCACCCCATTTTGGAAATCAAACACTCCAATGTATTTTATAAGAGGCATAATGAGTCTTTTGAAAATGTCATTTTTTTTACACAAGTTTTTGGAAAATGCAGTAAAGAATTTTTTTTCCACAAAAAATTGTCAGTTATTAAAATGTTTCTAACACACATCATAGGCATACTTAGAATTACACTGAAGAACACATTCTGCTGCTCCTCCCAAGTATGGAGATACCACATGTATGAGACATTTTTTACAGTATAGCCACACAGAGGGGCCCATAATCCAAGCAGCACCTTCAGGCTTTCTAGGGGCATAAATTATGCATCTAATTTCCTGACTACCTATCACATTTTTGGAGGTCTTGGATCACCAGGACAGTGGAAACACCCATAAAATGACCCATTTTTTAAAGCAAACACCACAAGATATTTTCTAAGAGGCATAGTGAGTCTTTTGAAGACTTTTTTTTTCCACAAGTTTTTTACACAAAGTTGTCAATTTATTAAGATATGTCTCACACACAGCATGGGCATGTTTGCAATTAGACCCCAAAACACATTCTGCTACTCCTTCTGAGTATGACAATACTACATGTTTGAGACTTTTTCCATGTTTTGTCTGAATATATACCAGACTATGGGGTTGATTTGCTAAAGTCAAACAGACTGCGCACCTTGGAAAGTGCAGTTGCACTCTGCAGGAGCAGTTGCTCCAAAGCTTAGTAAATGAGCAGAAGCTCTACTAACTTCCGTCATTAAATCATGTGCAAGCAATAATGCTGTTTTTTTTTTATTTTCCCTGCATGTAAGTGGGTATTCTTTGCAAAGTGAAGCTTTACCTCATTTACTAAGCTCTGGAGCAACTGCAATTTTCAAAGTGCACAGTCTATTTGCCTTTAGTAAATCAATCTCAATGCATCTTGTGTATCACCTAAATCAACCAACTCTATCAAAACAAATGTACTTGAATGGTCACCTCTATACAAGTGATCAGGGAATATAGCTTAGTGTAGCATCCCCTATAGCAGTTCCTGTTCCTATAGACCAAGCAAGCCTAGCCTACTGGTATGTTGCTGCCCCCAGGAATGCCATGATCACTGGTCAGGAAGTAGAGGAGGCTAAAGAAAGGATGAACAAAAGAGTTCATGTGATTTTAGGAGTGCAGTTGTCCACAGGAGATGGCTGGGACTGGTTTCTCGCAGGAACTTAGTCAGTGGGATGTTTGCAATTAGACCCCAAAACACATTCTGCTATTCCTTCTGAGTATGACAATACTACATGTTTGAGACTTTTTCCATGTTTTGTCTGAATATATACCAGACTATGGGGTTGATTTGCTAAAGTCAAACAGACTGCGCACCTTGGAAAGTGCAGTTGCACTCTGCAGGAGCAGTTGCTCCAAAGCTTAGTAAATGAGCAGAAGCTCTACTAACTTTCGTCATTAAATCATGTGCAAGCAATAATGCTGTTTTTTTATTTTCCCTGCATGTAAGTGGGTATTCTTTGCAAAGTGAAGCTTTACCTCATTTACTAAGCTCTGAAGCAACTGCAATTTTCAAAGTGCACAGTCTATTTGCCTTTAGTAAATCAACCTCAATGCATCTTGTGTATCACATAAATCAACCAACTCTATCAAAACAAATGTACTTGAATGGTCACCTCTATACAAGTGATCAGGGAATATAGCTAAGTGTAGCATCCCCTATAGCAGTTCCTGTTCCTATAGGCCAAGCAAGCCTAGCCTACTGGTATGTTGCTGCCCCCAGAAATGCCATGATCACTGGTCAGGAAGTAGAGGAGGCTAAAGAAAGGATGAACAAAAGAGTTCATGTGATTTTAGGAGTGCAGTTGTCCACAGGAGATGGCTGGGACTAGTTTCTCGCAGGAACTTAGCCAGTGGGATGTGCAGATCATCGGGTCAGTTCAGGCACAGGCAGAGACATGGTAAGAAAACAGGCAAAGGATTGGTCTAGGCTACAGGCAGAAACATGATCAATAAACAGGCCAGAGTTAGTACATACCGTGGCAGTGATAATTTGCTTCACAGCTGTGGCAGGAATTATACCCCTGTACTCCTGCCGATCATGACCTATTCAAGTGAATGGAGTTGCTTTTGTGGGGTCCAAGGGGTTAAAGCAGGTTGTGAGGAGGCAATACAATGCCTCCTCACTGCCTGTCAAATACTCTCTGAAGAGCGATCTGAATATGGATGGCTCTTCTGAGAGCATCACACATGTGAACAAGTCTTTATGGTGACACTGTGACTGCTATGGCATTTATTAGGAACACTGTGACTGCTGTGGCTGTGATCAGGGACACTGTAATTGGTGTGACAGAGGTCAGGGACACTAACTGGTGTGGCAGTGATCAGGAACACTGTAAAGCCCCTTTCACGTGACTGGGTTGGTGTAACCGCTGGATTCCTGAGGCAAGAATCTGTGGATTCTTGCTGCTGGGATGACAGGGTTATGTGATCAGCAGCATGTAGCTACACACAGAGTGGTTAGCTGCTATTTTGGAAAGATGTCTGAAACTGTACACAGCTGACTGCAGGGCTGAGCAGCTACTGCTGATGGCATAACCCAGTCATTCCAGCAGAAAGAATCCACAGATTCATACCACAGGACATTGGCAGCCTCACCAACCCAAACATGTGAAAGGGGCCTAACTGTTGTGGCGGTGATCAGGGACACTACCACTGGTGCAGCGGTGATTAGAAGCACTGAGCGGGTGGCAGTGTACAGACACTGTACTAAAAAAAACAAAAACTGCACTTAGTGTTGGAAAATATGTGTAAAACAATAAATGACCAAATCAATGCAAAAATACAAACAGCAGCACTCACAGATACCACAAATACTCAGATATCAAATCAATATACACTCTAAATGTTTTGCGCTGTTAATTACATGTTAACCATACATTATTATATAAATAGTTCTCACAAAGATGAAGTAGTGACACCAAGCGTTAGAAAGTGTCCTTCGCCAACCACTGTGATACCATCACCAATATAGCTGGCTTACCAGAGCCCAAGACGTCACATTACAGAGGTCTGACACCTCTTGTAATATAATCATCAAATCGTATGGCTAAAAGTTTCTTCAAGCATGTAGGGTACCCAAAACAATCAATAAACCATAAACAGATTTATCTCAGACAAGAAGGAGAGGAGAAGACATCATAGTGTTGTATATCAAGACCACTTTTAATAAAATGTATGTCATATGCTCACAGGAGTAGAAATAGCACCAGCGTAAAACACAAACAGCTCCGCTGGAAGAAAACCGGCATGATGACGTTATTGCTACGCCCCGGGCAATGAGAATGGATTTTATTCTTACATCCTATTGAGCTGAATTTCGTGTGCATATGTATGTTAGTACATTTTGGTTACATTTTTTTTTTTTTCATTTTTTTCACATGATGATTCATTGTCAGTTTAATGATTTTTTTAATCAACTATACATTAGTTTATGTACTAACATTACTGTTTATTTTTATGTTAGCTTCAGAAATATACAAAGTAAAATAAAATTTTATTATTACTAAATGTAACTCATACATGCACCATTGAACTGTGTTTCCATTCTCTCTTTGTGAACAGACTGATACACTTTTAAAGTGATACAGAGGCAGTGAACTGGAGCATGATAGTAAGTGACACATCTATGTGGGTACATTCTGTACCAATGTGTGTATGCTGCTGAAAATGACCCACTTACTCTCTATACTGCAAAATGATAGTATAAGTAGGTCATAAATACAAATAGGCACACATACTAAAGCTGTGTACATGTTTAGTAACATAAGTGACATGCTTTTGATTTGTCTTTAAAAGTATCTGAAGAATGAAGAAGCCTGACAATCTTGGCCATCCTGTTCTGGCACACAACATATTAAAACAGCTGGTGTTAAAACTCAATACAAAATTCTACAATAAATAGCACGTAAAATGATGTATTTGTATTGCTTTGCTGTTATTTGATGCACTGTCTGGAAACAAAAACAATGTTTCATAAAGATTTTGGACTGGAGCAATGAAGCTGTCTCTGATAATGTTTATCTTCTGTGAGTCCTGTTAAAGCGGAAGTAAACCCATTGATTTAACAGTTTAAAAACACAGTTACAATCCCGGCATGCCAGGAATGTTAACTGTCACATTGGTTGTGCTCTCAACCAAACTGTCAAACCATCCAATGGCTGGTGTCATAACTGATCACATGTGCAGCATTATGGCAGTTGAAGATTAAACAGAGGCCAAGATGGCAGCTTCCTTGGCTGAAAATGATAGGAGGGTAAACGGGTGACTCCGCCCCCCTCTGACAACACAGGGAAAGCCATAGGGAAGTCCCTGTGTGCCAGAGGGGGCGGGGTCACCGGGTGGCCCCACCCTCCGTTATATAAGAGCTGTCGTCTGAACAGAAGCATCACACAGTGGGAGACACCCATTGAGGCAGATCGGAGGACGAAGCGGAGAAGAAGGAGCCGGAGGAAGATGCCGGAGAGATCTTCTTTGGCTACCCCAAAGCTCCCACCCAATGTTGAGGGCATGTGGCCTGGTACGGTTCAGGAGGGGGGGGGCGCTCTCTTGTCCCCCTTCTTTTCCTGCGGCCTGCCAGGTTGCGTGCTCAGATAAGGGTCTGGTATGGATTTTGGAGGGGGGCTTCCACACCATTTTTTTTTTTATTTTGGCACGAGGTTCCCTTTAATATCCATACCAGACCTGAAGGTCCTGGTATGGAATTTGGGGGGACCCCCACGCATTTTCTTTTTTAATTTCCTGTGGGGGAATCCCATGCTGTTTCTATCAATGAACTCTTATGTGTATTGCCAGACCAACAATTCATTATAGAGTAGTTTTAAATGGCTTTTTTTCCTTTAGAAATGTCATTTTGCTGTCAGACTGTTCTAAATACGGGAAACATGCACCACTTTACAGGCATACACCCCCCAGGTACAAAATTTAAATGAATATTACACTTTTATTGTTTCACTTTAAGCATTATTAAAACCACTGCTCCCGAAAAAACTGACGTTTTTAAAAAAAATTTTTTGCATTGATTGATATTGACCCAGGTCCCCAAACACTTTTTATGACAATAACTTGCATATTAACCTTTAAAATTATCACTTTTGATTTCTCCCATAGACTTTTAAAGGGTGTTCCGCGGCTTTCGAATTTGCCATGAACACCCCAAATTGTTCACTATTCAGCGAATGGGCACACAGCCAATGTTCGACCCGAACATAAAGCCCATCCCTAGTGACAAAGATCAAAGGATCAACGGGCACCTAAAGATTGACATGGACAATGCTGCCCCTAGAGGCCACAGTACAGCAGGACAGACAATAATATAATCTGTTGAGAAGGACTGCACCATAAATACTGTGATTCGTCAAAAGTCTAGATGGGATGGCAATGGGGTTGGATTTGGATGGTGTATGTTTGAAGTATAAAAGGACTGAACGAATCCAAGAGCCCTCTCTCTGTCTCTGAGCCACATGGCTTTATCCACCATTTTGAGTCCAGCCGAGGAGACCATGCGATAAGTATCTTTGATATTCTTATATTATGTTCTGGTTATATCATTTGTAAGTTTGTAATACCTTTCTGTAATATTTTGTGTTAGCGTATTCCTATCTTCTTGGGAAATAAATAAGACTTTGTTATTAAGCCGTGTGCTTGGTTTCATAGCTAACCTTGTATTATTGTGATATCAATAGTAACATGTGGTCAGAGTTTTATTGGACTAGATAACTAGGGTTAATACATAGGTACAATAATATTTATTGTACCAATTTACTTCACCCATATTCAGATGTAAAATGTGCATATACTCTACTTTTTAGGCTTAGATCTATTTTTTAGAGCCAATGTCATTGGGTTTTTGTTCATATCATATAGGTCAAAGGGACAACAAAAGAACACTGAAGCAAGCTGATGCAGCTTTGACCGATGTGATGCTTTGATGCAGGTCAGAAGGAGGTCAATATACAGTATCTTCTTGGTAGGACTGGTTAGAATCCAAACCTTGTTCGGTGCTTCTGAAAACTCCAGATGCTTTTGAATATGTTTGCCAAGTATTTACACTGCATGCATTTAGTATCTTGCAACACTTTCTCCAGATCTTTACTGCCTGGAAAGTCACAATTTACCCCTACAAAACAGAAAATCCAATTGCTATATAGACTTGATAAGCTTTTTAAGGTTGCCTCAATAGAACATCATTTAAGTGTTTGTAAAGTGTTGGTGTGGCAATAAGGAGGTCCGATGAACCCCAACTATGAAAAAAAAATTGTGGTCATACTGAACACAGTGCACCCTCTTTTCCCCAAAATGTGCAAGTCTGTGACACAACATTAGATTTAAGTCTTGAATCCTAGTGTCAGAAAGTAGACATGTGCAGAACAAAGAAAATAGTTTTGTTTAATTTTGGATTGATTCATTAAGTTATTAATTTCATTTCATTGCATTCAAAACAAAAATAGTTTTCTTTCATTTATTCGTCTTTGACTGGATTCAATTTTTTTCTTCAGTGGATTTGAAGTATTCAAATCGAATTTGAATTGAAAATGTTGAATCCATTTGATCGTGTGTATGCAAGACAAGTTTGAGCCAACATCCTTCGGAAAAAAATCCACGGTTTTGTTGTCGGAAAATCCTATCGTGTGTACATAGGCTTAGTGTTTTTGTTCAGTGGGAGAAACAAATTTGGCCCCTGGAAGAAACATTTTCAGTGTAATTGGTGGGAGGCAAAAATGATCTGACTTTAGATGGGAGAAAAAAGCAAAAAAACAAAAAAAATAAGCCCCCCCCCCTAAGCAGTCAGGCCTCATGTCGGCATCCTTCAGACCCCAGATCAACCTCCCTTAAATTCCCCTTTAAACCCCACATCAGCCCCTTTAAACTTCTCTAAACTTCTCTTCAGAACTCATATCTACCCCCTGTAAATGTCTATATAGACCCCAGAGCAGTCCCTCTTTTACACCTTAGACCAGACCCCTTAAACCTTTAATTAGGCAATTGTTTAGAACATATTAGATGTGTTATTTTGAAATAGATATTTTGCTTCTTTTCCATTTCAGAATGTCAAACTCTAACATACATTTCCTAAATTGTCAGTAGTAAAGCTAAGAAAATATATTTTAACAGCATACTTATATATATTTTTTATATTACATATATTAAAATTCAACAAAGGCAGCATACGTAAAGTATGTTTCTATATTTATTTGCAAGCTATCTATTTGCTTTGTGGGGTTGTCAAGGTTCTTCCCTTCTATCATGACTGGCTGCACTCAGCATAAGCAAATGCCATTGTGTGTTACAGAATACAGAAGATCTAAAGAGAGAGTGACAGTGTGCATGTGTGTCTAGTGTCAGGCACTCAAAATTTAAGTAAGACAAGCATTCTAGACCCAAATTAGGCTGTTTTAGAAGAATAGTTAATATAACAGTCTTTTAAATATGTGTTCCTTATTGAGCACCTGTAATGAATTAGTAATTACAGAGCTTAAACTCATTTCCAGTGATGAGCCAAAAACACTTATCCCCTTTAACTAATCTAAAGGTCTTTAAAATGTAGCTAAAAGTTTCAATTACTTACATAAATCTAGCAGTGTCCACATCACTTCCTGGTGAGGTAGGCATTGTCCTTTGGTTGCTCAGTGGTTCATCAAAAAAGTCCTGACAGGGGTCTTTAAAGTTCTTACAGGGTCCTGTAGAACCTAAGACTGATATTATGTGAAGGGTGAGCACAAGACCAGACAGATGAACTGGTGAAGAGTAGGCATGAGCTGAACACCCTCCCATTCAGTTTGCAGCAGAACATGCAAACAGGCAAAAAATTTGGCAGAACACATGAACACCGTTAAAGTCTATAGGACACGAACATGAACATTTTTTTGGGAGCAGTGATTTTTTTAATGCTTAAAGTGAAACAATAAAAATGAAATATTCCTTTAAATATTGTACCTTGGGGGTGTCTATAGTATGCCTGCAAAGTGGTGCATTTTTCCCGTGTTTAGAACAGTACCACAGCAAAATGACATTTCTAAAGGAAAAATTGTCATTTAAAACTGTTTGCGGCTGTAATGAATTGTCGGGTCTCGGCAATATGGATAAAACTCATTGAAAAAAGAGAGCATGGGATCCCCCCAGTCCATTACCAGGCCCTTTGGGTCTGGTATGAATATTAAGGGGAATCCTGAACCAAAATTAGAAAAAAAAATAGCGTGGGGGTCCCCCTCAAAATCCATACCAGGCCCTTCAGGTCTGATATGGAAATTAAGGGGAACCCTGCAGCAAAATAAAAAAATGGCATAGGGGTCCCACCAAAATCCATACCAGAACATTATCTGAGCACACAACCTGGCAGGCCGCAGGAAAAGAGGGGAGGCCAAAGAGTGTCCCCCCTCCTGAACCGTACCAGTCCACATGTCCTCAAAATGGGGAGGGTGCTTTGGGGTCTGAAATGTTGATGGGGACAAGTGACTCATCCCCACAACCCTTGTCCGGTGGTTGTGGGGGTCTGCAAGCCGGGGGCTTATCAGAATCTGCAAGGGGACCCCCAGATCCCAGCCTCCCCCTGTGTGAATTGGTAATGGGGTACCCAATCGTACCCCTACCATTTCACAAAAAAAGTGTCACATTGGTAAAAAAGACAAGAGACAGCTTGGGACAAGTACTTTTTTAAAAAATAAAAAGTTAAAAATGTCCCACAATGTAAATTCACGCCGCCCGACAGACTGAAAAAAGAAAAGCCTCCATGAGAGGCTCCCGCCGCGTGACTCGTCTTCGCTGTGACAGTCCTTATATAACTGAGGGCGGGGTTACCCGGTGACGTAACCGGTTGACCCCACCTCCTCTGAAACCACGGTGGCTTCCCCATGGCGTCAGAGGGGGCTGGGCCACCTGGTGATGGAAATGGGTGACCCCGCCCCCTCTGACACCACGGGGAAGCCATGGGAAATCCCCCATGGTGTCAGAGGGGGGCGGGGTCACCCAGTTATGTCACCGGGTGGCCCCACCCTCAGTTATACAAGAACTGTCACAGCGAAGACACTGACGCCTCGAATCTTCGCTGCTCGTTCTCGTCATCTTCATTGCAGCTCAGCCTGGTCGCTGATTGGCTGCAGTGGATGGATTGAAAGCAGCGCAGCCATTGGCTCGCGCTGCTGTCAATCACATCCGATGACGCGGCGCGCCGGGGGGCGGGGCCGAGTGATACAGCGAGCGGCTATAGCCGCCGGCTGTATCACGGGAGCGCGCCCGCAAGCACTCACCACCATGCGAGGGAGCTCGCATTAAGGTGGTTAATGCTTGCGGGGAGGAGCTGAAACAGCCGCCGAGGGACCCCAGAAGACCAGGTTCAGGGCCACTCTGTGCAGAACGAGCTGCACAGTGAAGGTAAGTATAACATGTTTGTTATTTTTTTTTTTTTTTTAATTTACCTTTACAACCCCTTTAAGTTAGAAGCTGATTGGTTACCATGCAGAGCTGCACCAAGATTTTGCACTCTCCAGTTTTAGTAAATCAACCCCATTATCTGTCACTTAATATAAATCAGCCCTAGAATAAAAATATATACCTACACACATATATTTACTAGCAATTGAATATTGCTGTAAGATGTCATATAATATAATAAAAATGTTTACTATATACACTGTATATATAATAATACAACAATAATAATCAAAATGTCGCTTCCGCCCATAGCTCTTTAAGCAACATTTTTTATTTCATAAATGACATTTAATTTTTGTAATTTTTTTTATTGCATTTTAGTGTAAATACTGTAATGTAAGGTCTTTTTGACCCCAGATCTCATATTTAAGAGACCCTGGGATGTTTACATTCCTTGTAATAGGAATAAAAGTGACACCTTTTTTTTCGTAGCCTCCCTGGCGGTTTTCCCGAGTGTGGCTCGGGGTTAAAATTCAGTACCATTAGCGGTAACCCTGAGCCACACTCGGGATCGCATTGCAGGATCCTGGGGCGGCGTTACTTACCTTGTCCCCGGCGCGACGCACGGGGCGGAGCCTGGCGGCAAATTCAAAAATAAGTAAAAACCATAACACATACAGTACTGTAATCTTACAGATTACAGTACTGTATGAAATGATTTCACATCCCTTTTGTCCCCAGTGCTTTGGCCCATGCCCTGCATGCAGTTTTACATGATATACACTGTTCTTTCTGCCTGGAAACTGGAGATTGTCCATAGCAACCAAAAAGTGTCCCTTTACGTCAAAAGTGGCTTTAGACCAGCTAGAAAACAGCGAAAGTAAATTAGAACACTTGCAGAATTGAGCGATAGTGAATTGTGGGGAAATTTATTTTATTACTATTTTTTTTTATTTTTTTTAATTATTTATTTTTATTTATTATATTATAATTTATGTTTTTGTGTTTCAAACTTTATCATACCCGGGATATCTACTAGACTCTGGTTTGGACAGATTTAAGTGTGTTATTGTTAAGATTTACAGACCTACAATATAAAACGCCAAATTTCCATGCAAAATAATGGTACCGCTTTCAGCACCTAAAATCCGAAATAATCATACCGCCAGGGAGGTTAAAAGAACAGTGTAAAAATTAAAAATAAAAGGTAAAATAAATAAGAAAAAAAAAGTAAAAATGTTTAAACTCGTCCCGTCCCGCCGAGCTCGCATGTAGAAGCGAATTCATACGTGAGTAGCACCCACTTATGAAAACGGTGTTCAAACCACACATGTGAGATATCATCGTGATCGTTATAGCGAGAGCAATAATTCTAGCCATGGACCTCCTCTGTAACTCAAAACATGCAACCTGTAGAATTTTTTAAATGTCGCATATTGAGATTTTTAAGGGTAAATGTTTGTCGCCATTCCAAGAGCGGGCGCAACTTTGAAGCGTGACATGTTGGATATCAATTAACTTGGAATAATATCATCTTTCACAATCTAAAAAAATTGGGCTAACTTTGCTGTTGTCTTATTTTTTAATTCAAAAAAGTGATTTTTTTTCCAAAAAAAGTGCGCTTGCTGCGTGAAAAATGGTGTAACAAAAAGTATTGCAAGGACCACCATTTTATTTTCTAGCAAAAAAAAAAATGATTTATCTTGTAAACAACAAGTTTGAAAAATAGGCCCAGTTCTTAAGTGGGTAATACATCATTAAATGTATTGTTTTTTAAATGCAAGCATTGCAATTACCTGAATGTGATTGGTATCAGCCCTTTTGTAATCACTGTACAGCAGAGCTCAGAGTGTAAAAGAGAGATAAGCAGCAAAAAGAGCCAATTAGCTTTGTTATGAATATCTTTACTAGGTGGGGAGAGCAGTGTTTTAGACAGATGAGCTGATCGGTGTGCTGCTTCTCATGTCACTGTCCAGTAACAGGCTGCAGGGAAGTACAAGACCTGTTTTACTTAATTGCAACAAAAGGTCTCCTGCCCTGCTACACAGGACTGTGCTGTGTGACAAAGCTGTGCACATATATGAACTGTATAGGCAAAAAAAAAAACATATCTTTTGGCTAGTAAACCAGCTCCCTTATATTTGATTTATTTCTGAATTTCGCTGTCTGCCTGGAGTTCACTCAGACGAGGTCATGATCACAAAATGCTGGCCCCAGCCACATGTTTAGTGCATTAAAAATGAACCTACTGTATGTGGCAATGCTGTGCTATGATCTGTGTTTTATATTCAGTGTATTTATTTTTCAGTGTGTATTAGAAGTTTCAGTTGCATTAAACCCAAAGATGATACAT
This sequence comes from Lithobates clamitans, assembly GCA_037952925.1. NCBI lineage: Eukaryota > Metazoa > Chordata > Amphibia > Anura > Ranidae > Lithobates > Lithobates clamitans. The sequence goes on from JBBGZY010000135.1 coordinate 4,286,416, forward strand.
TTTGTTCCAGAATCTATTTGCTCAGTTATAGCTAGGTCAGTCACCCTGAATGTGATGAATCTGTAAAATTTATACTGACCATTTAGCCAACAAAGGCACCAGAGCTTAGTAAAGGCCATTCGCTTTTTATGAAATATCCATCTATATCTAGTTGGTACTTTGGGCTAAAACTGCATATTTGTAATGTTCATAATCATTCTGTCTTACTGTTAAATATTCCCGTAGCATTTACACAGATTACATCAATTTAAAATAATATTGGAAATGTCGTCTCAGATGTACTCTAACAGAATAATGTTACCATTGTTCTCCTTTTAGGGGAAATATTGTAGACAAGCAGGCAAAGTTCAACATTTTTTTTTATTCATTACATTCATTACATTTATATTATGTATAATATAGTATACAGTACATATCTGGTATATTTTCGAATAAGGTCATGAAAAGAACAAGGAGTAGCAAAACACTGGGGTTCTGTTCTGATGTGTCTGATGTGAGGACAGTGACCTGAAATCTGGTGAGTTGCTATGGCTTATTGCACTAAGCTGCTGCTATTGCTATTTGCACTAAATAAACCCAGTTATATATCCCACATCCACATCCAATTTGCATGACAGGAGAGTGTGACCCGCTCTCAATGGAACCGGTTCACACAGCTCCGTGATCGGCCGTGGTCCACATTGGAAAAGGGTCCTGTGCAGGATTGCCAACTTCCCGCAGCATTTTTTACTGATAAAACATGGTAAATTTACTGGCAAAGCAAATTTTTTATTGGCAACCTGAGAAATTACAGAACTCCTATTAAAAACTACCACAGTGAGTATTTGAACAGTATAAACTTGCTATGGAAACACTGACAATACCTATAACATAGTAATTTGCTTGATTTACACTTAAAAAGTCAACACAGCATGAAATTATCAGCCCCTGATATTTACTGGCAGTTGTAAAAAAAATCACTGATTTTTACAAACTCTCAGTAAATTTACTGGCGGTTGGAAACCCTGGTCCTGTGCATCTTTGGCTCCATTTCAGGTCTGAATTCAGGCAAAAATTGAGACCTGATTCACACCTGAAATGGTGAACAGGGATGCATCGGACCCCCTGCTGTGACCCGCGGCTGCAGCTAGTGTGAACCCGGCTTTAATGTACAAGCTTTTGATCTATCAACTGAGCCAGATAGGAGATGTGTATATTCTGCATTTGCCACATGGCAGTGCTAAGAATGCAGCAGTACATAGGATAGGTAATTTAAAGTGATACTAAAATCTTGTTTTTTTTTTCATTAAAAATAAAAAACATGTTATACTTACCTGCTCTGTGCAGTGGTTTCTGCACAGAGCAGCCAAGATCATCTTCTTTTCGGGTCCCTCTTAGGTGCTCTTGGCCCTTCCATCCTGTTGAGTGCCCCCACAGCAATCAGCTTGTTATGAAGCTCCCTGTGTCCATTCAGACACGGAGCCACATAGGCTCACTGACTGTGATTGACAGCAGTGGGAACCAATGCCACTGCACTGTTTTCTCAGCCAATGAGGAGAGGAGTCCTGGACAGCCAAGTCTCTCACAAAACACATACAGTACACTTTATTCTTACAGATTACATTACTGTATCAAATCATTTCACATCCCTTTTGTCCCTAGTGCTTTGGCCAGTGCCCTGCATGTAGTTTTATATTATATATACTGTTCTTTCTGCCTGCAAACTTTGTCCATGGCAACCAAAAAATGTCTCTTTACGTCAAAAGTGGTTTTAGACCAGCTAGAAAACAGTGATAATAAATTAGAAGCACTTGCAGAATTGAGCGATAGTGATTTGTGAGGAAATTCATCAACAAACACTGAAAGTAACGACAGCGACAATTCTGCAACTGAGCAAAATTCAGTGTTTTTGATTTGATTACATTATTGAGTACATTTTATTATTATTTGTTATAATTATTTATAGTGGTACTATACTTATTATATACTAATAATTATTTTGATTTCGTGTTTCAAACTTTATCATACCCGGGATGTCTACTAGACTCTTGTTTAGACAGATTTAAGTGTGTTATTACTAAGAATTACAGGTCTACAATATAAAACGCCAAATTTCTATGCAAAACAATGTACCACTTTCAGAATCAAAAATCAAACATAATCATACCACCAGGGAGGTTAATGCATAGAATGCGTTAAGATAAAAAACCTTCTGCCTTTACAACCACTTTAAAGTGGTTGTAAAATTCAGACATAAAATATGACTAAAGCACATCCCTCTCCCTGTGTGTTGTCTCAACCCAGAGCACTAATGCCCCGTACACACGGTCAGATTTTCCGATGGAAAATGTCCGATCGGAGCGTGTTGTCGTAAATTCCGACCGTGTGTGGGCTCCATCGGACATTTTCCATCGGATTTTCCGACAAACAAATTTGGAGAGCAGGAGATAAAATTTTCCGACAACAAAATCCGATCGCGTCAATTTCGACAGTGTGTGGCCTGTTCCGACGCACAAAGTGCCACGCATGCTCAGAAGAAATTCCAAGACGGAACAGCTCGTTCTGGTAAACTTAGCGTTCGCAATTGATACAGCACTTTCGTCACGCTGCAATGTTAAAAATGGTTTAATACAGCGCACTCTCTTCTTCTTTATAATGTGACAAGCATTAAGTAGTTTTGCTGCTCATATTCACACACACTTCTCACAAAGTTTTATTTTTGTTTTTTTATTGGGATTCCCTGAATATATTGTTATTAGTTGTCACATCTGACAGAATTATTTTTTTTTTATTTTTTTTTTGGGGGGGATTTTAAGCCTTTTTTTTATTTAATGTTTGTATTTTTTCCAAGGCTGATCTTTGTTCAATGTTGTTTTTAGTTTTACTCCAGAATATTTTTGTGTGTGTTTTGTGTGTCAAGTTACCCCAACACCATTGATATCTTTTATTATTTAATCTCCAGGAGATTGTTTGGTGTTGGTGTCCCTTGTTCATTTCACATTGTATATTTGAAATGTACCTGAATCCTCACAAACAAACTGTCATTTTTGAAGTAAAACACATAGGATAGTATAATTCAAAAAAAAAATCCTTTATTAAGGGCTCAGAACCAAACAAAGAGGAAGGCAACACTGGATCAACATGAGAAATTAGCGAAGCCTGGGGCCCCACGGCAGACATCAATTCTTGAACATCAAAATTGGTGGCCTGAGGAGTCCATATGTAAGGGAGGGCAGTCTGGTCCAGAATTCGCAGAGATCCGGATAGCAGCAGATGACATCTGTGTCTCCAGGCTGTGGTACCACAAGAGGCTGCATTTTTTGGCCGACCAGACTGGATCCAGGGTCCTCACTTTCTGGTCTTCCTTTCACGCTTCCTTCCGGGCTGTGGCTGTGCAGTTGGAGATGTGACAGGAGGAGGAGTAGGACCTGGAGGAGGACTGGGAGGACCTGGAGGAGAGGGAGGATGAGGAGAAGGACCTGCAGGAGGAGGACCATTGCAAAGGTGTGTCTGAGCTGTCATTTGGCCCCTCATACCTTTGTTAAGAGCCTCCAATATGAGCGCCTCACACAAGACTTGTTGGCCCTCCTCCATCCTCTGCATTTTATATGCAATGATGGCAGCAATGTCCTCCTCCACGGTCTGTCGTGCTCCCAGGACCTCTGTAGCCCTCCAAAAGAGTCCTCCGGTAGCCTCCTCTAGGGCACTCCTCCTACTGCCACTTTCTCTTTTCAGGGGGGGTGAAGGGACCTGCAGATCAGCCAGCCGGCTCGGCCCGGCCACCTCCTGGCTGAGTCTTCCCTGTGTATGAAAAAGGGACATGGTTGTAATGTTTTGCATCATCAATCACAATCCTAAATTAGTACTCCCAACTAACATCTAGTTAACATCATTGATTGGACAAGCAGAAATATTTAGAGGAATGCTATACCTGGCTCAATCTGGGCTCCTCCACATGTGGCCTGGAAGGCCCAGGTTGGGCGTCAGAAGCCTCAGCCGGGGGGGAAGGAAGCGTGGAAGGAAGACTGGAGAGGGATGGCCTGGGTTCAGTCTGGCCTGCCAGAAAATGCAGCCTGTCGTAGTACAACATCCTGGGGACATAGATGTCATCTGCTGCTCCGGATCTCTGTGAATCCAGGACTTTCTTGTGCTCCCTTAGATATGTACTCCTCAGGCCACCAATGAAAATCTTTAAATAGGTGATGTCTGCCGTGGGGATCACCTGCTTCACAATTTCACACAATTGCACCAGTGCTGCCTTCCTCTTTGCTTGGTTCTTGAAATGGAGGTGTTTAATCTCCCACAGACAGGGCAGCTCCCTTAAGATATCTATGAATACTGACATGAAGTCATTGTCTTTCAGTAAGATATCCATGTTCACTGCAAGACACAACACAAGACAAAGCCTAATGTCAGACAAAACTCTCCTAATCTTGTTACAATATAGGCCTCAATGTATAAGCAGTATAGGCCAAAGTTTTTCTCTTACCTTCGTTCTTACGATCGGCGCGTCCAATGCTCCTTCCTCCGCTCACAGATCGTACGTAATACGCACGCGTGTTACGCTTTATACACACTGTGCATACGTGTAACTCCGCCCGCCCCTGATGTTCTTTCTAGTCTATTGCCTGCCCCTTTTCATTCGGCGCAGTGGGTGAAGAGCACATGGCGGAGTCAGAGCAGGTGCGTGCTAATTATAGCAACGAGGAGGAGGAAAGCCCGGATCCGGACACGTCCCGATCCAGTAGGAGACGTTTTAAGGCCACAAATATGTCCTTTGGGGAGATGTTGGAGATGGTCGACATCATGAAGAAGTCCGACTATGACGGAAAGTATGGGCCTTACCCCAACCCCAATATCCGAAAGGCCAAGATCACGGCGAAAGTGGTCAGGAGTCTGCACCGGAATTTCGGGGTACGAAGATCGAAAGATCAGCTCAGGAAGCGGTGGTCGGACCTGAAATTGAGAGAGCCAGAGCAGTACTGAAAGATCCAGAGAGTGCTGCAAAAAAGTAAGTAGTTGTGCTGTGTTCCTATTCTTTCTGTCTTTATTGCGTTCGTGCTGCTCCATATGTTTTTATTATTTTTAACGTTTAAAAGGGCAACTTTAATGTTCATGGGCCCATTATTTGTTCGTATCAAACATTTTTCTTTCGGCCTCTAAAACCCCATTGTTTAGGCCATATGCATTTTCCCACATTTTTTTGGGGCCTACTTGGATGCCAAATAGTTGTTTGTGTAGATGGGTTTGTTACTAGCATGAAATGCAAACTAGATTGTGTGTAAGGAGAGGACACTGAGCAGCTGTTTTCACATCTGGACACTGGAGCACTAGTGTGGGACACAAGAACACCATTTTTTTATTAGGGGGCCACACAGGTGCTCCAGTGTATACTATAGGGGGGGGGCTACATCTGTGAAGCTTGTACTAAACAGGTAAAGTATTGCAGCTTGACAAAGGGCAAGAAAAAAAATACATCTTGGAACTCGGCTAAAATAGACAATTGTACCCCACTTCCAAGCAATGTTTCCTATTTATAGTTCTGCCATCAAATATCTGTGTGCTAATTATACCATTTTTGTTTGACATGGGGGAGAAAAGACTCGGAGGACACCCCTCATCCGAGGAGACCACAGACCCCCCACCTATGGAAGAAGGTGAAATACCCCCAAACGAAGAAGAGCAGGAGGAAGAAGAAGATGTAGTGGAGATTGGCACCACAACAGGTGAGTGTCTGCGACCACAGGCTCAGGTAAAAGAGATGGATGGTGGCAGATTTTTGAGACCTGTTTTTGTTTTCTCTCTCTCTTTTTAGGTGATCGTGATGTGAGGGATCCAGAACGTTTCACATCAGAAAGTGCCCAGATCCTGATCGGGGAGATCATGGGGTGTAATGTAGAACTGCAAAACATACAGCAAAAAATCAATGATGTTATTAAAAAAAATAATAACATCATTGATGTTTTGGGGCGAATTTAAAACCCCACAAAATCACTTTTTGTATTGTGGTCCAATCTTTTAAAACTTTTTGCAATGTTTTGAAAAGCCAAATTTGGAGGATGCACACAGTGTGCCAACATGTGCTATCTGCCATCACGGGAGATCAATGGACGCGTTTTGGGGGTGCAACCCCTTCCTCAATTATAAAGTAGCGTTGAGGAAGGGCTTGCTCCCCCAAAACACGTCCCTTGATCCCCCCTGATGGCAGATAGCACATGTTGACATTCGTAAATTGGTGTGCATCTTCCAAATTTGGCTTTTCCTGGGGTGATTTCCCCCCATCTGAATGCTATATCAAACCCAGTTCCTAAATACTGATGTCTGATATAGCCTTCAGGTTTTACCTAATGTGAACTTTGTAAGTTCAAGTTTTTTGTCTTTCTTGTTGGTTTTAACCAAGCCTGTTTTATCTGAAATGGACATTTCGATTTTTGATAATGCTACTGCAATAATTGTTATACAACAAGCATGTTGGTTTGTTTTAAAAACCTTTGGTAAATGCACATGTGATTGTGCAGGTATAAAAAAGTTTCTTACTCAAGAATGTGTGGATTATTGTCTCAACACTACAATACAACACTTTTGGGGTGATGTAATTGCAGTTTTCAGCAAAAATGGGTGTTATTTCCTAAGGGCAAATCCTCTTTGCACTACAAGTGCAGTTTCAGTGCAGTTGCAAGTGCACTTGTAGTGAAATGTGTTTTTGCATTTAGGAAATAACAGCCAACAGTGCTTTGTATAAGGTTACACAATCACAACATTTTCTGGACTCAACACATTTCTGTCAGGGTCAGCTAAAACAAACACAAGCAGTAAATGTCCACCAAGAATTTCTTTTTTATTTTATTATAAAAAGGCTTCACATATTGTCTGGCATATTGATAGCCCCCTTACCCGCAAAGAACTCCAGGTAGCGTAACCGGACATCACGGGCACTCAGGGAGGGCAAGCCAGGACGGCCACTTTCAAGCGCCGTCAGTGTGGTTTGATGTAGGATTCCGGCCTCAGGCCCAACTGAGCCAGCATAGTTGGCCGAATGTTTCCCTAAAAAGTTATGGAGAACACAGCATGCCAGTATAATATGGTTCAGTTTATACTCTGCCATATGGATGGGTGTCAGAAATAGTCGGAACCGGCTGGCCAGGATTCCAAATGTGTTCTCCACCACTCTTCGGGCTCTGGCCAGCCGGTAATTAAAAACCCTCTGTTCCGGGGTGAGGGTCCTCATTGGGAATGGCCGCATCAGGTGGTCCCCCAGCGCAAACGCTTCATCAGCAACGAACACAAATGGGAGTCCTTCCATATTATCCTCTGGAGCTGGCAAGTCCAAGCTGCCATTCTGGAGACGCCTGTAGAACTCCCTCTGGGCGATGACTCCACCATCGGACATCCGGCCATTCTTCCCCACGTCCACATACAAGAAGTCGTAATTAGCCGACACCACCGCCAACATCACTATACTATTAAACCCCTTGTAATTATAATAGTATGACCCAGAGTTGGGTGGTGGGACGATGTGGACGTGTTTCCCATCAATTGCCCCTCCGCAGTTAGGAAAGTCCCACCGCTCGGCAAAGTGGGAGGCCACAGTCTGCCATTCCTGTGGCGTGGAAGGAAACTGTTGAGGAAAAAACAATAAACATTAATATTTTTACTCTGAAACATGGCAAGCAGATTAGACACAAACATTATGGGGCAACCTCCAGATAGCATTTATTAAGGGGAATTTAACAAGGCCAAAGTATAAGGTACACCTATCATATTCCCCCTCCCCCCCTCTCATGGGCCATTTCTAACATTATAGGGGGTGTGTGGAAATCTTGGACAGGTAACCCTCTTCACTTCATTGAGAGATGAATGCCTAAATAATGGGTATTACTTTGAACAGACCCTCCTTAGTTACACTATTGGCAGCCCACTGGACAGGTAAGAAGTGTCATAATACAAAGATATAAATACACACTGTACACATTTGAGGACATTTGGACATTCTGCTATTACCTATCAAGATAATAATAGGATACAAAAACTTTAAACAGTACCATTGGAAAGTATACAGGCAGGCCCTTGCACTACATGCTTTGGGGAATTCATCCATAAATCTGACCAGTAAAGAGATGGGTATAGTGTGTATGGGTTTGGCAAAGTCAGCAGATAGATGATTGAGGATAGAGAATTGGGATCAGCTGACTTAGCAGTTGGGGGAGGGAGAGTTACTAAAAATTATTTGGGGACACCACAAAAAAAGCCTCTGCCACTCTGCCTGAATTTAAATCAAAAATAACATTTCCAAACATTTTAGGGGGTGATTGGAGTAAAGCACTACTATGGAGCTGATAAAATACATTGTTAAGTGACTACATGAGGTGAATATAGGGCAGGAGACACCATACTGGGGAGATTATTGAAGGGCAAATATGTATGAAGGACCTAAAATAATAATTACATAAAAATCCAGCATGCATGAGGACAAAGGGGACATTCACAGCATATTACAATCATGGTAATTAGGGAATGAGGAATGAAATACAATATATTATCAAACAATAAATACAATAAAATGTGATATTAAAGGATAAAAATCTTACCTTCATATACTCCTTCTGCAGGACCTGTATGATGGCAGAACAGGTCTCTGGGATAATGATCCCCAGAGCCTGGGGGGAGATGCCTGTCGAGAACTTCAAGTCCTGCAGGCTTCTCCCTGTGGCCAAATACCGCAGGGTAGCGACCAACCTCTGCTCCGGAGTGATGGCTTGCCTCATGCAGGTATCTTGCCTGCTAATATAAGGGGTCAGCGAAGCCAACAAACGGTGAAACACGGGGTCCGTCATCCAGGGAAAGTTCCTGAAATCATCAGGATTATTCTCACGGATCTCACGGAGCAAAGGCATATGAGAGAACTGGTCACACTGAAGCAGCCAATTCTTGGTCCATGAACTCCTCCCCACCCTGTTCATGGACTGGACTTGTGTCAAGGTCAGGACCCCAACACCAAGCCCACGCACAGCACGAACTCTACGAGGAGTACGCATACGAAACATGGCTAGAAAACGGTCGGCTGCTCAGAACGAAGTAACAGAACGCAAGGCCTGTGAGGAGCGACCTGAAAAACAGTAACGAACGAACAAGAATACAATGACTACCTAAAGTCACGCGGAACTTGCTTGCACGCACTGAGGAGCAGATACAAACCCATAAGCACAAACTGAACGGCAGAAAAAGATCTGAAAGCCACGAGTCTGAAAAAACGCGAATCTTCTCTCACCAAACTTTTACTAACACGAGATTAGCAAAAGGAGCCCAAATGGTGCCGCGCTTGGTTCTGAACCGGCCTTTTCTAGTCTCGTCGTACGTGGTGTACGTGACCGCGTGGTTGTCGATCGGAAATTCGGACAACTTTGTGCGACCGAGTGTAGACAAAAAAAGTTTGAGCCAACATCCGTCGGAAAAAATCCTAGGATTTTGTTGTCGGAATGTCCGAACAAAGTCCGACTGTGTGTACGCCCTATAAGTGTTATTTCAATCTTATGCCCCATTCCTCTGTTAATGGCATAAGTCACTTCTGATAATTGATGGCTGTAGAGCTGTCAGTGTGCTGTGTGACTCCTTCTGTCACACAGGACACTGACAGCTCTACAGCCATCTTGCAGTGTGCACAGCTCATCCCTGACTGACTTATCCCTGAAGACCTGCAGGATCTCCTTTCTGGATATGGTGGCAGGGCCTGTGATGTGCGGCTGACCAATCCGGGCGTCCTGTTTCAGTGGAAGCATGGGCCATTGACAGAGGGATCACAGGAGACCATCCATGAGGACTACCTATGATGTTCCATATCGCCTGTCACCCCTGTAGGGGTATAAGAAGCTGGTGAGAGGGGAGCCATAGGGGGAGCACAGAAGTCACCATTCAGTTTGAGCACAAGAGTCACCAGGCTGTTTGAACTTTTTTGAATTTTTTTTTTTGCCATTTTTTGGAGCTTCACTTATTTTCTATTCTTTATTTTTTATATTTTTTGACATTTTTGTTATTTGCTATTATATTTTATATTTTTTGTTGGATGATTTCATTTTGGATATCTACATGCTGGACTTGATATGATGCACATTTTTTTAATAGATTGGCACAGTTTTGCATATATGTTTAGCACTGTATACTACTGTATACCACTGAGTTTCACACTTTGTCATTAATGGTTTTATGGTATAATTGATCATTAACTACCAGCAGTGATTGATCCGATTGGACACAGTTACACGTTATAGGGGGTTATCACATAGTCTAAATCCTTTTAGTGGTTTGGTAGCACTGTTGATGTATAACTAGATATATTTACCCCCCCCCCCCCAGTTAGGGAGCGCCATTCACCCCATTTTTATTCTCTTTATATACCGGTAGTTTTGAAATTGGCTGCTATAGTGAAAAATATTATATATTGTTAACTGTATGGGGTTAAAATATGTAACTATAGTATTCGATGTGTGAAAGCCTTTTTATGTTACATGCCCTTTTTGAAAATATTTCTCCATAATACATGCAAACCAAGTTGTCCAGCAAAAGTGACAGTAACAGGGGTATGGGCAAATTGATACTGACAGGGGTGCTTACAGCGATCCCCTTTATTTTATATTGTTTAAACTGTATTTTTAAAAGAAGAAAAACTGTTGCTGTAACTGCAAAAAAAAGGATTAGCTAGAGCTGGGCTTTAACCACTAGTCATTCTTTGTATCTGTACATCGGCCCTTCAAACAGCCATAGCAGGCGCGGGGGACCCAATGCGCATGGCTGGCGGACGTGATGTCTGCCGGCCACGCATGATCAAGAGCATGAGAGCCAAAACAGTGATGTGTGTGTGTAAACACACAAATCCCCATTCTGTCAAGAGAGGAGAGACAGATGGTCTGTTCCTACTAGTTGGTAACAGCGATTTGGCTCCCCCTCTAGTCAGTGACATCCCCCCACAATTAGAAACACACACAAGGGAACACAATTAACTGCTTGATCACCCCTAGTGTTAAACCCTTCCCTACCAGTGACATTTAGACAGTAATCAGTGCATTTTTATAGCACTGATTGCTATATAAATGTCAATGGTCCCAAAAATGTGTCAAAAGTGTCCGATCTGTCCGCCGCAATATCGCAGTCCCGATAAAAATCACAGATCGCCGCCATTACTAGTAAAAAAAAAGTATAATAAAAATGCCATAAACATAGCCCCTATTTTATAGACGTTATAACTTTTGCACAAACCAATCAATATATGCTTATTGCAATTTTTTTTAGCAAAAATATGTAGAAGAATATATATCGGCAATAACTCAGGCAGAAATTAGCTTTTTTATATTTTTTGAGGGGATATTTATTATAGCAAAAAGTAAAAAATATTGTTTTTTTTTTTTTTAAATTGGTGCTCTTTTTTTTGTTTATAGCGCAAAAAAAAACCAAAAACGCAGAGGTGATCAAATACCACCAAATAAAAGCTCTATTTGTGGGAAAAAAGGACATCAATTTTGTTTATGTACAGAATTGCACGACCGCGTAATTGTCTGTTAAAGCGAGGTAGTGCTGTATCGCAAAAAATGGCCTGGTCATTAAGGGGGCAAATACTTCCGGGGCTGAAGTGGTTAACTTGTTTTCAACTTATGCAAAGTCCATATAAAACGACATGTCTGTCTAAAACCACCCTATCCTCATAGTAACAACACAGCAGTATTTTAATTATAGAATGAACATTTATTACAAAATGTTGTCATCTTGTAAAAAGAAGTGGAAGTATAACAGATCTACTAACTCTCCTCCAGTTTCTCACGAAGGTAGGACTTAACAATATTTACAACATTTACATTAAAAATAGTCAATTTGGGGAAAGATTTGATGTGTATTGAAGAGACTCATCACATAAAAATATTTCAGCCAAGAACATACCTGTAAAGAAGAGATTGAATACTTTCCTCTTCTGATGCGTGTTTTACTGAATGCTGCTCAGTTGCACAGAACTGGATTATAAAGGTTCACAAAATGTATTGTTATTATACAGTTCATACAATGAAATTCAAGCATATCTCTACACAAAACATACTATAAACCCTCATATATCAACATTTAAAAAAATTACTTAAATAAATACACACTTGAAAGTAAATCACATCACTGTACCCTAACTATTTATCTTACTGAATTTAAAAGTCGCACCACAAAAGAAAAAATAATATTTGTAATCTATTTGTAAAAGCCCCAGTGCTCCTGTAATGTTTCCCTGATGGTCACATGTAAAAAAAAAAAAATCAAAACTAAGATGGGTGCATCATTTGAAAATGTTATGTACTGTACAGAGGCATCTCTAATTTCTGATGCCCTTAACACCTGGCAGCTCAATACCTATAATATTTTGTGCAGTCTTTATTACCCTTTGCACTACACTAGAGTCCTGGGCTGTACCCTCCCTCAAAGTGGCATGACATGTCATAATGCTTTCTATTTCACTTCTATAAAAAGCCAACAGGACTTCCTGTTGCAACCCAAAGTTCTTAAGTCTTCTAAAAAAGTACAATTGATGCTCTAACTCGGTATATGTACAGACTATTAAAGTTCATCTGTAATTATTGTACCCAAAAATGTTTAGTTACTTACCATCTCAATCTCCTTCTCATTTATAACCACTGGAATAAGCCACCCAACCCTTCTCCTTCTAAAGTCCACGATTATCTCCTTACTTTTACTCATATTTACTTTCAGGTTATTTTACCTGCACCATCACCATAAATTATCTACTTCTGCCTAATCTTGAACCTTATTGTTATATGTAATCCTTACTACAATAGTAGTGTCTTTTAACTGGTTTCCTGGAGTCCACAGAAACTTCTCTTGGTTCCCCTACTGCTCACACCGGTTCCTCCTATTGACCTTCACATTACTACTCTCTCCTGCAGTAAATTAGAACTCCAGGTTTTCCAGCAGGAGAGGTAAGCATTCAATATATTCTGTCCATGTATTCCCTTTGATGATATTTTTTTTTAAGTGGCAGGTTTTAAAACCAGTCACAGATGAAATTATAGGATGAAATCATATTCAAAAACATATTTATTATTAAAAATGTATTGATATTACTCAATTAAAAAAATTATTCCAAACAAACTTGGCCATAAATAAAAACAAGCTAACGTAACCACTGTTTTTTTTTTGTTTTTACTTTCAAGTGGTTTTCTTTAATCTAACTTATACGTGAAGCAAGAAAATATGGTAAGAGTAGACTGACAAAATTAGTTACTGTCTATGACTTAGCTGTCTCCTTCTCCTTTATCTGCCAGATAAATGCTTGGGAGACATTCCTGCAGAGCTAGTTTTACAGCCACCTGTGGTAATGTGAGATGAACCTCTTTATTATTATGTTTTTAACATTTCCAGAGAACAAAGTAAATCATTTCAGAATGCCCTGATGAGTCACTAAACTCGTTCCAACTCTAAATGATAGGTAGTATCTCAGTGTTGCAAAACAACATACCTTTAAGTTTCCACTTCAGAAGTGATTCACAACTTGTCATCTAGAAGTATTTAATAATTCTTTAGTTTTATATGTTTTTTCAGTCACTAAGAATAACATTCTAATTAAATTTAAAAAAAAATATTAAGACATCCCTACACATGGATCTTGAGAATGCTAAATAAAACCACTGTTTGCATTCAACCATATAATATTCGCAGAAGAGTATCATAACTGGTATTACAAGATCTTCCAGTGAGGAGGCAGAGAATGAACAAATATAGGGGGCATTTATCAGTTCCGTCACACAGTAATGCCGCGTACACACGATCGCACATTCCGACAACAAAATCCATGTTTTTTTTCCGACGGATGTTGGCTCAAACTTGTCTTGCATAAACACGGTCACACAAATCTTGGCGGAAATTACGAACGTCAAGAACGTGGTGACGTACAACACATACAACGAGCCAAGAAAAATGAAGTTCAATAGCCAGTGTGGCTCTTCTCCTTCATTCCGAGCCTGCGTGGAATTTTGTGCTTCAGAGTTGTGTACACACGATCGGAATTTCCGACAACAGATTTTGTTGTCAGAAAATTTGAGATCCAGATCTCAAATTTTGTTTGTCGGAATTTCCGACGGAAAATGTCCAATGGAGCCTACACACGGTCAGAATTTCTGACAACATGCTCCCATCGAACATTTCCCGTCAGAAAATCCAACCTTGTGTACGCGGCATAAGTCAATGCTAAACAAGAGCAGGGAGGCAGATTTACAATAAGAATTTGGCTTAATTTACACATCTTCTCGCTCAGATGCACTGAAGAAGCACTGCCAGTGCCCTTGACCACTCCTTAAAGAGAAAGTAAACCCTGCTGGGTTTACTTCCTCTTTGTTTCTTTGAAATCCTCCACAAGCAACTTCCAACCTCAGTGCACTAAATGTGCGTATACACCAGTTGTTTTGGAAATAGAAAGACCAGGGTTCCTGTTACTAGGTATGTCCAGTGCACAAACACTATTTCCTTAATGCAGCATATAAGGAGCAAAGGACAGACCACCCCAAAGAAAGGGCTTAGTCTCTTTTCCAATCTAGACCAGAATGATATTTTCACAGTTCATCAGTTTCAAGTGTGTCAATCCATGCAGGAGGGTGAATGGCAAACAGATGCAAAGACTATTGATAAGCAGATAAGGAGGGAAAGAGAAACTGCCCTTTTGGGCTCTCACCACTTTCAATTACTGGGGATGTCCTCAGACTCTGCTGTCTTGCTGTTTGGCATGGAGCGGCTCACAATCAGTTCAGAGCAACATTTAGTGTGTAGTCACAGCACACCATTCTCCTCAATAGTAGACACTGCAGACTGTGTGATCACATGACTGGTCACATGGTTAGGAAAAGACCAAGGAACCAGGAACTTTGCATTCAATTGCTGATGCGGAAATAGCTTGTGAAGTATGGTGCTGTATGCAAATCACAAGGAAACCCTTTTACATTGCTGGAAACCTTAACGTTTCGTACGCCTCCGCGTACTTCTTCAGAACAATTTGGCATTGAATTAAGGTTGATTTAAATAGGGAACACTGTCCAATCAGATCAAACCACGTCAAATAGCTATTTACTGCCATCTTGTGGTCACATCAGGTAATGCAGTCAAAAAGAAAGAAAAGGGAAAAAAGGTGCCAATCAAAAAAGTACCTATTTGCAAGGGGAGAGAAAGAAATACAATCTCACATATCACTAGGCATCAAGTAAAGAGCGCAATAGACATTGTAATAAATTTCCTCATAAAGTGGAATGGCCCTCATGGTCAGAATTAAATTATATCAAAAACAACCAAAGCAGATACAAGAAAACCAAGAGGGCAATCGGGGAGCCTTTATAAAACACTTCAAACCTAATGTTTATGGTTCAAGAAAGACACTCAGGCTTAGTTCGTGGTTCAAGCCATTAGGTTGAAGAGTACCAAGCCTGAATATCCATTTTTTCTCTTTGCTTAGGAGTACCCTGTCAAAGTCACCCCTACGGTCTGTCAGAGAAAGGGCATAAAAGCCCTTTACCCTCAGACCTGTGGTTTTGCCCTGATGAAAAAATCCAAAAAGTGTTGAGCCACTGAAGTTTCTTCCTTTAGCCTGATACTCTTCAGGTGTTCCCCGAATCTAACACGCAGCTGTCTCTTAGTTTCGCCTACATACAATTTATAACATGGGCATTCGAGAACATAGAGTATTCTAGTTGTGGCACAGTTAATGGAAGACCGGATCTCAAATTGTTGACTACCTCCCTCAAGTGAGCAATGAGCATCGCAGGACATAAGAGGAGAGCTGATCTCCTCTTACCCTAGAAAAAGACACAACAGGAGACTGAGGGACTGGTGAGATTTATCACTCCCTATGGGGCCCAGTGGCACCAGGTGAATACAATCCTCTCAAAACATTGGCACATACTGTTGCGGGCGGTTGGGTCGAGGCAAACTATCGGTGAGAGACCGTCAATGGTTGCTAAACAAGCCCAAAACCTTAATGACATGCTGGTGCAATTTGAGTTTGTATGGCCCTCAAATAGAAGTTGGCTCACTGATATGCCTCGGGTCAACGGCATGTTTCCGTGTGGCCATTGTGGCACATGCAAGTATGTGGACCGCTCAAAAACCTTTAGAAATTCGGATGGTAGTCAACAATTTGAGATCCGGTCTTTCATTAACTGTGCCACAACTAGAATACTCTATGTTCTCAAATGCCCATGTCATAAATTGTATGTAGGCAAAACTAAGAGACAGCTGTGTATTAGATTCGGGGAACACCTGAAGAGTATCAGGCTAAAGGAAGAAACTTCAGTGGCTCAACACTTTTTGGATTTTCATCTGGGCAAAACCACAGGTCTGAGGGTAAAGGGCTTTTATGCCCTTTCTCTGACAGACTGTAGGGGTGACTTTGACAGGGTACTCCTACGCAAAGAGAAAAAAATGGATATTCAGGCTTGGTACTCTTCAACCTAATGGCTTGAACCACAAACTAAGCCTGAGTGTCTTTCTTGAACCATAAACATTAGGTTTGAAGTGTTTTATAAAGGCTCCCCAATTGCTCTCTTGGTTTTCTTGTATCTGCTTTGGTTGTTTTTGATATAATTTAATTCTGACCATGAGAGCCATTCCACTTTATGAGGAAATTTATTACAATGTCTATTGCGCTCTTTACTTGATGCCTGGTGATATGTGAGATTGTATTTCTTTCTCTCCCCTTGCAAATAAGTACTTTTTTGTTTGAGCAAGTGATTGGCACCTTTTTTCCTTTTTTTTTCTTTTTGACTGCATTACCTGATGTGACCACAGGATGGCAGTAAATAGCTATTTGGCATGGTTTGATCTGATTGGACAGTGTTCCCTATTTAAATCAACCTTAATTCAATGCTAAATTGTTCTGAAGAAGTACGCGGAGGCATCGAAACGTTAACGCAGCCCCTGCAGGGCTTGTCAGCAGGCCTTCAACATGCTTCCCTGTCCAGCAATGTAAAAGGGTTTCCCTGTGATTTACATACAGCACCATGCTTCACAAGCTATTTCCATATCAGCAATTGAATGCAAAGTTCCTGGTTCCTGGTCTTTTCCTAACCATGTGACCGGTCATGTGATCACACAGTCTGCAGTGTCTACTATTAAGGAGAATGGTGTGCTGTGACTACACACTAAATGTTGCTCTGAACTGATTGTGAGCCGCTCCATGCCAAACAGCAAGACAGCAGAGTCTGAGGACATCCCCAGTAATTGAAAGTGGTGAGAGCCCAAAAGGGCAGTTTCTCTTTCCCTCCTTATCTGCTTATCAATAGTCTTTGCATCTGTTTGCCATTCACCCTCCTGCATGGATTGACACACTTGAAACTGATGAACTGTGAAAATATCATTCTGCTCTAGATTGGAAAAGAGACTAAGCCCTTTCTTTGGGGTGGTCTGTCCTTTGCTCCTTATATGCTGCATTAAGGAAATAGTGTTTGTGCACTGGACATACCTAGTAACAGGAACACTGGTCTTTCTATTTCCAAAACAACTGGTGTATACACACATTTAGTGCACTGAGGTTGGAAGTTGCTTGTGGAGGATTTCTTTCTAACAGAGGGTTAAAAAACCCCACCTAATTCAGCTATGTAAGGTCTTGTCTATGTGGATATATGTAGTTTCTTTTCAGTACTGCTCAATCTGATGCACAGTCAATACTAGACCACATAAGACTCGATATCCCATCAGTAGCTTACCCCAAGTAATGTTTGGTGCTATATTTTTTTCTTTGGATTCAAATGGACACTGCATGCGTTTTTGACCTGCAGGCACGCTCTGCAGTTTTATTCATCAATGTTGCAGCATGGTTTTTAATTTTGGTTTAGTGTAGTGAGACGGACTGTGTTATTTAGATACATTGTTTATCTTACATATATTTGGAATTTTTTGTATATGTAAATACCCCCACCCCCCCACCCTTAATAAAGCCTTTTTGCATTTTTGTACCATAAGCCATAGTTGACCATTCCCCTTTTTTGCTTTCTGGGGACTTCCTTGTCTCCTCTTCCTGTTGTTGACATTATATGTCACTTACCTGACACAGGAGCCTGCGATGTCACCGCTGTCCCCTCGGGTACGGAGCGTCCATCTTCCGGGTATCGTGGCTCCGGCTCTGTGATTGGCCGGAGCCGCGATGACGTCACTCCCGCGCATGGGCACGGGGGCCACCACTAACGGCATATCGCCATTAGCAGTGGCGCGCTCAGTGCGCCTGTGCGCTGCTGTCTACGACGCATGCACCGTAGACATTGGTGCTACTATTTCTGCAAATATCTCCTAAACCGTTTAGGAGATATTTCTTGGACCTATAGGTAAGCCTTAATCTAGGCTTACCTGTAGGTCAAAGTGGTCTGTAAGGGTTTACAACCACTTTAATTGCAGTGGATGGGGTGGTAAAAACCCAGCACATATTAATATATATTATATTTATTATATACATCTTTCCAGTCTGTTCCCCTCAATAGGTGTACAAATGCTCATAAGCTTAATATGGGTAGAGGGGGTATGTGTACACAAATATGTACTTATACATATTGTAAGTTTATTTATTTATGTATTTATTTATTTATACACAGTATGGTTCACATATAGATCTACACCTTTGTTTTTATGTTTTATTGATTTTTTTAAGAAATGTCATTTGCATCTGCAATAGTTGTTTTTTTAGCATGTCTCATTGTGTAAAAAAAGTAATTTTGTATCTAGAACAGTTAAGTGTCAAGCAACACGACCAGAAACATGACATGGGGTTTTTACATCATCAGCAGCCAGGAGATATAAGGACCTTAGTGGGTCATTGGATTCCTTTTGACAGGAAATATGCGTTATGTGCTTAGACAATCAGCAGATGAGTTTGGGACAGTGTAGGGCTCTTATATGTCAGAAGATATTGCAGCTGAGTGCTCATTGGTAAGCAATGTGCACAACTCTATTTAATACATTTTGCTGAGGGAACAAGAGGCGCTTTCTATTTTGCTTTTTATTTAAAGTGCTCTCTCCCACTGTCAATCATTAATTCCCCTACCAGCAAAGAGCATGGGAGGTTCCCTCCCTGACATATGTGCAAGATCTTGGCTAAAGTCACTTCTGCATTTGTCATGCAGTACAGCATCTGACACTAGGAATCAGCTATAGAATCCTCTATCACAGGGGTGCCCAAACTTTTTTCAAAGAGGGCCAGATTTGATGAAGTGAACATGCGCGAGAGCCGACCATTTTGCCTGACATTCTTTAAACCATTAAAATTTGGTCTAAGTGTGTTTGTTTGATCACTAATACACTGCCCAACAAGAATTCTCTTGCCTTTGTGGCTGTGTGTGAGTAAAAGGATGAGCTTGGGCATGTTATTTGGATATATTATTTATTGGCGTATAACACACACCTTCACTTTAAGAGGGAAGTTTCAGGAAAAAACTTAAATTTTAAATAAAGAACTGTGAAGCAAAATAGGGGGCAGTGGCCATCTGCAGCCTCACAAGTGTCATGAATGCAGCACCCCCATTGCCATGAATGCAGCCCCACCATTGCCATGAATGCAGCACTCCCATTGCCATGAATGCAGCACCCCTTTTGCCATCACTGCAGCACCTCCCTTGCCATCAGTGCAGCACCCCCATTGCCATAAATGCAGCACCCCATTGCCATGAATGCAGCACCCACTATTGCCATGAATGCAGCACCCACCATTGCCAGGAATGCAGCACCCACCATTGCCAAGAATGCAGCACCCACCATTGCCAGGAACACAGCACCCACCATTGCCATAAATGCAGCACCCACCATTGCCAGAAATGTCGCCCCCCCCATTGCCAGGAATGCAGCACCCACCATTGCCAGGAATGCAGCACACACCATTGCCAGGAGTGCAGCACCCACCATTGCCATCAGTGCAGCCTGATTGATGCCCATCCATCTGTAGCCTTGGAGGGGACAGGGAGGGGGGCGGGATGAGCACCAAAAGATTACATACAGGAAAAACTCCTGTTTTCTCGGCGGCCTCTTTAATACAAAGTCCCGCCTCCTATGATGGACAGAACAGTCTTCCAATGGCAGTGCAGGAGACAGGAATTCCTATTACAGAGGCTGCCGTGTAAACAGGAAATTCTGTGTGTGTGTACGTCACTCGTCCCACCTCTTCTCTGTCCCATCCAAGGCAACCAGCATATGTATCTTTTGTGGCCCTGGTGCTGGGAGATTGTTGGGCAACAAGAGATATATATGTCCAAAAAACTAGGCGGGCTGTTCAAAACCGAAAGTCCAGCCCGTGGACTTCCGGCCCATGGCGCGATTGGCCCACGGGCTTGACTTTGGACATGCCTGCTCTATCAGATGAACACACAGTAGGTTAGGTGGGTTGGATGTTAACATATCGTCCAGTACAGGCTGACGAGCCGTGATGTTCTGGTGGCCGTTCATAGGGGAATTCGGAAGTAAAATAGCTATTTAGACACGTTTTGGCAGGCATTTATGCCTACACATGCACAAATGTATCTTTAGTGCTATATTTGATGATTTGTCATCATTGAACAAATCTACATTTTTTTAGTTCGGTCTGTTGTGCCTGTTGACTGCTGTTCAACAGCAGAAGTCCAACCCTCTAAGTCCCGTCTCACAGATCACAGCATTATTCAAGAAGGAAACACCTTCATATAATATGCACAGCCTGTTCTGAAAGCTGGCTGTGCTGCTACTGGACAGGATTGAATGGATCACAATTAGAATTCGGTCCTCTCCAGTTAAATATGCTGACTAGCATCAACAGAGAGAATCCCACCCCTTAGATCCCGCCCTTCCAAAGCCCTGTTCTCTGTGAAGTGATTCATTTACATATGAAGGAACCACCGTCATAATAACCTTCTATAGACAGTCTTCTGTAGTCTTGTAGTAAACCATTTTTCATTGGCATGCTGCAAGACAGGAGTAACACCTTCTACCTTCCACATGAAGGTTTGGAAACACCCACAGTAACCCTAGGACCCATCCACATCAATTCCCACAACTGGTACAAGTGACTCTCATAGCCTGTTGTGAAACTACAGAGGCTCAAAGGATAATGGAACATGTAGTTTCAGGACTGGAAGAGGAAGGAAACAGGAAGTCAGAGAACTTAGAAAATCAGCCAGGAGGAGAAGTGACATCACAGACACAGAAATCTGCTCTATACAGCTAAAGGAGGTAAGTTACACACAAATTGACAATGGGGTTGTGACTCATTTACTGTCAGGGGCATATCAGTGACCGTCGGGCTAATATGCATGCATGCAGGTGCACGAAGGGCCTTTCCAGGGCAGTTCCGCTTAACTCTCCACCAGGGGGGCGCCGGAGCGCTCCCGCGTGTGCTCATACGTGCGTTCACGAGTGAGCGCGCCCGCGCGCGCGCCCGTGCACGCCACCGTTCGCGCTAGCACTGTTTTGGCGCCAAGGGCCCTTTAAAAGAATGTCAAATGCTACTGTCAGGTGCTGTTCGTCTGCAGCTCTGCACCTGAGTTCCTGTATCCTGTCTGTTGTTGTATTGCTAGTGACCCGGCTCCGTCCGACCATTCTCCAGTCTCCTATCCGACCCGGCTTGCCTGACCTTGCTTATATCTTGTGACCCATTGCCGAACTCCCGCCTGCCTGACTATTCTTGGATCATCCCTCTTGCTATTTACTTGCCTGATCTCCTGCCAAAACGGACTGTCTGACCTTGCTTTGCCTGTGTCCTGTGATGCTGCTTCCAGCCTGCTCTGCCAAGCCTCAGATCCTGCTGCTGCCTTATCATCCACCTGCCTGTCTACTGGCCTGCACCAGCCTACCTGCATCCACAGCTCAGCCATCCCTGAGGGACGTCCTTCCAGTTCCAATATCTGCTTCTGCTGGAACCTGCATCAGGCCCTCCTACCCACTGTGCTCGAGAGACCACTGTTCCCACTTCCAGTGGCTCCTGAACCAGCGTTTAAGAGGTCTCCTTCTACCAGTCGGGCTCAACTACCAGGTACCTAACATTTACATGCACAATGCATCTGTTGTTTTGGGGAAGAAAAGTTGGAAGTCTTCTTTAAAGTAAACAGGTAGGTAAGCAAGTTGGCTCTGAGGTGCAAAGAGACCCCATGTTTGGATTTTTTGAATACGCTTGTTTTGTGAGTATTCTTCTGTATTTTATTGGTTAATGGTGTCTGAGGTAATATACAAGGCTGTGCACACTTTTTTGTCAGTCTATAATATAAGATTTCTCAAGTCTGAAGAGTAGGGATGAGCCGAACACCCCTCCCTTCGGTTCGCACGAGAGCATGCGAACAGGCAAAACATTTGTTTGAACACGCGAACACCGTTAAAGTCTATGGGACTCGAACATGAATAATCAGAAGTGCTAATTTTAAAGGCTTATATGCAAGTTATTGTCATAAAAAGTGTTTGGGGACCTGGGTCCTGCACGAGGAGACATGGATCAATGCAAAAAAAAAAACCCTGCGCCAAAATTTTAAAAAAAATGGCATGGCCCCCCCAAAAATCCATACCAGACCCTTATCCGAGCACACAACCTGGCAGGCCACAGGGAAAGAGGGGGGATGAGAGAGTGCCCCCCCTCCTGAACCATACCAGGCCACATGCCCTCAACATTGGGAGGGTGCTTTGGGGTCCACCCCAAACCACCTTGTCCCCATGGTAATGGGGACAAGGGCCTCATTCCTACAACCCTTGCCCAGGGGTTGTAGAGGTCTGCAGGTGAGGGGCTTATCGGAATCTGGAAGCCCCCTTTAACAAGAGGACCCCCAGGTCCTGGCCCCTCCCTGTGTGAAATGGTAAGGGGGTAGTACCCCTACCATTTCATTAAAAAAGTGTCAAAAATGTTAAAAATGTCAAGAGACAGTTCCTTTATTTAAAGTCTTCTTCTTTCCATCTTCTTTCCTCTATCTTCTTTCTTCTATCTTCCTTCGGTTTCTTCCTCCATCTTCTTCTTCCTCTGGTTCTTCCTCCGATCCTCTGTTTCTTTCACCGGTGTTCTCGTCCGGCATCTTCCTCTGCGGCGTCTTCTTCCCTTCTTTGTTCTCGGCATCCATGATAGGAGGCTCCCGCTGTGTGACGCTTCTCGTCTTCTGACACTTCTTAAATAACCGGTGACCCCGCCCCCCTCTGACGCACGGGGACTTGACGGGAACTTCCCTATGGGTTTCCCTGTGATGTCAGAGGGGGGCAGGGTCACCCGTTACGTAACCGGGACCCCAAAGCACCCTCCCAATGTTGAGGGTATGTGGCCTGGTACAGTTCAGGAGGGGGGCTTTCTCTTGTCCCCCCCTCTTTTCCTGTGGCCTGCCAGGTTACGTGCTCGGATAAGGGTCTGGTATGAATTTTGAGGGGGACCCCCACGCCATTTTTTTTATTTTCGCTCGGGGTTCCCCTGTGGGGAAATCCCATGCCGTTTTTATCAATTAACTTTTATGTGTATTGTTGGACCGACAATTCATTAATAGCCACGAGTAGTTTTAAATGACTTTTTTTTTCTTTAAAATGTAATTTTGCTGTCAGACTGTTCTAAACACTGGAAATATGCGCCCCTTTACAGGCATACTATAGACACCCCCCAGGTGCAAAATTTGAAGGAATAATACACTTTTATTGTTTTACTTTAAGCATTATTAAAATCACTGCTCCCGAAAAAATGGCCATTTTTAAAACTTTTTTGCATTGATCCATGTCCCCTGGGGTAGGACCCGGGTCCCCAAACACTTTTTATGACAATACCATGCATATAAGTCATTAAAATTAGCACTTTTGATTTCTCCCATAGACTTTTAAAGGGTGTTCCGCGGCTTTCGAATTTCCCGCGAACTGGCGAACAGCCGATGTTCGAGTTGAACATGAGTTTGAGTCCAACTCGAAGCTCATCCCTACTCAATAGGGCTGCAAAGCTGTCAGTGGACCCTTGGTACGATATTGATCTGAACAGGGAACAAGACGCCTTGTCTTCAGCCAAGATCCCTCTCTAAGACTTTAAAGTACCTGAGTAGGGATGAGCTTTATGTTCGGGTCAAACATGTGTTCGCCCGTTTCGCAGAATAGTGAACTATTTGCGGTGTTCGCGGCAAATTCGAAAGTCTATGGGAGAAATCAAAAGTGCTCATTTTAAAGGTTAATATGCATGGTATTGTCATAAAAAGTGTTTGCGGACCTGAGTCCTGCCCCAGGGGACATGTATCAATGCAAAAAATTTTTTTAAAATGGGCGTGTTTTCAGGAGCAGTGATTTTAATAATACTTAAAGTGAAACAATAAAAGTGAAATATTCCTTTAAATTTCGTACCCGGGAGGTGTCTATAGTATGCTTGTAAAGTGGCGCATGTTTCCCGTGTTTACAACAATCCGAGAGCAAAGTGACATTTCTAAAGGAAAAAAGTCATTCAAAACTACTCTCGGCTATAATGAATTGTCGGGTCTCGGCAATACAGATAAAAGTCTTTGAAAAAAATGGCATGGGATCCCCTCACAGTCCATTACCAGTCCCTTTGGGTCTGGTATGAATATTAGGGGAACCCCGAACCAAAATGAAAAAAAAGTTGCGTGGGGGTCCCCCCAAATTGCATACCAGGCCATTCAGGTCTGGTATGGATATTAGGGGGAACCCCGTGCCAACATTTAAAAAAAATGGCGTGGGGGTCCCCCTCAAAATCCATACCAGAACCTTCAGCTCTGGTATGGATTTTAAGGGGAACCCCACACCAAAAATTTAAAAAATGGCATGGGGTCCCGCCAAAAATCCATACCAGACCCTTATCTGAGCACGCAACCTGGCAGGCTGCAGGAAAAGAGGGGGGTGAGAGAGCGCCCCCCCTCCTGAACTGTACCAGGCCACGTGCCCTCAACATGGGGAGGGTGCTTGGGGTAACCCCCAAAGCACCTTGTCCCCATGTTGATGGGGACAAGGGCCTCATCCCCACAACCCTTGCCTGCAACCAGGTGGCCCTGCCCCTCTCTAATGCTATAGGAAAGCCATAGGGATGTCCCCGTGTGTCAGAGGGGACGGGGTCACCCGGCAACTTCATCATGTGGCCCCGCCCTCAGTTATAAAAGAGCTGTCACCTGAGAGGCCGGTCATTACGGCGGGTGCCTCCCATGGAGGCAGATCAGTGGCGACATGCCGAGCGAGAGAAGAAGAAGATGAATGGACTTCGTGGGACACTTTTATTTTTTTATATTTTAATAGAGGACTTGTCCCAAGCCGTGTCTTGTGTTTTTTTTACCATTTTCACACATTTTTTAGTGAAATGGTAGGGGTACATTTGTACCCTGTTACCATTTCACACGGGGGGGCAGGATCTGGGTATCCCCTTGTTAAAGGGAGCTTCCAGATTCTGATAAGCCCCCCACCCGCAGACCCCCACAACCACCGGGTTGTGGGAATGAGGCCCTTGTCCACATCAACATGGGGACAAGGTGCTTTAGGGGGGCCGCTACCCCAAAGCACCCTCCCCATGTTGAGGGCATGTGGCCTGGTACGGTTCAGGAGGGGGGGTGCTGCCAGGTTGCGTGCTCAGATAAGGGTCTGGTATGGAGTTTGAGGGGGACCCCCATGCCATTTTTTTATTTTGGTGTGGGATTCCCCTTAATATCTATACCAGACCTGAAGGGCCTGGTATGGAATTTGGGGGGCCCCCACACATTTTTTTAAAATTTTGGTTCGGGGTTCCCCTTAATATTCATATCTGGTAATGGACTGTGGGGGAATCCCATGCTGTTTTTTTTCAATGACTTTTATGTGTATTGCCAGGACTGACAATTCATTATAGCCGCGAGTACTTTTAAATTATTTTTTTTACATTAGAAATGTAAATTTGCTCTCGGACTGTTCTAAACACGGGCAACACGCGCCACTTTACAGGCATACTATAGACACCCCCCAGGTACAAAATTTCAAGGAATATTTCACTTTTATTGTTTCAATTTAAGCATTATTAAAATCACTGCTCCCAAAAAAACGGCCCTTTTTAAAACTTTTTTTTGCATTAATACATGTCCCCTGGGGCAGGACCCAGGTCCCCAAACACTTTTTATGACAATAACTTGCATATTAACCTTTAAAATGAGCACTTTTGATTTCTCCCATAGACTTTTAAAGAATGTTCCGCAGCTTTCGAATTTGCCGCGAACACCGCAAATTGTTCACTATTCTGCGAAACGGGCGAACACATGTTTGACCCGAACATAAAGCTCATCCCTACTCAGGTACTTTAAAGTCTTAGAGAGGGATCTTGGCTGAAGACAAGGCGTCTTGTTCCCTGTTCAGATCAATATGGTGCAAAGGGTCCACTGACAGCTTTGCAGCCCTCTTCAGTAGGGATGAGCTTCGAGTTGGACTCGAACTCATGTTCAACTCAAACATCGGCTGTTCGCCAGTTCGCCGAACAGCGAACAATTTGGGGTGTTCGCGGCAAATTCCAAAGCCGCGGAACACCCTTTAAAAGTCTATGGGAGAAATCATAAGTGCTACCGGGGGGTGTTCGGCTCATTCATACACCTGACCACTGATGTTATGTTTATTTCATGTCATAAGCATTACCTAAATTAGCATCAGGTTATTTAATAAGGCTGTACAAAGTGTTATGATGATGTGCAGCAATTTATAGCAGCTAATCAGATTTTGGTTTACTGGTGTTGACATTATTCCTATGGTTTATGCACTTTGCATACAATACATTTTCTTTGAACTAGTTTATTGATCAAGCCTAATAAACTAACACAAAATGTCACTGACTCAGTAATAAATATCTGAAAAACCTGTTTTTCAAAGAAATTTTAGGTGGAATAGGAATCATTGTTTGTTTTTGCACTATACTAAAATGTGTAAGCATGCATAGCGTAATAAGGAATGTCAGACATTTATTCTATTTGGAATACCATCAAAATCCAACAAGGTTTGAATGTTTTGAGCTGTCTTTCTCATATCTTTCTTTTAAATCTTCTGTAACATTTCAAGGTTGTCTTCTGTCATAGTTAAGTCAACAGTACCTAAATGACAACTAAGATTTATGTGCGTCATACAAATTCTATAAAACCTTGCTGTTTACTGTTCCAAAAATTCTGTAAATAAAATTAAATTATTTTGTGTCATTGAAAATGCATCTGAACCAGACAAGTAGATGTTGTATATTTTAACTAACAATATGTGGAAATCGATACCATGCCCTACACATATAAGTCTAAAGTTTAAAATCAAGCTTTTTTTTAATTCAAATAATTGATTAAGGCTTTATCTACTTTGGGCTTAGATTATCCGAAAAAGCTAGTGTTGTCCTGAACATCCAGAGAAATAGTTGTGTTACAAAGAGGCCTTTTTTTGACGGACAGTTTAGCAAAAACTAAAATACAAAGAAAGTAGTCAATAGTCTAATAGGGAGCCTCCTCTGGTCTTGCATTGTACATGATGACGTAGCAGTGGTTGCCCACATTCCAGTGCTTGAGTGCAGTGGAATGGACTGTGTGCTGATCCATGTAGTAAGGCAATTATTATTCTCTATTAAATGATCCATTAGTAAAACAAGCATTATATTCTGCATCAGCAAAAGAAGGAAGGGGGGTTGGGCATGTTATGTATTTTATTTATTTATGCCCAGAGTTCTTCTTTAATAAAAAAATGCATGTATTTGTGAATGCAGATAATATTTGAATTTTCCTTGATATCTAACTTCTGTAACCTCATGTGCAGCCTTTAGTAGATGGCGCAAAGGATGGGTGATAGCAGAGTAAATGAGCCAAAGCAAGTAAGTAGTCCAAGGGATGATAATCATGGCCGACAAACAAAGCAAAGCAGTACTCGGACGGCAGCTCCCTGGAGCTGTAAAGGAACCTCTGCATGGAGCAAAACAAAACGCCACTCTAAGTGCAGCATTAAACATGTCCAACCAGTTTATTAGACAAATGACATTTACATGTAAAGAAAAGGATAGCGCCGGTCAGGGGTTGGGAGAATCACAGCACGGGAAAGATCTGTAAAGTCCAGAGCATCCGCTGCTCAATTAGAAGGACCGCCAAACAATTCACTTCCGGGCAGCCAGGTGCCTCCTGTAGTCGCAGGACACCAAACACCGGTGGCCAGGGGTGATGTCAGCACCTAAGGCAGGAAGGGGGCGTGGCTAATGCATTTCAGAGTCGCCAATGACGCCTTAGTCAAACCTCCTGCACAGCAACTGGGAAAGGGAAGGGTAGCCCTGGGTGTGCTGAATGCAAATATGCTGACAAAGAAGATAATAAAGTGAATGTGACAGCGCTGCATATATATAGTAAGCTCAATATTATAAATATAAAAATCAACATAGGAAAAATAATAATCAATGAAAAATGTCCATATATGTGTAGCGTCCACCTACTTAGGTGTGTGCTTGATAGTTAGTGAGGGTTAGAGTTAGGTGAAAATTCCAGGCATTACCCTGTTTGGTTTAAGCCTGGTTGGGTTTATTTTGGTGGGGAGGAATGACAGAGTAGAATTGGGGTGTGACCACCTGCATTCTGTCAAAAGTGACACCTTGTTTGACCAGTGAGAGGTGCTGGAGGACAGGTTGATTTTGAACAGGATGTAGTTAGTTGTATGGGTCACCCTGAGCCTATCATTAATTTGTATGGGCAGGGGCTTACAGGCCTATATAAACTGTGGGTCACATGCTCAAGAGAGTCTGGCTGATGGGAAAAGAATGGCAGAGGAAGACAGTATATAGAAGCTGGTGCAGCTTAAGAACTCTCCCCTCCGGGGAGGGGAACGTGCCTTAATAGGAGGAGAGATGGAGGAGATAACAGTAAGAATCTGCAATATTCAAAGCGGAGAAGGCTGCTATTACCAACAGAAGAAGGACTGGGAGAGGACCCTCTATGGCAAGCATGGACGGTTGCTCAAATGTACACGTGAGTGAAAACCCAGGGGAACAGTAATTCCAAAGACTGAGGGTGCTGAGGATCACCTGGGAGAAATCCTAACAGTCAGTCCAAGAATTCTATTCAGAGTATTGTTCGTCGGATTTAAATTGGAAATGCTGTGCGGTTGGGAGGTAGTAGTAAACAGGAGGGAGAAGATTTGCAGACCATTACAGGAACCAAGTTAAGAAAGCTGCTCATATTTCTGGAGGATTTATTCACATTCTTTCTGTGATATAACAATGAAAAGAATAAAGTTCATGTTATTTGTTCAAGACTGTCTGCGGTGTCATCAATGCAGGGAAATTGGGGGTAATAGAACCACACTGGAACTAACTAGCAGCTCCTACGGGGGTAGTGCGCTTTATATGAATACAGATGAATAATGCTTAATGAAAAACGTCCCTATATGATTACAAGTGAATAATTGAAATGGCAATGATGATAATAAAAAAGCCATAACTGTTCAAAATTAACAATGGCTTCTTGTTATTATTGCAGTGGACCAATAGGAAGCACCAAACATCTTCCAGAATGGATGTTGGTAGTGTTGTCCCAACAGGATCATCTGCAAAAAAAGGAGATTACTGAATATTGCCAAAGTCATTACAGCAAAACCTTGTGAAATTATTACATCTCTTTTTCTAGTTTTATAGAAAACTTACTATAAACAGTAGTAGCGAAGAAGTAGTAGTGAAGAGGAAATCAAACAAGAAAGGACACACCAGTGAAGACAATAGCAAAGCAATGTCATCCTAAAAAGATGACGAAAAAGAGATGAGAGTAGAAAGCTCAAAAAAAAAGAACAGATGGGCGGCAAACTTGTGGAAATTTTTTATTTTTTTTTATTTTGGCTAACAAATATTTGAAATGTTTGACTTGCAAATTTAGCATTGCTAAAAACTTACCGTATTTATTGGTGCATAACCAGGGCCGGACTGGGTATGAAAACCAGCCCTGGAAAAAATGTCACACCAGCCCCATAGCATTATAATACCAGCCCAACAGCATAACGTCATTATTTTCTTGTTCATAAAATGGAAAACCATGCATTTTAAAGCACATTTAAATATATATATATAGCATTATATATAGATAAGACACATATAAAAGCACATAGGGCTTTATATATATATATATATATATACACACACTGCTGTGCGTTCGCTGCTTACACAGTGCTGTGTTAGGAAATCAAATAAATCGCTTCCCTAACACTGACCCACCTCTCAGCCAATCAGGTGCACTGGGTCTGGTTACCTGTCACCTGATTGGCTGAAGCGACAGGCGCTGTGATCGGAGGGAGCGTGGAGCAACGCGCTGACCTGAGACAGGTAAGTGCCGGGCGGGGGGGACAATGGCAGGAATTGATAGGGCAAACTGGCGGCAATTGATGGGGCAAACTGGCGGCAATTGATGGGGCAAACTGGCAGCAATTGATGGTTACAGTGGCTGCGTTTGATGGCATAGTGGCTGCGTTTGATGGGCACAGTGGCTGCGTTTGATGGGCACAGTGGCAGCATTTAATGAGCACAGTGGTGGCGCTTGATGGGCACAGTGGTGGCGCTTGATGGGCACAGTGGTTGTGTTTAATGGGCACAGTGGCTGCAATTGATGAGTACAGTGGCTGCGTTTGATGGCACACTGGCTGTGTTTGATGGGCACAGTGGTGGGAATTTATGGGCACAGTGGCTGCGTTTAATGGGCACAGTGGTGGCAATTTATGGGTACAGTGGCTGCGTTTGATGGGCACAGTGGCTGTGTTTGATGGGCACAGTGGTGGGAATTTATGGGCACAGTGGCTGCGTTTAATGGGCACAGTGGCTGCAATTTATGGGTACAGTGGCTGCGTTTAATGGGCACAGTGGTGGCAATTTATGGGTACAGTGGCTGCGTTTGATGGGCACAGTGGCTGTGTTTGATGGGCACAGTGGTGGGAATTTATGGGCACAGTGGCTGTGTTTGATGGGCACAGTGGTGGGAATTTATGGGCACAGTGGCTGCGTTTAATGGGCACAGTGGTGGCAATTTATGGGTACAGTGGCTGCGCTTGATGGCACAGTGGCTGTGTTTAATGGGCACAGTGGCTGCAATTGATGGGTACAGTGGCTGCGTTTGATGGCTCAGTGGCTGCGTTTGATGGGCACAGTGGCGGGAATTTATGGGCACAGTGGCTGCGTTTAATGGGCACAGTGGTGGGAATTTATGGGTACAGTGGCTGCGTTTGATGGGCACAGTGGCTGTGTTTAATGGGCACAGTGGTGGCAATTTATGGGTACAGTGGCTGGGCTTGATGGCCCAGTGGCTGCGTTTAATGGGCACAGTGGCTGTAATTTATGGGCACAGTGGCTGTGTTTAATGGGCACAGTGGTGGCAATTTATGGGTACAGTGGCTGCGTTTGATGGCACAGTGGCTGCGTTTAATGGGCACAGTGGTGGCAATTTATGGGTACAGTGGTGGCGCTTGATGGGCACAGTGGTTGTGTTTAATGGGCACAATGGCTGCAATTGATGGGTACAGTGGCTGCGTTTGATGGGCACAGTGGTGGGAATTTATGGGCACAGTGGCTGCGTTTGATGGGCACAGTGGCTGTGTTTAATGGGCACAGTGGTGGCAATTTATGGGTACAGTGGCTGCGTTTGATGGCACAGTGGCTGCGTTTAATGGGCACAGTGGCTGCAATTAATGGGTACAGTGGCTGCGTTTGATGACACAGTGGCTGCGTTTGATGGGCACAGTGGCTGTGTTTAATGGGCACAGTGGTGGCAATTTATGGGTACAGTGGCTGCGTTTGATGGCACAGTGGCTGCGTTTAATGGGCACAGTGGCTGCAATTAATGGGTACAGTGGCTGCGTTTGATGACACAGTGGCTGTGTTTGATGGGCACAGTGGTGGGAATTTATGGGCACAGTGGCTGCGTTTAATGGGCACAGTGGTGAGAATTTATGGGTACAGTGGCTGCGTTTAATGGGCACAGTGGCTGTGTTTGATGGGCACAGTGGTGGGAATTTATGGGCACAGTGGCTGTGTTTGATGGGCACAGTGGTGGGAATTTATGGGCACAGTGGCTGCGTTTAATGGGCACAGTGGTGGCAATTTATGGGTACAGTGGCTGCGCTTGATGGCACAGTGGCTGTGTTTAATGGGCACAGTGGCTGCAATTGATGGGTACAGTGGCTGCGTTTGATGGCTCAGTGGCTGCGTTTGATGGGCACAGTGGCGGGAATTTATGGGCACAGTGGCTGCGTTTAATGGGCACAGTGGTGGGAATTTATGGGTACAGTGGCTGCGTTTGATGGGCACAGTGGCTGTGTTTAATGGGCACAGTGGTGGCAATTTATGGGTACAGTGGCTGGGCTTGATGGCCCAGTGGCTGCCTTTAATGGGCACAGTGGCTGTAATTTATGGGCACAGTGACTGTGTTTAATGGGCACAGTGGTGGCAATTTATGGGTACAGTGGCTGCGTTTGATGGCACAGTGGCTGTGTTTAATGGGCACAATGGTGACAATTTATGGGTACAGTGGTGGCGCTTGATGGGCACAGTGGTTGTGTTTAATGGGCACAATGGCTGCAATTGATGGGTACAGTGGCTGCGTTTGATGGGCACAGTGGTGGGAATTTATGGGCACAGTGGCTGCGTTTTATGGGCACAGTGGCTGTGTTTAATGGGCACAGTGGTGGCAATTTATGGGTACAGTGGCTGCGTTTGATGGCACAGTGGCTGCGTTTAATGGGCACAGTGGTGGCAATTTATAGGTACAGTGGCTGCACTTGATGGCACAGTGGCTGTGTTTAATGTGCACAGCGGCTGCAATTGATGGGTACAGTGGGTGCGTTTGATGGCACAGTGGTGGGAATTTATGGGCACAGTGGCTGCGTTTGATGGACACAGTGGCTGTAATTTATGGGCACAGTGGCCGTGTTTAATGGGCACAGTGGTGGCAATTTATGGGTACAGTGGCTGCGTTTGATGGCACAGTGGTTGCGTTTAATGGGTACAGTGGCTGTAATCGATGGGTACAGTGGCTGGAATTTATGGGCACAGTGGCTGTAATCGATGGGTACAGTGGTTGGAATTTATGGGCACGGTGGTTGTAATCGTTGGGTACAGTGGCTGGAATTTATGGGCACAGTGGCTGCGTTTAATGGGCACAGTGGTGGCAATTTATGGGTACAGTGGCTGCGTTTGATGGGCACAGTGGCTGTGTTTGATGGGCACAGTGGTGGGAATTTATGGGCACAGTGGCTGCGTTTAATGGGCACAGTGGCTGCAATTTATGGGTACAGTGGCTGCGTTTAATGGGCACAGTGGTGGCAATTTATGGGTACAGTGGCTGGGTTTGATGGGCACAGTGGCTGTGTTTGATGGGCACAGTGGTGGGAATTTATGGGCACAGGGGCTGTGTTTGATGGGCACAGTGGTGGGAATTTATGGGCACAGTGGCTGCGTTTAATGGGCACAGTGGTGGCAATTTATGGGTACAGTGGCTGCGCTTGATGGCACAGTGGCTGTGTTTAATGGGCACAGTGGCTGCAATTGATGGGTACAGTGGCTGCGTTTGATGGCTCAGTGGCTGCGTTTGATGGGCACAGTGGCGGGAATTTATGGGCACAGTGGCTGCGTTTAATGGGCACAGTGGTGGGAATTTATGGGTACAGTGGCTGCGTTTGATGGGCACAGTGGCTGTGTTTAATGGGCACAGTGGTGGCAATTTATGGGTACAGTGGCTGGGCTTGATGGCCCAGTGGCTGCGTTTAATGGGCACAGTGGCTGTAATTTATGGGCACAGTGGCTGTGTTTAATGGGCACAGTGGTGGCAATTTATGGGTACAGTGGCTGCGTTTGATGGCACAGTGGCTGCGTTTAATGGGCACAGTGGTGGCAATTTATGGGTACAGTGGTGGCGCTTGATGGGCACAGTGGTTGTGTTTAATGGGCACAATGGCTGCAATTGATGGGTACAGTGGCTGCGTTTGATGGGCACAGTGGTGGGAATTTATGGGCACAGTGGCTGCGTTTGATGGGCACAGTGGCTGTGTTTAATGGGCACAGTGGTGGCAATTTATGGGTACAGTGGCTGCGTTTGATGGCACAGTGGCTGCGTTTAATGGGCACAGTGGCTGCAATTAATGGGTACAGTGGCTGCGTTTGATGACACAGTGGCTGCGTTTGATGGGCACAGTGGCTGTGTTTAATGGGCACAGTGGTGGCAATTTATGGGTACAGTGGCTGCGTTTGATGGCACAGTGGCTGCGTTTAATGGGCACAGTGGCTGCAATTAATGGGTACAGTGGCTGCGTTTGATGACACAGTGGCTGTGTTTGATGGGCACAGTGGTGGGAATTTATGGGCACAGTGGCTGCGTTTAATGGGCACAGTGGTGGGAATTTATGGGTACAGTGGCTGCGTTTAATGGGCACAGTGGCTGTGTTTGATGGGCACAGTGGTGGGAATTTATGGGCACAGTGGCTGTGTTTGATGGGCACAGTGGTGGGAATTTATGGGCACAGTGGCTGTGTTTAATGGGCACAGTGGTGGCAATTTATGGGTACAGTGGCTGCGCTTGATGGCACAGTGGCTGTGTTTAATGGGCACAGTGGCTGCAATTGATGGGTACAGTGGCTGCGTTTGATGGCTCAGTGGCTGCGTTTGATGGGCACAGTGGCGGGAATTTATGGGCACAGTGGCTGCGTTTAATGGGCACAGTGGTGGGAATTTATGGGTACAGTGGCTGCGTTTGATGGCACAGTGGCTGCGTTTAATGGGCACAGTGGTGGCAATTGATGGGCACAGTGGTTGTGTTTAATGTGCACAATGGCTGCAATTGATGGGTACAGTGGCTGCGTTTGATGGGCACAGTGGTGGGAATTTATGGGCACAGTGGCTGCGTTTTATGGGCACAGTGGCTGTGTTTAATGGGCACAGTGGTGGCAATTTATGGGTACAGTGGCTGCGTTTGATGGCACAGTGGCTGCGTTTAATGGGCACAGTGGTGGCAATTTATAGGTACAGTGGCTGCACTTGATGGCACAGTGGCTGTGTTTAATGTGCACAGCGGCTGCAATTGATGGGTACAGTGGGTGCGTTTGATGGCACAGTGGTGGGAATTTATGGGCACAGTGGCTGCGTTTGATGGACACAGTGGCTGTAATTTATGGGCACAGTGGCCGTGTTTATTGGGCACAGTGGTGGCAATTTATGGGTACAGTGGCTGCGTTTGATGGCACAGTGGTTGCGTTTAATGGGTACAGTGGCTGTAATCGATGGGTACAGTGGCTGGAATTTATGGGCACAGTGGCTGTAATCGATGGGTACAGTGGTTGGAATTTATGGGCACGGTGGTTGTAATCGTTGGGTACAGTGGCTGGAATTTATGGGCACAGTGGCTGCGTTTAATGGGCACAGTGGTGGCAATTTATGGGTACAGTGGCTGCGTTTGATGGGCACAGTGGCTGTGTTTGATGGGCACAGTGGTGGGAATTTATGGGCACAGTGGCTGCGTTTAATGGGCACAGTGGCTGCAATTTATGGGTACAGTGGCTGCGTTTAATGGGCACAGTGGTGGCAATTTATGGGTACAGTGGCTGGGTTTGATGGGCACAGTGGCTGTGTTTGATGGGCACAGTGGTGGGAATTTATGGGCACAGGGGCTGTGTTTGATGGGCACAGTGGTGGGAATTTATGGGCACAGTGGCTGCGTTTAATGGGCACAGTGGTGGCAATTTATGGGTACAGTGGCTGCGCTTGATGGCACAGTGGCTGTGTTTAATGGGCACAGTGGCTGCAATTGATGGGTACAGTGGCTGCGTTTGATGGCTCAGTGGCTGCGTTTGATGGGCACAGTGGCAGGAATTTATGGGCACAGTGGCTGCGTTTAATGGGCACAGTGGTGGGAATTTATGGGTACAGTGGCTGCGTTTGATGGGCACAGTGGCTGTGTTTAATGGGCACAGTGGTGGCAATTTATGGGTACAGTGGCTGGGCTTGATGGCCCAGTGGCTGCGTTTAATGGGCACAGTGGCTGTAATTTATGGGCACAGTGGCTGTGTTTAATGGGCACAGTGGTGGCAATTTATGGGTACAGTGGCTGCGTTTGATGGCACAGTGGCTGCGTTTAATGGGCACAATGGTGGCAATTTATGGGTACAGTGGTGGCGCTTGATGGGCACAGTGGTTGTGTTTAATGGGCACAATGGCTGCAATTGATGGGTACAGTGGCTGCGTTTGATGGGCACAGTGGTGGGAATTTATGGGCACAGTGGCTGCGTTTGATGGGCACAGTGGCTGTGTTTAATGGGCACAGTGGTGGCAATTTATGGGTACAGTGGCTGCGTTTGATGGCACAGTGGCTGCATTTAATGGGCACAGTGGTGGCAATTTATGGGTACAGTGGCTGCACTTGATGGCACAGTGGCTGTGTTTAATGTGCACAGCGGCTGCAATTGATGGGTACAGTGGGTGTGTTTGATGGCACAGTGGTGGGAATTTATGGGCACAGTGGCTGCGTTTGATGGGCACAGTGGCTGTAATTTATGGGCACAGTGGCCGTGTTTAATGGGCACAGTGGTGGCAATTTATGGGTACAGTGGCTGCGTTTGATGGCACAGTGGCTGCGTTTAATGGGTACAGTGGCTGTAATCGATGGGTACAGTGGCTGGAATTTATGGGCACAGTGGCTGTAATCGATGGGTACAGTGGTTGGAATTTATGGGCACAGTGGTTGTAATCGTTGGGTACAGTGGCTGGAATTTATGGGCACAACAGAGGAGAGAGAGAGAGAGAGAGAGAGAGAGAGAGAGAGAGAGAGAGATGGGCACAACAGAGGAGAGAGAGAGATGGGCACAACAGAGGAGAGAGAGAGATGGGCACAACAGAGGAGAGAGAGAGAGAGAGAGAGATGGGCACAACAGAGGAGAGAGAGAGATGGGCACAACAGAGGAGAGAGAGAGAGATTTTGTACCTTAATTCTTGTGCTGCAGCTGCACGGCCGGCCACTTCCATTATCCTTGTGCAGATTAGTGGGCGGTGCTGGCGCCGCACAGGACGAGAAAAATCAAGCAGCACGGTGTTCTCCTGCTCCTCCCCTCACACACACACAGAGGCATATTAGTTGAGTGTGGGCGGCGCCGGATCGGAGTAGGAGACACAGTCATTGCATAGTGCAGCAGCCGCCGACACAGGCTTACACAGGCAGCCAGCCAAGCTCCGAGGCAAAAGCGGCCTAAGGGGTACTAAATGCAGCCAGCCTACCGGGAAATATCCCGGTATCCCGGTAGGCCAGTCCGGCCCTGTGCATAACACGCACAGGTGTATAACACGCACCTTAACTTTAATGCCCCGTACACACGGTCAGATTTTCCGATGGAGAATGTCCGATCGGAGCGTGTTGTCGGAAATTCCGACCGTGTGTGGGCTCCATCGGACATTTTCCATCGGATTTTCCGACACACAAAGTTGGAGAGCAGGAGATAAAATTTTCCGACAACAAAATCCGATCGCGTCAATTCCGACCGTGTGTGGCCTGTTCCGACGCACAAAGTGCCACGCATGCTCAGAAGAAATTCCGAGATGGGACAGCTCGTTCTGGTAAACTTAGCGTTCGCAATGGATACAGCACTTTCGTCACGCTGCAATGTTAAAAATGGTTTAATACAGCGCACTCTCTTCTTCTTTATAATTTGACAAGAATTAAGTAGTTTTGCTGCTCATATTCACACACACTTCTCACAAAGTTTTATTTGAGTTTTTTTAGTGGGATTCCCTGAATATATTGTTATTAGTTGTCACATCTGACAGTTTTATATATTTTTTTTTTTTTTTGGATTTTCAGCCTTTTTTTTTTCTTTAATGTTTGGATTTTTTCCAAGGCTGATCTTTGTTCAATGTTATTTTTATTTTTACTCCAGAATATTTTTGTGTGTGTTTTGTGTGTCAAGTTACCCCAACACCATTGATATCTTTTATTATTTAATCTCAAGGAGATTGTTTGGTGTTGGTGTCCCTTGTTCATTTCACATTGTATACTTGAAAAGTACCTGAATCCTCACAAAAAAACTGTCATTTTTTAAGTAAAACACATAGGAGAGTATAATTCAAAACAAAAATCCTTTATTAAGGGATCAGAACCAAACAAAGAGGAAGGCAACACTGGATCAACATGAGAAATTAGCGAAGCCTGGGACCCCCACGGCAGACATCAATTCTTCAACATCAAAATTGGTGGCCTGAGGAGTCCATATGTAAGGGAGGGCAGTCTGGTCCAGAATTCGCAGAGATCCGGATAGCAGCAGATGACATGTATGTCCCCAGGCTGTGGTACCACAAGAGGCTGCATTTTTGGCCGACCAGACTGAACCCAGGGCAATCACTGTCTGGTCTTCCTTCCACGCTTCCTTCCGGGCTGTGGCTGTGCAGTTGGAGATGTGGCAGGAGGAGGAGTAGGACCTGGAGGAGGAGGAGAACTGGGAGGACCTGGAGGAGGACTGGGGGGCCCTGGAGGAGGACTGGGGGGACCTGGAGGAGAGGGAGGAGGAGGAGGAGGACCTGCAGGAGGAGGAGGAGGACCATCACAAAGGTGTGTCTGAGGTGTCCTTTGGCCCCTCATACCTTTCTCAAGAGCCTCCAATATGAGGGCCTCACACATGACTTGTTGGCCCTTCTCCATCCTCTGCATTTTATATGCAATGAAGGCAGCGATGTTCTCCTCCATGGTGTGGGGTGCTCCCAGGACCTCTGTAGCCCTCCAAAAGAATCCTATAGCAGCCTCCTCTAGGACACTCCTCCTACTGCCACTTTCTGTTTTCAGGGGGGGTGGAGGGACCTGCAGATCAGCCAGCCGGCTCGGCCCGGCCACCTCCTGGCTGAGACTTCCCTGAGTATGAAAAAGGGACATGGTTTTAGTTTTTGCATCATCAATCACAATCCTAAATTAGTACTCCCAACTAACATCTAGTTAACATCATTGATTGTACAAGCAGAAATATTTAGAGGAATGCTATACCTGGCTCAATCTGGGCTCCTCATCATATCGCCTGGAAGGCCCAGGTTGGGCGTCAGAAGCCTCAGCTGGGGGGGAAGGAAGCGTGGAAGGAAGACTGGAGAGGGATGGCCTGGGTTCAGTCTGGCCTGCCAGAAAGTGCAGCCTGTCGTAGTACAACATCCTGGGGACATAGATGTCATCTGCTGCTCCGGATCTCTGTGAATCCAGGACCTCTTGCGCTCCCTCAGATATGTGCTCCTCAGGCAACCAATTAATATCTTTAAATAGGTGATGTCTGCCGTAGGGATCACCTGCTTCACAATTTCACACAATTACTCCAGTGCTGCCTTCCTCTTTGCTTGGTTCTTGAAATGGGGGTGGTTAATCTCCCACAGACAGGGCAGCTCCCTTAGCATCTCTAGGAATACTGACATGAAGTCATTATCTTTGAGTAGCATATCCATGTTCACTGCAAGACACAACACAAGACAAAGCCTAATGTCAGACAAAACTCTCCTAATGTTGTTACAATATAGGCCTCAATCTAGAAGCAGTATAGGCACAAGTTTGTCTCTTACCTTCGTTCTTATGATCGGCGCGTCCAATGCTCCTTCCTCCGCTCACAGATCGTACGTAATACGCACGCGTGTTACGCTTTATACACACTGCGCATGTGTGTTACTCCGCCCGCCCCTGATGTTCTTTCTAGTCTATTCCCCGCCCCTTTTTGTTCGGCGCAGTGGGTGAAGAGCATGATGGCAGAGTTTGAGCAGGTGTGTGCTAATTATAGCAACGAGGAGGAGGAGGAGGAAAGCCCGGATCCAGGCACGTCCCGATCCAGAAGGAGACGTTTTAAGGCCACAAATATGTCCTTTGGGGAGATGTTGGAGATGGTCGACATCATGAGGAAGTCCGACTATGACGGAAAGTATGGGCCTTACCCCCACCCCAACATCCGAAAGGCCAAAATCATTGCTAAAGTGGTCAAAAGCCTTCACAGGAATTTCGGGGTACGAAGATCGAAAGATCAGCTCAGGAAGCGGTGGTCGGACCTGAAGTTGAGAGAGCCAGAGCAGTACCGAAAGATCCGGAGAGTGCTGCAAAACAGTAAGTAGTTGTGCTGTGTTCCTATTCTTTCTGTCTTTATTACGTTCGTGCTGCTCCATATGCTTTTATTAATTGTAACGTTTAAAAGGGCAACTTTAATGTTCATGGGCCCATTATTCGTTCGTATCAAACATTTTTCTTTCGGCCTCTAGAACACCATTGTTTAGGCCATATGCATTTTCACACATTTTTTTTGGGCCTACTTGGATGCTAAATATTTGTTTGTGTAGATGGGTTTGTTACTAGAATGAAATGCCAACTAGATTGTGTGTAAGGAGAGGACACTGAGCAGCTGTTTTCACATCTGGACACTGGAGCACTAGTGTGGGACACAAGAACACCATTTTTATTAGGGGGCCACACAGGTGCTCCAGTGTATACTATAGGGGTTCTACATCTGTGATGCTTGTACCAAACAGGTAAAGTATTGCAGCTTGACAAAGGGC
Source organism: Lithobates clamitans (assembly GCA_037952925.1). Taxonomy (NCBI): domain Eukaryota; kingdom Metazoa; phylum Chordata; class Amphibia; order Anura; family Ranidae; genus Lithobates; species Lithobates clamitans. The sequence continues at coordinate 4,326,842 of JBBGZY010000135.1, forward strand.
AATAAAAAATATACATCTTGGAACTCTGCTAAAATAGATAATTGTACCCCACTTCCAAGCAATGTTTCCTATTTCTAGTTCTGCAATCAAATATCTGTGTGCTAATTATAACATTTTTGTTTTACATAGGGGAGAAAAGACTCGGAGGACACCCCTCATCCGAGGAGACCACAGACCCCCCCCTATGGAAGAAGGTGAAATACCCCCAAACGAAGCTGAGCAGGAGGAAGAAGAAGATGTGGTGGAGATTGGCACCACAACAGGTGAGTGTCTGCGACCACAGGCTCAGGTAAAAGAGATGGATGGTGGCAGATTTTTGAGACTTTTTTCTTTTTTTTAATCTCTTTTTAGGTGATCGTGATGTGAGGGATCCCGAACGCTTTTCTTCTGAAAGTGCCCAGATCCTGATCGGGGAGATCATGGGGTGTAATGCCGAACTGCAAAACATCCAGCAAAAAATCATCGATGTTATTAAAAAAAATAATAACATCATTGATGTTTTGGGGTGAATTTAAAACCCCACAAAATCTCTTTTTGGATTGTGGTCCAATCTTTTAAATTTTTTTGCAATGTTTTGAAAAGCCAAATTTGGAGGATGCACACAGTGTGCCAACATGTGCTATCTGCCATCACGGGAGATCAATGGACGCGTTTTGGGGGTGCAACCCCTTCCTCAATTATAAAGTCGCGTTGAGGAAGGGCTTGCTCCCCCAAAACTTGTCCCTTGATCCCCCCTGATGGCAGATAGCACATGTTGACATTCATAGTCTGATATAGCCTTCAGATTTTACCTAATGTGAACTTTGTAAGTTCAAGTTTTTTGGCTTTCTTGTTGGTTTTACACAGGCCTGTTTTATCTGAAATGGATATTTCGATTTTTGATAATGCTACTGCAAAAATTGTTATACAACAAACATGTTGGTTTGTTTTAAAAACCTTTGGTAAATGCACATGTGATTGTGCAGGTATAAAAAAGTGGCTTACTCAAGAATGTGTGGATTATTGTCTCAACACTACAACACTTTTGGGGTGATGTAATAGCTGTTTTATGCAAAAATGGGGGTTATTTCCTAAGGACAAATCCACTTTGCACTACAAGTGCAGGTTCAGTGCAGTTGCAAGTGCACTTGTAGTGAAATGTGTTTTTGCATTTAGGAAATACCAGCCAACAGTGCTTTGTATAAGGTTACCCAATCACGACATTTTCTGCACTCAAAACATTTCTGTCAGGGTCAGCTAAAACAAACACAAGCAGTAAATGTCCACAAAGAATTTCTTTTTTTTTTTATTTGAAAAAGGCTTCACATATTATCTGGCATAATGATAGCCCCCCCTACCCGCAAAAAACTCCAGGTATCGTAACCGGACATCACGGGCACTCAGGGAGGGCAAGCCAGGACGGCCACTTTCAAGCGCCGTCAGTGTTGTTGGATGTAGGATTCCGGCCTCAGGCCCAACTGAGCCAGCATAGTTGGCAGAATGTTTTCTTAAAAAATAATGAAGAACACAGCACAAAAGTATTATATGGTTCAGTTTATACTCCGCCATATGGATGGGTGTCAGAAATAGTCGGAACCAGGCTGGCCAGGATTCCAAATGTGTTCTCCACCACTCTTCGGGCTCTGGCCAGCTGGTAATTAAAAACCCTCTGTTCCGGGGTGAGGGTCCTCATCGGGAATGGCCGCATCAGGTGGTCCCCCAGCGCAAACGCTTCATCAGCAACGAACACAAATGGGAGACCTTCCACATTGTCCTCTGGAGCTGGCAACTCCAAGCTGCCATTCTGGAGACACCTGTAGAACTCCGTCTGGGCGATGACTCCACCATCGGACATCCGGCCATTCTTCCCCACGTCCACATACAAGAAGTCGTAATTAGCCGACACCACCACCAACATCACTATACTATTAAACCCCTTGTAATTATAATAGTACGACCCCGAGTTGGGTGGTGGGACGATGTGGACGTGTTTCCCATCAATTGCCCCTCCGCAGTTAGGAAAGTCCCACCGCTGGGCAAAGTGGGAGGCCACAGTCTGCCATTCCTGTGGCGTGGAAGGAAACTGTTGAGGAAAAAAACAATAAACCTTACTATTTTTTCACAGAAACATGGCAAGCAGATTAGACACAAACATTCTGGGGCAACCTCCAGATAGCTTTTTTTTAAGGGGAATTTAACAAGGCCAAAGTATAAGGTACACCTATCATATTCCCCCTCCCCCCCTCTCATGGGCCATTTCTAACATTATAGGGGGGGAACTCTTGGACAGGTAACCCTCTTCAATTCATTGAGAGATGAATGCCTAAATACAGGGTATTACTTGGAACAGCCCCTCCTTAGTTACACTATTGGCAGCCCACTGGACAGGTAAGAAGTGTCATAATACAAAGATATAAATACACACTGTACACATTTGAGGACATTTGGACATTCTGCTATTACCTATCAAGATAATAATAGGATACAAAAACTTTAAACAGTACCATTTGAAAGTATACAGGTAGGCCCTTGCACTACATGCTTTGGGTAATTCATTCATAAATCTGACCACAAAAGAGGTGGGTATAGTGTGTATGGGTTTGGCAAAGTCAGCAGGTAGATGATTGAGGATAGAGAATTGGGACCAGCTGACTTAGCAGTTGGGGGAGGGAGGGTTACTAAAAATTATTTGGGGACACCACAAAAAAAAGCCTCTGCCACTCTGCCTGAATTTAAATAAAAAATAACATTACCAAACATTTTAGGGGGTGTTTGGGGTAAAGCACTACTATGGAGCAGATAAAATACATTGTTAAGTGACTACATGAGGTGAATATAGGGCCAAGAGACACCATGCTGGGGAGGTTATTGAAGGGCAAATATGTATGAAGGATCTAAAATAATAATTACATAAAAATCCAGCATGCATGAGAACAAAGGGGACATTCACAGCATATTACAATCATGGTAATTAGGGAATGAGGAAAGAAATACAATATATTAGCAAACATTAAATACACTAAAATGGGATATAAAAGGATAAAAATCTTACCTTCATATACTCCTTCTGCAGGACCTGTATGATGGCAGAACAGGTCTCTGGGATAATGATCCCCAGAGCCTGGGGGGAGATGCCTGTTGAGAACTTCAAGTCCTGCAGCCTTCTCCCTGTGGCCAAATACCGCAAGGTAGCGACCAACCTCTGCTCCGCAGTGATGGCTTGCCTCATGCAGGTATCCTGCCTGCTGATATAGGGGGTCAGCGAAGCCAACAAACGGTGAAATACGGGGTCCGTCATCCTGAGAAAGTTCCTGAAATCATCAGGATCATTCTCACGGATCTCACGGAGCAAAGGCATATGAGAGAACTGGTCATGCTGAAGCAACCAATTCTTGGTCCATGAACTCCTCCCCACCCTGTTCATGGACTGGACTTGTGTCAAGGTCAGGACCCCAACACCAAGCCCCCGCACAGCACAAACTCTACGAGGAGTACGCATACGAAACATGGCTAGAAAACGGTCGGCTGCTCAGAACGAAGTAACAGAACGCACTGAAGAACAGCAAGGCCTGTGAAGAGCGACCTGAAAAACAGCAATGAGCAGGCAAGATCACACAGAAAACTCCGATACGAACTGACTGCACGCACTGAAGAGCAGATACAAACCCACAAGTACAAAATGAACGGCAGAAAACGATCTGAAAGCCACGAGTCTGAAAAAGCGCGAATCGTCTTTCACCAAACTTTTTCTAACACGAGATTAGCAAAAGGAGCCCAAAGGGTGCCGCGCTTGGTTCTGAACCGGCCTTTTCTAGTCTCGTCGTATGTGGTGTACGTGACCGCGTGGTTGGCGATCAGAAATTCCGACAACTTTGTGCGACCGTGTGTACGCAAAACAAGTTTGAGCCAACATCCGACGGAAAAAATCCTAGGATTTTGTTGTCGGAATGTCCGAACAAAGTCCGACCGTGTGTACGCCCTATAAGAGGGAAATTTCAGGAAAAAACTTTACACAGACCCCCTGCATAATTCACAGACCCCCTGCATAACACACAGCCCCCTTGCATAATACACAGCCCCCTGTACAACAACACACAGCCCCCTGTACAACACACAGCCCCCTTTCATTATAAAGACCCCCCTGCACTCCCAGTGCTGGGACAGGTACAGCGCTGCAAGCATACTCTAAAGTTGAGAAAATTTCACACTGTCAGCCTGTCTGCCCTTTCTGATACACCGCTCCTCCTGTGTCACTCATTGTAAATCAAAGCTTCTAAATACCTCCATTAGCGCCACCCTCTCTCGTGGACCCGGTCATGTGACTGCTCTCCTCTCTTTCATTGATGGTCACGTGACTGCTCTCCTCCTCCAATCAAAAGCTACACACAAGGAGGAGACGGAGTGTGAGGAGGAGAGCAGCCAACGAGCGGCGTTAATTAAGGGATCCGGAGGCTTAGCTTTACATTGAGTTACACAGGAGGGGTGGTATATGACAAAGGGCTGGCACTGCAGTAATGTTTTCTGACCTTTAGAGTTTACTGGCAGCGCTGTTCTATGGCCAGAAGAGGCGGGGCAGTTGGCCTGACACCCTCCCAATAGGTGGCACCCGATCCCCGTCCCTGTTGGTAAAAAAACAGATATCAGCGTATAACACACTTGCACGGTTTACCCTCTATTTTCAGGGTAAAAAAGTGCATGTTATAAGTCGATAAATGTGGTATTTGGTAGGTAAGTAAAAACTTCTGCTTTGGACTTTCAAAGACGACATGGGACAGTTGCAGCTACACACGGATATTAACTTTTTTTTCAGACTTTTTAAATAAAATATTTTTATTTTTTCCTACTTTTTGTAATTTTTTTCCCCTTTTGAAAGAGTTATGTAATCAAACTCATATCATTGTGAAATGTTTTGTTTATAGCGCAAATAACAAAAACCGCAGAGGTGATCAAATACCACCAAAAGAAAGCTCTATTTGTCCGGAAAAAAAGGACATCAATTTTATTTGGGTACAGTGTTGTACAACCTCACAATGGTTAATGAATATATTACCCAACATTTCATATTCTGAAATGTGTCTTTTGTAGCATGTACTTGTGTTGAAAAGAACCTTATCCTCTTTGCAATGCCTTTGTGTAATATACCTGTTGATCCTGCCAGTCCTCCTACTTTTCTATTTTAAAATTACAACACTAGGCATGAAAGCACATCCATTCTATTGTGGTCAGTTTTCTAGCTGTGCTGGGAGAACAGCCTTCCTGTCCTCCAATAGTTAGACTTGTGCTAGCACCATTCACAGGGAGGATCATTATGCTGATGTTTCTTCCCCCCTCCCCCCCAACCCCAACTACCTGAGCCTCTTATGCTGCTGAGAACAAAGGATATGTGATTACTCAAAAAAAAAAGATATTTTATTTTATTTTGAATCTAACCACTTGCTTACTGGGCACTTAAACCTCCTTCCTGCTCAGGCCAATTTTCAGCTTTCAGCGCTGTTACTCTTTGAATGACAATTGAACAGTCATGCAACACTCTACCCAATTTTTTTTATCATTTTTTCCCCACAATACTATCAAAAGAGCTTTTTTATGGTATTTAATCACTGCTGGGCTTTTTATTTTTTGCTAAAAAAACAAAAATAATTACAATTTTGAAAAACAAACACAAAACAGTTTTATAGTTTGTTATAAAATTTTGCAAACAGGTAATTTTTCTCCTTCATTGATGTGTGCTGATGAGGCTGCACTGATGGACACTGATAGGCTGCACTGATGGGCATTGATAAGGTGGCAGTAATGGACACTAAGAGGTGGCACTGATGGGCACTGATGGGCGGCACTGAAGGGCATTGATAGGTGGCACTGGAGAGCACTTATAGGTGGCAATGATAGGTGGCACTGATGGGCACTGATGGGCACTGGTAGGTGACACTGATAGGCAGCACTGATAGGTGGCACTGATGATGAGGCACTGATTGGCATTACTGATGGGCATTGATATGTGGCACTGGTAGGCATGGATAGGTGGCACTGGTGGGCACTGGTAGGTGGCACCGGTGATCTTTTTTTCTTTTCTGCTCACGCTGTCGGCCTGAGCAGAGAAAAAAGCCGAAGACCAATCTTTTGTTTACATCACATGATCAGCTGTCATTGGCTGACAGCTGATAATGTGGTAAGGGGCCGGGATCTGATCTGTGATCAGCCGAATCTTATTGTGTCGGTGATCCCAGAGCGCACCACGCAGGGGCGTGCAGGCAGCTCATGCACGGGAGGATGTCTATTGATGCCCTCCTGGCAATTAAGACCCGCGCTGTAGCCATCATTTGGCTATAGCACGGGCGAGAAGAGGTTAAACTGATGATTTTACAAGGATAATAGTTTACATTTTATTTTAAAGGAACAATAGAACATGTCAGGATGGAGAGGATAGGGCTAGTCTCAATTTTTGAAGGACAAGCTTAAATTTGTATATAATTTCAGCCACCTATATGTCTAGATTTGTTGATTGTTTAGACATGTGGCTTTCACTGGAAGTAATTGATGCTTATGCATTTTTCATCATAGGCTCAGTATCAATTGTCTAGGTGTTTGACAGGTTTGCTTTTTCATTGAAAATGTAAAAGTTTGTTTTTCATTACTCACGACAGTAGAACAGCTCAACATCTTAACAAAATTAAAGTAATGCATACACTATTGACATTTTCTAAATAATGCAGTGTAAACTATCAGTCATGTCAGACTTTATCTACAATTACAGTTAAATGTCAGCATGTCTACATTGTCTTCTATGGAGCTTGATCTTGATCCTAATGTAATTTTAAATATCAAAAAAATGATTGTGCTTTGGTTCAACTGGCTTTTTTAATATTCAACATTAATATACAGCATTGTCAGTTCCAACTTTTTATGCTTGCTAGTGTTTGTATATTTAAAGATGATAATGAACCCATCATACATTCACAATATATTTTTAATATTTTAAAGCTGTTCTTCACTGATCACGTTTGTCTCACTTACTAACATAAAATGCACTCAAATGAGTATTATATTGTATACAGTTAAGCAATGCATTATGCATATTCATGCTATTTGTTAGCTGGTTTGTTTATGGGATATCTGTATCCTGAGGCACTTTTCTTTCATCTTTCTAGTCATTTTATCCTATTAATTCACATGCATATATTTTTTAAACAGTTCGCTTACTTATTCTGAACACCTCCTCCTACATAACATGTTTTCTACCTGCTTTTCACATGTAACAAAATATATTATAACACCCAAAAGAAAGCTTACAAGTATTTTACATAAAATTGCACAATAGAGTTTGTTAGTGATCAAGAGGACCAAAACATGATTTAACATGTATGTGTTTAGGTTTATAGTACATTAGTGAAACACAAAATGTAATCTTGTGTAGGAAAATCCCCCTCCACATTTAAAAATGTTTAACAGTATGTTTAGCAGAGCAAATTTTACCAAACCAACTGAAAAAAATAAATAAAATTAGGTTACAATTGATGAAGTGAGGAAAGTTTTAATTCAACATAATTAACCATTTGACCTCCAGACAGGGGCGGACTGACCATCGGGCAGTTCGGACGCTGACCGAGGGCCCGTGGCCAGTAGGGGGCCCCATGGCAGCTTCCACTTCGGGAGTCGGGACCCGATCTACCCGTCAGCTAGCTGTGATTGACGGGCTGATCGGGTCCCTGCTCACTGCTGAGACTGCAGTGTATACACACACCTCGTGATGCGCTCCTCCTCCTCCCCGCCGGCCCCTCCTTCCCTCCCGTCCACCCCAGGTGCTTGTATCTGTCATCAGCTCGGACGGACAGAAAAGAGGAGGGGCCGGCGAGGAGGAGGAGGAGCGCATCACGAGAGGTCTGTATACAGCCGCTTCCCGCGCTACTCTGCATCTAGGAAGGAAAGTGCAGCAGCTTACCACGTGCTGCTATTAGAAAGTTGCTGCACAGCTTCCCACCCACAGTGTCCCCCTGTGCCCCCCACCTCCCCACAGTGTGCCCCCACCTCCCCACAGTGTCCCCCTGTGCCCCCACCTCCCCACAGTGTGCCCCCACCTCCCCACAGTGTCCCCCTGTGCCCCCACCTCCCCACAGTGTGCCCCCACCTCCCCACAGTGTGCCCCCACCTCCCCACAGTGTCCCCCTGTGCCCCCACCTCCCCACAGTGTGCCCCCACCTCCCCACAGTGTCCCCCTGTGCCCCCACCTCCCCACAGTGTGCCCCCACCTCCCCACAGTGTGCCCCCACCTCCCCACAGTGTCCCCCTGTGCCCCCACCTCCCCACAGTGTCCCCCTGTGCCCCCCACCTTCCCACAGTGCCCCCCTGTGTGCCCTCCACCCCCACAGTGACCCCCTGTGCCCCCCACCTCCCCACAGTGACCCCCACCTCCCCACAGTGTCCCCCTGTGCCCCCCACCTCCCCACAGTGTCCCCCTGTGCCCCCACCTCCCCACAGTGTGCCCCCACCTCCCCACAGTGTCCCCCTGTGCCCCCACCTCCCCACAGTGTCCCCCTGTGCCCCCCACCTTCCCACAGTGCCCCCCTGTGTGCCCTCCACCCCCACAGTGACCCCCTGTGCCCCCCACCTCCCCACAGTGACCCCCACCTCCCCACAGTGTCCCCCTGTGCCCCCACCTCCCCACAGTGTCCCCCTGTGCCCCCCACCTCCCCACAGTGTCCCCCTGTGCCCCCCACCTCCCCACAGTGACCCCCTGTGCCCCCCACCTCCCCACAGTGTCCCCCTGTGCCCCCCACAGTGTCCCCCTGTGCCCCCCACCTCCCCACAGTGCCCCCCTGTGTGCCCTCCACCCCCACAGTGCCCCCCTGTGTGCCCTCCACCCCCACAGTGACCCCCTGTGCCCCCCACCTCCCCACAGTGACCCCCACCTCCCCACAGTGTCTCCCTGTGCCCCCCACCTCCCCACAGTGTCCCCCTGTGCCCCCCACCTTCCCACAGTGCCCCCCTGTGTGCCCTCCACCCCCACAGTGACCCCCTGTGCCCCCCACCTCCCCACAGTGACCCCCACCTCCCCACAGTGTCTCCCTGTGCCCCCCACCTCCCCACAGTGTCCCCCTGTGCCCCCCACCTCCCCACAGTGCCCCCCTGTGTGCCCTCCACCCCCACAGTGACCCCCTGTGCCCCCCACCTCCCCACAGTGTCCCCCTGTGCCCCCCACCTCCCCACAGTGCCCCCCTGTGTGCCCTCCACCCCCACAGTGACCCCCTGTGCCCCCCACCTCCCCACAGTGTCCCCCTGTGCCCCCCACCTCCCCACAGTGTCCCCCTGTGCCCCCCACCTCCCCACAGTGTCCCCCTGTGCCCCCCACCTCCCCACAGTGCCCCCCTGTGTGCCCTCCACCCCCACAGTGACCCCCTGTGACCCCCACCTCCCCACAGTGTCTCCCTGTGCCCCCCACCTCCCCACAGTGTCCCCCTGTGCCCCCCACCTCCCCACAGTGTCCCCCTGTGCCCCCCACCTCCTCACAGTGTCCCCCTGTGCCCCCCACCTCCCCACAGTGTCCCCCTGTGCCCCCCACCTCCCCACAGTGCCCCCCTGTGTGCCCTCCACCCCCACAGTGACCCCCTGTGCCCCCCACCTCCCCACAGTGACCCCCACCTTCCCACAGTGTCCCCCTGTGCCCCCCACCTCCCCACAGTGACCCCCACCTCCCCACAGTGTCCCCCTGTGCCCCCCACCTTCCCACAGTGCCCCCCTGTGCCCTCCACCCCCCACAGTGACCCCCTGTGCCCCCCACCTCCCCACAGTGACCCCCACCTCCCCACAGTGTCCCCCTGTGCCCCCACCTCCCCACAGTGACCCCCACCTCCCACAGTGTCCCCCTGTGCCCCCCACCTCCCCACAGTGCCCCCCTGTGCTCCCCACAGTGCCCTCCACCTCCCCACAGTGTCCCCCTGTACCCCCCACCTCCCTACAGTGTCCCCCTGTGCCCCCCACCTCCCCACAGTGTCCCCCTGTGCCCCCCACAGTGTCCCCCTGTGCCCCCCACCTCCCCACAGTGTCCCCCTGTGCCCTCCACCTCCCCACAGTGTCCCCCTGTGCCCCCCACCTCCCCACAGTGACCCCAACCTCCCCACAGTGACCCCCTGTGCCCCCCACCTCCCCACAGTGATCCCCTATGCCCCCCCACCTCCCCACAGTGTCCCCCTGTGCCCCCCACCTCCCCACAGTGCCCCCCCACCTCCTCACAGTGTCCCCATGTGCCCCCCACCTCCCCACAGTGCCCCCCACCTCCCCCCCCCACAGTGCCCCCCTGTGCCCTCCACCTCCCCACAGTGTCCCCCTGTGCCCTCACCTCCCCACAGTGCCCCCCTGTGCCCCCCCACCTCCCCACAGTGTCCCCATGTGCCCCCCACCTCCCCACAGTGCCCCCTTGTGCCCCCCACTTCCCCCCTCCCCACAGTGCCCCCCTGTGCCCTCACCTCCCCACAGTGTCCCCCTGTGCCCCCCCACCTTCCCACAGTGTCCCCCTGTGCCCTCCACCTCCCCACAGTGTCCCCCTGTGCACTCCACCTCCCCACAGTGCCCCCCTGTGCCCTCCACCCCCCCCACAGTGTCTCCCTGTGCCCTCCACCCCCCCACAGTGTCTCCCTGTGCCCTCCACCCCCCCACAGTGTCTCCCTGTGCCCTCCACCCCCCCACAGTGTCTCCCTGTGCCCCCACCTCCCCACAGTGTCCCCCTGTGCCCCCCTGTGCCCTCCACCTCCCCCCTCCCCACAGTGCCCCCCTGTGCCCTCCACCCCCCCCACCCCACAGTGCCCCCCTGTGCCCTCCACCCCCCCCACAGTGTCCCCCTGTGCCCCCCACCTCCCCACAGTGCCCTCCACCCCCCCCAGTGTCCCCCTGTGCCCTCCACCTCCCCACAGTGTCCCTCTGTGCCCCCACCTCCCCACAGTGCCCCCTGTGCCCCCCACCTCCCCACAGTGCCCCCCTGTGCCCTCCACCTCCCCCCCACAGTGCCCTCCACCCCCCCCCCACAGTGTCCCCCTGTGCCCCCCACCTCCCCACAGTGTCCCCCTGTGCCCTCCACCTCCCCACAGTATCCCCCTGTGCCCTTCACCCCCCACAGTGTCCCCCTGTGTCTTCCATCCCCCCCCATGGTGTCTCCCTGTGCCACTCACACACAGTGTACCCCTGTGCCCTCCACCCACCTACAGTGTCCCCCTGTGCCCTCCAACCCCCCCCCCATGGTGTCTTCCTGTGTCCTCCACCCCCACTGTGTCGTCTTCCCCCTGATGGCTACCCTGAAAGACACTGTGTTAAGTCTGGAGGACCCCAGTGCTGTACTGTGTGCCCTGTGTTTTAGTTTGTGCCCTGCTATTTGCCCTACTGCGTGTCCCATGGCCTGTGATGTGCCCTGCTAGTGTACCCCCTTATGTGCCCTACTCTGTGCCCCTTGCCCTGTGATGTGCCTTGTGATGTGCCCTGCTGTGTACCGCCTGTTGTGCTCTACTGTGTGCCCTGTAATGTGCTCTACTGTGTGCCCCATGCCCTGGGATGTGTGCCCTGATGTGTACCGCCTGTGTCCTGTTCCCAAGGATGTGCCCTACTGTGTGCCCTGCTGTGTGCCCTACTATTTGCCACATGCCCTGTGATGTGCGGCACGCTCCCTGCTGTGTATCTCCTGATGTGCTCTGTGATGTGCCCCGCTGTGTACCCACTGATGTGCCCTGTACCCTCTGTGATGCACTATGCTGTGCTCAATAATGTGCCCTGATGTGTACAGCATAATAAACCCTGCTGGGTGCCCCATTATGTGTCCTGTGATGTGCCCTACTGTGTGCCCCATGCCCTGTGCCCCATGATGTGCCCCGTGCTCTGCTGTGTGCCATGTGATGTGTCTTACTGTGTGCCCCATGTAAGTGGGGCTTTGTGTAGGTGCGGCTTGCATGTGGGCGGAGACACAGGGGGCCCCATGATCTTCTATTGCCCGGGGGCCCCATGAGTTGTCAGTCCGCCCCTGCCTCCAGAAGATTTACCCCCTTCATGACCAGACCATTTTTTGCGAGATGGCACTGCGTTATTTTAACTGATAATTGCACAGTCATGCAGCGCTGTACCCAAATAAAATGTATTTAAATGTATTTATTTATATAACTTTTTCCCACAGACAGAGCTTTCTTTTGGTGGTAATTGATCACCACTGCGTTTTTTTTATTTTTTGCACTATAAACAAAAAAGGCCATCAATTTTGGGAAAAAAACTCAAAATTTTTAATTTTCTGCTTTAAAACATAGGCATTGAAAGAAATGGAAAACATCTCATTTGTTTATAATTTTAGGCCAATAGGTATTCTGCTACATATTTTTGGTAAAAAAAATTCCAATAGGCATATATTGATTGGTTTATGCAAAAGATATAGTGTTTACAAACTATGGTATATAAATACTGTCATTTTTTTTATATACTAGTAATGGCAGCGATCAGCAACTTATAGCGGAACTGCGATATTTTGGCGGACAGTCGGACACTAACTGACACTTTGCCAGTGACACTAATACAGTGATCAGTGCTAAACATATGCACTGTATTGCCCCGTACACACGGTCGGACATTCCGACATTCCGACAACAAAATCCATGGATTTTTTCCAACAGATGTTGGCTCAAACTTGTCTTGCATACACACGGTCACACAAAGTTGTCGGAAAAGCCGATCGTTCTAAACGCGGTGAAGTAAAACACGTACGTCGGGACTATAAACAGGGAAGTAGCCAATAGCTTTCATCTCTTTATTTATTCTGAGCATGCGTGGCACTTTGTGCATCGGATTTACGTACACATGATCGGAATTTTCGACAACGGATTTTGTTGTCGGAAAATTTTATAGCAAGCTCTCAAACTTTGTGTGTCAGAAATTCCAATGGAAAATGTATGATGGAGCCTACACACGGTCGGGGTCGGAATTTTCGACAACAAGGTCCTATCACATTTTCCATCGGAAAATCCTACCGTGTGTACAGGGCATAACTGTACTAATGACACTGGCTGGGAAGGGGTTAAACAGGTAGGGCGATAAAAGGGTTAACTTGTGCCTAGCCAGTGTTTTACTGTATTATGTGTGCTGCTTTTACTTAGAGTAGTGAAGAATTTAATTCTCTGCTTGCAGGGACACAAAATCCATCACTTCCCGCTTGTCAGAATGGAGATATACCTTGTTTACATGTTTAACCACTTCGGCTCTCACATCTGTTTACCCCTAATGGACCAGAGCAATTTTCTAATTTCTGCTATGAGCCTATTTATTTGGCGATAATTTTGTCATTACTTCACATAACAATGTTATACATACATTGTTTTTTTAAGGACAAACAAGGATTTTTTTTCTGAATATTGTCTTGCAAAAATAGTTTTTTTCGCAATCCTTAGACAATTAAACGCAATAAAAGTAAAGAAAAGGCATTTTTTCTTTTTTTGAGCAGTGTTAGTTTAAACATAAATAGTGTTACTGCACATAAAAAAAGTGTGCATTTATTCTGCATTTTATTCTGTAATTTGTCTTGTTTAAAACAACACTAAAATTATGATTTTTGGTACAAAGCATTGCAAAGTTATTTACAAATGAAATAAAGTGTGTTTTTTCAATTTTGTGCTTTTTTTCAGTGTGATACGTGTAAATATATGTAAAAGGTGTAAAAATATTAAAAGAGAAGTATGGGTTTCTTTTTTTCCCCCATTCATACTTACCTAGGTGGATGCTGCATCTATCCCCTAGTGCCTCTGCACTGAGAACCGATCGATCAAAATCGCAGAGCTCAGTCTACAAGCTCCGCGAGCAGAGAGCTGGTAGACTGTCAGTCACAGCTCTCTGCTCTTCTCCCTCCTCGCTCATTTAAGCACTGAGCTGTGAAGGGGCAGGGAGCAGCTCACTTAGAGCCTGAGACGGGTGTCAGTCCAGGCACCTGGTGGATCCAGACTTTCATTGTCGGGATTACGCGGTGCCTGGACTAATAGCCATGATGTCAGCAGAGAGTGGACTTCAGTCCGCTCTCTGCTAAAAATGGGTCACAGGAGTGCAAAACTAACTGCACTCCTGTGTTCCATAGGAGAAGTCCAGCCAAACAAGCTTTGGCTGGACTTCTCCTTTAATGAACAAAGCAAACAAAAACAGAAAAAAAATTAACTATTATTTAATCAAATAAAAAAAAAGTCGCCAGGACAATTTCAATTGAATGGAGAAGGACAAAACTGAGTTAATTAGTGCTGATTACAGTAAGGGGGTTAATAGTGGTTTCAACAGACGAACATTTAAATAAAAAAAAACTTTGTTTTTACTTGTCAAGATTGCTTTAACTCTCTTCATCTGCAGATTGAAGTGTATCCCTTTGATCTGTAGATGAAAAACACAGAAAGTTACAAATGATACAATGTTTCAATGTAACTTTCTGTATTCCTGTCTGAGCAATGTAGTTGATAAACATTGCCAGATTGCTTCTTTTTTTTTTTTTTTTGACAGCTCCTGCTGTCGGGACCTTCTCTGTGTACTCGGCAATGTAGCTGTGAATAATCAGAGCTGAATTACGGTGTACTGTGACATCCAGACATGCCCTGTGTACTATGATGACATGTTTGTGGGCATGTCTAGTACACCCAGAGTCTGAAACTGGTTACACGTGTTCTGTGTCTCTGCCTGACAATCGGCGGGTGCCGGCGATCATCAATCACCTGGCACCCGCAGATCGGCTTCTGCTGAGTGATCACAGCAGAAGCAGGCCACCAACTGCGTGCGTCCCCTAGACGGTAGTACAGAATCATGTGTATATATATATATATATATATATATGTATGTATGTATGTATGTATATATATGTATGTATGTATATATATATATATATATATATATGTATGTATATATGTATGTATATATGTATGTATGTATGTATGTATGTATGTATGTATGTATATATATATATATATATATATATGTATGTATGTATGTATGTATGTATGTATGTATGTATGTATATATATATATATATATATATATATATATATATGTATGTATGTATATATATAGTAGTATATCTGCTATGGGGCGGTCCTTAACAGGTTAAACAAGAAGTTTCTACTACTTTCAAAAAATAACAGTGTTTAGAATAAAACTTTGTCTGTATCATATTGGTATGAAGCTAAAAAGGATCATGACCCTCAGCAGGCACTAAATGGTATTATATCAAAATAAAAGTCTCATTGCAAACAAAAGCTTAGTCATGTATAATTTGGAATGTCTATTCATTAAATACACTAATGGAGCCAAACTGTCCACATCATACCACCATACTGTGGAGCACATACTGGCAAACTTACTGAGACCAATTACACACTAACTACTCTACTAACAGATTTGTCAGTGTGCTTGAAATAATAACTGTAGGTATTGCCCTTAGCAACAGATTCACGTTCTCACCGGTCATTAACCATTGTAAGTCAGAACTTCATCTGTTGCAATGAGGGAGCCAGAATATCTGAGACAGCTATTCCCTCAGTTGTGCTATTAGAGAATCTGTTCTTAACCACTTCGAGACAGGACCATTTCTGACACTTATCTCATACATGTTAAATACCGTTCATTTTTTACTAGAAAATGACTTGGAACCCCTAAACATTATATTTTTTCTGAAAACAAAGGTTGTGGAGAAAAAAACAGTGGTTGTTGACATTTTTTAAGGCACAAGATATTTATAGAGTGGTTTGTCAATTGCAAATCTTCAGGAAAGAATACAGTTGCTGAATTTTAGTGCACTCAAACACAATATAATACCCAATGGTTTGGTAAAATATAAAAGATGATGTTACGCCTAGTAAATAGATACCTAACATGTCTCTCTTTTTTTAGATCACTTTTATTGCTGTGGCGGTGACAGATACTCTTTACTGATAGATCTGGGATCTATTAGGCCCCCAATCTCTCCTCTGCCCTCAAAAGCATCTGATAAAAAAAACAAGATCAATTTGATCATTGATGCCAATGATCAGTTTTATGGAACAAGCTGGAGTCTGAGGTAAGGTCTTGTCCTAAAATAAAGCTTTTTCTTTGCTGCAACAGTACATTATTGGTACACTATATTACCAAAAGTATTGGGACACCTGTTTTTACACACACATGAACTTTAATGGCATCCCAGTCTTAGCCTGTCAGGTTCAATATTGAGTTGTCCCACCGTTTGCAGCTATAACAGCTTCAACTCTTCTGGGAAGGCTGTCCACAAGGTTTAGGAGTGTGTCTAAGGGAATGTTCAACCATTCTTGCAGAAGTGCATTTGTGGGGTCTGTCCCCTTCTGTGGACAAAAAGACCTGGCTGGTCTCCGCTCTAATTCATCCCAAAGGTGTTCTATCAGGTTGAGGTCAGAACAGTTAAGTTCCTCCACCCCAAACTCGTTCATCTATGTCTTTATGGACCTTGCTTTGTGCACTGGTCCAAATCATTTGGTGGAGGGGGGAATATGGTGTGGGGTTGTTTTTTAGGGGTTGGGTTTAGCCCCTTATTTCAGGCACTTTCACACTGGGGTGTTGGGGGTGTCGGTGACAAAGCGCCGCTATTTTTAGCGGCACTTTACCCTCATTTTAGCGGTGCTTTTCGGCCGCTAGCGTGGTGCTTTTAACCCACGCTGGTGGCCGAAAAAGGGTTAAAAGTGCCCGCAATGCACCGCTAGTGCTTTGGCGGCACTGCCCATTGATTTCAATGGGCAGGGGTGCTTTAGGAGTGGTGTATACAGCGGGAAGGGGCACACAAAGACTGCAGGACCGGGAAGGGGGAAACAGAATCAGTAGGACTGGGGAGGCAGAGCCCACAACACTGGAGGGGGGGCACAGAGAGCACAAGATTTGGGAGAAGGGAGAGAGCTCAAAAGGCTGGGGAGAGGGACAAATATCCCAAAATACTAGGGAGTATACAGAGCCCACACAACTGAGGGGGGGGCACAGAATCCACAGGACTGGGGGAACACAGAGCCTGTATGGCTGGGAAAAAAACACAGAGCCTTCAGGACTAGAGGGAATACAGAGTCAACAGAACTGGGAAGGAAGGACAGAGCCCAAAGGACTAGGGAGGGTGGACAGAGCTCAAATGATGGGGGGACACAGAGAACATGGGGGGAGCACACAGAATGCAGGAGTAGGGGGACACAGAGCCCACATAAATGAGGGGAAGAGTGTCCCAGACCCAAAAAATCCATAACATTCAGCACTTCCTTTTCTCAGCAGTCACTATAGAACACATAAGTTGTATGCCAGTCTGTGTCCTCCTTTTCTTGCTGCATAGGATGCATTAAGGTGAAAAAACACTTACCTTTACAACCCCTTTAACTTGTATCAAGGGTAACCTGGATCTTAAGGTGGATACCTGGTAACCCATGGTCCTCATAGGCGTTCAAAGGCACTGGAAGAACTTAGATGTGGAATCAAGGAATTTTTGTACAAGTAATGTTGTTGGGGAACATTTGTAACCTCTGAAGGATTAGGAGCTAGGTCTTGTTTCCAATGCCTAGTGAGAATTAACTTGGCTGAGAGTAAGATATTGGCTACTATACCGCAAAATTGAGGCAGAAATTGGTCTATGCCTATATTAAGTAGAGCTAGAGCTGGGTTTGTGGGGGTAATAATACAGGTAACTTCCGAAATCAGTTGAAATTACGAATGCTATTACATGCCCAAAGGTTATGCACAAGGGTACCTGTGGAGCCACATCCACGCCAGCATAGTGATGAACTTGTTTTATAGATGGACGCTAACCTGTAGGGGGTGAGGTACCATTAGTGTGTTATTTTAAGTGCTAGCTCCAAATGGTTTACACGGGACATGGTGGAGTATGTGTATCTAATAGCTCTCGTCCACTGTGTCCTAATGAAAGAAGCTTTTAGATCCGTTTCCCATTATGTCATTGAGTCTGTTTTGTGGAAGGTCATTTTGTCTTGCAGTAATCTGTAGATGAGAATATCTTTCCTTTTCTAACTAGCCCCGTATACACACCTTAGGGTCCATTTCTATCTGTGTTTGATAAACACCATTAATGGTATCTACCAAACTCTGCCAATATTTAAATATAAGTGACATATTCTTAGGTTTTTTTTTTTTGAAAAATATTTATTGATTTTTTCAAAATATATTCATAGAAGACATTGTATAGAACAATTGTAAGGCATGAATATAGACAATTATTCTGTATATATAATGCACGTTCTATCTAAACATAAACAGATTTATAGGGGTGGTTGGGGAAGGGGAGGGGAGAGAGGGGGGGGAGGGGGGTAAGCAATTCACATTTGCCAGCTTATCACTAACATTGGGCAATAAGTTGCCAAAAAGGTTAATCCTACATTTTCGTACCTTTAGGGAATGGAGGCGACTTATGAGTCAATCTGACTAGATAACCTACAGTATGATCTAGGTGAAACACGTTATTTGGGCAAATATAGTCCCGAAGTGTAATAGCTGAGGTTGGTGGATGTCAAGGAGCTTCAAGTAATTGTAGGCCACCTACGGTGGTTTAAATGAGGAAGGGTCAGAGGTTGGAGGAATTTTAAGTTTGCCGAGTGAGTTGGTGATGTCTCTCGTCAGGTACCATTCTGTATATCTAAATGGGTGCATTATGTCTTGGATGGTCTGTTGGGGAAATGTGGCTTCCAGGAATCTTCTCCAGCGTTTGAAAAATCGTG
Organism: Lithobates clamitans; assembly: GCA_037952925.1. Lineage (NCBI taxonomy): Eukaryota > Metazoa > Chordata > Amphibia > Anura > Ranidae > Lithobates > Lithobates clamitans. The sequence goes on from JBBGZY010000135.1 coordinate 4,345,513, forward strand.
GGGTAAAGCGAAGATTTGACTTGATGAGGTCCAATCTTTCTAGATAGAATAATGAAGTCAAGGCTTTTATAACCGCAGGTAGACTGGGCGGCGATGTCGATATCCAGTGGGACATAATAGTCCTGCGGGCTACAAGAAGGCAGATATGGGCCCAGTGCGGTACGTTTGAAAATCCCAATGTGGACGAGGAGGGTGCTGGAGGGGTGATGCTAAATAGGCATAGTAAGCAGTCTCTATGTAGTTTAATATTGCAGATTTTATTAATGTAGGCTATCACATCGTTCCAGTAGCTGTTAATAGCAGAGCACTCCCAAAGCCTATGGAGCAGCGTAGGACGCTGCAGTAGGCACCATGGACATAGAGCTTGAGACGGGTCCTCTTTGTTGAAACGGAAGGGGAAGTATGCTCTGTGTATAATCTTGAATTGAGTTTCACGCCATATTTCAGAGATCGTAAGTTTCCGGGTGAGCTTATATCCCTCAAGGATTTTGTTGGGTAGGTCCTCATCTCCTAGTATTTGAGACCATTTTTGAAAAGGCGTGAGGCGGTATTTCCGTGACTGGTGCTGGATGAGGTGAGAGTAGATGTTGGAGATAGAGTAATCTTTGCTTTGCAATAGATTGTCGATAAATGAAGGTTTAAAAGGATCAGTCTTGGGACCATAGCAGGTTTTCAGATAATTTGTGAGTTGGTAATGGAAGAAGCTGTGAGCTGGCGGTAAGGAGAATTCCCGCATCAGATTTTGGTATGATTTGAGCTTGCTTGTATTGTTTTGGTATAACGAGGTTATCTTCGTGAGTCCTTTGGATTGCCATTGGGTATAGGCTTTATGCAAAGTGGAAGGTAGGAACATTGGGTTGCCCTGTATTTTGAGATGTTTCGAGATACTAGAAGGCAGATCAAGCAGTTTTCTGACCTCTCTCCAGGCGATGACAGTGTCTCTGAACAAAACGCTGGTTTTGAGGTGGTGCGGCAGGTTGTTAGGATTGGAGTGTAGGATGCCTGCAAGGTCGTATGGAGAAGCCATAGAATCCTCTAGGGCAAAGTTGGAGTATTTGGACCCTCCTGTTAACCAATCTAGTCCCTGTCTAAGCAAGCAAGCTAAATTATAAAAACGAATATTGGGGAGCCCCGTCCCACCCTCGCCCTTCGGGAGACATAGTTTTTGGAGCGCGATGCGTGGTTTTTTGCTAGACCATAGGAAAGCTGTCACAGCTCTCTGAAGTTTCTGCACGTCTGAATGCCTCAGTAGTAGAGGTATGGTTTGCATAGGATACAGTAGGCGTGCAAATGATACCATTTTGAAAAGATGAGCTCTCCCAAAAAGCGAGAGGGGAAGGGCGCCCCAAGCCTCCAATTCCCGTACAATTTTGGCAACCAGGGGAGGATAATTAAGTACATATAAGGAAGAAGGGTCTCGGCCTATATGTATTCCTAAGTATGTTATATGATGGGGTGCAATGGTCAGCGGGGATAAATGTATCCATTTAGTGGATAGTCGAGGGTGTAATGTTAGGATTTCACTTTTATCAAAGTTTATACGAAAGCCTGAGCAGAGTCGGAAGGTCGTAAATATTTGTTTAAGTCTATCAAAGTCCGATACGGGGTTAGTAGAGAACAGTAGAATATCGTCCGCAAATAGTGCAGAGCGGAGTATTTGGTTTCCCAGGGTGATGCCACTAACCCCTTCGGTTGAATTGAGGATTCTGGATAAGGGTTCAATCGCAATGTTGAATAACAAGGGGGATAGGGGGCATCCCTGTCTTGTTCCTTTCGCTAAGGGGATGGTGTCCGAAATAAAGTTCGGGGTGACAAGGCGTGCCGTTGGTGAGGCGTACATTTGTGCGAGGAATCTTGTGATTTGACCTGAGAACCCGAATTTTTCCATTACCGTAAAAAGCCATGAAAAGCCAATATTGTCAAAGGCTTTTTCGGCGTCTAGGGACATGATTGCTACATCTTGATCGGGGTGTGTTTTAGCGTATTCTAGCGCCATTAAGACTTTACGTATATTTAATGTGGCTGATCGTCCTGAGACAAAACCTGATTGGGCTGGGTGTAAGAGGGACGGAAGTAAGAGAGCTAGACGTGATGCTATAATTTTAGACAGGATTTTAACGTCTACATTTATTAATGAGATTGGACGATAGGAGCCTGGGAGTAATGGATCCTTTCCTTTCTTGGAGATTAGTTTAATATGAGCTTGTGTCCCTGTGGGGAGGTAAGGACCTCCGTCCCACATGGCTGCATATACATGTTTCAGTGTGTTGGGGATGAAGTCAGTCGTCAATTTGAAGAATTCCGCAGTGTACCCGTCGGGACCCGGAGCCTTAGCAGAGGCCATAGATTTGATCGTGAGTTGTATGTCTTCTAAGGTAATAGGCGCATTAAGTGCCTCCAAGTGCGACGTTTGAAGCCTGGGCAGGCGTATCTTGTCAAGCAAAGCTTCCACGGCAGGTTGATCCGTTGGGTCTGCACGGTACAGAGCAGTATAGTAATCTGCAAGTAATTTGCTGACTTCGGTAGGTGAGGTAACCAACGAGCCGGAAGCATTTCTCAGAGTTGGGATATGTGTAGGACGTCTTGGTCCTGAACATAGTCTGGCTAGCATTCTGCCTGCCTTGTTGCCAAATTTGTGAAAGTGGAGGGTGGAATACGAGGTTTTAGCAGCTTCGTGTTGTTCTGCCCAGAGATCAAAGGCACACTTGGCCCGTTTCCATTCCTGTATATTAGCTAAGGTGCGGTCTAATGTTAGCTTGTCATGAGCTAGGCGTAGGGAGTCGCTTGCTTGCATATATTGTTGTTGAGTGTGTTTTTTAAATTGTACGGTGTACGAGATAATTTTGCCCCGTAGGAAAGCCTTGCCTGCTTCCCAGAAGAGGTTTGGGTCTGAGATATGTGCTCCATTCGTGGTGATATATTCTTCCCATGTATGGTGCAAGACTTGTCGGAAGTCTTCATTATCCGCCAGATATGAAGGGAAACGCCAGATAGGGGAAGGAGTTGAGGGTGTGAGTTGTGTCATATGGACTGCGATGGGGCTGTGGTCTGAGATTCTGGCATCGTAAATTTCTGGGGTGTTTATTACAGATGCTAGGGCCGGGGAGACAAAGAAATAGTCTATACGAGAGAAGGTGTTATGTGGGGGCGAGAAGAAAGTGTATTCTCTGTCAGTCGGATGTGTCAGGCGCCAGATGTCTACAAAATGCATAGATTCAATAGAGTGTGCTAAGGGAGTCGTGTCCGGTGTATGGGAGGGACCGGGTCTTGTCGTTTGCTTAGGGAGATAAGTGCGGTCTGCCAGTGTGGACATGGCAGAGTTGAAGTCCCCGCCCACTAAATGTAATACCTCGGGGGCCGTGAGAATCCATTGAACCATGTCCTGAAAGAATGAAGTGTCTGGAGAGTTGGGGGCATAGATATTAGTGATAGCTACAGCTTTGTCACCTATGGTCAAATGTAAGGTCAGCTTGCGGCCTAAGGTGTCAGCCCTCACTTCTCTGACAGAGTGTTGTAGGTTTTTATGAATTAAAATAGCTACACCAGCCTTGCGGCCCACTGCAGGGGAGCCGTGTACAGAACCTACCCACATTTTTTGAAGGCGTGTTAAATCGTCTGCGGAGAGATGTGTCTCCTGTAATAGGGCCACATCTGCCCGAAGACGTCGTAGGTGTCTGAGAATGGACATTCGCTTATTTGGGGATCGGAGCCCCTTAACATTCCATGATATAAATTTTAGGTGACTCCCGTCGGCAGAAGAGGACATGGTTGGATATGATAGTTGTTATATAAGGGAGGATGATCAGGGAGCCTCCCGACATGTACAGTGTCGGCCATACGAGAATCACCCAAAAACTGTAGGTCACATAGTAGAAAAGGTACTAATAGGGCAAACATGAATTGCAAATGTATTGAGCAATAGGTATTGAGCTGAAACAAAGCAGGATTACGGTTATAACGTAACAAACTACAAACAGTGTACTTCACTTTTTTCCACATGGGATACAACTACCCATAATGCCTCTCAGCGACCCGCCAGCTTCTCACATATGAGCATGAATTTGGCTAGGAGGAGTAGGATAAGGGAGGAGGAGATGAGGGAAAGGGGGGGAGAGAGGGGGGGAAGGGAGGGGTAGGATCGGGGTATGGGGTTAGGGGAAGTGCTGGTTGTATCTGTGTCAAATAAAGGCTTCAATTAAAATAATCAGGTGCAAAAATAAGGGGGTGACTTGATCAAATGGTTTGCCCCGTTAGGGGTCTATAGCCATGGAGAACATCTGAGTTAATATATTAACCTTTTGGGTAGATAGAATATGTGGGTGGTGGGTAGTGGTAAGCCAGGTTAGAAGGCATACTAACAGGACCATTAGTTAACAAATAATAGCAGCCGTGTAAAACATTACAACTAAAACAGGCTAACAGTAAAGTAAGTAAAAAGGGCAGGAGGCAGGTTAGGGACAACGTGGGGTAAAGTTACCCGTCCGAAGAAATGTAGATGGTTAAAGTTCCTGAAGTCCTTCATCGATTTGCAGAGCGATCATCTTGGTTAGTAAAGCGGCTGCGCTTGTATGGGGGTTTTGTGGGGCTGCGTTGCTGTTTAGGTGGTATCTTCGCTGTCGGTGGTGATGATGATGGTGAATTCTCCTCAAAGTTGCTATGCTCCATTTCTGTACCTCTGGTGGCGAGAAAGTGTTCCGCCTCCTCAGGGGTATGGAACGTGAGGTGTTCTCCTTCAGGTGTCTGGACGCGGAGGACAGCCGGATAGGCTAAAGAGAACCGGATTTGGTTATGGTGAAGGTTGGAGCAGATCGGTGAAAACGCTTTACGCTGTTTCATTACCTCTATGGAATAGTCGGCAAAAAGTAGGAGTTTTGCGCCATCAATCATTAAAGACCGTGAGCGACGAAACTTTTGCATTATGGCATTCTTGTCTGCGTAGTTGAGGTATTTTACAATAACGTGGCGGGGTTTGGCACGTGATTCTGAGAATTGACCTATGCGGTGCGCGCGTTCAATGGTGCAGGGAATGCGAAGGCCTAGTTGTTCTGGAATAATTTTTGCGCAGATATTGGTTAACTGTGGTGTGGAAACCGATTCAGGCAGACCAATGATGCGCAAATTGTTTCTTCTCGAGCGATTTTCCAAATCATCGAGTTTGTCCCATATGTCCCTATTAGCAGCTGTGAGACGTGCTACTGCTGCAGATGAGGCTGTGAGTTCATCTTCCAGGGAGGAAATCCTATCCTCTACCTGATTGATTCTCTGTGCCTGTGCTTGTAGGTCAATATGTAACTGCTCTAAACCCCTATGGACTGCTGCATCCACTGTAGCTGTGAGAGTGGGGCCCAGCAGCGTGACTACAGCCTGTGCAATCCCAGCAGGGGAGGTAGGGTCTGTACCTTGTATGTCTGGAGCTGGGGGGAGCGGTGGTTGTGGCTGTGGCAGCGTGTGTGCCTGCTCCGTCATGCCTGGGGCGGTCGCCATCTTGGCTGTGTCCGCCGCTGTGTCTCCTCCGGTGGGGATCGCGGATGTGACCGCCCGGGCGTACGATCGCTCCACAAAGCGATCCATGGGGGCCCGCTGTGTGTCAGCACTGTGCTGGGGGATCTCCTCGTAGCAATAGCCGGCTTTAGAGGCAGTTTCGTGAGGGGCGCTGCGGGAGCTGAAGCTCGCTACCTCCTCTCCATGTGGCGCCGGAACCGGAAGCTATTCTTAGGTTTTTTATCTTTAAATTGAGACTGTACAGTGTGTAGCAACTGTAAATAAGGAAAAAAGCATGAGAGGCTAGTGGGTACATCGTCTGGACATCCTGAAATGTTCTAAAGGTATTATCTTTATATTACTGTGCGATATTATGGATTGCCTGTGTGCGCCAAGACTCAAACCCCTCTAATTACATCATTCTGGATAGTTTGTATTTCTAAATATTGATGCATATGTTGTTTTCATTTAAACACTGTTAGTTTGATTAGTATTAGTCAGGTACAGGTGTAATATAACCCCCCTCCCCCCACACCCCACCCCAGGGCAACAAGTGCAAAAACCTTGATAGCACACAATTCTGCTGCTGAAGGAATCATGCTATATACTGCTTCACCTGTCAAGGTCAAATAAAGGTCCAGCACTCCTTTCTCTCCTCAAAGTGCTGCACATGTGTTATTCTGTAGACTGGGTCTGGCCATAGAGCGTAATGATTACTGCATTGACCCATTTTCGATGTGTGTCGTGGAGTTTTTTTTAATCACTTGCAGACCAGAACCTTTTCCTGCTTAATGACCAGGCCATTTTTGGCGATACGACACTGCGTCACTTTAACGGACAATTGCGCGGTCATGCCATGTTGTACTCAAACAAAATTGACGTCCTTTTTTTCCCACAAATGGAGCTTTCTTTTGGTGGTATTTGATCACCTCTGCGGTTTTTATTTTTTTTGCTATAAACAAAAAAAGAGAGACAATTTTTGTTATAATAAATATCCCCAAAAATGTTTTTAAAAACAAATTTCTTCATCAGTTTAGGCCAATATACATTCTTCTATATATTTTTGGTAAAAAAAATTGCAATAAGCTTATATTGATTGGTTTGCACAAGAGTTATAGCGTTTACAAACTATGGGAAAGGTTTATGGCATTTTTATGGCATTTTTTTTTTTACTAGTTATTGCGGTGATCTGTGATTTTTAGTGGTACTGCGACATTGCAGCGGACAGATCGGACACTTTTGACACATTTTTGGACCATTGACATTCATATAGTGACCAGTGCTATAAAAATGCACTGATTACTGTGTAAATGTTACTGGTAGGGAAGGGGTTAACATTAGGGGGCGATCAAGGGGTTAAATGTGTTTCCTTCGAGAGTGTTTCTTACTGTGGGGGGATGGGACTGACTGGGGGGAGAGACATATCGCTGTTCCTACTTACTAGGAACAAACGATCTGTCTCCTCTCCCCTGACAAAACAGGGATTTGTGTGATTACACACACAAATCCCTGTTTTGGCTCTCGTGCCCGCGATCACGGGTAGCTAGTGGCCATCGCGCATTGGATCCCCCGCCAGGCAGCAGGCGTGCGCACGTGCCTCCGGTGGCTCTTAAAGGGGACAACATAGCCATTTTGCCAATGTATATCTGTGTGAACCGGTCGGCAAATCTTTAAACAGAACCATTATCAAATTAATTTTTTTTTAATCACACCCATTAAATATGCTTCAAAAATGTATATGCTAGATTTCTGTGATATAATTACAAAGATATACATTAATGAACACAAAAAAGGTAGTGTACCTTTACAGTCTGTCAATCAGTCACTGCAACATTATTGTAATGGATTCCTATTTCCAAATGGATGATTTATATGTTGTAGTTTTATTGCAAAATGGAGATCAAATAAGTTTTCATACACTATTAGTGTTAAAATCCAAGCATTAGATTGAGTGCATCTTGATATCCTTCATAGTTGTTTTATTATTATTGCAATCTGAATTATATAACAAGAACTGGAAATAAAAAGGCAAACCACATACTGGATAGCGTGTAAGACCAATCTGAACATTATACCACAAAATTAAAGAGGAAGGAAATATAGTCAGATGATCAGTGGATGCAATTATTGTAATTGGAGAGCATTGTAGCCTGTCTCGCCTACTTGCTGTAATCTTCCATTTGATATAAAATGTTTTTCGGAAATCAAGCCCGTATGAAAGCAATCACAGGAAAGAAAGCTAAGTGAAACCAACAGTGATAATCAGGGAAGGAAGCCCAGTTTTGCTTTAATGATTTTAGTGGAATAACCGGAGTGTTCATACTGATAATGGCTGTCTGGATTTCTACCAATTGTAATGGTTATCTATGTTACGTGACTTGATTTGATGAAGATTATGTATCTACCATAAGTAACTGGGAGCAATCGATTTGCTTTTTTTCTATCATATGTATGAAATAAATATGATAGACATATGTTTAAACTGAGTTGTCTTTTGTGGAAAAAGAATGGTGAAAGCCCTCCTGTGCAGCATACTTTCCATTATTAAGTAATTTGTACAGGATCATTTTAATGAACTGCAGATAAACAAAAAAAGAGCGACAATGTTGAACAAAAACACAATATTTTGTACTTTTTGCTATAATAAATATCCCTGATTTTTTTTTAAAAAAAGCTTTTTTTCTCAGTTTAGCCCGATATAAATTCTTCTACATAGCTTTGGTAATAAAAATTGCAATAAGCGTATTTTGATTGGTTTGCGCAAAAGTTATAGCATCTACAAAAAAGGGGATAGATTTATGGCATTTTTAATATTATTTTTTTTTACTGGCAATGGCAGTGATTAGCAATTTTTATTGGGACTGCGACATTATGGCGGACACATCAGACACTTTTGACACATTTTTGGGACCATTGACAAATATAGAGCAATCAGTGCTATAAAAATGCACTGAATACTGTGTAAATGTCACTGGCAGGGAAGGAGTTAACACTAGGGGGGGGGCAAGGGGTTAACTGTGTTCCCTCGTGTGTGTTCTAACTGTAGGGGGATGGGACTGACTAGAGGAGATGACAGATCGTTGTTCCTAGCTAGTAGGAACACACGATCTGTCTCTCCTCTCCTCACAGAACAGGGATTTGTGTGTTTGCACACACACGTCCCTATTCTGGCTCTTGTGCCTGCGATCGCGCGTGGCCGGCGGTTCATTGCAACCGCCGGCCATGCGCATTGGCACCTCCGCAGTGCAGCGGGCGCGCGTGCCTGCTATCCTCGCTTGAAGGGACCGAGATACAGCTACGACGGTTTGTGGAAACGTGCCGACTTGCCGCTGTATAATGATGAAGGCTGGTCGGCAAGTGGTTAATATCAGTTTCCCTAAAATCATAATTTATGTGCCATATATGAATTTAATGAAGTGTCTAAAAGCATGCACAAAAGAAAAATAATGATTAATTAACAAGGCACTAAAATGTTTTAGTTAAAGGGATCCATAGGAAACCTTTCTGATATGTATGGAGAGAGCTCAGTCTTTACACATTTCTGCATTCTATACTTGACTTCGTGGACTTTATGGAAAAGAATGGAAAATTTGAACTCATGGGACCCTTGATGTATCAGAGTTATATCTGCCCTCTTATTTAGAATAACTCACTTTGTACGTCTGACACCTTAGATTAATAGGCACGATCATAGGCCATCTTAAAGTGGTTCTAAAGGCAGAACGTTTTTTATCTTAATGCATTCTATGCATTATGTAAAAAGCCTTCTGTGTGCAGTATCCCCCCTCAGCCCCCCCAATACTTACCTGAGCCCCATCTCAATCCAGTGATGCTGCACAAGAGCCTCGGCTGTCTGGGGACTCTCCCTCATTGGCTGAGACAGCAGCAGGCACCATTGGTTCAAAATCTGAAGAAATATGGGATTGGCGCTGTTCACTGGTGAAAAATAAATAAACTATAAACAGACTCCTAACAAAAGGGAAGCATTACACCCCAATTCTAGGTGGGTGAAAAGTATAACACAGTGTAAAATAATATTTGAAAATAAATATACGTGCTGAAAATAGTCACAAAAATGTGCAGACTGCCCAAAGTGAAATACTAAAAATAATACATGAAATAAAATAGAACTCCAAACAATAATAAAAGTGAATGATCAATCAGGTGTGTATAAAATTTTTTTTTCAAAAACCACAAAAAATATTCATTGAAAGGTATAAGTGAGTTGTACCTAGGAGAAAGGACAAACACAGTGTTGCCCACTATAAATTAGTGTATATACTGGTGAAGCTGAATAGTGTTAGATGAAAAATAAAAAAAAAATTTTATGAGCTGAAAAAAAAAGGACTACTGACATGTAGTGTGCATAACAATATTAGTGCAAAAAAAATGTGAAAGAGAGACAAAATAAAAAAGTCCAAGCAACCAAAAAGAAAAATATTTTAAAAAATACCAAAAAATGCCGTGAATATTAAATCTATCGTTCAGTGTGAATAAACAGTCCTTGGTATTTTCAGTTAATATGATCATGTATTTGCACTAGCAGCGCAGCCTTTAAATTGTATAGCTAGTAAGGTGGAGGTTGTTTCACATCTAAGGTTGCAGCAGCATTTTACATTTCAATTTTTGGTTTGAGATATTTGTCTTTTCATCACACACATGTGGGGATCATTTCCACTTATGGGATAGCGCAGTATTTTTTACGATATTACAGCATAGGAGGAATTCCCTTCAGTTCTCCCACATAGAAGAGTTCAGCTCCTATGGTTGAGACGCAGGATCTTCCATTCTATTACTTGGGTAGGACCCACTAATTTGGGGTACTTTGTCGCAGTAAGTGGGCTTAGCACTATATGACCATATAGCGTGACCAAACCCCCATATTTTTTTGAATATGTTCAGGTGTTTTTAACTAGCCTTGCAGGAAATGAATGTGTGCGCTGTAATATGTTTTGTACCTCCTTGGTTCGGACACTCTGTCTTTGTTGGCTGTCATTTGCTATTTTTGGAATAAAATCATTGGAATGTTCCTATGGTGTGCAGCCGTTCTTTTGTTCCCATACCCAAACCTAACAAGGATCCTACTGATTGCTCCAGCTACAGGCCAATTTCACTATTGAATCTCGAACTCAAAATACTAATGAAAATCTTGGCCACCAGACTTAGTCCACTCCTGTCTGGATTGATCAGACCAGAGCAAGTTGGATTTATGCCAGGTAGAGAGGCCAAAGGTAAAGCTCTCTTACTGTCGCATGCTGCCCATGCAAGAGGTATCGAGAGTCTTCTCCTGTCTATGGATGCGGAGAAGGCCTTTGATAGATTCTCTTGGGACTTTCATTTTTAGCACACAGGCTACTTCTCATGGTTCAGCCGCGCAGCTATTCTTAAAATGTCCATATTGCCCAGATTGCTATATTTATTATAAGCACTGCCCATACCAATCCCCAATTTTTTTTTAAAAAAACCTAGACTTCATTCTTCTGAAATTCTTATGGAAACACAAACGGCCCAGAATTAAATTTTCACTTCTGACTAAACCAAAAGAGCATGGGGGAATGGGTTTACCTGACTTATCAGAATTATCACCTGGTATCCCACCTAACAAGGGTGATTGATTGGCATTGTCATGGTGATTACAAAGATTGGGTGGCATTGGAAGCAGGTTTGAGCCCTATCCCTCTGCGCTTTTCTCCAGGGATCCCGTGGAATAGTTACAAACAGCTGTTAAAACAACACCCACTGATGGAGACAACTATAACTGCTTTTCGCACAGTCGCAAAACATTCCAAAGTGACTTTGTTAGTCAGTACCCTGACAATCCAGACTTCACCCCCCGGTGTAGGGAACTTTTTATTCCAAAACCTAAACACTAACATGCCACTGTTAGGAGGTGACTGTTTCCACAATGGCCAGACTAATGATTGTTCTACCCTAAAGAATTATTGTGGACTCCCACACATACCGCTGTGGTCCTACTTCCAAATCCACAGTTACACCAACAGTAAAGTACATAAAAACTAATTTATTAGGCCTTTAACAGAACTGGAATTAGTCTGCATATCTGGTGAATATCTTGAAAGGGCTACATCGGTCTCCTCCACTTGGTTACCAAATTCTAACTCTGTCCCGGAGGATGGTTTCAGGAGGAGATGGTGGAGGGCTCTTCAGATGAACATAACAGAGGTCCAATGGGGAAACGCTTGTATACTGTCTCAGAAATGCTCTCTTAGCACTAAAACGCAGGAAACTGCTTACAAATTGTTGACAAATTGGTACCTTACCCCGGCAAAGCTGAATAAGTGGAGCCCGCAGACCCCCTACACCTGTTGGAGGTGTCAGGGCAAAGTGGCCACCCTCATACATATCTGGTGGAACTGTCCACTCCTGACTACATTCTGGGACGAGGTCAGGGCTATAATCTTACAAATAACAGAAACTAGTCTCAAACTCAATGCAGCATGCTGTCTATTGCATATCTCAAATTTTCCACTCTACAAAAATTCGCTGACCAAACATTTACTAAATGCGACCAAAGCGCTGATTATGATTTACTGGCTAACCACCAAGATCCCAACTGGTGGCGAGTAGCTGGACAGGGTCTCTGAAATATGTGCGATAGAGGAGACTTTGGCCCAGTCCTCCGATAGAGTTGAAAGATTCCACAAAACCTGTTCCCCATGGTTTATCTTCTGCTACTCCAAGACTTATGAGGGGTTAAAGACTAACCATTCTATTGCTTAAGGGATCCACTTTACCATTTGTGACCTAATAGCGCCATGTTATAACTATACAAATACAACATCTGATATTAAAGCTCATGAATTTCTAAGTTCAAGTCTATTGTACTTAGTCAGGCAATACTATATTGCTCTGATGGATATACATATTATTACTTTTACCATAAATACTTTTCCTACTTTCTCTCTACTCTGTTCTTTGAAAGGCACTACCCTTTAACTGAATTCGTTCACGGAATGTTTTGCAACAAAAGTGATTACTACGATACCCCATGTGATAGATATGGTATTGAACTTCATTATGGCTAATATAGGCTTAATGAGATATTAACATGAACCTGTTAAAGGTCTTACAGATCAACTGTTTTGACACTACTTATAATAGCATGAAATGTGGGAACCCATTGTTCTGCTTACCTATTGATTCCTGATATTGCACTTTTGTATTCTTATGTATATTTTGTGCTTGTTTTGTAAACATTTATTGTGTTTTCTAATAAACCTTTTGATGTTTAAAAAATGTTCACTTCAATTAATCACTTAACCACTTCAGGCCTGGGCACTTTCCCCCCTTCTTGCCCAGACCAATTTTCAGCTTTCAGCGCTGTTGCACTTTTGAATGAAAATTGCGCAGCCATGCTGCGTTGTACCCAGACAGCATTTTTATAATTTTGTTCCCACAAAAAGAGCTTTCTTTTGGTGGTATTTGATCATCACCACTGGGTTTATTTTTTTTGCTAAACAAATTTAAAAAAACATTTTTTGTTATAAAATTTTGTAAATAAGTAATTTTTCTCCTTCACTGATGGGTGCTGATGAGGCTGCACTGACAGGCACTGATAAGGTGGCACTGATGAGGTGGCATCGATGAAGTGGCGCTAATGATGATGATTGTACTTGATAATGTCTAGGGCATGGAGTAGAAACTTGAAAGATCACTGGTGCCGTTTTATTCCCTGTAGACTAAACAAGCAGCAACTTGTGAATGTATGGGGTGGGAAGGGAGGGGGTGCACCCTAATGGAAAGTATTTTATTGCTTACTGGACTTAATTTCTAATTTTTCTTTCACATTATTGGGCATTTAAATTAAGCACAGTTTCACTTTCTTTATTAACCATTACTTTGTAAGTAAATAACCTCTACGTCTTTACTAAACGATTTTCCATGCTCAAGAAGATCAGGCCTCTTTTTACAATATTGTTGAATAATATCTTAGCTCATGGGTCCAGGTCTTGTTTCTGTTCACAGATTGACTTTTTGCTGAACCTGCTTGTCTGGCTTTCCCTAAACTTAACCTGTCCTGACCTCACTGTCATTCCTGACTTTTCCTGCTTTTGGTTGTTTAAAGATACCTCTGGCATCAGTGTCTAGTACTTCCCCTAACTACAATTCTGTTTAATTCTTTGGCACAATCTAGACATGGCTGATTTTAATTCTAATGCCGCGTACACGCGATCGCTTTTCTTGTCAGAAAAAGATATGACGGCTTTTCCGATGGGATTCCACTCAGGTTTGCCTTGCATACATACGGTCACGCAAAAGTTCGCTGAAATTACGACCATCAAGAATGCGGTGACGTACAACACTTTGCGCATTGGAATTGCCACAGACAATCGCATTTCAGATAGGAACTTTTCCTGACTGAAGAATTGAGAGCATGCTCTCAATCTTTTGCTGGCTGGAATTCCTCCAGCAAAAGACCGATGGAGCATACACACGTCCTCTAATCGATCCTTTGCAGGCCGGAATTTCGACCGTGTGTACACGGCATAACACTTTAATGATGACCTTTAGTACACTCACTGGTATGATAGTATTGCCCAGTATTCCCTAAATTGTTGGTCCACCAGTTTGCTCCACTAGAACAATGGCTTTTTGCCAGGCCTGTAACATTTCTTCCTAGGCTTGCCTGGGTACAAGTCCCCACCATTCCTAAGTGTTTTTTCAACAAAACAGTGCATCAGTGATTTTGGAACCTGAGCTACCCTGTGCCTTACAGCAATTGTAAAAAATAATCAATTGCTACAAATTGAAAGGGTAATGCAATACCTAAAATACTATTTCACAAAATGGATTGTTTGTTCCTGGCAATTATACACTCATAATAATTGTTTTCTAAGCTGAAGTCATAAAAGGTTTATTCTTCTATACCTTTATTTCACAAGAATTACTATTTGGAAACATAATGTATCACAGTCTGCCAGGTCACATGGTTGTCCTTATTTTTTGGTTCCTTATGGATTTCCTGTGTATTGTATAACAACATACAGTATAGACAGACACTTAGAAGTAACAATTCTTTTATTTCAACCCAGAACTGCACACCCCTTACTCAGGACAAGATACTTCAAGCTTGTTTCGGCAGAGACAGCCTTATGCAATATCACACTGGGAAATTGTCACATGTAGCAGCTAGTAGGTGCCTTGGGATTGTCTAATTTCACATATCTAAATTAACAGGGTGTGGAACAAAACAGATTGTTTAAGGTGAAAGATTCTGTGGTTGTTGTCTGGGTGAGACATTTTTCATTACAGAACACAAAATGAGTAATTCTGCTGTCTGGAAGAGTCTGTATTATCTTATACAACACACCTTTTCATAACCTGGCTTACCTTTTATGCATATACTTAGTGCAATGGTATTAAAGTGATAAAAGACAAACAAAAATTCTGTTTGTAAGGGATACAGAAAGCCATAATCATCACATGCTATTTATACATGGTAACTTAAGCAAAGCAACATTTACTTTGATTTGTAATACACTACAACATAATAACATAATTATGTTTTTTGACATTGTAAATTTATTTAAAATGTACATTTTTAAAATAAAGCAGCCAGGACAAATATATTTTAGCCATAACACTTTTGTCTTGTTTTGGGGAACATAACAGGTTTTCCTAAAATCAATACCCACTAATACTTACCTTTTCCGCAGTATCCTATTATGCACAAAGGTACCAAAATTCAAAAACAAAGTGTAATATATTACAGCTTACCAGTCTTTAGATTTAGTGTCTACCAGTGTCTACAACATTTCCCTTTATTTTTACCTCATGATGCTGACTGTAATACATTTCCTCTTTTAGGATGACACCTATTTTGTTGTACATTTATGGAAGGAGAAGCTTTGTCACTTTAAGCTGCTCAGTTACATTTTGGATTGCAGGCTGACAGCATGTGTCTATAGACTAAACCTAAGGAGGAGCCAGGTCCATGACATTATTAACCGCTTCAGCCCTGGAAGATTTTACCCCTTTCCTGACCAGAGCACTTTTTACAATTTGGCACTGCGTCGCTTTAACTGACAATTGCACGGTCGTTCGACGCTGTACCCAAACAAAATTGGCATCCTTTTTTTTCCCACAAATAGAGCTTTCTTTTGGTGGTATTTGATCACCCCTGTGTTTTTTTTTTTTTTTGCGCTATAAACATAATAAGAGAGACAATTTTGTGAAAAAACAATATTTTTAACTTTTTGCTCTAATAAATATCCCCAAATTTCTTTTTCAAAAACAAATTTCTTCATCAGTTTAGGCCAGGCATGTCCAAAGTTCGGCCCGACAACATTTGTGCGACCGTGTGTATGCAAGACAAGTTTGAGGCAACATCCGTCGGAAATAAATCCAGGATTTTGTTGTTGATTTTGTTGTCGGAATGTCTGATCTTCTGTATGCGACATATGGGGATGGGAGTGACTAGGAGAGGAGACATATTGTTTTTCCTACTTAGTAGGAACAAACAATATGGCTCTCTCCTCTGACAGCACAGGGATTTGTGTGTGTTTACACACACAATTCCCTGTGCTGGCGCTCGTGCACGCTATCGCACGTGGCCGGTGGCAATCGTCCACACACATCGGGTCCCCCCACCGTGCAGTGGGTGCATGCATGTGACCTCTGGTGGCCAAAAAGCAGAAGGACATACCCATATGGGATTTCGCCCAGGGGAGCCATTCTGCCGCAGTATATCTGCGTGAGCCAGTTGGGAACCGGTTAAAGGATGTGTACCTATACATAGTATATGAGTTCATGAGGAAGAGGCCTCCAAAAGAAGAGATGTGTGAACTTTAGGAATGAAAAAATTAGTATAACAACTAATTTTTGAAACTAAAAAAAAGTTTAGTAGTCCATCAGTTTTAAACCATATACAAGATTTATTTATTTATTTTTGTCCAGGGCTCAGTAATGCTTTAAACCTTTAAATAGGCTATCCCCTATTCAGTCTATCATTCATGCTGCTGACAGACTCATCCATCCTACAAACCATTCAGCGTCTGCTACCCCTCTCTGCCAATCCATCCATTGGTTGCCACTCACCCAGCAAATTAAATTCAAAATACTAACAATGACTTACAGAACTATCCACAACTTGACCTCCAGCTACATCACTAAACTAGTCTCAAAATACCAACAAAATCTCTTTCTTTGTTCCTCCCAAGACTTCCTGCTCTCTAGTTCCCTCGTCACCTCCTATCATGCTCAACTCCAGGACTTCTCCTGAGCCTCTCCGATCCTTTGGAATTCCCTACCCCAATCTGTCCAAGTATCTCCTACTTTATCCACTTTTAGGAGATCCCTGAAACCTTTCTCTTCAGAGAAGCCTATCCTGCCTCCAACTAACAACTGTACATTTATATTCTTCATAAGCTCATCCCTCACATTTATTACCTATTGTATCACTTGACCCTCCTTTTTAGATTGTAAGCTTTAACGAGCAGGGTCCTCTGATTCCTCTTGTATTAAATTGTATTGTATCTGTACTGTTTGCCCTAATGTGGTAAAGCATTGCGCAAACTGTAGGCACTATATAAAGCCTGTAAAATAATAATAATAATAACCTGCATGCTCTGAGATTTTCCTCTCAATCCCTGAGTTGCTGACCCAGAAAAAACAGCTAGTAGTACAGAATGTACATAGCACTGACTGGACTTTGACTTTAATTACAGGAATGTTTGAAAACAAGAAAAACAAAGCAGGCATGACCTGAAAATGTATAAGTGAACTTGTGAATATTTATCTTACCTGGAATACTACCTTAAAAATCAGCTCATCTTACAAAATATTGTGTGCTACGTTGAAACTATGAATATTGTCTATGGGAAAGTACCATGATTCAGAAACAACAAGCTTTTTTTCCTCCATTATTAGCAGCAATAGACCTATCTGCTTGGGCTTGAATCAAGGGCGGGTTTGGCAAAAAGGTCCAAAAACCCACAAATTGTGAAATTTAATGCAAACCCTTTTGAAGTCAATGGGAGGAGAATCTTAAAAATCTTTTTTTTTCAATTTTCAAGGATAATAGACAAGGTATAGTCAAAAGAAGGCATGAGAGCTGGGCAATGCCCAGGGGACATCTACCAATGCAATAAAAAATGTTTTGAAATATTCTGCAAGGAACAGTTTTTTTTATAAGGCTTAAATTGAAACATTTTAAAATGCACAATATCCTTAAATAACATGCTTGGGGAATGTTTTAAATCTGCCTGTGAAGTGGCTCATCAGTATGATGTACAAACAAAAGTGACATGTACAAAGAAAAAAATGACCATTTAAATTGCCATCTGTTAAATGACATTTCTGGGTGCTATGTTCTGTTTGTAAACAAAGCGGCCAGGAATCCCCTTCATTTGTACCAGACCCTTATCCCAAATGAAGGTCTGGTATTGACTGTAAGGAGGAACCCACATAAAAGGTGGGGTTCCACCTAAAAATAAATGCAAAACCCTTATCCTTGATGATGGTCTGGTATGGAAAAACCTCATCAAAACCTCACCCAAAGCGTCTGGTAGAGATGAATGGAATTGCTAGCCACTTTGTTTGCAAACAGAACAAAGAGACAGAGAAATATCATTTAGCAGGCGGCAATGTAAATATACAACACTTTTATAGATACTACAGTGCACCACTTCAAAGCAGGATTAAGGCATGTTATTTAAAATGCTTGTGAATTTTATATATTTTGCTTGGCTACCTTCTAATTTTAAATGATACTTCCAAATCCTAATAAATGTCCCCCTGCAGAGTAGACCCCCACATCCACAGAGCTAGGGAGAGCCCTACATTATTTTTTGCCTTAAAGGCCATTGGATGTTATGGTGTACCATAACAAACAATTACCCTGCAGCTGCTGGCATCCTAGAAACCAATGACATCATCAGTTGACAGGTGGCTCCCTGCATCCTAGCAACCAAAGATGCTTGTGGCCCACAAAGCAGGAAATTGTCAATTAGTGGTAGTAGAAATACAGCTTCTAAATTAATGATTTCTGGGTACTGTCAGACATTCGCTTTCATGGAGAAACAAACAGTCTATTTAGCTTGCCCAATCACTGAACACCCAAAGTTTGTGCAAATCCTGGGTAGCCACAAACCTGAACCCAATCCCTAACTACTAAGATAAAGCCTAGCAAAATAAAAGTTGCACATATGAAGTTAATATATACATATTTTATACTGTACAGTATATTATGATTGTTTTATCGAGTTTGTTAGCAGTATTTTAATTTGTTTTGTAAAACAAAGTGGTTTTACTGGAAACGTTCACTTAATACCTTATAAATAATATATTATAGTATTTCAAAAGTCAAAACTTTTTCAGTTTTGACAAGCAGTGGTTGCCAGTGGCATACCTAGCAGGGGTGCAGGTCACTAGAGTCACTCTTTGACTTTACACACAAATATTACTGGGTAACAGCTTAGCATATTGGGCATATCAATCCACCAGATGCGTTGGAGACTGAGGGGGAAGAGAACACTCAGCAGCTTGAGCAATATATCAACCCCCCCATGGGGCCACCATTAATTTCTACCTGACACACCTCAGGAGCTTCACAGGGCATCACAGATTGAGGGCAAACCAACTTCATCTCCTTACTCAGCCCATAGGCCTGCTTGGTGATAAATGCAATGTTTTCTGTTTCTGTATTGTAATTATTGCCTATTTTCTGCCTGCATGTTGTAACAGTTGACTGCTGCTTGTGTATTGTATATGATTGCCCATTCCAGGCCCATGTATTTTCAGGATAGTAATTTTTTGCTTATGTATTGTGCAGTCGCTACTGTTTACAGGATCATTTAACTAAAATGAAGTCCCCTATAGGCCTGTGGCTATCAACGCATCCTTCTCTTATCTTTTATCATAACATTTTGTCAGGGTCACCTAGCACGCCTTTATTATCTCCATGTTTCATGCACTCCTATTAAAACCTTTGTTTCGTTTTTCCATGCCATTATTATTCCAATGTTTTGCCTTACGAGCACTACATATGCCACTATTAACAACATTTATTTTTTTACCAAAGTGCTTACATAAAATAAAAAATTCAGATCATTTAAAAAAAAAATCTCCTGTTTTTTGCCCATTAGTTTTCATCTCATTTCATTATGTAGCACCTTGATGTTTAGGCAGGGCTGCTATTAAATTTATTTGCCAGGCGATAGTTGCCTTGGCCAATTGTTAGGAACTCAATTGATTTTCCCCTAATTCTGGAATTCCTGCACTTCTCTCTTCTGTCACTAGGTGGCCGGGTACCTGGTGACATTGGATAAGACAAGGGCATAGCAAGGACTGATTAGGAATGAATGGGGTGTCTCAGCCAATAGGCAGGGATCTTCTTGGGTCCCTTTTCCTGCTGGGAGAGCCTATTTATTTGGGTGGAGCCAGGTGATTGGGGTTCAAAGCCACCTGGGCGACTGTCTGGGTGGACGTGTGTCGTATTACCCCTGGCTGCTAGGCCAGAAACCTAAGGCCTATTCCAGGAACATCTGGCTGCTAGGCTAGTTGAGGGCCTATCCAGAAGTAGCGCAGGGTTGGGACTGCGAGCTTGTAGTCCAACCAGAAGTAACGGTCCTGCCGGCCAGGGGACCAGTCGTGGTCAGAGGTAGAGGGGAAGCTGTCGCCACTAAGAGACCATCCACCTTGCTACCGGAGAGCATTGTGAGTAAGTTGAGGCCAGTACCGGAGCAGACTTCTCGCCAGCAGCTGACGGGGAAGAAGTGGGAAAGCATCAGCAAGTGCCAAGTCAGGGACCCAGCAGGACAGCATAGGTGATGCTTGTCAGCGGGGGTGAAGCTTGAGGAGTATCTGTGAGTGCCAAGCCAGGGACCCAGAAGGGAAGGGGGGGTGACGCTTGAGGAAGATACTGAGTGCTAAAGTGGAAGAGCTCAGAGGATCCAGTGGCTAGTGGATCTGAAGTCTAGTGAAAGACTGGGAGCTCGTTGAGCAATGACCCACAGTGAGTAATTACATAGTAATTACATAGTCAGGTCGAAAAAAGACACAAGTCCATCCAGTTCAACCTTAAAAACAATAAATAAATAAAATAAAAAATATATCGTACAATCCAATATACCCAATTTTATACCCTCAGTTGATCCAGAGGAAGGCAAAAAACCCCAGCAGAGCATGCTCCAATTTGCTACAGCAGGGGAAAAAATTCCTTCCTGTTCCCCCAAGAGGCAATCGGATTTTCCCTGGATCAACTTTACCCATAAATGTTAGTACCCAGTTATATTATGAAAGTATCCATGCCTTTCTAAAAGTGAGTGAGTGTGGAGGAAAGCTAAGAACTGTTCATGTTGCAATTAATTGGATACAATTGTCGTTAGTCGCAGCTACAAGATTGTTGCCATAGGAGACAGCGGTCCTACTTATACAGAAGTGGTGTCCGGCTGGAGGCCTTCATCTGTATAGCTGTCTACCTATAGAGTTTGCCAATTAACATTGCATCTACCTAAGGGTGTCCTGGCCCTAACCATCTCTCGCCCAGTTCTGTTTAATAGACAATAAATCTCTTTTTGCATTCTAAAAGTGTCTGGCGCCCACCCATTCATCTTACATTACACCCACCATGCCTTACAACTCACTCTACACGGAAGGATGTCAGCTGTCTCTAACTCTGGAGGTCACCATTAGGCCTCGAGGGGCCCGGGACTTTGTTACAATTTTTACTACTGAAAATAATTTTGACAAATAGAGGAACATTGGGATATTAAAAAATAATATATCTTTTGTTTCAAATACACAAGGTATGTCACTTTATTTTCGTAAGTAAGAGGAAATCCCCTCTAAGTCAGTTGTTGCTGAAACTAAAGATCTCATCAGAACTGATTTCCCCTTACCTCCTAATCTCTTGAAAACTGAAAAATTGGATTTCTCACCCTTTGTTGTCCAGTGGTCGCATAGAGAGAAATAATGTAGACAGTGATTAAAAAAAACTTACAGGGGTTTTAACCCTTCCATACTCTCTCCAATCTAAAATGTTTTCATTTTAGATACACATAAATGCATAATTTTGAAGTTCAGTTAGTAGAACATTAATTTTCTCTTCTAATGTAGATTAATTTCATGTTTTATGTTTTGTACATTTTTTCTGTGTTATTTTTAATTTTGATTATTTAATACAAAATTGGGTCTCTTTGTGATTTCCCTAGTCAAGTGCTGTCAGCATGGGACTTTTTCAGACACTGCTAGCAACTCTCCTATCTAATTAATACACCTAATTAAAAAAAAAATCTTTTGTTAATCAACACATGCCTCTGTTAAAGAAGGTATTGCCTCATATAGTGTACAATAAAATCAAACATTTGGTATAGCTAAAGTCACATTTCATATATTCTTAAAGGAAGTATAGAGAATGGAATCTGGCCTGCATATCCAGATGAACTTGAATGTGCCTACTGTGTAGTCTCTGTAGATTCAGAGTTTACAATATTGCTTGCTTGCTCTGGGCATGCTCTGAGTGCTTTTCGCTTAGTACAAATCTTTCAGAATGCTTCTACTATTGCTAAAAACATACATGCTGCAAAAAAGACTTCATGTAAGAAATATGCAAAACCACCTTGGAATGTTAAGATGTAAAACATGGAAAAAAAATCCTCCTGTGGCATAGTTGCTGGATGAATAGAGATCTCATAAATAAAAACACTGGGGGAATTCATAAAGGGTGTTGTAGATATTCTGTTGGACGCTGCAGTGAAATTGTTGGTGCTTGCAGACAGTTCATGTACCTATTTGTGACAGGCACATGAATCTGTCTGTGCTGGACACTAAGGTCATATAGTCTATTTTGGACTCTTTTTTCTCAGTGAGCTCCCTCCCTCTTTGGCCACTGTGCCCACTACACTGACAGGCATGTTTCGGGAAGATGGAATTTGTTTATTGAGTAATGATTTCATTTTTTTTGTAATCAGGAGTGCACACTTTAATGAATATACTTCACACCAGATTACTGCTGTGATACAGCATATATGAAAGGGCTCATTTACACTGAAGCTTTCTGTTGTGGTGCATTGTGATGTGGTGCACTGCATTGCAACATTCGTGAACTCTACTGTAGAGTGTGTTGTGGTGCTATTCATGGTGAATGGCACCACAACGCACATATAGTGGGTACATTGCTATGCATTGTGATCATGTACGTAAACACATACGTTTATGTACTTGTTATCACAATACACAAATCTGGATGAGATCTGAAACATATACAATAGACCCACAGATCCCTGGGTACAACAGAATTATGCTGAGAGGAGAAGGGAGAGAGTGGCTACAGTGCTTACAGTGATAGACACTGCTTACAAAAAGAAAAAATACAAAACAGCTATGTCATTTCTTTCCAACAGCAATACATGCAGCAACCCTAACAACCTTCATGATTGTCATGCCTATGTAATGAAGACACAATAACAATAGTGGCCCCAAAGCTTGCACTTAAAAAAAAAACAGCCAGTGGTGGCAACACCCATGTTCTACATCAAACAAGTCTGCAGATAGACTTCTAATTTTTCCTTGTCAGTAAACATTTTTAGCTCACGACTCAGAAAGTAATAGCAAATCAGTAGGAAACATTTTTTTTTTTTTAAACTCAGCCTTTTGTATTTAACTGAAGGCAGGTTCTTTTAAAGAATATGTTACTCCAACAATTCAGATTCCTGATAGGTGTCTGTTGTGCCATGTACTTGAGTTAAAAAGTATCCTGATCTCTGTGAATTGCTAATGTTGTGTGAAATACTGTACCTTGTGATCCTGCCGCTTCCCCTGCTCTCCTATTTCAAACTGACCACACTAGGCATGAGAGCACATCCTTAAAAGCATGTTCAGTTTCCTGGCTGTGTTGGGAACACAGACTGCTGTCCTCTAATGCCGCGTACACACGAGCAGACTTTACGGCATACTTTGCCCGGCGGACTTTTTGATGGACTTTAAGAATGAACGGACTTGCCTACACACGATCAACCAAAGTCCGACTGATTTGTATGTGATGACGTACGACCGGAATAAAACAAGGAAGTTTATAGCCAGTAGCCAATAGCTGCCCTAGCGTCGGTTTTTGTCTGTTGGACTAGCATACAGACGAGCGGACTTTTCGACCGGACTCGAGTCCGTCGGATAGATTTGAAACATGTTTCAAATCTAAGTCCGTCAAACTTTTGAGAAAAAAAAGTCAGCTGGAGCCCACACACGATCGTCGGACCAAGTATGCCGGAAAGTCCGCTCGTGTGTACGCGGCAAAATAGTTAGACTTATACTGAAGGACTAGAAAATGTTTTAGTTTTTTCGTTTTTTTCTTTGGAAGGGGAATGTTTAATTCACTCAATAAATGTAAAGCTTTGCTCAATTTGAATGCAAAGTCATGTGCAAGGAAAGTAAAAAAAAGAGAATTTTACCTGAATTATTGAAATACAGTATGTACAACTTCACTTACTAAGCTAAATAAGCATTCACACTATATACAGTATAAAATAAATATGCTCCAATAAATAAACATTAAAGTATGCCATTTTTAAAATCTTAATGTACTACACATACTGTGTATATATTGTATTAACATGGAATATTATTGCTAAATTACACACAAGGCATTGTTAAATTTCCCTTTCTGTGAATTACTTTGCAGTGCAAATAATAGCAATTTTAAGGCAAGACTGTGCTATAAAGGAAGGAAGTACTGGCAATCTTCCTGGGAAGGGATGTCAGACCAATTCAGTAACAATCCCTACAGGGGATACCAAAAGGTCAGTAATGATAATGGATAAGCTATAAAGCTCTCAGATTTGCTAATTATGATTGACAATGCTTAATAATTACTTTTATATGACAGCTAATTTTGTGAACACATGCTACATAATATACTATCATACAAGATATTAGAAATGCCCTTGGATTTCAAAGCATGCAGCCTTTGATCCCATCAATGGTTAAAAGTTTCTGTCTCTACTAGCGTAATACATATACATGGGGAATGTATTAGGGCTAGTTCACATGGGTGGCTGGGGCATGGTAAAAATAGGCAGTGGAGCAGCCAGTTTACCAAGTTTCTTTAACTGCAATGTTGGTTGGATGGGGTTGTACACATGCTGTGGCTGCAGTGCTTCACTTTGTGGCAAAAATGATGCCACATGTTGCATTCGTTGGGGAGTACCGACACTGAACATGACTCATTCAAGTGAAGGGGGCCACACCACAACCACCATGCAAAAATGTGTAATGCATGTGTTGATATGTGTGACATATCACCTGAGACTGAGTGAAAAAGAGGGGAGTGGAAGACGCATGATCTGATGCATGAATCAAAGTGATATAGTTTATTCATAAACAAAGTAGATAATTACAAAGAAATTACTACGAGTTCATACAAACTAGGTTACAAGATATTCATTAAAAATTAGTAATGTCCATACAAGGGCAAATGCTCAAGGTAGGCTAACGCGTTTCGAGGGGTTCCCTCTTCATCAGAGCCTTGGAATGTAAAAGAAAGTCTGTAGGATGTGGTAGATATACATAGAGAGGGATGGCTGATTAGGAGATGTATCCCATAGTGGGTAATGTATTCTCCTTTACTCTGGAGGTATCCACATCACATTGCTCTACATGCCATAGAAAAAATGGTTAGCTTGTTATTTGTTGTTTGTCTGTCGTCTGTACCTACGTTTGAACTTGTGGTAAGGCTGCAGCTCATACACATCAGTTGCAGGCTTAAGGCAATCTTTTAGGGAATTCAGCGATCCTCCTAACAGTGTGCTGTCTTGTGTTGCAAGAGAAGTGCTAGCAGACTGCCTAGCACTTGCAACAAGTTCAAATGGAGGTACAGATGACAGACAAACAACAAATAACAAGCCAACCATTTATTCTACGGCATATAAAGTGATGTGATATGGATACCTCCAGAGTAAAGGAGAATACATCACCCACTATGGGATACATCTTCTAATCAGCCATCCCTCTCCATGTATATCTACCACATCCTACAGACTTTCTATTACCTTCCAAGGCTCTGATGAAGAGGGAACACCTCGAAAAGCGTTAGCCTACCTTGAGCATTTGCCCTTGTATGGGCATAACTAATTTTTAATGAATATCTTGTAACCTAGTTTGTATGAACTTGTAGTAATTTCTTTGTACTTATCTACTTTGTTTATGAATAAACTATATCATTTTGATTCATGCTTTAGATAACGCACCTTCCATCCCCCTCTTTTTCACACTCAGCTTCTTTCGGACCACCCCTGGTCAGTTTAGGCAGCGGGACAGGCATGATGGTCCTATACTATTCACCATTCAAAATTACTACTATTTTACATTAATACCACGTGCACGAGCGCAGGAGAAACACTTTTTTCTGTTTATACTTTCACATATCACCTGAGACGCCTGTCAACCAGCACCGAAAAGTGATTCACCAGCTATTACTTTTCAGAGAGGTGGTAAGGACTGCTGTAAATGTGAATGAGCCTTTTTTTATACATCTATTCAAAGTACGGCCAGCAAACTAACTTGCAGGTCATGTAGATCATTGGAGGATAACTACTGTAAGCCATTGAAAGTTCATGGATTTTCTGTAAGAACTATGGGGATTCCGTCACTGACTGCTCTTTCAGTCTTAAGAAATGCGCAGTACAGTGCTGTTTACAAAGAGCACTAAATGAAAATGAAATGCAAGTCATTCAAGGAACACCCTGAAGCTGATTTGAATCACTTACAATTATATGTGCTGACTTAGTTCAAAACATGATTTTTAATTACATTGCAATCCTAATCTAAATAAAGAGACCCATTTTCTCAGATAAGCCCAGTGGCAAACATTAAATGTCTCATGACTTCAGCTTGACCATACTTGGACTTTGATTAACTGACTAGCTAGATGAAAAAAAATGGCATGAAATGTAAGATTCAGAAGAGATTAAGAGCCTACCAAGTTATGGCCTCAAGATACAGATTTGTCCACTAAATGTCTGCCTAATTACTAAAATGCAGATGTATTGTATATACTAGGGTAGTGCTGAAATCTTAAATATACATTTGTTCTCAATTATCTCCAACTCAAATTGCAGCATTTAAATGGATTAAAGAGATAACGCTATTGTTAATGGTCCAACACAAAATCTGTTCGAAAAATTGCAGCATGTTATACGTAGACAGGTTTTAAGAATGTGTTTCGTTATGTTACTATTGCAAAGTTTTGGAATCTTGTTGTGTACCAAGAACACTACCAGCCTTATGCAATGAACTACACAAGGAGTAAAGCACAAAGTGCATTAACCTACTGTACAATAATTTTCAGAGTGCACTTTACTGAAGCCAGGCTAGCAAAGATGTTTGATTTCATTTCAATGGGCAACATGTTTAGCATGCTATTACTTGGACTTTTCTACTAAATGAATCTTAATACATTTTCTAAAGTAAATTTGTTAATAAGTGGCTGAACCTAACATGAAGTAGTAAAAACTTTGCTTGAAACACGTGGTTTAAATTATGGTAATAACATGTTGGTACCCGGTGCAAACTATAGACCTTCTCTTAAGGCATCATGGGCAATTTGAATTATGTGCACATAGCATTACAAATTCTAAATCTCAATATAATGTAGTATTACCTCATTCAAGTGATGACTGATTGCTCTGTAAAAAGTGATTTCATATGTTAATGAGCCTTAACACATAGGTTAATTAGAGATCCAGACAGGTACTATGGATGGAAATATAGCATCATAGACGAAAGTATTATACAAGGCTGCATGAACAGACATAGCACCAACACAGACAGGGTGATCATACTCAGGGTGATAGATAGAAGCAATGACAGACTGAAGCACTGTAGCTCTTATCTTATATGAAAACTTGTTTACATGCTGGTGTTTTTTTTTTTTTTTATAAAGTTAGACTGGTACAAAACCTAGGCACTAGTTATTATTAAAAACACTGATTACAGTTTTTTTTTTGTAGGATTTGTTTTAACAAGTATGCATTTTTGTGTTTGTGTAGAAATATTTTAACGATCAGCTTAAAAGATCATCATCTGTATACTAGCTGTACGCTAAATTCTGACACTACTTGTAATGGCATGATTTAGCCCTGAAAAAACCAAGTGTACAGTTTCATATATAAAGCTAAAAGCTAAAATAAAACATGCATTTTATGGCGTATACCTTGTCAGCAAGATTTTATAGCTAACATATTTATCAAGTATGGGAAGCTTGTTATTTATATTTAAGTCATTTAGTATGGATACCTGGTCTGTGGCAGGAAGGAAGCTAAATGTTTAACAGCATATCTCATGAGTGATCTACAGAAAATTATGTGCAGGTGTTGAGCAAACCCTGAACACCTGGTGACCGGCAGAGATGTTTATTGACTTGCAGTACCTGTTCAGTAATTGCAAACAACAGAAGAGGGTTGAAATGCAAATGTGCAGAAACATTACAGGGCTTATTTGGGAAACAGTGCAAAGAGTAAGCGCAAACACATGTGCTGTAACCCTTTATTAACCAATCAGAATTCACTTTAATTTAGCCAGATTAGTAATAACACTTTGTTTTTTTCACTCTTATATAGAATAAGCCCATATGTATGTAATGCTATGATGCCAAATGACTGAAAATTAAATAGGGCAGTCTTTCATGTGATGTGCAATTGGGTTACAAAAGCAAATACAGGCAGTCCCAGAGTTACGAACGGGTTAGGGACTGTAGGTTTGTTCTTAAGTCGAATATGTTCGTAAGTCTGAACAACATGGGCAGAATGGCAGATATGTCATTTTCCGATGTTCCGTCAAATGTGCCCACCATCGAAAAGAGTCCGTCGAATGTGCCTGCCGTCGAAAAGAGTCCGTCGAATGTGCCTGCCGTCGAAAAGGGTCTGTCGAATGTGCCCGCCGTTGAAAAGAGTCCGTCGAATGTGCCTGCCGTTAAAAAGGGTCCATTGAATGTGCCCGCCGTTGAAAAAGGGTCAGTCGAATTTGCCCGCCATCGAAACAGTTCCGTTGAATGTGCCCGCCGTCGAAAAGGTTCCCGTTGAATGTGCCCGCCATTCCGTTCGTAAGTAGGAGTCGTTCACAAGTCGGATGTTTGTAACTCGGGGACTTCCTGTAATCTGTTCCTTCCTGCAAAGGAACTTGCAACAGAGTTTAACCACTTCACCTCCGGAAGGTTTATCCTCTTTCCTGAACAGGCCATTTTTTTTTTTTTTGCGATACGGCACTGCGTTACTTTAACTGACAGTTACGAGGTCGTGCGACACTGTACCCAAATAAAATGTATGTCCTTTTTTTCACACAAATAGAGCTTTCATTTGGTGACATGTGATCACCTCTCTGTTTTTGTTATTTTTTCACTATAAACAAAGAACGACAAAAAAAACCCAAAAATTTTTACTTTCTGCTCCAAAACACATCCAATAAAAAAATGTAAAAAATCGAACGTCTATATCAATTTAGGCCAATATGTATTCTGCTACATATTTTTGGTAAAAAAAAAAAAAAATCAGAATACTCATATATTGATTGGTTTTCGCAAAAGTTATAGCATCTGCAAACTATGGGATATTTTTATTTACTTATTTTTTATTTTATTTTTTTTACTAGTAATGGCAGCGATAAGCGACTTATAGTGGTACTGCAATATTGTGACGGACAAACCAGACACCTGATTGACACTTTTTTGGGAACCGGTGACAGTATTACAGTGATCAGTGCTAAAAATCTGCATCGTCACTGTACTAATGACACTGGTAGAGAAGGGGTTAACATCAGGGGCGATCAAAGGGTTAACTGTGTGCCTAGCTAATGTTTCAGTGTAGTGGGGAGGTGCTTTTACTAGTGGAAGACATGGATCAGTGTTTCTGCTTTACAGAAACATAGGATCCATACCTTCTGTACTGACAGAACGGCAATCTGCCTTGTTACAAAGACAAACAAAGACTTGGGGGGCACATCCTAACTATGCATCGCATTAAAGATGGCGCTGCTATAAAGACCATAAAAACAGAACTAAAGATTATAGCGCACACATACAAAAATGTCATTTAAGTCCTACAAGGCTATTTAAAGCACCTGAACATAATAAGCAAATAAGCAAATATGGGGATTTGGTCACACCATATGGCCATACTTTTCTTAAGCCCACTACTGCATCAAAGTAGTATCCCACTTTCAGTGGGTCCTACACTATTCAAAGAATGAAAGATCCCACTTTTCAGCCATGGGAGAAATACACTCCTCTTTATGGGAGAATTAAAAGGACTCCTCCTATAACAAAGGTGGACACTGATTAGAAGTACTGGTGGGGGGTGATGGGGTGCTCCATCCCAAGGGGTCTGGTCAGGACCTATATAACAGACAAACAAAAACTTGGAGGGCACACCCTAACTATGCATCACATTAAAGATGATACTTGTATAAGACCATACAAACAGAACAAAAGATTATAGCGCACACATACAAACATGTCATTTAAATCCTA
This sequence comes from Lithobates clamitans, assembly GCA_037952925.1. Lineage (NCBI taxonomy): Eukaryota > Metazoa > Chordata > Amphibia > Anura > Ranidae > Lithobates > Lithobates clamitans. Next base: position 4,375,469 of record JBBGZY010000135.1, read on the forward strand.
CAAAACTATTTAAAGCACCTGAACATATTAAGCAAATAAGCAAACATGGGGATTTGGTCACACCATCTGTCCATACAGTGCTTAAGCCCACTACTGCGTCAAAGTACCCGATTTTCAGTGGGTCCTACGCTATTCATAGAATGAAAGATCCTGAGTTATAGGAGGAGTTTCTTTTAGTTCTCCCATAAAGAGCAGTGTATTTCTACCATGGTTGAGAAGTGGGATCTTTCATTCTATGAAAAGTGTAGGACCCACTGATAATTGGGTACTTTGATGCAGTAGTGGCCTAAGCATAGTAGTACGTGATCCTGCACAGCGCGCCCTCTGTGTAGCAGTAAATCTGTTATGAGGCAGTCAACAAGTGGTTAATGAATGAGGTGAAGCTCTGCTGACTCCCATTGTCCAATTATGTACAAGCAAAAATGCTGTTTTTTATTTTATTTTTCTTCCACATTTTTAAGTATTCTTTGCAACATAAACATTAAAAAAAAATGTGGGACACTTTTGTGGCTGTAGGCGGAGCTGTCCAATAATTAGGGGGCGGGGCATTCGTCAGCAAGCGTGGCCAATCAAAAACAGACAAGTGCGTCGCGCAAAGCGCGCCGCGGCGAAAAATAGGCATGGTTTACGCGAAATTGTGGGCGTGGCTTAAATGGGCGTGGCTCTAGAGGTGCGGTTAGAGTCTGAAATGAATGAGGGATGGAGAGGGGGAGAGAGGGGGAGAGAGGGGGAGAGAGAGGGAAATGACGGGACAGCAGCCCCAGATCCTACACAATAGAAATATGTGTATTCTAGAAAGTTTAACAATCAGCAGATAAAGATACTCCAAACACCTGGTGTTAGCACTTCAATCATCCCGGCACCATGGTTGTTATGGTGTCAGGATGATTGAAGCGCATTATTTCTATTATTATATTGTAATATAAAATGAAATCATTCAACTCACCATAATGCAGAATCAGTGGGATCCCTGAGCGTGTCACCAGCCACGTCGCCTGCCACCAACCGTCCGTCCTTGCTTCAGATGTCCGAGCAGAGTCCGTCCTTGCATCAGATGTCCCCAGCGGAGCCCCCCCTCACACCAGGAGTCCCCGGTGGAGCTCCCCCTCACATCAGGTGTCCCCGGCGAAGCTCCCCCTCACATCAGGTGTCCCCGGCGGAGCTCCCCCTCACATCAGGTGTCCCCGGCGGAGCTCTCCCTCACATCAGGTGTCCCCGGCAGAGCTCCCCCTCACATTAGGAGTCCCCAGTGCCCCCCTCACATCAGGTGTCCCCAGTGCCCCCCCTCACATCAGGTGTCCCCAGTGCCCCCCCCACATCAGGTGTCCCCAGTGCCCCCCCCTCACATCAGGTGTCCCCAGTGCCCCGCCTCACATCAGGTGTCCCCAGTGCCCCCCCCTCACATCAGGTGTCCCCAGTGCCCCCCCCTCACATCAGGTGTCCCCAGTGCCCCCCCCTCACATCAGGTGTCCCCAGTGCCCCCCCCTCTCATCAGGTATTCCCAGTGCCTCCCCTCACATCAGGTGTCCCCAGTGCCCCCCCCCACTCACATCAGGTGTCCCCAGTGCCCCCCCACTCACATCAGGTGTCCCCAGTGCCCCCCCTCACATCAGGTGTCCCCAGTGCCCCCCCCTCACATCAGGTATCCCCAGTGCCCCCCCTCACATCAGGTGTCCCCAGTGCCCCCCCACTCACATCAGGTGTCCCCAGTGCCCCCCCAACTCACATCAGGTGTCCCCAGTGCCCCCCCACTCACATCAGGTGTCCCCAGTGCCCCCCCCACTCACATCAGGTGTCCCCAGTGCCCCCCCACTCACATCAGGTGTCCCCAGTGCCCCCCCCACTCACATTAGGAGTCCCCAGTGCCCCCCCCACTCACATCAGGTGTCCCCAGTGCCCCCCCCACTCACATCAGGTGTCCCCAGTGCCCCCCCACTCACATCAGGTGTCCCCAGTGCCCCTCCCACTCACATCAGGTGTCCCCAGTGCCCCCCCCACTCACATCAGGTGTCCCACAGCGGTGCGCGTGCTCCCCCCCACCTAGAACCCCCGCCCCTTTCCATATCAGACTGGCAGCGGGGCGGGGGGTAGGCGGGCCGAGGCGGAGCGGGGTGAGGCGGAGCGGGGCGGGCCGAGGTGGAGCGGGGCAGGGGTGGGCGGCGACGCAAAAGCTTCGTCTAGCCCCCCCCAGCCGTCTTCCTGAACTTCCACAAAATGGCGGCCGGCGGAGACAATGTCTCCGCCGGCCGCCGACCTCTAGCGGCGGCGGCGGCGGTTTCAAAAACGGGAACCGTATTTTTTCGGGACATTTCCCGGGACACCACAAATCCGGGAATGAAGTCCAAGTCCCGGGAATGTCCCGGGAAATCCGGGACAGTTGGCAGCTATGCATGAAACTTCACCACATCCAGTAAGCTCTAGGGAACATTTCCTTGCAAAGTACAACTTGCAACAGTCTATTTGCTCTTAGTAAACAACTGCAATATTAGCAATTTCCTTGCTCCCTAGACCTGGCTGCACATATTTTAATGTGTTCTGAGATGTTTTGTGTGCAATGGCTAGAATTTTGACCTGTGAACACAGTATCAGCTGGCAAGTAGATACAAGTACTATTTTCTGCTTTTTCATTATAGTAGAAATAATCTCTCAGTAAAAACATTATGATTTGCTAGAGTATTACCAGATAATCTGGATTGTTGTTGTTTTAAATAAATTTTCTTACTTTTTATATTCTTTGAATTTGTGCTTTGTGTACTGTGGCTGTACAACTCTTGGTGACTTTTTACGGTTTGTGTACTTCTCTTAAAGAGGATCTTCAGGCGTCTTCAGAAAAAACTAAAAGTCAGCAGTTACATATGCTGTAGCTGCTGACTTTTAATATTAGGGGAACTTACCTGTCCAGGAATCCCGAGCCGGCTTCCCCTTTTGGGTGGAGCTTCACTTTAAGAAAGAGATGGTCAGCTCATCCAGAACTACACATGCCTTGATCCTCTGCACTGCTACTAAAGAAAGTAGACATGCATGTGATGCTGCTTGTGATATTGTACAATGGGTGCTCTGCAGCTGAGCCACTGTCATTCAAACCAGCATTGAGTTTTGCTAAAACAATGTAAAAAGAGGGCACAATTTTTGAGCCCACTTTCTTGGGATTGCGGTCACCCCATCCCCAGTTGTTATGCTGTTTACACTATTTAAATTAAGACTAAATGTATGTAAGAATTTTTCGTACTGTGTCCCTTTAAAAATGCAAATAGAGGATCCAGATTAATCCAATAAGGATACATGGAATTTTCGTGAATATGTTGGGACAGTATAAAAGGGCAGCTGGAATTGGGATTGAGCTCTGTTAGCCATTTGCATCAAAAGAACTCCCACTCACCCAGTCCCATGCACTTTATGTGGTAGTGTCATCCTGGATTTCTGGGGGGGAGCGTTGTGCTTAGCGATATTGATTGTAAAATCTGCTTGAGTTCTAATAACTGAGGAAATATGTCTGTAATTTGCTTGATGTTAAAGTTGATGGTAAAATAGTCACTTATTTCATTGTTTGAAATTATTGATAACCAATAAAGTTCCACGGCCATTTCTTACCACAACTGCCTAGTGTGTTTTTTTGAGGTAGTTGTATTTGGGGAATGCTGAATTTTGGGGTGGATGTGGCCTGTAATCCCACAGGTGACTCATTCAGGTTGAAATAAATGGGACTCACACATCCTAAAATTAAAGCACCTCTACTGCATGCAGGTACAGTAAGTATGTATTATCACTGAGGATGAGTTTGAGGATGAGCTCCAAACTCTAGTTGCTACATGGTCTGATTTGGCCCATTCACCAGCATTGAACCTCTAACTGATGCTGCAGCTGGAAATTGTGAATTTAGAGGGCACACAATTTTTTTGTGTGTTCACCTCAAAATTAATACCAGTGCCCTGTGTCTGTTAAAGATTTTAAGGGTAATCCTCCAGCTGCTTTATTAACAAACAGAATGTAGCTAGCTGTGGAATGTTATTTAGTACAATAATTTTTTTTTCTAAATGGCTTTTTTGCTTTAGTACATCCCACAGGTGTGTCACTTTACATGCAGGTTTAAAGCATGTTACCTAAAGCCTTTCAGACAGACCTGCTCCCCTATGAATGGTCTTTTTTTATATGTTTTCTTCCATGACTGTGCTCAGCTATCTGTGACCTTATTTTATTAAAAGCCTACAATTTGGCCTTGAAAAAGGTGAAAAAAATTACAGGATTCAGTTCTCATAGACTTCAGTGGAATTTGGGCACCACGAGTGGGGTTTGTGTTTATTTTTGTTCATTTGTTCGACAAACCTTGAGTGAACTGAACATTACTCAATCATCAATAGATCAACATCAATTGCCACCATAGGACAAGTGGGAGGACTACTGCACCTGACACTCCCTGAACACCGGGAGAAAAAGTATGTGTGAAAGTGATTAAAGTGCACTGTCCCAATGTATCACACTAACATACTATAAGTGATGACAATAAAGATTGAAAAAAGCTATATACAGCTATTAATATGTATAATATAATAATATAATATATTATATATACATACATATACATATATACATATACATAACACAAATTAAATTGAAAAAGTACAATTATGAACAACAACCTACTTGGCTGAAACATAAATAACAAATTAAAGTGATTCACACCTCTTCCAAGCAGGTATGAGATAACAATAGTGAACAAGTGAGTGTACAGTCCCAAAAATTGTTAAATGATACAAGTGTATAAAAAATATTGTGAAAAAGAAAAAATATAAGATACAGTCCCAAGAAAAACTGTAGATAAGTGCTGATGTTATAGTATTCAGTAACCTTCAAAGTGCTGCATGCATCACCATTGTGCACAAGTAATGAAATGGCCTCTGAGGCCGGTTCACACTTGTGCGATGCGAGAACCCTGTGAATCAACTGTGGGTTTCTGCATCGCACCCGACTTGCACGGCAGTTCACACTGCCATATGCGAACTGCTGGGGAGTGTCATTAAATGTTAACGACACCCCCATTTCAGCTCGCGTATCACACTGCGAACTGACAGTTCGGACATGAATCGAATCGCATATGTGTGAACACACATGCTATCCGATTCTGGTCCAAACATAAAAAAGGGTCCTGTGCGTGTTTGGACTGAATGCGGTGCGATATCAGCCATACTATCTGTATCCCTGATATCGCACCGCACAGGCATCGCATGTAATGTGAACAGCAGTGCACTGGGAATTACATGTGATGTCTGGCATCGCACAAGTGTGAACTGGGCCTTACCAGACCTAAAAGGTCAATGAGCATAACGCTGATCACAGCTGAGGCAACAGCAGTCTGGGTTGGTTCCTCTCTAGGACTCCGAAACCACATAGACTCCAGGCTCACCAGACGAGGGAAAGAAACGTGGAGGACTGAGTGTAGGGGTGATGTGTTCCCCAGATCTCCTCCCAGGATCGGATCGGTGTCTCGGACCTCCACTCGGTAGGAGGACAGAAGACGATTAGATCATCTGGGGTGGGGTGTGAATCACTTTTTATTTGTTATTTATGTTTGAGCCCAGTAAGTTGTTTTTTAATTGTACTTTTTCAGTTTAATTTGTGTTATGTCATTTTGCACGGATGTTAGTCCCATTATTTTCAGTCTTTATTGTCATCACTTATAGTAGGTTAATGTGATACATAATCACTTTCATATATAATGATAGACTTGATATCACTGACCCTATCATCTGAAGTTTAAGAAAAAAAAAAAAACGGAATTGTTTTGTCACCTGACTGAATGAAGAATGAAGTAAATACAGCTTCAGGAAATGCATCCTTGATGGCTACTCCTAATCTGTGACTCATAAATAATTGAAGGTACTGAATCAGCATTACAGTTAAATATATTTATTTTTACATGAACACAGTAAGGTAGATCCTATGCAAAAAAAACTAAAAAAATTTAATGGGTCATTTACAAAGCATCTTGTCCTCATATTGATGGGTACAATGGCCTCTTCCCCACATGTCTGCTCCATGGATAAGGGTTCTGTGGGCAGGACTTATTGAAATTTGGAAGCCATCTTTAAAATAGGGTAGTCCCAGATATCTAGCCCCCCCCCCACATGAATAGATAAGGGAGTACTTAGTACACCTAGTTATTCAGTCACAAAAAAGGTACATAGCAAAGAAACAGACACACCATACATAAAGTCCCTTAGGATCTGGTATTGATTTTAAAGTGCACCAAAAATCCTGTAGGACCCAGCAAAACCCATACCAGACCCTTATCCCGGCATGATGCCTGGCTAGTCAGAAAAGGCAGTAATAGCAAGTGTGTGGCCACCAATCCTGAACATGCCCTAAACATGGGAAGGTTATTTTTGTGAGGACACCCCCACACTTAGCAAGGCACCTTGTTCTCATGTTGATGGGGACAAGGGTCTCATCACCACATTCCTGGTCCAGTAGATGTAGGGGTCTGCAGTGGGGGGCCTTATCAGAATATCAAATTGTTCTTTAATATAAGGGTGCCCTATATATCTGACCCCCTACGTGAATGAGAATAGAATACATAGCATCTATTGTTACTCAATCACAAAAAACAAAATGTAAATAGTAAAAAACACACACACAGATCGTTGAGAAATGATTTATTAAACAAAACAAAAAAGTCCCGTGATGTAAATTCAACATCAGTCATGTAGTTTAGTAATGTAGATCTAGCATCAATCCCCATGAACAACATCCCGATGATCCACTGACACAAATATGATGACTCATTTCAAAGATCCTCTATTTGGTCAGTTGCATCCCTCTGGAAGGCCTGTTGGCTTGGTTACAAATTGAAACAAGAAGGTAAGTGGGCAACTGAAACCTACAATTTAGCTAGTAGTATATACCACTCCACTAAATGAATGACCCCTGGTTTCAGCAGCTGGAGGTTCAGGTGGGTACGCAAACTAGCCAAATTTTGCTATTTAGTTTGCACATTTGGTGAACTGCAGTTTGGGCTTGGATTAAACTCATGGTCAATCTGAACCTGAAGCTCACCCCTAATAGGAAAAAAACCCTTGAAAGTGCCCTGCATGTAGGTTAGGGGCCAGGTGCATAGATTAGGGGGGGCGGCACCCCTGCGCCCTGCATGGACGGCCACCACTGCTTGCCACTCACAACAGGGGTTTACATGAAATGTTCCTTAACACAGGAATAATATGAAAAGCTATCACGATTCTGGCCAAATGCAACCATGTGGATCCTTGAGTAGCATAGGTGATGTTGCCTGGGGCAACTGTTCCATTGTTAAACAACTGTCTTAAACATTATAAATAGCTTTTATGAGTTTAAACATTGAAAAACAGTGTGTAACAATGCAGTTTATTTAATAAAGAAGGTGAATGTCAATTGTGAAAAAATGAATGCTTTTGCACAGGATGGGGTGATTGAAGTGAAGTCATGAGCGATGTTTCATGGGCTAAGTGAACATTCTACTCCATTAGTAAATCAACCACAGTGTTTATTTAGGTGTTACAAAATAAATATAAAAACACACAGATGAGTATTGGTTATGCTTGATGTGCATAATAATTTATTAAAGAATAAATATATTTTTAAATGAACTAGCTTATGTTTCTAGTGTTTTTCTATTTTAAACCACTCTTTCAGCCTTCAAAGGTCCTGTGATGTATAATTAGCGTATGTAATAGTTGTGCAATAGCTCAGTTTGTAGCTTGTTTACTATTTTGTCAGAGTATCACAGCTGATTTTAGATTTTCAATTTAAAGCACTATTAAATGCTGATGCATGCACGACTGCATCAATGTTGTTTTCTCTATTCCCCCCCCACATCAAATTAATTTCATGCTCATTTGAAAGACACATGTCCATATCGTATTCTAGGATCTTAAGTGTGTATAATCCCTATAACAAAATAATGCATTGTAGCTGATCAGTTATTAGATGTAGGGGCTGTTTTTTTTTTGGCTTTTTTCCTTGTATTTCCACCTGGTGATCCTGCCTAACACACTTCCTGTCCTAGGCACACAAACTCAGTATACAGTGCACAGGAAGTTACAAGGCCACTGGAATTTTGGTAGCATCAACAGGTATTTTTTGAACCTGTGTTATAGATATAACAACATGCATCTAATTGTGCATTTAACAGAAAAAAGGAAAGCCATTATAAGTCCACTGTTAGGGTTAGGGATGAGCAAATCTATTTGGGTTTGGACATCCAACAGTTTCACAATTCTTGCTGGAAGTTTATGAACATTTGTACCTTTGAACCTTATTGAAATCTATGGGGGGGGGGGGGTTCTTGTTATTCTGATCCTTTTGAGGGTTAAAAAGCAAGCTATTTTCAAGCAAAGGTATGTGAAGTTAGCCATAGGGACATGTGCCAATGCCAAAATTAAAAAACAAAAAACAGAAATAGCATATCTCCCCAAACAGAATTGCCAACTCTCCCATATACAGACTGACAATATGGCTTCTGTGAACACACCATTTTATATAAAGTGGGCAGAATTGTCTATTCCTTTAACCACTTCAATACAGGGCACTTAGACACCTTCCTGCCCAGACCAATTTTCAGCTTTCAGAGCTGTCGCAGTTTGAATGATAATTGCGCGATCATACAACGCTGTACTAAAACTAAATTTTTATCATTTTGTTCCCACAAATAGAGCTTTCTTTTGGTGGTATTTGATCACCTCTGCGGTTTTTATTTTTTGCTAAACAAATAAAAAAAGACCGAAAATTTAGAAAAAAATAAAAGTTTTGCTTTTGTTTCTGTTAAAAAAAATTGTAAATAAGTAAGTTTTCTCTTTCACTGATGGGCACTGATAAGGCTGCACTGACAGGCACTGATACGGCGGCACCGATGAGGTGGAACCAATGAGCAGGTACTGACGGGCACTGACGATGGGCACTGATATACGGCACTGATGGGCACTGGTAGGCGGCACTGATGGGTGGCACTCATATGCAGCACTGATGGGCATTGATAGGCGGCACTGATGGGCACTGATGGGTGGCACTGGGTGGCACTGGTTGGCACTGATGGGCACTGATAGGCGACACTGATGGGCAATGAAAGGCAGCACTGCTGGGCACTGATAGGGTGGCGCTGATAGGCGGCACTGATAGGCGGACTGCTGGGCACTGATGGGCACTGATAGGCGACACTGCTGGGCACTGATGGGCACTGATACGTTGCACCGATGGGCACTGATACGCGGCACTGATATGAGGCACTGATGGGCATCCCTGGTGGCACTGGCAGTGGTAGGCATTGAAGTGGGCACTGATTGGCAGCTGCCTGGGCACAGATTGGCAGCTGCCTGGGCACACAGTGGCATTTCCCTGGGGGTCTAGGGGCATACCTGGTGGTCCAGTGTGGATGGCTTCCCTGGTGGTCCTGGGTAGGATCCGAGGGGGGCTGTGCTGATAAACAATCAGTACAGACTCCCCCTGTCAGGAGAGCAGCTGATCGGCTCTCCTCTACTCGTGTCTGTCAGACGCGAGTGAGGAAAAGCCGATCACCGGCTCTTTCTATTTACATCGTGATCAGCCGTGATTGGACACGGCAGATCATGTGGTAATAAGTCTCTGTCGGAGACTTTTTACCTAGATCGGTGTTGCAGGGTGTCAGACTGACACCCCGCAACAACGATTGCTGCGATGCACGCCCCCGGGGGCGCGCAGCGGCTCGATATTCCTGATCACGTCATATGAAGTCCGGTCAGGAATATCAAACCACTTTGCCACCGTCATTTGGTAATAGGGCGGGCTGCAAGTGGTTAAAATTGTGCCTCTTATGGCTCACCATAGCCCCTGGTAAGGTAAATTATAGGCTGTTCATTTTTTCTGGGTTCCAAACCTGTAAAGTTTTTATCCAAAAGTTTTAAGTTTGCAAACTTTGCAAATCCTAGAGATTTACCAATAATTTATAGTAGTGGCAAAACTGATACTCTTCCCTAGTTATGGTTTACATACACTTTAGGTTAAAAGATATTTGTTATAGTTATGCCAAAACAAAGTTCCAGATAATAAATGAAAGCTTTCAGTGAGCAGCTATGCTATCAAACAAAATACCATTGTTAAACTCAAACTTCTCAACGGAACAAACACTCAACTTCCTAAACAAGGCACTACTACAAACAGCAGACTTAGTGGCGCCAAAACGCAGAACACTCATCCGCAAAAAAAACTCTATATGGTTTAATGACACCCTCACACTACTGAAACAAGAACGTAGAAGAGCTGAAAGAGCATGGAGAAGAAATCCTACCAAGGAAAACCATACAAAGTACTCACTGTGAAATACCACAAAGCAATCTTCCAAGCCAAAAAAGAACATTTTTCAAACACCATCTCAACTGCTTTAAACCGACCGCGGGAACTCTTCAAAATAGTCGCCCAATCAATGAACCCTACCTGCTTAGAGCCCCCAGCAAACGATACGCAAGAATTCTGTAATGAGCTATCAAAGTTCTTCATCGACAAAATCGACAATATTCGCAAATCAATTTACTACAAAAAAACAACTCACCCAAAGCAAGAAGAGGATATCGACACGAACATCACAAAACCACCAGATCTTTCTTTTACACCAATCTCCACTGACATGACTAGAAACATCATGAGAAGTCTTCGAGACAGCACATCTCCAAATGACATAATCCCCACAAAACTCCTGAAAGAATGTTCCGACATTCTGGGCCCTACTATAACACATTTCATAAATCAATCATTCAAAGAGGGGATTGTGCCAACCACTCTCAAGGAAGGTATCATCAAACCCCTACTAAAGAAACCCAATCTCGACCCTAAGGACCCCAACTACCGCAGACCAATAACTAGCCTCAACACCATCTCCAAGATTATAGAGAAAGCGGTAGTACAACAGCTACAGCGCCACCTGGACACACACCAACTCCTGGATCCTCTGCAATCAGGCTTTCGCCCAGGGCATGGCACAGAAACAGCACTTCTCAAAATATGGGATGATGTCCTCGAAGCAGCTGATGACGGAGAATCATGTCTCTTGGTACTATTAGACCTCAGTGCAGCATTTGACACAGTGGACCACAACACTCTACTCGCCCGCCTCAAAAGTAGCAGGAGTCACAGACTCTGGGCTAAAATGGTTTGCATCCTTCTTAGAGAATCGCTCTCAGATATTGAAACTTGGAGCATTCACCTCTGAAACCCGGGCAATCTCCTGTGGAGTCCCGCAGGGTTCACCCTTATCACCAGTCCTTTTCAACATCTACATCCGCCCACTCCTCAAAATCATCAGAAAATCGGGCCTCTCCTTCCACTCATATGCTGATGACACCCAACTGTACCTTCGCATCACCGGACAAAAAGACCACCATCAACAACTAGAAAAATGCCTCATTATGATAGATGACTGGATGACCGTTAGCTCCCTCAAACTCAACGGGTCAAAAACAAAACTTCTTCTCCTACACGCTAACCAAAATGCCAAAAACAAGGCTCTGTGGATACCTCCCACTATCTTAGGACAGACCATCTCTCCGAGCACCAAAGTCAAGAGTCTCGGAGTTATCTTTGACTCAGAAATGTCAATGGATGCACAAATAGGGTCGGTATTCAGTGGATCCCACCATCTCCTCCGCCTGTTACGTAGACTTATCCCCTTCATCCCAGAGGAGGACAAAGCAGCAGTAGTTGGAACATTCATCAATTCCCGACTCGATTACGCTAACTCGTTCTATATGGGATTACCCCAATATCAGCTTGCGCGCTTACAACTCATCCAAAATACGGCGGCAAGACTGTTAACAGGAAAAAGACCCTGGGAGTCAATCTCCCCATCCCTGAGAAGCCTACACTGGCTAACCGTAAAGAATCGGATCACATTCAAGACCCTCTGCCTCACCCACAAGTGCATACAAGGAAACGCGCCTCAATACCTTCGAGAGAAAATAAAACACTACACACCAAATCACAATCTTCGATCGTCTAACCAAAACCTTCTTCTCATTCCCAAATACCGCTACAAAGCAAAGGGAGAACGAAGGTTTGCAGTCCAAGGACCTCGACTATGGAACGCACTTCCGCCCCACATACGCATGGAAGAAAACCATCTGGCTTTCAGGAAAAAACTCAAGACCTTCCTCTTCTAGAAGCTGTCAACACCAATGCATTAGCCCCTTGAGGCGATTCAGTTCGCATTTGCAGCGCTCTATAAATTTTTCATTCATTCATTCATTATAGAGCAGGGGTGTCAAACTCTATTTCATTGCAGGCCGAATCAGCATTATGGTTACACTCGAAGGGACAGTTGTATTTGTAAGACTATATAAATATATCCAGGGCTTTTTTTTCTCAGCTAATAGGTGCAGGAATTCAGTCATGCCCTCCCCCACCGAGATGCAACCAATGGTGGGCATGGCCAAATTGCTGAGAGAGAGTGGGAGGAGAGATCAACACAATAGTACACAAGGAATGGATATGAGTTGAAGCCATTCATTGTGTACAATTGCCATGTATCTGTTGTGATTGGTCACAGCAGATCACATTGTACCGGCTTCGGCCTGGTACACTGATTTGTCCACTGGGCACAGTGGGTGACAGATCTCTATGCAGCACAGCCTGTGGAGGACGTAATGTGAGGTCCACTCGGGATGGCAGTGCTCCCGCTCAGCTGTCATATTACTATAGACCAGGCGGAAGTGGTTAAGGATTACATTAGACTTTTTCATAACATACAGAAGTATAATAATAGTTTATTGCTTTGAAATGAGTCACTGTTGAAATCAATGAGTGCAAGCATTTAACATTTTACCTTCTTTATTTGCAAAGTTAATGCAGATGCTAGGAGTTCATCAAGTGTCTACTTCCTCCCCTGGAGCCATAGATAATTTTCTGTTCTGGGGGGTTCAGCAGCAGGTACCAAGTAAAAGTTTTTTTAAATAAAATACACCTGGCTTACAGGACAAGAGAAGTAGTACTGTGCATAGCCCATACATACAGAATATGAACAAATATTGAAAATTACACCCAGCATACAGGACAAGAGAAGTGGTACTGTACAGAGTCCATACATACAAAATAAGAACAAATACCAAGAAATAGACCTTGTATACAGGACAAGAGAAGTGGTACTGTGCAGAGTCCATACATACAAAATAAGAACAAATACCAAGAAATACACCTGGTATACATGACAAAAGGAGTGGTACTGTGCAGAGTCCATACATACAGAATAAGTACAGATATCGAAAATTACACCCAGTGTACAAGACTTTACCCAGCACACAAACTACCACTGTGCAGTGTTTACATGTGATTAATTTTCATTTCATCACAGAATGAAAAAAATCAACAGAAAGATTACCAGCCAGGCATATAATGACTTTTTTTAAAAACTAGGCTCACATGAGTGAATGCAGAAAGCCATGTAATTGCATGCCTTCCTGCACCCACAGAGGAAAATTCACTGCTGCTTAGGAGATGCGTAGGGTTACATTAAAGTAGTTTTAAAGCCAAAATGTTTTTTACCTTAGTTTATTCCCTGCATTAGGGTAAAAAATGTTTTACAGCTTTCTGTCCTCCTCCACCCCCCTAATTACTTACCTGAGTCCTCAATCGATCCAGAGCTGTGTATGGCTGGATCTTTTCTCTACTCTCTTCCTCTTCACACAGGGATTTAGGCAGCTGTTGTCAATGCAATGCTGTGAGGAGGAATGGGGGGGGTGAGGCTGGGCCATGCTATGTCTGTCTATGCAGTTCTGCTCCATAGACACAGACATAGACACACACAGCTCAGGAGTGAGCATGCATGCACTGTGTGTCCCCATAGCAAGCGGGTTGCTATAGGGCACACATAGAAGAGGAGGTTTGGGGCCACTGTGTGCAATATCATTGCACCCCCACTGCAACTGTGTTTTTGGAAAAAGTGCAGGGACTTTTTCCCTGCATTTTCAGCAGGTACAGTAGCCCATTCAAATGAATGGGCTGTTGTGGCTGAGAAAGCACAGCCACCGGAACCAGCATAGATGTGAACTGGGGGTTAATCTGAACAGGACATATGTAATTAAGGAATATCAATGCCTTTTCAACACAATAAAACAGGGCCAGGGCACTGAGGGCAGCAGACAGTCCAGCCTGGCTCTGGCAGTCATGTTGTGGTGCCGGGTAACCCTTCAGGCTGTCAGTACCGAGCAGTGGAAAATGGTAACCCAGTGATTAACTTTGCCAGTGTCACACACACTTACCCATATGGCAGCACAGCAGTGGTAAATGATCTGTTCTGTGAGGACACTTAGTCTCTGAGTCTGCGAGCCAAAAAGGAAAGAGGGAGGCTCAGCTCAGGTGCTCAGTAGCAGTTCATGCAACAGCCATAGCTAAACAGCACTGTTACCAGCTTTCCCTTGTGTGTTCTCTGCTCCAGGCTAAGCTCCTGCCAAGTCAAAGGAGGGAAGCAGCAGTACAGAGTGTAGAGGTGGTCCACGGGTAGGACTACTTGTGCTGCCTGCTCCTGCTGTTCTGTGCTGGTAATAGATCTGTCAGCCCACCCCAGTCCGGCCCTGCCTGGCTGCCAGTAACAGCAACTGTGTGCTGTCCTGAGATGCATACTCACTCTGCCCACCACTGATGACTGCTGTGCTGCCTGTTGCAGCAGGACTGATGCCATGTGCAGCAGCAGGACAGGAAAATGCTTCATTTTTTGGCAGGATGCTCTGGCGAGGTTTAACCCCCCTGACCCCCCCTTTCCCTATCTGTGTCCCTGTCCTCCTCCCACACTTACTAACAGTACATTTTTTATGCCAAGTTACTCAAAAAGTACTATGCTGAGAAGGTAGAGGCATTTTACAAGAGAGCACTGGAGTCCTGGAAGCTAAGGAACCATTTTTCCCAGTAGGATATTAGGTATCCTAAAATAAAGTAGGGGTATGTTATGTAAACAGGTTACCTTAAATATTTATTTTGCATCAAACTAACTAGAATCTTACATCTCCTAAATTTTAAATGTTAAATAAATAAGCAAACTACAATCCCGGGTGAATCATAGCTTGTGCTGATTTGCTATGGCTGATTCACTTGTAGAGTGATAAATAGTCTTTTCTGGATCCAATAGCAGTTCAATAGCAGTTCATTTCCTGTATATAGAGTCCATGGTGGCCCTACTATCCCTTTAAAAGAGAACATGGATGGTGAGGCTCTCCATGTACCCCAGTTCCCAAATGCAATAGTACAAAAGGGTAAGTGGGAATCCCTCATGATTTTGCTCTAGCACACACTACAACAAGTGTGCACACATAGCAACTCAAGAGCAGAAATCTCACAACAGGAGTCACTGAGAGATATAGGAATTTGTTTGCTGGTAAAGGAGAAGTTTGAGGTTCACAAAAAACAAAAATGCATACTCACCTACATTCTACAGCATTGGTGTCATGCTGCAGCTGTCCAGCTCTAAGCCCAAGAACTGAGTGGTCAAATGAAAATTGATTACTCAGCTCTCGGTTACCGTTGAACAGACAGTAGTGACTGTTAGTCATCACTCTCTGTTCTGCCCCTCCAGCTCTCATTAAAGTGTAGGGCTGCAGAGGAGGGGACAATTGGCTACAGCTCTCATCCACATGGTGAGAGATGGAGCCATCTGTCAATCAGGCAGCCGTGTGAATCCCAACATAACGATTGGGATCTTTCCAGAGCCTGAAGCGGCTCTGTGACATCAGCTGACAGAGGACTTTAGCCCACTGTTGGCTGAATCTAGTCACAGGAGTGCATTCCTGTGAACCACAAGAGAAGTATAGCCAAAAAGCTTTGGATATACTTCTCTTTTAAATCCTCCATTATCCTTCAAAACACTGAATTATCCGTTACAGATGGAATGACCGGTTCAATTATCACTTTGGAAAGGTAGAATCCAGAAACAAACTCACTACTGTTTAGTATTACTGTGATCCAAGTGGTTAACACTTTTGCCAACTTTTAAAATCTTACTTAGACCAGGTCCCAGTCAATCACTTCTCTATGTAGAACGGTTTTAGGTAAAGATCACATTGGGTCCCAGCTGGAAACATTGAAATATTTGTTTAACTATGATAAGCCTTAATTGAAAAAAAAGTTGCATGAAAACTTTACAAGGAACAAACTCAGAGAAGATAATCTTTCCAATAATCCTAAGATATGGTCAGATGTGTGGCTGGCATTACGGCAGCAACACAGATGCTGTATTACATGTCCTGATATTTTAAATCACCTTGAGAAAATATGTGCTAGTCCAGGGAACGTCAGAACACTGTAGAAACGATTTCTAAACAATGAGATCAATCTCACAGAGGTATAATTAGGAAACAAAATCATCCAACATTTTCATGAATGATCTCCTTATCCCATTCAAGTCCACAGAGAATCTTTAAACGAACATGGAGGAAAGAAATATGGGATCTGCCATTCCTGGTTTTAAATGTTCATGTTCCAAGGATGTCATCTTTAACTTGATTTCAGTAAATAGTGTAAGTTATCGACCTAATGCACAGCCAAACCTTAAGGCTTAAACTATATAGAAAAATTTAGCATAGCTGAAAATTTGTACACTAGTGATCAGGGATTCCAAATGACATCATAATGACATGGAGCACTCATAAGACTTTGTCTCAAGTTATCAAGTCCTTAGCATCATAATTTGGATCTAGTAAAGTCTAAATAAGGGTGCCTATACAATGGTAATTTTGCATACCTGTAGGATCACGTGCTGCCTACCTATTAGTTCATTGATTCTACAAGAGGTGGTAATTAATGATAGGCAAGGGACTGGTACTAGATGATGTTTAGGAGAATAATACAGTAGTGCAATGTTAAGGAATCCAAAAGACTCTTTTTACAGTTCACTATATGCTGATAATCCACCAAAGGACTATAATCTGCACAAAAGATTAAAGATTCTTTTTTTTTTTCTATTCTATGTTCTACTTGCAGAACATATCAAAGTTGATTTGCCCTGTTCATACCCATTTCAATTAAAATAAGAATGAACAGTCAAAAAATCCCTGTTAAAGTATTTACTATAGTGCTCTACTATCTCTAAGACATACAGCATATGCTCGTATTAATTTAAAAAATGTAAGATGATATTAGTGTTCTTATTTTTTCAATAATCCCATGTTTTGACATATGGTGTGGAGGATCAGAACATTGAAACCTGCAAGTATACATATACTGCAACCTAGCAACATATTGCTCTTATAGCCTAAACATGAATGCCCACACTGATGCTAGAAGATCACAACATACATTAACATGTCTTCTTCTGATTCCTCCTCCATGATGAAGACATGCAAGTTTCCAAACTGTTTAATAAAAAATATTATAAACAAGTTCTACTATATTTTTTCAAATTTGTTGATTTAAAAAAACTGGAGAGTGCAAAATTGGGTGCAGCTGTGCATTGTAGCCAATCAGCTATGTTTAATTAAGCTTTGGGGGGAAAAAAAGGAAGCGGATTGGTTTCAATGCAGAGCTGCACCAGATTTTGCACTCTCCAGTTTTAGTAAATCAACCCCTGTGTGTCCATATTAACTACTAAAACACAGCATGGGATATGTCATAATCATGCAAAGTGTCAAAAGAAAACTCCTGCAAACTCCCTCTTCAAGTAGATGAA
This sequence comes from Lithobates clamitans, assembly GCA_037952925.1. Taxonomy (NCBI): domain Eukaryota; kingdom Metazoa; phylum Chordata; class Amphibia; order Anura; family Ranidae; genus Lithobates; species Lithobates clamitans. The sequence continues at coordinate 4,393,110 of JBBGZY010000135.1, forward strand.
TTTCTATTTATGGTGATTTAGACACCTTACAAAGAAATTCTAGTATCATTTCCACTGTGTGCGAACATGGTGAGGCTAAATCACTACACAAAATATACAAGAACAGGGGCAAAGAATTGGATTGTGGGCTTGCTCGCACACATAGTTATCTCACATGCACAGTTACAGTCCATGTTTTAGTGCACATAGTGCTGTCCTTAAAAATAACCTAAAATTAAAAATAATAATAATAATTGATATACATTGTGATATATATGTGAAAAGCTAATAGGCATATGAAAGCTTCCCATATGATATGCTGCTATATGAAAAAGTTAGTATGGTAGTGCACAAGAATTTTTAATTGCAATCTGTATTTAAAGTACTAACATAAAGACTCTGCAATGACTATTACTTCTGAACATGCACACAAAAATATCAATCCTGCCCAGTAAATAGCCAATATGTATGGTCTACCCATCAAAAAAATGAATGTTTTTACAGTCTTCTTTTAAAATAGCTCCATTTCATTGATGTGGTTTTATTTCTTTATCTTATACACTTCTAAAAATGTTAACAGATCCTAGATAGAGCCAAAACACATAGGAAAAACACATTTTTATTTCAGGCAGCCACTGCCTATGTGGTGTGCATTCGTTGTAGCCTGTGCATGCATGTTCACTTGTGTACATTATAGACAATACTATATCCCATGAGGATATGAAATGCTATTTTGCATGAATCATATACACATTTCAATTAGCAAATGAATCAGCCTATGACTCTTGATATACAGTATCTACATTATTCTTATATATACCGTAGCTACTGTACTGTCTGGCAGTCTCAAGATACTCAGGTGACTGTCACGACCCCCTGGAATATCTGGAGTTGTATGCTAGGTGAAATCACGAGCTAGTTGTTGATGTTGTCATTGTCAGAGTTTTCTAAAGTACTTTGAAAACATCATTATGCGTTAGACTGACATGGACATATTTATTTTCTTTTTTCATCATATTATATTCACATGCTCTTTGTTGTTCATATATAATCTTAAATTGTAACTATATTGTTGGGATTTAGATGAAACCGAGAAGAAATTGTCTCTTTTCTTCTATTTGATGATTAATTCGTTGTTCTGGAAATTTTTTTTTATTTTTCTAACAAACTATTTTTTGGACAAGTTTTTTTGTAGATTAAATAATAAAAAAATATTACTAATCTTATTCCATTAGATAAAACACCCAGGATAAGCTGAGTTATAGTGCTTTATGTATAATAAGTCTGTGTTGGATATATTTCTATGAATGGATGTAGGTGATAAATTGCTGAATTTGAGTTGCACTTAAAATAAAGTTTTAATACATCTGCAATTATTGTTATTTATTTTTTTCATTTGTGGTTTAAACCACTATTGGAGGGTGAGTTTTTAAAGCTATATAAAAACAGAAACCTTGATGCTCTATGCTTCCCTTCTTTTGAAAGTTTGATTAATTTATTTATTCATTAGGACTAGTCTCTAAAGGCCTCGTACATAGGATACGAAAATCTGAAAATTCATAGCTGTCTGACGATTTTCGGATCGTTAGTACAGTGCTTTCGACAACTGATTTCGCTTGTGCAGACTATAAAAATTTTGTCGGATGTGTACTCAAGGTCTGATTTTCGTTTCATTAGTATGATTTTCGTATGAAAAAAATCATAAGAGCAAGACTATGTATGCTCAGAAACGAAAGAATACATACAAAACTTTAGTCCATGGACACAGCAGTTGAGATTTGCTAAACAAAACCAGAGAAATGCCCTGCTCAACTTAATGACCAAACTGCAAACAACCAAATTACCCTGTCTAACAGTATGCGTTAAAAATAGGGGTTTAGTCTGCACACATTTGCAAATACATGCGTAAGCTACAGAGCCCCATCAAGGCACCCCAGTTTTTTCTGTAGTCCTAACTATAAATTTTGAGAGCCTCCATAGTAGAAACACATGTATTATAATAGAAAAGCAGAGGGCAGGTGAGCCTGGAAGGAGCCCACCAACCCTTAAAGGCACAGGGGTGCACTAGACACCCAGCACAGAGCACTATGGCAGCAAAGGTGTCCAGTGCATCCCCTCACCAATATTTTAACAGTAGAAACAAATACACAGCGGTTAAAGTTTGCTGTATCTCAGAACACCTATTTAAACATGTTTTGAATATTGTGTGGGAAATGAATACTTTGTGACTATTTTGGGTTTTCCCACTTTCATTAGCATTTACCTAAACTAAGAGTTTATTATACATTGTAGGCTGTGTAATGAAGGGTTAATGTAGTTTGAATCAGCTTTTCACCTTGGATCAAAGGCACAACTAAAGTACAATTAATACAGTTTTATTTTAAATAATGTATTGTTAAATCAATGGTAAACCAAGTTCTGTTGCATTGTACATATGCTAACCTGGTGCCCAATTTTTTTTTGGGGAGGCACAGACAAACTGAAAAATACTGAAAAAGCCCCCATCAATTTCAGCCTTACTGTGCCCATTAAATGCAGCCACTGTGCCATCAATTGCAGCCACTGTGCCCATCAAATGCAGCCACTGTGCTCATCATATGCAGCCACTGTGACCATCATAGGCAGTCATTGTGCCCATCATATGCAGCCACTTGTGCCCCATCAAATTAAGCCACTGTGCCCATCATATGCAGCCCCTTGTGCCCATCATATGCAGCCACTTGTGCCCATCATATATAGCAACTTGTGCCCATCATATGCAGCCACTGTGTCATCAATTGCAGCCATTGTCCCCATCAAATGCAGCTACTGTGCCCATCATATGCAGCCATTGTGCCCTTCATATGCAGCAATTGTACCCATCATATGCAGCCACTGTGTCCATCATATGCAGCCACTTGTGCCCCATCAAATGCAGCAACTGTGCCCATCATATGCAGCCACTGTGCCCATCATATGCAGCCACTTGTGCCCATTATATAAAGCCACGTGTGCCCATCAAATGCAGCCACTGTGCCCATCAAATGCAGCCACTTGTGCCCATCATATGCAGCCACTTGTGCCCGTCAAATGCAGCCTCTTTTCCCCGTCATATGCAGCCATTTGTGCCCATCAAATGCCGCCACTTGTGCCCATCATATCCAGTCACTTGTTCCCATCAAATGCAGCCACTTGTGCCCATCATATGCAGCCACTTGTGCCCATCAAATGCAGCCATTTGTGCCCATCATATGCAGCCACTTGTACACATCAAATGCAGCCACTTGTGCCCATAATATACAGCCACATGTGCCCATCAAATGCAGCCACTTGTGCCCATCATATGCCACCACTTGTGCCCATAAAATGCTGCCACTGTGATGCCCACCCGCTGTCTGCCCGGCACTTACCCCATCTTAGTGTTGGGTCAGGCAGCGGGTGACGGCCGCGAGCTGTGGGATGGCTCCTGTCTTCTTCATGCTTCTCCCTCTTCTCTTTTTTGGTCTGCTAGGCATCCAATCAGGGTGCCTGTGTCTTCAGCCAATTAGGTGACGGATATTAGACCCACGCTACCTGATTGGCAGAAAGGCGGTTCGGTGTTAGAAAAGCAAATATTCATTTGCTTTTCTAACACATCTGGGTGGACTGCGAGTGAAATGCTCTGCGCTCCAAGTCCACCCTTTTTGAAGCCTATTAGAGCCTATGGCTCTAAGCAGGTGCTTAAAAAATACCCCTGCCACTGGAATTCAGGTGCCTGGCATCTGAAAAGGGGCCGGATGCCTGAATAGGGGGTGTCAGCAGCGGCTATGGATAGATTTATGCTATGTATGAATCTATCCATTAGTCATAGAGTGGGTGGCTGGGGAGAGGGGAGCGGCACCCGTGCGCCCTTAATGGACGGGCCGCCCCTGATGCTAACATTAACAATGCTGAATGAAAACGAGGGTGGAGAAATGACATCAATGTACAGCTTTTTCTACTGTGTCCAATAGGCAAACAGTGGGCATGTTCTTGACCAAATGATGTTAGTGCTAGTCCAAAGACCTGCCTGTTATGTCAGTTAGGGGTGTCTAGATCACAAGCTTGGCTGCGCAAAAATAATTTATCAAGTAAACAAGTTTCCAAATGTTTATTTTAACTGTGTTTTTATATTTTTGCCTGTAGGCTAGGCTAGGTTTACACTAGCGGCAGAGCTTGCCTCCTCTGAAAAGGTGGATAGTTTTTCAGAGGCATTTGACAGGTGGTGAGGAAACAATATGTCAAGTATTTATTTAAGCATTAGCGCAATAACATTATCCAAAAATCCTGATGCGTTTCGGCCTTAGGCCTTCATCGAAAGCTTTTGGTGAAGGCCTAAGGCCGAAATGCATGAGTATTTTTGGAAGATGTTATTGCTGTAATGCTTAAAGAAATATTTTCTATGGAGAAGCTGTCGAGTTGCCGGCCTGTACTTTCTATGGATCTTTTGTGAGCTTAATTAGCCAGAGCACCGACTACTCTACACACCAACTATACTATATAGCAGTTGAGCTTGTGTGAGTTTTTGTCTTGATTGTAGAGCCATCTGCTGATTTGGGTAAAACAATGTATATTAATCAGTAAGTTTGATTGCTAAAATAAATAGGTAATTAACTTTTAAATGATTTTGATCATATGTCCAGCTAAAATAATCAATATTATAAAACATACATGCTCAATAACAATAATAAGAGCACTCACCAAACACTTAGGGGTTTCCATGGCTGTGTTAAAAATCACATATATAGTCTGCATTTACATGTGTAGACTACGCTGGATTTTGTTGTATAATTAAGAGTCATATTGAGTAGCCCTTGGTCCTGAATAGCATCATCCCATGTAAAGCCAGCAGACATACCCTGTGTATAATTTTTAAATAATGACGTTTAAAGTGCAGGTCAAGCCAAAATAGTTTTCCTATTTTCAGATAGAATGAGGAAGGTTTAGAAACCCCCGTTGTATCTTTACTGATATTCAGGACTCTATAAGAGAGATTTATCCCTACTTCCTGTCCTGGTTTCATATTATAGGAATGGAGGAAAAACCTAGACAGAAATAAAAATCTGACAGGGGTTCTAGTTTTCAAAAATCTTATTCTTTTTAAGAGAGACTTTTTTTTCTGCCTGTGTTGACTTTTAAAAATTCCTTCCACTTTCTGCCTGGTAAAATGTTGTCACTAGGATAAGAAGTGTGGGAAATATTTCTAACAGCGCCCTGAATAGCAATAAAACCCAATCTAATGCTTCACTACTAGATCCAAAACTAAAAAAAAAAAAAAGTTTTGGCTTAAAATACAGTACACTTTAAAAAAGCAATTACCAGTATTTATTTTGAAGAATTATTAGAACTTTAAAAATGTAGCTAATGCATACTCAGACTAAGTTTTATTATTAAAAGAAAAAAAAAATCTAATTTTCTTTAGGTTGCTTAAAACTTTAAAATGCTGTCTAAGGATTGTACACAGTCACTGAGAGAGCAGCACACTCCAGAGTATCACAGAATAGAAATCTCTGCAGACAGGCATGTAACCAAATGCCATATGCCCTAAAAAGCTAGCAACAGCAGTAAAGAGCCCTGGGAGATGTTTGTCATTAGCCCCTCAGTCAGCAGAGGTGGAAACTCATTCAGCCCCATGCTGGACTTTCATTATGGCAGATCTGAATCAGATGGTCTGTTTTATTCTCAGGCAGTGTAGTGTTACTGGGGATGCTGCCATCACTTATTCCTGAAAGTCACAACGGCTGCGCTTTCAATCCAGGAACATGCCAAGTGGACATCACAAAACACAGTGTTCTGCTGATTCTTAAGGAATGGCAGAGAGCTATTGTTTTATGGGAAATTGTTATACTTGAAAAGTGGTGTACAATATAATGTAGCTGAACACAGTGATGAATGAGCAGACAGACAGCTGAAGTCCAAGAATACTTTTAACTCCATTTAAAGAACACAATGTATAAAACAATGCCATCCAATGCCACATAAATACTAATTTTACAAATGTTTTCAGTCAGGTTTAGGCCCCATGCACATAGGTGTATTAAAATTGCTCCTATGCATGCCGGCTCTTTCTGCCAGGATCTTTCTGGGGAATTTTTTGCCCATGTGCATGAGGCCTTAGAAAAAAACATAACTCCATCAAGGTGCTTCAAGCAATTACAAGCTGCAAAGAGCAAGAATACAAGGCCTCATTTACACTGGCACTGACAAACCTGCACTTCGATGCATTTGGAGGACATTTATAAACACATATATATTAGGGTTGCCACCTCATCCCTTTAAAACCGAACACATATTAATTACACAGGTTCTCTGACTGATTAACCACTTGCCGACCGGGCCATAGCCGAAAGACGGCTACAGCGCGGTCGGCTTATTCTGGGTGGGCGTCCATGAAGTCACGTGGTGTGACGTCACGCGTAGGGACGAGACAGGCTGCAAACACAGACAGAGGCACACGAGCACCCCGCTCGTTGGATTGTTACCACTGCTTTTCAATTTTAATGTGAGTACTTGTAATCTATTAATAAAAAGTGTACTTTTAATCAAAAACTGGATTACACTATTGGCTTCTTCTCTGCTGATTACCCCCTATGAATACAACCCCCTTGTACTACACCTGAGAGAAACTCCCACCCAGGACCCAGGATAGAGAGGGACGCGCTGGAACCCATAGGTGGATGTTTCAAGCAGTTCTTTTGGCACATGCTTTTGCCCCATTACTTAAAGGTAAGGGGCCATTACCTACTAAAGTGATCTAGCACACGAAGAAAACTCCTGATGTGATTCACCCCAGCACTCTAACTGCAACGTGTGCATGCCAGGACGTTGCCGTCACAACCACACATAAGGACTGCTCTTGTGCAGCATATGGATGCGTTCTCTAGCACTTCAATTTTAACGTGGGCATGATAGCACGTTGCTGTCACTTTTTCAACAAAGACTTCTTTCTCACGTTCTCTATGCTAAATAATACACTTCTCTTATTTGTAAACACAATTTTTTAAAAATAAACTGTTCACCCGCTTTCATTAATTTTTTCCCAGCATGCACAATATGCACCATGTATAAGAATCACTAGCCACCACTCCTCCCACCTTGAATTGCACTAGCACTTTATTTGCACCATACACTTAGCTGGCCTTGCTATAGATGTATGTTTATTATGCACTTTATGTTTTTGTTCTAAACTTAAAACCAGTCACTGGTGCTTTGGCAACCCCACCATCACGTTTTTGTATTGTAAATATATGGATTTTATTATAGGTGATTGAAGCGATATTTATATTCCATTTTATATACCTATGTTATATCTTATGCATTATTGTAGGCATTGAACATTCACAATGTTTTAACTTTTGATATACACAATTCCTTTCACTCTCATGTGATTACACTCTTTTACCAAGCGCATATTGTTTATTTACTTGATTCCTCGTTAAGGATTAGCGCAGCACCACCCACTCATATACAGCCTCCCAGAATCTTGCTCCTGCGCGTCCCCTGGGGCACGCACCTGGGAACATCCGTGACCGCCGGGTCCAGAAGACCCGGCGCTTCACGTATCAAGGTAAACGGCCGCTGATAGCTGATTAGGGAGCGATCACTTGTAAACAAACCGGCGTCATGTCATGACGCCGGTTTCTCCCTCCCCTCTCTGTAGCGATCTGTACAGTGCGAGGGGAGAGGGGGAGAGATCGTTTGCAGCAGCGCTGTGGGCTGGATCTGTAGTGCCACAGCGCTACTCAGTGCCCATACTCTGCAATACTCTGCACTACTATGCCAATACTCTGCAGTACTCTGCCCATACTCTGCACTACTATGCCCATACTCTGCAATACTTGCCAATACTCTGCAATAAATTTTAACAGAAACAAAGATTTTTTTTTTTTTTTTTTTTTACGGAATTTTCACTCTTTTTTGATTTATAGCGCAAAAAATAAAAAGCCCAGCGGTGATTAAATACCACCATAAGAAAGCTCTATTTGTGTGAAAAAAAAGGACAAACATTTCATATGGGTACAGTGTTGCATGACTGAGTAATTGTCATTCAAAGTGTGAGAGCACCGAAAGCTGAAAATTGGTCTGGTTAGGAAGGGGGTTTAAGTGCCCAGTGGTCAAGTGGTTAAGGTGGTACTTAAACTCACTTGGTGCCCTATCTGCATTAAATTAGCCACAGAACCTGAGTAATTCATATGTGTTCGGGTTTAAAGGGATGAGGTGGCAACCCTAATATATATGCATAGCTCACAACTGTCCCTGATTTCAAGGGACTTTCCTTGATTTGGAGCAATGTCCCTTTTTCCTCCTCATTTTTCCCTCATTTTGGTCTGATCTATATAGTTGTATATAAAATGCACTTTTTATCTTTCAAAAAGTGTTTCCCAGCGCTAAACCCTTTATCAAAATTCTAAATTGCTGCATTTGTAAATTTTAAAAGCCAGTATAAAGGAATAGTAGTGGTAAAAAAAAAGCCCATGTGGATTTGGTTAACCTTTTTTTTTGGTCAATTTTCCTTTTAAGAGGGTGTGGCAGGGGGCGTGTCCTATGCCTACATATGTTTGGTAGTAGGTATCCCTCATTCCCATCTCAAAATGTTGGGAGGTATGTATATGCTTGTAATGATTTAAAATAGTATAAATAACACTGTGCATTAAAGTGATTGTAAAGGCTTTTTTTTTTTTTTAAATAACAAACATGATATACTTACTTCCTCTGTGCAGTTGTTTTTACACAGAGCAGCCCGGATCCTCCTCTTCTTGGGTCCCTCTTTGCTGCTCCTAGCCCCTCCCTCCTTTGAGTGCCCCTCAGCCAGCAGCTAGCTACAGGTTTTCACCCAAGCCGAGTCAGAGCTCCTTGAATCCATTCAGACAGGGAGCCCCGACCTGGCCCCAACACCTTTCTCCCCTGATTGGACTGAATGATTTTAATTGACAGCTGTGGGAGCCAATAACGCTGCTTCTCTGTCTCAGCCAATTAGTAGGAGTGTACTGGATGGCTGAGGGGATCGTGGACATTGCTGGAGAGAGAAGGGGCTCAGGTAGGTAATTGGGGGGGGGGGGGGTGTTGGGGGGCTGCTACACACAGAAGGTTTTTTTATCTTAATGCATAGAATGCATTAAGATAAAAAACCTTATGCCTTTACAACTCCTTTAAGCTGGGATAGGGATAGATTAGATGCATCTCAACATGGCTAAAAGGATGTAAAATGATGTTAACACACATAGGCTTCATGCACAGTGGGGCTTTTGTAAACACTTTTCTCCTAGCAGGAGAAAAGCAGCTTGAAATTCGCACCTGAGCCGTGTTTTTGCAAATGCATTTAGGCGTGTCATTCACTTGGGCATTTGTTTATTTTATTGGGCAGAATATTAAAATATTTATTCTGCCCATTGAAATTAAAAAATGCTCAAGCACTAAATGCGTCTAGCGCTTAGGCAAGTTTAGATGCATTTACACAGATTTAGATGCGTAAGGCGGTTTTTCTACCCAAAAGCTCCTCTCCTGAACACGATTTAGGTGCTTTCAGATTTCTGCCTCTAAACACCTTTAAATGCCTATGTGTGCATGGACACATAGGCTAACATAGAGGGGCTTTTCGTTCTTTCCCTATTGGATGAACTGACGTGATCAGTTCTTGAAAGCTGTGTACTAACAAACAGATTATCATACAATCGCTTTGAAGGGTATCTTCCCGTATGATTTTCTCATCGTGTGTACAGGCCATAAGGTAAAGGTGCATTTAATTGCAGGAGAACTTGAGAGGCATAAAGTTTGTTTTTCCTGCCCAGATAATTCCTCCTACATTTGGATAACCCAAACACAGGAGTGTTAAGCCTCATACACACGATCAGATTTTCCGAGCGGAAATGTGTGATGACAGGCTGTTGGTGGAAAATCTGACCGTTTGTATGCTCCATCGGACAATTGTTGGCCACTTTCCGTGGACAAATTTTTTGATGGCAGGTTTATAGATTTTCCGGGGACAAATGTCTGTTGTTGGATTTTCCGACTATGTGTACACAAGTCTGTCGGACAAAAGTCCAAAGTACAAACACGCATGCTCGGAAGGAAGGACAAGCCAGAAGAGGTTGGTCTTGTAAAATAGCGTTCGTAATGGAGAATTAACATTCGTGACGTGGCAAATTATGAAATCTGGAAATGCATCGCACATTCTCTTCTTCTTTAACCACCTCAAGACAGTGCACTTACACCCCCTTCCTGCCAAGACCAATTTTCAGCGCTCTCACAGTTTGAATGACAATTACTCAGTCATGCAACACTGTACCTATATGAAACTTGCGTTCTTTTTTTCACACAAATAGAGCTTTCTTTTGGTGGTATTTAATCACTAGTGGGTTTTTTATTTTTTGTGCTATAAATAAAAAAGACCGTAAATGTTGTGAAAAAAATGCCTTTTTCTTTGTTTCTGTCATAAAATTTTGCTAATTAGTAATTTTTCTTCAAAAAATGTGGGCAAAATTTATACTGCTACATATCTTTGGTAAAAAATAACCCAAATTAGTGTATATTATTTGGTCTTTGTGAAAGTTATAGAGTCTACAAACTATGGTGTCAATCACTGAAAATTGATCACATCTGATCAGACCTTCAGTACATCAGGTGAATCTCATTTCTTGAGACATTAACAAGTCAGGAATGTACAAATACCCCCCAAATGACCCCTTTTTAGAAAGTAGACATTCCAAGGTATTAAGTAAGTAGCATGGTGAGTTTTTTTAAGTTGTCATTTTTTCCCACAATTCTTTGCAAAATAAATATTTGTATTTATTTATTTATTTATTTATTTATGTTTACAAAATTGTCATATTATCAGGTTATTTCTCACACACAGTATATGCATACAACAAATTACACCCCAAAATACATTTCGCTACTCTTCCCGAGTATGGCGATACCACATGTGTGAGACTTTTACACAGCCTGGCCACATACAAAGGTCCACCATTGAAGTAGCACCTTCAGGCGTTCTACGAGCATAAATGACACATTTCATTTCTCAACCACCTATTACAATTTTGAAGGCCCTGGAGCACCAGGAAAATGGAATTGCCCACAAAATGACCCCATTTTGGAAAGCAAACACCCCAATGTCTAATCTATGAGGCATAATGAATCATTTGAACGGTTCATTTTTTTTCCAGAAGTTTTTGGAAAATGTGGAAAAAAAAATGAAAACGAATTTTTTTTACACAAAGTTGTCAATTTATAAGATATTTCTAACACATAGCATGTATATAGCAAAAATTACACCCCAAAATACATTATGCTACTCTTCCTGAATATGGCGATACCACATGTGAGACTTTTACACAGCCTGACCACATACAGAAGTCCAACATTGAAGTAGTACCTTCAGGCATTCTAGGAGCATAAATTACACATCTCATTTCATTCCTACCTATCACACTTTTGAAGGTCCTGGAGCACCAGGACAGTTGAATTACCCACAAAATTACCCCATTTTAGAAAGCAAACACCCCAACGTATATTCTATGAGGCATGGGTTGCAAATAGGTATTCGGGGACTCTAATGGGCTGCAGATAGGTCCTCGGGTACTCTGATGGGCTGGAGACAGGTACTTGGGTAACTTGATGAGCTGCAGACAGGTACTCGGGTACTCTGATGGGCTGGTGACAGGTACTCGGTTACTCTGATGGGCTTTTGACGGGTACTCTGATGGGCTGGTGACAAATACTCGGGTACTCTGATGGCCTGGTGACAGATACTTGGGTACTCTGATGTCCTGGTGACAGGTACTCGGATACTCTGATGGGCTACAGATAGGTACTCGGGTACTCTGATGGGCTGGTGACTGGTATTTGGGTACTCTGAAGGGTGGTGACAGGTACTCAGGTACTCGGTACTCATATGGATTGTGACAGGTACTCAGGTACTCATATGGACTGTGTCAGGTACTCAGGGACTCGGGTACTTAGATGAACTGTGACAGGTACTTGGGTACTCTGATGGCCTGGTGACAAATACTCGGGTACTCTGATGGCCTGGTGACAGGTACTCGGGTACTCTGATGTCCTGGTGACAGGTACTCGGGTACTCTGATGTATTACAGATAGGTACTCGGGTACTCTGATGGGCTGGTGACCGGTATTCGGGTACTCTGAAGGGTGGTGACAGGTACTTAGGTACTCGGTACTCATATGGACTGTGACAGGTACTCAGGTACTCATATGGACTGTGTCAGGTACTCGGGTGCTCAGATGAACTGTGACAGGTATTCGAGTACTCAGATGGACTGTGACAGGTACTCGGGTACACTGATGGACTGTGACAGGTACTCGGGTACTCTGATGTACCGTGACAGGAACTCATATGGACTGACAGGTACTCAGATGAACTGTGACAGGTACTATGATGGGTGATGACAGGTCCTCTTTATTGGGGGGGGGCAATCAGTGTGATTGGTGTACACTGTAAGTGGTAACGAGATGTTACCGCAATCTCCTCCTCACACGCGAATGGTGTGTGAGGAGGAGAACCCGGTAACATCTCATTACCGCGGTTTGTTGACATTTAGTGATCAGCTGTGAAAGGATCACAGCCAATCACATGGTAAACAGCCGCCGGCCAATGAATGTTTATCAGGTTATTTGTGAAATGGTTATTACTGTGAAAATAAATTTAGCTATAATGCAAGAAACCCCTGTATAACTAGTATACCTCCAGAGAATGGCAGCTTCAGCCTGTGGATCCCACACAGGCATTTGGCTTTGTGACTGATTTTATTTTTAATAGGAAGTCCAAGCTTGAATTCAAGTATGGTGTTTAATAATTAAATTTGAATATTTTCCAAACATATTTTCTTTCCTATTGCTAAGAATTTAGTAGTGGAGAACAATTTTGGAGCCTTTAATTTGAGGGTCCTTCCACCCCTGCATGTTGTGTTGCAGTGCCTTACCGCAAATGCATTATTATTCGGTATGCCAAGCCGTAACATGTGTTTTGTTAAACAGCCCATTTGTTTCGAGTGGGCTGTCACTGCATAGTAAAAAAGCAGATTTGTCACTGTTTTTTATTTACTGCAGTCTATCAAAGTGCTCAGTGTGTGCATTGCAATAATGCAATTTGGTGCAGGTCTGTGGATCCCTACTATAGGGGGCCAACTATATAGAAGAAAGGTCAATAGATTCAGAAACTTTTATTTGTACTTGAACCTAAGTTAAGTAATCAAATAGCAGCACCCATAAGTAACTTACTAGTGTATTGTAAAATTAAAGGGGAACCCCAGCATTGAGTTTTTCTCTTAAATGCCTTAAATACCCCATTTAAAAAAAAAAAAAAAACTATACACACCTTTTCCCAGCAGTCCTCTTGCTGCTCTGGTGATATCACAGGATCTTCCTCTAATTCTGTTAGTGGGAGAGCATTCCTCCTGGCGAGGATCACATACTGCAATGATGTGTGAACGCCTCTTTGTCCTGAAATATTGTGAGCACAGTCTATGTGATACCCCCAGGGGTGTGTGAATGACAGACAACAAAATAGCAATGGATGTCGTTCTGCATGAAGTAGTTCATTGGAGGTGGATGGAGAAAGAAGAGATAAGTAGAACCTTGTTTTTTTTTTTTTGGGGTGGGGGGGGCGGGAGCATAAATATTTTTTAAAAAATGGAGTTCTGCTTTAATCCGGGCACTAACAGACTCAAGCAAAACCTGTTACTTTGTCCAATTTGTAAACTACTGCATAACTTGTGTGCTCCTGTTTTTTTTAACAGATTCATTAGACTTTTTTAGTGCATTAATTATCTGTGAAATTGCTGACATACCAATAGTAAAAAAGTAATGCAATATATTATATAAAGGTTTACTTAGATCTCTCAGTCTACAGGCGGTTTCTATAGTGTAATGGGGCATTCAGCAGACTTTTTTTTTTAGCCACAATTATTCCTACAAAAATATGCTTTGAAAATCTAATAAAAGCTGTTTAAGACTATAATAAAAAAAAATGGCAGACCTACTAAAAAACAACCACATTAAATGAAAATATTTGTCCTTTGGTTAAAGCAGTGAAGTCCACTCTGTCCTGTCACTGTTCCCTGAATGAATGAAATTTGTCTCTGGGTTGTAGTTTTTTTTCTTTTAAGAATTACACATAGCGAGTACTAACAGCCATGAGAGCTGTGTCAAGGCGCCATCTACTGATTAACTTTATTGTTACAGTCCTGAAAAGGTTAGCTCAATCCGACATAAGCAATAAATCATTGATATGTTTTGCCATTTCAAGTTCACCTGCAAATAAAAAAATACATTTCATCTCACTTAGCCTATCTTAAAGCATCGCTAAGCAATTTAGTTGGTATGTTTGTTAATTCTTTATTCCGATTGCTTCCCTTTGGCTAATCACCTGATTTAGATGAGATGCTCTTTAATGTGAATATGGTGCAATTGTAGTAATTGGATAAACATTGTTCTTCAATTTCAACTTTGACCGTTTTCAAATATGCAAAAAGAGAAGGTTGCATGTATAATTTACATACAAATCTACCCAAGAAATAACACATATCTATTTTAATAGTTTTAGTTCGTAAACGATAACAGCTTCATAATGAGTCAATAGAGGTCATTGTCTTAATTATTTAGAAACAGGAATATATAACATTCCAGGATATTTAAAAACAATTGATATTGCAGGCCGGATAATTCTTTAATGTTTGTGCAGTGAGTGTTTGCAGTGAGCTAAGCTACAATTGGTCTTATTCATCAAAGTCTGAAGTGGGAACTGTCTGTATCCTTTTAGTCTACTGCTACAGTATGTCAGAATGAAAAGAAAAATAAGACTGGTTGTTCTGGGCAGACATTCTGTCTTTAGAGAATTTGATAAGTCCAGTGCTTTGCTATTCTAAAAAAAGACCAGCACAGATATTTGAAGCTGATAACTAATCAGGGGTCCCACAGGCAACCTGTATGCAATATAAATATATTGCTTGATACCATTTTGCAGCTATACCTTGTTAACTTTTTATGGTGGCCATATACCTGTTTGTGAACGATATACTGTAGGTATGAGTGATCAAAAATACGTGAAACAGAATCATCACCAATGAAATATTGCATGAGCCAACCACATGGAGTATTGTTTTGCACTTTCTGAATGACTGAAAGTATCATTTGAATATATGATCTATGAGTCATAAATCTAACTGATCTATTAAAAAAGATGTTTTAAGTGATCTATGTTATGGTCTGTTTTCTAATACATACGCAAGATATTTTTTCAAACTTGTAGAAGTCATTGCCAAAAATCCAACCATTGCTGATCGACATAGCTTATTGGATTGAAAGAATGGAGAGCATTGGCTTTGCAATTTTTATTCGGTTTAATCAGTTTAGTTGATAGTTTTGAATGATCAATTGACCATGTT
This sequence comes from Lithobates clamitans, assembly GCA_037952925.1. Classification (NCBI taxonomy): domain Eukaryota; kingdom Metazoa; phylum Chordata; class Amphibia; order Anura; family Ranidae; genus Lithobates; species Lithobates clamitans. The sequence continues at coordinate 4,408,487 of JBBGZY010000135.1, forward strand.
AATCTTTGTGTTCACCATTAGATGATAACTGTGCTGTCATCCTAAAGGTAAATTACATTTTGGTCCACTTGTTTTGTTGAGCATCATTTTAACCCACAGAAAGGCACAGGACTAATTCTTTGCTCTTGGTACCTTATGAATTTATATTTATCCTTAAATTAGTCAGAGTTACATGATTTATATACAAAAGTAAAGTTGATCCAGGGATAATCCGATTGCCTCTCTGGGATCAGGAAGACATTTTTTCCCCTGCTGTAGCAATTTGGATCCTGCTTTTCTGGGTGTTTTTTTCAACTTCCTCTGGATCATCTGTGGGTATAGGATTGGGTATATGGGGTTGTATCATATTTTTTATTTTATTTTATTTTTTTATGGTTGAACTAGATGGACTTGTGTCTTTTTTTCAACCTGACTAACTATGTAAAAATCTCAACAACCGACCATGATATCCTTTTTGAAGTTATGGGTGACCTACACAAAATATAAAAATATAAATATATAAAATATCATTTTCTTTAATATTCTACTGTTACAGTTATTCAAACAGTGATATAGGCATATGCAGTTGTTTACTTTGTATGCCTTTAATTTAAAGGTTTTTAGTCTCAAGTCAAATGAACTGTGCAAAGTATGGGACGCTGGACATAAGACAAACCCAGCAAGAGTTTGTGAACCCCGAACACAGAACATTATTGGACACTGCCAGGGAAACATGTACCAATAAAAAATTAAAAAATACCATTCAACAGAGAGGGGATCTTTTAATGTGGCCTAAAACAGGGCACTCCAACCCCCGGGCCATGAACTGGTGCACAGCAGGAGATGAGCAGTGACCGTGGTCTGGGACGCTCACATCCTGCTGTGTGACCATGCCTGTGTGTCTTCTCCCGATTCCTCTGCCCACCCGGCCAATGATGTCATCCAATCAGCATGACAAGGGAGCAGGAAGTGCTGCAGATGGAGAGCTCCTCCCGCCCGTGCCTGCTGATAGAATGATATTGTTGGGCAGGCAGGGAAGCCAGGAGAGGACACGGACTGACCCTACAGGCTGCCCATCACAGTGCCCCTGGAGTCTGCCCATCACAGTGTCCCCGAAGTCCGCCAATCACACTGCCCCTGCAACCTGCTCATCACAGTGCCCATACAGTCTGTCCATCACAGTGCCCCTGCAGTCTGCCCCCCTTTCCTCCCTAACATCACTCTTCCCTATTCTGATCTCTGCCTCTCCTGCACAGAACTACTACCTTTAGCAGGGAAAAGGCTGTGATCAGTCCGTGTCCTCTCCCGACTCCTCCGCCCACCTGGCTGATGATGTCATCCAATCAGCATGGGAAGGGGCAGGAAGTGCTGCAGATCAGAATGGAGAGCTCCTCCCGCCCCCTGCCTGCTGATAGAATGACGTTGTTGGGCAGACGGGGAAGCCAGGAGAGAACACTGACTGATCACAAACTTTGCCCTGCTAAAGGTAGTAGCTCTGTCCAGTGGTATTAGGTAGGATAGAGGGGCAGACTGCAGGGGCACTGTGATGGACAGACTTCATGGGCACTGTGATGGGCAGGTTGTAGGGGCACTGTGATTGGCAGACTCCAGGGGCACTATGATGGGCAGACTGCAGGGTAAATGTGGTGAGCAGACTCCAGGGGCACTATGATGGGCAGACTGCAGGGGCACTGTGATCGGAAGACTGCATGGGCACTGTGAGGGTCAGGTTGCAGGGGCACTGTGATTGGCAGACCGCAGGGGCACTGTAATAGGAAGACTCCAGGGGCACTGTGATGGACAGACTGCAAGAGCACTGTGATAGGCAGACTGCAGGGGCACTGTGATGGGCAGACTCCAGGTGCACTATGATGGGCTGACTGCAGGGGCACTGTGATGGGCAGAGGGAAGAAGCATTGTGATGGGCAGACTACAGGGGCACTGTGATGGGCAGACTGCAGGGGCATTGTGATGGGCAGACTGCAGGGGCACTGTGATGGGCAGACTGCAGGGGCACTGTGATGGGCAGATTTCAGAGGCACTGTGATGGACAGACTGCAGGGGCACTGTAGTGGGCAGACTGCAGGGGCACTGTAATGGGCAGACTGCAGGGGCACTGTGATGGGCAGACTGTAGGGGCACTGTGACGGAGTTGGCTGTGATTGCTAGGGGCACTGTAATATAAAGGGCACTGCACTGTAGAGGGGTACTGTAATCATTACAGTGCCCCTTTACAGTGTAGTCCCCTTTACCTCACAGTGCCCCCTTTACAGTGCAGTCCCCTTTACATCACAGCCCACCTTTACATCTACAGTGCTCCCTTTACTTCACAGTGCCCCCTTTACTTCACAGTACTCCCTTTACTTCACAGCCCCCCTTAACATTACTGTGCCCCCTTTACAGTGCAGTCCTCTTTAAATCATAGCCCCCCTTTACAGTATATTGCCCCCTTTACAGAGCAGTCCCTGTTACATTAATGTAAAGGGGCACTGTAACGTAAAGGGGGGCTGTGATGTGAAGGAGAACTGAGGACACTGATATAAAGGGGGGACTGTGCTGTAAAGGGGGGCTGAGGACAGACTCTGTAACTACCCCCCCTCCGATCCCTGGGAAAATTGGCTGCCATTAAACTGGTCCCTGATGCCAAAAACGTCTGGTACTGCTGGCCTAAAGGGCAACACTGCAAATCCTCAAATCTCCTAAATAACATGCTTAGGGGATACCTTAAAAGTGCTCATGCATTTGCTGAGCAGTAATATATAACCCTTTAAAAGTGAATGGTTTGTTTACAAACAGTGGATGGGGATCTGTTTTTTTAGTTTTTAGTGGCAGTATGTCCGCCAGTAGATCCGCCCATTTAGCAGGGGATCTCTCAGTTTAGCCCCGCTAAGCAGGCGGAAGACATCCATGCCTACTCTGCTGATGCAGAGCAGCCACGGACACAGCCTGCTGTCCTCTATAGACTGTCTAATGGAAATGAGCCGCCTGTCCGTTTCCATTTAACTGTCATCTAATCCGCCAGGCAGACAGGATCAGATGTCAGCAGGTGTCAACGGATGAAATTCCATTGACATGCGCCGCTCTATACAGAGCAATGGATGGTCCGATCAGGTCCACCTGAAAAACTGACAGGCGGACACAATCGGTCCATCAATGTGAAAGGGGCCTAACACTTTTTCCCCTAAATGATAGATTCTTAGCTGGCTGATGTTTGTAAACAAACTAGCAATGCATCTTGTGCGCCGCCATTGACCAACTATGTTTACAAATACCAGCTAGACAGGGATCTGTCATTTGCAACAAAAGTAGTGCCAGGGAAGCAATGTTGAGCAGTAGATCTTGGTGACAGCATATATACATTTTCAGGCAGCAAGGAAACAATATCATTGAGGGACATTGTTTATTCATTTACAAAGAGTTTTTTTCATGATGTGGGTGTATTTTTTTGCTTTTTACATTTTTGGGGGAATGAGTAACAAGGGGTACTAATGCATTAATGCATCCAGCACTTATTCCCCTAGGGGGTGAATATCTGTGGTCCCCTTATTATAAAGATTCTACTAAGTCCTCCCCCAAACCCCCACCTTTTGGAGAACAGAGTGAGGCCATTGTTCCCTCAACATGGCACAAAATACCTTGCAAGAGGGGAAGTTTTGCCACTCTCTTTGCAAGAAATCCTTCCAATGTTCAGGGCATGTGAACTGGTATGGTCCAGAAGTGAAAGGCACACATTTACTGACCCCCTTTTCCTGGCCACCCAGGTTGCATTCCAGAATAAATGTCAGGATTGTGTTTTCCTTTTTAATGTATACTGTACCTTTACTATAACAATAAACAATAGTATAGAAATTCATTCCGGGGCGGGGGGTGTGAACCTACTGTGTAACCCTTGTTACTCATTCCCCCAAAAATGTAAAAAGCAAAAAAAGACACAAACATCATGAAAAAACTCTTTGTAAATGAATAAAAAATGTCCCTCAATTTAAATCCAACATCAATGGCATTGACCAGCAATGTACTGTAGATCCTCATCAATCATGATGACTCTTCACCTGATGATGTTTCCTCCAAACAATACCAGGCCAAGCTTCCTCCCTTGCAAGTTACCTTGCCCCCATGTTGAGGGGACAATGTACTCACCCCCCATCATGTCCCCCAAATGGGGATGTAGGGTTTTGTGGGGGGCGTATTGCAAACTGGAAGCTGCCTTTATAAAAGGGGGCCCCCTAGATATCCAGCCCTATTCAGGAAAATGAATGCAGGGTAAATCGGTACCTCATTTTACAAACAAAATGTAAAACATGAAAAAACATAAACGCCCCCCCCATGTAAATTTAATGTCATTCACGTAATTCATTTATGTAGTTCCTTGTCAACCATTACAACTTTCGGTTCCACAATGTTTTCACACCACCACTGAGTTCTGCTGCTCAACATTGTTGATCTGTAAAACTTCTACTGCAAAATGTCAGTTACCTGTCAGCTACTATATGTAAACAAACCAAACAAGGATCCTGGTTGATACTGTTTATCTGTCACAATATATGAAAGAGCTGAGTATGAAAAATGTGATCCTGGATCCCTGGCTGCTACCACTGCATGATGAAATATCCCTGACAGATGTTTGTAAACATCAGCCAGAGATCTATCATTATCTGGCATTTAGTAGCGATCCCGAGTGAAATCATTCAACATTGACTATGTTGTATATTGTGATCAAAAGTAACTTTGGGAAGCAGGAATTGTCTAACCAGAAACTATGTAACAGGAAGCAGGTGGGGGACACAAAACATGCTAATGAACAACAAAGCAGGCTGTTGGTGGCAGCACATAAATAAAATATACTGAGGAGTCTACTGTGCTTGTAGGTCATTAATGGGGACCAATCCCAGAACAAAAATAATGGCATATTCATCCAGTGGGATGTACTCCCTGGTGCTCTACTATGAATCTAATGAATGATTGGAGGGGGAGTGCTATTCACCACGACAAGCCTATTTAAGAGACTGGAACACAAGGGAGCATTCTGCTTTTGATAATGTCGCACATAGATGACGAAGCACGTCAAGATGACTCTCTCACACATCATCACTGGCCCAGAGAGTGAAACACATGCTATGCAGTAAGCAGCGACCACGTTTCACACACGAGCAGGGCTAAAGTTTCATTTTGGTGACGTCCAGTTCTGTCATACTGACAATTTTAATAACATTTGCATGGATTATTTATTATATATGCTGCTGTACTCTAATAAATCATCTGAGGATTTTACTCTATGAGGAGCTTCTTTTCCATATACCGCACGTTTTTGTCCCTGGAGCCCCGGAGTCATCAGCAGAGGTAATCCATCATAGAGGGAGCAACCAGAGGATATCATACTGGGATTGGTCCCCATTAATGGTAATGACCTAGCATAGTAGACTCCTCTTGTTATAAGGGAAGGGAGTCCAGCATATCTGGTGAGTGTGGATATTTACAGCCCCCATGAGGTGGATGCATTGACGCTAATGGGACACGGAGCACTACAGCACTTTTTCACAAGGAAAATACTTTTTGCACAGCCACAACTATATACTCTTTAAATTGTCACTGTAAAGAGTTTATATTTCTATTGAATTATCTGATGAATTTATTCACATTGGACTTTGGTTCACACAGTCATCTATACACTGTATGCACTTTAATTGTAAATTTCACTGTTGTATCATTTATTTGTTACATCCATTATAAGTCACCATAGGATATACAGTGGGGATGGAAAGTATTCAGACCCTCTTAAATTTTTCACTCTTTGTTATATTGCAGCCATTTGCTAAAATCATTTAAGTTCATTTTTTTTCTCATTAATGTACACACAGCACCCCATATTGACAGAAAAACACAGAATTGTTGACATTTTTGCAGATTTATTAAAAAAGAAAAACTGAAATATCACATGGTCCTAAGTATTCAGACCCTTTGCTGTGACACTCATATATTTAAATGAGAATTATGAGGTCAAAGGAACTGCCTGAAGAGCTCAGAGACAGAATTGTGGCAAGGCACAGATCTGGCCAAGGTTACAAAAAAATTTCTGCTGCACTTAAAGTTCTTAAGAGCACAGTGGACTCCATAATCCTTAAATGGAAGATGTTTGGGACGACCAGAACCCTTCCTAGAGCTGGCCTTCCAGCCAAACTGAGCTATCGGGGGAGAAGAGCCTTGGTGAGAGAGGTAAAGAAAAACCCAAGAATCACTGTGGCTGAGCTCCAGAGATGCAGTCGGGAGATGGGAGAAAGTTGTAGAAAGTCAACCATCACTGCAGCCCTCCATCAGTCGGGGCTTTATGGCAGAGTGGCCCGACGGAAGCCTCTCCTCAGTGCAAGACACATGAAAGCCTGCATTGAGTTTGCTAAAAAAACACCTGAAGGACTCCAAGATGGTGAGAAATAAGATTCTCTGGTCTGATGAGACCAAGATAGAACTTTTTGGCCTTAATTCTATATGGTAGGTGTAGAGAAAACCAGGCACTGCTCATTACCTGTCCAATACAGTCCCAACAGTGAAGCATGGTGGTGGCAGCATCATGCTGTGGAGGTGTTTTTCAGCTGCAGGGACAGGACGACTGGTTGCAATTGAGAGAAAGATGAATGCGACCAAGTACAGGGATATCCTGGACGAAAACCTTCTCCAGAGTGCTCAGGATCCCAGACTGGGCCGAAGGTTCACCTTCCAACAAGACAATGACCCTAAGCACACAGCTAAAATAACGAAGGAGTGGCTTCACAACAACTCCATGACTGTTCTTGAATGGCCCAGCCAGAGCCCTGACTTAAACCCAAATGAGCACCTCTGGAGAGACCTAAAAATGGCTGTCCACCAACGTTTACCATCCAACCTGACAGAATTGGAGAGGATCTGCAAGGAGGAATGGCAGAGGATCCCCAAATCCAGGTGTGAAAAACTTGTTGCATCTTTCCCAAAAAGACTCATGGCTGTATTAGATCAAAAGGGTGCTTCTACTAAATACTGAGCAAAGGGTCTGAATACTTAGGACCATGTGATATTTCAGTTTTTCTTTTTTAATAAATCTGCAAAAATGTCAACAATTCTATGTTTTTCTGTCAATATAGGGTGCTGTGTGTACAATAATGAGGAAAAAAATTAACTTAAATGATTTTAGCAAATGGCTGCAATATAACAAAGAGTGAAAAATTGAAGGGGTCTGAATACTTTCCGTCCCCACTGTAGATATCTATATGACATAGAAAAGGTATAAGTCACAGACACGGTGTATCACATTGGGATCTAGTATATTTTATAGGTGGAGCAGGCGCTGTCTATTATTCATTTATTTCCAATTTGCCCTCCAGTAGGGACAGTATTGACAGCAGCGGCTCAAACACATTGCCATCTATTACCTAGGTGCAAGTGTTTTATACTACATATTTTGTCAATGACATCATGAGGATCCACATGACCAAATATGGAACACTAACCAAATACAGAAGCAAACATACCCTCAGCATGGAAATAGTACCTATCCAGGAGGTGTACCCTGGTAAAACACCTTGTCCCCATGTTAATTGCTTTCAATGGAGCTACTTCTCTCATCTTATCAAGAGAACCCCTACTGGGGCTCTTGCATATAATTGGACTGGAAGTGGATTCACAAGCGTTATTGAACCCTTAAGCTTATTGCACCCCAAGCATGTTGTTTAAAGAAATTGTGTATTTTTGAATGTTGTACTTTAAGCCTTATTATAAGTACTGGTCCCCACTGAAATGTATTTTTGTACATTTTCTTGCAGTGGTACATGTCTTCTTTGTCCTGTGAAAATGGCTTGGTTTACACTGTGAAGCTGGCCAAGAAATGTCATTTAGCAGCAAATGGTATTTTACTTTCTAAATGTCTGTTATGCTTTAGTAGATCTGACAGGTGTGCCACTTCACGGGCAGGTTTTAGGCATCCCCCAAACATGTTATTTAAGCCTTACAAAAAAGAGCTACTTAATACAGAACTATTTTTTTTTGCATTGGTAAATACCCCTCGAGAATGGAGGGAATTGATTTTCAAGATTTCTTGACTACTGAATACAACAAGCTTCACTAAAAATTTACATCTTGTGGATTTTTGGCCATGTTCACCAAACATGACCATGAATTAAACCCAAACAGATTTGCCCATCACTACTAATAATCGATTTGATTAAAAGAAGAGGACTATACAATGAATAAGTGTTGCTGATAAAACCTGTAAAAACATAGAGCAACTAAACAGCAGCTAAAAAAGACCTGTCATATAGGTTTATCTGAAAAATATTCTCATTTTTCAAGCATTAATATAGAACAACCTTTACCATCACAAGTAGGATATCACAATTGCAGGAAGCTACATCCCTCTACTCTACCAATTTGAAGAGCTATAAGTGATCCTCTGGATTTCTAAGAACTTGATTATTGCCAAAATCCTGCTAACAGTGATGATCATTAACTAGTCAACTCATAATAGCCTGCGCTGAAGCTAAAGCAGCAAAGGTAGAGGACTAATGAGAAGAAAATCGTTCTTAAAGTATATTTCTACTTCTGCAGTCAAACTGGGATAACAGCTACTTTATATTTGTTGCGTGTTTCCCTTGACATAGCATAACCTAAAATAAATTTCTATTTTTTTGGCTTACCTATGTAAGTGCTTTTTGTTTGCTTAAAAAAAAAATAGTATTCCACTTGTATGTAATATTAAGGAGGAGGCTAAGGGGTAATGTTTACCATAATTAACCCTAGAAATGTTTTTTTTTTAATCATTTTTAGGTATGCTGTGTGAATTGGAACACATAACATAAATTTGAGTAGGGGATGGTAAAAGAAATTTGAGTTGGGGAATTCAAATTTGACTGCAAAGGTGTTAATAGACTATAAGGTTGAAGCTTGAAATAAACAGGCAAGCAAGCACAGGCCCAATCATAAGCCATAAAGATTCAAGTAGAGACTGAGGTGGGAGCAAAGACTGTACAGGTTAAGGCAGAAGCTTGGCTATAAGTTCTCCAAATTAAAAATGAAGGAAGTGGCAGTCCTAGCTAAGCTCAGAGTCTCCAAACAACTGTAAAGGAAGAATCTCATTGTCCCATCTGGACAACCTCTGATGACCCTGCAAGGAGGACCTTGCAATTTGTCCCAAGCACGTTTGATGACAACACAATTGCTCTGAATGATTTAAATCATGTGCACCATACCTACAGTTCATTCACCTGCAAGAGAAACTGTAGCAGTCAACCTCATAGATCAGAATATATGTTTAAGATGCACAGTGCTAAAAGTACTAAATAATAAATACATACAAAAATCAGCAATACTAATATAAGTGATAAAACATAAATTATGCTAAAAAAGGTGCTATACATTATATGCATAAATAACAATATAGACTGCTAAAAGTACTAAATGTGCAAAGTGAAGAGTGTATTTTAGGTAAATTGTGATTTATCAATTAGTGGTCACTGACAGCAACCAGAGTTGTAATAACTTTGTAAAAAATGAAAAATGCGGTCAAAGTAATCCAAAAACAATGTGATCTTTCAATCACGTTACACAAACAAACATGACCTTTAAAACAATGATGATCTAGTGCAACCAATTTGTTATGCAATTTGCATAAAGTACAAAGTGTAATCAGTACATTCCAGGCCAAACTGAGCTTTTAGTTTGTAATATTGCGATGATAATTTCTGGCCCACCGCAGATAAGTTTTGTGCTTAACCAAATCTGTAGTATCCAGTAGTACCCATGCTCTTTAAGGGGTTTTTTGTGCCCCCCCCCCAAGTTTAGTTTGACTCACCAGATCATCACTAGATAACTGCATAAATCACCCTAGTGCATCAGACACGTCTTGACATCCCAGGTTGATGATGCCCAATGCAGTGACCCACTTACCATCATAGACCTTTCTGAACCCAGGTTGCCAAATTGTTTGTAAAGTTCCTATGACCAGTCACACACTTCTGGAGATTCACACTATGAGACACCAAGATGCAAAACCTCCACTTGGATTGAATCCATTCTCTACTTGTTTTTCTCCTACAACACCCGAGCAAACAGATACATCAGACCTTGCAAGGTACATGGCTCGCATAGAATGTATTAACACCATCCTTTTGAAGTTTGATGATCACACAGAGAACTACAGGAGCGGGGGGAGGGGGGGTCACATTTAAGTTAGAGGCTCAGGATCTTAACACCCCGCCTATGCAATAGCTTGATCAGCTTATTGGATGGTCAGGCCCTCCATCTTCTGACTGTGTTAAGGCACTCAAAACTGCTCAAATCCACAAAGCACACAAATGTCTTATTCTTGCATGCATGTGAGGGATTAGCACAAACTTATGGAAACCCTGAAGTCATCAAATTTGCTTTATTCAAAACATTGCAGTACTTCCATAAATTTTCCAGCAGGGACAATTAGAAGTTCCAGGAATTGAGTGATTTTTTTCTTGAACTCAAAATTGCAAAGAACAACCAACACTTACCAGGCCTTAGACTTGTTTGTTTAAAGCACAACTCCAGGCAAAAAAGTTTCCCCTTGCAGTGGGGCTGTACTCGCACAAGATCCTCCCTGCACAAGACCGATCCCTGTGGCTCCTGCCCCAACCCCCCACGCGGTCTAGCGGACCTGAACAGTGAACTGTTCCTGACATCATGAAGCCCATAGACCTACTCTGCACATGAGGATGTCAGGAGCAGTCCACCACTGGATTGTGGAGTGGAGGATCGGATGAATAAAAGTCATTCTCCCCTGGACAAAATCGAGCAATTAATCCTTGCAGTGCAGGCACAGCCTCACTGGAAGAGAAAACATTTTAGGTCACTAAGACAGGAAGTGAGGGGAATCTTTCCAGTGGAGACATATACAGCAATAAAAGCAATTTACTTAGTAATGTCAAGATACCTTAGAACTCTTTTTTTGCTGGCTTTCTCTGTTGAGTATTTATACTTTGTTGCTGTGAAGAAGAATGTAAGGATCTTCCCAATGCGGACACAGACAGAAACCTGACAAAGTTTCAAACCCTTCATTAGTATATTCTAAATTGCATTTGTTATCTAATGCCCCAATAATGTATACATAAAGCCTTAAATTCCACTTGCAATATTTTAAAAAGAAATTTCAAGTAATGTTTGACTCAACTTACGTTTTATCAGAGAGCACGAATAATCAATTGTGAATGAAACAAAGGTCAAAAAGTGTACTTATTTGTACTAGTCTAAGTAATCTAGAAGACTTGAAATAGGGAATCAATGTACAACAATGCTAAGCAGAAAACACAGCTTTTAAATGTGTTTCCTATATACATAGACAAGGTTCTGTACCTGCACATATTTTTTTAATATCATCTTGAACCTTTGCATGAGCTCATTTGTACATTATTTTGGTTGATAAGACAATGCTGCATGAAAATATTGTTCATATGAGAAATATTTTAAAGCATATCTTTTGAGTATAGAAAACCTTATTATAGCTAGATTATCTTTGTGCAAGTACACTTTAAAATACCCACACGTATCATTCAGCCTAATGTCTAATTATAAATTGGTGAAGGAAAATCAGCAGTGGAAAATAGATAGATAGATAGATAGATAGATAGATAGATAGATAGATAGATAGATAGATAGATAGATAGATAGACAATTTCCTGCTACTACCAATTTAAATAAGTAGAACATTTTAAAAGTGGACAACTTTTCAAGTCTATAGCAGTAAGATCTTCGAGCTGTGCATTAGTTAGCAATTAATGCACTGGGTTGGAATAATTTCCATAGGTTTAATTCATTTCTTTATCACCTATTGCTTCTCATTGCTCAACGCTTTGATTGTTTCAGCCTGACTCAGCTCTGATGTGTCCCAAAGGCATGCATGGCAGTCTGTAATTCACACAGCTTAACAGACATTTCCATCTTCATCTTACCAGCTCACTGGATTCTTCTATGATTATTGTAAGGGTAACATTTCATAGACTTTAATGAATGCTTATAGCCTAAATGTGCTGAAAACTTTTCTGGCACTAAAAAATGCTGCCATGTAGAATATAAAAATAGTAAAAAAAACAATGAAAGTGCGCAGGATAGCACTGTCAAGTTTCAAGAATTCAATCAGCACAGACATGGTACAAACTATTTGGAGAAGATCTAAATAGATCACAAATAAAACACATATATCTAAGGAAGATAACATTTGTTTTTTGTTTTGTTTTATTTAAATTTTACCCTGCTGGAGTGAAGATCAAAGGCACAGGCATCAGAACACATATGTATTAACTCTCTTAGTTTAAACTTTAAAACATGGACAACAGAGCTCATTTTAAACTGATGTTTAATATGTATTATTTTAGCTTAAACTATTGAGCTCTGTAAACAACAAATATTGGAATTGTCCACAATAAATATTACAAAAAAATATGTTAAAAAACATTTTATTTAATATTTCAATATTTCCTTGCTAATAAAATACTATTACAAATGATCCACATTTGTGGATCAACATAATGTTACAAATGGTGCATCCATTGCAATACTCAAAAAAGTATTGGTGATCCATAATATAATGACATTTTAAATGGAATTGTGAAGCTGGCGAGCTGTATCTAAAGCCCTAAAGCCCTAATACAAATTAGAGATTAATAAGCTATATCTATACAAAAAAATGTGTTAAGCAATATTTTAAAGTTTGCCAAGACGTGTGTATGATAAGGATATCACCACCTTACACTTTGTGATCAGCTCAGGATGCCTCATTTGTTGTAATATACAGTGGGGACGGAAAGTATTCAGACCCCCTTCAAATTTTTCACTTTTTGTTATATTGCAGCCATTTGCTAAAATCATTTCAGTTAATTTTTTTCCTCATTAACCGGTTCCCGAATGGCGCACGCCGATGTAGGTCGGCAGAATGGCACGGCTGGGCAAATGGGCGTACCCATACGTCCATTTGAATTCCCCGCCGTGCCATTGCGTGCGCGCCGGCCGGGAGCTCCGTGAGTCGGGTCGCGGGTCCCGCGGACCCGATCGCCGCGGGGATACCCGCGATCGCCTCACGGAGCGGATGAACGGGGAGATGCCGTTGTAAACAGCATCTCCCCGTTCTGCCTAGTGACAAGTGTCACTCGATCTCTGCTCCCTGTCATCGGAGCAGAGATCAGTGACGTCACACACAGAGCCCATCCCCCTACAGTTAGTAATCACTCCCTAGGACACACTTAACCCCTCCCTGCCCCCTAGTGGTTAACCCCTTCACTGCCAGTGCCATTTACACAGTAATCAGTGCATTTTTAAATGCACTGTATAAATGACAATGGTCCCAAAAATGTGTCAAAAATGTCCGACATGTCCGCCATAACGTCGCAGTCACAATAAAAATCGCTGATCGCCACCATTACTAGTAAAAAAAAAATTATTAATAAAAATGCCATAAAACTATCCCCTATTTAGTAAACGCTATAACATTTGCGCAAACCAATTATTAAACGCTTATTGCGATTTTTTTTTTACCAAAAATATGTAGAAGAATACGATCGGCCTAAACTGAGGAAAAAAAATGTTTTTTTATATATTTTTGGGGGATATTTTTTATAGCAAAATGTAAAAAATAATGCGTTTTCTTCAAAATTGTCGCTCTTATTTTGTTAATAAAAATCGCAGAGGTAATCAAATACCACCAAAAGAAAGCTCTATTTGTGGGAAAAAAAGTACATCAATTTTGTTTGGAAGCCACGTCGCACGACCGCGCAATTGTCAGTTAAAGCGACGCAGTGACGAATCGCAAAAAACGCTCTGGTCAGGAAGGGGGTAAAATTTTCCGGGGCTGAAGTGGTTAATGTACACACAGTACCTCAATATTGACAGAAAAACACAGAATTGTTGACATTTTTGCAGATTTATTAAAAAAGAAAAACTGAAATATCACATGGTTCTAAGTATTCAGACACTTTGCTGTGATACTCATACATTTAACTCAGGTGCTGTCCATTTCTTCTGATCATCCTTGAGATGGTTCTACACCTTCATTTGAGTCCACCTGTGTTTGATTATACTGATTGGACTTGATTAGAAAAGCCACACACCTGTCTATATAAGACCTTACAGCTCACAGTGCATGTCAGAGCAAATGAGAATCATGAGGTCAAAGGAACTGCCTGAAGAGCTCAGAGACAGAATTGTGGCAACGCACATGAAAGCCCGCATGGAGTTTGCAAAAAACACCTGAAGGACTCCAAGATGGTGAGAAATAAGATTCTCTGGTCTGATGAGACCAAGATAGAACTTTTTGGCCTTAATTCTAAGTGGTATGTGTGGGGAAAACCAGGCACTGCTCATCACCTGTCCAATACAGTCCCAACAATGAAGCATGGTGGTGGCAGCATCATGCTGTGGGGGTGTTTTTCAGCTGCAGGGACAGGACGACTGGTTGCAATCGAGGGAAAGATGAATGCGGCCAAGTACAGGGATATCCTGGACAAAAACCTTCTCCAGAGTGCAGTGATATGATATATATAGTGGGTAATTAATTAGTAGTTATTATAATGATGATGTAAGTACTCTTCCACAGCAACCCAATTCTTCCAGAGAATCACTTTATTGACTCCCAACACAGAACAAGGTTCAAAGTCCACAGATGACAAAAAAATCCGACAGAGGAAATATAATGTAGAATCCCATTTTTCCTAGATCTGCCCCTTCATAGTCACACACACAGACAAGACTATCCTAAAGACTGAACGCCATGTTATATTCACTAGACACTGAATGGCTGAGCAATTTGATTGGCCATCTCCATTCAGGCCTTTGATATGCTTGAGTCTTTCAGACAGACAATAACACCTAGCCCTGAACAGCTGCAGTCATTAACCGCCCCAATCTGCACTCCCGCATATCAACATCAACAAGTCCCTTTTTGATATGTGTAATTCGATTAGATTAACAGATACCACCTGAACACCCTTTGAGGCCTGCAATACCTACATTCCTAATCTGTATTCTTGCATATTAACATCAACAAGTCCCCTTTGATATACTAGTACCCTGGGAGGGAGTCTCTGCTAGGTCAATATTGTACTGTATGTGTACATATATATAATAATATAATATCCCACATAAATCAGTGAACATATTACAACACAGAGTGCTCAGGACCTCAGACTGGGCCGAAGGTTTACCTTCCAACAAGACAATGACCCTAAGCACACAGCTAAAATAACGTAGGAGTGGCTTCACAACAACTCCGTGACTGTTCTTGAATGGCCCAGCCAGAGCCCTGACTTAAACCCAATTGAGCATCTCTGGAGAGACCTAAAAATGGCTGTCCACCAACGTTTACCATCCAACCTGACAGAACAGGAGAGGATCTGCAAGGAGGAATGGCAGAGGATCCCCATATCCAGATGTGAAAAACTTGTTGCATCTTTCCCAAAAAGACTCATGGCTGTATTAGATCAAAAAGGGTGCTTCTACTAAACACTGAGCAAAGGGTCTGAATACTTGGGACCATGTGATATTTCAGTTTTTCTTTTTTAATAAATCTGCAAAAATTTCAACAATTCTGTGTTTTTCTGTCAATATGGGATGCTGTGTGTACATTAATCAGGAAAAAAATGAACTTAAATGATTTTAGCAAATGGCTGCAATATAACAAAGAGTGAAAAATTTAAGGGGGTCTGAATACTTTCTGTCCCCATTGTATATTATTTGTTGTCATTACTGACATCTACAGTATGTGCTATCAGAAATACTGGTATGAGATCTAAGGTTCTTGGGTCTCGTTACTTTTCCAGATCAGTGAACTTTTCATAAAACACTTTGGGCTCAATTCACTAAGATATAATGAGCATTTGCCAAAACATAAGTCATATGGCAGAAAACAACACTTATTATGGAAAGTGCATTATTGAATATTAAGTGAAAAAACAAAAAAATATATTTTAAATTATTGCACCAATATAACTAAAATAATGAATTATAATCTGTGACCAAATATTTAGTGATATAATCAACAAAGTGCAACATGCATAAAATGCCAAAAAAACAAGTGTAAACTCTAGGTTTGAACAGAGTGCTCACTCTTTCAATATGGAGATTAGTATAGTTCATAAGTAAAAAAGTTCATAAGTAAAAAACTCCAAAGTGTACAAATCTAGTGTCCATCTCCAGTGATATCCATCATTCTTATCCAGAAAGTGTAAATTAAAACATGCTCCTGTGCTCTCCAGTGACCCCCAAAAGCATATCCGCTCACCTCAGAGCGTGTGACACAGTACCTAAACTATGTCAAATCACGCATGGGAGCCACTCCTGGGCTCTAATAGATATGATTATGTTGTCCTCCAATTAGCTCAGTTAGTAGCATTCCGTTTCATAAATGGAAAAAAAGGAAAACCCCACAGTGTAATATTGCAAAGTAAAGGTGTTTATTCCAAATTCTCCCTGACCCCCCTGATGAAGGCACGTGATCCCTGTGCCGAACACACGCAGGGGAGGGACCAGGACAGAGCTGTCAGCACGGAGGAACAGACTGGAGGAGCATACCACACCGCACGCCAGACCAGCGCTTTGTTTTCTTATCAGTGAAGCCATGATTAGATTGGTGCACTCACGCACCCATACAATGTGAGTACCCCTATAAGGGGAGTGTTTTATTTGGAATAAACACGTTTACTTTGCAATATTACACTATGGGGTTTTCCTTTTTTTCCATTTATGAAACGGAATGCTACTAACTGAGCTAATTGGAGGACAACATCATCATATCTATTAGAGCCCAGGAGTGGCTCCCATGCGTGATTTGACATAGTTTAGGTACTGTGTCACACGCTCTGAGGTGAGCTCATATGCTTTTGGGGGTCACTGGAGAGCACAGGAGCATGTTTTAATTTACACTTTCTGGATAAGCATGATGGATATCACTGGAGATGGACACTAGATTTGTACAATTTGGAGTTTTTTACTTATGAACTTTTTTACTTATGAACTATACTAATCTCCGTATTGAAAGAGTGAGCACTCTGTTCAAACCTAGAGTTTACACTTGTTTTTTTGGCATTTTAAGCATGTTGCACTTTGCTGATTATATCACTAAATATTTGGTCACAGATTATAATTCATTATTTTAGATATATTGGTGCAATAATTTAAAATATATTTTTTTGTTTTTTCACTTAATATTCAATAATGCACTTTTCCTTTTTATATTAATTGTCACTTTTATTATAGTTATTTTAGCGCAGACACATTTATTTGATTATATTATTTTGCACGGGTATGAAACGTGATTAGTGTTTGCAGCTGTTATCACTAGAGGTTTGATTTGGAGGCATTAACCCATCAGTGGCTCGCAAGATCTTCCTATATTTTTTAACACTTATTATGGGACATAACAAATTTTAGTTGAGTGAATTGAACCTTTTGATTTACTAAAACTGGAGAGTGCAAAATCTGGTGCAGCTCTGCATAGAAACCAGTCAGCTTCCAAGTTTTTTTTTTCAAAGCTTAAAGCGGAATTACACCCAAAAGTGGAAGTTCCGCTTTAAGCACTCTTAACCTTTTATGCCACATTTGGTATGTCATCTTTTTTGGGGGGGAGCAGGTACCTAGTTTTGACAAGTACCGACTCCTACTTCTGCTCGGGCTGCCAAGGCGGCTCAAGCGGAAGTTTAGCTCTCCCCCTCCCTCCCTGCAATCTTCTGGGACATGTCACAGGTCCCAAAAGTTTGCCCAGCCATTAAGGAGGCGCAGCGCGATTCGTGCATGCACAGTGCACACCCGGCTGTGAAGCTGTCACAGCCGCCTGCCCACACTCGCCACTGGGAGAGACAAGGGAGAGAACCGAGGGTTCAGGCGGCCGCATCACTGGATCATGGGACAGGTGAGTGTGTGCTTATTAAAAGTCAGCAGCTACACTTTTTGCAGCTGCTGACTTTTAATAAACACAAAAACAGCTGGAACTCCGCTTTAATTGAACAAGCTGAAGTTAGAAGCTGATTGGCTACTAGGCACAGGTGCACCAGATTCTGAGTGCTTCAGTTTTAGTAAAAATAAACCCCAATGGGTTAGTAAATCATTTGCAATTTTTTTAAACCTGTAAGGATTACTTTGGTCAAAATATTTTTTTTTATAAAGTGCTGTTTATAAATGTAGTAATGTTTTATTAAAAAAGAGTGCATTACGCATTTTAGGTTAAAAGTAAAATAGGTAACTTCTAACTGACTCCAATCATATTTAGGTCCAATAGCAACCCACTGAAAGACTTCAGTCATACCAAGAAACTTCACAACACAAGATCCGTTCTGGAGCTTGCTATACATAGGAAGATCACATGCATTTTTAATCTCTTTATAATATGGATGTGCATAAACTTTAAAAACAGTTTTTTATGTTTCAGCAATTCTTTATGGGGATCAGATGTCCTTTATAAATATGTGTGCTTTAAACTGCTTTAAACTGTATTAACTAATAACAATTTCTTCTGTGATTTAAAAAAAAATGTGTAAAATATGGACTCCGCTTATCTTTACAGCTTTACTAGCATATTTGGGTTTGAAATTATTTAGAGATTTACAAAACATGAAGAGATGTAAATGTAAAGTGTGTGATGGTGTTTAGCTGTGAGAATCAGAGAGTACTTAGAGGTATTTAAATTAAACCTGTTACCCAGGGCTGAATTTACTATGAAATACAGTAAGCAGTCTCTATAGGCGGAAAAGGCAGAGGTTGCTTTTCCTTGTATAATTATTAGCTACGCATATTTTTCTACAATCAGTTGGAGTAGTCATCTCATATAACATTACTTTCATACTATCATTATATTTTAAGCCAAAGCTAGTACCAGGAAAACAGAGAAAGGTCCTGTTTTAAAGAGTTGTTTTTTTTTTTAAATAGAGGAGTATTATGTAGGTTGTGGTACCTACAGGCTTCAGTAATTAAAACACGGCTCTGCTCTTATTCACTAGGGCACTGCTTTTGTTACTTGGAAGTGCAGCTGCTCTGTTCAATATAAAAAAAAATATTTTACTTTAAAAACCAGGATGCAGCACACCTGAAATGTAAACTGCTAAAGTCTTTTGGAGA
Source organism: Lithobates clamitans (assembly GCA_037952925.1). NCBI lineage: Eukaryota > Metazoa > Chordata > Amphibia > Anura > Ranidae > Lithobates > Lithobates clamitans. The sequence goes on from JBBGZY010000135.1 coordinate 4,427,549, forward strand.
TCTCACTAGCTTATCGTGGCACTCTACTTGTAAGATTTGCACCACTCCCATTGCAATAACTTGGTTGAAAACATGCAATCAGGCTTCAAAATTTCATGAATCTTGTTTTTGTTTTGTTTTCATTTTTTTCATGTAAGGAATAGTTTTTTAAGGGCAAATGAAAATGTTGTGAATTTGTTTAATTTGCAGAGATTTATTCATTGTATTTGTCATGGCTGACTAGATTCCAGAATTACTGGATGGTCTTCAAACCTGATTTTGAATATGTGAACTGCTAAAGTGAATCCTTTATGAGTTCATTACAGCACCTCATGAGTCACAGGATCTGTGCTGCTTATTGTCCCACTACAAATGGAAAACAAAATAATTTCACTGTATAGATCCTTGTGCATTATGGAATGGCATTCCACTTCCCTTATCACTTATTATTCTTATAATATACTAATATTAAATATTGTAGCATCTTTAGTACCAGTGTCCTATTAAAGTCACTGTAAAGCTTGGCTTTTTTTTTTAGTAAAATAACAAACATGTTATACTTACCTACTCTGTGCAATGGTTTTGCACAAAGCAGCCCTGATCCTTCTCTTCTTGGGTCCCCTCGTCCGTGCTCTGGGCTTCCCCACTCCCTGCTGAATGTCCCCATAGCAAGCCACTAGGCTCTGTCACTGGCTCTGATTGACAGCAGTGACAGCCAATGCTGAGTACTAGGAGAGCCTTGGTTCTCATGCACAGTGATTTAAGTCTTTCCTGTAAGTCTTTCTTTCATATATAAAAAAATAATAATATTAAACTTTTTCACTTTTTGTGCTGTCAGAACATTCTGGATACAGGCATTCTCAGAAACATATTTTAACCGGTACATATGCAATGTTTCATCTGAGTCTTCAGATTAAAATTACAACTTTTATCAGTAAGATCTAACCCTCATCTTGGATCTCAATGTAACCAATTTCCTATGTTGTTAATGACAGAGTAACATTTCTACAAAAAGTCCAACAATCAGTATTTTCTTCAAATTATGCTATCTTACACAACAACCACTTGCAGATGTCATAGCACATTGTTTTCAATAAAGCTGCATGAACAATGTCAGGGAGTTGCAGCTGGCAATTTTCTCTATGTTGGAATTTTTTCGTCCTTTATGTCCTTATGGCCGTAATTGTTTCATTATCCCATTAACTCAAATTGAGTCTTTTGGAACACTCTTAGGATGTTAATGTGTAACTTCAACATAAGAATTCAAAACAAATTAATAATAATACTATCAGCAATAATAACTGCAGTGCTTTTCTTGGGCTCTTGTTCTTTTGTGCCTTGAATAAAATAATGGAATAAAGTGCTAACAGTGCTTTTTTTTAAATATCATAAGAAAAAGACAAATCAAATGTATTTATGCAAATGTGATGTCTATTGACTGCAAAACAAAAAGGTGCACAGGCAGCACATCAGAAAAAAGCTGATTTAGCGTGTACATGCTTTGGTTAAATTAAAATATTGGTCACAATTATAGATATGCAGGTAAAGGAAAAACTCAATATGTGAGTACTGTTTGCGTGTGTCATATAACAAGCAGAGATGAGTGTATACATAACAGATTTAATTTTACTAAGTAACAAAGAATATGCACTTAGCAATGTGGATGTTTACCTTGCTTAGTAAATAAAGAAAAGTTGTTTGTTTCAAATACTCAACCATATTGAAGAAAAATAAAAAAAAAAAGATCTTTGCTTGCACAAAATTAGATGATTAAAGTGAAAATAGATTCACCTTATTTTAAAAGCTTAGTAAAATGCTGTACTTGTTTAATAAATTTAATACATTTAATTATCATTTATAGCATTGCGTGAGAGACCACTTTAACATCACTCTGGTTCCTCCTGCTGGTCCTACATCACTACAGGACACAAACATGAGGTATGTAGGTGTCAGCAGATTGAACCACAGAGTGGTGGACCAGCAAATTGATGCTACCGGACGTGTCACATTCTGAAGGTTCTTCAGATGGCAGCTTCTTTGCAATGCTATAGAGATCACAGATACAGGTACTGGGAGAAATATGTATTGACCATCTGCTTTACACTTTTTTACAAATTTATTTAAGCAGCAGAGTCACTTTAAGCACTACTACAGCTCATGTGTAAGTAAACATATATGAGATAACTATATTTCTACTAATGGAAAGAGAATGACTGATAACTCTGCAGAGAAAGCTGCCTCCTTGCCTCTGTTGTCTATATAGGCCAAGGTATTCTGTACCTAATGGTATATAGATAAAAACTCTTTGATTATTGGACAAGGTGCTAGTTTAAATGCATAGAACAACATGCTCTAAAATCGCAAAAATTTATTCACAGTTTTTTTTTGTTTTTAAACGTTCTTTTTAGAACACCATAACATACATATACAAGCTTAGTCTCCTCAAGGTGATTTTGGTACTTCATGTAACTACAAAGCCATTGGCATCATCATTAAATATACATTTGCCTACACAAAGCCTAGATTAACCACACCCCTAAATCATAACCATGCCTTGACAATGCAAATCATAATTATTTTCCTCTGGTGTCATTCTTGTCCTGTATGCTGGCTATGTGGTGTGGCCCCAGCAGATATATAGAATGTGTTGGATTGGATGAGATGGGTCTTGCAATTCATGAAACACATTGTATATATCCACCAGAGAAAAACCACATACACAGATTACAGGACAAGAATGACACCAGTGGAAAATAATGAGGATTCCCATTGACAAGAAATGGTTATGGTTTAGAGATGTGGTTAGCCTCGGATCTGTGTAGGCAAATGTGTATTTAATGATAATGCGAGTGATTCTGTAGTTAAGTGAAGTGCCAAAATAGCCTTGAAGAGGCTAAGCATGTATATGTACTGTACTTTATAACATTTGAAAAAAATATATATATATATTTTTTTAACTGTAATTAAACAGTTTTACATTTTTAGAGAATGTTGTTGTATGCGTTTTAACAAGCTCCTTTAAAAGTCTCATTAACCAAAGCGTTTTTGTCTATATACTATACAAGAAGGGATGTGGTTTGACTGAATAGGGGGTCAGTGCTTGTATTGGATATTGAACCATATCCTGATTTCAGCAAGGTATTTGATACAGTTCCACATAATGATCTAATACAAAAGTTGCACAAGCTGATTTCCAGTTGGCTAAAGAATAGATACCAGAGTATGGTTTTAAATGGGGTTCACTCGAAACAGAGACCACTCACTAGTAGTGTACCACAAGGCTCTGTGGTATAACTAAGGGTTTATTGGGCAAGGTATGTCTTTTTGCTGATGACACAAAGGTGTGTAATAGGGTTGATATCCCTGGAAAGGTCTGAAACACAGGACATGATTTGGCATTGCAGGAAGATTGGTCAAAGCAGTGAAAACTGCAGTTCAATGTATCTAAATGTAAAATATTGCACCGAGGGAAGGAGAATCCCTTCACAGAGTACAACATTGTGGGAACAGTGTTAGCTAGCACTACAGAAGAAAAAAATTGGGGGTATTTATTTTAGATGATTGCAAAACAAGCAAACAGTGTGACCAGGCAGAGGGAAAAGCAAATAGAATTCTAGGATGCATTAATAGATGGATCACCAGCTGGAGGAAGGAGGTCCTGATTACCCTATATAGATCTTTAGTGAGACCTCATTCAGAATACTGTGTCCAGTTCTGGAAACCTCACTTACAAAAAGATATCGATAAGATATAATGAGTCCAGAGACAGGTAAAAAAAAATGGTGAAAGGTCTGGGGGGTTAAAACATATTGAGAGCCATTTCGGGAACTTAATATGTACAGTCTGGAGGAAGGAAGGGAAAGGGGGGAAACATGATTGAAACCTTTAAATACATAAAGGGGTTGAATAATGGTCAGGAGGGCAGTTTCTTTAAACATGAAATCAAAACCAAGAACATGGGAACATGATTTCAAACGAACTGGAGGAAAGTTCAAAACTAATTTTAGAAAGTATTATTTTACTGAAAGGGTAGTTGATGCTTAGAATAAACTTCCAGCAGGTGTAGTGAGACAGTCAACAGTAAATGGCTTCAACCATGCTTGTGACAAATATAGATCTATACTCTATAAAGTTAACGAAAAAAAACAAAAAAAATCGGCCAGACTCGATGGACTACTCAGTCTTTTTTCTGCCGTCACTTTTCTATGTTTCTATGGTAAATTCATCCCTGACTATACTATATTCATATTGTTCCAATGTGGTTGTGCATTGGCACTCTGTTCCTAGTAAAAAAGAAGTCAGACTAGCTGCACCCTGTAAAAGGAGAAGACTAGAAATACCTACCTCTCAAGTGGCTGGTGCCTTTAATCTTTGTTCTTATAAAGCCACCTCTGTTACCCAGCTCTTTTGAATCCCAAACCGTCTGAATAGAGGCTTTATTTTTCCTGCTTGTAGCAAACACTTGTGCTAGATTTTACACAGCAACCTACTCATCCATTGCCCATTGTGTATTCAATATCCCTATGACAAACCTTGGTTCCTCCTTTAATGTTCTTACCCTCCATTCATTAAGGGATAAACATTTTGTGATTTCAGAGAAGCCCTTACACATCCAGCCACTCATATCTGCCAGTAAAGAGGACATTATTGACTTGCGTGTATTTATATTTATTTAGGAGAAATTGGCAATAGTTTTTTTTTTTTATATTCATATTTTCCAAATGACTGACCAGCTATCTAAATCCTTATAGTCAAAGGTATTTTCAGAAATTTGGATTCTGAGTCTATAGGACTGTAAACTGATGTATTTTCAGGGTCCAAAACTGCCATCTTTTGTAACATCTGGTGGCATGAGCAAGATTGCGCCATAACAAATCATGACAAGAGAATGAAGATCTATCAAAAAGAAGTGTGAGGAACCTGCTGAATCATGCTGCAAGATAGATGTTTTTAAAGGTTAGGTTGCAGAGGCAAATCCATTGCATTTTAACACTTTTGAAGAGTTTACTAGGCAGAATTAATACTGCATTAGTTTGCTTTTTAAAAATGGAACTGAACTCACAAAAATGCTAGTGGATGCAGTTTTATGTGTGAAAATTCTCAATTTTTTTAAAGTAAATTGGCCTCAATGTTTCTATTATATCTTATTATATATTCGTATAATATACATAACGGATATAACTTCAAATGTAAACCTGGCAGATGCAGAGCTATATTAGGTTTCAATCATTTTAATTATAATTATATGATTTTTCTATGCAATACTATTTTAAGCAAGATGTCTAAACAAGCTTTCAAATATATACTGTATAGTATTCAGTGAAGAATGGTAACTTTTCAGTACCTTTGTCTGGGATTTGAAAAAAAGGCTTTTGTTCAATAAAAATAATATAATTAAGGCAGCTTTCCAGTGGTGACATGTGGGTGTCAGCTCATATTTGGCCCGTTTACAGTGATTCTTTTTTACTTTTGTATACTGTGGTTGCCTGAGGCTCCTGATATTATTAAACTGTTGGCTATGCTGCAATGTATTCTTTGGTATTGTTTGTGATCTGGAATGCCAAAAATGTTTAAATGGAACTTCTATTTCAATTCTGATCTCTAGAAAATTCACAGGTACCGGATTTAGGAAATACTCATTTGTATTATCAGGGTGTTGCTACATGGCCAGCTAAGCAATTAAAATCTGTCTCAAAACAGGCAATCTAAGACTACTTTATTATTTCTGAATACTGCATTTAAACTTCTATTAATGTATGACTGGCTATCCTTATTTGAAGACAATCCTCTAGCATCAGATAACTATGTAAACTCTAGTGGCCTTGTGTTTCATATCATATCTTTGCCTACTCTATTTACTCCTCAAGGCACAAATTGTTTATAGATTTAAATCTGAACTCCAGGTAGATATAAAAGAGACAAACGATTGCAGCTCTGTATGCTTATTTACGTTATTAAATGTACTTTTTAAATGAACAGCAGAATGCAGCAGAGTTCAGAGAGGGAGAGTTAATTCAGAACAATGATCCAGTTGGCTATGCTGTAGTACAAGGAGCATACTGATGTAAAGAGAGAGCAGAGAGACAGACAGATGAGCTCACAGGTTTGCAGGTTTGTAGCAGAGAAATACTGTATATATATATATATATATATATACAGTATATGATTTTATCTTTCCGCAGAGAGTGGAAGTTCTCCTTTTAGGAAGATCTCCCTTTATATACTTATTTACCTATCTAACAGTCCTAATCTATTCTGGACCTGCTGAAAAGTATATGAATCCGTGTGAACAGGTAAACACATCTTTACACCCTCTGAGGCCCACACACGTATTCCATGTCCATTTCACTAAACCTGTAACATATAGTTATCAGTTGATAATCTACTCCTTTGCTATAGTTGGTGGAATACCTACCCCATTAAAGTGACATCCTTTGACCTTTGATCATTGTGATACTGTATGGAGGACTTTTTAAATTTGCTGGCACTTCATAGACACTTTGACTGTAGGTATTGACACTAGGGATGGGCGAATGATTCGGCCCAAGCAGAAGTTCAGGCCGAACTTTCGCTGTTCGGACGTTCGGTGAACAGCGAACAACCAGGTCATTCGACCGTTTGTTCGGCCCCCCGAACTGACCACAATGCATTGCGGTGCTGAACAGTGCATTACAAGCCCTGATTGGCTGAAGTAGTGAAAGTTTCAGCCAATCAGGGCACAGAGCACTGTCAGAGTCATAATTGGACACTGTCATCATGACTTTACCCAATCATGACTCATTCTCGCCCCACAGTATAAAAGTATTCTTTCAATGGCAGCCATTTTCAGTGTGATTTCGGAGTGGAGAGAGATAGAACAGGGCTCTGTTCAGTGCTATTAGTTAGTTAGTGTGCTATACTGTGCTATTTTGCTTCAATTGTCAGTGTAGAATATTAGTTTAGTGTCAGTCTAGGGATAGTGTGAGTGTAGTGAGGAGGACAATCATTCAGCTTTGCATAGTGTGAAGCTAGAGTAGGGACAGCTCAGATAGTTTCAGTGTAGTGATGATTGAATACCGTCTCTTTACTTCTGTGTGCGTTACTGCCAGTTTAATGACATATAGTTCTGTGTGTGTTACTGCCAGTTTAACGACATATAGTTTTGTGTGCGTTACTACCAGTTTAACGCCTTATAGTTCTGTGTGTGTTAATGCCAGTTTAACGCCATATAGTTTTGTGCGTTACTGCCAGTTTAACGCCATTTATTTCTGTGTGCGTTACTGCCAGTTTAACATCATATAGTTCTGTGTGCGTTACTGCCAGTTTAACGCCATTTACTTTTGTGTGTGTTACTGCCAGTTTAACGCCATTTACTTCTGTGTGCGTTACTGCCAGTTTAACACCATATAGTTCTGTGTGCGTTCTCGCCAGTTTAATGCCATATAGTTCTGTGTGCGTTACTGCCAGTTTAACGCCATATAGTTTTGTGCATTACTGCCAGTTTAACGGCTTTTACTTCAGTGTGTGTTACTGCCAGTTTAACACCATATAGTTCTGTGTGCATTATTGGCAGGTTAAAGCCATATAGTTTTGTGCGTTACTGCCAGTTTAACGCCATTTACTTCTGTGTGCGTTACTGCCAGTTTAACGCCATATAGTTTTGTACATTACTGCCAGTTTAACACCATATAGTTCTGTGTGTTACTGTATGTTTGGCGCTTAATATTGTAGTATGTTATAGTGTATCCATGGAGTGTGTCTGTGTAATGTGAGTACTCAAATTAAAGTGCACCAAACACCTCATTACATTGATTAAAGTGCATCTACGTACAGATTTCAACTTCTTCTTTACATTTGCTTATAAGCACCGCTTCTTCCACCCAATAATGTTTGGGAGGACAACAAGGAGAGGCAGAAGTTCCCTTGGCACTGTAAGGGGGCCAGCAACAAATGTTTCCACAGGCAAAGGTGGATGTGGTGGTCAGTCCTCAGGCAAGGCATCATTTCCTCTGTTTAGTGAGTTTGCCCATGCTATCCAGCCACACCATGCAGAGGAGGTGGTGGACTGGCCTACTAAACCTTCCTCATCCTCCTCATCCTCTGTCACACAAGCAGAGACACATGTGCAGTCCCCTGCAGTTGCCAGAGGGGATAAACCTGCCTACTTGTCCACATCTATTCCTGACATAGCGCCAACATCAGCCATTGAGGAGTCAGCTGGGTTATTTGACCACAGCATCAGCCACTTGCTCCTTGATGACGCCCAGCCATTACTGGATTCAGATGTTGGTTCTGAGGTTGAGGATGACAGAAACATGAGCCCAGAGAGAGGAAGGAACACTGGTAGACAAACTGGCATTCGTGTTCCCCAAGCTGCAGCGTATTGCCAAGTTGTCTCCAGTGGTAATGATGAAGATGGAGGAGATGATGATGATGATGACGATGAGGTCACTGATGCAACTTGGGTGCCAGATAGAGCAGAAGAGGAAACTGAAGGTGAGGTGGCACAACCCCAAGGAGGCTGACATCAAGAAAGATTAGAGAGCAGCCACCCTATTCCATCACATTCTGCAGCTGTTATCTCCCGGCCCACTCCCCAAAGCTCTGCTTTTTCAGCATATCTTCAGCAGATCGCACTGTTGCTATCTGCAAACTGTGTCTCAGGCACATCAAATGTGGCAAAAACACCAACCATTCGGGTACCACATGCTCAACAAGGCATTTAACGTCCAACCACTCAGCCTGTTGGCAAGAGTACCTAAAAGCCACACAAAAGGGGCACAAATCTGTACCTCCTCCTCCTCCTTACCCACTTCAGTCTGCACCTGCTATATCGAGTCATTACCTCTCAGCAGTAGGGATGAGCTTCGTGTTCGAGTCGAACCCATGTTCGACTCGAACATCGGCTGTTCACCCGTTCGCCGAATTGCGAACGATATGGGCCGTTCGCGCCAAATTCGTGTGGCGCGTCACGGCCCATAATTCACTGCGGCATCGCAGTGCATTGCTGGCTGATGATTGGCCAAGCATGCACTATGACCCGCATGCTTGGCCAATCACAGCGCCGTCAGTAGAGAGAGCTGTAATTGGCCAAAGCCAGGGTGGCTTTGGCCAATTATGGCTCAGGGAATTTAGTACACGCCCCACACTATATAAGGCTGCCTGCACGGCGGCCCTGTGTAGTGTGTGTTCCGGTGTGCTAAGAGATAGAGAGAGAGAGAGACAGTGTCATTTGATTTGAGTTAGATAGATTAGGCAGAACAGTCAGTCAGTTAGCTGCACTTACAGTGTATTGTGTATATATATGCATCCCAGGTGTTGCATATATATATATATACACTGTATTCAGTTTAGCTAGATCCGTTCCTGTTATCTTCTATCTAGACTATTTACATTTAGTGCAGTGCGTCCTGCTCACAGTGTTCAGCTAGATCCGTTCCTGTTATTTACATTTAGTGCAGTGCGTCCTGCTCACAGTGCTCAGCTAGATCCATTCCTGCTATTTACATTTAGTGCAGTGCGTCCTGCTCACAGTGTTCAGCTAGATCCGTTCCTGCTATTTACATTTAGTGCAGTGCGTCCTGCTCACAGTGTTCAGCTAGATCCGTTCCTGCTATTTACATTTAGTGCAGTGCGTCCTGCTCACAGTGTTCAGCTAGATCCGTTCCTGCTATTTACATTTAGTGCAGTGCGTCCTGCTCACAGTGTTCAGCTAGATCCGTTCCTGCTATTTATATTTAGTGCAGTGCGTCCTGCTCACAGTGTTCAGCTAGATCCGTTCCTGCTATTTACATTTAGTGCAGTGCGTCCTGCTCACAGTGTTCAGCTAGATCCGTTCCTGCTATTTACATTTAGTGCAGTGCGTCCTGCTCACAGTGTTCAGCTATATCCGTTCCTGCTATTTACATTTAGTGCAGTGCCTCCTGCTCACAGTGTTCAGCTAGATCCGTTCCTGCTATTTACATTTAGTGCAGTGCGTCCTGCTCACAGTGTTCAGCTAGATCCGTTCCTGCTATTTACATTTAGTGCAGTGCGTCCTGCTCACATTGTTCAGCTAGATCCGTTCCTGCTATTTACATTTAGTGCAGTGCGTCCTGCTCACAGTGTTCAGCTAGATCCGTTCCTGCCATTTACATTTAGTGCAGTGCGTCCTGCTCACAGTGTTCAGCTAGATCCGTTCCTGCTATTTACATTTAGTGCAGTGCGTCCTGCTCACAGTGTTCAGCTAGATCCGTTCCTGCTATTTACATTTATTGCAGTGCGTCCTGCTCACATTGTTCAGCTAGATCCGTTCCTGTTATCTTCTAGACTATTTACATTTAGTGCAGTGCGTCCTGCTCACAGTGTTCAGCTAGATCCGTTCCTGCCATTTACATTTAGTGCAGTGCGTCCTGCTCACAGTGTTCAGCTAGATCCGTTCCTGCAATTTACATTTAGTGCAGTGCGTCCTGCTCACAGTGTTCAGCTAGATCCGTTCCTGCTATTTACATTTAGTGCAGTGCGTCCTGCTCACAGTGTTCAGCTAGATCCGTTCCTGTTATCTTCTAGACTATTTACATTTAGTGCAGTGCGTCCTGCTCACAGTGTTCAGCTAAATCCGTTCCTGCTATTTACATTTAGTGCAGTGCGTCCTGCTCACAGTGTTCAGCTAGATCCGTTCCTGCCATTTACATTTAGTGCAGTGCGTCCTGCTCACAGTGTTCAGCTAGATCCATTCCTGCAATTTACATTTAGTGCAGTGCGTCCTGCTCACATTGTTCAGCTAGATCCGTTCCTGCTATTTACATTTAGTGCAGTGCGTCCTGCTCACAGTGTTCAGCTAGATCCGTTCCTGTTATCTTTTAGACTATTTACATTTAGTGCAGTGCGTCCTGCTCACAGTGTTCAGCTAGATCCGTTCCTGCTATTTACATTTAGTGCAGTGCGTCCTGCTCACAGTGTTCAGCTAGATCCGTTCCTGCTATTTACATTTAGTGCAGTGCGTCCTGCTCACAGTGTTCAGCTAGATCCGTTCCTGTTATCTTCTAGACTATTTACATTTAGTGCAGTGCGTCCTGCTCACAGTGTTCAGCTAGATCCGTTCCTGCTATTTACATTTAGTGCAGTGCGTCCTGCTCACAGTGTTCAGCTAGATCCGTTCCTGCCATTTACATTTAGTGCAGTGCGTCCTGCTCACAGTGTTCAGCTAGATCCGTTCCTGCTATTTACATTTAGTGCAGTGCGTCCTGCTCACAGTGTTCAGCTAGATCCGTTCCTGCTATTTACATTTAGTTCAGTGCGTCCTGCTCACAGTGTTCAGCTAGATCCGTTCCTGTTATCTTCTAGACTATTTACATTTAGTGCAGTGCGTCCTGCTCACAGTGTTCAGCTAGATCCGTTCCTGCTATTTACATTTAGTGCAGTGCGTCCTGCTCACAGTGTTCAGCTAGATCCGTTCCTGTTATCTTCTAGACTATTTACATTTAGTGCAGTGCGTCCTGCTCACAGTGTTCAGCTAGATCCGTTCCTGCTATTTACATTTAGTGCAGTGCGTCCTGCTCACAGTGTTCAGCTAGATCCGTTCCTGTTATCTTCTAGACTATTTACATTTAGTGCAGTGCGTCCTGCTCACAGTGTTCAGCTAGATCCGTTCCTGCTATTTACATTTAGTGCAGTGCGTCCTGCTCACAGTGTTCGGCTAGATCCGTTCCTGCCATTTACATTTAGTGCAGTGCGTCCTGCTCACAGTGTTCAGCTAGATCCGTTCCTGCTATTTACCTTTAGTGCAGTGCGTCCTGCTCACAGTGTTCAGCTAGATCCGTTCCTGTTATCTTCCTACTGACAGGCAGGCTTGTCTGGTTACAGTATATAAAGCTACCTGAAGAAAATTACAGGTGTTCTATTTGATCCTATTAGTACCACGGTCAGGCAGCTAGACTATTTACATTTAGTACAGTGCGTCCTGCTCACAGTGTTCAGCTAGATCCGTTCCTGTTATCTTCCTACTGACAGGCAGGCTTGTCTGGTTACAGTATATAAAGCTACCTGAAGAAAATTACAGGTGTTCTATCCCAGCTTAGTGCAGCTACAGGCCATTAGTATGTCTGGAAGGCCAAGAAGGAGAGGCAGACAGTCACAAGCCAATAAGAGAGGGCAAGCAGGCTCTGTGTCTAGTGCTGGTCGTGGAGACGGTGCATCCTCATCAGCACGTGGCCATGGGACACGCTTGGCCTTTTTTTCGGCAGCTGGCCGTGTTGAGCCGCAACATGCGGAAGACTTGGTCGAGTGGATGACCAAGCCGTCCTCATCCTCCTCATCCTCTCTCACCCATGCCCAGGGTGCTTTGTCTGGCAAAGCAGCGGCCTCTTCCCTCAGCTCAATGTCATCAGTGACTCCTTCCCTAGCTCCACCATGTCCTCATGAGGATTCCCTCGAACTGTTTGACCACAGTGTTGGGTACGTGCTCCAGGAGGATGCCCAGCGTTTGGAAGGCTCTGATGATGATACTGAGCTCGATGAAGGCAGTAACATGAGCACGGACAGAGGGGGTGCCCAAGAAGGACAGCAATCTGGCAGTCATGCTCCCCCTGCTGCAGCATACTGCCAGGTTTGCTCCAGTGATGAGGAGGGAGGGGATGATGAGGTCACTGACTCAACGTGGGTGCCTGATAGGAGAGAGGAGGAGGAGGAGGAGGAGGAGGAGGAGGCGGCACATCACCAACGAGGCAGGATGCCCTCCAGGGGCCAGCCTAAGGGCAGCACATTGACTGCATCACACCCCAAAGCTCCACATGTGCAGGGCGCTGCAGTCTCTGCGCGTTATTCAAAAAGTTCTTTTGTGTGGGCCTTTTTTGAGACGAGTGCATCAGATCGCACCGCTGCTATTTGCAACATATGTCTCAAGCGTATCTCGCGTGGCCAAAACATCTCCCGCTTGGGTACCACATGCTTGACCAGACATATGTTGACCTGCCATGCAGTTCGTTGGCAAGCGTATCTAAAAGACCCACACCAAAGAACAAAGAGGATCTCTCCTTGCTCCTCATCAGCTGAGATTTCCAACCCCACTAGACCTTCAGTCCTCTCTGAGACCTGCAGTGAGAGGAATGAAGGTGTAGAATTAGGTGTGTCACAGCCAAGTACTTGTGGGCAATCTGCTTTTGGTACACCGACGTCAGATTGTACCAGGCAAATTTCCCTGCCCCAGCTGCTGCACCGCCGAAAGCAGTTTGCTCCCAACCATCCACATGCCCAGCGGTTGAATGCTAGCTTGGCAAAATTGCTAGCACTTCAACTGCTGCCTTTTCAGTTGGTAGACTCTGCCCCCTTCCGTGAGTTTGTGGAATGTGCGGTTCCTCAGTGGCAGGTACCCAAACGCCACTTTTTCTCACGGAAGGCGATTCCGGCTCTCTATCGGCATGTGGAAGGCAATGTCCATGCCTCGCTGGACAGGGCGGTCAGCGGTAAGGTGCATATTACCGCTGACTCATGGTCCAGCAGGCATGGACAGGGACGTTACCTAAGTTTCACGGCGCATTGGGTGACTCTGCTGGCAGCTGGGAAGGATGCAGGACAAGGTGCAGTAGTGTTGGAGGTTGTTCCGCCACCACGCCTCCAAAATGCTAATGATTGTGACACACCTCTCTCCTCCACCCCCTCCTCTTCTTCTTCCTCCATGGCCTCTTCCTCGGAACCAGCGGTGCTCCGTAGTCGTTCAAGGGGCTACGCAAGTACGCAGGCCAAAAGATGCCATGCGGTGCTTGAGCTGGTGTGCTTGGGGGACAGGAGCCACACTGGGGCAGAGGTTCTGTCAGCTCTGCAGGGGCAGGTTCAGAGGTGGTTGATGCCACGCCAACTTAAGGCAGGAATGGTGGTTTGCGACAATGGCACCAACCTCCTCTCTGCCCTCCGACAGGGACAAATGACCCATGTGCCCTGTTTGGCTCACGTTCTTAACTTGGTGGTGCAGCGGTTCTTGGGCAGGTACCCGGGCTTACAGGATGTCCTGAGGCAGGCCAGGAAAGTCTGTGTTCATTTCCGCCGGTCATATAATGCCAGTGCTCGGCTGACGGACCTCCAAAAGGAGTTTAACCTGCCCAAGAACCGCCTAATCTGTGACATGCCCACCAGGTGGAACTCAACGTTGGCCATGCTGCAGCGGCTGCACACGCAGCAGAGGGCCATCAATGAGTACCTGTGCGACTATGGCACCTGGACAGGGTCAGGGGAGCTTGGTTTTTTTTCCCCACGCCAGTGGGCCATGATCAGGGATGCATGCACTGTCCTGTCACCATTCGAGGAGGCCACAAGGATGGTGAGCACTGACAGTGCATGCATCAGTGATACTGTCCCCCTTGTCCACCTGTTGGAGCACACGCTGCGTGGAATAATGGACAGGGCACTTGAGGCAGAACAGAGGCAGGAAGAGGAGGAATTCCTTAGCTCTCAAGGCCCCCTTTATCCAGACAGTGTTCCTGCGTGCCCGCCGATCACACAGGAAGAGGACGAGGAGGAGGAGGAGGAGGAGGAAGATTGTGTCAGTATGGAGGTGGAGCCTGGCACTCAGCATCAGCAGCAGTCTTTAAGGGATCAGTCCCAAGGAACACATGGACTTGTACGTGGCTGGGAGGAGGTGGCTGCGGACGTTGTTGTCCTTAGTGACCCAGAGGACTCCGGACCGAATGCCTCAGCAAACCTACGCTGCATGGCCTCCCTGATCCTGCAAAGCCTGCGTAAGGATCCTCGTATTCGTGGTATCAAGGAGAAGGACCAATACTGGCTGGCAACCCCCTGCTTGATCCACGTTACAAGGGTAAGGTTGCGGACCTTATCTTGCCATCGCAGAGGGAGCAGAGGATGAAACATCTTCGGGAGGCCTTGCAGAAAGGTCTGTGCAACGCGTTCCCAGAGACTGGGAGGTTACAAACTCCTGTTTCTGGACAACGTGTTGCTGAGGCTTCGGTCAGTCAAAGAAGGAGCGGTGGAGAAGGTGGCCGTCTGACCGATGCGTTCAGACAATTTTTTGGTCCGCAGCCCCAAGGTATGATCGGTTCCAGCAACCATCGCCAGCGTCTGTTTTACATGGTGCAGGAATACCTAGGGGCAAGATCAGACTTGGACACCTTTCCCACCGAAAATCCTCTGGGTTACTGGGTCTTGAGGATGGATCACTGGCCAGAGCTTGCACAGTATGCAATTGAGCTACTGGCCTGTCCTGCATCCAGCGTTCTTTCGGAACGCACATTCAGTGCTGCTGGAGGCGTGGTAACCGATCACAGGGTGCGTCTGTCCACCGACTCGGTCGATCGGCTGACCTTCATAAAAATTAATCAGTCTTGGATCACCACCAGCTACCAAGCACCTGATGCTGATGTAACCGAATAATTTTTTTTGAAATCTCAGATCCCTTCAAAGACTGCCTATGCTGATGCTGAGTGACTATCCCTGAGTAATTATCCTCTTCCTCCTCAATCATCACGCTGATAGCTTGTAAGAACATTTTTGGTTCTGGGCGCCACCACCAGTGCCTAAGGCACAATTTTTCAGCCCCTGTTTAACAGGGGCGTGTAATTACAATTTTTGATGTAATACTTTGCAGCAGGGCTCGTTCCTGCATTCCAACTAGCGTGTCTGTGAGGGGTTGCAGTGTTGTGGCACCAGCACCAGTGCCTAAGGCCCAATTTTTCTGCCCCTGTCTAACAGGGGCGTGTAATTACAATTTTTGATGCAATACTTTGCAGCAGGGCTCGTTCCTGCGTTCCAACTAGAGTGTCTGTGAGGGGTTGCAGTGTTGTGGCACCAGCACCAGTGCCTAAGGCCAAATTTTTCTGCCCCTGTCTAACAGGGGCGTGTAATTACAATTTTTGAAGCAATACTTTGCAGCAGGGCTCGTTCCTGCGTTCCAACTAGAGTGTCTGTGAGGGGTTGCAGTGTTGTGGCACCAGCACCAGTGCCTAAGGCCTAATTTTTCAGCTCCTGTTCAACAGGGGCATGTAATTACAATTCTTGATCTAATATTTCACAGCAGGGCCCTGTGAGGGCTTACAGTGTTGTGGCCACAGCAACACCTAAGGCCCAAGTTTCTGCTGAGTATATAGGGCAGGACCCTACTTTCAAACATCTAACTTACAAACGACTCCTACTTGCAAACGGAAGGAGACAACAGGAAGTGAGATGAAATCTACCCCTAGGAAGGGAAATTCTCTCCTGTAAGAGTTAATATGGGAAAACAATTTCTCCTTTCCACTGATGCTTTCCAATCCTTGTTCCACAAAAAAACCCAAATTTTCAAAAAACATTTTTCATTGGGACAAAAAAGTGAGATGAAATCTTCTGAAGAGGAGGAAAGACAGCAAAACAAATGTCACAGGGGTGATAACCCTTCCCTATGTTTTCCAAAAAGCTTAAAAAAGATTTTTTGGCTGGAGCTAAACACGTAAAAAAAATGTACCCGTTCAAAATTACAAACAGATTCTACTTAACAACAAACCTACAGTCCCTGTCTTGTTTGCACCGCCTGTATACTGCTGTTCAGAGTATATAGGGCCTGGTGGCCCCACACCTTTCCTTATTTTAATTTGGGTGCGGGGTTCCCCTTAATATCCATACAAGACCCAAAGGGCCTGGTAATGGACTGGGGGTACCCATGCCGTTTGTCTCACTGATTTTCATCCATATTGCCATGACCCGACATGACATTAAACCCGCAAGCAGTTTTAAATGAGATTTTTTCCTTTAAAAAAAATGACAAAATGGCATACTATAGACACCCCCTAGGTACGATATTTAAAGGAATATTTCACTTTTTTTTTTTTACTTTAAGCATCATTAAAATCACTGCTCCCGAAAAAACGGCCGTTTTTAAAAGTTTTTTTTTCATTGATACATGTCCCCTGGGGTAGGACCCGGGTCCCCAAACCCTTTTTAGGACAATACCATGCAAATTAGCCTTTAAAATGAGCACTTTTGATTTCGAACGTTCGAGTCCCATAGACGTCAATGGGGTTTCTAACGTTCGTGCGAACTTTCGGTCCGTTCGCGGTTTCTGGTGCGAACCGAACCGGGGGGTGTTCGGCTCATCCCTACTCAGCAGCCTCCATTGACAGGGATGATGGTATAGCACAGGGTGTCCCAGGTCCTAGCAGCACATCTGCCAGCAGCACCCCACTAGCTGTAGACTGTAGCCGGCAAATTTCTCTGCCCCATCTGCTGCAGTGGAAAAAAAAATAATGTTCCTGCCACCCACATGCCCAGTGTCTAAATGCAAGCTTGTCAAAGCTGTTGGCTCTCCAACTTCTGCCTTTCAGCCTGGTGGATTCTGCCCCCTTCCGTGAATTCGCACAATGTGCTGTACTTTAATGACAGGTACCCAGTCACTACTACTTTTCACGTAAGGCCATTCCATCTCTCTATAATCACATGGAAGGGAATGTTCTGGCATCGTTGGGCAAGGCAGTCAGCCATAAAATCCACCTTACTGCTGACACGTGGTCCAGTAAGCATGGACAGGGACGATATATTTCTTTCACAGTACACTGGGTAATGCTGCTTGCAACTCGAAAGGATGTAGGACAGGGCTCGGTGCTGTAGCTTGTTTGCCCCCACATCTCCATACAGCTGGTGGTGATGATGCCAGACCTGTGAGCTCTACCCCCTCCTCCTCCTCTGCCACCTCCATGCCCTCCTCTGCAGAATTGTCCTATGAACATCAGGTACCCCCTAAGCGTTAAAAAGGCTATTCCCAGAGTCAGGCTAAAAGGTGCCATGCAGTGCTTTAGGGGACAGGAACCACCCCGGAGCAGAGATTCTTGCAGCTTTGCAGGGACAGGCCCAGAGGTGGTTCACACCACACCAGCTGGAGCCAGGAATGGTGGTGTGTGATAATGGCTCAAACCTCCTGTCCGCCCTTAGACAGGGAAAGTTGACACATGTGCCATGCCTGGCACATGTCCTCAATTTGGTGGTGCAGCATTTCCTAAATACATACCCAGAATTGCAAGATGTGCTAAAGCTGGCCAGAAGAGTCTTTAGCCATTTTAGGAGGTCATACACAGCCAGTGCTCAGTTGGCTATAATTCAGCGGGAAATCCACCTGCCCATAAACCGCCTGATTTGTGACATGCCCACCAGGAGGAACTCAAATTTGTCAATGCTGCAGCGGCTATACATGCAGCAGAGGGCCGTCAACAAGTACCTGTGCGAATACGGCACGACCACAGGCTCAGGCCGCCTCTGCTTTTTTTCCACGCCAATGGCTGATCATTAAGGATGCATGCACTGTATTGTCACCATTTGAGGAGGCCACAAGGATGGTGAGCCGTGACAGTGCATGCATCAGTAACACAATCTCTATTGTGTTCCTGCTGGAGCAGACTCTGTGTGGCATTATGGACAGGGCACCGGAGGCAGAGCAGCAGGAGGAAGAGGAGGACTTCCTTTCCTCTCAAGGCCCACTTTATCCAGACACCATCATTCCTTTGTCACAGAACACACAGGAGGAAAGAGGGGAGGAGGATGAGGAGGAGGATTCTGGCACTTTCATAGGCTTCAAAGAAGAGGAAGACATTCATCAATCTATAAGCGATGGTTTTCCAACCCCAGGACCCTTGGGAGTAGTACGTGGCTGGGAGGAGGAAGTTCCAGATGCTGTCATCCTGAGTGACCCAGAGGAGTGCTTCTCAAGCCTCGGCAAATTTGAGGTGCATGGGCAACCTCATGCTTCAAAGCCTGCAAAAGGACCCAAAAATACATGGCATAAAGGAGAAGGATGATTACTGATTGGCAACCCTCCTATACCACCGTTATAAGGGAAAGGTCTCAGAACTCATCCTGTCCCCACAGAGAGTGCAGAAGATAAAATCTCTTGACGACACGTTAAAGAGGATTTTTTAAAATGTTTTTCCTAACTCTAGTAGGTTACAGTGTCGTGGAAAACATAATTTTGAGTCTTCTGTTGGTCAAGAGAGGAGCGTTGGAGAAGGCGTCTGCTTAAGTGAGGCACTTCAGAATTTTTTTAGTCGTCGCCGCCCAGGGCTGTCAGCTTCCACATCCCATCGGCAGCGTCTGCATCACATGGTGGACGATTACCTCTGGTCTAAAACAGAGATGAAGAGCTTTCCAGCTAACGACCCACTGACTTACTGGGTCATGAGAATAGACCACTGGCCAGAACTTGCCCAGTATGCTATTGAGTTGTTGGCTGCCCTGCATCCAGCATGCTTTCAGAACGGGCATTCAGTGCTGCAGGAGGTTTCATTACTGATCATAGAACGCATCTGTCCACAGACTCCGTCGACCGTTTGACTTAAAAATGAATCAGTCCTGGATTACCAGCTATGAAGCCCCCGATGCCAATGTCACTGATTAAGTCTTTTTGGGATGTGGAATCTCTGCAGGACTTCGAGGCTGCATAGCTTTGAGGTTGTTCAATCATTTCATCTAGAAGAATGTTTTTGGTATAGGTTTCATGGGCACAATTAACACCCAAAGACCAATTTTTTAGCACCTGTTTGAAAGGTGCATATCATTGAAATTTTTTTTGCCTTCATCAAGAGCTCCTTTATAGGGTTACGGTGGGAAGGTGCCACCGACACCCAAAGACCAATTTTTTTGTACCTGTTTGACAGGTGCATATCATTGCAATTTTTTTTACAGCAAGGCCAATTCTTGCTTTCATCAAGATTACCTCCATAGGGTTACAGTGGGAAGGTGCCACCAACACCCTAAGACCAATTTTTCTGCACCTGTTTGACAGGTGCATATCATTGCAATTTTTTACAGCAAGGCCAATTCTTACTTTCATCAAGAGTACCTCTATAGGGTTATGGTGGGAAGATGCCACCGACACCCAAAGACCAATTTTTCTGCACCTGTTTGACAGGTGCATATCATTGCAATTTTTTTTTGCCTTCATCAAGAGCACCTCTATAGGGTTACGTTGGGAAGGCACCCTCGACACCCAAAGAGTAATTTTTCTGCACCTGTTTGACAGGTGCACCCTCTATAGGGTTATGGTGGGAAGATGCCACCGACACCCAAAGACCAATTTTTCTGCACCTGTTTGACAGGTGCATATCATTGCAATTTTTTTTTGCCTTCATCAAGAGCACCTCTATAGGGTTACGTTGGGAAGGCACCCTCGACACCCAAAGAGTAATTTTTCTGCACCTGTTTGACAGGTGCATATCATTGCAATTTTTTACAGCAAGTCCAATTCTTGCTTTCATCAAGAGTACCTCTATAAGGTTGAAATATAGAAAAACCGCGCTAAAAATGATGTTCAAAATAAATGAAAATATATAGTCCTATACAGAGGAATGTCCAACCATCACACGGTGAATAACGTGAATATTCTTATGTTGTTAGGTGAAAATTCAAAAATAGAACAGATCTTATGTGGTGAAATGCTTACCAGAAAGTAAGCCAAACAGGCGAGTGGCTTAAAACCCAGCCTGGGCCTTTAAGAAAAATGATCCCAATGGAACAGGATGGGTCACACTCGTACCGTGTATTTAGATCCGCGAAGGATTACCCAAAAAAATTATTTGAAAAACATAGCGTGATACTGACGAAAATGTGCAATCAAAAAAAGAAAAATGTGCAACACTCCACAAAAACAAAATTATATATACTCATAAAAAACATCCAGTGTTAAGAACACACATAGGATCGTTAGGTGAGTGGCATGCAATCATGCAATAAGGTGTATGATCCCCAATAGAAAAAGTCGTGTGTAAACCTTACAAAGAATCTGCTTACCAGATACTATAACCAAGTGAGCATATAGCTATCCCACAGATGGAAGGTATGGAAAAGAAGGTGCAGCGAGCCACATAAAAATCCTGCTTACCAGATACTATAACTAAGTGAGCATATAGCTATCCCTCAAATGAAAGGTATGGAAAAGAAGGTGCAGCGAGCCACATAAAAATCCTCATAAAATTCCTGCTTACCAGATGTCAACTATAAGTGAGCAGATAATCACAGACACAGACCGAACTTCCTGGCAGGAGCAGCGTACATCCGTCCTGACATCCTAGTCCCGAGCTCAGCAGTGCATAGTGTACAACTAAAATGTATTCGTAACAAAATAACACTTACAATAAAACCGAAGTTAAAAGCGATGCCGGCTGGCACTCAAACAAACTCGGTATAACTTGGTTATAGTATCTGGTAAGCAGGATTTTTATGTGGCTCGCTGCACCTTCTTTTCCATACCTTCCATCTGTGGGATAGCTATATGCTCACTTGGTTATAGTATCTGGTAAGCAGATTCTTTGTAAGGTTTACACATCACTTTTTCTATTGGGGATCATACACCTTATTGCATGACTGCATGCCACTCACCTAACGATCCTATGTGTGTTCTTAACACTGGATGTTTTTTATGAGTATATATGATTTTGTTTTTGTGGAGTGTTGCACATTTTTCTTTTTTTGATTGCACATTTTTGTCAGTATTACGCTATGTTTTTCAAATAATTTTTTTGGGTAATCCTTCGCGGATCTGAATACACGGTATGAGTGTGACCCATCCTGTTCCATTGGGATCGTTTTTCTTAAAGGCCCAGGCTGGGTTTTAAGCCACTCGCCTGTTTGGCTTACTTTCTGGTAAGCATTTCACCACATAAGATCTGTTCTATTTTTGAATTTTCACCTAACAACATAAGAATATTCACATTTTTCACCGTGTGATGGTTGGACATTCCTCTGTATAGGACTATATATTTTCATTTATTTTGAACATCATTTTTAACGCGGTTTTTCTATATTTCTTTTCTGTATTGGTGTACCTCACTTATAACCGCAGCTTTTACCTTACTTTCCAAGCGCAGTTTTTTGTTTTTTGTTTCTACCTCTATAGGGTTACAGTGGGAAGACGCCACCGACACCCAAAGACCAATCTTTCTGCACCTGTTTGACAGGTGCATATCATTGCAATTTTTTTTGCCTTCATCAAGAGTACCTCTATAGGTTTACGGTGGGAAGGCGCCACCAACACCCAATGACCAATTTTTCTGCACCTGTTTGATAGTTACTTCTATACAAAGTCAAAGTGACACCAGAATGTATCCAAAAAATCTCTAATCTTGATCCCAGTGCACTACATTGTGGTCTCATCATACACACTGGCTCCCCAGCTGTTACTGAGCAAAATAAAGGCAGCTTGCAGGGAAAAATGTCATTTTTTTGGCTTTAAAAAATGCAATTATTGCTGCAGCAGATTATAGACATGGTACAGATCTGCCACTTTACAGATAGACTAAGGGGACCCCCCCGGAACTATATTGGAAGGAATTCCTTTACTTTAAAAATCAAAAAATCACTGCTCATTTAAAAATGACATTTTTCACAAACTTTTTATTTATTGATACATGTCCCCCAGGGCCGGAACCCAGAGCCCTACAACTATTGTATGCCCAATTACTTGCATATAAGCCTTCACAATGGGTACTTTTGATTTTTGACGTTCGGGTCCCATTGACTTTAATCGGGTTTGTTATTTGGGTGTGAACCAAACAGGGGTCCATTCGGCCCATCCCTAATTGACACCCCTACTCATACTACCTTTGGTTATATGACATAGTGGCTCATGGGTGGTCCACTCATTATATATCCTACTTTGCTTTAATAGTGTCATGCCCACTACTCTTCATTTTTGCTGTGACCCAGCCAACCCCTGTGGATCACAGGTTGATTGCCTGGGCCCAGCTGTCCCTTGGTGATGCTTGGAGGATAAGATGCAGTGACTTTTCACTTTGGCTATTCATTTAGTGTTAAATCATCTTTAAACAGGTATTAATGATATTTAAATACAATACTAAAATTATTCATTAACCTGTAGTATATACACTATATGCAATATTCCTATAGCTATATTCTCATTATAGAAAGTAACTTATTTTCCCAATGTCTATACACCCCTGAAGAAGATTATATAAGCAAATTTCAAAACTCGTTGGGTGTTCACCATCTAAAGTTTTCTGTTTGGTGATTTCAAATGGAAATTTGAATATACCGTAAAACACAAGGAACTGGAAAATAGCCATTTTTTTAATATTGTATAATGTGTTTCTTTATATATTTTGCAATTTTGCATGTTGCCGTTTGAAGTCCCATACATGAGGGTTTTCTATCTACACATCTATCGCAACGCTCGCAGGGAACGGAGCCTGGCACAGAGAGGCTTCGGAGGAGGACACGGCCCGCGGACACTGCGGGGGACATCGCAGGATCCCGGGGACAAGGTAAGTAAGGAGGCACCAGGATCCTGCAATGTAATCCCGAGTGTGGCTTGGGGTTACCGCTAATGGTGCTGAATTTTAACCCCGAGCAACACTCGGGATAAACCGCCAGGGAGGCTACGGGATGTTGGCAACCACCAGCTACAATTCACATTTCCAGCACATATGCTCTTTCTAAGTGTTCTGATATGAAACTATTCCTCCTACTAATTAATTATATTTAAGTAATCAGGCTCTTAAAATTCCTGCAACATACTCCCTACTTTGCTCTATAGCAAGTGAGCTATACAACCTGTGTCACTTGTGTAGATATCGGGTTGATTTACTAAAGGCAAATAGGTTTTTAAAGTGACACTAAAGCTTCATTTTTTTTTTTAATTACAAACATGTCATACTTACCTCCACTGTGCAGCTCGTTTTGTACAGAGTGGCCCCGAACATCCTCTTGTGGGGTCCCTCGGTGGCTCTCATGGCTCCTCCCCACACTAGATAACCCCATGGAAGAAGTGCTCCTCCGGGGGATTATCTTGCGGGTGCGCTCCTGAGTCATTCATTTGGCGTCCAATAAAGCCGAATGTATGAGTCGGCCCCGCCTCTCAGCACCTGGGTCATTGGATTTGATTGACAGCAGCGGGAGCCAATGGCTGCACTGCTATCAATCCATCCAATCAGGACCCAAGACACCGGCTTTTGCTGGTGTGCTCGTACCCGGGACGAGATAGAGGGGGTACAGGTAAGTAAAATGGGGCTCAGGGGTGCTGCAGTATTATAGGAGGTTTTTCACCTCTATGCATTTACAACCCCTTTAACTTTACAAGGGAATTTTCCCTTAGCTTTTGAATTTGGTGAAAATTCATATTACACGTAAAGAATCACATGCAAGGGAAGTAAAAAAAAAAACTATATTTTTGCTTGCACATGATTAGATGATGTAGTGAGAAAATGTCAAATATCAATGACCCTGTTATTCAGAGTGGTGACACAGAGCTTCAGTGGAAGTACTTACACCAAGCCTCCATTAAAATATCAACGCTCTTCCCAGGATTCTAACTCAACTAGTTTTGCAACATTGTTTGTAAATACAATGAATCGGAATCCTGATTCAGACGCAGAAGATTCCTGGTATTTTAAGAGACTTAGCTGCTGAAGAACAAGATTTGGCAAGCTGACAATTGTAAATCTATGTGTACTAGAGCAAGGCTTGGCTAATTCTCAGATCAAGGCTTGGTTAGCATTTGTATATTCAGTATATGTATACGTGTGTATGGCGCCCATGCCCCGGAAGACGTTCTTTTGATGATGAAACATGTAGGGCAGAGCTTCCTGCTGACGTCATTGTGCACGGGAAGTGCATGTGTTTTTGCCGGCTGTGTTCAATCTTGAATGTGTATTGCAGTATATCCACCTGTGCAAATGCAATTTTAAAGTGTAATAAAGGTACCATTTGATATTCTACACTATGAGGAGCGTATATGTGCTTGTTTTCACATGAGCTGAGCGGCATGACCCCTATTAGAAAGGGCACAACGAACTCTGGCTCTGTGACTGGCCGGAGTCTCGTGATGTCACTCCCACGCATGCATACAGGAGCCGCCAGTAGCGGCATGACCCCTATTAGAATAGGCATGACATGCCCTTTCTAAAGTGTGCATGCGCTGTAGTCATCGGCACTCGGATTTTTCATAAATATCTCCTAAACCGTGGAGGTTTAGGAGATATTTCCAGCACCTACAGGTAAGCCTTTATATAGGCTTACCTGTAGGTAAAAGTGGTTGTACAGAGTGTACAACCACTTTAATGGACACCATTATATTTTTATGTATTGTTATATGTATTTAGTGTATAAGATCTTCACCTTATTCCCTAAACAAAGTGACAATTCCCTTTGTAAAGCATGTATACATGCTCTACTTCATTGATAATTCAGCCATACTCTGCAATTAGCATGACATAAACCCCAAATATAGCACAATCAAATATTTTAGCTATGTGTCACAAAGAGCCTTGTAACGTGGATAAAGTCACATTTCTTTTTGAATAAAGTGGAGAAGTATTAGAATCCTTATCAATTTTTTTTTATTCAAAATGTGTCCCATTTAGCTTCTTTAACTGCTTCCAGACCGCCCACTGCACATTTACTGCGGCAAGGCGCGAAACAATGTACCTGTACGCTGTTGTTTCTTCTGGGTCTGGAGTGGGTTCCGGCAGACGTGATATCTGCCCAGACCCGCCAATCTTTGACAGGAGAGGCAGGCCGATGTTATGTAAGAGAGGAATATGGAGATCTTGTGTTTCTGCTAAGCAGGAACACAGATCTCTCTCTTACTCTAGTTAATCCATCCCCCACACAATTAGAAAGCACTCCTTGGAGCACACTTAACCCTTTTATCGCCCCTGATGTTAACCTCTTCCCTACCAGTGTCATTAGTACAGTAATGCCCCGTACACACGGTCGGACTTTGTTCGGACATTCCGACAACAAAATCCTAGGATTTTTTCCGACGGATGTTGGCTCAAACTTGTCTTGCATACACACGGTCACACAAAGTTGTCGAAAAATCCGATCGTTCTGAACGTGGTGACGTAAAACACGTACGTCTGGACTATAAACGGGGCAGTGGCCAATAGCTTTCATCTCTTTATTTATTCTGAGCATGCGTGGCACTTTGTCCGTCGGATTTGTGTACACACGATCGGAATTTCTGACAACGGATTTTGTTGTCGGAAAATTTTATATCCTGCTCTCAAACTTTGTGTGTCGGAAAATCGGATGGAAAATGTGTGATGGAGCCTGCACAGGGTCGGAATTACCGACAACAAGGTCCTATCACACATTTTCCGTCGGAAAATCCGACCATGTGTACGGGGCATAAGAGGGCATTTTTTTAGCACTGATCACAGTATTAGTGTCACTGGTCCCCAAAAAGTGTCACTTAGTGTCCTCTGCAATGTCGCAGTCCCACTAAAAATCGTTGATCAATGCCATTACTAGTAAAAATAATAATAAAAATGCCATAAAAATATCTAATTGTTTGTAGACGCGATAACTTTTGTGCAAATTAATAAATATACGCTTATTGGGATTTTTTTACCAAAATAATGGAGCAGAATACATATTGCCCTAAATTGATGAATAAATTAGATTTTTTAAATTTTTTTATTGGATGCGTTTTTTGTTTATAGTGCAAAAAATAAAAACCGCAGAGGTGATCAAATACCACCAAAAGAAAGCTCTATTTGTGGGAAAAATTACATATATTTTGTTTGGGTACAACGTTGCATGAACACGCACTTTTCAATTAAAGCAACGCAGTGCCATATCGCAGAAAATCGTCTGGTCATGAAGGGGGTGAAACCTTCCAGGGCTGAAGTGGTTAAGATTTCTTAGCACTTTTTGTCATGGTGTCTATAGTCACCAGTAGGGATCCAGTGTAAACACAAGTTTGTACTGTACTTGGCTGTTTGGCATTCAAAGAGCCAGAAATCCTCAGCCATGTTAACAAAGGAACAGGGGATAATAAAACAATGATGTAAAGTCCCCATCGACTTCTACCAAATCATTTTTTGGGGGGGCACCCCACACAAAAACAAAGATAAAAGAGTGAGGCCCCCAAAAATTCACACCAGACCTTTACATGAGAATGTAGCCTGGCAAGCCTTAACTACACCAGGACAAATGTCTTACTCTGGCAAAGCACCTTGTTTGCATGTTGATTAGGACAAGTGCCTCTTCCCCACAACCCAAGCCTGGTGGTTGTGGGGGTTTGCAGGCAGGGGGCTTGTCACAATATGGAAGCCCCCTTTACATATATTCATCCAACCAGATACCCCCGCCCCCATGCGAAAAAAGTAAGTGGCATATATTACCCCTACTCTTAATAAATATGAAAGTGTAAATAAACACACAAACACAGTCTTTGACAAGTCTTTTATAAAAAAAAAAAAAAACTAACTGTATATACCCCAAAAGTCCCACTATGTACATTCATCATCAATCAGCTACAGATCCACGTCAATCACAATGCCCAGCACCCGCTGACCGATCAAGAGAAAAAAAATGTCAACTGCCACCACATGTCTGGTCCTCTTGCTTCACTTCCATTGAAAGACAGGTCTGAAGGATGACAGCTGATATAATCAAATAGGCGGGCTCTCCTTGCTGACATCATTGACCATATGTGACCATGCTGAGGGCATGTGGCTGGATATTTTTCGGGGGATGATGACTCCCAAATCTTTCCATTGACCATTGCAGGTCGTTCGTGAAAAAATCTTCTATCGCAGCTTTCTCCACCAACTTTTTAGGACAGATCATCTGCATGTAAGCCTTATATTTTGCTTCAGTGATATGATATCTCCACTAGTTTATTCTCATGCTTATGCATTGAAGTAACCCTACTGTCAGACAAAAAAGAAAGGACATCATACATATTACTAAATGGTAATTCAAATTAGAACTGCTTTCTTCCATACGCATACTGATTAAACAGTATTATATATTACTTAGAAATAACTTTCAAATCTTCAAATGATAGACCCAGAAAATGGTTTATCAAGCTGGGCAGTTTTATTGTACGTTGTTAGCAAGAAGTGATATTGTTAAAGAGAGAATTTTGCGGTCTCTGTACTTTAAGGTAATTGAAAGAAATCTGAAGAAGGGCACATCAGTGAATAGGCCAGCGGCACTGAAAAATAGCTTCAAAGAGGTCACACAAATTAATTTTTAAAAAGAACTATAAAATTGCATTTGTGATATATGGCATAGAAAAGCAATATTTAAATGAAATTGTTATGGATATAAGTTTCGTCCCGGGCATTTTAACTATTTCTAGCATAAAATATGATTTCACTTCATATATAAAACATAGTTATTCTTCATACTCAATGTTATTCTCATATAATAAAATGTAAATGTTTAATGCACACATTAAGCTCAAATGTCATTAAAAATTGTAGACAAATCCTCAAGAAAGTGAAAGTAATATAAAAAAATCAATTTTAATAATGAGATATATAATTTGATAAATATATATATATATATATATATATATGAAATAAATCTGAGTGGTCATTCCAGTTATTAAAATTCAAAATGGTAGAATGTGTTTTTGATTACACATTCTACCAACTAGCAGTTCTTACGTTCTTAGCTTGTATACATTTGGTTACTTCTAGGTAAGACATATTCGAACCCGAGAAAAAAAATGTAAACTATTCAAGCTTACCAGTATTCTATGTGGGTGTTGTATTTCTTTTCTTTTTTTTTAGGTTTCTTTACTATATTTTTACCCATGATTATACCAGTAACACACTTCATGCCATAAGGGGACAAGACAACGTATACTCACTGTACTACATGAATGGAGAAGCAGGATTATTACGCTAGGATTAAGGATGGGCTGAACACCCCCTGGTTTGGTTTGCACCAGAACACCTCAAACAGGCAAAAAGTTCTAGCGAACATGCAAACCCTATTAAAGTATATGGGACACGAACATGAAAAAACAAAGTCCTCATTTTAAAGGTTTATATGCAAGTTATTTCCATAAAATGTTTACGAGGACCTGGGTACTGCAGGGGACATGTATCAAAGCAGAAAAAAGTTTTTAAAACAATTGTTTTTAAAGGAGCAATGATTTTAATGATGCTTAAAGTGAAACAATAAAAATGAAATATTCCTTTAAATATCGTGCCTGGGGGGTCCCCTTATTCTGCTTGTAAACTGGGTCTGGTATGGATTTTAAGGGAAACTCCATACCAAAATGAAGAGAAATTGCCGTGGGGTCCCCCCAAAATCAATACCAGACCATTATCCAAGCAAGCAGCCTTGCAGGCCAGGAAAGGTGGGACATGCGAGCGAGTCACATGATGTCAGAAGGGGGCGGGGTCACCGGTTACCTCACCGGGTGGCCCCGCCCTTGCCTTTATATGAGCTGTCAAAGTGAAGAGACAACAGTCTGTAGGAGGCCTCCCATGTAGGCGGAGCGTTTTCATTTTTGATGTCTTTCAGGTCTGTCTGGCAGCACGATTGACAGTGGATTCATGTGGTGGGACATTTTTTTTTTAATAAAGGATTTGTCAAAAACTGTCTCTTGTGGTTTTTACTTTTTTGACACTTTTTTGGGGAATGGAAAGGGGTACGATGTACCCGATACCCATTCACATAGGGGAGGGGGCAGGATCTGGGGACCCCCTTTTTAAAGGGGGCTTCCAGATTCTGATAAGCCCCCCGCCCACAGACCCCGACAACCACCTGGCATCGTTGTCGGGAAGAGGCCCTTGTCTCCATGTGGGGCACCCCAAAGCACCCTCCCCATGTTGAGGGCAAGCAGACTGGTATGGTTCGGGGGGCTGATTGCTCGGATAAGAGTCTGGTATGGATTTTGGGGGAGACCCCACACCAATTTATTTTTTACATTTTGGCGGGGAGTTCCCCTTAAAATCTATACCAGACCCAAAGGGCCTGGTATGGACTGGGGACCCCACGCCATTTTTTTCTTCAATACACTGCATTATATACTCTGCACTGCACTGTATTATATACTCTGAACTGTGTTGTATACACTACACTGACTGCACTATATACTCTGTACTGCATTATATACACTACACTGACTGCACTATATACTCTGCACTACATTATATACACTACACTGACTGCACTATGTACTCTGTACTGTGTTATATATACACTACACTGTCTGCACTATATACTCGTAGAAACCCATAGAAACGTTCGCAACTTCAACTCTTCTCTCCTCTATTCTGCTGCTGACCACCTCTATGACAAAATCTCTCCCTTGTCCTGCCCCAACCAAGCCACTTCCATCTACAATAAATCCCTGTCCCCCACCCTGGACAAGCTCGCTCCCCTCACTACACGCAGAATCAGGCCTCGACCCCTACAACCCTGGCAAACAGATGACACTAAAATTCTCAAAAAACCTAGTCACGCTCTTGAGTGTCTGTGACACAAGACTTCTCTCAAAGTCTCTCAAAGACTTCAACTAATACAAATCTGCCCTCCAAAAATACTATTCTTTCCTCCACACTGCCAAGCAGACCTATTTTACAACTCCTATTAACACCTTCTCATCCAGTCCTCGTAAACTTTTCTCTACCTTCAACTCTCTACTTCGTCCTCCACCGCCTCCACCCACTGACTCACTCACTGCCCAGGAGATTGCTAATCACCTCAAAAACAAGATTGATTAAATCTGTGATGAAGTCTCCACTCTACAGGTATCTCCTTCAGTTAAGACCCCATATCAACAGGTACAATTGACACTCCCCTTATTCAAATCTGCTACTACAGACTGAAGTTGCTAAACTCCTTTCTAACACCCACCTAACCACCTGCCCCCTGGACCCTATTCCCTCTCAAATACTACGGTCGCCCTCTGACTCTATCCTACACTCTCTAACCCACATCTTCAATCTCTCCCTCACCTCCGGCATTTTCCCCAATGCTCTAAAACAAGCATTGGTCACCCCCATACTTAAAAAGCCATCCTTGGACTGTACCAATCTTAACAACCTACGCCCTTTCTCCTTGCTCCCCTTTTCCTCTAAACTCCTTGAACGCCTGGTTTACAACCAACTGAGTGACCAGCTCATTAAGAATAACCTTCTTGATGCCCTTCAATCTGGATTTCGCCCTCAACACTCCACAGAAACTGCTCTTTTAAAACTCACAAATGACCTACTAACTGCAAAAACCAACGGACACTATTCTGTACTCCTACTTCTGGACCTTTCAGCTGCCTTTGGCATGGTTGACCACCCCCTCCTCCTTCTCTTCAGTGGCTCTCATCCTACCTATCCCAACGCATCTTCAGTGTCGCTTGCAATTCTACTTCCTCCACTCCTCTTCCCTTCTCCGTCAGGGTCCCCCAAGGTTCTGTTCTTGGACCTCTTTTATTTACAACCTACACCTCTTCCCTGGTCCAAGGTTCTGTTCTTGGACCTCTTTTATTTTCAATCTACACCTCTTCCCTGGGTCAGCTGATAGCCTCTCACGGCTTTCAACATCATTTCTACGCTAACGACACACAAATCTATCTCTCCACCCCTCAACTTACTCCATTAGTCTCCTCCCGCATCACTAACTTACTAACAGACATATCTGTATGGATGTCACACCACTTCCTCAAACTCAACTTGTCCAAAACCAAGCTTATAATATTTCCTCCCCCACTTGCCTTTTCCCCTGACTTATCTGTCAAGAGAAATGGCACAACCATTCACCCTTCCCCACATGCCAGGGTGCTAGATGTTATCCTGGACTCTGAACTCTCCTTTCGGCCCCACATCCAATCACTTTCCAAAGCTTGCCGCCTCAACCTCAGCAACACCTCTAAACTACGTCCCTTTCTAACCAATGAAACCACAAAGCTCCTGATTCACTCCCTGGTTGTCTCTTGCCTTGACTACTGCAACTCCCTCCTCATTGGCTTACCTTTAAATAGACTATCCCCCCTTCAGTCCATCATGAATGCTGCTGCCAGACTCATCCACCTTACAAACCGTACAGTGTCTGCTACCCGTCTCTGCCAATCCCTCCATTGGCTGCCACTTACCCAGTGAAGTAAATTCAAAATACTAATAAGTTACAAAGCCATCCACCATACATACAAAGCCATCCATCCATCTGCCCCCAGTTTCCACTACCCTCATGGTTCACCTTCTGATAAGGTTTCTCTTGCAGTCATCGCAAGCATATCTCAAATGGCACTATCTGGCCACTCGTCATCTCCAGTGGCATATAATTGGACCACTCACCATTATCTGTCTGTCACTTCTCCTTTAGGTCAGTCGAGTTCAGGTAGTTCCATTTTGCACCAGGTTGGATGCGGTGGTGGACCTAGGCTATAAATACGGGGGGATTTGATTTATAACTATCACTGTTCATTCTCGACCAAAGCGGCAGCCAGGCTCACACAGTTCCAAGTTGGCGTATCATCGACACAGTTGTTCTGCTGCCACTTTGCCGACCTACGCTCCCTACTCTACGCTTTCTGGCAGTCCTCCACCCACACCGCGAACTGGTGCTCCAACACAGCAGTTAGACGCCCTCTCAATTTCCCCTCCACCTACCGGTCAGGGCCCCCGCTCAGTCGCTCCAGGTGGACAAGTTGGGACGCCCTATTCTATCAGTTGGCGGAGCATTGATCTGCAATAACTTTAATTTTGACTTAAGGATTATTCCCCAGGGGCGATCTTTCATTTTGCGTCTCTTGGTCTTTCTCTCTCAGGTACAGGGCCCCGATCAAATTTTTATGCCGCATACACATGATCGGACAGATTTTTTTCAGATGGATGTTGGCTCAAACTTGTCCTGCATACACATGGTCACATAAATCTTTTCGGAAATTCCGAACATCAAGAACGCGATGATGTACAACACGGACAATGGCACTAGAAAAGGGAAGTTCAAGTGCGCCACCCTTTGGGCTCCTTCTGCTAATCTTGTGTTCGTAGAAGTTTGGTGAGAGACGATTCACGCTTTTTAGCCTCATTCTTTTCCGATCGTTACTGCTCTTCAGTTTGTGCTTGAGGATTCGTCTCTGGTTGTCAGTGCTTGCCCCCCCAAAGCGCACGCGAGGTCCGTATAAAATATAGTGCTGGGTAGGGGGGATATTGATATGCCAGAAAATGTTTAATAAACATTTTAAAAATATATGTTTTTTTAAATTTAAACTGAAATAATATTTCCTTTGATTTACTGCTTATGTTTCTTTTAGCTGTCTCCTAGGTTCTCCAATAAGCTTTTCTTTTTTGACATTTTCTTCAATAGTGCAAATGTAATTTATTTGATACATGAGGTGACAATCTCTTCTTCAGCGAACTATTATTATGTTGTGGGTCTGCTACACACACACCTTGTTTTTGTTGTTAATGTACAGTATGTAATGCATTACTGTTAAAAATATTCATCGTTTTCAGCACCATGAATGAATTTTGCAGAGTCACGAAAATGGCATGTTTGTGGCAAATTATAAAGCACTGTGGGAGTTATTTACTAAAGGAAAATTCACTTTGCACTCCAGGTGCACTGCAAAAGTGCACTTGAAACTGCACCGAAAGTGCACTTTTAGTGCAAAGTGGATTTGCCTTTAGTAAATAACCCCCATTTCAGTGTAAACACCAACTTAGTCCAAAAAATTATATTGAGCATTGAAAGAAGAAGCCACACATTGTTGAGTAGAAAACGGGTTTTTGAACAAACCAAAATATTTTAGTAATAACATTTTTGTTTTTGACAGTACAAATAGCCTTTTTTTGTGTTAAAACAGGCATGTTTAAAACCATAAAACAATACACAACTCAGAAACTTACAAAGTTCAACTTTGACAAAATTAAGGCAATATCAGACATTTGTATGTCCAAACTGTGTTGATATTGCCTTCATCAGATGGGGTGATGTCACCCCTGTAAAAGCCAAATTTTGAAGATGCACACAAATTGACAGTCAAAATGGGGATTTCCCTCCTGATCCCATGCCTAATGTCAACATGTGCTAGCTCCCATCATGGGGGATCAATGGACATGTTTCGGGGTTCAACCCCTTCCTCTCATCTACTTTAGTTGCGAGGAAGGGGTTGCACCCCCAAAACGCGAACCAAGATATCCCGTGATGGCTGATAGCACATGTTGATACACTGTGTGCATCTTCAAAATTTGGCTTTCCAAATTTTGGAGAAAAGTTAGAAAAATAGAAAGAATTTGATAAATGTTGGTGTGTTTTCGATTGCCTAAAACATCAATGATGTTTTTGAGTCTTTTTTCAACATCATTGATGTCTTCCTTGATCTTTAAATTGCTCCAGATTGCACACCATGATTTCCCAAAAGAGGACTTGTGCACTTGTGAAATGTGTTTCTTATTCCACAACATCCACATCACCTAAAAAAAAAACACACCATGTATTATAAATATGCAGGCATACATCTATTACCTGAAGCTGTGGTCTCAGACACTCACCTGTTGTGGACACTCACCTGTTGTGGACACTATTTTGCCCAATTCATAAACCTCTCCTTCCTCCACATCCTCTGGTTGTTGTTTTTGGATTTCCCCTTCTTTAGGAGGTTGGGGGTCCCTGGTGACCTCAGACGTCCAGGGTCTTTTCTCCCCTATGTGAATAAAATGAAGGTATACTCAGCACACAGACATTTGAGGCAAGAGATACGAATATGAAACATTGCTTGGAAGTGTTGTACAGTTGTCTTGGCAGAGTTCAAAGCTGAAGACATGATTTTTTTCCCTTTACAAAGCTGGAATACTTACCTTTTTTGTTAAAGTATCACACATGTAGAGACCCCTAGTATCCACTGGAGCACCTGTGTGGGACACCCTAAAAAGTTTGTTCTGGTGTCCCACACTAGTTCTCCTGTGTCCAGATGTGTAAACAGCACCTTAGTGTCCTCTCCTTTACACTGAATCAAGTTTGCATTTCATTCTAGTAACAAACCCATCTAGACAACAATGTACTAAACTTCTTTTAAGACAAATAGGCATGACAAAATGTAGTTAACCTGCATCTGCAAAAAACATTGTATTAGTGGACGAATGAACGATGTTTACTAAGAACGATTACTGTGCCCATGACCCTGAAACTTGCCTTTTTAAACTGTACAACAGTAAAGAAAAGCACGTGGAGCAGGACGAACGTAATAAGAATAGGAACACATGACAAAATACATACTTTTTTGCAGCACTCTATTGATTCTTCTGTACTGATCCTGATCCCTCAATTTGAGGTCTGACCAGCGTTTACTCAGTTGATCCTTGGATCGCCGTACCCCAAAATTCTCATGCAGACTTCTCACAACTTTAGTCATAATCTTGGCCTTTCTCACATTTGGGTTTGGGTACGGGCCATGCTTCTCGTCATAGTCGGCCCTCTTGAAGATGTCCCCCATCTCCACCATCTCTATAAAGGCCATATTTGAGGCCTTAAATATCCTCCGGGATTGGGACGTTTGTGGCTCCGGGCTTTCCTCGTCATTGCTGCTACTCTCAGGCACCTGCTCTGTCTCCACCATGTGCTCTCCCACTGCGCCGAAAGACAAGGGGTGAGGAAAAGACTGGAAAGAACGTCTGGGGCGGGCGGACTTTCACGCATGCGCAGTGTATATAAAGCGCAACACGCGTGCGTCGTACGTACGATCTGTGAGAGGAGGAAGGTGTATTGGAAACCACCCCTTTTATAACAATCAAAAAAACAGGAAGGCAGCGCTGGATCAATTGCTGGAATTTGTGAAGCCATTGATCCCCACGGCAGACATGCCCTATTTGAAGGCCCTAATCAGTGGCATGAGGAGCACTTATAATAGGGAGCGCAAGAAGGTCCAGTATTCCCAGAGATTAGGAGCTGCAGCAGATGACATTTATGTACCCAGGCTGTGGTACTATGACAGACTGCATTTTCTGGCAGGCCAGACTGAACCCAGGCCAGCACTCTCCAGTCTTCCTTCAAGGCTTCCTTCTACCTCAGCTGAGGCTTCCGATGTCCAACCTGGGCCTTCCAGCCAGCCTTCCAGCCAGGAAGATGTGGAGGAACCCAGCTTGAGCCAGCTATAGTATTGTTCAACATATTTCTTGTCAAATAATTAATGATGTTAACTAGATGTTATTATTGAGCATTCATTTCTGATACAAAGTGTTTTGCATATCAATAGACAGTAGAGGCCACAATTGATTGGGACAAGAATGAAAAATGCTGGGGTCAGAATGATAGTCTTTTCTTTTTATTAACATTCAATTTGCAACAGTCATGAATAGAAAATTGCGTGTTATTGATGAACCAATAAACTAAAACTATGTCTCTTTTTCATACACAGGAAAGTCTCAGCCAGGAGGAGGCCATGGAAAGTGGCAGCCAGGAGGTAGCAAGGGTAAGTGGCAGCCAGGAGGTGACCGGGCCCAGTAGCCTGCCCGATCCCAGGTCCCTCCCCTCCGCCTTCCAAAAAAAGTCCCAGGAAGAGGAGTAACTTGGAGGAGGCAGCACTTGGGCTATTTCGTAAGGCTACTGCAGCCCTCAGACCCCCCCAATATTCAAGAGGACTTTGCCTACATGGCAGCCTGCAAAATGCAGGAAATGGAGGAGGGCCAATGCCTCTTATGTGAGGAAGTTATGTTACAAGCCCTAAATAAGGGGTTGAGGGGCGAACTCACAAGCCAAAGCCACATTTGTGAGTTTAACCATGGTCTTCCTCCACCTCCTCCACCCCCTGCCACAACTACAACACCAGGACCACAGCCTGGATGCACACGTGGAAGGAAGACAAGAGAGCGATGGCCTGGGTTCAGTCTGGTCTGACAAAAGACGCAGGCTGTTGTATGACCACAGCATGGGGACAGATATGTCATCTACTGCTGTTCCTGATCTCTTGTAGTCCTGGACCTGATTGTGCTCACTATTATAAGGACTCCTCAGGCCACCAATTTTGACTGTAAAATAATTGATGTGTGCCCTGGGGTACAAAGGCTTTGCAAATATCACCAGTTTCTCCAGGGTTGCCTTCCTCTTTATTTTGTTATGACCCAGAATAAATGGCTTTTTATTTTTCATAAATACTTGCCTATGTGTTTTACTTCAAAAAGGCCAGTTTGTTTGCGAGTAGGCAGGTACATTTCCAAAATACAATGTCAAATTAACAAGGGACACCAACACAAACCAACCTCCTTGAGGTTAAAAAATACAAGATAATAATGGTGTTGTGGTAACTTGACACAAAACGAAAGAAAAAATTAAGGAGATCATTAAAAAAAACAAAAAATAAAACACTATAACCAAAAATTCTAAACATTATTATGGAGATCTGACGAAAAAAAAAAAAAACAATTATTCATGAGATCACGAGAAATAATAAAGAAATCAGCTTGTCAGAACTCTGTGTGAATATAAGCAGCAAAACAACTTCATTATTCTAGCATTCTAAAGAAGAAGAGAATGCGCTGCATTAAAACATTTAAAAATTTGCAGCGTGATGAATGTGCTATCTCCATTACGAACGCTAGTTTTACCAGACCAAACGCTTCTGTCTCGTACTTGATTCTGAGCATACGCGGAACTTTGTGCGTCGGAATTGTGTACACACGATCGGAATTTATGAGAACGGATTTTGTTGTTGGAAAATTTGAGATTCAGATCTCAAATTTTGTGTGTCAGAAATTCCGATGGAAAATGTCCGATGGAGCCCACACACGGAATTTCTGACAAAAAGCTCCCATCGAACATTTTCCGTCAGAAAATCCGACCGTGTGGCATTAGACTAGCCACAGCAGCAGTAGCGGATCTGTCTATGTGGGACGAGTACCTTACTAGTTGGAACAGCATGTTCACCTGTTAGTATCAGCTCTACCACCTCAGGTAGTAAACGGCTGTCGCAACCTCCACAGGTTTCACTGCAATTTTTGCCCACCATCGGTTGCAGGGTCATGGCCTCCAGAGATCTTCCTAATACGCGGTTTAATCCAGTCTACCTCACTTTTGAACTGTCGGGGCAGCCGCTCAGGTCTGGGGCCATACCTGGACCGGACAAACGGTGACCCTCGCTACAGGCAACCAGGCCATGGCCGATATCATTAATAAGAGCAGGTCCAAGTCACTCATATTTTGTCCTTCCTACGCAGGCTGGGGCACTTGTCTTTGCATCAGCAGTTCAATGTTCACTGCACGTACATTTCGGGCAAGTGCAATGGCGCAGCAGATGCACTGTCCCGTTTTAACTTCATTTCATTCTTCCAGCAGAAACCGGAGCTGACCCAACGTCATCTCCTATCCCACCTTGGTCTCAGCTGACATTAAATTAAGCCACACCTTCTCAGCAAGACCCAGCTCATCTATCAGTCTTTATCCCGCAACACAATAAAGGCCTACCACACCGGTTAGAACGCCTTCGGCAAGTTTCTGGCATCCTGCCCCGGGACAACATCAGCAGACATTAAGCACGTACTAACCTTCATATAATTTTTGCCACATACAACTAACTCTATCACTTAACACCATTAGGCTATACTTAGCGGGCATCCAAAACTTCCTGGCCTTACAGGATCCCACAAAGCCATCCTTGTTCACAGCCCATGCGGTTTGAGGAATCCTGCGTGGCTTGCCCATCACTAGTACCATCTTCAGAAACACATGGACTATCCTCTCTCATTCCCTGTTTGGGTTTCTTCCCAGCTTGGTCATTCAAGCAGCCATCTACCTGGCCTACTACTGTTTTTTGCGGCCTAGCGAGTTTACCTGTAAAGGCCCCACTCGCTTTGAAGATTATTTCATTCTCCACCTCGCAGTATCCAAATCCCAGCAATCCGGCCCCGGGGTCGACATCCGACTTTTAAAAAAAAACAACATCTAGTGCCCAGTAGTGATACTCGACTGCCTACTGTCGCTCCTACCCAGGCAGTCAAACTCTAGTTCCCTACTACCTTTCCCGACCAACCCCTTGAGTGGCTGCCAGTTCATCAAGCACATCGGGATCCTCCTGCACAACTTAGGCCTCAACCCCAGCCAGTACTCTGGACACTCCTTCCGAATTGAAGCAGCCTCGGCCGCATCTCAGCACAGGGGTCCAGACCATATCATCAAGAGATTAGGCAGGTGGTAATCCACCTGCTTTGCCCGGTACATCCCGAATCCACAGGTAGAAATGTTGCAAGCATTTACCAAACTTGCTCAGTAAATAACACTAAACCAATAAAGAGCTTTTACCCCTACCTGAGTGTTTTTGCCCCCTTTTTTGGTATACCGGCCAACAGACCAGGGCACACTTCAGGTCTATTTCATGTTGTAAGTCTTGTGGCATGTTTACGTGGTTCATATCCATCCCAGTTGAAGGGCTTCGACCATAAATAAGAAGGCCAGTATGGTATATTATATCTTTTCATGTGACAACACTGCAGAAATGACACTTTGCTACAATGTAAAGGGGTGAGTGTACAGCTTGAATAACAGTGTAAATTTGCTGTCCCCTCATAATAACTCAACACACAGCCATTAAAAGAGAAGTATGAGTTTATTTATTTTTTTCCCCCTT
Source organism: Lithobates clamitans (assembly GCA_037952925.1). Classification (NCBI taxonomy): domain Eukaryota; kingdom Metazoa; phylum Chordata; class Amphibia; order Anura; family Ranidae; genus Lithobates; species Lithobates clamitans. The sequence goes on from JBBGZY010000135.1 coordinate 4,466,775, forward strand.
TTATACTTAGCTAGGTGGATGCAGCATGAGACTGATGCTGCATCTGTCCCCCAGCGTCTCTACACTGAGAACCGAGCCATCGAACACCCCCAATGACTTGGTTCTCACAGATCCCAGAGAGGAGAGCTGCTGACTGTCAATCAGCAGCTCTCCTCTCTGCTCCTTCATGCTCACTGGAGTGCTGAGCTGTGGAGGGGCGGGGATCAGCTGTCTCAGTCTCTAGGTGGCTCACTGGGAGGCTGAGAGAGGCATCAGTCCAGGCACCTGGCAGATCCAGACTTTATTGTCATGATGACGCAGTGCCTGGACTGATTCCAGTGACGTCAACAGAGAGTGGACTTCAGACCACTCTCTGCTGAAAACGGGTCACAGGAGTGCAAAATGAGTTGCACTCCTGTGACCTTTAGGAGAAGCCCAGCCAAACAAGCTCAGGCTGGACTTCTCCTTTAATGTCTAAACTGCTGGCAACAAAAGTGAGTACACCCCAATGTCCAAATTGGGCCCAATTAGCCATTTTCCCTCCCCAATGTCATGTGACTTGTTAGTGTTACAAGGTCTCAGGTGTGAATGGGGAGAAGGTGTGTTAAATTTGTTGTTATCACTCTCACTCTCTTATACTGGTCAATGGAAGTTCAACATGGCACCTAATGGCAAAGAACTCTCTGAGGATCTGAAATAAAGAATGGTTGCTCTACATAAAGATGGCCTAGGCTATAAGAAGATTGCAAAGACCCTGAAAATGAGCTGCAGCACGGTGGCCAAGACCATACAGTAGTTTAAAAGGACAGGTTCCACTCAGAACAGGCCTCGCCATGGCCGACCAAAGAAGTTGAGTGCATGTGCTCAGCATCATATCCAGAGGTTGTCTTTGGGAAATAGATGTATGAGTGCTGCCAGCATTGCTGCAGAGTTTGAAGGGGTGGGGGGTTAGCATGTCAGTGCTCAAACCATATGCTGCACACTGCATCAAATTGGTCTGCATGGCTATCATCCCAGAAGGAAGCCTCTTCTAAAGATGATGCACAAGAAATCCTGCAAACAGTTTGCTAAAGACAAGCAGATTACGGACATGGATTACTGGAACCATGTCCTGTGGTCTTATGAGACCAAGATAAACTTATTTGATTCAGATGGTGTCAAGCGTGTGTGGCGGCAACCAGGTGAAGAGTACAAAGACAAATGTGTCTTGCCTACAGCCAAACATGGTGGTGGGAGTGTCATGGTCTGGAGCTGCATGAGTGCTGCCAGCACTGGGGAGCTACAGTTCATTGAGGGAACCAAGAATGCCAACATGTACTGTGACATATTGAAGCAGAGCATGATCCCCTCCCTTCAGAGACTGGGCTGCAGGGCAGTATTCCAACATAATGACCCCAAACACAGCTCCAAGACAACCACTGCCTTGCTAAAGAAGCTGAGGGTAAAGGTGATGGACTGGCCAAGCATGTCTCCAGACCTAAACCCTGTTGAGCATCTGTGGGGCATCCTCAAATGGAAGGTGGAGGAGCGCAAGGTCTCTATCCACCAGCTCTGTGATGTTGTCATGGAGGAGTGGAAGAGGACTCCAGTGCCAATCTGTGAAGCTCTGGTAAACTCCATGCCCAAGAGGGTTAGGGCAGTGCTGGAAAATAATGATGGCCACACAAAATATTGATACTTTGGGCCCAATTTGCACATTTTCACTTAGGGGTGCACTTACTTTTGTTGCCAGTGGTTTAAACATTAATGGCTGTATGTTGAGTTATTTTGAGGGGACAGCAAATTTACACTGTTATACAAGCTGTAGCTGTCATTTCTTCAGTGTTGTCACATGAAAAGATATAATAAAATATTTACAAAAATGTGAGGGGTGTACTCACTTTTGTGAGATACTGTATATCGCAACTCATTCTTGTTCCTACATGTGTAAAGATTATTCTAATCAGCATGACAAAGAGGCTATTGCACATATCTGGTAAATGCTATACCTGATGAAGAAGATACACACATATTATTACTGTTCAGTGTACAGAAGGGTTTATTCATAAAACTAGAGCAAAGAAAAGTATAGGTAAACTTGAACAGTTAGCAATCCCCTTTCAAATAAAATGGGGAATCTAATTGGTTGCTAGCACCTCTTTTGCTCTCCTTTTCATAATTTAGTCCTACAGAACATATGACTGTTGATTTACTAAAGGCAAATATACTTCCTGATTTACTAAAGGCAAATACGCTTTTTGCTCCGGTGGCACTGTTACACAATTTTTGGCTCCTCCAGCAATATGTCACACGCTTCCTGGCTCTAGAGGCAATATCTCACATGCTTTTTGCTCCAGCGACAATATGTCACACATTTTTTGGCTCCAGCATCATTTTGTCATACACTTCATTGCTCAAGCAACAATCTGTCACACACCCTTACTCCAGTGGCAATGCCATATACAGTTGTGTGAAAAAGTTATGCAGCAGGACAATGATCCAAAACACAACAGTAAGTCCACCTCCAAATGGTTCAAACAAAGCAAAATGTAGGTTTTGGAGTGGCCTAGTCAAAGCCCGAACTTAAATCCAATTGAGATGCTGTATCATGATCTTACACAGGCCGTTCATGCTGGAAAACCCTCCAATGTGGCTGAATTAAAACAACTCTGCAAAGAAGAGTGGGCCAAAATTGCTTCATAGCAATGTGAAAGACTCATTGCCAGTTATTGCAAACGCTTGATTGCAGTTGTTGCCGCCAAGGGTGGCACGACCAGTTATTACGTTTAGGGGCAATTAATTTTTCACATGAAGCCCGGCAGGTTTGGACAGCTTTTTGCCTTAATAAATGAAACTATCATTTAAAAACTACATTTTGTATTTACTCTTGTTATCTTTGTGTAATAATACAATTTGTTTGATGATTGGAGTCATTTAAGTGTGACAAATATGCAAAAAAAAATAAAAATCAGAAAGGGGGAAAATACTTTAATATATCACCTATCCTATGGCCCTAGACAGAATGTTTTGCCCTTATACAGACACTAGTAGAAATTTGTTAGAACTCCCTGGCTCTTGTCAAAAGGTGGGGCAAATAATGTTTGTTGTATTTCTATAACTGTTCGGCTCTTTAGATTGCTTCAATTGCTTTATTGCCCACTTGTTTAGGTGGTCTGAGTCAGAATTCTACAATTAGTAACAATATTGAAGGCCTTAAGGAAGATTCTGCTATAAACTTTAACTTAAAAATGACCACCAACTATCAGAGTTGAGAAGAAAATATAAGAATATATTTGGCCAGCCATCAGCATGTCCTATTTAGCATTGTTGTAGTTGTTGCTCATTCGTTTAGTCGTGTCCAACTCTTCGTGACCTCATGGATCATAGCGCGCCAGGATTTTCTGTTTAGGGTATTTAGGGTACAGGGTCTAAAAGCTAAAAAAGTGTAATTATAATAAATTGTTTACGTCACAGGTCAAAGGCCATCTGAAGGTAAAATAATGGAAGAACAGCACAAAACTATAACTGGATATAATCTAAAATAATTCCACATTTGTCATGCATGCTTGTTTTTTTTCTACATGAATGCAATAATAATGAGAGATAGATAGATAGATAGATAGATAGATAGATAGATAGATAGATAGATAGATAGATAGATAGATAGATAGATAGATAGATAGATAGATAGATAGAAAGAAAAGAATAGATAGAGATATAGATAGATTTGACCGATAAGCAAAATTAGCTATTTAAACATGTAAAACAAAAGCTTCACTCTTTATGTGCTTTTTAACTTTAGCTTGGTTCATTGTTTGAACAGATGGTATTTTAATAAAGTCCAGTAGGAATATTGCAGTGGATAAACAATTAGTGCATGCCAATTTCATAATTGCTACATACTGATACAGTCTCTTACCTGCTGTATCCAAGTTGGGAGGAACCCAACTGCTCCTGTGCACCTACTGGCAGCTGCCAATCTCACAGCTGTAGGATGTCTGCAGAGTTACAGTACATTCACAGTGGAAGATAAAGTGCAATTCAAGTCCTGTGCCTTGGCATCCAAATTAAGGCTTCTCTGCCAGCTGGCACTAACTAAGATCCTGTGTGCATGCATTTCGTTTTTACCCAGACAGCTACAAAGATTGCTATCACACTATAAACAATCTTGGATATTAGTTTTACAAAAACATGTATATTAGTATTTTTATATAATTTATCTTTTCATTCAACATTCCCCTAATGTGTTTGGTATCATATTTCATGTTTTAATCTTTATGTCTTAATATGCAATCAATAAACCTATCACAACAGCAATCAAATGTGATCTATAGTATATTTAAGATGTTGTTAGAAAAAACATTGATGATCTAACCTACTTGAAATTGCATTGCCAGATTTTGGTCATTCTGGATTTCAATAAAATAAAGAGGCAGGCTATAGACTGTGACTGTCAGCACCTCTGGCTGATGAGATAACTCTCTTCAACTCAATTTTGTAATGTTGTTAGATGTCTCTAAAGCTGCAAGCGTGTAGAGGAATTTCAATTATCTTCAAGCAAAGGTTGTTAGTGGTCACCTTAAAATGTTGTTGTCTTTGAGGAAACAGGGGCATCCTACCCTCCGTCTTCTATGTCCTTACTTTGAATCAATTATTCAGTCAGTATATGTCAATGTTCTAATAAGCAGGGTGCAATGAAAATCCTGCAAGCAGTGAATGAGAACCAAGGACTGGCAAAGACACTGCCATATCAGCTAGCAAAACTATATTGTCTGATTGCCAGTGATGTGCGTTATAGACAATTACTTTATAATATTTTACCGTGATCATTTTGCAAAGGATATTTCCCTAGAGCTTAGTGAATGCCCATCATCTAATCATGTCAAAGTAAACATGATGACTTCCAAGTGAAATTTCACCACATTCACTAATTCACTTGGCAAAGTGATTTTTTTTTCTTGCAAAGTGAGTAGCCTATTTGTCTTTAGTAAACCAACCCCATAGGTATGCATGAACACACATGCTATAACACAAGTTTTTATGCTTCAAGGCATGCTGTTTAATGGTAGCCAATGTTTTTGGATAAACTAGCAGCACACCTTGATCCATAAAAAAATTCACCTACAGCATTTTTAGCAATGCAACAGTATTTGCATAATGGTGTACTGTACCGCAGGACCATTGTCAGCTACTGTACAAGTGCATTGGGGTACCATTTTAAAAAATGTCACCATATTACAAATCACACTGCATTTTGGTATTGTGTGGTTATACACGCATTATACCATCAGTGGGATAGAGCACTCAGTGGAATTTGCTTACATATTTCATTGCCTAGTTCCTATACAATAAACTGAATTTATAAAACAAAAACACAAGGATAGAGCCCCCTAATTTACCTATGGAATTGTAATTTTAAAATCTCATTGGAATAGGTGTCATATTAAACAGACTCTTTTTATGGCCCTACTATGAAAGAGATTGTAGCCTAAATAGCAGCTCCATGTCTATATAATTAGCAGGAAATTGTTTAATAAATTACCTTAGAACATAACATCAGCATGGACTACATTGTTTTTTTTTTGTTTTTTTTCCCTTTCTTTCTTTCCTTTTTTCCCCCTTTTTTTTCCACATCAGCAAGCTTCTAGAGAGTTTTTAAGTCAGCTGCGTCATTCATGCTGCGCCCCCTCTCTTTTTCGCATCATTGTGGCTTAAGGAACATTATAATATCTTTATTACAAAAACTTTAAAATAGGTTTTCCCTTTCCCTTATATCCACTGAAGGTACCAATATTTACTTATCTATTTTTCTCCCCTCATCCCCCCTCCCCCACGAGAAGACAAAACAAAACAAAACAAAAAAAAAAAAATTCCCCCCCCTCCTCCTCCCTCCCTCTCTCCCCCTCAAGCATCCATAATTGTCACGTATCTTTCTGTATTCCTATACTCATGCCATCTTGCCCACGTCTTAGTATATTTATCTCGTCGTCCTTCCATCGAATGTCTTGCTTCTTCCATTCCTCTAACCCATTCTACCATTGTTATCCATTCCTTCATCCTTGGGGTTTCTATATCCTTCCAATGACACGGGATCAGTGCTTTGGCTGCGTTTAAAAGGAATGGGATTACTGACTTTGTGTATTGGGGGATTTCTCTTTCCGTGTCATGGAACATGCACGACCAAGGGTTTTTATTAACCGCTCCCCCGTTATCTGTTGTATTTCATCCAAGACTTCTCCCCAATATTTCTGGATTTTAGGGCATTCCCACCATAAGTGGGCAAGAGTGCCAACTTTTGCACATCCTCTCCAACAAGTTCGAGGAGTCTCAGTATCAAATTCATGCACCTTTTGGGTCGACCTATGCCATCTTGCTATCGTTTTATAAGCCATTTCATGTGTCCGGGAGTCTTTTGCCGTTAAGTAAACCATCTTTAGGATCTTACTTCTGTGTTCTTCACCTTCTAAACCTCCTATTTCCTTTTCCCACTTCTCCAGGAAGGTGGGGTATCCTTTACTAGCTTCCCCCCTTATAACGCTATATAATTTTGAGATACTTCCTTTCACACACGTTGGGGAGCCTAATAGTTTTTCTATGACCCTTAACTGATCTTTTCCCCTTAGTGGTTGTGGTAGTGAACGTGTAAAATGCTGTATCTGGGCGTACCTCCACTTATCTAGTGGTTTGTTCCCCCAGGCCTGTGTGATTTCAGTGTAAGTGTACAGTCTATTTCCTCTCATTACATCTTGAAGTTGTATTACATCTTTTTTTGCCCATCTCGTGAAATATAAATATTCCTCCTTCCCAGGTAAAAAATAATCCGTGTTTAATAGTGATAATAACGGTGAGTTAAATTCCCAGTGGCAACTCTTACCTACCCTATCCCATATTCTAAAAGTGTTTCTAGTCAAAAAATTAACTCTATCTCCCAAATCCCTATATTGTGGTGGGTTCCATATTAATTTTTCTATATCCGCCCCACTCAGTGTTACTTCTATGTTCACCCAACTTTTCTCCTGTTTATTGTGTAACCAGTCAATTATCCTAGCAATCACAACCGACTGGTAATATTTTTTAAAATCCTGTGCGCCTAACCCTCCCAGTTTTTTATCCTTCGTCAAAGTGTCATATGCTACCCTAGGGTGCCTACGTGCCCATATAAATCTCAAGATTAAGGATTGCAGTTTAGCAAAGAATTTAGGGGGGATTTCTATGGGAACCATTTGAAAGGTGTATATTAGCATGGGCAGCACAAACATTTTAATTGCATTTATCCTGCTGATCCATGACAGGGCTTTGTATCTCATCCTACCTAATAGGTCTTTCATTTTGTTAAGTAGGGGTATATAGTTAGCGGCAAATAAGTCTCCCGGTGAGGATGGTATTTTTGTACCTAGATAAGCCAGTTCCATCTAACACCATACAAATGGGAGCCCAGCTTGAAGTGCTCTCTGCTCTCGCTTTGGGATTGTTATATTTAGGAGCTCTGACTTACTCATGTTTATTTTGAAGTTTGTCAAACCCCCATAGTGCTCAAATTCCTTGAGCACCATGGGGATTGTCGTTCTAGGACAAGTAATGAAGCATAGCAAATCGTCAGCAAATGCTGCTATCTTGTATTCCTTCGATCCAACCTTGATTCCCTGAATGTCTTCGTTCCTACGGAAGGCTGCTAGGAGTGGCTCTAGGGATCAGATAAACAAAATTGGGGAGAGAGGGCAACCCTGTCTTGTCCTGTTAAAAAGTTCAAGGGGACAAGACAGGGTCCCATTTACTCTAATCCTTGCCTTGGGATGCCTATATAATGAGAGGATCCATCTCATCATCCTCTCTCCTAGTCCTAGATATTTCAGGGTTTCCGTCATAAATCCCCAATCCACTCTATCGAATGCCTTTTCAGCATGGATTGATAGCAGGGCTGCTGGGGTGTTGCTCCTAATTGCTTCCTGCATGAGGAGAAATGATTTTAGGGAATTATCTCTCCCCTCCCTACCCGGGACAAATCCCACCTGGTCATTGTGTATCCATTGTTTTAATCCAATTTTCAGCCTATCTGCGAGTATTCTAGCAAAGATTTTTGTATCTACATTTAGGAGCGAGATTGGTCTATGGCTTCCAGGGGAGGATGGATCCTTTCCTTCTTTCAGGATCAGGGTAATGTACGCTAATAGGGATTCTTCTCGGGACTCTTCATTCTCCCCAAGGGCATTCAAATAATCACACAATTTGGGTGCAAGTATTTCAGAAAATTTTTTATAATATGCTGCGGAGTATCCGTCGGGGCCCGGGCTCTTCCCCAGGGCAGTGTTCTTTATCGCCTTTTCTACTTCCTCTTGGGATATGGGAGCATCAAGACGTTCAACCATATCCTTCTCTGCCCTGGGGAGGTCTAGTCCCCGAAGGTACTCCCTTATCCTTTCCTTCTTATTATCACTCCCTCTCTCTCTCTGGCCTACCTTGTAAAGGGCACTGTAATAGGAGTGGAATATTCTAGCAATTTTTGGCGTAGAAAATTCTAAGTTCCCCTCTTCATCTCTTATTTTAGGTATAAAAGTCCTATTCTTTTTTTCCCTGACCCTTCTAGCCATCCACTTTCCTGGTTTGTTCCCTTCTCGATACACGTCTCTGTTTATCATGTCAAAGCACACCTCCTTTCCTTCTCCAATAACTCATTCAGGTCTCTTCTTTTCTTAATTAATTCGCGCTTTTCTGGTAGCCCCCTGGGTCTTGTACTCTGTTCTGCTTCCTGAATCTCCCTATATAGTCGTGTCAACTTTCTCCTCTCTCTTTTTTTTTCCTTGTTCCCATAGCAATCCAAATCCCTCTTATGTAGGTTTTGTGTGTTTCCCAGAGAGTGGACCTGGATATATCCTCTGTATCATTGATCTTAAAGTAACTTTTTAATTCCTGCTCTATTTTCACAACTACATCTGGATACTGTATAAGGGAATCGTTAAGTTTCCAGTTTATCTGCAACGGCGATCTCTACTTGGATTTTCACCGGTGCGTGATCGGATAGGGTAATAGCCTTTATTTCGGCTACCTTCAAGAAAGGGACCAACTGATGTTCTATTAAAATGTACTCTAGCCTCGAAAATGATTTGTGTACAGGGGAGAAGAAAGTGTAGTCTCGATCTTTTAAGTGACTTATCCTCCATGCATCTATTAATTGCATGCGATTTAACATTTTTTTGAATGTCCCTCCTTGTGTACCCGATCTTAACTCGCCCCTTGATGTGTCCACCTCAGGGTCCATACACAGGTTCAGATCTCCTGCAACTATTAGGTTCCCTTTTTTGAAAGATTCTAGTTTTGCCAAAATTCTCTTTAAGAAGTTCTCCGGGTTTCTATTAGGGGCATAGATGTTCGCCAGTGTAATCCATGTCTCAAACATTTTCCCTTTCACAAACAAGAACCTGCCCCTAGGATCGGCTAGTCGCTCCTCTTCTTCAAACATTATTGTTCTATCGAACCCTATAGCCACTCCCCCTGAATGTACTGAGCTAGCGTCCCCATAAAGCCACTTTGGGAACAAATATGATGTTAGTCCCCTACTTGAGTGTGTTACATAGGTCTCTTGTAGAAACACCACGTTTGCGCCCAGGAGGTGTAGCTCCTGATTGATTTTATACCTTTTTTTTTCCGTATTCAGCCCCTTCACGTTGTAGGTAACAAAATTTATTACTCCCATTTTATATTACTGAAAGGAGCGTCTGGCTAATCCTGAGCGGCACATAGCAGGAGAGAGAGGGAGGGAGAACAAAAAAAAAAAAACACCCGGAGACCCACACCCACCCATCCCCCTCCCTCCGCCCCCACCTTCCCCTCCCACCCCTCCTCCCCCCCTCGCCCCCCATCTGGAACAGATCGCCTATTCTGGCGGGGCAGACTCTTCTGTTCAAAATATGGATCAGGTGGTCACCCTCAATCAGATGCCATCCTGCACCCATATTCCCCGTAGGGCTCATGTCGTAAGGATTCCCCGTATCGCCCCAGCACCCTCCCCCCGCCCCGCTCATGTCGGCACTGCCCTTCTCCCCTTAACTACACCTCTTGGATACTAGCTTACGTTAACCGTTATGCCCCTACCCTCCCTCCGCCGTGCTTTATCTCGCACTGGGGTTATAGTCTCCTCCATGCCCCAGCCAGGGATACATGGGGGGGCAATATCTAGCTTGCAACAAAAATCCTCAAGGTCTTCTGGGAATCTAAGCACTGCCGTTCGTCCATTCCTTTTTCCAATTAATCAAGCCGGGAACCCCCATTGATATGATATTTCTGTCATTTTCAGCATGCCTGTCAGTGGCTTCAGCAGCCTCCTTCTTGTGAGGGTCTCTGCAGATAGGTCTGGGTAAACCTGTATCTCTGCCCCTTCAAAGCTTAGGCCTGGTTGATGTCGCAGTTTTCCCAGGATTTTAACTTTTTCCTCCTCGTAGTGGAGCTTCACTATCACATCTCTTGGGTTCTCTGATGTATTTCTGGGGTATCGTGCAACTCTAGGGACTCTGTCAACTTTCAGGAGGGCCGTTACTTCTCTATCTAGCAATGGGTTTAGCAATTGCTGTAGCACCGGCACCAGCTCTCCCTTCCCGGCTTTCTCTGGTAGGCCCTTGATTCACAAATTTTTGCGTCGGCTGCGATTCTCCTGATCTTCTAATTTATAGAGAAGACTTCTGTTTGCTCTTTGTAGATCTCTTATTTGCGTGCTCATACCTTCTAACCTCCACTCATGTTCTTCCAGTCTGTCTTCCGTCTCCTCCACCCTTTTTAATACATGCCCAATGTCTACCCTTACGGTCGCGATCTCTTTTTTGAGGGAGGTCTCCAGTTTCAATAGCAATTCAGTAAGCATTTCTCTGATCTGTGGGACCTCTTCCTGTGTGAGCTGGGGTGGTGCTTTGTTCCCCCTGTGGTATCCTCCTCCTCAGTTCTCCCATAGGGGCCTTCCTGTATCTCAGAGCCGTGCATCTGCTGGCTTCCGCTGATCCTTGCTCTTACACTTTTACTTCTATTCTCTTCTGATGCCCCTTTCTGTTTGTTTATTCCTGAACGTGAGGGTACTCCCAATCTGGGGCTCCCTTGGGGTTCTTCCAACATGCTAGCTTCAGTTGACATGTATTGCTGAATCCCACCTGGGCTAGGAGCGGTTACAGTTCCTTTACTACCCTTAGTTGCCTTCCCCCTCATCTCCACAGGCTTCGAGATACTCCGCCCTGCCCCAAAAGATTAGTGCGAGCCCAGGTGTAAGCGCCAGGAGCTGTGCCCAAGTTACTCCTTTGCGGAGTCAGGAGCCAACTACCTCAGTTCCCTCTCTTGGCCCTCCAATACAAGTGGGCAAATCACCTGCATCCGCTCACACCCAAGCTCTTGTACTGGTTCCACAGGGAAACCCCTCGGTCCACTTGGGTCTGTGAGGGGGTTCTGCGTAGAAGCTTTGCTCGCCACCAACCCTGCACGTCAGGTCTGGGCGGGGGTGTTTACCTCCCAGCAATACCGCAGGGCAGCTATCTAGTCCCTTCTACACTCTGTTTGGCGGAGAGATAAGTAAGTTTTAACCGCCAGGCCCCGATTTAGGGTATGCGTTTCTTCTTGAGCTGATCTTACCCCTGCCTCTCTACCCTTCTGTCCCTATGTCAAGTATTCACTTATGTATCCAAGTAGCCCCGAGTAGCCGGTATCCCTACCAGACACTTTAGGGCTTCTTAGCCTTTGGCTATCAAAGGGGGTCAAAGGGGATCCCCACGTTTAAGGAAAGAGAGAGAGAGCAAAAACAACCAGGCCTTCTGTTTCAGATCATCTGCGTTCTACTACATGCATCCCAGAGGGTTAACACTGTTGTAGAGAATGTCATTTAAAATTGAGATTTTATTTTTTCCACTGAGACTGTTCTTCTAGGTACGAAGCCAAATCAGTTCTCCTTGAAATTTACATATATATATGCCTTCGTCTGCTTCCCCCTACTTCAGTTCCTCCTCTATCTTACAAAGTCACAAAGAACCAAGGGGGGTGGGTATAGATAAACACAGGTGCTCCCACTGAGTAAATAGGTAATCAGTTCATCTGCCCAGGGTATCTGTATATAGGTAAATGCACTTCAAATACATCTCATCTATTCGTTATTGTTCTGGAGATTATTCCTTTAGCCTTTAATATAAGTCATAAATCCAGGTATCTCAACAGTGTATAGCAGGGTTAATTTTCCAGGGAATGTATATGAAGAATAAAGTTTGAGTTCTTACCCTGTTTTCCAGCTGCTTTCATAGACACTTCACAGAAGGAGCCGGGTGGACACAACAGGGGATATCAGCATACACAGAGCTCTCCTCATCTCTCACCTCTCCCTGCTCCTGTTCCAGTGGGTCCCCGTGCTGTCTACCCCCCTCCAGCTGCAGCGTTACCTTGTTATTATTTGGCAGATCCGTCCTCCAAAGCCCTTCCCGGTTTCTCCGCTGTCTGTTACTTCAGAGCTCCACGCTCCAGATATCAGTGTCGGTGGCAGTATTGAGGCTTTATCCCGGCGGCAGCAGCAGCAGCAGTCAGGGACGAATGGCTATCCCTCTCTTCTCACACTCCGGGCCGCGCCAGTAACATCTCACTGTGCCGGCGTCTTTGCGGCTTCCCAGCCTCCTCCTTTCTGTTTGAGCGGGTATGCGGGGAGAGCAGTGGCCCCAGGCCTCCTACGGAGCGCTCCTACGTAGCGACGCTCCGCCCCATCTCCTCCCCCCAGATTCTCTCCAGCATGGACTACATTGTAAACATTGGTGCACTAAAGGCCCCTTTTAATTAGGGATAAGCTTCAGGCCAAGCATGGGTTTGCATCAGACCCAACCTGTTTGTTACTTGTGGACATGGAGATCTGCATTTGGTTTGCTAACATAGCAACCAACTACCAGTATTGCACTTTTTGTCCTTTGAACATAGATCAGGTGGTTTAGAATGGTAAGTAAAGGGAAAGCTTTGTTATGTACCATCCCCTCACTTTAAAAAGGTAGGGTTCACAGGAGCCTTACTGACAATGTGCATAGTTGGGATAGGGAAAGGATAGGGGATTATTGAAGCTGATAAAGTGCATAGGGACCGATTAGTGTAGGACTTGTAGTCTGTAGCTGTAAACCCTAAATACCCTTTAAGTAGAAAAATGCTGTGCATCTTGGGGGATTTGGGGGTGGAGGGAGAAAGGATGTTTACATGTTAATGCTGCTTACATGTTAATGCTGCTGATATGTGTCCTGCGGTCTTATTGTAGTCTCTCCACATGCACAGTCTACAGTACTACAAGCTGAATGTGTGTGTTTTAAAAAGGCATATTTTACATTTCTTGCTGGTTGCAATTTATTTGAAATTTTTTATTTATTTTTTTCACAGTCTGTCCTTGACAAAATGCATTTCACTGCTAGCTGGCTGCATAGGTGTGCACAGCCTATTGCATTAGGGTGTGCACCCCAAAGATCAAACATGCATGCCTTTCTCTCCAGCATCAGCTGCACTGGACAATGAATGATGTGCTCTGGACTGAGCGTCTTTCTGTGAATTTACAGACTGAAGCATAGTAAATTCAGTTTACTATGCTTTAGTTATGCATAAACACAGTGAGTGTGGTCACTGTATTCATTTAGAAAAGGAAGGCGCTGGTAAATGACATATTTACTAGCCCCTTCCCTCACTATCCATCCTGAAACATTCCCTGCAGCAGCTGGGAGGAGAGGAGGGAAGCCAGCAGCACTGCAGGGTGGGGGTTAACACTGGGGAAGCCCAGGCAGTAGGGGGAATCAGCACTGCACGTAGTGATTAGGGTGTGCCCCGTCACACCCGGCACACCCCCTGTGCACACCTATGGTTGGCTGTATGCAGTATTTTCACAGGGCATAGTTCCTAGGTAAAGCTGGCTGCAATTTTTTAAAGGCGTTTTTTGTAGAAAAGATTGTATTATTCCAGAGCAAAGTGCATCATCACCCAAACTTATTTTTTCCTTTGGGAAGGCATGTCAGAATGATTTACAGGAGGTTGTGAGATACATCGGCAGAGTGTTGTCACCCCATAGCACAAGGACCTTTTTATCAGTATCACCAGCTGTTAAAGCTTTTACTGTATGAAATTTTACTGGTTGTGGTTATATCTACTTTAATAAACTATGCTTGAGTTCTCTGAATTGCAGTGCTGGTGTACATTTTCCTATGAACCTGCCTGTGTGCACAAATCTGTAAACCCCAAAATGCTTTTTATCTGTCTATGACAACTAATTGACAGCTAGCACTTCAACTGTTAACAACCCAGCTATTTTTTTTTTCTTTTAAATTTGCTTTTCCTTCACATTCACTGCCCTCCACTATCACCATAGCTAAAATAAAAGTTAGACATCCACCGATTAGGTCTATTATCCCTGTTTAAAATGTTTCTGTTATTGGCCAATTTTACACTGCTTTGTCCTGGATTTGAGGAGTCTAGCTCCGGAAAGAAAGCCTCCCCAGCATTTTCTCTGGCTGCCCGATGATGTAGTGTAAACATTGTCTGGATTCCCCTCCTTCATGCCATCCCCAAATGTCATCCTCTTTATCAACATCATGAGAGAAAGTAAAGTGGTGGGCTGAAAGAAAAGCTTTGTAATTGTTGTTCCTGTTCCACTTTTCCCTTCCCGGGGAGCAGAAACAAGGCTACATGGTGAGTGCACTGCTCAAAGTAGGCAATGAAACATTCTTTTTTTGTTGCCGTTGTATGTTCAGATGAAAGAGAAAATATTGGCAGCACATTTACATATGGACAGAAAGATGTTTAAAGTACCCAAAATGTTGATAGTTTTCCAACGATGCTTTGAGCACTCTCTTGCATTTACAGTTCTGGCAGTTCCTTTTTATTTTAATGGTTCCCCCATTTGCTGCTTTACCCATGCGTTTGCTGTCTGTTTTGGTATGCTGAGTTAAATAGTAGATATACATGTACATTCATTTGGTCACAATAATGTTAATTAGGTTGTTTTTTTGCTTGGGAGGATTTGTACAGTGGAATTTCCATCATAATTGTGAGCAAAGCAGTACCCCTGCACTCTGTGATTTATGTACTTCTGACCACAGCATCCTGTGTGTTACACATTCCTGACCCCTGCACTCTGAACGTTAAACAAGCTTGACCTTAAGCAGAATAGGCTCAGGTTTTATTTAACCATATCCCTTTAAGCCCTTCCGACTGCAATTTGACCCACAATTTAATGTTGCACGCTATGCTAGCCGCATAATTTCTTTACTCAGGCTGCCCAAGCCATTTAGTCAGTTTTATGTCTGCCTTATATTAGAAAAATCTGTGACCACTTGTTTGAAGATGTGTTAAAAATTAAGGCATGATTTTGTGGGCATGGGTGTGTTTTGGTTGGTGTGGTTAAAAGTGGTCATGGTCAGTAAGGTGTCCTTTCATTTTTAAAATCTAATAACCTTTGTAGACATGTCTGTGGCAGCAGGATAAGGCTGTCCTGCCTTTAATTCAGGAGTTATGATCACTTGTAAGCATTTTACTTATAGCCTTGCTATTCCTGCTTACTGTGTTTGCTTGAACAGGGCAGGGTCGGCCATACGAGGGAAAAAATAAATTAATTAATCAATGAATGAGATAAATAATGCTAATCTGTAAGTAGTGTAAAAAAAAAATAGTGGAGGGTAGGAAAATGGCTAGACTAGTGTTTGGCTTACAGCATTATCTAAGTTAATATTTCTGCATTTCATACCTTGTTTAACCACTTCAGCCCCAGAAGTATTTACTCCCCTAATGATCAAGCCATTTTTTGCAATATGGCACTGGGTTATTTTGACCGACAATTGCGCAGATGTACCCAAATAAAACAAATGTCCTTTTTTTCCCACAAACAGAGCTTTCTTTTGGTGGTATTTGATCACCTCTGCGGTTTTTATTTTTTGCGCTATAAACATAAAAAAGCAACAATTTTGAAAAAAAAAACAATATTTTCAATTTTTTGCTATAATACATATCCAAAAAAAAAAAATTAGAAAAAACGTATTTTTTCATCAGTTTAGGCCAATATGTATTCATCTACATATTTTTGGTTAAAAAAATCACATTAAGTGTATATTGATTGGTTTGCACAAAAGTTATAGCGCCTACAAAATAGGGGAAAAATTTTGGTACTTTTTTTGTTTTGTTTTTACTAGTAATGGCAGTGATTCACAATTTTTAGCGGGACTGCGACCTGGTGGCACACAAATCTGACACTAAGTGACACTTTTTGGTGACCAGTGACACCAATACAGTGATCAGTGCTATATATACTGTGGCTGGTCGGCAAGTGGTTAAAAGATCTTTGGTCATATGACACAGATTAGGTTGATGACCTAATCTGTGTCATAAATCATCAGTAAAGCAGATCTGCTACTTGTATTTCTGTTAACATGTGGTCTCTACTTCCTTGCATGCTTTCTTGCAGGGCTAGAGGTGTAGATTTCACCAGAACTCACCTGCTGGTTTATATAGTACCTACAGGATTAGCAAAACTGTGTTTACTATGCTTCAGTTTGTGAAAGAACAGGATGCTCTGTACAGAGCTATTCCTGTTCATTCACAAACTGAAGCATAGTAAACACAGTTTTGCTAATGAGGTGTAGATTTTACCAGAACTCACCTGCTGGTTTATATAGTACCTACAGGATTAGCAAAACTGTGTTTATTATGCTTCAGTTTGTGAAAGAACAGGATGCTCTGTACAGAGCTATTCTTGTTCATTCATGCTGTGCAGCTGAGGCTGCAGAGATGGAGGTGGAGGACTGTGTCCTCAATCTCTTTTCTCTGTCTCAAAAGCGAGACATCAGGAGTCTGTTTAGACCCCTGATATTTCACCAAAGCCTCCAAGCAGGGCTGCTAATTTTTTTTTTTACATAATAATAAATATGATAAAATTGTAACAAATAAATAAAATAATGACAATGAAAAACTACCAACACTGCCCACTGCCCTGACAGCAACCTCTGCACTACTAACACCATCCACTGCTCTACTGACATCATCCTCTGCCGAACTGAGACTGACCACTGCTCTACTGACTGGCACCATCCACTGCCCTACTGACACCAACCTCTGCTTACTGACATGTTCACTGCTCTACTGACACTGTCCACTACTTTACTGACACTGTCCACTGCTCTACTGACACCATCCTCTGCCCCACTGACACTGTCCACTGCTCTACTGACTGGCACTATCCACTTTTATGGTAGGCTCATTTCAAAAGTGTAAAATTACATTTTATTATATTTTTTTAAATGTTCCCTCCTATTTAGTTAGGCCTTGCTAGTTACATTTTTTTAAAAAGTCACCAGGTGATCTCTGATCTCTTTCATGTTGTTCAGGTAGATCTCCACCCTGCCCCTGCTGTACTTCATTGCTCTTGATACATTCACAATAAATAAAGCGTTTTTGTTTTTTTTTATCAAAGCTATGCTACATCAGGGTTAACAATTCCCATATAGACTGTAATACTAAGGTGAGTTTAGCTTCCCAACAATGTATGTCAGATTTTGAACAAGGAGTATTTGTCTCAGTAGCCATTTTTTGTTATTAATCTCGTGTCATCCTGTCTGTTCTAAATACATCCACTATCCTAGGTAAATTATATACAATAGAAGAGTTTATCATGCTGAGGCACGCAAATATGCATAGATTGTACAACATTCCAAGCCTAATGAATCACTTGTCAGCTCCTGTTGTGGTGACAACTGACAAGAATGAAAATTCTGGCATTATTATACCAATCACTGTTGTTCTTTGGAACAGAATAGTAATCTGATTTGATTTAGCAACACAGTTTCTGAACACAGGCTCTACTGGATACATATACCTAAGCTTATATGCTATGCAGCTATCCAAGTACATTAAAATGCATCTATGGAGGTAACTTGAGATGTGCATTTTAATCCAAGGGACACAGGGTGAATATACATAAATCAAATTAGACATTACAAATGCCTACGTTTTTGTAGGTATTCTGCTGCTCTAGGTGTCTTATCCTATTTTACATGAATATTCAATACAATAATGTATTTGTGCTTTCCTAACTGTTTTCTCAGTAAATATTATACATTTATTTTAAAAGAAAACTTTGGGAATCACAATAACCTCAGCTCAAAATATGTAAATTAATAAATATTCCTTTTTTATTTTGATATCAAAACATTTTAAAGGAAAGCCTGTTGCAAGGGTGCAGGTTATCTGGTCAGAAGATTTCAAGCTTTTTCAGGATGCTGTGGCAATGCTGAATGAAGTGAAAACCGTCAGATGCCTGAGTGTATGGTAAGTAACTTTTTGTTTTTTTCTTCTTTTTTTTCTTTCTATATAAAAGCAGGGCCTGCTTTAAAGACCAACTGAACTTTCAGTGTTGAATAAGATAAAAAAAAAATTCAGGTGTATCAAAACAAAAGATTTGAAAAGCTTAGGGCTCATGCACACTGCATCTCAAAGAAGCTCAAAGAAGCGGCTCCTACAGGCTTTTGAACTTTTTTGAGCTTTCATTTTTTTCTGCCTGGAAACTTCTCTCCATGTTAGCCAATGTGTCTATGCACACTATGGATTTTTTTAGGAGTTTACAGGCATATGCTCTTACAGGCAGAAAAAAACACCCACCAAACTCGTGTTTTTGAGAGGAGCTTTCAAGCAGAAAAGACACCTAGGTGCCCAAAAACATGCAAAGCATGAAAAAGCTCAAAAAAGCGCAAAAACGGGCACAAAAAAAGGGAAAATTAGCTAAGGGGAGGGTTTGTGAAAAAAAAACCTTATGCTTAAAAAAGCTTAAATAAGTTTAAATAAGCTCGATAAAAACACACAAAAAAGCACAAGCTTCTTTAAGCTTGTAGGCAGAGAAATAAAAGCTCAAATGCCTACATCAGTCACTGGTAGGGATGAGCCCGTGGTTCGAGTCGAACGTAAGTTGGTCTTGAACATCTGTGTTCATTTGTTCTAAAATGAAAGGAACATAAGGGGCGTTTGCGGGAAATTCGAGCACTGCAGAACGCCCCATAATGCACTGCGAGATCGAGGAGTACAGACAAGTGTGTCTTGCCTAGAGTCAAGTATGGTAGTGGGAGTGTCATGGTCTGGGGCTGCATGAGTGCTACATTAAGGGAACCATGAATGCCAACATGTACTGTAACATACTGAAGCAGAGCAGGATCTCCTCCCTTCTGAGACTGGGCCGCAGGGCAGTATTCCAAACACACCTCCAAGATGACCCCTGCCTTGCTAAAGAATCTGAGGGTAAAGGTGATGGACTGGCCAAACATTCCTCCAGACCTAAACCCTATTGAGCATCTGTAGGGCATCCTCAAATGGAAGGTGGAGAAGCGCAAGGTCTCTAACATTCACCAGCTCCGTGATGTTGTCGTGGAGGAGTGGAAGAGTACTCCAGTGGCAACCTGTCAAGCTCTGGTGAACTCCATGCCCAAGAGGGTTAAGGCAGTGCTGGAAAATAATTAAAAAAAATTAATTTGGACATTTTCACTTAGGGGTATACTCACTTTTGTTGCCAGGGGTCTAGATATTAATGACTGTGTGCTGAGTTATTTTGAGGGAACAGCAAATTTACACTGTTATACAAGCTGTACACTCACTACTCTACATTGTAGCAAAGTGTCATTTCTTCAGTGTTGTCACATGAAAAGATATAGTAAGATATTCACAAAAATGTGAGGGGTGTACTCACTTTTGGGAGATACTGTATATACAGTCTAGTGTGTATATATATATATATATATATATATATATATATATATATATATATATATATATATATACTCTGCATTCAGTATAGCCTATATATTCAGTGTATACTCTATATTCAGTCAATGCAGGCAGTGTTGTTTATATAACACAGTGTATTGAAGTGGTTAAGGGGAAACCTCAGCAAAATTGTATTGTAAGTGCCCCCACCCCCTCCTGATCCTCACCAGGCCACATGCCCTCAACATGGGGAGGGTGCTTTGGGGTCCCCCCCAAAGCACCTTGTCCCCATGTTGATGGGGACAAGGGACATCACCACAACCCTTGTCCAGTGGTTGTGTGGGTCTGCAGGCGGGAGGTTTATCAGAATCTGGAAGCCCCCTTTAATAAGGGGGCCCCCAGATCCCGCCCCCCCATGTAAATGGGTATGGGGTACATTGTACCCCTACACATTCACCAAAAAAGTGTCAAAAAGTAAAAACCACAGGAGACAGTTTTTAACAATTCCTTTATTAAAAAAAAAAAAGTGTACCGCGATGTCCATCCATCTTCAATCACGGCACCGACGGTCCAGAGAAAAAATAAAAATGGAAAAACTCCTGCCGACTGCAGTCTTTTTGCTGTGACAGCTGTTATATAGCCAAGGGCGGGCCACCTGGTTACATAACGGGTGACCATGCCCCCTTCTGACATCAAAGCTGTCAAAGCGAAAAGACAGCAGTCTGCGGGATGCCTTCAATGGAGGCGGAGTTTTTCCATTTTTTTTTCAGGACCGTCAGCGCAATGATTGCGATGGATTTACATCACAGGACACTTTTTTCTTTTTTTTTTTTAATAAAGGAATTGTCAAAAACTGTGGTTTTTATTTTTTTGACACTTTTTTGGTGAATTGGTAGGGGTACAATGTACCCAATACCCATTCACATGGAGGGGGCGGGATCTGGGGGCCAGCTTGTTAAAGGGGGCTTCCAGATTCTGATAAGTCCCCCACCCGCAGACCCCCACAACCACCGGGCAAGGGTTGTGGGGATGAGGCCCTTGTCCCCATCTACATGGGGACAAGGTGCTTTGGGGGAGACCCCAAAGCACCCTCACCATGTTGAGGGCATGTGGCCTGGTACAGTTCAAGAGGGGGGTGCTCTCAAGTCCCCCCTTTTCCTGCGGCCTGCCAGGTTGCATGCTCGGATAAGGGTCTGGTATGTATTTTGGGGGGACCCCACACCATTTTTTTTTTATTTTGGTGTGGAGTTCTTAATATCCATACCAGACCTGAAGGGTCTGGTAATGGACTGGGAGGGGGGACCCACGCTATTTTTTTCAATAATTTTTTATGTATATTGCCGGGATCCAGCAATACATTACAGCCACAGGCAATTTTAAATGACATTTTTTTCTTTAGAAATGTGATTTTCTGCGGTACTGTATAAACATGGGCAAGATGCGCTACTTTACAGGCAGACTAAGGGGACCCCCAGGCATGATATTTAAAGGAATATTTAATTTTTATTGCTTCGCTTTAAGCATTATTAAAATCACTGCTGCTGAAAAAAACGTCCATTTTAAAAACTTTTTTTTGCATTAATACATCTCCCCTGGGGCAGTACCCGGGTACCCATACACTTTTTATGGCAATAACTTGCATATAAACCTTTAAAATGAACACTTCATTATTCATGTTCATGTCCCATAGACTTTAACGGTGTTCACATATTCGCACAAATTGTTTGTCTGTTTGCATGTTCTGGAGGGCGTTCGGCTCATCCCTAGTCACTGGACTCATCATTCACCCCACTCCCCATCTGACATTGCTTAATCTTGGGATCAATAACATACCTACACAATTCAGAGCTATCATAACCTATATACTCATTGTGGCTCGATTAACTATTACATCAAAGTGAAAAACGCCTACTGCCCCTAATGTATCCGAAATAATATACAGGGTCAAGACACAACACTTATATGAAAAATCTTTTGCGGCCTAATCCAACACCTTAAGTGCTTTCAATAAACGTTGGAAACCCTGGGCTCTTAATTTCCTAGATGATAACTGAAAGAAACTAAAGGCATATCCAAACACATATGGCCTTTAAGAACCCCTTAGTGTTCTAGTACTGAACGTTTGTTATTGTTGTTAGTTCTTTTCTGTATTATCTTTATTAATAAATAATTTCATACTCAGCTCTAGCTTACGCAATATGAGAGATTTGTATCTCAAAATGTGTACTCATTTTGCGGATGTCTATATGCAAACTCTCTAAAATGTGAAATTATCTATGATTTATTTCTGTAACTTGAATACTTCCTTCTTATTAAATATACAAATGCAACTCACATGTCTACTTTTCAATAAAAAAACAATTGAAAGAAAAGCTCAAATGCCTATAAAACCAGCTTTACTGTGAGTTTTCTCAAAAAAAAGGTACCACTACCTGAGTAAATAATCCGGTCCTTTGTCAGCAGTGCTGCAAACAAAGGAATCTTCCTCTCTGTGGAAGCAGTGTTCTCTCTATAGTAGTCGGACACACCTCACTGAGCCAGACCTGCGGCTCTCAAATCAGTATCATGCTTCCTGCTGACTGGGGAGCTCTAGCTCTGACTTGAAAAAGGGGTGTGTCAAACCTCTGCAGAAAGACCATGCCTTCCACACAGAAGGCCAAGGTACTTCTCGACAGCATGCTGGCAGAACATATATTTTTCTACTCAGGTTGTGGCTGCTTTCCAAAAAAAAACGTTTGTTTTGATGGCTCTGGAATGCATTTAGCTGGTTAAAAGAGATGGTTCAGTTGGACTTTAAGGAAATATACAGCCACTTTGAGGTATACTGTAAGTTCCCCAGCCCAAATCTTTAACACTGTCAACATTGACAGGAAAACAGATTATATATGAAATTTTACATTTTGTTAGACAATGTTTGCAACATACCTGTTAGACAGGAGGGAAATACAAGGCCACTGCCAATGACACTGCAAGGACACCAGCATACATGCATTATAAGACAATAATTATTAGAGTAACCTATAAAGATATCAAAGGTGGTTGTACTAAAAAGGTCTTAACATTTTTATAGCATGGCTAAATTATAACATTTCTCTCAGGTTTTTTAATCGACCTGTGACCCCACTGAAGAGATTTTCCCTCATGCCCTGTCCCTATTCCTGTACAAGAAATAAGAGATGTGGTTGTAACTAGGACAGGCAGAGATGAAAGAAAGAAAAAAAAAAACATTACCAGATGTTTTATCCCCTAATCTACTAAATATTAGGTCTCTTTTTGTCTCTGGCCCCATAAAAGGAAACAAAAAACAAAAAAATAAAAAACAACAGCTGACAGGTACACAGCAAAGGCACCTCGATGTGTTCTCCTGCTGTCCTCTCCTTGCTTCTGTGCCTTCTGGCCAGGAGACCTGTATGTGTCTTGAAGAGGGTTCTATCCGCATTCAAGCCCAGGCTCAAGATCACCCCCCCAGACTAGGGAGGCCACGACAGCCTAACACTCCATCTCCAGCTTCTGCTCTCCACTGCCCCTGAGCGGGCCTTCTCCCTGCCAAAACTTCTTTTGGGGATTGGTCAGGGCCCTCAGAATATTCCAGCAAGCTCCTCCTAGACTCCTCCTATCCATTTCTGGAACCTTCTTCAAGTCTCCAGCAG
Source organism: Lithobates clamitans (assembly GCA_037952925.1). Taxonomy (NCBI): domain Eukaryota; kingdom Metazoa; phylum Chordata; class Amphibia; order Anura; family Ranidae; genus Lithobates; species Lithobates clamitans. The sequence goes on from JBBGZY010000135.1 coordinate 4,490,090, forward strand.
GCAGAGAGGAGTTCACCAGAGAAGCTACTGATGAGTCATCCAGCCTACCTGAGTCTCTCAAACCCTGATCCAGAAAAACACACATGCTTGGCTACCAGACAAACCTAAAATTTACCTACAGTAACAAACAAAGATCCCAGCACTCTAGCAACACAGCTAGGGGGTGCTACACATAATAAAAGCAATGCAAATACATTTTGTAAGAAAGGTCAGCAATGCTACTGTTATCTTGCAAATCATAGTTGTAACTAATTAGCTGCAGCCTGTTTGTGAAGATACCCTTTCTTACCAGCAACTTTTTACAAAACATTTTTCTAAAGGTTATACATTGGATATAATATAATTGCTTGTGCATAGAGTGTACAAGGGGAATTTTGTTAATATACTGGTATACTGGTTCAGCGTACTGAATGATGCACACCATACACCCCATGTATTGGTAAATTTATCAGGGCATTTCCTGTTAATATAAACTATATTTTCATATAAAACCACCACATTGTTCAAGATTTCCATACATATCCAGCAATGGCTTTTTGACTGCTATACATGTTTAGCAGGGCTCTCTGGGTGTTATATACTTTCTAGCCGTAGTTAGTCATCATTTAACCTCTTGCAAGCCAGACATGTTTGGTGAATATTCATATACATGATTGTTCTGTTACAAATAAATGTTAAGAGGTTTTGGATAATTGGATCAGAGTCTGTACTTGATTACACTGGTTAAAATTTTCACAAGAGGCCGAGTGATAACAGGCTGTTTTGTCATCTAACGGTAAAGAAATGTGACAATCTGGGAACAGGTTTTAGAACCCCATCTGCTCTATCACAGAGAAATCAGGATTTTACAGTTCTATAAATATTTTAGTATATGCCATCATTTAGGAACTGTGGCAGCTATCATAAAATCTCTCTGACTTTTGTTACTACTGCATGTAAGGCCAGAAAATTGCATCTTGTGGTAAACCATAAAATGCTAAGTAAAAGACACACTCCTTTCAGTATAGTCTAAAAATATATGGTTTCACGGTTGTTTCTTGACAGAAAGTCACTGTACCATCCAGGCTTCTTATATTGTTCTTTTAATTGACCAAATAATCCATCCCCATTGTTTTTAAGCAATGAATACATGTATCATTCTATTAAAAGTAGATGATATCATTCTAGAAAGCAATAGACTATTTATTTTATAAGAAATATCTGCTTCAGTCAGTTTCTTACTTCATTCGATTATAACACACAAGATTGTTTCATTTTTTGATCATCAAGACCTGGCATACAATCATCATTTCTCATAAATAAGTAAAGTTAAGACAAGACTAGTTTGTTGCACATGCCCTTTTAAACTGAAAACAAACTACTATGTTTTTTTGTACATGAAAAGTACAGGGCAATAAAAAATAGGATTTTTGTATCAATCCTTTTTTTTTTTAAATCCTTTTCTCAGGGTCCATTGAGGGACACGGCTTGTTATTAATAGGCAACCTAGGGATATCCATAAGACTACCTTTACACTGGCGATTAAGGTCGGTGCAAAATTCTGTGTGCATCCAGCAACAATCACCGCAGGTAATCACTGGCTTTGCAGAGAGCCCTGAATAGCTATGCCCGCCAGTGACCTGCCACTATAGAGATCAGGGCCATCGGCTGCACCTAACCGCTCTCCTTCGCAGCTGTAAACAAAAGATTTCTGCCACTACAAGTTGCATCAGTCTTAAAGTGATCATAAAGGATAAGTTAAAAAACAAAAAACAAACATGCGGCCTCCGAACTTCCTCTTCTAGGATCCCCTAGGAGCTCCTGGCCCCTCCTATCTGTCCAGTGCAATTGTGCGTGCTCGCTCCCAAGCCCCGCTAATGCGTCCATTGTCACTGACAGTGGGACTCGTCACTCCCTCGTCACTTACTTTGATTTACAGCAGCTGGAGCCAATGTCTCCCAGTGCCCCAGCAAAGCCAGTGAGACACGGAAGTAAGGGGAAAGAAGAGCACCAGACAAGCAAATCGCTGAATTGAATGAGGGCTCAAGTAAGTGAAAGGGGGGGGGGGGTGAGGGGCCAATACTGATTCTTAAACATATTTTACCTTAATGCACGGAATGCATTAAAGTAAAAAATTAATAGCATGGCAATAATAATAATAAGGATAATAATAATAATCAAAAACATCAAATAAACAAATAGCACATAGTATTCCAGAAACAGATTCATAGCTATGCATAATTATTAATACAAATACTGTTAGTGACAGCATTATACAGTTCTTACTGAACATCTCTTAGCTGATGCAAACTTATTTCTAGGTGTAAGTATGATCAAACAAATTACTAGTGATGACACCCTACAGTTGTCACTGAGTTTGTAAGATTTCAAATGCATATTTATTGACAAATATTTGTAAGGGGTCTACTGATTGAAAGGAGCACTTTCCACTACAGGCACAAGCTTTCTCAAATGGCCACACCTACTCTCAGCCAAAATTTTCACTATTGATGCAGGCTTGTGTAGCTCTCTTTTCAGGGGGGATGGCGGTTATGACAAACAATCCTCCCCAAACAGGATATTGTGATAAACCTATAGGTAAATAAGAGAACCAGGACCTTCGCTAAGTGTGGGTGTCTCCACCAAGGATGGGGCCTCTGTAAAAAGTGACAATCCCCTTCCTCGGAAATGAACCAGTAATCTAATCAAAGTAATTGGGATCAGAGGAACTACTGCAAACAGCAAATAACCATACCTATATAGATGCACACCACTATGAAAAAAATTGCAAGCTTTATATAAGAAGATTATTAATACATACATACAATGTACAAACAGGTACAGTATTATCAGCAAAGAGTCCAACAAGAGTCCAGGTGGAATTGTACACAATTGTACCTGGTTATATTTAGGTATTAATAGAGATGCCTCCAGATGAATGTAGAATTAAAGCCCAGTTGCAGGGGCCCCTGAAGATGATCGTGATGCATGCTTGTCTTGAGACTCGAAGACAAGATCTGCAGTGATGAGGACACCCTCCAGTCATTGTCCCACCAGCCTGGATTGCAGCTTTCCACCAGCAGAAACCATGGTATGGAACTGGAACTCAGAGCCAGCTTAACTACTCTTAGTGCTTAGTTCCTAGTAGATTCTAATCTGCCATGCATCCGGACCTCTAACTACCAGTGGTGGCCGTCGGATACCTAACCTGGCTCTAGCCTGTGCTGGTTATTGAAACTGAAGCTAAAACTAGCAATAGAATACCAGACCAGAAGGGATAGGCTTAACTAGACTAACAGGAGCTGCACATAATCTATATTTCAATAAACAGGTTTAACTACTAACATACAGCATTGATCTCTCTAAGTATGATGGAGAGGGGCATAACAGTAGAAATCCATTGGATTTATAGTTACCTTTGTAATAGATAATTCTCCTCTTGGTTAGTCACTGAATATAAATACAGGATGTATGGATTTTAAACAGTTTTATATGATACATGTGTTGCAGGAAGTAACCAAAACCAAAATGAGGCTTGAGATGCAAATTTAACAACATCCCTGATGGGAAGCACAATGTGTTGTTCTTGATAGTCATTGTTGAAGCGACGCATGCGCAGTACCTTAAATGGGAATGATGTGACGCTCGATGGGTCATCTTTGAGAACCATTGTCAAAGCGACACATGCTCAGTATCCCAGGTGAGACTGAGGCTTGAGGCACATGCCTTGACAACATGATGGGCAAGGCATCACAGCAGATTGGAATTGCAGCGGGTTATTCCGGTATTAATTTTACATATATTCATAGTTGAAGTGCACAGATCTGTTACTAGTAACAGCATCAAACAGTTCTCATTGAGTTTCTTATTTCTAGGTATACTTATTCCCAAGCATAAATGTCATGTACAGACCCGTTACTAATTACAACATCAAACAGTTCTCACTGAGCTTGTAAAATTTCAAATGTATATGCAATGCACTGGTAAATATCCATAAAGAGATTAGCTGGTTAAAAGGAACACTTTTCACTGCAGATGGGAGTACTATAATATCAATGCCCACACCTTCACTCAACATGGAGCTGCAATGATCCTCCAGTAATAATAAATATTGTATTTATTAATTGTAATATTATCCAGAAAAAAAATATATTACATTCCACATGTAAATGAGGTATAAAACTTAGAAAACATATGCACAGAAAACCAGAGATATAGTGTCCTGACGAAAAGCCCATAAAACATTTGTGAAGTGAATGAGACATTTTATCTCGTGAATTATAGACCTGCACAATAATCTATGGAATCCACTTACAAATAGTGGATGTAGAAGCTGAAGACTTTAGGATGCTCTTTGGGGGAAAAAAACACAGGGAATCCTTGTGCCTAAAAGTTACCGTGGCTGAGGGAGGTAAACCCTGACAGTCCTCATCACATCCAAATGATACAGATCTCTTTCAGGTGAACCAGACACAGGGAAGGTAACAAAATATGCTAATTAAGGTAAAAAACAGAGATCACATTTTGGTAGAAAAGAGGTCCTCAGTCTCAAAACAACCTTGACTTTATTTTAAGAGCCCTTGCACACTGGGGCGGGGGGCGGCGTCGGCGGTAAAACGCTGCTGCTATTAGCGTCTCGCTAGCGGCCGAGAAAGGGTTAAATACCACCGCAAAGCGCCTCTGCAGAGGCGCATTGCCGGCGGTATAGCCGCGCCATCCCATTGATTTCAATGGGCAGGAGCGGTAAAGGAGCGGTATACACACCGCTTCTTCACCGCTCCGAAGATGCTGCTGGCAGGACTTTTTTTACCGTCCTGCCAGCGCATCGCTCCAGTGTGCAAGCCCTCAGGGCTTTCACACTGGGATGAAAGCAGCGGCACTTTCGGGGCGGTTTGCAGGCGCTATTATTAGCGCAATAGTGCCTGCAAACCGCCCCAGTGTGCAAGGGCTCTAAATGAAGTGAAGCTCCATACAGTACTACCCTAATAACTCAAAAACCCTTTTGGTTGAAGTGATAGCTACATAAAATATATTAATGTAGGGGGAAGCAATGCCAAGGAGATGTCCTGAATAGATCCAAATGGAGGTTGTTTTTGCAGCACTGCCAATACAAATTTTTAGTCCACATATAAAGAACACTTAAACAGAAGAAACAGACAGCGCAAAACCTAATTAATATGAACTCAGCAGCTGAACACTGTAGGCCAATATACAAAACCTAAAAGAAAATTCACAGAATATAGCAGTGCAGCGCTTGATACAGGTCAAATGTATACACATAAAATGTACATATGAAACGTACATGTATAAAACGTATGAGGCAAAGTCCCAAAAAGTATATCTTAATCCGAGGAGATCAATAACTGCCCACTTGTAGAAGGGGAATCCCTCAGTTGGCAAGAAAGGGTGCAGTGATAGGATAAAAATGTATACGTATATCACCACCAATGTGAACCTCCACCAGGGGTCTAGGCTGCTCACCTTATTGAGTGGACCTTCTGCACTAACAGTAAGGTCACTCATGCATTCCCTTCCACAGGGTAGATTATGGATACGGGGGTCCACTGGCAATATCCCAAACTCATGCGTGCGAGGGGCTTTGTGACGTCAGTACAGCCACCCATCTGGTTCGTTTTTACGCTGTATACTCCTGCACTGGGTATCAGTGCTGTCTTCGTGAGTAACTTTTGTTTTATACAATAAATTTTATATTTTTTCGTATGGAGAGCACTATGTCCTGTTATTTTTGTTTTAACGTGACATATATCAACCGATGAGACTGAGTTTGGGATATTGCCAGTGGACCCCCGTCTCCATAATCTACCCTGTGGAAGGGAATGCATGAGTGACCTTGCTGTTAGCGCAGAAGGTCCACTCAATAAGGTGAGCAGCCTAGACCCCTGGTGGAGGTTCACATTGGTGGTGCTACACGTATACAATTTTATCCTATCACTGCACCCTTTCTTGCCAACTGAGGGATTCCCCTTCTACAAGTGGGCAGGTATTGATCTCCTCGGATTAAGATATACTTTTTGGGACTTTTCCTCATACGTTTTATATATGTACGTTTCATATGTACATTTTATGTGTATACATTTGACCTGTATCGAGCGCTGCACTGCTATATTCTGTGAGTCCACATATATATTCTAATAATTAGTCCATAGGAGCTCTTGTGTAGAAACAAGAATGTCCATGCTTTTTAACTATATAGTCTCTCACAACAAATTCAAAATGAAGCCTCTTACCAGAAGGGAGGGATCCTAAATTATAGGGATCAAGCATGCTTAGTTGTAATTGAGACCAACTACGATGTTCCACTCCTTCAGCTCCACCGAGAGACCTTCCTCTTGTTGTAATAGTAACTTCGCCTGGATATGGAAATACTTCTAATAAACTCCCAGCTCCACCTATAATCTTGCTGAGTGCTCTCTAGCACACGCCCCCTAGTGGCCAAAAGGCAGACCGACGTAAGGTAATGGCTTTTCGCCCAGGGAAGCCAACCTGCCACAGTACAATTGCAGCGGCTGGTCGGGAAGAGGTTAAGAAGGGAGAAACTTCATGGTGCAGTATGAAAACAAGTGTTTATTGAACACATTCTCATTGCACTTTACAGAAAAAATCAAAAAACAAACAAACACAGCGGCGGACCTCGTGATGATGTCACAGATTGCAGCTCCAACCAATGTGTTTCCCGTAAGAGGCATCGACTGGGACCAGAGGCTATCCTGAGACGTCACTCACCGCGTATTATATACTTGAATAAACAGGAGAGACACCGGAAGTGTTGAAAAAAACTCATACTCATTGAATCTTGACATTTAACATCTTCATTTTTATACACATATATTCTAAAAACAATGAGAAAAAATATATATGAAGAATTAATTTGTTTTTGCTCTTGTCTCCCCCCCTATTATGCATATGACTACCTTGGGCTAGATTTTGCTTTTAAAGGGGAACGCCACACTCCATTCTACAATGCTCTTGTCTCCCCCCTCTTATGCATATGATTTCCTTGGGCTAGCTTTTGCTTTTAATGGGGAACTCCAAACTCCAGTCTACATTGCTCTTGTCTCACCCCTCTAATGCATTTGATTTCTTTGGGCTAGCTTTTGCTTTTAAAGGGGAACTCCACACTCCATTTTACAATGCTCTTGTCTCCCCCTCTAATTCCTTGCATTTCCTTGGCCTAACATTTGCCTTCAAAGGGGAACTCCACACTCCATTATATAATGCTCTTGTCTCCCCCTCTCTAACCCCTTGGATTTCCATGGGCTTGCTTTTGCTTTTAAAGGGGAACTCCACACTCCACTCCATTCTCAAAAGGCTGTGAGCTGCCTTCACCAATCCAAACCACATCCTTTTTTAGAGCATACAACAGGGCCAGCTAGGAAAGGGGCGAGAAGAGCGATCGCCCCCCCTCCTGAACCATACAAGGCCGCATGCACTCAACATAGCTGGCTACCTTTGGGGCATGTTGGGCTCAGCCTAATACCAACTGTCAGGGACGTGCCAGTGGCTGGCAGGCGAATATGCATGCGCGCGTGCACCATGCGTGCATGTGCAAGCCCGTGCGCCGTGCGCGCGCCAGCGCTGTTTGGCGCCAAGGGCTCTTTAAAAGGATGTCAGTTGCACCCATGCGGTGCTGTTCGTCTGCAGCTCTGCAACTGTGTTCTTGAATCTGCCTGCTGTTGTTATTCCTGTTTTTGACCCGGCTACGTCTGACTTTCCTGCTATCTCCAATCCGACCCGGCTTGCCTGACTCTGCTAACTTCTTGTGACCCATTGCCGAACACCTGCCTGCCTGCCTGACTATTCTGTGATTACCCATTTGCCAATACCTGCCTGATCTCCTGCCAAACAGACTGTCTGACTCTGCTTTTGCCTGTATCCTGTGTCGCTGCGTTCCAGCCTTCTCATCCAGCTCTAGGTTCTGCTGCTGCTACACCTCCTACCTGCCTGCCTGCTGATCCACTTCAGCCTGCCAGCATCTGCAGCTCAGCCATTCCGGAAGGACTTTTACTCAGCTCCTGTGCCGGCCTCTGCAAGAACCTTCACAGGCACTCCTACCCACTGTGCTCAAGAGACCACTGTTCCCACTCCAGTGGCTCCTGAACCAGCGCTGTAAGAGAGGTCTTCTTCTACCAGTCGGGCTCAACTACCAGGTACCTAACACCAACCACAAAGCACCTTGTACCCACTAGTTTAAAGGGGCTTTCCACATTCCGTAAAGCCCCCTGTCTGCAGCCCCCCACAGCCCCAGACTAGGGTTGTGTGGAAAAGGCCCTTGTCCCCCTGAATATAGGAACAAGGTGGTTGACTTTTGGGGTGCCTCCAAGCATCCACCCCCTTTCATGGGCTGGCTTTCTGTGTGTTTGGCTAGGGCAGTGTTTCTCAACTCCAGTCCTCAGGACCCACCAACAGGCCAGGTTTGCAAGATAGCTGAAATACATCACAGGTGATATCACTTGCTGCTCAGTGATTGCAGTATTCTAGTCTGCAACTCCCCAAGGTAATACTTAAAATCTGGCCTGTTGGTGGGTCCCGAGGACTGGAGTTGAGAACCACTGGGCTAGGGGTTTGTGTGGGAGGGGCACAATATTGTTTTAGTTTGAGGTGGTATTTTTCACGTGGGGGTTCTCATTTTAAGCCTTAACAGACCCAAATGGCCTTGTATGTATTGGGGGGGCAGGCTTTTTTTTGTTTTGGGTTAAAATCTTGCAGCTGCAATGTAGATTTGTAAATTTTCTCTAAAGCTCATGCTCAGGGAGTGTGTTTTTTGGGTTAGTAATTTAAGGACATCCTTAACAGGTATACCCACTTTGAAGTTCTGTCTCTACATTGGGTGAACTTGCATTTTGTGTGTTTCATGGACTGTGCATGTGTTTTCAATTGCCTCATTAGCACACAAACCTATGTTATATAAAGCTTGCATATAGCATTCTTTACCTTGCTCTGAAAAGAGGCCAGATTGCTTGATGGTGTCTGTCTGTCTGACTGTCTGTCAAGAGAGTACATTTGGGTGTCCTTATAGAGTTTGTAACACATGTATTTTCTCTTTGTATTTTGTTTGTTATGTCTTTGCAAAGCAGATTTTGGAGCACGTAGTTTTTATTTTTGTTTATTTTTTGGGGGGGGGGCATTTTTCACTTAAATATTTTTGATGTTGTCAATGTTTGTTGTTTGTAGGTTGTTAGTTTCACTTAGATTTATTGGTAATTGTCTGTGCTGCATTATTTTGCTAAATCTTCCTCAAGATGTGATTATGGATGAGCCAAATACCCCCCCCGGTTCGGTTCGCATCCAGAACATGCGAACAGGCAAAAAATTTGTTCGAACACGCAAACACCGTTAAAGACTATGGGACACGAACATGAATAATCAAAAGTGCTCATTTTAAAGGCTTATAAGTTATTGTCATAAAAAGTGTTTGGGGACCTGGGTCCTGCCCCAGGGGACATGTATCAATGCAAAAAGAAGTTTTAAAAATTGACGTTTTTTTCAGGAGCAGTGATTTTAATAATGCTTAAAGTGAAACAATAAAAGTGTAATATTCCTTTAAATTTCGTACCTGGTGGGGTGTCTATAGTATGCCTGTAAAGGGGCGCATGTTTCCCATGTTTAGAACAGTCTGACAGCAAAATGACAGGTTACGTAAACGGGTGACCTCGCCCCCCTCTGACAACATGGGGAAAGCCAGAGGGAAGTACCCGTGAAGTCCCCTTGCGTCAGAGGAGGGCGGGGTCACCGGGTGGCCCCGCCCTCTGTTATATAAGAAGTGTCAGAAGAACCGAAGCGTCACACAGCAGAAGACTCCCACTAAGGCGCATCGTGCGGACGGAGAGAAGAAGCCGGAGGAAGATGCGGGACGAGAAGAGCGGAGGAAGAAGAAGATGGAGAAGAAGAAGATGGAGAAGAAGAAGATGGAGGAAGAAGAAGAACACAGAAGAAAGACCAGAAGAAAGAAGATGGAAGAAGAAGCATAAAGAAGAAGGAATTAATAAAGGACTTGTCAAAAACCGTCTCTTGCATCTTTCAACCTTTTTGACACCTTTTTCTGAAATGGTAGGGGAACATTTGTACCCCATTACCAATTCACACAGGGGGGCAGGATCTGGGGGTCCCCTTGTTAAAGGGGGCTTCCAGATTCTGATAAGCCCTCCGCACGCAGACCCCCACAACCACCGGGCAAGGGTTGTGGGGATGAGGCCCTTGTCCCCATCAACGTGGGGGCTACCCCAAAGCACCCTCCCAATGTTAAGGGCATGTGGCCTGGTATGCTTCAGGGGGGCTGCTCTCTCATCCCCCCTCCCCTGCGGTCTGCCCGGTTGCGCGCTCGGATAAGGGTCTGGTATGGATTTTTGGGGGGACCCCACGCCATTTTTTAAAAAAAATTTGGCATGGGGTTCCCCTTAAAATCCAGGTCTGGTATGGCTTTTGAGGGGGACCCCCACGCCATTTTTTTTCAATTTTGGCGCGGGGTACCCCTCAATATCCATACCAGACCTGGAATTTAGGGGGACCCCCACACATTTTTTTTTAAATTTTGGTTCAGGGTTCCCTTGTGGGGAAATTCCATGCTGTTTTTATCAATGAACTTTTATGTGTATTGCCGGACCAACAATTCATTATAGCCGGCGCTAGCGATAGTAGTTGTACATGACTTTTTTTCCTTCAGAAATGTAATTTTGCTGTCAGACTGTTCTAAACACGGGAACCATGCGCCCCTTTACAAGCATACTATAGACACCCCAGGTACGAAATTTAAAGGAATATTACACTTTTATTGTTTCACTTTAAGCATTAATAAAATCACTGCTCCCCAAAAAACGGCCGTTTTAAAAACTTTTTTTTGCATTGATACATGTCCCCTGGGGCAGAACCCGGGTCCCCAAACACTTTTTATGAAGATACCATGCATATAAGCCTTTAAAATTAGCACTTTTGATTTCTCTGATAGACTTTTAAAGGGTGTTCAGCGGCTTTCGAATTTGCCTCGAACACCCCAAATCGTTCGCTGTTCGGCGAATGGGCGAACAGCCAATGTTTGACCCGAACATAAAGCCCATCCCTAGTTGTGACTAACAAATGTTTAAATACTTAAGAGGCTGCCCGTTTGTGGGTGCAGTCCTTTTAAACCTGTGTATTTCCTCTGCAAAATGGTCAGACCTCAAAACCATATTCTGTTAGTGTCTCAAACTAACATACATGTGTTTTTTGCTGTCCTTGCTCTTTTCCAAGTCCTGTTTTGTTGACCAATAAAATTTGTAGTAAATGATTATGTTTTATGTGTTTTTTTTTAATAATTTGTTTTGCAGATGCATGCTCTGTCCAAGTAATGCATTTTACACTCCCCCCTAAACAATTTTCATGCAACAGATTTCCCAGCTGCAGCTTAACTGGGCTGATTGGCATGGCAAAACAATATAGGTGTGATTTGTCTAAAAACTACTTTCCAGGTGTTTTCATGGTAGCATATGCTTGGATTGTGCCTATGCTGTCATGGATAGACACCAGCAAAGGAAAATTACAGAGAGGTAAGTATTCCATTTTCCATTTTAGTGCAGTGGTTCTCAGCCTCAGTCCTCAAGTACCCCCGACAGGACATGTTTTGGGAATTTATCTTAGCTAAAATAGCTGTCCAAAATACCAAGCCAATTGGTCTCAAAACACACATCTACTTCCTGTGTACAGATTCACTTCCAGGCCAATGTATATTGCTTCCAGCTTCAGTGTGTGTGTATATATAAATATATCTATATATATAGATATATCTATAGATGTATGTTCTCGTGTCCACCAGCAGAGAGAAGTTGGGTAGATGCCACACTCCCAATTCTGGAGCCATAATAAATAAATAATAATAATAGCACAGGGTTCTTAAAACTACAGCCCTCCAGTTGTTCAGGAGCTATAATTCCCATCATGCCTAGTCATGTCTGTGAATGTCAGAGTTTTACAATGCCTCATGGGATGTGTAGTTCCGCAACAGCTGGAGAGCCGTAGTTTGAAGATTCTTGGTCACTCTAGCATGTCTTGAAAAAAGTTTTTTTTCCTTTGCCTTATATAATGCCCAAGAAATATCGGATAATACAAGTGTGGTCATGGCACATCTACATTCCAAATTTGGCACTGAAGATGGTCATGCACTATGCAATCTGATTAGCCAATCTTTGTACAACTCGATATTTAGGCAAAATAGGTAATAGCAAGACGCACTTGAACAATTAATTAAAATGTTAAGAAATCTAACAGGCTCTTGCACTAAATCCAATTTATTTAAGATCTAACAGATTGCAGTGTATGGTCACCTTTAAAGATTCGGATCTGAAAATATTAATTTATTGGGCTTAGAAACACTTCTCTGTTCTTTGTAATGTATTGAAAGATTTGGGTAAAAAAAAAAGAAAAAAAAAATGTTTTAACATATATTAGAAGTGATAGGAATTAGATTAGCATCAAAAGGGTTAATTAACTGAGATCATTTACTAATTGCCTAACAAGACACATCCAATGAGATGAAACGAACTAACTGTATTGCGCGTGCACTATTATCTATGAGAAAACTGCAGTTACCCTAGCGACAGTTGCAGTTTACATATGCGGGTATTTATTATCGCTATTTGAGCTTCAAGGTGCGCTGGTTCGCACATTCGAATAACGATTTTTCCGGCGCACCAATTAATGTATGCACTGGTGCAGTGCCTTCTTCTTAGTAAATCACCCCCATGTCTCCTTTCCATAAAAAGAAGGCGTCGTCTATATAGAAACAACAGAAAATGATTTGTCTGTGTGGTTTCCAATATGTGGGGAGAAGCACATGGGCATTGAACGTAAGAATTGGTGAACATTTAGCCAATATGTGTAAAAGATTTATTGGAGATAGTGTGTCCAGACACTTTCACGAGCACCATGAAAGAAATCCCTCTATGTTACAAGTCATTGCTATTGAGAAATACACTAACTGGAGGGGCAGTAATTTTAAAAGACACATTTCACGTCGAGAAATCCGGTGGATTTTTGATCTCCAGTTATATAGCCCCTTAGGACTCAATAATGTGGAATGGGATATAAATTGCTACATTAACAAAAGTTAAGCATCTTTTCCTAATTGTATATATATATATATATATATATATATATATATATATATATATATATATACAAGACCCGATTAAATTTTTTACTCTTTGTTATATTGCAGCCATTTGCTAAACTCATTTAAGTTCATTTTTTCCTCATTAATGTACACAGAGCTGTCCATTTCTTCTGATCATCCTTGAGATGATTCTACACCTTCATTTGAGTCCAGCTGTGTTTGATTTTACTGATTGGACTTGATTAGGAAAGCCACACACCTATCTATATAAGACCTTACAGCTCACAGTGCATGTCAGAGCAAATGAGAATCATGAGGTCAAAGGAACTGCCTGAGGAGCTCAGAGACAGAATTGTGGCAAGGCACAGATCTGGCCAAGATCTGGCTCTCCTCAGTGCAAGACACATGAAAGCCCGCATGGCGTTTGCTAAAAAACACCTGAAGGACTCCAAGATGGTGATAAATAAGATTCTCTGGTCTGATGAGACCAAGATAGAACTTTTTGGCCTTAATTCTAAGCGGTATGTGTGGAGAAAACCAAGCACTGCTCATCACCTGTCCAATACAGTCCCGACAGTGAAGCATGGTGGTGGCAGCATCATGCTGTGGGGGTGTTTTTTAGCTGGAGGGACAGGACGACTGGTTGCAATCGAGGGAAAGATGAATGCGGCCAAGTACAGGGATATTCTGGACGAAAACCTTCTCCAGAGTGCTCAGGACCTGTTGTGGAAAATTTTATGAAGATGTATTTTAATGTATTGTCATAAGAGTCTCCCAGTGTCCGTTCTCTCGCAGCCCGCTCTAAAGAGCTGACTGGGGCAGACTGACGCTGGTTGAGACCTGTTAGGTAGTGGAAAACTTCCTGTTGTTTGGAGAGAGGTGTTTGTGGAGGGAAGACATGTCTGCCAGCAAAGGGCCCCTGTGCAATGCACAGAACGATCGTCTGGTGTGGGTGTGTTCGCTCTGCAAAGACATTAACATCGGTTTAGTGGTTGTTTGCCCTTGTCACCCCGGTATGCCTGATCAACATATTTGGGGTGCCATGACGTACTCCTGCAGATAATCTCCCATCCACAAGGAACTGTATCCATCGTTATTTGGTTAAGTGGTTGTTGTAATTTGTTGTGTTGTTAAATCCTTATATGGTCATTCGCATCCTGTGTTCATTTCCTGTGAGGTCACAAACTTTGTAGGAGGTGTTTGGCTGTTGGAAGCACAACCCTCAAGTTTTGGGACTTCCTATTAATTTGGTAATAAAAGAGCAGTCTAGCTAGAGAAAGTCGTGCTTTCTCCAGTCATGCTTTCTCATGCAGTCATGCTGAGTTGAGAATGTAAGAAGTAGCTGATGTCTGTTTTACTGGGGAATGGGGAACCAGAGGAGAGACATACGATCAAAAGGTAAGATGCATTTATATCATTAGACGAAATTGTTATTATTATTAGAAACAGGAGATTTGGCTGTGTGCTCTGTGTACAGCCAAATTTCGCTATCAGGATGGCGAGCCAGGTACTTATGGAGCAGACAGAGCCCCCCTCCACTTCAGCAAGAAAGGGGGGAAAACGGATCCCAGTCCAGGACATCTCTTTCTGATGTGGCGGGGAGCCTCTGCTCTGTGAAAGAGCTAATTTTTCGTCTTTTGAAATAATGCTGGAAGTTTGACCGCATGTCTGATGTGTGCCTGTGTGTGTGTGTGTGTGATTTGTATCTCAAATGTTTGTGTAAGGAGACTGTGTGCTGTGTGTATGTGTAAGTAACTGTATGTTGTGTAATAAGTATATGAGAAATAGAAATGCATGGATTGGGATTATTTGCAGCCTGCAATGTGTGTGTGACTGATGCTGTGTAACAAGTTTGTAATGCATGTGAGAAATGGATGAATTTTAATTATTACTTATGTATGGGACAAGTAGATTGCATGAGTCTTGTAGAGTGTTTAATTGACTCAAGACACAGATGGTTAGTGGACTTTGATGGTTATGAAAAGAACATGACGGCATCACTGTTTGTATCTTTCAATGTCTTGTTCATGTGAAAGCTGATGTGAACTTTGAGAAAATAGGGTATGTTTCAGCCATGTGCCTGTGTTTTTTAGTGTGGTCTTTTTGTCATCCGCCATCTTGCTGTGGTCCAGATTTCATCTACCATGTGTTCCTAAGTTGTGTTTTTTCGTAACTTTAACACTTTTAAATGTTTGTCTAAGTGTTCATTTAGTATCTCAAATGTCTAATTTTGTGGGGAAAAATTTTGGTTTTTGTCTTTCCTTTTGTTGTTGTCTGCCATGTGGCTACGGTCGGCCATTTTCAATTCCTTTGTGTGTGAACTTTGAAATGTTTATCCATCTTTGTATTGGATTTCAGTTTTGGTGGGAAAATGCGCCATTTTGTTGTGGTCTGGCTTTTGTTGTAGTCACCATGTGGATCGGCGGCCATTTTGAGGACCTGTGTGCCTTCCTACAGGGGAAGCTGCTCCAATTTCCTTTGTGTGTGTGTGTAGCCATGTGGTCTGGGCCGCCACCATTTCCTTTTAAGTGAATTCTATTTTTGTACTGTTTACATACTTTTCAAGGAAGCTATTGCGTTTTCTGTATTGAATATTGGTTTTGAGTGAAATCTCTACTTTGTACTGAATTTCAATGGATAACAAGACTAGCTTTAACTGAGTTTTTGTACTTCTAGCGTTGTGTGTTTTTAAATATTTTGGTGTTCCTCAGAGGGCAATTCATTGTTTTAAGGCTTGTATCGCTTTAGCAAGGTTTGTATTGTATAGCCTGCAGTATCCCTCCCTCCCTTTTCCTGTACATTGATATGTAAATAAGTCAGTTTGAGGGGTTTGTAGAGCTGGGCATGTAATAGGAAGTTCTTCTCAGCAATTTATGTATCCACAGGAAGTTGGTGGGAGGGGCTTGGGGTCTTTTGACTTGTGTTTGGAAGGACAAAATCATTTTGATTTTTAAATTAAATTAAGGTTTATACTGTAATACAGTTTTGGGTAGAGAACAACAGGAGGCATCCATGGTATTGTTGTAATATCGAGGTACAGAGAGAAGCTGCAGTGTTTTGTAAAAGAAGTGGGCAAAAGTGCTCTGTGTAGATTCCTCTGGCGTTGAAGTGTACGGTCGTACAGCGCAATGCGCTTGTGTATCCATACACTGTGAGGGGTAGAGACATAATTCGGGGGTTGATCTGTGGTTGTTGATGAATCATTTGGCATAGTTAATAGTTGGTTGTTAAAAGAGTGGTACTCTGTAGTTCTGTGCCAAAAGTGTTGGGACAACAAGCCATAGAGTTGATGCCTCATTTTGGGGTTTCTATTTAAATGACTAATAGTGGTAGTAGTCCGTCAATCCACTGTGTAAGAAGGCACCGGGTGGTGGTCTCTGAAATGGGTGCAAGGGTTTCCCTGGACGCAGGGTTAAGACAATAAGCCAAATCACCATGGGCAATGGCAGTCCGTGCAAGGGAAGGAATGCAAGGCTTCCCACAGTCAAACAAATGCACAGAGCATGGAGTCTAGTTCTGAGGAAAAGGCCATTAAACCCCAGAAAGATTGACATAGGTGGTCCAAGGATACTATTTTGGGTATCCCTCTGGAGTTGATGTAGCGCGACTGTGGCTACAGAAATCTGTAATGTTGAGTGAGTTGATGGATGCGTAGTACACTTTTGTGTGATTAAAAATATACAGGCCTGTTTTTGAACTTTTTGTGGCTGGTCCATGCAAAGATTTTGAAATGCTCTCATGCTTTTCAAATTGTATACTTTTTCTATCACTAAAAGAGTGAAGGTAGCATTCCATCTGGTCGTTTTTATTTTTTTCATTTTTTGTTTTGGGAACTATGAAATATCTCCCCCACATTTGTATCTAAATGTTTGTCTCATGTTTTAGTCTTCTCATTGTTTGTATGTAGTAACATGTTTGAACCTACCACGACAGCCCTCTTGCGTGTCACAGCTGTTGTATTTTAGTAAGAGTTACAGAGGGTTTCGTTATTATCGGTTTTGTGGAATGTCAAGTGACAATTTGCCAATGTACACAAATGTTGTATTGTTTACCATTCTTTGAAGGATAGAGTAATAAATTTTGTTTATAAGTATCTTTTCAGGTCCAAAGAGTTTCTCAAAGTGTATGTACAGGTGTATAAGAAGGTAAAAGTATCATAGGCTATTTCACTGTTTTGTTCTGCACCATTCTAAACCCTGCATGTCTTCCTCCAGCTTGTAATGAGGAGGGAAAAAAAGTGTGGATGAGAGTGGTGAGAATGACACATTTTCAAACCAATAATACTAACCGCTCTAATTATAGTCAAGTTTGTGACAGGTGACTGGGTCGTTGTAAAGAAGCTTTAAGAACGGGACAACAAGCATGAGAAGTATCTTTGTTTATTTAGATTTTTTGTTTAATAAATTTTAGCAAGGGTAACGATGAAAAGCATCCCAACTAGCTAAGAAAGAGAACAGGACACATGATTGGGTCTACTAGTGCCCCAGCGATGACGGCGGTACATGCTATATGTGATGTTCATATTGGTGTGAGGAGTTTTGACAAACTAGTAAAATCCAAACAGACACATGTCAATAGAACTCAACAAAACATTTCCAGAGGGTAAAATTAATTATAATTTTAACAATAGCTCTGGTTCTTGCTAGCTTTGGTATCGGGATAACTAGGTAGCCCACAAGTGTGCTTCAACTGTAGTTTGGTATTAATGCGGATCTACAGCTTATAAGGTAATTTCCCTAAGGCAAGAGGTTCATGTGTGCTGGTGAAACTTGTCCCAGCATCTTATGTCGTGGCTAATCGTGAGGATCTGATGGCGCGAGAGAAGGTAAGAATGGTAGGGACAGCTGGAAGGGAATTGCTTGTACACGGTGGGGGCTTGAGCTTATGAAACGCTTGAACAATTTCTCATCCATTGAGGATGGGATGTTTTCATGTAACTGTTGAAGCTACAAGGAAGTTCCCACAGTCCAAGGGGGTTTCGGGGGAATTCATAAGTAAAGATTGTTATATCTGAATCGGGGATAGTAGTGACAAAGTTCAGGCCCATATGGATAAGGTTAAGATCCCTACAATGCAAAGCCAGAGCTATAACTAGTAAAGGTTGGAATCCTTTTAAGGGTTTGGGAATCTTTGGGGATTTAATTTTTATTTTGCAGCAGATCATAGTTGAAGGAAGTAGGGGTATATATACTCATGTTGTTTTTGTTTCTATTCCTTCAATATGCCATGATGAGGTGCCCCTGTTGCCTGATTGAACGTGTGACCAGAGCCTGGGCAGATGACCATATCTTCCCTGATGAGATGCCCCGAAGCCCAACCCACGTACAAGACACAGAGGATCCCAGACCGACCAGCGACTACTACAGCTCACCATGTCATCTCTAACAGAGTCTACATGTCAATCCGTGTTTTACTTTTTATGGACTAAGAAGAAGATCACGATTCGTCGAGGGACACATGGGATCATATGACAAAAGGAGGGACTGTTGTGGAAAATTTTATGAAGATGTATATTAATGTATTGTCATAAGAATCTCCCAGTGTCCGTTCTCTCGCAGCCCACTCTAAAGAGCTGACTGGGGCAGACTGACGCTGGTTGAGACCTGTTAGGTAGTGGAAAACTTCCTGTTGTTTGGAGAGAGGTTTTTGCGGAGAGAAGACATGTCTGCCAGCAAAGGGCCCCTGTGCAATGCACAGAATGATCGTCTGGTGGGGGTGTGCTCGCTCTGCAAAGACATTATTGGTTTAGTGGTTGTTTGCTCTTGTCAACCCGGTATGCCTGATCAACATATTTGGGGTGCCATGACGTACACCTGCAGATTTGGTTAATTGGTTGTTGTATTTTGTTGTGTTGTTAAATACTTATATGGTCATTCACATCCTGTGCTCATTTCCTGTGAGGTCACAAACTTTGTAGGAGGTGTTTGGCTATTGGAAGCACAACCCTAAACTTTTGGGACTTCCTGTTGATATGGTAATAAAAGAGCAGGCTAGCTGGAGAAAGCCAGTCATGCTGAGCTGAGAATGTAAGAAGGAGCTGATGTCTGTTTCACTGGGGAATGGGGAACCAGAGGGGAGACATACGATCAAAAGGTAAGATGCATTTATATCATTAGACGAAATTGTTATTATTATTAGAAACAGGAGATTTGGCTGTGTGCTCTGTGTACAGCCAAATTTCGCTATCAGACTGGGCCGAAGGTTTACCTTCCAACAAGACAATGACCCCAAGCACACAGCTAAAATAATGAAGGAGTGGCTTCACAACAACTTTGTGACTGTTCTTGAATGGCCCAGCTAGAGCCCTGACTTAAACCCAATTGAGCATCTCTGGAGAGACCTAAAAATGGCTGTCCACCAACATTTACCATCCAACCTGACAGAACTGGAGAGGATCTGCAAGGAGGAATGGCAGAGGATCCCCAAATCCAGGTGTGAAAAACTTGATGCATCTTTCCCAAAAAGACTCATGGCTGTATTAGATCAAAAGGGTGCTTCTACTAAATACTGAGCAAAGGGTCTGAATACTTAGAACCATGTGATATTTCAGTTTTTCTTTTTTAATAAAGCTGCAAAAATGTCAACAATACTGTGTTTTTATGTCAATATGGGGTGCTGTGTGTACATTAATAAGGGGAAAAATGAACTTAAATGATTTTAGCAAATGGCTGCAATATACTGTAACAAAGAGTGAAAAATTTAAGAGGGTCTGAATACTTTCCGTCCCCACTGTATATATATATATGAAAAACTAAAAGATAGGGAGTGGCGCTGTTATAAAAAAGTGTATCAATATAATAATTATTCTTGTTAAAGATATAAAGTGTCAGGTGCTAGAGTTATTATAAAAATAATAACGTGTATCAGTACAGTAATTTTTAGTTGTAAATATAAAGTGATAAGTGCTGGATTGTGCAAAAGAAATTTGTAAACAACATACAACTAATGGAAACTCAGTCACTATACCATATAGATAAGAAAAACAAAAAACACATGAAAAACTAAAGTGACAGGTGCTTATAGGTCTCATATAAATTAGTCCTTTGGTTTGGGGATCCAAAGTGACAGGTGCAAAGATATATTAAATATATGTCTTAATATATGAAACAATGTGCAATAAAAATCAATAAGCAATAAAAAATAAAAAATAAATAAAAAATATACAATTCATCAACTCGCTATGTATCAGGTAAAAACGTATATAATGTGTAAAAAGCAAAAACAGGATGTTCATAAAGGTGACGTGACGTTTCTTCCGATATGTTTGAATGTCTCCTTTGCAGTGGAATGTAGGTAAAGAAGTGCAGTGATTGATGGCAATATCCCCCTTATATGATTGCACTCACCGGAGCGCCCTACCCCTGCAGGGGTACGAGCGTAAGATGTTAATCCCCAGGTGACAATATCCTTCTGGCTCCCAGTAGCATGATCCAGGGTCATCCACCCGCAGAGAAGGAGGGAGGGGGGAAAAGAAACTCCACTGGCTCCTATTTCAATGGAGATCCCGGCCGGACATCCACATGGTGTATTTCATAGAACAAAAATAAAAGTAGTCCACATAGCGTGACTCCGTTTCATTCGTTTATTGTAAAAAATTATATGTATCCAAGAAATAGACTTTATAAAACTAAAGTTTAAAAATAGGAGAGGGAGCTCGCAGGCTCTCTAACTCTCCAAACGACACGGGGAAGCAGCGCTACCTAGAATCGCCGCTTGTGTTCCACCGGTCGAATATCCGGAACCACGGTACCCGGATGTGACGTTGTGTGTGTCAAGATAGTCCCGCCTTATGCGTTTCATCATACGGACATCATCGGAGGCGCTGTCATCTTGACACTCCCCACGTCTTTTATCTAGGGTGTAGTCATTGCTGCAACCAATCCCCCGCTGAATACTTTAGACAAGCAGTAAGCGGGTCCAATTAGAATGTCAAATAGATCACCAGGGAGATGTAAACCCAGGTATTGTTATTGCCCTAACCCCATTCAAATAGGGAGAGATATCTTTATGTAGAAGTATAATACCTAATCTCTTTGGGCGCCATCTAGTGGTATAATGCAAAAAGGATATTTTGTATAGAATGGCAGCGATGAGAAACCTTATACAATCCAGATATTATCTGGTAAAATTATACAATATGTTAAAGATAATTAAATACAAATAGGATATCTATTAAGTATAGACATATCATGAGGAGATATATTCTAGTATTCCCAAAAATTCCAAGAGAATATATCAAAATTAAAAATAATAAAAAATAATAAGAATAAAGATAAAAATAAAAATAAATAAAAAAAATGCAAATAAAAATAAATTAAATTAAAAAATCGGAAAAAGGCAAATAACTATCTCTATTATAATAGATCTACATGAGAGTGTAACGGCTCAAACTATATCTAAAGTGAGTGAGTGAAGAATTGGAAATCATTATGAGGAAGCAGTACTTAATTTATATGTGCTGTATTGAATGAGGAATTGGAAATCAGTGTGAGGAAGCAGTACTTAATTTATATGTGCTGTATTGAGGTATATCTAAAGTTGTATAAAAGTTACAGGTATGGCCTCTTATAGCCAACTGCAGCTAAAAACCATCATTAAAAATTAGATAAAAAACATTAAAAGATCAATGTCCACATTTAACGCTCTAGGTACCAGACTCCCTAGGCGGTATATCCACTTAGTTTCATTCTGGGACACTTTTACTCTTTTATTTCCGCCCCTCCAGTGAGCATTAATCACATCTATACCATAAAAAATTAACCCTGTAGGGTCTCTATTGTGGAACTCATCAAAATGCCTAGAAAGGTTGTGTTTTGGAAAACCTTTTTTAATATTATTTATATGTTCTCTGATTCTGACAAAAAGAGGCCTAGTGGTTCTTCCCACATATTGTAATCAACAGGGACATTCGATCACGTATGTGACATGAGTACAGTCACAGGTGATCAATTCCCTGATTTGGTACGCTTTCCCAGATCTAGATTTGAAAGATATCTTTCTCCTTGGCTGTTTTTTGCTCACACGGCAAGGCAGGCATTTTTGGCATCTATAGAAACCTTTCATCTCAGGCAACAGTCTTATAGTCTTGGGTGGGTCGATCACATTGTGTACCAGCTGGTTTCTCATGTTAGGGGCCTTTTTGTAAATAAATATTGGCTTCTTTGAGAGTATCTTTGCTAGGACTCTATCTGATTTCAGAATCGGCCAATATTTCCTGATGATGTGTTCAACTGAATGATATTGGTTGTTGAATCCAGTGATGAAGGCCATATCCATACTGAAGGGGTTATTGTATTTCTCCTTCTTTTTCAATAAGGAATCTCGATCTAAACCTTCTACCTCCATCTTCTGCCTCATGAGGAGCTCTTTTTGGTATCCTTTATCAACAAATTTCTTAATCAAAGTATCTGCCTGCACATAATAGTCGCCTACATTATGATAATTTCTCTGTAACCTCATCTGTTGCCCTTTCGGTATATTTTCCTTCCACTTGGGGTGGTGGCAACTGGATACTGGGATGTAGCCGTTGCGATCCGTTGTTTTGAAGAAAGTTCTTGTGTGCAATTCATTATTCTCCTTGAAGATCTGCACATCCAGGTAATCTATTTCTTGGGAATCACATTTCCCACTAAAGGAGATGCCATACTGATTCTGATTCATCATTCCCAAAAATTCCTGGAAGGAGTCTGCCGTGCCTTTCCATACGATCATCACGTCATCTATATATCTGTGGTAGAATGTGATTTCTGGGCATAATCTCTTATATATATACTCTTCTTCCCACATGTCCATAAATAAATTTGCCACGCTTGGGGCATATCTTGCCCCCATGGCAACGCCCTTGGTTTGAACATAATATTCTTTCTGGTACCAAAAATAATTGCTCTCCATTGCTAGTTTTAAGGCCTCCAGGATAAAGCTCATCTGTTCTTGTTTGAGGTTAGCGTCTTCATAGAGTGCTTTCTCTACCCCCTTGATTCCATATTTTTGTATGATGCTGGTATATAGGGAATTTACGTCTATTGTTGCAAGAAGACAGTCATTAACCTCAGTCACGTGTGTCAATTTGTTAATTAGTTTTGTACTGTCCGTAGGTATGATCTCCCTTTTATTACCAGTGGTTTCAGAAAGCAATCAATATGTTCCCCCAATCTAGAAAATAAAGAATTAATTTCATTTATAATTGGTCTTCCTGGGGGCTTATCTAATCGTTTGTGTACTTTCAGGAGATAGTATATTACTGGTGTCTTAGTGGACTCACATATCAAATATTTTGCTTCCTTTTTATTCAAAACTCCTCCATCTTTCCCTTTCTTCACGAGAGTTTTTAGTTTCTTTCCATAAAGTTGTTTCAGATTTCCTTTGAGTTTCTTAT
The DNA here is from genome assembly GCA_037952925.1 of Lithobates clamitans. Lineage (NCBI taxonomy): Eukaryota > Metazoa > Chordata > Amphibia > Anura > Ranidae > Lithobates > Lithobates clamitans. The sequence goes on from JBBGZY010000135.1 coordinate 4,513,546, forward strand.
AGGTATTCTCTACCCTGAGAAGGTTCTTCATTTCTTCCTCATAGTCTTCTTTCCTCAATATGACCAGTCCACCCCCTTTGTCAGCGGGGCGTATAACTACTTCTTTTCTTTTTCCAATCTCTTTGATTGCTTTCCACACACTTCCATCTCTGGAGTTCTTCCTTTCAAGTTTTGCAAGATCACTTTCCACCATTTTCTTAAAAGCACTAATACATTGGTCACCAGGGACCTTTGGATTGAAAATGGAATTGTTTCTGAGGTTAGTATGTGTAATTCTTGATGGTTCCTCTGCTGGTTTCTTCTCTCTAAAGGAACCATCAAGATTTACAAATACTAATACGACTACATACGAATGTCCCTGTCGATTACAATATGTGGGAAGAACCACTAGGCCTCTTTTTGTCAGAATCAGAGAACATATAAATAATATTAAAAAAGGTTTTCCAAAACACAACCTTTCTAGGCATTTTGATGAGTTCCACAATAGAGACCCTACAGGGTTAATTTTTTATGGTATAGATTTGATTAATGATTATTGGAGGGGCGGAAATAAAAGAATAAAAGTGTCCCAGAATGAAACTAAGTGGATATACCGCCTAGGGAGTCTGGTACCTAGAGGGTTGAATGTGGACATTGATCTTAATTGTTTTTTATCTAATTAAATTTTTAATGATGGTTTTTAGCTGCAGTTAGCTATAAGAGGCCATACCCATAACTTTTATACTTTTATACAACTTTAGATATACCTCAATACAGCACATATAAATTAAGTACTGCTTCCTCACACTGATTTCCAATTCCTCATTCAATACAGCACATATAAATTAAGTACTGCTTCCTCATACTGATTTACAATTCCTCACTCACTCACTCACTTTAGATATAGTATAAGCCGTTACACTCTCATGTAGATCTATTATAATAGAGATAGTTATTTGCCTTTTTCCGATATTTTAATTGTATTTATTTTTATTTGCATTTTTATTTTTATTTATTTTTATTTTATTTTTATTATGATTTATTTTTATTCTTATTTTTATCTTCATTTTAATCTTTATTCTTATTATTTTTTATTATTTTTTATTTTGATATATTCTCTTGGAATTTTTGGGAATACTAGAATATATCTCCTCATGATATGTCTATACTTAATAGATATCCTATTTGTATTTAATTATTTTTAACATATTGTATAATTTTACCAGATAATATCTGGAATGTTGAAGGTTTCTCATTGCTGCCATTCTATACAAAATATCCTTTTTGCATTATACCACTAGATGGCACCTAAGGAGATTAGGTATTATACTTCTACATAAAGATATCCCTCCCTATTTGAATGGGGTTAGGGGAATAACAATACCTGGGTTTACATCTCCCTGGTGATCTATTTGACATTCTAATTGGACCCGCTTACTGCTTGTCTAAAGTATTCAGTGGGGGATTGGTTGCAGCGATGACTACACCCAAGATAAAAGACATGGGGAGTGTCAAGATGGCAGCGCCTTCGATGACGTCCGTATGACGAAACGCATAAGACTATCTTGACATGCACAACGTCACATCCGGGTACCGTGGTTCCGGATATTCGACCGATGGAACACAATCGGCGATTCTAGGTTGCGCTGCTTCCCCGTGTCGTTTGGAGAGTTAGAGAGCCTGCGAGCTCCCTCTCCTATTTTTAAACTTTCGTTTTATAAAGTCTATTCCTTGGATACATATAATTTTTTACAATAAACGAATGAAACGGGGTCACGCTATGTGGACTACTTTTTTTTTTGTTCTATGAAATACACCATGTGGATGTCTGGCCGGGATCTCTATTGAAATAGGAGCCAGTGGAGTTTCTTTTCCCCCTCCCTCCTTCTCTGCGGGTGGATGACCCTGGATCGTGCTACTGGGACCCGGAAGGATATTGTCACCTGGGGATTAACATCTTACGCTCGTACCCCTGCAGGGGTAGGATGCTCCAGTGAGTGCAATCATATAAGGGGGATATTACCATCAATCACTGCACTTCTTTACCTACATTCCACTGCAAAGGAGACATTCAAACATATCGGAAGAAATGTCACGTCACCTTTATGAACATTCTGTTTTTGCTTTTTACACATTATATACATTTTTACCTGATACATAGCGAGTTGATGAATTGTATATTTTTTATTTCTTTTTTGTTTTTTATTGCGTATTGATTTTTATTGCACATTGTTTCATATATTAAGACATATATTTAATATATCTTTGCACCTGTCACTTTGGATCCCCAAACCAAAGGACTAATTTATATGAGACCTATAAGCACCTGTCACTTTAGTTTTTCATGTGTTTTCTTGTTTTTCTTATCTATATGGTATAGTGACTGAGTTTCCATTAGTTGTACGTTGTTTACAATTTTCTTTTGCACAATCCAGCACTTATCACTTTATATTTACAACTAAAAATTATTGTACTTATACACGTTATTATTTTTATAATAACTCTAGCACCTGACACTTTATATCTTTAACAAGAATAATTATTATATTGATACACTTTTTTATAACAGCGCCACTCCCTATCTTTTAGTTTTTCATTTGTTTTGGGTTTCATTTAGGTGTTCCCTGTCTACATAGGGGGGCAGCAGTTTTCAATACTCTGAAGCGCGGATCCTTTGATAAATATATATATATATATATATATATATATATATATATATATATATATATATATATGGAACAGGAGCCTCATAATTTGGTTAAATTAATATTTTTTCGGATAAGGTGATATTCTTATACATACACCAGAGGTTACTGTAATATAATGATTAAGATTACCATGGTACCATGGTATGTGACTGCTCAATTTTCTTGGGCTGTTAGGTGGAGTAGTCATAACTAATTTTTATTTTAATAATCATTTTTATTATAACAATTTTTACAATAACAATCATTACACAAATCCATGCATTCTTGCTAATTTGCATATTTGTGTAATTTCGCAATCTTTGGTAGTGAACAAATTGGGGTATGTTTTATTGATATAATGGGCCTTGGATTATTTAAATTTAATTCATTTTATTTAGTTTTTTAGTTGATTTGTAAATTCATCAGTCTTATTCAGAATTGTATTAAATATGTGAATTCATATAGGTAAACGATTAGTTATATTATTATGTCTATATTTAGATGATTTTATGTATTGAAAATAGAATATGAATTTCAGAGAAAACTTTTTTGATAAATGTTTTTTAAGAAAAGTTTTTACTTGTTTTGTAAGAATAAGAGGAACTAATTCATTCTTCATATATATTTTTTCTCATTGTATTTAAAATATATGTGTATAAAAATGAGGATGTTGAATGTCAAGGTTCAATGTTCAAGTGACACTGGAGGAGTATGAGTATTTTTCAACACTTCCGGTGTCTCTGCTGTCTATTCAAATTTATAATGCGTGGTGAGTAACATCTCAGGGTAGCCTCCGGTCCCAGTTGATGCCTCTTACGGGGAAATGCGTTGAGTTGAGCTGCAATATGTGATGTCATCACGCTCCAGCCTGCAGGACGAGGTCCGTGGTTGTGTTTGTTTGATTTCTTGTTTTTTTTGTAAAGCGCAATAGGAATGTGTTTAATAAATGCTCGTTTTCATACTGCACCATGAAGTTTCTCCCTTCTTCATATCTCTTTATGCTGGAGAGCACTCCACACAGTTGGCGTTCCATTACTTAATTTACTCTTTTTCTTCTTGTATATTCTTTCTTACTCAGTCCACTTTAGCAGGATTATTGGTGGAGCTGGGAGTTTATTAGAAGTATTTCCATATCCAGGCAAAGTTACTATTACTACAAGAGGAAGGTCTCTCGGTGGAGCTGAAGGAGTGGAACATTGCAGTTGGTTTCAATTACAACTAAGCGTGTTTGATCACTATAATTTGGGATCCATTCCTTCTGGTAAGAGGCTTAATTTTTTATTTGTTGTGAGAGAACATATCGTAGTACAGCATGGATATTCACAATTCTACACAAGAGCACCTAAGGACTAATTATTTGAATACTTATGTAGAATATATTTTTGTAAAATATTTCTTTCATACTTTAGGATTGCGCACTCACTGGTATATATATTTATGTTTGAATTGAGTATTTAGATTCACGAGTAGCAGCACCTACACAATTTCTATTTTTTTTTATTTTAGGATAAGAGCAAGATTTTAATCTTTATAATACTAAATTCTAGTCCCAAGGGTGGAGGGGAGATTTAACAGGGGGAGTAACATATGTAACCCCTTGTATTGAAGTATGAATCAGTGAATGATTGGCAAGAAGATGTTGGAAAAAAAACAGACATGTTACCATTGACCAAGGGCCAAGTTTTGTTCTATATACTGTAAAACCTTGGTTTGAGAGTAACTTGGTTTGAGAGCTTTTGCAAGACAAGTAAAATGTTTTAATAAACTTTGCCTTGATATACAAGCGATGTCTTGATACAAGAGTAGCGGCATGTCACAACTGAGTATAAAAAAGAAGAGAGGAGCCTCTAAGTGTAGCAATATAGTTACATTTAATGAAGGCACAACATTTAGCAACTTATTGCTACACTTAGAGGTGCCTTTCTTCTCTTTTATACCCTGTAAAAAAAAATGCTTTGATATACAAGTGCTTTGGATTACAAGCTTGTTTCTGAAACGATTTATGCTCGCAAACCAAGGTTTTACTGTATATAACACACTGTGCAGCGCTGATATACAGTATCTCACAAAAGTGAGTACACCCCTTACATTTTTGTAAATATTTTATTATATCTTTTCATGTGATAACACTGATAAAATGACACTTTGCTACAATGTAAAGTAGTGAGTGTACAGCTTGTATAACAGTGTAAATTTGCTGTCCCGTTAAAAAAACTCAACACTCAGCCATTAGTGTCTAAACCGCTGACAACAAAAGTGAGTACACCCCTAGGTAAAAATGTCCAAATTGGGCCCAAAGTGTCAATATTTTGTGTGGCCACGATTATTTTCCAGCACTGCCTTAACCCTCTTGGGCATGGAGTTCACCAGAGCTTCACAGATTGCCACTGGAGTCCTCTTCCACTCCTCCATGATGACATCACGGAGCTGGTGGATGTTAGAGACCTTGTGCTCCTCCAACTTTCGTTTGAGGATGCCCCACAGATGCTCAATAGGGTTAAGGTCTGGAGACATGCTTGGCCAGTCCATCACCTTTACCCTCAGCTTCTTTAGCAAGGCAGTGGTCATCTTGGAGGTGTGCTTGGGATCGTTATCCTGTTGGAATACTGCCTTGTGACCCAGTCTCCGAAGGGAGAGAATCATGTCCTGCTTCAGTATGTCACCGTACATGTTGGCATTCATGGTTCCCTCAATGAACTATAGCTCCCCAGTGCTGGCAGCACTCATGCAGCCCCAGACCATGACACTCCCACCACCATGCTTGACTGTAGGCAAGACACACTTGTCTTGGTACTCCTCACCTGGTTGCCACCACACACGCTTGACACATCTGAATCAAATAAGTTTATCTTGGTCTCATCAGAACACAGGACATGGTCCCAATATGTCCTTAGTCTGCTTGTCTTCAGCAAATTATTTGTGGGCTTTCTTATGCATCATCTTTAGAAGAGGCTTCCTTCTGGGACGACAGCCATGCAGACCAATTTGATGCAGTGTCCGTATGGTCTGATTACTGACAGGCTGACCCCCACCCCTTCAACCCTTAGCAGCAATGCTGGCAGCACTCATACATCTATTTCCCAAAGACAACCTCTGGATATGATGCTGAGCACGTGCACTCAACTCCTTTGGTCGACCATGGCGAGGCCTGTTCTGAGTGGAACATGTCCTGTTAAACTGCTGTTTGGTCTTGGCCACCATGCTGCAGTTCCGTTTCAGAGTCTTGGCAATCATCTTATAGCCTAGGACATCTTTATGTAGAGCAACAATTCTTTTTTTCAGATCCTCAGAGAGTTCTTTGTCATGAGGTGCCATGTTGAACTTCCAGTGACCAGTATGAGAGAGTGAGAGCGATAACACCAAATTTAACACACCTGCTCCCCATTCACACCTGAGACCTTGTAACACTAACGAGTCACATGACACCGGGGAGGGGAAATGGCTAATTGGGCCCAATTTGGTCATTTTCACTTAGGGGTGTACTCACTTTTGTTGCCAGCGGTTTAGACATTAATGATTGTGTGTTGAGTTATTTTGAGGGGACAGCAAATTTACACTGTTATACAAGCAAAGTGTCATTTCTTCAGAGTTGTCACATGAAAAGTGATATTGCACTCAGTCCTCAATGAGGTTATTAAACTAAACAGCAACAGTCCATATATATGAAAATAAAGTGCTCGTGCTCCGTGACTTTCAATTAATCCTTGATGAGTGTTTAAACTAAACAGCAAAAGTCCATATTACCATCAACCATGTGATAATTGTGTCTTCATGTGTTGTGCACACACAACCCCCACTGGGTGTATCCTCACCTTAGGGGCTTAAAAAATAAGCCTGTAATTGATAGAAATAGCCTGCAGAGATCCTCCTTTGCTTCTTTTATCCTATGCAGGTTTATGGGACACTTGTAAGGAACACAGGCCATCTGCTACTTCCAATATTAACCCAGCTCAGAAGTCACTATTTTGTCCTGGTATGTACAGAGACTCTCCACTGTGCTGCTCCTCCTTTCACTGTCCCATCACAGGTTAGGGGTGGGTCCATGACAACCTAGGCTCAGAGGAAGTAGATTAGTGTTAGTGCCTGAATTTGAACTGGTATCAGCCACTTGCATTCCCTGTACAGTAGGGAAAAAGTTTTTCTTCAATCTTTCTCCATCACCCCTCGGCGAGCTTAAAAAGTTGTCCTTGAGCCAACCCTTGAGTCACTGTCAATGAACTATGTGCTAGTATGGAAAAGTATCCTATTCTCTTTGTATTGCTTTCTTTGTGTGAAATCCATGGTGTTCCTGATAGTCGCTCTGCTTTCCTATTAGAAACTGACCATTTTAAGCTAAGGAGAGCACACCATGGTCAGTTCTCTAGCTGTGCTGGGAACTCAGCCTGCTCTCTTCCAATGCTCAGATTTGTCCTGACATGCCTCTGCTGCACAGCCATTCACCAGAGAGTTCAGCGTGCTGTTGCTTCCCTTCTGCAAGCTCTTATGCAGCTGAGAACAAAGACTATGTGATCACTTCTGAACTGAATAGTTTGTTTTACAAGGTGATCATTTACAATCACTTCAAGTGCCCTCCCAGCAGCTTGGGATCAGGTGGAGCTGATTACTTGAACCTGCTGACTGCTGTGAGCCACCCACTGGTGGACAGTGGAACTACAGCTTTCTGCCCAGGGAACCACAGTACCACCAGGTTCTGACGCTTCACACAATAATTTGTATGAATGTAAACTTCAATTGTCTAGACATGTGAAAAGCAACTTCCTGTTTGCTTATTTCATCTACACATGATTGAATAACTAAAGGAAACATTTTTCTGAATGGTCTCAACTCATTTAGTAAATCATTCCAAATTATTGCTTCTCACAAGGGAGAAAGTGATTGTCAGTTAGTGAATGCTCCAGCCAAAGACTCACAGGCTTCACTTTGTGAACTAAGCTAAGTGAATGTTCACTTTCCTCTTTCCAAAATTCAAATGCTTCATTTAACAGTCTGACCAATATTTTCTTGAGTGACCTGGGGACTACCTGGCTAGCAACAAAAAAAAATACTACTACTACTGTATAGTAGTTCTGCATCTGCAGAAGACTTTGTAAACCTTATGCCGCGTACTGTACACACGAGCGGACTTTACGGCAGACTTTGCCCGGCGGACGGGATTTCGTCGCACAATTCGATCGTGTGTGGGCTCCAGCGGACTTTGTTTTCTCAAAAGTTGGATGGACTTAGATTTGAAACATGTTTTAAATCTATCCGTCGAACTCGAGTCCGGTCGAAAAGTCCGCTCGTCTGTATGCTAGTTCGACGGACAAAAAGCCACGCTAGGCAGCTATTGGCTACTGGCTATAAACTTCCTTGTTTTAGTCCGGTCAAACGTCATCACGTACGAATTCGAAGGACTTTGGTGGATTGTGTGTAGGCAAGTCCGTTCATTCGGAAAGTCCATCATAAAGTCTGTCGAAAAGTCCGCCGGGCAAAGTCTGCCGTAAAGTCCGCTCGTGTGTACACGGCATTAGTATTTGTGGTTTAAAATAATATTTTATGGGCTGCATAACCCTACTCTGATAAATAAAACTGTGCTTATACCTACATACACAGTATACTTGATTGAAATACATTACTTTAAATAGATAATTGTTTTAAATTAATAGTAATTCTTACTTTTTTTACAATATTGGGTGTTTTTATAGATGTGATATGAATGTAAGTTAAAACATATTTAGTTCATAGGCAGTCAATCACACACACCTTATCTTAAAGCAGTGTTGCCAACTTACCAGATTGAAATTTGCGGACACGACACTGGAAATTTCCATGACATCACAAGTCACGCTCATGCACTGCCTCTGCCAGACCCACCCCCACCAGTGCTCCCTGAACACACAGTAGCAGGCTGAGCATCACTGCCATATTTTTAACTGGCAACCTTTTCCGGTCACTGGCATTTACTGGCAGGAAAAAAGTGCCCAGTTTTTACTGGCTGCCAGTAAAAATACTGACGGTTGGCAACACTGTCTTAAAGTGGAAAGAAGGGAGCGCAAACTCATGCGCAAAACCAAAGTGAGCTCTAACAGAATTACATTTAAGGGTAAGAGAAGCCGCTAAACATATAAAAGTGTTCCCACACAGAAAAAAAAATATGAATATAAGAAATATGTGGCGATAACTAGAGTGCATAAATAATATAGACAAATATCACAAATAACATGGCTGAAACATGTAACTAGTAGTAATTCTACAATGTGACATCAAAAAACTAACAAAATAATATTGATGTAAAGGTCCAATTGTGCAAAAATAAAATAAAATTAAGATAAATTAATCCAAAAAAACTTATAAAGTGCATAAGAGTGAAAAAAATCAAACAATTGAAAAAACGCATAAAGTGAAAAAAGTCGAATAAATAGAAAAAAATCGCATAAAGTGCAAAAAAGTGGAAAAAAAATGCTAATTAACCACTTGGCATCCTCGCTATAGCCGAATGATGGCCACAGCGCGGACCTGAATTTCCGGGAGACCGTCATATGATGGCCTCCCCTGTGCATGCGCCCTGCCTATAGGGCGCGCGCGGAGCGCGCTGTGATCACCGAGTCACTGAGACTTGGGTGATCACCAATCCCAGTAAGGGGCTGGTCCCGGCCCCTTACCATGTGATCAGCTGTCAGCCAATGACAGCTGATCACATGATCAAAACAAAATCTCTGTGATCGTTTTTTTTCTCCTCACGCTGACAGCACGAGGAGAAAAAAAAGCTGATCACCGGCTTATCTGCAAGGGACATCAGTCGCGAAGAGGAAGAGGCAATTCTGCCTCATATGTGCCACCAGTACCCCCTGCCAGTGCCACCTGCCATTGCCACCTGACAGTGCCCACCAGTGCCACCTATCAATGTCCATGAGTGCCACCTATCAATGGCAACAAGTGCCACCTATCAATGCCCACCAGTGGTGCCAATCAGTGCCACCTAGCAGTGCTGCCTATCAGTGTAACTGATCAGTGGGCATTATTGCCACCCATCAGTGCCCATCACTGCCACCCATCAGTGCCCATCACTGCCACCCATCAGTGCCTATCACTGCCACCTATTGGTGCCCATCAGTGCCGCCTCATCAGCGTACGCAATTGTCATTCAAAGTGCATAAGTGCTGACAGCTGAACATTGGTCTGGATAGGAGGGGGGTTTAAGTGCCCAGTAAGCAAGTGGTTAAATAAATAAAGGTGTATAGTCCAACAGGTGCAATATGGTTTCAACATAAATGAAACAAATCTTCATATAACAGTTCATGCAAAAAAACAAAAGTGCATGTGTAAATAATGATTCAGATTCCTCCAATCATCAGCAATCCGTGGTGTGCCACATGATTCCCCCAGCCTCCCACCTCTAATAAAGACCCCTACAGGTCAAATCAAGCCTTCCGTCTGGAAGCAGATGAGAACCAGCAATCGATCAATCTCCTCCGATCGTCACAGCATTGGCGGGTCTCTGATGGAAGGCTTCAAACACAAAAATGACGTCTGACCTTCCTCCTGTCTGCGCACGCACATTTCTATAGCAACCAGGTACATCTAGGCAGCCAGATAGCACACTGAGGAAAGTCGACCATTCCAACCGACCTTCAGTTAAGTGGCCCTGCCCACCGAGTGGCTGCGCGCAGACCACCCACTAGAGGCCAAATCTCCCCACCCATTTCTTGGATAAATACTTAACATTTCCATAAAGGAGGTTACGTATTATTTTGAGTCCTAGTGTCATAAAGTGGAGCTCCATTCAAAACTTTTTAATGGAACTCGAAAGACCTATATGGGTATTATTGATGTCTGTGGTCATAAGGAGATTTCCCTTTATGTCCTATGACAGAGACACAACAGAAAGTGAATGTAAATCTCTTTAAATTGAAGAGAAATCTTACCGTTGACATTTGTTTTCTCCATTGAAAGATTTCCCCTTTAGGCCTCTTTCACACGGACTGTCCGTTCAGGTCCGCCTGTCAGTTTTTTAGGCGGACCTGAACGGACCCTGCATAGACATCTATGGAGCGTCGGATGTCAGCGGTGACATGTCCGCTGACATCCGACCCGCTCCGATCCGAAAAAGTGTAACGGAGGAAAAACCTACTTTTCCATCCGTTTTCGGATCGGATCGGGTGACGACGGACTCTACGGTCCGTCATCACCCGATCCCCCATAGGGGAGAGCGGCGCTCTGACAGGTCTGTCGCTGCACAGTGAGCAGTGACGAACCTGTCATTTTTCTGCTCAGCGGGGATCCCTGCTGAGCAAGCGGATAATCACGGGGCGGATCATCACTGATTCACCCCATGTGAAAGAGCCCTTATTCTGATGGCAACTGTTACATTTTGAATGTCTGTGCAAATGGTCACCAGGGTAAATAGTGAATCTCCCTAATTTGACACAAACAGCACTTTAGACAATGATGGATGGCTTCCTTCCATATATAAGTAATTTTTTTTGGAAATATGACATATGCTTTTATACTGAATGTAGGAATTCATTTGGATTTTTACTAGCTGAGAGCAGTACAGTACATATGGATTCTGTTATATGTGGACATTTCATATTGTGTATATGTATCCTGGAACCTTTCTATGAATTATATAAACTACACTAATGCATATAGAATAAACAGACATATTGGTGTGCATGAAAGTAGAGTCCCTGCTCTGTGGAATGCCTATTGATGCTGTGCTTTATTGATATTAAAAAATGAGTTAATTATATTAGCCCAATTATTTTTAAAGGGAAAACTCATTTTTATTAAAAAGCAGCCCTTGGTGGTTGTGGAGAATAAGCGCTCAGAACATTCTAATTACCATGCCTTTAGGAACATGCCTGACAATAAGTTATTGTACTATGAGCACTGTTGGCTCATTCCCCTTTCAACTATTCTTGATTTTGCATTTTTTTTGTTCACATATGCAGACCAGCACAGTCACACACTGGCCTGCCATCTGTACATGTACTACATGCAGTCTCAATCAATAGCAGTACAATGATTTCAGCAAGAGACTGTAAAAATAATAAAACTTTGAAGAACAAGAGCCAGTTTAAAATGAAGATGTTAAACGTTTTCAAAGAAAAAAAAAAAACATCCATCAAATGCATTTAAACCCAAATTATTAAAGGACCTAGTTTTAGGTATGATAGTGACTCATACATTTTTGTTTACCTAAGAATTAATATTAAATCTGATTTCCAGCGCATGTGAAGGTTTCATGAAAAATTCACCAAATGTAGTTTAAAATTCTTTAAAGTGAGCCTATCAATACACACAGGGTCACTAAAGAGGTAACCAGTAAAAAAAAGTGTTTAAATAATTACACTTCCTAAGGCCTTAAGTGTTCAACGATTCTTTCACAGGTGACATATTTTGTATAAGTGACCCTGTGGTGACACTGACACTTAACTATAGTTCAGCTAGTATTTGTATTGGTTCCCTTAATCTCTTTTAAGGTTGCCATCAGACTAAACAGACAGTGCCCTCATCCAATCAAGACTGCTGGGCACAGTGCTTATCAACCAAATATTAAACATGCTTATAGGAGCAGGAGCTCAGGGCTGACCGTCTCAATGATAGCTCTTCCTTTATTGCCAATCATCAGGCAGCAGAGGAGAGATGCATAATATAGCAGCAATTATTTTTCTATAGTCATCTATTAGTTGGGTAGGGGCCATTACCATGATTTCAGAAAGGCTAGGATATAAAACTAATGCATGTAAAGATGTTTGTAGCTACACTTACATCAGGTAGAATATACAGTTGCGCTCAAAAGTTTGCACACCCTGGCAGACATTGTAAAATGTTGGCATTAATATTGAAAATATGACTAATCATACCATAAAAACTGTCTTTTATTCAAGGATAGTGATCACATGAAGCCATTTATTATCACATTTTTGGCTCCTTTTAAAATCATAACAATAACAGAAATTACTCAAATGGTCCTGATTAAAAGTCTACATACCCTGGAATGTTTGGCCTTGGTACAGACACAAAAGGTGGCACACACAGGTTAAAATGGCAATTAAAGGTTAATTTCCCTTTTTAAAATGCAATTAATGTCTGTGTATAAATAGTCAATGAGTTTGTTAGCTCTCACATGAATGCACTAAGCAGGCTAGATACTAAGCCACGGGGAGCAGAAAAGAACAGTCAAAAGACCTGTTTAACAAGGTAATGAAACGTTACAAAGATGGAAAAGCATATAAAAAGATATCCAAAGCCTTGAATATGTCAGCCAGTACTGTTCAATCATTTAATAAGAAGTGGAAAATTTGGGGATCTCTTGATATCAAGCCAATGTCAGGTAGATCAAGAAAGATTTCAGCCACAACTGCCACAGGAATTGTTTGGGATACAAAGAAAAACCCACAGGTAACCTCAGGAAAAATACAGGCTGCTCCTTAAAAACATAATGTGGTTGTTTTTAAGGAGCACAATATGATGATACTTGAGCAAAAAAAATCTGCTTGGTCAAGTTGCCAGAAAGAAAAACAAAGAGATATAAAAAAACACTGCATTCTAGTGCAAAAAATACAATATATGTAAACCAGCAGCTGCATACATTGTGACAAACAATAAATGATAAATGAAAGAAAAATGCAGCGCTACAAAATATGAAAAATTAGGTATAGTTAAACCTATTAAAGGGGAATAATATGCTTGGCAATAAAGCTGGTGTTCAAAAAACCTATAGAAAGTGAAGTGTGCAACCACTATGTGAAAGGTCCACATACAACAAAGGAATTATTCAAAACTCAAATCTTTAAGGGAAACTGGCATGAGCAGGTGAAAAAAGCGTGAGTCTTTGAAAAACAAAGTCAATAATACATCATGTGCATCCGTGACTGTAAACCGACATCAAGGTACAGAACATCCGTAACTGCAAGCCAACATCACGGTGTGGGACATCAAAGTAAAAACATCAAAAAGTAAGGAAGGGTGGGTACTCTTACCAGAGGACGTGGACTCCCCTGTCATATGACATGGAGTCAATAAGGCATGGAGCCCCACCTGGGCTGAGAACGATATCAGAAGCGATGGAACCTTTGTCTCACTCCTCGACCTCCCTGTTGAGATGAAGGGATATCCGGAGGGGCGGCCAGCTGGGTATCAACCGATGGACATCAAAGTATCGTCCGAGAAGAAACTGAAGGCAAACTTGATCCAGACCTCATGATGGAAGTAGGCTATTGGAAGGCAGTTTCTTTCACTGGGATAATCTGTGTCCATGCGTTCATCTCTAGAGCTGAACGCATGGAGACATGGAGACATCGGTTGATACCCAGCTGGCCGTCCCTCCGGATATCCCTTTATCTCAACAGAGAGGTCGAGGAGTGAGACAAAGGTTCCATTGCTTTTGATATCGTTCTCAGCCCAGATGGGGCTTCAGGCCTTATTGACTCCATGTCATATGACAGGGGAGTCCACGTCATCTGGTAAGAGTACCCACCCTTCCTTACTTTTTGATGTTTTTACTTTGACGTCCCACCCCGTGATGTTGGCTTGCAGTTACGCATGTTCTGTACCTTGATGTCGGTTTACAGTCACGGATTCACATAATGTATTATTGACTTTGTTTTTCAAAGACTCACGCTTTTTTCACCTGCTCATGCCAGTTTCCCTTAAAGATTTGAATTTTGAATAATTCCTTTGTTGTATGTGGACCTTTCACATAGTGGTTGCACACTTCACTTTCTATAGGTTTTTTGAACACCAGCTTTATTGCCAAGCATATTATTCCCCTTTAATAGGTTTAACTATACCTAATTTTTCATATTTTGTAGCGCTACATTTTTCTTTCATTTGCCAGAAAGAAGCCTTTACTGTACAAGCTCCACAAAAAAGCCTGGTAACAATATGCCCAACAACACCTTGACATGCCACATTGAGCTTTTTGTGGCATTGGCGCAGTAAAGGCTCCCTTCTGGCAGCTCAATCAAGCAGCTCTTTTTTGTTCAAGTATTGTTGAATTGTGCTCCTTAAAAACAACCACACTGTCTTTTTGGAGAGCAGCCTGTATTTCTCCCGAGGTTACCTGTGGGTTTTTCTATGTATCCTGGGTAATTCTTCTGCCAGTTGTGGCTGCAAACTTTCTTGGTCTACCTGACCTTGGCTTGGTATCAAAAGAGCTCTGAATTTTCCACTTTTTAATAAGGGATTAAACAGTACTGACTGGCATATTCAAGGCTTTGGGTAGCTTTTTATATTGTTTTCCATTTTTATAAAGTTCCATTACTTTGTTACGCAGGTCTTTTGACTGTTCTTTTCTATCGCCTCATGGCTCAGTGCCTAGCCTGCTTAGGGCATCCAAGTGAGAGCTAACAAACTCATTAACTATTTATACACAGACACTAACTGTGATTTAAAAAGCCACACATGTGGGAAATTAACCTTTAATAGCCATTTTAACCTATGTGTGCCACCTGCTGTGTCTGTATCAAGGAAAAACATTCCCGGGTATGTAGACTTTTGATCATTATGATTTTAAAAGGAGCCAAAAAAATATGTGATAATAAATGGCTTCATATGATCACTATCCTCGAATAAAAGACAGTTTGTTGGCATGATTAGTCATATTTTCAATATAAATGCCAAAATTTTACAATTTCTGCCAGGGTATGCAAACTTTTTAGCACAAATGTATATATCAGGCATATAGTTGAGATTTAAATAGTTTGATTTTGACTTACATTTTGCATAGCACAATGCTTTCTCAGTAACCAATTTTGCAATTATCTGATATGGATACTATCATTTCGGGGTGATTTAATCAGATCTACTGGTGAGGTGAAATGAAAGTGTTACTAAAACCACAACAGTAAAATCAGTCTTTTTAACAGTAAAGCATGCTTGTTACTCTCACGGTGGAACCTAAGGGGTTAATCCTTTGCTTTGTGTATAAAGGCTGTTTGATCCTGTCTCTCTGATCCTCCTCTTCTTCCACTGTCTCCAAAAATAACCTGATAATTACAGAGCCAGGGGATGGCCTGCACATGCTCAGTTTGGAGTATATTGCTAGAGAGTTTTTTTTTTCTTGCGAGGGTGCATGTGATCAGCACAGGGTCAATCAGCACTGTCTAGACATAGGATCAGCGGAGAATGAAAACTCCTCCTACAAGCTTTACTAGGAACTGATAGAAGTCTCAAGGCTGATATATACTACCGATGATAAAAGGTATTTATCAGTTTATATTTACTAAAATAATTGCATTTCTATGTTCTGTGTACTGTGTGAGACACTTTAGGTAAAGATTACTTAAAAGAAAAGCTATACAGACTAGTAAAAACATAATTTTTCCATACATACTGTATTTGTCCCTTTCACAAACATGTACTGTATAAGACCTGGGGACACAGAGACACTGAAAATGTGGCTAATTACAAATCAGTAAACTAGACCATACACATTTTATTTATTTTTTCCATAAGAATGTTATTGAAGAAAAAAAAAGTAGGTACAATACAAGGCAATTGGCGTAAAAAGTCAAAATTCACATGACAAAATAAAAAGGTATAGGCCATACTTTTACAGAAAGGAAAGAACCAACAAGGTCTACAAGAGCAAGGAGGAAATGGCTTGTGAATCAACATTGGCAGGACCGCTTAAAGGCAGGACACAGGATAATGTAATAAAGTAGTGTCCTTGGCAGGGATGAGTACCGAAAGGAGAGAAGAAAAAGAAAGACAAGGCTATGGCAAAAAGTGAGAGGATAGGAGGATAGGAGGGGGATGAGGGAGGAGGGTGTGGAAGGAGAGAGTGCAGGGTATAGGATTAGAAATAGGGAGTGGATCAATCTCCCACCCGTGCAGGAAGGCAGCTTATAAGACCCAGTGTGATTTATAAGCAAGGAGGGGACTCCTGGTAGCATCTCAAAGCGCGGGGTCATTTTAAAATGAGTCCAATAGTTCCAAATAGAGGTAAATTTCGACACTCATTCTCAGGAAATTGCGATCAATTCCTCAATCTCTTCCATTCTGTCTCATACACATTTTGTTGAGACAATTCAGTAGCAAGACTTTATATTTTACAACTGAACAGGCAGTTATAAAAGACAAAATCAACGCAGCTTTGTATTCATTAATAAATATTCAAATGCACGTGCAGTGTAAGTACCTGAAACTGACTCAGTATTAGCCTCTTGCAGTTCCTGTCCAGCAGACAGGGAGAAACAACAAATGAGGTATTCAGTTGTGCTGCAGAGCACAGGGCATGCTGATAGGAGGAGAGAGCAACACAAGGTCTACTATGTCCCGGTTCACTGTTCAGTCATAGACTGGGTAGGGAGAAGACCTGTAAGAATGACTGAACTACAGCAGGAACAATATTTTTGCTGTGTTGGGCAGCAAAGCCAAGTACGGACATACCCCACTTTTAAATGGGACCAGAGCATGCATGTAAAACAAAAATGTACTTAAAGTGAAGCAATACCATTTTCCACTTCTCAATGCATGTACTGCATTGCAATAGTCATTTACAGGCATAACTGATTACCTAGGCAAGCTGGCGGACCCAAAAATCTGATAAACCGGGAGCAGTGCCATGTCAAGCTGACAAAGATTTCCAATAAATGCCAATGTGTCTGTACTCGCGAGTGTACATAAAGTGAGGGTACGTAAAGCGGGGTATGCCTGTATATCCCAATAGTGAGTAGACAGAAATAAAAATCCTTTGGCGGGTTAGATGGTTACCATATACATATCTAATTTATTTAAAAAGTGGTTTATCTAGAGATTTTAGACACCTGAGTGCAATTAATTGAATACCTTAAAGCCATGTTGCACAACATTTAAGTTGCATTATATCAAATGTTAGCTAGTAAATGTGTTCATTTTGATAATTCCTCTTCATTATTATTATTTTATATTTTATATTAAAGTTAGCATATGCCAAGCATATGCACATTGAAGCATTTACATATTCTATCCAAACAGAAAAGGCACTGTAGCTTTAGGCATTGTAGAGAAATGCATTTTCAGTGACATATCAGTATGGCTGTCACACCCCTTCCTCAAACTCAGTCTTTCTAAAAGTGAGCTCATAATATTTCTCCTCCCCATCTGTGTCCCTTGCCCTGGCTTCCCCATCATGATTAATATTACAACTATCAGTCCCTCCTCCACTCATGCCAGAGTACTAGGTATAATCTTGGACTCTGACCTGTCCTTTCAGCCACAAATCCAATTACTTTGCAAATACTGTAGACCTCACTTCCATAAAATCTCCAAAATATGCCCCTTTTTAACCATTGAAACTACAAAGCTACTTATTCACATTGTTGTTATCCCTTACCTGGACTATTGCAACTCATCCACCCTACCAAACGCTCAGTGTCCATCGCTACTCCTCCTTGAAATCCCTCAACTGGCTTCCGATTGCCCAATGAATAAAATTCTAAATACTGACATTAACATTACAAAGCCAATAACTCCTCTGCCCCACCAATCTTGTCTTAAAATATCACCCAATACCTTCTGCTCTTTTGTCTCGTCCTCCCATGTGCATCTCCAGGACTTCTTCAGAGCCTCTCCCATCCTCTGGAATTCTTTATCCCATTCTGTTTGAGTGTCTCCTACTCTGTTCACTTTTAAGTGATCCCTGGAAACTAATCTCTTCAGGGAACCATATCGTAGTTTCAGCTAACACTGAATCTTTTATTTCTCCCATCAGCTCATTCCTCAGTTTTTTTATTACGTAAAGAGTTGTGCAAACTGTTGGTGCCATATGAATTCTATAATAATAAAAATAATTGTGTTTACAACATAGACACAGAAGCCTTAGTTTTTTCTATTTTTTAAGTTGTGAAATAGTAGTGGCAGTCCAGATGTGCACAGAGTTTGTGTAAACAACCATACAATGAGTCATTTCGAAGGCAGTGGCTCATAGGGGTCACTTTTCAAAGTGAATGGCCATTTAGCTCATTGAATTAGGTGATGTTGTCTTTAATCTGATTACTCAATTACATGCAAAAATGTATTTAACAAAAAATATGTTTTTCTTTTTCATTAAGCCCAGCAATCCTTCACTTTGCTAAGGTAACTTCCCCTCCTTTATTAAGTCAACTCAAAATACTAAAACCATTAGATCAGCATGATTTCCAATCAATTAGCATTTTCAGAAGATTGAGTCAGCCATGGCAACCACCATATTTTAATCAGTGCAAGTTTCTCATTACTATCACACAGAGTTTTATTATTTATTCCTACCTGAAAATATGTTGTCCATGCATAAAATGTATGTGTAATTAATGTGTACATGTGTGCTATATCATGTACAAAAGTTAGTGTTTAGATTTAGGCATTGTTAAGCAATCCCCGTAAGGTTGATGAAAAAATTATTATTCCACA
This sequence comes from Lithobates clamitans, assembly GCA_037952925.1. Lineage (NCBI taxonomy): Eukaryota > Metazoa > Chordata > Amphibia > Anura > Ranidae > Lithobates > Lithobates clamitans. The sequence continues at coordinate 4,532,571 of JBBGZY010000135.1, forward strand.
TTTCTAGTTCTTAATAGTTTGAAAAATATAATTTTGTTACTGATCTCCCTCTACTTCTATATATATGTTTAGAGTAAATGCCTCAATAATTCTGTCTTCATCTGGAAAGGACAAAAGACAGTTATTCAACTGGGCAGAGAAGGGCTGAGACTTCAGCTTCTCAAGCTTCTTAGAATGAGCAAGTAATATATCTTGTCTTTGAGCTATCCTTTTTTTACTGGTTTTGAAGTCCTAGTATAATGCCCAAAGTCACCCCTACCACCCATTATTTCTTCTAAGCAGTTACATCATTGATTACAAGGAGGAGAACAATCCAGTCATAAGTTGGGTCAATGTTATTGTGAATTAGCTTTGTGCTTTGGTGTGGCTTAAACTGGCACCCCTCTGCGTTCTGGCATGTACTATTTAGAATCTTCTATAAAGATTACAAACAAAGAAAATCAGCACAGTGCACTAGGGTGTCTCTGCACAGAATGAGCTATGTGCCTAGCCATTAAGCTTTTGAAAAGGAAACTATTTGACCAAATGGCAATGAACATAAGGAGTCCTTCAAAGAAGTACAGGATCCTTGGATATTTACAGACCTCTTTAAAAGAAAGTGATTATAAGACAGCATGTGCTTTGAGGCAGATTGATGAGTCAGGGTCAGAGTGTCTTAGCACTGTGTGAAAATGGGACAAAGACTATTTGTTTCTATATAAAGGTATAAGAAAAACATGTACTGGGAACGTGGCTTTTTCGCTATTGTTATAATTTGTATTAGTACTATTAGTATTTTGAGAATGAAGCTTACAACAAACTATGTGACTTTTGTAACCAATCTGGCTAACAATCAAGTAGCATACATGCAGTTATTGATGAGGAGAAAACATTTGCAGAATAATGGAACACCCATGCATTTAATCCTTTTATACCACCCAAGCCTAATTATATATCTCGGGAGTCTAAAAAAGAAGAAAATCTGGTGCATTAAAGCAACCATATCCTTTACCTATTCAGGACAAAGCAACAGGTTTGCATTAATCCCTTAACCTCTCTAGCATATGTGTGGATATATCTGTGACTGAGGGACCATGTGATAATGCGACAATCAGAGGTGTCATATGGGGGGCCCATAGCTCTGTTTGGAATGGAACAGCAGAGAAACAAAGGAAAAATTAAAGTTAAAAAAAAATTAAAGTTAACTTGTTGCTCTGCCTTGTGCGAGTTTTATACCAAAAACGCCTATGTTACATGATCCAGGAGACTAATAATATACTATAGGCCTCCTCAGATAGACATACATAAGATGCATATCAAATGTATTATCTATTAAATCGTAATTTAATTCTGTTAAATAATATGTTGGTTGTCATAATGTGAAACCTTGTTAGATGAAAATGTAAATGATATAAGCTTGATAGGCTGACTTGGAAGCTGTGTTTATCCTGGAAGCTGTGTTCGCCCAGGCTAGCTGCATATGCTGTGAAGGTTCCTTTGTGGGATGAGACACCTGTACCTGAATTGATAAATGGATGATTACACTTTCCATGGCACATATTGACCACCTGACCGGGGTCAAAAGCTTCTGGTAAGCCTCACTTTTTGTTACACTAGGGTGGCGTGATCCTTGATTTCTTCCCCTTGGGCATCTGGACAACTTCTATTGCCCTCTGCTGGAGACACCTCTACATTTTTATTAACTTTTCCTTTATGTTTAGAGTCCTTTATGTCTATCTTCATGCACTATATTTGTTATTGGGACTTACAATATATGCACATGCTGTATAATTTTTTTTTTTTTTTGGCATTAGCACTTTATTGGTTATCACCAACCATATCTAATGTTTTTTTTAATAAATGTTATTGTTTGCTAACTTTGCACATACCAATATTGGTTGGTTTAGTTGTCATATGACACATTAGCTCTGCACAATTTTTTCTCTATAACAAAAAAATAGATCAGCATTAAGGGTGTATATGCTGAGCATAATTAAATGCACCAGTATTCCTATCAACACTCCCTCAGACCCTTTGATTGAATGTCATTAGATCTGTGACAACTCAATGGACAACAAAATTCTGTTGCATTTGGTAATGTATTTATTTTCTATATTTAAAAAGATAAATAAAAATTGTGAAGTTAAGTCACTAAAAGCCCTACTTGGAAATTAACTTGTCTCTGTAAATGTAAATTGTTACATTCCTATAGACATTTCTTTTAAAAGGTCAAAAATGCAACAATAATTGCTGCACATAATGGGGCTGAGTGTGTATTATGTCATGTGGTTCTCCAGTGATTGGATCTGAAAATGTAATCATCACACAAGTTTATGGCAAACTTTATACACTATCTCACTATTTATTTTCTTCATTATTCACTTTTAAGTTTCACGGTTCCACTATGCATTTAACTGGAGGCGAAATATCAATTAATACAACATCAGTTTTGCTAACTTTTGTCAATTATCCCTACAGAACATGCTGATTACGTTTGAAGATGTCTATCACATTTAGGATGTTTAGGAGGAGGGAAGGGAAAGATAAAGCTCATCCTTTATTGTAACAGTCAAGATTTGCTTATCATTTCAGCTGCCTACATCTCTACAGCTACAGTTTTCAGTGAAGGTAACCTCTGCTTATTTAATGTTCCATACTGAGCTCTGTTGGTACTGCCCAGGCTTATAAATGGTCTGTTTTGACCAAATTAGGAGTTATGTGTGTGCTATAGCCAGTGAAATGACCTCATCTCATCTCCAGCATTTCCCAGTAATCTCTTTGGAATGACAGACATCTAACACAATAGTGCCTTTCAGTAACAAAATCCAACAATATGGGCAGAAATGTTTTTCAGTTAGACACTATCATCTTATATAAAAAAAAAGTATCAAGGTAGTTAATAATGATTACTTACATTTCAACATGCCATTAGATAAACTTTTGTTATGAGATATGTCTGTTCCTCATAATTTGACTTTCCTGATTGATTCACATGAGAAGCATTGTGAGTGTTAGTTATGCGTTCTGAAGTTGGGTTGGCTGAAGTAGGTGAACAAATATTTGGTACAACACAAAAGTATAGTAATTGTAGGTTGCATGATTTATTTTCACTAGCCTAAGGCAAATTAAAGTCTCCCATTTTTGACCCTAACTAATTACATAACATTTCCTGTAATATTTAAAGCAAACCTCCACACTTAGAATTTTGTTGTAGTTGATGACAAGGCAGACCTGAGTCTTACTGCTAAGTATTTATGCCTCATTTGTCATGTTGTTGGTATGTGTCAATATGTCATGCTTCCACTTTTGTGAGAAATTCTTAGCTTTGGTTAAGAAAGGATAGGGGTAAAAGTAGAAAAAAAAATACTAAAGGAAGCACAAAATAATTTCCAGGGCACAAACAATTTAAAAATATTGTAAACAGATTTCAGTATTATATTTGACCCTACCTTGACTAACTTTAAATCGTTAATAAACACAGAATTACATATTACAATTATATACACAGATACCTATTTGTCAGTATTATGTGCAATATACAATCATGGAAATATGGCACAATGTTGAAATAAATGTAAAGGCGACCATTTTTTTTTAGTTATGGATAGAGTAAGGAAGAGTTAGACTGTCTATCAAGTTTTGCCTTCCACCTAGATCCCTGTTGAAGAGATGAAAAATCCAACATTTTTGAGTTGTCTTAAGAGTGTCCCCACGAAAGTCTCGAGAATGGTCCTCAAAAATGTATATGAAAAAATGCAACATATTTTGTACAGTATTGCTATTTTCATTATTATTATTATTATTATTATTATAGATAAGATGTTAACTTTGCAATGTCTGAAAATGTGAATGTACGAAAATACATTTTGTTTTTGTTTTTTAATCAGAATGCATTTGCAATTCAAAATATAAGTGACATATAGAAAATATATTCATAAATAACTTTCTTAGTGAAAGCAAAAATTTTATTTTTCTTTCTTCCATTATCCAAAAACATGCAAATTATTTTTTTGTGATTTTTTTTTTAATACATTTGAAACATGATTAAAAGGAGAGCACTCTAAATAATTTGGTGAGATTAAAACTCAAATTCATTGTAAATAGGAAAATAAACTCAATCCAAGACTATTATATGAAAAAGTTATTTATTTGGTCTGTGCCTTTGAAAACCATTTCAATAGATTGTATCAGTTAAGCTAAAACACATGACCCTTCCTCTTATGACATGAAAGAAACCACTTAGTGGGAATTGGCTATTTTTTGTACTCATGTGAACTTCTAGAAACTATTCTTAATGGAACTTTGAGTGCCAGATACATGACAAGTGCATCACATGCATCTTAGGCAAAGGGATCTAGTCAATAATAAGGAATTTATTATATTGGGGGCCAGAATAATAACCTATTCTTTACATTTGCTGAGAGTTATACTAGTTGCAATAGAGTTATGGATATTGAAGCTAGAAAAATAGGTATTCTGCTTTGGGTACAAAATAGTATATGATTTTTTAACTAAAGTAATCATATTTATTACAGCTCGTGTGCACTTAAAAGCCATGTTCAGGTAATATTCATTTTTTTTTCAAATGTTCCCAAACTTTATTAAACTCCAACTTCAGATATAACTTTCTACATTGTTCGATAGACCAGGGAAAGGTTAGAACCTCTGTTTTGCTGTTTGTATTCCAGTGGAGAACTTCCTGTGCTGTCTGTCTGCTAGTAGTGAAAACATATACTGTATTGATTGTAGTGCTTGAGGACTACAGATGACCATCACTGCAATAAACCATGCACAAAACCATTGTAATATTGCATCTGTCTAAGAAGGTCAAAAGTGGTGCTGAAAGTTCTATACTGTCATTCAGGTGGGACCACATCAATTTGTGTCATAATTTAAACAAAACATGGGGGTGGTAAACCCACTTTCTGTTTTAGTATTATTTGACAAACCAAAATGTTAACCTTAGTTTCACTTTAACTGTTGAAATCTGGTGCATAGCTTGACTAGCCAAGTCAATTTCAGCATTTTCTCAGTGTTGACTGTCAATATTTAAAATTTTAGTAGGCTCCCTTAAATGCTCTCAGTTGCTATATACAAAATATACAGTATATGAAAGCATTAGTAGCATAGTAGCATTGTAAATGTTTGTTTTTCTCAAAGAAAAGGCTACTTTGCTAGGAGAGGTGATAATTATTGTTCCAGAAAATGTTTGCTTGCATTTAAAGAGATACTAAACACACATTGTTTAACTTACCCTGCTCCTTCTATTTCTGATGACACTGTAATTATTTTAATAAAAATACCCAACAATGTACCTTTTTCCTAATCGATATACAACTGTCACATGATCCAGCTCTTCCCCAGGCTGTCTGCAAGAACACGTAAGCAGGAGGATCATCTAGTCATCCGCTGCTGGTCACATGTTAAAAAAAAAACAGCCTTTGGCAATAAGTGTGGGCAGATTTGTGTCACACTCCTCCAACATCTTAGACATCTTAGTGTCTTAGAATAAGAGGGAGGTGAAACATCCATCTATCTACATGTAATATCCCGTCCCCATTGTGTTTAGCTGTTTAGTGGGAAGGGGTGGGCTGTCATTTACCACTATGTATACGCCCACATGTGTGACTTTATAGTCACATGGGCTTCTTATATGTGATAGGAAGGAAATGCTCAGCATAGAAACTCAATGAAAACTGAGCATGTGCAAAGCTACCAACACTACTCTGTGAAATCCCTAGCTGCACTGGGGAAATTGACAGAAGGGGAGATAGAGAGCATCAGGATCAACCATTTTTTTTGCAGAATACAGAAAACAAATCTCATAGTGAATATGAACAGCATGTAATACAGCATTTATTGATGTTTTTTATGATGTGGGTTTAGTGACACTTTGGGGTTGATTTACTAAAACTGGAGAGTGCAAGATCTAGTGCATCTATGCATAGTAGCCAATTAGCTTCTAACTTAAGCTTGTTCAAGTAAGCTTTGACAAAAAAAAAAAAAAACGTGGAAGCTGCTCCAGATTTTGCACTCTCCAGTTTTAGTAAATCAACCCCTTTAAGTCCATTTAAGGCTAAGTTTCACACAGAATTTAAAGGGGTTGTAAAAACTCACGATCTTGTAGCTCTTGTAGTGCACCACCCCCCCAGAGCCCTCCTTTTACTTACCTGAGCCCGATCGTTCCTCCCCTGGGAACGAGCACACCTGCTCCAGCCAATGTCTTGGGTCCTGATTGGATAGATTGATAGCAGCACAGCCATTGGCTCCTGCTGCTATCAATCAAATACAATGACGCGGGAGTGGGGGGCAGAGACGAGTCCTGCTGTCTGTGTCAATGGACGCAGCAGCAGGACACAGGAGCATGCCCACACGGATGCCCCGAGGGAGAGCACTTCTCCAACGGGTGACTCAAGAAGAGGAGGAGTCAGGAGCGCCACTGAGGGACTCCAGAAGAGAAGGATCCGGGCCACTCTGTGAAAAACCAACTGCACAGAGGAGGTAAATATGACATGTTTGTTATTTATTTATTTTTTGAAACTAACGTTTACATATCCTTTAAGAAATATCCTCTTTAAAGTACAAAGACAAAGATAAAATACAAATCTAACCTAAACAACTCCTTTGTAGGTGCTCACTTACCTTTCTGTAATTGTGACAGCATCCTCCTCTGTTTACAGTACATCCTCAAGCTCAAAATCTGCTATGGTACTGGCCACTTCTTTTTAGGTCTATTGGCAAATAATGGAGCCTAATTTTCAGTCCTTAACTTTATTTGATATTGTACAAGTTTACCTTTGGATGAAAATGAGGGTTAGGAAGTCTTGGATATTTCTATACTTAGCACCATCATTTCAGTACCTGTAAAGATGTCATCAGTGGAGCAGAGCTGGGGGTGGCAAGTAACAATCTAAAGGTATTTTTTCACCATTCATCCTTGGGATGGGAAGAATGAATCTTGGAAAAAAGCAGCCAACTGTTAGACTTCCCTACAAATGTTCTGTCCCCAGCTTTATCCGGAGGCTGCATTGGACAGGGCAAAGGGCTGTTCTCCTGCTCTGCTTCTCACCCTTCTCTCGGCAGGTACTATTGGATGAATCTCTCCTAGCAACAGGCTACCACTGGCCAAAGTTGGTGGCTTGTTTTTCGTGCCCAATGCCTGCCTATAAAGAGTCGGATTATGCTGCAGCTTCCAGCAACAAGAGGACCTGAACGAGCTCCTGTGTGCCATTCGTCAGCATGGATTCTCTCATTCCTCAGCTACTGGAATAAGCTGATAGCTTCAGTGGTGAGGAGTGGCTAAGGCATTGCTTAGCTGAAGATCTGCCTACTTCTTCCATTCAACCCGCCTCTCTTACATCCAAGCCAACTGGACCTGTGGAAAAACTCTGAGATTCTGATGCTGCAGGCAGCTCCCGCCCACCTGTAGCCTGAAAAATAAGGAGGAAGACAGCTGCCCCAGCAGTACCTTATTCCAGGGAGGAGTTCAGCACTTCTGGTTCTCATTCTAAATGCCAGAAAGGTAGCTTTACCCTCAGCTTCTCTGCAACAGGCAAGCTCTGCATCTCCTCAAGTAAAATGTGCTGCCTCAGACAACACGTCTGGTGAGAACTCCTTTGCATCTATATCTGACCTAGGCTTTATTTTTAATTCTTTAGCTAATGGCTTTGCTAGCCTGTCAGAAGGGGGCAAGTCAAGCACCTCTCACAATGCAGGAGGCACAGCCTTCTGGTGCTTTTCAAGGGGCACATGTATTTGGTGCTTCTCAGAAGACACAGCTTTCTGGTGCTCCTCATGATGCTCCTTCGGGTGTACAGTCCTCTGGTACATTCCCCTGTGCTGGAGCACTGCCGGGTCAAGCACTGCCGAAATAGTGATTCTTTAAATCGTAATACTGCTCCACCTGCTGGTATAAGGTAGGAAGGCCTTTACATATCTTAGGTGCACATTTAATTGGTGTTTATCAAGACAATGGTCCTATGTTAAATCAGACAGTCACTGGTGATCTGTTGAAACTTGGTTCAGTTTGGAATGTTATGCATTCTCAGGGTAATGTTGCAATTCCTATTAACAAACATTTGAATCCAGCCAAAACTCAAAATATTCCTCTTTTCAATACCTATGGTCCAATTCAGCTTATTTCTATACCATTGCTCCTATGCAGGCAAAATCATGCATCTCAGAGGTTTGTACGAAGGAAGCTCTTTCGTGCAAGATCTTACCATTGGGGTTTCATTTATCTCCCTCGATTAAAAAGAAAATTTGTAGAGGAGAATTTGTCGACATATTGTCACTTTTACCCACTTCGAAAAAGTTTCTTTCTAAATTGGACAAAAAAATCAGAAAACCACTTAGAAGAGGATAGAATAAGAGTTATACCCAGAACCTTCCAGAATTGGCTAAAAGCATTCTGTATATATGCATCAGTAATGGGCGAAGTGTGCAGAGAAGGGGAAAAGTGTCCTGGGTAGGGATGAGCCGAACACCCCCCGGTTCAGTTCGCATCAGAACCTGCGAACAGACCGAAAATTCGCACAAACGTTAGAACCCCATTGAAGTCTATGGGACTCGAACATTCGAAATCAAAAGTGCTATTTAAAGGCTAATTTGCATGGTATTGTCCTAAAAAGGGTTTGGGGACCCGGGTCCTGCCCCAGGGGACATGTATCAATGCAAAAAAAGTTAAAAAAATGGAAGTTTCTTTGGGAGCAGTGATTTTAATGATGCTTAAAGTGAAAAAAAAAAGTGAAATGTTCCTTTAGATATCGTACCTGGGGGGTGTCTATAGTATGCCTGTAAAGTTGCGCGTGTTTCCCGTGCTTAGAACAGTCCCTGCACAAAATGACTTTTTTAAAGGAATAAAAGTCATTTAAAACTGCTTACGGCTTTAATGTAATGTCCGGTCCCGGTAATATGGATGAAAATCAGTGAGACAAACGGCATGGATACCCCCCCAGTCCATTACCAGGCCCTTTGGGTCTTGTATGGATATTAAGGGGAACCCCACACCCAAATTAAAAAAAGGAAAGGCGTGGGGCCCCAGGCCCTCTGAACAGCAGTATACAGGCGGTACAAACAAGACAGGGACTGTAGGTTTGTTGTTAAGTGGAATCTGTTTGTAATTTTGAACTGGTACATTTTTAAAGTGTAGCTCCAGCCAAAAAATCTATTTTTAAGCTTTTTGGAAAACATAGGGAAGGGTTATCACCCCTGTGACATTTGTTTTGCTGTCTGTGCACCTCTTCAGAAGATTTTACCTCACTTTCTGTCCCAATGACAAATGTTTTTTGACAACTTAGGGTTTTTAGTGAAACAAGGATTGGTGATAAAGCATCAGTGGAAAGGAGACACGTTTTTCCCTTATTAACTCTTACAGGAGAGAATTTCCCTTCCTAGGGGTAGATTTCATCTCACTTCCTGTTGTCTCCTTCCGTTTGCAAGTAGGAGTCATTTGTAAGTTGGATGTTTGAAAGTAGGGGACTGCCCTATATACTCTGCCCTACAGTTACATCAGCATCAGGTGCTTGGTAGCTGGTGGTGATCCAAGACTGATTCAGTTTTTGAAGGTCAGTCGATCGACCGAGTCGGTGGACAGACGCACGCTATGATCGGTTACAAAACCTCCAGCAGCACTGAATGTGCGTTCCGAAAGAACGCTGGATGCAGGACAGGCCAGTAGCTCAATTGCATACTGTGCAAGCTCTGGCCAGTGATCCATCCTCAAGACTCAGTAACCCAGAGGATTTTCGGTGGGAAAGGTGTCCAAGTCAGATCTTTCCCCTAGGTATTCCTGCACCATGTAAAACAGACGCTGGCGATGGTTGCTGGAACCGATCATACCTTGGGGCTGCAGACTAAAAAATTGTCTGAACGGTCAGACGGCCACCTTCTCCATCGCTCCTTCTTTGACTGACCGAAGCCTCAGCATCACGTTGTCCAGGAACAGGAGTTTGTAACCTCCCAGTCTCTGGGAACGTTGCACAGACCTTTCTGCAAGGCCTCCTGAAGATGTTTCATCCTCTGCTCCCTCTGCGATGGCAAGATAAGATCTGCAACCTTACCCTTGTAACATGGATCAAAGAGGGTTGGCAGTCAGTATTTATCCCTCTCCTTGATACCACGAATACGAGGATCCTCTCCTTGATACCACGAATACGAGGATCCTTCCGCAGGCTTTGCAGGATTAGGGAGGCCATGCAGCGTAGGTTTGCTGAGGCATTCGGTCCGGAGTTCTCTGGGTCACTAAGGACAACATGATCCGCAGCCACCTCCTCCCAGCCATGTACAAGTCCATGGGTTTCTTGGGACTGTAAATGATCCCTTAAAGACTGCTGCTGATGCTGAGTGCCAGGCTCCACCTCCATGCTGACACAATCCTCCTCTTCCTCCTCCTCCTCCTCTTCCTGTGTGATCGGAGGGCACACAGGAACACTGTCCGGATAAAGGGGGCCTTGAGAGCTAAGGAAGTCCTCCTCTTCCTGCCTCTGTTCTGCTTCAAGTGCCCTGTCCATTATCCCATGCAGCGTGTGCGCCAACAGGTGGACAAGGGGGACAGTGTCACTGATGCATGCACTGTCACTGCTCACTATCCTCGTGGCCTCCTCAAATGGTGACAGGACAGTGCATGCATCCCTGATCATGGCCCACTGGCGTGGGGAAAAAAAACAATCTCCCCTGACCCAGTCCTGGTGCCTTAGTCGCACAGGTACTCATTGATGGCCCTCTGCTGCATGTGCAGCTGCTGCAGCATGGCCAACATTGAGTTCCACCTGGTGGGCATGTCACAGATTAGGCGGTTCTTAGGCAGGTTAATTTCCTTTTGGAGGTCAGCCAGCCGAGCACTGGCATTATATGACCTGCGGTAATGCACACAGACTTTCCTGGCCTGCCTCAGGACATCCTGTAAGCCTGGGTACCTGCCCAAGAACTGCTGCACCAGCAAGTTAAGGACGTGAGACAAACAGGGCACATGGGTCAGTTGTCCCTGTCGGAGGGCGGAGAGGAGGTTGGTGCCATTGTCGCAAACCACCATACCTGCCTTAAGCTGGCGTGGCGTCAACCACCTCTGAACCTGCCCCTGCAGAGCTGACAGAATCTCTGCCCCAGTGTGTCTCCTGTCCCCCAAGCACACCAGCTCAAGCACCTCATGGCATCTTTTGGCCTACGTGCTTGCGTAGCCCCTTGAACGCCTACAGAGCACTGCTGGTTCCGAAGTCAAATCAGCACAGGAAGAGGCCATGGAGGAAGAAGAAGAGGAGGGGGTGGAGGAGAGAGGTGTGGCAGAATCACCACTAGTAGTATTTTGGAGGCGTGGTGGCAGAACAACCTCCAACAATACTGCACCCTGCCCTGCATCCTTCCCAGCTGCCAGAAGAGTCACCCAGTGCGTGGTGAAAGATAGGTAATGTCCCTGTCCATGCCTGCTAGACCATGAGTCAGCGGTAATGTTCACCTTACCGCTGACTGCCCTGTCCAGCGAGGCCAAGACATTGCCTTCCACATGCCAGTAGAGAGCTGGAATCGCCTTCCGTGAGAAAAAGTGGTGTTTGGGAACCTGCCACTGAGGAATCGCACATTCCACAAACTCACAGAAGGGGGCAGAGTCTACCAACTGAAAAGGCAGCAGTTGAAGTGCTAGCAATTTAGCCAAGCTAGCATTCAACCGCTGGGCATGTGGATGGCTGGGAGCGAACTTCTTTCGGCGGTGCAGCAGCTGGGGCAGGGAAATTTGCCTGGTACAATCTGACGTCGGTGTACCAATAGCAGATTGCCCCTAAGTTCTTGTCTGTGACACACCTAATTCTACACCTTCATTCCCCTCATTGCAGGTCTCAGAGAGAACTGAAGGTATAGTGGGGTTGGAGATCCCAGCTGATGAGGAGCAAGGAGAGGTCTTCTTTGTTCTTTGGTGTGGGTCTTTTAGGTACGCTTGCCAATGAACTGCATGGCAGGTCAACATATGTCTGGTCAAGCGGAAGATGTTTTGGCCACGAGAGATACGCTTGAGACATATGTTGCAAATTGCAGCGGTGGGATCTGATGCACTCATCTCAAAAAAGGCCCACACCAAAGAACTTTTGGAATAATGTGCAGAGACAGCAGCACCCTGCACATGCGGAGCTCTGCGGTGTGATGCAGTCGGTGTGCTGCCCTTAAGCTGGCCCCTGGAGGGCATCCTGCCTCGTTGGTGATGTGCCTCCTCCTCCTCCTCTCTCCTATCAGGCACCCACGTGGAGTCAATGACCTCATCATCCCCTCCCTTCTCATCACTGGAGCAAAGCTGGCAGTTTGCTGCAGCTGGGGAAACATCACTGCCAGATTGCTGTCCTTCTTGGGCACCCCCTCTCTCTGGGCTCACGTTACTGCCTTCCTCTAGCTGGGTACCATCATCGGAGCCTTCAAAACGCTGACCATCCTCCTGGAGCATGTACCCAACACTGTGGTCCAACAGTTCGGGGGACTCCTCAGGAGGACATGGTGGGGCTAGGGAAGGAGTGACTGATGCTATTGAGCCGAAGGAAGAGGCCGCGTTGGCAGCTGCTTTGCCAGACAAAGTGCCCTGAGCCTGGGTGAGAGAGGATGAGGAGGATGAGGACGGCTTAATCATCCACTCTACCAAGTCTTCCGCATGTTGCGGCTCAACACAGCAAGCTGCCGAAAAAAGGACAAGCGTGTCCCACGGCCACGTGCTGATGAGGATGCACCGTCTCCACGACCAGCACTACTGCCTCTAGACACAGAGCCTGCTTGCCCTCTTTTATTGGCTTGTGACTGTCTGCCTCTCCTTGGTGGCCTTCCAGACATACTAATGGCCTGCAGTGAGATGTAGCTGCACAAAGCTGGGATGTATATATATACTGATAATGCAGCTAGCAGAATCAACTGCCTGCCTGTAGTATTATTAGTATGAGAACACCACTAATTTTCTTCAGGTAGCTTTTGGTGCACACTGTGCAGAGGACACAGTGCACTAACTGTAAATACTCTAGCTGCCTGCCTGTGGTATTAATAGGAGCAGAACAACAGCAATTGTCTCAAGGTAGCTTTAGGTTCACATTGTGCAGAGGACGCACTACACTAACTGTAAATACTATAGCTGCCTGCCTGTGATATTAATAGGATCAGAAGAACACCACAAATTTTCTTCAGGTAGCTTTAGGTGCACACTGTGCAGAGGGCACAGTGCACTAACTATAAATACTGTAGCTGCTTGCCTGTGGTAATAATAGGAGCAGAACAACAGCAATTGTCTCCAGGTAGCTTTAGGTGCACACTGTGCAGAGGACGCGCTACACTAACTGTAAATACTGTAGCTGTCTGCCTGTGGTATTAATAGGATCAGAAGAACAGCACTAATTTTCTTCAGGTAGCTTTAGGTGCAGACTGTGCAGAGGACACAGTGCACTAACTGTAAATACTGTAGCTGCCTGCCTGTGGTATTAATAGGAGCAGAACAACAGCAATTGTCTCCAGGTAGCTTTAGGTGCACACTGTGCAGAGGACGAACTACACTAACTGTAAATACTGTAGCTGCCTGCCTGTGGTATTAATAGGATCAGAAGAAAACCACAAATTTTCTTCAGGTAGCTTTAGGTGCACACTGTGCAGAGAACGCACCACACTAAATTGTAAATACTACAGCTGCCTGTGGTACTGTACTAATAGGATCAGAAGAACACCACAAATTTTCTTCAGATAGCTTTAGGTGCACACTGTGCAGAGGACGCGCTACACTAACTGTAAATACTGTAGCTGCCTGCCTGTGGTATTAATAGGATCAGAAGAACAGCACTAATTTTCTTCAGGTAGCTTTAGGTGCAGACTGTGCAGAGGATACAGTGCACTAACTGTAAATACTGTAGCTGCCTGCCTGTGGTATTGATAGGAGCAGAACAACAGCAATTGTCTCCAGGTAGCTTTAGGTGCACACTGTGCAGAGGACACACTACACTATCTGTAAATACTGTAGCTGCCTGCCTGTGGTATTAATAGGATCAGAAGAACACCACTAATTTTCTTCAGGTAGCTTTAGGTGCACACTGTGCAGAGGACGCACTACACTAACTTGTAAATACTGCAGCTGCCTGCGGTACTGTACTAATAGGATCAGAAGAACACCACTAATTTTCTTCAGGCAGCTTTAGGTGCACACCGTGCAGAGGATGCACTACACTAACTTGTAAATACTGTAGCTGCCTGCGGTACTGTACTAATAGGATCAGAAGAACACTAATTTTCTTCAGGTAGCTTTTAGGTGCACACTGTGCAGAGGACGCACTACACTAACGTGTAAATACTACAGCTGCCTGTGGTACTGTACTAATAGGATCAGAAGAACACCACTAATTTTCTTCAGGTATCTTTAGGTGCACACTGTGCAGAGGACGCACTACACTAACTGTAAATACTGTAGCTAATAGGACTAATAGGATCAGAAGAACACCAGCAGTTTTCTTCAGGTAGCTGTAAATACTGTAAAAACACCTGCCTGTCTGTCAGTAGTAGGAAGAGAATAACAGGAACGGATCTAGCTAAACTGAATACAGTGTATATATATATATATATATATATATATATATATATATATATATACATATATATATATATATATATATATATATATATATATATATATATACACAACACCTAGGATGTATATATACACAATACACTGTAAGTGCAGCTAACTGACTTTCCTGCCTACTCTATCTAACTTAAATCAAATGATACTGTCTCTCTGTCTATCTATCTCTCTCTCAACGCCGAAACACACTACACAGGGCCATCGTGCAGGCGGCCTTATATAGTGTGGGGCGTGTACTAAACCCCCTGAGCCATAATTGGCCAAAGCCACCCTTGCTTTGGCCAATTACGGCTCTCTGTACAGACGGCGCTGTGATTGGCCAAGCATGCGGGTCATAGTGCATGCTTGGCCAATCATCAGCCAGCGATGCACTGCGATGCCACAGTGAATTATGGGGCGTGACACGCCACTCGAATTTGGCACGAACGGCCCATATCGTCCAGAATTCGGCGAACGACCGAACAGGCAATGTTTGAGTCGAACATGCGTTCGATTCGAACACAAAGCTCATCCCTAGTTCTGAGTTACTCTAACACCTTAACACCTAACACCTTAATATTGTTGTGGAAGCCTTTAGGCATTTCGGTGGCATCTCTTGGTTTCATTGCAATTAAAAGTTTAGATATAAACTGTCAGTACATCTTTCTCTGCCTTGGGGTGTAAAGGACGTTGGCCTTTGGCTAAAATTGATGTTACCACAAAAACCGCAATTACAATACAAAATACCCAGTTCTTTAAATAATTCTTTTTGCAAAGGATTTTGCTTTGCATTTAATGAAGGACAATGTAAATTTTTGTCAAACTGTAGATGCAAGCATGAGTGCTCATACTGTACAGGGACACACCCTGCTTGAGGATGCTATCGCAAGGCCTCTGCCATGTCAGGTCAGCTTCAGTGAAAGGATGTTATTTCAAAAGGCCCTGATGCCAGAGAAAATGTCAAGCATGTTTCCCTGGCTAGAAATGTATCCAAACATCAGGATGGTGGAGCTACTTCGTAACAGCTTTAAGGATGTATTTTTAATCCCTGGTTTTTCCATTGATTTTTATTTTTTTTTTATAATATGTTTATTAAGCTTTTGCATAAATGTGCAGAGTTTGTAAATGTAGGAGTAATCAGCCAAAAATAAGTAATACAAGTAATATAACATAGTGAGCAGGATTAAACTGCTTGGTTTGGAGCCTAACAGTGGGAACAAAACTGGTAATATAGTATCTAGTCTAACAAAGGACATTAACTGAAGGATCTGCCAAAGGAGTGGAAGCATGTAAACAGTCACTTGTAAAGTGGGTAGAAAGATCACTACCGTTGTAGAGAGAAGTTATATATATCGTATCAGATAATGAAGAACCTGAACAAGTAGATTAGGTGGAATGCCCGGGGGGGCTATGTAGGGTTAGAACATTGGTGGTGGGCTGGATCCTAAGTCTGCCCAGTGTATTAGCAAGATCTGCTCGTACTATAGGTACCAGTCTGTGTAGCGAAAGGGAGCCATATGGGAAGAGATTTTTTCTGGAGAGAAGGAGTGTTCCATGAAGCGACGCCATCTTGCAATAAAACATTTGAGAGATGTAGTGTGTTGGGTAATGGTGTCCAATTTTTCAATGTGAAATAGTTTTAAGAGTGCTTGTTCGACCTAGGCAATTTGAGGCAGGGAGGGGTTGATCCAAGCATGCATTATTGCCCTGCTGGCTGCCAGTAGGGAGATATGGACCCATTGAGGAAGAGAGGCACGGGTAGGCATTGGTGAGGAGGCTAGCAGAGTGTCACAACTGAAAAGGCATAATAGTGGGTCCTTAGGCAAACGTATATGCTGGAATCTGTCAGTATAGCCCAACACCTGGACCCAGAAGGTGGAGACTGCTTGACAAGTCCATAATCTGTGGAACAGGGATGGTCTTGGGGTAGAGCACCAAAGGCATGTGGAGACGGTAGAGTCAGTTTTGCTGTGGCGAAATGAGAAATACGCCCAATGGGCGAATTTAAACTGGGTTTCTCGCCAGGTTTCGCACATTACTAGAGAATGTACCCTTTGGTATCCTGCGAGAATCTTCCCTGATGCCTCTTGGTCATCCAGAAAAGAGATCCAGGGTTTGAAAGGTGCGATGTGGTATTTTATAGCCTGATGGGTGATGAGGTTGGAATATATATCTGATATGGTGTATTGGTCCCGATCTATCAGGGCATCGATGAACGAGCGTTGACAAGGGTTTTGGCGCGTGCTGCAGCAGGATCTGAGGTAGCTGGTTAGCTGGTGATAGTGGAACACCTGCGATGGCGCGAGAGAAGGTGATTTGAGATGGTGAAGGGTAGGCCCAGGAGTTTTCATATTTCTCTCCAGGCGATCAAAGGTCTCTAATCAAGAGGTTGGTTCTCAATGGCTGGGGAAGGGCGTGTAGCCTAGAATGAAGGACTGCCTGGAGATTAAACGGAGACACGAGGGCACCCTCCAATCTTTTGGACGTCAGTATGTTTCATTGGTAAAGGTAGGGTCTGTAATGGATACAACGGTCTCGCAAACGAGACCGTTTTAAAGAGGTGGCATCTCCTGAATAGTGAAAGGGGTAGGTTTGCCCGTGCTTCCAACTCCTGTACAATCTTGTCTATCAAAGGGGGGTAGTTCAAGCTATATAGGTAGGAGGGTTCCCTGCCAATGCAAACGCTCAGGTAGGTGATGTGATGTTTCGCTACTATGAATGGGGATGAGCCCATCCAAGCTGGAGCCAGCTGTGGGTCGAGAGGTAAAATTTCACTCTTATCAAAATAGATCCGGAGCCCCGAACAGGCCCGGAAGGTCGCAAATAGGTCTCGGAGTGAGATATCCGCGGGAGGATTGGTTAAGAATAAGAGGACGTCATCAGCGAATAGAGCGGAGCATAAGACTTGATTATAATACAAATAAAACCTGCGCTAGCAACCTCTATAAAGAAATTATTTTGAAATAAACTAAAATAAAATTATTGGTTGATAGAGGTGAAATTACTCCTAGAAATGCGACTATATATCAACAGAGAGCTAAAGTCGCCATTCCTACACAATAAATCAATTAAAAAAGGTTGATGTTCCTTATTCATATGAAATAAATCAATTGTGACATATTAATCATGAACATAAATAAGAAATGCATATATGTGTTTGAGTGATCATGCATACATGTAATCATGTGCAAAATATTAATGTTAATACCACCACTAAATAAATAAAAATTGGTCCTTCAAAAAAAATGATGACAACAGACTTCAGTCCTCCAAATCACAAAGCCGATACCAATCAGACATAATCCTAAGTGGAAAGGTGGGGATGAAGTAAGGCTTGTACTAATGACACTGTATTGGGACCTTGTGAGCCGTAAAACCTATAGTCGCATTTCTAGGAGTAAATTCACCTCTATCAACCAATAATTTTATTTTAGTTTATTTCAAAATAATTTCTTTATAGAGGTTGCTAGCGCAGGTTTTATTTGTATTATCACTTTAAGTCACAGCACTTGTATCCTAGCAGCTGCAACACTATCATATATTCAAATATTGCTATATATTTTTTTGCGAGCGCTGTTTTATATACATACATAAGACTTGGTTGCCTACCGTGACACCACTAACCCCTGAGGGTGAATTTAAAAGTCTGGAGAGTGGTTCAATAGCTATATTGAAAAGAAGAGGGGATAGGAAGCAGCCTTGTCGTGTACCTTTGGTAAGCGGAATGTTGGGAGAGACAAAATTAGGGGTTAGTCCCTGGTTTTTAAGGGGTAGGTTGTGTTTTAGTTGATAACTTACGTTCAGTTTATTTACATTCAGGGGTGGTCAAAGAGAAAATCGAGAAATATTTCAAGAAGGGCAGAATTATATTTCTTTGCCTCCTTTTTCCAATTTCAGAATATCTTCTTTGGGCATAGTCCCTAAGAAGGAACCATGCTCTTTCTGCTTAATTTCTCACCTATCTTATCCTCCTGGTGCTTCTCTCAATGATGAGGTTGCTGATTTTGATGTGTCTATCGCTTATGCCTCTTTTGATGAGGTCTTGGTCCTTGTTCGGATGTGCATACCAGCAGAGAGATCCGCCTCCCTACAAGAGCTTTGAGGCGCAGAAATACGCGCATTCCTGTTGCCCATAGGAATCGGGCCTTGGCGCATAGAAGTGCGCATGAGCGAACTGGTACGCAAACAGAAGCCGCCGTGCACCCGTGTGCGTTTCGACGCTCGTGCGCACACGTGAGTGACGCTGGCGCCAAGTGAGTCTATTTAGGAGCAGCCAGTACCTAGCCCCAGTGCTGCTTCGTCTTCAACTTCTGTGCATCCTGTTTCCTGAAAACCTGTATCTTGATCCCTGTTACCTACCCGGCTTGTCTTGACCATCCCTTGATCTCCACCTGCACCGACCCTGGCTTGTCCTGTGACCATCCTCCTGGCTTCACCTTGGCTACTGTTTGCTGATCCAGCTTTTGACCTTGGCTTGCCTCCTGACTACGATCCTGCCTGCACCCTGAATCCGATTGTCCTAGCCGTGTATGACCCAGCCTGCCTGACCTTGCTTCTTCGTTGCTGCCATCCACACCAGCTGCTTGCCAGTCGGTCTTCCTGCTGAAGTCTCCCTCTGTCTTCTCCTGCCTTACCAGGACTGCGTCCAGCTACCAGTTAAAGACTCTTGGCACTTGTGCGACTCTGTACCTTGGTGCCTTCTGTTCCCACTATCAGAGGCCCCAAGTCAGAGGTGTAAGGGAGGCCTTGCTAGTCCATTCAGGCTCTTCTACGTGTGTGATAGTCCTGCTCAGGCATTTTGGTAAAAGTGCGTTAATGGCCAATGCAGCTTTGTATTCTGTTAATGAATACAAAGCTTCCTATGATTGGCTGAATCAGAGAGCATGATGTCATCAGCCCACCCCTCTGAATTAGCCAATCAAAGGAAGCTTTGTATTCATTCACAGAATACAAAACTGTCTATGAATGGCTAAGTGCCGCTCAGATGGACTCTGCATTGTTCAGGTGTGAGATGGGAAGTCTCTGTCTCACAGCTGGAACCCATTACTGTGTGCTGTATGTAGCTGAAGCTACATGCAGTTTATTCAGTGCTTAGAGCCACTGCAGAACTTAGTGAAGCAGCTTGGTGCAAGCAAACTATTTAAAGTGACAGGAAACATGGAAATCAGCCTTAAAAGTAGTCTTTTGTTTCAGGTGTGGTATTTTTGTGGGATTTTTATTTTTTTTATTTTAGATGGGCTGAACACCCCCCTGTTCGGTTCACACCAGCACTTCCGAACAGAGAAAAATTTCTGCCCCGAAGGGCTAACCCTATTAAAGTCTACGGGACCCGAATTTGAAAAATCAAAAGTCCCTATTTTGAAGGCTTACATATATGTAAGTAATTGGCCATACAAAGGGAAAAGGGTTAGGGGTCCTAGATACTGTCCTTGAGTATCAATGCAAAAGATTTTTCTTGATCATACATCACGGGACACAGAGTATTCATTACATAGTGGGTTAGATAGGCACCATCAGTTACATATATGCAAGTAATTGGCCATACAAAGGGAAAAGGGTTAGGGGTCCTGGATACTGCCCTTGAGTATCAATGCAAAAGATTTTTCTTGATCATACATCACGGACACAGAGTATTCATTACATAGTGGGTTAGATAGGCACCATCAATGATTGGACACTGGTTAACCCTAATTAAGGAGAATTCCTCCCCTATATAACCCCTCCCATACGGGGAGGACCTCAGTTTTTTAACCAGTGTCTAAGGTGGTTGGTCACGTAAAACATGTGCTGTGAAGAAAGCTCCAGTTTGGTCATTGCGGGGGCTTAAAGGGCTATGCTGACCGGATCCATATCTCGGGCCGATATTTTGACTCCCAAGATGGTATGGTACCCAGGCCTCGTCATCCGAAGAAGCAAGGTTTTGCCTGTAAGTCTCTATTTGGAGGACTGGGCTCTGAGAAAACCAGGCTTGGTGTACTATTAAAACTGTGGCACAAAAGTTTCTGGCAGAGTCTTTTACAGGTCCAGGTAAGAGGTTTCTCCGAGTAGGAACCCAAAAAACCCTGAAGGTTGGCACAACGCTACACACCGTGATGGGTGAAGGCTGGAAACTGTCTGTTCTCAGCAGTTCCTGCGGCGGGGACAGGTAAGAGAAGTTAATCCTATATATATATTTATATTACAAATGGATTTTCTTCAATGAGTAGTTGCATGTCTTACCTGATTTCCACCACTAGAGGGAGTAAGGAGCAAACTAAAGATGCCTGCAGATTACCATCCCCCCCTGCAAGACTGGAGCCAGCCTCACAGGATGAGTCAGTGCCCCTGTCAGGTTTTGCAGCCTCTCCTAATGTTACAGCCCCAGCGTATGTCACATAGGATTCCCTTAGGGCTACATTGGAGGGTTTTGAGGGAAGAATTATGAATTTTATTTTAGCTTCCTTAAAAGATAGCAGAAAAAGGGGTAGATCCCCTCCCTCTGCTGCACTTTCTCTTTCAGATGATTCTTTTGACAATGAGGAGAGATCCCTATCCAGAGATAGGGATCAAGAGCAGTCTGAGGATTCAGAGGATAAGGAGAGAGCTTCTTCCTCTCAGGCACTCAAGAAGCAGGTCCAGTATTATAGTGAACTAGTGCGTTCCACATTTAAAATGCCCTCTGCTGAGGCCGCTACATCCTCTGTTTCTTCCCCGGGGGTCAAAAGGATCCCACAGACTGCCTTTTGGCCAATTGGCAAGCGGATTTCTTAAGCCACCGGCAATTATGCCCAGGAGAATGGTCCCTACACCCCGACGTATTCCAAACCATGTGTCAAAGGTGGGGAACACCAGATGTGGATCTATTCGCATCCAGATTCAACAGGAAGCTGGACAAATTTGTGTCCAGAACAAGGGATGTACTTGCTCAGGGGTCAGATGCTCTGACAATCCCATGGGATTAGTACAATCTAATGTATGCCTTCCCTCCGAACCCACTTCTTCCGCGGTTCCTGGGAATGGTCAAAAGGGAAGCAAAGTCGATCCTTTTAGTAGCCTCGGCTTGGCCCAGATGACGTTGGTATGCAGAGATCATAAAGATGGCAGTGGGCAGGCCTTGGGTCCTCCCATTCCGGCCAGATCTGCTCACACAGGGTCCGATTTGCCACCTTGCTTTACGAAGTCTAAATTTGACGGCTTGGCTGCTGAAACTCACATTTTAAAAGACAGTGGGCTTTCTGAGTCAGTCCTTTACACTCTGGTCAATGCCAGAAAGGTGGCCTCCAGGCTTATTTACTACAAAATCTAGAAGGCATATGTTTCCTGGTGTGAACCCAGGGGATGGCATCCTAGAAGGTATATGATTAGCAGAATCTTGAACTTTCTTCAGTCAGGCCTAGAAATGAGATTGGCTTTGAGCATGATC
Organism: Lithobates clamitans; assembly: GCA_037952925.1. Taxonomy (NCBI): domain Eukaryota; kingdom Metazoa; phylum Chordata; class Amphibia; order Anura; family Ranidae; genus Lithobates; species Lithobates clamitans. The sequence goes on from JBBGZY010000135.1 coordinate 4,554,515, forward strand.
AAAGTCCAAATTTCGGCTTTGTCTGTATTTTTTCAGAAGCCAATTGCTTCACATTCCCTGGTCTGGGCCTTTATTCAGGGGGCATTGCGGTTGAATCCGCCAGTCAAACCTCCAGTATGCCCATGGGATTTGAATTTGGTGTTGTCAGCTTTACAGGGACAACCCTTTGAGCCACTGCACCTGGCTCCTTTAGCGCTTTTGACAAAAAAATTAGTCTTCTTGATAGCCATATCCTCTGCTAGGAGAGTATCAGAATTGGCAGCTTTTTCTTGTAAAGAGCCATATTTAATTATTCACAAGGACAGGATTGTTATGCGTCCTAATCGTTACTTCTTACCTAAGGTGGTTTCAGGATACCATTTGAATCAAGATGTAATCCTACCATCCTTTTTTCCAGATCCGCAGTCCAGCAGAAGGAAGAATCTTTGCACACTCTTGATGTGGTTAGAGCAGTCAGTGTCTATCTGCAGGCAAACGAACTGCTCAGATACGGAAAACTGATTGTTTGTTTATTCTGCAAGATGGCCATAAGAAAGGCCAAGCAGTGTCGAAATCCACTCTTTCTAGATGCATTAGACAGGTTATTTTTCAGGCTTATGATATAAAGAGGAAGACTCCTCCTTTTCATGTGAAAGTGCACTCAACTAGGGCTGTTAGTGCTTCTTGGGCAGTGCATCACTAGGCCTCCATGGCTCAGATCTGTAAGGCTGCGACTTGGTCTTCAGTCCATACATTCACCAGATTCTATCAGGTGGATGTAAGAGGGCAAGAGGATACCGCTTTCGGGCGCAGTGTACTGCAGGCTGCAGTTTAGTTCCTATGGTCCGTTTGCGGTGTATATTTTCTGATCTGTGTCTCCCTCTCCTCAAATGAGCATTGCTTTGGGACATCCCACTATGTAATGAATACTCCTGTGATGTATGATCAAGAAAATAGAATTTTTAAATACAGCTTACCTGTAAAATCCTCTTCTTGAGAGTACATCATGGGACACAGAGCTCCCGCCCTTCTATGGGTTTTACGTGGTTGCCTATTGCTTTGCTACAAAACTGAGGTCCTCCCCGTATGGGAGGGGTTATATAGGGGAGGAATTCTCCTTAATTGGGGTTAACCAGTGTCTAATCACCGATGGTGACCCACTATATAATGAATACTCTGTGTCCCATGATGTACTCTCAAGAAAAGAATTTTACAGGTAAGCTGTATTTAAAAATCCTATTTTGACTTGAGCAGTGATTTTATTATAAGTGCAAGAATAAAAATGAAAAATTCGGGGGGGGCCGGGTTTGGCTGGATCCCAGAATGGCCGCTTAAACACAGAGCTCCTGCCAGCCGAGGATTGTAATTTGTTTATACGGGGAACCGCCGCTCCCTACTACAATGGGAAAGTTGAACAGGAGTGCCTCTGCATCCCGGACACTGAGGGAGACGGGATCGCAACTCAGTCCCAACATCCTGGAGATATTCTGCTCGCTCCGCTCTGATGACCACGAGGCCTCACAGACACTGCAGGCCTCAGGGCCCTACTCTCCAAGCCACGGCTCGGATTCCCAGCCAGAGGGGGGAGACACTCATGATCAACGCTCCAGCCCAGCGGTGAGCTTGTCGGACCTGCAACATGTTGCTTCCGACATCACTAGCAACATTACCAGCACCCTGAAGGCAGCAATCTTAGATCTTAAGATGGACATTCTGGCGGTAGCGGCTCACCTATCGGAAGTGGAGCAAACCACGCAGCTCCATACAGCTGCTATAAGGCAAGTCCAACACACCTATGATGCCCAACTCACATACCTGTATGACCTCCACCGTCAGGTCGAAGGGGGGGTACCCAAGGGGCTAGAAGCTGGTTCCCTGCCACAAGTTGTATGCACCATCTTTAATGATCTACTGGATTGGCCGGCAGATTCTCCTATCGAGAATGGAGAGGTTGCATCGAGCCCTCAGGCCGCCACCCCGAGACAACGAACCCCTGAGGGATGTGATATGTTGTGTAGTGATCTTTCCGCTCCAGGAATAAATTCTAAGAAAAGCTAGGGAAAGGGGCCGTATACAACATAACGGCGCTGAGATTAAGCTTTTTCAAGACCTTTCCCCAACTACACTGCAGAACAGGCGAACCTTACGCCCCCTGCTGGATCAACTGAGAGCGCAAAACATACAGTACCGTTGGAAATTCCCATTCTGCCTCTTGGCCACCGCTAGAGGCCTCACCGCTCTCCTAAGGTCGTCCAGAAGACTTGCCAGCCTCCTAACGGAACTTACGGACTTGGGTTTCACTTCCCATCAGAGCCATGGCGACTGGTATCACATAACCCCTCAACCAAAGGGCAGAGACACCGCTCAGGATGCCGGAGATCAGGCCCCTCTTCACCTGGAGCCCATGCTTCTCGTCATGACCTGGATCAGCAAGCCTTGGGACCCCCTGCAACTCCTCGCAGGGACCGCCAGGAGGCTTGAGACATCTTTGGATATCTTGCTCCTACCTACCTGTGAGTATATACCCATGAATTTATGTTTCTGTTATCTCACTTAGTTTAACTGTTATTACCATCGTGACTCGCCTTACTTGGCACCAAGCTCTTACCCACCTTTGCAAAGCAGCCCACCCTGGATGACTGTCTGATGTCAGAGTGAGTAAAGACTATGCTACTCCTGGACTTCATCCATATTACGAGGCTTGTCATTACAACATAAACTTTTATCGCCATGCTTTTGGTCCTGACCCCCACTTTAGGAACGTAAGAACTTAGCTGAGAATTAACACTTACGGTGTTACTCCCCCATATTATGGAACCCTAAACCCCCTTCAGACTCCCAGTGGATGACCTATCCATGCTACCAATGTAACCTGTATACTTCCCACACACCCACACCCCCCTCACCCTCCCCCTTCACCCCCTTCCCTTCCCTTCCCTCCCCTCCCCTCCCCCTCCCCGCTTCCTTTCCCCACCCCTTCCTTTTCCCCTCCCCCTTCCTTTTCCCCTCCCCTTCCCTTCCTATTTGTTTATATATAAACCATATGCTTATGTCTGCCTTACACCTGTTTATATGACACTTGTGAATTTAAAGGGGTTATCTTGAACTCTATGTACTGTGTTTGACCTCTAATGACACAATACTTTTTTCTTTTCTCTAAAGCTATGCAAGCCTTCCCCTAACGGGACCTAGGGTTTGGGCTTATAATGTTATTATGTTCTCATACTACTGAGACTAGGAGATTTACGAATAAGGCTATAAGTCACAATGTTTGTGTTAGTTCTTGTATGACACTTACGGGCGGGTAGCCAGGATACACTATCTTAGGAAAATGTTGTTTGCTATTATCATAAGTAAACCTTCCCATTTTTGTACTTGCAATATTCCCCATTGAACTACTGTCCCCCCTCAATCCTCCTTGCGGCAGCAGCGTAGGATCCTAGACATTCTCATCAACCCCCCGTAGCAGTTCTATTATTTAGTCTGCTGACCACCCAGCTTACTTTCTCATAGGTGGACTGGTGCCTCCATTTCAGCCTCTGGTACTTTTTCCCCTCTTTTTTTTTTTTTGAATTTAAAGAAGATTTATTGAAGAGCAGTATATTACACTTCATAGAATGGCAATACTGTGGGGCGCAGCCCACTTCTGTGATCGAGCTCAAATAATGAACAATAACAGAGAAGTTGACCATAAACGTAAGCTTATACATAATAAAATAGAGAAAAGAACCCTCAGGTATGAAAAGGTAAAACCTAGTGCTGCAGGTGGGCTCGACACCCCTAACGGGAACAAGCTGTGTCGAGCACCTGGGAGTGGCCTTAGATAACCATAAGGTGAGTGGCTAACCTGTAAAGGCCCATCGCGCCTTCCGGGAGAGTAAGGTCCCAGACTGCGTGAGGAACCCTTCCCAAGCCCTCTATGGCCAAGAGGCCAACGGAGCTGGGGGTGCCATATAGATATCCTGAGGGTTCCAGCTTAGGAGATCAACCCATGAAAAATGGGTCGGGGTACCGTCTGATTACAAACAAGTGCATATAAAACTGGAAGGAACCGTGTGGAACCGTATACTTTCAGTAAATGTATAATAACAACTTCCTGAGATTAAGAAGAGAGAGAGAAAGAAGAGGTGGAAAGGAAGACGGAGGAGAAGAAAGGATGGGGGTGGGGTGTGTTGACAGACTGCAATATCACAATAGCAACAGATCAAGCTTCAACTCCCGGTATGAGAGATATGCCTACATGCCGCGCCCAGGGTTCCCAGATCGCCAAAAATGCCTTATTTGAGTCTGCTATGGTACTAACTAAATTTTCCTGAGACATGATCCATGAGATCTTTCTCTTGGCAGATGCCAGAGAGACCCCTGGTTGTTTCCAAGCCTTTGCTATGGAAAGTTTGGCGCCTGTCAGAATGAAGGAGATAAGTTTAGCAGTTGTTTTGGGAATTTTGGGAATATTACCATTTAGGAGAGCTATCTGGGGAGATTTTGGTATGGGAGTGTCCGTAATTTTCCTGATCAGGTGAAAGATCCCGTTCCAGAAACCCCTGATTCTCGGACATTCCCACCAGATGTGTAACATGGAACCCTGGGCTTGGCAGTTTCTAAAACATAAAGGAGACGAGGTGGGGAACATCAGTGCAAGTTTGGAAGGAACCAGATACCATCTCGTGAGAACTTTCATGTTAGCTTCTATTAATGCAATATTGACTATACCTTTGTAGGCTCTTGTGCTCATTCTGTTCCAGATCTCCAGGTCCCAAGACTCGCCCAAGTCCTTCTCCCAGTCTGTCATGTATGTGAGTTTGGATGTGGGAGTTGACAGCGCATCATAAATCAGGGATATGCCTCCTTTTTGCTCTGTTGCTTGTCCACACCATTGTTCATAAGACGTGCACACTGGGGGCGTTGATTTGACTTTCCAAATGGTGTGAAGGAAATGGGAGATTTGAAGAAATCTAAATTTCTCGGCATCTGGGAGCTCTAGTTTATCAACGCAATATTTCATGGAGATTGGGCCGGAGGCGATGAGGTAATGTCCGATACGGTACATTCCCTTGTCAAGCCACCATTGAAAGGATTTGATGTCTAATCCTGGCTTGAAGAGGGGGTTGCGGAAAATGTGTGAAAGAGGGCGGAGCTGTGAGGTCAGAGCTGGGTTTTGAATCAAGTTGTCCCATAGTTTGAAGGAGTGTGAAAGTGTGGGCGCCATGATGGGAGGTCTAGATTGGCTGGAAGTCCAGAGTAGATAGTCTAGTGTGTGGGTAGGAACCGCTTGGCGTTCTATTTGTATCCAATCGGGTTTTTCTCCTCTGAAATATAAGGTGGAGAGTTGGGCCAGTCTGGCTGCTTGGTAGTATTTGAATAGTTCGGGGAGGCCCTTAGACTTCGGGGCATAAAGGGTGTTTCTCGTGAATCTATATCCTTTTCCCCCCCAGATAAATTTTATGATCTTCCCCTGGAAGTGTTTGAGGTGATTTCTGTTGATCGCGATTGGAAGGGCTCTAAATAAGTACAGAATTCTAGGAAACAGGGTCATTTTGATGGCATGGATTCTCCCCAGCCATGATAATTTGTGGGAAGACCAAGCTCGTATGTCTTCCTCCAATCTACGATACATAGGGGGGAAATTGGCTTGGTAGAGGGAGTCTATGCTGGGTGTGAGGTTTATACCTAGGTATCGAATTGAAGAATACTTTTTCCCCTCTTATACCTGCTTCTATCCACAAACCCTTCTCTTTTCTTCTCTTACTTTCCCTCTGTGGGTCCCTTCCCTTTTCATTTCTGCTGTTTCACACGTCTTACCCCACTGTCCTCCCTACCCCTCCTGGCTCGGCCGCCTCGACGTGGACAGGTGCTTTCCAACTGAGATAAATAAAAAGTTTTTGTTCCTAGCTCTGTCCCTAACTCCTTTTATACAATGCCGGAAAAAATGACATCCCATGCTCCTCTCTCGTTGAAATGTGTTTTGCTTAATGTAAAAGGCCTTAATGTGCCTGAAAAGCCATTACAGGTCTTGTCGACTCTCACCAAGCAGAAATACCAATTTATTTCCCTTCAGGAAACCCACTTTCGCTCAAACTCCATTCCAAAAATTACTAACCATGTATATCATACAGCTATCCACTCCACAAACCCCACCGCAAAGACCAAACATGCTCCTTTCAAACTTTCAGATTCCCTGGTGGACCCTGAGGGGAGAATTGTCTTTATTAAAGGCTTTTATGCTTCCAAGCCGATCACATTGGCAAATATCTATGCCCCAAACGAACATCAGGTCTCCTTTTTCAGGAGAATTAGTGATCTTTTACTTTCCTTCAAGGAGGGTATGGTTCTTATGGGAGGAGACTTCAATGTGCCCCCCAACCCAGACATTGATACTTCTTTGGGCACCTCCACGATGCCTTACCGAGCCCTTCGGAAAATCAAATTACAACTCCAAGGTCTGGCGTTGCATGATACATGGCGCACACTATTTCCCTCCGTTAAGGGTTATACCTTTTATTCCACTCCTTTTCAAAAATACTCACAATTAGACTATTTTTTCCTCTCTCAACCTGACTTTTCCGGACTCGACCCCAAAAACAAAAACCTGGCGACTAAACTCCGCCCTGCTGAAAGATGCTGAGTTCACCTCACGCCTAGAATCACGAATCAACACATACTTTATGGAAAACACCACCCCGGACATATCTCCTACTATCTTATGGGAAGAGCATAAGTGTGTCATTCGGGGGGAACTGATGGCTCAGGCAGCAAAAGTAAAATGAAACCATCAGGTCACTATTAAAAACCTAATCGCCAATATCAGACGCTTAGAGGCCTCACACAAACAATCCCACTCACAGCAGACCCTTCAGGAGTTATTACATTACCGTTCACTGCTACTGGAAGAACTAGGGAAGCGCACGAGGCGTTGATATGTCCTACATCAGAAAGTTTTTTATGATCAAGGTAACTCAACAGGGCACATTACTTTCCAGAAACGAGGATATCGCAAAATGTTTTGAACACTACTATAAAAACTTATATCATTTAAAATCTACCGCTCAGAACCTAGACCAGGCGGGACGGAGGTCAGGAGCTATTTTACGCTAAACTTTTAGCTAATAGGATGTCCCCGCTTCTACCGAGCCTTATTTCTTTAGATCAAGTTGGTTTTGTCCCGAGACGAGAGGCCAGGGACAACACCATCAGGGCACTAAATCTCCACCATTGGCTCACTACCTCGAAAACACAGGGGTTTTTTTATCACTAGATGCTGAGAAGGCATTCGACAGGGTGGCTTGGGACTACATGTGTGAGGTACTTAAGACGATTGGTCTTCATCCGTGCATGTTGGCCCATATCTCGGTGCTGTACTCCTCTCCGAGTGCAACTGTAAGAGTCAATGGTCACCTGTCGGACACCTTCTCCATAAGCAATTGTACTCGCCAGGGCTGCCCCCTATCTCCTCTGATATTTGTACTTATATTGGAATCTTTACTTAATAGATTAAGAGATAACTCTGACATTAAAGGCCTTATGCCCCGTACACACGGTTGGAATTTGTTCGGACATTCCGACAACAAAATCCTAGGATTTTTTCCGACGGATGTTGGCTCAAACTTGTCTTGCATACACACTGTCACACAAATCACACAAATCCGATCATTCTGAACGCGGTGACGTAAAACACGTACGTCGGGACTATAAACGGGGCAGTGGCCAATAGCTTTCATCTCTTTATTTATTCTGAGCATGTGTGGCACTTTGTCCGTCGGATTTGTGTACACACGATAGGAATTTCCGACAACGGATTTTGTTGTCGGAAAATTTTATAGCCTGCTCTCAAACTTTGTGTGTCGGAAAATCCGTTGGAAAATGTGTGATGGAGCCTACACACGGTCGGAATTTCCGACAACAAGGTCCTATCACACATTTTCCGTCAGAAAATCGGACCGTGTGTACGGGGCATAACAGTACAGGGTAGGGAGTATAAAGTCGCTGCTTTTGCAGACGATATCTTGCTCTCCTTGACCTCCCCAATCACTTCTATACCTAACTTGCTAAAAGTCATAGAACACTTTGGGACTCTGTCACACCTAAAGATCAACTATGCGAAATCCCATGTCCTAAATATTACCCTTGCAACACAGGAGGTGGAGAGATGCCAGAACTCTTTCCCTTTCCAGTGGAGCCAGCAGGCCATAACTTACCTAGGCATTCAAATTATGACTAAATTAGCTGACCTGTACAGTGCAAACTTCTGTAGTGTTCTGAAAAAAGCCCAACATGACTTAAAAGAATGGGGAAATCTTAATGTTTTCTGGTTTGGTTGCTCTGCTCTCCTAAAAATGATAACCTTGCCGTGGTTTTTATATATTATTCAATGTCTCCCAATTAACCTACCGGCCTATTTCTTTGCTGCATACAGAAAGGCGTGCACACTGTTTTTATGGAAAGGTTCTCCTCCCCGTATTAAGTACACTCGTCTTACGCGTCCAAAACTTAGAGGGGGTATCGGGCTACCGGACTGGGTGACCCTAGAAAAATCATTCTCTCACCTTCCCCTCGAGTCCCTACCCTGGTTGCCACCTGGACACTGGCCACCGGAGATAGAAGCACACCCTCTTATTTGTACATCGCTGGGAGCTTTTAGACAAGCAATAAAAACGATGTCAGTCTCTTCCGTCCTGGGCCCATTAACTCCACTGAGAGGGAACCCTAGCTTTACACCAGGGCTTTCACCATCCTTTCTTAACCAAACATGGCCACATGACAAAGTACTAGCATACCAGTTTCTTACCGGTAGAACCCCTCATTCTTACGAGAACTTAGTAGACTCGTCCCCTCTTAACTCTTTCCCTTTTTGGACATACCGACAGATTCGACATTTTCTTTCAACTCAGGGAATGACAACGACATGGACAAGACAATTAACACCCTTTGAAGAATTATGCACCCGGGCTCCCCGGAGGGACATCTAATCTCCTATATATATAATGCACTCATAGATGACACTTCCTGCACTTTAGACTCAGCGCACACAGCCTGGGAATCTGATTTACAGGTATCCCTTACAGAGGAGGATTGGACTCGCATTAACGAATATGTACACAAGGGCTCCCTTAATGTTGCTATTCAGGAAAATTGTTATAAAATTCAGACACGCTGGTACAGGACCCCATCACATTTACATAAATTTTCCCCATCTATCCCGGATACATGCTGTCGATGTAGGAAAGCGAAGGGTACCATGCTCCACATCTGGTGGGATTGTGACTCCATACAACCATTCTGGAAGGAGGTACATTAACTTATTACACATATCACAACATATTCCTTAGACTACTCTCCTGCTCAGTATCTCTTACACCATACCCATCTAACCAAAAATGAGTACTATAAATCTTCGGCCATGCACTTGGTGAACGCGGCGGGACTGTGCATCCCGACATATTGGCGATCCACTTGCGCTCCGACGATAGACGAGTGGTTTTGGAAGATCTCTAAAATAGAGGAGATGGAAGAGCTGGTTCATATCTCACAAGAGCGAATCCAAAAATTTACAACTACCTGGGCCTGTTGGACGCATTTCAAATTTACACAACGCTATAGTACATACAGTTCTTAAACTATAACTGCCACCCTCCCGACAGCAGGAGGCAGGGGGGCCATGCCGAGGAGGTGGTGCCACATGGGGGTGGATGTGCAGATTTTACCTCTCCCCCCTCCCTCCCTCCTCACCTCACCACTCCATCCCCCACTTCCTTGTCAATCCTTCTCTCTCTTTCTCTCCATCATTCTATCGCTCATGTTCTTTGTATTCCTCCCTTTCTTTCATCCTTTTCCCCCTCTCCCTCTAGTACTTCCTTTCCCTCCTGGTTCTCTTTTTCTCTTTTCCTTTGTCTTTTTTTTTTCTCTAAATATCACTCCTACTCTTCTAATGGAACAAATTTGTTCCCTTCTTACTTTCTTATAAGGTTCTATTGAAATATTACGCTAATTTGGAGACATGGAATCGAGTTTCAGTTGGCTTTGATGACAATTTTATACCTATGTTCGGTATCTGTGACCTAGAATTTTGTTACAAGAAATACTATGTAATGTCCCTTCTATTGTATTTTCTTTTCTATGCAAATGTCAATAAAAATTATTATGGAAAAAAAAAAAATGAAAAATTCCTTTAACCACTTCAGCCCCGGAAGGATTTACCCCCTTCCTGACCAGAGCACTTTTTACAATTTGGCACTGCGTCGCTTTAACTGCTAATTGCGCGGTCATGCAATGGTGTACCCAAACGAAATTTGCGTCCTTTTCTTCCCACAAATAGAGCTTTCTTTTGATGGTATTTGATCACCTCTGCCTTTTTTTTTTTTTTTGCGCTATAAACAGAAAAAGACTGAAAATTTTGAAAAAAAATGGTATTTTCTACTTTTTGTTATAAAAAAAATCCAATAAACTCAATTTTAGTCATACATTTAGGCCAAAATGTATTCGGCCACATGTCTTTGGTAAAAAAAATGTCAATAAGCGTATATTTATTGGTTTGTGCAAAAGTTATAGCGTCTACTAACTAGGGTACATTTTCTGGAATTTACACAGCTTTTAGTTTATGACTGCCTATGTCATTTCTTGAGGTGCTAAAATGGCAGGGCAGTACAAACCCCCCCCCCCCAAATGACCCCATTTTGGAAAGTAGACACCCCAAGGAAATTGCTGAGAGGCATGTTGAGCCCATTGAATATTTATTTTTTTGTCCCAAGTGATTGAATAATGACAAAAAAAAAAAAAAAATTTACAAAAAATTGTCACTAAATGATATATTGCTCACACAGGATATGGGCATATGTGGAATTGCACCCCAAAATACATTCAGATGCTTCTCCTGAGTACGGGGATACCACATGTGTGGCACTTTTTGGGAGCCTAGCCGCGTACGGGGCCCCGAAAACCCAGCACCACCTTCAGGATTTCTAAGGGCATACATTTTTGATTTCACTCCTCACTACCTATCACAGTTTTGAAGGCCATAAAATGCCAAGATGGCACAAACCCCCCCCCCCCAAATGACCCCATTTTGGAAAGTAGACACCCCAAGCTATTTGCTGAGAGGCATGGTGAGTATTTTGCAGCTCTCATTTGTTTTTGAAAATGAAGAAAGACCAGAAAAAATGTTTCTTTTCTTTTTTCAATTTTCAAAACTTTGTGACAAAAAGTGAGGTCTGCAAAATACTCACTATACCTCTCAGCAAATATCTTGGGGTGTCTACTTTCCAAAATGGGGTCATTTGGGGGGGTTTTGTGCCACCTGGGCATTCCATGGCCTCCAAAACTGTGATAGGCAGTGAAGAGTGAAATCAAAAATTTACGGCCTTAGAAAGCCTGAAGGCGGTGCTTGGTTTTCGGGGTCCTGTGCGCGGCTAGGCTCCCAAAAAGTTTTTTTAAAATCATTTTTATTGTTATCTCAGGGAATGTAAATATCCCCTATGATAGCAATAGGTAGAGACAGGTACTCTTTTTTGAAAAAATTGGGGTCTATTAGACCCTAGATCTCTCCTCTGCCCTCAAAGCATCTGACCACACCAAGATCGGTGTAATAAAATGCTTCCCCAATTTCCCAATGGCGCTGTTTACATCCGGCGAAATCTAAGTCATAAAATGCTCGTAGCTTCCGGTTTCTTAGGCCATAGAGATGTTTGGAGCCACTCTGTTCTCTGATCAGCTCTATGGTCAGCTGGCTGAATCACCGGCTGCATTCTCAGGTTCCCTGTTGAGACAGGAGAGCCAGAGAAAAACACGGAAGACGGTGGGGGGGGGGGGGCATTCCCTCCCACTGCTTGTAAAAGCAGTCTAGAGGCTAATTAGCTGCTAGGATTGCTTTTATATGAAAGCCGACCGCTGGCTAAAAAGAATGATACCAAGATGATACCTAAACCTGCAGGCATCATTCTGGTATAACCACTCAAAGTCGTGAATGGCGTACCTGAAGACAAAAAAATGGTTAACAATAAAGCACAGTAAACGGTAAAGTATAAAAAATTGCATACCTGAAAAGCAAACATGATAAAACATAATAACAATAAAACATTGCAGAATATAATACAGTAAAAAAGAGCAGAACAATAGAGAGAGAATAGAGAGAGAGAGAACAATGAAACGACAACTATTTTTTTTTATTTTTGTTTGTGTTTTTTTTTTTTTTACACTTTTTTATGTAACTGTAACCGGTTCCAGGTTCGGGTCTTTCAAAATGCGATGGCATCTTGGGAGACCCTGTGAAAGTGTGCCTAGTCTGTGCAATGCTGTACCCTACGCTAATACTCAACTAGTGTATGGTAGCGTTCAAAACATTCACCAATGCAAAGACCAGGATTATCAGGACAGGAGGGACAATAATAGCGGGTGTCACGTCTATATCCGCGCTTGCTGCAGACACAACATCTTTTTTGGGGGGGTTCGTTGGGTAGGGGTACTCGGGAGGACATATAAATGCCTCTCATACAGCCGACTGCATTTGGTTGGGGATGTGAATGGGGGAAGTACGGGCGCTGCAGAAGCGGTGGGTTCCCAATTAGGATTGGCGAATGCAGCAGGAAGGGCATTATGGGCACGACAGGCCTATGTTTGTCTTTTTGGTGGCAGCGGGACACTACTTGTGCTTGCCACCTCACCAGCTTGAACTGCACTTATGGGACTCGCCACGTCACCAAGTGTTACTGCAGTGCTGGTATGACTACGACCGGGGTGTACTAGGCCGCTGGTGCTTGCCAGTTCACCAAAACGCTACAAAAAAAAGTGACAGTGATCGATCGATACTGCACTTGGGTGGGCTGGGCTGGGCCGGGCGGAGGGGCAAAACGCAGGTGCTAGCAGGTATCTGGGCTGATCCCACTAACACTGCGTTTTTGGGAACCCTAAACTGCTGGGGACGCTAGTATAGATCTGATCGGATCAGATATTGATCCGATCAGATACTATACCACTAAGGGAGGCGTATGCTGCGTGTGTGGGTGTTAGCGGTTCTGGCGCTAATCTGACGCTGCCTGGGGCTGGTGCTTGCCAGTTCACCAAAATGCTACCAAAAAAACTGTTAGCGATCGCAGGGATCAGGCCTGACTCTGCGAACGCTGCAGTTATGCATTTAGTGTTTTGTAAGTGACAGTGATCGATCGATACTGCACTTGGGTGGGCTGGACTGGGCCGGGCGGAGGGGAAAAACGCAGGTACTAGCAGGTATCTGGGCTGATCGCGCTAACACTGCATTTTTGGGAACCCTAAACTGCTGGGGACGCTAGTATAGATCTGATCAGATCAGATATTGATGCGTTCAGATACTATACCACTAAGGGAGGTGTACGGTGCGTGTACGGTGCGTGCGTGGGTGTTCGCGGTACTGGCGCTAATCTGACGCTGCCTGGGGCGACGCATATCACCGCCGGGCGATCAGGGGGCTAAATCTTTATTCGGTAATAAACGGCGGGTGCCCTGATACTATAAAAAATAAACGAACTAACCAGCGTCACCCGTAACAGTTATACGGTGATCAGTGGTGAAAGGGTTAACTAGGGGGCAATCAAGGGGTTAAAACATTTATTAGATAGTATATGGGGGTCCCTGTCGCTATAAAACGCTGACAGCAAACCTAAATATTTACGTTCCTAACTAGCGTCACCAGCGACACTAATACAGCGATCAGAAAAATGATCGCTTAGCGACACTGGCGACAGGGGGTGATCAAGGGGTTAAAACTTTATTAGGGGGGTTAGGGGGGTACCCTAGACCTACAGGGGGCTAACACTCACTGTCCTACCACAGTAACTGTCACAAACTGACACTATGCAGTAATCAGGAAAAAAAAAAAAAACCTGCTTGGTGTCAGTTTGTGACGGGGGGGTGATTGGGGGGGATCAGGGGGCGATCGGGGGGGATCGGGGGTGTTTAGTGTGCCTGGCATGTTCTACTGTGTTGTGTGTGAGTGTTGGTGCACTTACATGTCTTCTCTCCTCTGCGCTGGAACGGAAACTGCCCAGCCGAGGAGAGATGACATCACATCCTCTGCCTCTGTGTACTATACAGAGGCAGGGGATGTTTCTCATTGGCTGGGAGCGATCGCGAGGGGGGGCCATGATCGGATGGTCTCCCCCTCGTCTCTCATCGCTCCCAAACCAAATGCCGACCGCCGATGGCACCGGGGGGATCCGATCGGACCCCCCGCCCGCGGGAAGGCAATCACGTACCAGGTACGTGATTTTGGCTGCCCGTGCCGCTCTGATCACGTATATAGGCGTGAGGCGGTCGGCAAGTGGTTAAATATAGTGCCTGGGGGTCCCCTTAGTCTGTCTATAAAGAGGCACATCTGTAGCATATATAGAACATGCTGCAGTAAAAATGAAATTTCTAATGGGGCCCCAGGATGACGTCATTTGTGAAAAAAAGCATAGGGCGGAGCGACGTGTTAACGTCGCCATCTCTTTCATGTCCTGATGAATGGGTTTGTTTGTTTGTGTGTCAGCTGACACACCAAACCTAAGGTGCTTATTTTACTCCTTACTGCGAGTGTTATTTTTATATTTATTAAACCCACCATGGATTTTACATTATGTAGAGCCTTTGATCTCTTTTTGGCGCCTAACCATTAGCCAAGTGATATAGGAAGTGTGGAGAAGCCCTGAGATGAAGAAAAAGGCCCTGACAGGGGGCGTGAACACCCGAACTTCCATCAAAACCTCCTTAACAGATCCCCAACCTCACCGGCCATGACCCGTAATTGGAAGGAGACACACCACCCCACAAAGCTGCCACATTTCTTCCCGCCAGCGAAGCGAGAGAATTGCCAAGATGGCCCCGGTGGCCGCTCGCCTGCTGCATCCAGCAGCTCTCCCCTTGCCTCACAGAGTCCCAGCTTGCAGACAGGCTCGAAGAAGAACTTACCCAGTGTTTCAACACCCCTCTCAAACAGCCCAGCCAAGTCTAAACCCAGACTAGACAATGACTCTCCAGCTACAGAGCTAATTAAAGGGCACATCACTCTGGATGACACATGAGAGTTAATAGATCCTATTAACCAACCTATTTTGGATATGACCTTAAAGGACATGCTGATATCCCTCCACAGTTCCATTCACTCGGACATGATGGCATGCATACAACGTTTTAAAACTGAGATAGGAGAGTTGGAAGGCAGGGTCGACCATGTGGAGAGAAAGATGGGAGAGTTTGCTTCCTCTTACAACTCCTTAGTTGATTGCCACAATGAGCAAGCTGATGTGGTTGATGGGTTCAAAGCAAAAATCGCTGATTTAGAGGATCGCTCACGCAGAAGCAACGTGAAAATCCGTGGCATCCCTGAAACCATACAGCCAGCTCAACGCCACCATTATTCCACTGATCTTATTAAGGAATTAATTCCAGATGCACCTAACTCTGAGATAGTTATTGACAGGATCCATCGTCTTCCCAAACCAGCATTCTTAGCTGACAATGTGCCAAGAGATGTACAGATGCGGGTACATTTTTACCACATTAAAGATCAATTCATGCTGGCGTTCCGCAAAAGCTGCCAACCATCTACTAAATTTGCTGCAATTCAAATCTTTGCTGACCTGTCACAATATACTATCAGAAAAAATGCAAGAGTCTGCTGCCTATCACTAAGGCCCTGCGAAACCACAGCATAACATATTGTTGGGGATATCATACCAAACTGACAATCACCCAAAATGGATCATCTACAGTGATTTCATCCTTGGAGGAAGGATTACAAATGCTACGCTCTAGGGACATCTTACCTGACCAGGAACCTTCTCAACACTCTCCTTCTCCTAAGTTGGACACCCAGGACAACTGGAAGCTGGTATCCCACAAACGCTGCAACAAAAAACACAACTAACCAACTCAATCCCTGCAACATATACAACAAAATCACTGGCACTTAGGAGCTTAAAGCCCACAAATTCACCCCCAGTGTAATGTGCAGTACTACTGCTAACGGATTCCGGCTGAAATCCTGCTTTTTAAATCACCTTCGTTTTGCTTGTTCATTGACTTTATATGTTGACTTTCTTCTTTTTTCTTGCCTTAACTGTTCAAGGTCCTACTCTAACGTTGCAAAGTGCTTTCTCCTCCATAACAGCTCACATTCAATCTTCCTACCATGCTGAACATTTCCTCCTGCTCCTACCTGCCTGGATGTGAACAATTCTGAATCGAATAGAAGCCATTTGAGGTACTGTTCACTCTTCCCAGTCTTTAATACACATGGTACTTAAGTTTGTCTCCCTTAATGTCACTGGGTTAAAGCAGCCTGCTAAAAGTTCAGCTCTATGGAAAGAAGCCTTAAATTAGAAGCTGACATTTAATGCTTCCAAGAATCCCACTTTCAGGCCTCCAACACCTCAACTCTCAAACATAGGATGTTTCCTCACATGTTCTTGGCCTCTGCGCCCATTAACAAAGAGGAGTCTATAGCTATTAAAAATTCAGTGGCTTTCAACCAACTAGAATTGCATGTAGACTCAGAAGGCAGATATCTAATACTTATATGCAAACTCAACAACAAGCTTTTCATGCTTTTCAATATATACACCCCCAACACCAACCAACTCTAGTTCATCAGAAAGATCCTCCCCCCTCCAGAAGGGAGACTTACTTCTCTGCGGGGACTTTAATACAGTAGCTGATCACAGCTTGGACACAACATCTAAGGCTAAGCGCCTCCCACCTGCGTTTCAGCCTCTTTTACATGCCAGTGACTTATTTGATGTTTGGAGGTGCCAACCTGCAAATGAGCGTAATTATTCATTCCACTCCCCAAGGCATAATACTTATTCTCAAATTGATGTATTTTTGGTTGATAGAATGTTATTGTAGTCTGTGTCTTCCTCCTCCATTCATACAATATCATCGTCCGATCATGCGCTGATCTCAGTTGTAGTGCAGGAAGAAAATACTAAGAATCCAACCTTTATATGGCCTGCAAACTCTCAGATCATACACACACCTGCACATGCTGCTTTCATCGCACAACAGCTTACTGAATTCTTTGCAATTAACACTCCATCTGTATCCAGTCCCTCTACTCTGTGGTGTGCCCACAAGGCCTTTATTAAAAGTTTACTACTACAACTTAGTTCTCATGTTAGAAAACAAAGAATGCAGAAACTAGAGATCCTACTCTCCAAAATCAAGCAGTCCCTTAACAAAGCAAACCCGGACACTGAGACAATGCACAAGCTGTTCAAATTACGACTGGATCTGAGACTCCTTCTTTTAGAGCAATTTGACAAACATCTAGCCTCTTTGAAGCTATCGCATTATTCCTCTGGCAATAGAGCTGGAAAATTCCTAGCTCAGAGACTACAATGACGTAAGGCCCAAAAGACGTAAGGCCCAAACTAAAATAAACTACCTACTCCACCCTCTAGACAAAGGTAAAATTATGAATCCTAAAGACATTGAAAACTCGTTACTACATTATTACTACTCCTTATACAACCTCTCCGAGGACCTCAGAACTACCCAACCTACCAAGTGCAATTCAGCAATTTCTGGCTGGTATCAACCTACCCTCTCTTTCTCCAACCCAATTGACCTCCCTTAACAAGTCTATAATGATGCCTGAGATTGCTAAAGTTGTAAAGACCCTGCCTAATACTAAAGCTCCTGGACCAGATGGTCTAACGAATGACTACTACAAGGCATTTCTGGTTAACCTTAGTCCCACTCTTGCATCTGTGTATTCTTCTGCAATAACCGCTGCCTCGTTCCCACTTGAGATGCTACAAGCATACATTGTTACCATCCCCAAATCTGGAAAAGATCCTATAACACCACCTAATTTCAGGCCCATCTCATTATTGAATACGGACATAAAATTATTTGCAAAAATAATTGCCCTTAGGTTACTCCCTATTCTACCTCACTTGATACACCCTGACCAGACTGGATTCACTTCGAGCAGACAGGCGGCAGATGCAACTCGAAGAATCATAAATGTAATCCACCGATCCAGGACCCACCACACACCTCCTCTGCTCCTCTCATTGGACGTGGAGAAAGAGTTTGATAGGGTTCATTGGAACTACATAACACAAACTATTTTAGCTTTATATTCATCCCCATCTGCACGAGTATACACCTCTAACACCCTCTCAAAACCCCTCCCCATAACTAACGGAACGAGACAGGGCTGACCTCTATCCCCTTCTATCTTTAACCGTCTCATAGAGCCCCTTGCGGCATCTATTAGATCCCATCCAAACATACATGGCTTCACATTCCAAGGTAGATCCCATACTATCAGTCTCTTTGCAGATGATGTTATTTTATGCTTAACCAACCCCAGCTCATCCTTAACCAACGCCTATACAATATTGACTGCTTTCAGTGAAATCTCTTACTATAAAGCTAATTTTAGCAAGTCAATAATACTAGGTATGAATATAAATCCCTCTCTTAAATCCAGACTCCAAACTTTACTTCCCTATTCATGGGCTGACTCCACCATCTCCTACTTGGGACTCTCACTGTCAGCGGACCCATCTAAACTGAATGATATCAACTACATACCCTTGATAAATAAAATATCCCAAGAAATCAAACATGTAGCCAGGGTAGAATTAACTTGATCAGGGCACCTGGCCTCATTTAAAATTATATGCTTACCTCAGATTTTGTACTTGTTCCGTACCTTACCTATCCCAGTGAAAAACCACCACTTACAATCCAAGCCTCTTTTATGGCCTGGAGGGTGTTATGGAACACCCAACCTTCTTCAACTATACCTTAGCCTATTACAGTCAAGAGAAAGGCCCTGGCTGGGTTTTAAGCCATAGGCGTACCTTGACGCCCTATAATAAGGGGACCACAGGAGCTGGTAAGCAGTTTCTACGGCTGGTGGTGGATTCACTGCGGTTTTTTGGTGATGGATGATGGACCCTGCTATTGATTTATTTTCACATTATTTGTGGTCAACTTCACACAGAAGAATATAATTCATATGAATCCATTTATGGACTTTACATTTCTTATTTAGCGCGACTCTTATTTTTCTTTATTTATTGTTTGTAATTGTGTTATACAAACATTGCTGCTCATTGTTCATTTATTTATTTGTTTATTTAGAGATAGATGACTTATAGCGCAGTTTTTACACTTTTTATAATGCATAAATACATACAGTGAAAAAGTATTCATACCCCTTGTCATTTTCCACTTTTTGTCATGTTACAACCAGAAACCTAAATGTATTTTATTGGGATTTTATGTGATAGACCAGCACAAAGTGGCACATAATTGTGAAGTGGAAGGAAAGTGATAAATAGTTTTCAAAATGTTTTACAAATAAATATGTGAAAAGTGTGGCGTGCATTTGTAGCCCCCTTTATCCCCTTTACTTTACTCAGCCCCCTTTACTCTGATACCCCTAACTAAAATCCAGTGGAACCAATTGCCTTCAGAATTCACCTACTTAGTAAATAGAGTCCACCTGTGTGTAATTTCATTTCAGTGTAAATACAGCTGTTCTGTGAAGCCCTCAGAGGTTTGTTAGAGAACCTTATTGAACAAACAGCTTCATGAAGGCCAAAGAACACACCAGACAGATCAGTTATAAAGTTCTGGACAGGTTTAAAGCAGTGTTGGGTTTTGAAAAAATATCCCAAGCTTTGAACATCTCACTGAGCACTATTCAATAAATCATTCGAAAATAAAAAGAGTATGGCACAACAGCAAACCTAGAAAGACAAGTCCATCCACCTAAACTGACAGGCTGGGCAAGGAGAGCATTAATTAGAGAAGCAGCCAAGAAGCCCATGGTAACTCTGGAGGAGCTACAGAGATCCACAGCTCAGGTGGGAGAATCCGTCCATAGGACAACTATTAGTTGTGCACTCCACAAATCTGGCATTTATGCAAGAGTGGCAAGAAGAAAGCTATCATTGGAAAAAAAAGCCATAAGAAATCCCATTTTCAGTTTGTGTGAGAAGCCATGTGGGGGACACAGAAAACATGTGGAAGAAGGTGCTCTGGTCAGATGAGACCAAAATTGAACTTTTTGGCCTAAAAGAAAAACACTATGTGTGGTGGAAAACTAACACGGCACATTACTCTGAACACACCATCCCCACCATGAAACATTGTGGTGGCAGCATTATGTTGTGGGGAATCGGGATGCTTTTCTTCAGCAGGGACAGGGAAGCTGGTCAGAGTTGATGGGAAGATGGATGGAGCCATATACAGGGCAATCTTAGAAGAAAACCTGTTAGAGTCTGCAAACGACTTGCGACTGGGACAGAGGTTCACCTTCCAGCAGGACAACAACCCTAACATACAGCCAGAGTTACAATGGAATGGTTTAGAACAAAGCATATTAATGTGTTAGAATTGCCCAGTCAAAGTCCAGACCTAAATCCAATTGAGAATCTGTGGCAAGACTGGAAAATTGCTGTTGGCAGACGCTCTCCATGCAGTCTGACAGAGCTTGAGCTATTTTGCAAAGAAGAATGGGTAAAAACGTCACTTTCTAGATGTGCAAAGCTGGTTAGAGACATCCCCAAAAAGACTTGCAGCTGTAATTGTAGCAAAAAGTGGTTCTACAAAGTATTGACTCAGAGCGGCTGAATACAAATGCACGCCATGCTTTTCAGACATTTATTTGTAAAACATTTTGAAAACAATTTATCGTTTTCCTTCCACTTCACAATTATGTGCCACTTTGTGTTGGTCTATCACATAAAATCCCAATAAAATACATTTACGTTTTTGGTTGTAACATTACAAAAAGTGGAATGTTTTAAGGGGTATGAATACTTTTTCAAGGCACTGTACTGTAAGTGGACCATATAGTGAACTTGGTGTTGAGTTATTCACTTTAGGGTCATCACAGTGGACAAAGGGGCACTTTATTATTTCCTAAATGTACATAATATAACTGGATACTAACATTTATAGGTAAAGTTGATCCAGGGAATATCTGATTGCCTCTTAAGGGATCAGGAAGGAATTTTTCCCCTGTTGGAGCAAATTGGATCATGCTTTGTTGAGGTTTTTTGCCAGCCTTTGGATCAACTGTGGGTATAGGATTGTATTTATAGGATTGTATATTTGTTTTCCCTTTTATTGCTTGAACTGGATGGACTTGTGTCTTTTTTCAGCCAGACTAACTATGTAACTATGTAATTTGAAAGAACAAAGTATAAGAGCAGTATACATCAAAACCACCTTACATTATATCACTCACATTTACTGTACCCCTATTAAATCATTTAAATTTTCCTGCTTCTGACCAATTTTACATTACTGTATTACTTGCAGTCTTTTAATTATTGTAATTAAGCATTTACCTGTCTTCAGAACATTTTGCATATTAACCCTGATTAAAGCTGTCCTGGTACTGGTTAATTTTACTGTATCCTCTGCAGCATAGACATGTGCTTTTCTGAATGAACACAGTGAGTGATCTGTGTCTTCTGTGAGACCAGGAAGTGGAGGAGTGGTGCTGCAGATAGGACAGTCTGGAGTTGTGTCAGGAACCAGGTAAATGACAGACACATAAATTAAAGAACTGTTGTTCTCCTGACCAGCCCATGCTGCTTAGAAGTAAGGACCAGCCTCAACCTACATGTCTAATCCAAATCACGCCCCTTGATGCATTTCAGCCTGCCCACTGGGGCTTAGTCATAGGACCCTGTGGCTCAGGAGTCAAGGTAAGTGTTTAGGAATGGGGGAGGGGGAACCATTAGTGAGGTGTTTTTTTACCTTATTGCAGGGAATGCATTAAGGTAAAAGAACAGTTAGACTTTAGAACCACTTTAAGTTTGGCTGTTTCATTTGTTTATATCTGGTAAGGTAAAACTTGTCCTTGACAAAGATGGACTGGGATCCAATGCAACGTTGGACAAAATAAACCCCTCTTGTTTGTATACTCCTGCTTAAGACCCATAAAGTCTTCTCTACTACTGTAAAATGATCTAATAATAAAACGTGGGTAATTTTGCCAGTTTGTGGCCTCATCTACACAAGGAAAACATCCGTACACCTGCATAGTGAGCCGTCTTAACCAGCAAGGGATGCACCGATGTTCCATTCAGCCCCGTGCAGGCAGCAAAAAAATAAAAAATAAGAATGTAGCATCCACTTTCTAGCTGAAACAAGATATACAGTATCTCACAAAAGTGAGTACACCCCTAACATTTTTGTAAATATTTTATTATATCTTTTCATGTGAAAACGCTGAAGAAATTACACTTTGCTATAATGTAAAGTAGTGAGTGGACAGCTTGTATAACAGTGTAAATTTGCTGTCCCCTCAAAATAACTCAACACACAGACATTGTTGTCTAAACCGCTGGCAACAAAAGTGTGTACACCTCTAAGTGAAAATGTCCAAATTGGGCCCAATTTGCCATTTTCCCTCCCCAGTGTCATGGGGCTCATTAGTGTTACAAGGCCCCAGGTGTGAATGGGGAGCAGATGTGTTAAATTTTGTTTTATCGCTCTCAGTCTCTCATACTGGTCACTGAAAGTTCAACATGGCACCTCATGGCAAAGAACTCTCTGAAAAAAAAGAATTGTTGCTATTCATAAAGATGGCCTAGGCTGTTAGAAGATTGCCAAGACCCTGAAACTGAGCTGCAGCATGGTGGCTAAGACCATACAGAGGTTTAACAGGACAGGTTGCACTCAAAACAGGCCGCACCATGGTCAACCAAAGAAGTTGAGTGCACATGCTCAGCGTCATATCCAGAGGTTGTCTTTCGGAAATAGACATATGAGTGCTGCCAGCATTGCCGTCCCAGAAGGAAGCCTCTTCTAAGGACGATGCACAAGAAATCTCCCAAACAGTTTGCTGAAGACAAGCAGGCTAAGGACATGGATTACTGGAACAATGTCCTGTGGTTTGATGAGACCAAGATAAACGTATTTAGTTCAAATGGTGTCAAACGTGTGTGGCGGCAACCAGGTGAGGAGTACAAAGACAGGTGTGTCTTGCCTACAGTCAAGCATGGTGGTGAGAGTGTCATGGTCTGGGCCTGCATGAGTGCTGCCAGCACTGGAGAGCTGCAGTTCATTTAGGGAATAAGGATGAGCCGAACACCCCCCTGTTCGGTTCGCACCAGAACATGCGAACAGGCAAAAAATTTGTTCGAGTATGCGAACACCGTTAAAGTCTATGGGACACGAACATGAATAATCAAAAGTGCTAATTTTAAAGGCTTTTACGCAAGTTATTGTCATAAAAAGTGTTTGGGGACCTGGGTCCTGCCCCAGGGGACATGGATCAATGCAAAAAAAAGTTTTAAAAACAGCCGTTTTTTGGGAGCAGTGATTTTAATAATGCTTAAAGTCAAACAATAAAAGTGTAATATCTCTTTAAATTTCGTAGCTGGGGGGTGTCTATAGTATGCCTGTAAAAGGGCACATGTTTCCCGTGTTTAGAACAGTCTGACAGCAAAATGACATTTCAAAGGAAAAAAAGTCATTTAAAACTACTCGCGGCTATTAATGCTTTGCCGGTCCGACAATACACATAGAAGTTCATTGATAAAACTGGCATGGTAATTCCCCACAGGGAAACCCCGAACCAAAATAAAAAAAAAAAAAAATTACGTGGGGGTCCCCCTAAATTTCATACCAGATATTACACTTTTATTGTTTCACTTTAAGCATTATTAAAATCACTGCTCCCGAAAAAACGGCCATTTTTAAAACTTTTTTTTGCATTGATACATGTCCCCTGGGGCAGGACCCAGGTCCCCAAACACTTTCTATGACAATACCATGCATATAAGCCTTTAAAATTAGCACTTTTGATTTCTTCCATAGACTTTTAAAGGGTGTTCCGCGGCATTCGAATTTGCCGCGAACACCCCAAATTGTTCGCTGTTCGGCGATCTTGCGAACAGCTCATCCCTATTAGGGAACCATGAATGCCAACATGTATTGTGACATACTGAAGCAGAGCATGATCCCCCCCTTCTGAGACTGGGCGGCAGGGCAGTATTTCAACATAACGACCCCAAACACACCTCCAAGATGACCACTGTCTTGCTTAAGAAGATGAGGGTAAAGATGATGGACTGGCCAAGCATGTCTCCAGACGTAAACCCTATTGAGCATCTGTGGGGCATCCTCAAACGGAAGGTGGAGGAGTGCAAGGTCTCTAACATCCACCAGCTCCGTGATGTCATCATGGAGGCATGGAAGAGGACTCCAGTGGCAACCTGTGAAGGTCTGGTGAACTCCACACCCAAGAGGGTTAAGGGGTGAACTCTACGGATGTTTGTTGCCAGCAGTTTAGACATTAATGGCTGTGTGTTGAGGGGACAGCAAATTTACACTGTTATACAAGCTGTACACTCAATACTTTACATTGTAGCAAAGTGTCATTTCTTCAGTGTTGTCTCATGAAAAGATATAAGAAAATATTTACAAAAATGGGAGCAGTGTACTCACTTTTGTGAGATACTGTATGTACTTTTTCAAATTAAATATGTATTTTCTAACCAAAACAGCATTTATTTAGGCCAATGATGTGTGCTAATCCCATTGCAGTTCCCTGTTGTACTTTGGTTTAAATATTATCTAATTTTAATCAATTCTAAATTGCTAAATTTTAGCACAATATTGAGCATAACACTTTGTTTGCACACCTTCATGAACTTAACTAAACTGTACAACCTATAATTGAAGCCCTTTTTTCAAGTTTAAGAAAAAACCTAGAGGGCAAAATGTAGCAAAGTTCATGCACCTTTTACTGTGTGCATGTATTTTTTAAAATATATATATAATTTTGAAGTATGTAGTCATTCTTTCTAAAGTTTTAAACTGTTTACATTTCCAAAAACTCAAGGATAAATGACAACCATTATACACATGCCACCTGTGTATCCCTCAAGTGTTTACCCAGAGGAAATAAAACTTGTTGGGGGATTTATTTTTTATTTTTCCTGAATTACAATTACAGGTTGCATCTAGTGAAATAAGAGTAACGATACCCACATTTTAGTAGAGCCTGCAGAAAACTAATATCAATGGAGCGGATATATTTTCTGAATCCGCTCCTGGAGCTCATTACAATTTGTATTCAACTAAAGGCACACTCTTCTTTTTGCCAAGTAAACTAGTTTAACTGCTAATTAAACCTAGTCACTGTCACAGTTGTAAATTAATTAAGACATGCTTTTCAGGCAGAACATTGACATAATAGTAAAGTCTACCAAGCATTGAGAGAAGTATACACTTCAAAAAAATGTCTGAATATCAGAAAACCATATCCTTGATGACATGTAGACAAGCTACAATATGATATTTTATTGTTTTTTATGTTGTTCTCTTTTTAATTCTTAGGAACTTTTAATTTTAGCAGATTCACATGTAGCTGTTGCTCTGAAATTGCATGTTTGTTCTACTGGAATTCAAAATTAAACTCTAGGCAAACAGTGAAATATGCAGGTAAAATGCAAAGGTTGTATGCTTACTTTCTGTACAGTGGTTTACAACAATAGCCAGGGAGGCAATGCCTTTTTCGGTTGAGGTTTGCAGCTTATGTCCCCTTTACACCACTGGCCTACTCAGTGGATGATGAATCATCATAATAATTTCAGTCTCGTGAGCAAGGAGTTAATGCTTCTTCAGAAAGTTCATTGATTCAGAAAGTTCTGATTCAGAAAGTTGAAGAGTTATTCTACTGGCTATGAAATATGGAAGACATCTGTAAATGACAATACAGACTGAACAGAATTGTGCATCCTTTTGCGTAGTAAGCAGTGAGCATGTACTGTATGTATTTCAACAGTGCATTTACTTGTTTCCCTGAAGTTCTATTTAAAGCTTATGTCAAGAATAAATAAATAAATTACAAAAACATATTTAGTACATCTATTAAATATATGCAAATTTTTATCCCGTATATGCTATACCATGCTGCAAGTATAGAAAAATAACTGCTAATATCCCAAAAATATATTATGCTCCTAGCTACTTTTTTGACAGCTTTAAATTCCTAAGCACATGGTGTCAGCCCCACCTGTTTCATGTCTGACGGAAAAAACACAGGCCTCTCCTCATTTCATCCCCACCTAATCTCCATAACCCTGCTTGCGCACAAGCAGAGAGCGCAGAAAGTGAGCCCAGGAATTTATCGTCTCAAAAAGCTTCTAGCAAATTCAACAGGTATTTTTACACATATTAAACAGGTATAACAAAATACTTTCAATAGTAAATTTAGCACACCAAAGGGGAGCAAATATGTGAAGGTGATTGTCACAGTTCTCGTACATCAATAGGCAGTTGAAGAGTACCCTGGGCTGGGAAGTATTTTATGAACTGACTTTACTAAAGATATTGCCCTGTAAGTTTCTGGGAGTGTCAGATCTTACTGAGGCTTTGGAAAAACAAGTATTGTTGCTTCTTGCATGGATAATGGTAGTGATTCTTGAGCATCTGTAAAGATATTAGGCAATCCAGTATTTCTCTATATGTATTATATATCTCCACTGGGAGACCATCATTCCCTGGTGTTTTAGTGTTAGGTGATTCTGCAACTGCTCTCTGAAGTTCCTTTAAGGTGATGGGAATCCTCTACCTGGGCAACAGTGGCACTCTGTAAAAACTGGACAAGATTTAAGTGTTTATATCTGAATTTTGTATCATGTAGGAATTTAAAACAATGTCCAAATTCCAGTATTATTAAGACATATTAATTATTTTAATATATATTTTTTGCTTAAGGCTTAGACCACACAGTTTAAGTGTGTGGGTCCCAATTGTGATTTACCTATCACAGCTAGTAGATGACTGGTATTTTCCCCTTCCTCAAAATTATTTTGGGTTGCAAAAAATCTATTTTCTGCTATACCACATAATGCAACAGGGTACTGAGCATCTGAGCAAAAAATCTGTGAGTTGACCTAGGGAATCAACTGAATGTGTGAGAAGTTTCCATCAAAAGGGGTTTTATTCCAAAGAGCTCTAGGTGAACGACTACTGGGGTCCACTGTCAACAATGATGGTGAGTGGTCCAAAGGTGCCCTAGGGGCATAATGGACTTGAGAAGGCATACTCTAACGCAGAGCCAGAGCCAGGTCAATCTTTAAAAGGGTCAGGTGTGTATGAGAGATAAGAGTATTGTTTTTCAGTGGGGTGAGATTGTCTCCAGGGACATAAAGCCTAACTACAAAAATATTTTTAGCATATGTCATCTCACCAGTGGCGGCCCATCCATTAGGGGCACACGGGGCCGCCCCCATCCATCCAGTGCGCCCGGCTCCCTGATCTACTTGCAATGCGTCGGACACTTGGATTCCTATCGGGGCTTTTTTTTTAAGCACGTGATTAGAGCCAGAGGCTCTAATAAGCTTCAAAAAAGGGTGGGCTTGGGGTGCAGAGCACTGCGCCCCAAGCCCACCCAGTTGTGTGACAATAGCAAATGAATATTTGCTATTGTAACACCTATTTTTCTCCCGGCCAATCAGGAAGTGGGTCATGAGACCCGTCTCCTGATTGGCTGAAAGGAGATCCAATCGGATTGGCCGTCAGGAGGAGGAGGCGCAGTGAAACTGGTAAAGCAGCTTCCCGCAGCCCAGAGAGAAGCCGCCCCCGCCTGCCACCCGGAGTGCTGGCCGCAAAATGGGGCAAGTGGGCGGCCCTGACTGACTCACCAACTGGGGGGTACCGCCCATAACCCCTGTGATCAGGCCGGCCAACAGACCACCTGGGGGGGTTGACTGGGGGCTGTATGCGACCCAACCGACCAGGGGGGTGGGGGCGGGTGGGCAAACAACCTATTCACCACCACCCCCCCAAAAAAAAACACCAGCCACCACTGAATCTCACCAAACCTATTTAAAGCTGAACTCCAGCATTTGTTAGACTTTACATAGTTCAGCTTTGCCCAAACAAACTATGTCCCTCACTAACATGTGAGGCCACTGAATGTGCGGTATTAACTGTATGTAGCTGAGGCTACATACAGCATACCGCACTATGTTCCAGGTTTAAGCTGAGACTTCCAGTCTCATACTTGGAACACAGTAGAGTCTATCTAATCGGCACTCAGCCAATCAGAGAAAGCAATGTATTCTAGCAATGAATACAAAGCTTCCTCTGATGGGCTGAGTCAGCGAGACAGGCAAATGATGTCACAACCTCTGACTCAGGCAGAGGAAGCTTTACATTAATTGCAAGAATATATCACTTTCTCT
Source organism: Lithobates clamitans (assembly GCA_037952925.1). Classification (NCBI taxonomy): domain Eukaryota; kingdom Metazoa; phylum Chordata; class Amphibia; order Anura; family Ranidae; genus Lithobates; species Lithobates clamitans. The sequence goes on from JBBGZY010000135.1 coordinate 4,582,678, forward strand.
GATTGGCTGTGCGCTGATCAGATAGATTCTTCTGTGTTCCGGAATGATACAGGCAGCCTCGGCCCGGACCCAGAACACAGTGCAGTATGTTGTATGTAGCCTCAGCTACATACAGTTTATATCACTCATTCAGCGGCCTCATCTGTTAGTCAGGGACACATTTTTTTTGGGCCAAGTTGGCTCATACAAACTATGCGAATCATCAAAAATTGGGAGGAAAGCACTTTCGTATGCCTTTAAAGTCCGACCAAAGGATAGATACCAAGTATCCTTTCTTTTTCTCTGTTCCCCTTAAACTATGCGAAGCCTAACAAAAGCTGTAGTTTGGATTTGGGCTCTCATAAAAAAAATGCTGAAAGGTATGATTTTTATGACACGAGAGACCCTATTGGTCTATTGTGTCTTAACTGCTTCTCCCTGCCTGTTACAGCTGATGTACATTGAGCCTCGCTTGTGCAGCTCAGCATGCATTTACAACACCGCTCTGTGCTGTGAGAATGTGACAGGCACATGCGGGAGAGTGATGTCTGGAAACGCATTGCACAAACCTTTCTGCAAGGCCTCCCGAAGATGTTTCATCCTCTGCACCCTCTGCGAAGGCTGGATAAGTAACCTTACCCTTGTAACGTGGATCAAGAAGGGTTGCCAGCCAGTACTGATCCCTCTCCTTGATACCATGAATCTGAGGGTCCTTTTGCAGGTTTTGCAGGATCAGGGAGGTCATGCAGCGTAGGTTTGCTGAGGCATTCGGTCCGGAGTCCTCTGGGTTGACATGATCTGCAGCCACCTCCTCCCAGCCACGTACAAGTCCATGGGTTTCTGGGGACTGAAAACAATCCCTTGAAGACTGCTGCTGATGCTGAGTGCCAGGCTCCACCTCCATGCTGACACAATCCTCCTCCTCCTCCTCTTCCTACGTGATAGGCGGGCCTGCAGGAATACTGTATGGATAAAGGGGGCCTTGAGAGGTAAGGAAGTCCTCCTTTTCCTCCCTGTTCTGCCTCAAGTGCCCCGTCCATTATTCCACGCAGCATGTGCTCCATCAGGAAGACAAGAGGGACAGTATCACTGATGCATGCACTGTCACTGCTCATCATCCTCGTGGCCTCCTCAAATGGTGACAGGACAGTGCATGCATCCTTGATCATTGGCCACTGGCGTGGCGAAAAAAAGCCAACCTCCCCTGACCCTGTGCTGGTGCCATACTCGCACTGGTACTCATTGGTGGCCCTCGGCTGCGTGTGCAGCCGCTGCAGCATTGCCAACGTTGAGTTCCACCTGGTGGGCATGTCACAGATGAGGCAGTTCTTAGGCAGGTTGTATTGCTTTTGAAGGTCAGCCAGCCGAGCACTGGCATTATATGACCGGCGGAAATGCCCACAGACTTTCCTTGCCTGCCTCACGAGATCCTGTAAGCCCGGGTACATGCACAAGAACCGCTGCATCTCCAAATTAAGTATGTGAACCAAACAGGGAACATGGGTCAAGGGTCCCTGTCGGAGAGCGGAGAGGAGGTTGGTGCCATTGTCGCAAACCACCATTCCTGGCTGAAGCTGGCGTGGTGTCAACCACCTCTGAACCTGCCCCTGCAGAGCTGCCAGAATCTCTGCCCCAGTGTGGCTCCTGTCCCCTAATCAGACCAACTCAAGCACCGCATGGCATCTTTTTGCCTGAGCCCCTAGAACGCCTGTGGAGCACCGCTGGTTCCGAGGACAAATCTGCACAGAAAGAGGCCATAGAGGAAGAAGAAGAGGAGGGGGTGGAGCAGAGAGCTGTGGCAGAATCACCACTACCAGCATTTTGGAGGCGTGGTGGCGGAACAAGCTCCAACATTACTGCACCCTGTCCTGCATCCCTCCCAGCTGGCAGCAGGGATACCCAGTGAGCCGTGAAATAAAGGTAACGTCCCTGTCCATACCTTCTGGACCATGAGTCAGCAGTAGTATACACCTTACCGCTGACCGCCCTGTCCAACGAGGCCAAGAAATTGCCTTCCACATGCCGTTAGAGAGCCGAAATGGCCTTCCAAGAAAAAAATGGCATTTGGGAACCTGCCACTGAGGTACTGCACATTCCACAAATTCTTGAAAGGGGGCAGAGTCTACCAGCTGAAAAGGCAGCAGTTGGAGTGCTATCAATTTAGCCAAACTAGCATTCAGCCGCTGAGCACGTGGATGGCTGGGACCAAATTTTTTTTGATGGTTTAGCAACTGGGGTAGGGAAATTTGCCTGCTACAATCGGATTTAGGTGTACCGATAGCAGATTGCCCTCAAGTGCTTGGGACAGGTCTCTAAGAGGACTGAAGGTATAGTGGGGTTGGAGATCCCAGCTGATGAGGAGCAAGGAGAGGTCCGCCTTGTTCTTTGGTGTGGTCATTCTAAGTACTGTTGCCAACGGACTGCATGGGAGCTTGAAATATGTCTGGTCAAGCATGTGGTGCCTAAGCGGCTGCTGTTTTGGCCACACTTGATACGTTTCAGACATATGTTGCAAACAGCAACAGTGCGATCTGCTGCACATGTCTCAAAAAGGCCCACACCAAAGAGCTTTTGAAAAAAAGCGCGGGGTCAGCAGCGCCCTGCCTCGTTGGAGATGTGCCTCCTCCTCTCTTCTATCAGGCACCCAAGTAGAGTCAGTGACCTCATCAACCCCTCCCTCCTCGCCACTGGAGCAAACCTGGCAGTATGCTGCAGCTGGAGAAACATGACTCTCAGTTTCTTGTCCTTCTTGGGCACCTACTCTCTCTGGGCTCACGTTACTGCCTTCATCCTCAACCTGGGTACCATCATCAGAGCCTTCATAATGCTACGCATCCTCCTGCAGCATGTACCCGACACTGTGGTCGAACAATTCGGGGGACTCCTCAGAACATAATGGCGGGGCTAGGGAAGGAGTGACTGATGCCATTGAGCTGATTGAATAGGCCACTATGACAGTTGCATTGGCAGCCAAACTTCTCTGAGCCTGGGTGACAGAGGATGAGGAGGATGAGGACGGCTTTGTGATCCACTCTACCAACTCTTCTGCATGTTGTGGCTCAACACAGCCAGCTGTCGAAAAAAAGGACAAGCGTGCCCCCCGGCCACGTGCTGAGGATGCACCGTGTCCACGACCAGCACTGTTGGCTGTAGACACAGAGCCTGCTTGCCCTCTTTTAGTGGCCTGTGAGCATCTGCTTTTCCTTGGTGGCCTTCCAGACATGCTGTAAAATTGGATTAGCAAAACACCACCTGAAGTTTACTAGAAAAATTACACCAGGAATGGCCAGTCAGGTATAGGCTTGGCTAGACTAGAATGCAGTGGATATATATGTAGGAGACTATATATATATCTTTTTGCACTGCAGAACACTGAATCACCTGCCTGGCCTGCCTGCCTGAAAGTGTCTTTGAACACATACACCAGGAATGGCCTATAGTCAGGTATAGTCTTGGCTAGACTGGAATGCAGTGGATATATATGTAGGAGACTGTATATATATCTTTATGCACTGCAGATCACTGAATCCCCTGCCTGGCCTGCCTGAAAGTGTATTTGAAAACGTACACCAGCAATGGCCTGCAGTTAGATATAGGCTTCGCTAGACTGGAATGCAGTGGATATATATATATGTTGGAGACTGTATATATATTTAATGCACTGCAGATCACTGAATCACTTGCCTGCCTGCCTGCCTGCCTGAAAGTGTATTTGAAAACATACACCAGCAATGGCCTGCAGTCAGATATAGGCTTGGCTAGACTATAATGCAGTGGATATATATGCAGGAGACAGTATATATATTTTAAGCACTGCAGATCACTGAATAACCTGCCTGGCCTGCCTGCCTGAAAGTGTATTTGAATACGTACACCAGGAATGGCCTGCAGTAAGATCTAGATACACAGGATACAATATATATATATATATATATATATATATATATATATATATATATATATATATATATATAAATATACAAAGCCGGTATTTTTTTATATATATACTAAATACACTGCAGCTAACTGAATCAACTGCCTGCCTGAAGTATATTAGGAACAGTACACAAGGAACGGTCTGCAATGAGATCTAGCTACACAGAATACAGTGTGTGTATATATATATATATATATATATATATATATATATATATATATATATATATACAAAGCCGGGATGTATATATATATATACTGAATCACCTACCTGCCTGAAGTAGATTAGAAACAGTACACCAAGAATGGACTGCCTGCTCAATCTAACGCCAGCAACACCCTACTCAGGGCCGACTTGCAGGCAGCCTTATATAGTGTGGAAGATGGACTTAACCCCCTGAACCATAACTGGCCAAAGGCACCATGCCTTTGGCCAATTATGGCTCTCTTTGCTGACAGCGCTGTGATTGGCCAAAGCATGCGGGTCGTAGTGCATGCTTGCCCAATCATCAGCCAGCAATACACTGCGATGACGCAGTGCATTATGAAGTGTGACGCGTCGCTCAAAATTGGCGCGAACACCCCATAAGGTTCGATCTTGGTCGAACGAGCAAACAACCGATGTTCGAGTCAAACTCATGTTCGACTTGAACAGAAAGCTCATCCCTACTGTACACATGGCAACTGTATATTACATACTCCTGAGCACAGCACATTGTACACTGGCCTATACATACAGTACGATTTTCCTGACCACTACATGCTGTACATTTTATATTCCAGACATTTGCGCTTTGTGTGGTATATTGTAATTACATACTCCTGACCAAAGTGTACATTGTCTGGACAGTTGCTGTTTGCTTAGTATTCCTTGACTATTTTAATGAAATAATTTTTTGAGGCTCAGAGTGTTCTCTCTCAGTGCTTTGTGAGCAGAAAAACATAGAATTTTCAGTTTTTAACCACTTCCCAACCACTCTATAGCCTAATGGTGGCTACATCAGTGTCGTTCAGTTCTGAGAGGCTGTCATATATGACGGCCTCCCGTGTCCGCACCCGCGGTTCGCTCTGTGCTCGCAGTGTCCTCTGGACACTGCCGAATGCAGATTGAGGTAAAGAGCCAATCAGTTCCCTTTTTTACCACGTGATTGGACACAACAGAAGCCGGTTGCCAGCTATCTCCACCACTCCTTATCACGCTGTCAACAAGTGGAGGAGAGAAGAAAAGAGAGGATAATCGGCTTCTGCAAAAGTGCTGCCAATCTGTGTCCACCACTACTGCAAATCAGTGCCGCCTATCAGTGCCCATTAGTGTCGCCTGCCAGTGCACATCAGTGCCCATTAGTGCCGCCTATCAGTGCAGCCTCATCAGTGCCTCTTCATCAGTGCCCATCAGTGCCGCCTCATCAGTGTCCATCAGTCTATCCTATCAGTGCCCATCAATGCTGCCTTATTACTGCCACCTCATCAGTGCCCATCAGTGCAGCCTATCAGTGCCCATCAGTGCTGCCTCATCAGCGCACATCAGTGAAGGAGAAAAATTACCTGTTTGCAAAATTTTATAACAAACTGAAAATGATTTTGTTTTTTTTAATTTTAGGTCTTTATTCGTTTATTTAGGAAAAAAAAAACAGCAGTGATTAAACACCACCAAAAGAAAGCTCTACTTTTGTGAAAAAAATGATTAAAATGTCCTTTGGATACAGTGTTGATGCATCACATTTTAATTTCAATTTAAATCCATAATAAATATTGGGTATGTTTTTAGTGGAGAGGAAGGACTGTCAAAGATTCATATACTATCTGCTCCTGAGTATTTTTGAATATTTCTGAATATCTTTTTGAATATCTGTGAATATCTTGATTGATGATGATGATTTATCAAATGTACTGATGCTGATACTGTTTGGAATGGTGATTTGATCTTGGTTTCAATGTTTGTTGGTTTTTGGGGGTTGTGGGGGGTTTGTCTTTCGTTTTTTTTTCTTTTTTTATTAGTTTTTGTTAGAAAAAAAAATCTGAATAAAACAAAAAAAAATATGTTTTCGCCATACAATGGCTAGCTGGATGTACAGAAAAAAAAGTTTCCATGTGTTTTTTTTTTTTTTTATATGTTGGATATATGTAAGTAGTTAATCATACAGAAAATACAATAACAGTAAGCTATGTTTCCTGATTTATTTTATGTACTATGCCGTACAGATTAAGAGCTATTTAACTTGTAGTGAACAGATCTAAATTTAGAGCACCTCTGTACACTGCATTAGCAGCCACATGTAATATAAAAAAGACACATTAACCACTGTCAGACTGAAGCAAAATATATCAACCTGGCATTATAGAAGTCCGTAATGTTTATTCAGCAACTTTAATTGGATCAAAGGCAAGCTGCAATGTTGTATGAATCAGCAAAATATATGGAGCGCATGGGTAAATCCCAAACATGTATTTGTAATATCTCTTTGCAATGTAACAAAGCACATAACTGATGTATACAACAAAGACCATAAAAACTAAAAGGGAATTGACAATAATAAATGATTCATAACACAAAGTTTCCTATTCAGCATAATCAGTAAGGGGTGCTATTGGGTCATTGAACCGAAGATGTGTAGTGAACTTTGACTTATAGGTCACATATCAAATCTAACGATCTAAAAGACACTTTCTTCAGTTTTATGCTGAGTTGCAGTTCCAAACATCCACGTTCCAAATGAGCAGACTCAAAGAGCTCAGAAAACTGTTAAGATCACGTTCCAGAGCTTGCACATAGCTGGCATTGTAATAAATTCAGAAACATATAATCAAAAATAGTTAGAGATACAGAAACATAACTGAACAGTTGTATTGTGAAATATAGTTTTATGCATTTAGTTGACCCGAAAAGAGAAAACAATCTGATTGTTATTAAGTATGAATTAAAGCGGGGGTCCACATATCTATCGTTTTTTTTTTTTTGGAGTTCATTCACAAACTTTTCTTCTCATGATTATCTACTCACATTTTCTGTGTAATAAGTCTGCCTGTGTCCGATTTCGTTGTAAAGAATAACTTATTAAAATTCACTGAAGGCGGTTTCCATCTTCATTGTGGGCATTTGAAGCCCACAAGCATGTATTTCCTGGATGCAGTGAATGCTGTGCTCCCAGCATTCACCGAGATGTTGTGATGACACTGTTGCACAATGCATGCTGGGAAGCCTGTGACTAGCTCCCAGGGGACAGTGGGAGGTCTGGGAGAGGCTAGAAACACACCTACTCCCATGGGAGGAAAACCAGGAAGTGCTAAGAAGATTAGAAAAAAAAGGTAATTACGGCAATTTACATTTTTTTACACAGCATGTCAGCATCTAGGCAAGGAAGAGAATGCATAGAGATAATGTTCAAAATTTGGGTGGAACCCCGCTTTAATGTACAGTATATCCTCATGCAAATAAAACTTTTCTTAAGCAGTAAAACAACTGGCTACAGTAATACCAACATCAGGCTAGACTGATAAAGAGCAACTACGGTATTTTAGTACAGTATTTAATTCTAGTAGCTACTGGGTCATGGGTATTAATATTGATTCTATGGGTATAAATGAGTGGTTCTTTTGCTGTTCATATTAGAGAAGGATTGATTTGAAATGTAATGCTTTTTATTAATACGTTGTTCTCTTAAAAAAACAAACAAAAAAAAAATCAAAAAACAAATCAATTGGTAAGATCATCAACCAAAAGGTAGGGCAACACTGGGGATTTTGGTCTATAAGTGGTTGTCAACTTATAAGGAAGGAATAGAACAGCCCCTGGCAGCACCAAGGTGCCACACATGATGTTCAGTAAATTTATTGCTACAGAAGACCAGCAGAGACTGCTGGCATAGTACAGGAAATAGTCAGAGGCTGAAGACATGCTACATGTTTAGAGAATGGAAATATGCTGTAGGAGATAGTTCGAGAATGTTATATGATACTGTTAGAGAACACTGCCATTGCAGGCCCTTAAAAATAAATGTTCCAACCACTGACTGCTGAGTTTCAAGGACGTCATAAGGTCTGCAAGTGGTCACTGGGCAAAAGTTTGGTCATTAGATATTGAACACTTGTTTTTTTACTACTGAACCTTGCACTCAGTGTATGATCCACTTACAGTGACTTGAAAAAGTACTCATACCCCTTGAAATTTTCCACATGTTGTCATGTTACAACCAAAAACGTAAATGTATTTTATTGGGATTTTATGTGATAGACCAACACAAAGTGGCACATAGTTGTGAAGTGGAAGAAAAATTATAAATGGTTTTCAATGTATTTTTTTTTACAAATAAATATGTGAAAAGTGTGGTGTGCCTTTGTATTCAGCCCCCCTGAGCCTGAGTCAATACTTTGTAGAACCAGCTTTCGCTGCAACTACACCTGCAAGTCTTTTTGGGGATGTCTCTATCAGCTTTGCACATCTAGAGAGTGACATTTTTGCCCATTCGTCTTTTCAAAATAGCTCAAGCTCTGTCTGATTGGGTGGAGAGTGTATGTGAACAGAAATGTTCACGTCTTGCCACAGATGCTCAATTGGATTTAGGTCTGGACTTTGACTGGGCCATTCTAACACATGAATATGCTTTAATCTAAACCATTCCACTGTATCTTTGGCTGTATGTTTAGGGTTGTTGTCCTGCTGGAAGGTGAACCTCCACCAGACTCTCAAGTCTTTTGCAGACTCTAACAGGTTTTCTTCTAAGATTGCCCTGTATTTGGCTCCATCCAGCTTCCCATCAGCTCTGACCAGCTTCCCTGTCCCTACTGAAGAAAAGCATCCCCACAACAGAAAAAGTTCAATTTTGGTCTCATCTGACGGGAGCACCATCTTCCACATGTTTACTGTGTCCCCCACATGGCTTCTTGCAAACTGAAAATGAGACTTCTTATGGCTTTCTTTCAACAATGGATTTTTTTCTTGCCACTCTTCCATAAAGACCAGATTGTGGAATGCACAACTAATAGTTGTCCTGTGGACAGATTCTCTCACCTAAGCTGTGAATCTCTGCAGCTCCTCCAGAATTGTCTGTTTCTCTCAATAATGCTCTCCTTGCCAGCCTGTCTGTTTAGGTGGACAGCCGTGTCTTGGTAGGTTTGTAGTTGTACCATACTCTTTCCATTTTTGGATGAGGGATTGAACAGTGCTCCGTGAGATGTTCAAAGCTTGGGATATTTTTTTTATAACCTAACCCTGCTTCAACTCTGTCCACAACTTTATCCCTGACCTGTCTGGTGTGTTCATTGTCCTTCATGAAGCTTTTTGTTCACTAAGGTTCTCTAACAAACCTCTGCAGGCTTCACAGAACAGTTGTATTCATACTGAGATTAAATTACACACAGGTGAACTATATTTACTAATTAGGTGATTTCTGAAGGCAATTGGTTCCACTAGATTTTAGTTAGGGATATCAGAGTAAAGGGAGCTAAATTCAAATGCATGCCACACTTTTTAGATAGTTAAAAAATTTGAAAACCATTTATCATTTTCCTTCCACTTCACAATTATGTGCCACTTTGTTGGTCTATCACATAAATCCCAATAAAATATAACATTTACGTTTTTTGTTGTAACATGACAAAATGTGGAAGATTTTAAGGGGTATTAATAATTTTTCAAGGCACTGTATATTCAAGGGGTTTTAAAAGTCTAAAGGCTGCACACCTTCATACATATTATGCATGAAGGTAAAAATCTTTTTGTGTGCAGCTCCCCCCCAGACCCCTCCTAATACTTACCTGAGCCTGTCCTCAACCCAGCGATGTGCACAAGTGCTCTTCCGGCTCTCTCCCTCCTTAATGCCTTAGAAACAGCCAGTGAGGAGAGAGCACAGCATCAATTCTGTAGATGCACGCTGAGGTTTTCTAGATGCCGGGAGAGGATTTGGGGGGGGGGGGGGGAGAAAAGGTCTACACTGGTGGAGGGAGGAGGGGGTTGAGCTCTGAACTGGAATCTGGGGTTAGACCCTTTTACTTATGGGGATGGAGAACTTGGATGTACACAGCCCTCAGCCCTGCACTCAACACTAAGCTCAACCCTGCATTTTGCACATAGCGCACCCCTCAACCCTGCATTCCTTACGTAGCACACCCCTCAACCCTGCATTCCTTATACAGTGCACCCCTCAACCCTACATTCCAAAGGTAGTGCACAAATTAACCCCACATTTTATACGTAGCGCACCCCTCAACACTACATTCCATACATAGCACAACCCTCAACCCTGCATTCCATATGTAGCGGACCCCTCAACTCTATATTCCATATGTATCGCACCCCTCAACCCTACATTCATTACGTAACGCACCCCTCAACCCTACATTCCATACATTGTGCACCCCTCAACCACTTTTTCCATATGTAGCGCACCCCTCAACCCTGCATTCCATATGTAGCGCACCCCTCAACCCTACATTCCATACGTAGTGCACCCCTCAACCCTACATTCATTTCATAATGCAACCCTTAACCGTGCACTCCATACCTAGGGCACCCCTCAACCCTGCATTCCTTACATAATGCACCCCACAACACTGCATTCCATATGTAGGGCACCCCTCAACCCTACATTCATTACATAATGCACTCCTTAACCCTACACTCTATACATAGAACACCCCTCAGCCCTGCATTCCTTACATAATGTACCCCTCAACCCTGCATTCCATATGTAGGGCACCCCTCAACCCTGCATTCCTTACATAACGTAACCCTCAACCCTGCACTTTGCACATCGCACACCCTTCAACCCTTTATTCATTACGTAGTGCACCCCTCAACCCTGCATTCCATACGTAATGCACCTCTCAACCATGCCCTCTGCAGGTAGCGCACCCCTTAACCCTACACTCTGCAGGTAGTACACCCCTCAACCCTACTCTGTAAATAAAGCACCCCTCAACTCTACACTCTGTAAAAAGCACACCCCTCAACCCTGTACTCTTTACGTAGCGCACCCCTAAACCCTGCACTCTTTACGTAGCACACCCCTCAACCCTGCACTCTTTATGTAGCGCACCCCTCAACCCTGCACTCCTTGCGTAGCACACCCCTCAACACTGCACCATCTACAAAGTGCACCTCTTAACCCTGCACGCCTGACATAATGCACCCCTCAACCTTGTACTCTGTACGTTGCGCACCCCTCAACCCTGCACTCTTTATGTAGCTCACTCCTCAACCCTGCACTCTGTACGTAGCACACCCCTCAACCCTGCACTCTTTATGTAGCGCACCCCTCAACCCTGCACTCCTTGCGTAGCAAACCCCTCAACACTGCACCATCTACAAAGTGCACCTCTTAACCCTGCACGCCTGACATAACGCACCCCTCAACCCTGTACTCTGTACGTTGTGCACCCCTCAACCCTGCACTCTTTATGTAGCTCACTTCTCAACCATGCACTCTGTACGTAGCTCACCCCTTAACCCTGCACTCTGTACATAGCTCACCCTTCAATCTTGCACTTTGTATGTGGCGCACCCCTCAACCCTGCAGATTGCACGTAGCTCACCCCTCAACCATGCATTCTGTATCCCCCCTCAAACGTGCACTCTATACTTAACTCAACCCAGCACTCTGTATGTAGCTCACTCCTCAACCATGCACTCTATATGTAGTGCACTCCAGAACCCTGAAGTCTATATATAGGGCACACCTGAAATTCCGGTTTGTAACAATGCCTCATTGTTAGTGAGTTTAGCCACACTCACAATTTGATGCAAAGGTAATATCAGGGAGTAGGCCGTGGAAGTACTGGCAATCTTGCCAGTAGAAGAAATGGGTGCCATAGGCGCATCATGTGACAGATGGTCCCCCCTGCTTGCCTATATAAGGCTAATTATGTGGGGGTCTTGTGAGCCAAAGATGGATTGATGCCTCTGTGAGGTGAAACAAATATAGATAAGCTGCAAACACTAACCACGTTTCATTGCGTGCATAAACCAAAAGTATATAAATAAATGTGCCTGCGCTGAAAAACCATATATATCCCAATAGTTGGGAGGTGCCTATATAGTGTAAAACTATACTACAAAATTTCAATATGAAAAAAAATAAAAAAATAAAATAATGCTAGTAATATATAAATAATAGAATAAATACAATCCTTATATAAAAATATCCCATAAAGTGCAACATGCAAGAAAACAAAGTATATATGTGGTTATAAATATAAGATCAAAGTGCAAAATCAAGTGTCCACATTTAAAAAGTTCAATTCATTGATATTAACACATAAAGTGCAAGTAAGTAGTGTCCACAGAAAACAGTGTTCCTCATGCTCCTCCTTAATGGTGTTCACAATCCAGCATGCTTCAGTGCTCTCCTGTGACCCCCCACTTGTGCTTGCGCTCACCTCTGAGCATGTGACACGGTAATTAAACGGTGTCTAAACACGCATTGGAGCCACCCCTTGGGCTCATACAGGGTATGCTGGTATAAACTCCACCACTCTCAGATGTCATCAGACAGTTTCACATACAAGAAAGCAAAAGCTCCATAGTGTGATACAGTAGGGATTTATTTAAAATATATTAAAACTTCCCTCCAGAAGGGTACTCACAATATGTAGGTGCGTGAGTGCACCAATCTTTCCAGAGAGTGTTTGTATAAAACAAGCATTTGTATGGCGTGTGGTGTGTTGTTCCTCATCTACCTCTGTTGCTGACAGCTCCGTCCTACCCCTCCCCAACACGTATTCAGCATAGGGATCACGTGCCTTCCTCTGGGGGATCATTTGACGGAGCGATCACATGGTAAACGGCCGCGATCAGCGGCCATTTACCGGGATCCGTGATGCGTCGGGTCCTCTGTACCCAGCGGTCATGGATGTTCTCGGGTGCGCCCCAGGGGGCGCGCAAGAGCGGAATTCTGGGAGAACGTCACTGTATGCCCTCCCAGAGTTAAAAAAACGCCCTGTAGCCGTCATTTGGCTATGGGCCAGTTATTAAATGGTTAAGCAAGGCTATTTGTTTCTTTTGTGCAATTTAAAACTTACACATTTGTCCAAAAGTGTATTAAAAAAAAATAATTATCTGAAAAAACAATCAAATCTATCCCTGGTGTTTCCAGTGTCTAGAAAAGTTAATTTGTCTAGAATAACCTACGGATAGTATATAACCTATGGTTGTTAGTGTTTAGTTGTCTTGGAGTGCACCTATGTCCAACAAAGTGCAGTAATGCCCTGTACACACGGTCGGACTTTCCGACGGAAAATGTGCGATCAGAGCTTGTTGTCGAAAATTCCGACCATGCGTGGGCTCCATTGGACTTTTTCCATCAGATTTTACGACACACAAAGTTTGAGAGCAGGCTATAACATTTTCTGACAACAAAATCCGATCGCGTCAATTCTGACCGTGTGTGGACAATTCCGACGCACAAAGTGCCACACATGCTCAGAAGAAATTCAGAGACGGAACTGCTCAGTCTGGTAAAATTAGCGTTCTGAATGGATAGAGCACTTTCGTCAGGCTGCAATGTTTAAAATTGTTTAATGCAGCGCATTCTGTTCTTCTTTATAATGCTAGAAGAATGAAGTAGTTTTGCTGCTCATATTCACACAGACTTCTCACAAACTTCTTTATTTATTAGTTATCATGATTGCATCAATATATTTTGATTTGTCACATCTGACAAAAAAGATATATATTATTTTTTTTGGTTTGTATTTTTTTCAAGCCTGAACTTGTTTTTTATTTTTTTTTTACTCCAGAATATTTTTGTGTGTGTTTTGTGTGTCAAGTTACCACAACACCATTATTATCTTGTATTATTTAATCTCAAGGAGGTTGTTTGGTGTTGGTGTCTCTTGTTAATTTCACATTGTATTTTTGAAATGTACCTGCATCTTCACAAACAAACTGTCCTTTTTGAAGGAAAACACACATAGGCAAGTATAATTGAAACCAAAATTCCTTCATTAAGGGCTCATAACCAAACAAAGAGGAAGGCAACTCTGGATAAACATCAGAGATTGGTGAAGCCTTTGACCCCCAGGGCAGACATCAATTATTTTCCTGCAAAATTGGTGGCCTGAGGAGTCCATATCTAAGGGAGTGCAGTCTGGTCCAGAAGAGAATCACGAACAGCTGCAGATGACATCTATGTTCCCAGGCTGTGGTCATACAAGAGCCTGCATCTTTTGCCAGACCAGACTGAACCCAGGGCCATCACTCTCTGGTCTTCCTTAGACGCTTCCTTTCCGGTTGTGGCTCTGGTGTTGGAGGTGTGGCAGGAGGAAGAGGAGGAGGAGGACCTGGAGGAGGAGGAGGAGGACCATGGGTGAGCTCACAAATGTGGCTTGCACATGTAAGTTGGCCCCTCAACCCCTTATTTAGAGCATCGAAAATTACAAACTCGCATAAGAGGCATTGGCCCTCCTCCATTTGCATCATTTTGCATGCAATTAGCTCAGCAAAGTCCTCTTCCACACTGTGGGGGATTCTGAGGGCCTCAGTAGCCTTCCAAAATAGGCCTATTGCAGCCTCCTCCAGGTTACTCCTCTTCCTGCCACTTTTTCTTTGAAGGCGGAGGGGAGGGACCTGGGTATCAGGCAGCCTGCTTGGCTCGGCCACCTCCTGGATGAGACTCCCCTGTGTATGAAAAAGGGACATGGTTTTAGTTTTTGGTTCATCAATCACAATCATAAATTAGTACTCCAAACTAACGTCTATTTAACATCAACCAAAAATATTTATAAGAATGCTATACCTGGCTCAAGCTGGGCTCCTCCACATGTTGCTGCCTGGAAGGCCCAGGTTGGGCGTCTGAAGCCTCAGCTGGGAGGGAAGGAAGCGTTGAAGGAAGACTGGAGAGTGTTGGCCTGGGTTCAGTCTGACCTGCCAGAAAATGCAGCCTGTCATAGTACCACAGCCTGGGGAGATAAATGTCATCTTCTGCAGCTGGTGATCTCTGGGAATCCTGGACCTTCTTGCGCTCCCTTAGATAAGTGTTCCTCATGCCAATTATGGCCTTCAAATAGGGGATGTCTGCTGTGGGGATCACCGGCTTCACGAATTCAAGCAAATTATCCAGCGCTGCCTTCCTCTTTGTTTGGTTCTTATAATCAGGGTGGTTTACCTGCCACAGGGCAGCTCCCTGAACATATCTATGAATATGCAGATAAACTCCTGATTCTTCAAGATATCCATTTTCTCTGCAAGACACAACACAAGACAAACCCTAATGTCAGGCTAAAGTCTCCTAATCTTGTCCCAATATAGGCCTCAATCTAGAAGCAGTATAGGCCAAATTTTAAATCTTACCTTCGTTATCACGATCGGCGCCTCCGATACTCCTTCTCCGCTCACAGATCGTACGTACTACGCATGCATGTTACACTTTATATACACTGCGCAAGCGTGAAACTCCGCCCGCCCCTGATGTTCTTTCTAGTCTATTCCCTGCCCCTTCTCATTCGGCGCAGTGGGGAAGAGCACATGGCGGAGACACAGCAGGTGTCTGATAATTACACCAACGAGGAGGAGGAAGAGGAGGAAATCCGGCAGCCAGAAATGTCCCGATCCCGGAGGAGACGATTTAAGGCCTCAAATATGTCCTTTGGGGAGATGTTGGAGATGGTTGACATCCTGAAGAGGGCCGACTATGACGGGAAGTATGGACCTTACCCCAACCCCAATGTCAGAAAGGCCAAGATCATGGCGAAAGCTGTGAAGAGTCTGCAGAAGAATTTTGGGGTACGGCGATCCAAGGATCAACTCAGGAAGCGGTGGTCGGACCTCAAATTAAGGGAGCACGATCAGTATAGAAGGATCAGGAGAGTGCTGCAAAAAAGTAAGTAGTTGTGCTGTGTTCCTATTCTTTATTTTTATTACATTTGTGCTGCTCCATGTGCTTTTCTTTACTGTTGTACAGTTTAAAATGGCAACTTTCATGTTCGTGGGCACATTCTTCGTTCGTAGGAAACATTGTTCGTTCTGCATAGAAAACACCATGTTTTGGCCATATGCATTTCCACAAATTTTTGCTAGCCTACTTCTCTTAAAATAAGTTTGTTGTCCAGATGGGTTTGTAACTAGAATGAAATGCAAACTAGATTCTGTGTAAGGAGAGGACACTCAGCAGCTGTTTACACATCTGGACGCTGGAGCACTAGTGTGGGACACCAGAACACCCTTTTTATTAGGGGGCCCACACAGGTGCTCCAGTGGATACTATAGGGGTGACTCCATCTGTGAAGCTTGTACAAAACAGGTAAGTATTCAAGCTTGACAAACAAAAACAATATTTCTTCATCTTGGAACTCTGCCAAAACAGACAATTGTACCCCACTTCCAAACAAAATCATAAAAACAAAAAATCAAAAACAAAAATCATATTCCTATTTCTGTCAAATATCTGTGTGCTAAGTATACCTATTTTATTTAATATAGGGGAGAAAAGACTGGGAGGATACCACTCATCCAAGGAGACCACGGACCACCCCACCTCATGAGGAAGTGGAAATGCCACCAAGTCAAGCAGAGGAGGAGGAGGGAGACGTTATAGAAATTGTCACCACAACAGGTGAGTGTCTGCGACCACAGCTTTAGGTAAGAGATGGATGCCAGCATATTTATAATACATGGTGTGTTTTTGTTTCTATATTTTTAGGTGATCGTGATGTTGTGGATGAAGGACATTTCACCAGTGAAAGTGCCCAGATCCTGATCGGGGAGATAATGGGGAGTAATAGGGAAACATCCAGAAAAACATCAATGATGTTCAAAACAAAATGAAGAACATCATTGATGTTTTAGGGAGAGTTTAAAACACCTCCAAATCCTTTACTTTGTTGTGGTTTTTTGAATGTAAAATGTTTTCAGATATTTTGACATATTATAAAAAAGTCAAATTTTGAAGATGCACACAGTGTGTCAACATGTGCTAACTGCCATCACGGGAGATCAATGTATGCATTTTGTGGGTGCAACCCCTTCCTCAATAATAAAGTAGCTGAGAGGAAGGAGTTGCACCCACAAAACACATCCCTTGATCCCCCATGATGGCAGATAGTACATGATGACATTCAGCAATTTGTGTGCATCTTCACAATTTGGCTTTTCCAGGGGTGACTTCGCCCCATCTGAACGCAATATTAAACACAGTTTATAAATACTCATGTCTGATATTGCCTTCAATTTCAAACAAAGTTGCATTTGTAAGTTGCAGATTTGTGTATTTCTTGTTGCTTTTAAACATGCTTGTTTTACCTTAAATGGACATTTCTACTTTTATTAATGTGACCCAAAAAAATGTTATACAACAAACATGTTGGTTTGTTTTAAAAACCTTTTATAAATGCACATGTGATTGTGCTGGTATTAAAAAGATTAATAATCAAGAATGTGTGGATTATTGTTTCAATGCTCCAAAACTTTTGTGGTGGTAAAATTGTGGTTTTCGTTGACAATGGGGGTTATTTCCTAAGGGCAAATCCACTTTGCACTACAAGTGCACTTGTAGTGCAAAGTGTCTTTGCCTTTAGTAAATAAGAATCAACAGTGCTTTCTAATGTTACATAATCACGCCATTTTCAGGACTACACACATGTCAGTCAGGGTCAGCTAAAAGAAACACAAGCAGTAAATGTCACCAAATATTTTAGTAGTTACATTTTTTTTTTTATTTAAAAATGTCTCAGACATCGTCTGGCATATTGATGGCCCCCCTACCCGCAAAGAATTCAATGTATCTTAGACGGACCTTACGGGCCCTAAAGGGGGGCAAGCCAGGATGGCCAGCTTCAAGCACCGTCAGGGTTGGTTCATTTACATGAATTACAGATTCAGGCCCAACTGAGCTAGCATAGTTTGCAGAATTTCTCCTTGAAAAGTTGTGGAAAACACAGCAAGCCAGGATGATATGATTGAGTTTATACTCCGCCATATGTATGGGTGTAAGAAATAGGCGGAACCAGTTGGCCATGATTCCAAACGTGTTCTCCACCACTCTTCTGGCTCTGGCCAGCCGGTAATTAAAAACCCTCTGGTCCGGGGTGAGGGTCCCTTATAGGGAATGGCCACATAAGACGGTCCCCAGCACAAACGCTTCATCCACTACAAAGACGAATGGGAGTCCTTCCACATTGTCTTCTGGAGGTGGCAAGTCCAAGCTGCCATTCTGGAGACGCCTGTAGAACTCCGTCTGGGCGATGACTCCACCATCTGACATCCGGTCATTCTTCCCCACGTCCACATACAGGAACTCGTAAGTAGCCGACACCACCGCCAACATCACATTACTATTGAACCCCTTATAGTTGTAATAGTATGACCCCAAGCTGGATGGTGGGACGATGTGGACGTGTTTCCCATCAATTGCCCCTCTGCAGTTAGGAAAGTCCCAACGCTGGGCAAAGTGGGAGGCCACAGTCTGCCATTCCTGTGGGTTTGAAGGAAACTGTGGAGTCAAACAAGAACCAAAAATTAATCATTTTGCACATAAACATTGAAAGCAGATTAGACACAAACATTTTTGGGCAACATCAGTATAACTTATTTTAGGGAGTATTTAAAGACAAAGGTATGAGGTCCACCTATCAGATTCCCCCCCCCCCCCCCCCCATGGGCCATTTGTTAAATTTTAGGGGGGGTATGTTTTGGACAGGTAACCCTCTCCACTTTATTGAGAGATGAATGCCTAAATAATGTGTATTACTTTGGCCAGCCCCTCCTTACTTACACTATTGGCAGCCCACTGGACAGGTAAGAAGTGTCATAACACAAAGATATAAATATACACTGTACACATTTTAGCAAATTTTTACATTCTGATATTACCTATCAAGATAATAATAGGATACAAAAACTTTAAACAGTACCATTTGAAAGTATTCAGGCAGGCCCTTGCACTACATGCTTTGGGGAATTCATCCATAAATCTGACCACAAAAGAGGTGGGTATACTGTGTATGAGTTTGGCAGGTCAGCAGATAGAGGATTGGTATCAGCTGAGTTGGCAGTTGGGGGAAGGGAGGGTTCCAAATGATTTTGGGACCCAAACAAAAAAGCCTCTGGCACTCTACCTGAATTTAAAGCACAAATCACAATTTTACATATTTTAGGAGGTGTTTAGGGTAAAGCACTACTATGGAGCTGACAAAATACATTGTTAATTGACTACACGAGGTGAATATAGGCCCAGGAGAGCATGCTGGGGAGGTAAGTGAAGGCAAATATGTATGAAGGACAAAAAAATAACACAAAAATCCACCATGCATGAGGACAAAGGGAACATTCACAGCATATTACAATCATGGTAATTAGGGAATGAGGAAAGAAATACAATATATTATCAAACATTAAATACAATAAAATGTGATGTTAAAGGATAAAAATCTTACCTTAATATAGTCCTTCTGCAGGACCTGGATGATGGCAGAACAGGTCTCCGGGATAATGATCCTCAGAGCCTGGGGGAGATGCCTGTCGAGAACTTGAGGTCCTGCAGGCTTTCCCCGTCGCCAAGTACCACAGGGTGGCGACTAGCCTCTGCTCCGGAGTGATGGCTTGCCTCATGCAGGTATCCTGCCTGCTGATATAGGGGGTCGGAAATACGGGGTCCGTCATCTGGAGAAAGTTCCTGAAATCATCAGGATTATTCTCACAGATCTCATGGAGCAAAGGCATGTGACAGAACTGGTCACGCTGGAGCAACCAATTCTTGGTCCATGAACTCCTCCCCACCCTGTTCATGGACTGGACTTGTGTCAAGGTAAGGACCCCAACACCAAGCCCCCGCACAGCACGAACTCTACGATGAGTACGTACACGCAACATGGCTAGAAAACGATCGGCTGGTCAGAACAAAGTAACAGAACGCACTGAAGAACAGCAAGGCCTGTGAAGAGCGACCTGAAAATCAGTAACAAACGAACACGAACACAATGACAAGTCAATTGTACTCGCTGCATGCACTGAAGACCAGAAACAAACCCACAAGCACAAACTGAACAGCAGAAATACGATCTGAAAGCTACGAGTCTGAAAAAGCCTGAATCATCTCTCATCAAACTTTTCCTAACACGAGATTAGCAAAAGGAGCCCAGAGGGTGCCGCACTTGGTTCTGAACTGCCCTTTTATAGTCTCGTCGTACATGGTGTATGTGACCGCGTTCTTGGGGATCGGAAATTCCGACAACTTTGTGCGACCGTGTGTATGCAAAACAAGTTTGAGCCAACATCCGTCGGAAAAAATCCATGGATTTTGTTGTCGGAATGCCCGATCAATATCCGATCGTGTGTACGGGGCATAAGAGTAACCGTTTACAGAGGATACAATTAGCTCACCTCAGCTTCACTGGTTTTTTTTGTTTTTTTTCACAAATAATACTGTTATCCACTGTAATGATACTCTGTATTTTTGTCTAGCAGCCCACTGAAAGCATTTCTAGTAGGTTTATGTGCTTGCAAAGGCAGTTTCAGCCATCCGTTCTAATGCCCTGTACACAGGATCGGAATTTCCGTCAGAAAAACCTTGGATGGTTTTTCCGCGGGAATTCCGCTCAGGCTTGCCTTGCATACACACAGTCACACAAAAGTTCTCTGAACTTTCGACCGTCAAAAACATGTGATGTACAACACTATCACGAGCCGAGAAAATGAAGTTCAATGCTTCCGAGCATGCGCCAAATTGTTTCCGAGCATGCGTAGGAATTTTGCGCGTCAGAATTGCTACGATTGGAATTTCCGGAACTTTTTCTGTCTGAAAAATAGATAACCTGCTCTCAATTCCACCAGCAAAAGTCTGACGGAGCATACACACGGTCGGAATTTCCGACCAAAAGCTCACATCGGACTTTTGCTGGCGGGATTTTAATTAAATTAAAATTAGTGTTACATAAGAAAGTTGCCATTTCCTCTTTCCCATGTGTCATCATTACTCTCACAGACTGGTGGTCTGTAATGAAGCAGCAAGTAGGCACAGAAGAGAGTGTTGCTTCTAGCACAGCAACTGACTGGAGAGGCTTCAAGTCAGCAAAACGTTAAAAATACAGAGTGACACCACAGCAGAAACCAGAACCATTTGGAAAAGTGAGCTGATTTTATGTTCTTTAAAGGGTTACTAATACTGTACAATATTTGGACACTGATGCACTTTAAATATGTATGTTAAAAACTTTTTTAAATAACTTATGCTGTATCTCATTTCTTGGTTAATAAAAAAAGATTGAACATAAATATGTATGCTAAATCTAGCTTTTCTACCTCTATTCTGGACTATTATATTACATTGTAAAAATAGTTATTCAAAATGTGAATAAAAATACTTTAACTAAAACCGAATAGAAATGCAATGGTTGTCACTGTAAAGTGCCCATTAGACTGTATTAATTATAATGCTTGCATTGCAGAACAGTTTTTGTGTACATACGGTTTGAAATCAAAGTGATTGTAAATGCATTTTTTTTTACAAATAACAAATAGGTTTATTCTTACCTGCTCTGTGCAATGGCAATGCTCTGTGCAATCCGCTAGCACTCTTGGTCATCTCCTCCAGCGAGTGCCCCCATAGAAAGCTTGTGGTAGCTTGCTCTAGAGCCCCTCTGTCTGCATCTATTTGACACAGACAGTGGGACTCGGCCCCCCCAGTGAGAATACAGTGTGAGGGAGAGAAGAGCTGCAAATGTGCACAGCGCTGGATGGAATGAGGGCTCAGGTAATTATAAGGCAGGTGAGGACGTGATACTGATGCCTAAACATTTTTTTTTTTAAAGGGGTTGTAAAGTCAGAAGGTGTTTTTATCTTAATGCATTCTATGCATTAAGATTAAAAGCCTTCTGCATGCAGCAACCCCCTTGGCCCCCCTAATACTTCCTGGAGCCCCATCTCTGTCCAGCGATGTCCACAAGTGTCTCAGCCGTTTGGGACTCTGCCTCCTGATTGGCTTAGACACAGCAGTGGCGCCATTGGCTCCCCCTGCTGTTAATTAAAGTCAGTTAGCCAATCAGGAGAGAGAGGGGGCAGGGCCGAACCGCAGCTCCATGTGTGAATGGACACCCAGAGCTGCAACTCGGCTTGGGTGCCCCCATAGCAAGCTGCTTGCTGTGGAGGCACTCAGCAGGAGGTAGGGGCCAGGAGCACAGAAGAAGGACCCCAGAAGAGGAGGATCTGGGCTGCTCTGTGCAAATCCAGTGCAACAGAGCAGGTAAGTATAACATGTTTGTTAGTTTTATATAAAAAAGGAGACTTCACAATCACTTTATTGCAAGTAATGCATTAAGGTAAGAAAATGAATAGGGTTTATAAACATTTTAAAACACATCCATGTCTCCTTTCCATTGATTTTTATGCTAAACCACATTTGAATGTATTCTGGAAATCTGAATTCAATGGGTTGGTTACAACAACCAGACAAGAAATCCACATAACACTATGCTAAAGGCGAATGTAATGAGCCAGCATTTTACACCTGATTAAGTAGCATTGTTTTTCTATTTAGTGAAATGCCAAGTATACAGGTCTGTTGGGACAAAAGCGGTACTAAAGTGTTGTGCTTACCTAATTTAGAATTAATTAATGCATACATTAACCTAAAATAGCACTAAGTTATTTTAAATGCAAAAGAAATGCACTACAGAGGAGTTTTCATTGTAGGGCGTCAATAAAATTAATACGATTTGAAGTTCTTAAATTAAGACTGAATTGTTTTCCTTTGTACTTCATGTTTTAGATATACTCAATTAATTTGGCATGATAAAACTCCAGTTTTTGCTGATTATTGTGGTTTCATAGTAACCTAAAGCCTAGTACACACTATACGTTTTTTTTTTTTCGTTTAATCCAGCGAGTTGAACAAAAAAAAAACTGTCAGCTGCTGTACTCACAAAGTAAGTACAGTGATAAACCCCCGCTGAGCTGTTTTGTTCTAACAGGGGGACGCTCCACCCCCACCAGAAAGCTCCAATCAGCGCTCTCCACCATTGGCTGAGAGCGTTGATAGGGAGTCGGTCGGCTGCTGGTTTTCCAGCACCCTCGTCCGACTGAAGCCGGCCAAACAGCAAGCGGCCAAAGTCTCCCGACAATCGACCCATGTGTACCCAGCTTTATACACAGGTGTATTCAAAGGAAAACTGTACTGATAATATATGCAGGGAGCCTTGCCTTTAGGGTGATTTCATGCAATGCACTTTGATCTGCTTACAGGACTTTAGGTACACTTTCATAAAGTCTTTAAGAAAGTGCAGTTAACCCACATGAAAGCTGCAGGTACACTGCGCTGTGGCCAAACAGAAGCAGATCAGTGTGAAGCAGGGGCGTGACTAGAACCTTTAGGGCCCCAGTGCAAGAAATCATGATGGGCCCCCCTGATCCCACACTTCTATCCGACCCCTGGGCTTCCAATTTTGGGGGGATGTCATGGATATCCTCCCAGGACTCTGCCTCATGTATGCCCCCTGGGACGTGCATACAGCGCAATCACAGTGGCCCTTTACCATGTGATTAGCTGATCACATGTAAACAGACTTGCTGGGTATCAGCAGCCCTTTCCTCCCACGCTGTGTCTGTGTAAGGAAAGGAGAGACGTTAACTGCTAAGAATGTCAGTAAATTGTTTACACTGATAATCAGTGCTGCCTATCAGTGCTCATCAATGCCACCTATTATTGTCCATCAATGCTGCCTATCAGTGCCGCCGATCAGTGCTGCATTTCAGTGCCACCTATCATTGCTCATCAATGCTGCCTATAAGTACCACCTATCAGTGCCCATCAATGCTGCCTATCAGTGCCACCTATCAGTGCTCATCAATACCGCCTATCAGTGCTGCATTTTAGTGCCACCTATCAGTGCTCATAAATACTGCCTATCAGTGCCCATTAATTCCGCCTATCAGTCCCCATCAATACTGCCTACCAGTGCCGCCTATTAGTGCCCATCAATGCTGCCTATCAGCGTCCATAAGTGCCGCTTATCAGCGTCCATCAGTGCCACCTATCAGTGCTGCTTATCAGTGCCCAATGCCCATCAGTGCCACCTATCAATGCCCATCAATTCTGCCTATCAGTGCCGCCTATCAGTGCCACCTATCAGTGCTCATCAATGATGCCTATCAGTGCCACCTATCAGAGCTTATAAATGCCGCCGGCTATCAGTGCCGATCAGTGCCACCTGTCAGTGCTCATCAATGCTGCCTATCAGTGCCCATCAGTGCCGCCTATCAGTGCCCATCAGTGCAGCCTATGAGTGCTGCCTATAAGTGCTCATTATTGGCCATCAGTGCTGCCTATCAGTGACACCTATTGTTGCTCATCAATGCTACTTATCAGTGCCCATTTGTGCCACCAATCAGTGCTCATCAATGCTGCCTATCAGTGGTCATCAATGCCCATCAGTGCAGCGCCACATATCCGTGCCACAGACCATTGCTCATTAATGCCACCTATCAGTGCTGCCTATCAGTGCCACCTACCAGTGCCTGTCAGTGCCACCTACCAGTGCCTATAAGTGCCACCTATCAGTGCCCATCAGTGCCACCTATCAGTACTCATCAATGCCACCTATCAGTGCTGCATATCAGTGTTCAATGCCCATCAGTGTGGCCTATCAGTGCCCATCAATTCCGCCTACAAGTGCCGCCTATTAGTGCTCATCAATGATGCTTATCAGTGCCACCTATCAGAGCGTATCAATGCTGCCGCCTATCAGTGCCCATCAGTGCCACTTGTCAGTGCTGATCAATGCTGCCTATCAGTGCCACCTATCAGTGCTCAATGCCTATCAGTGCCACCTATCAGTGCTCATCAATGCTGTCTATCAGTGCCCATCAGTGCCGCCTATCAGTGCCCATCAGTGCAGCTTATGAGTGCTTCCTATAAGTGCTCATTATTGCCCATCAGTGGCACCTATTATTGCTCATCAATGCCGCCTATCAGTGCCCATTAGTGCCACCAATCAGTGCTCCTCAATGCAGCCTATCAGTGCTCATCAATGCCCATCGGTGCAGAGACACCTATCCATGCCGAAGACCATTGCTCATCAATGCCACCTATCAGTGCTGCCTATCAGTGCCACCTACCAATGCCTATTAGTGCCACTTATCAGTGCCACATATTAGTGCTCACCAATGCCACCTACCAGTGCTCATCAATGCCCATCAGGGCCACGGATCATTGCTCATCAATGCCACCTATCAGTGCTGCCTATCAGTGCAGCCTATCAGTGCAGCCTATCAGTGCCCATCAATGCCACCTATCAGTGCTGCCTATCAGTTCTGCCTATCAGTCCCCATCAATCCCTCCTATCAGCACTGCCTATCAGTGCAGCCGATCAGTGCTCATCAATGCTGCCTGCCTTCTTAGCATGGCTAAGAGCAAAGAGCATCTCTCATACAGCTCTGAGCTGACAGTTTTTCCTGCTTCCCCCTCCCTCCCTCCCTCCTCTCTCGCACCGGTTCTGCTCCTTCTCCCCCCATTGCTCTCCCGTATGTGTACCGCGGGAGGTGTGAGCTTGTTAGCTTCACGCTTGACTTTCCGCAAAGCACACACAGGAGAGGGGGGGAGAAGGAGCAGATTGGCTGTGTCATTCCATGCTAGAGAGGAGGGAGAGAGGGAGGATAGAGGGGGGGAGCAGGGAGAACCGAGAACTGTCGGCTCTCTGAGCTATATGAGAGATGCTCTCCGCTCAGATCTGTGGGACTAGCAACCCCGCTGGGGCCCCTGATAGTGGCAGAATGCCAGGGCTCGGTTGCAAGTTCAACTGCTGCGACCCTGGTAGTTCCGCCACTGCCGTGAAGCCACTCTTATGCTGTTCCAAATAATTAAAGGGTATCTATATCCCAGAAGAAAAACATAATATATTTCTAACATATTAATCCTCACATGTTGTGGCTGCATTTGTTTGCTTTTTTCAGACTTTATTGCTTTTTTTCTGCCAGAAAAACTTCTTGTCTAAGGGGTGACAGCTCACTGTATTTTATCTGTGGACAAGTAGTGTTGTCACTCTAGGACAGAACTACACATACCTCCCAACAGTCCCAGATTGGCCAGGACTTTCCCGCATTCATACCTCTGTCTCGCTGTCCCGGGGTACTGGGGCTTTGTCCCTCATAATCCTATTGATTACATGTTAAGTTCTGGCTCAATTTCACTCTGAATATACCAGGACAAAGGGCAAAAAACTGGCTAACTGACTTACCCCCTTTGAAAGGCATGTACGCATGCGGACACTGCCAAATGTGCAAATTTGTTGACAAAACTACAATTTTCAATGATGCAAATCGATCTGTGGAATTTAGAACTAATAACTTCATAAATTGTATGACCTCCAGAGTAATTTATATGCTGGAGTGCCCCTCCAAGAAGTACTATATAGTTAAAAGCTAAAAGACAACTCAGAATTTGCATCAGTGAACACTCAAGAAGTATAAAGAATATAGGGAATAAGGAGATCAATAAGATGGAAGATATGTCCCCAGTAGCGCTACATTTTGCAGACTTCCATGGAAGCAGCACAGCGGGTATTAGGGTAAAAGGAATATACATTTAAATCTCCCACCGCGAAGAGGTGACTTTGACGCCATTCTGCTGCAAAAAGAGAAAATGTGGATATTTAGAAAACGTTGTCCCGGCAATGTAGGTCCGCGCTGTTGCCATCATTTGGCAATAGCGCAGATCTGAAGCAGTTAATGAATGAGATGAAATTGCAAGGAATACGCAATAGTGCACAAGGAAAATTGAAAAAAAAAAAAAGTATTCTTTGGATGATATTAAGCAACAAAGCTTCACGTCACTCACTAAGCTCTGGGGATAATTCCCTTGCAAATTACAACTTCCCTTGCAAAGTGAACAGTATATTTGCTATTGGTAAATTAACCGCAATGTGCTTTATACTTTTAATGAAAAGTAAAAAATAATAACAGCATTGAAATTGGATCAGGAGAACCTCTTTGTTAATTATTGTGCTAAATGGTCATGAGACTTACACAAGAATGGAAAATCTGGAGTGAAAACTGGTCTCAGGATTTTACAATTTATAGGAAACCCACATGCCAAAAAGCTAGAACCTCACATGGGGTATATTTTGTACAGTAAGTCCCACATTTAAAAAATGGGAACCAGGGAAGATATTTCTTGATTTTTTTATTTAAGCCAATGTTTTTCTTTTAAATTTTACCAGAGGGCTAAAAGGAAAAGGGGTGCAATTTCTAGTTATATTTACTGTCTTAACATAGCAGGGGGAATAGAGCCCACTGAATCTAGTGCTACCAGCCTAAATGCCTGAGTGGCTTGCTAGTATACTGGGAAGGTGGGTTTCATTTTCCTTTTTTCCTTGTTTTTTATGAAAAAATATGTGGACCTTATGCAGATCCACACTGGACAGCTCAACAAATACTTCACCCGTGCTTATAATTCTTTGCAAGCCTAATCTTAGTAAACTGGGATGCAGATTAAGTGCCACTTTTAATTATCATTCAGCATCACATGCGATTTTTCTTTTACTGATTTTAAATGAATAAAGAACTAATCAACATGCAAATTTGAGTGATAATTACAAGTGGGAATACTCCTCAATTTGCCTGCTTTTGATGCATCAAGCCCAAAGTTGTGTGTTTTCTAGCTGAATACTTTCCCTTTCCTAAGGTACCCACACAAAGAATGTGATTAAAGCGGGGGTTCACCCACACCGCCAAAAAAAAAAAAAATTAAAAGCCAGCAGCTACAAATACTGCAGCTGCTGACTTTTAATACATGACCACTTACCTGTCCCAGGGTCCAGCGATGTCGGCAGGGGACGCCGCGAACCCGCTCGGTTCTCGGCAGCTACCGCCGCCATCCTAGGTGAGGGAATCAGGAAGTGAAGCGTTGCGGCTTCACTTCCCGGTTCCCTACTGCGCATGCGCTAGTCGCGCTGCGTGTCCCTAGTGGTCCCCGCTCTCTCCTGGGAGCTGTGTGTTCCCAGCAGACAGTGCGGTGGAGACGGGAAGAGGCATGGGAGTCTATGCCGGAAGTGGGTGCAAATACCTGTCTTAGACAGGTATCTGCACCCCCCTCCCCCTTGAAAGGTGCCAAATGTGACACCGGAGGGGGGGAGGGTTCCAAAAAGCGGAAGTTCCATTTTTGTGATTTAATTTCCCCTTTTTCTTTTATAATCAAGTATGTGTCTTTCAGCTTTGATTTTTTTTTTTTCATCCTAGACACCCTTACAAATTAACGTATCAACATTTCCTGCTTCTTAGCACGCAACTACGATGTTCAATTGAGTCAGGATAAAATATAACACTATGTAAATTTCTGTATACCATGTTATAGAACACATAAAACTTACCTTTACCATCTGATGATCCAGAATTGCTAAGTTCTTTACATCAAAAGTCAAAAAACATATTTGTTTTATTTGCTGTACATTTTTTTAAAGTTGTGTATCTTGAAATAACAGTGCTATGGATAAAGTAAACCTATACTGAGTACTGTATATGTGTGCGCACTGCACTAATAAAAAACACCTGTTTGTGCTGCCACTTAATATTCAATAAACATGCAAATGAGGTAAAACAAATGTAAATGTAAAAAAGAGACAAATAATTCCACAGTAGCACACTGATTAATCTACAAATCTCCTAAATATTAGCATTGTGAAAAGATCAACATAAAACACCCATACATAATGAAAAGTGTCCATATGGCATATCCAAAAAAAAATATATATATATATATATATATATATATATATATATATATATATATATATATATGTTCCAACATATGCAAATCAATATGGTAATACAGTCCAACTTATAGTGATGTAAAGATAGTGAAACAAATTTTGTTGATCCACCAAAATCCTTCACTAAAGTGATGTGTGCCAATTCCACTCCTTTAAAAATAAAGCTCACCAGATGCTGTTGTTGTTATTGAAGAGTCGATTTTACACGCCAATCTCCATCCAGATTAATAAAGACACTCTCCACATGTGGGGATAGAAATTGAAATCCTGTGTGTGTAAACACCTTAAGGTAATCGGTTTATTAAAAACAATGCACTTACATCATAAAAGGTTAAAATTCCAAACATGCCAGGTGACTCAGTGTTGCGATCTCCTCATAGCTTCCTTCATACACATGGAATCATCATCTCAGCGTTGCCATGTAGCCACGTCCTGGTGCGTTTCGTCACTTTGGACTTCGCCATTGGGGGACCCCCCTGGAATTTTATTAATTTGTAATTTTAACAAGGCAATTTTGAATCTTTTAAGATGTAAGGGCACTTACTTTTAATAAACCAATTACCTTACCGAGAGTGAATGGCAACAGCATCTGGTGAGCTTTATTTTTAAGGGAGTGGAATTGACACACATCACCTTAGTGAAGGATTTTGGTGGATCATCAAAATTTTGTTTCACTATCTTTTCATCACTTTAAGTTGGACTGTAATACCTTATTGATTTGCATATGTTGGAGCATATATATATATTTTGGGTATGCAATATGGACACTTTTCATTATGTATGGGTGTTTTATGGTGATCATTTCACAATGCCAATATTTAGGAGATTTGTAAATTAATTAGTGTGCTACTATGGAATTATTTGTCTCTTTTTTACATTTACATTTGTTTCAACTCATTTGCATATAGTGAGTACTGGCTTATTTAAAATGACCCTATCTCCACAGTAAAAAAGAAATTATAAAATGGTTTATTGCAAAGGACAACAAGTCAAACTTTTCTGCTTGTGTGCAGACAGTTGTGGGAACCACAGGAAAAGCTTTTCATCACAAAAAGAGGTTGGGTAACAACACTTTTGGAAATAAGTAGGTCTTTACAGTTTATAGGAAGCTACATTTTTACTAAGTGAATTTTTAGCTTGCCTATTTATTATTTTCTGTAAACCTCACAGTGGGAGGTGTTATCAGGTATTTTATTTCTGTCTTTTACCCCATTGGGGAAGTTCTAGCCCAGTGGTTCTCAACTCCTGTCCTCAGGACCCACTAACAGGCCAGGTTTGCAAGATAACAGAAATACATTGCAGGTTATATAATTTGCTGCTCGTGATTGCAGTATTCTAGTCTGCATCTCCCCAAGGTAATACATAAAATCTGGCCTGTTAGTGGGTCCTGAGGACAGGAGTTGAGAACCACTGTTCTAGCCAATGATGACCAGCAAATACTCTAAACCAGCCTTTCTCAACCTTTTTAACATGAGAAAATCCTTGAAATAATCTCCCAGTCCTAGGGAACCCCTGCCAATATATACTATATCTACAGCTCACGGTACATTAGTGTGATGGTCACTGGTAGGGATGAGCTTCGCGTTCGTGTCGAACATGAGTTCGACTCGAACATCAGCCGTTCGCCAGTTCGCCGAACAGCGAACAATTTGGGGTGTTCGCGGCAAATTCAAAAGCCGCGGAACACCCTTTAAAAGTCTATGGGAAAAAATCAAAAGTTCTATATTTAAAGGCTTATATGCATGGTATTGTCATAAAAAGTGTTTGGGGACCTGGGTTCTGCCCCAGGGGACATGTATCAATGCAAAAAGATATTTTAAAAACGGACGTTTTTTTGGGAGCAGTGATTTTAATAATGCTTAAAGTGAAATAATAAAAGTGTAATATTCCTTTAAATTTTGTACCTGGGGGGTGTCTTTAGTATGCCTGTCTATAGTATGCCGGTAAAGGGGTGCATGTTTCCCGTGTTTAGAACAGTCTGACAGCAAAACGACATTTTAAAGGAAAAAAAGTCATTTAAAACTACTCGCAGCTATAATGAATTGTTGGTCCGACAATACACATAAAAGTTCATTAATAAAAACGGCCAAAGGGGAACCCCAAACCAAAATTTAAAAAATGCATGGGGGTCCCCCTAAATTCCATACCAGGCCCTTCAGGTCTGGATAAAATATTAAGATATTAAGGGGAACCCCACGCCAATTTTTTTTTTTAAATGGCGTGGGGTCCCCCAGAAAAATCCATACCAGACCCTTATCTGAACACACAACCTGGCAGGCCACAGGAAAAGAGGGGGGGACGAGAGAGGGCCACCCTCCTGAACCATACCAGGCCACATGCCCTCAACATTGGGAGGGTGCTTTGAGGTAGCCCCCCAAAGCACCTTGTCCCCATGTTGATGGGGAGAAAGGCCTCATCCCCACAACCCTTGCCCGGTGGTTGTGGGGGTCTGCGGGTGGGGGGCTTATCGGAATCTGGAAGCCCCCTTTAACAAGGGGACCCCCAGATCCCAGCCCCCCTGTGTGAATTGGTAGTGGGGTACAAATGTACCCCTACCATTTCACAAAAAAAGTGTCAAAATGATTAAAAAACACAAGAGACGGTTTTTGACAAGTCCTTTAATAATTTCTTCTTCTTTCGGCTTCTTCTTCCATCTTCTTTCTTCTGGTGTTCTTTTTCTTCCTCCATCTTCTTCTTCATCTTCTTCTTCTCCATCTTCTTCTTCCTCCGCTCGTCTCATCCCGCATCTTCCTCCAGGCTTCTTCTCCACTCCGTCCGCATGACCTGCCTCAGTAGGAGTCTTCTGCTGTGTGACGCTTCGCTTCTTCAGACATTTCTTATAAAGACTACCACTGAGGCGGATCATACAGACGGAGCAGAGAAAAAGCCTGGAGGAAGATGCGGGATCAGAAGACCGGAGGAAGAAGAAGATGGAGAAGAAGAAGATAAAGATGGAGGAAGAAGAAGAACTCCGAAAGAATACCAGAAGTAAGAAGATGGAAGAAGAAGCTGAAAGAAGAAGAAATTAATAAAGGACTTGTCAAAAACTGTCTCTTGTGTTTTTAACCTTTTTGACACTTTTTTTGTGAAATGATAGGGGTACATTTGTACCCCATTACCAATTCACACAGGAGAGGTGGGATCTGGGGGTCCCCTTGTTAAAGGGGGCTTCCCGATTCCGATAAGCCCCCCGCCCGCAGACCCTCACAACCACCGGGCAAGGGTTGTGGGAATGAGGCCCACAAGGTGCTTTAGGGGCTACCTCAAAGCACCCTCCCAATGTTGAGGGCATGTGGCCTGGTTTGGTTCAGGAGGGGGGGAACTCTCTCATGCCCCCTCTTTTGCTGTGGCCTGCCAGGTTGCGTGCTCGGATAAGGATCTGGTATGGATTTTTGGGGGGACCCCGCGCCAATTTTTTTTAATTTTTGGCGTGGGGTTCCCCTTAATATCCATACCAGACCTGAAGGGCCTGGTATGAAATTTAGGGGGACCCCCACGCCATTTTTTTTCATTTTGGTTCGGGGTTCCCCTGTGGGGAAATCCCATGCCATTTTTATCAATGAACTTTTATGTGTAATGTCGGACCGACAATTCATTATAGCCGCGAGTAGTTTTAAATGACTTTTTTTCCTTTGAAATGTCATTTTGCTGTCAGACTGTTTTAAATATGGGAAACATGCGCCCCTTTACAGGCATACTATAGACACCCCCCCAGGTATGACATTTAAAGGAATATTACACTTTTTTGTTTCACTTTAAGTATTATTAAAATCACTGCTCCCAAAAAAACGACCTTTTTTAAAACTTCTTTTTGCATTGATACAGAACCAGGTCCCCAAATGATGCAGGACCCAGGTCCCCGAACACTTTTTATGGCAATAACTATAATGTAAGCCTTTAAAATGAGCACTTTCGATTATTCATGTTCGTGTCCCAAAGACTTTAACAGTGTTCGCACAAATTTTTTGCCTGTTTGTATGTTCTGATGCGAACTGAACCGGGGGGGGTGTTCGGCTCATCCCTAGTCACTGGGAAGAATACTACTTACACTTGTGGTTATTGGGGAGAAGTCCACCCTTACAAATAGTTAAAAAAGATCATTGGTGTCAGTGGGAACTTATTTAGGAGGCAGAAATTTCTCACTGTTCAAGGAACGTTTAGCAATCTTGGGAGGAACCCTAGTTGAGAAATGCTGCTCTAAAGCTTCCCTACTTTATCAAAAAAAAAAGAAATGTAAAAGATTTGAAAAGAGTCAAGGAGAGGTTTTAACTACTTCCAGTCTGGCACTTTTT
This sequence comes from Lithobates clamitans, assembly GCA_037952925.1. NCBI lineage: Eukaryota > Metazoa > Chordata > Amphibia > Anura > Ranidae > Lithobates > Lithobates clamitans. Next base: position 4,615,569 of record JBBGZY010000135.1, read on the forward strand.
GTTCACATGTAACAATCAGTATTTTTTGATAGAAAAACGACTTATGCCCCTTAACGCGGTCGGATTTTCCGACGGAAAATGTGTGATAGGACCTTGTTGTCGGAAATTCCGACCGTGTGTGGGCTCCATCACACATTTTCCATCAGATTTTTCGACACACAAAGTTTGAGAGCAGGCTTATAGCAAGCTTATAGCAAGAAAATCTGTTGTCGGAATTTCCGATCATGTGTACACAAATCCGACGCACAAAGTGCCAAGCATGCTCAGAATAAATAAAGAGATGAAAGCTATTGGCTACTGCCCCGTTTATAGTCCCGACGTACGCGTTTTACGTCACCGCGTTCAGAATGATCGGATTTTCCGACAACTTTCTTTGACCGTGTGTATGCAAGACAAGTTTGAGCCAACATCTATTGGAAAAAATCCTAGGATTTTGTTGTCGGAATGGCCGATCAATGTCCGACCATGTGTACGGGGCATTAGAACCCTCAAACATTATACATTTTTTAAAGCAGATGCACTAGAAATTAAATTGGTGCATTTTTTAATTTTTTATCTCACACGGTATTTGCACAGCAGTTTTTCAAACACAATTGTTTGGGAAAAATTTACTTTTTTTCATTTTAATTCAAAAAATACAATGCATAACAGAATTTCTTTGTAAAATATAAAATATGAAGTTACACTGAGTAAATAGATACCAAACATGTCACGCTTTAAAATTGCGCATGCCTGTGCTACTGACAGAAACAACGTACATTTTACTATACATAGGCGATGCTTTAAAACTGTTTACAGGTTACCACTTAGGATTTACAGGGGAAATCTGCTGCTAGAATTACAGTGATACCTCACATGTGTGCGACGATGGCTGTTTGCGTGCGTCACGAAAGCACTCGTTCACCTTTGCGCGCAAGCACGAGAGGACAGGGGGCACATAATAATTTTTTCTCTTATATATTAATTGTATTTTTTTTATTTTTACACTGTTGCTTTAATTATTTCTTATCACTTTTATTGCTGTCACTGTCAATGTAAACATCCTTGTGACAGCAATAGGCATGTGACAGGTCCTCTTAATGGAGAGATCAGGGGTCTGTAAGACCCCAAATCCCTCCTCTGAACCTAAAAGCATTCAAAACACCAAGATCAGTGCTTTTTTTTTTTAAAATGGCGCCGAAGGTTTCCGATTAAACCGGATGTGATGTCATGTCATCGCTTTCAAGTTACTATTATGAGCAGTCAATCAAAAGCGATCCCAGCTTTGCTTGGACGTCCCCTCCTGTTGCTTGTAATAGCAATTAAGTGGCTGGTTAGCCGCTCCGATTGCTATTACAAGAAAGCTAACTGCCGACTCTAAAACATGATACCGGGGTGATCATCCAGGTATAATCCCGGAAACCCCAGTGATATTGGGGGTTATTTAGCTCAAGTGTAGCACCCGCTAGGAACAGTCCACACAAATGTATTTTTTCAGGGCTTGTTGGCCTATTTTTATTAAAGAAGATCAAACAAAACAACAGGGTTTCCCTCACAGGGGGTTTTCACCGTCAGCATCAGCATTAAACGACAGTATGTTCAGCCTCCTGGCTAACACATGAAACCTTTCAAACAAAAATACAGAGCTGCCTGGCTCTCTTCAGCAGCAGCACTACTGCTTAGGCTCCCACATGGAGCCCTCCTGACTCCTGTCAGCTATCTCAGTCTTGGGTCTCTGGCTTTCACGGTGCAGCTTGCACTCTCTGGGTTCTCCAGTGCACACCTGCACTCTCTGACTGACTCCCTTGCAAGCCTGGACTCCTCGGGAAGGTGGAGCCAGAACCATGGTCAGGTGTTCTAAAAAAAATGGCCGGCACACAACTGATCAGTCAGTGTGCTGGTGAGTCTCAAAACCCCGGACTGGGGATTTCATCCCACCAGAATCGCTACGAAATCCCCAGGCTCCAGGTCCCAAAATGGATTTTCCTAAACAATGAGGAAACTTAAAAGCCAGTTTCCTCTTAAATGAGGAATCCCCTTCAGCCCCTCAACCTGCCTGGTTGAGAACCCTGTGTCCTTCCGCTGGGTCCTCACTACCACAATATACATATATGGGTTCTCACTACCACAATATATATATATATATATATATATATATATATATATATATATATACTGTATATATTGTAAAGATCCGGTAAAGATCCAGGGTGATTAGACTCTGGTGCATGCATTTTCCAAGAAATCGTGACAGACTAGACTGCATTTTTAAGGGAATGGCAGCCCACTTCCTAGCTTACTCACTTGCCAAACAGCAGCTTCAGGCCTCATGCCTAGGTCTGTTCCTCAGACCAACACAAAAGGGTTCCTTCTAGTCAAGCTCTCTTGTAGCTCACGTTGTATCAGCTTCGTGCTGCTCGGTCATGGGTCACGTCTTCTTCCTGCAGACATGCATGTTTAGGCTGCTCACCTGCAGCCTCAGACTCCTAGAGACCTCCTGTCTCTCTTGGGTGGAGCCGTCTCCAACTGGGATCCCTCCTGACCCCCATACATGGACCATGTGTCTGTAGGGTGGAGTCTTCCTGACTCCTGAATCTTGGGCCAGACTTTCTGTCTGCCTGGCTGGAGCTGTCTCCAAGTGGAAGCCCTGAGCTCTAACCCTGAGAAGAATATGAACCCAGCCCACAGGTGTGCAATCAGCAATCAGCATGCTGCCTTTGCAAAAATCTGGCAAAAACTGCCAATACACACCGTGACACTCCTTTTAGCTAAATATATTGGTAAAGGTACTATTGACATGAAAGTTTCACCACATGTCGGTAACAACCCATGCAATCCATACATACAAAGGTGTGATTTTATATAATTCTTCCACACAAACAGTCTTCAAATCTTAAAGGTTCCGTGGGCTTCTTCTATGAACTCTGATCTTTAGTTCTTTCCATTGATTTTCTATTGGATTAAAGTCAGGCGATTGGCTGGGTCATTCTAGCAGCTTTATTTTCTTTCTTTGAAACCAATTTTCCTTGGCTTTGTGTTTGGGATCATTGTCTTGCTGAAATAAAATGTCCATCCTCATTTCATCTTCATCATCCTGGTAGATGGCAGCAGATTTTTATCAAGAATGTCTTTGTACATTTTTCCATTCATCTTTCTGAAGTTTGCCAGTACCATATTCTAAAAAACAGCTTCGCCCACACTGTTGGTATGGTGTTGTTTTTGGGGTGATGTGCTATTTGACCTGTACATGTATTATGACATCCAAAGAGTTCAATTTTGATCTCATCTGACCAGACTATATTCTCCCAGTATATCCAAGGACAGAGTCGCGCATAGCATTTAACAGAGCATACTATTCATAAGAATGTCAACAAAATATTGATGCAATAAAAATTCCTTATTCCAGGAAGAAAGTTAAAAATACATTCAATATTGCACAGTCTTATGTGATGGAAAAAAGGCAGGTGCAGGGCTGAGGTGGTGAGAAGATAGAGGTGTCAGACTCTTGAATTCCCAAGTCACAATTCATAGATGCGTTCCAGATATTCAATATGTTATTCACACCACATGTGACCATCACTAGAGAGAAATGCCTGCTTACCAGATAGATTTGACCTGTAAAAAGGTCAAAATGCCTATGGCTGATTGCCCTGCCAGGGCCTTTGGGCTGCGGTCTGCGCGGCACGTCAGGGTCCAGTAAACACTATCACTCTTGTCCTCACACTTGCGGGTAGTCACGGATGTCCCACTCAGAAAAAAAGGGGATACTTCACATAGCATAAAATATATTATTTAAAAAAGGAGGTGAACATCTCCCTTAAAAAGAATAGTAAACCAGCCGCTAAAATCAGAACGCCCGTGCCTCCGGGACTTTGTATATCGCAAAATAACATCAGCACATCGTCCGCCCGACTAGTTTCATCACAGATTGACCTCGTCCTGGGACATGGGCGACGTTCTGCGTCATCGCCTTAAATATTAAACAAATGAGCCAAGCCTCGATCTGGCTCTCAAAGCCTTAATGAGGTAACCAAGCCTCGTTTTAGTCATACAAGATAACATCGCATCAAGCCTCCCTATGGGTTTAGGCTGGACACCTCTAGAGTATTGCCTTATCCTTTGGGTTTGTCCCTGCAGGTTAATTATTTTGCTACTTTTAACAGATACCTAATATAAAAAATTAAGAATAATAAAAATAAAAAACTGTCATTGATTATAATCAAAATACAGGCAGCGTCAGAGATCCGTCTGCAGTTACTCTGTTGCTGCCCTCTATAGGCTGATCCAAAAAAAGCATCCAAAAAATGCTTGCCATTTAAAACAAAAGGAGATATATATTTTGGAAACCGGAAGTCTCAGCGAAGGATCGGACAGGAGAGACTCTGCCAGTGACCCCGCATAAAACTCCACCCAAAGTGTATAGCATAATGGTATGGAGCAACCTCTCAGAACAAATAAATCTCTTTATTCTAAAGCAAGTCAGCTCCAACCGTTTAACATCAATATTCCCTTCTCAAATACCGATTAGGAATAGGATACCATCTCTGCTCGGGGTCCAGATTAATCCCAACAGTATGCAGACAAATACATATATTTTGCGTATTAATTACATTAGCAAAAGTAGGCACACTATACACTGTTCGTAGGGGATTACTGAACACTTATGCCCCGTACACACGATAGGATTTTCCAATGGAAGATGTTCTATGGGAGCTTGTTGTGGGAAATTCCGACTGTGTGTAGGCTCCATCAAACATTTTCCATCGGAATTTCCGTCACACAAAATTTGAGATCTGGATCTCAAATTTTCCGACAACAAAATCCTTTGTCCTAAATTCCGATCGTGTGTACACAATTCTGGCGTACAAAGTTCCACACATGCTCGAATCAAGCAGAAGAGCCGCACTGGCTATTGAACTTCATTTTTCTTGGCTCATCGTACGTGTTGTACGTCATCGCGTTCTTGACGTTCGGAATTTCCAACAAGATTTGTGTGACCATGTGTATGTAAGACAAGTTTGAGCCAACATCCGTCAGAAAAAAAAACATGGATTTTGTTGTCGGAAAATCCTATCGTGTGTACAGGGCATAAGAGTTATCTACAAAGGCGTTGACGTCTACATCTACGTTAAGGATTAAAGGGGCGAAACATCCCACTTTATAAATCCACTTCATCTCAAGTTGTGAGATCCCCTTTCTAATGAGCCCCCCCCCCCTCCAAGGTGGGGTGTACCTATCAATACCATAAAAAATTGTGTTATTTTCTACAATGAAAAAAAACACCCAAATTCTGAAAAAAAGGATTAGGTTTAGAGGGTGGGTTCAACACACGACCAGATTTTACAGCATACTTTGTCCTGCGGACTTTTCTACGGACTTTACGATGGACTTTCCGAATGAACGGACTTGCCTACACATGGACAACCAAAGTTCAACGGATTTGTACGTGATGACGTACGACCGGACTAAAACAAGGAAGTTCATAGTAAGTAGCCAATAGCTGCCCTAGCGTCAGTTTTTGTCCGTCGGACTAGCATACAGACTTTTCGACCGGACTCGAGTCCGTCAAAAAGATTTGAAACATGTCTCATTTCTAGGTCCATCAAGCTTTTGGGGAAAAAAAGTCCGCTGGAGCCCACACAAGATCTAATTGTCTGATGGATTCCAGTTCACCGGACCAAGTATGCCGTAAAGTCTGGTCATATGTACGCGGCATCAGGATAAGGCAATACTCTAGAGGTGTCCAGCTTACTCTCATAGGGAGGCTTGATGCGATGTTATCTTGTATGACTAAAACGAGGCTTGGTGTCAGGAAAAGCCCTCTTGCAGTTTTCCCAGCAGATTGAGGGTTAAACGAATGCCTGTGCATAGAAGCGCCATCTGGCGCACGCGCAATAGCGCCAATAGCGCTAATAGTGCTAACAAACGTACGCGCATGCACAATAGCGCCAATAGCGCTAACGTGCGTACGCGCATGTGCAATAGCACCACTTGGCGCCAAAGATAGGCTATTTAAAGAAGACTGTTTCAATGCTCCCTTGCTGTCCGGTCTACAGCATTTCCTGAGACCCCTGCTACCTTGTTACCAGTTTTTCTGTATCCAGTACTTACTTGGCTTGTTCCTGACTTACCTGCTTGCTGCCCGCCCCGATCTTGGCTTGGACTCTGACTATTCTCTTGGTTTGCCCTTCTGTACCTGATCTGCCCGCCAGTACCTTGACCCGGCTTGTCTGCACCTCCCTGCTGTCTGCAACCTGCTACAGGACTACAGTGCACCTCCCTGCTATCTGCATCCTGCTACAGTACTACAGTGCACCTCCCTGCTGTCTGCAACCTGCTACAGGACTACAGTGCACCTCCCTGCTGACTACAGGATCCTGCCTTCTACTTCAGTGTTCCAGTCAGGCACTTGTGCCCCTCTGTACTTTCGAGTCCCTGTTCACACCTTCAGGGGTTCTTAAGTCAGAGGCCGTTCTCTGCATTCCGGGCTCCACCTACCAGGTACGTGACACTTGGTTACCTCATTGAGGCTTTGAGAGCCAGATTGAGGCTTGGCTCCTATTTAAGGCGATGACGCAGCACGTCGCCCGTGTCCCAGGACGACGTCAATCTCTGACAAAACTAGTCGACGTGCTGACGTCATCACGACATACTGTACGAAGTCCCGGAAGCGCGGGCGTTCTAATTTTAGTAACGACTATTCTTTTTAAGGGAGAGGTTCTCCTCCTTTTTTAAAAAATGTATTATTCTGAAATAAAAAGCGTTGGATTTTATGCTATGTGAAGCATCCCCTTTTTTTTCTGAGTGGGACATCCGTGAATACCCGCAAGTGTGAGGACAAGAGAGAGAGCGTTTACTGGACCCTGACGTGCCGAGCAGACCGCAGCCCAAAGGCCCTGGCAGGGCAACCAGCCATAGGCATTTTGACCTTTTTACAGGTCGAATCTATCTGGTAAGCAGGCATTTCTCTCTGGTGATGGTCACATGCGGTGTGAATAATATATTGAATATCTGGAATGCATCTATGAATTGTGACTTGGGAATTCAGGAATGTGACGCCTCTATCTTCTCACTACCTCAGCCCTGCACCTGCCTTTTTTCTATCACATAAGACTGTGCAATATTTGATGTATTTTTAACTTTCTTCCTGGAATAAGGACTTTTTATTGCATCAATATTTTGTTGACATTCTTATTAATAGTATGTTCTGTTAAATGCTATGCGCGACTCTGTCCTTGGATATATTGATTTTTTGTGATATCGCACATGAGAGTTGCTGCTTCTTTCTGAATTATAATTCCATTTGGATTATTTTAAAAAATAAGTGCGGTTTTTCTCCGCTTATATATATTCTCCCAGTATTTCACAGGCCTGTCTAAATGTTGTGCAGCAACTTCTAAACAAGTTTCAACATGCTTTTTCTTCAGAAATGGAGACTTGCGTGGTGAGCTTGCATACAGGCCATGGCGGGTGAGTGCACTACTTATTGTTTTCTTTGAAACAATTGTACCTGCTAATTCCAGGTCTTTATGAATCTCTCCATAAGTGGTCCTTGGCTCTTGGATACTTATTTTCACTCCTCTGTCAGAAATCTTGCGAGAAGCACCTGGTCGTGGACGGTTTATGGTGAAATGATGTTCTTTCCACTTCCGGATTATGGCCCCAACAGTGCTCACTGGAACATTCAGAAGTTTAGAAGTCTTTCTGTAACTAATGCCATCAGTATGTTTTGCAACAGTAAGGTTGCAACGGTCTTGAGAGAGCTCTTTGATTTTATCCGTCATGAGATGTTTCTTGTGTGACACCTTGGTAATGAGACACTTTTTTATAGGCCATCAGTTGAGACTGAACCAGCTGATATTAATTTGCACTGACAAGAGGCAGGATTGCTTTTTATTTACTGATGAATTTCAGCAGGTGTCTTTCCTTTCTTTTTTTGCACCTCCCTATCTTCATGTGTTCAATACTTTTTCCCTGTGTCATTTTATTTTATTATACATAACTTAACTTCTGAACATATTTGTTTTGGTTTCTTTGTATGTACGGATTGCATGGGTTGTTACCGACATGTGGTTACAATTTCATGTCAATAGCACCTTTAGAAATATATTTCTATATATAGCTATACATATAGAAAAATGGTGACACGTTCAATACTTATTTTACCTGCTGTATATACAGTATCTCACAAAAGTGAGTACACCGCTCACATTTTTGTAAATAATTTATTATATGTTTTCATGTGACAACACTGAAGAAATGACACTTTGCTACAATGTAAAGTAGTGAGTGTACAGCTTGTATAACAGTGTAAATTTGCTGTCCCCTCAAAATAACTCAACACACAGCCATTATGTCTTAACCGCTGGCAACAAAAGTGAGTACACCCCCTCCGAACAGGCCTCGCCATGGTCAACCAAAGAAGTTGAGTGCATGTACTCAGCGTCATATCCAGAGGTTGTCTTTGGGAAATAGACGTATGAGTGCTGCCAACATTACTGCAGAGGTTGAACGGGTGGGGGGTCAGCCTGTCAGTGCTCAGACCATACGCCGCACACTGCATCAAATTGGTCTGCATTGCTGTTGTCCAAGAAGGAAGCCTCTTCTAAAGATGATGCACAAGAAAGCCTGCAAACAGTTTGCTGAAGACAAGCAGACTAAGGACATGGATTACTGGAACCACGTCCTGTGGTCTGATGAGACCAAGATAAACTTATTTGGTTCAGATGGTGTCAAGCGTGTGTGGCGGGAGTACAAATATATAACAAAATATTTACAAAAATGTGAGGGGTGCACTCACATGTGAGATACTATATATATATATATATATATATATATATATATATATATATAATTTATTATTTAAGATACTTATATAGCGCCGTCAATTTACGCAGTGCTTTACATATACATTTACACATTTACATCAGTCCCTACCCTCAAGGAGCTTACAATCTAAGGTTCCTAACTCGCATTCATATACTAGGGCCAATTTAGACAGAAGTCAATTAACCTACCAGCATGTTTTTGGAGTGTGGGAGTAAACCGGAGTACCCGGATGAAACCCACGCAGGCACAGGGAGAACATGCAAACTCCAGGTAGTGTTGTGGTTGGGATTCGAACCAGCAACACTTTTTACTGATATATATATATATATATATATATATATATATATAATTTGTATATAGCCCAGCATGTCCTGTCAAATTTTTTATTCAAGAACAATACTGAACAATATTTTTCAGGTTTAAAGAAATCCTGATTCATAAACTAGTGTGGTATTGAGTTATTAAAGCTTAGCCTACACGGTGACAAATAAGTTACCAAGAATCATTTGGACATGTGCTTTGTTAGGGGATATTTGTTTACCAATATACCTTGTTTGCCAATTTCACATTCATTATATTATTAACAAGTCAAGCACCAAAGCCTTTACTGCACATGTAACTGACAGATGCAGACGATTGCTATATTTTACTGGCTTCTCTGTAATTTGTGTAGCCAACAACATGGTCACACACTGCCCTCTAAGCTACTGATGAAAATTCCCAATTGAGATAAATTTCCCTGTTCATATTTCTGCAATCTGTGTTCATGTCATTGTAAGCACCAGCTGGGGCTCAGTGCTGCCTGGATCTCATGGATCTACTACGTCTCAATACCAGCCATCTGTGCAACTTGCATGAAACCAAAACAGCGAGTGTAACTCTTACAATTGTTTCAGGAGCAAACTAGAAATGCAAGTTATATTTTTATTACAAAATAACATACAGTTGGTTTGAAAGGAAGGAACTGCCAGCAATAACATTCCCCAGATTGCTATGGATGACAGATTAAGTTATGCTAACTCTTTATTATAAGATAACATATTAGTGATGAAATAAACAGCTTGACATCTTACTTCCCCTTTACTGTTTAGCGGAGATCAAAAACATATGGGTAAATGAGACCAATTAGGTAGCAGTATGGAAAGGTTTATATATGAAATAAATTGCATATGTCCATAAAAATAATACTCTGTTACAGCCAGAATGGAACATCCACATGTGCTTGTTTTAAGGTAGCGCTCACACAAATTATACAGGAAAAAGGACATTTTGGTTCCAGGTAATGCAGTTTACATTGCAAATATTTTTTTCATAGGTGACATTTTGATTGATTTGGAAAATGTGTGACACGCAGTGGCAGCAATAATGTCCATGTGATTTCATTGGGAAGTTTAAAAATGATGCAATTAGCTGTGGCTAATTTTAAACAACCATTACCTTTCACACCACTAACACAATAATATATGAAATATAAAAGATAACATTTACAAACATTGCCTCCAAATGGTTAGTATTTCCTATAACAATATGGTATTTTCAAAGTATAACTGCTAACACTGAACAGAAGGAAGCAAAGAAGGAAGCATACCTTCCTATATACTTTATTATTTTCTGTGTGAACAGTCCGTCTTTCTAATATTGCACCCCTCTCCAATCTAATTTTTTTTTTGTCTCAAAGACAAGACTACATTTTCTGATAATGCAATCTGTGTGTTTTTAGATATTTGTGCATAGCAAGGAGTAGTTCTCAGAATAAAAGAGAGAGGTGAGAATACTCATACTTTACAACAGAATGACAACTTACTGGGTAGGTCGGGTGTGCCTCCTGTATATATTTTAAGGTTTACGTTTCAGTTTTGGCTGAAGTGTATCTTTAAATTAACTTAAAAAGATGTTGTGTGGCATGCATTTTATACAAATGCTGTATATATATACACAAATAAAAAAAAAAAAATAGTCCCACACTGTAAAAAATATTGTGCTGGGTCTACTCAAAAAAATTGAGGCAACTATTTGCTTCAGCTTTTTCAGTACTGTCAACTAAACTTATTTTTGTCTGACTCGTTAGACTTTTCATGTTTTCAACTTTGTTGTTTTAAGTAAAGCCAACTCAATTTTTTTTCAGTTTATAGACCATAGTGTTTTAAGTTAGGAACACATCTGCAATTTTTAGTGGGACTGCGACATTGCGGTGGACAAATCTGACCTCAAATGGCACTTTTTGGGGACCAGTGACATTATTACATTGATCAGTGCTATAAAAATGCATAAAATGCAAAATGTATAAATGACACTGGCAGGGAAGAGGTTAACACTAGGGGGTGATCAAGGGGTTAACTGTGTTCCCTGGGTGTGTTCTAACTGTAGGGGGGTGGGCTACCAGGAACATAACAGAGATCACTGTTCCCGATCACTGGGAACAGAAGATATCTGACATGTCAAGTGGTAGAACGGGGAATCGCCTTGTTTACATAGGCAGATCCCTGTTTTGCCTCTGTACACCGCGATTGTGGGTTGCCGGCCGAAATCGAGTTCAGCAGACCCACGGGCACGCTCCAGAGGCACGCGGTGCGCCCACGCACACCCGCTCTCTCCAGTTCAGAGACAGACGTACACCTACGGTGGTTTGTGCAACAGAGCCGACCTGCCACCATATAATTACGGTGGCTGGTCGGCAAGCGGTTAAAGTGTGAACTTTTGAAGATAGAATCCTCACATCTAGCTCTAAAAAGATCTTCTGAAAAACTTCAAAGGTATATTTTAGGTTTTCAAGGTAGCTCAGGCTAAAAGCATCATTGATGTGGGAAGGTTTCAGCACCTATACACTTGTTTTCTTTAAAAGCATAAATGAGTCCCATAATCTTTCTGATACAAAATGAGAGTGCTATATGAAAAAAATACACTATACCAATATGCTTGTTTTTCTTACCAATGCAGCATAAATATGGTATATATTTTTTTAATGTAATAGCATAGTGAAAAGTGAGAGGGACTTTAGGTTACATAATCTAATGTTGCATGTCCAATATCTCAAAAACCGAACAAACAGAAAGTTTGTTTTTGTGATACAAATCAGCACAAACAAATTGTATAATTGTTTGTAATATGTAATAAAAGTGGGAGAGGTTTCATCAACTATAATGCACAATATCTCTGAAACCAAACCAGCACATACTATCTTTGTTTTAATAACATTGCGTGCAAAGTGGCTTGATGTTACATAATCTGAATTTGAATTCCAATATATTAAAAACCGAACCGGCTGAAATATTCACTTTTGTGGCACAAAACCGTTTTTAAGCTTAACAGCTGGCAGTTTCTCACCCTGCATCTTGGTTGCATTCTGCTGCATTCAGTAAGCGCAAACTTTGCGTGCGCACACGTGAGTTGTCGCAATAGTATACAACATACGTATGTCCATTTCTTATTAATATATTAATCTGCAAATAAAATAAATATTTTGGATGGTATGTTAAGCAACATTTAAAGAATGTGAATGATAATTTGTTCAATGTTCACTCTTACCTTTCAATGGCATTGCATGGCATTGTAGTGACTTGGAAAAATTCTTGTCACTGGTGGCGCTCTTTTGTCCTGATGGGCCTCAAACATATGGGAACGGCCTTGTGCAGGCTTTCAAAGTTCCAAAAGATGTCAAACTCTTTTAAATATACACAGCATCAAAACTTGTGCGGTTGCATGCTTGGCAAATATATGTGTCCCGCAATTTTATTCAAATGAAAAGATTTTTTCTTTAGGTAAATATAACTCAATTAGAATATGGGAATGCACATACCTTAAAAGTTTCATCTAGATTACTCAATATTATACATTATTTTTGTAAATGTAAAATTAAGGTACTTAAAATATCAAAGTAAATTAATTAACATTTAGTTTTTATAAAATGTTTATGTTAAAATTACAAGCCAACAGAATCATTATCCCTCTCTACCCTTCCCTTTCTATCTGTATCCCTCTATCCCCTTCCTGTGACCCTTTTTTCTCTTTTCTGATCCCTCCCTAAGTCATGCAGCTCCTTATTGATCATTCTGTTATGTACACTGCATTCTTGTTTTGTGATTGCACAAATTGTCTTTAAGTTTCGTATCTCCATTTAGTTATAGAGATTTGGAAACCTCTATACACTGTATTGTCTCCTAAGCTTGTGAAACATGACAAAATGGTGTCTAGATCATAAAACAATGTTATAATAAAGTGGATCTTGCGAGCCAACAATGGAATAGTACTAAAAAAGTGAGCACGTAGCGTAACCATGCTGCAAACGCTAAACATGTTTCATACTCGTGCAGGTACACTCATAAATTAAAATAAAATTGCATTTGCGCTAGGAAAACAAACAGTATAAAATAAATAATTATATAAAGTGCTTAGCTATCAAAAAGGAATATACTCAAAAATCTATTATAATCCGTGTAACATTAATATTGTGATACAACTAATAAAGTGCAATGTCCACTCCTTCACCAGATTAATTTATGAAAACCATAAATGTTCATCAAAATTAAAGTTTTTAGTGCATAAATCCAGTGTTCATAAAAAGTGCTTTTCATCATGCTCCTTAAAACCAGTGCAGAACATATAGCATGCTTCAGTGCTTTTCCAGTGTTCCCCAAAAGCCTATGCGCTCACCTCAGAGCGTGTGACACAGTACCTAAACTATGCCAAAACACGCTTGGGAGCCACTCCAGGGCTGTAACGATATGCAGGTGATGAAATCCAACTCGCTCAATCAATAGCATTCCAGATCATGGATAAAAGAGAAAAAGCTCCATAGTGTGATATTGTAAGGACTTTATTAAAAGTAAATATTCCCTTCATAGGGGTACTCACATGATATAGGTGCGTGAGTGCACCATCCTATTCAGGGCTCTGTATGTGTGAACCAAATCGTTGGTACGGCGTGCGGTGTGGTGTGTCTGTCTCGTCTCACTACCTTTGCTGACAGCTCCGTCCTGGCCCCTCCCCTGACGCGTCTTCGGCACAGGGATCACGTGCCTTCTTCAGGGTAATCTAATTGGACGGGAGCTCTGAGTTCTAAATATACTAGCGGTGGCCATTTTGCCTTAGACCGCAGACACACTAGTAATAGGCTACAGCTGCTTTCAGAGTGCTTTGTATTACGATCGGCTGTAAGCCCCATACGAGGCGATAGAAGGATTAAACCTTACTTAATGGAAAATCGGCAAACTAATATATAAACACATGATTTAACTAGTCCTATATAATGTTATCCAGAGCGGAGCTGTCTGCATATGAGAACACCACAACGCACCTCATACACTTACATAAATATCCCCTACCATCAATCCAATATAATGTATAAAATGATTACCTACATCTATCACAACAAAATCTACATTATTATATGTATAAAATACAAAAATAATAAAAAATATGATAAAAAATACATAAAAATACATAAAAACCCCCCATAATGCAAAATACTCATTTTAAAAGGCCAACAAAAATAGCCAATAATATAACAAGGTCCCTATATGCTGCTCCACTATTATGATCTAAAATACTAAAGCTTTAATCTAACCTCATAATGTGGCCGGGACCCTATATGCTCCACTTTAATGAAATTGTATATATATGATCTATATACCGTATTTATCGGCGTATAACACGCACCGGCGTATAACACGCACCCCAATTTAGGAGGGAATTTTAAGGAAAAAAAACTTTTAGGAGGGAAGTTGAAGGGAAAAAAAACTTACATTAAAATGCCCATCATTGCAGCCTTCTCAGTGCAGCCTTGTCAGTGCAGCCATGTCAGTGCAGCCTTGTCAGTGCAGCCATGTCAGTGCAGCCTTGTCAGTGCAGCCATGTCAGTGCAGCCATGTCAGTGCAGCCTCGTCAGTGCAGCCATGTCAGTGCAGCCTTCCCCAGTGCAGCCTTCCCCAGTGCAGCCTCCCCCAGTGCAGCCTCGCCCAGTGCAGCCTCGCCCAGTGCAGCCTTCGATCCCCTGTCTTCAAAATCGCCGACCGCGATTTGAAAATGGCGCCGCCGGTGCCGAAATACACAGAGCCGGTCCTCGGCTCTTTCCGGCGGCTCTCGTTCACTTTCGGCTCCATTCGTAGTCCCGAGCGGAGCTATCCGAACCTAGCCGAGTAGGTTCGGATAGCTCCGATCGGGACTATGAGTGGAGCCGAAAATGAACAAGAGCTGCCGGAAAGAGCCGAGGACCGGCTCTGTGTATCTCGGCGCCAGCGACGCCATTTTCAAATCGCGGTAGGTGATTTTTGAGTTGTGCAGCTCAGGGGATCGGCGTATAACACGCACCTGCGACTTTCCCATGATTTTAAGGGGAAAAAAGTGCGTGTTATACGCCGATAAATACGGTACATAAAATCTATCATCTAAAATACAGCTCCCTGCTACTAATCTAAAACATTTTCCATGAAACAACATCAATCATATACAAAAATTATTTCATAGTAGGTGAAATATAATTAATAAAAACTAAACAAGATTAAAAAAATATAAAAAAGGATAGAGAGGAAAAATCGTCTATTGAATATAGAAATCAAAAAGACGAATAAACCAAATATAGGGAAAATACTACAAGGTCCTACATCCACATAGGGTACTTGTCACTTTCTAGTGGTATTATGAATAAAATTCTACTAGGCCTAGGAAAAAACATCTCTTTATCCATTTCCTTATTCCTATTAAAATAGCGATGATCAAAAACAAATACCAGTGGGGCTCCTTAATAAATACCAATTAAAAATTACTAAGAAAGCACTTTAAATCAAATTCTTTATTTAAACTGCCCGGCGCTAGAGAGCCAAGCCTGTGTATCCACCAGGATTCACGCTTACTGATTTCCCTAACAAAGTTGGTGCCTCTCCAGTGCCGCTTGGGTGCTTCTATTCCCCAAAATTTCATTCCGTCGGTACTCTGGTTGTCCATATTTTTAAAATGTATAGACAGGTGATGTTTATCGGACCCTTTCCGTATGTTTCTTATGTGCTCTTCCATACGGTCTTTTAAAGCCCTAGTAGTACGCCCCACATAAATAAAATTACATGGACACGTTAACACGTAGACCACCCCAATCGTATTGCAGGATATGAAATCTTTAATAGCGTAAGATTGATTAGTTCTTGGATCAGAAAATTCTTTCACTTTTATTATTACTGGGAACCCTAATACAGCTGTAGCATCTACCACAACCATAGAAGCCCTTGAGATCCCAAAACATTTTTGGCTTGGGGGGATATGGTTCCACTATGTTGTGTACTAACTTGACACGTAGGTTTGTGGCATTCTTAAAAACAATTTTGGGTTTCTCCGGGAGTATATCTCTGAGGTGAGTATCCTGGTTCAGTACATTCCAGTATTTTCGTATAATCCTTTTTACTTCATTACTTTGTAAGGCATAATCCAAGATGATGCTAATACCTTCATTTTTATCATTACCCATATTTTCAACCTTTTCCTTTAATAGATCTTCCCTATTTAGACTTCCCACTTCAACTTTTTCTTTCTCCAGCAGTTCCTTCTGATACCCTTTGTCTAAGAACATATTGCTTAACATATCGGATTGCATCTCATAATCCTCAGCCCTCGTACAGTTTCTCTGCATCCTGGTAAATTGGCCTCTAGGTATATTTTTGAGCCAAGGTTTATAGTGGCAGCTGGTAATCGGGATGTATGAATTGCGGTCTGTAGATTTAAAAAAGGATTTGGTAACAATACCCTCACTGGTGTTGAAAATTTCCAAATCCAAAAAATGCACACACTCCTTGTTGACATCCCAAGTTAAAGAAATATTTCGGTCATTGATATTCATAGAGTCCAATAACTCCTTTAACGCTTCTATATTCCCTTTCCAGATGATCAAAAGGTCATCAATGAACCTTTTATATAGTAAAATCTTGCCACCATCATCGCTAAAAATAACCTCCTCTTCCCATTTGGCCATGTAAAGGTTCGCCACACTAGGGGCGAACTTAGCGCCCATAGAGACACCTTTAACCTGCAGGTAAAACTTATTACCATACCAAAAAAAATTGTGTCGTAAACAAAAATCGAAACATTTTAAGATAAATGCAATAAAACCTTCATCCATCAAGTCATCCTTCTTCAAGGCCCATTCTACTGCATTTAAAGCTCCCTCATGGTCAATATTGGTGTACACAGAGGCTACATCACCAGTAGCCATAATGATATCATCATGTACAGTACATTCCTTGAGGAGTTGCAGAGTGTGCTTAGTATCCTTGAGATAGGCCTTTGTTGCTTTCACTGAGGGCTGTAAGTGGATATCTATATACTCCCCCAATCTAGATGTCAAGGATTCAATACCACTCACTATCGGCCTACCGGGAGGGTTTGTACTATCCTTGTGGATCTTGGGTAAGTAATATATAACGGGTATCTTACTAACCATAGGAACCAGATATTTCGCCTCTTGCTTGCTGAGAAATTCATTGTCCATGCCATATTTAATATTAGATTCCAATTCTTTTTTGAAGGGTTTGGTAGGGTTGCTGTCCAATAACTGGTAGGTGTCCGTGTTATTCAGTATCCTTTCCATTTCATCTTTATACTGCTGTAGGGAGAGTATAACAATCCCTCCCCCTTTATCTGCTGGTCTAACCACTATGTCCGTCCTCTTTTCCAATGCTTGCATTTCTTTCTTAAAATCTCTATGTTCGTAATACTTCTTAACTGGTAATTGCTCCAATTCTGTAGTAACCAGCCTCTTAAAAAGATCTACATATTTGTTGTTAGCAATATAAGGATAAAATACGGAATTGTTTCGCAAATTGGTAAACCTAGTATTCATTGCAACTTTTTCTACAGGGTTGAGGGCATAATACTTTTTAATGTTCAGCTTTCTAATGAACTTCTGTACTCCTACATATGTCTCAAATATGTTAAGTACTTTCTTAGGAGCATACTTAATGCCTTTATCGAGTACCAATAATTCTTCTCTGGATAATGTGGCCCCACTCAAACTAAAGATCCCCTCTCCTAATCTTCCCGCTTTCTTTTTCTGTTGTATTCTTCGTCCGGCTCTACCTCCTCTCTTCCTGGGTTTCTTATATCGCGGTTGGACCCTCCCCTGGTCCCCCCTAAAAAAGATTCATCCAGGTGCTGTTCTTCATTGTCCTCCAAAGGTTGGTAACTGTTATATACAGGCACTGCATATTGATCATGAGGGGGCTTTCCGTATCTCACCCTTTGTGGTTTTGGTGAGCAATATGCTCCACCCCTTTGCACATCCACATTTGGATTTGGCGGATATCCCCGCTGTGGGTATTGACTTGGTAGGGGACCCCTATATGACTGATGGTTACTAGTATAAGGTGTCCCTTGCTGGTATCCATAATTTCTTTGTTGTCTGTATGGGGTGCTTTGCTGATATCCATATTGTCTATGATAACCATAGGAATTATATTGTCCACCCCTACGCTGGGGGGGGGGGTAGATCGATAACCCCTATCATACTGATTTCCATCATAATGAGCTCTATTCCCATTCCCTCGGTGGGATGGCGCCCCATAACCCCAATTCCCCTGATGGGATGGGGGACCATATTGGGGGTACCGGGTATGATTCCCCTCGTTACCAGACCGTCCTTGTTGGCCATAATATGGTGTCCTAGGAGGCTGGCGGTGAGGAGTAAAGGGTTGTTTATCCTCTTGCCGATATGGGGGATGCCCTTTATTGTGTTGCTTCGTATATTGTTGTTGTTGATGTTGCTGCCCCTGTGGTTGCAGCACTCTAGTGTCCCCATTCCCACTTGCCATTATCTGTGGTTGTGAATTAGCAACCTCTTTAACTGCTATTGTGGATTGCCACTGAAAAACCTGTTTATTCTGGTAGTCCTCAAAGTCTCTCAAATACTTTTTCCTCTTTACATTTTTTTTCTCTATGTCTTTTTTTTGCATATTTTTGTGCAACTCGCCCATAAGCCTGGTATATTCAGGTGTGTTGTAAAAAGGGCTGAGCTTATCCCTAATCTCCTTAATTTGATTCTCCAAAAGCTTTAGTTTCCGTTGTTTCCTCTTGATTAAAAATTCCATAACCTCTCTACCTTTGCCTGCAAAGAAGGCATACCATTCTTCTATATCCTCATCTCCTAATAAGCCATCATTTAGACCCATCCAATTAGATCCCCCTGAAGAAGGCACGTGATCCCTGTGCCAAAGACGCGTCAGGGGAGGGGCCAGGACGGAGCTGTCAGCAAAGGTAGTGAGACGAGACAGACACACCACACCGCACACCGTACCAACGATTTGGTTCACACATACAGAGCCCTGAATAGGATGGTGCACTCACGCACCTATATCATGTGATTACCCCTATGAAGGGAATATTTACTTTTAATAAAGTCCTTACAATATTACACTATGGAGCTTTTTCTCTTTTATCCATGATCTGGAATGCTATTGATTGAGCGAGTTGGATTTCATCACCTGCATATCGTTAGAGCCCAGGAGTGGCTCCCAAGCGTGTTTTGGCATAGTTTAGGTACTGTGTCACACGCTCTGAGGTGAGCGCATAGGCTTTTGGAGAACACTGGAAAAGCACTGAAGCATGCTATATGTTCTGCACTGGTTTTAAGGAGCATGATGAAAAGCACTTTTTATGAACACTGGATTTATGCACTAAAAACTTTAATTTTGATGAACGTTTATGGTTTTTATAAATTAATCTGGTGAAGGAGTGGACATTTTTATCCTGAGTTTACACCTGTATTTTTATTATCTTTCACAAGTTGCACTTTATTAGTTGTATCACAATATTAATGTTACACGGATTATAATAGATTTTTGAGTATATTGCTTTTTGATAGCTAAGCACTTTATATAATTATTTATTTTATACTGTTTGTTTTCCTAGCGCAAATGCAATTTTATTTTATTTCATAAAACAATGTTGTTATGACATTTTAGCCACTTGTTGAGTGCCCTATAGCAGTTTTACTGTTACAGAGCAGCAGCTCTGCAACAGATCAAATATACAGTATCTCACAAAAGTGAGTACACCCCTCACATTTTTGTAAATATTTTATTACATATTTTCATGTGACAACTCTGAAGAAATGACACTTTGCTACAATGTAAAGTAGGTTATAAAAAAAGGAGGAGAAGTGGGACTTTAAATGAAGCACACAGCAGTGTCCCACTTCTAATCCTTTTTTTATAACCAATGACCGGGATGGAGGCGGGCATCCCTTTGGTGCTAGCCTCATTTAAAGTCCCAAAACTTTTTCCTTTTTTTAAATACAATGTAAAGTAGTGAGTGTACAGCTTTTATAACAGTGAAAATTTGCTGTCTCCTCAAAATAACTCAACACACAGTCATTAATGTCTAAACCACTGGCAACAAAAGTGAGTACACCCCTAAGTGAAAATGACCAAATTGGGCCCAATTAGCCATTTTCCCTCCCCGGTGTTATGTGACTCATTAGTGTTACAAGGTCTCAGGTGTGAATGGAGAGCAGGTGTGTTAAATTTGGTGTTATCGCTCTCACTCTCTCATACTGGTCACAGGAAGTTCAACATGGCACCTCATGGCAAAGAACTCTCTGAGGATATGAAAAAAAGAATTGTTGCTCTACATAAAGATGGCCTAGGCTATAAGACAATTGCCAAGACTCTGAAACCGAACTGCAGCAAGGTATCCAAGAGCATACAGCAGTTTAACAGGACATGTTCCACTCAGAACAGGCCTCGCCATGGTCGACCAAAGAAGTTGAGTGCACGTGCTCAGCATCATATCCAGAGGTTGTCTTTGGGAAATAGATGTATGAGTGCTGCCAGCATTGCTGCAGTGGGTTGAAAGGGTGGGGGTCAGCCTGTCAGTAATCAGACTATACGGACACTGCATCAAATTTGTCTGCATGGCTGTCCTCCCAGAAGGAAGCCTCTTCTAAAGATGATGCACAAGAAAGCCCGCAAACAGTTTGCTGAAGGCAAGCAGACTAAGGACTAGGGATAAGCTTCGTGTTCGAGTCGAACCCATGTTCGACTCAAACATCGGCTGTTCGGTCGTTCGCCGAATTGCGAACGATATGGGCCGTCCGCGCCAAATTCGTGTGGCGCGTCACGGCCCATAATTCACTGCGGCATCGCAGTGCATTGCTTGCTGATGATTGGCCAAGCATGCACTATGACCCGCATGCTTGGCCAATCACAGCGCCGCCTGAACAGAGAGCCGTAATTGGCCAAAGCCAAGGAGGCTTTGGCCAATTATGGCTCAGGGGATTTAGTACACGCCCCACACTATATAAGGCCGCCTGCACGGCGGCCCTGTGTAGTGTGTGTTCCGGCGTTGAAAGAGATAGACAGAGAGACAGTGTCATTTGATTTGAGTTAGATAGATTAGGCAGAACAGTCAGTCAGTTAGCTGCACTTACAGTGTATTGTGTATATATATGTATCCCAGGTGTTGCATATATATATATATATATATATATACACTGTATTCAGTTTAGCTAGATCCGTTCCTGTTATCTTCTAGACTATTTACATTTAGTGCAGTGCGTCCTGCTCACAGTGTTCAGCTAGATCCGTTCCTGTTATCTTCTAGACTATTTACATTTAGTGCAGTGCGTCCTGCTCACAGTGTTCAGCTAGATCCGTTCCTGTTATCTTCCTACTGACAGGCAGGCTTGTCTTGTTACAGTATTAACAGCTACCTAAAGAAAATTACTGGTGTTCTTTTGATCCTATTAGTACCACGGTCAGGCAGCTAGACTATTTACATTTAGTAAAGTGCGTCCTGCTCACAGTGTTCAGCTAGATCCGTTCCTGTTATCTTCCTACTGACAGGCAGGCTTGTCTTGTTACAGTATATAAAGCTACCTCAAGAAAATTACTGGTGTTCTTTTGATCCTATTAGTACCACGGTCAGGCAGCTAGACTATTTACATTTAGTGCAGTGCGTCCTGCTCACAGTGTTCAGCTAGATCTGTTCCTGTTATCTTCCTACTGACAGGCAGGCTTGTCTTGTTACAGTATTAACAGCTACCTAAAGAAAATTACTGGTGTTCTTTTGATCCTATTAGTACCATGGTCAGGCAGCTAGACTGTTTACAGTTAGTGCAGTGCGTCCTGCTCACAGTGTTCAGCTAGATCCGTTCCTGTTATCTTCCTACTGACAGGCAGGCTTGTCTTGTTACAGTATATAAAGCTACCTGAAGAAAATTACTGGTGTTCTTTTGATCCTATTAGTACCACGGTCAGGCAGCTAGACTATTTACATTTAGTGCAGTGCGTCCTGCTCACAGTGTTCAGCTAGATCCATTCCTGTTATCTTCCTACTGACAGGCAGGCTTGTCTTGTTAAAATATTTACAGCTACCTAAAGAAAATTACTGGTGTTCTTTTGATCCTATTAGTACCACGGTCAGGCAGCTAGACTATTTACATTTAGTACAGTGCGTCCTGCTCACAGTGTTCAGCTAAACCTACAAATTAGTGGGGTGCGTCCACCTCACAGTGTTCAGCTAAAGCTACCTGTAGAAGGTTGGTCGTGTTCTCATACTACAGGCAGGCAGTTGATTTTGCTAGCTGCAGTATATATATATATATATATATATATATATATATATATATATATATATATCCCAGCTTAGTGCAGCTACAGGCCATTAGTATGTCTGGAAGGCCAAGAAGGAGAGGCAGACAGTCACAACCCAATAAGAGAGGGCAAGCAGGCTCTGTGTCTAGTGCTGGTCGTGGAGACGGTGCATCCTCATCAGCACGTGGCCATGGGACACGCTTGGCCTTTTTTTCGGCAGCTGGCCGTGTTGAGCCGCAACATGCGGAAGACTTGGTCGAGTGGATGACCAAGCCGTCCTCATCCTCCTCATCCTCTTTCACCCATGCCCAGGGTGCTTTGTCTGGCAAAGCAGCTGCCTCTTCCCTCGGCTCAATGTCATCAGTGACTCCTTCCCTAGCTCCCTAGCTCCACCATGTCCTCCTGAGGAGTCCCACGAACTGTTTGACCACAGTGTTGGGTACATGCTCCAGGAGGATGCCCAGCGTTTGGAAGGCTCTGATGATGATACTGAGCTCGATGAAGGCAGTAACATGAGCACGGACAGAGGGGGTGCCCAAGAAGGACAGCAATCTGGCAGTCATGCTCCCCCTGCTGCAGCATACTGCCAGGTTTGCTCCAGTGATGAGGAGGGAGGGGATGATGAGGTCACTGACTCAACGTGGGTGCCTGATAGGAGAGAGGAGGAGGAGGAGGAGGCGGCACATCACCAACGAGGCAGGATGCCCTCCAGGGGCCAGCCTAAGGGCAGCACATTGACTGCATCACATGTGCAGGGCCCTGCAGTCTCTGCGCGTTATTCAAAAAGTTCTTTGGTGTGGGCCTTTTTTGAGACGAGTGCATCAGATCGCACCGCTGCTATTTGCAACATATGTCTCAAGCGTATCTCACGTGGCCAAAACATCTCCCGCTTGGGTACCACATGCTTGACCAGACATATGTTGACCTGCCATGCAGTTCGTTGGCAAGCGCATCTAAAAGACCCACACCAAAGAACAAAGAGGACCTCTCCTTGCTCCTCATCAGCTGAGATTTCCAACCCCACTAGACCTTCAGTCCTCTCTGAGACCTGCACTGAGAGGAATGAAGGTGTAGAATTAGGTGTGTCACAGCCAAGTACTTGTGGGCAATCTGCTTTTGGTACACCGATGTCAGATTGTACCAGGCAAATTTCCCTGCCCCAGCTGCTGCACCGCCGAAAGAAGTTTGCTAGCTTGGCAAAATTGCTGACACTTCAACTGCTGCCTTTTCAGTTGGTAGACTCTACCCCCTTCCGTGAGTTTGTGGAATGTGCGGTTCCTCAGTGGCAGGTACCCAAACGCCACTTTTTCTCACGGAAGGCGATTCCGGCTCTCTACCGGCATGTGGAAGGCAATGTCCATGCCTCGCTGGACAGGGCGGTCAGCGGTAAGGTGCATATTACAGCTGACTCATGGTGCAGCAGGCATGGACAGGGACGTTACCTAAGTTTCACGGTGCATTGGGTGACTCTGCTGGCAGCTGGGAAAGATGCAGGACAAGGTGCAGTAGTGTTGGAGGTTGTTCCGCCACCACGCCTCCAAAATGCTAATGATTGTGACACACCTCTCTCCTCCACCCCCTCCTCTTCTTCTTCCTCCATGGCCTCTTCCTCGGAACCAGCGGTGCTCCGTAGTCGTTCAAGGGGCTACGCAAGTACGCAGGCCAAAAGATGCCATGCGGTGCTTGAGCTGGTGTGCTTGGGGGACAGGAGCCACACTGGGGCAGAGGTTCTGTCAGCTCTGCAGGGGCAGGTTCAGAGGTGGTTGACGCCACGCCAACTTAAGGCAGGAATGGTGGTTTGCGACAATGGCACCAACCTCCTCTCTGCCCTCCGACAGGGACAAATGACCCATATTTTTATTATCTTTCACAAGTTGCACTTTATTAGTTGTATCACAATATTAATGTTACACGGATTATAATAGATTTTTGAGTATATTGCTTTTTGATAGCTAAGCACTTTATATAATTATTTATTTTATACTGTTTGTTTTCCTAGCGCAAATGCAATTTTATTTTATTTCATAAAACAATGTTGTTATGACATTTTAGCCACTTGTTGACCCGCATGCTTGGCCAATCACAGCGCCGCCTGAACAGAGAGCCGTAATTGGCCAAAGCCAAGGAGGCTTTGGCCAATTATGGCTCAGGGGATTTAGTACACGCCCCACACTATATAAGGCCGCCTGCACGGCGGCCCTGTGTAGTGTGTGTTCCGGCGTTGAAAGAGATAGACAGAGAGACAGTGTCATTTGATTTGAGTTAGATAGATTAGGCAGAACAGTCAGTCAGTTAGCTGCACTTACAGTGTATTGTGTATATATATGTATCCCAGGTGTTGCATATATATATATATATATATATATACACTGTATTCAGTTTAGCTAGATCCGTTCCTGTTATCTTCTAGACTATTTACATTTAGTGCAGTGCGTCCTGCTCACAGTGTTCAGCTAGATCCGTTCCTGTTATCTTCTAGACTATTTACATTTAGTGCAGTGCGTCCTGCTCACAGTGTTCAGCTAGATCCGTTCCTGTTATCTTCCTACTGACAGGCAGGCTTGTCTTGTTACAGTATTAACAGCTACCTAAAGAAAATTACTGGTGTTCTTTTGATCCTATTAGTACCACGGTCAGACAGCTAGACTATTTACATTTAGTAAAGTGCGTCCTGCTCACAGTGTTCAGCTAGATCTGTTCCTGTTATCTTCCTACTGACAGGCAGGCTTGTCTTGTTACAGTATATAAAGCTACCTCAAGAAAATTACTGGTGTTCTTTTGATCCTATTAGTACCACGGTCAGGCAGCTAGACTATTTACATTTAGTGCAGTGCGTCCTGCTCACAGTGTTCAGCTAGATCTGTTCCTGTTATCTTCCTACTGACAGGCAGGCTTGTCTTGTTACAGTATTAACAGCTACCTAAAGAAAATTACTGGTGTTCTTTTGATCCTATTAGTACCATGGTCAGGCAGCTAGACTGTTTACAGTTAGTGCAGTGCGTCCTGCTCACAGTGTTCAGCTAGATCCGTTCCTGTTATCTTCCTACTGACAGGCAGGCTTGTCTTGTTACAGTATATAAAGCTACCTGAAGAAAATTACTGGTGTTCTTTTGATCCTATTAGTACCACGGTCAGGCAGCTAGACTATTTACATTTAGTGCAGTGCGTCCTGCTCACAGTGTTCAGCTAGATCCATTCCTGTTATCTTCCTACTGACAGGCAGGCTTGTCTTGTTAAAATATTTACAGCTACCTAAAGAAAATTACTGGTGTTCTTTTGATCCTATTAGTACCACGGTCAGGCAGCTAGACTATTTACATTTAGTACAGTGCGTCCTGCTCACAGTGTTCAGCTAAACCTACAAATTAGTGGGGTGCGTCCACCTCACAGTGTTCAGCTAAAGCTACCTGTAGAAGGTTGGTCGTGTTCTCATACTACAGGCAGGCAGTTGATTTTGCTAGCTGCAGTATATATATATATATATATATATATATATATATATATATATATATATATATATCCCAGCTTAGTGCAGCTACAGGCCATTAGTATGTCTGGAAGGCCAAGAAGGAGAGGCAGACAGTCACAACCCAATAAGAGAGGGCAAGCAGGCTCTGTGTCTAGTGCTGGTCGTGGAGACGGTGCATCCTCATCAGCACGTGGCCATGGGACACGCTTGGCCTTTTTTTCGGCAGCTGGCCGTGTTGAGCCGCAACATGCGGAAGACTTGGTCGAGTGGATGACCAAGCCGTCCTCATCCTCCTCATCCTCTTTCACCCATGCCCAGGGTGCTTTGTCTGGCAAAGCAGCTGCCTCTTCCCTCGGCTCAATGTCATCAGTGACTCCTTCCCTAGCTCCCTAGCTCCACCATGTCCTCCTGAGGAGTCCCACGAA
Organism: Lithobates clamitans; assembly: GCA_037952925.1. Taxonomy (NCBI): domain Eukaryota; kingdom Metazoa; phylum Chordata; class Amphibia; order Anura; family Ranidae; genus Lithobates; species Lithobates clamitans. The sequence continues at coordinate 4,641,839 of JBBGZY010000135.1, forward strand.
CTGTTTGACCACAGTGTTGGGTACATGCTCCAGGAGGATGCCCAGCGTTTGGAAGGCTCTGATGATGATACTGAGCTCGATGAAGGCAGTAACATGAGCACGGACAGAGGGGGTGCCCAAGAAGGACAGCAATCTGGCAGTCATGCTCCCCCTGCTGCAGCATACTGCCAGGTTTGCTCCAGTGATGAGGAGGGAGGGGATGATGAGGTCACTGACTCAACGTGGGTGCCTGATAGGAGAGAGGAGGAGGAGGAGGAGGCGGCACATCACCAACGAGGCAGGATGCCCTCCAGGGGCCAGCCTAAGGGCAGCACATTGACTGCATCACATGTGCAGGGCCCTGCAGTCTCTGCGCGTTATTCAAAAAGTTCTTTGGTGTGGGCCTTTTTTGAGACGAGTGCATCAGATCGCACCGCTGCTATTTGCAACATATGTCTCAAGCGTATCTCACGTGGCCAAAACATCTCCCGCTTGGGTACCACATGCTTGACCAGACATATGTTGACCTGCCATGCAGTTCGTTGGCAAGCGCATCTAAAAGACCCACACCAAAGAACAAAGAGGACCTCTCCTTGCTCCTCATCAGCTGAGATTTCCAACCCCACTAGACCTTCAGTCCTCTCTGAGACCTGCACTGAGAGGAATGAAGGTGTAGAATTAGGTGTGTCACAGCCAAGTACTTGTGGGCAATCTGCTTTTGGTACACCGATGTCAGATTGTACCAGGCAAATTTCCCTGCCCCAGCTGCTGCACCGCCGAAAGAAGTTTGCTAGCTTGGCAAAATTGCTGACACTTCAACTGCTGCCTTTTCAGTTGGTAGACTCTGCCCCCTTCCGTGAGTTTGTGGAATGTGCGGTTCCTCAGTGGCAGGTACCCAAACGCCACTTTTTCTCACGGAAGGCGATTCCGGCTCTCTACCGGCATGTGGAAGGCAATGTCCATGCCTCGCTGGACAGGGCGGTCAGCGGTAAGGTGCATATTACAGCTGACTCATGGTGCAGCAGGCATGGACAGGGACGTTACCTAAGTTTCACGGTGCATTGGGTGACTCTGCTGGCAGCTGGGAAAGATGCAGGACAAGGTGCAGTAGTGTTGGAGGTTGTTCCGCCACCACGCCTCCAAAATGCTAATGATTGTGACACACCTCTCTCCTCCACCCCCTCCTCTTCTTCTTCCTCCATGGCCTCTTCCTCGGAACCAGCGGTGCTCCGTAGTCGTTCAAGGGGCTACGCAAGTACGCAGGCCAAACGATGCCATGCGGTGCTTGAGCTGGTGTGCTTGGGGGACAGGAGCCACACTGGGGCAGAGGTTCTGTCAGCTCTGCAGGGGCAGGTTCAGAGGTGGTTGACGCCACGCCAACTTAAGGCAGGAATGGTGGTTTGCGACAATGGCACCAACCTCCTCTCTGCCCTCCGACAGGGACAAATGACCCATGTGCCCTGTTTGGCTCACATCCTTAACTTGGTGGTGCAGCGGTTCTTGGGCAGGTACCCGGGCTTACAGGATGTCCTGAGGCAGGCCAGGAAAGTCTGTGTGCATTTCCGCCGGTCATATAATGCCAGTGCTCGGCTGACGGACCTCCAAAAGGAGTTTAACCTGCCCAAGAACCGCCTAATCTGTGACATGCCCACCAGGTGGAACTCAACGTTGGCCATGCTGCAGCGGCTGCACACGCAGCAGAGGGCCATCAATGAGTACCTGTGCGACTATGGCACCAGGACAGGGTCAGGGGAGCTTGGTTTTTTTCCCCACGCCAGTGGGCCATGATCAGGGATGCATGCACTGTCCTGTCACCATTTGAGGAGGCCACGAGGATGGTGAGCAGTGACAGTGCATGCATCAGTGACACTGTCCCCCTTGTCCACCTGTTGGAGCACACGCTGCGTGGAATAATGGACAGGGAACTTGAGGCAGAACAGAGGCAGGAAGAGGAGGACTTCCTTAGCTCTCAGGGACCCCTTTATCCAGACAGTGTTCCTGCGTGCCCGCCGATCACACAGGAAGAGGACGAGGAGGAGGAGGAGGAGGAGGAGGAAGATTGTGTCAGTATGGAGGTGGAGCCTGGCACTCAGCATCAGCAGCAGTCTTTAAGGGATCAGTCCCAAGAAACACATGGACTTGTACGTGGCTGGGAGGAGGTGGCTGCGGACCATGTCGTCCTTAGTGACCCAGAGGACTCCGGACCGAATGCCTCAGCAAACCTACGCTGCATGGCCTCCCTGATCCTGCAAAGCCTGCGTAAGGATCCTCGTATTCGTGGTATCAAGGAGAAGGACCAATACTGGCTGGCAACCCTCCTTGATCCACGTTACAAGGGTAAGGTTGCGGACCTTATCTTGCCATCGCAGAGGGAGCAGAGGATGAAACATCTTCGGGAGGCCTTGCAGAAAGGTCTGTGCAACGCGTTCCCAGAGACTGGGAGGTTACAAACTCCTGTTTCTGGACAACGTGTTGCTGAGGCTTTGGTCAGTCAAAGAAGGAGCGGTGGAGAAGGTGGCCGTCTGACCGATGCGTTCAGACAATTTTTTGGTCCGCAGCCCCAAGGTATGATCGGTTCCAGCAACCATCGCCAGCGTCTGTTTTACATGGTGCAGGAATACCTAGGGGCAAGATCAGACTTGGACACCTTTCCCACCGAAAATCCTCTGGGTTACTGGGTCTTGAGGATGGATCACTGGCCAGAGCTTGCACAGTATGCAATTGAGCTACTGGCCTGTCCTGCATCCAGCGTTCTTTTGGAACGCACATTCAGTGCTGCTGGAGGCGTGGTAACCGATTACAGGGTGCGTCTGTCCACCGACTCGGTCGATCGACTGACCTTCGTAAAAATGAATCAGTCTTGGATCACCACCAGCTACCAAGCACCTGTTGCTGATGTAACCGAATAATTTTTTTTGAAATCTCAGATCCCTTCAAAGACTGCCTATGCTGATGCTGAGTGACTATCCCTGAGTAATTATCCTCTTCCTCCTCAATCATCACGCTGATAGCTTGTAAGAACATTTTTGGTTCTGGGCACCACCACCAGTGCCTAAGGCACAATTTTTCAGCCCCTGTTTAACAGGGGCGTGTAATTACAATTTTTGATGTAATACGTTGCAGCAGGGCTCGTTCCTGCATTCCAACTAGAGTGTCTGTGAGGGGTTGCAGTGTTGTGGCACCAGCACCAGTGCCCAAGACCCAATTTTTCTTCTCCTGTCTAACAGGGGCGTGTAATTACAATTTTTGATGCAATACTTTGCAGCAGGGCTCGTTCCTGCATTCCAACTAGAGTGTCTGTGAGGGGTTGAGGGTGTTGTGGCACCAGCACCAGTGCCTAAGGCCCAATTTTTCTGCCCCTGTCTAACAGGAGCGTGTAATTACAATTTTTGATGCAATACTTTGCAGCAGGGCTCGTTCCTGCATTCCAACTAGAGTGTCTGTGAGGGGTTGCAGTGTTGTGGCACCAGCACCAGTGCCCAAGGCCCAATTTTTCTGCTTCTGTCTAACAGGGGCGTGTAATTACAATTTTTGATGCAATACTTTGCAGCAGGGCTCGTTCCTGCGTTCCAACTAGAGTGTCTGTAAGGGGTTGCAGTGTTGTGGCACCAGCACCAGTGCCTAAGGCCTAATTTTTCAGCTCCTGTTCAACAGGGGCATGTAATTACAATTCTTGATCTAATATTTCACAGCAGGGCCCTGTGAGGGCTTACAGTGTTGTGGCCACAGCAACACCTAAGGCCCAAATTTCTGCTGAGTATATAGGGCAGGACCCTACTTTCAAACATCTAACTTACAAACGACTCCTACTTGCAAACGGAAGGAGACAACAGAAAGTGAGATGAAATCTACCCCTAGGAAGGGAAATTCTCTCCTGTAAGAGTTAATATGGGAAAAAAAATTCTCCTTTCCACTGATGCTTTCCAATCCTTGTTCCACAAAAAAACCCAAATTTTCAAAAAGCATTTTTCATTGGGACAAAAAGTGAGGTGAAATCTTCTGAAGAGGAGGAAAGACAGCAAAACAAATGTCACAGGGGTGATAACCCTTCCCTATGTTTTCCAAAAAGCTTAAAAAAGATTTTTTGGCTGGAGCTAAACACGTTAAAAATGTACCCGTTCAAAATTACAAACAGATTCTACTTAACAACAAACCTACAGTCCCTGTCTTGTTTGCACCGCCTGTATACTGCTGTTCAGAGTAGATAGGGCCTGGTGGCCCCACACCTTTCCTTATTTTAATTTGGGTGCGGGGTTCCCCTTAATATCCATACAAGACCCAAAGGGCCTGGTAATGGACTGGGGGGTACCCATGCCGTTTGTCTCACTGATTTTCATCCATATTGCCATGACCCGACATTACATTAAACCCGCAAGCAGTTTTAAATGAGATTTTTTCCTTTAAAAATGACATTTGGTGCAGGGACTGTTCTAAACACGGGAAACACGCGTCACTTTACAGGCATACTATAGACACCCCCCAGGTACGATATTTAAAGGAATATTTCACTTTTTTTTTTTACTTTAAGTATCATTAAAATCACTGCTCCCGAAAAAACGGCCGTTTTTAAAAGTTTTTTTTGCAGTGATACATGTCCCCTGGGGTAGGACCCGGGTCCCCAAATCCTTTTTAGGACAATACCATGCAAATTAGCCTTTAAAATGAGCACTTTTGATTTCGAACGTTCGAGTCCCATAGACGTCAATGGGGTTCTAACGTTCGTGCGAACTTTCGGTCCGTTCGCAGGTTCTGGTGCGAACCAAACCGGGGGGTGTTCGGCTCATCCCTACTAAGGACATGAATTATTAGAACCATGTCCTGTAGTCTAATGAGACCAAGATAAACTTATTTTATTCAGATGGTGTCAAGTATGTGTGGCAGCTGCATGAGTGCTGCCAGCACTGGGGAGCTACAGTTCATTGAGGGAACCATGAATGCCAACATGTACTGTGACATACTGAAGCAGGGCATGATTCTCTCCCTTCAGAGACTGGGTCGCAAGGCAATATTCCAACAGGATAACGACCCCAAGCACACCTCCAAGATGACCACTGTCTTGCTAAAGAAGCTGAGGGTAAACGTGATGGACTGGCCAAGCATGTCTCCAGACCTAAACCCTATTGAGCATCTGTGGGGCATCCTCAAACGCAAGGTGGAGGAGCGCAAGGTCTCTAACATCCACCAGCTCCGTGATGTCATCATGGAAAAGTCAAAGAGGACTCCAGTGGCAACCTGCGAAGTTCTGGTGAACTCCATGCCCAAGAGGGTTAAGGCAGTGCTGGAAAATAATGGTGGCCACACAAAATATTGACACTTTGGGCCTAATTTGGACATTTTCACTTAGGGGTGTACTCACTTTTGTTGTCAGCAGTTTAGACATTACTGGCTGAGTGTTGAGTTTTTTTGAGGGGGCAGCAAATTTACACTGTTATACAAGCTGTACACTCACTACTTTACATTATAGCAAAGTGTCATTTTATCAGTGTTATCACATGAAAAGGTATAATAAAATATTTACAAAAATGTAAGGGGTGTACTCACTTTTGTGAGATACTGTATATATACGTGATCCTTAACAGCCGCCTGCAGGGGGTGCGTGCACACCGCTTCTGCTGTGATTATTCACAGCAGAAGCCGATCTGCAGGTGTCAGGCACTCAATGTCCACAGGCACCCGCCAATCATCAGGCAGAGACTCAGAACGGAGCTTTGCTTATGTAAACAATGCAGAGATCCTTTCTGACAGGGGGGAAGGGATGGATTTTGTGTTCCTGCAAAGCAGGGACTAAAATCCATCTCTACCCCTAGTAAAAGCAATACATACAGAACACAAAAACACTAGCTAAGCACACAGTTAACCCTTTGATCACCCTAGATGTTCAACCCCCTCCCAGCCAGTCTCATTAGTACAGTGACAGTGCATATTTTTAGCATTCATCACTGTATTAGTGTCACTGGTTCCCACAAAGTGTCAAAGGTGTCAGTTAGTGTCCGATTGTCTGCTGCAATATTGCAATCCTGCTATAAGTCGCCGATCGCCACTATTATTAGTATAAAAAAATAAAAATTCTAGTATATATACCATAGTTTGTAGACTATTGGTATTTTTTTACCAAAAACATGCAGCAGAATACATATTGGCCTAAATTTATGAAGAAATTTGATTTTTAAAATTTATTTATTGGATATTGTTGTTTCTTTTTTTTTCTAAATTGTCGGGTTTTTTTTACGTTTTTAGCGCAAAAAAATAAGAAAACGCAGTGGTGATCAAATACCAGCAAAATAAATCTCTATTTGTGGGAAAAAAACGACATAAAGTTTATTTGGGTACAGCATTGCATGACACACAGTGCCGTATTGCAGAAAAGTGGCCTAGTCATGAAGAGGAGTAAATCTTCCAGGAGTCAAATTGTTAACCAAAGCTGCTTCTGAATATAAAAACTGAAGTGGAATGTTTCAATATTGGTTACTGGTATGTAGCTTCCATGAGCCCCTTTCCCATGACATACTGGTGCACCACTTAAAATCCCTTGTTATGCCACCATACAAGCTGCTGAAGCAAAAGGAGAGTGGGGAGATGTGAAGGGCATAGGTTTACACAGGTCATCTCACAGTTTTGGTAAGGGCTGCAGAGGCACAGAGTAGCCAGTCTCTGTTTCAAGGTTATCCACAGCAAAAGAACTATGGGGCACGCACCACATGAAAGCTGTGCTGTCCTGTGCTATTTGTACCACTCAATAATAACACATTTTATGCATGACTTTAAGTCCTCCTTGTTGTTCCCTAGAGTGTAGTGTACTTTGTGGGGTAGCTTACATCCCTATGCACCCCATACAATATAGTTTGCGGATTGAAGATTTTGAAAGTTTCCATCAACATTGAAAATTCAAGGGATCTAAACTAATATATCAATTTTGAGTTTAACTTCTTTTTAACAGCATTAATTCTACCCATCTAGCAAAATTGCTCTACAGTGCCTTGAAAAAGTATTCACACCCCTTGAAATTTTCCACATTTTATCATGTTACAACCAAAAACATAAATGTCTTTTATTGGGATTTTATGTGGTAGACCAACTCAAAGTGGCACATAATTGTGAAGTGGAAAGAAAATGATAAATGTTTTTCCAAATTATTTACAAATAAATATGTGAAAAGTGCGGCGTGCATTTGTATTCAGCCCCCCTGAGTCAATACTTTGTAGAACCAGCTTTCGCTGCAATTACAGCTGCAAGTCTTTTTGGGGATGTCTCTGCCAGCTTTGCACATCTAGAGAGTGACAATTTTGCCTATTCTTCTTTGCAAAATAGCTTAAGCTCTGTCCGATTGGATTGAGAGCGTCTGTGAATAGCAATTTTTAAGTCTTGCCACAGGTTCTCAGTTGGATTTAGGTCTGGACTTTGAATGGTCCATTCTAACACATGAATATGCTTTGATCTAAACCATTCAATTGTATCTCTGCCTGTATGTTTAGGGTTGTTGTCCTGCTGGAAAGTAAACCTCTGCCCCAGTCTCAAGTCTTTTGCAGACTCTACCAGGTTTTCTTCTAAGATTGTCCTGTATTTGGCTCCATTCATCTTCCCATCAATTCTGACCAGCTTCCCTGTCCCTGCTGAAGAAAAGCATCCCCACAACATGATGTTGCCACCACCATGTTTAATGGTGGGGATGGTGTGTTCAGGCTGATTTGCAGTGTTAATTTTCCGCCACACATAGCGTTTTGCTTTTAGGCCAAAAAGTTCAGTTTTGGTCTCATCTGATCAGAGCACCTTCTTCCCTACATGGCTTATCACAAACTGCAAACGGGACTTCTTATGGCTTTCTTTCAACAATGGCTTTCTTCTTGCCACTCTTCCATAAAGACCAGATTTGGGGAGTGCACGACTAATAGTTGTCCTGTGGATAGATTCTTCTACCTGAGCTGTAGCTCCTCCAGAGTTACCATGGGCCTTTTGGCTGCTTCTCTGATTAATGCTGTTCTTACCCGGCCTGTCAGTTTAGGTGGATGGCCATGTCTTGGTAGGTTTGCAGTTGTGCCATAATATTTCCATTTTTGGATGATGGATTGAACAGTGCTCCGTGAGATGTTCAAAGCTTGGGATATTTCTTTATAACCTAACCCTGCTTTAAACTTCTCCACAACATTATCCCTGACTTGTCTGGTGTGTTGCTTGGCCTTCATAATGTTGTTTGTTCACTAAGGTTCTCAACAAACCTCTGAGGGCTTCACAGAACAGCTTTATTTTTACTGAGATTAAATTACACATAGGTAGACTCTGTTTACTAATTAGGTGACTTCTGAAGGCATTTGGTTCCACTAGATTTGAGTTATGGGTATCAGTGTAAAGGGGGCTGATTACAAACCCACGCCACACTTTTCAGATATTTATTTGTAAAAATGTTTGAAAACCATTTATCATTTTCCTTTCACTTCACAATTTTTGTTTTCAAACGTTTTTATTGTAGGAAAATATAACATTTGGGTATACAGGCACTGTGGTGACATGAAATACAACGGCTAGAAAGCCCATAACAAAGAAGTGATATATCACACTCAGTGCAAACCATAGTTAGCATAATCGTACAGTATGAGCCCAAAAAACAAAGGTAATAAAAAATGAAAAAGGAAATAAAAGACAAACAAATATATTAAAGAAAAAAAGGAATGAGAAAACTTAAAGTAGATAGTTGTGATAAATGTGTACTTCTAATAAATTAAGTTTACAGTCAGGGAGTACAAAACGATATGTCTAATATTGTAATGATCAGATATGTTGTGAAGGCCCTGGAATATCCCCTCTGTGTTTTGTTAACAAATAGGATTAATATTTACATTAAGGGGGGTCCGCTGTGGGTTCAGAGGGGTCCTCCAATCTGTCACTAAGCAGCAGAGCTGTCCAGATGTTCCATTTTCGGTCAAATATAGGCATGGAATCTAGAAGAGTATGATGTATTCTCTCCATGGATCTGATAGACTCCATACGAGAAATCACCTGTGACCAGGATACTTGGGGCCTCTTCCAGTTCAATGCTATTGCCCACTGAACCGCACTGAAGAGTGTATGGATTAATTTTTGTAGGGGGAGGGGAACATCTGGAAGCTTCGCAAACAGCAGACACATTTGACAAGTCAATGTAAGCGACAATTCGGAGAGAAGCCTTATGAGGGATGTAGTCTTGTGCCAAACGGTGTCTAAGGCCTTACAGCTCCAGAACGTATGCAGCAACGTACCCCTGTCCTGGCACCCTCGAAAGCATGTGCCAGAGACCAGGGGATATATCCTGTGAAGACGATCCGGAGTGTAGTACCATCCAGTGTGAAGCTTAAGTACCGTTTCCTTAATTGACACAGAACGAGTGCACCTGTGCATATTGTCTATCATGTCCTGCCAATCCCTGCCAGAGATCTCCTTGGCCATCTCCTCCTCCCATGCTGCCATCGCTAAGGATTTTTGTGGGGAGTTATAATCATTGAGGTAACGATAAAGTACAGAGATGGTCCCTTTATCCCTCGCCTCCTCTCCACACAGATGTTCAAAAGGAGTTTTCAACAACTCCACCCCTCCCTTCATGAAAGTCGAGTAGAAGTGTCGAATTTGCAAGTATTGGTGAAACTCGGCTCTGCCCAAACCATAGGTCTGTTGCAGGTGAGTGTAGGAACAAAAGGAGGCGTTCTGCAAAAGAGACTCGAGGTTCACCAAGCCAAGTGCTATCCATTTAAGATATGGCAAACTGGAGGAAAAGGCTGGGGGGAATGAGGGTTCTCCCAGAAAAGAGGATAAGAGGGGGACGTCAGAATGCAGCTGGAACTTTTTGCGGTAAAGGGACCATAGATAAAGTGATTGACCAACAATATTGTTCAGTGGGGTGATGTCTCTGGCGGAGACTGAGCGGGACCAGAGGAGACCGGGGAGGAAGTATGGAGTTACCGATATCCGTTCAAATTGTAGCCATGGCACAGAGGTGGGGATGGTATGCCACTGCGCCATTTGGATTAGCCTAGATGCCAGGAAGTATTTCCAGAGATCCGGGCATCCCAAACCTCCCCTTCTCTGGGCTCTATACATCAGTACACGTCCCATTCGTGGCTTTTTATTTTGCCAAATAAACCTGAGCAGGTCCATTTGAACCTTCTGAAGGACTGATCGAGAGACATATAAGGGTAGGGATCTAAAGAGGAATAGGAGCTTGGGGAGAATGTTCATTTTCACTGCCTGAATTCTCCCTAGAAATGATATGTGGTAGGAGGACCATTGATTTAAAAGGTATTTAACATTGGAAAAAGCTGGAGGGTAGTTCAATGAGTATAGTTGTTTCAGGGAAGGGGCCAATTTAACTCCAAGGTATTGTAGAGAGATATGGTTCCATGAGAATTTAAATTTATCTGTGAGGGTGGTCAATAGGTTTTGCGGAAGGTGAATTGGTAGAGCCGAACATTTGGAGGGGTTGATGCCCAAGCCCGATAATTTATAGAAAGAGTCAAGGGAGGACATAAGGTTAGGGAGGGAGAGGAGGGGTTCGGAGATGAAAAGCAATACATCATCTGCGTAAAGGCTGAGTTTGAATTCCTGATCCCCCTTCCTGTAGCCCTTAAGGTTTGGGTCATTAGAAATGGATCTAGACAGGGGCTCCACAGCCAGCGCAAACAAGAGCGGAGATAAAGGACACCCCTGTCTAGTACCGCATCCCAGAGAAAAATAATCTGAGTAACATCCTGGAAGCTTAATTCGGGTTTTTGGGTTATGGTAAAGGGCTTTGAAGCCATGCACAAATGCCCCACTAAAACCAAACTTGGCCAATACCATATCTAGATATGTCCAGAGGACACTATCAAATGCCTTGTTTATATCTAAACTCAAAAGCAGTACTGAGTTTGAGTTCATATGGGCATCCTGCAGGATATTAGTGGCTAATCGTATATTATCCGTGATCTGCCTCGATGGGATGAATTCTGTTTGATCGGGCGATATCAAGGAAGTAATGACTTTGGCCAGTCTGTCAGCTAGGATCCTGCCGAATATTTTAAGATCATTATTTATTACCGAAATGGGGCGAAAATTTTGGGGGAGGGTATGATCTTTGCCGGGCTTGGGAATAAGGGACATGTTGGCAAGCAACATATCTGTAGGGAAACTTTGACCTTTGAGTATTTGATTATACATATTAGTAAGTGTGGGGAGTAGGGATTCAGCAAATTTTTTATAGTAAACCGGGGAGAAGCCATCAGGGCCCGGGGCTTTGGAGGGTTTAAGAGAGGAGATAATAGAGACAACTTCCTCGGATGAGCAGGGGGCATTAAGGGAATCTAATTGCTCCTCCGAGAGACGAGGAAGCGGGAGGGTATCTAGCCAGGACCGCATAGGGGGAGGGTGTGAAGGGTCCGGGCCAGAAAGAAGTTGTTGATAGAAGGTGGAGAAAATCTGTAGTACATGTTTAGGATGTGAGGTGAGGTTGCCGTGGCTGTCCTTTAATTTGTAAAGATGGGTCGGTTGGGTAGACTGTTTAAGTTTTCGTGCAAACATCGTGGAAGCAGAGTTACTATATAGGAGGAAGCGCGCTTTGGACCATCTAAGAGACTTCTCAATGTGACCCGACAGGATGTCATCAAGGGCTCTGCGTTTTTCGGTGATCTGGAGGAGCAACTCCTGTGTAGGGGTTTGAGTGTGTCTATGATATAATTGTTCTAATTCTAGGGTGAGTTTGTGGGTGTCCTGTTGTTTTTGTCGTTTTTGGGTCGTGGAAATCTCTATCAGATGGCCCCTCATCACAGCCTTATGGGCTGCCCATAGGGAGATAGGAGAAATGTTCTCTACATTATTAAGCCTAAAGTATTCTTTAAGATATCCCTCCAACTGAGCCATTATCACTGGGTCTGTGAGTAATGCTTCATTAAGGCGCCAGGACCTGGCTGCATGTGGGAGGCCTAAACATGAGATATGGGTGGATACAAGGTGATGGTCCGACCAGGGGCAAACATGTATGTTGGCTGTAGTAGAGTTCACTGTTAAAGAGGGGGTGCCGAAAATATAGTCTAGGCGTGAATAACTGTCATGGGGGTGGGAATAGAACGTATATTCCCTAGAGCCGACATTGTGGGCTCTCCAAATATCAATGAGTTGAGAGGATTTTAGGGAATGTTGTAGGGATTTGGGAAAGGCTTTAGATGTGGGGCATGTTCGGCTTCTATCAAGTCCTGAGTGGGCCACTAAGTTAAAGTCCCCACCAATTAACATTTGAGGGGAGTGGAACCTATCTAGGGTTTGAAAAAATTCTTTAAAGAATGTTGCCTGTGAGGCGTTCGGGGCATATACTGAGGCCATAGTTAGAAGTTTGTTTTGGATAGTACCCTGAACTATCACAAAACGACTGTTGGGGTCTTTATAAATTTTATGAGCCTGAAACATCACCGAGTTTTTGATAAAAATGGCTGCCCTTCTAGACCTGGACCCATGGGTAGTGAAATAGCTTTGATTGAAAGACTTGTCAAAGTATGATGGGTGATTATCTCTGGAGAAATGCGTCTCCTGGATGAAGACCACATCTGCACCAAGAGATTTGTACGTTTTGAAAGCTTTTCTTCTTTTTTGAGGGGTATTAAACCCTTTAACATTATGGGAAATTATGTTAATCCCCATGGTAATTTACAATGAATTTGCTGGGATCAGTAAGGGGTCCAGGTCGAGAGGGAGCAGCCAAACAGCAACTTAACTTTTCCCGAGGCATAACATCGCTATGGCGCTCAGTCCAGTGGAACCTCATGCATCTATACTCTGAGTTAGTAGCACATAAATCACTAAGATATTGCCAATTGGTGTGCACAACACAAAAAACAAGCAAAAGCATAAAATAATAAACATAGAGAAACAAAAAAACTAGAAACCTGAATACTAGGCCAAAAAGTGGCCAAACAAAACACCGGGGGGTCATGGGGAAAAACATCCCATGGACCCAAAAAAAAGTGTCCATTCGGACCAAAAGGTCCGACACTCTGAGTGGTAACGTTCTTGTCATCCGTACAGACATAAATTCTGCAGAGGAATTTACCTGTGGGGAATCAACCAGCTCCAGCATCACTGACCAGATAAGGAGCCAGCCAGTTCTCATTAATAAAGAGTGCAGGGACAATCATACGGGCGCAACCGGGAGTCCGTAATGAGCCGGGAGAGTCCAATCTTCTTTCAGCATGTTGGGAGATGTTCAATTCTCGATATCCTGGGGGAAGAAAGGTAAAAGAAGAAAAAAAAAAAAAAAAAAAAAAAACAAGGGTAGGGGGGAAAAAGTATATAAAAAAAAAAGAGGGAGTCCAAGGAAGAGTGTGTCCTATCTTCAGTCACGGCGTTGATCTCGGTGGTCTCTTCTAGGTGGAGGGGTTGCCCATATAGCTGAGTGACGTGGAGTGGAGGGTAGTCTGGGCAGGGAAGCCGCATCAAGGAGGCCCATCTTCACCAGTAATTCTTTTCCTTCTGTTAGGGTGGTCACAGTGTAAGTTGTGCCATTGTGAGGCACCTGCAGCTTGAAGGGGAAGCCCCATCGGTAGCGAATACTGGCCGTTTGAAGAACAGAGGTAACCTCCTTCATCCTCCTGCGCTTATCCAGAGTGGTAGGGGGATATCCGGGTAGATTTGAATCGGGGTACCTTCCAGACGAATATTAGGGGTGTTCCGTGAAGCTCTAAGTATTTCCTCTTTGACCAGGAAGTCCTTAAGGCAGAGTACTATATCCCTTGGTGGTTTCTCTGGGGGAGGGGGAGGGCGAAGGGCCCTGTGAATCCTGTCGCAGGAGAAGGCCGATAGTGGGGAGTCTGGCAAAAGGGATTGGAATATCTTTTGTATCGCAGGTAATAGGTCGGTGACCGATTCGGGCACTCCGCGCACCCTGAGATTGTTGCGGCGGTTTCTGTTATCGAGGTCCTCGATGTGAGCTTGGAGCTGTAGGACTGTGTCAGATAGGGACTCATGTTCCTTCCTTAGGTCAGAATATACTAAAGAGAGCTCGTCGTACTTTGTCTCTAGTAAGTCAGTTCTGCTACCCAGGGCCGCAATCTCCAAGGACAGCGTGTTAGTAGACTTGTGGAGCTCTGATTGGAACTTCTGGGCGATCTTATCATACATTAAAGTCAAGCTCTCATCTAGATCAGCCTTAGTCAGTTGAAATGTGTACTCACTGTCTCCCTGGGAGTGCGATGGTGAGAAAGCTGCTGTAGGAGAATGTGCCTGTGACTGTGTCTTCCGGGCGCCATCTTGGGCCTGCATGCTTCTCTCCCTCTCTCTTAACAGATAGGACGTTAAGGATCTTTGGGCCGGTTTTCCACGGTGATTTCTAGTGCCCGTCATGCGCTGAGTGTTCCGCCGGGGGTGCGGGGATATTTTAGGTAGATAGCAAGTGTTGATCGCCCCGGGGAAGTGCCGTTAGTCTCCGCGGCTCACGGAGCTCTCAGTCCTTGCGTCCTCCTCGGTTCGCGCCGCGCATGCGCCCTCCTCACTTCACAATTTTGTGCCACTTTGTGTTGGTCTATCACATAAAATCCCAACAAAATACATTTACGTTTTTAGTTGTAACATGACAAAATGCAGAAAATTTCAAGGGGTGTGAATACTTTTTCATGGCACTGTATATTTTTTTAACATCAATTATGTAAACATTTGCCAAGTGCATTACATACTACTGATTTCTGCACTCTGTATCATTTACTCCTAACCCTAAGTAACACTGTGTTATATAATAGTGACCTCTGAATTCTGTGTTACTTACTCATGAGTAGGAAGGGTGTCACGACTCTGCATTACTTCTCCTTACTGACCCTTTCACTGTACATTACACACTACTAATTTAAAAAATCAAGCACTTTTTTGTGGAAAAGTTTTAGACCCTTCAAATGCTCCATGTACTTGCAGCAGGGTTATCAATGTGGTTGTAGGGCACTGCATGATGTTTAGTTCAACTGTATGACACATTGTGGTTCTTCCAAATGTGAACATACTATTAGCCCATAAGAACAGCTTCTTGAAAACAGCTGGAGTCAAATCTGTTCTAGCCCTAGTGTGAAAAATTATGTTATTGAAGTTAAAGTGGAGTTCTGCCGTTTTTTTTTTTTGTTTTTTTTAAAGTCAGCAGCTACAAATACTGCAGCTGCTGACTTTTAAAATATGGACACTTACCTGTCCAGAGTGCCCGCGATGTCGGCACCCGAGGCCGATCTATCCCCCAGCTGTCGGGTGCTGCCGCCGCCATCCTCAGTAAGGGATTCAGGAAGTGAAGCCTAGTGGCTTCACTTCCTGGTTCCCTACTGGGCATGCGTGACTCGTGCTGCACTATCCCACTGGTCCCTGCTGTTTTCTGGGACCCGTGTGTCTCTCAGAATACAGCGGGGGGGGTGGGGTGGGAAGTGTTGTAGATACCCTTGGGTGGCTCGGGTATCTATGCCCGGACGTGGGAGCAAAATACCTGTATTAGACAGGTATCTGCTCTCCCCTGAAAGGTGCCAAATGTGACACCGGAGGGGGGAAGGAACCGGAAAAGCGGAAATTCCATTTTTGTGTGGAACTCCGCTTTAACAATAATTGCTAAAAAAATCTGCCATCAAAGCCAAAACCCAAACGTTTTAAATGTAAAAATATTTATATACTATATAATTGCAGAAAAGTGTTGAAAGGTCTTGCGAGCCACAGATGGGTTAATGCCTCTAGAGTGAATTCCAATTGTTTAGGTACTGTGTCACACGCTCAGAGGTGAGCGCATACGCTTTGGGGGTCACTGGAGAGCACTGAAGCATGCTTTATATTGTTTTGCACACCGTTTTGGATGAGCATGATGGATACCAAACTTAATGGACACTATATCTATGCACGTTGCATTTGCTATTTATGAACTTTATGAACTCTACACTTTATTGAAGGATTGAATACTCTTTCGATACATAATCAGCACTTGGATTTTATATATTTTTTGCATGTAGCACCTTGGTTATTTATTTATCACAGATTGATAGCACACATTATTGTTAAGTTTATGATTTATATTATTTATATTTTTTTCTTATTATTGATATTTGCATTTTTTTCATATTTTATTATTGATTCTTGTTTTTGTTTTTGGTCTCAATACTATAAAAATTTTTAGCGCAGACATAATTATTTATTAATTATACTATATAATTGACTTCCTTCAACAGTTTTTCAGATAGTTCCTGTGTATTCCATGAAAGTACCTTAATAATCTTATCTAACAAAAAGAATGCTTGGAATTAGTTTATAACCTGTTAGTAAAGTCTCAGAGACAGGACCAGATGTGGGCCCGAGACATTATTTTAATTTGAAGTCCCCGTCATGGGTGAACCCCTCATTGGCTCTCATATACTGAACATTTTACTACCGCACTACTAACATTTTGGGAAAGCCTATTACTCTGTGAAAAGCAGTGCTAGAAAGGAGGGTAAGGGTGTTATCCCCACTAAGGGAAAACCATTTGAGCAGCAACATGGACAGAAAATGTCAATGATAGAAGTTCCAGCCAGGGCCTGTTTTGAAAGAACTTTTAAGAGTTGGTGCTTTTCTTAGAAAAGGGCAGGGACCCTGTATTTGTGCACAATGTATGAAGAGAGAGAGGCAAGAAGGAACTTTATCAGTACCAAATATTCAGAATTCTTTTAAAATGACAACAGATTTTATTGTGCTAAAATAGCATTTAAAAAATGCATGAAAACACCGTGCATGTGCAGACACATAAATATTTTTAAGGTCCATCAACATATAAAGTACCACCATCTGATACATGAGCATATGACATGGCACATAAATCCCTATGCATTTCAATTCTTGACACAAATCTTCATCAGGGGGGTGTATCACAGTGGTATAGTCTAAAATACAAGCAACAACATCACATAAAGTATATTCAGACATGAAAAGAGAAAAAGGAAAAAACTGTTCTCAATAGCAATGTTGATGACATATGTGAGTAACTTACAAAAAGCAACAAATGTAAGGTAATTATGCTTCCAGGGGGGAGCAATGTCACTCAAAAAGGTGGTGATTATCTCTAACCTGAGGGAGCGCAAAGGATGCCAGAAGACCCCGCTGCAGGTAAAAAAACAAACATACCAATAAGAAAAAAGAATAAATGAATAAATAAATAAATAAATAAATATATATATAAAAACAAACATATAAATATATGGAGTTTACCTGCTCAAAAATTTGTGTATATAGGAAGTCAGCTAAATTTCCACTCAATACATGGGAATAAAGATGGCTTAAAATCCCAAAAATCAAGAAAATAAAACAGCCAAGGAGGTTAAATGAAGGCAGTGGTCCGAATACCCTAGGGAGCAGTCAAAACCCATCAATGGCAAGCATAAAAATAAATAAAAAACACAATAAATAAGGCAAAAGAGGGAGCTCCCTTGGCAAAACCCCAAAGGGAAAACACAGGTAAAACAGAAATCAAACACACTTGCCATGGAGGGAATGCACCTCAGGGCATCTAGAGCATCCACCCCTCGCTCACCGCCAAACAAAATAAGAAACCCAAAAGACCACATACCTCCAATGCTCTATTTATAATGCCCATATGTGGTGAATATATTGGCATTATAAATAAAGCATTTGAGGTATGTGGTCTTTTGGGTTTCCTTTTTTTTTTTTTTTTTTTTTTTTTTTGGCGGTGGACATCTAGTCTTTCTCAATAATGCTAATGGACTAACATTCATAATGTGCACAGTTAAATGGGTATTAAATCTTAAACATGCAGATCAATTAACACCTAATAAAGATTATGAGCTGTGACTGCAGGGAGATTTTAAATGATTGCGTTATAATATATATCGACAGATATAATTTTCTCACCAATTACCTGCCTAATAGTGTTTTTTTCATTTGGGGATTTCATGTGTCAAGTTTATTTATAACAAACTGTTTTGTGCACAAGCTAATGTACTGTAGATGTTTACTGAATGCACATACTGTAATGCTTGTATTACTGTACTGCACAGTTAAGTCAAGGACATAGTTAGAGCTATTTTTGGGAGTATTTTTCCAACTTATACCCTTTGGGCATCTCAAAGGTGTATAGATTACAAATCAGAAGCAGGAATAAACTATGATAGGAAATATATTTAAAGATATAGCTAACAATACTATTTACATATTTTTAACACAGACATTTTTATTTTTTGCTGTAATAACTATGCCAGTATCTACCTTATAGCATGTCAAATATTTTTCTGCATGGTTACCCCCCGTGATTCAGCCCCTCAGAGACTGCATGCTCTTCATGTATATGACATGTTGTATGCCATCATTCTTGCTCAGTTGTTTTCAGGGCTCTCAGTCATGTGACTTTAAATTTCACTCCACACACTTATAGAAGACACTGGGAAGTACCATGATAAAGAATATGTGTGCATAGGCAGGAATTCATTAAAGCAATTAGCTAAAAGCCCTATAATTTCTGAAAGAGGGGATTTGCCGACACAGAGATGGTACTGGTATCCAGTAACAAATTTAAAAGAGCTATCTAAGGAATACTGTGCAAATAAGGTAAATAAGGTTTACAAGGTGCACAAGCTGGATAAAAAAAGATAAAAAGCAGCACTGGCTGCAAAACATACCGTATATACTCGAGTATAAGTCGTTCCGAGTACAAGTCGAGGCCCTAATTTACCACAAAAAAAATGGGAAAAACTTATTGACCCGAGTATAAGACGAGGTGAGAAATGCACAGCTACTGTAAGTGGAAAAGAGGGTCAACAATGCCCATTTGCAGCATCACTGTGCCCATTTGCAGCCATAGGTCCGCGGAACTTCAAACTCGGTAGTTAAGGGTTCCTAGATGCCCCCTAGCTGCAGCCAAAATTTGGGGTCTCTGAACCCAAAGGGTCCCGAAATGACATTGCTGCAGATGGACACAGTTGACCAAATTTGGGGCCCCGTATCTCGGGGCCACTTAGTGCTAAGAACCCCAAATTTGGTGTGCAAACCCAGTGGAACTAGCACCATAAAATTTCTAAAGCTGGGGTTTCTAGCACCAAGTGGCCCCGAGATACAGGGCCCGAAAAATCAGTTCAGAAAATGTCAAGCACTTTTCTGCAGCAGAGAATGACATTTTCTGAACCGGTTTGGGGCCCCGCATCTCAGGGCCACTTGGTGCTAGGAACCCCAGATTTGGATATGTTATGGCACCAGTTCCACTGGGTTTACACACCAACTTTGGGGTTCCTAGCACCAAGAGGACCTGAGATATGGGGCCCCAAATTCGGTTCAGAAAATGTCAAGCACTTTTCTGCAGCAGAGAATGACATTTTCTGAACCGATTCTGGGGCCCTGTATCTCGGGGCCACTTAGTGCTAGGAACTTCAGCTTTGGATATGTTGTGGTACCAGTTCCACTGGGTTTGCACACCAAACTGGGGGTTCCTAACCCCAAGTGGCCCTGAGATACGGGGCCCCAAAGTCGGTTCGGAAAATGAAATTTTTTAATGCAGAAAAGCGCTTGACTCGAGTATAAGTCGAGGGGGGCACTTTCAGCACAAAAAAATGTGCTGAAAAATTCGACTTATACTCGAGTATATACGGTAACTCCTGTCCAGCCATGTCACCTGTAGTATTGCTTTTTACCACGAGATGTCAGTATTCTGGACTGCATAATGCCCAGCATAAATAACTATGGAAGATTGAAGCATACTGGGAGTGCAGGGCACCTGCACAATGTCATGATGCAAAGAGTGGTGCTAACATCCTGAGGACACTCTTTGCATCATTATTTTAAAGTGGTTGTAAACCCTTTACAACCACTTTTTACTACAGGCAAGCCTATAATAAGGCTTACCTGTCGCCAGTGCTGGGACAAGGCCATTTGGTGCCCAGGGCAAAGATGGCAAACTGCGCCCCCCCCCCATTTTTAAGAAAGAATCAATGTCATTTCAAAACAAGGATATACTTAAAACAATACAAATTCAATTAGGTTTAATGTGATAGAAACAGAGTTCACTCACACCTTTTAATTATATGTACAATCAGGTCCATAAATATTGGGACATTGACACAATTCTAATCTTTTTGGCTCTATACACCACCACAATGGATTCCACCACTAGTCCACAGTGGGAGGATTCCCCCTTCCACCTGGAATGTGTAGATGGGGGAATTGGAACATTCTTTTATTTTTTCATTCAACCTAATAGTTGAATGAAAAAAAGTGATCAATGTATGGGCTGCCCAAGAGCCAAGACTAAGATAGTTTAACCTCTTGACATCCACGCTATAGCTGAATGACGGCCTCAGCGCGGACCTGAATTTTTGGGAGTGCACGTGCCCTGTGCGTGCTGTGATCACCGAGTCACTGAGTCCCGGCCCCTTACAATGTGATCAGCTGTCAGCCAATCTCAGCCAGTTCTCCCTGAAACAGCCGAGATTTAACCACTTGCTTACTGGGCACTTAAACCCCCCTCCTATCCAGACCAATTCTCAGCTTTCAGCACTGACGCACTTTGAATGACAATTACGCAGTCATACAACACTGTACCCAAATGAAATTTTTATAATTTTTTCCCCACAAATAGAGCTTTCTTTTGGTGGTATTTGATCACCTCTGTGGTTTTTATTTATTGTTAAAAAAAATGTAAAAAGACCGAATAAAAAAAAAAAAAAATTATTATATTTTGTTAAAAAATTTTAAAACAGGTAATTTTTCTCCTTCATTGATGTATGCTAATGAGACGGCACTGATGGGCACTGATCAGTTACACTGATAGGTGGCATTGATAGGTGGCACTTGTGGGCATTGATAGGTGGCACTCATGGGCATAGGTAGGTGGCAATGGCAGGTGGCACAGATGAGGCATAATTGCCTCTTCCTCTTCGGGACTGATGTCCCTTGCAGATGAGCCAGTGATCAGCTATTTTTTCTCCTCGCGCTGTCAGCGTGAGAAGAAAAAAAAAATGATCACTGGCTCATCTGCAAGGGACATCGTAGCACATTATGAAATACTTACCTTAAAACAAAGCCCTCCAGCAGCACGTTGTCATCGCTGAAAGTGCTTCCATCTTTACCCGGTCTTCCTTTCGGGCTTGCGTCTATTGGCTATCTGATTGGCCACACCACCTTGACGTCATGGGCCACAGCACGGCGTTCTAAAGGGATGGTAAGGGTATGCCGCCCCTTCAGAGCACATGGGCCAGTGACATCACCAACTGCATGCAGTGTGAATATCTACTAAAATATGCAGGTTTATGAGATATTCACTGTACCTACAGGTAAACCTATAATAAGGCTTACCTGTAGGTACAATGAATATCTCCTAAACTTACGGTACAAGTTCAAAAAAAGGGTTTACTTCAACTTTAAGTTAGACGTAAGGTCTGTTTATGGGTTGCAGTTCCCCCTTAACTGCAAGCTGGTGATCAGATTGTAACAAAAGTAAATGCAAGTTAAAGTGGAGTTCCACCCATTTTTACAACTCTTCAGCATCCCTCACTAAACTGTGCACTGTAAACAAATTGGATATTTTTTTATTTTTTTTCTCAGCACTTACTGTATATCTGCTGTATTCATTTTTCACTTCCTCCTCCCTGGCCGCGGCCCATCGCCTCATTTCCGGTTTGCAATGCCTTCTGGGAAGGAGCGGCAACTTCCTCTGACACTGCCGTTGCTATGGAAACTGACCTGAAACCTATTACACCGCTTGTGCTGCACTGAGCATGTGCAAGATCTGCAAGGATGAGATCCAGGAAGAAATACAGTCTGGCTTCAGATGCCCACACTTAAGATGGCCACGGCCTGCTGTAAGTTCATAAAATAACAAACTACTGCTATAAACTAACAAAACAGACCTTAGTTTACAGACTAACTTTACTAGAATACATTAAGCTTGTGTATTATAGGGGTATTTTTATTTAAAAAGTATAATTTCGGCTGGAACACCACTTTAAATACATGTGTGGCATTCACTGTTAGTAATTCTGGAGGGAGCTGAGACTAGTGCACATTGAAGAGATTGCTCTTAGAGAACCCACACTTTTGACCTCTGAAAAATCACAGCAGTGGGTTTCAGTGCTCCTGGTAAGTAAATGTCCAATACAGAAATCCAAGAAAACAAAATGCAATGCCCTCACAGTAAGTTTGTATCTAACTGCCCTGAAAAAGTGTGCGTTTTATATGAGAAGCGAACAAGATATTTGGGGGGCACACTCTAAAAAATGCACTAAAGATGGTGCAGCCATAAGACCATACAGTAGAGGAAAATATTACAGCGCACACATGCAAAAAAGACATTTACCTCAAGCAAGGCTAGTGTAAAACACCTAAGCATTTCTAGAAAAACATTTTCAAAAAATATGGGGATTTGGTCACACCATATTGCTATATGGTGCTAAGCCCACTTACTGCAACAAAGTACCCCATAATCAGTGGGTCCTACACTATCCATGGAGTGGGAGAACCTGCATCTCTGAACCATGAGAGCATTGCACTCTTCTAAATGGGAGAATCATAAGGTCTCCACCCATGACACAAGTGGACACTAATTAAAGGTACTTATGTTATGTAGTGAGGTGCTCCGCACCCAAAAGGTTATGACTGATTATGGGGTACTTTGTCGCAGTAAGTGGGCTTAGCACCATATAGCAATATGGTGTGACCAAATCCCCATATTTTTTGAAAATGTTTTTCTAGAAATGCTTAGGTGTTTTAAACTAGCCTTGCTTGAGGTAAATGTCTTTTTTGCATGTGTGCGCTGCAATATTTTCTTCTTCTTATATGAGAAGCGTTCATCATTTATTGTATTTAGCCTTCAGAATTTATCATTAAATAAAGAAGAATAGGCTAGGAAGACTTAAGGCTTTGAGCCTGACAGCATGGGAATGCGGCCACCCCCTCCTGCTGGCTAATAAAGTAAAAAATAAATAAATACAAATATATATTATAAAAGGGTAAGGTCCCTTTAAGAGATTTAAAAAGGATTTGGGACAGGAAAAACAAGGTCACATGACATGTGGGAATTTCTCAGAATGTCATGTGACCCCTTGGAATATGCTAGAAAAGGGGCTTATTATATAAGGCCCCCTCACAGGAATCTTCCCGCCAGTGTCAGTCAGTCAGTGTCGGCGCAACAAGCTCCCTAACAAGAGCTATAATACTTTAGGGGTTGCTGCCGACCTGACTATAAAATCCCCCAGAACAGCGGTGGGGAAGACTGGCTTAGGATGTGTCTCGCCGTGGCTGAAGAGGAGGATGAGCGGAGGGAATAAATATAAAAACAATTGGTGCAGGGAGCCAAGCACACACCAGGAAGTTCCCAGGGTAGAGGCAGACCAGCTACAAGAAGCCTGCAACAATGCAGACAACACCAGCATGGCCCACCGACATGACTGCTCACTAACTCGGAGCGAGAAAAAGCCAGCATGGCGCCACTGGAAGAGGTGTCTACTAACATGGGGCAGAGAGCCAGAGTTAGGGACAAGAAGAAGAGGAGGAGGAGAAAGGCGGAGGCGGTGTCAGCTGTAGGAGGCTTGGATAGGCTAGCTCCACCCAGCGCTTTTGTAGCAGCAAGAAGCTCAAGTCTGTGTAAATGTTCAAGACACCCCGTTGCAGTCTACTGGAGGCAATAGAGAGCAGCATATGCTGCTTTAGTAGCATAATTAGCAACATTATGGAATCTATAAATAGACTGGCTGATAGTATTAACACTCCAGTAAATGATAATAGTAATTATCTAAATGTATGGCCTAATGAGACAAGGATTACTGTTAATATGGATAATGTATGCAATAGTAATAGTCTTTCTTCCCCAATGGCTAATGTTAATCCTAAGACTTCATTACCGGTTGATCGTAATATGACTAGCTTATCGGTTCCTGAGGCCTGTTTAAAGGAAATATTGCCATATGAGATGTCACCGCTAGGGTATCGCCTCTCTCCTCAGATTAAAGATAGAATTTGAAAGGTCAGTTTGTGGACATTTTGTCTTTACTCCCTTCTGTTAAAGAGTATATCAACAGATCTGACAAAAAATCTGATACAGGATTACAGGCATTCGCTATATACGCTAGTGTGTTAGGTGAAAAACACCCTGAATATTGCAGTGGGCATTTTCAACATATGGAACGACGTGTACTGAAGGCCTGTAAGAGTTTTGGCGGACTAGGATGGTTCCAGTATGATGAATCCTTTAAACAAAAGTTATCAATATATCCATCATTAAATGAGGTAATAAAGATGTCGGGTTGTGGCTTAACCTGATATTGCCACAGAAAACAGGATATACTAGTCAGCACCCCCAATCTATCGTGTTCCCGTATAAAAGAGGATATGGCTTTGCTTACAATGAGAACCAGTGTAAAGCCCCATACGCACGATAGGACTTTGTACAAACTTTCCTTTGGATTTTTGTACAAAGAGCGTTGCTCAGAAGTTTGTCTTGCATACAGACGACAGGACTTTTCCAGCCAACTTTCACCAAATCACATGGTTTTTCAGCTCTTTACCACCACTCTTTGGTCAACTTCTGTATTGTTGTCTGATATTTGTCAATCTCACCACTTTTATTGGCGAGATTGACACCTTGCGAGCCGGGTTCACACTGGTGCGGGGATCCGGCTTGGATCCCCGCCAATGCCAGGCACTGGTATGAATCTTGAGGGGGAACTCCATGCCAAATTTTAAATAAAACACCGGCATGGGTTCCCCTCCAGGGGCATACCAGGCCCTTAGGTCTGGTATGGATTTTAAGGGGAACCCACTACGCCGAAAAAACAGCATGGGGGTCCCCCCTAAAATCCATACCAGACCCTTATCCGAGTACGCAGCCTGGCCGGTCAGGAAAGGGGGTGGGGAGGAGCGAGCGCCCCCCCTTCTGAGCCATACCAGGCTGCATGCCCTCAACATGGGGGGTGGGTGCTTTGGGGGAGGGGGCGCCCTGCGGCCCCCCACCCTAAAGCACCTTGTCCCCATGTTGATGAGGGCAAGGGCCTCTTCCCGACAACTCTGGCCATTGGTTGTCGGGGTCTGCGTGCCTGTCCCAGCATGCCCCGGGACTGTGATGTTATAGTGGGACGGGGTCACCACCTATATAAGTCATAGCAGAGCGCACAGACAGCATTACAGCCAGAGAGAGCGTCGTGTCAACATCTCTGGAAGAGAAGAGGGAAGAAGACGATCCAGATGTCCGGGTTCCTCCGCTAGCAAAAGAGCGGCAAAAGAGCAGAAGATAGCGGAGGAGCCCAGCAGAAGGAAGAAGGTACCGGAGAAGAACCAGAGAGTGCGGAGACGACACCAGAGAGAGGGAGAAGAGGCCTGAGAGACCCCCGAAGTCGGCAGAAGACCCCCAAAGTTGGAAGAAGACCCCCAAAGTCGGAAGAAGACCCCGAAGCTGCCTAATAAATTAATTTTAAAACCTGTGTAGTGTTTTATTTATTGACACTTTTTTCCCTAGGTGAATGGGTAGGGGTACGCTGTACCCCATACTCATTCACATAGGGTGGGGGGTCGGGATCTGGGGGCCCCCTTATTAAGGGGGGCTCCCGGATTCCGATAAGCCCCCTGCCCGCAGTCCCCAACAACCTACGGCCAGGGTTGTCGGGAAGAGGCCCTTGTCCTCATCAACATGGGGACAAGGTGCTTTGGGGTGGGGGGGCCGCAGGGAGCCCCCCTCCCCCAAAGCACCCACCCCCCATGTTGAGGGCATGCAGCCTGGTATGACTCAGGACGGGGGGTGCTTGCTTGTCGCCACCCCCTTTCCTGACCGGCCGGACTGCGTGCTCGGATAAGGGTCTGGTATGGATTTGGGGGGACCCCCACACCGTTTTTTCGGTGTAGGGGGTTCCCCTTAAAACCCATACCAGACCTAAGAGCCTGGTATGCCCCCAGAGGGGAATTCCCTCTCGCGCTGGCCGAAATAGGAAAATGTGTTTTACCTATTGCAGCCAGCGCGAGATGTACAGTACCCCATCGCTGAGAACCAGCGTGATGGGTTCGCGCTGAAAACATTCTCGCGGCCACATACTGTAGTTTTTACAAAAGTCCGATGCTTTTGTGTACACTCGATAGGACTTTGCTCCATCGGACTTTTGTTGCCAGAAAGTTTGTCTGTTCGCACAGCCAACAAAAGTCCGATGGAAACAGAAAAAGTTTGTCCGATGGAGCGTACACACGGTCGGATGTTGCTCCAAAACAGCTAATTTGCATGTTTGTTGTCAAAAAGTCTGATCGTGTGTACGGGCCTTAAGTGTAAATGGGGGGGGGGTCTTGTAAATACAAGCATGAATGCTCACACTGTTCAGGACCCCACCCTTTATTCAGGTGTTTCAAAAGGAATGCCAATTTTCAAGGCACACAGAGAGATAACTCTACAAAAAGCATACACACCAGTGAAAACAACGAGCATGCAGCGATGGTTGGAAATATATCCAGACCAGGAGACAGCCAAGTTTTTATTTGAAGGTTTCTCCAAAGGTTTCCCTTTGCCAGTATTTCAGGATGGGGGGTGCAAATTGGTTAACAATTTAAAGTTGGTGGCTAAATACGCACAAATAGTAAAGCAAAATTATGTAAAAAAATAAAAGACGGTAGAATAGCTGGTCTGTTCATCTACCCCCCTCTTTTTAAATTTTAGAATATTTCCTTTAGGGATCATACCTAAGAAAGAGCCAAATTCTTTTTGCCTAATACACCTATTATTCCCAAAAGTCACCTCTTTAAATGATGATATTGATGCTAGCATGTCATCTGTCTCTTATTGCATGTTTGAGGATGCTATGCAGCAGATCAGGACATTTCGGAAAGGTTCGCTGCTTGCTAAAGCAGACATAAAGTCTGCTCTTAGGCTACTACCTATTGATCCAGTATTCAATTCCCTAGGTACGTATTTTGAGGGCAATTATTATTTTGATATGTGCCTCCCTATGGGATGTTCTATATCCTGTGCCTATTTTGAGAAATTTGCATAGTTTCTTCAATGGGTAGTATCTTTTGAAGTGGGTTATAAAGTTATATTACACTACCTTGATGACTTCTTATTCATATTCATATATTTGTATTCCCCTCTTTTTTTTCTTCATGCTTAGTTCATTGTTTAGTGCAGTCACCCAGCATTTTGGTATTCCACTAGCTAGTGAGAAAACTGTTCTTCCATCCTCATCTGTAGAATTCTTTTTTTTTGTTTACAAATTTTTATTGAAAAGAATCAGACTGTTACATAGAAAAGATATAAGAAATATATTGATCAAAATTGAGAGTGTTATGCAGATCTAGAATTTAAGTATTTATGTCTAGTCAGCAAAATAGAGAGCTAAAATACAAATGTTGTGTAGTTAGCACTCATAATGTATGAATTCTTGTATTGCTCTACGTTAACTTTTATACAAAACAAGGAACTAAAAACAGTAAAGTAAAAATAAGATACTGCTACTAGCGCAACAAGTTTTATATTAAGCTTACTTCTCATTTATCATGACTACTTTATCTGCATGAGTTCACTTATAAGCAAAGCACAATTGGCGCAAATTATGAAAGAGAGCAGGTCAACCATCAATCCTGCTGCCAACCCTATAGGTGCCTTCTGGTGCACTCGGGGCAAGAACTGTCTCCCGAGCCTGCTAAGATGTTGGTCAGGAGTCCCACTTTCTATCAAAGATTCACATAGAGTCCGTAAGAGTGTGGTGGATATGTTCCATTAGCCTCACCGACTCCATGCGATGAAGCACTTGGGACCATGGGACCGCGCGTTTGCGCCAGTTTAGGGTTATTGCCCACTGTACAGCTCCAAACAGTGTGTGGACCAGCTTTTGTTCTGGGGGTATGACCTCAGGGAGGTCTGCAAACAAAATCCACATTTGAAATGTCAAGGTAATGTTTGAACCCGTTATTTGTAGTACTTTCATAGTCATCTGCTGCCAGAGGGATCCCAACTCCCTACAGGTCCACAAAGTATGGAGTAGAGTACCCCTTTCTCCACAGTCCCTGAAACATCTATCTGGAATGGTGGGGAACATTTTGTGAATTCTAACTGGTGTATAATACCATCTAGTATGCAATTTCATTACAGTTTCCTTAACAGCTTCTGAGCGGGTACATTTTTGCATATTATTAATCATATTATGCCAATCCTCTGCTGAAAACTCCAGGCCCACCTCCGCCTCCCATCCCATGGGACTTAGCCTCCGTGTAGTGATCATTCAGGTACATATATAATATGGATATTGTCCCTCCATCCCTGGACCCCTCGTGGCACAAGTCCTCAAAATGTGTTCTAGCATCCCCCTTAATTTGAGAGATAGCCTTTTGGAAGAAGTGTTGTATCTGTAGGCATTTATATAGATCCGAGTTGGGTATGGCAAAGTTTTGGGTTAGATGTTCAAACGAGCAGAATGTGGTGCCCTGTGGCAATGAGAGCAGCGTCACAAGTCCTTGAGAGGAGCATTGTGCAATATCTATTTCTGTGTTTAACGCCACAGGGAAGCCAGGGTCACCCAAAAATGAAGTCAACAGGGATGGTTTAGAGAGGAGCTCAAACCTCTCTTTGTATAAGGTCCAGAGATACAGGGACTGCCCAACAATTCCATTGAGCCGGGAGATCATTCTATGGTTTACTGCATTAGTCCACAGAATGCCTGGGAGAAAGTATGGTTTAATGGAGGCTCTCTCAAACTGCAGCCATGGTATGTGAGATGGGGATGTGTGCCATTGGGCTAATTGTACCAACCTGGCCGCCAAGAAATACTTCCATAAGTTTGAGCAGCCAAGGCCCCCTCTATCTCGAGACCTAAACATTAAAGACCTGCCCATGCGTGGTTTTTACCCTGCCATATAAATTTTAATAGATCTGGTTGAATGGCTTGTATGGTGGCTTTGGATACATATAATGGCAGGGTCCCGAAATAGAACAATAATTTTGGTAGGACCGACATTTTGACTGCCTGTATGCGGCCCAAAAATGAAATTTGATATAGGGACCACTGAGCTAGTAACCATTTGATATTAGAGAATAGGGATGAGCTTCGAGTTCGAGTCAAACTCATGTTCGACTCGAACATTGGCTGTTCGCAAGTTCGCCGAACAGCGAACAATTTGGGGTGTTCGCGGCAAATTTGAATGCCGCAGAACACCCTTTAAAAGTCTATGGGAGAAATCAAAAGTGCTCATTTTAAAGGCTTATATGCAAGTTATTGTCATAAAAAGTGTTTGTCCCAGGGGACATGGATCAATGCAAAAAAAGTTTTAAAAACGGCTGTTTTTTCAGGAGCAGTGATTTTAATAATGCTTAAAGTCAAACAATAAAAGTGTAATATCCCTTTAAATTTCGTACCTGGGGGGTGTCTATAGTATGTCTGCAAAGGGGCGCATGTTTCCCGTGTTTAGAACAGTCTGACAGCAAAATGACATTTGGAAGAAAAAAACACATTTAAAACTACCCGCGGCTATTGCATTGCCGACAATACACATAGAAGTTCATTGATAAAAACGGCATGGGAATTCCCCACAGGGAAACCCCGAACCAAAATTTAAAAAAAAAATGACGGAGTCCCCCTAAATTACATACCAGGCCCTTCAGGTCTGGTATGGATATTAAGGGGAACCCCGGCCAAAATTTTTAAAAAATGATGTGGGGTTCCCCCTAAATTCCATACCAGACCAAGGGTCTGGTATGGATTTTAAGGGGAACCCCGGGCCAAAAAAAAAAAAACGGCATGGGGTCCCTGTGGCATTCCCCGTGACGTCACAGGGAAGTCCCGTCAAGTCACCGTGCGTCAGAGGGGGGCGGGGTCACCGGGTGGCCCCGCCCCCGTTATTTAAGAACCGTCAGACGAGGAGACTCCGTCACACAGCGGGAGCCTCCCTCCATGCCAGCATGGGTGCGGAGCGGCCCGGAGAAGAAAATGAAGAAGAGAAGAAGGAAGAAGAGAAGAGGATGAAGAAGAAGATGAAGAGAAGAGCGGGAGCCTCCCCCCATGCCATGGGTGCGGAGCGGCCAGAGGAGAAGAAGATAGAAGACGCCGCGGAGGAGATGCTGGAGGAGAACACCAGAGGAAGAACCAGAAGAGCCAGAAGAACCAGAAGAAGAAGTTGAAGGAAGATAGAAGAAAGAAGAAGCATTTAAATAAAGGAATTGTCACAAACTGTCTCTTGTCATTTTTAACATTTTTGACAGTTTTTTAGTGAAATGGTAGGGGTAAGTACCCCCTTACCATTTCACACAGGGGGGGGCCGGGATCTGGGGGTCCCCTTGTTAAAGAGGCCTTCCAGATTCCGATAAGCCCCCCCGCCCGCAGACCCCCACAACCACCGTCCAGGGTTGTGGGGATGAGGCCCTTGTCCTCATCAACATGGGGACAAGGTGTTTTGGGGGGCTACCCCAAAGCACCCTCCCAATGTTGAGGGCATGTGGCCTGGTACGGTTCAGGAGGGGGGCGCACTCTCATCCCCCCTCTTTTCCTGCGGCCTGCCAGGTTGCGTGCTCGGATAAGTGTCTGGTATGGATTTTTGGGGGGACCCCACGCCGTATTTTTTTTTTTTTGGCGCGGGGTTCCCCTTAAAATCCATACCAGACCTGAAGGGTCTGGTATGGAATTTAGAGGGAACCCCACGTCTTTTTTTTTTTTTTTTAATTTTGGTTCGGGGTTTCCCTGTGGGGAATTCCCATGCCGTTTTTATCAATGAACTTCTATGTGTATTGTCGGCAATGCAATAGCCGCAGGTAGTTTTAAATGGGTTTTTTCCTTCCAAATGTCATTTTGCTGTCAGACTGTTCTAAACACGGGAAACTTGCGCCCCTTTACAGGCATACTATAGACACCTCCCAGGTACGAAATTTAAAGGGATATTACACTTTTATTGTTTGACTTTAAGCATTATTAAAATCACTGCTCCTGAAAAAACGGCCATTTTTAAAACTTTTTTTTGCATTGATCCATGTCCCCTGGGGCAGGACCCGGGTCCCCAAACACTTTTTATGACAATAACTTGCATATGAGCCTTTAAAATTAGCACTTTTGATTATTCATGTTCATATCCCATAGACTTTAACGGTGTTCGCGTGTTTGAGCGAACTTTTTTCCTGTTCGCATGTTCTGGTGCGAACCGAACAGGGGGGTGTTCGGCTCATCCCTATTAGTGAAGACCTGGGGATAATTATGGGTATATAATAGTTTCAAAGTTGGTGCTAGTCTTATACCCAGGTACTGTAATGATTCCATATTCCAGGAGAACTCAAAGCTGCTCTTCATGGATGAGACCAAGGGATGCGGTAAGTTATATAGGCATAGCTACGCATTTAGAGGGGTAACCCCCAGACCTGATATATTTCTAAATGTGTCTAATGTTGTGAAAAGATTGGGCAAAGAGATTATGGGGTCGGTAAGAAACAGGAGGACGTCGTCCACATATAGACTTAACTTATATTCTTATTATTATTGCAGTATCCTCTAATGTTGGGGTTGTTATTTATATATCTAGCCAAGGGCTCTATTGCGAGGGCAAATAAGAGAGGGGATATGGGGCAGCCTTGTCTAGTCCCCCTTCCCAGGGGAAAGTATTCTGACGAACAGCCAGGTAGTTTAATTCTGGTTTGAGGTTGGCGATACAGAGCTCGGAAGCCACTTACAAATTCTCCATGGATCCCAAATTTGGATAGGATAGTGTCCAAATATGGCCAGAGGACACTATCAAAGGCTTTGCTGATATCTAAACTCAGCATCAAGACTTTGTGTGTGTGTAAATCAGCATTTTGTATAATATTCGATGCGAGGCGTACGTTATCAGTGATTTGCCTAGTAGGGATAAATCCCGTTTGATCAGGGGATATTAATGTTGTGATGATGGATTCTAGGCAATCTGCTAACAGGTGGCTAAATATTTTTAAGTCATTATTAATGACTGATATGGGTCTATAGTTCTAGGGAAGAGAGTGATCTTTTCCTGGCTTTGGGATCAATGACATGTTGGCCATAAGCATTTCAGTAGGAAATGATTCTACAGCTAATCTATAGAATTCTTAGGTAAAGATAGAGTTATTTGAATTTCAATTAGCTGTGTCAAAAATTTACAAAATTAAAGCCATGATTTCTTGGATTGTAAAAGAAAAAAAAAGAGTTTTATTAAAGGAATTACAATCATTATTAGGAATATTAGCGTTTGTGATAAGAATTATGCCTGTTGACAGGATATTCTCTCGTTGCCTATATTTAGCTGTGTCCGGCCTGAAATCTCCTTTTTTGCATATCAGATTGACAGCTGACCTCAAAGAGGACCTGTTAGTTTGGATGAAATTTTTTGATACATGCAATGGTCAATCATCTTTTCAGGAGAAATTTGTGTTCATCAGACCTTGAATTATATACAGATGCTGTAGGTTCATGCCGCTTCTCGGCAATTTGGAAGACTCACTGGTGCTGTGGTAAGTGGCCAGATAGATGGGTGACAATTAAAGCCATCAAAAGCATAGTAGTATTGGAACTATTCCCTTTAGTACTAGCTCTAGAAATATGGGGTGAGCAATTTGCCAATAAAAGGATCCTGATTAATAATCCTGCTAATAAAGGAGTTATATATGCTATGAATTGCTTGTCAGCTAAATGCATATTTTGGGTCAAACTGCTGAGATACCTAGTAATTCTTTGCTTAAGCAAAGAATGTTGATTTAACATTTGGCTAAAGGCCCGCCATGTTCTAGGGAAGGAGAATCAAATTGCGGACGCCTTGTCTCAATTTTGGGTACGCAGATTCCGTCAACTTTTGCCCAATGCGGACAAGAAAGGTCACGCATGTCAAAAACATCTGTTAAACCTAATTTAGAAGTTCTAGCAAATTCAGTTGCGGATAGTAAATGGGCTGAATATTCAGCCGCATGGCACAAGTGTACCAACTTTGCTAAAGAACTTGACATACGATTTGATTCTCCTTCTGAAACAGACATTCAAATATTCCTATGCACTTTAATGCTGTCAGCGCTATTTTATAGTCACGTTACCAAAATTCAGGCGGGGCTATCATTTTTCTTTAAGTTAAGAAACTAACAGTACAGAATTCTTTTCCATCCAGCAGGCTCTCAAAGGATATAAGAAAAGTAATTCTTTCCCAGTCTATTTTGATTGCTTTACTTAAAAAGTTGTGTGTAACTACTCCCTTGGTATGTTCTTCGGAGTTCGAGGTTGTTCTATTTAATACTGCTTTTGTTCTAGCTTTCTTTGGCACCCTTCGAATATCGGAATTATTACCAAAAAACAAAAAATCTGTTTCTGCTCTACTAATACAGCATGTCTCTGAGACAGGGATACGATTGTTTATCCCTGTTTTCAAAGACAGGTAAGGGTATTTGGATCTCTCTATTCTACTGTGGAGATATTTGTCCAGTAGGATCTATGAACACATACGTACCATTTAGGCTGGTTTGTGAGGGTCTCTTTCTGGTTAATTCAGATGCTTCCCCTCTTACGAGGTATCAGTTCAGGATCTATGAACACATACGTACCATTTAGGCTGGTTTGTGAGGGTCTCTTTCTGGTTAATTCAGATGCTTCCCCTCTTACGAGGTATCAGTTCAATTTCATTCTAAAAGAATGCATAGAAATTTAACTTACAGCAATTTAAAATGACCTGTCATTCTTTCAGAAGTAGGGCTGCTACGGAAGCCGCCAAGATGGGCTTGGATGATGCAATTATCAAAAGGTTAGGGAGATGGGAATCGCAATTTTTTCAGATTTATGTCAGACCTGATCTCTCTCTTTAATTTTAGGCTCTAGAAGATATATTTGGATCCTGGGTCATTCTTTTGTGTAGTAAAAAACATGAACTGTGCTAAAAAATAAATATAAACAAATTTTTTAAAAAATTTTTAAAAAATTAATGAAATAATGTATAAAAAGATCCCTGATGGACCCTTAAGTGTGTCAAAAACAAGCACTATAAAAAACAAGGTGATTATGTGATAAAAGGACATACACCAATATATAGTCCCAACAGTGAAAAAAAGTCCAAACAAAAAATTCCAGTGATGTTCAGTAAAGGTGCAATAAAGCTTTGCAGTTCCACAGATAACACCATCTGAAGTCATCGCTGAGTACCTCGTCCAGAATGGGTGTTTTCTAGCCGGCTGCTGTGTTTTATCTATGCTTTTAATACGCATTTCTACGCAAGTGCAACCTTTAATCTTAATAAATTTGGATATTTACTGATTTACACTATGGAGAGCCATCTTTTCATTTTTCTGGGTCCCTCCTGCTGACTGCCTATGTACCTATTGGATGAAGCCATCCTGTCTGTCTCTTTCTATATGGGGAAGTTGTGCTGTGACTGTATCACTGATTGGGCATCAGGTTGATTTACAAGCTTATACAAAGCTTGCAATATGGTAAGCGTGCAATTTATTTGAGCTGCAGCTTCTCCTTTTTTACATTGTTTGTTTGTTTAGGTAGCAGGGTAATTCTTTTTGGTTTACACATTCTTTTGTGTACTTGGCAAATAAAAGAGCTGCAAAAGCGCTGCTATACACCAAATTTGTCTTTGGATCCGGAAAAATTTCAAGTATACTGGAAAGGAATTTGAGGTCCTCAATGGTCTAATTTGTGTTTTCTATCTCTCCAGGTTGCTTAAGTTATGGCCGGCCCCAGATGTATTAAATGTGCATCTAGGGGGGAATGAAGTTGTGAAAGTAGGAACACTGAATCTTATGCTTATGATGAAAAGTGACCTTCATCGATTCAAACTAGCATTCCCGAATACCACAATAATTTTCTCAGAAACAGTACCTCGGCTCATATGGCTGCAGGATGCCCGATTAAAAAATTTAGAAAAAATTAGACGACGATTTAACAAAGCTATGGAAAAATGTATGCCACGCATAGGCGGTTTTTCCTACGGTTTTGCTGGGTTATGTAGATCAGATGGCATCTATCTGTCTGATATAGGAGTAGATATATTTAACGTAGGGTTGCAAAGCAGCACTGAATTGTCCATGGTTGTGGGGTAGGCCGGGCTTGAAATTTCAAACCCAGCGTGTGGGGACTTTGGTTATTAAATACTCTGTATGCTCGAGTCCTGTAAGACTGAGCTGTTTTAAGTTTATTATTTGAAAAGTTGGGAATTTTAAAAATTAATTAAATTATCAAGATGTTATTATTATTTATTTAACTGAATACACCAATAAACGTGCTGCAGCCAATTTTTTGCCAACAACTTGTTATGTGTCATTATTTTAATAGGTATTAGCTTTTGTGGTATTCATGGAGGGTAAGGTGCGGCCTGCATTCCCATGACATGCTGTGAGTGCTCTGGTTTTGCATTAGCTTGCATTTTTAGCTCATAACTTTACATTTTCTATAGTGAACCTCATCTTCCATGTAGCTGCCCCCCATCAGTTCTGTCAAAGTCTTCATGTATAGATTATATGCCCTGCTGTGAAGTTATTATCCCATATAGATTTGTATCATCAGCAAACATTGATATTGAGCTATTTATTCCCGCCACTATATCATTTACTGTATAACAAGATTAACAGAATTGATCCCAGCTGCAGGGCTGGACTGGGACAAAAATTTGGCCCTGAACTTCATCCAGACCGGCCCACTTTAATTTTGCAAACACACACAAAAACAGTATATAAACTAAAAGCAATTGCCCAAAAAAACATAAGTAGCATAATATAAGGAGTCCTCACTCACTTCTTTTATTATTTCACTTTTTCTCCTCTGTATTTTTCTCCTGCTTCTTACATCACTGCGTGAAGTGGAGGGCTAACGTCATGCATGAACATTGCTACAGCCTCTTTGGCTGGAATTTCAGAAACCGGCATTGCAGCACAACCATTGGCTGCCTTTCAATAATGCAGCAACGCTGAGGCTGAGCCGGGTTGAGCATTATGAAGTGAGGTGATGGGCAGTGTGGATGACAGGTCTCTCCCATACTGGCCAGCCAGATAAACCCGCTCCCCCAATGGCCACTCAAGCCCCCCCCTTCACTGGCCATTAGCCGTTTTACTTTATAGGCAGTACAGTGGTGCTCAAATTAATAGCTGCGTGAGCCACGCAGCCATTACTTTGACAGGCTGTCACTGAAACCGGCTCACTGAGCCATCGGCCCACTGGAAAACTCCCGGTAGTCCCGATGGCCAGTACATACCTGGTCCCAGGACAGAACCTGGGCTCTCTACCTTAGACCATTTAGAATATGAGGTATTTATCACTACCCTCTGTATGCTTTCCTGTAACCAGTACTCTATTCATGTACACACATTCCCTGGAATTCATAAAGACTAGCGAAAACAGATTTTGCAAAAGTGTCTCTCATGCATTCTAAAAGTGATAAAGTAGGCGCCAAATTTATGTATATGTCTAGAAATTGTTCTTAAATTTGGCTTATGTTGTGACATTTTTAGAATGCACAAGAGACACTTTTGCAAAATCTATCTTTGAGACAGTTTTTCTCTCTGTATGCCAAAAGAGAGTTGGTCTTAATTAGCTCCACTTTTGCATTTGGCACATTTTATATGACACAATGTAAAAGTGAAGCATTTTAGAACTACCTGTATTATGTGCACAAGTCCCTGTCAGAACCAAAAGTGTTGCAAATCATTCATGAATTTGGAGTTATGCAATAACAAGAAGGAAGAAAAGTGGTGCAGCAGCTTTATTGAATCCCCCCCCCCCCCTTTTTTTCAAAGTAAGTGGATCTTACCGTGTATATTAAACATTAATGGGGAACTGTACTGAATGCTTTAGCAAAGTCTAGATAAACAATGCCCACTGGCTTCCCTTTATCTTAAATTATGCCCATTTCCTCATAGAATGTTAGCTGGTTGACCTGACAAAAACTGTACTCTATAAACTTTTGCTGGTTATTTCTTATGATACATATAGTCCTTTACTATTTCCTCACATACCTTGCAGACTATTGATGTAAGGCTAACTGGTCTGTATTTAACTGGTATACATCTAGATTTTTTTTTTTTCAATATTTGTACAACATTTGCTTTTTGCCTATTGGTTACCATTCAGTAAGGTCTCCTTTAAAATTAGTATCAAGGGCCTACATCACCCAGTTTTTATGCTCCTATATACTGCAATGTGGCCACACTTTGAACAAGCACCTCATTGTGTTATGTGGATTAAGCCCCTCAAGGTGAAATGTGTTAAAAAGGAGGATCAGGGTTTGGTGGGAGGTGTCATACTCGATGAACCATATAAAGCTGAATAAAGTTGTTTGAGGAAGAAAGGTTTTGGTAGAAGTGCGACAAATCCCAATTAGACATGTGCACAATGGAAAAATGTGTTTCGTTTTGTTTTAGATAGATTTGTTTTGTTACTTATTTCATTTCGTTGATTGCTTTTGGAATTTGTTTAATTAGTTTAATTTCCCCTGACAGTTGTAAACAAAAGAATGCCCGGCAATGAAAAATTCAGAAAAAAAACTGCATGAGGTCCCCTCCAATCCATACTAGGCCCTTCGGGTCTGGTATGGATTTTAAGGAGAACCCCACGCCAAAATGTAAAAAGAAAAAGCTCTGCAACCCCCTCTGTTCCAAAGCACCCCTCCATGTTGAAAGCATGTGACCTGGTTATGGTTCTCACTCACCCCCCCTTTCCTGTCCTTCCAGGCTGCATGCTCTGATAACGGTCTGGTATGGATTGTGGGGGGAACCCCACGCCATTTTTTTTTTTTTTATTATGTGGGCTTAAACTTAAAATCCATACCAGACCTGAAGAGCTGGCATTCTTTTGTTTACATTCATTTGTCAACAGGGAAACCCGCTGATGGCTGATGAGTCATCGCTTGTTAAGGACTCTGTGGCTGGCTTCCTGGCCTGCTGCTTAAAGTGGTTGTAAAACCTAGCTACACCACTTGTACCTACAGGTAAGCTTATAATAAGGCTTACATGTAGGTACTGTAACTATCTTCTAAACCTACACGGTTTAGGAGATATTTACCATATACGCTTGCGGCACATGCGCTGCGAAGAAATTGCCTTCCAAGCCATTTCTTCGCTAACAAGTGCCGTGACTGATGGCTCCCACGTGCATACGCGCAAGTGATGTCCCATTCTTAGCTGACAGGAGTGGCACCTGGTGTGGTCTTTTGCTGCTGTAGCCCATCTGCTTCAAGGTTTGATGTGTTGTGTATTCAGAGATGGTATTCTGCATACCTTGGTTGTAACAAGTGGTTATTTAAGTTAGTGCTGCCTTCCTATCATCTCAAACCAATCTTCCCATTCTCCTCTGACCTCTGACATCAGCAAGGCATTTTCATCCATACAACTGCCGCTCACTGGATATTTTCTCTTTTTCGGACCATTCTCTGTAAACCCTAGAGATGGTTGTGCGTGAATATCCCAGTAGATCAGCTGTTTTTGAAATACCCTAACCGGCCCGTCTGGTACCAACAGTCTGGTACCAACAACCATGCCACGTTCAAAGTTACTTAAATCCCCTTTATTCCCCATTCTGATGCTCGGTTTGAACTTTAGCGAGTGGTCTTCACCACGTCTAGATAACTAAATGCATTGAGTTGCTGCCATGTGATTGGCTGATCAGCAATTTGTGTTACCAAGCAATTGAACAGATGTACAGATGTACCTAATAATAATGTGTCTGGCGAGTGCATGTTTCTACAAGGATACAACAACAAAAATGAGAGGATAGCTAGTCTGTGCTCAAGGAGCCACATACAGTATATATGACAAAAATGAAGGGGTTCCCTAAGTGGACTTTTCAGGTAACCAATACTATTCTAAAAAATATGCAAGGATTTATTAAAATTAATATAAGATATAATATGCTATTGGCTATGATTAGGACTGGGGGTTTTAGTATTGTACTTGTAGTTAATTACAGCTCCCATTGTGCTCCTTCTATCAATGCGTTAATTGTGAGGTTTACCGTGATTTGTTTGTTATGGTTTTATGTATATATGCATTAAGTACATTGAAAATGTAGTCTGCTAATATATTTTAGCATTCACATTGACAGAGTGAGAATCATGTGCTTTCATTAAACAACGAAAAATAGAAAACTTTAAAGATGTCCAATAAATTCTTCAAATGCCTAAAATTAGTTTCAGCATCAACAATGTGCTCCTTATTATGCTTTTGCTCTATTTTTAGAGAGACAATATTGCCCACTGATGACGTTATTTTCTGTACCATTTATAAAGGGTTTAGTATGTAAAAGAAACATCTGACATGTCCCTCATGACCAGAGGTTACAACGTGAACTGACTGCAACAATAAAAGAATGTATACACGCAACATAATTTGAAACAGATAACAAATGAAAGATTAGTTGATGCTTTTCTAAAACATATTTAAAAAAATTACAGCTTGTATAGTTATTGCTGTAAAGTTTAACTTCACCTAAAATGATTTCTGTTAGTTGTAGGTGAAGTTAATTTGGACATCATATGGGGGTGATTGAGGGGTTAATTATGTCATTTTATTTTCCCCAAAAAATCTTGCATGCAGATAAGGCCACCACTAAACTTATTCTACCTTTATACTTTTGTTTCCTTGGTAACATGTTTGGTGCAACCAACAAAATTATATATCAATTAGCACATAAAGAAAACAACTGCTGATGCACTCATGAGAATTTAATTATAACAGACTGCAACCTATAAAATACATCAGTATAAAAACCTACAACCTGTGAAAATGACAGATCTGTCACATAAAAATCACATCAGGATACCGCCACTTTTAAACCATGTTTGCTGTATATTAAGGATTTTTTAATTAGAACCTGTCCAGATAAAACAATACTTCTGAAGTTATCCTTAATCTAAGGCAAACATGATTTACATGCAGGGGGTTCCCTTGTGTGTGTTTAAAGCTCCAGCCGGGGAAAAAAATATTTAAAAGTCAGCAGCTACAAATACTGTAACTGCTGAATTTTAATACAAGGACACTTACCTGTCGTGCGACATGTCAGCACCCCAGCACCGATCTGTCCATCGGCTTCAGGTGCAGGTGTCGGTATTGCAAGTAAGGGAAACCGGCAGTGAAGCTTTCAGGCTTTACAGCCGGTTTCTTATTGCGCATGCACGAGTCGCATGGCGCTTTCTGAATGGTCCCGTCGTCTTCTGGGGGACACACAGGTCCCAGAAGGCAACTGGGGGGGAGAAGAGCCAGATAAAACCGTGGAAGTGACGTACCCTGCTGACATATAACGGAACTCCTGAAGAAAACATGCCAAAAGGTACCAAAAAAAAAAAAAAAATATTCAGAACCGAGGGGGGGGGGGGGGGGGGTGTTCAATTGTTTGAGACTGAGTTCTCATTTTGCCTGGAACTCTGCTTTAAGTGACAGTTCTGTCATTTTTACAGGCGGTGAGTTGCTATAGGGTAACGTTTTGATACTATGCATTTTAAAGATTGTGATCTGTTAAAATGAAAATCTTGTGAATGTATCAGTACTGCTTTTCATTTCCTTATGCGTTAGATGAAATTCACCTGGGGTCATAGACAGCAGTAAAGACATAGAAAGAGATTAATCTCAGCCCCGTTCCACCCAAACCTAAATTAACTTATTTGGTTGGAGTACTGTTTTAATGCAAGCAACATAGTAAAGTATTTAACCACCTTAATACCTAACACATTCACCCCTTTCCTGCCCAGACGATTTTTAAGCTTTCAGTGCTGCCACACTTTGAATGATAATTACTCAGTCATGCAACACTGTACCCAAATGAAATTTTTATAATTTTTTTTAAAACAGGTGAATGGAGTTGCTTGTGTGGGGTCTAAGGGGTTAAGCCTGTCCAATACTTTCTGAACAGCGATCTGAATATGGATAGCTCTTCTGAGAGCATTGCACACGTGAGCAAGTCCTTATGATGACACTGTAACTGGTGTGGCGATGATCAGGCACATTGTAACTGGGGTTGTGGTGATTAGGGACAATATGACCGTTGTGGCAGTGATCAGGAACAACATGACTGGTGTGGCGGTGATTAGAGACACTGTAACTGGTGTGGCAGGGACACTGTAATTGGTGTGGCGGTGATCAGGGACACTATAACTAGTGTGGTGGTGATCAGGGACACTGTAACTGGTGTAGTGGTGATCAGGGACACTGTAACTGGTGTGGTGGTGATTAGGGACAATATGACTGGTATGGCGGTAATCAGGGACACTGTGGCTGGTGTGGCAGTGATTAGGGACACTGTGAGTGAGTGGTGGTAATTAGGGACATTAACTAGTGACAGAATGTAAAAAAAAAATTTTTTTATTTTTTACAATTTTTATTATTTATTTACTATTTTGTTTTTACTTACTGTCACCATTATATTGCACCATAGTGACAACTGTAAAAGCAATCATTTTAACTGTTTTGAATGTTTTATTTATTCATGACTCATTATTTACTATTGTGATTTCTGTGATTTGCTACAGCTATCACTTGGTACAGGGCCACTGTGAATGGCCCTGTACCATGTGATTACTGTGACCGATCACATAAGTCACAATAGTAAGTAAGCTGTCATGAAATAAAGCCATGCATGATAGTTGTGTTTACTTGTTACCATGGGATTGTTGTAAGTGGTCACAGCGATCACATGGTACCTGAGCCAAT
Source organism: Lithobates clamitans (assembly GCA_037952925.1). NCBI lineage: Eukaryota > Metazoa > Chordata > Amphibia > Anura > Ranidae > Lithobates > Lithobates clamitans. The sequence continues at coordinate 4,683,360 of JBBGZY010000135.1, forward strand.
CACAGCAGCCTGGTACCGAGCACTTTAATCTGCTAGTGCACACGGAAATTGGTAATACCACTAAAGTTGAATGCAGTAAAATCCATAAACCGTTCACAGATAGAGGTGCCCACCCGACTCTCCTCAGAGATATGCAGGACATGTAAACTAGGCCGCATACTCCACTGGAAACGCTAAAAGCTTTGCTGAAGATTCGGGATAACACCATGACAGCACATGAGCACAAGTGGGTAGGAAGATTATTGTGTTTCATGTACAGCAGTGCTTAATCATAATGATTAAGCGGTGCTGTGAGTCAAACAGGTTACCTTCCTACCCACTTGTGCTCATGTGCTGTCATGGTTTTATCCTGAATCTTCAATAAAGCTTTTGGCATTTTAAGTGGAGTATGCAGTCATCCTGTTTTACATGTCCCACTGTTATTTGTTGTGCCCACCTGGCATAGCAGTCACAGGAATGCTCTGCTGCGCACCCCAGGGGGAGCACTGGATGCATGCAAGCAGAAGGACGTCATATGATGTCCTCCCAATACTGGAGACCATGCGCCCGGCTGTATGTGTACATTGGCCAAGCAGGATGGTTAAACTGAGTGGTTAATCTTGAATCAGGTGTATAGTCCATCTCCAGTAAGAAAAATTTGTTTTGTTTTGGATAGATTAGGGAACAGTTAGAACCCCCCATTTTTATTGCTGGCGAATTCCCTCTTTATATGTCTTGGTGACCATTGTCACTAGAAAAAAAAAGTGATAGGGATTTCAAAATTCTACAGCTGTCAGCAGAACAGAATGCCAGGAGAAACTCCTCAATGGGGATACCTGTTCAGGTAACATCTGTCTTTGAGGTCATTTCCCCTGACTGGCGATTTTTTTTCACGCACTTCTTTTTTTGTCTCCAGGACAAAATAGCAACTCTATCCAAAACAAAAAGAAAAATGAAAATTGATACTCTTTAAGGGTCCTTTCACACGGGCGCCTCCGTGTTACGGATTCTGCTTGCTTATCGGGGGATCTCTCTGCTGATCCCAGCTGAGCAGGCGGATGAGAGGTCTGTGTCCCCTCACTGTGCAGAGCTCATCCCTATGGGGAAATCGGATAAAAATGGACTGCCCATCTGTTTCTATCCAATTCTATCTGATCCTGTCCGCCAGACGGATGAAAAACAGGGCCACCGTCCATCCATTTTTTGCGGGCAGGATCAGATCGGATGGTGGCAGATGTCTTCGGACATGTGTTGATATCCGCCGCTCCATAGAGGAGACTGAAGGGTCCGATCAGGTCCGCTTGAAAAACTGACAGGCGGACCTGATCGGACAGCCCATGTGAAAGGACCCTAACAGGTAAATATCCTCCTAAGTAGATAGCAATGGCTTAGGGAGACTAAGCTAGAATACTTAGCTGCAATATAGCATACAAACCAATAATAGCTGATGGTCTCTAGGGCTTCCTGTGCACACCTTTCAAGCCACAGAGTATTTTTTTTAACCATTGTATGGCTATATAAATGGATAAAATGCTGCATAAAAAGAAAAATGTACAAATGTTATAACTTCAAAAATGACCTAGTAAAATTAAATGCTACATTTCCAAATTGTTGTAATAACAACAGTCAAATGTACATTTCTGACAAAACAATCCTCTTTAACTTCTTCCCACTCACCCACTGTACATAAATGGCCAGGTGGGTCTTTCGTCGTTCTGAGTGGACGAATGTCCCTCAGAACGGAAGCCAGCTCGCCACTGCAAGGCCAGGCTGCGGCGTGATCTTGTGATGGCTCTGATCACAGGACACAGCCAAGACGGGATTGGGATATGGGCGCTGTAATTGTCCCTCCTGATCACGTGATGACTGTGTCCAATCACAGCCTTCATAGTGTAAACAAAGACACGTGTCTCTGTGTAAGTTCTCCCCGCTGAGCTCAGTGAAAGCTCAGTGCAGGGGGGAAGCGGGGGTATCTGCAATATCTGTGACAGCTCTCTGTGTAAGAAATTATTTTACACACAGAGCTGTCAAAGATCCCCACACACAGTACACCAAGCACCACATCTGTCAGTGTCCCCATAAACAGCTGTTACAGTGCCCCCATAAACATCTGTACTAGTACACAAAAACATCTGCAATAGTGTTCCATTGTGACATCAACAACTGTCAGTGTCTGCCAGTGGATGATCAACATCTGTCAGTGTACCAGTATCCCACCAATAAATAAATAAAACTTTTAAAGCGCCCCCGTCCCCCTGTGCTCGTCGTTCAACGGTTGGTCCCATACGCATACATAAACAGCGATTGCACCACACATGTGAGGTATCACCCCGAACGTCAGAGCAACAACAATAATTCTAGCACCAGACCTCCTGTTTAACTCTAAACTATAAACTAGGGATGCACCAAAATGTCAGCCGCCAAAACATATCGGCCAAAAATGGCCTGTTTGGCAATTTGCCGAAAAGAGAATTCATGCCAATAATGGCGCAGAAAATGGGACGGGCCTGCTGGGCGGGGCCTGCTGGGCGGGGCCCTGCCCCTGGTGCCGCCCCTCATGGGGGTGTCATTCTGGAATGCCCATCCTTACTCTCTCCTCCCCCCTCCCCTCCCTCCTCGCCCATGCTGCAGGCGGCCAATGGGGTCTCTGTGTAACGTCCCCCTCTCCCTGAGCGGTGGCTGCATATGGCTCCTCAACCGATGTGTAAATCGGCTGTGCAGGAGCTTGGTCATGCTGTTTACTCGGAAAGTGAAAGCAAGGGAGAGATGTCTAGCAGTGTGTGCTGTGCTCTCTGCCTCCCCCTACAGTGCAGTACCCGGCATGGAAATTGAAGGTACAGAGCTGCAGCTGCCAATTTTTCATTTTCCTTGTGTATTTTTCATTTTTGGTATCGGTTTCGGCACCAAAAAAAAATTTGGTGCATCCCTAATGCCACGTACACATGACTGGACTTTCTGACAGACTAGGTCCGATGGTCTTCCTGACGGACATTCGGCGCACTTCCTACGGACTTTCCGAACGAACAGACTTGCCCACACACGACCGACTTTCTGGCAGACTAGGTCCGATGGTTTTCCCGATGGATTTTCGGCGGAGTTACGGCGGACTTCCGAACGAACGGACTTGCCCACACATGGACTAAAGTCCGTTCATTTTGAATGTGATGAGGTACAAGGGGACTAAAAGAGGAAGTCAATCTCGCCGCTTTTATCTGCGAGATTGACACCTTGCGAGTCCCGTCGCGGGAGCCAGCGCAGAGCATACCAGGCCCTTAGGTCTGTTATGGATTTTAAGGGGAACCCCCTACTCTGAAAAAACGGCATGGGGTCCCCCAAAATCCATACCAGACCTTTATCCGACCATGCAGCCCGGCCGGACAGGAAAAGGGGTGGGGATGAGCGAGCGCCTCCCCTTCTGAAAAGTACCAGGCCGCATTCGTTCAACATAGGGGGTGGGTGCTTTGGGGAAGGGGGGAGCCCTGCGGCCCCCCCACCCCAAAGCACCTTGTCCCCATGTTGATGAGGACAAGGGCCTCTTCCCGACAACCCTGGCCGTTGGTTGTCGGGGTCTGCGGGTGGGGGGGCTTATTGGAATCTGGGAGCCCCCTTTAATAAGGAGGACCCAGATCCCGACTCCCCACCCTATGTGAATGAGTATGGGGTACATCGTACCCCTACCCTTTCACCTGGGGAAAAAAGTGTCAATAAAAAAACACACTAGACAGGTTTTTAAAGTAATTTATTAGGCAGCTACAGGGGTCTTCTTCTGACTACGGGGGGCGGGGTCACCGGGTGATGTCAACCGGTGACCCCGCCCCATGCCTATATAAGTCGTTGCGCACCGTGCACACAGCATTACAGCGGAAGAGAGCGTCGTGTCAACATTGGAAGAAGAGAAGAGGGAACAAGACAATGGAGAAGACTGGGCCAACGCTAGCTAGAGAGCTGCAAAAGAGCAGACGATAGTGGAGGAGCCTGGCAGAAGAACCGGAGAGCGGGAGAAGAACCAGACACCGGGAGAAGAGGCTTGAGAGTGGGAGAAGAGGCCGGAGAGAGCGGAGAAGTTGGAAGAGACCCCCGAAGTCGGAAGAAGACCCCCAGAGCTGCCTAATAAATTTCTTTAAAAACCTGTCTAGTGTGGTTTTTTTTTTACACTTTTTTTCCCCCAGGTGAATGGGTAGGGGTAAGATGTACCCCATACTCATTCACATAGGGTGGGGGGCCGGGATCTGGGGGCCCCCTTATTAAAGGGGGCTCCCAGATTCCGATAAGCCCCCCGCCCGCAGACCCAAACAACCAACGGCCAGGGTTGTCTGGAAGAGGCCCTTGTCCTCATCAACATGGGGACAAGGTGCTTTGGGGTGGGGGGAGGCCGCAGGGCACCCCGTTCCCCACAGCACCCACCCCCCGATGTTGAGGGCATGTGGCCTGGTACGGTTCAGGAGGGGGGCGCTCGCTCGTTCGCACCCCCTTTCCTGGTATGGTTTTTAGGGGACCCCCACAGCGTTTTTTCGGCCTAGAGGGTTCCCCTTAAAATCCATACCAGACCTAAGGAACATTGTCCACTCTTTCTCGCGCTTGCTGCGATTGGAAAATGTGTTTTTCCTATTGCAGCGAGCACAAGATGTACAGTACCCTGTCGCCAAGAACCAGCGCGACAGGATCGCACTGGAAACATTCTCGCGGACAGGTGCTGTAGCTGCCCTTGCGTCGTATTTAGTCCATCGGACCAGCATGTAGATGAACGGATTTCCCAATAGGAACTGGTTCCGGCGGAGTTCCGGCGAGAAGATTTGAAACATATTTTAAATTTAAAGTCCGTCTGATTTTCGACCGAAAAAGTCAGTCGGAAGTTCGATGAAGCCCACACGTCTCGGATTTGTTCTGGCGGACAAGTTCTGTTGAAAAGTCCTCCCGTGTGTACAGGGCATAAGGGTTTATAAAGCTTGGCCTATGGAGATTTTTAAATACCGAAGTTTGGCGCCATTTCACAAGCGTGTGCAATTTTAAAGCGTGATATGTTTGTTATCTATTTACCTGGTGCAAAACCATATTTTATATTTTAAAAAAATATATTGGGTATTATATTGTCTCTGTGTGCATTGAAAATTCATTCAAATGTATTTATGCGTTAGTTTGTAAAATTGCATTAGAAAAACTGCTGCGCAAATACCGTGTGACATAAAAATTTGCAAAACCCACCATTTTATTTTCTAGGGCCTCTGCTACAAAAATATATAATGTTGGGGTTTCATTTTCCAGCAAAAATACAGATTTTTACTTGTAAACCAAAAGTGTTGGTATAAGGTACTCCTTGGATGTTGCAGGCATGTGAAAAACTCTCACACATATGGAATTGCCAAACTCAGGACGAGTAGCAGAGTGTACTTTGGTGTGTAGTTGCAAGTATGCCTATGACGTGTGTGAGAAATAACTTGTTAATATGACATTTTTGTAAAAAAATTAGTTAATTTCTTAATTTTCCAAAGAATTGTGGGAAAAAAAATTACAACTTAAAAAAACTTGTCATGCCTCTTAATATCTTGGACTGTCTACTTTCTAAAAAGGGGTCATTTGAGGAGTATTTGTACAGTCTTGACTTGTTAGGGCCTCAAGAAATTAGGCCATCAGTACATCAGGTTTGATCAGGTGTGATAAATTTTCTAATGATTGGTACCATAGCTGGTAGACTCTATAACTTTCACACAGATCAAATAATATACACTGATTATAAGGTTATTTGTACCAAAGAAATGTAGCAGTATAAATTTTGGTCAAAATATATGAAGAAAAATCACTTATTTGCAAAATGTTATAACAGAAACTAAGAAAAATGCATTTTTTTTTCAAAATTGTCGGTCTTTTTTAGTTTGTAGCGCAAAAAATAAAAACTCCAGTGGTGATTATCATTTGGGTACAGTGTTGCATGACTGAGTAATTTTCATTCAAAGTGTGAGAGCGCTGAAAGCTAAAAATTGGCCTGGGTAGGAAGGGGGTGAAAGTCCCCAGTATTGAGGTGGTTAAATATTGTTCATCTTATCTGGTCAATAAACACACCTACACAAAATCCTAGAATGATATACAGTACTTTATGTTTTTTTTTTTTTAACTTTGTTACAAACACAGACAAGGAAATGTCCGAATGAAAAAAGGGATATAATAAAAAAAAAAAAAACTTTGCTACCATCAACAATATACATAGAAAAAAGGCCCTATAATTCTTTGTATTACTCATCTACAAAAATATAAACTCCACATGTTTAAGTTAATATGCTGTTCACATTTCACATTCATGTAAAGTAAAAAGTAGATGAAGACTATATTGTGTGCTGTGTTTCTGAAACCTACTTCAGTCTTTTCAAAGAATAATTGATACAGCACAGTGATTCATAAACCAGTAGTGACATTGAGAAATGCTGGTGTATAACTAATCTGTTTTTCTAAGTGATAAAATGAAGTAGTGTAAGGACCTCCATGCGCGATGTACAGACCATGTCATTTATTTGTTTTTCCAGATAAAATAAACCATGCTTTTTCTGCTGCCTTGCCAATGCATCACTTGAGCACTAATCTACATTTATTTACTGAGAAATATATAATAGCATAAGTGCCAAGAAATCTGGTTAGTAAAAATGCCAGAAACTCTGATTTGATGTTATTTAATTTGGTTAGAGACCCTCGGCTTAGCTGTTTAAGTGCACCACTACTGTTAGCATTTAAACATTCATTAAGGAATCCCTGGTGGCTTCATTTATTTTACTGAAGTTCAATTACACTGCCACAAAGACAGTTTTTTTTCCCTAGTAATTAACTGATTTAGCCTGTTTATGTTTTCAGTGCTCAGTCAGTGAGCACATATTTGAAGTCAACATAGAGAGACAATACACTAGATGCTGTGACAGAGTGGTAAATATACATATTTATAATTGCATGCCTGTATAGTAGCTATATATATACCTATAATATGCAATGTAATATATATATATATATATATATATATATATATATATATATATATATATATATACACAGTTGTGTTCATAAGTTTACATACCCTGGCAGAATTTATGATTTCTTGGCCATTTATTTAGAGAATATAAATGATAACACAAAAACATTTCTTTCACTCATGGTTAGTGTTTGGCTGAAGCCATTTATTATCAATCAACTGTGTTTACTCTTTTTAAATCATAATGGCAACAGAAACTACCCAAATGACCCTGATCAAAAGTTTACATACCCTGGTGATTTTGGCCTGACAACATACACACAAGTTGACACAAAGGGGTTTGAATGGCTATTAAAGGTAACCATCCTCACCTGTGATCTGTTTGCTTGTAATTAGTGTGTGTGCATAAAAGGTCAATGACAGGTCATAGCAATATGCTGGGCCTTCATGGGATAGCTTAAAGGGGTCTGTATATCTCTTCTCCCTGTTCTTTATTTACAGCAGAGGAGGTATCCCTGGGCAGCAACAGCCATGGGATTGGTCGGCGGTAGCAAGCGGTGGATTAGACACAATTGGCGGGTGTAAAACGGAGCTGCGGGACGCAATTCAATGACCATTTGGACCGGACTGCAACTATAGTGCCCTGCAGTATGAAGCAACGTTCTCCAGGCAGATGGGAAAGCCTCCTATGCCACCTACTAGAGAAAGCTGAAGGTGAAGGGGGTGAAGAGTGGCTTCTACGTTGTCTGGAGGAGGGGTATGGCTCAGCACTGCGGCCGCCCTACAGGGCGGCCATCACACCCCCTAATGCAGAGGAGGAGGCAGCTGCGGTCAGGAGTGGGACACGCCAACAGCCTGGTAGGAAGAAGAAATGGCAAAAGACAAATGCTTCTCCACAGTGGAGAGGTGGGGAGGGAGCTGGCAGTTCTGGACAAAAGAGTGCACCTCGGATGAGGCAGAGCAGCGCAACTCCGCTTGCTCCTGTGGCGGCCAGCAGTGAGCATTCAGCTTCTAATCCTGGCGGTGAGACCTGTTTTGCTAATAATGTCTCTGAATTGTCAATGTTGGTTACATCTTTGTCTAATGTATTACAGCAATTTAAAGGGGCACAGTCAATTGGTGCTAGTGCTAATGAGTATGAAGGAGCACAGGACACTGGTGCATTGAGCATTGCTAATAGTAACACTGATGTTACAGGGGCACATTCTCATGGTGCAAATGTAAATTTCAATTCTGCTGATTATGTGGCAGATATTGGTGATGTTTGGCAAGGTTTAAATGAGTCTACTATGAAGGAAAAAATTTGGGAGCCCTCTGCTGTTATGATTGGCAAATCCTCTTTTAAAGAGGCCATGCCGAGTGAAATATTGCCTTTGGGCTTTCATTAAGCTAAAATGGTCAAAGAAAACATTTGGAGGGGCGAAGTCATTGACATATTGACATTATTGCCTGCTTCAAAGGAATTTCTGTCCAAATCTGATAAGCATGCAGCGGAAAGTACAGAAGAGGATGAGAGGAGAACCATTCCCAAAACTTTCCAGAACTGGTTACAGGCTTTTTGCATTTATGCGGCTGTAATGGGGGAACGCTTCCCTGAGAAATGCTCAGGTTTATTCCAGCATTTAGACATAATTGCTGAAGCCTTTCATCATTTTGGTGGTACTGCCTGGTACACTTATGATGAGAATTCTCTGCAGAAATTGACAGTTCAACCCTAAGGGGGGTCTAAGGACATAGGCTTATGGTTAAATCTCATGTTGCCGCAAAAGCCTCAATTCACCTCGAGGGTAGTGTCTAATCCACAAACTTCATTTCACAAGGGATTTTGTTTTGACTTCAATGAAGGGTCAAAGTCCGCCAACAAATGTCCGATGGAGCATACGCACGGTCGGACTTACCGCCAACAAGCTCACATCCAACATTTCCCATCAGAAAATCCAATCATGTGTATGTGGCATTGGACAAATTGCAAAAGATGAGATCAATGATCTCAGTCTTTCTGTTGAAAAAAAGGTGTTACTGAAGGAAGCACAATCTCTATAGGGTTAATTTGCTTTCGCAGCCAGGGTCATTCCGATAGCTAGGCTATTTTCCTGGAGGTTTGCTTTGGCAACCAGGGATCTTAAGAGTCCACATTCTCACGTTTGTATCTCCAAGAGCAATAAGGAAGACCTGAAAGTTTGGGATGCCTTTTTATGTAATTTTAATGGTTCAACCATATGGCAACAGGAATTCACTAATGACTATCAGTTGAATTTCTACACAGATGCTGCTGGCTCCTCAGGCTTTGGAGCCTTTATGGATAGCCATTGGCACTCAGATTGGTTGCAGCAGGACATTCTGCAGAACCTTGTCCTCCTATAATTTCCATAGCGTTTGGAAGGATGTCTTCATGAACCATAGAGTTCTGGTGCACACGGATATCAAAGGTGTTTTCTTTGCCATTAATACGTTATCCTCGAAATCTGAGCCAGTTATTAAACTGCTGCGTTTTCTAGTATTTGGTTGAAAGCAACACACATAGCCGGGATACATAATAACATAGCTGACGCTTTATCTCGTTTGCAGTTTAAGAAGTTTCGGGAATTGGCTCCATCGGTGGATCAGTGCGCCACCCCTTGCCCGGATTTCCTCTGGGACTTAATTTGGAGCTGATACTTTCTAACCTCAGAAACTTTGTATCAATAAAGACCTGACTAGACTATGGTCTTTCCTGGTCCAGATGGTGTTCATTTGTCATGAGTTGAGCTTGGACGCCTTACATGTGACAGCTTATGTCTCTCTAGTGTTTGTATCTAAGTTAATTCATTCAAAACTCAGTCCTGCTTCAGTAAGCAAGATAGTAACGGGTGTGTCATTCTTCCTAAAATTTGCAGGTTTGCCAGCATTAACTTCTCAAGGGTTTTCGAAGGTCCAGACCTACTCGCTATACTAGGCGCCCCATTTTGGTTACCTTATTGGTAGACCTGCTCACGGTATTAGAGGCTGTTTGTTTTTCAAAATTCGAGCTCTTCCTTTTCAAAGCTGCCTTTTCAACCACCTTTTTTGGAGCCCTGAGGGTTGGGGAATTTAGAGCCGTGAATAAATGGTCTAGCTCTTTTCTTCTTTTTTCTCATGTTTCTTTAGGTAAGGGGTTCCTAAACCTTTTCCTCTGCAGGTAAAAAACCCTGCTTGCAGGTAAGGGCCATTGGGTCTCTCTCGCCAAATCCACTAATCTCGTAATATGCCTGGTCTCACATGTTTCCAGGTATCTTTCAGTTAGACCTTCTTCTAATGATTCCTTCTTTATTCACCAGGACCTGTTTTCCTTAACTAGGTACCCGTTTTCAGCTGTCTTAGCTTCCAGTTTGAAATGCCTAAATCTTTGGGGCTTTTGCTTTTCATCCCATTTATTTAGGATTGGGGTGGCTACTACAGCTGATTCGGTGGGTTTCTCTGCAGATGTTTTGAAAAAGGTAGGCCGGTGGGCAGTGATAGATACAAAACATATGTCCGCCCTGATCTACTAACGTTGTAATTTTATTTTTCAGATTCTCCCAAATCCAATATCTGGATGGTAGGACATTCCTAAGTTTTCTGGGCTGCAAAACATGCCAGAACTAGGACCTACTCCACCAATCTAGGTCTGAACGCTACTGAATTTTCAGTTTTTTTGTCAGGCATTAGGGGTTTAAGATGGCGGAACCTGAGAGACCACTTAATTCACTTGTCTAGCATCTGGCCCTCTCCTCAAGTTTTGGTCATCCATTCTGGAGCAAATGATCTAGGGAAGATCCAGACTTGAGAGCTGCTATGCAAAATGAAAAGAGACCTTTATTCTATTAGGCTTCTGTTTCCAGCTGTCATATTGGCATTCTCTGAGATGATTCCTAGGCCTATCTGGTCTCCCTCTTGTAGCTTATTCTAGGTGGATAGGATTAGGAGACGTCTCAATAGGACCATTCATAGCTTTATACTTTCGTCTGGTGGAGTATAATTTCACCACGCTGAATTAGAAGGTTTTGTTCCTGGTTTATTTTGCAGTGATTTGGTGCATTTATCCGCAATTGGCCTGAACATATTTAATATGGGCCTGCAAAGTTTGATCGAAGCAGCCACGTTGTTGGGGGGGCCCTCAGCCAGTAGCTTCTCTTCTGGCTTCAGCCAGTGGGGAGTAGTCATCCAGCATTGTCTGGATTGACACCGTGTAATTTTTGATTAATATATTTTAGCCAGGATGGCTTCATATTTCATTTAAATTTGAGTTATTAGCAGGTTACCCCTTGGATAACACCGTGGCCATTGTTTAAATTGCCAAAATAAATAAATATTTGTGAAAACTATCTGATGTTCTATGTCTCCTTATTACTAATATCCCTTTGTGCTATCCCATGACAGGTCATAGCAATATGCTGGGCCCTCATGGGATAGCTCAAAGGGGTCTGCATATCTCTTCTCCCTGTTCTTTATTTACAGGTATCCACTGGTTGGAAGTTGAACTGTATAAAACAGGGAAGGGATATAAAAAGATATCCAAGGAATTGAGAATGCCAATCAGCAGTGTTCAAACTAATCAAAAAGTGGAAAATTAGGGGTTTTGTTGAAACCAAACCACAGTCAGGTAGACAAACTAAGATTTCAACTACAAGGGGCGTGGCCTGAAGCTACATGGCGTAGGGTGTGCAGAGTGAGAGCTCCGTCTGAGATAATATCCTTCCTACCTATCCTTCGGGGAAATCCTGCTACAAGCACCCCGATCCATTGCTCACGGTGCCTGCCTGCATCCCACCCCTCATGTCGCCGGTGAAACGGACATCTGAGGCTATAGCCAAGCTGGCCAAGTACCGCCACGAGGGTCAGGATACTGAGGAGGATGATGGCGCCGACCCTGACCAGGCCGAAGAGGCGTCTCCCTCCAGCGATACCTCCGAAAATCCTCGAGGTGTTTCTCTCTGCCAGACTACCCTCACCTCAAAGATCAAGGAGGTCAAGATTGATATTTGTCTCATCTGGCAGGACATCCAGGAATTGAGGGACAGAGCCACCGAAACTGAGCGCAGAGTGAGCTGCGTGGAGTCAGACATTACACCCCTGCAGGTGTCCACGGAGCAGCTCCAGCACCAGCTCAGCATCGTCCTACACAAACAAGACAACATGGAAAATAGACTTTGACGATGTAACCTCCGGTTCGTGGGCCTCCCTGAGAGATCTGAAGGTTCTGATCCTCCCACATACCTAATTTCTCCACAGAGTTGCAGAAGAAAAGGGTGCGATTCACGGAGGCCAAGCGTCAGCTCGGCATCTATCACCTCCCTTATGCTATGCTGTTCCCAGCGAGGCTCCGGGTGGTTCGCGACGGAAAAGCACAGTTTTTTAAAGATCCTGCTGCTGTCCTACCAAGGCTGGAACAACAAGAGGTGGCGGGCCCTGCTAATTGCTGAACCTCCTTGCATGTTCTCCTTCACCCCGCTGATGCCTGTGACCCCCTGGATGTGTACTGATTGCTTCGGATCTGGACTGCCATCTCCCACATGAACCGTGAGTTTACTGTTGCCTGTTCCCCCTCCTTCACGTCCCCCCTTTCTCCCATTCTCAGTGACTCAATATGAACAGTTTGGCTCCCTCAGTCAGCCTCCATACATGTGACGACATACCGGAAACCCTGCCATCCCCATTCCGTCCCCGTTTACTGGATTTCCCCCCCTTCATTGTTTTTTGCTCTGTTCTCAGACACTCCATGGGCACTCATAGACTAATAGCACACTTTCCACCCCACTCAGTTGTGTGCTCTGGAGGGGTTTCTTTGTTGTTTCCCCCCATAAACCCGCCATGGTCGCACATGGAAGTGTGCATCCCCCCACTGCTCTTTTGATCTGGCGATTATTAAAACTTCCACAAGTTTTGCTTCCCTGGCCAGCTGTCACTCCCACGGCCGTGGCGGGTGGCTGTTTATATATCATGCCAAGCTGGTCTAGAGATGGCAAAGTTTATAAGTTCTACCTGATATTTTGCTCACATTTGACTTACTGTATGCTTCAATTTAATAGTATATACTCCATACTGTGTCTCGTTTGTCTTGCAATGTCAGGAGTGGCACTCTGTGCAACTGGTCATGCTGATCCTTTGATCCCAGCCGTCTGCTTGCACAGATTCGCTGCACTGCCATGTATAATGCTTTTTCCTCTATATATCCTGCATTGTTTTATATTACATGTTACATGTCTGACCCCCCTGCTAGATGCCTCCACTGACAAATCTGACTGCATGCTCAAACCCCCCCAAGACACCTCATGGCCTCGCTTAAGGTAATTACCTGGAATGTTCGAGGGCTTTGCACTAAACCTAAGCTAGTAGTTGCCCTTTCTCACCTTAAACAAATATGAGCAGATGTTTCTGTCCTTGTTGAAACACACATTACCGACCAAACCCAAATGGCACTCAAGAAACCTTGGGTTGGCTGGCTATATCTTGCCCCATACACCTCTAACTCACGTGGAATAGCTATCCTCATTTCCAAATTAGTGCAATTCCAACTTCACAGTTTGCAGTCGGATCCTCAGGGTCGGTTCCTCTTCCTTCATGCTACCATGGGTGGCCTGGAGGTGCTTCTTATGGCATTTTACATCCCACCACCATTCCAGTTCCATGCCCTACAGGAGGGACTTGTTTTTATGGCCAAATACTCCATAGTACCGGTAATGTCTTTAGGCGACTTCAACATGACAATCAATCCCAGCTTAGATAGACTTAGCACGACTGCCCAGATGCCACCCCCCCTTATATCACTAGGTTTGGCAGGTTCATATCAGAGTTTGGAGGCATAAATACTCAACCAAAATAGCTTTCTCATGCTTCACCCTCTCACAACTAGCCATGTCCTGTATAGACCTGATTCTGATCTCCCCCGCCCTGTTGCCCGAACTTATATATGTGGGATTCGGCACCAGAGTGTTCTCAGATCACTCCCCATATTGGATGACAATGAGGCTTTCCTCTGCTCCCCCCCCCCGCATGTGGCGACTGAACCCATTCTGGCTCACTGTTTTGCCAGACCTGGCTGCCGTCCAGAGGGAGTGGACACACTTCTTTCAAACTAACCTGGGCTCGGCGCTTACTGGGTCAGTCTGGGAGGCTTTTAAACTTCATGCCTAACGGGTCCTGCCTACACGCATAAATAGGCACAAAGCCACATCCAAACTTGCGCTACAACAATCTGAAGAGCGGCTGAGTTCCCTCGAACAGTTATTTCTTGCAGACCCATTGGCAGCCAACGCTTCCCTTGTCCATTTACAGTCTAAATTAACTAATCAACTACACTTTGAAAAGGCGAAGCAGGGCATTTTCTTCAGCAAGCATTGTATATTTGAACACGGCGAACATGCGGGTAAACTGCTAGCCTATATGACTCATCTTGACCACAGCCCCCCAGTCATGGTGTGGCTCCAGACAGCTATTGGAGCCGTGATTTCGGACCTCAACTTGGTGGCAGAGGAGTTCAATTTGAGTTCAATTCGATTTTACTCCAATCTCTATACGTCCACGGCATGCCCCATACAAACCGAACTATGCCAGTTCCTCCAAAACATTGACTTTCTCAACCTCACCCACTCCCAAAGGTCCCAATTAGAAGCGCCTATCACCTCAGATTGTGTTGCGCTGGCACAACTTCCGCCCTCTAAGGCGCCAGGCTCAGATGGCCTCCCCCTAGAATTCTACACACAAGTCCAAGAAGTCCTTACTCCCAAACTACAAGCTCTATACGCCCACATCTTTGACTCTGCGTCTCTCCCACCATCCATGGGAGAGGCTCTCATTGTCCTCATCCCTAAACCTGGCAAGGATCCCCTATTCCCAGAGTCCTACCACCCCATATCTCTACTGCAACTAGATGTAAAAATCCTAGCCAAAATTTTCGCCATACGACTCAACAAAGTAATACTTAGTTTGATCCATCCTGATCAAACCCGGTTCATGCCCAATAAGAACACTGCGTTCAATCTTCACAGGCTCTTCATGAATTCACAGTCCATACATGACAATACTGGATCCAGGGTAGTGGAGAGCTTGGACGCCGCTAAGGCGTTCAATTCTGTGGAATGGAACTACCTTTGGGAATGTCTCCGCAGATTTGGCTTCGGCCCTAAATTTGTCAGATGGCTACAGCTTCTTTACCAGGCCCCCACTGTCCAGATCCAGGTCAATGGCAGGATCTCCAAGCCATTCTCACTGTCCAGAGGCACTCACCAGGGGTGCCCAATATCCCCACTATTGTATGCACTGGCCATGGAACCTCTGGCTATTGCCATCAGGGCTCATCCCCATATCAAAGGTCTCCGCATGGGCCAGCTGACTGAGACCCTTAGCCTATATGTGGACGACATGCTCCTTTATTTAGAAGACTCGGGTCCCTCCTTTGAGGCATCCCTGCAGCTGATAAAGCAGTTTGGGGAATGTTCCGGCCTACAAATCAATTGGTCCAAATCCCAAATCCTCCTGCTGGACCTGGATGCCCCATATGCAGCCCAGGCAGCACTCCCTCTAGTCAGAGCAATAAAATTAAGTACCTAGGCGTGCAATGTTCAAGAGCCCTAGCAAACTATATAAGCCTGAACCTGCCCTCCTTAAAACAAAGACCTAAGTTTGGTCCAGACTCACTCTTGGAGTTATCGGACACATAAACTTAGTTAAGATGATTCTCCTCCCCAAGCTGCTTTATTTGTTCTGGCATGCTCCCTTCCACATTCCCCCCTGAATCTTTAAGTCCATGGAAGCTATCCTTAACACATTTGTATGGGGCTCATCTTGGCACAAGCTCTCCTGGCGCACTTTGAAGTGTCCTGTTCACCTGGGGGGCACCGCCCTTCCCGACCTTGCCCTATATTATATTGCTTCCCAATTGTCGCATTTCTACTACTACAACCAAATAGATAGGGACCGCTATCTATCTCTAGTGTGCTCCCCCCATACCGGCCGGGTCACCCACCCATTCCAGGTTCTCCTGTGCGGCACCCACGGGCCTTCGGACATCAGAAATAACATGTTGTCTCATCATTGCAAAATCTGGCAACATGCCATGAACACAACCAAGGCCCCTACACTTCACACCCACACGTCTTTGTGGAACAATTCCCAACTTCCTGAATTACGCACAGTCCCAGACCAAAATCTATAGATAGCCAAAGGAATCCTGTTTCTTTCCCTTGTTCTAGATAATGGGACAATCAGATCGTTCCAAACCATTAAAGACTAATTCGACCTATCCAACCGAATGCTCTTCCGCTACCTCCAGCTTCGACACGCCCTCAACTCCCCAGACTTGAGTCGCTGCCTCTTGTGAGTTGGATCCACTGTCAAGACCCCAAAGGACTGATATCCTTGTTTTACAACCACCTAATACTACCAGCGGCCACCTCGCAGGCGTACCGGCTGAAGTCCAAATGGGAGACGGACCTGGGGGCCCTGGAGGAGGAGGATTGGGAGGAGGCATTGGCCACCTCCAAGACAGTTTCTCCTAAACTGTCAGACAGACTCACACACTTATACATTTTGCATAGGTCCTACCTCACCCCAACCCGCCTATCCAAGTTTAAGCCAGATTACAGCTCGGCATGCCCCAAGTGCGGAGACCCCCAAGGTACATTTTACCATCTGCTATGGTCTTACCCAAGAATTCAGGAATTCTGGTCCCAGGTGGTTAAGTTCCTCCATGACCGCATGGGCTCTTCCCTGTCTTTGTGCCCCCGCCAATGTCTACTCGGCATCCTCTCTCTTCCTGAAGAGGAGAAGTACCTCAATATATTCCTACAGGAATCTCTATTCCTAGCCAGAATACAAATTGCCCGCACCTGGATCAAAGCAACTCCCCCCACAGTCCAGCAATGGATGGTGGTGGTAAACGCCACTCTTCCTTACAAAAAGGTGTTGTACTTGCATAGAGGCTGCCCAGTCAAATGCAACAAAATTTGGGACAGGTGGTTGGAAGACACGTCCACATGCACAGAGTAGGACCAATCCCCAGCTGTGGCGCTGCCTCCGGTGTGACCCAAGCACCTGCTTGATGCCCCCTAACCCCATGGTTTACTTGTTACTAAATACAGTATTATGTGCCTTCTGCATTCTGTATGCCTTCGTGGGTAAAAACTGCGAATCACCCTCTTGGGTGGACCTACCGGTCCCCTCATCCGGGTTCCTGGACATGCTCTAACTGCTGAGACAAGATATCTGTATCACTTATATGAAAGCAATATCAAATGTGTCATCATTTTGTTTAGTGCCTGTTGCACTTGGACTTGATTATGTATCCTATTTCTTTTATGCTCAATAAACGTTTTCTTGATTAAAAAAAAAAAAAGATTTCAACCACAACTGCCAGGAAAATTGTTTAGGGTGCAAGGAAAAACCCACAAATAACTTTAGGTGAAATACAGGACTCTCTGAAAAAATGTGGTGTGGCTGTTTCAAGATGCACAATAATGAGGCACTTGAATTACATGCAATGCCACTTTTAATCATTGTATTGTATACTTGGAAGCTTAATAAAATTTGTCAATTATATAAAAAAAAAAAAAAAAAAAAAAAAAAGGAGGCACTTGAAGAAAGATGGGCTGCATAGAAAGCCATTACTATGCAATTGCCACAAAGTATCCCACTTACAATACTCCAAACAGCACAGAGTCAAGCCTAAAACCTGCTGGCACAAAGTCATTTTTAATGATGAGACCAAAATTCAGTTTTTTGGCCAACCATAAATGCTACATTTGGAGAGGAGTTAACAAGGCCTATGATGAAAGGTACGGAGGTGGATCGCTGATGTTCTGGGGATGTGTGAGCTACAAAGGCACAGGAAATTTTGTCAAAATTGTTGGCAAGATGAATGCAGTATGTTATCAAAAAATACTGGAGGAACATTTGCAATCATCAGCCAGGAAGCTGCGCATGGGACGTACTTGGACATTCCAACATGACAATGATCCAAAACACAAGGCCAAGTTGACCTGTTATTGACTACAGCAGAATAAAGTGAAGGTTCTGGAGTGGCCATCTCAGTCTCCTGACCGCAATATCATTGAGCCACTCTGGGGAGATCTCAAATGTGCAGTTCATGCAAGACAGTCCAAGAATTTACAGGAACTGGAGGCTTTTTGCCAAGAGAAATGGGCAGTTTTACCATCTGAGAAGATAAAGAGCCTCATCCACAAATACCACAAAAGACTTCAAGCTGTCATCGATGTTAAAGGGGCAATACACAGTAATAAGAACTGGGGTATGTAAACTTTTGATCAGGGTCATTTGGGTAGTTTCTGTTGCCATTATGATTTAAAAAGAGTAAACACAGTTGATTGATAATAAATGGCTTCAGCCAAACACAAACCATGAGTGAAAGAAAAGTATTTGTGTTATCATTCATATTCTCTGAAAAATGGCCAAGAAATCATAAATTCTGCCAGGGTATGTAAACTTATATGCACAACTGTGTGTGTATATATATATATATATATATATATATATATATATATATATATATATATATACCTTGTTACTACCAATAACATAAATATATGCATTTACAGTGCCATGCTAATCAAAATAGCCCATATGATATCTTTCAACTTCAGCACCTGTCTAGGATTTACAACAGGCCTTAGCTTGAGCTTGGCCTATACACAATTGACTATACCTCATTATTGGTCCATCATTTGATTGATGTCCTTGCTGATCAGTAGTACAGGAGGGATGGACCAATGATCTGACCTCTGAAACAGGGCTCAAGGGCACATTGACAGCTATTTTCCAGGTGTATGTTATGCATATACTGAGGTGGTTTTGTATTAACAAAGTGAACATAAGGTCACATTAAAGCATGGTTGCCAATTATCCTGTTTTCTGAGGACATTGCCTGTTTGAAAGGTCTGTTCCTAGCTAACAGATATTTCTGCTGACCACAGTTCATCTATTGTGCAGGAACTGTGTCCTGTCACACCGAAGGAAGGCAGTGCTTTGCCCATCTCTGTGCTCGCCCCCCCTCCCAGCTTCATTGAAACCTGACTTTTTTGTTTAGGTAACCCATGAGTTTGAGGTGAACCCAAGGCATTTACAGTTCAGGAAAACAGCAAACTAAGCCATTTCTACTATAGAAGACGATTACTAATAATGCACTTCATGGCCTTTGAAATCTGGTCAGGCAGTTTAGAAGGGCCCTTATTGGGATTTTTTGTCACAGCGTTTTATCAGTGTGTGTTGAGACTAAGAGTAGATAGGAACAGCTGAGCGTGTTTTCAGGGACAGACAGTTGCGGCTATGCTTTGCTATATACAGAGGTATACAGTTCTATACCTAGTGCTGATCAGATATAGGAGATCATGATTGTGGCTCAACAAGTCATTAAGAATGTGTGCAAAATTTTGCTACCATTCAAAGAGGCAACCCGATTAGTAGGGATTAGCAACATAATCCCTCTAGTGCTCCAGCTAGAGCACACAATCAATGCTGCAATAGACCGTGCACAGGAGACACAGCAGCAGGAGGAAAAGGAGGACCCCCTGCTGTCCCAGGGCCATCAAGATTCTTTGCCTACAGCCTCTATCCCTGTGAGGCAGAGGCAGCAGGTAGCAGAGGGGAAAAATACAGAGGAGAGTTGGGGTGCTGGGAGTGAATAGGAGGAAATTGGGCAGGTTCCCAGAGAAAGGTTTCACCGCTCTGAAACCCCCAAACTCTTGTACCTGGGTGGGCTGAGATTGTTGAGGTCACAGGGTCCTTTGCTGCGGCAATTTGTGGTTAATGGGCTAATTCATGCTGAAATGTCTGCACAAGGACTCAAGGATTTTGGTCATGAAAGAGAGGGACCATTGTTAGGTGGCCACCCCTTGGATCCTTGATATAAGGGGAAAATGGCAGATCTCATGCTACTGTCCTAGGGAGCAAAAAAAAATTGCTACTTAGGAGGCGAGGAAGAATCTCTTGGTTGCCTTTCAAGATAATGGCAGGACCCCATCTCATGCCCAATATGCCTCTGACCTTCAGATCATTTAAAGTGGTGGCTGTGCCTGCCTCAGAAACCCTTCAATTCCTTTTTCAAACTGAAGCTGATAGACCTGGCTGCTGGCAACAGTCACACAATTGAAGGGTACATAGGGGCCAGGCCAGATAGGGACACTCTTCGAAGTGAGGATGTTTGAATGTTATGGCTGAATCAACAGTTAGAGCTTTCACTTGGCTTGTCTCATGGCCAGTGTGCTGTCCAATGTATAATCTATGAGGCACATTGAGTCTTTTGAACGGTTCATTTCTTTCCAAAAGTTTTTGGAAAATGTGGAAAGAAAATGAAAACGCATTTTTTTTTACACAAAGTTGTCCATTTATAAGATATTTCTAACACACAGCACATACATAGCAAAAATGTCACCCCAAAGTACATTCTGCTACTCCTCCTGAGTATGATGATACCAAATGTGTGAGACTTTTACATAGCCTGGCCACATACAGAGGCCCAACATTGAAGTAGCACCTTCAGGTATTCTAGGAGCATAAATTACACATCTCATTTCTCAACCACTTATTACAAGAAACCGATACAGAAAAAGAAATTGACTCCTGCGCACAAGTGGTCAACCAGATGGATGGAATGACGACACAGGCCTTGCTGCCCTCAAGGATGGGGAATCCTGACAGACAAAGAAATAAAAAGAGAGAGGGGCGCACCGGCCATGTGCATTATCTTTTGTAAAACATTTATTGAATAAAATGATAAAAGAAATTACTCAAATCTGGTGTCATAAAACTCGAGCAACAACAAGCAGCTTGGTGGTGATGATGAGCGAAGCCTTCCAAAGGTCTTAGAGGAACATGGAAGCTTCACTTTTAGCTGACGCGTTTCGAAGGGCACGTCCCTTCTTCATCAGAGCTCAGCAGTGAACCCTCCTTCAACACTCCCTGTATATATATATAGTGTATGTGCCAGAAAGCCCAGTCAGTTGAGTAGGGCGGACTTGTGGGGCCCCTCCCCCTTAATGAATCCCTCCCTCATGGGCAACTCACTTGTACAAGTGAATAGATGGTGATAAATGCTAAATAAATAAATAAAATAAAATAAAATAAAATTAAAATTAAATGTAAGAAATTGAATAAAAAATAATACATAATACATGAATGTAAATAAGGAATTGAGAATGATGTAAGATATAAATGTATAATCTACAATCAAAAAGAGTGTCAATGTGGTTGAAAATGTCAACAAACCACAGCAAAAGTAAACCAGAAGTACACATGACATACAGTGATAGCGGCACAATGTTCAGAGTGGCACGGGGAAAGTGCACCTTTAGCAGGGGAAGTAGTCATTGTAGATAGCAGGCTAACTTAATGTAACGAGGCGCTGTACCTTCCATGCCCGATCCTGATCTCTGTGTGAGCGGCTCTGTGTATGAGAGCCGCTCGCCGATCGTTTCCGCGTGTTTTTCTATGTTGGAACGCACGCCAGTGTGCTTGCGTTCCAGACAGGAGGAAGAGGCAGTGCGCGTCACTTCCTCTACGCCTGCTGTCACCTGCCAGTGACGTAAGCGGCAATGAGTCGTTCGGCGCCATGTTACTGGGGGCAAACACTCAATGGAAAAGGGGCTGGCACAGCGCAGAATCAACCCGACGCCAGCCCAACCATAGGTCCGCCCCGCTGACTGTAGCTGCGCTACCCACTGCCAAAAGTGTGACACACAAAAACTATAGAGGTACTCATGAAGTAAAAGAGGCCACTGTCCTACAGAAAATACACTATGCATATTTCATTCTCTTGTATAGTGCAGAGTATGCACCTGAAGAGAAGTGGGAAAGTGAATAACTACTACATTATATCACACATAGCATTGAAACCATTGTCGATAATATACACACATAAGTGCACATACATATATATACACGCATATAATGTGCATAGATAAATCAAACATTAATGTAGGTGCACATTCCATATGCCAATCAGCACATATGCATGCCCATATCACTGACATATCATGAACCAACCCCGGGTGAATGAGGAGGTTGTGTAAATCAAGGGAAATTAATTTATACGTACACAGGGGTGGTATTGAAGGAGTGGACACATGTGGCACAACCAGTAGCTGGCATGATGACCGCTTGGTATTAGTATGCAGGTGATAATACTAGTGAACCCCACAGGAGAGGGGGAGGGGGGGGAAGGGGGGGTGGGGGGGGGAAACGTGTTTCCCTAGCATGGGCAAAATACCAAGCGGTCCCTTCCTCGCCACTGTGTGCAACATATGCGGAGTGACAGACTTGTCACTAACAAAAGAATACCCTTATCATATTGATGCTAAACATATCACTAATGGTAACACAATAATGATGTTATTATAATTAGTAGAGAATTAGAATACACTAATGATAGTACACTAATCATAGATCACTAGAACATGAGCAATATAATACACTGGTTAAAAAACCTAGTAGATATCAACAGACAAATCCGACCTGATCTCAAAGACAGAAGGGGCACGGAAAGGTGTGTATGTATGAGTGTGTGTGGAGAGAATGGCAGTGGCATATGGTAGCACCATGGGTGGGCACTGCGGAGTCATGTGATTTTATGGACCTCAGGGTCCTCATTCAGGCCCCCGGGGGTCATACTCCCGAGGGTGAAGATCCAATAGGCTTCGCGTTTGCAAAGCCTTTGGTGTCTTCTACCCCTATCGAGGCTACCTCCAATAGACTCTATCCCAAATACTTTCATACCTGACGGATCACCTTGATGGACTTCCTGAAAATGCCGGGGGACTGGATACTTGACCCGTGTATTCGTGATGTCACATTTGTGTTCGCCAATGCGTACTCTCATGGGACGGGAAGTGCGGCCAACATAAAGGCGACCGCATGGGCAAAGAATGCCATAGACTACGTAGTCCGTCCCACAGTTGATGAACTGCTTCAAATGGTGGATCCTCCCGTCTCTGCCAGTGACTGTCTTTTTTCTGTGCCACATGTATTGGCATGTGCCACAGTTCTTGACACTGCATTTGTAGCTGCCCTTTTGGTCAAAAATAGTTGACCATGCGTTTGTGGACCTATTTATGGGTTCCCTCACCATACTAGGGGCTATAAGGCCTCTCAGGTCTCGTAGTTTCCTATATACTATATTTGGTCCATCAGAAAGGTACTCACTTAGCACTGGATCACGCTTTAAAATACTCCAGCTTTTCCGTAAAATACTTTGTATTTCAAAGGCTTTGTTGGTGTATTGTGTGGAAAACCGGGTTTGTATGGTGTCCTGATTGATGGTGGGACCAGATGGTGGATCATATATCGCAGTTTCATCATACAAAAGAGCATATTTATTGAAGGCAGTCTCAATGAGGGTGGGATCATATCCCTTGTCTAAGAGCTTATTACGAAGGACCTTGCTCTGCTCTAAGTAGTCACTTTTCTTAGTGCAAGTACGCTTCAGGCGGCAGAACTGTCCAAACGGGACATTTCTGATCCATCTAGGATGGTGATTGCTATCAGCATGCAAGAAGGAGTTACCACCACTGGGTTTAAAATGTGTTCTAGAGAGGATATTACCATCAAAGTCACTCCTAAGTTCAAGATCCAAAAAGACAAGGCTCTCACTACTGATGACATGAGTGAAACTGATCCCAAAGGGGTTCTCTCTGCAGTGGTCAAGGAAGAGATTCAATTCCTGATCAGACCCATCCCAAATGATAAGGATGTCATCAATATATCTGGCGTAGAGGACCAGGTTCGCCCCATATGGGTTATTGTTCCAAATGAACTGTTCTTCCCAATAACCCATGAAGATGTTGGCATAGCTGGGGGCGAACCTGGCCCCCATAGCAGTGCCCTTCTTCTGCAGATAGTGCTCTCCAAGGAAAGAAAAGTGGTTGTG
Organism: Lithobates clamitans; assembly: GCA_037952925.1. Taxonomy (NCBI): domain Eukaryota; kingdom Metazoa; phylum Chordata; class Amphibia; order Anura; family Ranidae; genus Lithobates; species Lithobates clamitans. The sequence continues at coordinate 4,707,158 of JBBGZY010000135.1, forward strand.
CGTGAGAGAGTATTCAACACAGTCGAGTACAAATTTAGCCTGCACTACATCTATTGACCATATCTATGGCCTTAGGGCGGCCAATCACTACCTGTCCAAAGAGGGTGCACTCAATTCAGTGCAGGCTAAATTTGGCACTGGCAGGTGACAGCAGGCGTAGAGGAAGTGACGCGCACTGCCTCTTCCTCCTGTCTGGAACGCAAGCACACTGGCGTGCGTTCCAACATAGAAAAACACGCGGAAATGATCGGCGAGCGGCTCTCATACACAGAGCCGCTCACACAGAGATCAGGATCGGGCATGGAAGGTACAGCGCCTCGTTACATTAAGTTAGCCTGCTATCTACAATGACTACTTCCCCTGCTAAAGGTGCACTTTCCCCGTGCCACTCTGAACATTGTGCCGCTATCACTGTATGTCATGTGTACTTCTGGTTTACTTTTGCTGTGGTTTGTTGACATTTTCAACCACATTGACACTCTTTTTGATTGTAGATTATACATTTATATCTTACATCATTCTCAATTCCTTATTTACATTCATGTATTATGTATTATTTTTTATTCAATTTCTTACATTTAATTTTAATTTTATTTTATTTTATTTTATTTATTTATTTAGCATTTATCACCATCTATTCACTTGTACAAGTGAGTTGCCCATGAGGGAGGGATTCATTAAGGGGGAGGGGCCCCACAAGTCCGCCCTACTCAACTGACTGGGCTTTCTGGCACATACACTATATATATATACAGGGAGTGTTGAAGGAGGGTTCACTACTGAGCTCTGATGAAGAAGGGACGTGCCCTTCGAAATGCGTCAGCTAGTAGTGAAGCTTACATGTTCCTCTAAGACCTTTGGAAGGCTTCGCTCATCATCACCACCAAGCTGCTTGTTGTTGCTCGAGTTTTATGACACCAGATTTTACTACTGCTTGTGAGTAATTTCTTTTATCATTTTATTCAATAAATGTTTTACAAAAGATAATGCACATGGCCGGTGCGCCCCTCTCTCTTTTTATTTCTTTCACTTATTACAAGACCCTGGAGCACCAGGACAATGGAAACACTCACAAAATGACCCAATTTTGGAAAGCTAACACCCCAACGTATAATCTATTAGGCATAATGAGTCTTTTGAATGGTTCATTTTTTCCAAAAATTTTTGGAAAAAGTGGAAAAAAAATAAAAAACGCATTTTTTTTTTTTACACAAAGTTGTCCATTTATAAGATATTTCTAACACACAGCATGTACATAGCAAAAATGACACCCCAAAATATATTCTGCTACTCCCCCTGAGTATGGCGATACCACATGTGTGAGACTTTTACATAGACTGCCCACATACAGAGGCCCAACATTGAAGAAGCACCTCCAGGCATTCTAGGAGCATAAATTGCACACACAAATTCCTGCCAACCTATCACATTGTTGAAGGCCCTTCATATTTCTAACCCATAGCATGTACTGTACATACCAATTACAAACCAAAATACATTCTTCTGAGCAAAGAGTAAAGAAAAGATTACCTGCAGTTTTATTAGTGCAGTGGTCCACAGAGGAGAGCATCGGTCCAGGCAGCAGGCAGGGATGTGGTCAGAAGCAGCGAAAGGATCGTCCATGCAGCAGGCAGAGATATGGTCAGTGTAGCCAAAGTATTGGTCCAGGCAACAGGCACATGGTCCATAAAAAGTCCTGTGTCAGTGCAGGTAGAGTTATTGTCAGCACAGACAGAGTATTGGTCCAGGCAGCAGACAGGACCATCAAGTTTAGGGCCTCGGTCAGGGAAGAATGGGGTCAGGGGTAGAGGGTTCTCCCACCCAAATCGCTTTGAAGCCTCTGAACGACCAGATCCTGTTCTGGTAATTAGAAAACAAACAGAAAACCAACAACTCAGAACACTATTCTGAAGCCCCTCACATATATGAGACCCCTATGTAGCAGGGTGAAAGATCAGTCCAAGGGGCATGCAAAAACATGGTCAACAAGCCAAGGTCAGTGCAGGTAAAAGGCAGAAATAGACAGGCAATAGGCAGAGGCTTAGTCAATAGTCCAGGGTCAGTTCACGTGAAAGGAATAAACATGGCGGATAAACAATGCAGACGACAGGCAGAGGCATAGTCGATAAACAGGCCAGGGTCAGTTGAGTTGAGGCACTAGGTTGGTTGGTTGGTTGAGGCACCAGGGAAATAATCAGCACAGAAATTGAAACCGGGGAAGTGGCAGTCTATTAGAAATTTGGACTAATAGTTTACGACAGTGTGATAGTGCTTGAAGCATTCTCCGATGCATAGGCCAGGTTGGGAGGGACATTGGGGACAATGGAAACTGATGTCTTTCCTAACTCCTCTTTTGCTGCACACCCAACATCTTTTTTAGCATCTTCTTCCGGTTGCTGATGGTGGAATATTTTCAGAAAAATGGTGCTCATGCAGTCTGCTGATGCAATCGGAGCGAATGCTTTCTGGGGGGGGGGCCTTACTGATAGATCAGGGCAGTGACAATATTTTCAATAAATTTGATAAAGGGGTTGGGCATTTCCATTGATTTTTGATAAGTAACGTATGCATTATAAATGGCCAAATGGAAGAAGTATATTGTAACTTTTTTGTACAAGAAGAGGGACTTTCGTGTTAAAAGATAGGGCTGCAGCATTTGATCGTTTAAATCCACCCCCCCATGAACTTATTGTATTTGTTGATACAGCAAGGCTTTTGAACGGGACCGCGTTTTCTGTGAAGTTCCACCAAGGTGTCATCGTGGATGGTGGACATGATGTAAACATCTTTCTTATCCCTCCACTTCACGGCCAACACTTCCTCGCTCCTCAAGCTTGCTGATTCCCCCTTCATAGCCTTGTGGTGACTAGACTCTGTGGGAAGCCTTTCCTGTTTTTTCTTGCTGTACCGCAGGCCAAAGTTTTCTTCAGGTATAGGTGGCGAAAAAGGGGCAAACTGGTGTAGTAATTGTCCATGTAAATGTGATACTGCTTTTGGAGGAGTGGGAATGCCAACTCCCAGACAATTTTCCCGCTTCTTCCCATGTATGTTGGACACTCAGGGGGCTGGAGCTGGGAGTCTTTGCCTTCGTAAACACGAAAGGCATTCACATATACAGAGGAGCTTTCACAGAGTTTGTTGAGCTTCAATCTGTACCTTGCCCTCTTACTGGGGATATACTGCTTGATTCCCAGCCGGCCTGTGAAATGGACCACGGATTCGTCCACATAGATGTTCTGGTCAGGGATGTAAAGTTCGGCAAACCTCTTATTAAGAAAATCAATTAGGGGCGAATTTTACACAATTTATCAAAGTCCGAATGATTTTGTGGGGATCACTGCGAGTTATCACTGAAATGCAGAAAACGAATGATCATGTCATAACAGGAGCTGGACATCACAGCTGAAAAAATTGGCATGTGGTGGATGGGGTTGGTAGACCAATATTTATGCAGTTTGTTTTTTTATGTAAGCCCCATGTTTAACATAAGGCCTAAAAACAATCTAAGCTCCTCCACTGTTAGGGGTCTCCATTCAAAAGGGCGGGCATAGCATGAGTTGGGGTTGTTTTCTATGTACTGATGGGCAAAAAGATTTGTTTGGTAAATGATGCTTTGAAGTAACTCATCAGGGAAAAATAAATTAAAAAAATTGATTTCAGAGAAACCTTCCGTGTTGGCCTGCACACCTGGCTGTGCTGTGAAAGGGGGGATTGTGGCTGACCCTGTGCTAGAAGGCAGTCACAATGGGTTTGCCAAGGCATCCGGAAGATGGGTTTGGGCCCTACTTCATTGGCGTGGAATTCCAGAGCTTGTACTGGGCCTTTCCTCCTGGGGCCTAGCAGCGCTTGTACTGGGCCTGGGGTCTAGCGCCGTTGGCATTTGCTGATTGGCCATTGGGGTGTCTGGTGCTGCTTGTAGCCATCTGGTGTTCAGACCGTTGTCTTTTTGGGCAGACTACTTCCTCCTCCGATTCGGATGTACTTCCTTCAGGGGGCTTGTATTGTGAACCAGAATCGGAACTAGAATCCGAACTGTACTGGGGCGGTGAGAGCTCCCCGCTGCTCTCATCGGTCAGGCTCAGCATTTGGTATGCCTCTTCTGGAGTGTATACTCTTCTGGACATGGTGGCTGTATGACAGGGCTGCACGACAGAGACTAATGGGCTGTACGTCAGCTAGAAATTGGCTGCACGTCAGACACTGCTGGGCTCACGAGACAGGTACTCAGACGGGGTGGCATGTACTCAGATGGGGTGACAGGTACTCAGAAGGGGCGACAGATACTCCTGATGGGGGTGACAGTTACTCTGGTACTCCTGATGGGGGTGACAGGTACTCCTGATGGGGTGACAGGTACTCCGGTACTCCTGATGAGGGTGACAGGTACTCCTGATGGGGGTGACAGGTACTCCTGATGGGGGTGACAGGTACTCAGGTACTCCTGATGGGGGTGACAGGTGCTCAGGTACTCCTGATGGGGGTGACAGGTACTCTTGATGGGGGTGAGAGGTACTCAGGTACTCCTGATGGGGGTGACAGGTACTCAGGTACTCTTGATGGGGGTGACAAGTACGCAGGTACTCTTGATGGGGTGATAGGTACTCAGGTACTCTTGATGGGGGTGATAGGTACTCAGGTACTCTTGATGGGGGGAGAAAGGTACTCTTGATGGGGGTGACAGGTACTCTTTATTCGAGGGGGACAGTAACACTGTAATGCCCCGTACACACGGTCGGACATTGATCGGACATTCCGACAACAAAATCCTAGGATTTTTTCAGGCGGATGTTGGCTCAAACTTGTCTTGCATACACACGGTCACACAATGTTGTCGGAAAATCCGATCATTCTGAACGCGGTGACGTAAAACACGTACGTCGGGACTATAAACGGGGCAGTAGCCAATAGCTTTCATCTCTTTATTTATTCTGAGCATGCATGGCACTTTGTGCGTCGGATTTGTGTACACGTGATCGTAAATTCAGACAACGGATTTTGTTGTCGGAAAATTTTATAGCCTGCTCTCAAACTTTGTGTGTCGGAAAATCCGATGGAAAATGTGTGATGGAGTCTACACATGGTCGGAATTTCCAACAACAAGGTCCTATCACACATTTTCCGTCGGAAAATCCGACCGTGTGTACGGGGCATAACACTGTAGCTCACTGTTCCGATTTCTCCTTCTCACACTGGATCAGTGTGTGAGGAGGAGAACCCAGCAAGAGCCGTTACAGTCGGGTTTGTTTACACTTGTGACCGGCTGTAATTGGACACAGCCAGTCACGTGGCAAAGAGCCAATTTCATTGGCTCTTTACCATGATCGAGGATGGGCTGTGTCCGAGGGACACGCCTCATCCCCGATCGCCACACTGCGGGCCCCTGGGGGCCCGTAGTAGAGGCGAGAAGCGCATTCCGTCATATGACGTCCACCCGGAGGGAGGGTGTTGTTTGATTAAAGACCATAGAAGATTCCTTTAAAGGCATATTGGCACTAAGTGCAAAGGCGTGTTTGACCCCTAGGGGTTGCATAAAGGAGGTGAGCGGCCATTGCATGTGGTGGTGGGAGCCCTCAGGATAACGTTTTTCTTAGAAGAACCTTCACTGTGGAGGATTTCTCATTATCGATTATTTGACTTTTTTTACATTAATTTATTTTTATATTTTTTCACATATTGCATTATCACTGGAAAGTTTGTATTTTGGTATACTATTTAATATTTCAGTATCATCTTTTTAGCACTATCTCACTTTTAGTTCCCATACTTTTTTGGGGGGATTTTTTTGCATTATTATTTTTTCATATTCTTTATTGGTATTATCACTGGAAAGTTATATCTTGTTATATTAGTATTGCAGCGCTGTCACACTTATATTTTTATTGTTTTTTTGTGGGAGCACACTAGTGACAGCTGCAGCAAAATTTGAATCACAATATATTTGTCACTATTTTATATAAATAACAAAAAACGTTGCTTATTAGCGCGCTACTACTTTACTTGCAATCTTTTTTCTTCCAGATTTTCCATCAGGAATGACACGAAGCAAGGGAGTCCTCTTTAGCCTCTTCTTTTTGCTTTGGTTCTTGAACCTCTTTTACGCATTGTAAGGGTGAACCTGGATATTACAGGCCTGACAATAGGCAATACTGAGCATAAGTTGTCAGCCTATGTAGATGATGTGCTCTTTCACCTTACAAATCCCCTTGTGTGAGAATTTCGGCGTTTTGGGACGCTCTCAAACTAAAATTAATTTTTACGAAATCAGAGATCTTACCTATCCAGGTGCCCTCTTCCCTGGCAACCAGCCTGCATCCAGCCTTCCCCTTTACTTGGGCCAAATCCTCTCCTCTTTGAAGTTTTTGGGCATTAAGCTCACTGACAAGTTTGAAACGCTATAAACCCTGCCCACTATCCCACGTTGTTAGCCACAGTTAAGCGAGATTTAGCCTCCTGGACTAAGATAGCCTTCATGTGGATGAGACAGGTGAATATCATAAAAATTGATATCCTCCCTAGGAGACTTTTCTATATTCAGATGGTGCTGATACCCCTGCCCAGAGGCTTTTTTACACAGCTTACTAGTATGCTGACCAGGTTTGTGTGGAATGATCGGAGACCACGAATCGCTCTGAGAACGCTGCAGCTCTCAAAGAAACGAGGTGGTCTGGGAATCCCAGAAGTCCAGAGGTATTACAGGGCCATAGTTCTTCAGCGGATCCTGAACTGGCATTTCCATACTCAATCTAAGTTATGGGTATCCTTAGAAAAATGTATGGCAGGCAGAAACTTGTCTTAAGCCCTGTGGCTAACACGGGAACACAGGGGGCTGTCTGATAGTACTTTAGTACTTCTTCATTGACGACCCATGCTCTTAGAGTTTGGGATCAAATTAGTCAGATATAGGACCTGCCCCCCCCCCGTGGGCGGATGATGGAAATGACAGTTGCAGTAAATTCATGGAGAACGGTAATTTGCTTTGAGGTTCTTGGCATTACAGACATCATCATTTCTTTGCTCAGCATGGCCGTTCTATCAGGGACATCTCCTCTCTTACACCTTTCGAACGTCTTTTTATAGCTGAAGAACCTATACCTCACATGATATCCGAACTTTATCTATTATTAGGCTCCACCACTCAAGATGCCAAGCCATTGTTTGTCCGGGCATGGGAATGTGACTTAGGGCTCACGTTCTCTGAGGTTCAGCTTACCCACCTGTACCAGCTTACCCATTCTAGTTCACTGGCTTCAAAAATGCAATAGAAAACTATAAGATTCTATCACGCTGGTACAGGATGCCTGCTGATCTTTCACGTATTTATCCCTCCAACTTTGACCTATGCTGGTAAGGATGTGGCCATATAGTCACACTGCTGCACATGTGGCGGGAATGCTCTGTGATAGAACCTTTCTGGAAGGACATTAAAGCTCAGATACAAGAAATTCTTGGTCTGGACATTCCCCTATCCCCGATACATTTTCTCCTCCATGTCCCTCCTCTGCTGATTAGTCAGTATAAGAAAAGTGTACTGCCTCATCTTCTGAATGCGGCCAAGTGCTTGCTGCCAATATATTGGAAATGTGCACAAATTCCTAGCAGAGATGAGTGGATATGAGGGGTGAATGGGATCAGAGATGCGGAGGCCTGGATAGCAACCTGCAAGGGCACATGTAAACGCCTCACCAGAATATGGGCTGTATGGTTAGAGCACATTCCAGACCCACAGTTGGTTTCTTCTAATCTTTTTTTGTCGCTTCTGGAGCTGGCGGAGCCCTCCCTTAGACAGCGAAAGCATTCTCAGCAGCAGTGAGATGGAGCTTTTCTCAGGTGTAGGAATGGTTCTCCTCTACCACTTTTTGCCACCTTCTCTGCAGCATAACGGTGGGTGATTGGCCTAACAGCGAGCATTCCTGGTATGTGTCTGTCTGATTTCTCTTTTTTCTTTTTTTTCTTGTGTTTTCTTATGTGCTGTTTTATTATTTCTTGTTTTAAAGTGCATAAAACTGACATATGGCCCTAATGTTTTGCCATGATAGACGAGGTCACCTAATTTAAGACCTAATTTAAGACTGATCCTACTCCTCCTTTTTAGTACTTACATTTTTTTTGGCTGTGTCCCTGTGGTGGGGGCCACTGGGGGGGGTATGTTGGATGTCATTTGCCCCCCCTCCCTTAGTGGTGGAGCCTGCAGGGCTGCATTGTTACCGAACATAGCACTCGAACTGTCTTTGACAGTCTAGGATTGGTCCTGGAACGTACTCGTTCAACTGTTTCTTAGCAATCTATAACTGCTATGCATTTATAACCTGATTTTTTTTATATTATCCTTAATTAGCACAACCCATTATATTTATATCTAAATATTATCCTTAATTATCACTACCCATAAGTATTTATATGTAGCCTCAGTATTTATAAGGCATACTATATGGTGTGCATATTTAATTATGTTCTATTGAAATGAAAACAGAGGCAAACATTTTTGCTGTATGAACAGAGGATCTTCAATTCTATGCTGGTAGAATTTGTATAAACTAATGAACACAACCTAATATACCACTGCAGTAGAAACTTCTTCTGTACAGTGCTGCTATGATTTAATTAATCAAATGTAAGTGTGGACTGTCCACAAACAACTGACATGTTGCTAACTACTTTAGTGCCATAAGGACATTGAAGCCATTACTTTGCCATTTATCAAAGTTCCCATTGGCACTGAGGCATTATGAGTCTGGGTCTGTTGAATTACCCCCAGAGTGGAAAAGAACTGATTTTGGCATGTTAATCAATGTTCGTAAGCTGACCTGTCTCAATATACATTAAAACGACTTAAGACAATTAGCCTGAACACTAAAAACTTAAAGTTTATGTCATTCTATTCTGCATAAAACGTGGAAACCGACAAACATTTTTAGCTATCTTTTAGATAAATTGGTTCTGTTTTTAATGCTGAACTCCAGGCACCAAAATTGTAATTTCAATATGCTCATCAATAGCCACAACGGATATAATTCCACTTTATGCACACCAAATTACTTTGTAAATGCAATTATTGTCTCCTAAAATAGCGTTAATATCATCACTGTGATCTGTGCAGAGAGCAGAGCTGTAGGAGGGACCCAGCAGGACTGCCCATTTTAGGCTGTCCCCATAAAATAACAGAAGGGGGTGGATACAAGGTCAAACAACCACTGATCCAGCACACAAGGATGTTGGATGCATTTTGCAGCTGAATAACTTAACCTAAATAGAATTTAGGCCATGCTTGCACTTATTTAAAAAGTTATAACACCCCAAAAGGTGATCATCGCACAATAAATCAATAGTAGATGCCCTTAGAAATACAGTTGCGCTCATAAGTTTACATACCCTGGCAGAATTTATGATTTCTTGGCTATTTTTCAGAGAATATGAATGATAACACAAAAACTTTTTTTCACTCATGGTTAGTGTTTGGCTGAAGCCATTTCTTATAAATCAACTGTGTTTACTCTTTTTAAATAATAATGACAACAGAAACTACCCAAGTGACCCTGATCAAAAGTTTACATACCCCAGTTCTTAAAGTGGATGTAAACCCAATGTCATCCTTTCTAAACTACTGCCATAGGGGTTATCTAGAAGGATATACATGCCTCCTGCATGTATCTTTACCTGTCAAATGTCTCCCCTCTGTCTGTTATTAGACCCGAAAAACTACATATTCTGTGGGTGGGTCTGTTGTCTTGAGCTTGTGGGTGGAGTTGTGATGTCAGTAGACTCCCCGCCCACCTCTACACTCCTTGTCAATATGCATTTTCTCCTGTGTATTTCTTACACTGAACTTCTGCTATGATCTCTAACATCCAGTGAAAAGACAGGAAAGTATCCACATGACTTCAGCATGCCAAATCATGCTGAGGTGTGGAACAGCCAATCCTTGCAGAGCTGCTGAAGAAAGGAGTGGGGGAGGGAACTAAAAAATAATGCCTGTGTCTTAGGCTAGTGCACGAGATGTAAATCACTTGTCACTCACAGCAAGGGGTAGTATTTGACAAAGTTTTTCTCAATTTGTCAAGATTTTTCTCACTGAACAATAAAAGAGCATTGCTCAGAGATGGATTAACTCTGTGTGGCAAGACTGGGCTCAAATGATAGGAAATCTTATACTCTACACAATGATATAAAAAAAAAAAATTGGGGTTTACATCCACTTTAATACCGTGTATTGTCCCCTTTAACATCAATGGCAGCTTGAAGTCTTTTGTGGTATTTGTGGATGAGGCTCTTTATCTTCTCAGATGGTAAAGCTGCCCATTCCTCATGGCAAACAGCCTCCAGTTTCTGTAAATTCTTGGGCTGTCTTGCATGAACTGCACATTTGAGATCTCCCCCGAGTGGCTCAATGATATTGAGCCACTCTGGCTACAGCAGAACCTTCACTTTATTCTGCTGTAGCCAATGACAGGTCAACTTGGCCTTGTGTTTTGGATCATTGTCATGTTGGAATGTCCAAGTACGTCCCATGCGCAGCTTCCTGGCTGATGAATGCAAATGTTCCTCCAGTATTTTTTGATGACATATTGCATTCATCTTGCCATCAGTTTTGACCATATTTCCTGTGCCTTTGTAGCTGAAACATCCCCAAAACTTCAGCAATCCACTACTGTGCTTCACAGTAGGTATGGTGTACCTTTCATCATAGGCCTTGTTGACTCCTCTCTGAATGTAGTGTTTATGGTTGTGGCCAAAAAGCTCATTGATGTAGAGGGGTGACTGATTTTCTTTTAAGTTGACTAGGGCACGCCTCCCTGAGTGAGCTACTCTGAAAGACTCAGGTTTGGGGAATTATGCATGATCCCAGCTTCAGGGGTCTGCGGGGTGGGGGGTGGGGTGGGCAGCAGTTGCTGACCCTTGTTGGTTTTGGTTTAGTTTTTTTGTTTTTCACTGTATATTTTTCTAAATTTTTTTCTGTGCCAATATTCCTCATCTTTAGATGTGGTAAAAAATTCTAGTAAAAAGTTTAAGATCTAAGTTAAGCAGAGAAATCGGTCGATAACTACCACAGGAAGACGGATCTTTTCCTTCTTTCGGTATTACCGAAATATGGGCAAGCATAGTATCCTTTGTTAGTTTTGCTGACGCGCCCAGAGCATTAAATAATTTGACCATATAATGAGCAAGAGAAGGAAATAAAGTCTTATAGTATTGGGCCGTCAACCCATCGGGGCCAGGTGCTTTGCCCAATTTGGATGCCCTTACTGCCCCCTGAAGTTCTTCCAATGTTATAGGATTTTCAAGGTTATCTCTATCTGCTTCCGATAGTCGGGACATAAGCGATTGTGAAAGGTAAGAATCTATCTGAGCTTGAGTGAAAGGTTTAATTTGCAGATTGTACAATGATTTATAGAATTCTTGAAATTCCTGAGCTATATCATGTGGTTTTGTAACCTTTGGCTTATTCGGTGGTACCAAATGTGGGATGTAATTCATTAATTTCTGCTCCCGTAATGTCCTGGCTAAGAATTTCCCACATTTATCCCCCGCCTCATACGCAAACTTCCTACAGGTCTGTAGTGCCACTTTGGCCTTAAAGTGAAGAAGATCCGAAATTTGTGTTCGTTTAACCATAAGATCTTTCTCTAAAGAGGGGGACATATCCTGTTTATGACGACACTCTAAAGTAGTTAATTCTTCCAGCAGAAGATTTAGCTGTTCCATACGTTTCCGTTTGATCCTAGCCCCGTGTTTAATTAACACCCCTCTAATAACTGCCTTATGTGCTTCCCAGATAATTCCGGGATCACAATCTGGGGTATCATTGGTGTTAAAATAAAAATCTAACTCCTTAATTACATCCTCTAGAACCTCTTTGTCCTGAAGGAGGCTCTCATTCAGTCTCCACTGAGTAGACCTGGTCATCCGGAAATTATGTAGATCATATGTCAAAAAGATAGGAGCATGTTCTGACCAGGTTATCGAGCCTATCGAAGCGGCTCGTACTGAATGCAGTTGTGCATGTGGGACCAAAAAGTAATCTAAACGTGAGTATGATTTATGAGGTAAGGAATAAAAAGTATAGTCTTTTTCTGTGGGGTGAAGTAATCGCCATATATCGATCAGTTGATTCCTATGCAAGATTTGAGCAATACGATTGCGCATTCCAAATGAGATAGATGATAGTCCAGAGGAAGTATCTTCTGCTGGAATTAATGGAACATTCCAGTCTCCTCCTATAATCAACTGTCCTTCTGTAAATTCCATTAGTCGCTTAAGCGTTTTACCTAAAAAAGCCTCTTGATGTTCATTAGGGGCATACAATGTCGCAAATGTGACCCCAACATCACCTATTTTGCCCTTCACAAACAAGAACCTTCCTCCAGGATCCTTGATCGAATCAATAAAAAACCACGGTATCCTACAGGAAAGGAGGATAGACACCCCCCTTGATTTTGTCTTTTGATTTGTAGAGTGATAAACCGTCGGATATAGTCGACTTTTTAAAATAGGTATTTTATCATTTCTAAAATGCGTCTCCTGTATGAATGCAATATCTGATTTAAGACGCTGCAATTCACGCAGAAGTATCCGCCTTTTTTCCGGTATGTTTAAGCCCTTAACGTTGAGCGAGAACACTTCGAGGGCCCCCATTGGCAAAACAAAAAAAAAAAAAAAAGCAAAAAAAAAAAAATGTAAAAAAAAAAATTTCTAATAGAGAAAACAAAAACCGCCTAAAAAAAAAAGCACTATATTGCTAAAACGCTCACCGGTTCAACCCAGTAATCGAGCGTCTACCTATTTGGGACTGTGGATGGAAATAGCCAAGAGAGGAGCTCCAGGCCCATCCAGCCCCCCCAGCCCTCTGAAATCTGAACCGTGAAAAAGTCACTCTTCTAAATTATATTATTCTACCTATATTTCTTCATATATTCCTACCACCCATATATATAATAATATATAATATTTAATCGCTCACATTTAATCTAAGTATCTATGCTAATCCACCACATTATTCAAAGATGAGTCCAAAAGTACACATAACCAAAATGTCAAACCAGATAAGAAAGAGGGGAAGGAGAGGGAAAGAAGGGAAAAAAAAAAAAAAATGTCATAAATAAAAAAGAATATGTTCCTTCCCTCTCCCTTTCCCTCTCCCTTCCCCTTCCCATCTATATCATATGGCAAGATCAGATTCATATATAAAAAAAAAAAAAAAAAAAAAAAAAAAAAAAAAGGGGGGGGGGGAGAATTTTTCCTCCTTTCTTTCCTTCTCCCTTCTTTCCTCTCCCCTCCCTCCTGTATCATTTACAAATTGCGGAAATTGCCATATCCCTAAGACAGTGCTACCAACCGTGGAAAAAAAAAAAAAAAGGGGGGGGGAATTTTCCCTCCTTTCCTTCCTTCTCCCTTCTTTCCTCTCCCCTCCCTCCTGTATCATTTACAAGTTGCGGAAATTGCCATATCCCTAAAACAGTGCTACCAACCGTGGAAAAAGAAAAAAAAAAAAAAAAAAAAAAAAAAAGGCCTTGTTGACTCCTCTCTGAATGTAGTGTTTATGGTTGTGGCCAAAAAGCTCATTGATGTAGAGGGGTGACTGATTTTCTTTTAAGTTGACTAGGGCACGCCTCCCTGAGTGAGCTACTCTGAAAGACTCAGGTTTGGGGAATTATGCATGATCCCAGCTTCAGGGGTCTGCGGGGTGGGGGGTGGGGTGGGCAGCCGTTGCTGACCCTTGTTGGTTTTGGTTTAGTTTTTTTGTTTTTCACTGTATATTTTTCTCAATTTTTTTCTGTGCCAATATTCCTCATCTTTAGATGTGGTAAAAAATTCTGTGACAGGATAGTCCTGTGGCTCTTGTGGCTGTGGGCACTGGTATCTGATCTTCCGCCTGGGTGGTTAATCCTGCCCCTGAGGATGGAGCATGGTGGTAGTTACTGCTGGACTACTGATTTTGCTTATAAATACTATTGCTAGTTTCTCAGTACTTTCATGGATTGTCCGGGGACTGAATTCGGCTGTCAAACGTTCTCTGGTTTTTAATTATCTAAAAAAGTATGCCCCTCACATCTGTATATTACAGGAGACCCACCTTGTGGGTTCGCAGGTCCTTGGTCTCAGAAGGGCCTGGGTAGGCTCACACTATCATGCTACATATTCCAGTTATTCCCGGGGAGTGAGTATTTTGGTTCACGGATCCCTTCCCTTTCAGCTTCAGGATGTTAAAACTGACCCAGGTGGAAGATATGTCATTATGCATGTGACAATTGCTAATATGGCATATGTGATTGTGGGACTTTATCTCCCGCCCCCTGCAGATATGTCCCTTTCGTATGATATTATGTGTATAGTTATACCGTATGGTACTCCACATGTCATGTTGCTGGGGGATTATAACTTGGTTCCGTGTCCGGAGGTAGACAGGCTCCATCAGTCGGCTCGCAGGACTCCCGACCTTATGCAGTGGGCCGATACCTTTGAGCTTATTGACGCGTGGCGGCATTATAATCCATCTGAGAAAATGTTCACATGTCATTTGTCTACCTTTCGGACCCTCTCCCACATTGACCTGGGGTTTGTTACGCGGGCGGTGCTACAGAGGGTTTCGAAGGTACAAATCCTCCCTAGAGGAATTTCTGATCATGCCCCTATTTTTATGATGGTGTGATCGGGGCCCACTGCTGGGCGGAAACTGTGGAGACTGTCGGGGCACTGGATAGCAGACCCTAAGGTTCAGGAGGATATGTCGAAGGCCTTGTGTCATTATTGGCTTGAAAATGCTGATTCAACAGGGGCTTTGGTGGGTTGGGATGCATTTAAGGGATGGCTGAGGGGAGAATATATTTCCCGTATTGCCCATAGCCAAAAGCAGTCTGTGCGGTCCCTGGGGGAACTGGAGGGTGAGCTTAAGGAAAAAGAGGCAGGTTATGTTGCTTCTCCTACCCCTCTTAACTATGGGGACTGGCAGTTTGCGCTCAGGGCGGTTGAACTTCCCAGGATAGAGATGACAAAGAAGTCAATGCTTAGTACTGCCCAGAGGGTTTTCGAATATGGAGACAAAAATGGCAAATTGCTGTCATGGTTGTCCCAAGGCCAAAATACTAGCACTCATGTTGGGTGCATCCGGGATGAGGGAGGAGTTCCCCTCACGAACACTGATGAAATCCTTGCTAGATTTATGCAATATTATTACTCCCTTTACTCTACTAGAGTTGATTATGAATTATCAGACCTCGGGGCCTACTTGGATGGGGTGGACTTTCCCACTCTGTCCCGGGAGGCCAGCGAGAATCTAGAAAAGGATATTACCCTGGAAGAGGTCCAGATCGCTATGACCCAAATACAGCCTGGGAAAACCCCCGGTGCAGATGGCATTCCGATCAAGTTTTATTCCACTTATCAAGAATTTCTTGCTCTCAGGATCACCGGGTTGTTCGCTCAATTTGCTGAGCTTGGCTCGTTGCCGGAGTCTATGTCTGAAGCTGTAATTGTGTTGGTGCCCAAGCCGGGTAAGGACCCCGAGGACTGTGTATAATATCGACCGATTTCCTTAATCAATGTCGATGCAAAGCTGCTGGCAAAGATATTGGCCAACTGCCTGGCGCAGGTCCTGGATGAGCTCGTCCATGTGGATCAGACGGGGTTCATGCCCGGTAAGGGTACTGATATCAATTTGAGAATACTGCACCTCAACTCATTTTTTGGCGCTGGTTGCAGTTGCTCTATGACAAATACACTGCTTGTACAAGGACTAACGGTGGGATTTCTGAAAGGTTTCTACTACAACGTGGCACGCGTTGCCCTCTTTCCCCTTCCCTGTTCGCCCTGGCGATGGAACCCTTGGCTATCCTGCTCAGGGCGTCCCGGGGGGGTGGAGGGGCTGCGGATCGTCCCCTTTGGAGGAGAAGGTGTCATTATACGCCGATGATGCTCTGTTATACTTACATGATGCGGACTCCTCCCTGCAGGCTGCTCTGGAGCTCTTCGACGGGTTTGGCCGTTTCTCGGCGGTCCGAATAAATTGGACAAAGTCTGTATTGTTCCCTCTTGACCCCTTGTCACGGGCCACTGCGGCCTCCACCCAATTGCACTGGATTTCTAGTATTAAATATCTTGGTATTCAAATAAGTCGAGACCCCTCTGAATTTTATGAGCTAAATCTGCGCCCAGTGCTATTACAACTTAGAGCTAGATGTGCCTCCTGGGGAACTCTCGCGCTTAATCTGTTAGGTCGCATTAACCTGATAATGTTTTTTCTTCCCAAGTTTAACTATTTATTTAGAAACTCCCCAGTGTGGATCCCGAAAACACACTCTTTAGAGAACTGGACATTTGTATCGGGTCCTTCATTTGGGGAGGGTCTACCCCTCGGCTGGCACGATTCACCCTGTGTCTTCCCGTGCGGTGCGGGGGATTGGCGTTGCCTAATTTTCGGGTCTACTACTGGGCAGCCATTTTGGTGTTGGTCCGCTGGTGGTTTGTTCGCTCTAGAGCTAATGCTGCAGTGTGCCTGGAGGCGGCTTTTCTGGGCTCCCTTGGAGACCTTGGAAACCTCGTATATAGGGGACCCGGGGCTTACGCTGATCTTCCGCTTCCAACTAGGATGACGCTTAGGGTGTGGGTGATAGCTAGGAGGAGGTTTCTCAAGCCGCGCCACTGGTCACCTTTTCAACCTCTGTGGGGTAATTCTAGTTTCCCACACTTTCGTACAATTCCGGACCCACAAATATGGGCAAAGTATGGGGTGAAGACTCTTCGAGACATCATGCCAGCAGGGAAATTATTGACATACAAAGACCTCTCCGCCAAGTTTAAGTTGCCCAGGTGGATGTATTTCCGATATCAGCAGTTGCTCCATGCAGCGCGAGCGCAGTTCCTGGGACCTATTGTCCATGGATCCCATAGAGGAACTCTTGGCTCAGGAGACACTTTCCAAGCCTCTCTCCTCCCTCTATCTGTCACTACTTAGCTTGGACTCTCTCAGGTTGGAGAGATTGTGGGAGTCGTGGAGGGCTGACATTCCCACATTGGAGAGAGAGGATTGGAACAAGTGTTTTGAAGAGGGCTTTGGGTTGGTTATTTCATCTAGGGATAAGGTAATTCAGGCTAAGTTTCTTCATAGAGTGTACTACACCCCACAGCGACTGCACAGATTGTACCCCTTGAGGGACCCCCTATGTGGTAGGTGCAGGGGGGATGTAGGGACATATTTTCATATGTTCTGGACTTGTCCTAAAGTGGCTAAATTTTGGGCTGCGGTATTTGAGGCCATTAATGAGCGCCTTGGGTTATCGCTGGTTCAGTCGCTGGAGTTGGCACTGCTAGGTGTGCAGGAAGATGATCAAAGGCCATGTTATACTAAACTCCTAATTGTCTTTTTACTCTACTATGCAAAAAAAAGATTCTTCTTAAGTGAACCTCTGCATCCCCCCCCCACCATGACGCTTTGGGAAGAAACTATCAACAAAGCTCTCCCACTCTATAAAATCACATATTTGAATAGAAAGTGCCCCAAGAAGTTTGAGGGTATTTGGTCACCTTTGACAGCTTAAGGTTTTATGAGGGACATGTTTGAATAGCATGATGGAACGTGTGTACACCTGTTGTCTGAAACGCTCTGGCACCCCCCCCCCCCCTTGTCCCCCCCCTATTCATACCCCTCCTTGTATATGATGTTCTTTGCTGGAGATTCATTCTGATTCATTTACAGTATAAACTATAGAAGGTTAATTTTGCTTTGATGACAAGATTTTAAATTTGGACTATAACTATCATCTGTATTCTAGTAGTTCTACCCTACATATATGACCTGTAAGACATACCATTTATATTTCTGTCTTGTACCATGTTTTTTTCTTTATCAATAAAATGAGATTTTTGACCATGAAAAAAAAGAGTAAACACAGCTGATTGATAATAAATGGCTTCAGCCAAACACTAACCATGAGTGAAAGAAATGTTTTTGTGTTATCATTCATATTCTCCGAAAAATGGCCAAGAAATCATAAATTCTGCCAGGGCATGTAAATTTATGAACACAACTGTATACATACACACATACTATATTTATGGTGACAAGCAGGGAAGGCCTGGCGTGTATTGCTTAACTACAGGAAGGTCCAAGGCTTAGTTGTGCCGTTTGCTGCTGATGCCTGGATTACAAGACTGTGTATGTTTTGCTAAGTTTCTTTTGGGTCACTTTACAGCAAAGTAATGAAGCAAAAACCTCTGTAGTATATTAACGTGCTTTTACTAAGTACGAAAGCCGTACCCACAAACTACTTCCAATTGTAGGAAAACAACATACAGAGTTTTAAAATATATACATACAATATCCCCGTGCACATGCTGTCTACCTTCCCTAGCAAATGAGAATTGACCAAAATAGGTATACTAATGGGATACACAGAAAAAGTTCACTTAGCGTGAGTTATAATAACTTCATGATCTCTCTAGGTATAAAGGATACCAGGCTATTCAAAGGTTTGCCGAAATCAGGTGCTATTGTCATCACCAGGTGAAGCTCCTTCTTTGGCCTTGAAAGTCCCCTCTATTGTTATGGAGTCCAATTCCTTCTACACAGGACTTCTTCCAGACTTCTCTGCAGTCTTTTGTGTCCAGCACATGGCTGTGTTATATTTTTTCTTCCCTCCTTCCATTTTCTACCAACATCACTTCCTGTTTAACTAGCCTTTAGGAACCAATTAGAAATGTTAATTAGCAATTGAAAAGAGGAAGTTCAATTTCTGAACTAAAATGTATTATGTCATATATTTATTTTAAAAATCACTAAAATAAGCATTGCAACACAGTGAAGCTCCTTCTTTGGCCTTAGAAAGTCCCCTCTATTGTTATGGAGTCCAATTCCTTCTACACAGGACTTCTTCCAGACTTCTCTGCAGTCTTTTGTGTCCAGCACATGGCTGTGTTATATTTTTTCTTCCCTCCTTCCATTTTCTACCAACATCACTTCCTGTTTAACTAGCCTTTAGGAACCAATTAGAAATGTTAATTAGCAATTGAAAAGAGGAAGTTCAATTTCTGAACTAAAATGTATTATGTCATATATTTATTTTAAAAATCACTAAAATAAGCATTGCAACACAGTGAAGCTCCTTCTTTGGCCTTAGAAAGTCCCCTCTATTGTTATGGAGTCCAATTCCTTCTACACAGGACTTCTTCCAGACTTCTCTGCAGTCTTTTGTGTTCAGCACATGGCTGTGTTATATTTTTTCTGCCCTCCTTCCATTTTCTACCAACATCACTTCCTGTTTAACTAGCCTTTAGGAACCAGTTAGAAATGTTAATTAGCATTTGAAAATAGGAAGTTCAATTTCTGAACTAAAATGTATTATGTCATATATTTATTTTAAAAATCACTAAAATAAGCATTGCAACACAGTGTGTGTGTGTGTGTGTGTATGTTATCACCTAGCAATTTGCAGTTTAATGTTTTTAATAAAATATTTTCAGTCTGCTGTCATCAATTACTTTCCGTAAATACTAAAATATATTCAGACACATAAAAAAAGATTTTTTAACAGGTCTTTTTTATGTCATATTTTTTCTTTACATTCTTTATGCAACATGGTGAAGGGGTAAGGTTCAAAGGACCCCTTTTCGGTGTTCATTGGTGTGAGGACAAGAGGACATGTAAGTGCACAGAAATCCACCAGCAATACTAAAATAACCCCGGGGAATAAAGAGTCTCATGCTTGTCAACATATTTATTTATTATTTGGGTTTGGGGCATATATTAACCCCAGCCTCTTGAAGAACTTGCCCCAAAAATGAAAAGCGTAAGGGCTAATATCAGCAATCAGAACAGCAAAAAGCCCTTTTGTTCATAGCTCTCTAGTTATAAAAAAGCAAAAATATATGTCCAGTGTGCCCAGCTGATCTCAACCTGCATTATGATGAAAAACGTCATTATTTTAAAAAAAAAAATTGTAGCTAGAAATACTAGATACTAATAGATTTAATCTGGGATAACACCATTGTTTATCATTTGCCCCATTCTTTTTCTAACAATAACACTAATACATCCAGCTGGTTAAGTTGATATGAGACATTCACTGAAGTGCTTATTTACCTAAAGAGATACCAGGAGTGGATTTTTCATCACAACACTAAATGGAGAACCTCCCATTTGGGAAGTATGTTGAAAACCTATCCCAGACTTCGTATTAATGCCACCTTGTTCAAGGACAAGGATACTGTCTATAGATAGAAACATACCTGTGCAATGGGATCACCAGTGTCTCTCTTTGTAGGTAATGTGAACACGGAGGAGGTGAAGAGAAGGTGAAGAGGAGAGCCTTGAACTCATTTAGAAGAACAACACCAAGTGATTGGTTTAGGTATGTGG
Organism: Lithobates clamitans; assembly: GCA_037952925.1. Lineage (NCBI taxonomy): Eukaryota > Metazoa > Chordata > Amphibia > Anura > Ranidae > Lithobates > Lithobates clamitans. Next base: position 4,727,502 of record JBBGZY010000135.1, read on the forward strand.
ATGATACAGCATATGAGTCAAGAACAAACGCTGCAAGTACGAGCATTTAAAACACATAAATTCAGTAGCTAAAACATCAAGTTTACATGACAAAATGCATAGAAACATTATTCTTTTTGGAGTGTGTGTTATATGTCAAGAAGGGAGGTGACTTGGACATTGAAGTCTACACAAAAATCTACACACAGTGACCAGTCACAACTTATTTTATCTTTATCACTCACTGAAATACAAAATGGTGGAAATTAGACCTCTGCAAATCCGTGAGAAGATTGTAACAACAAACACAAAGTCTAAAGAAAAAAAAAACACAGACATCATAGGAGTCATAGGAGTTCTTAGATGTGATGCATACTAGCACATTATGCAAGTGTCTTACAGGGGAAGGTTTTTTTTACTGCAGTGGTTTACAACTTCTTTAACATGGTTACATTACAGAACAAGTCCAGTTGAATAGATACAAAGTGCTAGATGATTTGAATTAATATAAAACAAAAACTATGCAGAGCCATTCCTTCTCTTCTCATTTATTATTATGTAGCTTATCTAATAATGAAGTCATTTGTGACACAGTTATACAGTAAGAAAAAATATTCTCATCATCATCTGCACCATTTCCAACAAGTTTATTAAGGAATTCATATTACTTTACTCTGCCCACACGCAGACTCCAGGAGTGTGGGAGTAAATTTGTGAGAGCCAATGGATTATTTTACTATATTGCATATGGGAGATCATTTCTTTTTGCAATAATTTAAAGCTAAAGAAAACAAACCAGCAGTTTGTTAATATCTATACCCTACAAAATGCTGAATCTGGCACATAAATGTGAAATAGAATCCACTCATCTCTGCTTATGTATATTTTATATTTCATTTTAGAGTGGACACTTTGACGATGTGGGTGTGGTTTCCTATGTGCTATCTTCTGCTTCAGGGAAACTACATCTACATTACTGCACATAACATATGCCAATAGATTTTATATATTAAAGTGTGAATAGTAAGGACCACTTTTACTTCTCTCAACCTCTAATTGGTATAAACTGGTTTATCAGGGGAGGAGTCAAATTGGTGATTGTGGGGCAATACACACAGCACCAGATACTGAAATGCTGATGCCCACTTTTTGATAGTAACATAAAAAAACAAAGTCAATCAGACAGGTATATGTAAAAAAGGGAGGTAAAGGTGGCGCTGTCTGAATCTGATGTGTGATGTTCAGAAAAAATGAACCATATACATACAATATAAATTATATAAACGTTTTCAAAAATGTCACCTTATGACGAAGCGCGTCTGGGAGGTACGTGCTGACGTCACCACATCGCCTCATTGAGGACTAATAGAAAAAGGTTACCATCCAGCTAGATCATGTATGTTGCCAACATCCCTAGATTGATAGGTGAAAAAAATACCCCCAAATAAGGTTGTGGGACTTTAACGGCAACAGCGTAATGTAAAAACAATTTTATTCCATAGAAAAATTTATATATGTATACAAAACAATAGCATAGTTAATAAACATAACACAGTGAACACAATAAAAAGCTGAAACACAGCTGTACTGATGTGCATTGGATAAAGATGCTTGTGATGTCTTCCACGAAGGCCTTCGTGGAAGACATCACAAGCATCTTTATCCAATGCACATCAGTACAGCTGTGTTTCAGCTTTTTATTGTGTTCACTGTGTTATGTTTATTAACTATGCTATTGTTTTGTATACATATATACATTTTTCTATGGAATAAAATTGTTTTTACATTACGCTGTTGCCGTTAAAGTCCCACAACCTTATTTGGGGGTATTTTTTTCGCCCCATTGAGGAGGATGGGAGTTCATTTGTTGCCGGCCAGCATTTTTTTTATCTCCTTCGCTTTCCAATCCAGTACATTTTGTAAGTGTTATTCTCTTTTTTTAATAAACTAGTTGTAATGGTATCACACTATTTTGCCATTATTTCATTTTTCTTGGGATTCCCCAAAAACATCATGTGAATCGTGGAGCCTTTGATATGCTTGAGGGGATGGATCTATATCGCTCTCTCCATTAGTTGGTCAATTCATCTGGTTGATAAGTCAATTTGTTCACCGAAAGTCTGACATCTGGTAAGCAGGCCTTTTATGCGGTTTTGGTGCACGTATTAACCCCTTCACTGGTAGATTCGGTTGACACCTCACAAGATTACAAGATTCACCATTTGTTATCTATCATCTGGGTTAATTTTTTGTGGATTCTACGCCAATTCCACGCGAGTGAAAATTGCCATACCCTACTGTGACCGGTTGCATAAAGGCCCAGGCTGGGTTTAAGCCACCTGCTCGATTTGGCTTGCTATTCGGTAAGCATGCCATTTATCAGTTGGGAATATATTTTGCTTCATTCAAACAGTGAGTGTTATTAATTGGACAGTCGAAATGTTATGAATTTCCTTTCTTTTTTTGGGACTTTTATTAGTTTCATATCATCAAGAATTTTTTTTCACAGATATTTTTTTTCACAGAGATATTATTTAATTATTCACTTATTTATTTATTTATCAAGCTAAGCGCAGCTTTTCCATTTTGTGCATATATAAGGCCGGAAGTCAATCCGTTAAAAAAAAAAAAATTGACAGAGGTGATCCTATTCCAAAGTGTCTGGGTAAATGTTATAGTATAAATCACTGGTGAAGGGCAGATGAATTTACACACGTGCCCCCTCCTCAGATCCGCACTCACAAGAAAGCTGTACCCCTGGAGGGGCAAAAAGGGTCAGACTAGGACTGTTTCTGATCCTTATCCAGTGTCTCCTCCTCCTTCATGATAGATCTGGTCATTCGGTACATTCACATAGGGATGGATGGACAAAAAGGCATCTCATAGTGTAAGTCCCCAAAAATTGGTTTATTTAAAACAAATGTTAAATAAACACACTTCTAATAGTCCTACTGGGTCAGTACAAGTGAAAAGCAATATGTCTGGTATGCCTTGTGTTCCACAGATATGAATCTTCAAAACCGGAAGTAACTTGATGACACTACAAGCTCTGCCCTATGTGTTTCGTCACATAGACGTCATCAGTAGTGGTGCCATCTTGCTACACCTCACATCCTTTATACCGTGCGATCGCCCAGCAACAGTAAGAAAACACACTGGTGGTCATATTCGATTAACGCTAGAATTATTTACAGCCCTTCATCTCAAAATATTCCTAATATCAGATTGCAAACTGCATGGCTGAGACCCCAGCGGTCGGATAGAATATCCAGTCCAGGAAAAGCAAGGCAGCCCTTACTGTGTAAAGCCTAATATATGCAAACTATACATTTAGAAGATCCTATTACTTTTAAAGTGACATACACAAATGGTTAAATGAACCCAGATATTACAATGTAAAACTTCACAATATGCAAAGAAATGAAGAAAATAAATGTGATCTGTTAAAGAAGGGAATTGATAAAAGTATATGGATATATGTATATGTATGCTGATCATGACACACATAAACAAAACAAAAAAAAATAATAAAATGAATATATATAAAAAAAATGAATGTATATATAAAAAAGTATGTAAAAAATGTACTTTATTTTAATCAGACAGGTATGCTTGGAAATAACAGAAGACTGCTACAATGAGCAGTATGCAGCTTCAAAAGTTTTTAATATAGCTCATTTTTTTAAACACACACATATTACAATACATTTCTTTAAATGTGACCAGTGCTTAGACCCTCTGAAAATTGAATATTTCTAGTGCTTCAAAATAGTGATTTATACACATGTAAATATAAAGCGCTACAAGTAAAAAAAAGTTTCAGTTTTCAACCACAATAGGCAACATATGCAAATAATTATTAATGTGTTTACTGCCCGGCCTATAGCAGAATGACGGCCAGGCGGTGGTTGCGTTATCCTGTCTGGACATCATATGACGTCCAGCAGGATAAGCCACACTGGGGCACCTGCGGTGGTGCGCAGTGGTGTATCACTCTGACACATCGCAAAATTGAGCTAGGTAAAGAGCCTCTGATGGAGGTTCTTTACTACGTGATCAGCTGTGATCAATCACAGCTGATCAAAGCACGTAACCAGGAAGTGCTGGTAAACGCTTTTCCTCGGTTCGCGCTGACAGGGAGAGCCGATCGGCGGCTCTCCTGTCAGAGGGGGGTCTGCGCTGATAATCAGCGTATTGATTATCAGCTCAGCCCCCATCAGAGGTACCCATCACATCTGCCAATCACTGCCCATCAGTTGCCAGTCAGTGCCATTCAAAGTGCCAATCAGTGCCCTTCACAGATGCCAATCAATGCCCATCAGTAAAGGCTGTTAATACCTCATCATCAGTGCTGCCTATAAGTGCCATCTATTAGTGCCCATCAGTGCCAGCTATTAGTGTCCATCAGTGCCACCTGTCAGTGCCCATCAGTGCTGCCTGTCAGTATCCATCAGTGCCATCTATCAGTGCCCATCAATGCCACCTATCAGTGCCCATCAGTGCCCCCTATCAGTGCTCATCAGTGCTGCATATCAGTGCCGCCTACCAGTGCCCATCAGTACTGCATATCAGTGCCGCCTATCGGTGCCCATCAGTGCCGCAAATTAGTGCCTCTTTATCAGTGCCCATCAGTGCCACCTTATCAGTGCCAACTCATCAGTGCCCATCAGTGCTGCTCATCAGTGCCCATCAGTGCAGCCTCCTCAGTGCCCATCAGTGAAGGACTAAACATAATTTTAAAACAGAAATAAAGAAAAACTTTTTATTTTTTATTTTTTAGTTTGTTTAGCAAAAAATAAAAACCCCAGTGGTGATAAAATACCACCAAAAGAAAGCTCTATTTGTGGGAAGAAAATTTAGTTTGAGTACAGTGTTGCATGACCGCGCAATTGTCATTCGAAGTGTGACAGCGCTGAAAGCTGAAAATTGTCCTGGGCAGGAAGGGGGGGGGGGAACTGCCTTGTATTGAAGTGGTTAATAAAGTGCTTTATAGTGCATAACCAGTGTCCATAAATGTCACTGCAATAGTGTCCATACAGTGTGTCACACGTCTTGGGGTGAATATACTGTATGTGTCTTATTTTCAGCATTTCAAGCGTGCTCTTCTCACTCCTCCAAAAAAGGGGCCACTCACCAGAACTTTTTGATCCCTTATATTCAATAAGAAGGTCAGACTGCACTTTGCCAGAGGAACTATTTTCTCCAATTCCTCCTCCAACCACCATGGGAGCCCCTCTGAACAGCACCAGTTACCCTTATGATACATGTTTAAAATTTAGAGTATCTAGGGGAGACAGACTAAAGTGCACATCATCACACACCTCTTTATTTTGAGGTACCAAATAAAGTGCTTCAAAGTGCATTCCCAATGTCCATAAATGTCACTACAATTGTATCCATATACTGTTTCAGACATCTTGAGATTAATTTATGTGTCTTATATTCAGCATTTTAAATTTCAATAATTCTTTTCTAAGGCTTTAACAAATACAAGAAATAATGCATTAATAAGGGGTGTGGGGGGGGGGGTTAGAGGATGGGGTTTGGATCTGGAGGGAGGGTATGGGGGGGAAGAGAGGAGAAAAGAGGGAAGGGGGGAGGAAATTAGAATCACGTGTTCATAAAACAAGATTTACAATTATACCATACATTTTGGATGGGTAACCAAAAAGCTATCAGCTTTTCCATCTCATACTGGAAGTAAGGCTCGATTCACACTAGCGCGTTTTTTGATGCATTTTGCATTTTGCAGAAATGCACGGGAATTTTTTAACATGGGTTCCTATGGAACATGTTCACATCAATGCTTTTTTGTTTTTTTGCGTTTTTGGAAAGGGTCGGGGACTTTTTTACATGCAAAATGCAGCGTTTTGCATGTAATGGTTTTCAATGGACAAGCATCAAAAACGCAAGTGCACCTTTTTTGCAGCGTTTTTGATGCGTTTTTGATGCGTTTTTGGTGCGTTTTTGCCGTTTTTTTTTTTTTTTTTTTTTAATTTTTTTTACATTTTTTTTTAGACTGTAAAAAAAACTGTAAAAAAAAAAAAAAAAAAAACGCAAAACGCAAATCGCGGCAAAAACGCGCCAAAAACGCGGCAAAATCGCGGCAAAAACGCGGCTCAAAAACGTGGCAAGCATGAAAAAAAAACCTCCAAAAACGCTCAAAAGCAACATGCATAGGTGTGAATCGAGCCTTAAGGTCGGAAACAGTCAAGAACATAGTGGGAGTGTCTGTAGTTTTCCACAATCTAGTAATATTCAGTTTAGCAAATAGTAACAGGTTATACTATATGCCTTTAAATCCTTATTGAAAATAACAGCATTAGCAGCACTCCTCAGGTATTTTCCACCCTATGTGTCTTTAACCACTTCAGCCCCGGAAGGATTTACCCCCTTCCTGACCAGAGCACTTTTTACAATTTGGCACTGCGTTGCTTTAACTGCTAATTGTGCTGTCATGCAATGCTGTACCCAAACGAAATTTGCGTCCTTTTCTTCCCACAAATAGAGCTTTCTTTTGATGGTATTTGATCACCTCTGCCATTTTTATTTTTTGCGCTATACACGTAAAAAGACTAAAAATTTTGAAAAAAATTGATATTTTCTACTTTTTGTTCTAAAAAAAATCCAATAAACTCAATTTTAGTCATACATTTAGGCCAAAATGTATTTGGCCACATGTCTTTGGTAAAAGAAATGTCAATAAGTATATATTTATTGGTTTGCGCAAAAGTTATAGCGCCTACAAACTAGGGTACGTTTTCTGGAATTTACACAGCCTTTAATTTATGACTGCCTATGTCGTTTCTTGAGGTGCTAAAATGGCAGGGCAGTACAAAACCCGCACAGACCCCATTTTGGAAAATAGACACCCCAAGGAAATTGCTGAGAGGCATGTTGAGCCCATTGAATATTCATTTTTTTTGTCCCAAGTGATTGAATAATGACAAAAAAAAAAAAATTACAAAAAGTTGTCACTAAATGATATATTGCTCACACAGGCCATGGGCATATGTGGAATTGCACCCCAAAATACATTTAGCTGCTTCTCCTGAGTATGGGGATACCACATGTGTGGGACTTTTTGGGAGCCTAGCCGCGTACGGGGCCCCGAAAACCAATCACTGCCTTCAGGATTTCTAAGGGCGTACATTTTTGATTTTACTCCTCATTACCTATCAGAGTTGTGAACGCCATAAAATGCCCAGATGGCACAAAACCCCCCCAAATGACCCCATTTTGGAAAGTAGACACCCCAAGCTATTTGCTGAGAGGCATGTTGAGTCCATGGAATATTTTATATTTTGACACAAGTTGCGGGAAAGTGACAATTTGTTTTTTTTTGTTTTTTTTTTGCACAAAGTTGTCACTAAATGATATATTGCTCACACAGGCCATGGGCATATGTGGAATTGCACCCCAAAATACATTTAGCTGCTTCTCCTGAGTATGGGGATACCACATGTGTGGGACTTTTTGGGAGCCTAGCCGCGTACAGGGCCCCGAAAACTAATCACCGCCTTCAGGATTTCTAAGGGTGTACATTTTTTATTTCACTCTTCACTGCCTATCACAGTTTCGGAGGCCATGGAATGCCCAGGTGGCACAAACCCCCCCCCAAATGACTCCATTTTGGAAAGTAGACACCCCAAGCTATTTGCTGAGAGGCATGGTGAGTATTTTGCAGCTCTCATTTGTTTTTGAAAATGAAGAAAGACAAGAAAAAAAATGTTTTTTTTCTTTTTTTAATTTTCAAAACTTTGTGACAAAAAGTGAGGTCTGCAAAATACTCACTATACCGCTCAGCAAATAGCTTGGGGTGTCTACTTTCCAAAATGGGGTCATTTGGGGGGCCATGGAATGCCACCTGGGCATTCCATGGCCTCCGAAACTGTGATAGGCAGTGACGAGTGAAATCAAAAATTTACGCCCTTAGAAAGCCTGAAGGCGGTGCTTGGATTTCGGGGTCCCGTGCGCAGCTAGGCTCCCAAAAAGTCCCACACATGTGGTATCCCCATACTCAGGAGAAGCAACAGAATGTATTTTGGGGTGAAATTTCACATATTCCCATGGCATGTTTGAGCAATATATCATTTAGTGACAACTTTGTGCAAAAAAAAAAAAAAAAAATTGTCTCTTTCCCGCAACTTGTGTCACAATATAAAATATTCCATGGACTCGACATGACTCTCAGTAAATAGCTTGGGGTGTCTACTTTCCAAAATGGGGTCATTTGGGGGGGGGTTTTGAACTGTCCTGGCATTTTATGCACAACATTTAGAAGCTTATGTCACACATCACCCACTCTTCTAACCACTTGAAGACAAAGCCCTTTCTGACACTTTTTGATTACATGAAAAAATTATTTTTTTTTGCAAGAAAATTACTTTGAACACCCAAACATTATATATTTTTTTTAAAGCAAATGCCCTACAGATTAAAATGGTGGGTGGTTCATTTTTTTTTCACACAGTATTTGCGCAGCGATTTTTCAAACGCATTTTTTGGGGAAAAAACATACTTTTTTAAATTTTAATGCACTAAAACACACTATATTGCCCAAATGTTTGATGAAATAAAAAAGATGATCTTAGGCCGAGTACATGGATACCAAACATGACATGCTTTAAAATTGCGCACAAACGTGCAGTGGCAACAAAATAAATACATTTTTAAAAGCCTTTAAAAGCTTTTACAGGTTACCACTTTAGATTTACAGAGGAGGTCTACTGCTAAAATTACTGCCCTCGATCTGACCTTCACGGTGATACCTCACATGCATGGTGCAATTGCTGTTTACATTTGACGCCAGACCGACGCTTGCGTTCGCCTTAGCGCGAGAGCAGGGGGGACAGGGGTGCTTTTTTTTTTTCTTTATTATTTTTTTGCTTTTTTATCTTTTTATCTTATTTTTAAACTGTTCCTTTCATTTTTTTTTAATCATTTTTATTGTTATCTCAGGGAATGTAAATATCCCCTATGATAGCAATGGGTAGTGACAGGTACTCTTTTTTGAAAAAATTGGGGTCTATTAGACCCTAGATTTCTCCTCTGCCCTCAAAGCATCTGACCACACCAAGATTGGTGTGATAAAATGCTTCCCCAATTTCCCAATGGCGCTATTTACATCCGGCGAAATCTAAGTCATAAAATGCTCGTAGCTTCCGGTTTCTTAGGCCATAGAGATGTTTGGAGCCACTCTGGTCTCTGATCAGCTCTATGGTCAGCTGGCTGAATCACCGGCTGCATTCTCAGGTTCCCTGTTGAGACAGGAGAGCCAGAGAAAAACACGGAAGACGGTGGGGGGGGCATTCTCTCCCACTGCTTGTAAAAGCAGTCTAGAGGCTAATTAGCCGCTAGGATTGCTTTTACATGAAAGCCGACCGCTGGCTGAAAAGAATGATACCAAGATGATACCTAAACCTGCAAGCATCATTCTGGTATAACCACCCAAAGTCGTGAACGGCGTACCTGAAGACAATAAAATGGTTAACAATAAAACACAGTAAACGGTAAAGTATAAAAAATTGCATACCTGAAAAGCAAACATGATAAAACATAATAACAATAAAACATTGCAGAATAGAATACAGTAAAAAAGAGCAGAACAATAGAGAGAATAGAGAGAGAGAGAGAACAATAAAACGACAACTATTATTTTTTATTTTATATTTTTATTTGTGTTTTTTTATTTTATTTTTTTTTACACTTTTTTTGTAACTGTAACTTTTATAACTGTAACCAGTTCCAGGTTCGGGTCTCTTAAAATGCGATGGCATCTTGGGAGACCCTGTGAAAGTGTGTCCTAGTCTGTGGAATGCTGTACCCTATGCTAATACTCAACTAGTGAATGGTAGCATTCAAAACATTCACCAATGCAAAGACCAGGATTGTCAGGACACGAGGGACACGTGTCACGCCTATATCCGCGCTTGCTGCAGACACAACATCTTTTTAGGGGGGGTTCGTTGGGTAGGGGTACTCAGGAGGACATAAAAATGCCTCTCATGCAGCCGACTGCATTTGGTTGGGGATGTGAATGGGGGAAGTACGGGCGCTGCAGAAGTGGTGGGTTCCCAATTAGGATTGGCGAATGCAGCAGGAAGGGCATTATGGGCACGACGGGCCTGTGTTTGTCTTCTTCTTGGTGGCAGCGGGACACTACTTGTGCTTGCCACCTCACCAGCTTGAACTGCACTTATGGGACTCGCCACGTCACCAAGTGTTACTACAGTGCTGGTTTGACTACGACCGGGGTGTACTAGGCCGCTGGCGCTTGCCAGTTCATCAAAACGCTACCAAAAAAACTGTTAGCGATCGCAGGGATCAGGCCTGACTCTGCGAACGCTGCAGTTATGCGTTTAGTGTTTTGTAAGTGACAGTGATCGATCGATACTGCACTTGGGTGGGCTGGGCTGGGCCGGGCGGAGGGGCAAAACGCAGGTGCTAGCAGGTATCTGGGCTGATCCCGCTAACACTGCATTTTGGGGAACCCTAAACTGCTGGGGACGCTAGTATAGATCTGATCGGATTAGATATTGATCCGTTCAGATACTATACCACTAAGGGAGGCGTACGGTGCGTGCGTGGGTGTTAGCAGTACTGGCGCTAACCTGACGCTGCCTGAGGCTGGTGCTTGCCAGTTCACCAAAATGCTACCAAAAAAACTGTTAACGATCGCAGGGATCAGGCCTGACTCTGCGAACGCTGCAGTTATGCGTTTAGTGTTTTGTAAGTGACAGTGATCGATCGATACTGCACTTGGGTGGGCTGGGCTGGGCCGGGCGGAGGGGTAAAACGCAGGTCCTAGCAGGTATCTGGGCTGATCCCGCTAACACTGCGTTTTTGGGAACCCTAAACTGCTGGGGACGCTAGTATAGATCTGATCGGATCAGATATTGATCAGTTCAGATACTATACTACTAAGGGAGGCGTATGCTGCGTGCATGGGTGTTAGCGTTACTGGCGCTAATCTGACGCTGCCTGGGGTGACGCATGACACCGCCGGGCGATCAGGGGGCTAAACCTTTATTCGGTAATAAACGGTGGGTGCCCTGACACTATAAAAAATAAACGAACTAACCAGCGTCACCCGCAACGGTTATACGGTGATCAGTGGTGAAAGGGTTAACTAGGGGGCAATCAAGGGGTTAAAACATTTATTAGGTAGTATATGGGGGTCCCTGTCACTATAAAACGCTGACGGCGAACCTAAATATTTACCTCCCTAACTAGCGTCACCAGCGACACTAATACAGCGATCAGAAAAATAATCACTTAGCGACACTGGTGACAGGGGGTGATCAAGGGGTTTAAATTTTATTGGGGGGGTTAGGGGGGTATCCTAGACCTAAAGGGGGCTAACAGTAACTGACCTAACACTGTAACTGTCACAAACTGACACCAATACAGTAATCAGAAAAAAAAAAAACCTGCTTGGTGTCAGTTTGTGACAGGGGGGGGTGATTGGGGGGTGATCGGGGGGCGATCGGGGGGGATCGGGGTGTTTTGTGTGCCTGGCATGTTCTACTGTGTGTGTGTGTGTTGTGCACTCACTTTACAGACTTCTCTCCTCGGCGCCGGAACGGAAAATACCGAGCCGAGGAGAGATGACATCATTTCCTCTGCCTCTGTGTACAATATAGAGGCAGGGAAATGATCCCATTGGCTGGAAGCGATCGCGGGGGGGGCACGAATGGATGGCCTCCCCCTCACCACCAAACGCCGGGGGAGATTTGCCGACCGCTGCAGGCACGGGGGGGTCCGATCGGGCACCCCGCCCGCGGGCAGGCAAGGACGTACCTGTAAGTCCTTTTGCCTGCCCGTGCCGCTCTGTCAACGTACATCGTCGTGCGGCGGTCGGCAACTGGTTAAAAGTCCAAAATAAAACACCATAAGTGTCCTAAAATAGTTCATACAGCTTGTATTTCATGGGGATGAAACATCAGATTCCATCCAAGAATCCCATCACCGCACCTCGTGAGAACCTCTCTCTTTTATTATTGAACTCACCAGATCTCTGTGTATAATACGCCTGAAATGTAGGTCCTTTCTCCCATAAGAGTAATTTATGCAAGAGCTTCCTCCCATCAACTGCAATCAACAGGTGGCCTGGAGCATGACCAAAAAAGAAGGTTCTGCATTTCTGGGAGAAAGGAACCGCATTTCAGGCATTTTATATACAGAGATCTGGTGAGTTCAATAACTAAAGGGAGATGTTCTCACGAGGTGTGATGACGGGATTCTTGGATGGAATCTGATGTTTGATTTCCATGAAATACAAGCTGTATGAACTATTTTAGGGCACTTATGGTGTTTTATTTTGGACTTCTAAAAGCACAAAGGTGGAATATACATGAAGAGCGCCACTAATGCTGTTATTTTCAAAAAGGATTTAAAGGCATATATTATGAAAAAAATATATTATGGATAGCAGCTGCTGATGATGCAATGAACTCTTTTTTTTTTTTAACTATATATTTGTACCTTGTGTGTGCGCTGAGAGAAAGTGATTTATTTACTTTTTATACAATTGTTTTGATGTTTGAAGGGAGTTTCTTTATGCCAATATAGAGTAACACTAAGGCTGGGATGGGGATGATCATTTTACCTGTGATAGAAGATATCAAAGCAAATACTTGCTTCCAGAAGGAGCTAAGAGATTTACAGTAGCAGAGAGTATGCACTAAGGTATCTTTAGCATTTTAAACGTGCTCTTCACCCCACACTAGAACTTTTGACCCACTAAAGCTACACTTTGCCAGAGAAACAATTTTCTCAAATTCTTCCTCCAGCCACCACGGGAACTCCACTGAACAGCACCAGCTACCCTTACAGTACACCTTTAAAATCCAGAGTATATAGGAGACACAGATAAGAGTGCAGATCATTGTGTACCTCTTTATTTTAAAATGCCCATTATAAACAGATTAAACACACTTACATTAAAAGTGCCTTAAATTGGTACCAAAATAAACCAGTCAGCTGATTGTAAACGCCAAAGCTCCACTGCTCTGCTACCTTCCAGGAGCCAGGGTGCATTCCACATAATACAGAAATATTGTCAGAACGGAAGTCTCATCCCTACGCATTTCATTATTTGCCAAAGCAGGCAAAAGTTGAAACGTGTAGGGTGGGACTTCTGGATGGTAGCAGAGCAGTGAAGCTTTGAAATTTACAATCTGCTGGCTGGTTTACTTTGGTGCCAGTTAAAAGCACTTTTAATTTAAGTGTGTTTAATCTGTTTTTAGTCTGTAGTCCTAACATTTTTCCTGTACTATGGTGGCACAGATACAGTACATGTTATCTTAGTACAAAAAAAGTGTTACTCTAAGGAATCAGGTGAAAAAAAGAAATGCAGCCATCACATTCCCCACCCAAAAGGGAAAGCTCTGCTTGTTTGCCTCTTCCCCCCCTCCGCTGCCACATTTGGCACCTTTCGGTGGGGAGGGAGGAGTGGGTACTTTGTTTTGACAGGTACCCACTCCCACTTCTGGCTGATCTCGCTGCAGTGACGCCAGCATACGTTCGGCCTCCTTCCTTCCTCCCCAGCCGTCGAGCCAGTCACAAAGCCCAGCGCGCTTTGCACATGTGCAGTAGGGTACCACATGTGAAGCCGCAAGGCTTTATTACCAGTTTCCCTTACCTGAGATGGCAGCGGCAGCACCCAACAGCCAACTGAAAAAAAGTCAGCAGCTACAGTACTTGTTTTTTCTGAAGGAACCTGGAGCTCTGTTTCAAAGACTGGTAAGCTGCAATATATTCAATTTTTATTCTTTGGTTTAAATACACTTTCAGAAAAGTCAAAGAATTTTATAATAATATCTAATATTTCAGTTTTGAGTGGATGCCTGCTCTCTGAACCCCCTCCAGCTTTCTATGTCTCTGAGTTACTGCCTCATCCCACCTGCAGTGTTCTTTACAAATGTGTTTTACTCTTGCCTATGCATTCACAACCAGAAGTGTAATATAAAAGCACATGAAAATCAATGGCTCTACAGTTACAAACTATGCTATAAAAAAGTATATAATTCCTGTGAATATTCCCACATAGAAATTAATCTAGTTTACCTGGTGGTGATAATTGAAGTGCAGAAAATGCAGTTTCAAGTTACAATAGTGTGATGTGCAGATGCATCACATCTCTTTTTCCTTGGAGCTATGCTAAAAGTGCTGTAACTTAGATTCCTGAAAGTGAAATCTCACATTTTTCTGCCTGCTGAAGTGTTTTGTTACAACCTAAGAAAACCATGTCATGCTTGCATCTAGAACTCTATGCACAAATGTTAGATGTATAAAGAATGTCTTGAATTTGTTTTATATTCAAACACCACATTTTATGAAATTTTGTGTTTAAATATTTGGCACATCATGTCATCATTTTTGGGGCGCAAACATATGAACTCTTTGTCTCTCCAATAAATGTGTCATAATCTAACCAATACTACTGAGGAAAAAAAAGACATCTGAATGAATTTAATTTAATTTAGAGAGCTTTTAATTTTTTTCAGGATAAAGTAGCTGAGAGTGATCACATGACCTATTCAATGTATTTTATAAATACCTTCTAATTGCCACAGCTTGGCAGTTAATAGCAGGTGCCAAACTAGATATCCACAAACCTTTGGTGGTTGGCTCTAATACACCTTACTATTTACAGTATGGTCATATTTATCATAATCACATTGGAGTCTCTAAAGCAGCGGTGGGGCCTTACATAGGCCATACCACTACTTAAAAAAAAACAAAAAAAACACAAACACACGTGTTTAAATCCATAGCTCCGCTCAAGATTCGCTCCTCTTATGCAGCATGAAAAGTCTGGGTGCTGGACTTCTCCTATCCTTGTGAGCATTAAGGAAGATTGGTTTTTGGTTTGAAAATGTTGTATGTATGCAGCCATTTTCTGAAAAACAATAAATGCAGCAAGAAGGGCTACTTTTATAGTGTGGCTGTTTTTTCCAACATGTTGTAGTAGTGTGTTGCTTACTTCAGACAAGAAAACGAATATATCTAAAAAAAAAAAAAAAATAGGTGAACTGTGTAAGGCAGGCCATGCATGGTGCAAATTGAAATAGAAATTGAAAAGAAATGTGCATGATTCCCCAATCAACACAGACAATGCTGACAGGGGAATCCCTCCTGCCGAGTAATTGTCTGCTCCTGGTGGGAAGGGGGGGCGTCCCCACTGGAAGAAGACAGTGATTATTGCTAGCGGCTATAGCAGCCGCTAGCGATAATCGCAAGAGAATCCAGCAGGCTGGTTGTTAGTTGATTGCTGAACCGGCCGGGATTTGAATCGTGTATGACTGGCCTAAGTCATATGACTGGCCTCTCCTCCATGGAGTGCTTTCTGCAATATTATGCACAGTGAACTCTATGGAACAAAACTTGAGGCCTGCATTTTATATAAGCACTTAAAATGCAGAAGCAGCATGAAGTAAATATTGTGGTGTCCAGTGGATAACAACAAGCACTCTCTGTTAAAGTAGACCTCCAAGTTTTTTTCATAATTGACAGTATTCACCGTGTCTATGTGAATCAAACACTCCATCTCCCATGCTCATGCTAAAAAGGTGTGGACGAGAGAGGGGGTGCAAACAGCCTCATAGTGTAGTATTGCATTTATTAGCAAATAAAAACAAAGGTAAGTGGTGCACTTACAAGTGGGAGAGATAGCAGGCATGAATTGTGTGGCAGGTGAAAGTACAGGGGTATGATCAGCGGAGAGAGGGCATGAAAGCCCCTCTCATATAAGCGGGTATCGGTGTAATGAAAAAATGCTCTTGGCTGGCTGCAGCTGGAATCCCCACTTGGATCTCCTCTTCCTACAATGGGTGAGTGCAAAGACTTCTGGGATACATGTTTTGAAGACGTCACCTTCATCAGGTGTTAAAAAAGTAACACTTTACAATTTATTGTTGATTCTTGACAAAATATTTCACAACCTGCTGCTTCAATATGTGCATGTTTTTAACACTTGGTGAACATTTGCATAATGCCTGAGTCTCTACTGGATCCAAGTTCTTTGAACAGCTGTCACAAAGTAGGGGTGAAGACATTAGGCACCAGGGACGTGCGGTGAGGTCAGTGGCTGGTGAGGCACTGGATAGTATCAGAGCCAGATACACACAGGTTACATACGCCGCAAATTTTAGAGCGAGAGCAATAATTCTAGCACTAGATCTCCTCTGTAACTCTAAACATGTAACCTGTAAAAAAAAAGCATCATTGTCATGTATCAGGTGTGACCAGAACCGCATGGACAGCAACAGAGGAAACCAAACGTATATTAACCACTTCAGCCCCAGAAGAATTTACCCCCTTCCTGACCAGAGCACTTTTTGCGATTCAGGACTGCATCACTTTACCTGACAATTGCGCAGCCGTGTGATGTTGTACCCAAACAAAATTGAGGTCCTTTTTTCCCACAAATAGAGCTTTCTTTTGGTGGTATTTGATCGCCTCTGCGTTTTTTATTTTTTACGCTATCAACAAAAAAAGAGTGACAATTTTGAAAAAAAAACGCATTATATTTTATTTTTTGCTATAATAAATACCCCCAAAAAATATATAAAAAAACATTTTTTTCCTCAGTTTAGGCTGATATGTATTCTTCTACATATTTTTGCTAAAAAAAATTGCAATAAGCATATATTGATTGGTTTGCGCAAAAGTTATCGCATCTACAAAATAGGGGATAGATTTATAGCATTTTATTTATTTATTTATTTTTTTACTAGTAATGGCAGCGATCTGTGATTTTTATCATGACTGCAACATTATGGCGGACACATCGGACAATTTTGACACATTTTTGGGACCATTGGCATTAATACAGTGATCAATGCTATAAAATTGCATTGACTACTGTAAAAATGTCACTGGCAGTGGAGGGGTTAACACTAGGAGGCCATCAAGGGGTTAACTGTGTTCCCTTGGAGGTGATTCTAACTGAAGGGGGACGGGACTGACTACAGGAAGTGACGGATCGTGGTTCCTAGCTAATAGGAACACACGATCTGTCACTCCTGTCAGAACAGAACAGGGAAGTGTGTGTTTACACACACTCGTCCCTGTTCTGTCTCTCCTGCACACGATCATCGTGACCATCGACCATGAGCATCAGCACCCCTGCTGTGCAGCAGGCGTGCGCGTGCCTGCTATCCCCACCCCACTAGCCAATGTATAACTACGACGGCTCGCGCAGGGGAACCCACCTGCCGCAGTATAACTGCGGCGGTTGGTCGGGAAGTGGTTAAGTGAAAATATTGTGATTTTTTTAAGATAAGTGAAAATATGAACACAACCACCTCCAAATTTAACAGTGCACAACAAACCCATTCATAGACAGAGACCCACAAATACAGATAATCAGACAGGTATATATATAATAATGGGGAATACCGGAATCATAAACGTAGCCAGGCCAGGGTCGTCAACGGGAGATCAGCAAATGGGGACAGGGAACAAACAGGACAGGGAGAGGATGGATGGATAAGGCTGCAGGGCAAGGGTAAGGTAACAGGGTCACAGGAGGGACAGGTTCAATTACAGGGCACAGGGTTCAGGTACAGAGACAGGATCAGGTACAGAGCTCTCAGGTTCAGGTCAGGGCACAAGGAAGATACCAAGGCCACTATGTGTGTGTGTGTTGCCGGGTATTTAAACACATCTCCTGCAATCAGGCTCAGGTGACACCTGATCGCAGGAGATGATGTCGGCTCCACACTGCCAGGAACCCCCCGCTGGTGGATGGCAGTACTGCAGTCCAAGGATCAAATAGTACCACCAGCAGGAGAAAGCTCCCCTGACAGTTCCAGAGGGCCAGGAGACACCCGCTGGTGGACATCAGTACTGCACACCAAATGTCTGACAGCACCACTAGTAGGTGGAACCTTTCGTGACAGTCATCTATGGAGATTTTTAAGTACTGAAGTTTGGCGCCATTCCACAAGTGTGCGCAATTTTAAAGCATGACATGTTATGTATCTATTTACTCGGCTTAACATCATCTTTCATAGTATACAAAAAAATCGGGCTAACTTTAGTGTTTTTTTTATTTTTTTATTCATGAAACAGTTCCTTTCCAAAAACAATGTGTTTTAAAAATTGCTGCGCAAATACCGTGTAACATCAAAAGTTGCAATGACCACCATATTATTCCCTAGGGTATCTGATAAAACAATATATATATTTTTACATGTAGGAGAGAAGTGTCAGAATTGGCCTAGGTGGCAAGGAGTTAAAGGGGTTGTAAACCCTCATGGTTTTTCACCTTAATGCATTCTATGCATTAAGGTGAAAAGCCTTCTGTGGTGCAGCAGCACCCCAGAGCCCCCGTTTTACTTACCTGTCCCCAATCTTTCCCTGGCTGGGAACAAGCACACCAGCTCTACCTGGTGTCTCGTGTCCTGATTGGATAGATTGCTAGCAGTGCAGCCATTGGCTCCCACTGCTGTCAATCAAATCCAATTACACAGCAATGGGGGGGGTGATTCCTGCATTCTGCATGAATGGACACAGATGCGGGACTCAGGAGCGCGCGCGCATGGGTGTCCACAAGGACAGTGCTTCTCCAACAAGGACACTCGATGCCGGAAGGAGCCATCAGCGCTGCTGAGGGACCCCAGAAGACGATGATCAGGGCCACTCTGTGCAAAACGAACTGCACAGTGGAGGTAAGTATGAGGTAAGTATGACATGTTTGGGGGGTTTTTTTGTTTTTTTAAAAACGAGGGTTTACAACCCCTTTAATTACCATAAGTAAGTAAAATACAAATAATTATTATATATTATTTTTAAGGTAATTCACTATATTTTCAAAAACTCTACTCAAGCAGGTGGCTTAACAGACAAATTACTGAAGTTTGAAGTTATAACTTCAAACCAGTAATTTCACAGTAAATAGATAAATAATAAATTATTATTTTATAACATATAGCATAATAATATATGATTTAGCTTGTACCTTTTCAGCAGCAGCAGATTCTCTGCCTCACCTGCCTCACCTGACTGCACGTCCCTGTTAGGCACATACCTTGTATAAAAGCATAGAACCTCTGGAGAAGCGATTTTACAGTAGGTAAAATTAACCACTTGCTTACTGGGCACTTAAACCCCCCTCCTGTCCAGACCAATTTTCAGCTTTCAGAACTGATGCACTTTGAATGACAATTGCGCGGTCATACAACACTGTACCCAAATGAAATTATTATCATTTTTTTCCCACAAATAGAGCTTTCTTTTGGTGATATTTGATCACCTCTGCGTTTTTTTTTTTGTTGTTAAAAAAAATTTTAAAAGACCGAATTTAAATAAAAAATGTATATTTTTTATATTTTGTTATAAAATTTTGCAAACAGGTCATTTTTCTACTTCATTGATGTACGCTGATGAGGCTACACTGATGGGCACTAATAAGCTGCACTGATGGGCACTGATGGGCTGCACTGATGGGCACCGATGGGCTGCATTGATGGGCACCGATAAGGCGGCACTGGTGGGCAGTGATAGGCGGCACTGGTGGGCACTGATAGGTGGCACTGGTGGGCACTGAGAGGTGGCACTGGTGTGCACTGAGAGATGACACTGAGAGGTGGCACTGAAGGGCATGGTGTGCACTGAGAAGTGGCACTAATAGGTGGCACTGATAGGTAACACTGATAGCTGGCAGTAATGGGCACTGATAGGTGGCAGTAATGGACACTGATGGGTGGCAGTGATGGGCACTGATGGGTGGAAATAATGGGCACTGATCTGCACTGATAGGTTACACTGATGGGTGACAATAATGGCCACTGATCGGCACTGGTAGGTTACACTGATAGGCAGCACTGCTAGGTGGCACTGATGAGGCACTGATTTGCGCCACTGGTGGGCATTGATAGGTGGCACTTTTGGGCATTGATAGGTGGCACTCATGGGCATTGATAGGTGGCACTGGTGGGCACTGTGGGCACTGGCAAGTGGCACTGGCAGGCGGCAATTGTGGGCACATATTAGGCAGATGTGCCTCTTTCCTCTTTGGGACCAATGTCCCTTGCACATAAGCCGGTGATCGGCTTTTTTTTCTCCTCACGCTGTCAGCGTGAGGAGAAAAAAAATTATTACCGAGCTTTTGTTTACATCACGTGATCAGCTGTCACTGGCTGACAGCTGATCATGTGGTAAGGGGCCAGGATCAGCCCCTTACTCGGATCTGTGATCACCCGAGTCTCAGTGACTCAGTGATCACAGTGCGTGCCACGTGCACCTTGCAGGGGCAAGGGGGAGGACGTCGCATGACGGCCTCCCGGAAATTCAGGTCCGTACTGTGGCCATAATTTGGCTATAGCACGGACGCCAAGTGGTTAAAAGGAAATTCCATGCTACTTAAAGTATAACTATGGGCAGAGTCAATATACAGTATCTCACAAAAGTGAGTACACCCCTCACATTTTTGTAAATATTTTATTATATCTTTTCATGTGACAACACTGAAGAAATGACACTGGCAGCACTCATACGCCTATTTCCCAAAGATAACCTCTGAATATGATGCTGAGCACGTGCACTCAACTTTTTTGGTTGAACATGGTGGGGCCTGTTCTGAGTGGGACCTGTCCTGTTAAACCGCTGTATGGTCTTGGCTACCGTGCTGCAGTTCAGTTTTAGGGCCTTGGCAATCTTCTTATAGCCTAGGCCATCTTTATGTAGAGCAACAATTCTTTTTTTCAGATCCTCAGAGAGTTCTTTGCATTGAGGTGCCATGCTGAACTTCAAGTGACCAGTGTGAGAGAGTGAGAGCGATAACACCAAATTTAACACACCTGCTCCCCATTCAGACCTGAGACCTTGTAACACTAACGAGTCGCATGACACCGGGGAGGGAAAATGGCTAATTGGGCCCAATTTGGAAATTTTCACTTAGGGGTATACTCACTTTTGTTTCCAGCGGTTTAGACATTAATGGCTGTGTGTTTAGTTTACACTGTTATACAAGCTGTATACTCACTACTTTACATTGTAGCATAGTGTCATTTCTTCAGTGTTGTCACCTGAAAAGATATAATAAAATATTTTTTAAAATGTGAGGAGTTTACTCACTTTTGTGAGATACTGTGTATATATATATGTATATACCCTGTTTCCCCGAAAATAAGACCTAGCGTGATTGTCGGTGATGGCTGCAATATAAGCCCTACCCCCCAAATAAGCACTACCCTGTTTCCCCGAAAATAAGCCCTACCCTGAAAATAAGACCTACAAGAACTTTAACTGGGGCTTATTTGGAGGGGTAGGGCTTATATTGCAGCCATCACTGACAATCACGCTAGGTCTTATTTTCGGGGAAACATGGTGTATATATATACATATATATATATATATATATATATATATATATATATATATATACCGTATTTATTGGCGTATAACACGCACCGGCATATAACACGCACCCCAATTTAGGAGGGAATTTTAAGGAAAAAAAACTTTTAGGAGGGAAGTTGAAGGGAAAAAAAACTTACATTTAAATGCCCATCATTGCAGCCTTGTCAGTGCAGCCTTGTCAGTGCAGCCATGTCAGTGCAGCCTTCTCCAGTGCAGCCTTGTCAGTGCAGCCTTCCCCAGTGCAGCTTGTCAGTGCAGCCTTCCCCAGTGCAGACTTCCCCAGTGCAGCCTTGTCAGTGCAGACTTCCCCAGTGCAGCCTTCCCCAGTGCCGCCTTCCCCAGTGCAGCCTTCCCTAGTGCAGCCTTCCCTAGTGCAGCCTTCCCCAGTGATCCCAGCCATTCTGGGCTTCAAAATCGCCGACCGCG
The DNA here is from genome assembly GCA_037952925.1 of Lithobates clamitans. Classification (NCBI taxonomy): domain Eukaryota; kingdom Metazoa; phylum Chordata; class Amphibia; order Anura; family Ranidae; genus Lithobates; species Lithobates clamitans. Next base: position 4,749,279 of record JBBGZY010000135.1, read on the forward strand.
ATTTGAAAATGGCGCCGCGGGCGCCGAAATACACAGTGCCGGTCCTCGGCTCTTTCCGGCGGCTCTCGTTCACTTTTGGCTCCACTCGTAGTCCCGAGCGGAGCTATCCGAACCTAGCTGAGTAGGTTCGGATAGCTCCGCTCGGGACTACGAGTGGAGCCGAAAATGAACGAGAGCCGCCGGGAAGAGCCGAGGACCGGCTCTGTGTATTTCGGCGCCGGCGGCGCCATTTTCAAATCGCGGTCGGCGATTTTGCAAATCTGACAGGTCGGGATCGCAGGGGATCGGCGTATAACACGCACCTGCGATTTTCCCCTGGTTTTAAGGGGAAAAAAGTGCGTGTTATACGCCGATAAATACGGTATATATATATATATATATATATATATATATATATATATATATATATATATATATATATATATATACACACACACACACATTTAATAGACTTAACCCAGCATTTTTAATCCCCCGGTTGATCCTTACAGTAGATCAGTGTTTCTCAACTCCGGTCCTCAAGGCGCCCCAAAAGGTCATGTTTTCAGGCTTACCATTATTTTGCACGGGTGATTTGATCAGTTTCACTGCCTTAGTAATTATCACAGCCATTTCATCTGAGGGAAAGCCTAAAAACATGACCTGTTAGGGCGCCTTGAGGACTGGAGTTAAGAAACACTGCAGTAGATCATATTGTCCACTTCCAGATCCAGTATAATATAAGGGCAAGCTGTGAAACAAAAGTAGGAGTGCTTACAACAGTCAGATTTTATGTTTATGGCTTAAACGTTTTCTCCCAAAAAAAAAACAAAAAAAAACTGATGGTTCCGCAAATGCATGAGAACTGTTAATTGGAGTTTAATTTGTATGATTTGTCCATTTAAGTCTACAAGTTCATCCAAAATGACCCTGTCCACAAGGTGCCATTGCTAGTGCATGTTTTCACTGCAGACAGAACAATGTTTTCACCAAGGAAGTGTACAATTAATGGAACTGCTGGCAGGATAAACATGTAATAAGGCTATGTTTAAATGTAAAAAAACAAAAAACAAAAACCTGCTGTGTTAATGCAAATGAGAGACTGCAATATGTACGTCATTTTTTATTTTGCCTATTATTACACTTAAAGCTTTTTGGCTGCTCCTCTCATTATTACACACGGTCATAGGCAGACCTGCTGAAAACTGTCACAAGTGTTTTGTGTTTACTAACAATTTATGAACGTTATTAATGAATTTTAGGTTTAAAAATTTAGAAACACTTTTTTGATGTATGAAAAGGAATATACAGCTGCTAGCTCCTTGGATTATTTACATAAGAAATTATTTTCAAAATTGCATTATAAATGAGTTTGAGAACAATTGTGCCATTGTTTAATTTAATGTAAGTGCCAAGTCAAGCTTTGATATCTTCGGTAGTTGTAAGTAGGATTAGGTATGGGCTTCTGAAAGACTGTATTCACGTTTAAAGGTAATGTATATTTTTATATTAAAAAATACATTATATATTTTTGTTATTTCTTTGATTTTAAATTAACATGAAGGATGCTTGTATCTAAATATATCCCTGATGAACATACATTTTGTAATATCAAAAAATAAATTAGTTTTCTTGTTCAAAGTATTTGTTAGTATAAAAAGACAAAAGTGAACCACAGTAAAAACCAAGCTTTGCATGACATGGATCGACACAGGAGACTGCACAATATTGTGCTTAAAAAGCATGCATAGAGTACAGTGTCAAGAAAATAACAATTTGTTCAATCTGTGCAAACCATTAAGCTCCCGTGACATCAGCAGGTCTATATACAATATCTATGGTGGGTATATAGCGTGAATGAGGGTAGATTGATGGTAAACACTGCTGTGCTACCATAGGTGTACGCAGCCTATTGCATTAGGGTGTGCACCCCAAAGCTCAAACACACACTACTCACTACTACTCACATCACTCACCATGTTCATTCAGAAAGGGAAGGGGCTGATAAATACATATTTACCGGCCCCTTCCCTCACTCATCCTAAAACATCTCCGCAGCAACATCCGGCAGGAGAGAAGAGGAGGAAAGCCAGAAGTGTTGCAGAGGGAAGGAGTGGGGAGCCAGGGCAGTAGGGGAAATCTGTGCTGCACAGGGTGATTAGGGTGTGCCTGGGCACACCCGGCACACCCTGTGCGCACGCCTATGTGTGCTTCTCAAAAATATAAAGAGTAGATAAGACTCCTGGTGACATCATGACATAAAATAACTGAACCAGAGAAATAGGAGTAGGAAGAGTATGAAAGAAAAGACTAGAGAAAAAAGGGAGTGGAGGGGAAAAAAGACTAGGGGGGAGGAGGAAGGGGAGGGAAACCCAGAGTGCCACCTGGGACAGGCCAAATTGCAGTAAGGAGTGTGGACGGTGCTTGCTCACGGTAGCAAAAGGGTTTCATCAAAGTGGGGAGGGAGAAAGTGTTGTACCCATGGTTGCCACAGTTTGGCGTAATAATCAATTCCATTCAGAATGATCACATCCAGTTTGGAGTGGATCATAGCCTCAGTGATCCTATTTTTAGTTTCCATTATATTAAGAGAGTTGCTCTTCCAGGCTTACTCTATTGTTTGGCAGCTGTAGTCACTTGGAGAAATAATTTGTGGTTCGCCCTTGTTAAGCTGGAGGATCATAGATTTAGTAAGGTAGAGAGAGGTTTGGGGGCAAGCACATTTGCCATCATGGTGGAGATAATCCAGTGTATATCTGCCCAAAATTGTGTCGCCATGGGGCAGGACCTCCAAATATGGAGGCAAGTGCTGATTTCATTGCAGCCACAAAAACATTTTGGCATACAATTGGGTGAATATTTAGCCAACCTAGTGGAAACCAAATACCAGTAGGTAAAGACTTTATAGATGGTCTCCAGTGCCAAAATTATTATTATTATTATACAGGATTTATATAGCACCAACAGTTTACGTAGCGCTTTACAATATAAAAGGAGACAATACAGTTACAATACAATAAAATACAAGAGGATTAAGAGGGCCCTGCTCAGAAGAGCTTACAATCTAATAGATGTTCTGAACAGATACTAGCTACCCAGACATCCAACCATGCTATCTGCTCTGAAGAGATTCCTAGGTCCCTTTCCCAGCTAGAGCATAGGTAGGTGGGGGAGAGTCCGGCTTGTCTAGTAACTAGTAAAATATAAATAGTCCTCTGCGCTACTAGGTAACAGTGGATAATCAATTAAATAATATTGTGAATCGATAAAAGTGTAGAAATGCTGCAAAACCTAAAAGTGTTCACAACTACACATGCGAAAAAATATAATGTACAGTGATCTTGTGCAAATCCTTCAATAAAGCAACATAATCAATAATGATGATATAAACAATAAGTGATGAATAAGTTGATAAACAGTGAATAGTGAATAAAGTCCAATAACATAGCAAATCCAGTGTTCCAATATAGTGCCAATAGCGAAAAGATGTCTATTAATGATTCCCAGAGAGTCTAGACACTGTCACTAATACCTCAGTGCTCACAGAACTCTCACCTCATAGGCATAAAACATAAGCCTTGGATCCCAATCCCATAGGAATCGTTAAAACTATCACAGCTGCTGCTCTTCAATAAAGATCCCGTCCCACATTTAAAGTAGACAAGCCTCCAATAGTGCATCACCATATAAAACCATTTATTGATTTTAAAAAGTGCCTGCTTACATAAATAGAGTAAATAAGTGCTCAGAAAGACATAACATCACTGCCTCTCACGTAACTTCAGGTCCGCGATGTGCTCTGGCCATGCCCTATGTGTTACGTCACGTGACTTCCTCAGGGGAACCGGATTGGATGTTCAATCAATCTATTTATATCCTGAAGACAGGAAGTGTATCGGACACAATTTTGTTTTTCGGATCGGAGCGGGGTCGGATGTCAGCGGACATGTCACCGCTGACATCCGACGCTCCATAGGGATGAATGTATGTCCGTTTTTCATCCGAAAACGGAAGGATGAAAAACGGACATACGGATCCCCGTGTGAAAGAGGCCTTTACCAGAAAAAAAACACCTCACAAGCATATTTTCTTCTTTTTTCTGGTAAAAGCTTTTATTCCATTCAAGTATTTTGCACATAGGGAAAATGGCCGCCACAATAATGTTTTCCATTACGTTGATTATGTACAACAAAATGGCATCTGATAGACTTCCTGTCTTCAGGATATAAATAGATTGATTGAACATCCAATCTGGTTCCCCTGAGGAAGTCATGTGACATGACGTAATGCGTAGGGCATGGCCGGAGCACACCACGGACCAGACGTGACATGAGAGGCAGTGAAACGCTGATGTTATGTCTTCCTGAGCGCTTATTTACTGTATTCATGTAAGCAGGAACTTTTTTAAAATCAATAAATGGTTTTATATGGTAATGCACTATTGGATACAAATAAAAGTGTAGCGCTATATAAAGGCGGGTTCAAAAACCCAAAAACATCAATGGAAAATATAATTATTGCAAACTAACACAGTGAATAAATACAATAAGTAGTGTCCATGTATAAAAGATACAAGTGAAGTAATTAAAAATGATATCACATATGAATGAAAATATTGCAAACTAACACGGTGAATGGATCTAAAGAGTAGTGTCCATATATAAGTGATACATGTGAAATCACGTAACAAGAAAAACTCCAGTTGGATGAAATCTAAGCAACAAAAAAACTCCAGTTGAATGAAATCCAAATCAGTGGATATAAGATCAAACCACCACCAGGAGTAGAGGAGGCTTACCAGAATGTTTGAACACGACAGGGCATACGCTCTGCGTGTCAAACAGGCTTGTATTGCGATGGATGGATCGAGGTGGTGCTGGTTTCTGTAGAAGTACCCTGTTCACACTCTAATGAGGACGCGTGGAGAGTGATCTCTCAGAAATCCATAGGGGCAAAGGTGGCAGAGGAGAAAGTAGAAAAGGACCACATAGCGTATATCCGTGATATACAGTAAAATTTATTTAAAAAAGAAAAACACTCACATGATACTGGATAAAAAAGCGCTTGTACAAAGTCAATAGGCAGCAATGGGGACCTTCCCGACGCATTTCGTCTCCAAGGACATTGTCTGGGGTGTCCCTCCACTGCTGCACTTCACGAATATATAGGCAATATGACCCCCATCCTTAAGACCGAGTCTACGAGTGCTGGCGCGGTCTATTACCTAAAGTACTTCCGGGATTTTAAAATTGCCTCGCCGCGTGCGTTCCGCTGCTTATAAAGGCCAATATGGCGGTGCATTTCAGGTTCCGTCTCTCTTATTGGAGGGGGACCTAAGTGCAAAGGTAAGGAGGCCAGCCGAACGTCCACGTCCACTTATCACTGCTAGTGTAAACATGCCAAGAAGTATTAGGCAACGCGTCAGCAGGGAAGGATGAGCTAGATCGAACGGCACTGAGTGCGGTCCACGTACCGATCCGGTATGCGTTCCACACAGTACGTCAGATGTACTGTGCTCACGTCAGTGCGTTCACGCACATGCGCAGTGATGCCCATACGGAATATGTATGTGCTATGGGAACAGAAAAGGAAATTGTGAAATTGCCAATGTTGTAACAAGGGGACATCTAATCGTGACCTAAATACAAAAAGGAAAAAAAAAAAAAAACGAATTCATGCTACGGAGAAGGGAGACAGGGACAACACATGGGTGTTCTCTCTCATCTTCAGCAAAGGACGGAAAACACATAGGTATGGCATGTTACAATGGTGCACTGGTGACACCAGATAGTTGTCAAGGCCACCCATACACAATAAAGACACCATTACAGTGGCTTCTAAGTGGAAGAAGGGAATACAAACTATAATGGCATATTAAAAAATGATGAAGTTAGTGAGTGAAACAGTGAAATGATATCCAACCACTCATAAACTAGATCTTCACATGGAGGTACACATATATAATTCAATCAGAATTACATTTTACAATGAAAACAAGAGAGAGAGATAAGAATTATACAATGTTAAGTTGACATATTCTGGTAGATACATAATGTCAAGCTTTACTGATGAAGGAATTAATGTCCCAATCTATGTTGATGCCGTAAGGCAAATAGGAACATATTCATATATCCAATATGTCTCAAGTTGTGAGACACCCCTAGTTCTAGCCCCTCCCCTCCAAGGGGCAATGTACCTATCAATAATCACAAAGGAGGTTCCCTTAGGGTCACGGTTGTGATGTGCCTTGTAGTGTCGGGGCACAGAGTGTTTTGTATCCCCACTTTTGATTAGGGCAATATGTTCTGCAACTCTTATCGAAAAAGTGCGGATGGTGCGGCCCACATATTGCATCCCGCATGGGCAGGTAATTAGATACGCTATGTAGTGGGTTGTACAGGTACAGAAATGTTTAATCGTATATTGTTTGCTGGTGACAGTTGATGTGAAATCGACTGCTCTGCGTCAAACCCCTGAGTTGTGTTGGCAAACCGTGCACCTCCTGCACGGAAAGAAGCCAGTCAGTTCGTGAAAGAACGAAGGCAGTGAAGGGAGGTTTATGATATCAGGAGCTATTTTACTTTGTAGAGTGGGTGCCCCTCTGAAGATAATTCTAGCTTGATCTGGTAGGGATGGACCTAGAATGCGATCATTTTTGAGAATGTTCCAATGTCAGGCAAAAATAGCCTTGATCTGACAGTATTGAGTGGAAAAAGAAGTCATCAGAGACCCCTTAAAGGTGTTATCAGTGTCACGTTTGGGTTTGACGGCTAATAGGGATTCCCTATCTGTTTCCATGGCGCGTAAAAGTTCTCGGTCGACATCTGCAGAGTTGTATCCTTTGTCAAGTAACCGGACTTTAAGTGTATCCGCTTGTACCTTAAAGGACTCTATACTAGTACAGTTTCTGCGTAATCCCAGAAACTGACTCCGTGGGATGGATCTAAGCCACGATGGATGGTGACAACTATCCACGGGAATTAAACTGTTTCTGGCTGTTGTTTTGAAAAAGGTTTGAAATTTGAATTGTCTGTTGACAATCCGAATTTGAAGATCTAAAAAATTAATTGTATCTGTACTTGAATTATACGTCAAAGAAATACCCCTATCTTTAGAGTTGAGTAGATCGAAAAATGATTGTAATGAATCAGCAGTGCCACTCCATAGGAGGAGGATGTCGTCTATCTACCGCACCCACAGGACCAACGGCAGATTCCCTAGGGCATAGACGACATCCTCCTCCCACTTGGCCATAAATAAATTGGCCAGGCTGGGGGCAAATTTTGCCCCCATGGCCACCCCACGAAGTTGTAAATAAAATTGTTGGTTGAACCAAAAATAATTATGGGTGGTGGCGAATTGTAATAACTCCATGATGAATTCTCACTGAAAAGGGGCAAGGGATGGTTCTTTATCCAAAAAATATTTAACTGCTTCAAATAATAAAAAATGGGGTTGTGACCTGTCCACTTGCTGTTATCTGAATGCACCAACATGCCTCCATCCCAATAGGAACAGAAGAAATGGAGGATGAAAGCGGGACTTTGTGTGAGGCTATCAGACTCCTACTTACCAGACCGGTGAGTCCGCTTGGGCAGAGAGTAGGCTCCCTTACGCATCCGACTCGCGGCCCCTGGTAAGGTAACAGGAAGCACAGGAGTGCGGAGTGGTATGAGAGCCTGTGAACTAGAGTCCAGATGCTGGTGGAATAGCAGTCTATGAACAGCAGGTGCAGGCTGGAACACAGGCGATGAGACTGAGCAGGATGGTCAGGAGACAGGCTGGGTTCGGCAACAGACTGGCAGCAAGGTACAATAGGAGCAGGCAGAAGCGGAGTCAAACAGGCCAAGGTCGGGTACAGGCAGCAAGAAGGGGAATCCAAGGGCAATCCGGGTCGTCAGGAGATCAGGTAAACAGGAAGACAAGACAGGAAACAGGAACTATGGCACAGGAAGCTGATGATCAGGCAGCACTGAACAGAGTGCCTGACAAACTTAAATAGGCCGGCTTGCTCACAGGCACTCCCTCTGGTGGCCAATCCCATGACCAGCAAGGTGAGCTCTCTGATAGTGCCCCTCCCTAAGGGCAGCCTCCGGATGCCCAGCCGGGCCAACTTGGAGGCATGAACATTTCTGAAAGTCTGTAAAAGTTCCGGGGCATGTAAATTGTTTTCTGGTTCCCAGGAATTGTCCTCCGGACCATACCCCTTCCATTTGATAAGATACTGTATTTGATTGCGCCTTTTCCTACAGTCCAGGATAGCCTCGATTTCAAACTCCTCCTCGTTATTGATCATAACAGGCTTAGGAGGACTGGTACTACGGTTGGGGAAAGGATCAGGAGCGACCGGTTTCAGTAAGGACACATGGAAAACCGGGTGTATTTTGAAGGAGTCCGGCAGACTGAGCTCGTACGCTACGTTGTTTATTTTTCTTCTCACCGAGAAGGGTCCCATGAATTTAGGCCCTAGTTTCCTAGAAGGGCAAGCCATTTTTAAGTTAGTTGTGGACAGCCATACTTGATTGCCAGGTTCCAGGATAAGCTCCCCGCGCCTCTTCTTGTCGAACGTCTTTTTATAAGAAGCCTGGGATTGGGCCATTGTTTCCTGCAGAAGTTTGTTGTTGGTAGAGAAGAATTCCAATGTCTCGGTCACTGCAGGGAGGGAACATTCAGGTATTGAGCTGGGTAGAAAGGAGGGATGAAATCCATAATTGGCAAAAAATGGCGTCTGGTTGATGGCTGAGTGCAGGGAGTTATTGTATGAAAACTCCGCAACTGGTAGCAGAGAAACCCAGTCATCCTGGGAAAAGGCAGAAAAACAACGGAGGTATTGCTCCAAGGTTTGGTTGGTTCTCTCCATCTGGCCGTTTGTCTGAGGGTGATAGGCTGAAGAGAACGCTAACTCAATTTCGAGGGAACCACACAATGCCTTCCAGAACCTGGAGGTGAATTGGACACCCTGGTCCGAGACGATATTAGAGGGAACCCCATGTAATCTCACAATTTCTTTAACGAAGATCTTCGCCGTTTCCACGGCTGAGGGTGTGCCTTTCATAGGCAAGAAGTGAGCCATTTTTGACAATCTATCAATTACGACAAAGATGGTAGAGAAGCCTTCGGATGGGGGCAGTTCCACAATGAAATCTATCGCGATCATTTTCCAAGGTCTGTCAGGGATGGGCAAGGGTTTCAGTAAGCCCCAGGCCTTCGTCCGAATATTCTTGCTTCGGGCACATGTGTGGCAGGAACTGACGTAATTCCTACAGTCCTCGGCCAACTGTGGCCACCAAAAGGTGCGCTGCACCAGTTCGGTTGTCTTCTGAGCCCCGAAGTGCCCAGCCAACTTGTGGTCATGGCAAAGCTCTAGTACTGGTACCCTAAGGCTCTCAGGAACCATGATCTTCTCCTTATGCCAGAGTAAACCATCTCTTAGGCTGATCTCAGTGGTTTGGGGTATAGTTGTGGAAGCTTGCCTTATTCTGGAGATTAAATCCCCCTGAAGTAATAAAAAATTTCCTGCAGGCAGGATAGTGTCCGGAGGGACGGTTTCTTTGGAGTCATGGAACATTCGTGAGAGAGCGTCTGGTTTGATGTTTTTGGAGCCGGGTCTGTAGGTAATATGAAATTGAAAGCGAGAGAAGAAGAGCACCCATCTGGCTTGTCGCGGTTTTAGTCTCTTGGCAGATCTCAAATATTCCAAGTTCTTGTGGTCCGTGTAGATTAGAATAGGATGTACAGCACCCTCCAAAAGATAGCGCCACTCCTCCAGAGCCGTCTTGATGGCCAGAAGCTCCCGGTCTCCTACATCGTAGTTTCTTTCAGACACCGATAATTTGCGAGAAAAAAAAGCTATTGGAAACAGAAGGGCCTTGGGGCCCTGTCGTTGGGAGAGTACAGCTCCTACTGCGACCTCTGAGGCGTCAACCTCCAACACGAATGGCAAGGCAGAGTTAGGGTGTTTGAGGATGGAGGCCGACGTGAATAATCCTTTTAATTTTTCAAAGGCCAATTGAGCCCTAGGGGTCCAGCAGAATCGGGTTCCCTGTCTTGTTAATTCAGTAATGGGGGCGATGATCTTGGAAAAGTCTCTGATGAATTTCCTATAGAAACTGGAAAATCCAACGAAGCGTTGGACCCCCTTCTTGTCCGTAGGTGCGGGCCAGTCCAGGATGGCGGACACCTTTTGAGGGTCCATTTTAATACCTTCCACTGAAATGATGAGCCCCAGGAATTGGATGCATTGGAGTTCAAATTCACATTTATCGAGTTTAGCATACAGCCCGTGTTGCCTGAGCCGGGCGAGGACATTCCGGACGTGCCTGCGATGATCAGTCAGTGATGATGAGAAAATGAGAATGTCATCGAGGTAGACGATGACGTAGAGATCCAAAAATTCCCGGAAGATGTCGTTCACAAAATGTTGGAATGTGGCTGGGGCATTGCATAGACCGAAGGGCATAACGCAATACTCGAAATGCCCAAAACGAGTGCGAAAAGCGGTTTTCCACTCGTCCCCCTCCCGGATAAGGATTAAATTATAGGCTCCGCGAAGATCCAGTTTTGTGAAGACAGTTGCCGTTCCTAGCCTCTGGAATAATTCAGGCACCAGGGGTAAGGGGTAGCGATTCTTGATCGTTATCCGATTTAATTCCCGGTAGTCGATACATGGCCGAAGGGAATGATCTTTTTTTTCCACAAAGAATATGCCTGCGCCGGCCGGAGATGTGGACGGGCGGATGAACTTTTTCTTTAAATTCTCATCAAGGTATTGTTTTAGTGTATCCAATTCCTGTTCAGTCAATGGAAAGATCCTACCGAAGGGTACTTCGGTTCCAGGTAGCAGCTCTATAGGGCAATCATAGGGCCTGTGTGGCGGTAGAGTCTCAGCACCTTTCTTGCTGAATACATCAGAGAAATCTCGGTAGGGTTCTGGGATGGCTTGGTGTGAGTTGGTTTCAGGGTGTAGGCCGAGGAGTTGAGGTATCTCATGGGCCATTCTTGGCAGGCAATGTTGTTGGCAATAATCAGACAGAAACTCCACTTTCCCAGAAACCCAGTTGATATGGGGGTTATGGCCCAGCAACCACGGCATGCCCAGGATGACAGGGAACAGAGGAGAGGAAATGACATCTAAACGGAGGAATTCCTGGTGTTGAGAGTTTATAGTAGCTATTATAGGGATAGTCTCTTGAATGACAGGACCGGAACGGAGGGCGGAACCGTCTGCAAGATGAACAGCCAGGCTCTGGGTCTTGAGTCGGAGTGGGATATCATGCTGAGCTGCAAAGGCCTGGTCCATGAAGCAGCTGCATGCTCCGGAATCAACGATGACTGGAACTTGGATAGCCTTTCCGGGAAGCTGCAAAGTGACAGAGATGGTAAGGTGAGTACTAGGTTTTGGCATGATAGTAGCACATATACGAGCAGAAGAACGACACTTGCGCGTCTTGTTGGGGCAGACGCTGGCGTAGTGCCCCGGTTCCCCACAGTAGAGGCATAGGTTAAGGTTACGTCTTCGTAACTTCTCTTCGGGAGTCAAGGAAGGACGGAGCAGACCAAGCTGCATAGGCTCTGATGTGTCAAAACTGGAGAGGTTGGAGGAGCCAAAGGCCTACTAGGAGGACTGGGAACCTGTGGAAGCATCCAAGTGGGTCGATAGGCACTGATAGACCTTTCGGTGCATCATTCTCTCAGACGACGGTCAATTTGGATTGAGAGGTTAATTAATTCTTCCAGGGTCTGAGGTATCCCAACCCGTGCTAACTCGTCCTTGAGTGGATCGGACAAACCCATTCTAAAGTGATGACGCAGAGCCGCGTCATTCCATGCCGTATCGGAACTCCAGCGCCTAAATTCAACAGCATAGTCCTCCGCTGCCCTGCGGCCTTGCCGAAGGGAGTGCAGGGGAGCTTCAGCAGAAGCGGTTAGTTGAGGATCCTCATAAAGTTGAGACATCGCCAAGAAGAAGGTGTCCAGACTTTCCAGGGCATCCGACTTTTGTTCCAGAAGGTGATGGGCCCAGGTTTGAGGCTCACCGGACAACAGGGAAATAACAAAGCCCACTTTGGTGGCTTCTAGGGAGAAGGTCCGAGGCTGCAGAGCAAAATAGAGACTACATGCATTCCGGAATGCACGGTATTTACTACGGTCTCCAAAAAATCTCTCCTGTATAGGTACTTTGGGCTCTGGAGGGAGCATGACTACGGAGGGTGCCCCGGTTGCAGACGAAGTCCCCTGAGGATTGGTAGGTGCAGACAGGGCCTGAACACGTTCCTCTAGTCGGGTATAGCCATCCTGTAAACTTTTGACTGCTTGGGTTAATCCTGCCAAGTGTCTGCAAAGTTCGTCCATAGGGGAGGCCCCCTGCCCGGACTCGGTCATGGCTGCCTGATACTATCAGACTCCTACTTACCAGACCGGTGAGTCCACTTGGGCAGAGAGTAGGCTCCCTTACGCGTCCGACTCGCGGTCCCTGGTAAGGTAACAGGAAGCACAGGAGTGCGGAGTGGTATGAGAGCCTGTGAACTAGAGTCCAGATGCTGGTGGAATAGCAGTCTATGAACAGCAGGTGCAGGCTGGAACACAGGCGATGAGACTGAGCAGAATGGTCAGGAGACAGGCTGGGTTCGGCAACAGACTGGCAGCAAGGTACAATAGGAGCAGGCAGAAGCGGAGTCAAACAGGCCAAGGTCGGGTACAGGCAGCAAGAAGGGGAATCCAAGGGCAATCCGGGTCATCAGGAGATCAGGTAAACAGGAAGACAAGACAGGAAACAGGAACTATGGCACAGGAAGCTGATGATCAGGCAGCACTGAACAGAGTGCCTGACAAACTTAAATAGGCCGGCTTGCTCACAGGCACTCCCTCTGGTGGCCAATCCCATGACCAGCAAGGTGAGCTCTCTGACAGAGGCATGTTGGTGAATGTGGACACATTACAAGAAATGTTATGGTAAGATGTCTAGAGTGGATCCTGTACCGAGTAATAATACCCACAAAATGTGTTGCAAAAAAAAAAAAGATGGTATAAAGTTTAACCACTTGAGCCCCGGACCATTATGCTGCCTAAGGACCAGAGGTCTTTTTCCAATTTGGCACTGCGTCGCTTTAACTGCTAATTGCGCGGTCATGCAATGCTGTACCCAAACGAAATTTGCGTCCTTTTCTTCCCACAAATAGAGCTTTCTTTTGATGGTATTTGATCACCTCTGCGGTTTTTATTTTTTGCGCTATAAACGGAAAAAGACCGAAAATTTTGAAAAAAAATGATATTTTCTACTTTTTGTTATAAAAAAAATCCAATAAACTAAATTTTAGTCATACATTTAGGCCAAAATGTATTCGGCCACATGTCTTTGGTAAAAAAAATGTCAATAAGCGTATATTTATTGGTTTGCGCAAAAGTTATAGCGTCTACAAACTAGGGTACATTTTCTGGAATTTACACAGCTTTTAGTTTATGACTGCCTATGTCATTTCTTGAGGTGCTAAAATGGCAGGGCAGTACAAAACCCCCCCAAATGACCCCATTTTGGAAAGTAGACACCCCAAGGAAATTGCTGAGAGGCATGTTGAACCCATTGAATATTTATTTTTTTTGTCCCAAGTGATTGAAAAATGACAAAAAAAAAAAAAAATATTTACAAAAAGTCGTCACTAAATGATATATTGCTCACACAGGCCATGGGCCTATGTGGAATTGCACCCCAAAATACATTTAGCTGCTTCTCCTGAGTATGGGGATACCACATGTGTGGGACTTTTTGGGAGCCTAGCCGCGTACGGGGCCCCGAAAACCAATCACCGCCTTCAGGATTTCTAAGGGTGTAAATTTTTGCTTTCACTCTTCACTGCCTATCACAGTTTCGGAGGCCATGGAATGCCCAGGTGGCACAAAACCCCCCAAAATGACCCCATTTTGGAAAGTAGACACCCCAAGCTATTTGCTGAGAGGCATATTGAGTCCATGGAATATTTTATATTTTGACACAAGTTGCGGGAAAGTGACACTTTTTTTTTTTTTTTTTTTTCATAAAGTTGTCACTAAATGATATATTGCTCACACAGGCCATGGGCATATGTGGAATTGCACCCCAAAATACATTTAGCTGCTTCTCCTGAGTATGGGGATACCACATGTGTGGGACTTTTTGGGAGCCTAGCCGCGTACTGGACCCCAAAAACCAATCACTGCCTTCAGGATTTCTAAGGGTGAAAATTTTTGATTTCACTCTTTACTGCCTATCACAGTTTCGGAGGCCATGGAATGCCCAGGTGGCACAAAACCCCCCCAAATGACCCCATTTTGGAAAGTAGACACCCCAAGCTATTTGCTGAAAGGCATGGTGAGTATTTTGCAGCTCTCATTTGTTTTTGAAAATGAAGAAAGACAAGAAAAAACATTTTTTTTTTTCTTTTTTCAATTTTCAAAACTTTGTGACAAAAAGTGAGGTCTGCAAAATACTCACTATACCTCTCAGCAAATAGCTTGGGGTGTCTACTTTCCAAAATGGGGTCATTTGGGGGGGTTTTGTGCCACCTGGGCATTCCATGGCCTCCGAAACTGTGATAGGCAGTGAAGAGTGAAATCAAAAATTCACGCCCTTAGAAAGCCTGAAGGCGGTGCTTGGTTTTCGGGGTCCCGTACGCGGCTAGGCTCCCAAAAAGTCTCACACATGTGGTATCCCCGTACTCAGGAGAAGCAGCAGAATGTATTTTGGGGTGTAATTTCATATATTTCCATGGCATGTTTGAGCAATATATCATTTAGTGACAACTTTGTGCAAAAAAAAAAAAAAAAATTTGTCTCTTTCCCGCAACTTGTGTCGCAATATAAAATATTCCATGGACTCGACATGCCTCTCAGCAAATAGCTTGGGGTGTCTACTTTCCAAAATGGGGTCATTTGGGGGGGTTTTGAACTGTCCTGGCATTTTATGCACAACATTTAGAAGCTTATGTCACACATCACCCACTCTTCTAACCACTTGAAGACAAAGCCCTTTCTGACACTTATTGTTTACATGAAAAAGTTTTTTTTTTTTTGCAAAAAAATTACTTTGAACCCCCAAACATTATATATTTTTTTAAAGCAAATGCCCTACAGATTAAAATGGTGGGTGTTTCATTTTTTTTTTTCACACAGTAATTGCGCAGCGATTTTTCAAACGCATTTTTTGGGGAAAAAACACACTTTTTTTAATTTTAATGCACTAAAACACGCTATATTGCCCAAATGTTTGATGAAATAAAAAAGATGATCTCAGGCCGAGTACATGGATACCAAACATGACATGCTTTAAAATTGCGCACAAACGTGCAGTGGCAACAAAATAAATACATGTTTAAAAGCCTTCAAAAGCCTTTACAGGTTACCACTTTAGATTTACAGAGGAGGTCTACTGGAAAAATTACTGCACTCGATCTGGCCTTCGCGGTGATACCTCACATGCATGGTGCAATTGCTGTTTACGTTTGACGACAGACCGCCGCTTGCGTTCGCCTTAGCGCGAGAGCAGGGGGCGACAGGGGTGTTTTTTTTTTTTTTTTTTTTTTCTTTATTATTTTTTTGCTTTTTTAATCTTACTTTTAAACTGTTCCTTTCATATTTTTTTTTTTAATCATTTTTATTGTTATCTCGGGGAATGTAAATATCCCCTATGATAGCAATAGGTAGTGACAGGTACTCTTTTTTGAAAAAATTGTGGTCTATTAGACCCTAGATCTCTCCTCTGCCCTCAAAGCATCTGACCACACCAAGATCGGTGTGATAAAATGCTTCCCCAATTTCCCAATGGCGCTATTTACATCCGGCGAAATCTAAGTCATGAAATACTCGTAGCTTCCGGTTTCTTAGGCCATAGAGATGTTTGGAGCCACTCTGGTCTCTGATCAGCTCTATGGTCAGCTGGCTGAATCACCGGCTGCATTCTCAGGTTCCCTGTTGAGACAGGAGAGCCAGAGAAAAACACGGAAGACGGTGGGGGGGGGGGGCATTCCCTCCCACGGCTTGTAAAAGCAGTCTAGAGGCTAATTAGCCGCTAGGATTGCTTTTACATGAAAGCCGACCGCTGGCTGAAAAGAATGATACCAAGATGATACCTAAACCTGCAGGCATCATTCTGGTATAACCACTCAAAGTCGTGAATGGCGTACCTGAAGACAAAAAAATGGTTAACAATGGTTAACAATAAAGCACAGTAAAGTGTAAATAATTACACACCTGAAAAACAAACATGATAAAACATAATAACAATAACAATAAAACATTGCAGAATAGAATACAGTAAAAAAGAGCAGAACAATAGAGAGAGAGAATAGAGAGAGAGAGAACAATAAAACAACAACTATTTTTTTTTATTTCATATTTTTTTTTTTTTTTACACTTTTTTTGTAACTAACTTTTATAACGGTAACCGGTTCCAGGTTCGGGTCTCTCAAAATGCGATGGCATCTTGGGAGACCCTGTGAAAGTGTGTCTAGTCTGTGCAATGCTGTACCCTACGCTAATACTCAACTAGTGAATGGTAGCATTCAAAACATTCACCAATGCAAAGACCAGGATTGTCAGGACAGGAGGGACAATAATAGCGGGTGTCACGCCTATATCCTCGCTTGCTGCAGACACGACATCTTTTTTGGGGGGTTCGTTGGGTAGGGGTACTCGGGAGGACATAAAAATGCCTCTCATGCAGCCGACTGCATTTGGTTGGGGATGAATGGGGGAAGTACGGGCGCTGCAGAAGCGGTGGGTTCCCAATTAGGATTGGCGAATGCAGCAGGAAGGGCACTATGGGCACGACGGGCCTGTGTTTGTCTTTTTGGTGGCGGCGGGACACTACTTGTGCTTGCCACCTCACCAGCTTGAACTGCACTTTTGGGACTCGCCACGTCACCACGTGTTACTGCAGTGCTGGTTTGACTATGACCGGGGTGTACTAGGCCGCTGGCGCTTGCCAGTTCACCAAAACACTACCAAAAAACTGTTAGCGATCGCAGGGATCAGGCCTGACTCTGCGAACGCTGCAGTTATGCGTTTAGTGTTTTGTAAGTGACAGTGATCGATCGATACTGCACTTGGGTGGGCTGGGCTGGGCCGGGCGGAGGGGCAAAACGCAGGTGCTAGTAGGTATCTGGGCTGATCCCGCTAACACTGCGTTTTTGGGAACCCTAAACTGCTGTTGACGCTAGTATAGATCTGATCGGATCAGATATTGATGCGATCAGATACTATACCACTAAGGGAGGTGTACAGTGCGTGCGTGGGTGTTAGCGGTACTGGCGCTAATCTGACGCTGCCTGGGGCTGGTGCTTGCCAGTTCACCAAAACGCTACAAAAAAAACTGTTAGCGATCGCAGGGATCAGGCCTGACTCTGCGAACGCTGCAGTTATGCGTTTAGTGTTTTGTAAGTGTCAGTGATCGATCGATACTGCACTTGGGTGGGCTGGGCTGGGCCGGGCGGAGGGGCAAAACGCAGGTGCTAGCAGGTATCTGGGCTGATTCCGCTAGCACTGCGTTTTTGGGAACCCTAAACTGCTGGGGACGCTAGTATAGATCTGATCGGATCAGATATTGATCCGTTCAGATACTATACCACTAAGGGAGGTGTATGGTGCGTGCGTGGGTGTTAGCGGTACTGGCGCTAACCTGACGCTGCCTGGGGCTGGTGCTTGCCAGTTCACCAAAATGCTACCAAAAAAACTGTTAGCGATCGCAGGGATCAGGCCTGACTCTGCGAACGCTGCAGTTATGCGTTTAGTGCCTTGTAAGTGACAGTGATCGATCGATACTGCACTTGGGTGGGCTGGGCGGAGGCACAAAACGCAGGTGCTAGCAGGTATCTGGGCTGATCCCGCTAACACTGCGTTTTTGGGAACCCTAAACTGCTGGGGACGCTAGTATAGATCTGATCGGATCAGATATTGATCCGTTCAGATACTATACCACTAAGGGAGGCGCATGCTGCGTGCGTGGGTGTTAGCGGTACTGGCGCTAATTTGACGCTGCCTGGGGCGACGCATATCACCGCCGGGCGATCGGGGGGCTAAACCTTTATTCGGTAATAAACGGCGGGTGCCCTGACACTATAAAAAATAAACGAACTAACCAGCGTCAACCGTAACGGTTATACGGTGATCAGTGGTGAAAGGGTTAACTAGGGGGCAATCAAGGGGTTAAAACATTTATTAGGTAGTATATGGGGGTCCCTGACGCTATAAAACGCTGACGGCGAACCTAAATATTTACCTCACTAACTAGCGTCACCAGCGACACTAATACAGCGATCAGAAAAATGATCGCTTAGCGACACTGGTGACAGGGGGTGATCAAGGGGTTAAAACTTTATTAGGGGGGGTTAGGGGGGTACCCTAGACCTAAAGGGGGGTAATATACACTGTCCCAACACAGTAACTGTCACAAACTGACACTATGCAGTAATCAGAAAAAACAAAAAAAAACAAAACAAAAAACTGCTGGTGTCAGTTTGTGACAGGGGGGGGGGGGGGTGATCGGGGGGGGATCGGGGTGATTTGTGTGCCTGGCATGTTCTACTGTGTGTGTAGTGTTTGTGCACTCACATACTTGTCGTCTCTCCTCGGGCCGGAACGGAAAATACCGACCCGAGGGGAGATGACATCACTTCCTTTGCTGCTGTTTAGCATACAGCAGCAAAGGAGTGTTCTCATTGGCCGGCGGCGATCGCGAGGGGGGGGCCACGAACGGATGGTCTCCCCCTCATCACCGATCGCCGCTGGACAAAAGACGACCGCCTCGGGCACCGGGGGGGGGTCCGATCGGACCCCCCACCCGCGGAAGGCAAATCACGTACCCTGTACGTGATTTTGCCTGTCCGTGCCACTTTGCCGACGTACATCGGTGTGAGGCGGTCGTCAAGTGGTTAATAACATAGATCCTAAAACCAAATACATCATAAAAGGAACACGTTTAGGCCACCATAAAGCATGTTAAAATAGGTATGTTTACAGACATGGTTCGAGTAATGATTGTACATTTACAATAGAAAGTACATAGTACAATAGTACAATACATGGTACATGGTACAATGAATAAATGTGTGCATCAATAGATGTTAACTCTACGCGTTTCTTGGCTTGAAACCAATCGTCAGGAGTCTGATGCAGTGTAACTGCGTTGAAAAAATAGCAATATGTCAGTATAGCAACAAAAGTATGGGAAAAATGGAAAAATAGAGATACAAATTGTTAATATACTCACAAATGATGCATAGGTAAATAATGACCCATACATTATAGTGCAATGTTGGTCAGGGTCCACTAAGTCTCCCCCGGGGTTGAGGCAGAGAGCACGCCCCAAAAGACTCCTCCCATTCCCTGGGCCTCGTCATTTGTCCTCGCTTGGCGACCTCTGTAGGTGCTTTGGCCACCTTGTCGGCCGGTGCCGACGGTCTTTTGGGGCGTGCTCTCTGCCTCAACCCCGGGGGAAACTTAGTGGACCCTGACCAACATTGCACTATAATGTATGGGTCATTATTTACCTATGCATCATTTGTGAGTATATTAACAATTTGCATCTCTATTTGTCCATTTTTCCCATACTTTTGTTGCTATACTGACATATTGCTTTTTTTTCAACGCAGTTACACTGCATCAGACTCCTGACGATTGGTTTCAAGCCAAGAAACGCGTAGAGTTAACATCTATTGATGCACACATTTATTCATTGTACCATGTACCATGTATTGTACTATTGTACTATGTACTTTCTATTGTAAATGTACAATCATTACTCGAACCATGTCTGTAAACATACCTATTTTAACATGCTTTATGGTGGCCTAAACGTGTTCCTTTTATGATGTATTTGGTTTTAGGATCTATGTTATTAAACTTTATACCATCTTTTTTTTGCAACACATTTTGTGGGTATTATTACTCGGCACAGGATCCACTCTAGACATCTTATATCTATACATCTATAGACATCTATAGAGGGAGGCCACATCTGCTGTGGCCATGATGTAGTCCCCCTGTATGTCCAAACCCTCTAGTAGTCTAATAGTGGCCCCAGTATCTCTGAGATACGATGGCATCTGTCTCACAAGGTAATAATCTATATACTGGCCTATACGTGACAGACAGAGTTAATGCCGCTCACGATAGGTCGGCCAGGGGGTTGGAGGGGATCCTTGTGGATTTTGGGTAGATAATATATGGTAGGTATTCTGGGGGCTAAAGGAACCAAAAATTCTCTCTCTCTCTTATTCAGGACATTGTTGTCAAAACCCTTAGTAACTATTTTCAAAAGTTCTTTCTTGTATGTATGAGTGGGATTGCTAGGCAATTCTTTGTATTTATTATGCCGCGTACACACAAGTGGACTTTACGGCAGACTTTGCCCAGCGGATGGGATTTGGTCGGACAATTCGATCGTGTGTGGGCTCCAGCGGACTTTGTTTTCTCAAAAGTTGGACGGACTTAGATTTGAAACATGTTTTAAAATAATCCGTTGAAATCGAGTCCGGTCGAAAAGTCCGCTCGTCTGTATGCTAGTTCGATGGACAAAAAGCCACGCTAGGGCAGCTATTGGCTACTGGCTATGAACTTCCTTGTTTTAGCCTGGTCGTACGTCATAACGTACGAATTCGACGGACTTTGGTGGATTGTGTGTAGGCAAGCCCGTTCATTCAGAAAGTCCGTCGTAAAGTCCGTCGAAAAGTCTGCGAGCAAAGTCTGCCGTAAAATCCGCTCGTGTGTACGTGGCATTAGGCTCATTCAGAATTCTATACATTTCTTGTTCGTAGTTGGATTTGTCTAGAACAACAATCCCACCCCCTTGTCTGCAGGGCAGATTATCAAGTCCTTCTGTTGGCAAAGGGACTTTTAACCAATTTTTGATATGGGTTGGTGGCGAGTACGTTTGATAGGTAGATCTGCCAAATCTTTCAATACAAGATCTCTGAAAAAAGTAATGGCAGGAGCAACCGGGACAGGTTGATTAAACAATGATGGATTTGCCAATCCTGAAGGTCCCAGAGGTAGTGGCGCTATATGGGTTAGAAATAATATAACGTTGTATATGTAACTTGCATACATATTTTTGTACATCTATGAAGGTATTGATTTGTCTAGTGATTTAGGTAGGGCAAATCTAAGACCCTTATCTAATACAGATAATTCATCTTTAGTAAATGTTTTGGAACTAAGATTGAATACGCCTTGTCCCATCAAATCCGCTTTCTTTTTTCTCCTCTGTATTCTCCTCCCCCCTCTTGTACCTCTCTTGTATTTGGGTCTATTGTGTGTGTGAATGGATCCCTGTGAAAAATCTGACCATACGAATTGGGGTTGGTCTGATTGTATCTATAAGGTGATTGTTCGTGAATATCTCTTCAATCAGAAGAATATTCATGTGAGTTCATGAGAGGGGAGAACCTATTATAGGTAGCCACTGGTGGTTGCCCACACTGGCGAGGATTGGAATGATATGAGTTATAGTATTCTCTACGGTCCGTGGGAGAAGACTCTCTATTATGATTATAGTGCTCATAGGGGTAATACAAGTTAGAATGGTAGGTATTATAGGGATTGGCACCCCGTTGATTTCTTCCTTCACTTCCACCCCTATTATGACTCCTACCCCTTCTAGGGGTGGTAGGCGTATGGGGGCTATCATAGTGTGCTCTAGTTTGTGGGGGTTTGTTGCCTCCACGTAAGACCCTATTGTCCATATTCACAGGATGGACAGATGGCGGGACTCTACTTTCAGGTATATCTGATGTGTGGGGTACAGATATCGGAGCTGATGGAGGGGCAAGGGAGTTAGTATCTGTGATTGTATTGGGAATCAATAATTTTTGCCAACCAAAAACCGTTCCATTCTTGTAATCGCCAACATCCCTGCTATATTTTTTCTGCTTCTTGTTCTTTGTGATGATTGATAGGTACATTGCCCCTTGGAAGGGAGGGGCTAGAACTAGGGGTGTCTCACAACTTGAGAAATATTGGATATATGAATTACATTCCTATTTGCCTTACGGCATGAACATAGATTGGGACATTAATTCATTTATCAGTAAAGCTTGACATTATGTATCTACCAGAATATCTCAACTTAACATTGTATAATTCCTCTCTCTCTCTCTCTCTCTCTCTCTCGTATTCATTGTAATCTGTAATTCTGATAGAATTATATATGTGTACCTCCATGTGAAGATCTAGTTTATGAGTGGTTGGATATCATTTCACTGTTTTACTCACTAACTTCATAATTTTTTAATATGCAATTATAGTTTTTATTCCCTTCATCCACTTAGAAGCCACTGTAATGGTGTCTTTATTGTGTATAGGTGGTCTTGACAATTATCTGGTGTCACCAGTGCACCATTGTAACATGCCACACCTATGTGTTTTCCGTCCTCTGCTGAAGATGAGAGAGAACACCCATGTGTTGTCCCTTTCCCCCTTCTCCGTAGCATGAATTGTTTTTTTTTTTCTTTTAAATTTCTCTTTTTTTAATTTTCCTTTTTGTATTTAGGTCACGATTAGATGTCCCCTTGTTACAACATTGGCAATTTCACGATTTCCTTTTCCGTTCTCATAGTACATACATATTCCGTACGGGCATCACTGCGCATGTGCGTGAACACACTGACGTGAGCACAGTACGTCTGACGTACTGTGTGGAATGCATACTGGCTGGGTACATGGACCACACTCAGTGGCGTTTGATCTAGCTCGTCCCTCCCCGCTGACGCACACGCCCACCTGTCTTTCCGGACAGGGGGCGTTGCCTAATACTTCTTGGCATGTTTACACTAGCAGCGATAAGTGGACGTGGCCGTTCGGCCGGCTTCCTTACCTTTGCACTTAGGTCCCCCTCTAATAACAGAGACGAAACCTGAAATGCACCGCCATATTGGCCTTTATAAGCTGTGGAATGCACGCGGCGATGCCATTTTAAAATCCCGGAAGTACTTTAGGTAATAGACTGCGCCAGCACTCGTAGACTCGGTCTTCAGGATGGGGGTCATATTGCCTATATATTCGTGAAGTGCAGCAGTGGAGGGACACCTCAGACAATGTCCTTGGAGACAAAACGCGTCGGGAAGGTCCCCACTGCTGCCTATTGACTTTGTACAAGCGCTTTTTTATCCAGTATCATGTGAGTGTTTTTCTATTTTAAATAAATTTTACTGTATATCACGGAATTACGCTATGTAGTCCTTTTCTACTTTCTCCTCTGCCACCTTTGCCCCTATGGATTTCTGAGAGATCACTCTCCAGGCGTCCTCATTAGAGTGTGAACAGGGTACTTCCAGTCTTCAGAAAACAGCACCACCTCGATCCATCCATCACAATACAAGCCTGTTTGACACGCAGAGCGTATGCCCTGTCGTGTTCAAACATTCTGGTAAGCCTCCTCTACTCATGGTAGTGGTTTGACTACAGTCACTAATTTTCACGGATATACACGGTTTCCGTTTGGAACTTTCTGGTGTTAGATTCCACTATCTTAAATCCACTGATTTGGATTTCATTCAACTGGTGTTTTTTTGTTACTTTTTTTTGTTACTTAGATTTCATCCAACTGGAGTTTTTTTTGTTACGTGATTTCACATGTATCACTTATATGGACACTACTCTTTAGATCCATTCAACGTGTTAAATTGCAATATTTTCATTCATATGTGATATCATTTTTAATTACTTCACTTGAATCTTTTATACATGGACACTACTTATTGTATTTATTCACTGTGTTAGTTTGCAATAATTTTATTTTCCATTGATGTTTTTGGGTTTTTGAACCCACTTTTATATAGTGCTACACTTTTATTTGTAGGTTTTTTTGCCATTTATCCAATTTGGTGTGTTAGCTGCTGATTATTTAGAGTAGCGCACAATTACTTTCCTTAATTTTTGGGTTAATACACTATTGGAGGCTTGTCTACTTTATTTTTTTTTTTTGTATAATTTTTATTTTCATTTTCAATTTTAAAACAGATTGACATTGCAATAAGGTAACAATTAAGGGGGGGAGGTGCAGGGGTAGGGAGAGGGAAGGAGGTATAGGGAGGAGGGGTCATGGGGAGGGAGTACAATTAACATGGAGTCCTGACCCTTACATTCAGCTATATAGACATGCCTCCCCTCCAAACTGGAAGGGGGTAAGGTGAATGTAGGCTGTAAATCTAAAGTCCTTGTATACATGGCTCCCTTTTTGCAAATAATACAAACATTAAGGGAGAACAGACCAAAACCTAGTAACCCCCCAGGTAACACAGGAAAAAGGAGGGAAAAAATGGATACTGGGTATCCTGGGGCTGTATCAAAACAATATACATATAACAAATAAAAAGAATGGAAGAAAAGGAGTAGAGGGAAAGAAAAGCTAAAGGGACAGAAAGAAGTATGTGTAAAGAGTCTCACCGGATTTGCTGGTGTTTACACTGAAGTAGATCCTGTGGTTGTGGAAGGAAGGTTCGCCTGGACAAGTCTCCCAAAGGATGGATCCGCTAAAGCAAGAAGTGCAACATCTAGGCTAGATGAGGCCATTGTTGTGTCATGCACGTGAGCTCTCCAGGCTGCCCATGTAAGTTCAAAGCGTTCACGAGTGTCTCTAAAAGTGGCCAGCCAACTCTCCGCCTCCATGATCTCCTCCACCTTCCCCAACCAGTCCTGCTCGTATGGAATATGCGAGCTCTTCCAATGTATTGGTATTAGGCGCTTTGCTACATTGAGGAGGTGGGGGAGAGCACAGTTTATAGCGAGATAGGGGCATGGAGGGTATGTGTAGCAAAAAATGTTTTGGTAGAGCTGGGATTTCCATTCCCACGCTGTCTGCAATATGTTTGCCTACCATGGCCCAAAAAGGTGTTAGCACAGGGCACTCCCACCAAATGTGGAGGAATGTGCCCTTCATACCACACCCCGGAGGCTTGTCTACTTTAAATGTGGGACGGGATCCTTTATTGAAGAACAGCAGCTGTGACACCTGGAGGATAGTTTTATCATTTCCTATTGGATTGGGATCCAATGCTTATTCTTTATGCCTATGAGGAGAGAGTTCTGTGAGCACTGAGGTGTTGGTGACAGCGTCTAGACTCTCTGGGAATCATTTATAGACATCATATTACTAATGGCACTATATTGGAACACTGTATTTTCTACGTTACAGGCATACCCCACTTTTAAGTACACAATGGGGTTTATTTACTAAAGCTGGAAAGTGCAACATCAGTCTGACTTCTGCATAGAAACATGAGCTTCCAGGTTTTATTACCAAAGCTTAATTGAACAAGCCAAAGTTAGAAGCTCATTGGTTTCTATGCAGAAGTGAGCCTGATTTTGCACTTTCCAGCTTTAGTAAATAAACCCCATTGTGTACTTAAAAGTGGGGTATGCCTGTATTGGACTTTATTCACCGTATATCAACTTATTCATCACTTATTGTTTATATCATCATTATTGATTATGTTGCTTTATTGAAGAATTTGCGCAGGATCACTGTACATTATATTGTCTAGTAATTGATGATAGAGTTGAGAGATTAAGCTAAAGGCATGTGGGTCCTTTCTACAGGCATGCTCAAAAAAGCTAAGTGATACAAAGAGGTGGATGTAACAAGAAAAGGAGTAAAGAAATGTTTAATTTGTAGATAGCGGAAGATTTCTGAACTTGGAAGGCTATGCACTTCCTGGAGGGAGAGAATGGTTTTAAAGGCCAACTTGGTGGTCAAATGATACAGGTGGAGGAGTCCTGCTAAACGCCAGGCATGCAAGGAAGAAAGAGAGGTAAAGGCTGGATAGAACAACAGATTCTTAATAAAGAACAGAAACAGGTTGTGGGGAGAGGGAAATGGAGTGTACTGTAATTGGGTTAGAAAGATCTTTAGGATTAGAGGGGCTAAGCCACAGGAGCTTGACAACGGAAAGGGGGTTACAATGTTGTCAATGTAAATTTGTGTTTATTTTGTAGACCAAAATCTTTAAAGAAATCTTTTTTTAAAGTCCTTTGTGACCAAAGATCATTTAAACTTAGATGCCCAGACCAGATTGACCAGCGCCAGTATGCATCAGTTATCTTGACTATAACTCTATAACTATTTTGTCACTTTGACAGCAGGGCCTTAAAACTTGGAACATGCCCAGGTGTGCATTCCAAGTTTTACACTGCAATGTTAATCAATATACTCTTTTGGGGAATTTACTAAAACTGGAGCAGACAGAATCTGGAGCAGCTGTGACTAGCTAATTGGTTTCTATGCACACCTGCTCCAAATTCGGACTGCCCCACTCTTGGTAAATTCTCATTTAATTGCAACTGGCAGGTGGAACCAAATGCAATGTAACAGAATATGCAGGCATCCAAAGACATCCTAAAGTACTGGTTGAAGATTCTAGCTGCTGAAGCAGTTTTTGATACTCGTAGTGAGTACTAGTATTGTACTTTAACAGGCTACAGAAGCAAATACTCTTGCGCACAGGTGTGTAAGCTAGATGATCCCAAGGGTTCAGAAAGGACAATGAATTTTGGCCTTGCTGCTCTCCAGGATGGGATTATCCTAGTAGTAAATGATAAGAAAAAAAGAGAGCGCACCAGCCTAGTGCATTATCCTAAGGTAAATTTATTAATTAAAACCAATATAAAGATATACTCACAAAGGTAGGAAGAAAAAAATCGCACTACATACAGTCACAAGGCGATTGGTCCACTGGTAGCGGTTTCCAGGTCCTAGGAAGAGGATGTACGAACCACTACTGGCTAACGCGTTTCGAAGGTGTCCCTTCTTCATCAGAGCCTTATCGGTGCTAATCTCTTGCAACTATTTATACATGTGTCTATCTGGGAAACAGTTTTCAGATTAGTACTGGAACCCCTCCCCTAATTGGTGGGAGGTCCTACCAAGGGGGTGGACCTTAGCCACATCGTTATAAAATGATAATTTGTTAGATTTATATTTTATTTTATTTGATTTGATTTCGCTTTACAAGCGCGCATTAGGAGTACATGCATCCAGCAGCGAGCTGACCGGGATCTGCCAGAAAACACTGCACATCCAACTATCCTGGGCATACCAAACAATAATAATTGGGAACCACCAAATATCAGAAAACATACCGAGTAGTACAGAAGGAAAGCCACAGCTCTCATCCTCTCAAAGTTCCCCCTACGGGAACCACAGCTGTTCTGGCGTCCATAGCTGTCAGCTTCCATCCGGTCCCATGCCCCGATGCGCCGTCACGGCAGGTGGAACGCACGCGGCACCATCACTTCCTGGTTGCGGTCCACTGGGCGGAAGTGCGATCGTGACGTCACTTCCCGTGCACCCATTGGCGTGCAGGATTGACGTCCAGTGGTAAACAATAGCCACCATTTTGTCAGAGAAAAAGGTAGAGGGCAAAGCCAGACAAGAGCGTCAAGGCAATACACCAGTGGGACAGCATAAGGAACACCCAGCCCGGAGTGGAGCCCCCGAAGGGGGCAAAAAGACCAATCAACTCAATCCATTCCAATTAATTACATAGTTAACTGCCCAATGCCGAACGTACATAGCATTATAAAAGTAAAAATATTAATATTATGAAAAAGAGAAAGAAGGAGCTTGGACAAACCTATATGTAAATGTTTTGTATATATAGCAGAAGCATGTATACATGTGCATGTGCAACTACCCTGTTTCCCCGAAAATAAGACCTAGCATGATTGTCAGTGATGGCTGCAATATAAGCCCTACCCCCCAAATAAGCCCTACCCTGTTGCCCCGAAAATAAGCCCTACCCTGAAAATAAGACCTACAAGGACTTTAACTAGGGCTTATTTGGGGGGTAGGGCTTAAATTGCAGCCATCACCGACAATCACGCTAGGTTTTATTTTCGGGAAAACAGGGTATGTGCCGTTAAGCAATGTGTTTTATAGCAGTTAGTTAGAACTTGCACTGCAGCACTAAAGTTATAGCCTGTACTTTTATGGCACAAGGTATACATGCACACAGAGTGTGCACGCACATGTTGGTGGATATGGACACACAACAAATTTGATTGAATTAAATTAAGTTGAATTGGGGCTTTGAATGAATATACTTTATCAACTATAGTGGCTAGCAATAGGAATATACCTATAGCTAGAAAGACTAATGGACTTTAACAGGCTAGTTTTTTAATTTCAAAATTTAAAGGCTGCGCTGCAATAAATGACAAAAAAAAAAAGGTAATAGTAAATGCATTTTGACAAATATCCATGTTCTATGCGTGAATTATAGCAGTGATGACATGACCCACACAATAATAACCAAAAATTAATAAACAACGTAAAGTCCAAACTGCAAAGTGCACAAAAGTGTATAGTTCATATAGAGGCAAGATTTATGCCAGGAAGAGAGTGGTGAACATCCGAATGGTGTATAGCATATGATTAAATCACCCAGGGTTCAGTGATGATAGAAAAAATTCCTCCACCTATGTAGAAGGATGTCCCCTTACCGACTCCAAAGATCTCTTTTCGGGAGATCAAGCAGGCATATGGCTGTATAACCCCAGCCTCGGGTATGGACCCGGAAGGTGACACTCATAAACCTCTAGGATGGGAGTCCTCTGTGTGGTGAATGGTCACTCGATTGTCATGAAAAATAAGTGACAAAGGCTCCCATAGCGTAACAAGTTTAAACACTTTATTTAAAAAAAGTAAGTAAAAGAATCACACTCACATTGTAGTAGAAATAATAATCGCATATACAATTGCCGGCCGGCTGCACACTGCTGCCCGTGTCTTCCGGGATCAGCGAGGATCGTGGTGACGTCAGCACGTCGCTCCTCCCTACGCCGTTTCGTCAGAGATGACGTCTTCCAGGGGCACGGGCGGCGTGCTGACTCACCACCTATAAGTATCCTAACAAATAGATAGAAACGCCCCCATCCGAGCTCAAGGTGTCCCGCGATCGTGATCACCATTTTGAAAGAGGGCAAGAATGCCCTTCTCTCTCACGGATGGATCTGTGGCTTGATTATATGTATGAAAAGGATTTCCTTTGCTTAGCACTAATCCTCTCCTTCCCATCTCGACCCATATGATAGAGTTCATAATAAAAAACCTTTGTATAACAGATGGATGTGTCTCACATTGTATGGTTGCAGCTTGTTCACATATAATATTTTTCACTTGGGGATAGCGCAGTAATTTTTTTCAGTTTACAATTTATATTTAGAGATACAAGTTTACAGCAGCAATCTTCTTCACTTCATACGTATCTAGGATCACTTTCTTTTTGGATTAACGGTGTATATATTAAATTACTCCTTTAGTGAGAATTTTTTTGAACACAAGTATGGATATATTTGATTATAGAGCATCCAAAACAGTAAACACTGAGGGGGTGTTCGAAACCTATAAAGATAGCGATAATGATTTGGGAGGACTTTCCATGAGACTAAAAAACGTAATGGTCTCAGAAATCCATACCCAATGGGACGTGGCGTTTTTAGAAACCTATATTGGACTAAAAATGGTCCCCAGAAGCTTGAGGTGGGAGGTATGCCCACAGAAGGGGGAATCAGAATTGGAGGAATGGTTCAGGTACTTCAATGATGCCGGAATCAGCTTCCTACAATTCCTAACATCTAAGAAAAAGGGAAAACTGGCCAGATTGGACCTAGAGATCAAGACCCTTAAAGATAACTTGCTCCATTATAGGGATAGCGAGGAATATAAAGAAAGAGCTAGCAATCTAATTAAGAACTTAGACAAAGAGGAAAAGGAGCAGAAAATTAAAAAACGTAAAAAATATACCGTATATACTCGAGTATAAGTCGAATTTTTCAGCCCATTTTTTTGTGCTGAAAGTTCCCCCCTCGACTTATACTCGAGTCAAGCACTTTTCTGCAGCAAAAAATGTCATTTTCCGACCCGACTTTGGGGCCCCGTATCTCAGGGCCACTTAGAGCTAGGAACTCCAAATTTGGTGTGCAAACCCAGTGGAACTAGTACCACAACATATCCAAAGCTGAAGTTCCTAGCACTAAGTGGCCCCGAGATACGGGGCCCCAAAATCGGTTCGGAAAATGTCATTCTCTGCTGCAGAAAAGTGCTTGACATTTTCTGAACTGAATTTGGGGCCCCATATCTCAGGGCCAATTGGTGCTAGGAACCCCAAATTTGGTGTGCAAACCCAGTGGAACTGGTACCACAACATATCCAAAGCTGGGGTTCCTAGCACTAAGTGGCCCTGAGATACGGGGCCCCAAAACCGGTTAGGAAAATGTCATTCTCTGCTGCAGAAAAGTGCTTGACATTTTCTGAACTGATTTTTGGGGCCCTGTATCTCGGGGCCACTTGGTGCTAGAAACCCCAGCTTTGGAAATTTTATGGTGCTAGTTCCACTGAGTTTGCACATCAAAGTTGGGGTTTTTAGCACTAAGTGGCCCCGAGATACAGGGCCCCAAATTTGGTCAACTGTGTCCATCTGCAGCAATGTCATTTCGGGATCCTTTGGGTTCAGAGACCCCAAATTTTGGCTGCAGCTAGGGGGCATCTAGGAACCCTTAACTACCGAGTTTGAAGTTCAGGGGACCTATGGCTGCAAATGGGCACAGTGATGCTGCAAATGGGCATTGTTGACCCTCTTTTCCACTTACAGTAGCTGTGCATTTCTCACCCTCGTCTTATACTCGGGTCAATAAGTTTTTCCCATTTTTTGTGGTAAATTAGGGCCTCGACTTATACTCGGAACGACTTATACTCGAGTATATACGGTAATAGGGATTTTGAGGATTATAAGGCCAGTATGGTGTTTGAGTGGCAGAAGAAGCTTGCTGCTGAACAAGCGGCCCACTCAGACTCCAGAATGGAGGCCATTACCCAGGGTGCTGAAACCTCCGGGGTCACCCCTGCAGCAGTACAACACCTACCTATAACTCACCAAACTCAGAGAACATTTAAGAAACCGTATAACAACTCAAAAACTGAGCGGGGGGGAAGACGAGTATCATACCAGTCACCTCACAGGGGAAGTGGGCCAAATAGAGGTGCTCACCCCAGAAGACCAGTGGGGGGAAACCAACCACCTGATCAGAGAGCAAGAGCGAATTACAATTATGATCCCTCTTATCAACAGAGTTCACAACACAACCAGGAGAGGGAATATTTTTTCAACAGGAGAAACCCCGATGGTGGGCCATATTACAATCAGGGTTCCAACAAGCAGTATGATCAGACATACCATAGGGGGAATCGCTCCTATTCAGAAAGAGAGGTAGACCGTGATTATGATTATGGTATTGATACACAAAACCGTTTTTTTCCCTTGAGGGATAGAGAGGGCCCCACGGAATATGAACCCCCGGTATTTGAGAACAATGGTCGGGACTATGATAATGTGAGACCAGGACCATCTAGAGAATATCCTAATAGGAGAGCTGAGGGAAGTTACCAACAGCAGAATTGGGGTTTTCCCAAACCCAACCAGGGGGTCAAAAGACCTGTAGAAAACAAAGAGGAACCAGAGGGGGGAGGAGAGCACAGTCAAAAAAAATCAAGGAAGTAAAAGGTGATGGGATTTTTAATTTGAATTCACAAACCCTTACTGTAGCAGAAACAGCGTTGCTTAATAAAGGCTTAAAATTTGCACCCCCCAAGAAACTTAATAGGTTTCAGACCTATATGGATATACATAGATTCGTCCGTAGGGTAAATATTAAAAGACATTTTGTGATGAACCAAACTACTTATGGCACTGTAATACAACAACAGTTCCAGCATTCGGGGCTGTCTAATGCCTCAACATTCAACCCTCTAGGAACTCTGGCTCCCTCATTGAGAGTATTCAGAGATGTCCTCATAAGAGACCTGGAGCAAATAAAAAATCCTAATCCTCGGATGGAAAGGAATCTTGAGGAAGGTTTGGACTCACTCTGCAATAAAAAAAGCATAGTGATCCGCCCGGCGGATAAAGGTGGGGGCATTGTGGTCATGGACAGGGAGGCATATTTACAAGAGATGCAAAATATAGTTGGAGATAGAGATACCTATGTGCAGCTACCAGGTAACCCTGTGGGGGAATACAAGAAAACCCTATTGCCTTTGGTGGAAAAAGGCTTCCGAATAGGTATCCTCAACGAGAAAGAAAAAACCTTTTTGATTCCAAAGGCTCCGAGAGTCCCCATCCTGTACTGTTTGCCCAAGATCCACAAAAGCCTTACTTGCCCCCCGGGACGTCCGATAGTGAGTGGAATTGATTCCATCACGTCCCGGGTGGGCAAGTACATAGACCACTTCCTCCAGTCATTGGTACAACAGATGCCTTCATACGTAAAGGACACTAGACATGTATTAAATCTGCTGTCTACAATTGTACCTAATGATAACACCTTATTAGTGACAGCAGACGTCACATCCTTATACACCATCATCCCACACCATCTAGGGATTATGGCTGTCGAACATTATATGAGAAGGTCGTCTTCTTTACCAAAACAACAACAGTCGTATATTATTGAGTTGCTGGAATATGCGGCTGGTCATAATTACTTTTGGTTTACTCACCAATACTACCGCCAACAACGGGGAGTGGCTATGGGGGCAAAATATGCCCCCAGTTTGGCCAATTTATTTATGGCCAAATGGGAGGAGGACGTCATCTATAGAGACCGGAGCCCCTATTTAAGGTTTTGGGCCAGGTATATTGATGACGTCCTCCTCCTATGGGACGGGTCCATCCCTCAGCTAGATGAGTTTTTTTCCCTGATTAACGACAATGACAAAGGGATCAGGTTTGTCCATGAGACAAGTTGAGAGACGATTAACTTCCTCGATTTAACTATTTCTAAGGAAGGGGATACATTCAAAATTAAGTCTTTTTTCAAAAAGACTGACCGCAATGCTTTTATCCCTATGGGGAGTTGTCATCACGACTCCTGGCTAAAGTCAATTCCCAAAAGTCAATTTATTAGAATGAGGCGTAATTGCACAGATGTTGTGGACTATAGAATCCAGGCTGGAATTATTTCCAAAAGACTGGAGGAAAAGGGGTATGATAAGAATTCTTTGGTGAGGATAATGGAAGAGGTGGAAACCATTGATAGGACATCTCTGTTGAATGAGTTCCCTAAGAAGGACACTAAGGGACCTTCCTTACCATTCATTACCACCTTTTCGACACAACATCGCCAAATTAAGAACATCATACGTAAACATTGGCATTTGTTGGGAAATGATAAATTTATCAAAGCCATTCTTCCTGAGAAACCACAGATTGTCTTTAGGGGAGTCCAGTCCCTTAGGGACAGGATAGCTCCCAGTGTGGTGGATCCTCCAACCAAGAGGGTGTCATTTTTCCAGAATCTCTCAGGTTACCATCAGTGTCGCAGATGTCAGATCTGCTCACTTAACAAGAGCAAACAAAGGAAAACGGAATCTTTTGTTTCTCACAGTACATCGAGGGAACATAAAATAGAGTCCTTCGTTACGTGTAGCACAAAGGGCGTGGTATACTTATTGCAATGTCCATGTGGATTGCAATATATAGGCAGGACAAAACGACCTATGCAAGTCCGCCTTGGTGAGCATATTACCAATATAAAAAATGGTTTCCGTTTTCATTCCGTATCTAAACATTATGCTCTATACCACAACCGCAATCCAGCTAACACTCTGTTTCTGGGGATAGACAGATATAGAGCTCATTGGAGGGGGGGCTCTTTGGTCAGGGAACTATCGAGACTGGAGATGGCATGGATCCATCGGGTGCGATGTTACACTCCTCATGGCTTGAATATTGATACTGATTTAAATGCCTTTATTGATAACAGTTAATATTTAGAATATTTGTCTCACTCTGAGCTCAGGGGGACCTGCTGCTGCCTTTTTTATGGGGGGAACACAAACTGATGTGGGACCCCACATATAAGGAACACATAGCGATATGCGACTTTCTGCTTACAAGAGACGAGCGGAAGCGACTAATTAAGTTTACCCAGATAGGTATAAGGGGACATATAGGATATCATGTGGCCAAATTTGATATTATCTTTATGTTCTCTACTTATCCATAATCCCTGTTTGGTTTTTTCTTGGGGTAATGGAACCTGGGAATCTCTATTCCCAATTTTTTTGTCTTTACTGAAACAAAGAAAATACTTTATATTTGCTATAGAGACAGGCTTTAGGTCTCATTTTTTGTGGCATAGATACGAACTGGCAAATTAGTTTAAACATTCAAGTTGGGTTACATGCTTTGGAAAAAAGTTTTTTGTAAGAAAGGAAACTTTTTTCCGATAAGGAATTTTTTAACATAGGGGAAATAGTACCATTTGATAGTTTTATTTGGAGTTTTAAATGATGTGCCAAACTCTGGGACTGTGAGGAACACCCAGACTTGCACTGTTTTAATTGTTCAATTTTTTTCATATTTTATTTTTCATATTTTTTATATTTTGTTGTTTCTGCCCACATCTCGAGGAGTTGATGAATGTTCGTTGTGGCACCTGTGATTATCATAATTATCCTTGTGGCGACAACTTCAGAAGGAGTGGGGACTAGGTGAAATTTCTTCTAAACATTGTATATGGCCATGCATTTGTCCATCCCGAAAAGGGCATATGCCCTCTTTAAAAATGGCGATAATGACAGCATGTTCTCAGTTGTCAAAACGGGATATGCCACTCTAGACAGAAGGTTTTTTATTATGAACTCTATCATACGGGTCGAGATGGGAAGGAGAGGATTAGTGCTAAGCAAAGGAAATCCTTTTCATACATATAATCAAGCCACAGATCCATCCGTGAGAGAGAAGGGCATTTTTGCCCTCTTTCAAAATGGCGATCACGATCGCGGGACACCTTGAGCTCGGATGGGGGCGTTTCTATCTATTTGTTAGGATACTTATAGGTGGTGAGTCAGCACGCCGCCCGTGCCCCTGGAAGACGTCACTTCTGACGAAACGGCGTAGGGAGGAGCGACGTGCTGACGTCACCACGATCCTCGCTGATCCCGGAAGACACGGGCAGCAGTGTGCAGCCGGCTGGCAATTGTATATGCGATTATTATTTCTACTACAATGTGAGTGTGATTCTTTTACTTACTTTTTTTAAATAAAGTGTTTAAACTTGTTACGCTATGGGAGCCTTTGTCACTTATTTTTCATGACAATCGAGTGACCATTCGCCACACAGAGGACTCCCATCCTAGAGGTTTATGAGTGTCACCTTCCGGGTCCATACCCGAGGCTGGGGTTATACAGCCATATGCCTGCTTGATCTCCCGAAAAGAGATCTTTGGAGTCGGTAAGGGGACATCTTTCTACATAGGTGGAGGAATTTTTTCTATCATCACTGAACCCTGGGTGATTTAATCATATGCTATACACCATTCGGATGTTCACCACTCTCTTCCTGGCATAAATCTTGCCTCTATATGAACTATACACTTTTGTGCACTTTGCAGTTTGGACTTTACGTTGTTTATTAATTTTTGGTTATTATTGTGTGGGTCATGTCATCACTGCTATAATTCACGCATAGAACATGGATATTTGTCAAAATGCATTTACTATTACATTTGTTTTATGTCATTTATTGCAGCGCAGCCTTTAAATTTTGATTTGTATAACAGATGGATGTGTCTCACATTGTATGGTTGCAGCTTGTTCACATATAATATTTTTCACTTGAGGATAGCGCAGTAATTTTTCTCAGTTTATAGTTTTTTAATTTGCAATTTGTAATTTTGTCTCTTTCCTTTTGCAAAAAAAGTAAAAAATGTTAAAGCTGCCTTTTTGACATCCTTGTGTTTTTAAGGTAGGTAAGTTAATATGCAGCTTAGTCTGGTAAAGGACACCATGTTGAAATCATACATTTTACCACTTAGCAAGAGTGGGCATTTTTTGAATTTTTGTCATCTGTGTGGTCGGGGGGGGGGGGATTTTAAGAAAACATAATTTAAGATTTGAATAATAATAATCAGATATTTGAAATTAATTTCTGAGGAATCTGAGAAAGATCAAAATTCGAAGTTCAGGGAGAAAATTTTTGAGGTAAATATGTGGATTTTTATTCACAATCAGCCCATCATCAGCAAACTTCAAGAATAAGTTAAAAAAAAATGACAGTTAGAAAGTTACATGTCTGATATGAAAATAACTGTGTAGCTTCTGTAGTCACCAGCTCTGCCCAGCTGCTCTTGCATCTTACACCTTCTAGTGGTCTGACACAGTGATCAGTTTTCCTAATAACACAAAAAAGTGCAGTGCAATGAAACTTTCTGTGTTAACAGACAGTGGGGACAAATATTTCCATCAGGCTTCAAGGATAAGAATGACAAATAGTGGCAAAACATAGCTATAATATGGCAAAAGGGCCAGCATACTGCAAAATATCATGACAATTACTGTAAAAACAAAATGCAACTGGTGAAACCTCAGTAAAAAATCCATTTGTCAAATTAAAGTTTGTAAACGTTTAACTCCAGGAACACTGTTAATAGACCATTTCCTCCATGTGAACATCTTATTTGCTAAAGGATTTATAACTTAGTTCAGTCTGTTGATGGATGCACTCCAGACATCACAGCCAGGCATTGCATAGCTAAAAACTCTCTGCAGACTATGCAACATTGGAACAAAGCATCTGCCCCAGCATACAATGGAATAGTAGTAACCAGCAGCACAATGTTAAAATCATCACTTTGTTTTCACCTCCTATCAGGATGTGTCTGGTGCCGGACAACACTGCCGCTCCAACACTGCCGCTCGTCCCTCTCTCAGTACAAGTGCTGTTGTTTAAAGGATTATAGGTGACTAAAATGAAGACACACTGAATTATTTTTTCCAGCTCTTTGTTAAACATACTTTTCATTAAATACATTTTATTAAGGTATTGGCATTGGTGAAGGAACCAACTTACTTGAAAAAACTATGACACTTTGAAAAGTTGAAAGAAAAATAAGAGGATGACTATACAATAATGTGCCTGGATAAAGTTATAGAACGTATGAACATGCCATTGCAAAAACT
The DNA here is from genome assembly GCA_037952925.1 of Lithobates clamitans. Classification (NCBI taxonomy): domain Eukaryota; kingdom Metazoa; phylum Chordata; class Amphibia; order Anura; family Ranidae; genus Lithobates; species Lithobates clamitans. The sequence continues at coordinate 4,786,241 of JBBGZY010000135.1, forward strand.
GAAAATCCAAATAGAAAGCAGATCACTTTGGAGAAACAATATCTATGTGGTTACCAAAAGTCGATATTGACTTGACCGCACTTTTGCTGCCAGAGCCATTTATTTTAAATCTTCTGCACATGCCAAAATAATAATTTTAAGTCTAAAGATTAGTTAAAATCCCTAAACAGTATAGATTTTATGAATGCAAAGGCCCTGGAAAATAAAATGATGGTAGTTCCTATTTTTATGTAATAAGTCACAATTGGTTTATCAAGTAGTAAATAGATACCCAACATGTTAAACCTTAAAATTATGGATGTCCATGAACATGGCAACAGACTTCGATACCCCACATTTTTAGTGGACAATGCTTTAAAAACTCTAATGCCCTGTACACACCATCGAACATTGATCGGACAGTCCGACAACAAAATCCATGTATTTTTTCCGACGGATGTTGACTCAAACTTGTCTTGCATACACACGGTGGCACAAAGTTGTCAGAAAATCTGATCGTTCTGAACGCGGTGACGTAAAACACGTATGTCGGGACTGTAAACAGGGCAGTAGCCAATAGCTTTCATCTCTTCATTTATTCTGAGCATGCGTGGCACTTTGTGCGTCGGATTTGTGTACACACGATCGGAATTTAACCGATCGGATTTTGATGTCAGAAAATGTTATAGCCTGCTCTCAAACTTTTTGTGTCGGAAATTCAGACGGAAAAAGTCAGATAGAGCCCACACACGATGGGAATTTCCGACAACACAATCCAATTGCACTTTTTGCATCAGAAAATCCGACCGTGTGTACAGGGCATAACAGGACATCAGTTTAGAGTTAACCGCGAATAATGGTCCTAGAATTATTGCTCTCACTCTGGCATGCATAGAGATATGCAGCATGTGTAGGCAATCAATATTTTCTTATAAAGGGTGAGGGTTAAAAAAAAACATTTTGGGGGGGGGGGGGACTTTAGATGTTTTTTTCATTTGATTTAATTTTTGTCACATAGGGGACCAATAGCCCTCATGTGATAGCATATTGATTGGCTCTCTTTATTGAGACTTCAGGGGTCTATTATACCCCCCAATGTCTCCACTGAAGCTAATGAAGCACATATGGTCTGCCTGCCCTCTACCCAAGGACACCTGCAATGTGGGCCCCCTTGTCTGAAAATTGGATATCAGAGCCAAAGAAGCATGATGGGGTAACACGTGTTCTGGGGTCCATGGAAGTAATATGGTGGCTGTATAGCTACTGGAACTGGAGGCTGACTGTTGTCTTGTGAAACTTTGTTCCCAGCCACTGCGGAAGCTGCAAATAAGAGTAATCCCCACCCCCTCTGCTGACATATGATATACAGTATGTCAGTATGTCAGAGGCAGTAAAAGGGTTAACGGTAGGTAAACCTGAACAATTGATTTTCTTACTTGGTCCCATTCAATCTGGTAAAGATATAATTGAAATATTTTGTTATATCTGTTTAATAAGCTCATAGATTACCTGTTGATCCTTCCAGAAATCTTGTGTCAGTTAATAACATGCCATGCTGCATTAAATGGTTCCCAGCACTTTCTGAGGAGTACAGAACTCCTCCCCTCTATGTTACAAAGGATAGGAGAGGTGTTTGTAGTCCTGTACTATGGTGACAATGTTGCTCCCCCATAGATACAGTATGGAGAGTTAAATTTGTCACTTTAACCGGTTCAATACAGGGCATTTTCACCCCCTTCCTTCCCAGACCAATTTTTAGTTTTCAGCGCTGTCGCACTTTAAATGACAATTGCGCGGTCGTGCGACGTTGTACCCAAACAAAATTGACGTCCTTTTTTCCCCACAAATAGAACTTTCTTTTGATGGTATTTGATCACCTTTATTTTTTGCGCTATAAACAAAAGAAGAGCGACAATTTTGAAAAAAACACAATATTTTCTACTTTTTGCTATAATAAATATCCCAATTTTTTTTTAAAAAACAAATTTTTTCCTCAGTTTCGACCAATACGTATTTTTCTACATATTTTTGGAAAAAAAATCGCAATAGGCGTATATTGATTGGTTTCGCAAAAGTTATAGCGTCTACAAAATACGGGATAGATTTATGGCATTTTAAAAAATATATATATTTTTTTTTTTAACTAGTAATAGCGGTGATCGCGATTTTTTTTTCGTGACTGCGACATTATGGCGGACACATTTTGACACATTTTTGGGACCGTTCACATTTATACAGCGATCAATGCTAAAAAAATTGCATTGATTACTGTGTAAATGTGACAGGCAGTGAAGGGGTTAACCACTAGGGGGACACAAGGGGTTAAATATGTTTCCTAAGGGAGTGTTTCTAACTGTAGGGGGCGGGGACGTACAAGCGGAGGAGACCGATCAGTGTTCCGCTGTACTGGTAACACAGATCGGTCTCCTCACAACTGACAGGACGTGGATCTGTGTGTTTACACACACAGATCCACGGTCCGGCCCGGTTAACGGGCAATCGCGGGTGCCCGGCGGACATCGCAGCCGCCGGGCACATGCTCTGGGTCCCGAGCAACGCGGCGGGCGCGCGCCCCCTAGACAGCCGGGAATCCCAGGCCATCATATGACGTCCACCCAGGATGGGAGATCCCATCTGTGGACGTCATATTACTATGGCCGGGTAGGGAAGTGGTTAAGACCAGAATTGTGTTAGTGGCAGGATCACCAGGTGAAAATGAAAGGAAAAAAACCTGTAAAAAGATTTATAATAGGTAGCTCAACTCTTTTATAAGAAAACAGAAACACCCCAGGATAAAACCCCAATTCAGATGGGGGGACTGGGGGCCCCAATATACATTTATATTACAGAGCAGTTATATTGGAACAATTTAAACTTTGGTGGAATCCATCCACCCAATCAAATTTGAAACAAATAGAATCAGTGGTACTGACTGAAGATGCGAAAATGTTCCTTGGTGCATCACTTCTAGCCTCTATACCTAAGTACTTCCCATTGGATACAATAACAGCCTCCTTGAGATCTTGGACAGCTATGCCTCAGATGTTAAAAGGACTACTGTACAGTGTCCTGACATATTTACCAATTGAAACCGTTGCATTTATACTCCCAGACTTACAAATAAAGCCTTGAATAGAAGCAGGTATACATACGGTAGGAAACCTCTTTACCTTTTCAAACCTAAGGTCCTTTGCAAATCTTCAAACCACATATATCCTTTTTCCTAGATCATTCTAAGTTTACCTCAGTATCAGATCCCTACTTTCTAAAATACACTGGATTAAGCAAGATAAGGTCTTATCCCCTCTGCTAAAATTCTATGAATCAAACAACAACCAACTCAAAGGCATCACACAGATCTATGGTCTCTTTTCAGAAGCCTCAGGAGAATCTATCCAAAAACAAATATCAAAATGGTCCACCCTTATACTGTCCGCCCCATCAAGGATCAATGATGCAAAGCATTATCATTACCCTCACAGCTCTCCCATGGCACTACACTCTGGGAATCTCTGAAAAAACTCTTTCAGCAATAGTACTACACCCCCACCAGAACTGCGAAGTTCTACGCCAACACCTACCACCTGTGTTGGAGAAATTATGACTTCCCAGGAACTCTTTTCCACATATGGTGGGAATGCCCAGTCCTTAAAGTCTTTTGGACTTAAATGTAAAAATCTACTGAAGTCAGTCATCCCCATGACAACCGATCTTTCATCTCTAGATCACCTATTCGGATTATCAATTTCCACATGGCCTAGACGATTCCAAACCATAGCTACCCACATGCTCATTGAAGCCCGTCTGGCATTAGCAAAAAAATGGAAATGTCTACAACCACCGATCGTCCAAGACATGACTATAATACTAAATAACCACTTTAAAATGGAATACTTTTTCTCTACAGAATTATAATAGGTAAGTGGCAATAAAAAAATAAAATATTTTGGTGTTTAAATACACTTAAATAAACACATATATAATAAAATGTAGATTTTTAATTTAATTTTGAACTTCAGTTTTAAAAAGTGTAACATTGAAATATGGCATTTTAGCTACTGAATTTCAGTTAGCCTTGCAAAAAGCTTTTAAAATTAGCAAATATATAAATAGCCCTTTTAGTTTTTTAAACAGAAAATTCAGTTTCTAAGTCGTAATATTATTGTTAGTGAGTATTCCAAATAGCTAATTGCCACAGATGTAGTTCTACAGGGAGTTTTCCTGGACTTGGAAGCTATTCGGGATAGTAATTAATAATAATCAGCCATCGAAGTACATTGTATAAATAATGTGCTCCACTCAGAGTCCCTTAAGAGCTAACACAAACATGTGAACCTCAGAATGAATTTAGCTGTCAGGAAAAAAAATCATTACACTAAGATTTATGTGACTTGTAGTATTGTTTGTAGGTTCTGAGTATGTTTTCAAATTCACTTTATTTCCTTGACCCCAGGGTTATAGGGTAAGGACATTAGGCTCGATTATAACTTACACCTCAGCCTTTTCTTAATGGCTTCATTAATTATGGAGCATAAAAAAGTATTAAAACTATGTAAGGTTGCACTTGTGTAGCAGATTGAATCTATTACTCGTATAACTCGACATAAGAAGCACGTAATTAGAAAATAATTTTCACACATATGAAGTTTAGGAACAAATTCAATACTTTAAACAGTGGTTAATTTCCCCTCATATTTCCAATTTCCTGAACTTGCCTCCTAGCTAAAAAATCCCATAGTCAAGAAATGAAAACAGAAATATGATTATGATCATACTTCATATGTGTATGCACATGGCCATGTGACCAACTCCCATCTAAATAGGAGTAATGTTTCATGACTCATAAATTGTGGATATAATGACTTTACTCTTCCAGTCCTTTAGTTTTTCTTAGCATATGGCTAGGTGTTTTTACTAAGAAGGAGATTTACATTTCTAATAAATTGAAAGGTAGTAAGACTATAGAGTTGTCAGCAGAGAATCCTTAAAACAGAATTCCAAATACAAAAACCTTCATTTATATATATCACCACTAAGGATTTAAATCCACTTTGCACCAATTGCTTTTGCAAACCCAGTTATTGCCTTATAAAATTAGCAGTGCCATCATTATTGTATTGCCTGCATAGAAAGCAGGTATGTAGGTGGAAGCTAACAGGTCCAGCTATAAGAGATGTAAGGAAAACAGGACCAGTGACCCTGAACAAAGAGAGGGAGCACCAAAGAATTGCTCTTCTTTGGACTATATTTGTTACTCCTGGAGAAAGGCAAAGTTTCATGCTGGATTACGACACAGACCTACACAGTACAGCTATATTTAAAGGAGTTGTAAAGGCAGAAGGTTTTTATCTTAATCATTATATGCATTAAGATGAAAAGCCTACTGTGTGCAGCAGCTGCCCCAGCACCCCCTAATACTTACTGCACCTGAGCCCCATCTCTGTCTAGCAATGTCTACAAGTGTCTCGGCCATCTGAGACTCTCCCTCCTGATTGGCTGAGACACAGCAGTGGTTCCCGTTGCTGGCAATCAAAGTCAGTCGGCCAATAAGGAGAGAGAGGGGCGGGGACATAGGGAGCTGTGACTCGACTTATGTGCCCTCATAGCAAGCTGCCATTTTATTTTATATAAATAAAAACAAGACTTTACAAACACTTTAAGCAAGAATACATATTCAAACCATAAAGAGTCGTGCTATGCATGCTTTGAATACAACATGACAATACAATACATCAATAATTGCAAAACTATATTCCAAAAGAAGAAGATAAAGTCCGGTGGAAACAAAAAAATGAAAATCATAAATTGTGAAAAAGGGAAAAAAAGTATATATAAAAATAAAGTCCTCCACATATGTGATCAGTATTTTGAGATTAGTTTAGTTTAGTTTTAGTTAAGTTAAATTAGTTATTAGTTTAGTTTTAGTTAAGTTAAATAAAGTCACCATCCATCACCGAAATGTGAAATCTTGACTAGGACACCACCACCTGTATATGGTAAAAATGCCAGCTTACCAGCTAAAAGTAATCTTCTATAATGGAAGGTCAGCAGCACTTGTGGCTAAACACCCAGCCAGGGCCTTTCAATATGGTTCTTATGGAATTCCCTCTGGACCAAAAGGTACAGGTCATTCAGATATTGCCTCCATAATGTTGTCCCAAAAATATATAAGAAAAGAGCAGTCATTAACTGTGGTGGCTGTATTAATTTTTACTTCTTTAAGCTAAGAATATTTTCAAAAAGTATAGAAAATACCTGTTGATCCTGCCAATAATGCAGTGTCCTTGTCACTTCCAGGGAGCTGAGGTCCTCAAAACAAAAACAAAAAATGTCTTCCGCTGCGAGTCGGGCTCACGCATATGTAAGAGTACATATGCATCTTGTATTTTGACAATATTTGCTTATCCCGGAGTTCAGCTTTAACCATAACAAACCTTGTGAGGTCATACTTGGGAAAAAGCTATTGGTTTAGTTGGAGTCCTTCAGCACAATTACAGTTGCTTGCATCAGGAAGAATGACTACATGATTTACATAAGAGTTGTCTAATTTTTCCAGATTATGGTTCTAACATAAATCATTTTTTTAAAGTTCTACTTCTGCCATTCTCCATGGTAGAATTGCAACTACAATAACAAAACTCCATTAGAGAAAATATCTCCTTCTCAATTTGCTATTACCCCCTGGAGCAAATGAACACGTTTGTTTGAAATACACACTTCACTTATTTTATATTTACTTCAGTTGTATACGTTTTATCAGACTTACTCCATGTGGCTGCACATTAAGCTGTGATTACATGCACAGCCCTGTAACTCATACATCTGTTACATTTCCCTTTATTATAACCTGTAGAGTGAAAGATAATTTCTGATTGGTTGCCACAGTAAGTGTTACTCAACTTTGTAAACTGTTTTTTTTTGACAGTCATAAAATGTATTTATGTTAAATAGTTTGTTTATTTGCTTTTTTTCAAAGCATTTGAGAGCACGGTATCCTTAAATTGATTTACAATATGTTTACTAATGAAATGTGCTTGCCAGGACACTATGTGCTTATATACTACAAAAATGGCAGTCTGTAGAGAACACTATACTCTGCTAATCTGCCAGATATGTCAAATACTATCTTAGAAGCTCAATGGACTGCTGGGAGATTTGCCAAATCTTAAATAAAACAAATATACAAAAAGAATTCATTTTGATGGTATCTCTTTTGATGTAAATCTTCTCTGAATGTTGATTGTAAAGTATTGGAGAAGCAGTGTAGATTCTTTGATAAATTTCATATTTTTATAAATATCTTACAGCCTGCATTCCTAAATAAGACAAATAGCAAGAACTAACATTTTGCCTAGATGTTCATTTATTATTAAATACTTTTTTTGTATGCAGTTTGTTAGTTGGCTTATTAAGATGACTAGAGGGTTATATTGTTTTTTTGTGTTTTTTTTTTTTTTGTGTGTATTGCATTACATTTTCAGAATAAGAGATTAAAAATAATGTTCTAATTCAGATTTACTCAACATTTTTTCAGGTTAGTTGAAGTCGGAGATAGACAGGCAGCTAAAATTTTAAGAAAGATGTCAGAAATGCTTATATTTCTCTCAAAGCTGATTTACCTTATTTGTGCTCACTGTTTCCCAGATTAGGTTAAAAAGTAAAGCCTGATACACACGGGCCAAATTTCAGGCGACAATGACCAGTTTAATAAAAACCAGCTGACATTCAGCCCATGTGTATGGCAGCCAGTCCGATAGTTCATTCGGCTGGCTTCTGTCGGATATGCATGCTAAAAATCTAGTAGCCAACTCGCTCCCAATCAGCGCTCTCAGCCGATGGCGCTGGCCGGAGTGTTCTGGCAGGGGGTGATCCCCCTATCAGACAACAATGTGACATCAGGGGAGATCGCTGTACTAACTGTCAGTTTTTTTTTTTAATTTAAAAAATCTAGTGGTGTGTACCAGGCATAAGGGTGGGTCCACCTTCAAGCCTATCTGTTTAAGAATGGGTGGACCTCTCAATGGGAGACCTGCCTAACACAGTGACAACTCTTGCTTTACTTTTCTTATGATATCAATGCATGTAATGCCCTGTACACACGGTCGGATTTTCCGATGGAAAATGTGTGATAGGACCTTGTTGTCGGAAATTCCGACCGTGTGTAGGCTCCATCACACAGTTTCCATTAGATTTTCCGACACACAAAGTTTGAGAGCAGGCTATAAAATTTTGCGACAACAAAATCCGTTGTCAGAATTTCCGATCGTGTGTACACAAATCCGACGCACAAAGTGCTACGCATGCTCAGAATAAATAAAGAGATGAAAGCTATTGGCTACTGCCCCATTTATAGTCCTGACGTATGTGTTTTACGTCACTGCGTTCAGAATGATCGGATTTTCCGACAACTTTGTGTGACCGTGTGTATGCAAGACAAGTTTGAGCCAACATCCGTCGGAAAAAAACCTAGGATTTTGTTGTCGGAATATCCGATCAATGTCCGACCGTGTGTATGGGGCATTAGGCTAAATAGCTAAACCCAAAAACAAAAATGCAATATATTGCAGCTTACAGTCCTCAGATATGGTGGCTGCATTTGTTTTCTTATTTTTAGGCTAAGAACATTTTCAGAAAATACAGAAGTCAGTCAGTGTCCTTATCACTTTCTGTAAGCTGCATGGAAGAATATCTTCCTTCCTAGCTGCCTTTTGTAAACTGTACCAATTCCCTTGTACCCCTCCCATGTAGTGGAGATTAAGAGATAAGAATATGTTTCTAGTCCATATTAGGACAGCATGTGGTGACAACCATTGCTTTCTCCATAGATACAGTGAATGAGTGATGTAATCACCCAGAGACAGGAAGTGTTATTTGCAGGATTGCCCGCTGAAAATAAAGCAAAGGAAGCTTGAAAACTAATTTAAGCCACCACTTCAAGGACTAGTAAGCTACAATATATTGCATGCTAGGTTTTGAATTTAGATACACTTTAATCTATAATGATAAAAATTAACAACTATTAATCAGAGCTATATTTGGCACCAGGCGATGCTGATACGTTCCTAATTGCAGTTCTCAGGTCTGACAGTTGCTTAAACAGTTCAGATATAGAATCATATGTCTGCACTGATTTGCTTAGTGCAAAGTTAGACCAGGGGAACAAAGTAATAATTTGCATGGCCCCACCTACCATCTTAAAATAAGGAATAGATTCCCTATTTGTTGCATTTGGGATGATAGTGCTTCACCCTGGTTACTAGTAGTCTTTGTTGGCTCCTCCCAGCCCACCTCACCAAAAACTGTCTGGTTATACTTTCTGCAAAGTAAAATTTTAAACAGTTGCCAACAGCATATCATAAACACCTAATAACTGAGAAAAACTTCAAGTCAGGCAATCAGAGCCGATCCGCCCTATACGCTCACTACGCAAGCTGCGTAGGGCCCGGCTGCTGTGGGGGACCCCCAAGGGCGGATCGGCTCTGCTCAGGGCCGGACTGGCCTACCGGGATACCGGGACATTTCCCGGTATGCTGCCTGCCCTGGGGCCGCTTTGAGCTATGCTGTAGCTGCAGCGTAGCTCAAAGCAGAGTCCCGCTGTGTCACAGAGCTCAGTGTAAAGTGGCTCTGTGACAAAGGTCCCGCCCTCCTCCTAGACCAGCTCGTGTGATAGATGCAGTGTTCTGTCTATCACATGAGCTGGTCTAGGAGGAGGGCGGGACTTTTGTCACAGTGCCTCTGAATCTTTCACACTGAGCTCCGTGACACAGCGTGAGATGCGCGCTGTGCCTGTACGTAATCCATTGGCAATAACTGGTGAGGCGGCAATGATTGGCATGATAAGACAGCAATGATGGGCACAGTAAGGCTACATTGATTGGCACAGTGAGGTGGAAATGATTGGCACGGTAAGGTGGCAATGATGGGCACAGTGAGGCTACATTGATTGGCACGGTGAGGTGGCAATGAGGGGCACAGTAAGGCTGCAATGATGGGCATGGTAAAGCGGCAATGATGGGCATAGTAAGGCTGCAATGATGGGCATGGTGAGGTGGCAATGATGGGCACAATAAGGCTGAAATGATGGGCACGGTGATGTGGGAATGATGGGCACAGTGATGCTACATTGATTGGCATGGTAAGGTGGCAATAATTGGCACAGTAAGGTGGCAATGATCGGCAAAGTAAGGCTGCAATGATGGGCACAGTGAGGCTACATTGATTGGCACGGTGAGGTGGCAATAATTGGCACAGTGAGGCGGCAATGATGGGCACAGTAAGGCTGCAATGATGGGCATGGTGAGACGGCAATGATGGGCATAGTAAGGCTGCAATGATGGGCATAGTGAGGTGGCAATGATGGGTACAATAAGGCTGCAATGATGGGCACGATGATGCGGCAATGATGGGCGCGTTGATGCTACATTGATTGGCACAGTGAGGTGGCAATGATGGGCAAAGTAAGGCTGAAATGATGGGCATGGTGAGGCTACATTGATTGGCATGGTAAGGCGGCAATGATTGGCACGGTGAGGCAGCAATGATGGGCACGGTGAGGGTACATTGATTGGTACGGTAAGGTGGCAATGATCAGGACACTGATTTAAGGGGGCCTTCTGGGGACCCTGATGTAGGGGGAGACTCTGGGGACCCTGATGTAAGTAGGGAGGCTCTCTGGGGACCCTGATGTAAGGAGGGGCTCGCTGAGGACATTGATGTAAGGGGGTCTCGCTGGGACCCTGATGTAAGGAGGGGCTTTCTGGGGACCCTGATGTAAGGGGAGGCTCTCTGGGGACCCTGATGTAGGGGGAGACTCTCTGGGGACCCTGATGTAAGTAGGGAGGCTCTCTGGGGACCCTGATGTAAGGAGGAGCTTTCTGAGGACACTGATGTAAGGGATGGCTCTCTGGGGACCCTAATGTAAGGGGAGGCTCTCTGGGGGACCCTGATGTAGGGGGAGACTCTCTGAGGACACTGATTTAAGGGGGCTCTCTGGGGACCCTGATGTAAGGGGAGGCTCTCTGGGGACCCTGATGTAAGGAGGGGCTCTCTGGGATTATTGATGTAAGGAGGGGCTCTCAGGGGATCCTGATGTAAGTGGGGGATCTCTGGGGACCCTGATGTAAGTGGGGGATCCACACTCAGATATGTAACAATATATATATGGCTTTTTTTCTCAAACAATAGGTGCTGGAACTCAACCACGACCCCCCAACACTGCTCCCCCACACACACCCTCCAAATCACATCAAATAGTGGGTGTGGTCAATCAAATTTCACGAACAGTAGGAGGGTCTTAAAGGTCATTAAATACCAGGATTGCATTACACACAGAGTGCAGAGCTGTCACTTGTAAACACAGAAACCGGATGTTTGTGTTTACAAGTGATAGTGGTGGGCAGGGAGCAGAGGGTCTGAGCCAGAAGTGGTGGAAAAGAGTTGCACCAAGTTCCCCCTGAAAAAAAGCCCTGTGTATATATATATATATATATATATATATATATATATATATATATATATATATATATATATATATACACGTATATTATATACATATCTGTTTTATATTGTTGTACTTTTTCTTTGACTCTTCTGTTTAAAGGAGGGAGGATTGTATTGGGAGCACTGAAGTGTCAGGTGTGACTGTGTGTAAATGGCAAATGGTTTATATAGCTCACGGCATCACGGGTCAGGTAGAGGGCCCCTTAGCAGAATTTTGCTTAGGGCCCCAGGGAGGTCAGGATCGGCACTGCAGGCAATAGTATATAATTAGCCACACAGAGTCCTGGGAAAGGTAGAGCCCTGAACACTAGTATCTTAGCAAAAGCCCTGTACACACAAGCGCAATAAATGTGCTGGTTATCCACAAAATGTGGGCCTAGGCTTCATACCCTCCTATATCTTTATGAAGTCTCTGAGCTTCAGGACCCAAACTGGGATTAATCATCCCTGAAGAAACTGAAAATGTAGTTTCCTTCATATAACACAGGCACCCTAGAACGTTCGACCTGCCTGGGTGAGAACTCTGGAAGACACAAAATCCCTTTTATATCATGACAGGGTACCGTACTATCACTATACATAACAGAGAGAGAGGAAAAAGAGATATTGAACTGATTTTCTTAAATTTTTTTTTACCACTACTGTTAAAGCTTTAAAGAAACACAGACCCTTCATGCTGGCAGCTTATGGGTTTGAAAAAGATTTATATCCTGAATCCTGTGAGAAGAGCTACTAGACACTCATGAATCACTTCTACTGTCAAACAGCTTCTAACAGTCCTCATGAAATTTGATCATAATAACCTCAACACTGTGACAGATATAACCGTTGGATGTAGTGAATTTCAGTCTGCTGATTGACTACATCATAATATTTCACAAGAATTTTACCATCCATAGATTCTGTTAATAGCTATATTTAATAGGTTTTTTTTTTCTTTCTATGCATAATTCATTAGTGACATGTTATACAAAACTCTGAAATCTGCATGGCACAGTCAAAACACTTCTGAAGTCAAAGCTTTCATGGCTTGGAAGTAAACCAAAGAGGCAGCCTGAAGACTCAAGTGCACACAGGTACCTTGATTTCAAGTGTTTATTTTCCCTCCCTCTGGATTTAAACACGGTCGGAATATCTGTTAAACAAGAGCTAAACATTGCGCTGTTTCAGATTACATCTGTTCCTCGTGCCGACTCCAAGCCAAACACTGATCATCCAATGAAAAATACGACTACCACTCATAATTGAATAGTCACGCACCCTGTCAGACCAGAAAACTGCACATTGGAGAAATATTCTGGTTTCTAATAAAAATATACTGAGCACAGGAAGTGGTCAGCAAAATCTAAGCTTGCAGACAAGGTGGTTTCATAATTCTCAGAGTGCTGGTTAGGGGTGGGAGATATCAAAAATATTCTTCTGTCAACACAGTATTAAATATAAGTTCCTTTAATGCTCTGCTAACTTATTTTTAGTTTAAAACGGTAAATAAAATGACACAGAATGTTACATTTCAATTAGTGAAATGTCCCAAAGGTAGTTGGAGTAGCTGAGTGCTGACCATTTTCAAAGTTGCATGCAGTCATCACTACTTAATCTTTTTTTGGCTCTTACCCCTTTGCAATTTGTAGGACCAGACCTAAAAGTCACATTGGGAAACTCAGTTTTTTTTTATTTAGTTGTGCTTTGCTACATTTAATAATTCTATTTACATTTCAAAGTAGTGTTTACTATTGATATGTACTTAAGAAACAGGCTCCCCTCGAAAACCTATTCTTTGTTTTCCTAGTCAAGGAAAGGACAAGAAAAATTAGAGTAGTGCCATATTGTTATTCATTTTTCACAAAGGCCATTATCCCTGCTTTAGGGCCCTTTCACACTGGAGCGGTTTGCAGGCGCTATTGCGCTAATGATAGCGCCTGCAAACCGACCCGAAAGTGCCGCTGCTGTCTCTGCATTGTGAAAGCCCTCGGGGCTTTCACACTGGCGCGGTGCGCTAGCAGGACGGGAAAAAAAGTCCTGCTAGCGGCATCTTCGGAGCGGTGAAGGAGCGGAGTGTATACCGCTCCTTCACCGCTCCTGCCCATTGAAATGCGGCTATACGGTGGTTTGAACCCTATCTTGGCCGCCAGTGGGGGTAAAACCGCCCTGCTAGCGGCCGAATACCGACGGTAAAGCACCGCTTACAATAGCGGCGCTTTACTGCCGACGCCTCCCCACCCCAGTGTGAAAGGGCCCTTAAGGTGCTGGTAATTTAGCTTTTGCCTACTATTTAAAAAACATAGACAATTAATTTGTTTATTTGACTAATTATTGTGATGTAAACAGGTTTTTAAACACCCTGAAGAGGACATTAAATCATTCATTTCATTTGTGGTTTGTAATCCAATTTTACTACCATAAAGACAATGGAGCTGATTTAAAGAGGAAATAAACTTCCCTTGATTGTATATACCTATAGCTAAGCCTATAGTAAGGCTTAACCATAGGTACTGTAAATATCTCCCAAACTTGCATCATTTAGGAGATATTTACTGTATACGTCACCAATGACGTCATCACTGCACGCACTCTGAAGGAACGGCTGACCCATGCCGTTTCTTCAGAGTCCTGTGCCGTGACCGGCAGCTCCCACGAGCATGCGCGGAAGTGATGTCACATGGCTTCGGCCAGTCACAGAGCCGGAGTCCGCGAACCTGGAAGGAAGACAGGCGAAGATGGATGCGGCCTCCAATGGGGGCGACGAGGGCTTCATTTGCCGGTAAGATTTTCACATAATGTGCTAGTATGTGATGCATAGTGCATACTAGCATATTATGCCTTTACTTTGCAGGTCACCAAAAAAAAGGCAGTGTTTACTTCCTCTTTAAAAAAGGCATACAGACTGTTCACCAGAGCTTAATGAATGAGGTAAAGCTCTGCTGACTTCCATCATCCAATCAAGTACAAACTTTAGCTTTTCATTTTGTTTCAGACAAAGTGATGTAGGTGACGATATTGCATTAGAAGCCCTGTTAAGTTTCTATTGCTTTTTGTATATCTGTCAGAAAATGCTCCCATTACATCCTCTCAGGACAGGAAGTTATGGGAATTTTCTCAAATGGGGAACAGACAAAAAAATAGCATATTATAGATGATTGGGGACATAAGGTAAGACCTCACTTCTATCATCGTCTGACAAAACAAATTAACAGAAAATGTATATTTGACTGAAAACAAAGTTTAAAATCTAAACTCAAAAACTAAAAGAAGAGACATTGTAGGTGGAGTTAGGCATTAGAACATTGACAGTTCTGAAATGTTATAGCAACTTATACAGTCTGCTACAGTATGGTAGCACAATTATTATAATTAGGGTAGCACCAGTACTGATACTAGTATTGGTATCGGTGCTGATACCGAGCATTTGCAGGAGTACTTGTACTCCTGCAAATGCTCTGATGCCTAATCCGATACCTGGGCAGTCAGGGGATGATCAACACAGCGGTGGGGGCTGTTACAAGCACCGATCTCCCTGTAAAGATTTCAATAAAGCACCTCACAGCCGCTTCTCCTCCTCTCCCTCCCGCAGCTTTCAGCTGCTTCATTGAAATCTATACAGGGAGATTGGTGCTCGTGCGGCCCCCACCGCTGCACCGATCATCCTCTGACTGTCCCGTGTCCTCCTCAGTTTCCTCCTCTGTGCTTCTAAGGTCCCCCGCCATGTCCTCCTCCACTCCCCCTCTGTGTTCTTCTCAGCTCCTTCTCTGCTCCCCCTCCACTTCCCCTCCATGTCCTCCTCTGCTCCTTCTTTGCTCCTTCTTTGCTCCCCCTCTGCTCCCCCTCTGTGTCCTCCTCTGCTCCTTCTCCGCTCCCCCTCCATATCCTCCTCCGGCCCCCCCCGTCCCAGATCTCTCAGGATGAAGAGCGGAGGAAGGAACCAATAAATATGTAATTTACTGACTTCTTTCTTTTCTGAATGCAGAGTGACTCTGTCCATTCGTAACTGAGCATTGTAAACTTTGTTTATGATGCTTCAGTTTATGAATGGAGAGGAGCCTCTGTGTCTTCAGTCTCTTTCCCTGTCTCAAAGGGGAGATGTCAGAGGTCTATTTTAAAAATTTTAAATTAAGATTGCAAAAGTAATACATAATTAAAGAGGAGTTCCTGGCCTCGCTGCAATGAATAAAAGGCAGCGAGGCCAGCGGTGTCCTCGTCGACTATCCTTCGCTTCCTAGTACTGTAAATATAATTTGCCCATCCACTTCCGGGCCGAATCTCCCTGGATCACAGCGCTTCCCCGGACTGTGCGCTCTGCTCCACCCAATACTGATCCTCGCTCAGCGCAGATAACGGTCTTTCCATCAGAGTGTACCCGCAGTCCGTACCTGTTCTGTCCCGATTCTCTCTCCCACTGTTATCCGGGGAGATCCGGCCCGGAAGTGGATGGGCAAATTATACCTACTAGGAAGTGAAGGATAGCCGTCAAGGACATCGCTGGCCTCACTGCCTTTTATTCATTGCTGTTGATTGGCTTCTACTTAGTAAGTGCGATTCCTTTTTTTATTAAACATTTTCCTTATCAAAACGTATTGTACTATGGAAAGTTTTCTTTTCTCTGTTCCCGAGTACCATTAGAGTTTTGCGGCTGTTCCAGAAATTGCTTGGGTCTTGGGGAGACCGATTTCCCTATGCTGGGCGAGACTGCTGTTTAGCAGTCATCGCCATCTGGTAAGCAAGCCATCCTTTGAATCACCCGGTTGTGGAAATTGCACGTTGTTTCTTACCTGCCATCTTTCATCTTTCTACACGGATTGGTATTTTTTCTTCCCTTACCAGTGTATGGACTTAATGATTAATGGGACTCTGCCTTAGTTTTCACTTTTCATTTGTCATTTTTTTTTCACCAAATATATGGTCACTTATTTTTTTATTTTATTTTTTTATTTTTTATCACATATGGATTGCAATAATATTGGAATTTTGCTTCAGTTATAGTTTTTTATTCTTTCACTAGCATATGTTTATATGAATAATTTTTTTTCACATTATTTTTCACGTAATGTTTGTGATATTCATGCATTTGCATTAGCGCTGCATCTATTTTGGATTGTTAGAACAGGGAAATGCCTTGTTTACATAGACATCTCCCTGTTCTACCAGTCCGGGCCACGATCGCGGGCCACCGCGGACACCGTGTCCGCAGGATCTGCGGGCACACTCCCGTGGCACGCGGCGTGCCCACTAGCTGCGGATGAAGCAGCGACGTACGGGTATATTGTTTTGCGCACCAGTGCCACTTTGCGAGCATATAGTGAGGCGGTCGGCAAGTGGTTAAATGTGTAGCCAGTGGCATGGCAGTGATTGGGGATGTTTAAAATGTAAAATAAGGTGCGCTAATCTTCTTGTGCAAAACTACTGTGCATTAAAATGGTCTCTCTGCAGTTCCAGACCACTAATTAAAAGTGCAAAGTGCTATGAGAAACTAAACCGCAAACATGTGCGTATAAATAAATAAATATATGAATGTGAATTGATTGCATACAGACAGTGAATTTTTGAACATAACCATATACTCTGTATCAGGTGCTCATGGTTAAAAAAACTGGTGAAAAAAAAAAGGAAGAAATGTTCTGTCCTTAAATTTCCACTATAGAGATAAAGTGCAGCCAGATGCAACCACATAAGGACACATAGTAGCAAACTAAAAGATACCAGATTTTGAAATCAATAACTCTGGCATGTGATGGTGGATTATGCCCAGGTGCTTGGATCACTTATTGCTGGTGTTTGCCATATCCTCCCACAATCTAACATGTAAGAAGAGAAACCACAATAGTGTTGTACTGGAAAGACTATAAGACAGTTAGCTCAAGCTGATACACTCACATGTGTTCGCTCTCAAAACAGCGTGTGTAGCATGTTTAGCAGTCAGGTAATCACTCCTCCTCTCTGCTAGATCGAGTGTCTCCAACACTCGCGGCTGATGTCACTGGCTCCTCCTCCCGACGCGTTGCGTCCCAGGTCACGTGACATTCTCAAGGGCATTCTCAAGCCCTATAGTTTTGCACAAGAAGATTAGCGCACCTTATTTTACATTTTAAAAATTATTTTTGAGTGAGTGATCACTAATTTTTGGTTGCAGCTTTTTTAATACAATACACAATATTATAGTCCACCAGCGCTTGAGTACATTTATAATCATTTCGATTTCAGGATGAAGAGTTTGTTTTTCCTGGTAATGGGCTTTAAAGCCTTATTTTCTCATAGATCTTTATTTTATCTTTTAATACCTCATTTTATTGCCCCCATAAATAATAATAATATAAATACATTTTATTTATAGGCACCTTTCAGAACACCCAAAGATAACAACAAAGCAAAAAAAGTAAATTTTAATAAAATATGGCAGCCGTGGATCATCTTTAAATTTTCTGATTCTTATAACACTTTCACATAGGGATATACCTCTTAACATAAAGAAATGTGAATAATTACATCTCTCTTATATTTTATTTACTCTTCTTTCCCTCTCTTTACTTTTCATTTCTGTTACTATATATATTTAGAAGGGTATTTTTATAGACCCTTGAATTTATTTTTCTCTTGAATTAAATAATAGATTTTGATACATAAATTCAGAGTATTTCAAATAAACAATTGATGTAAAGATAGGCTGATTACAAAGCCATCTTGTTGGTTTCCCTAGTAAAATACTCTATCATTAAATTCAATTATATACAGTTATATTTTTATGATACTCATGTACAAATGTTAGTATGATTGTACAAATGCTATATTTTAACATCAATAAAAGCTTATTGTTTAAAAAAAAACAAGCAACCTGTAGAAATTTTTAAACATCGCCTATGGAGATTTTTAAGGGTAAAAGTTTGTCGCCATTCCATGAGCGGGCGCAATTTTGAAGCATGACATGTTGGATATCAATTTACTCAGCATAACATTGTCTTCCATTATTCATTATCTTTCTTTTGTTGGCACTGCTTTGCATCCCTGGTGGTCTAGGGTGGCATACCTGGTGGTGACTAGTGGTGGCATCGCTGGTGGTCCTGGTGGTATCCTTGGTGTTCCAGTGTGGGCAACTTGTGGGGGATGCGCTGATAATCAATTAGCACAGACCCCCCTGTCAGAGGAGCAGCCGATAGGCTCTCCTCTGACAGACGCGAGTGAGGAAAAGCCGATCACCAGCTCTTACTGTTTACACTGTGATTAGCCGTGATTGGACACGGCTGATCATGTGGTAAAGAGTCTCTGTCAGAGACTCTTTACCTAGATCAGAGTTGAGGTGTGTGAGACTAATACACCGCAACAATGATTGCCACAATGCGCGCCCCCGCGGGTGCGCATCGGCTTGATAAGCTGCTGGACGTCATATGACTTCCGGTTTAGGATATTGAAACCATTTTGCCGCCGTCATTTTGCTATATGGCGGGCGGCAAGTGGTTAGGTTGAAATAAAAGAGATTTTTAGTAAAAGAAAACTTTGCGCATATGTACTGCATGTGCGTTTCAATTTAAGCTACTAGCTCACATACATAATATAAAGATGTGGTGTCTATATAAATTAATTTCAAAGGCAACTAAATTGGATGTAGACTGGTAATATTAATATGATAGAAGAGGAAAGAGGTGCAAATTGCCTTTCTTCCCCTTATCTGACATTGATCTTTGTAGAATAAAATTAATGACTATTTAGCACATCTTATTATACTCATGCTAATGAATATTTTCCAAATGTAGCATGATGAATCAAAAAACATCACCCTTTTGTGTGTGTGCCTCAAAACAAAAAATACAATTGAAGAGCATTCAAAAATTAAATATTAAAAAATATTAAAATTAAATATTAGGATAAAAAAAGGATAAAAAAAATAAAGCATTTATTTACATCCAGCTCCCAGTGCATTTGTACAGGTTGTAGTTGTGCAGCTCTAGATCCTGTTAAAGCTGATCCAACAGAAAAGCTAAGTAACATCAACTTCAGAAGCTTGAGTTTGGATGTAAGGCAATGATTATCCCCCCCCCCCCCAATGTTTACCTTTTAAATGTATTTAAGTTGCATTTGATGGGGGGGGGGATTTTCAGCTTTCAGTGCTGTCGAACTTTGAATAGCAATTGCACAGTCATGCAGCACTGTACCCATAAAAATGTATATAATTTGTTTGCACAAATAAAGCTTTCTTTTGGTGGTATTTAATCATCACTGGGTTTTTTATCTTTTGCTAAATTAACGAAAAACAACAGCAATTTTTTTAGTTTTTCTTTGTTTCTGTTATAAAATTTTGCAAATAAGTCATCTTTCTTCATAAGTTTGGTTCAAAATGTGTTCTGCTATATTTCTATGGTGAAAATAACCCAAATCAGTGTATATAATTTGGTCTGTAGAAAAGTTATAGAGTCCACAAATTATGGTATATACATTATCTCACAAAAGTGAGTTCATGCCTCACAGTTTTGTAAATATTTTATTATATCTTTTCATGTTACAACACTTTGCTACAATGTAAAGTAGTGAGTGTACAGCTTGTATAACAGTGTAAATTTGCTGTCTGCTCAAAATAACTCAACAAACATGCCATTATTGTCTAAACCGCTGGCAACAAAAGTAAGTATACCCCTAAGTGAAAAGGTCCAAATTGGGCCCAAAGTGTCAATATTTTGTGTGGCCTCCATTGTTTTCCAGCATTGCCTTAACCCTCTTGGGCATGGAGTTCACCAGAGCATCACAGGTTGCCACTGGAGTCCTCTTCCACTTCTCCATGATGACATCACAGAGCTGGTGGATGTTAGAGACCTTGCGCTCCTCTACCTTTCGTTTAAGGATGCTCCACAGGTGCTCAATAGGGTTTAGGTCTGGAGAAATGTTTGGCCAGTCCATCACCTTTACCTTCAGCTTCTTTAGCAAGGAAGTGGTCATCTTGGAGGTGTGTTTGGGGTCCTTATCATGTTTGAATACTGCCCTACGGCCCAGTCTCTGAAGGGAGGGGATCATTCTCTGCTTCATTATGTCA
Source organism: Lithobates clamitans (assembly GCA_037952925.1). NCBI lineage: Eukaryota > Metazoa > Chordata > Amphibia > Anura > Ranidae > Lithobates > Lithobates clamitans. Next base: position 4,806,729 of record JBBGZY010000135.1, read on the forward strand.
CACTACATGTTGGCATTCATGGTTCCCTCAATGAACTGTAGCTCCCCAGTTCTGGCAGCACTCATGCCGCCCCAGACCATGACACTCCCACCACCATGCTTGACTGTAGGCAAGACGCACTTGTCTTTGTACTCCTCACCTGGTTGCCTCCACACATGCTTGACACCATCTAAACCAAATAAGTTTATCTTGGTCTCATCAGACTACAAGACATGGTTCCAGTAATCCATGTCCTTAGTCTGCTTGTCTTCAGCAAACTGTTTGCTGGATTTCTCGTGCATCATATTTAGAAGAGGCTTCCTTCTGGGACGACAGCCATGCAGACCAATTTGATGCAGTGTGCGGCATATGGTCTGAGCACTGACAGGCTGACCCTCCACCCCTTCAACCTCTGCAGCAATTCTGGCAGCACTCATACGTCTATTTCCCAAAGACAACTTCTGGATATTACGCTGAGAACGTGCACTCAGCTTCTTTGGTCGACTATGGCGAGGCCTGTACTGAGTGGAACCTGTCCTGTTAAACCGCTTTATGGTCTTGGCCACCATGCTGCAGCTCAGTTTCAGGGTCTTGGCAATCTTCTTATAGCCTAGGCCATCTTTATGTAGAGCAAGAATTATTTTTTCAGATCCTCAGAGAGTTCTTTGCCATGAGGCGGCATGTTGAACTTCCAGTGACCAGTATGAGAGAGTGAGAGCGATAACACCTGCTCCCCATTCACACCTGAGACCTTGTAACACTAACGAGTCACATGACACCGGGGAGGGAAAATGGTTAATTGGGCCCAATTTGGGCATTTTCACTTAGGGTTGTACTCACTATTGCTGCCAGTAGTTTAGACATTAATGGCTGTGTGTTGAGTTATTTTGATGGGACAGCAAACGTACACTGTTATACAAGCTGTACACTCACTACTTTACATTGTAGCAAAGTGTAATTTCTTCAGTGTTGTCACATAAAAAGATAGAATAAAATATTTACAAAAATGTGAGGGGTGTACTCACTTTTGTGAGATACTGTATCTATCTATCTATCTATCTATCTATCTATCTATCTATCTATCTATCTATCTATCTATCTATCTATCTATCTATCTATCTATCTATCTATCTATCTATTGGTACTTTTTTTTTTTACATACTGTCACCAGTCAGTGTCCCTGATCATTATATTATATTTTATTATATTTCTTCATTTTTAAATAATTGTGACAAAATTACAACTTCAAAAAACATGCCATGCCTCTTATTAAATACTATCTACTTTCCAAAGAGAGTTCATTTGAAGGTATTTGTACTGTTCTGGCATTTTTGGGCCTCAAGAAATGAGATTGAGTGTCAGTACATCAGGACTGATCAATTTGCATATATATATATATATATATATATATATATATATATATATATATATATACAGTGGGGATGGAAAGTATTCAGACCCCCTTCCATTTTTCACTCTTTGTTATATTGCAGCCATTTGCTAAAATCATTTAAGTTCATTTTTTTCTCTCAATAATGCCCACACAGCACCCCATATTGACAGAAAAACACAGAATTGTTTTGACATTTTTGCAGATTTATTAAAAAAGAAAAACTGAAATATCACATGATCTTAAGTATTCAGACCCTTTGCTCAGTGTTTAGTAGAAGCACCCTTTTGATCTAATACAGCCATGAGTCTTTTTGGGAAAGATGCAACAAGTTTTTCACACCAGGATTTGGGGATCCTCTGCCATTCCTCCTTGCAGATCCTCTCCAGTTCTGTCAGGTTGGATGGTAAACGTTGGTGGACAGCCATTTTTAGGTCTCTCCAGAGATGCTCAATTGGGTTTAAGTCAGGGCTCTGGCTTGGCTATTCAAGAACAGTCACGGAGTTGTTGTGAAGCCACCCTTCATTATTTTAGCTGTGTGCTTAGGGTCATTGTCTTGTTGAAAGGTAAACCTTCGGCCCACTCTGAGGTCCTGAGCACTCTGGAGAAGGTTTTCATCCAGGATATCCCTGTACTTGGCCGCATTCATTTTTCCCTCAGTTACAAACAGTCATCCTGTCCCTGCAGCTGAAAAACAACCCCACAGCATGATGCTGTCACCACTATGCTTCACTGTTGGGACTGTATTGGACAGGTGATGAGCAGTTCCTGGTTTTCTCCACACATACTGCTTAGAATTAAGGCCAAAAAGTTCTATCTAGGTCTCATCAGACCAGAGAATCTTATTTCTAACCATCTTGGAGTCCTTTAGGTGTTTTTTAGCAAACTCCATGCAGACTTTCATGTGTCTTGCACTGAGGAGAGGCCACTCTTCCATAAAGCCCCGACTGCTGGAGGGCTGCAGTGATGGTTGATTTTCTACAACTTTCTCTCATCTCCCGACTGCATCTCTGGAGCTCAGCCACAGTGATCTTTGGGTTCTTATTTACCTCTCTCACCATGGCTCTTCTCCCCCGATAGCTCAGTTTGGCCAGATGGCCAGCTTTAGGAAGGGTTCTGGTCGTCCCAAACATCTTCCATTTAAGGATTATGGAGGCCACTGTGCTCTTAGGAACCTTAACTGCAGCAGAATTTTTTTTGTAACCTTGGCCAGATCTGTGCCTTGCCACAATTCTGTCTCTGAGCTCTTCAGGCAATGCATGTCAGACCTCATGATTCTCATTTGCTCTGACATGCATTGTGAGCTGTAAGGTATTATATAGACAGGTGTGTGGCTTTCCTAATCAAGTCCAATCAGTATAATCAAACACAGCTGGACTCAAATGAAGGTGTAGAACCATCTCAAGAAAGATCAGAAGAAATGGACAGCACCTGAGTTAAATATATGAGTGTCACAGCAAAGGGTCTGAATACTTAGGACCATGTGATATTTCATTTTTTCTTTTTTAATAAATCTGTAAAAATGTCAACAATTCTGTGTTTTTCTGTCAATATGGGGTGCTGTGTGTACATTAATGAGGGAAAAAAATGATTTTAGCAAATGGCTGCAGTATAACAAAGAGTGAAAAATTTAAGTTGGTCTGAATACTTTCCATCCCCACTGTGTACATATAGAGTAAGAGAGAGAGAGAGAGAGAGAGAGAGAGAGAGAGAGAGAGAGAGAGAGAGAGAGAGAGAGAGACAGTATCTCACAAAAGTGAGTACACCCCTCACATTTTTGTAAATCTTTTATTCTGTCTTTTTATGTGACAACACTGAAGAAATGACACTTTGCTACAATGTGTGTGTGTGTATATATATATATATATATATTTTTTTTTTATTTTTTTTTCTAACACACTGTGACCAGAACAATGTAGTGTTACCATAGTAACACACGAATAGTCTGGGAAAGTGATCATTTATTTTTTTATGTTTTTTATCTACCGATAAATTTCATTGGTATATGAAACTATTTTTACTGAATTAAACTACTTTATTCAGTGTATTTTGTTGTGATTAGTTGTGATTGGTCAAGGCTAATCACATGGTACAGATGGCCTGTGATTGGCCTGTCTGTACCATGTGTTCATTGTGACCAATCACAGCTAGCAACACAATTGTATACATAGTTACATAGTAGGTAAGGTTGAATAAAGACAATAGTCCATCCAGGTCAACCTGTGTAGGTGCACGTGTGTCAGTGTCTATAATTGTTTCCCATATCCCTGTATGTTGTGTTCTTTAAGATGCACATCCAAGAGTCTCTTAAAAATATCCATACTTCCCGCTGCCTCCACCAATTGTGGAAGAGAGTTCCATATACTTATTTCCCTGACAGTAAAAAACCCCTGCGCAGTTTAAGGTTTAATCGCTTCTCCTCCAATCTCATTGTGTGGCCCTGTGTCCTCTTGCACTCCTTGAGACTGAATAGTTTTTCCTATGCTTGGATAATCCATTGAGATATTTTTAAATCACTATCATATCTCCACACAAGCGTTGTTTCTCGTAATTGAGGTCCTCCAGTCCCCTTATTAGTTTTGTTGCCCTTCTTTGGACTCTCTTCAGTTCCTGCACATCCCTTCTAAGGCCTGGTGACCAGAACTGGAGAGAGTACTCCAGATGTGGTCTAACCAGAGTTTTATAAAGTGGTAGGATTATAGTTTTATCTCTGGAGTATATCCCTTTTTTTATGCATGCTAATATTCTGCTGGCTTTGGTAGCTGCAACATGATATTGCATGCTATTTCTCAATCTGTCATCTACTAGGACCCCCAGATCTCTCTCAGTCCTTGATTCCCCCAGCGGTACTCCCCCTACTGAGCTGTTTGCATTTATGTTTTTTGCACTTAAGTGCATTACTTTACATTTCTCCACATTAAACCTCATTTGCCATGTATTTGTCCACTCCATTATTTTGTTCAGGTCTTTCTGTAAAATTTCTATATCCTGATGTGAAGTTATTGCCCTGCTTATTTTTGTGGCGTCCGCAAAAACTGAGCTTGAGCTAATATTCCCATCCTCTATATCATTTACGAATAAATTGAATAGAATTGGTCCCAAGACAGAACCTTGGGGTTCCCCGCTTACCACTCCAGACAAGTCTGAGTACATGTTATTTATCGCCACCCTTTGGGCACACCCCTTTAACCAGTTTTTTTACCCAAGAACAAACCTTGAGGTCCATGCCTGCAGACCTTAGCTTGTAAATTAAACATTTATGGGGGACTGTATTGGATGCTTTTGCAAAATCCAGGTACACCAACTACACAGGCTTAGGCTTTCCCCTGTCTAGATGTCAGCTCACTTTCTCATAGAATGTTAACAGATTGGTCTGGCAGGAACGACCTTTCGTAAACCCATGCTGATAACATTTCCGGGCCAACAGGCCAGTGCAGTGTTCAGTGATCCGTCATGGGCTGTGTCCAGTGGACGCAGTCGGTGATAGATTGCGTTGTGCGAGAGGCACATTCTGAGAGGCAATCATTTTACTATAGGCTGGGCAGAAAGGTTTAAATACCTCATGCCTGGACCATTACTTATTTAACTTGTGCATTTATTTATTTATTTCCTTAAGTGGATTAACTTTAACACCATTTTCTGAGTTATTTACCTCATGTTTTTGGTTTGTGAGGTAAATAACTCATAAGGTGATAGTGAATTGACATTTTCAGCATCTCATGAGATAATTGGAAAAACTGTGTCACGTTATTCAATTATCTCATAAAATATTCTTTCGTGAATCGAGCCCCCTGTCACCAGTGCAGCATCATTATATGACTGTTGTGGCGGTGATCAGGGACACTGACTGTTTTGTTTTCTTTTTTTTTCAGTTTTTTTACTTTTTTCTTACATGTATTTTTTCTTTTTTCACATTTTTTTCTACATACAGTGACCAGAGCAATACAGTATTAGCATAGTGCCACTTTACTACTCTAAGGAGGTGATCAGGATTTTTTTTTATTGCTTATAACTGTGAATTTTACAGTTATAAGCAACCATTTTTTCTGAATGAAAACTATTTATTCAGTGTTTACTACTGTGATTAGCTATGATTGGCCACAGCCCATCTGTACCATGTGTTCACTGTGACCAAACACAAAGCTCATCACAATAGTACACAATGAAAGGCATGAATCAAAGCCTTTCATTCTGTACAATTGTCATATGATCCGCTATGATTGGCCACAGTGATCACATGGCATTGGCAGAGGGATGGTACAGTGATCTGTCATCAGCTGTGTCCGGTGGACACAGTGGGCAACATATCGTGCCGGAGTGCAGAGTCATATGACACCTGTCAACCCAGGATAACAGTGCTCCCGCCCAACCGTCATATTACAATAGGCTGGGTGGGAGGGGTTAAAGTGTATCTAGTGAATCAGAACAAGAAATAAGAAATCTTCCAATGGAAACAATTCTTCATTTGACAACTATCTAAAGCCTCATACACACCATCAGATTTTCTGCAGACAAAGCCTCTGACTTTTGTCCAAAGGGCGTTGGCCAAAAACTTGTCTTGCGTACAAACGGCACACAATTGTCGGCCAACAAACTCAAACGTAGTGATATACTGGACATGCTACGAGATGATAAAGAGGAAGTTCAATTGTCATGCGCCACCCTTTGGGCTCCTTCTGCTAATTTTGTGTTAGTAGAAGTTTGGTGAGTGTTGATTTGCGCTTTTCATTTCGCGCTTTTCATTTTGTGCTTTTCAGTTTGTTTCTGAACGGCTGTTCGTCAACCAGACATGTTGTGGAATCAGAGGAGATAATGTGTTATTTATTATTGGCCTTGGAATTATTGCTTTGACTGAAGTCCAGTCCAGGAACAGGAGGAGGAGGATGTCTTGGACCAAAAATTGGTTGCTTTATTAATCGTGACCAATTATGTTATATGCTATTGCTGCGGGAGCTCCAGGAGAATAATCCGGATGATTTTTGGAATTATTTCCGGTTGACGGACCCCTGCTTTCACCAACTCTTGGCATTGTTGACCCCGTATATTAAGAAGCAGGACACATACGTGAGGCTTTTATTTTATTTTTTGGTTGAATAATGATTTGATTTGGTATATTTTCTATATTTTTGGATGCATAGAATGCACTTTTTGGTTAAGTTCTATTGGCAGATAGCATGTCTAATTTTATTTGTTTTCTTTTTTTAATGCACAATAAAAAAATTGTGGAGAATAATACTTGGCTATGTGTTTTACTTCAAATGACAGTTTGGGAGTAGGCAGTTACATTTTAAAAAATACAATGTAAAATTTACAAGGGACACCAACATAGTTGTATCTTTGATCTTAAAAACTACGGGATAATGGTGTTGTGGAAAGTTGACCAAAAAAAAAAAAAAGCATAATAATATTATTCTTGATATCACTAGAAAATAAAAGCCATTTAAAATACGTTTGGCAGAATTCCATCAGTATCACCAGCAAAGCAGTTTCATTACTATCCCATTAAAGAAGAAAAGAATGTGCTCTGCATTTTGAGATTTCATAATTTGCCACGTCACGAATGTTAATTCTCCATTATGAACACTAGTTTACAAGACCGACCGCTTCTGGCTCGTCCTTGCTTCCGGGCATGCATGTTTGTACTTTGGACTTTTGTCCGACTGACTTGTGTACACACGCTCGGAAAATCCGACAGCAGACTGTTGTCCGTGGAAAATTTTAAAGCCTGCCATCCAACCTTTGTCTGCAGAAAATCCGACAACAATTGTCCGTTGGAGCTTACAAACAGTCTGTCATCACATAATTCCCGTCTGAAAATCTGATCGTGTGTACGAGGCTTTAGAGGGCATTTACCTCACTTTGGAGAGTTTTCTCTCCCGTTTTGTTGTGTCTATCGGACAGGACGTGAAAGGTATTCTGCTCAATGGGACACATATGACAAAAATACAAAGGTTTTACCTTTACCCTCTCTATCCAGGATAGACAAAAAAAGTTTTGGCTTTGAAAATACTTTAGGTGGCCTTTGAATTTTAATGCAAGTTCTGATTTATAAATCAATAAAAAGGGGTTAAAAAAATAATGAAAATCAGTATATAAATACTGTATGTGCTGACTTCTAAGAAACAGACACTCACCAGCCCAGGAACTCAGCGATGCTTTTACTCAGGCTGGTTCACTCACTATAAAACATCTGACATCAACCCCCCCCCTCTTTCTACAAACTAATTTGCTATAAAACTCCACAAGGAAGAGGCCTGATCTCAGAAATCTATGGTCATATTGTGTGTACAGATCCACAAGAGAAACTACCATACATTCAGAAATGGGAAACAGACTTTAATTTATCAATATCCTCAGATGATTGGGATGATTGTATAACAAATTTACGTAAATGCACAAGATCCCTTACAGTTCGTGAAACTGCCATGAAACTATTTACTAGATGGTACTTCACACCCACCAAACTACACACTATATTTTCCATCAGTCTCTCTAACATGTCTCTCAGGGTTCCTTACCTCATATCTTTTGGGAATGTGAGAAAGTATCCCATATTTGGCGTAAGTTGGAAAGTTTTGCATTTACCATAATGGGAAACCCCGTTCACCTCACCCCCACTAATTGTCTTTTATTCACACCCAAAACCCTCTCCACCAGATTGACAGTGGAGGAGTCATCTACTGGCACCAGCTAGGTGGTGCTGTTGCAGAGATTTTTGGCACAGAAGTCAGTGCTGGGATGGCGTGGTATAAGAGGGGGTGTGGGAGTGTGAGAGAAGAGAGCAGCGACAGTGCGGCGGACCGGACCCCTCCGACCAGACCGGACCCCCACAATCAGACCAGACCCCTATGACCGATAGCGGCAGTGGGTGACCCCGGGACCTACAGCAGCAGCAGGGAGGGACATCGTGGTGGTGGAGCAGGAGTACTGAGGACAGTATCACCCCACAGATGCGGACAGAGGAGGCGGGAGAACATCCAATGGGACCGGGAGGTGGAAGGTTGACAGATAGTGGCGGTGGGTAAGTGAAGTGCAGACCGCTGGAGAGAGTGTGAGACTGATTGGAGAAGCAGCGACACTAAAGGTTACTGACTGCTAGTGTCAGATTACAAGGGGAGGCTGTGCAGAGTGACACAGAGACACAAACAACAAAATCTGACTGACAGTGTATGTGAGTACCTGAGTTTTGTGAGTACCTGAGTATTGTGTGTACCTGAGTATTGTGTGTACCTGAGTATTGTGATTACCTGTGTATTGTGAGTACCTGCGTATTGTGTGTGTATTGTGAGTACCTGAGTATTGTGTGTGTGTTGTGAGTACTGAGTATTGTGTGTACCTGAGTATTGTGTGTACCTGAGTATTGTGAGTACCTGTGTATTGTGAGTACCTGAGTATTGTGTGTGTACTGTGAGTACCTGAGTATTTTGTGTGTATTGTGAGTACCTGACTATTGTGTGTGTATTGTGAGTACCTGAGTATTGTGAGTACCTGAGTGTTGTGTGTATTGTGAGTACCTGAGTATTGTGTGTGTATTGTGAGTACCTGAGTATTGTGTGTGTATTGTGAGTACCTGAGTATTGTGAGTACCTGAGTATTGTGTATATTGTGAGTACCTGTGTATTGAGAGTATTGTGAGTACTTGGGTGCTGTGAGTGCACATGGACTGTGAGTGCACATGGACTGTGAGTACACAAGTAATGTGAGTGCACCTGGACTGTTGGTGCACAAGTGCTGTGAGTACACGTGGACTGTGAGTGCACATGAACTGTGAGTACACGAGTGCTGTGAGTGCATGTGGACTGTGAGCACATGTGGACTGTGAGTACACGAGTGCTGTGCGTGCACCTGGACTGCGAGTGCACATGGACTGTGAGTACACAAGTGCTGTGAGTGCATGTGGACTATGAGGGCATGTGGACTGTGAGGGCACATGGACTGTGAGTACACGAGTGCTGTGAGTGCATGTGGACTGTGAGTGTACGTGGACTGTGAGTACCTGTGTATTGTCTTGTTGAGAACCTGTTTATTGTTGAGTATTAGGCCTTATGCACACTGGACGTTTTTACAGCAGCTGTTTTTGGCTTCAGATGATTTTTTCTACAGTCAATAAACTCCCAATCATGTTATCCTATGTGTCTATGCACACATAGGCTTATATCAGCAGTTTGTGGCTGGGGGGTTTTTTGGCTTTGAAAAACAAAACAAAACTAGTGGGTTCTGAGAGGAGTTTTTCAGCTGTTTTTAGCTGTAAAAATGTCAAAAAATGCTGATAAATGCTCAAATATGTGGCTCACCAGCATTTTTTGATGTTTTTCACAATAAAAACATTTTAAAAATGTAAAAAAAATTTTTAATAAAAAAAAACGCTAAAAAACGCTAATGTGGAAAAATGCTAAAAGATGCTAAAAAACGTTAAACGCTATTGCAAAAACATTGCGAAAGGTTGAAAAACTCACTGCAAAGAGACTGGCGTTTTTATAACGTTATTTTAACGTCCAGTGTGCACGAGGCCTTAGTGTCAGGAATCTAGTTGTTCGTTCATTTCGACAGGGTATAACCCCCAATCCCCATTAACCACTTAAGGACTGAGCCTCTTTCTGAGATTTGTTGTTTACAAGTTAAAAACAGTTTTTTTGCTAGAAAATTACTTAGAACCCCAAACATTATACATTTTTTTTCTAACACCCTAGAGACAACAGTAAATTTAGCCAGTAAAGTTAGCCCAATTTTTTTTTATATTGTGAAAGATAATGTTAAATTGATACCCAACATGCAACGCTTCAAAATTGTGCCTGCTCATGGAATGGTGACAAACTTTTACCCTTAAAAATCTCCATAGGCGGCGTTTAAAAAATTCCACAGGTTGTATGTTTTGAGTTACAGAGGAGGTCTAGGACTAGAATTATTGCTCTTGCTCTACCAATCATGGGGATACCTCACATGTGTGGTTTGAACGCGGTTTCCATGTGCGGGCGCTACTCAGGTATGCTTTCGCTTCTGCACGTGAGCTCATTGGGATGGGGCACGTTTAAATTTTTTTTTTTTTCTTATTTATTTTACCTTTTATTTTTTATTTTTACGCTGGTTTTTTTGAAAAAAAAATGTGTCACTTTTATTCCTATTACAAGGAATATAAACATCCCTTGTAATAGAAAAAAAGCATCACATGACCTCTTAAATATGAGATCTGGGGTCAAAAAGACCTCAGATCTCATATTTACACTAAAATGCAATAAAAAAAATAACAAAAATGTTGTCATTTAAAAAATAATTTAAAAAACATGGCCCTTTAAGAGCTTTGGGCGGAAGTGACGTTTTGACATCGCTTTCACCCTGCATTGTTATGGAGATGAGTGGGGGCCATTTTCCCCTCACTCGTCTCTATGTCCAGCAAGGATGAAGATCTGATCGCCTCCGCTGCTGCCGACGGCTTCGGTAAGCGGCCGAGGGCACCGGAGAGCAGTGGGAGGGGGGCCCTCTCCCGCCGCCGATAAAAGTGATCTCGCTGCGAATCCGCTGCAGAGACCACTTTTATATGAAACCGGACTGCTCACTGAAGAAGAGGATACAGGGGTTATGGCAGCTAGCTGCTGCCATAACAGCGACATTCCCCTTTAAAGTAACAACGAATAACGACGATGGGCGGTCCGGTAGTGGTTAAATTAGTAGGTACAATGCCCGGCGGGTGTGGAGATGCGACTCGGTGGACATCTTGCGGCATGTATACGTTCCTTGATAATCCGATCGAGGGAGAATACTGCTGTGCAAAATGTAAGTACGTTGTTTCCCTGCAAGCCCAGGTTCTGAATCTAGGGAAGCAACTGTCAACACTGAGAAGACACTCTATACTAAAGGAGAGTTGGGATCCAGGGGCCAGCACAGAGGTGAGTGCAGATGAAGTACAGCGCTAGAACATAAACATAAGTGGGTAGAATTGTGAATAGTGAATTGTGAAAGATTTGTGAAAGAATTGTGAAAGATCTGCAGTGGATCTGTTCCTTTCCAGGGATTCAGGTCTACCCCTTATCCATCGGTACTATGTTATGGAACTACTCAGGTTCGCCACAGAACATAATTACTTTTGGTTCCATGGAACATACTATTCTCAGATTAAGGGTGTGGCCATGGGGGCCAAATATGCCCCCAGTTTGGCCAACCTTTTCATGGCCGGGTGGGAGGAGGATGTCGTCTATACCCACAGACCACCTCAGTTGGTCCTGTGGGCTAGGTACATAGACGACATCCTCCTCCTTTGGAAGGGTGATCTGAGATCTCTGGAGGAATACATGCAACACTTGAATAATAACGATAGAAACATCTCTCTTAGTTTTGAAGCGAGTTCTGAGACTATTCACTTCCTGGACCTAGAGGTTTCTGTAGTTAACCGACAACTGGTCCTTAAAACGTTCTTTAAACCTACGGACCGTAACGGGTACATCCCGGTGGACAGCTGTCGCCATCAGGAATGGCTCAGATCGGTCCCTAAGGGACAGTTTCTCTGCATGCTATGAAACTGTAGTAACAGCGAGGATTTTCAGTCCCAGTCTCGGATTCCTAGGGAGAGATTCGTGGAGAAAGGATATAAGCCCTCTGACCTTGATGCTACCATCAGAATGGTTAGAGTGGTGGAGAGGAACTTACTCTTGGTAGACCGCCCTAAAGTACAGGAAGATAATCAATTCAAATGGTCTTTCTATACCTCATTCTCTGCACAATATAAGGAGATTAAGAAAATTATAGACCGGCACTGGAGAGTTTTGAAAAACGACCCTGTGCTGGGTCCTGTCTTACCGGACCGGGCTAGCGTCATTTTTCGTGGCGCACGCTCGTTCCACAGTGAAATAGCTCCCAACACTATTGATCCCCCCGTCCGGTCTCTTTCTTTCAGGACTGCAAGGGATATTTCCCTTGCAGAAGGTGTAATGTGTGTCTGCATAACACGTGTGATAGACGCAAAACTGTGACTTTCCACTCCACAGTGACGTCCAGAGATTACAACATGAAGTACTTCACCACATGTGCTACCCAACATGTTGTGTATCTCATTACCTGTCCCTGCAAGAGACAATATGTCGGGCGCACCACTAGGGCCTTCTCCACTAGGGTCAATGAACACATCGCAAAAATCAAGAAGTGTTGTATCAAGCATAGTGTCCCTCGACATTATTTGGAGTGTCATAATAGGGACCCTACGGGCACTTCCTTTTTGATCATAGATAAGTTTGTCCCCCACTGGAGGGGCGAGTTCCGTGTAAGGGGTGTGTCGCGGCTCAAAACTTTTTGGATATATGAGTTGAGGTGGTACTCGCCGTACGGCATGAATGTCGAATGGGACATCAATTGTTTCATTAACCATGCGTGAGGTGCCCCTCTGCTTTTTGAGCCGCGACATACCTCTGGTCCTGTGCCCTCTCCTTTTTGTTTGTTTTTTTATGTTTTCCTTTTTTGTATTGTTATTTGTATTTTGATCATTGGGATTTTACTGCGTATAGATTTATTTAGGGTTTATTTTATGGTTTGTGGAGGCACTTTCTGTGCTACTCTCACACCTGGGGGGCATTCTGCCCTTTTGTTTATGGGGTTTATAATTACCAACTACTTAGCGCTTTCACCAGCGGTTTTATAATTATATTTTTATCTATGGTCCAATTATTCAGTTTAATTTTATTTTATACATTTTGCTCCCCCCTCAGGCCGGCACTGTGGCGTCGCTCTGCACTCTTTGTGGAGGCTTGAGCGCGTATTACTCTGCCTTAGCCAGAGGATTAGAGTGACACTTACACCCCGTGTGTGTGATTCTGGCTATTCATGTGAATACACATATCTATGAGCCAGAGGATTAATTTGGGTGACACCTGGAGCTTTTCAGGTGCGTGTCACCATGCAGTATAGTGTGGCTCAATTTAGGGGCGTGGCTTGGCTGTATCAGAGACGGTGGCCAATCACTTGTAGCTGGGTGAGACGAGGACGGCTCCGCAGCGGGTTCGCTCCCTCTGTGCATGCGCGGAGCGCAAGCTCTGTATGTGGGAGTAGCCTCGCCACCAGCCGTTGATTGGCCCTGACGCACCCTCCTTCAGCAGGGATGACGTCGGCCTTTGTTAGCTGGCCGGCCTCTCTTAAATAGGTGAGGCTTGGAATGCAGGTCCACTGTGGTTGGGCAGATGAGACGCCAGCGGCTGACTGGCTGCTGGTTGCCTTCTCCTCCTTTATAGTGCAGTTTGTGAGGAATGGAACGCAAGCCGGACGTGCGTTATAGTATCCGGGAATGAGATGTTATTTACAGTTATTAAACTCAGATGCCACGATCCCCTTTCATATTTTAGGTTCATAAGCTATGCAATTATATAATAAATAGACACTATTTATGGATGTTTATGTTGTTAGTGTTTTTTCACTTCCGGTTCCGCCCTGATTGGGGCAGTCCCGGTTAATTTGTAAATCTTTTACAGTCTATAGGTAAGTGCAATGTGGGGAGGCTGCTTTATGCCCTTGTTGAAGACTGTGTAGTCGAAACATGTAGGCGTCTCCAGCTTTCCACATTGCCAAAATTTGTATCTGTCTGTGATCACTTTTAACATGTTTGGATTTTATCCAATAAAACCCCATTTTTGACCTACACCATGTGGAGTGCCTTTTTTTCTTCCTCCATGGCTCCACTTCGAATCGCTTCCTTTTAATCATCCGGTTCTGAAACTGAAGGGTGTGCGGGCTAGCGGTCCAGCTCCTGTTCATGACCGCTAATCTTCAAGTGCGATCGTGACTCACAGGATACCATCTGTTTGGACACCACGGGAGACCATCCCTCATGCTTTACTAATATACTGCTATACGGCATGTGCGTCCTACGGATCCGGTAAGGGTACCCAAATTTTTTCCATTTTGAAGATTTATGTGCTTTGCCATCTGTGGTCGCCTTCCCATCAGAGGGTTTACCCACCTCCCAGGTCTTATGGTATTCCACTTTTGGAGAAGACTTCTACTCACCTCATACATCACGGACTTTGGTCCCTTGTCGTTTCATATTCCACTATAGAACTATTTTCAATTATATTTAGCAGGTCTACTGCTTATATTTTGTGTGTCATTTCATTCTAATTTTTCACAGGTGTATTCACAATTCTACCCACTTATGTTTATGTTCTAGCGCTGCACTTAATTACTCTTATTCTGTACTGACTTGGTTTGTTTGTGTGCTAGCAGCTTTTGCCATATTTTTGCTTTTGTTTTGTTTTGGGTTAGCGCAGCATTTTTTATATTTTTGAGTGGAGATGAAGGACAGGCACCAAAGCAGAGTAGATGGGTGACAGTAAGGAAGAGTAGAGGGGAAAGTGCCAGGGAGGCCGGTCCTGGGCTGGAACATCCCAATAAGTACGCCCCGCATTGACTGACATTGGTGGAACCAGTCAGGGACCAGCGCTGCTGGAGCTGAGTGACTCCCCTAGCTGCCAGGGGAATAACTCCTCCAGTGAGGGTGGGAGTAAAGCCAAGGTAAAGGAAAGACAGATTCTGGTGGTAGGGGACTCAATTCTTAGAAAGACAGAGAGGGCAATCTGTCATAAAGACCTGAAGTGCTGAACTGTATGTTGTCTACCGGGCGCTCGGGTTTGGCACATCATGGATCTGGTGGACAGAATACTGGGAGTGGCTGGGGAAGAAACGGCTGTCATGGTGCACGTTGGCACCAATGACAAAGTCAGAGGAAGATGGAGTGTCCTAAAGAATGATTTTAGGGACTTAGGAGCTAAATTGAGGAAAATAAATACTTTAAGCCACACCAGAAAGGCAGAGGGAGATTAGGGAAGTAAACAAGTGGCTGAGTAGCTGATGTAGAAAGGAGAGGTTTGGGTTCCTGGAGAACTGGGCTGACTTCTCAGTCGGTTATCAGCTCTATAGAAGGGACAGACTGCACCTAAATGAGGAGGGTACAGATCTGCTGCGAGTGAAGATGGCCAAAAAGTTAGAGGAGCTTTTAAACTAGGCGATGGAGGGTCCAGAGAAAGAGATAGTCAGTGCGGAACAAATTCCAGAGGGTAGTATTGGGGCATTAGTGGTAGGTTGACTAAAGCACCTCAACCCGAGGTAAGTACAGTAACAAGTCCTATTTGCAACCTCTGAACACCCAATAAGGAGATAGTATGCGACCGGTCTAAACTACGTGGAATGTTCACCAATGCCAGGAGTCTGGCGGACAAGATGGGAGAACTAGAGCTACTGTTGCACGAGAAGGATTTCGATTTTGTAGGAATTCAGAGACATGGTTCAACAGCTCTCATGATTGGCTGACAACCATTTAAGGGTATTCCCTATATCGCAGGGATAGAGAGGGTAAAAAAGGGTGAGGGGTATGCCTGTATATCAAAAATGATGTAGTGAATGTGAGAGATGACATCACTAAGGGAGCAAGGGAGGAGCAAGAGAGGAGGTGGAATCCTTATGGGTAGAGCTACAAAGGGAGGAAACTAAGGGTAAAGTAATACTGGGAGTATGCTATAGACCCCCTAACCAGATGGAGGAGGCAGAGGCGGACCTCCTATCACAGTTTGGAATAGCGGCAAGGATGGGAAGTGTCATTATAATGGGGAATTTTAAATATCCAGACATAGACTGGGTGGAAGGAACTGCACATTCATCTAAGGTTCGCCAGTTCCATGTCTTGCAGGACAATTTCATGGGTCAGATGGTAAATGCACCAACTAGAAACAAAGCGTTACTAGACCTGCTGATTACCAACAATACAGACCTGATCACCAATTTGGAAATACAGAGCAATTTAGGAAACAGCAATCACAGGTCAATTAGTTTCAGTATAAATTATACAAATAGGAAACATAAGGGGAATACAAAGACACTGAATTTCAAAGGTGCCAACTTCCCTAAACGACGATCCTTGCTAGAAGATACTAAATGGGATACAATCTTAGGAACAAAGAACACAGAGGAAAAAGAGGTATGCTTTAAGAGCATATTAAATAAGGGTATTAGCCAGTGCATCCCAATGAGAAATAAATTTAAAAGAGCTAGTAAAAGTTCTGGGTGGCTTAACTCCAACGTAAGAATGCATATAAAAGCAAAGGAGAAGGCCTTCAAAAAATACAATTATAAATTCATCATACATCATCATAAACATTCCAACTTTACAAATAATGCAACAAGAAATGTAAGGGTGCAATCAGGGCAAGAAAGAACACGAAAGGCACATAGCAGAGGAGAGTAAAAAGAATCCCAAGAAATTCTGTAATTACATAAATAGTAAGAAAGAGAGATCAGATAATATTGGTCCCATAAAGAATGATGAAGGGAATCTGGTTATTAAGGATGGAGAGCTGGCAAAGGTATTGAATTTATTCTTCACAAGGGAATCGGGGGGCTTCAATAACCAAAACTGCAATGTTTATCCTCATGACACGTCACAGGAAGCACCCTCATGGCTAACAGAGGACAGAATTAGAAATAGACTTGAAAAACTTAACATTAATAAGTCATCAGAACCAGATGGCTTGCACCCGAGGGTCCATAAGGAACTCATTTAAGTAATTGCCAGACCATTGTTACTAATTTTTACGAACAGTCTACTGACTGGAATGGTACCAGCTGATTGGAGAAAAGCCAACGTAGGGCTATCAATTGTATGCAAGCTCTTGGAGGGGATGATAAAGGACTATAAAAAGATTTTAGTAATGACAATGGTATCATTAGCAATGATCAGCATGGATTCATGAAGAATCATTCTTGCCAAACCAATGTATTAACCTTCCATGAGGAGGTTAACTGCCATCTAGATAAAGGAAGGCCCGTAGATGTGGTGTATCTGGATTTTGCAAAAGCATTTGATACAGTTCCACATAAATGTTTACTGTACAAAGTAAGGTCCATTGGCATGGACCATAGGGTAAGTACATGGATTGAGAACTGGCTACAGGGGCGAGTTCAGAAGGTAGTGATAAATGCGGAGTACTCAGTACTCAGGTCCAGGGTGGAAAGTGGGGTTACCCAGGGTTCTGTCCTGGGACCAATCCTATTTAATTTAGTCATAAACGACCTGGAGGATGGGATAAACAGCTCAATCTCTGTATTTGCGGACGATATAAGCTAAGCAAGGCAATAACTTCTTCAGGATGTGGAAACCTTGCAAGAAGATCTGAACAAATTACTGGGGTGGGCAACTACATGGCAAATGAGGTTTAATGTAGAAAATGTAAAATAATACTTTTGGGTCGCAAAAATATGAATGCAATCTAGTCACTGGGGGAGAACCTCTGGGGGAATCTAGGATGGAAAAGGACCTGGGGGTCCTAGTAGATGACAGGCTCAGCAATGGCATGCAATGCCAAGCTGCTGCAAGCTAAGCAAACAGAATATCGGCATGCATTAAAAAGGGGATTAACTCCAGAGATAAAACGATAATTCTCCCACTCTACAAAACTCTGGTCCGGCTTCACCTAGAGTATGTCGTTCAGTTCTGGGCACCAGTCCTCAGAAAGGATGTGCTGGAACTGGAGAGAGTCCAGAGAAGGGCAATAAAACTAATAAAGGGACCGGCGGACATTAGTTATGAGGAAAGGTTACGAGCACTGAACTTATTCTCTCTGGAGAAGAGACGCTTGAGATTTTCAATGTATAAATACCGTACTGATGACCCCACAATAGGGATAAAACTTTTCCACGTAAGGGAATTTAATAAGACACGAGGCCATTGACTAAAATTAGAAGAAAAGCGGTTTACCTTAAACTGCGTAGAGGGTTCTTTACTTTAAGAGTGGTAAGGATGTGGAATTCTCTTCCACAGCGAGTGGTTTCAGCGGGGAGCATCGATAATTTCAAAAAACTATTAGATAAGCACCTGAACGACCACAACATACAGGAATATACAATGCAATACTGACATAAAATCACACACATAGGTTGAACTTGCTGGACTTGTGTCTTTTTTCAACCTCGCTTACTATGTAACTATGTTACTTTGTATACCAGAAACTTCTACCCCCTATTTGAGATGTATTCATACCATGTTTGTCGCTATAAACTGGTTGATAGCCAAAAACTGGAAAACCACCAAGTACCTATTACCCAATTAAAATCAAGACTAAATTCCATTAGCCTTAAGGAAAAAAATTTCGATACAATTCTATTACAGTTTATCTCCATTGGTTTGGCTCATTTCTTGAAACAGAAATGACATTCTCAAAACTCTAAGTTCATTTGGCAAAACAGTCTTATGCCCCGTACACACGGTCGGACTTTGTTCGGACATTCCGACAACAAAATCCTCGGATTTTTTCCGACGGATGTTGGCTCAAACTTGTTTTGCCTACACACGGTCGCACAAAGTTGTCGGAATTTCCGACCGACAACCACGCGGTCACGTACACCACGTACGACGAGACTAGAAAAGGCCGGTTCAGAACCAAGCGCAGCACCCTTTGGGCTCCTTTTGCTAATCTTGTGTTAGTAAAAGTTTGGTGAGAGACGATTCGCGCTTTTTCAGACTCGTGGCTTTCAGATCGTTTTCTGACGTTCAGTTTGTGCTTGTGGGTTTGTATCTGCTCTTCAGTGCGTGCAAGCAAGTTCCGCGTGACTTTAGTCACTGTATTCTTGTTCATTCGTTACTGTTTTTCAGGTCGCTCTTCACAGGCCTTGCTGTTCTTTAGTGCGTTCTGTTACTTCGTTCTGAGCAGCCGACCGTTTTCTAGCCATGTTTCGTATGCGTACTCCTCGTAGAGTTCGTGCTGTGCGGGGGCTTGGTGTTGGGGTCCTGACCTTGACACAAGTCCAGTCCATGAACAGGGTGGGGAGGAGTTCATGGACCAAGAATTGGTTGCTTCAGCGTGACCAGTTCTGTCATATGCCTTTGCTCCGTGAGATCCGTGAGAATAATCCTGATGATTTCAGGAACTTTCTCAGGATGACGGACCCCGTGTTTCACCATCTGTTGGCTTCGCTGACCCCCTATATCAGCAGGCAGGATACCTGCATGAGGCAAGCCATCACTCCGGAGCAGAGGTTGGTCGCTACCTTGCGGTATTTGGCCACAGGGAGAAGCCTGCAGGACCTCAAGTTCTCGACAGGCATCTCCCCCCAGGCTCTGGGGATCATTATCCCAGAGACCTGTTCTGCCATCATACAGGTCCTGCAGAAGGATTATATGAAGGTAAGATTTTTATCCTTTAATATCACATTTTATTGTATTGAATGTTTGCTAATATATTGTATTTCTTTCCTCATTCCCTAATCACCATGATTGTAATATGCTGTGAATGTCCCCTTTGTCCTCATGCATGCTGGATTTTTATGTAATTATTATTTTATGTCCTTCATACATATTTGCCCTTCAATAACCTCTCCAGCATGATGTCTCCTGCCCTATATTCACCTCATGTAGTCACTTAACAATGTATTTTATCTGCTCCATAGTAGTGCTTTACCCCAAACACCCCCTAAAATGTTTGGAAATTTTATTTTTGATTTAAATTCAGGCAGAGGGCCAGAGGCTTTTTTTTGTGGTGTCCCCAAATTTTTTGTAACCCTCCCTCCCCCAACTGCTAAGTCAGCTGATCCCAATTCTCTATCTATCCTCAATCATCTATCTGCTGACTTTGCCAAACCCATACACACTATACCCATCTCTTTTGTGCTCTGATTTATGGATGAATTCCCCAAAGCATGTAGTGCAAGGGCCTGCCTGTATACTTTCAAATGGTACTGTTTAAAGTTCTTGTATCCTATTATGATCTTCATAGGTAATAGCAGAATGTCCAAATGTGCTCAAATGTGTACAGTGTGTATTTATATCTTTGTATTATGACACTTCTTACCTGTTCAGTGGGCTGCCAATAGTGTAACTAAGGAGGGGCTGTTCCAAGTAATACCCTGTATTTAGGCATTCATCTCTCAATGAAGTGAAGAGGGTTACCTGTCCAAGAGTTCCCCCCCCCCTATAATGTTAGAAATGGCCCATGAGAGGGGGGGGAATATGATAGGTGTACCTTATACTTTGTTGTTGTTAAATTCCCCTTAATAAATGCTATCTGGAGGTTGACCCATAATGTTTGTGTCTAATCTGCTTGCCATGTTTCTGTGAAAAAATAGTAATGTTTATTGTTTTTTCCTCAACAGTTTCCTTCCACGCCACAGGAATGGCAGACTGTGGCCTCCCACTTTGCCCAGCGGTGGGACTTTCCTAACTGCGGAGGGGCAATTGATGGGAAACACGTCCACATCGTCCCACCACCCAACTCGAGGTCATACTATTATAATTACAAGGGGTTTAATAGTATAGTGATGTTGGCGGTGGTGTCGGCTAATTACGAGTTGTATGTGGACGTGGGGAAGAATGGCCGGATGTCCGATGGTGGAGTGATCGCCCAGACGGAGTTCTACAGGCGTCTCCAGAATGGCAGCTTGGACTTGCCACCTCCAGAGGACAATGTTGAAGGTCTCCCATTTGTGTTTGTTGCTGATGAAGCATTTGCGCTGGGGGACCACCTGATGCGGCCATTCCCGATGAGGACCCTCACCCCGGAACAGAGGGTTTTTAATTACCGGCTGGCCAGAGCCCGAAGAGTGGTGGAGAACACATTTGGAATCCTGGCCAGCCGGTTCCGATTATTTCTGACACCCATCCATATGGCGGAGTATAAACTGAACCATATAATACTTGCCTGTTGTGTTCTCCATAATTTTCTACGAAAACATTCAGCCAACTATGCTGGCTCAGTTGGGCCTGAGGCCGGAATCCCAAATCCATCAACACTGACGGCGCTTGAAAGCGGCCGTCCTGGCTTGCCCTCCCTGAATGCCTGTGATGTCCGGTTACGATACCTGGAGTTCTTTGCGGGTAGGGGGGGCTATCAATATGCCAAACAATCTGTGACACCTTTTTCAAATAAAAAACAACCAAAAGAAATTCTTTGTGGCCATTTACTGCTTGTGTTTGTTTTAGCTGACCCTGACAGAAATGTGTGGAGTGCAGAAAATGTTGTGATTGTGTAACCTTATACAAAGCACTGTTGGCTGTTATTTACTAAATGCAAAGACACCTTTCACTACAAGTGCACTTGCAACTGCACTGAAACTGCACTTGTAGTGCAAAGTGGATTTGCCCTTAGGAAATAACCCCCATTTTCTGATAAAACAACAATTACATCACCCCAAAAGTGTTGTAGCGTTGAGACAATAATCCACACATTCTTGATTAACAATCTTTTTAATACCAGCACAATCACATGTGCATTTACCAAAGGTTTTTCTGACAAACCAACATGTTTGTTGTATACCAATTTTTGTGGTGTCATTATCCAAAATCAAAATGTCCATTTTATAGAAAACAGGCCTGTGTAAAACCAACAAGAAAGACACAAATCTTGATCTTACAAAGTTCACATTTGGTAGAACGTGAAGGCAATATCAGACATGAGTATTTAGGAACTGTGTTTGATATTGCGTTCAGATGGGGGGAAATCACCCCTGGAAAAGCCAAATTTGGAAGATGCACACAAATTTCCCAATGTCAACATGTGCTAGCTGCCATCACGGGGGATCAAGGGATGTGTTTTGGGGGAGAAAGCCCTTCCTCACCGCTACTTTATTATTGAGGAAGGGGTTGCACCCCCAAAACGCGTCCATTGATCTCCCGTGATGGCAGATAGCACATGTTGACACACTGTGTGCATCCTCCAAATTTGGCTTTGGGAAAAATCACAAAAACATTTCGCACATTGTAGCACACAAAAGAAGAAAGTGATTTGGAGGGGTTTTAAACTCGCCCCAAAACATCAATGATGTTTTTATATTTTGGAATAACATCAGTGATGTTTTGCTTGATGTTTTCCAATTGTAAATTACACCCCATGATCTCCCCGATCAGGATCTGGGCACTTTCGGATGTGAAAGGATCTGGATCCACAACCTCACGATCACCTAAAAAGAGAGGAAACCCTAAATAAATTAGGTTTCCCAAAAAATGCCGCCATCC
The DNA here is from genome assembly GCA_037952925.1 of Lithobates clamitans. Classification (NCBI taxonomy): domain Eukaryota; kingdom Metazoa; phylum Chordata; class Amphibia; order Anura; family Ranidae; genus Lithobates; species Lithobates clamitans. Next base: position 4,829,069 of record JBBGZY010000135.1, read on the forward strand.
ATCTCTTATCTGAGCCTGTGGTCGCAGACACTCACCTGTTGTGGTAACTACTTCCACCACGTCTTCATCCTCCTGCTCATCTTGTGTTGGGGGTATTTCCCCTTCTTCCAGAGGGGGGGGGCTCTGGTCTCCTCGGATGAGGGGTGTCCTCCGAGTCTTTTCTCCCCTATGTAAAACAAAAATGGTATAATTAGCACACAGATATTTAATGTCAGAACTATAAAGATGAAACATTGCTTGGAAGTGGGGTACAATGATCTATTTTAGCCGAGTTGAGCCAAGATGTAGCTTTTTTAGTGCCCTTTGTCAAGCTGCAATACTTTACCTGTTTTGTACAAGCTTCACAGATGTAGCCCCCCCTATAGTATACACTGGAGCACCTGTGTGGCCCCCCTAATAAAAATGGTGTTCTTGTGTCCCACACTAGTACTCCAGTGTCCAGGTGTGAAAACAGCTGCTGAGTGTCCTCTCCTTACACACAATCTAGTTTGCATTTCATTCTAGTAACAAAGCCATCTACACAACCCAATTCTTTGAAGACAAGTATAGGGCGTCAAAATGGTGGCCAAATGCATATGGCCTAAACAATGGTATTTTATCGTCCGAAATAACAATGTTTGATTCGAACGAATAATGTGCCCATGAACATGAAAGTTACCATTTTAAACTGTACAACAGTTCCTAAAAGCACATGGAGCAGCACGAACGTAATAAACATAAAGAATAGGAACACAGCACAACTACTTACTTTTTTGCAGCACTCTCCGGATCTTTCTGTACTGCTCATGTTCTCATAATTTCAGGTCCGACCACCGCTTCCTGAGCTGATCTTTCGATCGTCGTACCCCGAATTTCCGGTGCAGACTCCTGACCACTTTCGCCAAGATCTTGGCCTTTCGGACATTGGGGTTGGGGTAAGGCCCATACTTTCCATCATAGTCGGCCTTCTTCAGGATGTCCACCATCTCCAACATCTCCCCAAAGGACATATTTGAGTCCTTTAATCTCCTTCTGGATCGGGACGTTTCAGGCTCCAGCCTTTTCTCCTCCTCCTCCTCGTTGCTACAATTAGCACGATCCTGCTGTCTATCCGCCATGTGCTTTTCCCCCACTGCGCCGAACGAAAAGGGGCGGGGAATAGACTAGAAAGAACGTCAGGGGCGGGCGGAGTTATACGCATGCGCAGTGTGTGCACGATCTGTGTGCGGAGGAAGGAGCATCGGAGACGCCGATCGTGCTAACGAAGGTAGGATCTAAACTTGGGCCTATACTGCTTCGAAATGGAAGCCTATATTGTAACAAGATTAGGGGAGTTTGGCCTGACATTAGGCTTTGTCTTGTGTTGTGTCTTACAGAGAAAATGGATGGGTTCAACGACCACAATTTCCTGCCCCTGTTCATAGACAAGTACAGGGAGCTGCCCTGTCTGTGGCAAGTGAGACACCCCCACTATAATCACAAACAGAAGAGGCAGGCAGCGCTGGAGAAACTGCTGGAGTTGGTGAAGCCGGTGGTCCCCACAACAACCATCCCCTATTTAAAAGCTAAAATTGGTGGCCTGAGGAGCACATATCTTAGGGAGCGCAAGAAGGTCACAGATTCCCAGAGATCAGGAGCTGCAGCAGATGACGTTTATATCCCCAGGCTGTGGTACTATGAGAGACTGCGATTTCTGTCAGACCACACTGAAGTCAGGGAATCCCTCTCAACCCTTCCTTCCACTCTTCTTTCTATACCAGCTGAGGCTTCCGATGTCCAACCTGGGCCTTCCAGCCAGGAAGAAGTGGAGGAGCCCAGCTGGAGTCAGGTATAGCATTCTTCTACAGATTTCTGGGCAATAAATAAATTATGTTTACTAGATGTTATTATTGATCACTAATTGCTGATTAAAAAAAGTGCTTTACATATCAATAGACAGTAGTGGGCACCCAAAATTGGGAAAAGAATGAAAACTGCTGGGCTCAGAAGGATAGTCTGTTATATTTGTTAACATTCAATTTGCAGCAGTCAGGAGGTGAAAATTGTGTGTGATTAATGAAGAAAATACTAAAACTATGTCCCTTTTTCATACACAGGAAGACCTCAGCCAGGAGGAGGTTGTGGAATGTGGCAGTCAGGAGAAGGTGGGGATTAGTGTCAGCCAGGAGGAGGCGGGGCTAAGTGGCAGCCAAGAGAAGCCTGGGACAAGTCGCAGCCTGACTGAGTCTCAGGTTCCTCCCCTCCGCCTGCCATATAAACGAGCCAGGAAGGCCACTCCGAGTCCCGTGCAGGATTCAGCGTACAGGCTGATCCAGGAGGCTTCGGCGTCCCTCCGAGCCTTCCCCAGTCCTGAAGAGGCCTTTGCCTGCATGGATGCCACAAAATTGCAGGGCATGCAGGAGGGCCAACGCAAGATCTCTGAGGACCTGATTTATAAAGTCCTACGTAAGGGGGAGAGTGGGGAACTGACACACAAGACGGATGTCATGGAGAGGGACGATCCTCCTCCTCCTCCTGCTGCCACAACTCCACCACCACAGCCAAAGCCTGGAAGGAAGCGTGGAAAGAAGACCAAAGAGTGATGACCCTGGGTTCAGTCTGGTCTGACAGAAGATGCAGTCTCTCGTATGACCACAGCCTGGGGACACAGATGTCATCTGCTGCTTTCCGGATCTCTGGGACTTCTGGACCAGACTGCCCTCCCTTATGATATGGACTCCTCAGGCCACCAATTTTGCTTTTAAATAGTTGATGTGTGCCCTGGGGGTCCAAGGCTTCGCCCACTTCTGCAATTTCTCCAGCGTTGCCTCCCTCTTTGTTTATAGTTGTGACCGCTTAATAAAAGATTTTTAGGTAAATTTTACTCTCCTGTGTGTGTTTTCATCCAAAAAGGACCGTTTGTTGGTGACGATTCAGGTACATTTCTAAAGTACAATGTGAAATTAACAAGGGACAACAACACCAAACAGTCTCCTACAGATTAAATAGAACAACATATTAGTGGTGTTGTGGGAACTTGTCACCAAAAACACACACAAACATTTTCGGGAATACAAATCAAAATCACCAAAAAAAATAAAAATAAAAAAGAGAAACACAAAAAAAGAATCTACATTAAAGTCCAAAAAAATAAATAAATTTTGTTGTCAGATGTGAGAAATCAAAATATATTGAGGGAATCCCGATAAATAGTAACAAAATAAGTTTGTGAGAAGTGTGTGTGAATATGAGCAGCAAAACGACTTAATTCTTGTCACATTATAAAGAAGAAGAGAGTGCGCTGTATTAAACCATTTTGAACATTGCAGCGTGACGAAAGTGCTGTATCCATTGCGAACGCTACGTTTACCAGAACGAGCTGTCCCGTGTCGGAATTTCTTCTGAGCATGCGTGGCACTTTGTGCGTCGGAACAGGCCACACACGGTCGGAAAAGACGCGATCGGATTTTGTTGTCGGAAAATTTTATCTCCTGCTGTCCAACTTTGTGTGTCGGAAAATCCGATGTAAAATGTCCGATGGCGCCCACACACGGTCGGAATTTCCGACAACACGTTCCGATTGGACATTGTCCATCGGAAAATCCGACCGTGTGTACGGGGCATTACAGTTCAGCACAACTCTATAACTCACGTGCAAAAGCTCACATCTCTCCCAAAACTGTTCACTCATGCTTCAAAACCATATTCCTTTCCCATATAAAGAGTCAGTGCTACAAAAATGGCAAAGATTCTTCTCAATTGCTTTGGCTCATTTCTTGAAACAGACCAGATGTTCTCAACTCTCTTGGTGCTTTTGCCAAAATAACCTGGATGGTTCAGCACAACACCATGGTTCACCTTCAAAAGCTCATATCTTTCCCAAAACAGTTCACTCATGTGTCAAAAATAAATTTCTTTCTCATTCAAATAGTCAGTGCCCCCAAAATGCTTCGTCCCTTTGGCATTGTGTAAGCACTGCAAGTCAAAATGTTTAGATGTTTTGTCTCTAAGGCAGAGGACCATTGAAATATCCCTCATGTCCACCTTTCAGTCTTAGCCCAGTCCTTCATTGACAATGGTTACTGTACAGTTTTTGTCTAGCCAACTGAATACAATTGTGTATAAAACTGAAAAAAAGAAAAGATTTTAGGGTAAGAGTAGCCACCAAGGTTTGACATCACACATTGCACTCATACTGCCAAGGAAAAATTACTTTACAGTATTGTAACCATTATCATTCACACACAAAGTAACTTCCATACATCAGAGTAAAAAGAAAATGTATACAGCATAATATACGGAAATATAAACACACAAACATAAAACAAGGAAAATTACATTTAGCCTACAATGCTGTAAATAAAGCTGGAGTTTCACAACTACTGTAACATCTCTTCACTGACCACCGTCCTCACCCTCCTGCCCATCCACACGCTGCTGTCTGTCTGGCCACAGATTCTCATCAACATCGCAGCGAATATCCTCCCTTGTGATGCAACGAGGGAAGAAATGGTGTGCATGTCGCAACCATGCCCTACACTGATCTCCTGTAATGTCCTCACAGGCAGCATCCATTTCATGGAGCAGCAACCTCTGATCTTGAGCCGGATGCTCATACACTCTCCACCTCCAAGCGGAGAAAAACTCCTCAATAGGGTTGAGGAAAGGAAAGTAAGGTGGTAGGAACACCATATCCATCCTTGGATGAGCAGTGAACCAGGCCCTGATAAGCAGGCCACTGTGGAAATTCACATAGTCCCATACAATTATATATTGTGGTAGGTGAGGCCCTATGAGACCTCTCTTATTTTCAGGGATCAAATCCAAATGAAGGCGGTCCAAGAAGATGAGGAGCTTCTGTGTATTCTATGGGCCAAGACTGGGGATGTGAGTGGCCACACCATTCTCAGAAATGGCAGCACACATAGTTATATTGCCCCCTCGCTGGCCTGGGATATCCACCGTGGCCCGGTGGCCAATAAAATTACGGCCACGTCTTCGGCCCTTGGCCAGGTTGAAGCCAGCCTCATCCACATACACGAGTATGTGAGAGGTCTCGTTTCCTTGCAATGCCATTATTCTGAACAATAGAGTTACATGTAAAAAAGAAAACATCAAATCAGTCATACAGAAGAGTCATACACTACAGTTACAGACAGTTACATAGGAATGTTCTGTGTTCCACACAGGTTCAATATATTACTGGCCAGTATTCCAGTGGTTCCAAACCTGGGGTACATGTACCCTATGCAGAGGTACTACAGGGGGTATTTGACAGAAAGGGGAGGGGAAAAATTATCAATGAGTAGACTTGCTGAAATGTTACAGTAAAACCCACAGTATTAGATAGATTTACATGGGAGGCACTACTGTAATTGCAGCTCTTTGACCCTTTTTCTTACTGTATTATATGTTATATTCTTCAAAATAAGAAAATAAGGATTATAATGATAATTGCATTATACATTAAGCTGCAGTTTTTAGACAAAATGTTTATAAATCAGATACGTAAATCAAATGCTTTCATACCTGGATTATCTAGATTCAGAAATCAGGTAAAGTGGGTACTGAAACCAATACATTTTGGGAACCACTGCTTATGGTAATTGTAAAAAGGTTATCTTGATGGACAACCAGTGACTGACTTACATGTACATACTGGTACCGCAGCTCTTTCACTCTGTCAGAGTTCCTCTCAAATGGTACCCTGTAAATTTGCTTCATTGTCATCTGATGCTTCTTCAATATGCGGGCTATTGTGGAGATGCTTATAGAGTGACATTTTGGAATATGGCTTTGTCTTGTAGGATTGCAGTGCAGATCTGTCTCAATGTGATGGCATTATTTGCAAACACCATGTTACAGATCTCTTGTTCTTGTTGTTCATTGAGAAGTTTTCCTCGGCCACCCGTGCCAGGTTGTCGTCCAATCCTAGACATAGAATTCAAAGGATAACACTCCATTTGTAATTTATACCTTATGTATTCCGTACAGAATGAGTTACCAATGTAATCGTATTGTTGTTTTACTTACAGTAACTTTACCACAATTCCAATGCATCACTACACAGTGACTGGAATACTACTGTAAACTGTATCATCAATATTGTAGAAAATAAACTATTCCATACTATTCCATAGTTTATTTTCTACAATATTTTTCTTGTCATTGTTAGCATCATACGTAACATCCCACTGAGGTAAGATACTGTAATACCGTAGGCCTATCACACACACACACACATATACTAAATGAATACGTAAATGAGTAAATAAACATATTTGTTGCTCTATGCACAGTGTCCTGTCCTATACATTATATAATTCCATCATTGACTGACTACATACCTGTTTTCCCTGTGAAAGGTTTGGATGATAGAGAAGACTGTAGAGTGAGGCACATTAGGCTCCACTCGGCGACCTGCCTCCACCATTGTGAGGTCATGGTTGATGACATGATCTATAATTGTGGCCCGAATTTCATCAGGGACAGCATAGTGTCTTTGTGCTCTTCTGCCTCTTCCCCCTATTCCACCACCACTCACCCTTACTCCTCCTCCTCTTCTTCTTCCTCTTCCTCGAGCAGGCAGTTTTCCTTGTTCATTTACTTAGCCAGGTGCCTCCATGTTCAGAAATTGTACTAGTCCTGCATGGTCAAGCTCTATATATACATGTTTGGCAGCATTTACAATCATGGACAGCACCTGTCAGGTAAATAAACATACTGTTTGATTGGTCATCTGAGACCAACTCCAACTCCTCCTTCGTTAGTCAAGTTCTAGTTGCACCTGACTGTCAATTGCTGTAATAATTTTCTCAAATGTTCCAAGAGATTCATATATGGTATTCATGGTATTATGTTCCTGAATAATTTTGACAATTGAACAGACTATTGTGCATGTGATGACTTAAACAATGAAATGATGCTGACACGTTTTGGAGAGAACAACCATTAGACTGAGAATTGACAATCAGTTTAGATCAATAAGATCTATTCACTTGGAAATTGTGCTAAATGTAGGCTACTTGTACTTAATCATTTGAAAGATGTACTGAGACATTGAGACATGTACTGAGACATTTGCAATTTTGATGAAATGAATGAGAAATTCAATTCAGTTGTGAACAATTGCCAAGTGGTTTGGAGATTTGTCCATGTTGTTTTGAGAATGTCATTTCTGTTTCAAGAAATGAGCCAAAACAATGGAGAAAAACTGTAATTCGTATAACATTACGTGGAGCCCCTGGTTCAAAGATGCAGAAAACTTTTTTTTGACACTGATAACAATATTCCTCAATGCGGATAACCTACATCTGACTAACCTTTTACATTTGAACACATCAATCTTATTTTTTATATATGGTGCTAATAATCCATTTGGATTAAGTTGTATTATTATTTTATGACCACTGATGCAAGTGAAATGTTTGCTTTGTAATCACTTAAAATTTAAGAGTGTTTATCATTTAGATTAATTTCATTTATTTCTTATTTACGGAGTTTATAGCGCCACACTTTTTGAATTTTTAATCCTGAGAACCGCGACTTGGCTCTAGCACTCAGCAAAACCCTTCGAGAGCTCTGGTGAAGACTGGTTAGTCTTTAGATCCCACGCCTTGGGTGATCCCATGTCATTTGCCAGGGTGACCTGCTCATGTACTTATCCTGCTGGTCGTTGGGAACCTCTTTACTGTCATAGCTACTGGTCTCCATGCCTGACCCTGACCATAATAGGATGTGATTCTAGCAGATGCACGTTTGTCACCAAAGTTTGTGTGCCTGTAGGTTCTAATCGTATAACTTCATCTCTAGCTTTGATCCATCTCTACCATCTGCCAAAAGAAGCAGTGTGCTAGCTTGAGCAATAGTAACTTGATACATCTCAAGGATCCTAATACATTCAATTTACTCTAAAAAGCATTTTGTTCTTGTGTATACAAAAATATACAATAGAGTTGTTTCTTAATCCCGATTTAGCATTGACTAAAAAACAGTAGAAGTTAAAACAATGATGGTCTACAAAATGCATAAGAATGAATTGCAGTAGTCACCTTAGACTGGCCCTCCTTAGCTGATGACTGAGCTGATCAAATCTTTTGATTATTTTTGAAACCTCAGGAATACATTATGGAGGTTTGCCATCATGCATGGATACAATTTTTAGCAAATGACATCTTGGATTTCACAAGTACAGTACAAATGGCCTTGTCTAACACTTCTGCCTGTCGTATGCTGTTAAAATTAAATTGTGCCTCAGGTAAAATTCACAGATGAGATATTTACTAGTTGACCAAGTTGATACTTTTCCTACATCTTTTTAATTATCACATTGTTTTGATGTGTTATTAAACACAGTTATATTGATCAAGGTTGAATTTAGCATGTCTTGTACAAATAATTACAAATTCAAATATCATTATATTTGATTTAAAACACAGAAATAGCAAACTGATGACCACAATAGAGGAGCTGAAACATTCTCTGGTTTATGTATTTAACTGCAAGTTATTTACACAGGTTTTTTTCTGCTCCCTACATGTGCACTAAAACCTATCTCTTTATATCTTTTTCTAGACTATAATCATATAGATTATTTTACAACATGACAGTAAATTCACAAATAAGCATGTTCTTTAAAGGAGTTGTAAAGGCAGAAGTATTATATGCATTAAGATAAAACATCTTCTGTATGTAGCAGCCTCCCCAGCACCCCCTAAGACTTGCCTGAGCCCCATCTTTGTCCAGCGATGTCCACGAGTTCGTCGGACATCCGGGACTCTCCTCCTGATTGGCTGAGACACAGTAGCGGTTCCATTGGCTCCCATGGCTGTCAATCAAAGTCAGTTAGACAATCAGGAGAGAGAGAGGGGGCAAGGCCGACTGACAGCTCTGTGTCTGAATAGACACACAGAGTTGCAGCCCGACTCAGGTGCCCCCATAGCAAGCTGCTTGCTGTGGGGGCACTCATCAGGAAGGAGGGACCCGGAGCACCGAAGAGGGACCTGAGAAGAGGAGGATCCAGGCTGCCCTGTGCAAAACCAATACATATAGGTGGTAAGTAAGTGTTATTTATATTTATTTTTTTAAAACAAGACTTTATAATCACTTTAAACTGTCCACCTACAGTTCTTTAAAACGGAACTTGAGACCAATACACAATTAAAATACATAGGGTGTATTGAAGCAGACGCCCCTGCCAAAATAATTTGCATCTATATCCATTTAATCTTATGCAATCCTTCCAAAGAGCACAGCCAGTCTGGTGACCTGACTTTATTCTATGGAAGTCATCCAGCACAGCTTGGCACCTTACTACTCCCGGACTGTGACTGGACTTTGAAGAAGCAGAAACGGACTGATGCAGTAAATGTATCCTTTCAAGTTCTCTACCAAGGGTTACAAGAGTATTTATACCAGTTGCATATTAAACTGGTAGTAAAGTCTGGGGCGTGAAAAGTTGGTTTCTTCTCTCATAAATGCTTCCTGGTGCCTGTCAGCCGTGATGTAAACTGAGCTGCGCAATTGCAGCTCGGGGAACATTTACAGCCCCCGATCTGTGCTGCTGCGATATAACTCCTATGCGCATACGCAGGAGTCATCGCAGCCCGGCAATTTAGGTGGCCGAAGGCACAGAACCTGGAAGAAAGACTGAGTGAAGATGGAAGCCCCCAGGACCCACCAGATCAATTACTGAGCAGCGCTGGAGGGCAATGTTTGATGGGTAAGTGTATCATAATATGCTAATATGCTGTGCATAAACCACCTGGGGACTCCAAAAAGAGGAAACTACAGTGGACTTTACTACCGCATTAAATTAATTGAATGGCTATTTATTAAAGGCACAAGTGCAACTAATGGTGTTTTTCTAAAATCATCAATCACATTTAAACTTCCCAGACCTATTTAAGTTAGGTTGGTGGCCATGAGATTAATGGTTAAAGGGGTGTTCCAGCATCTAAGCAGTCATGAGTTTCAGTATCACCAGAATACTAAAAAAGGGAGTAGGGTGATAAGGGTAGTACATCCATTCCCTTAAGAAGTTAAAAACAATGTACGGGAGAGTTCCCCCTATACAGTGCCTTGAAAAAGTATTCACACCCCTTGAAATTTTCCACACTTTGTCATGTTACAACCAAAAACGTAAATGTATTTTATTGGGATTTTATTTGATATACCAACACAAAGTGGCACATAATTGTAAAGTGGAAAGAAAATGATAAATAGTTTTCAAATTGTTTTACAAATAAATATCTGAAAAGTGTGGCATGCATTTGTATTCAGTGGTGTACTGTTTCTAATACACTTCAGGCGATGTACACAGTATCTAATACAGTGTGTACAGTTTCTACTACACTTCTGGTGGTGTACACACTACACAATACAGTGCAGCTGTAGTACAGTTTCTAATAAAGTGCAGGCGGTGTACACAGTGTCTAATACAGTGTGTACAGTTTCTACTACACTTCTGGTGGTGTACACAGTATACAATACAGTGCAGCCATTGTACAGTTGCTAATACAGTGCAGGCGGTGTACACAGTATCTAATACAGTGTGTACAGTTTCTAATACACTTCAGGCAGTGTACACAGTATCTAATACAGTGTAGTGTGGTGTTGCAAAACAAAAAATACATCATTTCCAGAAGGCCACCAAGGAGAGGCAGATGCTCACAGGCCACTAAAAGAGGGCAAGCAGCCTCTGTGTCTACAGTTAACAGTGTTGGTCGTGGACATGGTGCATCCTCTGCAGGTGGCCATGGAGCATGCTTGTCCTTTTTTTCTGATGCTGGCCGTGGTATTCAGCCAGAACATGCAGAAGAGTTGGTGGAGTGGATAACAAAGCTGTTCTCATCCTCCTCATTCTCTGTCACCCAGGCTCAGAGTAGTTTGCCTTCTAACGCAGCTGCCAAAGCGGCCTATTCCACCAGCTCCTTGTCCACAGTCACTCCTTCTGTAGCCCCACCATCATGCACGGAGGAATCCCCAGAATTATTCGACCACAGTGTACATGCTGCTGGAGGATGCACAGAAATTTGAAGGCTCCGATGTTGGTTCCCAGGTTGAGGAAGTAAGTAATGTGAGCCTAGAGAGAGGGGGTGCCAAAAAGGACAGGAAACTAGCAGTCATGTTCCCCCAGCTGTAGCATACTGCCAAGTTTGCTCCAGTGACGAGGAGGGAGGGGATGATGAGGTCACTGACTGTACTTGGGTGCCTGAGAGAAGAGAGGAGGAGAAGGAGGAGGCACAGCTCCAACGAGGCAAGATGTCCTCTAGGGGGCAGCTTAAGGGCAGCCACCCTATTGCATCACAGAGCGCCGCTAACTCCCCGCTGACTTTTAAAAGTTCCTTGGTATGGGCCTTTTTCGACACGTGTGCAGCAGATCACACCATTGCTGTTTGCAACCTATGTCTGAAGCGGATCAAGCATGGCCAGAACAGCAGCCGCTTGGGCACCAAATGCTTGACCAGACATATGACGACCGGCCATGCAGTCCGTTGGCAACAGCACTTGAAAGACCCACATCAAAGAAAACGGCGGACCTCTCCTTGCTCCTCATCTGGGATCTCCAATCCTACTATACCTCCAGTCCTCTCAAAAACCTGCACTGCATATAGCAATAGGTGTCCCAAGTACTTGCAGCCAATCTGCTAGCAGTACACCACCATCTTATTTTAGCAGGCAAATTTCCCTACCCCAGTTGCTGAACCGTAAAAAGAAATTTGGTCCCAGCCATCCACAAGCTCAGTGTCTAAATGCTAGCTTGGCCAAATTGCTAGCACTGCAACTGCTGCCTTTTCAGCTTGTAGAATCTACCCCCTTTTTGTGGAATGTGCTGTACCTCAGTGGCAGGTTCCAAAAAAGCCATTTCTTTTTATGGAAGGCCATTCCAGTTCTCTACCAGCATGTGGAAGGCAATGTTTTGGCCTCGTTGGACAGGGCGATCAGCAGTAAGGTTATTATTACCGCTGACTCATAGTCCAGCAGGCATGGGAAGGGATGTTACCTTTCCTTCACGGTGCACTGGGTAACTCTACTGGCAGCTGGGAAGGATGCAGGACAGGGTTCAGTGTTGTTGGAGCTTGTTCCGCCACCACGCCTCCAATATGCTAGTGGTGATTCTGCCACAGCTCTCTCCTCCACCTCCTCCTCTTCTTCCTCCTCTATGGCCTCTTCTGCAGATTTGTCCTCTGAACCAGCGGTGCTCCGTAAGCATTCAAGGGGCTATGCAAGCAGTCAGGCTAAAAGAAGCCATGTGGTGTTTGAGTTGGTCTGCCTAGGGGACAGGAGCCACACCGGGGCAGAGATTCTGTCAGCTCTACAGGGGCAGGCTCAGAGGTGGTTAACGCCATGCCAGCTTCAGCCAGGAATGGTTAAATGTGACAATGGCACCAACCTTCTCTACGCCCTCCGACAGGGACACTTGACCTATGTTCCATGTTTGGCACATGTCCTGAATTTGGTGGTGCAGCGGTTCTTGGGCAGGTTCACAGGCTTACAGGCGCTACTGAGGCATGCCAGAAAAGTCTGTGGTCATTTCCACCGGACATACAATCCCAGTGCTCGGCTGGCTGACATTCAAAGGGAATGCAACCTGCCCACCAACCACCTCATTTGTGACATACCCACTACGTGGAACTCAATGTTGGCAATGCTGCAGCAGCTGCATACAAAGCAGAGGGCCATCGATGAGTACCTGTATGAGTATGGCACCAGGACAGGGTCAGGGGAGCTAGGCTTCTTTTCGCCACACCAGTGGCTACTGTTCAAGGATGCATGCACTGTCCTGTCACCATTTGAGGAGGCCACAAGGATGGTGAGCAGTGACAATGCATGCATCAGTGACACTGTCCCTCTAGTCTTCCTGTTGGATCACACGCTTTGTGGAATCCTTGACAGGGCACTTGAGGCAGAATAGCGGAAGGAATAGGAGGACTTCCTTAACTCTCAAGGCCCCCTTGAGAGTCAGATATCCTGATAACATTCCTGCGGGCCCGCCAAACACACAGGAAGAAGAGGAGGAGGATTGTGTCAGCATGGATGTAGAGGATAACACTCAGCAGAAGTCTTCAAGGGATGGTTTTCAGTCCCCACAAACCCAAGGAGTTGTACAAGGATGGGAGGAGGTAGTTCCTGATAACGTCATTTTCAGTGACCCAGAGGACTTAGAATCTAATGCCTCTGCAAACTTATGCTGCATGGCCTCCCTGATTCTGCAAAAGGCCCCCAGGATTCGTGGTATCCAGGAGAGGAATCATTACTGGCTAGCAACCCTTCTTGATCTATGTTACAAGGGCAAAGGTTTGTGCAATGCATTTCCAGACCCTAGGAGGTTACAATTTCCTGGTGCTGGACAACGTGTTGCTGAGGCTTCGTTCAGTCAGAGGAAGAGCAGTAAAGAAGGTGGCCGACTGACCGATGCCTTTCAACAATTTTTCAGTCCTCAGCGTCAAGGTCTGATCAGTTCAAGCAACCATCGCCAGCATCTGCATTACATGGTGCAGGAATATCTAGGGGCAAGAGCAGATTTGGAGACCTTTCCAACAGAGCATCCACTGGGTTACTGGGTCTTGAGGATGGACCACTGGTCGGAACTTGCTCAATATGCAATTGAGCTACTGGCCTGTACTGCATCCAGCGTGCTTTCTGAACGCACATTCCCTCCTTCTTCTCCTTCCTGTGGTCGTAGGATCTTGTGTCGACAGGTCACTTCCAGGTTAGGGCAGGTCACGGCAGATCACTTCCAGTTTTCGGCTTGCAGGGCGGCAGCATGGTCGGCTGCAATGTTCTCTTTTGGATCTCTCTCCCGATGGTCGCGGTTCCGGTAGGTGTGGGCGGGTGGCATCAACGGAGGATCCACATCAGATGCCACCCGTCCCGCTCAGGTGCCGGCCTGGGCTGGGGGGGCAGCCTGTTTTCAGGGGGCATGTCGGCTCTGGGGTAAGCCTTTGTGTATGTAAAGGGTGAGCATTGAGTGCTTACACATGCCTGTGGTCGTAGCACCTCTTTTCCGGGCGACTCTGACATCATTTCCGGGTTGGGTTCTCGTGCCGTGCCTCGCTTCTGCTTTTGATGTCCCCTCCTGCTTCTCGGCTACTTTATTGTCAGCGCTTGTCTGCAGCTTCTGGCATGACAGAGGCACTGGTAAGGGGAGTGATGGCTTCCCTTCTTTGCCACCTCGCTACGGGTTCAGTTGGACATGTGGGGTGTGCATGGGGGGGTCGGTGGGTTGAGGGGTCATATGTGGTTCTGTCAGGGGACATCAGATCCTTTCTGAGGCTGTGAGGGGGTCTCTGGTGGGTTGAGGAGCAGCTCAATCAGGGACCCCCGGCCTCGGCTCTGCTCCGTGGCATCATAACATTCTCGCCAGCTGCTATTCTCTAGTATCCTGGGCATGTCGTGTCAAATATTTCTGGTCAAAGAAGGTATATGTATTTTTTTTTTTTTAAGTACTCTCACGTTCCTGTTTGTTTCCATCTATAGTGGTTTTCCACATTACAGCAGGGTGCTCAGGATTCTGTTTGGTGGTTCCCTAGCAGTTAGGTATGTTCTGTAGGTTTTGTTTAGGTTGGACACTTTTCTCATGCATTAGGGACGTCCACATCATAGTATGATTTACATTCTCATGCGATTTTTTACGGTTTTCCCATGCAATTGATGTTTTCTCATGTGTGCTATTTACGGTTTCTCATGCAATTTACATTCTCATGCGATTTTACTGTTTTCTCATGCAATTTGTTTTTCTCATGCAATTTATGTTTCATGCAATTTATGTTCTCAGGCAATTTATGATTCCTCATGCAGTTTACTATTTTCATACAATTTTACAGATTTTCATGGCGGTTACGATTTCTCATGTCAGTTACGATTTCGCATGCAATTTTACGGTTTCTCATGCTTGCAATTTACGTTTTCTTATGCAATTTACGTTTCTTATGCAATTTACGTTTCTCATGCAATTTACGTTTCTCATGTAATTTACGGTGTTCTCATGAAATGTTCCATTTCTTATGCAATTTCTCACTTCTCATGCCTATTCATGTTTTCTCACATTTCTCATGTTTCCCACGTTTCTCACGTTTTACATGGTTCTCACGTTTTCTCTTGGTTCTCACGGTTTTCATGTTTCTTATGCTTCCCTTGTTTTCCATGCCTCTCACATTTTTTCATGCTTCTTACGTCTTCCCATGTTTCTCACGTCTTCACATGTTTTCTTAAGTTTTCCCAATGTTTCTCTCGTTTTCCATGTCTCTCTCGATTGCTTCTCTCGTTTTTCCATGATTTTCTCGTTTTCCTCATACGTTTCTCGTTTTTCCCATGCTTTGTTGGTTTTTTCCCATGCTTTGTTCGTTTTTTCCCATGCTTTGTTCGTTTTTTTTTCCCATGCTTTGTTCGTTTTCCCATGCTCTTCTCGTTTTCCCATGCTCTTCTCGTTTTCCCATGCTTTTCTCGTTTTCCTATGCTTTTCTCATTTTTCCATGCTTTTCTCATTTTTCCTAGGTCCATTACGTTTCATGTCATATGTTTATGTCTTGGTCTGTCATTCGTTTCACAGTTTTTCATGCAGTTTCACAAGGTTTTCATGCAGTTCAGTGTTTTCTTGCAGTTTCACAGTAGTCATATGCAGTTTCACAGTGTTTTCAGGCAATTTCACAGTGTTCTCAGGTAATTTCACAGTGTTCTCAGGTAATTTCACAGTGTTCTCAGGCAATTTCACAGTGTTCTCATGCAGTTTCACAGTGTTCTCATGCAGTTTCACAGTGTTCTCATGCAATTACGGTTCTCAGGTAATGTGTCACTTCTTATGCCTTTTTCGTGTTTTTCCTACATTCCTCATGTTTTTCTTACATTTCTCATGTTCTCACGTTTCCCTTGCTCATTTTCTCATGCTTCTCTCGTTTTCTCATGCTTCTTTCGTTGCCTCATGCTTCTCTCGTTGCCTCATGCTTCTCTCGTTGCCTCATGCTTCTCTCGTTGCCTCATGCTTCTCTCGTTGCCTCATGCTTCTCTCGGTTTCCCATGCTTCTCTCGTTTTCTCATGTGTCTTACGTTCATGTCATATGTTTTTTATGTCACAGTTTTTTGTTTGCTGCATTTCCGTTAGCTAGTGCTCACATTCAGGGTCTGTCACGTCTACAGATCCGTACAGGCTGAGGTTTCGTTTTTAATTGATTGTTGTCCCACAATCTTCTCGCCTGTTTTCCATACGTCATACGTGCACGTTCACCATTACACTTTTACTTCTACCCACCACGGTCTGTGGGTACCTTAGCCCCGAGTGTTCGTTTTTAATTTCCTGTCCTGGCGCTGCAGGTTGCTCGGGCTCGCTCACTGCATACAGTAGGGGGGTGTCATCATTAGGTTCACATTCTTGCGCTATTGGTCTTGTCATTTCTGCACACACTTCATCATACTTGTCAGATACCAGGGGTGTTTAGGTCTTGGGCTGGTTGTCTGTAATTTTATCTGGTTGCTTTCAAACAGCTGGGTTGTTCATGTTCTACCACTGCAGATTACCCATCACGTCTATGGGTTGACAGATTGAGGTGTTCGTTTTTAATTGGCTTGTTCGGTGGCAAGTCTCCTCATCTGTTCTTACGCTGTTTATATATTTCGTACAAACTCACGTTTCTCATGTAATTTACGTTTCTCATGCAATTTACGTTTCTCATGCAATTTCGTTTCTCATGCAATTTACGTGTCTCTTGCAATTTGTTTCTATGATAAACTCACATTTTATGTTTCTCTCGTTTTCCAGGTTTCTCATGTTTTTCCCAAGGTTACTCTCGTTCTCATGTTTCTCACGCTGTTCATCAATTCACGTTCTCGTGCTACCGGTGTTTCTCATGTAGTTGCGGGTTCTTGCAGCCTCGGTGCTTAGGCTGCTCACGTTTCGTCAGTTCGCGCAATACATGTGTTTTGTTCCTTCACGCAGATTACGTTCCTGGCGCAGGTTCTCAGTATGCTCACGTTTTTCTCGTAGTTCATGTTGCTGTCCCAGTGGCGTGTCACTTACGCGGAGTTGGTTACCCAGGGGACTGCGGTTCTTCCCTGTCGTAATGCACTCGACCTTTTATTTCCTAGCTACATTTGGCTAGGGTTGGCAGAAGCATGGAAGTATTGGTAAGTCAGCCTTGGTAGCTCCAGCAGCCTTTGCGGGCTCAGGGGCTTCAGTGGATTCCGAATTTTCTCAGTCTCTAGGCCAGTTTCAGTAGTCTTCCTACTTGGTTCGGTTTTTGCCTCTTTTAACTCATATCGGCTCGGCATTGTCGGGGCGTATCTGGTTTGGACTCAGCATTTCATGTTGTTGGTAGACCCCGACAGATCTTTATTTGCTGTGCATTCTATTAAGCCATCCTCAGGGTTCCTGTTGAGTAGCCCTCCTGCTGTGATCAGCAGACTTCTCATTATGGGTCATATTTTTCATGTCATATCTATCACATTCTCATGGTCTCCTTCGTGTTGGGTACCAGCTCAGTGCTCAAGGCAGGCCTATACCCGGCTTTTTGGGTCATAAAAGATAGGAGCAGGTTCTGCATATTTGTGCCAGGGATCCCAGCCCGTATTGGGCAGGTGGAGGTTGTCTTGTTTCTCTGGGCTTGGCCCAGAGCCACTTTTTGAGATACCACAAGCGTTTGTTAATTTAGTAGATCATATGCATTTTCAGTGGGTAATTATTTGGTATCATATTCATCCTACTGGTCATTTTTGCCCCCTTTCAGGCATACTGACCACTTGACCCAGGCATAACTCAGGTCTATGTTCTATGTTGCTTTTTGTTTCTTTCCTACACTATCCACAGATTGACTCTGAGTACAAGTGTAAGGCTGACCGCAGGTCAGCCTGTAATTGTAGGAGGAGTCAGGCTGCATAAAGCCTGCCCTCCTTCTTCTCCTTCCTGTGGTCGTAGGATCTTGTGTCCCACCCACCCATTCCCTTTTTTCTTTTTCTTTTTCATTTTAATTCAATTCATACTTGGATATGCCCCCTTTCAGGCATACTGACCACTTGACCCAGGCATAACTGTTCTATGTTGCTTTTTGTTTCTTTTCCTACACTATCCACAGATTGACTCCCAGTACAAATGCAAGTTATTGTCATAAAAAGTGTTTGGGGACCTGGGTCCTGCCCCAGGGGACATGTATCAATGCAAAAAAAGTTTTTAAAATGGCTGTTTTTTCGGGAGCAGTGATTTTAATAATGCTTTAATTGAAACAATAAAAGTGTAATATTCCTTTAAATTTCGTACCTGGGGGTTGTCTATAGTATGCCTGTAAAGTGGCGCATGTTTCCTGTGTTTAGAACAGTCTAAGAGCAAAATGACATTTCTAAAGGAAAGAAAGACATTTTAAACTACTCTATGGCTATAATCAATTGTCGGTCCCGGGCTCCTGGCAATACACATAAAAGTCATTGAAAAAAAGGGCATGGGATTCTCCCACAAAGCACCTTGTCCCCATGTTGATGGGGACAAGGGCCTCATTCCCACAACCCTTGCTCGGTGGTTGTGGGGGTCTGCGGGCGGGGGGCTTATTAGAATCTGGAAGCCCCCTTTAACAAGGAAGGGGAAGGGGAAGAACAAGATGGAGGAAGAACACTGAAGGAAGACCAGAAGAAGATGGAAGAAGAAGCGGGGAAAGAAGAAGACATTAATAAAGGAATTGTCAAAAACCGTCTATTGTCTTTTTTAACATTTTTGACACTTTTTTTGTGAAATGGTAGGGGTACATTTGTACCCCATTACCAATTCACATGGGGGGCTGGGATCTGGGGGTCCCCTTGTTAAAGAGGGCTTCCAGATTCCGATAAGCCCCCCGCCTGCAGACCCCCACAACCACCAGACAAGGGTTGTGGGGATGAGGCCCTTCTCCCCATCAACATGGGGACAAGGTGCTTTGGGGGGCTACCCCAAAGCACCCTCCCAATGTTGAGGGCATGTGGCCTGGTACGGTTCAGGAGGGGAGGCGCTCTCTCATCCCCCCTCTTTTCCTGCGGCCTGCCAGGTTGCGTGCTCGGATAAGGGTCTGGTATGGATTTTTGGAGGGACCCCCACGCCATTTTATTTTTAATTTTGGCGCGGAGTTCCATTTAAAATCCATACCAGACCTGAAGGGTCTGGTATGGATTTTGAGGGGGACCCCCACGCATTTTTTTTTAAATTTTGGTTCGGGGTTCCCCTGTGGGGGAATCCCATGTCGTTTTTTCAATTACTTTTATGTGTATTGCCAGGAGCCTGGGACTGATAATTCATTATAGCAGCGATTAGTTTTAAATGACTTTTTTTTCCTTTTAGAAATGTCATTTTGCTCTCAGACTGTTGTAAACATGGGAAACATGCGCCACTTTAAAGGCATACTATAGACACCCCCCAGGTACGAAATTTAAAGGAATATTACACTTTTATTGTTTAATTAAAGCATTGTTAAAATCACTGCTCCCGAAAAAACGTCCATTTCAAAAACTTTTTTTGCATTGATACATGTCTCCTGGGGCAGGACCCAGGTCCCCAAACACTTTTTATGACAATAACTTGCATATTAACCTTGTAAATTAGCACTTTTGATTTCTCCCATAGACTTTTAAAGGGTGTTCCGCCGCTTTTGAATTTGCAGCAAACACCCAAAATTGTTCGCTATTCGGCGAACAGGCGAACAGCCAGTGTTCAAGTCTATGCTGACTATCCTATTCCTCCTCAATCTTCATGATGCTAGCTTCCAACAATATTTTTGGTTTAGGGCACCACCACCACCACCCAAGGCCCAATTTTTCTGCATGTAATTACAATTTTTGATATAATGTTTGAACACAGTGCCCGTTCCTGCGCCCAACAAGCGTAACTGTGAGGGCTTATATTGTTGTGGCACCACCACCACAACCCAAGGGCCAATTTTTCTGCCCTGTTTAAGAGGGGCATGTAATTACAATTTTTGATATAACATTTCAATGTAGGGCCCGTTCCTGCTCCCAACAAGAGTAACTGTGTGGGCTTACAGTGTTGTAGCACCACCACCAAAGGCCCAATTTTTCTGCCCTGTTTAACAGGGGCATGTAATTACAATTTTTGATACAATATTTCACAGCAGGGCCTGCTCCTGCGCCCAACAAGTCTAACAGTGTTCTGGTACCACCAACACCTAAGGCCCAATTTTCTGCAGAGTATATAGGGTAGGCTGTATAGTATATATACTTCTGTTCAGAGTATATAGTGCCTGGGGGCCTGGGGGACCACCACGCCATTTTTTTTTAAAAATTAGGTGCGGGGTTCCCCTTAATATCTATACCAGACCTGAAGGGCCTGGTATGGATTTTGGGGGTGACATCCACGCCATTTGTTTTTGGTATTTTTGGTATTTTAATCTATATTGCCGGGATCCAACAATACATTACAGCCACGAGGAGTTTTAAATGACATTTTTTCCTTTAGAAATGTCATTTTTTTCTGTGGCACTGTTATAAACATGGGAAAGATGTGCTACTTTACAGGCATACTAAGGACACCCCCCAGGAATGATATTTAAAGGAATGTTTCATTTTTATTGATTCACTTTATGCATTATTAAAATAACTGCTCCCGAAAAAACATCCATTTTTAAAACTTTTTTATGCATTGATACTTGTCTGGGGCCGTACCCGGGTCACCAAACACTTTTTATGGTAATAAGTTGCATATAAGCCTTTAAAATTAGCACTTTTGATTTTTCACGTTCGCGTCCCATAGACTTTTTGCGTGTTCATACTCATTTTTTGCCTGCTCGCATGTTCTGCTGCTAATCGGGGTGTTCAGCTCATCCCTACTGATAAAGCTGGTATAAGCATGTTTTTATTCTTACTGCAAAAAGTAATGCCTATGCTGTATACAATCTATAGTATTTTTTTCTGGAAATGTGTTTATACCACAACTACAGTATAGCTCTTCAAACTAAATCCAAATGAGAGTTCACATGTGCATTTATCAAAACAGTAGAAAACCTTTGTTTGCCTTTCCTTTCTAAAAGTCATTACCAAATATATTGACTAGATCCTCATGGGACCCAAGAAACAGCAGTAATAGATAACTGTAGTTTTATAGTAATAAAGGAGAAACTTAGAAAATAAGAAAAAGTCAATGCAGACATCAGGTTAGGACAGGCTATTCCAATTTGATACATTATGGTATTTTTCTAGGTCTATGCACCAGGTAGTTATAAATCAGCTTATGCTCTACTAAGGTATGTAAACGTCACATTATCACTGACTTGTCCTTTTTTTTTTTTTTTACAGAAGTGAGTATTCTATATAACAAAATACAGTAAAAATATAACCTAGTGAATCCCCACTTGTTTTGTAATGTAGACAACAAAGGTCTTATTAAAAAGACAGTACAGAGAGTAAAGATGGTGGTAATTAGAGCAGCCAAGTTATATCAATGCGTACATTAGTTATATCAATGAAAGGTAAATTCTGAGTTGCTGCTTTATTCGTTCAGATATTTAAGAAACATAGAAATCTAGACAGAAAAAAAACATTAAGACCCCTTTCACACAGGGGCGCTTTTCAGGCATTGTAGCGCTAAAAATAGTGCCTGTAAAGAACCTGAAAAACGCTTCTCAAGCCACCCCAGTGTGAAAGCCCGAGTGCTTTCACACTGGGGCAGTGCACTTGTAGGATGGGAAAAAGAGTTGTGCAAGCAGCATCTTTGTGGCGGTGCGGGAGCGGTGTATACACCGCTCCTGCACCACCCTGCCCATTAAAATGAATGGACAGCGCTGCCACAGTTGCAGTATTGCAGCCTGCAAAGTGCTTCAGCAGCACTGCAACAAGGGCCCCTTTCACACCGGGGCGGTGCGGGCGTTAGCGGTAAAGCGCCACTAGTTTTAGCGGTGCTTTACCGCTGTTAGAGCGGCACTTTTTGGCCACTTTACCATTAATGCCCACACCGCCCCAGTGTGAAAGGGGTCTAAGTCTGTCCATGTTTTCATTTTCTTCCCTTTAAGCTTAAGTAAGAATCTATGTTTTTCTAAAGCAATTTTAAATGCTAAGTTCACCTTTTGTAAAAAAGGATAATAAATGCACATGATTTTGTAGGTAAAAAATGCACTTTTTTTTTTTTTTTTTTACACTTCAGCCTGCAGATCATTGGATCACAGGTGCAATGCCAGGTTCCTGCAGACACTACAAGAGAGCTCTCTGCCCATATCTCCAAAAACAGTTACTCAGATGCAGGAACTGTCAGTGAAATACAAGACTGATGTTCACCACCCTGGTAGTTCATTGAGAACTACAAGCCATCTGCTGCCATAGCATAGTTTTTACACGTGCACAGATTTCTGTGGATAAATAATGCAGACTACAATACACCCTTACATATGTCTAGAAAACATATATATATATATATATAAAAAAACAGGAATTTTGGTTCACATATATTGCCATACTTGTTCAATTTAACCAATTGTATCAAAGTAAGCCGTCTCTGGCCAGTACCTGCTCTGCAAAATGCCAAAAACGTACCTGCCTTATATACTTAAAGCGGAGTTCCAATGACATTTAACATTTAAAAAAAAAAAAAATTCTAAAGTTAATACATTGCCATGTAATAGTCACGTTTTTGCTGCAATTCGTCCCCCGATGTCGCGTTTAATACCCAAGAGAAACTTATATTATTGATTGCTGGCTATTGTCATTTTGCTTGTGGGCATTTATTTGTGCATTTGTGGGCACAAGCATTTATTTCCGGGATACGGTGCAGCTGATTGACCAGCATGCACCGCCCTGTCCTCGCGCATATCCAGTAATGCGCTGTAGCGGCGCTTTAAAGTATACAGGTTGCCATGACAACGGACAACGTCGTCGGAAGTGCCTGCCCCGTTGTTATGGCAACCTAGCCCTCGGCGCTGCCCACTGTCTCTTGGGAAATGATGACACACATCTCCCAGGAGCAGTAGCAAGCGGAGGCGCCAAGGGAAGTGACATAAGGAGCCGAGATGATGAAGAAGGAAGATTTCAAGGGACCACATAGCAACAGCCATAAAAAGTTAAGTAAAATTTTTTTTTTTTTTGTATTATTTCATGCACATTAATGATTTTTTTTTTTGGGTGGAACTCCACTTTAAGTAGACATATAGTCCCAATATGGGGCAGATACAGGTGAAGGAGAACTAAATACTTAGGTCTGGTCACTGACCTGCACTATGCAATAGAAATGGAGGCGAAATGTCTGTGCTCAATTTTCAAATAGCTTAAATATATATACAGTATAACACATTACGTGCTATAGGAGGCATGGCCACATGTTAACATTAAAATTCTGAATTAACTTCTTGTACAACGTTATAAACCCTTACATATTTCTAGCTGACTTTTGCAAAAAAACATGGATTATTGATTCACATATATTGTACAAACCCTCTCTGGCCACTCCCTGTACTCTATCAAATGTTATATGCTTACTTTCTTGTTGCATATTTTGTGGACATATAGTGCCAATATGTGGCAGACAGATAGAGCTACAGACTAAGGCATTACACTAAGCCACATCATAAAATAATAATGGAGAATACATTTTCCAACAGGGAATGTTGGTTTTTGTTCTAGGATGACAACCCTCTGCCCTGTCTTCCAACTGTGCTCCTCTGTTGTCACTCTGTAACATGCACTTTAAGTGTAGACTATAAGCAGCTTTGCCACTAATCAAGGTGGAACCAAAGATAACATCTCTTTTCGTGCACAACACTTTAATATACTTAGGAGATACAGCTGGCTCCCTAGAATCTGTCCTGCAACTCATCGAACGTTTTGGGCAATACTCAAGCTTCTCTATTAACTGGCACAAATTGTCCCTTTTGCCTCCGATCCTACCAGCAGCAGTGTCCCAGGTGGAGGTTGTCAATTCCTTTAAATATTTAGGAATAGTAGTGACAGGGGATGTTAAGGATTATATCTCTTTAAACCTTAAAGTAGAAGTAAACTCCAATGCATGACTTTTACCTATAGGTAAGCCTATAGTAAGGCTTACCTATGGGTACAGTAAATATCTTTTAAATATGCACCGTTTAGGAGATATTTACTTTTGATTCAGCTGGTGATGTCACTGTAGCATGCGCTCTGAAGGAACGGCACAACGTGCTGTTCCTTCGGAGTCCTGTGCCGTGAACGGCGGCTCCCTGAGCATGCGCGGAAGTGATGTTTCCATGGCTCTGGCCACTCACAAAGCTGTGAACCCATGAGGAACCCAGAAGGAAGACCATGTGAAGTTGTAAGCGCCTTAAGTGGTGACAGCGCACTGCTGGAGGGCTTCGTTCAAAGGTAAGTTTCACATAATGTGCTAGTTTGATCTAAGCCAAAGTTAAAGAGACGAAAGAGGCAAAAGGCTAACCTATGTTAAGGGGAGTGCCGCATCCAATAATCAAGACAAAAATACATGGGGTTCCCCTAAATGGACTTTTAAGGCACTCAATTTGTATTGAATGTGAGAAATATATAGCAAAGTATGCAAACATTTATAATAATAGTGCACTATTTTGCTGGATTTGGGATGTGCGGCTGGTCGCTTCAAATCCTCTCTAACTAAAGGGATCCCATTTGCCACAGTATATTCCTCTGGCTGTACCGCTGCCGTGGAGTGCAGGAGGGACCCCCTCCTCCCAAGGATAACAATACTCATTCTTCATGCATAGACCATTTTGATGCTCTACCATCTGCCCCAAGACAGCCATTCCATCAGCTCAAATATTTGGTGCTACTCTAATTGCAAGCTTTTTATGTGAATTTAACGAAGCATTGTCAAATCATCCTACCAACTAACCATATATGAACTCCTCCTCAATCTCTACACCCCTGAAGAAGGAATAGACACATATACCGAAATGCATTGGGTGTGAGGATATCTTGTTGTATATTTTTTATGGGATTTAAACGCACTGTTCGGACAAATGTATGTTACGCTACAATTGTTTTTAAATGTTTTTCTACAAATAAAACTTGTTCATTATTATACATTTTTGCATACTTTACTATATATTTCTCACATGCAATACAAATTGAGTGCCTTAAAAGTCCATTTAGGGGAACCCCATGTATTTAAGCCAAAGTTAAATTAATTAATTTCCCTCCTCTGTGTACAGAGCAAGTTTTAATCACATTATGTATACATACCTGAAAAATAGAAGGTGAATGATATGCTGGAAGAAATGCTGGGTTAATAATGATTTACATGAGAGGCTTACAGTCAGGACAAAATAAAGCAAGGGCCCCCTGTCAGGACCTGCCCCTGCCCCTACACTTTGCACAAATGAGAGTCTCTGTTAGAGAGAGACCCCCCTCCAGGTCCCATTAGAGACTACAACAGTCTAATAAGACCTGGAGGGGGGTCTCTCTCTAACAGTGTCCATTGAAGAGTCTCTGTTGAGAGAGACCCCCCTCCAGGACCCATTAAAGACTACAAAGGAGTCTAATGGGACCTGGAGGGGGTCTCTCTCTAACAGAAGTGTCCCTTTCAGTGCCCATTAGAGAGTCTCTGTTAGAAAGAACCCCCTCCAGGCCCCATGAGAGACTTCAAAGAAGTCTAATGGGACCTGGAGCGGGGCCTCTTTCTAACAGAGTGTACAGTGAACACCTTCATTGACTCTCACCCGTAACCTAACCTCTCACAAAGTAGAAATAAAATCGGCATCGTGTAGCACTCCTCTTACCTTAACTATGGGTACTAATGCTGTGGCTGACTCCGGCATCCTCTGTGGCTGGCTGGCACCCTGGCCCTGCTGTGGGTCACAGGTGGGTCACTGTGGATGGCTGCCACCCTGGCCCTGCTGTGGGCAACCGTGGGTGTCTGGTTGGCACCCTGGCCCTGCTGTGGGTCACTGTGGGTGGCTGGCTGGCACCCCGGCCCTGCTGTGGGTCACTGTGGGTGGCTGGCACCCTGGCCCTACTGTGGGTGGCTGGGTGTCACCTGGTCCCTGACCCTGCTGTGGGTCACTGTGGGTAGCTGGCTGGCACCCTGGCCCTGCTGTGGGTAGCTGGCTGGAACCTGGTCCCTGGCGCTGCTCTAAGGGTCACTGTGGGTGGCTGGGCTTGCACCCTGCCTTGGCCCTGCTGTGGGTAGCTGGCTGGCACCTGGTCTCTGGCCCTGTTGGGAGTTGGCTGGCACCTGGTTCCTGGCCCTACCGTGGGTGGCTGGGCTGGCACCTGGTCCCTGGTGTGGGTGACTGGGCTGGTACCTGGCCCTGATATGGGTGGCTGGGCTGGTGGCAAGGCTGGCACCTGCTGTGGGTGGCCCGGCTGGCAGATGGGCTGGCACCTGGTCCCTGCTGTGGGTGGCTGGGCTGGTGGCTGGGCAGGCACCTGGTCCCTGCTGTGGGTGGCTGGGTTTTCGGCTGGGCTGGTCCCTGCTGTGGGTGGCTGGGCTGGTGGCTGGGCTGGCACCTGGTCCCTGCTATGGGTGGCTGGGCTGGCACCTGCTGTGGGTGGCTGGGCTGGCGGCAGGGCTGGCACTTAGTCCCTGCTGTGGGTGGCTGGCACCTGGTACCTGCTGTGGGTGGCTGGACTGGCACCTGGTCCCTGCTGTGGGTGGCGTGGCTGGGCTGGCGGCAGGGCTGGCACCTAGTCCCTGGGGTGGGTGGCTGGGCTAGCACCTGGTCCCTGCTGTGGGTAGCTGGGTTGCCACCTGATGTGGATGGCTGGGTTGGCAGCAGGACTGGCACCTGGTCCCTGCTGTGGGTGGCTGGGCTGATGGCTGGGCTGGCACCTGGTCCCTGCTATGGGTGGCTGGGCTGACACCTGCTGTGGGTGGCTGGGCTGGCGGCAGGGCTGGCACCTGGTCCCTGCTGTGGGTGTCTGAGCTGGGATTGCACCTGCTGTGGTTGGCTTGGCTGGCGGCACGGCTTGCACCTTCTATGGGTGGCTGGGCTGACGGCAGGCCTGGTCCCTGCTGTGGGTGGCTGGACTGGCGGCAGGGCTGACACCTGGTCCCTGCTGTGGGTGGCTGGGCTGGCACCTGCTGTGGGTGGCTGGGCTGGTGGCAGAGCTAGCACCTGGTCCTTGTTGTGGGTGGCTGGGCTTGCACCTGCTGTTGGTGGCTGGGCTGGCGGCTGGGCTGGCACCTGGCCCCTGCTGTGGGTGGCTGGGCTGACACCTGGTCCCTCTTGTGGCTTGCTGGTGTGTCCTCTGACTCCTCTTCTTCTTCGCCGTTCCAACCGGGTACTGTTTGCTGAGGCGAGGGATGGGAAGGGACTCGGAAGGAGGTGGCAGCCTATCCGGGTACACTATTAGATTTGCAGCAGGTGAGCAGGCCCACTGCGCGGAGCAACACGTAATGATGTTGCGAGGGCGTGCCTTTGCGCACTGAGCCTGTTCACCTTTAATGGAATAAAATTATACCAGCGCAAAAAATTAGTTTAAAAATAAATAGCTGCTGAACACTCAAGGCAAATTTACAAAAAAAATCCCAGCCAATAATAGTTAGTACAAAGAATACCTCTCCTCATTCAATAAATCAAAACATGAAAGATATAGTTACTGGAAAGGAAAAATCATAAAAAGTTCATATAGCAATCAGGATTCCAAAAAGTGACAATGTGCATCAATGAAGACTGAAAATCGGTGCCAGAAGTGTGACCTCCACCATAAGATACTCTTTGCCACTCACCTCAATGATAGGACCCCTGAGTCAACAAAGGGTCAAAAAGGCTTTCCCTTACGGACAAAATCCTGGAGAGTAGTAATAAACCTCTTCAGAGTGCAAAGCACATGGATCACCACATCAGCTCATATACAGGGGATCGCAGCATAAGATAATCATTGTCCCAATATCCTGATATATGCAAATAAAACAGGAAATATCTAGTGCTTTCTGCTGGCATGTATTTAATATGATAAAAAGGAAGAATCACACTTACATACAAGGCACTTCCATTAAGTGCCAGCAAATATGCGTTCTGTCGCATAAAACCACATCAGCATGAAGAGACGGGGATTGCACCTGCTGTGGTTGGCTTGGCTGGCGGCACGGCTTGCACCTTCTATGGGTGGCTGGGCTGACGGCAGGCCTGGTCCCTGCTGTGGGTGGCTGGACTGGCGGCAGGGCTGACACCTGGTCCCTGCTGTGGGTGGCTGGGCTGGCACCTGCTGTGGGTGGCTGGGCTGGTGGCAGAGCTAGCACCTGGTCCTTGTTGTGGGTGGCTGGGCTTGCACCTGCTGTTGGTGGCTGGGCTGGCGGCTGGGCTGGCACCTGGCCCCTGCTGTGGGTGGCTGGGCTGACACCTGGTCCCTCTTGTGGCTTGCTGGTGTGTCCTCTGACTCCTCTTCTTCTTCGCCGTTCCAACCGGGTACTGTTTGCTGAGGCGAGGGATGGGAAGGGACTCGGAAGGAGGTGGCAGCCTATCCGGGTACACTATTAGATTTGCAGCAGGTGAGCAGGCCCACTGCGCGGAGCAACACGTAATGATGTTGCGAGGGCGTGCCTTTGCGCACTGAGCCTGTTCACCTTTAATGGAATAAAATTATACCAGCGCAAAAAATTAGTTTAAAAATAAATAGCTGCTGAACACTCAAGGCAAATTTACAAAAAAAATCCCAGCCAATAATAGTTAGTACAAAGAATACCTCTCCTCATTCAATAAATCAAAACATGAAAGATATAGTTACTGGAAAGGAAAAATCATAAAAAGTTCATATAGCAATCAGGATTCCAAAAAGTGACAATGTGCATCAATGAAGACTGAAAATCGGTGCCAGAAGTGTGACCTCCACCATAAGATACTCTTTGCCACTCACCTCAATGATAGGACCCCTGAGTCAACAAAGGGTCAAAAAGGCTTTCCCTTACGGACAAAATCCTGGAGAGTAGTAATAAACCTCTTCAGAGTGCAAAGCACATGGATCACCACATCAGCTCATATACAGGGGATCGCAGCATAAGATAATCATTGTCCCAATATCCTGATATATGCAAATAAAACAGGAAATATCTAGTGCTTTCTGCTGGCATGTATTTAATATGATAAAAAGGAAGAATCACACTTACATACAAGGCACTTCCATTAAGTGCCAGCAAATATGCGTTCTGTCGCATAAAACCACATCAGCATGAAGAGACGGCCGCCGGTGACGTCAATCCCTCTTGCACGCGTATCATCTCAAGGAGCAGAACTTCATCAGCGGGCCTGCTCACCTGCTGCAAAGCTTATTGGGCTGGCTTCTTCTACCTGGGCCGGGCACCCTTCTCTTCTTAAATCATCATCATGTGCCTTTCTTGGGCCCGACCGGGTCCCCAAAAAAGATGGTCGCTGCCACCGCAGGCCCATCTAAAAGTGAACAGCCAGTGCCTGGACCGGATCAGACCCCAGTGAATTCCAGCAGGTGGTGCCGGCGGGCCCCCTTGTGCGGCTTGGCCCTCGGACCGTGGCCAAAATGCCCGGCCGGTCAGTCCGCCCCTGCTTACAGTATGTGGGTACAACAGGCCTCCAGGGTACTTATGGGCATCCCAGACCTGCAATGTATTTTTCATAATCAGATTATAGAGTAGAGATCTATCATGAGAGGCATTTTCCGTATGACCTCCCTGGTACCCCTACCCAATGATCACCCCAAAGAAAATGGTGTGTCTGTAGGAAACGCAGATATAGGCATGACACCCGCTATTATTGTCCCTCCTGTCCTGACCATCCTGGTCTTTGCATCAGTGAATGTTTTGAACGCTACCACACACTAGTGGAGTATTAGCATAGGGTACAGCACTGCACAGACTTGGACACACTTTCACAGAGTCTCCAAAGATGCCATCGCATTTTGAGAGACCCAAATCTGGAACCGAACCGTTACAGTAATGCCGCGTACACATGGTCGGAGTTTCCGACAACAAATGTTTTGATGTGAGCTCATTTTTCGGAAATTCCAACCGTGTGTAGGCTCCATCCGACATTTGTTGTCAGAATTTCCGACAACAAAAATTTGAGAGCTGGATCTCAAATTTTCCAACAACAAAATCCAATGTCGTAAATTCCGATAGTGTGTACACAATTCCGACGCACAAAATTCCACTCATGCTCAGAATCAAGCAGAAGAGCTGCACTGGCTAATGAACTTCATTTTTCTCGTCGTATGTGTTGTATGTCATCGCGTTGTTGACGATCGGAATTTCCGACAACATTTGTAAGACCGTGTCTATGCAAGACAAGTTTGAGCCAACATCCGTCGGAAATAAATCCAGGATTTTGTTGTCAGAATGTCCGATTGCCTGTGCGCGGCATTACTGTTACAAATAAAAGTGTAAAAAAAAAGTTAAAAAAAAATAAAATAAAAAAGCCAAAAAAAGTTGTCGTTTTATTGTTTTCTCTCTCTCTATTCTCTCTCTATTGTTCTGTTCTTTTTTACTGTATTCTATGCTTAACTGCAATGTTTTATTGTTACTATGTTTTATCATGTTTACTTTTCATGTATGTAATTCTTTTATACTTTACTGTGTTTATTGTTAACCATTTTCTTGTTTTCAGGTACGCCATTCAGCTGCAGCACTGATTTATTTATCTTGACAGCAACAGCGTTTGCTCCCACAATACGTAAATCAGCAACTCCATCGCAACTCCATCGCTGTAGCAGGTGATTTCACCATCACAGTTAAAAAGAAGAAAAGAGCATATATGCCGAAGAATGGGGGCAGGGGTGGATGGGTGATTTTCCTCTAACATTAGGGGCAGATTGCCCCCATGCTTCGGCATATATTTTTTACTCTTTTTTTTGTTTTATTGAGTTAATGTTTTATTGTTACCATTGTTTGCTTTTCAGATACACCATTCAGCTGCAGCACTGATTTATTCATCTTGACAGCAACAGCGTTTGCTCTCACGATACGTAAATCAGCGACTCCAGTGCTCTAGGAGGTGATTTCACCACCACAGTTAAAAAAAAAAGGTGCATGTATGCCCATCATTAGAAGTGGATGCAGGGTGGTATTCTAATGGTGGGCATACCCACCGATTAATATTTTTTTTCGTTCAGCCCACAGGCTGCATGAAAAAAAAGAACATTACAATATACTATTGGTATGTTGCTGGACTTTTAGTGGTTATACCAGAATGATGCCTGCAGGTTTAGGTATCATCTTAGTATTGTTCTTTTCAGCCAAGCTAATTAGCCTCCCCCTCCCGTCATCTTCCTTGGTTTTCTTGGGCTCTCACCAGGGAACCTGATAATACAGCCAGTGGTTCCGCCAGCTGACCATAGAGCTGATCAAAGATCAACTCTATGGCCTAAGAAACCGGAAGCTATGAGCATTTAATGACTTTGGTTTCGCCGGATATAAACAGCGCCATTGGGAATTTGGGAAAGCATCTTATCACACCGATCTTGGTGTGGTCAGATGCTTTGTGGGCAGAAGAGAGATCTAGAGTTTAATAGACCTGCGATAACAATAAAAATGATTAAAATAAAATGAAAGCAACAGTGTAAAAAAAAAAAAGCAAAAAAAAAAATAAAAAACAAAAAAAAAAGCATTCCTGTCCCCCCATGCTCGCGTGCAAAGGCGAACGCAAGTGTCCGTCTTGTGTCATATGTAAACAGCAATTGCACCATGCATGTGAGGTATCACCGCGAACGTCAGATCGAGAGCAGTAATTTTAGCAGTAGACCTCATCTGTAAATGTAAAGTGGTAACCTGTAAAGGCTTTTAAATGCTTTTAAAAATGTAGTTTGTCGCCGCTGCACGGTTGTGCGCAATTTTAAAGCATGTCATGTTTGTTATCTATGTACTCGGCATAAGATCATCTTTTATATTATACCAGCAATATAGTGTGTTTTCGTGCATTAAACTTAAAAAAAGTGTTTTATTTACCAAAAAAATTGCATTTGAAAAATCATTGCGCAAATATTGTGTGAAATTTTTTTTTGCAACACCCACCATTTTAATCTGTAAGGCCTTTGCTTTAAAAAAATATACAATGTTTGGGGGTTCAGAGTCATTTTCTAGCAAAAAAAATATGTTGTGCATAAAATACCAGGACAGGTCAACCCCCCCCCCAAATGACCCATTTTTGGAAAGTAGACCCCCCAAGCTATTTGCTGATAGGCATGTTGAGTCTATGTAATATTTTATATTTTGCCACAAGTTTCGGGAAAATTACAATATTTTTTTATTTATTTTTTTCCACAAAGTTGTCACTAAATGATATATTGCTCAAACATGCCATGAGCATATGTAAAATTACACCCCAAAATACATTCTGCTGCTTCTCCGGAGTACAGGGATACCACATGTGTGGGACTTTTTGGCAGTCTAGCTGCGTACAATTCAAGTACCGCCCCCCCACCCCATGACCCATTTTGGAAAGTAGACACCCCAAGTTATTTGCTGAGAGGCATGTTGAGTATTTTGCAGATCTCGCTTTTTGTCACAAGGTTTTGAACATTGAAAAAAGAAAAAAAAAATTTTTATTTTCTTTCATCAGTTTCCAAAACAAATGAGAGCTGCAAAATACTCACCATGCCTCTCAGCAAATATCTTGGGGTGTCTACTTTCCAAAATGGGGTCATTTGGGGGGGTTGTGCTTTCTTGACATTTTAAGGCCTCCAGGGTCCTGCACGTGGCTAGACTGCCAAAAAGTCCTACACATGTGGTATCCCCGTACTCAGGAGAAGCAGCAGAATGTATTTTGAGTGTAATTTCACATATGCCTATGACATGATTGAGCAATATAACATTTCAGTGACAACTTTGTGTAATATTGTTCAATCATTTGTGACAAAAAAATAAAATATTCAATGTGCTCAACAAGCCTCTTAGCAAATTCCTTGGGGTGTCTACTTTCCAAAATGTGGTCATTTGGGGGAGTTTTGTACTGCCCTGCCATTTGACATGCAGCTCAAGAAATTAGATAGGCAGTCATAAACTAAAAGCTGCATAAATTCCAGAAAATGTACCCTAGTTTCTAGACGCTATAACTTTTGCACAAACCAATAAATATACGCTTATTGAATTTTTTTTACCCGAGACATGTGGCTGAATGCTTTTTGCCCTAAATTTATGACTAAAATTTAGTTTCTTGTAATTTTTTTTAGAGCAAAAAGTAGAAAATATCATTTTCTTTGAAAATTTTCGTTTTTTCTTTTTCTGTTTATATTGCAAAAAATAAAAATCACAAAGGTGATCAAATACCACCAAAAGAAAGCTCTATTTGTGGGAAAAAAGGACACAAGTTTCGTTGAGTTTCGTTGGATACAGCATTGCGTGACCGCACAATTATCAGTGCCAAATTGTAAGAAGTGCTCTGGTCAGGAAGGGGGTAAATCCTTCTGGGGCTGAAGTGGTTAAATTGAACAAGTAGAACAATTTGCTTAAATGCTCAGTAGGATCATAATATGTACGCTTATCAAATTTTTCCAGTTTCAAAAGTTATGCTGTGCCCTGTTTGAATAATTGTTTGGGGCCCCACTTTGTTGTGCATGTACTCCAATGTTTCTTATCTTGGCATTACTGAAATGAGGCAATGAAGGATTATAAGTGTCAAAGGAAAACAAAAGTATTATTGCCACTGTTATACATGACAGCTTCCCACTGTCAATGGTTGTTAGGGAGGCACTGCCGAGTCCTTAACAACCAGTGACATCACTAGCCCCATTCACTTACATGGCTGGGAATCCCCAGTCAAGTAAGCAAGGGGGCGGGATCCCAATGATGTCATTGACCATATATGGTCATGTCCATATGTGGTAATGAGATCACTGGTAGACCCTACCCCCTTGTCTATAACAGCTGTTATTCACTAGGCTTTCCATTCAGAAGACGACAAGCGAATGAGTGTCTAGTGGTGGCTTTTTTTTCATTTGGCAGGTTGTTGGCCATCAGGAGGCAAGAGATTAAAAAGGTTGAATATAGTTTATGGTAAAAAAAATAGTCTGTAGTTATTATTTAGCTTTAGGATTTCTGAGAGCAGAAATACAATAGAGATAACAAAAGAACCCATGGTACAGTGTCTTGACTCCAACATTTCTGCTACAAACATTTGTTGCACCTATATTTTCACCAAAAATTTCATCAAATGTGTAGTGAGTACACATAAGTACAATATAAAGCATACAAGTTCTGTTCTGTTAAATATCAAATATTAAATACTACGTATTTGTATAACAATGAAAGGTAGTTGTAAAAAAAAATTAAAATGATGATGTGTACTATAGAGTCTATTTATAATTGCTTTTACTGCAAGATTCACTCAACATTTACAGAAGATTCATGAATATTTCTAATTGGGTTCAATTGTAAAAATGTGTGTATCCTGGGTGAAAACATTTATATATAGACCCCCCTAAGCGTAATTTTATGCTAGCCTTTGAATTAGTACAGGGACACCTGACATGTGGATTATTTGGGGTTCTGTGTACACCTATTGGTTCTAATGTCATTCAGTTGTTCAAATAAACATGAATATTATACTCCTGGCAGAATGTGTTGAAGCAAATGGCCGCTGTTCATTTGTTAATACTGTTTGTTAATACTGGAGAAATTAAAGTGGGATCTACACTGATTGTTGAATAGAGAACATTTAGAAAGGTCAGTGGAATATAGATATAGCATCAATTTTGTGCAAGAATAATTATTGTAAATTTGAATCTGTTATGGATTAGCTACATATTAATGATTTATTGCTTTTCAAAAGAAGAAAAGCCCATCAAAGAAGATCACAGAAGCATAGCAAAAAAATTGATTAGGTGCACATTTCTAATAATGCTAATTCCATTAGAAAAATATCTGTCTCTCATTATTCATTTTTGCATAAATCTAATCATTTTTAATATTTCATTTTACAGTCACCTCAGGTTAGCAATTTTTTATTTTAGATGTGAACCTGGCAGGATAATTCTTCAAAATTTTAAATCAAACATACTGTACAATATATTTTAATTCAGCTGTTTATTATAACAGATTAAGAAGTTGTTAGGAAATGAAATGGGCAAATGGCAATACATTAAAGTGATTGTAAAGTCTTGTTTTTTTATATTAAAATAACAATCATGTTATACTTACCTGCTCTGTGCAGTGGTTTGGCACAGGGCAGCCCAGATTCTCCTCTTCTTGGGTCCCTAGCTGGAGCTCCTGGCCCCTCCCTCCTGTTGAGTGCCCCCACAGCAAGCTTCTTGCTATGGAGGCACCCGAGCCAAGCTGCAGCTCTGTGTTTCCATTCAGATACGGAGCCACAGTTCGGCCCCGTCCCCTCTGTCTCCTGATTGGCTAACTGAGTTTGATTGACAGCAATGGGAGCCATGCTCATTTCATGCTCTCAACTTTCTGGGAACAGTTTGGGGATGACCCCTTCCTGTTCCAACATGAAGGCACACCAGTGCACAAAGAAGGTCCATAAAGACAAGGATGAGCAAGTTTGGGGTGGAGGAACTTGACTGGCCTGCACAGAGCCCTGGCCTCAACCCAATAGAACACCTTTGGGATTAATTAGAGCAAAGGTTGCGTGCCAGGCCTTCCTGTCCACATTAGTGCCTGACCTCACAAATGCGCTTCTGGGAGAATGGTCAGACATTCCCATAGACATACTCCTAAACCTTTTGGACAGCCTTTTCAGAAGAGTTGAAGCTGCTATAGCTGCAAAGGGTGGGCCAACTCAATATTGAACCCTATGGACTAAGACTTTTGATGCCAATACGGCGCATGTGCGTGTAAAGGCAGGCGTGCCAATACTTTTGGTAATATAGTATAAGACTTTAGTAACTTATTCTCATTAGCTGCAGGAAACTATGTCTTCCATGAGTGGCAACACTTTTCAGTGCACATCTTACTCTAAATATGTGCTCCTTGAGCAGCTATTTGAGGGTGAGTACTGTTGTGCAAGATCTGGGCTAGTGGTTTGTTTGAAAGCCCAGTTTTCCAATAATTGATAGCTTGTAAAAGAGTCTAGCTGTGGTGTTAAGTAGAGGAGAAAGTGGGGTAATGGAGGTGCAGGATCCAGAGCTGGATAGCTGGATTACAGTCAGAATGAGGGAAAAAATAAAAATACAAGAAACCGAAATGTGACCCACATCCGCCCAAACATAGAAAAACAGAGACTCGCCTCCATCCCTGGGACATTATATAAAAGCAATAAAAGAAACAATTATGGGACTTTAAATGAGGCGTATGTCTCTGCAAATAGGGAATGTCAACTTATTGGTAGTAACCAATCCCCTGAGGGTAGTCCCTATAATGAACAAAACAAAATATTTCTTGTGTACAATATAGGCATGATATAAACATATTCGATGCACAATAGTCACATATTTAATGTTTATACATAGAAGGACATGATTGGTACAGACAACAAATGAAGAATTAATGTACAAAATTGGTAATATAAATAATTATAACAACATGGTAAGATGAATTCATAATATGAAAACACGCTGTAAACCTGGCACCCTTGAGTATGGACTCAACGCGTTTCATGGCGTTTAAAGCCAATCATCAGGAGTAGGATGCTAAAAAATAAGTAAAAATGGAAAATAAATGAGTAAATTTACCTATGTCAGATACCTATATAGTGTGTTAGGCTCTCTAGTTAGAAAAAAGAGATGTAGTGATGGTACTAACCTGTAAGGTATCCAATGGGTGTATACCCATTGCTACTGTGTTTGGATGAACATAGCCTAGATATGTTTGTCTCCTCCGGGGTTGAGGCGGGGAAACCCAGTCCAGTACACTACGCCCACCCTAGCGCCCAGATGAACAAGCAGGCTAGGTGGGGGGTGGAGGGACCAGCCAGCCAAGGATAGGAGGATAGACCATACATAGGGGGACCGAAGAGGAAAATAAAGGGCCCAGGATAAGGTATAGTGACTGTATAATGGGCATATCCAGGAATGAGGTGTCCATAGGAATCCTACAATACATACAAAAAAGGGGCTAAGTAGATGTAGTTTCATGTATTATATATATATAAAAAATATAAAAAATGAGTAAGTGTCAAGTCCTGGGGAAGCCCTCACATACCTGGGTCAAACAAGATGGAGATGAATATAGTTGTCCCAACCAGGTGGTAATAACCTATGAATAGCCCAAAGCTCCCTCCCAGCTGAAATACCCGCCAAAAGGGGTGGGACCCCGCCAACATCATGCATGCACGCTGAGCAGCGAGGAGGAGAGAGGGGTAGGGGGAAAATTGTTAAAGAGGATAGATCAGAGCTAAAACACCTCAATAAATATGCTTGTTTTGCATGCTTCATAGTAGCACTGCTACAGCAGTATACTTCCCCTAGCTGCCAGGAAATAACTGCTCCATTATGGAAGCAGGGGTACACACAACGATAAACAGATATTTGTGGTAGGGGACTCAGTCATTAGGAGGGCAGACAGATCAGTCAGTAATCAGTCACAGACTGAGATTATTGTTTTCTGGGCACTCAGATTCAACACATTACAGGTCAGGTTGAAAGATTGTTGGGAGAAATGGGGAGAACCCAGCAGTTATAGTACATATTGGTACAAATGAAAAATTTAAAGAGGGATGGAGTGTCCTGAAAACAAGGTCAACTAGCTGAAGAATAGTGCCTATTTTTTCTAAAACACTAGTGAACAAGAGCCATCATGAGCACAGAGTATAGAGGTAGGTGGAAAAAGAGGGAGGCTGGGCACAAACTTGAGAGCCGGTAAATTATAACCTAAACCCAATGGCAGGAAGTATCACAAACACAAACTGCAACACAAGAACTAGCAATTATAAAAAATAATTCATATAATTTATAAAATTATAAAATGCTACGCACTGGTAAAAAATGAAAAGGCATGCACACAAATTATAGGTGTCTACGAAGTAAAATGGAGAATCTAGGCCTTCTACTGCTAAAAGAGGACTTTGACTATGTGGGAGTATCAGAAACTTGGATGGACTGCTCACAGGACTGGGCTGTGAACATCCATGAATATAATCTCTCCTGAAGGGGTAGGCCTATATGTCAAAAATAATTTAAAGATGGGTGTGAGAGAGAATGTCAACAATGAGTGTTGTGCTGGAGTAGTTATGGCTGGAGCTTCACAGGGGACAAAAAAATGGTAAATGGTAAATACATTTTTTGGAATAGGTTACAGGCCACCCAGCATAAAAGAGGAGGAGTAACTGAACCTCTTTTTGCAAATAGAAACAGTAGGAAACAAGGTAATGTTATCATTATAGGGGACTTATCCAGATATTGATTGAACGATTGCTACTGCACACTCAACTAAGGTTTGTCAGTTCTTGAATATACTGAAAGACAATTTCATGGTCAAATGGTAGAAGCCACAACTAGAAAAAAATCCTCTATTAGATCATCAAATTACAAATAACACAGAGCTCATTGCAAATTTACAAATTGGGAACAACTTAGATGATAGGGATTGCTGTGTGATTGCCTTTAAAGTAAGTTACAGGAAACAGAAGTATATGGGTACAACAAGACCTCTAAATTTCAAAAGGCAAACTTTAACAAGCTGCACCCCTGTTGGATAATACGGGATAAAAATGGGACCAGCTAATCTCAAAAAAGAACACAGAGAAGAAATGGGAGTGTTCTAAGGATGTTTGAAACAGTGGCATGTGTGGTGCATTCCATTGAGCAATAAGTATAAGATAATATATTAACACTTATGCCCCGTACACACGGTCGGATTTTCTGATGGAAAATGTCCGATCGGAGCGTGTTGTCAGAAATCCCGACAGTGTGTGGGCTCCATCGGACATTTTCCATCGGATTTTCCGACACACAAAGTTGGAGAGCAGGAGATAAAATTTTCCGACAACAAAATACGATCGCGTCAATTCCGACCGTGTGTGGCCTGTTCCGACGCACAAAGTGCCACGCATGCTCAGAAGAAATTCCGACACGAAACAGCTCGGTCTGGTAAACTTAGCGTTCGCAATGGATACAGCACTTTCTTCACGCTGCAATGTTAAAAATGGTTTAATACAGCGCACTCTCTTCTTCTTCTTTATAATGGGACAAGAATTAAGTATTTTTGCTGCTCATATTCACACAGACTTCTCACAAACTAGTTTCTTTATTATTTTTCGGGATTCCCTCAATATATTTTAATATATTTTGATTTGTCACATCTGACATAATTTTTTTTTTTTTTCGTTTTTAAGGCCGATTAATTTTTTTAAGGTTTGTATTTTTTTCAAGGCGTATTTTTGTTTTTTGGGATTTTATTTGTACTTTGTGTGTGTTTTTTGTGTCAAGTTACCACAACACCATTAATATGTTGTTCTATTTAATCTGTAGGAGATTGTTTGGTGTTGTTGTCCCTTGTTAATTTCACATTTTATGTTAGAAATGTACCTGAATCGTCACCAACAAACTGTCCTTTTTGGATGAAAACACACACAGGAGAGTAGAATTTCTCAAATAAAAAACTTTTATTAAGGGGTCACAACTAAACAAAGAGGGAGGCAATGCTGGAGAAACAGCAGAAATGGGCGAAGCCTTGGACCCCCAGGGCAGACCTCAATAATTTTCATGCAAAATTGGTGGCCTGAGGAGTCCTTAATTAAAGGAGGGCAGTCTGGTCCAGAAGTCCCAGAGATCCGGAAAGCAGCAGATGACATCTGTGTCCCCAGGCTGTGGTCATACGAGAGACTGCAGCTTTTGTCAGACCAGACTGAACCCTCATCACTCTCTTGTCTTCTTTCCACGCTTGCTTCCACGCTGTGGCTGTGGTGGTGGAGTGGGTAAGGCTCGGAGGGACGCAGAAGCCTCCTGAATGAGCCTGAGCGCAGAATCCTGCATGGGAGTCGTCTTCCTCGCTCTTTTGTATGGAAGGCGGAGGGTAGGAACCTGCGATTCAGTCAGGCTGCGACTGGTCCCAGGCTTCTCTTGGCTGACACCTAGCCCCGCCTCCTCCTGACTGCCACATTCCACAACCTCCTCCTGGCTGAGGTCTTCCTGTGTATGAAAAAGGGACATAGTTTTAGTATTTTATTCATCAATCACACACAATTTTCACCTTCTGACTGTTGCAAATCGAATGTTCACAAATATAACAGACTATCATTGTGAGCCCAGCATTTTTCAATCTTGTCCCAATTATTTTTGCCCACTACTGTCTATTGATATGTCAAAAACTGTTTTCAATCAGCAATTAGTGATCAATAATAACATCTAGTAAACATCATTTATTTATTGACCAGAAATCTGGAGAACAATGCTATACCTGACTCCAGCTGGGCTCCTCCACTTCTTCCTGGCTGGAAGGCCCAGGTTGGACATTGGAAGCCTCAGCTGGGGTGGAAGGAAGAGTGGAAGGAAGAGTGGAGAGGGATTCCCTGAATCAGTGTGGTCTGACAGAAATCGCAGTCTCTCATAGTATCACAGCCTGGGGACATAAACGTCATCTGCTGCAGCTCCGGACCTCTGGGAATCTGTGACCTTCTTGCGCTCCCAAAGATAAGTGCTCCTCAGGCCACCAATTTTGGTTTTTAAATAAGGGATGGTTGCTGTGGGGACCACCGGCTTCACCAACTCCAGCAGTTTCTCCAGCGCTGCCTGCCTCTTTTGTTTATTGTTGTAATGGGGGTGTCTCACCTGCCACAGACAGGGCAGCTCCCTGTACTTGTCTATGAACAGGGGGAGGAAATCGTGGTCATTGAAGCCATCCATTTTCTCTGCAAAACACAACACAAGACAAACCCTAATGTCAGGCGAAACTCTCCTAATCTTGTTACAATATAGGCCTCAATCTAGAAGCAGTATAGGCCCAAGTTTAGATCTTACCTTTGTTATCGCGATCAGCGCTTTCGATGCTCCTTCCTCCGCTCACAGATCGTACGTAATACGCACGCGTGTTACTCTTTATACACACTGCGCATGCGTGTAACTCCGCCCGCCCCTGACGTTCTTTTGAGTCTATTCCTTGCCCCTTTTCGTTCTGCGCAGTGGGGGAAGAGCACATGGCGGATACACAACAGGTGTGTGCTAATTACAGGAAGGAGGAAAGCCCGGAGCCGGAAATGTCCCGAGATTTAAGGCCTCAAATATGTCCTTTGGGGAGATGTTGGAAATGGTGGACATCCTGAAGAAAGCCGACTATGACGGGAAGTATGGACCTTACCCCAAAACCAATGTCAGAAAGGCCAAGATAATGGCGAAAGTGGTGAAAAGTCTGCACCGGAAATTCGGTGTACGACGATCGAAAGATCAGCTCAGGAAACAGTGGTCGGACCTCAAATTACGAGAACATGAGCAGTACAGAAAGATCTGGAGAGTGCTGCAAAAAAGTAAGTAGTTGTGCTGTGTTCCTATTCTTTATGTTTCTTACGTTCGTGCTGCTCCATGTGCTTTTCTTACAAGTGTACATTTTTTAATGGCAACTTTCATGTTCATGGGCCCATTATTCGTTCGTATCAAACATTTTTCTTTCGGCCTCTAAAACACCATTGTTTAGGCCATATGCATTTGGACACATTTTTTACGCCCTACTTGTCATAAACAAATTTGGTTGTGTAGATGGCTTTGTTACTAGAATGAAATGCAAACTAGATTCTGTGTAAGGAGAGGACACTCAGCAGCTGCGTTCACATCTGGACACTGGAGCACTAGTGTGGGACACAAGAACACCATTTTTATTAGGGGGCCACACAGGTGCTCCAGTGTATACTATAGGGGTGACTCCATCTGTGAAGCTTGTACCAAACAGGTAAAGTATTGCAGCTTGACAAAGGACACTGAAAATGCTCCATTTTTGCACTCGGCCAAAATAGACAATTGTACCCCACTTCCAAGCAATGTTTCCTATTTATAGTTCTGCCATCAAATCACTGTGTGCTAAGTATAGCATTTGTGTTTTACATAGGGGAAAAAAGACTCGGAGGACACCCCTCATCCGAGGAGACCAGAGACCCCCCACCTCTGGAAGAAGGGGAAATTCCCCCAAACCAAGAAGTGCAGGAGTATGAAGAAGACGTGGTGGAACTAGTCACCACAACAGGTGAGTGTCTGCAACCACAGGGTCAGGTAAGAGATGGATGCCGGCATATTTTTGATACCTGTTTTTGTTTGGTTTATCTCTTTTAAGGTGATCGTGATGTTGGGGATCCAGATCCTTTCACATCAGAAAGTGCCCAGATCCTGATCGGGGAGATCATGGGGTGTAATTTACAATTGGAAAACCTAAAGAAAAACATCAATGATGTTATCCAAAAAAATAAGAACATCATTGATGTTTTGGGGCGAGTTTAAAACCCCTCCCAATCCCTTGGTTTTTTGGTGTGCTCCAATTTTCAAAATGTTTTAATTTGTAGGATGCACACAGTGTGCCAACATGTGCTATCTGCCATCACGGGAGATCAATGGACGCGTTTTGGGGTTGCAATCCCTTCCTCTATAAGAAAGTAGCTGAGAGGAAGGGGTTTCTCCCCCAAAATATGTCCCTTGATCCCCAGTGATGGCAGGTAGCACATGTTGACATTGGTCAATTTGTGTGCATCTTCCAAATTTGCCTTTGCCTGGGGTGACTTCACCCCATCTGAACGCAATATCAAACACAGTTCTTAAATACTCATGTCTGATATTGCCTTCAAGTTCTACCAAATGTGAACTTTGTAAGTTCAAGATTTGTGTCTTTCTTGTTGGTTTTACACATGCCCGTTTTATCTTAAATAAATGGACCTTTATCTGGTTTATAATGCTACCCCAAAAATTTATAAACAACAAACCTGTGGGTTTGTTAAAAAAACGTTTTCGAAATGCACATGTGATTGTGCAGGTATTAAAGAGATTGTTATTCAAGAATGTGTGGATTATTGTGTCAACGCTAATAAAACACTTTATTGGTGATATAATTGGTGATTTCTATGAAAATGGGGGTTATTTCCTAAGGGCAAATCCTCGTTGCACTACAAGTGCAGTTTCAGTGCAGTTGCAAGTGCACTTGTAGTGAAAAGTGTCTTTGCCTTTAGTAAATAACACCCAACAGTGCTTTGTATAAGGTTACACAATCACGCCATTTTCTGGACTAAACACATTTCTGTCAGGGTCAGCTAAAACAAACACAAGCAGTAAATGTCCACAAAGAATTTCTTTTTTTGGCTTTTTTATTTGAAAAAGGCTTCACAAATTTGAAGGCATATTGATGGCCCCCCTACCCGCAAAGAACTCCAGGTATCGTAACCGGACATCACGGGCACTCAGGGAGGGCAAGCCAAGACGGCCACTTTCAAGCGCCATCATTGTTGTTTAAGGTATCACTCCGGCCTCAGGCCCAACTGATCCAGCATAGTTGGCCGAATGTTTCCGTAAAAAGTTATGGAGAATACAGCACGCCATGATTATATGATTAAGTTTATACTCCGCCATATGGATAGGTGTCAGAAATAGGCGGAACCGGCTGGCCAGGATTCCAAATGTGTTCTCCACCACTCTTCAGGCTCTGGCCAGCCGGTAATTAAAAACCAACTGTTCCGGGGTGAGGGTCCTCATAGGGAATGGCCGCATAAGGTTGTCCCCCAGCGCGAACGCTTTATCAGCAACGAACACGAATGGGAGTCCTTCCACATTGTCCTCTGGAGCTGGCAAGTCCAAGCTGCCATTCTGGAGACGCCTG
Source organism: Lithobates clamitans (assembly GCA_037952925.1). Classification (NCBI taxonomy): domain Eukaryota; kingdom Metazoa; phylum Chordata; class Amphibia; order Anura; family Ranidae; genus Lithobates; species Lithobates clamitans. The sequence continues at coordinate 4,872,549 of JBBGZY010000135.1, forward strand.
TAGAACTCCGTCTGGGCGATGACTCTACCATCGGACATCCAGCAATTCTTCCCCACGTCCACATACAAGAAGTCGTAATTAGCCGACACCACCGCCAACATCACAATACTATTGAACCCCTTATAGTTGAAATAGTACGACCCCGAGTTGGGTGGTGGGATGATGTGGACATGTTTCCCATTGTTTGCCCCTCCGCAGTTAGGAAAGTCCCACCGCTGGGCAAAGTGGGAGGTCTGCCATTCCTGTGGCGTGGAAGGAAACTGTTGAGGAAAAAATAAAACGATTAATATTTTTGCTCAGAAACATGGCAAGCAGATTAGGCACAAACATTCTGGGGCAACCTCCAGATAGCATTTATTAAGGGGAATTTAACAACACCAAAGTATAAGGTACACCTATCATATTCCCCCTCCCCCCCCCTCTCATGGGCCATTTCTAACATTATGGGGGGGGGAATCTTGGACAGGTAACCCTCTTTACTTCATTGAGAGATGAATGCCTAAATACAGGGTATACTTGGAACAGCCCTTCCTTAGTTACACTATTGGCAGCCCACTGGACAGGTAAGAAGTGTCATAATACAAAGATAGAAATACACACTGTACACATTTGAGCACATTTGAACATTATGCTATTACCTGACTCAAGATAATAATAGGATCTTAACAATTCAAACAGTACAATTTGAAAGTATACAGGCAGGCCCTTGCACTACATGCTTTGGGGAATTCATCCATAAATCAGAGCACAAAAGAGATGGGTATAGTGTGTATGGGTTTGGCAAAGTCAGCAGATAGATGATTGAGGATAGATAGAGAATTGGGATCAGCTGACTTAGCAGTTGGGGGAGGGAGGGTTACTAAAAATGATTTGGGGACACCACAAAAAAAGCCTCTGCAACTCTGCCTGAATTTAAAGCTAAAATAACATTTCAAAACATTTTAGGGGGTGTTTGGGGTAAAGCACTACTATGGAGCTGATCAAATACATTGTTTTAAGTGACTACATGCGGTGAATATAGGGCCCGTAGAGCATGCTGGGGAGGTTAGTGAAGGACAATCTGTATGAAGGACCTAAAAAATTAATTACATAAAAAACAAGCATGCATGAGGACAAAGGGGACATTCACAGCATATTCCAATCATGGTAATTAGGGAATGAGGAAAGAAATAAAATATATTAGCAAACATTAAATACAATAAAATGTGATATTAAAGGATAAATCTTACCTTCATATACTCCACTCTGCAGGACCTGTATGATGGCAGAACAGGTCTCTGGGATAATGATACCCAGAGCCTGGGGGGAGATGCCTGTCGAGAACTTCAAGTCCTGCAGACTTCTCCCTTTTGCCAAATACCGCAGGGTATCGTCGAGCCTCTGCTCCGGAGTGATGGCTTGCCTCATGCAGGTATCCTGCCTGCTAATATAAGGGGTCAGCGAAGCCAACGAACGGTGAAACACAGGGTCCGTCATCCTGAGAAAGTTCCTGAAATCATCAGGATTATTCTCACGGATCTCACAAAGCAAAGGCATATGAGAGAACTGGTCACGCTGAAGCAACCAATTCTTGGTCCATGAACTCCTCCCCACCCTGTTTATGGACTGGACTTGTGTCAAGGTCAGGACCCCAACACCAAGCCCCCGCACAGCACGAACTCTACGAGGAGTACGCATACGCAACATGGCTAGAAAACGGTCGGCTGCTCAGAACGAAGTAACAGAACTCACTGAAGAACAGCAAGGCCTGTGAAGAGCGACCTGAAAAACAGTAACGAACGCACAAGAACACAATGACTAAGTCACGCGGAACTTGCTTGCACGCACTGAAGAGCAGATACAAACCCACAAGCACAAACTGAACGGCAGAAAACGATCTGAAAACCACGAGTCTGAAAAAGCGCGAATCGTCTCTCACCAAACTTTTACTAACACGAGATTAGCAAAAGGAGCCCAAAGGGTGACGCGTTTGGTTCTGAACTGGCTTTTTCTAGTCTCGTCGTACGTGCTTGACGTCACCGAGTTCTTGGCGATCGGAAATTCCGACAACTTTGTGCGACCGTTTGTACGCAAAACAAGTTTGAGCCAACATCCGTCTGAAAAAATCCTAGGATTTTGTTGTCGGAATGTCCGAACAAAGTCCGACCGTGTGTACGGGGCATTATGCCGCGTACACACAGTCGGATTTTCTGACGCAAAATGTTCGATGTGAGCTTGTTGCCGGAATGTCCGACCGTGTGTATGCTCCATCAAACATTTGCTGTCGGAATTTCCGCACACAAATGTTTGAGAACAGGTTCTCAAATTTTCTGACAACAAAACTTGTTGTCGGAAATTCCGATCGTGTGTACACAAGTCCGTCGCACAAAAGTCCACCCATGCTCTGAATCAAACAGAAGGAGCCGCACTGGCTATTGAAATTCCTTTTTCTCGGCTTGCCGTACATGTTCTACGTCACCGCATTCTCACGTTCGGAATTTTGGGCTAACATTTGTGTGACCGTGTGTATACAAGAGAAGTTTGAGCCAACATCCTTTGGAAAAAAATCCATGTTTTGTTGTCGGAAAATCTGATCTTGTGTACGGGGAATAAGAGGGTTAGGAAAGAACACATGGGCTACATGAAGGATGAATATGGGTAATTTGTCACAAACCATATAGAAAAGGCAAATATACTAAATATATTATTTTCTTCAGTTTACACTCATGAAAAAGGGGAACATAATAGATGTAATAAAAAATGCTTATACTGATACAGAAGTTGCTGTTGTCAGAAACAGGTTCAAAAAGAGTAGACATACAATAGGGTGATACTGGCACAGGCTTGTTAAACAATAATGCTTAATCTGACAGGGGATGAGGGAGTAAAAAACACTCAATCAGGGGTCAGCAGTCTGAGTGGGGCCTGTGGACGATGTAGATAGGGGGAATAAGTCTATGTACAGGCAATGGATGATGGTCCAATGATGATAATGGGGGACAGTTCTATACTCAGGGCAAGCCTCTTGGGGGAAGCAGAAGCAAAACTCCAGGAACATGTAAAACAAAGATAGAAGCGCTGCTGAAGTAAACTGTATGACATTTAATTTAAACAAGCTATAAAAGCACTTACATCTAGGTAAGTGAAGTGAAGCACAGCTTGAAAAAGGAGCGTGCCTGTCATCACCATTTGCAGAGTGCACGCTCGGAAACTAAATGTCATACAGTTTACTTCAGCGGCGCATCTATCTTTGTTTAAAAAAGAGTGTAAACAAAATCCCCAGGACCTGATGATCTGCACTCAGCTTAGCTTTGTAATAGCCAGGCTGCTATACCTGATTTTAAAGATATTTCATTGATAGGGATGAGCTTCGAGTTCGAGTCAAACTCATGTTCGACTCGAACATCGGCTGTTCGCCAGTTCGCCGAACAGCGAACAATTTGGGGTGTTTGCGGCAAATTCAAAAGCCGCAGAACACCCTTTAAAAGTCTATGGGAGAAATCAAAAGTGCTAATGTTAAAGGCTTATATGCATGGTATTTTCATAAAAAGTGTTTGAGGACCTGGGTCCTGCCCCAGGGGACATGGATCAATGCAAAAAAAAGTTTTAAAAACTGACGTTTTTTCGGGAGCAGTGATTTTAATAATGCTTAAAGTGAAACAATAAAAGTGTAATATTCCTTTAAATTTCGTACCTGGGGAGTGTCTATAGTATGCCTGTAAAGGGGAACATGTTTCCTGTGTTTAGAACAGTCTAACAGCAAAATGACATTTCAAAGGAAAAAAAGTCATTTAAAACTACTCGCGGCTATTAATGAATTGCCGGTCCGACAATACACATAAAAGTTCATTGATAAAAACGGCATGGGAATTCCCCACAGGGGAACCCCGAACCAAAATTTAAATAAAAAAGACGTGGGGAGGTCCCCCTAAATTCCATACCAGGCCCTTCAGGTCTGGTATGGATACTAAGGGGAACCCTGGCCAAAATTTTTTTTTAAATGGCGTGGGGTCCCCCTCAAAATCTATACCAGACCCTTCAGGTCTGGTATGGATTTTAAGGGGAACCCCGCGCCAAAATTTAAAAAGAATTGGCGTGGGTCCCCCCAAAAATCCATACTAGACCCTTATCCGAGCACGCAACCTGGCAGGTTTCACACAGGGGGGAGGGCCTGGATCTGGGGGTCCCCTTGTTAAAGGGGGCTTCCAGATTCCTATAAGCCCCCCGCCTGCAGACCCCCACAACCACTGGGCAAGGGTTGAGGGGATGAGGCCCTTGTCCCCATCAACATGGCTACCCCAAAGCATCCTCCCAATGTTGAGGGCATGTGGCCTGGTACGGTTCAGGAGGGGGGGCTCTCTCATCCCCCCTCTTTTCCTGCGGCCTGCCAGGTTGTGTGCTTGGATAAGGGTCTGGTATAGATTTTTGGGGGGACCCCACGCCAATGTTTTTTTTTATTTTGGCGCAGGGTTCCCCTAAAATCCATACCAGACCTGAAGGGCCTGGTATGGAATTTAGGGGGGCCCCCACTTCATTTTTTTTTGATTTGGCAATTCCCAAATCACTTTGATTTGGGGTTTCCCTGTGGGGAATTCCCATGCTGTTTTTATCAATGAACTTTTATGTGCATTGTCGGACCGGCAATTCATTAACCACTTGAGCCCCGGACCATTATGCTGCCTAAGGACCAGAGGTCTTTTTCCAATTTGGCACTGCGTCGCTTTAACTGCTAATTGCGCGGTCATGCAATGCTGTACCCAAACGAAATTTGCGTCCTTTTCTTCCCACAAATAGAGCTTTCTTTTGATGGTATTTGATCACCTCTGCCGTTTTTATTTTTTGCGCTATAAACGGAAAAAGACCGAAAATTTTGAAAAAAAATGATATTTTCTACTTTTTGTTTTAAAAAAATCCAATAAACTCAATTTTAGTCATACATTTAGGCCAAAATTTATTCGGCCACATGTCTTTGGTAAAAAAAAAGTTAAGAAGCGTATATTTATTGGTTTGCGCAAAAGTTATAGCGTCTACAAACTAGGGTACATTTTCTGGAATTTACACAGCTTTTAGTTTATGACTGCCTATGTCATTTCATGAGGTGCTAAAATGGCAGGGCAGTACAAAACCCCCCCAAATGACCCCATTTTGGAAAGTAGACACCCCAAGGAAATTGCTGAGAGGCATGTAGAACCCATTGAATATTTATTTTTTTTGTCCCAAGTGATTGAATAATGACAAAAAAAAAAAAAAAAATATTTACAAAAAGTTGTCACTAAATGATATATTGCTCACACAGGCCATGGGCCGATGTGGAATTGCACCCCAAAATACATTCAGCTGCTTCTCCTGAGTATGGGGATACCACATGTGTGGGACTTTTTGGGAGCCTAGCCACGTACGGGGCCCCGAAAACCAATCACCGCCTTCAGGATTTCTAAGGGCATAAATTTTTGATTTCATTCTTCACTACCTATCACAGTTTTGAAGGCCATAAAATGCCCAGATGGCACAAAACCCCCCCAAATGACCCCATTTTGGAAAGTAGACACTCCAAGCTATTTGCTGAGAGGCATGTTGAGTCCATGGAATACTTTCTTTTTTGACACAAGTTGCGGGAAAGTGACGATTTTTTTTTTTTTGCACAAAGTTGTCACTAAATGATATATTTCTCACACAGGCCATGGGCATATGTGGAATTGCACCCCAAAATACATTTAGCTGCTTTTCCTGAGTATGGGGATACCACATGTGTGGGACTTTTTGGGAGCCTAGCCGCATACGGGGCCCCGAAAACCAAGCACCGCCTTCAGGATTTCTAAGGGCATAATGTTGTGATTTGACTCCTCACTACCTATCACAGTTTTGAAGGCCATAAAATGCCAAGATGGCACAAAACCCCCCCAAATGACCCCATTTTGGAAAGTAGACACCCCAAACTATTTGCTGAGAGGCATGTTGAGTCCATGGAATATTTTATATTTTGACACAAGTTGCGGGAAAGTAACACTTTTTTTTTTTTTTTTTGCACAAAGTTGTCACTAAATGATATATTGCTCAAACATGCCATGGGCATATGTGGAATTACACCCCAAAATACATTCTGCTGCTTCTCCTGAGTATGGGGATACCACATGTTTAGGACTTTTTGGGAGCCTAGCCGCGTACGGGGCCCCGAAAACCAATCACCGCCTTCAGGATTTCTAAGGGCATAAATTTTTGATTTCATTCCTCACTACCTATCACAGTTTTGAAGGCCATAAAATGCCCAGATGGCACAAACCCCCCCCAAATGACCCCATTTTGGAAAGTAGACACTCCAAGCTATTTGCTGAGAGGCATGTCGAGTCCATGGAATATTTTATATTGTGACACAAGTTGCGGGAAAGAGACAAATCTTTTTTTTTTTTTTTTTTTTTTTGCACAAAGATGTCACTAAATGATATATTGCTCAAACATGCCATGGGAATATGTGAAATTATACCCCAAAATACATTCTGTTGCTTCTCCTGAGTATGGGGATACCACATGTGTGGGACTTTTTGGGAGCCTAGCCGCGCACGGTACCCCGAAAAACAAGCCCCGCCTTCAGGCTTTCTAAGGGCGTAAATTTTTGATTTCACTCTTCACTGCCTAGCACAGTTTCGGAGGCCATGGAATGCCCAGATGGCACAACCCCCCCCCAAATGACCCCATTTTGGAAAATAGACACCCCAAGCTATTTTATGCACAACATCTAGAAGCTTATGTCACACATCACCCACTCTTCTAACCACTTGAAGACAAAGCCCTTTCTGACACTTATTGTTTACATAAAAAAATAATTTTTTTTTGCAAGAAAATTACTTTGAACCCCCAAACATTATATATATTTTTTAAAGCAAATGCCCTACAGATTAAAATGGTGGGTGTTTCATATTTTTTTTTCACACAGTATTTGCGCAGCGATTTTTCAAACGCATTTTTGGGGGAAAAAACACACTTTTTAAAATTTTAATGCACTAAAACACACTATATTGCCCAAATGTTTGATGAAATAAAAAAGATGATCTTAGGCCGAGTACATGGATACCAAACATGACATGCTTTAAAATTGCGCACAAACGCGCAGCGGCGACAAAATAAGTACATTTTTAAAAGCCTTTAAAAGCCTTTACAGGTTACCACTTTAGATTTACAGAGGAGGTCTACTGCTAAAATTACTGCCCTCGTTCTGTCCTTCGCGGTGATACCTCACATGCATGGTGCAATTGCTGTTTACATTTGACGCCAGACCGACGCTTGCGTTCGCCTTTGCGCGAGAGCAGGGGGGGACAGGGGTGCTTTTTTTTTTTTTTTTTTTTTTTTCTTTATTATTTTTTTGCTTTTTTATCTTATTTTTAAACTGTTCCTTTCATTTTTATTTTTTTTTAATTAATTTTATTGTTATCTCAGGGAATGTAAATATCCCCTATGATAGCAATAGGTAGTGACAGGTACTCTTTTTTTAAAAAATTGGGCTCTATTAGACCCTAGATCTCTCCTCTGCCCTCAAAGCATCTGACCACACCAAGATCGGTGTGATAAAATGCTTTCCCAATTTCCCAATGGCGCTGTTTACATTCGGCGAAATCTAAGTCATGAAATGCTCGTAGCTTCCGGTTTCTTAGGCCATAGAGATGTTTGGAGCCATTCTGGTCTCTGATCAGCTCTATGGTCAGCTGGCTGAATCACCGGCTGCATTCTCAGGTTCCCTGTTGGGACAGGAAAGCCAGAGAAAAACATGGAAGACGGTGGGGGAGGGGGGGCATTCCCTCCCACTGCTTGCAAAAGCAGTCTAGAGGCTAATTAGCCGCTAGGATTGCTTTTACATGAAAGCCGACCGCTGGCTGAAAAGAATGATACCAAGATGATACCTAAACCTGCAGGCATCATTCTGGTATAACCACTCAAAGTCCAGCAACATACCAGTACGTTGCTGGTCCTTGTTAGGCATATATTGTAAACTTTTTTTTCATGCAGCCTGTGGGCTGAACGAAAAAAAGATATTGATCGGTGGGTATGCCCACCATTAGAATACCTCCCTTCATCCACCCACTTCTAATGATGGGCATACATGCACCATTTATATATGCCGAAGCATGGGGGCATCCTCCCGCAAAAGGCAGGAGCAAATCGCTCCTCCACCCACTACTGCCCCCACGCTTCGGCATATATGCTGAAGTATGTAACTGTGGTGGTGAAATCACCTCCGACAGCATTGGAGTCACGGCTTTATATATCGTGGGAGCAAACGCCGTTGCTGTCAAGATAAATAAATCCGCGCTGCAACTGAATGGCGTACCTGCTAAGCAAATGATGGTTAACAATAAAACAAAGCAACATTACAGTATAACAGTAAGACTTACCATACCTGCAAAGCAAATACAAAAAAAAAATAGTAAAAAATAAAACATTTAACGCAACCTGTGCCTAAAATATATATATGCCGAAGCATGGGGGCATCCTCCCGCAAAAGGCAGGAGCAAATCGCTCCTCCACCCACTTCTGCCCCCACGCTTCGGCATATATGCTGAAGTATGTAACTGTGGTGGTGAAATCACCTCCGACAGCGTTGGAGTCACGGCTTTATATATCGTGGGAGCAAACGCTGTTGCTGTCAAGATAAATAAATCCACGCTGCAACTGAATGGCGTACCTGCTAAGCAAATGATGGTTAACAATAAAACAAAGCAACATTACAGTATAACAGTAAGACTTACCATACCTGCAAAGCAAATACAAAAAAAAAAATAGTAAAAAATAAAACATTTAACGCAACCTGTGCCTAAAATATATATATGCCGAAGCATGGGGGCATCCTCCCGCAAAAGGCAGGAGCAAATCGCTCCTCCACCCACTTCTGCCCCCACGCTTCGGCATATATGCTGAAGTATGTAACTGTGGTGGTGAAATCACCTCCGACAGCGTTGGAGTCACGGCTTTATATATCGTGGGAGCAAACGCTGTTGCTGTCAAGATAAATAAATCCGCGCTGCAACTGAATGGCGTACCTGAAAACAATAAAATGGTTACCAACAAAACACAGTAAACGGTAAAGTATGAAAAATCTGAAAAGGAAACATGGTAAAACATAATAACAATAAAACATTGCAGAATAGAATAGAGTAAAAAAGAGAAGAACAATAGAGAGAGAATAGAGAGAGAGAGAACAATAAAACAACAACTATTTTTGGTTTTTTTATTTTATTTTTTTTTTGTGTTTTTATTTTTTTTAATTTTTTTTTATTTTATTTTTTTACACTTTTTTTTAGTAACTTTTAACTTTTGTAACTTTTGTTCCAGGTTTGGGTCTCTCAAAATGCAATGGCATCTTGGGAGACCCTGTGTTAGTGTGCCTAGTCTGTGCAGTGCTGAACCCTACGCTAATACTCAACTAATGTATGGTAGCGTTCAAAGCATTCACCCATGCAAAGACCAGGATTGCCAGGACAGGAGGGACAATAAGTCCGGGTGTCACGCCTAAATCCGCGCTTGCTGCAGACACGACATCTTTTTTGGGGGGCTCGTTGGGTAGGGGTACTCGGGATGGCATAAATAAAATGCCGCTCATGCAGCCGGCTTACTGCATTTGGTTGGGGAAGGTGAGGTAGAGCACCGTCTGGAAACAGAAGGGCTCTGACGATCTCTTCCTGGAATTTAAGGAAGGATCCAGTCCGTCCTGAAGCTCTGTATAGCACATGAGCATTCAGCAAAGCCAATTGAAATAAGTATACAGACACTTTTTTGTACCAGCGTCTGGCCTTACGGGCAACTAAGTACGGCGCCAACAACTGGTCGTTGAGGTCCACCCCTCCCATATTAAGGTTGTATTCGTGGACACAGAGGGGTTTCTCCACAACACCAGTCGCCGTAGAAATTTGGGTCGTCGTGTCTGCATGAAGGGAGGTGAGAACGAAAACATTCTTCTTATCCCTCCACTTCATAGCGAGCAAATTATTATACTTCAAGCAGGCTCTCTCCCCCAGCCTAAGACGGGAATCTACAAGCCGCTGGGGAAAGCCCCGGCGATTAGGTCGCACGGTGCCACATGCTCCAATCTGCTGATCAAACAAGTGACTAAAAAGTGGCACGCTCGTATAATAATTGTCCACGTACAAGTGGTACCCCTTTCCGAATAAGGGTGACACCAAGTCCCACACTATCTTGCCAGCGCTTCCTATGTAGTCAGGGCAGTTTGTCGGCTCTACGTGACTATCTCTTCCCTCGTAAACCATAAATCTATATGTATAGCCTGTGGCCCTGTCACAGAGCTTATACATCTTGACCCCGTATCTGGCACGCTTGCTGGGAAGGTACTGTTTGAATGACAAGCGGCCAGAAAACTTAATCAGGGACTCATCAACGCAGACAACTTGATGGGGGGTAAACAAGTCTGCAAAACGTTGGTTGAAGTGGTTTACGAGGGGCCGAATTTTGTAGAGCCGATCGTATGCAGGGTCTCCACGAGGACGACAGAGTTCATTGTCGTTGAAGTGCATGAACCGCAAAATCTGCTCGTATCGTGCCCTGGCCATGGAAGCAGAGAACAAGGATGAATGGTAAATTGGGTCAGTGGACCAATATGACCGCAACTTACTTTTTTTATTCAACCCCATGAGGAGGGAAAGGCCCAGAAAGGTCTTAAATTCGGAGACCGTAATTGGTCTCCAATCTCTGGCAAGGGTGGACTGGGGCATAGTGGCGATGTGTTGACCAGCGTACAAATTGCTTTGGTCCTCAATAGATCTATAGAGATCTTCGGTGAAAAACAGTGAATAAAAATCCAGTGGCATAAAGTCAACTGTTTCCACCTGAATTCCGGGTTGGCCAGTGAAAGGGGGAAGTACGGGTGCTGCAGAAGTGGAAGGTTCCCAATTCGGATTGGCCAATGCAGCAGGAAGGGCACTATGGGCACGACGGGCCTGTCTTTGTCTTCTTGGTGGCAGCGGGACACTACTACTGCTTGCCACCTCGCCAGCTTGAACTGCACTTATGGGACTCGCCACGTCACCACGTGATACTGCAGTGCTGGATGTACGACCAGGGTGTACTAGGCCGCTGGTGCTTGCCAGTTCACCAGAAGGAATAGCGGCGCTAGTACTGCTCTGCTCCATACGAGAGCCCTGCGGTTCTTGCACTTCAAGGACAGCATAAGTTCGGGGTCTGGTACGCCTGACCCTAGCAGGGACCACAACTCTGTCGTCAGAGCTATCTGTCATGGAGCCGCTGTCCTCTACAGGTTCGTATTCTGAGCCTGAACTTGACAGATGAGTGACTTCCTCTTCACTATCTGTCATGCTCAGAATCCTGTAGGCCTCTTCACTAGTGTACCTTGGATTTGCCATTTTGGCCTCTAAATTTAGGGGTACACTAGTGAGACTCACAGGCAAAAAAGCTCCTGACTGTTGGCGACTGTATCAAAACGCTACCAAAAAACTGTTAGCGATCGCAGGGATCAGGCCTGACTCTGCGACCGCTGCAGTTATGTGTGCTTAGTGTTTTGTAAGTGTCAGTAATCGATCGATACTGCACTTGGGTGGGCTGGGCAGGGCTGGGCCGAGGAGCAAAACGCAGGTGCTAGCAGGTATCTGGGCTGATCCCGCTAACACTGCGTTTCAGGGAACCCTAAACTGCTGGGGAGTATAGATCTGATCGGATCAGATATCGATCCGTTCAGATACTATAGCACTAAGGGAGGTGTATGCTGCGTGCGTGGGTTTTAGCTGTACTGGCGCTAACCTGACGCTGCCTGGGGCGACGCAGACCTTATCAGATCCTAAAAACTTAACTTCTATCACCGCCGGGCAATTAGGGGGTTAAACCTTTATAGGGTAATAAACGGCGGGTGCCCTAAAACTATAATAAACTATAATAAACTGTAATAAACTGTAATAAATTACAAAAAACAAACTAGCTAACCAGCGTCACCCGTAACACTTATACGGTGATCGCTGGTGAAAGGGTTAACTAGGGGGCAATCAGGGGGTTAAAACCTTTAGCAGGTAGTATATGGGGGTCCCTGTCGCTATAAAACACTGACAGCGAACCTATATACTTACCTCCCTAAACTAGCGTCACCTGTGTCACTAATACAGCGATCAGAAAAACGATCGCTTAGCGACACTGGTGACGGGGGGTAATCAAGGGGTTAACTTTTATTAGGGGGGGTTAGGGGGGTACCCTGGACCTAAGGGGGGGTACCCTAGACCTAAAGGGGGCTAACCTAACTGCCCTAAAACTTTTAACTGACACAAACTGACACCAATGCAAAAAAAAAAAAAAATGCTATTGGTGTCAGAGTGACAGGGGGTACAGGGGGGTGATCAGGGGGTGATCGGGGGGTGATGGGGGGTGACAAGTGTGCCTGGCTTGTTTTACTGTTAGTGTAGTGTTGTGCAGACTTACTTGATGTCTTCTCTCCTCGGCGCGGCGACGAAAAGACCGGCTCGAGGAGAGATGACATCACTTCCTTTCCCTCTGTTTACATTACAGAGGGAAGGAAGCATTTTCATTCGCCGGGAGCGATCGGGAGGGGGTGGCCAACAATGGATGGCCTCCCCCTGACCTTTGATCGCCCGGGAAGAAATGGCGACCGCCTCGGGCACCGGGGGGGGGACCGATCGGACCCCCCACCCGCGGAAGGCAAATCACGTACCCTGTACGTGATTTTGCCTGTCCGTGCCACCTTGCCGACGTACATCGGCGTGAGGCGGTCGTCAAGTGGTTAATAGCCGCGAGTAGTTTTAAATGACTTTTTTTCCTTTGAAATGTCATTTTGCTGTCAGACTGTTCTAAACACAGGAAACATGCGCCCCTTTACGGGCATACTATAGACACCCCCCAGCTACGAAATTTAAAGGAATATTACACTTTTATTGTTTCACTTAAAGCATTATTAAAATCACTGCTCGCGAAAAAACGTCCGTTTTTAAAACTTTTTTTTGTATTGATCCATGTCCCCTGGGGCAGGACCCAGGTCCCCAAACACTTTTTATGACAATTCCATGCATATAAGACTTTAAAAATAGCACTTTTGATTTCTCCCATAGACTTGTAAAGGGTGTTCTGCGGCTTTCGAATTTGCAGCGAACACCACAAATTGTTCGCTGTTCGGCGAACTGGCGAACAGCCGATGTTCGAGTCGAACATGAGTTTGACTCGAACTTGAAGCTCATCCCTAGTGGTGAACCCTCTGTATTCACTCTAGTGAAGTCTTCTCTTGATTGTTGACTTTGACACACATACACCTACCTCCTGGAGAGTGTTCTTGATCTGGCCAACTGTTGTGAAGGGTGTTTTCTTCACCAGGGAAAGAATTCCCCGGTCATCCACCACAGTTGTTTTCCGCGGTCTTCCGGGTCTTTTGGTGTTGCTGAGCTCACCAGTGCGTTCTTTCTTTTTAACTATGTTCCAAACAGTTGATTTGGCCACACCTAATGTTTTTGCTATCTCTCTGATGGGTTTGTTTTGTTTATTCAGCCTAATGATGGTTTGCTTCACTGATAGTGACAGCTCTTTGGATCTCATATTGAGAGTTAACAGCAACAGATTCCAAATGGAAATAGCACACTTGAAATTAACTCTGGACCTTTTATCCACTCCTTGTAAATGGGATAATGAGGGAATAACACACACCTGGCCATGGAACAGTTGAGCAGCCAATTGTACCATTACTTTTGGTCCCTTAAAAAATGGGAGTCACATATACAAACTGTTGTAATTCCTACACCGTTCACCTGATTTGGATGTAAATACCCTCAAATTAAAGCTGAAAGTCTGCAGTTAAAGCACATTGTTCATTTTATTTCAAATTCATTGTGGTGGTGTATAGAGCCAAACAGATTAGAATTGTGTCAATGTCCCAATATTTATGGACCTGACTGTATATTGGTCCGGGGACACACTGTACACCTTTGCTGCCATTGTGCTCTTGCTGGGTGTCCAGGGGGATTGGGCTGCCTCCAGGCCCACCTGCTCCTCATCTATCCATTTAATGCATGTGCTTCCACTGTGGAGAAGCTTATAAATTCAGTAGTGTTAGGACTGCAAGCATACACAGGGTGCCGTGAAGAGGCCTTGCAGCTTATGCATGCGTTTGCAAATGCGTGCTTACTAAACCCCTATTTTTAATGCAGACTGTTGGACAGGTTAATTTGGTCAGTTGGCAGACTGGTTGGTGAGTTGAGCTATGGAATGTTCTGTTTGTGTCTTTCATGTGATAGCCCTTCCATGTGCTCCTTGCTGTGAAAGCCAGTTATAGGTGGGGGCAGGGGCCATTTGTTTGGAATTGGTGCTATGCCATGAAGCTACAGACTAGTTAGTGTAACATCAAAAGTTTACAAGGTGTTTGAGAGTAAGCTAAGGGACTCCATAGAAGATTTTGTCAAAAAAAATTGTATTGTTATTGATAACCAACGTGGATTTTTGAAGGGCCACTCTTGTCAAACGAATCTGTTGGCATTTTATGAGGAAGTGAGCAGTATTTTGGACAGAGGTAAAGCAGAAGACCTAATGGGGTTGATTTACCAAAACTGGAGAGTGCAAAATCTGGTGCAGCCCTGCACAGAAACCAATCAGCTTCCAGTTTTTTTTTTTTTTTATCAAAGCTTAAAGTAGAACTATATGCAAAACATTTTCATTATTTTGGATAGAGTAAGGGAGATTTATAACCCCACTTTTTTTTGTCATTTGTGTCCCATTGCAGAAATTTCCCTTCACTTCCTGTCCCATAGCCAAACAGAAAGTGAGAGAATATCCCTGCAAATTAAAGGAATTCCTTGGGGCCCCTAGGTCACCATAACTAGTGGCCCCATTGGAAGATTTCCCCTCTTTTACTTTTCTGGGGAAAACCCATTTTAAATTCACTTTCAATGATAGTGGTAAACAGAACAAAGAAAGGTAAATCTCCCTAACAGGGGCACAGAGTGCACTAAAAACTGACAGGCGTTCTAATCTCTGTCCACTCTATCCAAAACTAAAAAAAACTTTTACCTTTAGTTATACTTTAACCACTTGACCGCCGGAAGATTCACCCCCCTTCATGACTAGGCACTGCATTACTTTACTAGACAATTGCGCGGTCATGCAATGCTGTAGACAAATTCAATTTAAGGTATGTAATTTTTTTTCCACAAATAGAGCTTTCTTTTGGTGGTATTTGATCACCACCGCATTTTTTATTTTTTGCGCTATAAACAAAAAAAGATTGACAATTTTGAAAAAAACTGTATTTTTTACTTTCTGTGTCACCGTTCTGTCCGTACCTGCCATTCTGTGTCTCTGCCGACAATTGGCGGGTACGGGCGGACATCCAGTGTGCAGCACCCGCAGATCAGCTTCTGCTGTGACTCCTAGGTAGGAGTGCAGAATCACTTATATAGAAGTAATTCTGCACAGGAGGGCTGCCCTGTAGCAGTATATCTGCTATGGGGTGGTCGTTAAGTTGTTAAATGAACAAACTGAAGTTAGAAGCTGATTGGCTACCATACACAGCTGCACCAAATTTTACACTCTCCAGTTTTAGTAAATCAACCCCAATGTGTTCTGATTTGCAAAGGCAGCTGACACTGTGCCCCACAAACACTTCATATATAAATTAAGATTTATCGGTATAGAGGCAATCGTATGTATGGATGGAAAGCAGGCTTCAGGAATGGGTGCAGAGAGTAGAAATTAAGTTCCCTATTGAAAAATGTAGAGTTATGCATTGGGGGCAAACATTTGCATACAAAGTACACTGTAGGAAGTGATACACCAAGGAAGTCTGTGGTGGAAAAAATATCTGGGGTGTCCTTGTAGACCCCAGACTTTACAATACCATGCAATGCCAGCAGCAGCTAACAAAGTAAGCAGAATACTATCATGCATTAAAAAGGGTATTCAGCTGAAGGATAAATCAATACTTTAACCCCTTTACAAAACACTGGTATGGCCTCATCTTGAGTATACAGTACAGTTCTGTTCATTAATCAACAAAAAGGATGTCTTAGAGTTACAAAGAGTTCAAAGAAGGGCAACACAATTAATAAGAGGGCTGGAGGACCTCAGCTTATAAGGAATGATTGCGTAAATCGCACTTATTCACCTTTGAGCAGAGACATTTAAGAGGTTACATGATTGCTATCTACAAATAACCAAAAGGCAACTGTAGAGATGGTAACAAACTGTTTCCTGACATGCAGGCAGTACTTGACGTTGGAGGAATTTGCGGGGGGTATTTTGCTGTTAGAGCAGCAATAATATGGAACTGACTTCCCCATTGGTGTCTTCTGGGAAGTGTTGATAGTTTAAAAAAACTTCCAGATGCCTTCGTCAATGAGCATAATATAAAGCGGTATGCACATCCTTAGAAGGCTCAAACTAATATACAGTATACACATATACTCACACACACTGGACTGGATGGACCTTTTATGCGCTACCTAAGAGGGCAGAGGGTGATCTCTCTCTGTGGAAATTCTACTGGAGCAAATAACATTTTTTTTTTACATAACCCTCTGGTAAGGTGCATAGGAGGAAATGTTTAAAAGAATACAACCGTTTAACTATTTGATTCACATTACAAACAAAAACAGATATTTGTTGTTTACTATTGTGTACACCTACTGAATACTTGTGAGTACCATCTTTGCCTACATTACAACTTTCAGTCTTTTAGTCTAGGTTCACACCTATGCATTTTTAGTGCATTTTGCAGTTTACAGAAATGCACTACAGTCCATTTAACATGGTTTCTTTTGGGACACGTTCACATCTCTGCGTTTTTCAGCCACTGCTTTTTTGGAAAGGGTCGGGAACTTTTTTTCCACAGCAGATTGCATTTTGCGTGTAATAGACTTCAATGGACCCACACCAAAAATGCAAGTGTTGTGTTTTTGATGTGTTTTTACATGTGTTTTGCGTTTTTTCCCCTCCATAACAAACTGTGAATGTTAAAAGTTAAAGTGGTTGTTAAGCAACTCTAACATGTATGCACCATCAGCACTGTCTCCTATTGCAGTGTCCCCTTCTGTGTGTGATTTATAAAAAATATGCTGTAAATACCTAATTTCAGAGCCGAGATCCGCAATCACATGACCGGCCAGAGAGAGAGAGAGAGTAGGCC
Source organism: Lithobates clamitans (assembly GCA_037952925.1). Classification (NCBI taxonomy): domain Eukaryota; kingdom Metazoa; phylum Chordata; class Amphibia; order Anura; family Ranidae; genus Lithobates; species Lithobates clamitans. Next base: position 4,889,650 of record JBBGZY010000135.1, read on the forward strand.
GGTCATGTGATCGCTGATCGCCGCTTTTAAATGAGGTATTTACAGTATTTTTTTTTATAAATCACTCACAGAGGGGGACACTATAATAGGAGCCAGTGCTGATGGTGCATATATGTTACAGTTATGCAAGCAGCAGGAGGGCGGCACTGTCACAAGCTGACAGGCAGGGAGGGGAGGGAGGAGGAGGACACAGGAGCACAGAGGAGACATATAGCAGGGCTGCTGATGACAGCCTCAGTCATGATGAACTCCGCCGCTGAGCCAAAAAAAATTAGCTCCGTACCTGTCGCTGGCTCCTGTCGTCTGCCTGCTCTGCCATCTGACAGTTCTTAAATAGCTAATGGGTGGGACCACCCGACGACATCACCAGGTGACCCCGTCCCCTGTGGCATCATCAACCCAGCATTCACCGGTCAATGATGTCACAAGGAGACGGGGTCACCTAGTGATGTTGCCTGGTGGCCATCGCCCATTAGCTAATTAAGAACTGTCAGAGAGCAGAGGGGGCAGATGGCGGGAGCCAGCGCTGAGTGCAGAGATATGTTTTTTTCTTTGGGTCAGCAGCGTTCATCGTTATTGACGCTGGATCTACACCTGGGGACATTGTTTTTGTGTTTTTTTTAAAGGGAATTGTCAAAAATTGCCTATTGTCATTTTTTACAATATACCTTTTTTTTTGGGTGAATAAGTAGGAGTAAAAAACACACCCCCCATATTGGGGCACACTCGCCTGCTGACAGTTGATGACTCATCAGTTGTTATGGACGTGGCGGCCGCCTCCTTAACAACCAGTTATTCACAGTTGGTTAAGGAGAGGAAAAAACACGAAACGCATTAAATCGGCATAAAAAAGCAACAAAAACGCACTGCAAAACGTGCTGGAAAACCACATCAACCACAATCGCAAACATGTGAACCTAGCCTTAGAGTAAGTCACCACCAGTTTTGCACAATTATACCCTTAAATTTTTGCCAGTTTTTCTTGCCAAAATTGCACTAGCTCTGAGTGAACAACAGTCCTGCTAACAACACATTGGCTAGTAGTAGTTAGTCACATTTAACTGAACTTGTTTTGTTAAAAAGTTTCACCACTCATCCAAGTAGCTTCCTCATCTCAGTTCTTCTAATCCAATTATCTCAGTACTATGATGGTAAAACTACATACATATGTGGATGAATGATGGTGTTGTAGGCCCCCACCCTTGTTTAGGGATATCCATTTGATATAGATGGCTTCTTTCACACTTCTTACAAACCAGTTGCCCTCGTTGTCTAAAATGTGTAACTCTATCTTCAAGAGAATTTCCCTTATTAAGCTATAGGAAGACTGCTTTCTTACCTGCATAGTTCATCGTTCTATGATGGACCATACACTTGTTCAACAGTTGCTTTTTCTCCTCAGTGTACAGATCTTTCAATTCCCTATTACACTGCACTGCATATGCCAGAAAACTTTACTTTTTGGGTTTGGATGTTGGATTTCTGGACGCACAAGACTTTGTCTCAATGTGTGTCTGGACTTGAAAAACACAGGCATGTAATGTTTGTTAAAAATGCTAAGTTTTTCTAACACTTCAGCCATATCTGGGATAATTGCATGTGTTTGTGTATTCTGTTTAACACCGTAAAGTGCAAAATTCAGAGTACAATGGTATGTAACTACACAATGTAAAGTAGCATGAATGAAGATGTGCAAATACCAATGCCCAACAGGCCCCTGTTGAAGACCTTTAGTGTCGAAACGTGTTGGACCAGCATTTACTGCACCCCACGTTGCTTTTTATCTATTTTTTATGGCTTTGTGATCACTTTTATTAATGTCATTTTTTGATATATTCCAATAAACCTACTGGTTTGACCTGCACTATTTGGAGCCTTCCTTCTTTTTCCTATACTGCGTTCGTTGGAGCCTACAAGGAGTTGTCTCAAGGTACACCTAGCCGGATATCACAGTGTTTCTGGAGTTCGCTGCTGGGAAACTGAGGACCCCTTACCTGATCCATCTCCTGTATACAGCACCTGATTTAGATCCTGCTGGATCACAAGCCCATTTGACCCACTGTTGTAAAACATGTGTGTCTACCCCAGCTGGTAAGAGTATCCATCTTATCTTTCAAGAGTTATTTAAGTGACTACAGACAACTTGTTTTTCTTTCTACTGTTTTGGTGTCATCCTAACAGGAAGAAGCACATCGTGTCTCCCCCCCCCCCCCCATTTTTGTTGACTTCATTCCATATGACTTATTACAGTTTTACTCACCCCCAGATGTATGCACTTCCTGTGTTTTGCACACTCCTTTTATTATTACATTAGTCACACTATGTAGTTTATATCAAATTTTTGAATACATGCATTGATATTTGCACAGCTTCGTCCATGCTACTTTACATTGTGTAGTGTATACCATTGTACTCTGGCTTTTGCACTTTACAGCGCTACACTACTTTACCCCATTCTTGTTTAACTTTGTTTGAGTGTTCAGCAGCTTCCTTGCATAATTTGTTTAGCGCAATGTTTTTCCCCCTTTTTCACATTACTAGTTCTGTTTAACACCTGTTAAATATTTTTAGCTGAACATTCTAGCTATCAAAACCCTATTCTAAGTAGCGACAAACTTTCAGAGAACATTAGAACATTTGTGAAACTTTTATTCTTTGTCTTTAGATGTCTTATGTTTGTTGTTTCCATATCATCCCCATGTTGTAGAGTTCTAATAGTCCCCAGTTTGTGTTCGACCGGCGTACGACCGGACTAAAACAAGGAAGTTCATAGCCAGTAGCCAATAGCTGCCCTAGCATGGCTTTTTGTCCGTCGTACTAGCATACAGACGAGCGGACTTTTCGACCGGACTCTATTTCGGCGGATTGATTTAAAACATGTTTTAAATCTAAGTCCGTCCAACTTTTGAGAAAACAAAGTCTGCTGGAGCCCACACATGATCGAATTGTCTGACGAAATCCCATCCGCCGGGCAAAGTCTGCCGTAAAGTCCGCTCGTGTGTACGCGGCATGAGTCTGCTAGTCTGTTGTTCATATCCAAGTCTGCAGAAAATCTTCACCCTACTCCTTGGCATGTAACACACACAATCTAAAAAAGGTAATTGGTTAATCTGTTATAGTATGAAGAGTGGGAGATCTGGATTATCCAATAAAGGCACCGTTCCCAAATGGAACAGAATTCAGAAGATAATTTCTAGTCAATCAACAAGAAAGATGGGAAAATGGGGATTTTTATGTGTTAACGACAATCGCATACATAGGATAAAATACAACATATTTTTTAGCATTAAAATCGACAAGGGTTAAAAAAAAAACATATCTAGCACAACAAATTTGTTGATTGTGTTCAAGTTATGCTGCAGAGATGCAGTGGATCAACGCATTTTGCCTGTAAGCTGCTTCCTCAGGATCCAGTTGCTGGTAGTATCTTAGAATATTGTAACTAACAAATAACATAATAAATAGAATATCATAGCAACATTCAACATCATTTAGTGACCAAATAAACAATAAAAAAAACACAATTTATGTATACAAAATGACAACACTGCTATTATATCCCATAGGGAAGGGGACGGGAAAGAAAAAGAAGAAACAGAGGAAAGGAATGAGAGAAAAAAAAAAAAACACACACACAATCCACCATACCATACCCACAGACTCTCAAAGTCCCCAGGAGGGATAAGGGTCACAGACTAAGGTGGGACAAATGCAGGACAAAAATCAGGCCCAATACCCAATCTTACCCAAATAAAAATCTCCAGAGACTACTAGTATTGCAACATGACACAAAAAGGAAATATGGCCAAAATGAGGACCTAAAGAAAGATATTCACAAAAATATAATATTTACCAAAGAAAACAAATAGAGACAAAAGATGAATTAAATGTAACAGCTACAAGATAATCAATTAACTCTGTATACATACCCTAAAGACTGCCCTCTAACCTATATCAACAACCAAGTATAATGGGTACACTTTTATAATTACAAAATAATGATAGGGACACTTGAAAATCCTGATAACCCTGAAACAAAGAAACCAGAAAGACAAAAAAAAACCAGATGAACACCATCCAAATCAATAAGATGTACAGATGAATGTGGAGAAAATACAAGAAGGGGAATAAATAGTAAACCCCAAATACTCACCCGCATTAAATATACTGATTAATTAAATGGCTTCACAAATCAAGTTTCTCCAGCAGTATAGAGTCAGTATACTAAAACAAAATAAGCATAGTATCCAAACATTAAAAGTCACATCAAGCAAATCAGATAAACCCCCCTCCATGGTTAGAGACCAAAAAGGAGTACATACCAGTCTCACTGTAGAGTCCCCGCAGACCAGCATTCACATTCTTACCGCTCACATGTCAGGAAAACATGATGTATTAGCATCCCTGTCAAACCTGACAAGACTAAAAGGGGAATATGGCCACGCCTCCGCCCATTGTCCCCCACACCCCACCAGGCCTCACCATCCAATAATAGTGGCCCATTGCCACACTGCCAAGATGTGCCCTTACAGATTGAGTGTCAGTCCAGCGGGACCTGCCAGACGTGATGTCATCTCCCTGCATCTGCCATCAACTGAAAAATGGAAGCCAGAACTGGGCTACAGCACAAGCTTGTGCTGCAGTGGCAGATCACAGGAATAATGGCCCCAACAAAACAACGACCGAGCAACAAAAGAATAACACAGTGATACCATGTTAAGCAAGGAAAACTACAGCAAATACAAAAGATAAATTGCCCAAAACAGGACGTCACCAAAAAGCCACAGGAACCTCTCCACGGGACAAAGTCTGGAGTCAGATACACAATCTAAAAAGGGTAATTTGTTAATCTGCACGTCATCCTCTGTGTGAATTTAATGTTATTATTCCTTAATTTAGGTGTTTACTAAACACTTGAACTGTAGATGATCTGATCTTGACCCTTATATTGTTTACATACATAAAGGAATAGCTAGTTGTTGTTCCCTTGAACATGTCCAAGGCTCTCCTCCGTTTCCTGTATAGTGTACAGTATAGGATAGCTACAGTGGACGATGCTTGTTATTCCATTGCAAAGCCATGTTTTTGTCTGTGAAAGACATCCTGTAGTTGAAAAAGGAGTTTTCAAGACAAAGGTCCAACAAGGAATATGCAAAATAAAAAATGTAAAGATGGCGCTCACATACATGAATAAAATGTGAAAACAGCACCTAACAATAAACAAATAATAGTGGATGATGCTCACATAAATACCCTGTAAACTCATGAATAACGTAAATGAAAAGGCAATGTGGTTAAGCATTATATATATATATATATATATATATATATATATATATATATATATACAGTATATATGGAAAAATTATAGAAGATAAAGTCCAGTGTGACTGTCCCAATACCATTGGTAGCTTCAGTGATTAGATACTCTTAATCGTCACCGCTAGTGCTCGAATAGTGGATGTACACTCAATATAAAATATTTATAGAAGATGAAGTCACGTGAGGGTGATGATATGCATCGGGACTGAGCAGTAGATAAACCGTAAGTGACGCAGGAGTACGAGCTAGGCCAATCGTGGAGTATTTGTTTGTTACCTCCGTTTTTAAAGTGAGTGTACCAGCCGTTTTTACTGCAATAAATATTTTAAAACTATTTGGAACCTTTCCTCTACATTTACCATTAACATCGAGGATATCATGGAGGAGGTACCATTTACCACCAATCAGACCTACCAGAGAAAGACCCCTGGAGAACTCCCTGAGACCGTTTGAAGCACTTGGAAATGATTCTTTATTCTGTTACCTTACAGCAGTAAGGTGAGAGGCTAGTGCACACAGAGGTGTCATCACATTGGATTGGCCAGGCACCAGCTATTTATTCACTGCTCATGGTGAAGGGATTCATCACTCATCCATCAACTGTTGATTGATTTATGAATATTACTTTGTTTGATTGTCACTCACTCAACTAGTCTGAGTGGCACATGGGACATTTGATTTTATTGCACTTTATTTATTCACCTACCTGCTGTTTTTTGCACAAGTATATTATGTTTGTCACCAATTTACTTTGAGCCTTACTTATATTGTGTTTGCACAAGCTTTCTGTGGGATTATTCAATACACTTGCATATATTGACTTAACCAGAAGTTTTCCACTTACCACAAAATACCTGGTATCCAACAGCGCAGCACCACTATTATTACATTATTATATAGGCACATATACTGTATCTCCTGCATTCATCTTCGTGCTTCAACAATGGAAAACCATTAGACATGTGAGATTAGTTTCATACGAATCGAAAATTTGTATGAATTTCCGTAAATTCGTAAATTCAGGAGGATCCGAAATACTAATTGCTATGCTTCCGAATTTTGTATGAAGTACAAAATTTCGTTTATGAATTTCAGATCCAAATTCCGTTACAATGGAAACGAGAATGTTCATTAATTACGATTATTCGTTATGATGAAGTTAAAAAACCCAGGAAGTCAGCACAGGGATGGTGGGAGCCCCTCATAATAAATTCATTATAACGAACATTCGTAATTGTTACGAAAAGTTAACGAACCTAAAAGTTAAAAACCCAGGAAGTCAGCACAGCACAGAGATGGTGGGAGCCCCTCATAATGATAAATTCATCATAACGAACATTTGTAATTGTTACGCAAAGTTAACGAACCTAACGAAATTCATATTTCGTACGAATCCAAATTGAATTTTGGACACGAATTACGAAATACGAATTATTTTAATACGAAACAGAACAGAACAAAGCAAAACTAATTTATTGACGGCGCACATGTCTAAAAACCATGTGATACAGCAGCCACCAAGTATCTAAATGGTCAAGGGACTTTTTCTGTCAGAGGTTTCCCAAGGTTATCCAATCCAATCATTCATACCCTACTTGTGATAAAATATAACATTGTGGGTGCTAGGTATCCTCAGTAGACTATTAGGGTAATCTTTCCCTCTATATTAACAGGAATTCCATTTTTACTCCTATAGTGCAAATGTGAATAAACAAAACCAAAAATTATTAATTGAATAAACTCATAATGTCCATAAATCACATAAGGCCTAAAAAAGCCTACTTTGGTGCTTAGTGATATAAGTCCTTATCCTGATTGTGCTCCATTCATGCATTAAAAGTGCATTGTGCCATGTATCTTTGTGATCCTCTCTGCCACTTAAAGAAAAAAGAGAAAGGTCTGGTGTCCCCAGTAACACACTTCCATCCCTATAACATATAGTAAAACAAAGGATTCGCCCTGGGACTTTAAATGAAGTGGATACCGTTTCCGCCAGCAAACATAACAGTAGTAAATACAGTATATGGTTTATTCAAGTAAAATTGTTTACATGCATAGATAACACCAACAGTTGCCAAAAAAAAAATATATAAAACAAGAAATATTGGTACATGGATGTAATAGCAGTCATAGTACACGGGCATCATACTACCCGACTAGTTTCGCTAGATCCAGCTCGCTCTTCAGGGGTGGATGTGTGTAACATTGTACCTAAGATAAAAAAGTATATAGTTGGCAAAATGGCACAGTATTAGTTATAAAGGCACAGGGTAGGAGGGGTTATGGGTCCCCATACTCACCACTGAGCTTGACCATGGCTACAGGTGTGCGGCTCCAAGATAGCGGCAGCAGGTGCCTCACCAGGGAGCTGAGGGGGCGAAGTCAGATGGGACCCCACCAGGGGCCAAATGGCGAGCAGGCATGGCATAGGTGTAGTGATGTAACCCTAGAGACCTCGTTAGTTCATAAAGAGTGTAGGCTGTAAACATAAGTATGTTTGTCAGGCATCTAAAGTAATAAAGTAGAATCAATAAGTACTAGCATGAAGATATATATGCATGAAATGAGAGGCCTGGACCCAAAGATGGTAGGGAACATGAAGATGGTAGGAAACATAGGATAACAGAGGGATATTAACAGGTGCAAAGATAGAAAAGAAAAGGAAGTGAAAGAGGTGGACTGTAATTGTGTAATAGTAGGGTAGTGATGTATCCCTAAAAACCTCATTAGTCCATAAAGATTATAGGCTATAAACATGAGTATGTTTGTCAGGCATCTAAAGTAGTAAAATCAATGAGTATTCGCATACAGATATGTATACATAAGTAAAAGGCCTGGGCCACGGATGGTAGGGACATGGAGATGGTGGAAAACATAGGATAGCAGAGGGATACTAACACGTGACAAGATGAAAAAGACAGAGAGGAAAGAGGGGTGGATTGTGATAGTGTAGTGAGATGTGTGATATCAAATAAATAAAAATGAATAAAATAATAATAAATAAAGCTATGTATGAGGTATGCAAGTATGCCTAAAGGTAACAAGTAGGGAGGAGCTTCGAGTTCGCCGAACAGCGAACAATTTGGGGTGTTGGCGGCAAATTCGAATGCCGCGGAACACCCTTTAAAAGTCTATTGGAGAAATCAAAAGTGCTAATTTTAAAGGCTAATATGCAAGTTATTGTCATAAAAAGTGTTTGGGGACCTGGATCCTGCCCCAGGGGACATGGATCAATGCAAAAAAAAGTTTTAAAAACGGCCGTTTTTTCAGGAGCAGTGATTTTAATAATGCTTAAAGTCAAACAATAAAAGTGTAATATCCCTTTAAATTTCGTACCTGGGGGGTGTCTATAGTATGCCTGTAAAGGGGCACATGTTTCCTGTGTTTAGAACAGTCTGACAGCAAAATGACATTTTGAAGGAAAAAACCCATTTAAAACTACCCGCGGCTATTGCATTGCCGACAATACACATAGAAGTTCATTGATAAAAACGGCATGGGAATTCCCCAAAGGGGAACCCCGAACCAAAATTAAAAAAAAAAAAATGACGTGGGAGCCCCCCTAAATTCCATACCAGGCCCTTCAGGTCTGGTATGGATATTAAGGGGAACCCCAGCCAAAATTTTTTAAAAAAATGACGTGGGTTTCCCCCTAAATTCCATACCAGACCTAAGGGTCTGGTATGGATTTTAAGGGGAACCCCGCGCCAAAAAACAAAAAAAAACGGCTTGGGGTCCCCCCAAAAATCCATACCAGACCCTTATCCGAGCACGCAGCCTGGAAGGCCGCAGGAAAAGAGGGGGAGACGAGAGTGTGGCCCCCCCTCCTGAACCGTACCAGGCCACATGCCCTCAACATTGGGAGGGTGCTTTGGGGTAGCCCCCCAAAACACCTTGTCCCCATGTTGATGAGGACAAGGGCCTCATCCCCACAACCCTGGCCGGTGGTTGTGGGGGTCTGCGGGCGGGGGGCTTATCGGAATCTGGAAGCCCCCTTTAACAAGGGGACCCCCAGATCCCGGCACCCCCCTGTGTGAAATGGTAAGGGGGTACTTACCCCTACCATTTCACTAAAAAACTGTCAAAAATGTTAAAAATGACAAGAGACAGTTTTTGACAATTCCTTTATTTAAATGCTTCTTCTTTCTTCTATCTTCCTTCATCTTCTGGTTCTTCTGGCTCTTCTGGTTCTTCCTCCAGCGTTCTCGTCCAGCATCTCCTCTGCGGCGTCTTCTATCTTCTTCTCCTCGGGCCACTCCGCACCTATGGCATGGGGGGGAGGCTCCCGCTCTTCTCTTCTTCTTTTCTTCTCTTCTTCTCTTCTTCATTTTCTTCTCCGGGCCGCTCCGCACCCATGCTGGCATGGAGGGAGGCTCCCGCTGTGTGACGGCGCTCCTCGTCTGACAGTTCTTAAATAACAGAGGACGGGGCCACCCAGTGACCCCGCCCCCCTCTGACGCACGGGACTGTGGCATTCCCCGTGACGTCACAGGGAAGTCCCGTCAAGTCACCGTGCGTCAGAGGGGGGCGGGGTCACCGGGTGGCTCCAAGATAGCGGGTAGTATGATGCCCGTGTACTATGACTGCTATTACATCCATGTACCAATATTTCTTGTTTTATATATCTTTTTTTTTGGCAACTGTTGGTGTTATCTATGCATGTAAACAATTTTACTTGAATAAACCATATACTGTATTTACTACTGTTATGTTTACTGGCGGAAACGGTACCCACTTCATTTAAAGTCCCAGGGCGAATCCTTTGTTTTACTCTCTGCCACTTAACACACTTATACTCACCGCTGTTACCCCATGCGGCGGCCATAACAAACGCTGCTGAGATCGCTGGGTGCCGGTCTAGGCACAGGAACATGTGAGTTTTATTCTTACCCTTGCTATTTTAAGAATTTTATTAAATAATTAAAACGGGGTTACGCTATAGAGAGTGTGTTTGATCTACTTTTTTGAATACCAAACTGGAATCAAGGAGAGGAGAGGGGACTCAACAGCCTGCCTAGCAATCTGACTCACACACATTGGGTCTTTAAGTCTGGTGAGTACAAGTGTGTTAAGTGGTGGAGAGGATCACGAAGAGGGACTTTTTTATGCTATTTTGCGATTTATGGACATTATTAGTTTATTCAATTAAGAATAATTTTTGGTTTTGTTTATTCACGTTTGTACTATAGGAGTAATAATTGAATTCCTATTAAAATATATATATATAGAGAAAGATTACCATAATAGTCTTCTCAGGATACCTAGCACCCACAATTTTATATTTTACTTTGGGTTGTGCTTTACCTATATAGGTGTGGTTTAGCAGCAGGGGTATTGCTAACATGTTGTAACCAGTGGCGCAGTAATACACAGCTCAAGATACCCTACCTGTGGTTATCTCTAAATATCTCAAAACCACTTTTTATTAAATATAGAATGTACTGTAAAAATAGATGTGAAGCCATAAGTAAAGATAATAGTTTTGCTTTAAGACAAACATATATTGCGATTTTGTTTCAGTCAGCTCTCACAAAATTTACTTTTTTTCACCATTTTCCTTCTAATAAAATACTTTAATAAATGTTTGCTATATTACATTTATCCAGGTGTGCCTTACAGCTGTAATTTTTAAAAATGTTTCTTCTGTTCTTATTTGTGAACTCGTTTCAGTATGGACATGATCTACTTGTTATTTCTCATTTTCACCTTTTTTTTAAAGAGCAACCTGAAGCAATATGTGCCTGGAGCAGTCAATATTCTCGATCATGGTGTGCTAAGTCTGAGAGAATATATACAGGTGCTTGTCATGTCAAACAGGTTTTTAACCACTTCAGCCCCGGAAGATTTTACCCCCTTCCTGACCAGAGCAGTTTTTACAATTTGGCACTGTGTCACTTTAACTGATAATTGCGCAGTCATGCAATGCTGTACCCAAACTAAATTTGTGTGCTTTTTTTCCCCACAAATAGTGTTTTCTTTTGGTGGTATTTGATCACCTCTGCATTTTTTTATTTTTTGTGCTATAAACAAAAAAAGAGCGGAAATTTTGAAAGAAAATTTTTTTTTTACTGTTTGCTATAATAAATATCCCCCAAATTTAAAAAAAAAAAAAAAAAACTAATTTCTTCATCAGTTTAGGCCGATATATATTCTTCTACATATTTTTGGTAAAAAAAATTGCAAAAGCGTATATTGACTGGTTTGCGCAAAAGTCATAGCGTCTACAAACTATGGGTAAGATTTTTGGCATTTTTATTATTATTTTTTTTTTACTAGTAATGGCGGTGATCTGCGATTTTTAGCGGTATTGCGACATTGTGATAGACAGATCAGAAACTTTTGACACATTTTTGGGACCACTGACAATTATACAGTGATCAGTGCTATAAAAATGCACTGATTACTGTGTAAATGTCACTGGCAGGGAAGGGGTTAACACTAGGGGGAGATCAAGTTGTTAAATGTGTTTTCCCTCAGTATGTTCTAACTGTACGGGGATAGGACTGAGTAGGGGAGGAGACATATCACTGTTCCTTCTTACTAGGAACAAACGGCATGTCTCCTCTCCATTGACAGCACAAGAATTTGTGTGTTTACACACACAAATTCCGTGCTGGTGCTCGTGCATGCGATCGCGCGTGGCCAGCGGCGATCATGATCGTGACCGCCAGCTACACGCATTGGGTCAACCAGCGTGGAGCGGTGGTTTTCTGCCATCCTCTGGTGGCCGAAAAGGGGAAGGACGTATCCATACATGATTTCATCCAGGAGAGCCATTCTGCCGCAGTATATCTGCGTGTGCCGGTCGGGAACCGGTTAATACAGGTATTAATTTACGTAACACAAATATTAATATTAATTTTAATATTGCTATGATCTACAGAATAGCAACAATAAAGAAATGAATCCCATATTGATAGTTTATTAATTACATCTTTACAAGTTTGCATAGTCACCATTCTTGAAAATGTGAACATGCTGTTGTAACAACTTCCAAAAAGCACACAGGTATAAAAACTAAAGGAAACAAAAAGAGGGTTTCTTGTCTTAATGATTACTTATAACATGCACTGGCTAATTTAGAAAATTATCACAATTGGATTAATGATGCCAGGAGCATGCTGGAATAAAGCTGAATGAGAGTTTTGAGCTCAGTACATTCACAGTTGCATTTAAAAGAGACCCAAGATTCAGATTTAAAGGGCAAAGAGACAATGTTGTGTTATAATTCATTTTGCTCAAAGATGCAGTAAAAGGTGAATAACACCCAAACTTTAGTAAAGATAAGTCAAACCATATGTGAAATTCAAAACCCAAGAAACACCAAAGTGAACAATGGTCCAGAGCAAAATCAGGATGGAGGTCTGATGGGCACATGTCAGGGCAGGGGTGAAAAAAATCACAAGTCAGAAGAGTTCTGGGTTAAACAAAAGAAAATCTTGAATTACAGATGATACATATAATTCAGGATGAATGACAAGAAAATTCTTCTAAACAAAGAACAGCCGTTTAAAAAAAATGTGTAAAGAAAAAAATTGCGCTGTGTCCTAACCTCCAAATACAGCTGCAGCTCAAAGTGAAATACACACAAGCATAAATATACTGTATATATTGGGGCTGCACTCTAAATATTGACATGTAACCCAAAGAATGAAATACAAACAGGCTTAAAAATAAAAAACGACAAGTCCCATTAGTAAACCATGTGACAAAAAAACTAAAAAAGTCTTCCATTATGAATGAGAGATCTTAAATATCCTCCAATGAAAAAAAGGTGAGTGAACCAAACCACAATGTGTTGTGACTTTCTCCTGTGACTATATGTCAGGGCTGGGCACCTTGGTTTATTGGGCCTTTCCGTTTTCTTCGCAGGATTAACCCAGTGGCTTGCGCATTAGACCTTCCTTCTAACATGCGTATTTCGAATGTATTTCATGTCTCCTTATTAAAACCTTTGGTCTTCAACCCGCTTTACCACCTCAGTGCCACGTCCTCACCCAGTACAGGTTGAGAACCATGAAGAGTATGAAGTACAGTCCATCGTTGACTCCCGTAGGTTCCGTGGGCGCATACAGTACCTGGTGCATTGGAAAGGGTACGAACGCTCTTGGGTCTCTTCCTCAGACATACATGCCCCTGTCCTCGTCCGTGATTTCCATAGACATTTTCCCCTCAAGCCTGGTGGTCCTCCTGAGGTTCCTGAACTCTGTACTTCTGTCTTGGTCTGATTTCATGATTTCTGACACTATGATGGACAAAGTGAATCCACCACCACAAAGAGTGCATGCTTACCAGCTGCACAAGCTTTAAAGCTTGTGGATAACACCCAGGCAGGGCCTTTTCCTCCTAGAACCTCAGATGACCGATAGAACCTCAAGCAGCCTCCATACACCACTATAGACTGTTGATCGTGAGAATGGTCAGAGAACTCAGCATTCAAATTCACACTTGATAATGACGGTCATACCAGCCCAAAGGAAAGGAAGGAAAGAATTGCCATAGGTAAAACCAGATGACGTTTATGAAATAAAAACCAGTGTAGGACATAAGCTGGCTGGCTATGAAACAAAGGCCTGTCCAATCGGGACGTTAACAGTGCAGTGACGTCAGCATGTCGTTCCTCTCAACGCATTTCATCACAAGTCTGACGTCGTCCTGGGGCAAACTTTAGTAAAGATAAGTCAAACCATATGTGAAATTTGAATCCCAGGAAAAACACCAAAGTTAACAATGGTCCAGACCAAAGTCAGGGCAGAGGTCTGATGGTCAAATGTCAGGGCAGGTGTGAAAATAAATCTTACAAATCAAAAGAGTTCTGGGTTTAACAAAAGAAATTCTTGAATTACAGAAGATACATATAATTCAGGATGAATGACAAGAAAAATATTTTACACAAAGAACAGCCATTTTAAAAAAATGCACTGATGCACTAATGTTCACACCCAAGGAAAAAAGCAAGACATGTGACCATGTGTGTGAGTGCAAATTCTGGATGAACCCTCTGCTCTTATTTCTCATGTCTGTGAGTGGGCACATACGGTCATAGCCCTGCATAAGTCCTAAACATGGTGACAATGAGCATTCAAAAATCCTAATCTAAATACTCAGTCCAAATCAATGAAGTCAAAAGATGAACACAACAGCTAGGGACCTAGACAAAATGAGCAAAGTTTGGTTGGATTAGAACTTATTTTTATTTCATGCTCACAGGTCTGTTAGCTGCTCACTTTAAACTTCCCCTGGTTAGCTAAAAAATCATATTAGTCCATATTTCCTCTTAGATAAGGAGAGTCCCTCTTCTGACTCCTTCAGTTGTGTGTCTGTAAATTGGGCTTTTGCTATTCAGGTCTATTTACAATACAAGATATTCAAGCTTTACACAACATACTATCAAATTAATGTGCAAAATTTCTGAACAATAGCCTCAATCATACCACCTGCTGGCTAAAAGTGGTAAATATAAAATAATAGAACATGAAAGAAGAATGTTAATGGACAAATAATCCAGTTTCTTTCAAATATTTGTACTGAATAATACATGTAATATCTATAAAATATATAAATTACCTCCCTGGTTGCTAGCTGTACCAACACTATTCTATGAAAATGATCACACTGTTTCTTTAAATTAAAGCTAGTTTAAATTAAAGTTCAACTCCAACCAATATTTATATTTTGTATGTTGCATGAAACAGAGGAGGGTTAGCAACATTCTCAGGTTTTTATTGCTGTTTGTTTCCTTATTAGGTTGAATTCCCCTTTGTGCTAGGACAGGGAGTGATGAGAAATCTCTAAAATGTGAACACAGCCGAAAACAAAACTATATTTTAGTATAGGAAGGGTAAAACGTTTCATAATGTTTTTAGTGGTTTGTGCCTTAACAGTTTTCAAAAAAAGTACATTTTTATATATGTTGTATATATTTGTATTATGTATTAATTTATTACCGGTATATTACTGTAAATGTTGGTTATTAGGCTTTGTCCATTGTGCTGCTTATAACTGTATGCCTTTTACTAAGTTTTTACTAAATTTACTTTTTCGGGTAGAATTAACAATACTGGCTGGAGTTAGGTTTTAAGCAATTATTATTTGTACACGGTATTATTCATTTTACACTGACATGGTGTTTCATTGTTCTCTAAACTTAACTATATTTAAAATGCTTAATGCACGGGGAACTCTCAAACTCCTGCATGGGCTCACAATCAATTACACTGACATTCTGTTAGTCTGAACAAACATTTAGGTGTATTTCGTGATTCATTAATACAACAATGAGTTCTTAGAACAAATTAAGGAGATATGCAGGATGTAGCATCCCTCACAATAGAAGTATTATTTGAGTTCAGATTCTAAGCAAATGTACCTCATTTAACTGATTTAGGAAAAAGGATTTCCTTTTACTGGGAATCTGTCAAAACTCAATTCCAGCGAGTTTTGAGGTTAGCCTCAAAGTACTTCAGAAATGTTTTCAGACTTTGACATATATGCAAGAAAATGCTATTGAAATGGCATGTCAGTGCTTACAGCTCTTTGTTTATTAAGACCTGCCATGCTTACATTTTTATCACATAATTAGTTACAGGAGAATATAATACTTAGGAGTTATTATGCATTGTGATGAAAAATGCCAAGGTATTCCATCTGCATGCAGTTTCATCTCAGAAGGAATACATCTGTAATTAAATTGTATCTAAACCCAAAAATTAAAAATGTAATTTATTGCAGATTATGAATTCTTTGATGTGGTGGTTGCATTAGTTTTCTTGTTTTGTGTGTTTTTTTTCCTTTATTTCACAGGAAGGCCTGGATAGTAAGTCTGTTATTTTTCAACTTCTGTTAACTGAAAGTTGTACAGCAAAATTTGCAGTTAGAAAGTTAAGACATTGTGGATTCAAAAGGGTGTGCAACCAGTAATGGTCCCAATGCTTGATAATGCTTGAGTCCCAGCACAGGAACAGCAGCATGAATGAACCCATCAGCCATAAACTTCCGGTGATAGAGGAAGTCTCACTGGGGAAAATCATGTCCTCAGTAGGGATGAGCTTCAAGTTCGAGTCAAACCCATGCTCGACTCGAACATCGTGTGTAACGATATGGGCCGTTTGCGCCAAATACGGCCCATAATTCACTGCGGCAGCAGTGCATTGCTGGCTGATGATTGGCCAAGCTTGCACTATGACCCGCATGCCTGGCCAATCACAGCGCCGTCTGAACAGAGAGCCATAATTGGCCAAAGCCAAGGAGGCTTTGGCCAATTATGGCTCAGGGGGTTTAGTACATGCCCCACACTATATAAGGCCGCCTGCACGGCGACCCTGGGTAGTGTGTTCCGGTGTTCAGAGATAGAGAGAGAGAGACAGACAGTGTCATTTGATTTAAAGCAGAGTTCCACACAAAAATGGAACTTCCGCTTTTCGGAACTCTCCCCCCCTCCGGTGTCACATTTGGCACCTTTCAGGGAGGAGGGGGGTGCAGATACCTGTCTAAGACAGGTATTTGCACCCACTTCCGGCATAGACTCCCATGGGAGTGCCTCTTCCCGTCCCGACCGTGCTGTCTGCTGGGAACATACAGATCCCAGGAGAGAGCGGGGACCACTAGGGACGCGCAGGTGCTTGTGTAGGCTCATTGAAATATTTCCAGCTACTGTACTGTGTACCCTGCACAGTTTGACCTACAGTATAGCAACCTGCAGCCAGGTGCTTGTGTAGGCTCATTGAAGTATTTCCAGCTATTTTACAGTGTACCCTGCATCTTCTGACCTACAGTATAGCAACCTGCAGCCAGGTGCTTGTGTAGGCTCATTGAAGTATTTCCAGCTACTTTACTGTGTACCCTGCACAGTCTCACCTACAGTATAGCAACCTGCAGCCAGGTGCTTGTGTAGGCTCATTGAAGTATTTCCAGCTACTTTACTGTGTACCCTGCACAGTCTGACCTACAGTATAGCAACCTGCAGCCAGGTGCTTGTGTAGGATCATTGAAGTATTTCCAGCTACTTTACAGTGTGCCCTGCACAGTCTGACCTACAGTATAGCAACCTGCAGCCAGGTGTTTTTGTAGGCTCATTGAAGTATTTCCAGCTACTTTACTGTGTACCTGCAGAATCTCACCTACAGTAAAGAAACCTGCAGCCAGGTGCTTGTGTAGGCTCATTGAAGTATTTCCAGCTACTGTACTGTGTACCCTGCACAGTCTGACTTACAGTATAGCAACCTGCAGCCAGGTGCTTGTGTAGGCTCATTGAAGTATTTCCAGCTACTGTACTGTGTACCCTGCACAGTCTGACTTACATTATAGCAACAAGCAGCCAGGTGCTTGTGTAGGCTCATTGAAGTATTTCCAGCTACTTTGCTGTGTACCCTGCACAGTTTCACCTACAGTATAGCAACCTGTAGCCAGGTGCTTGTGTAGGCTCATTGAAGTATTTGCAGCTACTTTACTGTGTACCCTGCACAGTCTCACCTACAGTATAGCAACCTGCAGCCAGGTGCTTGTGTAGGCTCATTGAAGTATTTGCAGCTACTTTACTGTGTACCCTGCACAGTCTCACCTACAGTATAGCAACCTGCAGCCAGGTGCTTGTGTAGGCTCATTGAAGTATTTCCAGCTACTGTACTGTGTACCCTGCACAGTCTGACCTACAGTATAGCAACCTGCAGCAAGGTGCTTGTGTAGGCTCACTGAAGTATTTCGGGCTATTTTACTGTGTACCCTGCACAGTCTGACCTACAGTATAGCAACCTGCAGCCAGGTGCTTGTGTAGGCTCATTGAAGTATTTCAAGCTACTTTACTGTGTACCCTGCACAATCTCACCTACAGTATAGCAACCTGCAGCCAGGTGCTTGTGTAGGCTCATTGAAGTATTTCCAGCTACTGTACTGTGTACCCTGCACAGTCTCACCTACAGTAAAGCTACCTGCAGCCAGGTGCTTGTGTAGGCTCATTGAAGTATTTCCAGTTACTGTACTGTGTACCCTGCACAGTCTCACCTACAGTATAGCTACCTGCATCCAGGTGCTTGTGTAGGCTCATTGAAGCATTTCCAGTTACTGTACTGTGTACCCCGCACAGTCTCAACTACAGTATAGCTACCTGCAGCCAGGTGCTTGTGTAGGCTCTTGACGTATTTCCACAGTTACTGTACTGTGTACCCTGCACAGTTGCACCTACAGTATAGCTACCTGAAGACAAGTGCAGGGGTTATCATACTAATAATACTACAGGCAGGCAGTTGATTCTGCTAGCTGCAGTATAATCAGTATATATATATATATATGTATATATATATATATATATATATATATATCTAGTTTTGTACAGCTCACTGCAGGCCAATATTATGTCCAACAAGGAGAGGCAGACAGTCACAAGCCAATAAACGAGGGCAAGCAGACTCTCTGTCTAGAGGCAACAGTGCTGGTCATGGACACGGTGCATCCTCATCAGGACGTGGCAGTGGCACATGCTTGGCCATTTTTTCAGCAGCTGGCCGTGTTGAGCCGCAACATGCAGAAGACTTGATCGAGTGGATGACCAAGCCGTCCTCATCCTCCTCATCCTCTCTCACCCAGGCTCAGTGTACTTTGTCTGGCAAAGCAACTGCCAACGCGGCCTCTTACCTCAGCTCAATGGCATCAGTGACTCCTTCCCTAGCCCCACCATGTCCTCCTGAGGAGTCCCTCAAACTGTTTGACCACAGTGTTGGGTACATGCTCCAGGAGGATGCCCAGCATTTTGAAGGCTCTGATGATGATATTGAGCTAGATGAAGGCAGTAAAGTGAGCACGGACAGAGGGGGTGCTCAAGAAGGACAGCAATCTGGCAGTCATGTTTCCCCTGCTGCAGCATACTGCCATGTTTGCTCCAGTAATGAGGAGGGAGGGGATGATGAGGTCACTGACTCAATGTGGGTGCCTGATAGGAGAGACGAGGAGGAGGCGGCACATCACCAACGAGGCAGGATGACCTCCAGGGGCCAGCCTAAGGGCAGCACACTGACTGCATCACACTACAGAGATCCGCATGTGCAGGGCGCTGCTGTCTCTGCGCATTATTCCAAAAGTTCTTTGGTGTGGGCCTTTTTTGAGATGAGTGCATGCATCAGATCGCACCGCTGCTATTTGCAACATATGTCTCATATCTCGTGTGGCCAAAACATCTCCCACTTGGGCACCACATGCTTGACCAGACATATGTTGACCTGCCATGCAGTTAGTTGGCAAGCGTACCTAAAAGACCCACACCAAAGAACAAAGAGGACCTCTCCTTGCTCCTCATCAGCTGGGATCTCCAACTCCACTCCATACCTTCAGTCCTCACTGAGACCTGCACTGAGAGGAATGAAGGTGTAGAATTAGGTGTGTCACAGCCAAGTACTTGCGAGTAATCTGCTATCGGTACACAGATGTCAGATTGTACCAGGCAAATTTCCTTGCCCCAGCTGCTGCACCGCAGAAAGAAGTTCGCTCCCAGCCATCCACATGCCCAGCGGTTGAATGCTAGCTTGGCAAAATTGCTAGCACTTCAACTGCTACCTTTTCAGTTGGTAGACTCTGCCCCCTTCCGTGAGTTTGTGGAATGTGGGGTTCCTCAGTGGCAGGTACCCAAACGCCACTTTTTCTCACAGAAGGCGATTCCGGCTCTCTACCATCATGTGGAAGGCAATGTCTTGGCCGCGCTGGACAGGGCGGTCAGCGGTAAGGTGCATATTACCGCTGACTCATGGTCCAGCAGGCATGGACAGGGACATTACCTAAGTTTCACGGTGCATTGGGTCACTCTGCTGGCAGCTGGGAAGGATGCAGGACAAGGTGCAGTAGTGACTAATCCTTAGTCAGAGAATTATCTAGATTGGAAATGACTTGGATCCATCGTGTCCAGTGTTACACCCCTTATGGTTTGAATATAGACACTGATGTGAACGCCTTCATTGATAATGGTTGATTGTTCATGTGTGTAACCTTCATCTGAGATCATGGTGTCCGGAGGTGGGCTAATGAGGTATGGGAAAAGAAAAACTCCCCATAGCACATTCTTCCTTTTTTCTGTTTATTTATTTTTATTAATGAAATTTGGGACATGGAGGGTTGTGTTTTTTATAGAGCATCATTCTCTATGTTCATTTTACATTTGGACTTTCATAGGGCATTCTACAATCAAACTTCTCTTTGGATTCTATGCTCCATTGTTGCAGAGATGGACCAATATGTATAGGTACACACTGACGGTGTGATCGTCTTTAAGTTTTATTATTATTATTCATTTAATTTTTTATTAGAACACAAAGGGTTACTCTATACAAGAAAACCTTGGAACCTAAGTGCCGGTTCACACTACCGCGACTTGGGATCCGACTTGTCAGACCTCAAGTCGCCCCAAGTCGCTTGACATCTGAAAGTCCATTACAGTGAATGAGAGCCGTCTGTATGTACGCTACTGAAGTCGCTCCGACTTCAGAAAAGGTCCCTGTACTACTTCAAGGCGACTTGTAGGCGACTTGTACCCATTGATTTCAATGGAAGTCGCCTACAAGTCGGATCGTGATCTATAATGAAGCGACTTCACAGGAAAGAAGAAAAGATTTTCCCAGCACTCCCCACTGCAGGCAGCCCCGTCCCTCCCACAGAGTACTTCCTGGATGCTGTGATCTCTGTGTATACTACCAGTGTGATCTGTGTGTACAATGTCCACCAGAGCAAACAGGGATGTCCATCATAGAGAGGCAGTTGACAATGAGTCCTTAATAAGACTCGTGAGGCAGCATCCCTGTATCTATGTCCGGACTGATCCTAACTACAAGGATCAAAGTAAGAGGGATAGTGCCTGGCTGGACATCTGTCAACGTACCATTGATGATTGGGACACATTGACGAGGATTGAACGAAGTGACAAATGTAAGTTTACCTTTTTTTAAATTCATGTCTGTTATCTATGTGTTATCTATGTTATCTTATGTTATGTTATCTATGTTATCTATGTGTTTATGCAAGGCACTGACATACTTGACTAGGCATGATTGGAAGTGTATTGGTAATTAATGTAGACAATGAATAATGAATATCAGCCAAAATAAGGATTGTTTTATTATCACAGTATATGTCAAAATTTAAACAAAAATAGTATTTAAAACATTAACGACAGTAACATAGCCTGACAAAATTTAAAACTCAAGAAACTGCAGGCTTGAAAAATTCAAATAAAAGGTAACAGCGGCAAAAAATATCATATGCAGTTATGAAATGGCATCCATTTGCCATTCTAATTCACCAGCCGGTGAAAGAAAGAAAGAAGCAAATTGCTCTCTAACAGTGGCACCATCGCTGGATCCCCTTGTAGCACTGAGGTGTGCACTTTCCATATCGTGCATTAGTGAATCCTCAAAGCGGTACCCATCACGTATCCGTACAAAATTGTGCAGCACGCAAGCTGCTTTAACAGCATTAATAGCATTTTCGATGTTTAATGCAATTGGCGTATGTAACAAACGCCATTTGTTTGCCAGAATACCAAAGCTGCATTCTACCACCCTTCTTGCCCTTGTTAGGCGATAGTTGAACACTTTTTTAGGGGTAGTCAGGTTCCTATTCGAATAAGGCCTCATTAAGTGTTCCCCCAATGCAAATGCCTCATCTGCGATGAACACATAGGGCATTAGGGGTTCAGTCGTGCCTGGAAGAGGACAGTTCTCTGGAATATCCAAACGATTATCCCGTAGCCTTTCACCAAAAGATGAATTAACAAAAATGCGCGAATCGCAGCTACTACCGTACGATCCTATGTCTATATAAGTGAAACAATAGTTAGCATCGGCTACGGCCAGCAGTACAAAAGAACAAAATTTTTTATAGTTGAAGTACATGCTTCCACTACCAACTGGCTTTATAACACGCACATGCTTGCCATCTATAGCACCAATGCAATTGGGGAAATTGCACCGACTCCAAAATAGGTTCGCAATGTCCCGCCAATTCTCTGGTGTAGGCTTCTTCATGACTATAGTGTTAAGAACATCCCATAAGATTTGGCAAGTTTCTTTGATGATGCCGCTGATAGTTGACCTGCCCACCATGAACTCATAATGTAGGCTGATTATGGAATGACCGGTTGCCAGGTATCTAAAAGACAAAACACATAATCATTATGTTCCAATTTCTGTTTTGCAGTATCGATCTTACAAACAAGATGGAAAGGGCTGCGTGACTGCTATATGAGGTATCTCCGCAAAATCAAGGCTGGACGGAGTGGATCTGCAACTAGAAGGGTGGTACCCTATATACATGCGGAGGAACTCGAGTTCCTGAGGCCTTGGATGGATCTGAGAGAGTGAGATAACATCTTTCATATTTGTAAAGTGATACTATACAATTATATAAATAAGGGTGTGCCTTAACTGTATTCTATGTTTAATGCAGAACCCAATCCAGTTGGGAAGTACCTCGTGAAGGGCAGGCGGAATCAGAACCCGCTGCAAGTGGCGAAGCAGCATCCCAGGAAGCAGGAGGGTCGCTGGATCATTCAATTTTGAATGAAGCACAAGCTGCACAGCAGAGCAACCAGGAAGAGGCTTCAGCAAGCACGCAGCAGCAGGCTCAGCCTATCCGGCTCCCAAACCAACGTAGGAGCAGACCAACAACAAGGGGAAGGATCACCGAAAATATGGAGAGATTTTCCCAACTTGTGGAAAGTATGAACCAAAAATTAGACGAGCTAAACTCGGAAGACCATGGCTTTGGTCTGATGGTTGCAGGAATGATGCAGCGAATTCCCCTGGAGCGCAAGCATGCAGTGAAGAAGGCAGTGATGGACCTCCTTGAAGGAAGTATCCATAATGATCCCATTCCCACCTCACACATGTTTGTACCACCACCACCATCTGGCCCATATTATCCATACCCCAACCCTCCACCGCCCAGAACCCACCCCTACTATCCCCCTCGTTTCCGTCCATACTCCGATGAGTATGGTCATGCACTGAATCCTGCCCATCCACCAATCCCCTATCCATCTCCATCCCCAATTCCATCTGCTATTGGTGCACCAGGGTACCAACAATATAGGCGTAATGAAAATGATTTCCCACCAACACCATCCCCCATGCCTTCCACCAGCTCTGGAACCTCTGGCTACAACCCAGTTTATGAGGAATTATAAAAAATAAAGAGAGAAAAGTTTATTTTTTACAGATGTGTGTTATATATTATTCCCTTAGATATATATATATATATATATATATGTACACTATTGTAATAAAAAGTTGTTTGTTATTCTAAAAATTAATGGGTGTTTGTGTGCTAAATTCTACAAAATTTATTTAACCGATTTTTGTTTGATGGAATAATCATACTTACCTAGGTGAAGGTAGCTTCGCACCAATGCTGCAATTGTTCACTGCTGCTTCTTCACACAGAACTGAGTCAACAAACATCGTCGATGGCTTTGTTCTCTGCCCGAGCTGAGAGCTTCTGACTGTCAGTCAGCTCCTCTCCTGCTCTGCTCCTCCAAGCTCATTGGAGTAGTGAGATGAGGATGAGCGAAGAGCAGCTTGCTGAGTGGCTGACACTGCCAGCAGTTCAGGCAGCTGGTGGATAAACAACTTTGTAAGTGAGGTTGATGCGCTGCCTCAAGTGATCTTGGTGAGGTCTGCACAAAGTGGACTTCTGATCACTCTACACTGAAATGGGGGTGCAGGAGTGCAAAAGAATTGCACTCACGTGACCCGTTGAAGAAGCCCAGACAAATGAGCTCAGGATGGACCTTACTATAATGTTGCAAATAGAATAGTAATGTTCTTCAAATAATAGATAGTTTACCTTAGTGTAATAATTAGTCTTTCCGTTGGTGAGATACTCCTCCTATATGAAGTATTTTGTCGCTCCAGATGGATGTAAACCAGACTAAGCAATTCATCGAAACTGTAAAATAAAGAGAAAAGCTAATTTAATATATGGAAAATAAGACATATCAGCCATTTGGAGCTACACACGCACATTAACATCATACAAGTGATAGTCTCAAGTGGAAGAAGAACGGTGAGATGTAAACTAGCATCTCCCTGTTCTGCTTTGTGAAATTGTCACGGATCTCTGCTGTGATCGGAGCTGAGATCAGTGACGTGTCATACACAGCCACGTCATCCCCAACACAATTAGAAACACGGCCCCAGGACACACTTTTAACCCCTACACTGACACCTAGTGGTTAACCCCTTCGCTGTCAGTTCTATTTACATATGAATCAGTGCATTTGTATAGCACTGATTGTTGTATAAATTACAATGCAAAGAAAAAGTGTCAAAATTGGCCGATGGGTCCGCCATAATGTCGCAGTCACAATATAAACTGACGATCGCCGCCATTATTAGTTAAACAATTATTTAAAAAAATGCAATAAAACTATCTAGGTTTTAAACATTATAACTTTGTCACCCAAAAATCAATAAACGGTACTTGCCTTGTGATCGACATCCGGGTATAGTTGAAGAACTTGTCCTCAAACACACGCAAATTCTCATACATGGCCCAGAACTGGCCTCTGTTTTCTCGATTTGCAATAATAGGATGGATCCAATAGCGCCGCCTTCTTCTCATCCTCATCCTTCGCTTCCTCTCTTCCTCTTCTTCCTCCATCATTACTGCCACACCAGCTGTTACGACAGCTCTCAGTAAATACCACACAGTGTACATTGTGGTCACAGAACAGACAGAACACTAGGTAAATATAAGGTAACAGACAGAACACAGGGAACCAGGAACAGGAACTAGAATGATGTCACAGGAGATGCTAGATCATGGTTGGCCACAGGCAAAGTCGCCTGTCATGGAGGCGACTTTAAGTCGCGTTGTAAGTCGCTCAAAGTCGCGCTGAAGTCGCGCTGAAGTCGCGCTGAAGTCGCGCTGAAGTCGCCTTGCTAAGTCGCGCTGTAAGTCGTGTTGCCCCTGTGTGAACCAGCGCTAAGGGTTAAATTTTCCTTGACTTGATGTTGCATTAGCTCACTAGGGTCCCCAGTGGCGAATCTACCTAGTTTCAGCCCCAATTAATGATAATATCAGGCCACCTGGGCATTTTTACATAGATTTTTTTATTTAAATAGATGTTATTTATTTAACAGATAGTTTGTATTTTTGTTTTCATTTTTTGCTTATTATGCATCTAATATCAGATGCGGTATTTTCTGATCTGAATTTCTGCATCCCTTTGACATCCATTTTTTTGTGGTCTATACGCTGTTGGCAACAATGGAGCGTATAATCCTATTCGCCCTGTTATAACCCTTTTTGCCCGGGTTGTGACGGTATACATGGTAGTGAATCAACAACATACAGTTTCCGCTTGCCCCATACAAAGATGGCGGCAGCGGCCTCGGACGCCCTGATCACAGAAGGGGGCGTTCCTCTGCTTTGAGTTCCCATATAGGTGGTGTGTCAGCATGCCGCCCGTACCCCAGGAAGACGACAGATTTGTCGAAACGGCGTAGGGAGTAGCGGCGTGCTGACGTCACCACCATACCACGCTGAACCCGGAAGAAACGGGCAGCAGCTGAAGCCGGCCGGCGCTACATGTTTTTATAAGCGATCTTTACTGCACAAATTGTAAGTGCATTTCTTTTATAAATTAAAGTGGATTTTAACTGTATTACGCTATGGAGCATTTCTTTCCTATTTATCCATGGTCTGTGAGCGGATAAATCACGTTTGGGTTGATTTCCTGGAGAGGTGGCTTCCGATCTGCGCACTGACAGAGACCCAGTGGCTGGGGGACACAGCCACATGTGTGCGTGATCTCTGTGACAGGAGATCTTTGGATCTGGTAAGGGGCTTACCTTACTTGAGGTGGAGGATCTTCTCTCTATTTTAACATCACGCTCCCTACGGAGATAATCTTTATATCACTTGAAGGAAGGGTGTCTTTCTCCCTCTATCCAACCATTTTCTACACCCACAAGACCTACAGTTCATTTCAATCTATGACTAAATGGACTCTATTTAATCGTTTTTGTTTACTGAATGTTCCACTCATTTTTTTTGCATGCGATTCTTTTTTTTGCATGCGATTTATGTGCATTTTTTTTTTTTTTTTTGACCCATGTGCCCTGTTTGGCTCACATCCTTAACTTGGTGGTGCAGCGGTTCTTGGGAAGGTACCCGGGCTTGCAGGATGTCCTGAGGCAGGCCAGGAAAGTCTGTATGCATTTCTGCCGGTCATATAATGCCAGTGCTCGGCTGGCAGACCTCCAAAAGGAATTTAACCTGCCCAAGAACCGCCTAATCTGTGACATGCCCACCAGGTGGAACTCAAGGTTGGCCATGCTGCAGCGGCTGCACACGCAGCAGAGGGCCATCAATGAGTACCTGTGCGACTATGGCACCAGGACAGGGTTAGGGGAGCTTGTTTTTTTCCCCCACACCAGTGGGCCATGATCAGGGATGCATGCACTGTCCTGTCACCATTTGAGGAGGCCACGAGGATGGTGAGCAGTGACAGTGCATGCATCAGTGACACTGTCCCCCTTGTCCACCTGTTGGAACACACGCTGCGTGGAATAATGGACAGGGCACTTGAGGCAAAACAGAGGCAGGAAGAGGAGGACTTCCTTAGCTCTCAAGGCCCCTTTTATCCAGACAGTGTTCCTGCGTGCCCGCCGATCACACAGGAAGAGGACGAGGAGGAGAAGGAGGAGGATTGTGTCAGCATAGAGGTGGAGCCTGGCACTCAGCATCAGCAGCAGTCTTTAAGGGATCATTTACAGTCCCAAGAAACCCATGGACTTGTACGTGGCTAGGAGGAGGTGGCTGCGGATCATGTCGTCCTTAGTGACCCAGAGGTCTCCGGACCGAATGCCTCAGCAAACTTACGCTGCATGGCTTCCCTGATCCTGCAAAGCCTGCGGAAGGATCCTCGTATTCGTGGTATCAAGGAGAGGGATCAATACTGGCTGGCAACTCTCCTTGATCCATGCTACAAGGGTAAGGTTGCGGACGGCAGAGGTAACAGAGGATGAAACATCTTCGGGAGGCCTTGCAGAAAGGTCTGTGCAACGTGTTCCCAGAGACTAGGAGGTTCCTGTTCCTGGATAACGTGATGCTGAGTCTTCGGTCAGTCAAAGAAGGAGCTGTGTAGAAGGTGGCCGTCTGACCGATGCGTTCAGACAATTTTTTAGTCTGCAGCCCCAAGGTATGATCGGTTGCAGCAACCATCGCCAGCGTCTGTTTTACATGGTGCAGGAATACCTTGGGGAAAGATCTGACTTGGACACCTTTCCCACCGAAAATCCTCTGGGTTACTGGGTCTTGAGGATGGATCACTGGCCAGAGCTTGCACAGTATGCAATTGAGCTACTGGCCTGTCCTGCATCCAGCGTTCTTTTGGAACGCACATTCAGTGTTGCTGGAGGCTTTGTAACCGATCCCAGGGTGCGCCTGTCCACTGACTCGGTCGATCGACTGACCTTCATAAAAATGAATCAGTCTTGGATCACCACCAGCTACCAAGCACCTGATGCTGATGTAACCGAATAATTTTTTTTGAAATGTCAGATCCCTTCAAAGACAGCCTATGCTAATGCTAAGTGACTATCCTGTTATGCTGAGTAATTATCCTCTTCCTCCTCAATGATCATGCTGATAGCTTGTAAGAACATTTTTGGTTCTGGGCGCCGCCACCAGTGCCTAAGGCCCAATTTTTCAGCCCCTTTTTAACAGGGGTGTGTAATTACAATTTTTGATGCAATTCTTTGCAGCAGGGCTAGTTCCTGCGCTCCAACTAGAGTATCTGTGAGGGGTTGCAGTGTTGTGGCACCAGCACCAGTGCCTAAGGCCCAATTTTTCAGCCCCTGTTTAACAGGGGCATGTAATTACAATTTGTGATGCAATTCTTTGCAGCAGGGCTAGTTCCTGCGCTCCAACTAGAGTATCTGTGAGGGTTTGCAGTGTTGTGGCACCAGCACCAGTGCCTAAAGCCCAATTTTTCTGCCCCTGTTCAACAGGGGCATGTAATTACAATTCTTGATGTAATATTTCACAGCAGGGCCCATTCCAGCGCCCACCAAGAGTAACTGTGAGGACTTAGTGTTGTGGCACCAGCACCACCATCACCAAAGGCCCAATTTTTCTGCCCCTGTTCAACAGGGGCATGTAATTACAATTCTTGATCTACTATTGCATAGCAGGGCCCTATGAGAGCTTACAGTGTTGTGGCAACACCAACACCTAAGGCCCAAATTTCTGCTGAGTATATAGGGCAGGCCCCTACTTTCAAACATCCAACTTACAAATGACTCCTACTTGCAAACGGAAGGAGACAACAGGAAGTGAGATGAAATCTACCCCTAGGAAGGGAAATTCTCTCCTACAGTGGCTTGCAAAAGTATTCGGCCCCCTTGAACTTTTCAACTTCTTGCCACATTTCAGGCTTCAAACATAAAGATATAAAATTTTTATTTTTTGTAAAAAATCACCAACAAGTAGGACACAATTGTGAAGTGGAACGAAATCTTTTGGATTTTTGAAACTTTTTTAACTAATAAAAAAATGAAAAGTGGTGCGTGCAAAATTATTCTGCCCCCTTGCGTTAATACTTTGTAGAGCCACCTTTTGCTGCGATTACAGCTGCAAGTCGCTTGGGGTATGTCTCTATCAGTTTTGCACATCGAGAGACTGAAATTCTTGCCTATTCTTACTTGCAAAACAGCTCGAGCTCAGTGAGGTTGGATGGAGAGCGTTTGTGAACAGCAGTTTTCAGCTCTTTCCACAGATTCTCGATTGGATTCAGGTCTGGACTTTGACTTGGCCATTCTAACACCTGGATACGTTTATTTGTGAACCATTCCTTTGTAGATTTTGCTTTATGTTTGGGATCATTGTCTTGTTGGAAAATAAATCTCCGTCCCAGTTTCAGGTCTTTTGCAGACTCCAACAGGTTTTCATCCAGAATGGTCCTGTATTTGGCTCCATCCATCTTCCCCTCAATTTTAACCATCTTCCCTGTCCCTGCTGAAGAAAAGCAGGCCCAAACCATGATGCTGCCACCACCATGTTTGACAGTGGGGATGGTGTGTTGAGTGTGATGAGCTGTGTTGCTTTTACGCCAAACAAATCGTTTTGCATTGTGGCCAAAAAGTTTGATTTTGGTTTCATCGGACCAGAGCACCTTCTTCCACATGTTTGGTGTGTCTCCCAGGTGGCTTGTGGCAAACTTTAGATGAGACTTTTTATGGATATCTTTGAGAAATGGCTTTCTTCTTGCCACTCTTCCATAAAGGCCAGATTTGTGCAGTGTACGACTGATTGTTGTCCTATGGACAGACTCTCCCACCTCAGCTGTAGTTCTCTGCAGTTCATCCAGAGTGATCATGGGCCTCTTGGCTGCATCTCTGATCAGTCTTCTCCTTGTCTAAGCTGAAAGTTTAGAGGGACAGCCAGGTCTTGGTAGATTTGCAGTGGTCTGATACTCCTTCCATTTCAAAATGATCGCTTGCACAGTGCTCCTTGGGATGTTTAAAGCTTGGGAAATCTTTTTTTATCCAAATCCAGCTTTAAACTTCTCCACAACAGTATTACGGACCTGCCTGGTGTGTTCCTTGGTCTTCATGATGCTCTCTGTGCTTTCAACAGAACCCTGAGACTATCACAGAGCAGGTGCATTTATACAGAGACTTGATTACACACAGGTGGATTCTATTTATCACCATCAGTCATTTAGGACAACATTGGATCATTCAGAGATCCTCGCTGAACTTCTGGAGTGAGTTTGCTGCACTGAAAGTAAAGGGGCCGAATAATTTTGCACGCACCACTTTTCAGTTTTTTAATTGCTAAAAAAGTTTAAAATATCCAATAGATTTCGTTCCACTTCACAATTGTGTCCCACTTGTTGGTGATTCTTCACAAAAAATTAAAATTTTATATCTTTATGTTTGAAGCCTGAAATGTGGCAAAAGGTTGAAAAGTTCAAGGGGGCCGAATACTTTCGCAAGCCACTGTATATTAGTTAATATGGGAAAAACATTTCTCCTTTCCACTGATGCTTTATCACCAATCCTTGTTTCACTAAAAACCCCAAATTTTCAAAAAACATTTGTCATTGGGACAAAAAGTTAGGTGAAATCTTCTGAAGAGGAGCACAGACATCAAAACAAATGTCACAGGGGTGATAACCCTTCCCTATGTTTTCCAAAAAGCTTAAAATAGATTTTTTGGCTGGAGCTAAACACGTTAAAAATGTACCAGTTAAAAATTACAAACTGATTCTACTTAACAACAAACCTACAGTCCCTGTCTTGTTTGCACCGCCTGTATACTGCTGTTCAGAGTATATAGGGCCTGGTGGCCCCACATCTTTCCTTTTTTTAATTTGGGTGCGGGGTTCCCCTAATATCCATACAAGACCCAAAGGGCCTGGTAATGGACTGGGGGGTACCATGTCATTTGTCTCACTGATTTTCATCCATATTGCCAGGACCCGACATTACATTAAAGCCGCAAGCAGTTTTAAATGACTTTTATTCCTTAAAAAGAGTCATTTTGTGCAGGGACTGTTCTAAGCACGGGAAACATGCGCCACTTTACAGGCATACTATAGACACCCCCAGGTACGATATTTAAATTTTTTTTTACTTTAAGCATCATTAAAATCACTGTTTCCGAAAAAACTGCAGTTTTTAAAACTTTTTTTTGCATTGATATATGTCCCCTGGGGCAGGACCCAGGTCCCCAAACCGTTTTTAGGAGAATGCCATGCAAATTAGCTTTTAAAATTAGCCCTTTTGATTTTGAACGTTCAAGTCCCATAGACGTCAATGGGGTTCTAACGTTCGTGCAAATTTTCGGTCCGTTCGCAGGTTCTGGTGCGAACCGAACCGGGGGTGTTCGCCTCATCCCTAGTCCTCAACTCTCTCACCCCACCCATGTAAAACTCCCAGGGTTTGGGAAGGGTGAAACATACCTCTCCCCTGGAGGCCTGCCCTATTTTTTTCTTCTCACTGGTTGGAACCCCAACCATCCTTCTTCTGCTCCTCCTTTGACTGATGCTTTCTTACAGGAAAGGAGTCAGGATAAAGTGAGCCACAGAACAGCAGTAGGTCCTGCTCTGCCCCCTGCTGCTGTGACTCCAGTTCCTGGGTAGGGATGAGCCGAACACCCCTGGTTCAGTTTGCAGCAGAACATGCGAACAGGCAAAAAATTTGTTCGAACACGCGAACACCTTGACCGCTTGCCGGCTGTAATATGACGGCCAGGTGCTGCGGCTCTCTTTCTGGGAGGGCGTCATATGAAGTCCCTCCTTTAAACAGGGAATGCACGCGATCATGTGCATGCATCCCTGTTCCTTCGGTGGTGGTGTGTTTGGAGACACCGCTCGCCACTGAGGGGGTAGAACAGCCATTGGGCATGGCCGTTAACCACGTGATCGCCCGTGATAAAGTCATGGCTGATCACAGTTGGTACCGCCCCACTTTGCACGGCGCATGCGCGCGTTCTCTAGCTTGCTGCGTGTGCACGTCAGTTGCGGCGTGTTCCCGGGAACACTGCTCGTCACCGACGCTGGTAAACAGCCATTGGCCGGCGGTTGTTTACCACATGATCAGCTGTAATCCTTTCACAGCCAATCACTAAATGTCAACAAACCGCGGTAATGAGATGTTACCGTGTTCTCCTCCTCACACACCGATCGTGTGTATGAAAGAGATTGCGGTAACATCCCGTTACTGCTTACAGTACACACCAATCACACTGATTACCCCCCAATAAAGAGTACCTGTCACCACCCATCAAAGTACCTGTCACAGTTCATCTGAGTACCTGTCACAGTCCATATGAGTACCTGTTACAGTCCATCTGAGTACCCGAGTACCTGTCACAGTCCATCAGAGTACCCGAGTACTTGTCACAGTCTATCTGAGTTCCCTAGTACCTGTCACAGTCCATCTGAGTAACCGAGTACTTGTCACAGTCCATCTGAGTACCCGAGTACCTGTCACAGTTCATCTGAGTACCCGAGTACCTGAGTACCTGTCACAGTCCATCTGAGTACCCGAGTACCTGTCACAGTCCATCTGAGTACCCGAGTACCTGTCACAGTCCATCTGAGTACCCGAGTACCTGTCACAGTCCCTCTGAGTATCTGAGTACCTGTCACCATCCATATGAGTACCTGAGTACCTGCCACAGTTCATCTGAGTACCCGAGTACCTGAGTATCTGTCACAGTCCATATGAGTACCCGAGTACCTGAGTACCTGTCACAGTCCATATGAGTACCCGAGTACCTGAGTACCTGTCACAGTCCATATGAGTACCGAGTACCTGAGTATCTGTCAGCGCCCTTCAGAGTACCCGTATACCAGTCACCAGCCCATCAGAGTACCCGAGTACCTATCTGTAGCCCATCAGAGTACCCGAGTACCTGTCACCAGGCCATCAGAGTACCAAAGTACCTGTCACCAGGCCATCAGAGTACCTGTCCCCAGGCCATCAGAGTACCCGAGTACCTGTCACCAGCCCATCAGAGTAACCAAGTACCTGTCACCAGCCCATCAGAGTAACAGAGTACCTGTCACCAGCCCATCAGAGTAACCAAGTACCTGTCTGCAATTCATCAAGTTACCCGAGTACCTGTCTCCAGCCCATCAGAGTACCCAAGTACCTATTTGCAGCCCATGCCTCATAGAATATACATTGGGGTGTTTGCTTTCCAAAATGGGGTCATTTTGGGGGTGATTCCACTGTCCTGGTGCTCAAGGATCTTACAAAAATGTGATAGGTGGGAATGAAATGAGATGTGTAATTTATGCTCCTAGAATGCCTGAAGGTACTACTTCAATGTTGGGCCTCTGTTTATGGCCAGGCTGTGTAAAAGTCCCACACATGTGGTATCGCCATACTCGAGAAGAGTAGCAGAATGTATTTTGGGGTGTAATTTTTGCTACATACATGCTATGTGTTAGAAATATCTTATAAATTGACAACTTTGTGTAAAAAAAAATGTGTTTTCATTTTTTTTCACATTCTCCAAAAACTTCTGGAAAAAAATTAACCATTCAAAAGGCTCATTATGCCTCATAGATTATATGTTGGGGTGTTTGCTTTCCAAAATGGGCTATTCCATTGTCCTGGTGCTCCAGGGCCTTCAAAAGTTTAATAGGTGGTTGAGAAATGAGCAGAAGGAGATAAATCCTGGACTGCCGCACTCCATGCAAAAACATCTTTATTGAAAAAATGCGATAAAATCCAAAATGGCAAACATGACTGAAAGTGGACACAATGGGTACAAAATAGCTAACGCGTTTCACATTCAAAGATACTTACTCATAGCTAAATTTGATCAAACAACAAAAGTGTAAATAAAGGAAAAGGAAGAGGAGGGATAAGGTGTAACACCCAATCCACATCAGCAGACAATTGAATAAACACACATGCTGCATAATTGAAGCTAAACTCACAACCATGGAATACACTTCAGTATTGGAGACAATTTAGTCAAAATAAAATATGTATAACTGTCCCAAAAACTGATATAAATATAAATGTAAACATATGTATAGATACACGTATATAATGTCCTACAGTGGATTCATGGTGGGGATAAAGCAAACATGACAATAGGAAAAAAGCTTAATGGAATGCCTATTATATGAAAAAAGATGGACCAGATGTCCAAAATGAGACAAAAGGTGCATCAAAATATATGTGTAATTAAAATTAGAAGTTATCGAAAACATTCCTATCTAGAGTTTCAATTGTCAAAGATACACAGTTACTTGTGACTAACCGTACAAAAGTAGCAAAAACATTTCTGCTTCAAATAAATAATAAAAGCTGGTGTCTGTAACAAGTGTGCAAAAAGCCAGTCCCATAGCTCTAAAGTGGACAAATATCAGATTAAAAATTAAGAATTGAAAACGACCAAAAGAGGGGGACAAGATATTTACTCTTTCTAATGTAGGCTAATTAGATCACTAGAAAAGAAAAACAGGTACCCCAAAAAAGGACAACACTGGACAAAATGGAACAATTAATTCAGGTAATGAGCAGTAAACAAAAAATTCTAATAATGATTCAAAACACTTTTGGATCGTTGATTGAGCCAAATGGCCAAGTAGATTCCCAATCTCAGTAAGACTGCAACATGTGTGGTTCGCCAATGTCACTATCAGAAACAAAAATGTGATTAAAAAACTGAAGTTTCACATCTACCGTTGCAGACAGCCTGAACCGTACTGGAGTAACTTATACCGCTGTAGACAATATGGACTGTGCTAGTATAACAAAGCAGACGGAAATGAGAAAGAGCTTTGACGCTGAAGTCTCACTTCTAGTGCTGCAAAAAGCATAAACCGCGCTAGTATGCCTACTGCTGCTGTAGGAAAGTAATTAAATTGCTAGAGTTATATTTCTATCATTGCAAAACAGCCTAAAATGTGTAGGTGTAACTTATGTCACTGTAGACAATATGGACTGCGCTAGTGTGACAATATAGAAGAAATGAAAACGATTTTATACTGTAGTTTTATACTGTAGTTTCTTCTTCTGATGCTGCAAATAGTATAAACTATGTTAGTATCACTTCTACCGCTGTGGGCAACATGTACTGCGCTAGTGTAACAAAAATTAACATGAGATAATGAATATAATTGGAACTGAAAAAAACAAAACAAAAACGAGGACAAAATAAAGGATGCACCTATTGTTGATAGAAATGGGAAACATCCCATTCAAAGTTAAGTCCTGAAGGACATCTAGTGTTTAAAAAGAATATCCCCCGGACTTCTCTTTTACACAAGATGTTGAATTTATCCCCACCCCTAGCAGGTTTGACAATTTTATCAACACCTTGGATCACTAAACTGGATGTATCTTTATGGTGGACGTTATTCCAATGTCTAGCGACATTAGTAGCATGGTCCTTTTGTATGTAATAAAAATGGTAGTAGAGACGATCCTTTAGTCTCCATATTGTTCTACCTACATATTGTATAGAGCAAGTTGTGCATGTGATAACATATACAACGTACCGTGTGTTGCAATTAATGAAATCTCGAATCTTATGGGATTTACCTGTAGATGTTGATACCACTGTGTCACCCTCTTTGATAAAAGAGCAGTATGAGCAACCCCTACCGCCTCATTTGAAAGTGCCCTGAAAGGATAACCAGTTTCTGTTCTTTCCTCTACTGGAGAAAAAACTGGGTGACAGAACACCAGCTAAAGATGGAGTTTTTCTAGATACTGTACGAATCCCTTTATTCCAAATTTTAGAATAAATAGGATCATTTATTTATTTATTTATTTATTTATTTCAGGTACTTATATAGCGCCGTCAATTTACGCAGGATATGCTGGATCATGAGTTGAGATGGGAAGATGTTTGGTAACAATCTTTTTGATTTTCTGAAATTCCAAGCTAAAAGGAGTAGAGAAAGTGGGAATTGAAATAGTATGTTTATATCTACGAGCTGTGGAGGGTTTATTAATGAGTAAATTGATACGAGGTGTACCTTGGGCTATAGAAAGAAATGATGGTTGAGAAATGAGATGAGTCATTTATGCTCGTAGAATGTCTGAAGGTGCTACTTCAATGTTGGGCCTTTGTATGTAGCGAGTAAAAGTCTCACACATGTGGTATCACCATACTCGGGAAGAGTAGCAGAATGTATTTTGGGGTGTAATTTGTTGTATGCATATGCTGTGTGTGAGAAATAACCTGATAATTTGACTTCATTTTGCAAAGAATTGAGGGAAAAAATTACAACTTAAAAAAACTCACCATGCTACTTACGTAATACCTTGGAATGTCTACTTTTTAAAAAGGGGTAATTTGGGGGGTATTTGTACTTTCCTGACTTGTTAGTGGCTTCATCGGACCTTCAGCTGACTTTTCCAGTCGAAAATCTGACGGACTTTAGATTTGGAACATGCTTCAAATATTTACGTCGTAACTCCGCCGGACCCAGAAATCCGCTCGTCTGCATGCTAGTCCGATGGACAAAAACTGACGTTAGGGCAGCTATTGGCTACTGGCTATCAACTTCCTTATTTTAGTCCGGTGTACGTCATCACATACGAATCCGTCGGACTTTGGTGTGATCGTGTGTAGGCAAGTCCGTTCGTTAAAAAGTCCGTTGCCAGTCCGGTCAAAAAGTCAGCCTGTGTGTACGCCCCATAAAGGAAAAAAAATCATTTAAAAGTACTCACGGCCATAATGAATTGTCAGTCCCGGAAATACACATAAAAGTCATTGAAAAAAAGGCATGGAATTCCCCCACAGTCCATTACCAGGCCCTTTGGGTCTGGTATGAATATTAAGGGGAACCCCGAACCAAAATTAAAAAAAAAATGGTATTGGGGCCCCCCAATTTCTATACCAGGCCCTGCAGGTCTGGTATGGATATTCAGGGGAACCCCACGCCAAAATGAAAAAAAATGGCGTGGGGCCCCCCCTCAAAGTCCATACCAGACCTGAAGGGCCCGCCCCCTCTGATGCCCCAGGAAAGCCATAGAGAAAACCATGTGCGTCAGAGGGGGGGTCACCCGGGAACGTCACCGAGGGCCCTGCCCTCAGTTATAAAAGAACTGTCACCTGCGAGGATGCGTCATATGGCGGGTGCCTCTCATGGAGGAAGGTCGGTCGCGGCTTTTTTTTTTTCGGTTCGTCGGCAGAGCGAGAAAAGAAGATGAATGGACTTCATGGGACATTTTTATTTTTTTATTTTTTAATAAAGGACTTGTCCCAAGCCATGTCTTGTGATTTGTACCATTTTGACACTTTTTTTGTGAAATGGTAGGGGTACATTTGTACCCCGTTACCATTTCACAAGGGGGGAGGCCTGGATCTGGGGGTCCCCTTGTTAAAGGGGGGCTTCTAGATTCCGATAAGCCCCCGCTCACAGACCCCCTCAACCACCAGGCAAGGATTGTGGCCCTTGTTCCCATCAACATGGGGACAAGGTGCTTTGAGGGCTACCCCAAAGCACCCTCCCCATGTTGAGGGCATGTGGCCTGGTACGGTTCAGTAGGGGGGGCGCTCTCTCGTCCCCCCTTTTTTTCCTGTGGCCTGCCAGGTTGCGTGCTCGGATAAGGGTCTAGTATGGATTTTTGGGTGGACCCCCATGCCATTTTTTTTTTTTAAATGGCACGGGGCTCCCCTTTAAATCCATACCAGACCTGAAGGGCCTGGTAATGGACTGTGGGGGAATCCAGCCATTTTTTTCAATTACTTTTATGTGTATTGCTGGGACCGACAATTCATTATAGCCACGAGTACTTTTGAATTACTTTTTTTCCTTTAGAAATGTCATTTTGTGTAGGGACTGTTCTAAACATGGGAAAATGCGTCACTTTACAGGCATACTATAGACACCCCCCAGGTACGAAATTTAAAGGAATATTTCACTTTTTTTTTTTTTTTTAAATTGTATTTTTATTTAAGTATCCAAGAATAGGTACAAAAATTGTATCAGGGTGTACATTGCACTATCAACAAAAGTGCATTATAAACAAACATAATGAAAACAAGAACAAAAAAACAAACAGATGTAAGTGATAAAAGAGTGTTCACATACATAAGGCACATATATGTATTCAATTAAATCTTTATGATGGATGCGATAAGCATACTGCAAGAAATAACCAAAATCCCGTGGGTAGCTCAGAGCACTCACACAGGAAATATAGAGTTAAATTGTGTTAAGATTGGGGCATATTTGGTAGTATGGGGGTCCCAAATTCCGAAAGATCCCATGGTTCCCATATTTTATTGAATTGGGGGATGCAGTCATGTACCGAAGCTGTCAAGAACTCCATTGTCCGAATCTCAGTCACTAAATGTAGATATCCGGACCATGGGGGAGGTGTATTGGATAGCCAGAACAATGGGATAATCCTCCTGGCAGCTAACATTATATAGGATATCAGTTTGTTTGTCTTTTTTGTTACCCCTGAGGAGGGGAGGCCCAAAAGGTAGTTCAAAGGATCCAACGGAAGGGACACCCCAGTTACCTTTTGTATAAGCAAATGAACATCGTTCCAAAAAGGTTGTATCAAGGAACATTGCCAGAAGATATGGAATAGTGAGCCTATGTCAGATCCACACCGCCAACAGAGCTGTGAAACTGAAGGATCATACTTATGGATTACATCGGGAGTTCTGTACCAAAACATGGGAATCTTAATGTTTGTCTCCCTCTGAGTGACACATTTAGATGATTTAAAGGTAGAGGACCAGATCCTATCCCACATCTGCACCGTGACAGGACGGCCCACCAACTGAGACCACTTGCGCATGTAATGATGTAATGTTTCCGAAATTGGGGTTGGCTCATGGAGGATACGATAGATACATGAAATTAGGTGTAATTGATTAGGGCCTTGAG
Source organism: Lithobates clamitans (assembly GCA_037952925.1). Classification (NCBI taxonomy): domain Eukaryota; kingdom Metazoa; phylum Chordata; class Amphibia; order Anura; family Ranidae; genus Lithobates; species Lithobates clamitans. Next base: position 4,928,342 of record JBBGZY010000135.1, read on the forward strand.
CACACAGGTGTTCAAAAGTAGTTGGTTTATCCAGGGTCAGGGTTGGCGATTTAGAATGAAAAAAATGTCTAACCTGTAAATAGAAGTGAAAAGAGTGTGGTGGTAGATCAAATTTCTCTCTTAAAACGTCAAAGGGATGTAGCTTCCTTGTTATGGGATGAACTAGGTTCCGCAGCTGGAAAAGATGCATATTTATCCATGAAAAGATCCTGCCCAGGGACATACTATCTGGAATGAGGGGATTAAGTAGTACATTTACAAGAGGGGAGCAGGGGGACATGAGAGGATAACGTTTGAGGCAATTGCGCCAAATGGTTAAAGTTAGTGTCATTGGGCCAGTACACTGACGTTTATAGATAGGGTCTAAAACAGGGGGAGCGCTCCAAACCAAAGAGCTCGGATGGACCGGATAAAGTACCCCCTTCTCAATGGCGGACCATTGGTTAGGTGCATTTAAGGAAGTCCAAGAGATGATGGCCCTTAAGTGTGTTGCGTGATAGTATTTAGTGATGTCCGGGGCTCCCAGACCTCCTCTGGACCTAATGGAAAACATCACGGAACTTGCTATGCGGTGAGCACCGCCATTCCATATAAATTGTAAAAAGGATCTTTGAAGTGTTTTTAATTGTGAGGCGGGTACAGCTACTGGGAGAGTTTCGAAGTAATAAAGTAGCTTGGGTAAGATAGACATTTTTAAAACATTGACTCTGCCCAGTAAAGACAAGGGAAGCTTGGTCCAGGACGACAGGGACTTATTTATATCCAATATAAGAGGAGGGAAGTTGGTACTATAAAGGGAGGAATAGTGAGGGGTGAGTAGGATACCCAAATATTTAAGAGAGTTACTACACCATTTATAAGGGTATGATTCTTTAAGTTGGGATAATAATAGGCTTGGGATGTGTATAGGAAGGGCTTCGGTTTTAGAGTTGTTAACTTTGTACCCGGAAATAGCACTAAAAGAAGTCAATAATTTATGTAATGAGGGAAGAGATATCAGCGGGTTGGTGATAGTTAACAGAATGTCGTCTGCAAATAATGATAGTTTATACTCCCCCTGTCTCATCACCACCCCACTAATATCTGGATTTACACGAATGGACTCGGCTAGGGGTTCTAGGCATAAAATGAAAAGCAGCGGTGATAGGGGGCAGCCCTGGCGAGTTCCATTTGTCATGGGGAAACTAGGAGACATGAAGGATGACATTTGCACTTGCACTGAAACATTTGAATACAAGGCTTCCAAGGCTTTTAAAAAAGAACCATCAAAGCCATATACTTTTAAAGTGGCAAACATGTAGGGTCAACTTAGCCTGTCAAAAGCTTTCTGCGCATCTAGGCTCAAGATCAATGCCGAACGTGAGGTTCTATCTAAAAGGTCTATTAGGTCTATTGTACGACGGGTGTTATCTCCTGCGTGTCTACCAAGAACAAATCCCACTTGATCCCTGTGTATCAATTTGGGAATAAATGCGGAAAGTCGGGTAGCGAGTATTTTAGTAAATATCTTATAATCCGAATTTAGGAGGGCTATGGGTCTATAGTTGTCCGGAATAGAGGGATCCTTTCCAGGTTTAGGGATAACCGAAATGAACGAGTGGGAAAACTGGGAATGTGGGGGAGTTCCCTTAAGAAGGGAATCATATAAGGCTAGCATATGAGGAGATAAAATGTCAAAAAAAGATTTGTAGTAGGAGTAGGGCAATCCATCTGGGCCAGGGGATTTGTGTGATGGTAGTTTTTTAATTATAGCCAGTAATTCCTCAGCTGACACTGTTGCATTTAAACACTCCAGGTCTGTTTTAGATAATTTTGGTAATTTTATATTGGAGAAAAAGGACTCGAAATTTACCTGCGTAAAATTAAAATGGTTCTCCGGAGTCAGGCAATTATACAGTTTGTTATAAAAGCTACCAAAAATTTTTGACATTTCACGAGGGCAATGTGTTCTAGATCCATCTGTCTGCAGTAGGGAATCAGGCAGGGAGTTGAACGGACGAGGGCATAACTTATTGACTAACATCCTGTGGGGCTTATTTGAGAATTCGTAGAATTTCTGTTTCGTCCACAGCATGGACTTAGCTGTTTTGTCAAGTTTTGTTGATTTAATTTGTTCTCTAAGGTGAGTGACTTTACGTAGTTTCTGCACCGTGGGACCACCCAAAAGCCTCCGTTCAGCAATTACTAGAGCAGACGTTAAGGACTGCAATAAACTGTTTCTATCTCTCTTCAGTCGAGAGCCCTCAGCTATACATGCACCTCGGAAAACAGCCTTATGTGCCTCCCACAGCGTAGAAACCTGAGATACCGATCCGGAGTTGAGTGTAAAGTAGTCTTTCAAGCTATTTGCTAGGATAGAACGAGATACTTCAGACTGCAAGAGGTGGTCATTAAGACGCCAGTGACAGGATTTAGTATAAGTCTGGGATAACATAAGTTCTAGTGTAATGGGTGCGTGATCCGACCATGTAATAGGGGAGATGTCTGATTCAACTACATAGGGGATAAGTGGAGCCGAGATAAAAAAATGATCAAGACGGGAGTACATTTTATGAGCTGGTGAGTAAAACGTAAATTGTTTGTCAGAGGGATGTTTTATCCTCCATGAGTCGAATAGTCTGTATGATCTAATACATTTGCGGAATGCATTGGCTTGAGACAATACTCTTTTAGGTGGGGTGGTACTAAAAAGCGTTTGTCTGTCCCTATTGGGAGAAATAACCAGATTGAAGTCTCCACCAACCACCATAAAAGGTTGTGAGAGGTATTGGGGGGAATCAAAGAGTTTGTTGAGGAACTCAATCTGGCCCGTGTTTGGGGCGTATAAATTAACCAGTGTAAAAGAGGTAGACATGTATTCACAATCTAGGATAAGAAATCTCCCATGAGGATCTACATGTGATCTCCGAACTTTGACAGGACATGCTTTCCTGATCAAGATAGCCACTCCTGCCTTGCCCGTGGAGTCAGAGGCAAGATAGGAGATGGGAAAATACCTGGAGGCAAATTTTAATGATCCTCCTGCCCGAAAATGGGTCTCCTGGATCATCACTATGTCTGCGCCCGAGGCCCTGAAATCTTTCAGGGCCATCCAGCGTTTACCAATGGAGCCCAGGCCTTTTACATTATAGGACATAATTTTTAGGGCCATGACTGTGATCTATCTAGGAATGCTAGTGTAAATACATCTAGTATTATAAACCTGGAAGTAGCATGAAAATAGGAAAAAACACATTGCAGTATACAATTAATCATGATAATAAACGTTTGTCCAACTCTAATCATTGAAAAACACACTCCAAATTCTTTTTCCTTTAGAGTAAAGTGATAGTGACCGTGGGGTCTCAAACTATGGAACACATCATTAGATATGCACAAAAACTGTAAACAAAAGAAAAAACAAAAAAGAAAAATCAAGAAAAAAAGTTCAAAATTCTGTAGACCTGAGAGAAAACAGTTTCTCAGGGAGCCCTGTGCGTAGACCAGGGCCTGGTGGGGACGTGGGCGGACCTCCATCTGGCAATTCTGCTTGAGGAGATGAGAGAGGGGCCGCCGCTCACCTTATGCACTTGTAAGCGTAAAAGACAAAAAATAGAACAAAAGAAACAAATTTTTGAAGAGGATAACAAATATAACAGGTATGCTTGACACTTAAGAAATTCCAAAAAAGCTTTAGTAAGTGTATCTCAAGGGATGAGAAATATTCTGCCCCGAAAAAAGGGGTCGAGGCAGATACAAAAACTGAAGGGGCCAAGACAGCAATGTCGTTTCGTCTAGAAAAAAGAAAAAATTTGTCCGAAGCTCTGAGAAGAAACGGTAATGCTAAAGGCAGGGAGAAATAGAACCAAAAATAAGAGCGATCAGGGGGGGTGCTCAAGGGGGTTGCTTAGAAGATCTCAGGTGTTGAGGAGTAGAAAGGTGCTTCTTTGATTTGCCCCGAACAGGAGTCCAGATGCGAGTAGGTGTAGTTGGAGGCAGTCGGGCCTGTGTGTTAGGAAGGTTATTATCTTCTTCCGGTAAGGGGGGGAGACCCAAACTTTTCAGGAAGGCCTTTGCTTCTTGCAAATCACGCAAAGAATATTGGGCTCCATCTTTGGATACAGCTAGACGGAAAGGGAATCCCCAGTAATATGGTATCTTGTGTTGTTGTAAATGTGAGGTGAGGGGGCGCAGATTCCTCCGTTTAGCGAGAGTGATGGGGGAAAGGTCGCTAAAGATCTGCAGCTTAGCGCCTTTGTGTGTAATTTGGGATTTATTGCGGGTTGCCAGGGTTAGTGCCTCTTTACTTTCGAAGTAGTGAAACCGTACCACAACATCCCTGGGTCTGGCTCCAGTCGGTGGTTTAGGGCCCAGGGATCTATGGGCCCTGTCCAATCGCCAATCTATGTCCACAACTGAGGGAGCCAAGTTATTAAAAAGGCTCAAAAGGTAAGGTCGGAGTTCAGAGTCACACACTGTTTCCTGGAATCCCTCTGAATCGTTGATTTTGTCGTCTTTCTCTGTTCTCCAAGTCTTCTTGCTGTAATTGGAGCTGAGATACAGATAGGCGTAAGTTATGATTTTCCTCCTCAATTGCTTGTACATAATTTACCATTTCGTCGAATTTATTCTCCAGAGTGTCTGTGCGATCTCCAATTTGGTTTATTTCCCCTCTCAATTCAGCAGCTAGTTTGGTCACCTCAGCCGAAACATTAGACGTAATCTGTTGAAGCAAAAGTTGCAGCTTGGAGTCCAGAATGTAAGGGGTGAGGGTCATATTCAGGGGTGGAGGAGTAGTTGCAGGGTTTTGCGAACTAGTCAGTGAGGAGTTTGCGGTATCTTCTGAGTCCAGGGAGGGGTCCAGTAAGGCGAAAGGATTCGCGGAGGAATTAGAGGAGGCTGACTGTGGCCTGGTAACATAACGCTCCATTGTTGGTTCTTCTCGTGACACAATTAGTGGTTTGTAGTTTCGTTGCTGTTGGCCAATTTTGCCCATGAGGTACACAGAGGTTTTAGTGATCAAACATGCAGGCTTACCTCCAATGTTTTATGTTTGCTAATATTGCTGTATGGAGGTCTTGGTGAGCAGGCAGGTGCCCAGGGTTTATTTAGGCAGCATCTCTCTCAGGGTATTATTGTGCTCCACCTAGATCTTCACATCTCCCTAATTACATCTCTGCCTCCCCCTCCTGAGAATCTGGGGTGAGAAAAGCAATTCCTGCAGTCCCCAGCCCCCTGCAAGTAGCTATGCAGCTGAGGGGACAGAGGGTGGCTTCTGGGTGTATGTGAGAGTCCCAAGATGGCCGCCGGGCTCCAGAAGTAGGCCGAAGCCTCAGTCTATCCTAGTTAAAGGCCGCCGGATCGGGAGACACGGCCGTTTGCAGTCACTGGGGCATCCACTGGGGTAGAGAGAGGGATGATTTGGGTGGTCTGACTCCCCCCAGGGACCCGGTAGTGGGCGGATTTACCCACTGCGTTCCGGAGTGCCTGAAATTTAGCCCGCAGGCCGCGTCAGGTAGCTAGGCCGCAATGCACGAATCCGGGCGCCGGATAATCCTTCGCGGCCTCCCCGGATCCACAAGCCGATCGGTCCAGTCAGGGCAGGTCCCGAACAGTCACTCCTCAATACGTAAGCCCACAGGTTAAGATAGGGAGTGAGAGAGAGCGCCGCCGGTCCGTCTGTAGGCCCCAAGATGGCGGCGGAAGGCTCTGGTGGCAAGGAGAAAGTTCAGCTGCAGAGCAAGATCAGACCCGCCGGGGTCCTAAATATTAGTCCAGGATAGCTCAGCAGGGGTCTGGGATCAATAATATATGGCCTATGACTGCGGGGGTACAGTATAAGGTCACGGATGGTTGTAGATCCAAGAGGAGCTCTGATCACACACGTCCTTCCAGCAGCAGGTCCGGACACGCCCCGGAATATTTCACTTTTATTGTTTCACTTTAAGCATTATTAAAATCACTGCTCCCGAAAAAACGGCCGCTTTTAAAACTTTTTTTGCATTGATACATGTCCCCTGGGGCAGGACCCAGGTCCCCAAACACTTTTTACGACAATGCCATGCATATAAGTCTTTAAAATTAGCACTTTTGATTTCTCCTATAGATTTTTAAAGGGTGTTCCGTGGCTTTCGAATTTGCCGCGAACACCCCGAAATTGTTCGCTATTCGGCGAACAGGCGAACACCCGATTATCGAGTCAAACTTATAACTGTTCGACTCGAACATCGGGCTCATCTCTGGGCTATTACACCAGAGGGATTGTGTGGATGACTCCTACCTCATTACAGACCTCCATTCTGGTTGCCTCTTCAAATGGTGACAAGACTGTACAAGTGTCCTAAATGAGGAGCCACTTTTGTGGTGAACAAAACAAGAACCCCAGTGAGCTGGTCAGTGAGTAGTGAAAGGAGGAGTACAGGCCTTTTGATTTTGACCAACTCGCACCGAGATTTGTGGTGAACAGTCAAGTGCCTCTTCATGGATCTGATACTCTAATGTCTTATAGACTTACCATGCTTGATACACTGCAGGCAGAGGCTGCAAACCACTATGGTGGTGTCTGCAACAGACATGTCAAAAAGGCCCAGACTACTAAGCTTTGCAGAGTGAACTTGGGAATAGCGGCTACCAGCACCCATGGAGGTGCCATCTGGTGGAAAAGGGCGGCTGCTCCCTTCATTCCTCTGTGAACTGGACAACATCCTGTCTTACTGTTGTTGTGTCTTTCCCTCACTTTCCTCTTTAACAGTCTCTGACACCCATGTGAAGTCTGCCACCTAATCATCCCCACCCTTCTCATCACTTGAGCCCACTTGGCAATCAGTTGCAGTTTTATGCACATCACTGGCAATTGCTTTTTCCCTTCTTGTTGTCCCTTCTTTTTAGGTTCCTGGTGCACTCTTCCCCAATATCTGAGTACCTTCTTTGGTATCCTTATCACCTCCTCCAATGCTCTCCTCCAGGGCTTCTTCAGAGCCTCTCCCATCCTCTGGAACTCTACCCTTATCTGTTTGATTATCTCATACCCTATCCAGCTTTATGCAATCCCTGAAAACACATTTATTTTTTTTAGTCTATCCCGCCTCCTCCTAAAAGCTGTACATTGACTGCCTTTGTGAGATCATCACCCACAGCTATTACCTTTTGTACCACTTCCCCCTCTCTTTTCAATTGTAAGCTTCATGAGCAAGGCCCTCCTCATCTTTCTGTATTGAACTGTGTGGTAACTGTAGTTTCTCCCTTTATATTGTAATCTGTTGGCACTATACAAATCCTGTATAATAATAATAATATTAAAAGTTCTGACACACAGGGGTTGATTTACTAAAACTGGAGAGTGCAAAATCTGGCTCAGCTCTGTATAGAAAAAAATCAGCTTACAGGTTTTTTTTTTGTCAAAACTTAATTGAATAAGCTGAAGTTAGAAGCTGATTGGCTATCATGCACAGCTACACCAGATTCTGAGTGCTCCAGTTTTAGTAAATCTCCACTTGTGTGCCCATATTAACTACTAAAGCACAGCATGGTATACAGTATGTCAAAAGCATGCAAAGCGTAAAAAGAAAAATTCTGCAAACTCCCACAAGTTAGACAAATTGCTATTTATGTTGATTTAGAGACTTTACAAAGACCTTAAGGTATCACTTCAGTTGAGTTACTGAACTGCAGGAAGAATTAATGAACCCAGTTCATTGAGAACTATAAGCCATCTGCCGCGGCAACTGACGGTACTTGTAGTTCATTCATTCACAGGAAACTGTGATTGAATGAAGCAGTTGTGTGAGTGTAGCCCAGAACAGCCATGCTGCTTTCAAATTGTAACAGATGGTGCGGGAAGAAAATCCCCCACCCTCTGTCATAGAGCAGGGAGCGCTGGCGGAAGGAGGTGGGTGTATAGGAGAATGTTACACATTACACCCTAAATATGGGTGTTACATATAACATTCTCCTAAAGGTAAACTTAGCCTTTAATGAAGATGTAAGCTATTTAAAAGATCAGCTATTAAAGTGATTGTAAAGTCTCTTTCCTTTCTTAAAAATAACAAACATGTCATACTTACCTCCTATGTGCAGTGGTTTTGCATAGAGCAGCCCAGAACCTCCTCTTCTCGGGTCCCTCTTTGGCTCACCTGGCCCCTCCCTCCTGGCGAGTGTTCCCACAGCAAGCAGCTTGCTATGGGGGCACCCGAGCCAAGTCACAGCTCCCTGTGTCCATTCAGACCCCGGCTAGGCCCTGCTCCCCTCTCTCCTCATTGGCTCTCTGACTTTTATTGACAGCAGTGGGAGCCAATGGTGCTCTGCTGCTGTCTCAGCCAATGAGGAGGAGAGTCCTGAGCAGCCAAGTGTCTCGTGCAACATCGCTGGATAGAGATAGGTTCAGGTAAATATTGGGGGGGGGGGGTTTGAGGAGTGTTGCTACACACAGAAGGTTTTTTATCTTATTGCATAAAATTCATTAAGATAAAAAGCCTTCTGCCTTTACAATCACTTTAACCGCTTTAGCCCCGGAAGATTTTACCCCCTTCCTGACCAGAGCACTTTTTACAATTTGGCACTGCGTCTCTTTAACTGACAATTTCGCGGTCGTTCACCGATGTACCCAAACGAAATTTGTGTCCTTTGTTTCCCACAAATAGAGCTTTCTTTTGGTGGTATTTGAGTACCCCTGCTGTATTTTTTTGCACTGAAAAAAGAGCACCAATTTTGAAAATAAAAAAACAATATTTTTTTACTTTTTGCTGTAATAAATATCCCCAAAATTTAAAAAAAAAAAAAAACTAATTTCTTCATCAGTTTAGGCCAATTTATATTCTTCTACATATTTTTGGTAAAAAAAAAAAAATCGCAATTAGCGTATATTGATTGGTTTGTGCAAAGTTATAGCATCTACAAACTATGGGAAAGATTTATGGCATTTTTATTATTATTTTTTCTTACTAGTAATGGCAGTGATCTGCAATTTTTAGTAGTATTGCGACATTGCGACGGGTAGATTGCAAACTTTTGAACATTGACCATCTTTTTGGGACCATTGGCAATTATACAGCGATCAGTGCTATAAATATGCACTGATTACTATGTAAATGTCACTGGCAGGGAAGGGGTTAACACTAGGGGGCGATCAAGGGGTTAACTATGTGTTCCCTCACTGTGTTCTAACTGTGTGGGGATGGAAATAACTAGGAGAGGAGACATATCATTTTTCCTACTTAGTAGGAATAAACAATATATTTCCTCTTCCCTGACAGCACAGGGCTTTGTGTGTTTACACACAGAAATCCCCCTGCTGTCACTCCTGCATGTGATCACGATTGTGCCCACCGGCCACGCGCATCGGGTCCCCCGCCGTGCAGTGGAAGGATGTACTCGGATGGGGTATATTTGCGTGAGCCGTTCGTTAACTGATTAAGATTCCTTAGTTATTGTACACATACATTGAATGTCTTTCTAGGTGGGCCATTGCAAAAGCCTTTTGCAGTTAGCAGTACTGGTGCTGCTTGCTGTTGTCAGTCTATTAAAATCGTGGCATTAAAATGGTTAACCCTTGAAGATATGCCAAACATGCTGTATAACTAAAACTTTTATTAAGTTAGTGGTAATAATACTTTCTTAACAAAATAGGTTTACAAATAAATTTACATACTTTAGAAGTATTAAAAGTAAAGTAAAAAAATCAAGATATATTTATCTCTCTACAACCATTTACAGTCACAAATGATAAATATATATGATGTGCTTATATATTTTACTTAATACTAGCAAACACATAAATATATATAATGATCTATGTAGTATAAAGACTCACATAAAATTGTCACATTAAATGTAATGGCAAGTCAGGAAAAGTATTTCTGAAGCCTGAATGTCAGTTGCCTGGATATGACTGAGATGATTTACTGTTTGGTTATCTTCTATGAATAATTAGTCTGTATGAAATTACATTATTAACATTTAAGGTGACAAGGTTTTGTGTGCTGCTCATCTTCCATAATTCAATGCATTAATTTTAACTGGTCGCTTCTGACAAATTCTATTAACAAAACCTGGAAGGTGTTTAACAAAATGTCATGGTGCACAATCCAGACAAGGACTTTCATTTTGCAGTACTTCCACATATTTAATAACTCACAGATGTCAGTACACTGTAAATAGGTGGTCCTGGAAAAGTTTCTGCACATTTTTAGGTTGTACCATCCAACTTCCTTTTTTGCCACCAGTTTTTTTTCTAATAGTTGATACAATTTCAAAGCTAAAGTGAATGTATTAGCTGGGGATTTTGAAGACACTTTCTTATCCCTTTTCACCTTAAAAATAACTTATTTCATTAATAATTTAAACCATAACCATTTTTATTACTCATTTATGGTAAAATGGTCCTAAAAAGTAAAAAAAAGAATGATTCTTAATAACATATCTCACATTTAATATTTAACTTACCACTTAAGTCTTGTCTTACCCATCACTGGAAAAAAAAGTATTATTTTTCTGGTGTAAATCTCCACTCCCCCTTATTTTGAATGGTTCTTATTGTGTGTGTTTCTTTCTTATTACTCTTCTGTTCATATACATTTGTATGTAAAGTCTGAGCAACATCTTTTTTTTTTCCCACGCAGGGGAATCATAGGATATGAAAAAATAGGCATAATTACAATTGTTAAATGAGAAGAAACTTGGTTACAAACATAAACAGGTCCTCCCCAAGAAACGAGAGAAGGCCTGAGAGGGTTATGATTGCAATAGAAGCGTGAGGCACACTTACAGATGGATAGATAGATAGATAGATAGATAGATAGATAGATAGATAGATAGATAGATAGATAGATAGATAGATAGATAGATAGATAGATAGATAGATAGATAGATCGATAGAACAAATGTTAAACCCCTTAATGTCTGAAGGTAAAACAAATCTTAAAGGATAAGCCATATTTAGGGTGTAACATGCTCCAGACCTAAACACACTTAGATTAACTACCGTGTTTATCAGGGTATAACATGCACTTTTCCCCCCTGAAAATAGGGGGCAAATCATGGGTGCATGTTATATGCCGATAGTGGACCTTGGAGGGGAAGGAGGGGACGAGCGCCACCGGAATTCACCGAGCCATCATCTCCTGTTTACTCGCCTCTCACTTGGCTCTCTTGTCACACACACAGTCCCACCTCCACCACTGGCATTGGGCCCGTGTTCTGTCTATCACAGGAGTTGGTCCAATGCCGATGGTGGAGGCGGGACTGTGTGTGTGACTGTCAACTGAGAGCCGAGTAAACAGAAGACGACGGCTCTGTGATTTCTTGCACTGTTCAGGCTGCATTGATGAGAGATAGTGAGGCTGCAGGTGAGCATTGAGGCTAAAAATGGGCATTAATCAGCCTGCATTCATAGGAGATGGGCTGCAGATGGGCATTGATCAGGCTGCATTGAGGCTGCAGATTGGCACTAATCAGGCTGCAATGATGGGCACTAAACCTTATTTTAATTCAAAGTTGTTTATTTAAAAAATATGTTTTTTTTCTGAATCTTTCCTCTTAAAATGAAGGTGCGTGTTATACACCTGGGCGTGTCATATGACGATAAATGTGGTACTTCCCAACCACTACAGCGTGGGTGTCCAGTTCTGGGAGGGCAGACATGGACATCCTCCCAGAACTTTGCCTCCCGCGCACCCCCTGGGGCACACATCCACATTTTGGACACATGTGCATTTTGGACACAGCTGATCATGGTAAAAGGCCAATCACAGTGGCCCTTTACCATATGATCAACTGTGTCCAATCACACCTGATCACATGTAAGCAGACTTGCCAGTTATCGGCAGTCCTTTCGTCACACGCTGTATCTGGAAGGGATTGCAATTAGCTGGCAAGCCTGCCAGCACATTGTTTACACTGATAATCAGGGCACTGATCATCAGTGTATCAAGGTAATCTATCCTAAAAAAAGTGTGTATTTGATATATATAGAGTAACCCAACATAATACTAAATTCTCTATCTAAACTGGTAATATTGATATAATCTCTATCAGAGTTGGTGATAATTATATAAACTAAATAATTAATCTAATTAATACAATATGATGTGTGACCACACCAATAAGTGATGAAAAAGTGGTAACCAAGCCCACATAAATCATCTACTTCAATCTATATGTGTCTATATACAGCCAAAGAACAAAAAACAAAAGTCCATAAAAGTCTCAAAGTATTAGTGCTAAAAAATTGTAGCCAAAAAATATTATTATTAGTGAACATGTTTAGCAAAAAACGTGTTAAAAAAAATAACTGCGTATAACAAAAAAAGAGTTCAAAAGAAACTATGTTGAATCCCACAAGTGTAAGTAGCAGATTCTTCATATAATGTATCCTCCACCGCTTATGATCTAAATCACTCACCAATGTTAGTGGCTGGTAAAACCAGCAAACGCACTTATTCCCTTAGCAGGATGCAATACTCTGTAGATCTGTGGTAGATAATGATATCAGATCTCCTCAGTAGCTGTCAATCCGGACTTCCAGAGGGCAATTTCTTTTCTTTTTCACAATGTAATGGTCTGTAAGAGCCCAAAAAATATCCACTCCCAACTCTCCTCCACAGTGTATGTTCAACCTCTCCAGAGAGGTGTGATCGGAAAAGAAAGAAAGCACAGCATAGCATAAAATCCTTTAAAAAAAGTTTTCTTGTTTATTTAAACCACATAGCACTCACATTTAAAAGTGTCTCCCGACACTGGTAAAACAGGCATAGATAATATGTGTCTATTCGGATCTCACAATCCCACGAGTAGACATCAAATGTAACGTGGTAACGATGCCTCCAGCACCTCACCCACGATACATTATATGAAGAATCTGCTACTTACACTTGTGGGATTGAACATCTTATATCACTATTACTAGTTTAGATAGAAATTATAGTATTATGTTGGGTCACTCTATATATATCACATACACACTTTTTTTTAAAACAATTTTATTGAAAGTGTTCAGATAATAGAAATGACAAACATTCAAATAAGACAATAGGACATTGTTCATTTTTGTCTTTAGAAGGCTTGGTGCATGTATGTATAACACAATATATTAAATGCAGACAGACAGAAGAGTATAATAAAACTGTAATAACAATGGTTATAAGTAGATCCACAACAAACCAAAGGTATTGTTCGTGTCACCAAAATAGCCGGACACCCCTTAGGGAGCAAACTGTGTCTGGGTGGGGGCATAGTCAATAAATGGTATGGTTCTTTCTTTTACCAAGAGTTTGTTGTGGTTTTGAAATTATTTTCTTTAAATGGGTTTTATTAGGTCAAATATGAGAGCAGAAGATACAGGATATAAAGTATAAAGGCCATATCAGATATAGGGAGGGCTATTATCCCATATATGGAGTTGCAAACAGATAACAATGCATTAATATCTTGGTAGACACACATCGCGGATGTTACACACGTTAGTATATAAAGAATATAAGGTAATGTTAGGGTCTCCACGATTATCCCCAACAGAGGAGGCGTCAAAGATCGGATAGGAGGGGTGGGAGTGGGGGGTCAAAGGTAAGTAGAAGGAGGGTGGTAAATATAGAAAATGCCTAGTAACCAACTTGGACACTTAGGAATCGATTAGTAATGCAAAAATACAGATACAAAGTTACAATGGTGGGGGGTAGGTGTTCACAGCTGTTTCTCTTTGGTCAAAACAGTAGTGGGGATTATTTCCAGTAGTTAAAGGTAGTCAGAGAGGAGTGTATGCGAGCTTGATACTTCTGGGATGGGCCAGGCATGGAGCCCACTGTCTGTGGAACTTCTCTCCCATTATGTGAGATTTGGAGAAGAGATATTCCATGTGGCAATGCTCATTTAAAGCAGAGATGAGAGAGATGCTAGTTGGTGGAAGTGGGTCTTTCAAGGCACAGGCTATTACTATACGTGCTTCCATTAGGACATGCTGTATGATTGGTATGTAGGCTGTGGGCCAGGGGAGAGCCATTTGCCAGGTCAGTTGTCTGGTAATGTGAGTCATATCAGCGATTAAGGCAGAAACTGTCTTCCAAAAAGGGGCAAGGAGAGGGCAGTTCCACCAGATATGAAGGATGTCCCCAATAGCATCACATTTCCTCCAGAATTTCGGAGAGCAGGATGGGAAGATGCATGCTAGTCTGTCCATCGTGTAGTACTATTTGTGAAAACATTTTTATGAGGGTTTCCCAGTGGGATACATTTTTGGAGAAATTAGCAGGAAACCAAAGAGCACGGTATCAGGCTTCTGGAGAGAAAGAAGTTTGTAGCTTTGATTCCCAGTATAGCATGTTGCGGGATTTACTTGTGACTGTGGGTCTAGATAGAGCGTTGTAGATGAAGGAAAGTCCCTTGGTCTTGGTGGATACTTGTTTGTAACACATACAGTACACACATTTTTAGAATAGATTACCCTTATAGACATTTGGCTAAGTGCTGTCTTTCTTTCTTTCTTTTTTTCATGTTGAGATTTCTCTATTAGACAGCAGCTAGACAGGATTAATTAAGTACTATTAAGTACCATCTCAGCGCGGTCTGATTCTATTTTTTATTACTGATCATCAGTGCAGCCCCATCAGTGCCCATCAGTGCCGCCTTTCAGTGCAGCCTCATCAGTGTCTCCTCATTAGTGCCCATCAGTGCCACCTTATCAGCACACATCAGCGAAGGAGAAAAATTACTTATTTGCAAAATGTTATAACAGAAACTAAGAAACTTTTTTTTGGTATTTTTTTTGTTTGTTTAGCAAAAAATAAAAAAACTCAGAGGTGATTAAATAGCACCAAGAGAAAGCTCTATTTGTGTAAAAACAATTATAGACATTTCATATGTGTACTGTGTTGAATAACCACGCAATTGTCATTCAAAGTGCAACAGTGTGAAAGCTGAAAATTGGTTATTTTAACATTGTAACATTGACACCCGCAGCGGTTGGCATGAAAAGAGTGCGATCATGATGCTGTGCGGGAAACACAGAGGAATCGCTGCAAATCCCACACTGCATCAGTGTAAATCTAGGCTCAAACTGACCTTTGACCCTGACACTGACCCTGATACTAACCTAAAACAAGCCCTGGTCTAGCTATTTTATCCTTATTATTATTTTTTGTTGTTGCTGTTATTTACTTTCTTCTTCTCTGGCTAGGAGAAAAAGATATCTTTTTCTCCATTCAGAGGAGAAAAACAGTACAGAAGCTCAATCTCCATACTGGGTGCATGCTATGGAGTGTATATGTGGCACTACAGAAGAAGGTCCACTTCCACCATATTATCAGACATCCCAACCTGCAAAAACTTATTTCAGGGAGGTGGTAAACTCATTTCAGGGAGGTGGCGCTTCGCGCCCGCAACCCCCTTACAGCAAAATATTTTTTAAATCACCTTTTTAATATTTTTCCACAGTGCTTCTGGGGAAGGGTGGGTGGTAGGTGGCAGTGGACGGTGTCAGTAGTTTTTTTATTTTTAATAATTGATTTTTTGTTTTTTTACAATTTAATTTGTTTCTTTTTTTCACAATGCTTTTTTACACTTTTTTTATTTTTTGTTACACTTTTTAATTTTTTACAATATTTTTATATTTTTGGGAGGCTTTGGTGAGATGTCAGCATATACACTTGTCAATTTTTTTACTTCAAAAGCAGATTATATATCTACTCTGAAATAAAGTAAAAAACATAACAAACAAACAAACAGTGTGTATGTGTGTGTGTGTGTACGTATATATATATATATATATATATATATATATATATATATACTGTAATGAGGTGTTTTTCTTAGGAAAACGGAGACTCAACACAAGAAGAAAGTTTGTTCTCTAGCGTTTGAGAATTCTCCCATTAAAATCAATGCAATTTGGTCCACCACAAAATGGCCTCCAGCCGGAGACCTAATTACAAGGACAGATTGTTTAGTGTTGATGGGGATGTTAGGAGCAGAAGCTGTTTGCAAAGACGTCTGTGGGGACAGAGACGGCCTTTACAGCTGTTCCCGGCACCGATCAATCCCAGGAGATCGGGAGGCGCTTGCGGGTATGCGAGAGTCTTGAGATGTCTGTATAATTGTATATGTATGACACCAGCATTAATGGGTTAAGAATTTACCAGGGACTTTTTCTATTATCCAATAGATTGAATCAACAACAATTAAAAATTATTTAATTTTATTCCAAACTCTTAGAACGTATATAAATACTACTCAGCATGCGTAAAAAATGGTGTTTCTTCATATATAAGAACAATGTAATTTGCATTACTTTGTTAAGCTCTACGTCTACCCATCAAAAATACTGTTCATTTACTACAATATATCAATATCACAAATGTCACAAAGTTCATATATCAGTCATTTTTATACATTCAAAAATGACAGAGATTGAGTCTTTTCGTTTTTGCACACTAAACACTAATTTTACATAAACCTGTGCAAATCAAGTACATGTACTGTGCATGATGAAAAAATGAATAGGTTGAGGTTACCTTCAGAGAATAACTAACGAAACATGTTGTTATGTCATGTATACTAACACCTAAGCCACATCTTTCACAGCTATCACGGTTGAGGACTTATTGGATTGCTCACCATGCCTGCCATTCCATCTTGTCCTGTTTGCACTGCTGAGTCCTTCAAATCTCGTACCCACAGTTCCCGGGTCAGACATTTCCAGGCAACTACCATTAGGTCATGAGCATGCGATGTCTTGCAGATTCGTAAGTATGGGTCCCCTTTTGGGTGATACCCAATGTTTGCAATAACAGAATACGTTGTAATATGTGTCATATTTTTCTAAACTATTTCTACTTTATAGACAATTGTGTGTGCATCAACCCCTGAGGAAGTGACGCTATGTCACGAAACACGTCATTTATATAGATGCAAGGTCACACCTATTATGGATTGATCTTAGAAACAATGTACCTGGCTACGGAATTTATACGTATATATTGACCTCTGCTTGACTATATGGCAATTATGTCACTGTTGTTTTGTTGAAAATTGTATTTACCAATAAATCTTTACTTTATTGATTTATTATTGAGTGTGTTGCGCCTCATCTAAAGTCCCATGGGCAATTCATGTTTCTTTGTTATCTTGAGTGAAAACTGCATTTCAAAATGATCAGTAAATCCATAGATACAGGCATCTATGGTTATATGCTAATCTTTAGTCACCACCTTGGCTTCCTTAGCTTATTGATCTATGAGGCTGTATTGACAAAGGACCAACAATCAGGCTCAGAAGGTGGATAGGGAACAGGAAAAGCTCAACTTTTGCAAAAAAATTGGGATTTTCATATGACTTTATCTGCCTATATCTGGATATACTGAACTGCCTAAGACTTTTTCTTATGAAATGATCAGTTTGAATCCAAATTTGTGAGAGGTTTACTTTAACAAGAGCCTCAGAACAGGGAAGGGGAGAAGAGAACTATTTGGTTGGACTTTAAAGGCATGGACTACAATAGTTATATAAAAAAAAATATTTTATCAATAGACATTTTTTTTTTTAAAACGACAATTATACATAGCAACATTTAAAAACATATATATATAGAACATTATCAACAAGGGCCTAATACTTGGGGTGTATGGTTAATATAGATGATATCCCGTAAGTGAGCCTCTGTGTGTCCTGAGGAAATGGCTCAGCGAAACGGGTTGATGCACAGAGGCTCACTTACGGGATATCATCTATATTAACCATACACTCTAATGCCCCGTACACATGGTCCGACAATGATCGGACATTCCGACAACAAAATCCATGGATTTTTTCTGACGGATGTTGGCTCAAACTTGTCTTGCACACACACGGTCACACAAAGTTGACAGAAAATGTGATCGTTCTAAACGCGGTGATGTAAAACATGTATGTCGTGACTATAAACGGGGCAGTAGCCAATAGCTTTCGTCTCTTAATTTATTCGGAGCATGCGTGGCACTTTGTGTGTCGGATTTGTGTACACACGATCGGAATTTCTGACAACGGATTTTGTTGTCGGAAAATTTTATAGCCTGCTCTCAAACTTTGTGTGTCAGAAAATCTGATGGAAAATGTCCGATCGAGCCCCCACACGGTCGGAATTTCCGACAACTAGCTCCGATCGCAAATTTTCCTTCGGAAACTCTGACTGTGTGCCAAGGGCATTAGTATTAGGCCCTTTTTGGCCATGTTTTCTATATATATATGAACACATGTTTTAAATGTTGCTGTCTATGTATAATTGTCATTTTTCAAAATATTTTTTTGTCCATTAATAAAATACTATTTTTTTATATAACTATTGTAGTCCCTGCCTTTAAAGTCTGACCAAATACTTCCCTTCTCCCCTTTCCTGTTCCTAGCTATACTTATGAATGTGGCACAGGGAGTGACTGTAATATTCATATTAACAAGTGCCTCAAAACTCCCAAGTCATTTTGTGGTTACAAAAAAGAAAAAGAACAACAAACACAGGGTAAGTTAGAACAAAGTGACTTACAGTATCCAAAGGTAATAAAGTGCAGCCTGCAATCTACTGATCGAAGAACAGCAGGAGAAAACTTCAAGCACAGATAAAAAGTACAGAATATCAGTGTGACCTGTATTCACACAAGAAAAGTGTTACAATTATAAGTGTAGCGTTTATCCACGAAGGATCGGCTGAATATTTGTTATATCCATAATTCACGTTTACTACTCAACCCTCGCAGCCCATAGATTTAAAAGTCACAGTCCTTAGTGCTTTTTCTTAATGCTTTATTCATCAACATAAACTGGGATGGGAGAAGGACTTTCTTTGAGATGCTCTTCTGTTACATTGTCATCTTTCCATGAATCATACAAGAGAATCTGAGTACAATTGCGGACAATCAAGAAATCATTTCTCAATGATCTCTTCAATCAGGGATGATGGAAGTAGATTTGATAGAGAATGAGTTGATCTTCATCTGTATAACTTTAAAAGAATGATCCATATCTCAACATGTGTGCTTGCAGCTTCACCGCTACCTTTTTACCACTACTTCCCACCAACATGGTACTTCCAGATTAAGCTAAAGGAGAGCAAATCTGAATAACTCCTCCCATTTGACTGATTGGAATCCCAGGGCAATGCTGAACTCAAAGTCATAGGCCATCACTTCCCATCTCACTGACTTGTGGACCAACAACCCTCAGTCTCTGGCAGTACCTTTTCCTTGGGCTTTAACTCACGTTTATGTGCCAATCATAAACGATCAATCACCCAGTTTCCTTCCGCTTTGTTGCTACTTCATCCGCAATGTTTCTCAGTTCCCTTTATCACTTTGTGGCCCGTTCCCCTCCCTGCAGGGGCAGCCTACGACATCCACGACTACACGCGGCAAGATGTCGTCTGTTCCTCCATGAGGACCGGATCTCCACCCTTCTCGCTAGGGTGAAGCTCCTATGGCTCCCCGGATAGGAAAACCTCGAACTTCCCCCCCGGGAACCAGGCTGGCTCTCTCGCTCCTCAGAGCTGGACTGGACTTGAACTCCCGGGCACCATGTGACCCCCCTTTTTATATGAGAGTCCCGGGATTACCAAGCAAATTAATGATTGGCTGAGACCAACACATAAACACCTGTCACTCAAATATAGAAATCAAACAATACAGGCCTGCTGCAAATAGCATCAGCCTGTCTAAATTTACCTATCATGAAAAGCTAACAAGAAAGGTCACCTACCTAAAAGTAGGTGCCCACTACATACACCCCCCACTTGAATCACAACTGTCCCCAGTTGTAAGGGATAAACTTCAAAGTACATCTCATTACATCAAGGGAAACGGGGAAATAGGGAATAAACATTAAACAGGGTTAACATACCTGTCACAGTATACAATATTAACATTCAAAAAAAAATATTTACGTGGCCTAACTGTAGATCCCTACATTTAACACTCAATACAAGTGGAACCAAAGCACTGCTCCCATGGGAGGAATACTCTGATTACCACATGCCTTCTTCTGTGGAATGGACAGCCGTCACATACCTAAAGGAAAACCACACAATATATTCTAACTACTACACAAACTACCACACAGAGGGGGTTATAATCTTCTACCGGGTAATTTAAACAATATACATTTTTTATGGCATGTATGTTCCCATTGAGATAATCGCTCCCTCAAAAGGAGTCCAACAGTACTCCTGCAAAGTGCATCCCAATAGACATGCTCGGCAGATAAATCCGTTTGCCCGTTGGCAAAATAAACTTTCTGTTTGGCTCTCAAACAAGAGTCCTTGAAGAAGTACTTGTGCTACAAAGGGATTCAAGCAGGGACAGCACGCCCTAGTGTCCTTAACTTTGTTCTTGTTATGCACCATGAATGCGAGTCTCCTGCTTAACAGTTCAATTAGGGAAAACCTACCCTAACCCATCTGCCATCCTGCAGTCAATCTGTGTTAAAGACATATACTTGTGAATACAATCCTTCTACAAATAATATCTCGAGTCAGGCAACCTCTTGCGACTATCTCCCGGTCCTCTCACTGAGATAAAGTAACTGCGGGTATTTTGTCCAGCTTTTACCACCAACACTCTGTCTTTGTGGATCGCTCTTTCAAGCTTTCACTCTAGAATGAATGTCTTTGAACCGAACCCAAACCTCACTGTCTGGTGTCCTTTTTGGCTTGGGAACATGAAGGTAGTCCCACACAAGTTCATCCTCCCATGATTCCCGGGAACTTTCCACAATGTCCAAAACTTGTTACGGGACATATGGAGATTCAAAGCACCATTCTTGCGCCACCTTTCGCTGCACCACTCTGTGAAATCTAGAGAGTCTAGGCAAGTCTTTAGCCTTTCCTTGGCGAGGCAGGACACACTCGTCAGTAGCTCTACTGACCCATTTCTGAAATGTAGCTGGCCTGCTAGGAACAATGGTACTTGTCACATTAAATGGAGGTGTTGAAACTTTAACTGAACCAGACACTCCTGTGGAAGCCTCCACCGAAGTCGAACTCTCAATAAAACATTCCTCCTCACTTGAATCAAACTCTTCAGGGGATGACCATTCAAATAGATTGCTCATTGATCCATATTTCTGTAAGATCTATGGTGATCCCCAATCTACAACCCGATCTTTGCTTAACCTGTCCGGCTCACCCGAGGGATCCCTCTCCTGTGGTTTAGGCTCCTTCCGGACAGGTAAATCAAAGGGCTCACTGTTAACTGGCTCCTCAGGGGTTCCCTCCGAAGACTGGGCAACAACTTCAACAGTCCCTGAATCCCCAACCAAGTCACAGGCTTTGTCAGTAGATCCTACCTGATCTCCTGATGGCTCTGATTCAGCCGAATCAGACGGGAGCTCCTCTACTGCTGCTGCAGGTGACACACGACCCTCTCCGGCCTTCCGAATCACCCATTCCCGCGGCAGACAAAGTCCCATTTTTTTCTTTAACAAAATAGTACTTGACCTTCTGTTGGATGGGTCCCAATCTTGTCAACTGGATCAATGTCCGCACTGAGCCCAGGTGATGACTCCAACCATAGGCCTCCGACATCCAGGACATAGCATACAGAGTTTCTCTACTCCGTCAATTACTCCCAACGCCAATCCTCTGGTTAGCTCCAACCGAACACCGGTGTCAACCAGAACCCGGTCCTGCACATCAGACAGCAGCTGCACAGCAAACGTGTCCTCAACACTTTCCGCCATCTTGCTCTGGCGCGTGGCATGCTGAAACACTGAAACTTTTTCCTCTGGGGCGTGGCTTCACCCCCCACTTGTTGGTTGAGCGCAGGAGGAACTGTAGCTGTATATTTTCAAAGTCCTCCCCAGCGACCCCTGGCAGCAGGTACTGTTATACAGCAGGCTATCTTGGCAACAATCACTGAAATGCAGGTTTTCATTGTTATGGGAGATGGTCAGCGGCAAACGTGAAACAGATATCCCAGACGAGCCCCCACATGTAGCGCTTACCCCCGAAGGAGCGGCTGAATATTTGTTATATCCGTAATTCACGTTTACTACTCAACCCTCGCAGCCCATAGATTTAAAAGTCACAGTCCTTAGTGCTTTTTCTTAATGCTTTATTCATCAATAGGGATGAGCTTCGAGTTCGAGTCGAACTCATGATCGACTCGAACATTGGCTGTTCGCAAGTTCGCCGAACAGCGAACAATTTGGGGTGTTCGCGGCAAATTCGAATGCCGCAGAACACCCTTTAAAAGTCTATGGGAGAAATCAAAAGTGCTAATTTTAAAATCTTATATGCAAGTTTTTGTCATAAAAAGTGTTTGGGGACCTGGTCCTGCCCCAGGGGACATGGATCAATGTAAAAAAAGTTATAAAAACGGCCGTTTTTTCAGGAGCAGTGATTTTAATAATGCTTAAAGTCAAACAATAAAAGTGTAATATCTCTTTAAATTTCATACCGGGGGGTGTCTATAGTATGCCTGTAAAGGGGCGCATGTTTCCCGTGTTTAGAACAGTCTGACAGCAAAATGACATTTCGAAGGAAAAATTCCATTTAAAACTACCCGCGGCTATTGCATTGCCGACAATACACATAGAAGTTCATTGATAAAAACAGCATGGGAATTCAACACAGGGAAACCCCGAACCAAAATGTAAAAAAAAATTATGTGGGAGTCCCCCTAAATTTCATACCAGGCCCTTCAGGTCTGGTATGGATATTAAGGGGAACCCCGGCCAAAATTTTTTAAAAAAATGACGTGGGGTTCCCCCTAAATTCCATACCAGACCCTTTAGGTCTGGTATGGATTTTAAGGGGAACCCCGTGCCAAAAAAAAACAAAAAAACGGCGTGGGGTCCCCCCAAAAATCCATACCAGACCCTTATCTGAGCACGCAACCTGGCAGGCCGCAGGAAAAAAGGGGGGGACGAGAGTGCGGCCCCCCCTCCTGAACCGTACCAGGCTACATGCCCTCAACATTGGAAGGGTACTTTGGGGTAGCCCCCAAAACACCTTGTCAAGGGGACCCCCAGATTGGGTCCCCAAACACTTTTTATGACAATAACTTGCATATAAGCCTTTAAAATTAGCACTTTTGATTATTCATGTTCATGTCCCATAGACTTTAACGGTGTTCGTGTGTTCGAGCGAACTTTTTTCCTGTTCGCATGTTCTGGTGCGAACCGAACAGGGGGGTGTTCGGCTCATCCCTATTCATCAACATAAACTGGGATGGGAGAAGGACTTTCTTTGAGATGCTCTTCTGTTACATTGACATCTTTCCATGAATCATACAAGAGAATCTGAGTACAATTGCGGACAATCAAGAAATCATTTCTCAATGATTTCTTCAATCAGGGATGATGGAAGTAGATTTGATAGAGAATGAGTTGATAAAGAGTCACTCTGAATAACTTCTTCATCTGGAAAACTTTAAAAGAACGTTCCATATCTCTACATGTGTGCTTGCAGCTTTACCGCTACCTTTTTACCACTACTTCCCACCAACATGGTACTTCCAGATTAAGCTAAAGGAGAGCAAATCTGAATAACTCCTCCCGCTTGACTGATTGGAATCCCGGGGCAATGCTGAACTAAAAGTCATAGGCCATCACTTCCCATCTCACTGACTTATGCACCAACAACCCTCAGTCTCTGGCAGTACCTTTCCCTTGGGCTTTCACTCACGTGATCGATAGTCCATGTGCCACTCATAAATGATCAATCGCCCAGTTTCCTTCCGCTTTGTTCTACATCCGCAATGTTTCTCAGTTTCCTTTATCTCTTTGTGGCCCGTTCCCCTCCCCACAGGGGCAGCCTACGACATCCACGACTACACTCGGCAAGATGTCGTCTGTTCCTCCATGTGGACCGGATCTCCACCCTTCTCGCTAGGGTGAAGCTCCTTTGGCTCCCTGGAGGGGAAAACCTCCAACTTCCCCCCCGGGAACCAGGCTGGCTCTCTCGCTCCTCAGAGCTGGACTGGACTTGAACTCCCGGGCACCATATGACCCCCCTTTTTATATGAGAGTCCCGGGATTAACAAGCAAATTAATGATTGACTGAGACCAACACATAAACACCTGTCACTCAAATATAGAAATCAAACAATACAGGCCTGCTGCAAAAAGCATCAGCCTGTCTAAATTTACCTATCATGGAAAGCTAACAAGAAAGGTCACCTACCTAAAAGTAGTTGCCCGCTACATAAGTAAAGATTAAAAGTCAAGCAATAAAGGATTATATTATTATCTACAAAAGAAACATAGTCTGAGTTCTTATTACTTATCTATCATGCTTATAAATAGTATTAAATAGAGGTAAATAAGGGAGCAAGAGCAGCTACAGTATCTACCCAGGGGGCCCTAATCCCCCAAATGTCTACTCAGCATCAAATCATCAGTTGGTTCTAGCGTAGAATCATAAGCCATCCATGTCAGATCTTTTCAAATAGTTTACAGTTTCCCCTGAAGATATAAGTTTGGCTTTCTACATTTAGGATATAATTCACCTAATCTATCCAAAACATGTTGTGTGGGTGTTGGGAAGATAACTAGTAATGTGCATTTGGTTTTCCTTGTCAGGTTCATGGTTCTAGGTACTGCCAATTCCAGATTAAAGATTGTCACAGGGAAGTTCCATAATTCCCAGAAGGCCCATCTTTGGCACAGGACAGCATGGTAGCTGGAATGCTTAACTCAGCTTAATAATACCAAACACATCCTGCCAGTAGTTGACCAGTTTCAGGCATCTCCATAACATGTGAATGAGGTCCCCTTGTCTCGAAGTACATCTAGGGCACAGGGTGGAGCCCCTTTGAGCAAAGCAGTACATTCTTAAAAGCATGCAATACACTATGTATTGTATTGTATGTATCACGAATGCAATGTAGCTGTATAAGGCTCAAGGAAGGTGATATCAAGATCTGAGGTAGTCTTTGCAGGGCTTTGTGCCATTGCTCATCTATGATATGACCTAAGTCATGTACGCATTTTTCTTACTTAGTAATGACAATAGACTGTGTGATCTGGTAAGCAGAGTACTTTATATTTTAGATGTGAGGCCACTTTTACAAATGTAACTGGCTATGATTGAAATGAGTTCAATTGTATGTAGTGTTAAGTACAGTAAATAAGTTTTTGCTGACTATTGAGGTTGCAACAGAGTTGAAGATATCTAAAAAACATAGATCTTGAAAGAGAAATCTTCATCTGCAGTTGTTGGAAGGATTTAAGTGTACTAACAAGGTATACCTGAGAGAAACTGGTGATACTAACTTTATTCTGCAATGTTAGAGGCTTCCAAGTTAATCAGCTCTGTGAGTTATTTATTATGCCACATAACAGTATACCAAATAAAGCCCTAATATTAAGGATTAATTTCATATGGGAACTGGTCTTTTTGTATAAGATAAGAATGGGGTATTGCAATAGGTTTAGGAAAAAACCTGTTTTTTGGTTGGTTTGTTTATAAGGAACAATATCAATATTTGGTTAGGATCATCTCCTAGTGTAAAGTACTGCATCTATGTTACTAGGTAATGCAACCAAGAGTTAGGAACTGCCAGGCCCCCTGTCTTCAGGAAAGATATCATATTTTAAATTTATTTCTAGGGGGCTTGTCATTGCAAATAAGCTCCACAAATAGTGTACCTAGTTTGTCAAGCCATTTTAGGTATCCATTTAGGGGTATTTTTAAAAACATATAATAGTTGGGATAGCGATTTTTTTTTATAAGATTTGCCTTTCCAAATTATAGCAAGGGTCAAATGGGTCCAGCTTTTGGATTTTACCCTAAATTTAGCAATAGAAGCGAATTAGCTTTCACATAGTCCAGGAGTTTGCAAGGATTGTCACATCAAGGTAATAAAAGGAGTCAATGATCTTTTTTTTCTGTGTGCGGTCAGGAAATAGATATAGGATTGGGTCAAGCGATAGCAAAATACAGTTGTTAAAATTTATTGTTAAGCCAGAAAAACTGCTGAGGTTTTGTACCATGGCTACGACTTTGGGAGTAACCCCATCAGATGCAGTACCTCCCCATGTACTCCCAATAAATGCTATCATAAGTTTTGGCAGCATCTAGAGAGAGTATTGCTCTGTTGCCCATGCTTTGCAAAGTAGATTGCATATTAAGGAAAATTCTCAGCATGTTTATTGCAGTCAACCTTTGAGGAATAAATCCAGATTGGTTGTGTCACACCATCTTAGATATGTCTTTAGATAACCTAAGAGCAAGACATGCTCACAGGACACTGTGATATCACCTAGGACCTAAAGAGCATCATAGGCTTATAAGATTTTTTTATCCTCCCCATCATGTCTAGTATATCCAGTAATGTGAGGACTGAGCCAGTTGTTGCTAAGGGTTCAATCACCAGTGCAAATAGTAAAGGCAAGAGCAAGCAGTCCTGCCTTGTACATTCTGGCCTTTGAAGAGGAGAAAATGAGTTGTACTCGTTTAATAAACTTTCAAAGTAACCCCATCAGATGCAGTACCTTCCCCTTGTAGTCCCAATAAATGCTATCAAAAGTTTTGGCAGAATCAAGGGAGAGTTGTGTTCTATTGCCCATGCTTTGCAAAGTAGATTGCATATTAAGGAAAACTCTCAGTATGTTTTTTTACAGTCAACCTTTGAGGAATAAATCCAGATTGGTCATGTGACACCATCTTTGATATGTCTTTGGATAATCTAAGAACATGACATGCTCACAGGATATTGTGATATCACCTAGGAATTAAAGGGCATCATAGACTAATAAGATTTTTTTATCCTCCCCATCATGTCTATCTCCAGTAACATGAGGACTGAGCCAGTTGTTGCTAAGGGTTCAATCACCAGTGCAAATAGTAAAGGCAAGAGCAGGCAGTCCTGCCTAGTACACCCTGGTCTTCGGAGAGGACTAAATAAGTTGTACTCAATAAACTTTTGAAGTAACCCCACCAGATGCAACACCTTCCCCATGTAGTTCCAATAAATGCTATCAAAAGTTTTGGCAGCATCTAGAGAGAGTATTGCACTATTGCCCATGCTTTGCAAACTAGATTGCATATTAGCGAAAACTTTCAGTATGTTTATTGCAGTCAACCTTTGAGGAATAAATCCAGATTGGTCGTGTCACACCATCTTAAAAATGTCTTTGGATAACCTAAGAACAAGGGATTTAGCTAAAATGCTATTTTCTGTAGTTAGCAGTAAGAATAGCCAATAAGTGCCTGACTGAATGGATCCTTGCCAGGCTTAGGAATCCAAATGGAGTTGAGAGATGTTTTATTTTCTATCTTTTTAAACTCTTTAATCCAAACTACATGTATAAAAAAGCACAATCAAGGGAAACAAATACTTACTTGTAATTTATCTTATGTGCATAGCACAACTGGAAACAACCAATGTTGTTACATTTATAGGCATGTCTACACTATTTAGAACCATGCTTTACTGCATTAGATTCTGTCCATTATGTTATATGTCTTAG
This sequence comes from Lithobates clamitans, assembly GCA_037952925.1. Classification (NCBI taxonomy): domain Eukaryota; kingdom Metazoa; phylum Chordata; class Amphibia; order Anura; family Ranidae; genus Lithobates; species Lithobates clamitans. The sequence goes on from JBBGZY010000135.1 coordinate 4,955,738, forward strand.
GGCAACATGTCAATGAACTGAGCGAAAGATGGATCAATCTGTCTATAAAAAGTCTGTACTAGGGAGCAAACAAGTCTTAAAGCAATATCTGATTTAATTTATAGCTGACTACCACCTGGTTGCTATGGAGAAGAACAGCACTGCTTTAATTAACAGGGTTGAAATTGGCAGATACTCGGTCAAAGCCCCTGGAAGATAGGAGTTGTAGTTTACCATTAAGCAGAAAGCCAGAGATTGCAAATGCCAGCATTAATCCAGCTTCTCCCCACACTTTTCCTTCTCTGTTGTGCAGAAAAATAGCTATCGCCTGTGGCCTAGGAAGTTAAGTGCAATGTATAAATTTACAATAACAATAAATGGAGCAATTATTTGCATTAATGCACAGTGTATATAATGCAAGTTATTTCCATTTATCTCCTTTCAGTTTTGCCCGGAAAAAAAACAAAATTTTTTACTTAAGATGCTTCACATGATGAATTATTAAAAATACCAGACTGTAAGAGAACCTAGGAGAGGTGTAGCATTTTATATTTCTCTTCTGTTTTAAAAAATGATCCCTTACATCGCTGTAAGGAAAGACGGCTAATGAAAAATAGCCCAGAATTATTGTGAAACAATTGTCTGTAGTGTAATCAAGTCTGTTTTATGCCCTCCAACTACTTCAGGATATAATGATACATGTGTCATTAGGCAGCTGCTATGGATGCCGCAGGAATATAGAAGCAATGTGTACCTATTCTTTTTCTCTTCTTGTTCACTCTTTTAAACATAAATGATCTGCTATTATTGTATTATACTCAGATCATGTTGCATTTGTGTTGGACCATGGTAAAATAGCATAGAATATGTAAAACCTTGGTATATGCCTTACTACATGTCTGATGTTTAACCACTTGAAGACCAGCATGTTAAACCCACTTCCTGCCCAGGCCATTTTTACGTTTTCAGCACACTGCCTGACATTTACTTGGTCATGCAACACTGTACCCAATTGATTTTTATAGCATTTTTTTTTAGATAGATAGAGCTTTCTTTTAGTGGTAATTAATCACCACATTTTTTTTTTTTTTTTTTTTTACTTTATATAGAATTATATATTGTGAAATAAAAAAATGTTTACTTTAGTATTCCTTTAAAAAAAAAAAAACTTAAAAAAAATCTTTTAGCATACATTTAGGTGAAAATGTTATCTGTTACATTTCTTTGGTAAAAAAAAAACAAAACAAATAAGTATATATTATTAAGACTGTGTGCAAGTTATAGAGTCTACTGACATTTTTTTTAAATGGCTCTAAAATACCAGGAAAGAAAAAAACACCCACAGTTACCGCTTTTGGAAAAGTGAACATTCCAAGGTATTTAGTAAAAGGCATTGTGGGTTTTCTGAAGTTGTAATTGTTTTCACACTTTTTTTGCAAAATAGGGAAATTAAATCAAATGCATTTATTTTAACAAGTTATTTCACACACACACAGCATAGGCATATCTACAATTTCTTATTTTTATTTTTTTATTTATATCAGAAAACCGGTTCACCGGGACATACAATAATAACATAGTCACATTTAACATTGTTAAAGTACAAAGATTCAAATATGTTAATCACAAAAGATGGTATAAATGATATAGGAAACATCCATTTACCAAAGAGATATGTGTCAGGGAAGGGTATAGCGGTGTAGGTTGCCTTGTTAATTCTTTTACGTATAGCCAATCTCATAACAGGCTTTCCTCTGGTCATCTATCTATCTGTTTACCTTATGTTTTGATTATGGTATGTCAGGATGTCATTCACCCGTGGTGAGCGGTTCCCTGTTCTTTTAGGAATAGCAGGGGTTAGAACAGGTTAACAGAGGGCAGAGCCCATACAGAGAAGAAAGAGAAAAAGTGGGGTTAGGGTGAGGAAGGGGACACACAAGGAGGGGGGGTGGAGGGTGGGGAAATAGTTCACAAACGTGGAGCTGAGCTTACGCCTGTCATATGTTTTTCCTAATTACATGTTGTAAGGTTATATTCACTGAGCAAGGAGGGCCTGCCCCTCTTCTGAATATTTGAAGATATTCCATAGTTGTCAAGTTTTGGAGTACATTTTTTGTCTGTCTTGGCTTGTGAGGATTAAATCCTCCATCTGATTGATATCTTCAACTTTTTTAAGCCAAAAGGCTATGGTCGGTGTGTGAGGGGATTTCCAAAAGAGTGGGATGCAAACCTCCGCTGTATCTAGTAAGTGGCGTATGACCGATTTTTTGTAAATCCGTGCAGGGGTGTCAGTATCGTGTAAAAGGAAATATGCCAGATCGTCCAGAATATTGCGGTCCGTGAATTTTTGAGCTATCCAGTGGACTTCTCTCCAGAAGTTCTGGATCCGGGGACAGGACCAGAAAATATGAAGGAGTGTGCCTTTTTCCTCTTGGCAACGCCAGCAAACATCTGACGCCGAAGGGAAAATCTTGTTAAGTAGCGCTGGGGTTCTGTACCAGTGCGTGAGGATTTTGAAGTTTGTCTCCTGGATCTTAGTGCACAAGGAGGACTTGTGTGTGAATTTAAGGATGTGCTGTGTTTTGCTGGTTGTAAAGTGGCAGTTTAGCTCCTTTTCCCACTTGGTGAGGCTTTGCAGTTGACCTTCCCCTGGTGGTAAGATTAACATACCATATGTTAGTGAGAGTGAGTGTATTAAGGCCCCTGTCCCCGTACATAGCTCCTCCATTGACGTGAGGGCCTGATTGGTATCATTGGGTGGTGGCATACTGTGTAGGAAGTGGTGGAGCTGCAGCGTTTTTAAAAAATCTAGTCAAAATTGTCCCTCTGGGTCTGATAGTTCCGCGATCAATTTCCATCGACCCATAGCACTGAAATGTGAGGCTTGGTAAAATCCCTCCTCGCCCAGTTCCCGAAATCTCCCATCACTCAGACCTGGTTCAAACTGAGGGTTACTCAATATGGGTCGAAGGGGTGAGTTACGGGAAAAGAGGGAGGAAGAATCAATCAGTTGTGCACAGACCTTAACAGTAATACCTATTAGTGGGTGGCATTTAAGATCTGATGGGAGGGAGGTGTAGCACCAGGGGGCTCTACGTAGGGGAGTCGCACTCTGTGCTTGTTCAAGTTGCGTCCACAATTTGGTGTTTGTATATCAGCACCAATCTATAAGTCTACTTAAGTGGGTCGCCTTATAGTAGGTACAAAGTTCTGGCATTGCCAGGCCTCTGTTGGGTTTGGGGAGTGAGAGAATCTTTCGATGTAGGCACGTTTTTTTCCCTGCCCAGAGGAATCTTATGAAAGCTGATCGTATTTGGTTGAAGTAATCCGCGGGTATATGAATAGGGATGGTCTGCAGGAGGTAAAGGAACTTGGGTAAGATTGTCATTTTGAGAATGTTGCAGCGGCCATACCGTGTGTAGGCCGCTGGTCCATTTATCTAGTAATTTTTGGACATTCTTTAGGAGGGGAGGGAAGTTAAGTTTAAATAGTCGGGAGAATATCGGAGGTATGTGTGTACCTAAGTACTTTAGAGCTGTAGTAGTCCATTTTAAGTGGAAGCTGGTTTGGAGGTGTGTGAGTTGTGGTTGAGGGATTCCCAGACCCATCACTTCTGATTTGCTAAAGTTAATTTTCAGATTAGCGAGTTGACCATAGGTGTGGAATTCTTTCATAAGGTTGGGGAGAGAGATGGTTGGGTTTGTGAGGGAAGCATATGCGGAGACCTTAAATTGTCCTTTGTTAACTTCTACCCCGGTTATGTTTGGGTTCGACCTAATGTGAAATAGGAAGGGCTCTAGGGACAACGCGAAAAGCAATGGCGAAAGTGGGCAGCCTTGTCGGGTCCCGTTGGTAATTGGGAAGGCCTCTGATATTACCCCATTTGCTCTAATTCTAGTCGTTGGGTCTGAATATACTGCTGTAATCCAGTTCAACATTTTGTCTCCTAGTCCTATGTGCTTCAGCGTTGCGAACATGAACTTCCAGCTAACCCGGTCGAACGCTTTTTCAGCGTCTGTCCCAAGAAAGATGCGTGGAGTCTTGGTGCTGTTAGCTACGTGTAGTAGATTGAGGACTTTGATTGTATTGTCCCTAGCTTCCCTGGTTGGGACAAAACCAACTTGATCTAGGTGTACAAGATAAGTGAGGTGGGTGGTGTTGTAGTCTGGAGGATATGATCTTTGTAAAGAGTTTGAGATAGGTATTCAGAAGAGAGATTGGGCGGTAGGACCCACATTGACCTGGATCTTTTCCCTCTTTTGGTATAACTGAGATTTGCGCCTGTAATGTGGATCTGTGAAACTTTCCCCCAGTGCTAAGATCGTTATAAAGTCTGACTAGATGTTGGCCTAGGGAGGGGAGTAAAGTTTTGTAGTAAGAGATAGTGAGTCCATCCGGACCTGGAACTATACCTGGTTTGGTACTATTTAGTGCAAGTTGAAGTTCAGGCAAGGTAATGGGGTATACTAATAGCATTTTTGCTTCCTCTGGGAGGGACGGCATTAGGGATGACGATATATAATCTGCAATCGCTTCTGGGGTGTTTTGTATCTCGTTTAGGTTGTATAAAGAGGAGTAGAAGGATCTAAACTCCTGCTCAATATGCAGGGGTAGGGAAACCTTCCGTCCCGTGGGGGATATGATGTGAGGTATGTAAGACGCTAGTCTTTGCTCTCGGAGCGATTGGGCAAGTAGTCTTCCGCATTTGTTACCAGATTCATAAATTTTCCTTCAGCTAATCTGTAATGCCGCTTTTGCTTTGTAGCGTAAGAGGTCAGTGACCTGCATACGAACTAAGTCAAGTTCTATTTCTAGTTGTTTGGTGGGGGTCTGCTTGTGGTTTGCTTCTAATGTTTGTAGTTTCTTTAGTAGTGAGTTCAGTTGTGCAGTCCTTTGTTGTTTGAGTCGTGAGCCATGTTTGATGAGTATCCCCCTAATAACGGTTTTGTGTGCTTCCCACACCAATCCGATGTCGCAGTCAGGGGTGCTATTACAAGTAAAATATTGACCTATTACCTTAATTACCTCCACCAGAATGTCTGGATCTTTCAGCAGGCCCTCGTTTAGTCTCCATGGTGGTCTCTATGTCGACGAGGTGTCTGAAATAGTGTAACGCAGTGTTATCAGAGCGTGGTCTGACCACGTGATTGATCCTATTATTGATTCTTTAATTGCTTGCAGGTGTCTGTGAGGAATCAGGAAGTAGTCAATACGAGAGTACGTCTGGTGTGATTTAGAAAAAAAGGTATAATCCCTTTCTCCTGGGTGATAAAGATGCCAAGCGTCTATCAGTTGCATGGAATGTAACGTCAAGCTGATACGTTTACGCATGTCTCGCAAGGTAGAGGACGTTCCAGTGGAAGTGTCCTCTGACGGCGTTAGGGGAACGTTAAGGTCTCCGCCCAGGATCAATTGCCCGACCGAGAATTGCAAAAGTTGTTCTAAATGGCGTTTAAGGAATATGTCTTGTTGGGTGCGTACAGTATATGTTAGCTAAAGTCACTTTTCCGTCTCCTATCTGTCCCTTTAGGAAGAGGAATCTACCTTTCCTGTCATATTTTACATCTGTAAGTGACCAAGGTATTTTAGCTGAAATTAGAATGGAAACCCCTCTGGTTTTAGCTTCCGTGTATCTTGAGTGGTATACCACTGGGTAAAATCTGTTCTGAAGTGTTGGTAGGGTACCTTCTCTGAAGTGTGTTTCCTGCAAAAAGACGATGTCAGCCCCCATGCGGCGCATGTCATGGAGCAGCATTCGCCTCTTCTCAGGTGTGTTTAGGCCTTTCACATTCAGTGAGACTATATTTAGTATAGCCATGTTCGCGAATTGTAAGGGTGTTGGGGGGGGGGTGAAGGGGGTAGAGCTAGAGGTTAAGAGGGTTAGGGTCAGTAGATGAGGGTGGATAGACCCAGTTAAGAATTAGGAGGAAGTTAGGAAGCTGTCACTAGGGTGTGCAGCTTTGGTAGGAATACTAAAGTGGCGAACTGGCTATGACGCTCCCCAGAAAAAATCTGGGAATGGAGTGCAGTCCTATGTGGGACGCTGAATAGACAGTGCTGGGAAGCGAGCTCCCGCACTTGGAAGAGAGCTGGGAGATCCGCGGTCCTCTGTAGGGTGAAGATGCCTGTGTCCTTACAGAACGTCACTGACAGTGGATACCCCCAGCGGTACATTAGACCCTTCTGTTTCGCTAGATCGAAGGAGGGCTCTACGTCTCAAAGTTGCCCTTGATAAGTCCGGTAGTATTTTGGTCTGTGTACCCCCCACTTCCACATCCCCATGTTCCCAGGCCCAGCAGAGAATGCTTTCCTTCTGGGTATATCGATGTAGTCTGCACACTACATCACAGGGCCTGTTCAGGTCGTCAGACCTGGGGCCAAGAGCCCTGTGAACTCTGTCCAGTTCAATGGTAATTTCAGGGTCTTCTAACACGGTATGGAAGATCTCTCTTACCGTCTCCCCGAGGCTCTCCGATTCTGTTCCCTCCGGGATCCCCTGGAGCCCCCGGAGCCGCAAGTTGTTCCTGCGACTCCGGTCCTCTATATCCTCCAGGTGAAGCTGTAAGGCGATGGCGGAATCTCGTTGTTGGTCTCTGGCTTGCTCTAACGCAGACACTCTTTACTCTAAAGAGGATACAGAGGCTTCCCTTGTTGTCATACGGTCCGCCAGGGTAGAGACTTCTCCCCTCACCTCCTGTATGTCACGTCAGTGAGTTTCTTCGAGTCTGAGGATGATAGCCTCAATGTTCGTCCTGGTGGGGAGAGCCTGCAGTAAATTTCGGATGTCTTGGTCGACCATAATGGGTTCAGGTGGCTGTGGGGATGCCATCATGTCCCGATGCAATCCTTTAGTTGTATCCAGGGAGTGTTCGGGTATAGTCAGAGAGCTGGAATAATTATGAGCTCCGCACTGTTTCGAGGCCTTCTGCTTATCTCCACGTGGGAGGCCTCGTGGCGCCGCTACCTTTGCTCTGGGAGACGGTCCCTGTAACTGTTTGAAATAACGGTGGATTTCACCTGGGCTTCTGCCAACGGGTGTCCCCCTTGTTGTTGCTCTCGTTCTGTGCCTTTTAGTTGATTGCATGCCTCTTACAAGGTGTAGTTAGCCGGGTTATTTAGGACGAGGCCGGGAGCTCAAAGAAAAAGCAGCCTCACTCAGCCATGTCTAGGCCACGCCCCTATATCTACAATTTCTAACCCACAGCATGGGCATACTTAGAATTATACTCCAAAACACATTCTGTTACCCCTTACTAAATTACAGTATCTCACAAAAGTGAGTACACCCCTCACATTTTTGTAAATATTTTATTATATCTTTTCATGTGAGAACACTGAAGAAATGACACTTTGCTACAATGTAAAGTAGTGAGTGTACAGCTTGTATAACAGTGTAAATTTGCTGTCCCCTCAAAATAACTCAACACACAGCCATTAATGTCTAAACCGCTGGCAACAAAAGTGAGTACACCCCTAAGTGAAAATGTCCAAATTGGGCCCAAAGTGTGAATATTTTGTGTGGCCACCATTATTTTCCAGCACTGCCTTAACCCTCTTAGGCATGGAGTTCACCAGAGCTTCACAAGTTGCCACTGGAGTCCTCTTTCACTCCTCCATGACGACATCGCGGAGCTGGTGGATGTTAGAGACCTTGCTTTCCTCCACCTTCCATTTGAGGATGCCCCACAGATGCTCAATAGGGTTTAGGTCTGGAGACATGCTTGGCCAATCCATCACCTTTACCCTCAGCTTCTTTAGCATGGCAGTGCTCATCTTTGAGATGTTTTTGGGGTCATTATCATGTAGGAATACTGCCCTGTGGCCCAGTCTCCGAAGATAGGGGATCATGCTCTGCTTCAGTATGTGACAGTACATATTGGCATTCATGGTTCCCTCAATGAACTGTAACTCCCCAGTGCCTGCAGCACTCATCCAGCCCCAGACCATGACACTGCCACTACCGTACTTGACTGTAGGCAAGACACACTTGTCTTTGTACTCCTTACCTGGTTGCCGCCACACACGCTTGACACCATCTGAACCAAATAAGTTTATCTTGGTCTCATCAGACCACAGGCATGGTTCCAGTAACCCATGTCCTTAGTCTGATTATCTACAGCAAACCGTTTGCAGGCTTTCTTGTGCTTCATCTTTAAAAGAGGCTTCCTTCTGGGATGACAGCCATGCAGACCAATTTGATGCAGTGTGCGGCGTATAGTCTGAGCACTGACAGGCTGACCCCTTCAACCTCTGCAGCAATGCAGGCAGCACTCATACGTCCATTTCCCAAAGACAACCTTTGGATATGATGCTGAGCACGTGCACTCAACTTTTTTGTTCGACCATGGTGAGGCCTGTTCTGAGTGGAATCTGTCCTGGTAAACCGTTGTTTGGTCTTGGCCATTGTGCTGCAGCTTAATTTCAGGGTCTTGGCAATCTTCTTACAGCCTTGGCCATCCTTATTTAGAGCAACAATTATTTTTTTCAGATCCTCAAAGAGTTCTTTGCCATGAGGTGTCACGTTGAACTTCCAGTGACCAGATGAGAGAGTGAGAGCGATAACACTAAATTTAACACACCTGCTCCCCATTCACACCTGAGACTTTGTAACTCTAACGAGTTACATGACACCGGGGAGGGAAAATGGCTAATTGGACCCAATTTAGACATTTTTACTTAGGGGTGTACTCACTTTAGTTGCCAACGGTTTAGACATTAATGGCTGTATGTTGAGTTATTTTGAGGGGGCAGCAAATTTACACTGTTATACAAGCTGCACACTCACTACTTTACATTGTAGCAAAGTGTCATTTCTTCAATGTTGTCACATGAAAAAATATAATAAAATATTTACAAAAATGTGAGGTGTGTACGCACCTTTGTGAGATACTGTATGTGTAGCTCTACCCCCAGATAAGCCACTTAATTGTCTTGTGGTTTTTCTGAACACCTAAAGATGACATATCTCACTCATCCAGCACTTACCAAAACACCTTGATATATTTCATAGAATTTATTATGCCAAACATAGCCTTAATAAAGAGAGGATTATCAAGTGAGCATATACAAATAATCAATACTACAATAACATTACTCTGAGAGATGTGGTTTAACACCTGTCGTATTCTATCAGTAATTAACAGAACTGAATTGCTTTTAACTAGCAAAAATACATAAAGACAGTCCTATCTTGCGATAACAGTCCCCATTTTATCCCACTGGCCAGTGAATGTAAAAAAAAAAAAGATTGGCTGGCAAAGTTGGGGCCCTTAAATTAATCATGTCAGTTCTCAGCAGACAACAGATTAACTTGTGCAATATAATATAACATTGGGGGGTCATAGTTTGCTCAAAATGCCACCACATTAGAACATTTTAAGCAAAAGGAAAAAAAAGAAAAAGGACCTTTAAGCATTTGTAAACCCATCATTTCATATTCCTGATATGTGCCTGCTGTACCATGTACTTGTATGAAAATGTATCCTGTTCTCTTTGTATTGCTTCCTTTGTGTGAAATCCCTGGTGTTGCTCCCTCTGCTTTCCGATTAAAAACTGACCACACTAAGCAGGAGAACTCACTGTGGTCAGTTTCTCTAGCTATGCAGGGAACTGCTCTCCTTCAATGATCATACTTGTCCTGACACTTGACCCCCCCTTCACTGGAGATCAAAGTGCTGCAGCCACACCCCCCCCCCAGCTCTTATGCAGCTGAGAGGTAATTATTATTATTTATTATTATTTCAGGTACTTGTATACTGCCGTCAATTTACGCATCGCTTTACATATATATTATACATTCACATCAGTCCCTACCCTCAAGGAGCTTACAATCTAAGGTCCCTAACTCACATTCATACATAGTAGGGCCAATTTAGACAGGATCCAATTTACCTACCAGCATTTCTTTTGGATGTTATCTCTTTTAAAAAAAGGGGGAAAAGGTATTTATAATTGTTTTATATCTATACACAAATGTTTTGCCTGTCATTTCTGTTTTGTTTTTTTTTTTTTTACGGGTTCTATTTTTGTACATTGTTTATTTTTTTTTATTTTTTTCAAAAAGTTTTTATTTCGCTTTTCAACATACAATAAAAGGTATAAAATATAGTATTGTATACAGACATTTTCATATTCTAGGACATTCACATAGATGAGAGACATTTCGGTATAAACTTAAGTCTAGATAAGGGACAATAATTTCAGGTGTCTATGCCTATATGGGATGGTTGGATAGACAAAATTCGACAGATCCTAACAGAGTAGATAGTTGACTAACATAGTAGATGCCTGGATGGATCTGATTAGACAGTCTCTGTGAATTCTAGGTTATTTAATAGCAATGAGATACCTGAAAGTGGGAATAGAACTCAAACCAGGGGAGGGGGGGGCCATGTAATCTATGAGAAAGAGATGGTTGGTGGGGGTACATTATCTGATCGACCATAAACATTTTACCATATTAAGAAAATATTAAGAAAATAGGATAACTGGTAATATTTGGTTACATGGAGATCTGTTAGCGGTCTTGGATTGGTGAGTTCAGTGGCCTATGCCGTGCTCAGGATGGTTTCGGAGGGTTTAGGAGGGCACCTCTTATGGGGAGATTTTCTTGTTTTGCATCGGCTGATATGAGTCGTGGTAGGAGAAAGTGGATTGGCTCAAATTTTCTATTTCCTCTTGGGGGAGAGATAAGAGCATGAAGGAGTGCCATTTGGAGTGGAAGCGGTCTAAGGAGTTTTTCTGTTTGAAGTCCGTATTTATGCGGTCTTTGCTAAGTAGATGTAAGAGCTCTCGTTTGACTTGGGTGATGTTGGGGTACAATGGAGAGATCCAATTTTTCAAAATGGTTCTTCTTGCAATTAGAAGACAGGTTAGAGACCACCCTTTGAGTGAGGCGTTGACTTTTAAGTTCCCTGAGGGGCTTATGTCGCTGTTGGCGGTTTTTGACCAGGGTAGAAGTATTGGGTCCCAGTAGCCGAAGATAAGGAGTAGCGGGTCTTTGGGTAGTTCTAATAGGGTCACTTCGAATATGTAGGCAAGAACTTGGTCCCAAAATGTAGAGATATAGGAGCAGTCCCAGAAGCGATGAGCCAGGGAGGGTTTCTGGATGTGGCATAGTGGACAGAAGGCTTTGCTCTTGTCTGTTTTTGACGATAAGAAAGGCATATATGCTCTGTGGGCTATTTTCAATTGCGTTTCTCTCCATACTTCATTGGGTGTTAGCTTTTGTACGGAGTTGAGGCCTTGCAGGATTTTTTCCACTAAGTTTGAATCAGGGAAGTCTTTATTCCAGTTTTTTATCGATGATGCTGAAAGAGGTAGAGATGATTTGTGTAGGAGAGGTTTGTAGATGTCCGAGATTTTGTATGAGTTGTTTGATATCATTTGGTCTATGACGTTTGTTGGAAACCTTTTATCCGCTTGTTTACATGTCTCCTTTAAGAAACTAATGCATTGCCTATAGTAGAAGGTAGTGGGTAGTGAGAAGATTTCCGCAATGCTGGTAAAGGGTAGTGGTTGACCCGTCTGTACTTTGCAGAGGGAGGAGAATTTTGTTAGGCCTTTCCGTTCCCATATTTTGAAAGGTTTATGTTCTAGTCCCTGTGGGAAGGCCGGATTTCCTTGGATCGGGAGATGTGTCGATACGAAAGGGGATATCTTAAGTATTTTCCTTGCTTCTCTCCAAGCCACAGCTGTGTCTCTTAATAAGAGATTGTGTTGGTGACTGACTGACTTCCATCTACAGTGGAGGAGGGCCACTAATGAGTAAGGGTAGGCCATGTCTGATTCTAGGGAGAAATTTGAGTAGCGGGAGGATTGCGTTATCCAGTCTATGCTGGTTCTAAGCAAGCATGCTACATTATACATTCTAATGTGTGGTAGGCTGATGCCCCCTTCGCGCCTGGGAAGATATAGTTTTTTTAGAGCTATACGTGGTCGTTTATTTCGCCAAAGGAATTTTGATAAGGAAGAATTGAGCGAGGTCACATCTTTATGATGAAGCAGTAGCGGAATAGTTTGCAATTGGTATAGTAGTCTTTTGAAACTGACCATTTTTAATAAGTGACATCTTCCCAAGAGCGAGAGGGGCAGATCCATCCAGGCATTAAATTCTTGAGATATTTTTGACAGCAGAGGAGGGTAATTTAGGTGGTATAGTGATGAGGGGAGTTTTCCTATTTTTATTCCCAGATAGGTGATATGGGATTTCGCGACAGGGAAAATTGATTGTTGGGTCCATAGTGGTACAGAGTGGGTGCTGATGGGGAGAATTTCGCTTTTGCTGTAATTGATACGAAGGCCAGAGCACAAGCGGAATTCATCAAACAGCCTTTTAATGGTTATCATATCTGAAGGGGGGTTGGCCGAGAATATAAGGACATCATCAGCAAATAGGGATGTGCGAAGATCATGTGCGCCTATTTTTATGCCATGCAGGGGGGCTGTTAGTGTTAGATATCTGGACAGCGGTTCTAGGGCGATGTTAAAAAGGAGCGGGGATAGAGGACAACCTTGGCGTTTGCCCTTGTGAAGACGAAATTCTTCTGATATGAGGCCTGCTACCACTAATCTTGCTGACGGGGCTGTGTACATGGCGGTGATGAGGTGGTGGAATGGGCCAGTGAATCCCATCTCTGACATTGTCATAGATAGCCAGTCGAAACTTATGTTATCGAAGGCCTTTTCTGCATCTAATGTGATAATGGCATGATTAGTGTTTGGGTGATGTAGTGCATGTTCTAGGGCCATCATGACTTTACGAATGTTGAGGGTGGCGGTTCTGCCTTTTACGAAGCCTGATTTAGCGGGATGAATTAAAGAAGGAATAATATCCGCCAGCCTGGTGGCTACAATTTTAGAGAGGATTTTTACGTCTAGGTTGAGAAGTGATATGGGCCTGTATGAGCCTGGTTCCTGGGGGTCTTTGCCCTTTTTAGAATTAATTTTATAAGAGCCTGGTTCCCCGACTGTATGTATGCACCCCCTGACCAGATATTCTGGTATACTTGGAGGAGAGTGGGCCTAGTAGGGGTTGTAGGGTCTTGTAAAATTCACTAGTGAAGCCGTCTGGGCCTGGGGCCTTGGAGAGAGTCAAGTGGCGGATGGTTGTCGATATTTCGGTGGGAGTTATGGGTGCGTTAAGGGTTTCTAGTTGTAATGTGGAAATCTTGGGCATGTTTATTTTTCCTAGAAAAGCACGTGCTTTTTGTGTATCTATGGGGTCTGGGGCGTAGAGTGTAGAGTAAAATTTTTGCATGATTTTGTTAATTGCTTGTGGAGTGGAATGAAGGGTGCCTGTACTGTCGCGGAGTGATGTGATGTGGGTTGGGCGGAACGGGCCTTTGCATAGTCTGGATAAGAGTTTACCCGCTTTGTTTCCAAATTTATGAAAGGTGGCTTCTAAGTAAGCCTGTTTGGTGTGTTCAAGGGTGTTTACCCATGTGTCGAATTTTCTTCTTGCTGCCTGCCATTCTAATCGAACGGCTGGGGAGTCTGTGGTATATAGCGCTTGTTGTGCCTGGTGTAGGCGTGAGCTGGCTTCTTTATATTTAGTCAGGGTGTTGCGTTTCAAGGAGGTTGCATAGAAGATGATACGGCCTCTTAGGAAAGCTTTACTGGCGTCCCAGAATAGGTTGGGATCGTGTATGTGGGGGGCGTTGTTTGAAGAGTATTCCGTCCATGCATCGGACATGTATTGTTGGAAGGAAGGAAGGAAGGAGGGAAATCGCCAGATGTTGGGATGAGGGGGTAAGTTTAGATTATCGAGAGTTACCTCTATAGGTGCGTGGTCGGAGATGGTTATGTCATGTATTGTGGTGTTCTGGAGGAAAGGGATTAGGTTGTCAGAGCCAAAGAGATAGTCTATCCTTGTGAATACTTTGTGTGGGTTGGAGTAGAATGTGAAATCCCTGTCTGCTGGGTGAGAGAGACGCCATAGATCCTGGAGATGGATAGAATCCATGGTGTTTGCAAAGAGGGAAGGGGCGGGAGGATTAATGCGTAGATTTGGACTTTTTGGTGAGGATCTGTCGTCTATCTGATGGAGGGTGTCATTGAAGTCCCCTCCGATTAGGTGGGGGAGATTAGTGTTTTCTAGAAGCCAACTGGAGAGCTCGGAATAGAATTGCCTGCTTGGGCTGTTGCAGGCATATACGTTTGTGATTACGAGCTCTTTGGAGCCTATTTTGACATGTGTAGTGAGCAAACAGCCCTGATTGTCAGTTTTTGTCGACAAGACTGAGCAAGGGAGATTTTTGTGTATGAGTAGGAGGACGCCAGCTTTGCGTCCTGCTGCCTCAGAGCCTAGAACAGTGCCTACCCAGAGCTTCTTCATGGAAACTTCACTTTTTTCCATATGGATTCACTTTGTAGGTCAACACCCATAACAGGACAGTTACGGTTTGGGGCCCAATTAGCCCGGGGTAGGGTGTCAGGCGACTATATAGGCGCTTGAGGCTAAAATGTAGGGGGGGGGATGCAGTTAGCCGTACACAGTGAGGCCAGGAGGACATAACAGTAGAAGAAAACTGTGTTCAAACAAGTACTGTCTGAAAGATAACTCTGAGAACTGAGAACAGTCAAAACAAAATAGCATTATACATTACGTGATGCCGTATGAAGGAATGTAGAAAAATCTGAGGAGGGACAAGTTAGTGTACTGTCCGTAGATTGGGAAGCCAGCGATGGCAGTTGCAAGTTTCAGTTCAGCGGGGAGTGAAGCGTTGCTGGTCCGGAAATGAGGATCTGAAGCGTTTGGGAGAGTCTTTGCGTGGGTTCCGTTGGTCCAGGGAGCGGTTGATTGGGGTGCCTTTGGAGGGGGTGTGCTGTTGAGCGTTGGAGAGTAACGACCGCACGTAGGCTTCCGCTTCTGGTGGATCCTGAAAGGATAGCTGGTCACCGCTAGGTGTCTTGAGGCGTAGGGTAGCTGGGAAGGCTAGAGTGAATTTAATATGTTGCTTGAAGAGTTCTGTGCATATCTGTTGGAAGGCTTTGCGTTTTTTTGAGACCTCAATGGAGTAGTCGACAAAAATCAGTACCCTCACTCCATCAATTTGGAGTGTGCGGGTTTGTCTAAATTTTTCGAGAATAAGAGCTTTGTCAGAGTAGTTCAGGTATTTAGCAATGATGGGGCGAGGGTTCTTGCGTTCTTCGCTATATGGTCCAATTCTGTGGGCGCGTTCTACCGTGCAGGGGCCTGTTAGGCCTAGCGCCTCGCGCCTCAGGGATGCGTTGGGAGCAGATGATTGTAGAGACTCGGGTATTCCCACGAATTGCAGGTTGCTCCTTCTGGACCTATTTTCCAAATCATCGAGTTTTTGAATTATGTACTGGTTTGTCTTGTCCTGTGCTTGTTCTGTAGATTGGGCTTGGTACATCTCTTCTTCCATACTTGATAGGCGATGTTCTAGCTCATGTAGCCTGGTGTTATCTTCTCCTAGCTGGGCCTTAATTTGTTTCATCCCCGTATTTACAGCTTTTTCCACAGATGTTGAAATCATAGGGGACAGGAGGGCTGCTACTGCCTGTGCTATGCGCTCTGTTGTATGGTCCCCTGCGTGCTGTGGAGAGGGGACTGATATTTGGAAGGCCTAAGAGAGGGGGGCTTGAGGAGAGGAGGCTTGATGTTGTGGCTGAGCTTGAGAGGCTTGGGGAGATGTGTGTGGAGCTGCGCTGCCACTTACTTCCATGTCTGCTGACTGTGCGCCTGTGTGCGGGTCCATGTAGGCCGAAGCCGGGGCCTCGATTTGCGGCTGGGCCAGCGGCGCCGCCTGGGCCGTATTGGTGCGGGAGCCGCGGACTTCCACAAAGCGGTCCATGTAGTGGGTACTAGTTCCCGAGGTAGCCGAGGGTGGATTCGGGCTTCTGGGCCGGTTTTATAGGCAGGTTTTCGTCCTTGTTGCGGGAGCTGTAGGGAGAGACAGCTACTCCATGCGGCGCCGGAACCGGAAGTTTCATTCATTTCTGTTTTAAACTGAATGGGCTGTTTTTTCAGGGTGAGGGTTTTCAATCACTTTAATGTGCCAAATATAACCCCAAAGACAAGAGTCACCACACAACCTCAATAAAATGACAAAAGTTTATTTATATCATTGAAGGTTAAAAAATGTCATAATATCACGATACAGACTGCAGGACAATAATCATGCTGTAGGCCTTGTTGCGTTTTGCAATTATGTTTCTTCATTAGGAGATCAAATCTGACCACATTATTGTATGTAAGGCATTAAAACCAAGTAGGGAACACCCCGGATCAGGACAGACACAGTGGGCTGTGAACCGCAAGACAGAGCTTCTCTGAAGCGGTCAACACAATTATATATTGTGTGAATAGGAAACCCCCGTGTTCCAAGATATGGGTCTTTAGGTTATATACAGTATACAAAGGGAAAATAGAAGGCAAAGTATGCTTAAAAAGGAGTAATAAGGATATTCCACACATAAAGCAACGTGTTCCAACCGAACTTCAAAAAGTAATGCCCCGTACACACGGTCGGACATTGATCGGACATTCCAACAACAAAATCCATGGATTTTTTCCGATGGATGTTGGCTCAAACTTGTCTTGCATATACACGGTCACACAAAGTTGTCGGAAAATCCGATCGTTCTGAACACGGTGACCTAATACACATACGTCAGGACTATAAACGGGGCAGTAGCCAATAGCTTTCGTCTCTTAATTTATTCTGAGCATGCGTGGCACTTTGCGCGTCGGATTTGTATACACACGATCGGAATTTTCGACAACAGATTATGTTGTCGGAAAATTTTATAGCAAGCTCTCAAACTTTGTGTGTCGGAAATTCCTTTGGAAAATGTGTGATGGGGCCCACACACGGTCGGAATTTCCGATAACAAGGTCCTATCACACATTTTCCGTCGGAAAATCTGACCGTTTGTACAGGGTATTAGACAGCTAACAAGTATTTTTCACACAGATGGTTCAGAAAAATTCTTAAAATAAATGTTTTGTTCTGCATTCTTTACTTAATGCAAACCCTTCTAAATGTGTGTTAGCTGTGTTGCTAGAGTGCTAGTGTTATTGTACGGAGTAGGTAAATTGTCAGGCTTGGCTAGCAGCCAAGTCGGTCAGGGTTGAGCGACTCATGGAGGCTGGTATGACTCACATTCATAATCTGATACCTTGCCCTACTTCTGGAAACTAGCAGAAGATTCCAGAAGGATGGGCGTGGAGGAGAGCAGGGGCTGCCTGGAGTATTCTGAGGGACCTGACCAATCCCCAACAGATGGGTTGGCAGGGGGCAGGCCCCCCTCAAATACTTAGGGTCAGCCCAGCTCGGGCAGTGCCTGAAGAGGTGGTACTGGGACCAGTAGCCACAGTAATAGGACAGCTGAGCACTAAGACCTCCTTTTCTGCTACACTACCAAAGGGGTCTGCGGTCCCTGCCTGCAAAGGGCATTTTCTCTGGATCTGATTAAGTCTGGGTTGGATCAATTTGTCCGTGCTAGCTGGCCCTGGGAGATGTAGTTCTACAAGCAATATTGTGCTGGATGTAGAAAAGGAGAAGTGTATATATACTGGATGTATATAGTTTTGTCCCTGAAGAATTATTTGTAGATCAAGTGGGCATCCCATGATAACAATATTCCCTATCCAAGTTCAACTCCCCTAATAAAATACAAAAACAAAGCTGCAAGGACTGATTTCTGACTCCAGCGTGTGTGGAAAATTTGTGTGCCTGGCTGTGCAGGGTAAGAGATAGTCTTATTCACCAGCAGCTTGTACGGGGGTAGCGCTACATGTGTTACTAATACCTTTTCTAAAGACTATGTAATGCAATCATAAAACAAATAAGTGCAGCGCAAAAAGAAACTCATAAATGTGTGATATATGAAAGTCCATATGATCAGAACTAGTAAATGTATATTAAATGTATATTAAATAAAAGTCCATATCATCAGAGTAGTAATTCAATTCCTCATGGTATACACAGGCCAATCCCTTTTCATATTGCAACAGATGTGGTAAGTAAAAGCATGAGAGTGCGCTTACCAGACAAGGTGGACCCCTTAATTACAGGGGGTCAGTAAAGCCTGAATGAACCAATGGCGAACAGCTCCGCTGGATCTCATCTGCAGGGAACGATCATCCGATATCCTGGGAAGATCCGCACCTTAAATGCAGGATGGACAGCAGCAGTCCCCCCAAAAAAAGAAAAGACTCTAAGAGCGATCCGTATAAAGAAACTACCAAAATGTATTCAGTATAAAGTGAATGAGTAAAAGCGCTCAACGGCACAGCAATAAACACGGAGGCTCTCGTTCAAATAGAGACAGTCTGTTCGCGTCCGAACAGCTGTCGGCATGAGATGGCAGCGGGTGACGTCGGCCTAGAAGCTCCACCCCCGTACGCGGCATTACGTCCACAAGGACTTCGTCAGCGAAGGTGGAGCAAGCCTATCACCCGGGGAGATAGATATACTCGCTAAATGTCCAGAGGGAGTGTCAGAAAACCGGATGCGGAAACCGAAGCAAGGAATCATTTAAAAATCTAAATGGGGACATCAACCCAGAACATTAAACCTTCTATGTATTCGACCAATGTTATAAAACCCTATAGGTAATTTTAAATGCAAATAAAAAAATATAAAATATTAAAATAGGCACCCGCGGCCATCTCACACAAATTTCCAGAAGCTTAAAAATAATTAACAGCTGTATACAACCAACGTATAAATACGTACATAATCCCAATCACAGATAAAAAGGAAAAAATCACTCAAGAGGCAACACATGAGGTTAAGAAATAGTCAATATTTTCATACCCAGAGTACGGTAAATCATTTATTAGAGATAAAGCAGTTGAGATCAAACTCAGCGTTTTAATCCTCTAGGGACCAATACTCTGGTTTCGTGGATCCAGAAGGATTCTCTCTGGCTATGTTGCCTAATAAAATTACCACCCCTCCAGTGTTTTGTGACCTTTTCTATCCCCCAAAATAACAATTTTTTAGGGTCTCTGTTGTGACATAATCTGAAATGTTTGAAAACAGAATGAGTCTTAAGACCTCGTTTAAAATTATTTACATGCTCAGAAATTCATATGTTCCCATACATGATCCAGGAAAGGTTGTTTTTCTTGATCCAGTGAAGTATTATCAAGTGATTCATCTATCTAGAACCCTAGATTAGGAACTTCACATAAACAATGGATTGCTCTAGAACAAGTAGTGCGTTCTGTTCCCCTCTGCTGCCTCCCTTGGTTGAAATCTACCCCCGACTATAGGACCAACCCTTCAGGCACTAGCAGTCTCCGGTTCTGTACCTAATCCTGGCATTGATTACCTCTCTGACCCTTGTGATAGGTAACCCAGACTTTGCACCTGGATTGGATGGCATTTCCTTTGCTTTCTCCTAAACCACACATTTAGACTACAAGACTTCCTAAACAATAATCAACTCAAATCCCCCTTGGAAATTTGTGCAATGCTTGATCCTGTTCTAGACAACTGGAGATTAGAACATGTATTTTGCACACCATATTTTCCATTGCCAATAAATTCCATGAATCAGGTTACAAGATCCTGATCCTCCATGAATTATATCCCCTTTCCTCAAACTTATATTTGAGATTTGGAGAATCTACTGGCACTCTATTTCATATGTTTTGTTCCTGTGCTTAGCTTAGACCTTTTTGGACAAAGGCACTGTGGATTGATTAAAAAACATATGGATATTGATCTCGGAAATGACCTAGCTTTTATTCTTCACCAGTCAGTCCTATCCAAGAACAGACATAAGAGCTCTCTTGTGATTCCCCTTTTCACATCAGGATGTAGTCAGAAGCAGCCGTTCACAGCAGAATGCAGCCGATCAACGCCGTAACCAGCGTGAACCACAAGATGGCGTCGGGCCTGGACGTGACGTCACAGGACAGAAGCTCTTGGTGTGCTGACGTTTGTGTAGAGATAATGAATTTAGAAGCTATGGCTTCTTCATCAGATCTAATTGGTTGACACACTTGTCTATCTTATAAAGGAAAGGAAGACCTGGACGGTCTTATGATAGGCTAACAGGACTGACAATTTGATGGTAAAGGACGGGCCAGCCATAATGTATTGGCTGATAGAAAAGTGAACCATAACAATACGATGTGATCTAACACCAAAGATATTCACACAATCTTAATGAAATAATTGGAAAAGAGTATAAAGAATGTAAAGAAAACAAAAGATTTTAATTTTTTTTACTATTATTTATCATATATTATATAATATATTTTATTTTTTTATTTTCAACTTTTGTTTTCTTTATATTCTTTATACTCTTCCAATTAATTCATTAAGGCTGTTATGCCGTGTATACACGATCAGACTTACCGCCAACAAAACCGTAGATTTTTGTTTGAAGGTTGTTGGTTCAAACTTGTCTTGCATACACACGGTCACACAAATGTTGGCCAACAATTACGAACGTGGGAACGCGTTGACGTACAACACGTACGACATGCCGAGAAAAAGGAAGTTCAATAGCCAGTGCGGCTCCTTCTGCTTGATTACGAGCATGCGTGAACTTTTGTGCGACGGACTTCTGTACACACGATTGGACTTTCCTACAACAAAGTTTTGTTGAAAAACCTGCTATCAAACATTTGTTGGAGGAAAGTCCGACAGCAAATGCTCGATGGAGCATACACACGGTCGGACTTTCCGATAATAGGCTCACATCCCACATTTCCGTCGGAAAGTCTGACCGTGTGTGCGCGGCATATGGCAAAATCTTTCTTCTACCTCACTTTCTATTGCCCTCTAAACTTTGCCTCATCTACTAATGATCTTTGAACTCTGTGTCACTTACTATTAACCCCTGTTCTTTGCCCTGCTGACCCCTTTTCTCCACCCTGCTAACCCCCGTACACTGCCCTGCTGACCTTCCACCCTTTGCCCCTCTGACATTATTTACTGCACTCCCACATTAGACAGACTAGATCAGTGTGTGAGAGGAGCGACAGATGGTATATAGCCAATTTCACTGTACCCTTGTTTGGTGATTTGCTGTTTCCAATGGACAGAGTGATCACAGAATGTGTTAGAGGATAAGCAAGAGCACCACAAAGGGGAGGCCATTTTAGAAATGCCTCCTGCCTTAAAAAGACAGCCATCCATCTGTTTATGTACAGCAAATGACAGCATGTGGTTATAATAAAACTGTGCTTTTCTATGTAGGGAAAGGCAACAGCTTTACTTAAACGGCTTTTTCTCCAGCAGCATATACGTACCACTCCCTGTTTTCCCACATGGTAAGAAATCTCTGTTAAAGCTTCAATTTCAGAGCTTTTGCAGGACTGACTGTCTCCCTGCTCCCATGTGACAGAGCCACGCAATTTAGCAAGCAACAGCACTGTCACATAAAGTAAGCCCAGCCATAAACAAAGAGATGAAAATTGCTTGATTCCCCCATTAACACAGTCAGTGTTGATGGGGGAATCCCTCCCACATAGCCATTGTGTTCTCCCAGTGGGGGGGTCAGGGAAAGCCATCCTTGTTGGCAGATCACAATGATTATTACTAGCAGCTATAACAGCTGCTAGAAACAATCGCATGTAAAATCCAACAGGCTGGCTGTTTCCAAGTTGAACGATCGATCAACTTGGGTACATTCAGCCTGCCCATACATGGTTAAATCTCAGCTAGCTCCTGCTGAACCAGCCAAGATTCAAAGGTAGACAGTACAGTAACAACAAAATTCAAGACAAGAGGGCTATGAGGGCCCTGCTCATGAGTGCTTACAAGCTAAAAGGGATAGACAAGTGGTGCAAAGGTAATAATATGGGGATGAGGTAATGAAGATAAAAAGTTCAGTTGTTAGGCAAAGGAAGGATCAGCTTCTCTGAAGAGATGTGTTTTTTTAGGAATTGCCTAAAAGTGGACAGAGTAGAAACTAGCCACACAGATTTGGGGGAGAGTTATAGAGGATTGATGAGGCTTTGGAGAAGTCCTGGATGAGATCATCTGAGGAGGAGATAAGAGATCCAGATTGCAGGTCTTGGGGGGAGCAGAGAGGATGGTGTGAGTGATATTTTAAGACAAGGTTAGTGATATAGCTCGGGGCAGGGTTGTGGACGACTATAAATGTTATTAGTATTCTGAATTTTATTTATTGGGCAATATAAGGATGTGAAGGGATTGGAAGAGTGGGATGGGGGACACTGAGCAGTTGGTAAGGTGAATGAGTTTGCCAGCATCATTCATGATAGACTGAATGGGGGTAGCCTGTGTAGAGAAAGGTCAATTAGGAGGAAGTTGCAATTGTTGAGGTGAGAATTAACAAAAGAGTGAACTATTAGCCTGCTGGTTTCATTTGTTTAGACGGGGAGTATTTTGGAAATTTCATGAGGGTGAAGGTGGCAATATTTGAACAGTTATTGGGGCACACCTAACACTTTGGCATGAGGAGAGAGACTAATATTTGTAATATTGATTTTGATGGAAAAGTCGGGGGGTTGGGCATGGGGCTAAAGAGGTGAAAATTATGAGTGCAGTTTTAGGAAGATTTCATTTTAGGAAGTGGTATGATATCCATACTGATATGTCAGTTAGTATTGCAAGAGGAAATTGAAGGGGTATGGAGGGATAAGAGAGACAGATGTGGGTGTCATCACTATAGAGCTGTTATTGGAAGCCACAGAAGGTTATCAAGTGACAAAGTGTAGAGGTGTAGATAGAAGATAAAAAAGGGTCTGAGTACAGAGTCTTAGGGGACCTCGTACAGTAAGTGGAAGAGGAGAGTATGAGATAGAAATGAAGGTGGCACTGAAGGCATGCCTTGGAAGGTAGGAGGAAAGCCAGAAAAGGAGGCCAGGAGGCCAAGACTTTTGGGGGAGCAATGGTTGGTCAACTGTATCAATAGCAGCATAAAAGTCTAATAGCATGAGTATAAAGTAATGGCCATTGGTTTTAGCAGTTAGTACACTGTTAGTGAGCTTTAGTGATGCAGTTTCTGTGAAGCGTATAAGGTAAAAGCCAGACAGTAAGGGGTCGGGAAGATTGTTGTCGGTAGGATAGCGAGAGCACAGAGATGGTTCTTAAAGTGGAGTTCCAATCTGGTGAAAAAAAGTATAATGCCCCGTACACACGGTCGGATTTTCCGATGGAAAATGTCCGATCGGAGCGTGTTGTCGGAAATTCCGACCGTGTGTGGGCTCCATCGGACATTTTCCATAGGATTTTCCAACACACAAAGTTGGAGAGCAGGAGATAAAATTTTCCGACAACAAAATCCGTTGTCGGAAATTCCGATCGTGTGTACACAAATCCGACGGACAAAGTGCCACGCATGCTCAGAATAAATAAAGAGATGAAAGCTATTGGCCACTGCCCCATTTATAGTCCCGACGTATGTGTTTTATGTCACCGCGTTCAGAACGATCGGATTTTCCAACAACTTTGTGTGACCGTGTGTATGCAAGACAAGTTTGAGCCAACATCCATCGGAAAAAATCCTAGGATTTTGTTGTCGGAATGTCCGAACAAAGTCCGACCGTGTGTACGCCCTATTAGTCAGCAGCTACAAATACTGCTAATAGCTGCTAACTTTCAAAATAAGGACACTTACCTGTCCAGGGATCCCACGATGTTGACACCTCAAGCCGATTTGTCCATCGGCTTCGGGTGCAGGCGCTGGTATTGCAAGTAAGGGAAACCGGCAGTGAAGCCTCCAGGCTTCACAGCCAGTTTCCTACTGCACATGCACGAGTCGCGCTGCACTTTCTGATTGGTCCCGTCATCTTCTGGGACACACACAGGTCCCAGAAGGCAGTGGAGGGAAGGAGGAGGGTCCGGACATGACACAGATCACTGTGCGCTGATCTTACTAGGAAGTGGGAGTGGGTACCTGTCAAAACCAGGTACCCACTTCCCCCCCAAAAAAAAAACAAATGTGGCAGTGGAGGGGGGGAGAATTGGAACAAGGGGAGCCTCCCCTTTGGGGGGAACTCCGCTTTAAATTGTTCTGGCTGGCAGAGTCTAGCAAAGGTTTTTTAACGTGGAGGGCCACCCTTAAATAAAAAATGGCATGAAAAATTGTAAAAAAAATTTGAAAAAACATTTGAAAAAATTTTTTTTTAAACTTACCTGAACCCTTGTTGCTAGGCAGTCTTACTAATCTGCCTATTCCTATTCCGTGGCGTGTCCTGCTCCTCGGTGAGCGGCCCCGTTGCCTTCTGGGAACTGTGTGCGTTCCCAGAAAACCATGGGGCCAAAACCACGCACAGTAGGAAACTGGCAGTGAAGCCGCAAGGTTCCACTGCCTGTTTCCCTTAGTAAGGATGGCGGTGTCAGGACCCGAGAGCCGAGGGACGGGTCGGCCTTGGGCGGCCGACATCGCAGGCACCCAGGACAGGTAAGTATACTTATTTAAAGTCAGCAGCTACAGTGTTTGTAGCTGCTGATTTTAAATTTTAAAAAATCCTGGCCGGAATCTCGCTTTAAGTATGGGGTGACAGCGTTTAAGGAGGAAGGGGAAGGTGGCAACAGAAATTTTATGAAGATATTAATGAGATCCTCTATTTTTCTTCTTTTGAAAGGTTGTTTGGTGCTCTCATTTGACTGTATGTGCATGGATCCTCAATTCTGGGTTTCTAAGGGGGCATGCCTTTGGTGGAGTGCTGCAGAACTGGAGCCAGTGTGCCCATAGATAATTTCAATGATCCACTGAAAATCTGTATCCAGCACCCCATTTTTACATGTGTTTAGATAATTTCATTTATTTATGTTTTTATACATTATTAGTATACTATGTATACTATCTTAGTTATCAATGTAATATTAAAGGAATGGTGTTGCAGTGGAAGCAGAATCTAAAGACACAGTGACTATTTAAAATTAGAACATTTATGAGCCAAATACATATGAATGCCGCTTACACACGGTCGAACTTTTCAACAACAAAGGTCCGACGGTCCGACGGTCTTTCCGACGGACTTTCGACGGAGTTACGATGGACTTTTGACTGACTTTCTAACGACCGGACTTGCCTACACACGATCACACCAAAGTCCGACGGATTCGAACGTGATGACGTACGACCGGACTAAAATAAGGAACTTGATAGCCAGTAGCCAATAGCTGCCCTAGTGTTGGTTTTTGTTCGTCGGACTAGCATACAGGCGAGCGGATTTTTCGACCGGACTTGAGTCCATCGGAAAGATTTGAAACATGTTCCAAATCTAAAGTCCTTCAGATTTTCGACCGAAAAAGTCCGCTGCAGGTCCGATGAAGCCCACACATGGTCGAATTGTCCGCCGGACTCAGTCCGTCGGACCAGTCCGCTTGTGTGTACGCGGCAATAGAGTTTTTAGTTAAACTCATCGGTGAGCTACTAATGATGATTATCCAGCAAAAACTGCAACTTTGCTAAAGTCAAAAAATTTATTCAGCTTGCTTTAATCTGAGCTGTATAACACATAACAGACTTCACAGAATCTAGAGAGCACTTCAGAGGCTCACTGTTGATATATTTACTGACATTTATGGGTCACTGTTGATATATTTACTAATATCTATACTTACCTTACTTTGTTTCCTGTTGTACCAGTCATGCTCCAACTTCCATTACAGGTAAATCGATATTTCTGTGTGAAAGAGACCGCAAGCACCCAGCAGTAGGTGTGTTTGTAGGTGCTGGGGGTTCTCAGTTCACTAGACTAACTAAAGGAGACTGGTGCTCTGTTTAAATGACTGAAGTTTGGCTTGAAAGCTACCCCACCAGAATCTGTCCTGCTTCTATAGAACTAGTCCTAGTTGGTCTGGCTGAAATGTTTTCTGCCCCCATAGAGCTAGAAGTCTTAGTATACTATATTTGTATTTCTCTTTTTTTTGGTGAACTACAAGTTCAAAGCACATTATTATGAGAATTCTCTTGTCATTGCTATTTGATGTGGTGGCTGTATTTGTTTTCTTTTTTATGTGCTTTTACCTGGTGATCTGGCCAGCAACACACCACCTGGGTGAAAGAGCACAGGGGCACCTTTTGATAGCAGCATTGTTAATCTTGGGGGAGGGGAGTGTTATGCCGGGTACACACGAGCTGACTTTGCGACTGGACTGGTCCGATGCAAAGTCAGCTTGTGACTTTGCGTCGGACCAGTATAAAGGTTTTACATAAATAAATAGGAACTATTGTAAGCACCCCTGCCTTAACCCTTTAACTGTTACAGTACATCTGCAGAACAGCCTCTTCTGTTGAAAGACAACAGATTTACTACCCAGATCACCGGGTAAAAATAAAGGAAATAAATTAAAACAAGGAAACAAATGAAACCATCACATGTAAGAACTGGTAAGTTGCAATATAACACATGTTTGCCTTTGGGTTTAATGCCATTGTAACTGTTTTTTTTTTAACACTACAAAAAAAATAATATAATGCTTTATACATAATTAATGCACATTACTCTTTTCTCTTTATCCCAACCCCCTACTGCGCCAAAAATGTAAACAGGTTTTCTATTGTTGATATAGGAATAAATATAAGACAGGTAATTACAGGGAAATTCCCACCAAAGTGATTTCTGCAAAATGTCCCAATTTGAGCTGCTAAGGCTAAATTTGATTAAAACACATAATTATCTATTCTTTTTCTTTAGATAGTGGGTTTTTTGGGGTATAGTTATGGTGGTTTTTTTATTTCAATTGATGTTCTTTGTATTTGGTGTATGTGTGTTTTTAAAGTGGTTGTAAACCCTTTACAACCACTTTATACTACAGGCAAGCCTATAATTAGGCTTACTTGTAGCTACCCCGGATATCTCCTAAACCTGCACAGTTTAGGAGATATCCCCTGTGTTTGCATGTGCCGATGTCATCGGCACGTGCGAACTTAAGCAAACTGAAGCAGTGGCACGTACGTGCCGTTGCTTCAGTTGTACTGTGCCGTTACAGCCGGCTCCCGCACGCATGCGTGGGAGTGATGTCATCGTGGCTCCGGCCAATCACAGCGCCGGAGCCGCGATACCCGGAAGTAACCCCCCTCGGGGAGATGTTGGCCGCCGGAGTGGTGAACGAAGACCGCTGCGGGGGCTTCGATCTCAGGTAAGTAATTCATAATGAGCTAGTATGCTTTGCATACTAGCTCAGTATGCCTTTGTCTTGCAGTTTGTTTGTTTTTTAACAGGTTTACAACCACTTTAACTGTTGTTTGTACACATTTATTTTAACCACTTCAGCCCAGTGAGGTTTTACCCCCTTAATGACTAGGCCATTTTTTGCGATACAGCACTGCATTACTTTATGACAATTGCGTGGTAGTGCGACGCTGTACCCAAATAAAATTAATGTCCTTTTTTTTCCCACAAATAGAACTTTCTTTTGGTGGTATTTGATCACCTTTGGGGGGGGGGGGGGGGGGGGTTGCGTTATAAACAAAAAAAGAGTGACGATTTTGAATAAAAAAACAATATTTTTTACTTTCTGCTATAAAACACATCCAATAAAAAGAATGTAAAAAACCAAATGTCTCCATCAATTTAGGCCAATATGTATTCTGCTACATATTTTTGGTAAAAAATGTATATTGATTGGTTTGCACAAAAAGTTATCGCGTCTACAAACTATGGGATATTTTTATGGCATTTTTCTTTTTTTTTTTACTAGTAATAGCGGCGATCAGCTTCTGTTGGAAAATGTTTGCTCAATCAGTGTCACCGGCTATAGCCAGGAGTACTGATGACTGTATTCTGTTGGCAGGGAAGTCTGAACACAATAGCTCCACATGAGGGAAAATAAATTGATTCCCACATCCACACATTTGTTGCGGATGGGGGAATCGATTTATTTTCTTTCAAGCAACCTGCTGGTTGAACAAAAGAAAATGAATCATGTATGGCCTGCCTAAGAGGTAGGTTTTGGCACAAGAACATGTCCGGGTTAGTGGAAAGGAACTTCCATAACCCTCTGAATTCATTGAAAGACCATCATCCTTAATGTCACCTTCCCTATTGACTCCAATGCATTTTGACAAAAAGGCAACATTTTGCAGAAATCTTCTGATTTTTGCTGAAAGGTTGGTGGATTGAAAACCTTCAATTTAGCGTATCCCTATCTACAAGCTTGAATCTGAAATTTGGACTTTGGAGTTGCAAAAAATTGAGTTTGGATGAGTAATCTGTGGGCATGCCCTATGTGGTGTTAGAATAAATGACTCTTTATTAATGAAAAATGTATACACATTAAAAAACAGCCTTACATAGTATATTACATCTTGATTCATAGTTATAGTCTACTATCAGGTTTATTTAGTAAGATGAAGCATACCAGAACAACCAAAAAACCAGATTTTATTTTCCATTAATTGTCAGAACAAAGAAAGAATATTATTGATTGTTTGACATATACAGCATACCTTGTTATTTTGTAGTAATCCTATAACAATTATTTTTTTACTGTGTCTCCATTCAAGAAATGTCTTATTCATTCTTGCATGGACGACAATACAGAAAGTAAGGAGAAATCCTCCAATATGGAAATAATAATCTGACGGAGATCTTTTCCCTACTCTAAAAAGTTATAATATTGCTGTCTGTGCCTCCATGATAAAAAATAACCCTCATGAGGTCAGGAAAAGTATGAAAAGGGTGAAGGGTGAGACAATAACTACCATAGTTAAAGTGGATGTAAACCCGATTCATGTAATTTGAGGTGGGCACATATATCTGCAGTGTTTTGTTATCTCTCTTCAAAGCACTATGTCCCGTAACTGTCTCCTGCTCCATTCTTCTGTTATCAGCCTGATAACTCCTGACAAATCACATATGAGTGACATTCTCCGTCACATATGATAAAAGCAGCCTGAGCTTTGTGTTGGGGAGGATGCTGTAAATAGATTAGCACAGAGCTGAACGATTCAAGGGACAGAGCTGAAAGTGTCTACCTATGAGAAGAGGGGGGTGTGTGCCTTTCCTCCAATCAGCCATCTTGGCTGTATGCCCAGGCTTCACTGCAGTGCTGACCAGGAAGAGAAAATCTCCTAACATGATGTGCACTTTCTAAATAATATATAAAGATGAAGACAGCAGATATACATGTAAAATGTATGTAGGGAGATTTGTTTCATCTCTGTGTATCATCTGCGGCTGTTTACTTCACTGGGTATATGTGAGGGTTCACGTCCACTTTAAAATAACAAACCCACCTCCTTCCTGGAGTATTCCTATTTTGACATAGTGATAATGGGGCCTATGTGGTCAAATGACCCTGAAAGCTATACTGGTACCATGTTTACCCGAGCCATGAAGGTCTCCAGTTATGCCAATTATAAAAAGGGGTACCCTGGTCCTCCAAATTGCGGGTTGAAAATGGAGCTGTAAAAAAAATTGCCATTCTAGGGTGAAAACACTGATTGTCACATGTGGAGCTTTGTCACTCACTTACACATGCTTTGCCGCATGTTATTTTCCCATAATTTTTTCTTTGTGTTTCACTTTTTTGTATCTATCATCTCACCCACAGTTTCACTGTTCAACTTCTTTCTTTATAGGGGTTCTGCAGCGGGGGTCCCATCTTTTTTGCCCCACCTCCTGGTCACCCATCTACCCTCAGCACCCGGGGGAACTTCTTCTGTGGTTTTCCGCAGCAATAGAGATCTAGATGTCATCTCTTCTAACTTTTGCCATGTGGTTTTGATCTGTACCTAATGAATTTCCATGTGAGTATATTCAGTTATATATCTTTGGACTCTATCCACAGCAACTGATGTACTTCCCAACATAATCCACACTTTTGTCCATTATAAATAGTTGAACAAATTTCAATTTACTTGCATACCGACATGCTTTTTCCATTGATGCACGTATAAACCAACTGCGGCTGTCTCCTGATGAAGTGGGCACTGTCCTGCGAAATGCTTTGCGATTACAGTTTCTGCAAATGAACAATGATTTGTTAATCACGTTGGCATCTACATTGTACATTGGTATATGTTTTTTATGCAAATTGAAATACATTTTGTATTTTTATACATCTGCTGTACCATTTTACAAAAGTATCTTGGGCAAATTGTCTCTTTGGTTGTTCTGGAATCAGAAGGACATTCCCCTTTGGGAATATTTATCCTAATAGAGATGTAGATGGGCATCAGTGATTCATGGGTCAGACATTTTGGTCAGTGTTGAGCTGCATGAAAGCAAGAATGAATGTGGTGTCACATGAGCTATATATTTAAACTTATACAACCAATTATAAAAATGAAGAAACTAAACAGTTGACCTGCTCTCTTTAGAAGTATTAAGTGATTAATTACAATGATTTTGGCTTGCTTTACTTTTCCTAACCAAAGTAAAGTTTGATTTGCTAACCAAAGCATAAAAGTAGAATCATAATCAAAGAAAGTTATAGTAGGCCTCTTGTGGCACTCGAGAAATTAAATGAAAGTTGGCCTGCTTTTCCACCCTTCTTGGCTGTTGTAGTAACAAGTAATCCCCATTAAGAAATAGCTAGCCTTTTCCAAAAGTACTTTTACTCAATCAATGACCTTGTTGCCATGGCAGGCTAACACGATGTGCCACTGATGATGGCTTGATTTCCTTTCGCATCTGAAGTGGAAAGAGAGAAGACAGACTAAATGAAATGCCATCCATCTTAATGAAACACAATTATATTCTCCTTATTAATCATTTAAAAATCAATACATCTCTTCTTGGTGCACCTCGCAAGTATTTGTCATCTGGTGGCAGGTTTCAATACATCTTGTCTTGTAGTGATTTTTATAAGTTCAGTCACCTGTGTCCCTGGATAAATAACTATGTTTACTGGCACAACAAGGAGCAAAATGATCATTTTTGTTTTGTACATGTTTTATGTAAAAAGTACAGTATAAGACTTATACAACTATGAAAATTACTCCTAAGAGGAGGGAAAGATATGATGATTTACATGTAAATTAACAGTATGACATTACAGTTTAAACTACACGTAAGATTCAAAATATTTTATAATTAAGAGAAATACAGGCAACAAGTAATGCCTTTTTTTAAAATAACCCTTTGCAGCAGAGTTCCCCAAGGTTGAAACCTCTTGTTACATGAGCCCATGATGTGTACCTCTCTTCATACACAAGTAAGTGTGTCCACAGATGACCAGAGGAAAAACAATATTTAAAGTGAACCTGTCAGAAAATTTTCTTAATAAAAATCTCTAAGTAGACAAAGCATATGCCTAAACCATAGTTTATAGAGTTAATAGCTTACCAAAAGAGAGAAAGCTAAAACATTTGTCATTAAAATATATATAATATATATGCAGTTCTTAGAGACATTCACAAAAGTTTTGAATTGAACATCTCCTAGGACCAATTTATTGACATATGTAAAAATTTAACATTGAATATTTTTGTAGATATACACTCTACCTAAATTAAGGCTGGTTTTATTTCTTTTGTAGCGTAAACATACAATAAGATGTAAAAAAAAAGTTGTACAACGATTTAACAATGAACAAGGTATGGTATTCTGCGGGTATATCAAAGATCTTGCCAAGGACATTCTGATACAGGTTGAAACAGGGATTGTTAGTCCACTTATTGACTGCAAAGTGTGCCACATCCAATATTTAAATAGTCAAACAAAAAGAAAGAAGGTTCCTGGTGGACTTTAAAGGCACGTATATATAAATATAGGAGCGGACCTCTTGTGTGCAGGACGCTGTCGGTCTGAGCTGATGCCCAATAAGTGCATACAAAAACCACTCAGGATACATATACTCACACCAGTTACTTTCACCACTCTTTCCTGAATCCCCTACATTAGCCGGATCAGGACCCGCATCTGGCCTCAGTGGAACTTCAGATCTAAAACTTCTCTATGTCCCACATAGGTGGGCTTTTTCCTCTGGTCTGAGGAGTCAAACCTATCCATACATACCTTTACCTAGTCATACCTGCTACGCATGAAATACTAAGACTATGGGTATGACAATTAATCCGTATTGATCACAATCGGGAAACACGCTGGATGGGTAGACAGTGTCAGCGCCTCTGTTTTTAACTCCTTGTTTGGAATGCGAAGCTAGTCTACATATTACCAATAAACCCTTGCTATAACTCACACCCACTCCTGAAGAAGGAGGCTTAATATCTCCGAAACGCGTCGGGTGCAAATACATTGGTATCAATATTCAACATATGGATAAATGCATAAATCGCATTCCTTTCATTGCTCGTTATAGTCATATTGTTGTTGATGCTTTTAAGATGTTTCTGAAATGAATAAATGATTTTTTTTATATATTATACACTTTCTCCTATATTTATATATATGTGCCTTTAAAGTCCACCACTAGGGGAACCTTCTTTCTTTTTGTTTGACTATTCTAATACAGGTTAGTACAGTCAAGTTAAAAATTTGCGACTATTGCTATTGATCTATCTGATAAACTTGGATCCGAATGTTGATTTACAATTTAGAGTGAAGCATCACAGATCCGTCCTGGTAAAATGATATCGACCAGCTTAACTTCTGACTTTCGCATAACCTTTAGTCCTGGGGATCCATACAATATAAGGTCCAGGAGTTCGTTGTGTCATAATCAATAACGAAAGTGATACCGTAAAGTGAAAGGAGAAAGTTAGATGTAGAAGGAGAGTAGGTACGGAGGAGGAGAAGAGAAGAGGATGAAGTGTTCCCATCTTGCCATTCCCGCTGACCCTATTCTACCATAGCCTGTATGGAGTCGGTTGTGGGAATTCCGACATATGCAGCCCATGGTTCCCAAAACGATTCGAATTTAGCAACCGTGTCTTTCAATGAGCTCACCATTTTTTCTTGGGCCATTATCCAGGATATTTTACTTTTAGCTGCTGTAAAGGATACGCGATGTTGTTTCCAAGCCTTAGCTATGGTTAATTTGGATCCCAGGAGGATGAAGAAAATTAATGATTGGGTTGCTTTGGATATGTCCAGAATCCCTTTGTTAAGTAAAGCAATGGCTATGTTCTTGGGAACTTGGGTGCCTGTAACTTTGCGTATCATATAGAAAATTCTGTTCCAAAAACCCCTGATATCCGGGCACTTCCACCATATATGTATCAAAGAGCCATAGTTGTCGCAGTTCCTAAAGCAAAAAGGTCAGGCAGAAGGAAAGATTTTTGCCAATCTCGCTGGAACAATCTGGTGATCAATTTGATGTTTGCTTCGATCAGAGTGGTATTACAGATGTGTTTGTATGACCGAAAGACATTCCTGTGCCACTTGTCCTCGCTCCAGCTGATCTGAGTTTCTTTTTACCAGTTTAGCATATAGGGGAGCTTGGAGTTGTCTGAGGCTAGTGACAGATGAACTACCGAGATGACCCCCCTCTGCTCAGTGGCTTGGCCGCACCATTGTTCATATGTTGTCGTGGCAGGTGGCATGGGCTTGGTGCGCCATAGCTTAGTTAGGAAGTGGGATATTTGCAGGTATCTATAGCTTTCCGATTCTGGCATTTCCAGTTTGCTTTTGCAGTATCTGAGTGAGAGTGGGCCCCGAGGAGTTACGAAGTGTCCAATGCAGTATAAACCTTTGTCCAACCACCAACTAAAGGGTTTGATGTCCATTCCCGGTGGGAATTTTGGGTTGTGAAAAATATGTGCTAGTGGTGTCATCTCTCATGAAATGGAGGGGTGGTTTTTTAGGCCATCCCAGAGGGAGACTGAATGAGAAAGTACTGGGAACATAATTGGGGGGCGATCTTTAGGTGGACACCAGGGTAGGAAGTCAAGTGTGTGCGTTGGTACCGCTTGTCTCTCTATCTGCACCCAATAAAGCTTTTCTATGCCTGTATAAATGATAGATAATTGTGAGAGCGTGGGTGCTTGATAATATCATAGGAGGTTGGGGGCCCCAGTCCTCCCTGTTTCCTGGGTCTGTATAGGACTTTCCTGGAAAGGCGATGACCAGCAGCGCCCCAAATGAATTTTGTCAGTTTGCTTTGGAATTTTTTCAGGTGATCTTTTCTGATTGGGATCGTTAGAGATCGAAAGAGATAAAGCAGTTTGGGGAGAAGTGTCATTTTAGTTGCGTTCAGTCTTCCTAACCAAGAGAGGTCATGAAGTGTCCAGTTTTTAAGGTCTTCATTAAGTCTGTCATACATGAGGGGGAGTTAGCCTCGTATAGTAATTCTACCCTTGGGGGGAGTTCAACACCCAAGTATCTAATGATGGAGCTGCTCAACTCAAATTGAAAGGAGCTTTTTAAATTGTCTGCCACTACCATGGGTACATTCACATTAAAAATTTGGTATTTTGAGATATTAACCGTTAAGCCCGAGGCTCTGGAGAATTGGTGCAGCAGTTTACATATATTTAGGAGGGAGGTGATTGGTGACATTACGAAGAGCAAAAGGTCATCCGCAAATAACGCGCATTTTTGCGTCTGCGGGCCGCATGACACCCCCCTTATATTCGCGTTAGTGCGAATGGCAATTGCTAGGGTTTCTATGGCTATCGCGAATATAAGGGGTGATAGGGGGGCAACCCTGTCTGGTCCCTCTGGCTATTTTTATAGTGTCAGAGTAGTAACCCTGCAGTCTTATTCGCGCTACTGGGTTGGAATATAATGCTGATATTAGGCCCATAAAATTCTGCCCGAAACCCCATCGTTGCAAGATATTAACCGGTTCCTGACCAGCGCGCACCGATGTACGTCGGCAGAATGGCACGACTGGGCAAATGGACTTACAGGTACGTCCATTTGAATTCCCTGCCGTGTCATTGCGCACCGGCCGGGAGCTCCGTGAGTCGGGTCTCGGGTCCCGCAGACTCGATCACCGCGGGGATACCCGGGATCGCCTCATGGAGAGGACGAACGGGGAGATGCTGATGTAAACAGCATCTCCCCGTTCTGCCTAGTGACAAGTGTCACTGATCACAGCTCCCTGTCATTGGGAGCTGTGATCAGAGTAATGACACTGCTAGCCCATCCCCCTACAGTTAGTAATCATTCCCCTAGGACATACTTAACCCCTCCCCGCCCCCTAGTGGTTAAACCCTTCACTGCCAGTGTCATTTACACAGTAATCAGTGCATTTTTAATCGCACTGATCGCTGTATAAATGACAATGGTCCCAAAAAGTGTCAAAAATGTCCGACATGTCCGCCATAACGTCGCAGTCACAATAAAAATCACTGATCGCCGCCATTAATAGTAAAAAAAATATTAAATAAAAATGCCATAAAACTATCCCCTATTTAGTAAACGCTATAACTTTTGCGCAAACCAATCAATAAACGCTTATTACGAATTTTTTTTTTTTTAACAAAAATATGTAGAAGAATACGATCGGCCTAAACTGAGGGAAAAAAATGTTTTTTTTTATATATTTTTGGGGGATACTTATTATAGCAAAATGTAAAAAAAATGTTTTTTTCAAAATTGTCACTCTTATTTTGTTTATAGCGCAAAAAATAAAAATCGCAGGGCAATCAAATACCACCAAAAGAAATCTCTATTTGTGGGGAAAAAAAGGACGTCAATTTTGTTTGGGAGCCACGTTGCACGACCGCGCAATTGTCAGTTAAAGCGACGCAGTGCTGAATCGCAAAAAACGCTCTGGTCAGGAACGGGGTAAAATCTTCCGGGCCCGATGCGGTTATACAAGTATGGCCAAGAGACCGAGTCAAATGCCTTTTGGAGGTCGAGTGAAAGGCGTAACCCTTCCTGGTGTGTTCCCTGGGTCCAGCCCGACTGTAGAATGGAAATGATATCTATCGCTCTGCGAATTTGGTCTGGGCCCTGTCTGCCTGGGATAAATCCCACTTGATCCTTGTGGATGTATAGACTTATAAAGGAGGACATACGATCCGCAAGGATTTTTGTAAAAAATTTGTATCGTTGTTTATTAGAGATATGGGCCTATAGTTTCCCACCTCTCCTTGGTCCTTGTGGGGTTTGGGAATTACAGATATGTAGGCCGAATTGAGTTGGCTATCTAGGGGTTCCCTATTTGTTTTAGCGTTAAAGAAACATGTGAGCGGTGGAGATAGTGTCTGTGCAAATGATTTATAATATGGTATGGAAAATCCATCTGGGCCAGGGACGGAGCCTCTCTTTAGAAGTTTGATGACATCTAGCACTTCCTCTTCTATGAACAGGGATTCTAAAATGTTGCGGTGTCTAGATTCCAACCCCAGGATTGGTAGTGAGTCCAATAAGGATGTCATAGAGGACTCGTCATTTTTGTTTCCTGCGCTGTATAATTTTTCATAGAAACAATGAAAGGTTTCCATGATGCATTGTGGGTTGGTCGTGTGGTGATTACCCGTGACGCGGATTTTTGGAAGGTTTCATTGTCTTGGTTGGGGTGACAGTTTGGCCGCTAACATCGAGCTGATTGAGTCCCTCTGGTATTAGAATTTAGCATCGCGGATGTGTTTTTCAGCTTTAGAGGTGAGAGCAAGATTTAGGGATAGGCGTGTCACATCTAACGTGGCCATGGAGACTTGTTTGGGGTTTCGCTTGTGAAGTTTTCACAGGCGATCATATTCTGTTTCTAGTCTTTCTATGTCAATCATGTGTTCCTTTTTCACCTGGGAAGACAGTTGGATCAGTTTGCCATGGATGGTGGCCTTATGAGCTGTGCAAAGGGTTTCAGCCGATACCTCTGCTGATGAGTTTAACTGAAAATATTCTTTAATGGCTTTTTCAATTTCTGTGGCTCTGGCTGGGTCGTTAAGTAGGGATTTGTTTAGTCACCATTGCAAGAGGTTAGGTCGGTTGGAACTTCTTTTTAGTGAGAGTAGAACCATGGAATAGTAGACCATTGTCTGACCATGTGTCTCTTATGGTTGACTTGACCATTTTCAGGGTGTTGGCCGTAGATATGGTGTTGGCCGTAGATATAAAGATATGGTCAATCCTACCATATGATTGATGTGGGTGGGAATAGTGTGTGTAGTCCCCTTTGTTCAAGTTTAGTTCCCTCCACACATCTGTTAGCTGGTGAATCAATTTGGCGATTTTAAGGCTTCGCTTGGGTGGGCGAATGAGCTGAGAGCCCGGGGGTCTGGTTTTATCTAGGCCCTGATTGAGGGCTGTGTTTGAGTCCCCCCATATATGACAGTCCCGCCCATCATAGGGGCCAGTTTTTGAAGCATAGCCTGGAAGAACTTCGGATGGCCCTGATTGGGTGCATAATAGGAGATGAATGAGTATAGTTGATTGTATATTGTTCCTTTTAAGAGAATGAACCTGCCCTCTGGGTCCCTGTGTTCCAATTGTGGTGTGAACTTACAGTTCTTGGATATTAGGATCGCCACTCCTTTGGTTTTGTCCTCAGTTTTAGCTAAGAAAAACACCGGGAATCTGGCGTGGAGGAATGAAGGATTATACCACCTTGGAAAATGGGTCTCCTGGAGTAGTACTATGTCAATTTTTTGGGAATACATATACTGTAACTGTGACTGCGGAATTCATCCCCTGCGTGTTGTGTGAAGCAACCAGCAGAGGAGGAGAAGGTATAGTGTGATCAGCCATTGAGCATGGGTAGAAGGCCCTCGGTCATTACCATGTCACCTACCTCTGAGACTTTCGTGGAGCTCATCAGGTATCCGTTCCAGTGAGGATTGCTTTCCCTGGTCTGAGCAGTGGGAGCAGGTGAATCCTGGAGTCTGGCAAGACGGGAAGAATAGATAAGATTAGTAGAAGAAAGGAAAAGAAACAGGAGAGGAGAGGAAGAGCCTTCTAGAGGCTCAGGCGGACAGAAGTAGTACACTAACTTGCTGTCCAAATAGTATACAGTGCAATCAGCCTCTACTAGAGAGGTTGAAGTCCTATTGAATGGCCTCGGGAAAACCGAAACCATTGGATAGCTGGGGCGCAACATCGTGTCACCCCGGTCAAGGCACACCTAAACCAATAACTGTAAAAACTTTATGAGAAAAACTTCCGGCTACGACTCAAATAATGCATAAGGTAAACGTTGGAACCTAGTGATGTTCAGTGGGGGGGTCGGGCTGGGAGGGGATGACATTGTTACATAGCATGTGAGGGAGGGGGCGGGGAAATAGGGTTGTTCAGGGGAAATACAAAATAGACGACCCAGAGTCAATAGTATGGAAGTTCTTGTGGCCTCTTGGAGTTAAGTTCTACCACTATGAATTTGGGTCTTTGTTTATGAAATTCTGGATGGGATCAGGTTTGGGATATGTGGAGTCTTAGTGTCAGGAAAAGCCTTCCAGTAAACATTCTAGTAATGTAAAGGCTAGAAGGATGTCTGTGCACAGAAGAACCGTCCGGTGCACGCGCTTGCGCAATAGCGATAATATTGGCGCACGGGCGTGCGGGCGTGCAGGAGCTATAAAAAGAGTACTGATCCATTGCTGCCTTGCTGTCCGGTCTACAGCGTTCCTGAAGACCCCTGTTGCCCTGTTATCTATTTGGACTGTTCCTGACTACCCTGTTTGCTGCCTGCTCCGATCCCAGCTTTGGACTTTGACTATTCTTTTGGATTGCCCTTCTGTACCTGATCTGCCCGCCTGTGTTTTGACCCGGCTTGCCTGTACCCTGCTGTCTGCATCCTGCTGCTGGACTACAGAACACCTCCCTGCGGTCTGCATCCTGTTGCTGGACTACAGAACACCTCCCTGCTGTCTGCATCCTGCTGCTGGACTACAGAACACCTCCCTGCTGTCTGCATCCTGCTGCTGGACAACAGGACACCTCCCTGCTGATTACAGGATCCAGCCCTCTACTCCAGTCTTCCAGTCAGGCACTTGTGCCACTTTGTACTCTCGAGCCCCTGTCAACACTACCAGGGGTTCCCGAGTCAGAGGTATACGAGGGGCTGTTCCCTGCATTCTGGGCTCTACCTACCAGGTACGTGACAGTACCGGACAGCCATGTCCGAGCACACGCAGGGAACCTCGCCCATGGAGGACTTATGCCAGCATCTAGCTGGACTTACGCAAGCTGTTAAGGACTAACAAGACAGTTATAACCGACTGGAAGAGCGTGTCCATGTTCTCTCTACCCCAGCTCCTGGTTCATCCACTGCTCCTTCGGTGGTCATGCTGCCTCCAGAACCCAAAGTTCCCACACCAGAAAGGTTCTCTGGGGATCGCAGCAAGTATAGGGCATTCCTTAATGCCTGTGAACTTTTCTTTGCACTACAACCCAGAACCTTTTCCCTTGAAACTACCAAGGTGGGTTTCGTCATTTCCCTCCTACTAGGGGAACCCCAGGCATGGGCCCATCGCCTCTTGGAGCAAAAGGATAACTGTCTTAACCGTCTGGATACTTTCTTTCAAGCCATGGCCCTTCTCTACGAAGATCCGCAACAAGCAGCTACAGCAGAAGCAGCATTATTCTCTCTCTAGCAGGGCCGTAGGGCGGCGGAGGACTATGCATCTGAGTTCAGGCATTGGAGTTCCGACACAAACTGGAACGCCGCCGCCCTACGTTACCAGTTTCGCACGGGTCTCTTCGAACCATTAAAGGATGAGTTGGCCCGGGTTGGCATTCCGGTTACACTTGAAGGCCTCATCAACCTGTCTATCCAAATAGACAGGCGTTTAAGAGAACGAAGAGCAGAACGTACAGCTGGTCCTTCTCGCCCGGTATGGATGTTACCACGTGTACCAAATCCTCCTGTTCACACTTCGCAGATACTTCTGAGCCAATGCAACTAGGCTTGATCCATCCTTCTCTGACTCCTGAAGAACATCAACGTCGGCGGGCTAACAACCTTTGCCTCTATTGCGGGGAATCTGGACACTATGTGAGGACTTGTCCCGCAAAGACCCGTAAGCACACTACCCTCTCTTCTACTTTCTTACCTGCTGTGTTTAACAATACAACTCATTTGGCTATCTCCATTTCTCTACAGCTTCCAGGAGGGAATACTCAAGCAACCGCTAATTGATTCCGGAGCCTGTAGTGGATTTATGGACTTATCTTTTGCCCGCAAACGCCAAATCCCTCTACGACCCAGAGCACAGGGACTGTCTGTACACCTGGCCGGATCGGCCGTTAAATCTGGGCCTCTAACACAATAGACGGTTCCTCTAAATACCATAATTTCCGGCAACCACCGGGAAATACTCTGTCTTAACATCATTGAGTCGCCCTTGTTTCCCTTCATGCTGAGCTTGACCTGGCTCAAAGCCCACAATCCACAAATTGACTGGTCTACTGGAAAAATCAGTTTTCACTCTCCCTACTGCCGTCAGCATTGCCTACAGGAAGCTACCGACATCCCATCTTCCTTGCTGTGTCTGGAGACTGATGCTGAGACCTGCCAAACTGTCCCAGAAGCATACCATAGTTCTCTGGATGTGTTCAGTCGGAAGGGGGCAGAGAAGCTTCCTCCACAC
Organism: Lithobates clamitans; assembly: GCA_037952925.1. Taxonomy (NCBI): domain Eukaryota; kingdom Metazoa; phylum Chordata; class Amphibia; order Anura; family Ranidae; genus Lithobates; species Lithobates clamitans. The sequence goes on from JBBGZY010000135.1 coordinate 4,996,016, forward strand.
TTTCCCTATGATTGCCCGATTGAACTTCTCCCTGGAGCAGAGATTCCCTTTGGGAGAATTTTCCCCTTAACCGAACTGGAGCTAGGTACTCTTAAAATCTACATTTTGATGAGAATCTGAAAAAAGGGTTCATACGCCCCTCCACCTCCCCAGCAGGAGCAGGGATTTTCTTCGTGGAAAAGAAGGATCACTCTCTACGCCCCTGCGTAGATTATCGGGACCTTAATAAAATTACAATCAAGAACCGGTACCCCCTACCTTTGGTACCTGAACTCTTTTAGAGACTCGGAACTGCATCTATATTTACCAAACCGGATCTTCGCAGAGCATACAACCTAGTCCGGATCCGAAGCGGGGACGAATGGAAGACTGCCTTCCGCACCCACTTCAGGCACTTTGAGTATCTTGTGATGCCCTTTGGGTTATGTAATGCTCCTGCCACTTTAAAGCATTTCGTTAACGATATCTTTAGAGACTACCTTGACCTGTTCATCATAGTTTATCTGGACGACATCCTGATTTTTTCCTCCTCCCTGTCTATCCATCGGGAACATGTCAGAAAAGTTCTAACTCGGCTTCGCCAGCATGGCTTGTACGCAAAACCTGAGAAGTGCGGGTTCGAACGCCAAAGCATTCAGTTTCTTGGCCTGATTATTTCCATAGATGGAGTCAAGATGGATCCGCAGAAGGTCTCCGCCATCTTGGATTGGCCGGCCCCTACGGATAAGAAAGAAGTTCAGCGCTTTGTGCGTTTTGCAAATTTCTATCGCAAATTCATCAGGGGATTTTCTTCCATCATCTCTCCCATCACAAGACTGACTCGGCAAGGCACCTGGTTCCAATGGTCCCCTGAGGCTCAAGCTGCTTTCACCTCCTTGAAATATCAGTTCGTGTCAGCCTCTGTCCAGAAGCATCCTAACCCAGCTTTACCTTACATACTGGAGGTAGATGCCTCTGAGATAGCAATGGGGGTGGTACTTTCACAGAGACAAGGCTCCAAGGCTCTATTACATCAAGTGGCGTTCTTCTCCCGCAGGTTAACCGAAGCTGAGAAGAATTACAATGTTGGGGACAGGGAGCAACTTGCAATCAAAGCCGCACTTGAAGAATGGCGCTACTTCCTGGAAGGAGCAGCCCACCCTATTCTGGTGTACACTGACCACAAAAATTTAGAGTACCTGAAAGTTGCCAAAAGATTGAAACCACGTCAGGCCAGATGGGCACTCTTCTTCACCAGATTCACTTTCCACACCACTTACAGGCCAGGATCAAAAAATACCAAACCGGATGTGCTGTCTCAGATGTTCAGCGAACCTGAAGTTCCTTCTTCCCCAGATAACATTCTTGATCTTGGGAACTTTCTCATGCTTCAAGAAGACCTACTGTCTCAAATCAAACAGGCATCTTCAACGGCTCCCCTTCCAACAGACATCACTCTACAGTCCAGAGATGAATTATTATGGTACAAAGACAGAATTTTTGTGCCACAACAAACACGGGTTGCCGTCCTCAAATCCTGTCATGACCATGAACTAGCTGGCCACTTTGGTATACATAAGACCTCCGAACTCCTCCAACGCACGTTCTGGTAGCCTCAGCTAGTGAAAGATTGCAGACACTATGTGGAATCGTGCATTACCTGCATTCAGAACAAGGGCAGCAAGACCAAGGCTTGGGGGCTGCTAAGACCTCTCCCTGTTCCGGAAAGACCATGGAGGATGATCTCCATGGATTTCATTGTCGAATTACCACCATCTGAAGACTACACCACTATCTTCGTAGTGGTCGACAGACTTTCCAAAATGGCTCACTTCCTGCCCATGAAGGGTACCCTCTCTGCCTCTGAAACCACAGGGATCTTTATTAAAGAGATTGTAAGACTCCACGGTATACCTGCAAACATCGTTTCTGATTGAGGGTACAATTTACATCCAAATTCTGGAGAGCCCTATGTGAATCCCTGAAGATTGACCTTTCTATCTCTTCTGCTTACCACCCCCAGACTAATGGTCAGACTGAACGAACAAATCAGACCCTTGAGCAATACTTACGATGCTATTCTTGTTTTTCTCAGGATGACTGGGTTCCCCTATTACCTCTTGCCGAGTTCGCCTATAATAATTCCGTTCATTCTGCAACCAATCAGTCTCCATTTTTTGCGAACTATGGTTTTCACCCCTTGTTTTTGTCCAACAACGTTCCAGAGTGTATGGTACTGGCTGCCCAAGAAGCCTTGAGTTTGTTTAGCACAAATAATAAGCTACTCTAGGAAACAATGGCAAAGACTCAGGAACAGAACAAAGAAACATTTAACAAGAAGAGGAGAGGGAAGCTTGACCTGAAAACAGGAGATCAAGTCTGGCTGTCCACCCTGAATTTGAAGTTAGCATGTCCATCCAGGAAATTGGACCCTAAATTTGTGGGTCCCTTCCCAGTGGTAAAAAAAATCAATAATGTGGCTTATGAATTAAAACTACCAGAGTCATTTCACATACACCCAGTTTTTCATGTGGCTCTACTTAAACCTTCAGTCCGGACCCCTTCCTTAACCGGAACACCGGTCCTCCTGATCCTGTGCTCATCAACGGTGAAGAGGAACTTGAGGTTGAATCAATCATAGACTGCAAGAGACGCAATCAGGTACAGTATCTGGTGAAATGGAAGGGATATGGCCCAGAGGAAAACTCTTGGGAACCAGAGACTAATATCTACGCCAAGAGACTAATTCTAGCCTTTAAAAGATCTCACCCAAGTAAGTTTGCCCAGTTGGGCATCCAGAGGCTGCCCATTGGAGGGGGGCATTGTCAGGGAAGGCTTCCAGTAAACGTTCTAGTAATGTAAAGGCTAGAAGGGTGTCTGTGCACAGAAGAGCCATCCGGTGCACGCGCATGCGCAATAGCGATAATAGCGGCGCATATAAAAAGGGGACTGATCCATTGCTGCCTTGCTGTCCGGGCTACAGCGTTCCTGAAGACCCCTGCTGCCCTGTTACCTTGTGATCTGAATCTCTGAAACCTGTTAAATATTTGGACTGTTCCTGACTACCCTGTTTGCTGCCTGCCCCGATCCCGGCTTTGGACTTTGACTATTCTTTTGGATTGCCCTTCTGTACCTGATCTGCCCGCCTGTGTTTTGACCCGGCTTGCCTGTACCCTGCTGTCTGCATCCTGCTGCTGGACTACAGAACACCTCCCTGCTGCCTGCATCCTGCTGCTGGACTACAGAACACCCCCCTGCTGATTACAGGATCCAGCCCTCTACTCCAGTCTTCCATTCAGGCACTTGTTCCCCTTTGTACTCTCGAGCCCCTGCCGACACTACCAGGGGTTCCCGAGTCAGAGGTATATGAGAGGCCGTTCCCTGCATTCTGGGCTCTACCTACCAGGTACATGACACTTAGGTTCGATAATGCATCTATAAGTTCCTGAGAAAAATGCCAAAAAAAAAGGACAAAAAACAGTCAAGAACAGTTCAAACTGCTAAGCTTGTGATGAAAGAAAAAACTTGAATTAGGGTTTAGGGGGCATTTTAGAAAGGCACAGTGTGCATCACAGCTTCAAGCAAAGCCTGATTAGGTCAGGAAAAAAAGAGATGTGTGTGAAGATGGTCCTCTTGTAGTTTCAGGGAGGTCTTCCTTCCTTGGAGTGCTTTAAATTGGACTTGTTCCATATCGGTGAGATAGGGCTGGAGGGTGTTTGTCGTTTTGTGGATCCCGAGTGGGGATTCGGTGGGATCTGTGGCGGACCCAAGTTCAATTTCAGTCCCAAGAGAAATTTTTCACCCTCCTGGAGGTTAGAGAAGGAGTAAGTCTTGGACTTAAAGATGAACCTGAGGGCAAATGGGAATGCCCACCAGTATTTGATTGCTTTCTGAGAGAGGACTGGTTGTGGTTTCAGCATCTGTCTTCTTTGGATGGTTGATGGGGAGATGCCCGCAAAGATTTGAATTGGATGATTTAGGCATAGGAGAGGCGTTTACTTGCGAGATCTTTTCATCATCTCTTCTTTTACTGTGTAAAAATGAGGCTTCACCACTATGTCTTTAGGTGCTCCATCTTTCCTCGGGGGTCCCAGTGCTCTGTGAGCTCTGTCCAACTCCATTTTATGTGAGGGAGTGTCGGGGATAAGGCCCTTAATGAGATCTTGTACTGCTGCTGTTATGTCGGTTACTGACTCAGGGAGTCCCCTTATTCTGAAGTTGTACCTTCTCAAACGATTTTCGAGATTGTCTATTTTGATCAGGGCTTCATCTAGTTGTTCCTGTAAGTCCTGTATGTGGTCGGAGTTTTGGTTGGTCCTGGATATTGTATATTCCAGCTTGTGTTCCATAGCCTCCATCCTGTCTCCTAATCTTTGAAAGTCCTCTTTCATGTCCCCTGTGATTTTGGCTGATTTGGTGGATAGCCCCCTGTCCAGCAGTTCTGACAGTTTATTGAAAAGGTCTGCTGCATTAATGAGGGGGTCTGAATTACCCTGCGTGTGATGGTGTGGGGAGGCCGGGTAGGCCTCATCAGGCCTCATGGGTGAGAGCAGGTAGTCCTCCATTGTGTGTCCTATAAGTGACTCAGTGGAGGCAGGGGAGGGTGCCACATCTTGCCTGGTACTCACTGTGTGCTCCGTAGGCATCTGTGGGGAGCCGTGAGCTGGGTTTTCAGGGCAATCCTTCTCCATGTCAGCACAGGAATGTGCTGCGGAGTGTGCTATGGCCGCCATCTTGGAATCGAGCAGCTCCGTGAACGGGCTAAGTCGGGGCCTCAGGTCCCATTTGGCAGAGCTCCTGGGCATGTAGATGTTCCCGGGTGGTTCCCCCAGCTGGTGGTGCAGTCTGGTAGTGTCCCGCTGGCCGTAGTCGGGTGCTGTGTGTACCATTAGGCCAGGGTGAAGCGGAGCTCCAAGCTCAAGCGGCTATCTTGGATTCCTCCGCACATGCGCCTAGTTCGTGGACTTTTTATTGGCAGTGGAGCTGGGGTAACAATTTGTTTCTCTAACCAAATTAAATCTAGTTTGCTAAAGCACTGTGTCTAATAAATCTTTTTTGAAAATAAAATGCTTGTTTTCACCCTATTTTTTGTTCTTTGTTGCATCTTAGTGCTGCTTATCTCCTTCATACTTTTCTGGAGTCAGTTCCTGTCTTTGCAGTATGCATGCGCCCAGCAATGGCTGCATAGCATTTCTCTATGCCATTAGTATTGCACATTGGCATGGCTGCTTATGGTCTCAATTATAAAGGGGATAATGCAAAAGAACAATCAGGGGGCAGGGACAAAGCATTGTTATAAGGAAGTTCCCCAAAAAAAACCCTTCATGGCAGAATCACCAGGTAATATTTTAATAAAAACAGCAATTTAAAAAGGCTGCACATGACTTAAACATTAATATGTTTAAACATATATGAGCATTTTCATTTCTTGGGTTCACTTATACTTTAGCTTGCCGAGGTGTTGGTAATATCAATATGTTTTATAGACTCGCTCAGTGATAAATAATCAACAGAATGTCTTTAATAAATGACTTCATAAATTTGGTAGTATAGTAGGTTTGTCCCAATGTTTGTATTAGAGCAGGGACTTGATATACAATAAGTAGATAAAATGCAAGCAAGTGAATAAAATATAAAGTAAGTAGATAAAATTTGCCCATTTTGCTAATAAATTTTATAATGCTAGAAAATGTAAAAACAGTGCTTGTTTAATGGTAGAAGGAGGCAGAAGGGTGGATGAAAAATGAGATCTCAATACATTTAATAAATATTGGTGGTTCAGCAGATTCTAAAATATCACTGTGTAACTGAGAATCTTGTGTCTCCATCGTGCAGGAGCTCTCCCACTCTAATACATCTGCCACAACGTGCCTGGTCTCTGCAGCAGCTCTTTACTCCACTGCACTACCTAAAATTAGTCACCAGCATATGGATTGCAGAAAGTTGACATGTATCAAAGGTGAGAGAGGGGATGCACCTGTAAATGGAGAGATATGACTTGAGGGGAAAAAAATAAACAAACGAAAACTTTTTTGAAGGTTACTAGGAAAAGATTAGGACCACTTTTATGCCACAGACTTTTATAAAGTTCAGATACATTAAATATATGAATTTGCAGATGACACAATATTAAGTTCCTATGACTGAAAGCATTTTAATTATTGAATCAATGATTAACCTACATTTTTCACTTATACATATATGGTTTTAAAAATAAATAAGCCTAAGTGGAGCTCCAACCAAGACCATCTAAATTTGTTGCATTAACCACTTGCCGACCGCCTTACGTATGAGTATGGCATCAGAGTGGCTCTCCTGTGGCGGATCACATAACTAGTACGTGATCCAGCACTTCCGGGTAGGGAATTAGTCATAGCACAAACCGATCGGTGGTGCAAGCCAATGATTGACCGCTGGCACCCGCTGATCAGCAAAGAGGAAGACAGGACAGAGCTCAAATAATCTAAACAAAACAGAGCTCTGTCCTCTCAGCAGGGGTGTGCCATTTTTTGCAAAGCAGGGGAACAAAACCTGGCACATTCCTTAGTAAAAGCACCTTACAGCAAACACACATTTAACCCTTTGATCACCCTAGATGTTAACCCCTTCGCAGCCAGTGTCATTAATACAGTGACAGTGCATATTTTTTTAGCACTGATCACTGTATTAGTGTCATTGGTTACCACAAAGTGTCAGTTAGTGTCAGTTAGTGTCAGACTGAACGCCATACTATCACAGTCCCACTGTAAGCTGCTATTACTAGTATCAAAATAAATAAATAAATAAAAATTCCAGTATATATACCATAGTTTGTAGACGCTATAAAGTTCATGTAAACCAATCAATATACAGTGCCTTGAAAAAGTATTCATACCCCTTGAAATTTTCCACATTTTGTCATGTTACAACTAAAAACGTAAATTTACTTTATTAGGATTTTATGTGACAAAGTGGCACATAATTGTGAGGTGGAAGGTAAATGATAAATGATTTTTATTCTTTCTTTTTTACAAATAAATATCTGAAAAGTGTGGCATGCATTTGTATTTGGCCCCCTTTACTCTGATACCCCTAACTAAAATCTAGTGTAACCAATTGCCTTTAGAAGTCACGTAATTTGTAAATAGAGTCCACCTGTGTGTAATTTAATCTCAGTATAAATACAGCTCTTCTATGACGCCCTACGAGGTTTGTTAGAGAACCTTAGTGAACAAACAGCATCATGAAGGCCGAGGAACACACCAGACAGGTCAGGGATAAAGTTGTGGAGAAGTTTAAAGCAGGGTTAGGTTATAAAAAAATATCCCAAGCTTTGAACATCTAATGGAGGACTGTTCAATCCATCATCAGAAAATGGAAAGAGTATGGCACAACTACAAACCTACCAAGACATGGCCGTCCACCTAAACTGACAGGCCGGCAAGGAGATCATTAATCAGAGAAGCAGCCAAGAGGCCCATGGTAACTTTGGAGGAGCTGCAGAGATTCACAGCTCAGGTGGGAGAATCTGTCCACCGGACAACTATTAGTCGTGCACTCTAAAAATCTGGCCTTTATGGAAAAATGGCAAGAAGAAAGCCATTATTGAAAGAAAGCTATAAGAAGTCTCATTTGCCGTTTGCAAAAAGCCATGTGGAGAACAAAGCAAACATGTGGAAAAAGGTGCTCTGGTCAGATGAGACCAACATTGAACTTTTTGGCCTAAAAGCAAAATGCTATGTGTGGTAGAAAACTAACACTGCACGTCACCCTCAACACACCATCCTCCACCATGAAACATGGTGGTGGCAGCATCATGTTGTGGGGATGCTTTTCTTTAGCAGGGACAGGGAAGCTGGTCAGAGTTAATGGGAAGGTGGGTGGAACCAAATACAAGGCAATCTTAGAGAAAACCTGTTTGAGTCTGCAAAAGACTTGAGACTGGGGCAGAGGTTCACCTTCCAGCAGGACAACGACCCTAAACATACAGCCAGAGCTACAATGGAATGGTTTAGATCAAAGCATATTCATGTGTTAGAATGGCTCAATCAAGTTGAGAATCTGTGGCAAGACTTAAAAATTGCTGGTCACAGATGCTCTTCATCCAATCTGAGAGAGCTTGAGCTATTTTGTGAAAAAATGGGCAAAAAGTCACTCTCTAGATGTTCAAAGCTGGTAGAGATATACCCAAAAAGATTTGCAACTGTAATTGCAACGAAAGGTGGTTCTACAAAGTATTGACTCAGGGGAGCTGAATACAAATGCACGCTACACTTTTAACATATTTATTTGTAAAAAACTTTGAAAACCATTTATCATTTTCCTTCCACTTCACAATTATGTGCCACTTTGTGTTGGTCTATCACATAAAATCCCAATAAATTATATTTAGGTTTTTGGTTGTAACATGACAAACTGAGGAAAATTCCAAGGGGTGTGAATACTTTTTCAAGGCACTGTACAGCTATAGGGATTTTTAACCAAAAATATGTAGCAGACTACATATTGGCCTAAATTTATGAAGAAGTTTTATTTTTTTGATTGGATATGTTTTGTAGCAGAAATAAAAAATATTGGGTTTTTTTCAAAGTTTTCTGTCTTTTTTATTTATAACGCAAAAAATAAAAAACCCAGTGGTGATCCAGTACCACCAAAAGAAATCTCTATTTGTGGGAAAAAAATGATATCAATTTCATTTGTGTACATTGCTGCATGACTGCGTAATTGTCAGTTAAAGTAACGCAGTGGCAAAAAGCAAAAAATGGCCTGGTCATGAAAGGGGTAAGCCCTTATGGAGGGCAAGTGGTTAAAGTGTCAAAAATTATATGTGGCAGTATAAAAGTGAAAATACTTATCTTACTTCCACTTACTCCTGCGGTGGCTACGTAAGAGTGACATCGCCATCCTTTGGGATAAAGAGCAGGAAATGCTGAGTAACCCAAATTGAATGGGAAGATGCTACTGTGCTGTAGCATCATCTCAGAAGACTGCTGATGTCTGCATTCCTCAAGCTTCTGTTGCAAGGATTTTGATGTCACCCCCTGAAGTACAGAAATCAGGGGAAAGAATCAGTAATACTTTAGTGTAGTGGAGTAAGATGGGGGAGGGGGTCCTCACCGAATAATCAAGCCTTTTACGAAGTTCAGGTTTTGAATTTCCTGCCAACAAACAAGGGCAAATCTTCCAAACAGTGATTTAGAAAGCAATACAAATTAATACAGGCTGCAACTCTTTTCCACGCCATCACAAACAATAACCAATTATCTTAAAGTGGGAAAACATTTTTATCAATAAGTTAAAACACTAACAATTAAATTGCATTAAATTATTATAGACCCACACATATATATATATATATATATATATATATATATATATATATACACACAATGTCTATCTATATCCATATATTTATATTTAGATATAGATATAGACATAGATATCTATAGCTATCTATATATATATATATATATATATATATATATATATATATATATATATATATATATATATGTATATATATATATATATATATTTTTTTTTTTTTTTTTCTACTAAATACTCAGCAATATGGGAACCCAAATTATAGTCACAAATATTTCAAACAACAGAAATGTATACAAATGTAAAGCAGAGGTTACATGAAGCATTAATGTTTCACTTGTCAATGTTGATATATTTTACTCTTTCAAATACAGCATGTCAGTTAACTTTTGCATTGCCAGTCCAGAAAAAAAAATTGTCAATGCAGCTAGTCAGAAGTCGAAGTCAAAGCCAGTCCAGTGTTTCAAGCTTCTTGTCATTGTACTAACCATGCAGTTGGCAGCCTTAAAAAAACCTTCCTATTTGAGACCAATTGCAGGAAATATTTAAGAAAATTATATGTTGTGGCTTGACACAGAGTTTATATTACTGATATCACTTAGGCAATCACCTTTAATTCCTTCTAATGCTTCTTAGGGACACAAGGCTGTACTGGCCTCAGGCGATGAAAAAAAAATCCTCCTAGTGATACTGTAAATTTGTTAAAATGTCAATGGGGCGTTTGAAATCAATGTTTACAATGCAGGCATGCATGCCAACCTTATGTTACAAGCAAGCAGATTAAAGCCATTTTTAAAATGAATGCAAAAAGCAAAATAGTGTCTTGAACTGTGTATATCCTTATGGTTCTTGCTTTATAAAGGAAATTACATTTGTCACAAGGTTATACATCATTTTCACTGCGGCGTATAGTCCCTTCTGTGTGTCAAGTATAAAACAAAAGCATTTTGTGAAAAATTGCTAAAGAAGTAATGATTTTTGTCCTCAACTCTTTGTTTTGCCTTTCAATAAAGAAGGCGACGTGTGCCTCGAATGATATATTATTGTTTTGGTGCATCCCTAGGAACACAGTGCATAACCAAAACCATGTTTCACTGCTGAGAAGCTATAGTTTACTGGCCCTATGGCTCTGATGAGAATATAATGTTCCACAGTTTATAAATGCTTTGAGGTCAATACATGATTTGCTCTAGCTTGTTCATCCAATGAGCAGAAGGTCCAAAAATATATCAAGCCATTAGACAGCCCAGGATATAGGTTGCACAGTGTAATCTCCCTGGTGTTTTTAAACAATTTAAAACATTGGAAGCCTGGGTAAGGTTCCTGGTGATGGAAAGCGCTCTATGGAAACCTCTCTGTCAACTGGAGATGAGATAATTAGATCCAGGTAATACATAGAAGCCCCATCAGGGAGCTGGAGAGCAAACATGTCATCTTTATGAGTCTTTCTTGTCCTCCCCAGCAACCGTGGACTGTAGATAGAAAAGAAAAAAACAGTGAAGGATTCATCAGTGCCCTGAAACAACCACAACACAAAAGATAATCAAGCTTTCATCACTTCATCATGTCCTTTACCTAGAGACATGCCATCCCTGCTGACAACAATACCAGGGCAGCAAAAACAATTGCTCACTATTTGCAATTACTTATGTACACTTATAGTAAATGTTCATCGTAACATGTATTATAAGTTAATATAAATAAAACTGATAAAAAAAAAAACAGTATATAGCTGCATTCTGTAACACAGAAAGAAATGGAAACTTTATCTCAAAATACATATTGTAGAAAAGTTATTTTTACTTGCTATAAGCAGGTTAAATACATTAAAGTGGTTCTAAAGACTCAAGGTCTTTTACCTCCACGAGTTCTAAACATGAAGGTAAAACCCTTCTTTGAGCAGCAGCCCCACAGCCCCATTTCCCCCAATACTTACCTGAGCCCCACCGCGATCCAGCAATGTGCACGAGAGCCTAGACTCTCCCTCCTCATTGGCTGAGACAGCCATTGGCTCCCACTGCTGTCAATCAGTGAGCCAGTGAGGAGAGAGAGGGGGTTGGGCCAAGCCACAACTTTGTGTGTGAATAGACAGAGCAGCGGCTCGGGAGCAAGCCTGCTTGGGTGACCTCATTGCAAGCTGGTTGCTCTGGGGGCACTCAGCAGGAGGGAGGGGCCAGGAGTGCCAGTGGGGGACCTGAGAATAGGAGGAAAGCCACTGCACAGAGCAGGTAAGAATGACACATTTGCTTTTTTAAAAAAAATAAAATTGCCTTTAGTATCACTTTAAAGAAGAACTTCAGCCTATTAAAAAATATTATATAAATTGTCAACTATTTAAAATAAAAAAAAATATGTTTTGCTGCAGTTGTCACTTTCTCTCTGACACTGTCCAAAAAAGAAAGTCCTTTCCAAGGTCAAGCACTTCTCATTTTCCATGTTGAATAATGGCAAGCATCATATTGCAATACTGAATATTGCAGAGAGCAGCACCACGTAATGGTGGGGTGCCAGAGTTTGCAGCATTCTGAACCTGCCAACTGCCAGAGAAAGAAAAAGGATCTGTGACATTACATGACTGGACTGACTAATTGGACATTTTAATATGAATGATGTGGGATTGCTGTAAATGGAGGAGGCAAACAAAAAAGGAGAAGGTGGAGTCCCACTTTAGTAAAATTAATTTCTCAATGATAATACCATGGTAACAAAGAGTAGCAAGATACTGGAAAAAAATAATATGTTTGTTTTTTTTTATTATTAAATAAGTGAAATTATTAAAACAGAAATGTCTTTTTAAAAAGAACAACTTTTAATTGTGCAGTTTTATAAATAGTCCCTAAATCTTACTTCCAGGTTGGTCTAATATGAAATGGCACCATGTAAAATTTGCAAATATATCTGAATAAATGCAACTGTACAATTATATATTTAAAATTTACTACTGGCTTTGGGAATAAGCTAGTTTGGAAAGGGCATGATGGTAACATTTTTGGAAGCATTAAAACGATAAAGTGTAAAGTGCAGTTACCCATAGCAACCAATCCTTTTTTTTCTGATGCCAGATTAGACTGGTTGCTATGGGTTTCTAAACATATCTTATTGCCCAGTGTCATGGTCAGCTGAAAATATTCAACACTCTTCATGAAAGCAATTAACTCCAAGTGCTGGCAGTTAAACGAATTTTTGTGTACAATCCCTGTACATTGCTAATGATACTGATAATAGTAACTTTTAAAACATTGTAAAAAGAAAAAACAAATTGGGGTGTTCTGTTATGTAAATGTAATGCTTATATGCGACAGTGACAATTTTTTATTGATTTGGACCAATTGTGAAGGTTCACTCAGTAAAAACTGGGTTTTCTGCCATACACAGTAAGACAGCTTAACTTCAGTTGGCATTACTCAAACTTCATAGTTTAGATGCATATCTGTGTTATATTATGTCCCAATATGAAAAAGTGAGGTCAAAAATTCTTCTGTTTCAAATAATGAGCAAATGCACCTTTTTAGCCTCGGGTCTTCATACACAATTTAGCCAGAGAGCCAGTGCATATCATGATTTAGCTTCTGACATCTCCTGCCTCTAGGCCGAGAGAGACTAATACAGATTTCTGTGTGCTCACGGTGGAAAAAAAAGTGAGACAGAGGCCTTTATTGACTAAATGATAAAGAGGTTTGTAATGATAAATAACAGTCATTTTATTGTGGAATTCCCAGAAAGGAAGCGTTCTGTGGTGTCCAATAGACTGAATACATAGACCCCTTTCCCTTAGGAGCTGACCGTGTTAACTTGTGACCTTGATAGGCAACAACAGCTACCACAACACTTACTTCCTGTTGTGTTACATTGTGCAATGAAGGTCTCTAAATACTGTTCTCCTGGGTTTTAGGTAGAAAAGTGACTTGTGAATCTGTTTCAACAAGCAAGACAGGTACAGTGTTCAGTATTAATATCTTGACTGAAGCTTGGAGTGTACTTGATTGACGATTGCTTAGACGGTTTGGGAGCTGCAGTAGATTATTTGCCCATGATTGTCCATTATTATCAATTGTGACTGGGTTATAGACATAAATACAAACATCTCTTTCTTGGCCTGTGACCTAATTTTAAGTATAGCTCTATAGCCATAATGACTCTGGAGTAATGTATTTATTAAAAACATGATGAAAAAACAGAGACAAAATGTGGTACACATTTACTTATGCATACATGTATGCATAACAGTGAAGGAAAATTGAGTGCTGGGGACATTGGGTCATATAGGATCATTTAGAAAGGTTTAAATCCTTGTAAATTATTTCCTATTAGGAAAAAAAAAAAAGAATAAGTAAGTATAAGGCAGACAAGTTTCTTAAATTATCACCTGTAAAAATTTTACTGATTTAGGACTTGTCACAGTTGGATTAATTTACTAAAACTAGAGAATGCAAAATCTGGTGCAGTTCTGAACAGAAACCAATCAGCTTCCAGTTTTTTTTTTATCACAGCTTAATTGAACAAGCTGTAGTTAGAAGCTGATTGGCTACCATGTACAGCTGCACCAGATTTTGCACTATCCAGTTTTAATAAATCAACCCCAGTGTCTAAATAAAATAAAGTTTTCTTTTGGTCTGAAGAAATAGGGAATCAATGCACTGACCTTATTTGACAGAGTGTCCTAAATAAAAACTGATGGTATCATTGCCTCAGTATAACCCAAACAAGTACTGGAAAGATTCTAAAAAGAATGGAGCCAGTTCACATATCTCCGCTGCGGCTCAGGTGCCAATTTGCACAGGGGTCCTGTGTGTCTTTTGGTCCGCCAAAAATTCAGGCTGAGATTGGACCTGAAACGATGAAAAGGGAACGCACCAGACCCCTGCTGTGAGCAAATGCAAAAATAGTGTAAACCCGGCCTCATAGAAATGCAGATCCAGCACCCACCTCTTCCCTCAAGTTTTCTTTCACCCAAGGCCACACCACAGTTTCAACAAGGGCTGTAGTGTATCATGAGCAAGCAATGTAATCAATGAGGGAATACTGTGTGAATTTCAGTAAGTTTCACTTATTATAACTGGAATGACACAAAATGTATCCTTGCAGTGCCTCCCTCACCAACACTCCCCACCTAATTTAGTCTAGAGGTGCAGATATAAGCTGTATTACTTACCTTGTTCCTGACTCTGGTAGGCTCCAGTGCTGTCTTCAAGCTCCAGGCTGTTTGCAGTTCTGGGTGACATTGTACACAGTGCAGGGAATTGTAGTGCATTGTAATTGAGGACAAGCACGGTTCTTTTGTGTGAAACACGTCAACTAATCATCCTTGCAAGTTTGTCTGGCTCAGGACAATAAAGAAATTTCAACAGCATCCTTTGGATTCGAGTTTGCAATCAATTTTTTCTCTTCTTGATTGTAATTGAGGAGACAAGACTGTAAGTGTGGCTTGAAGCTGAGAGGACACTGAGGGGGACCAGTCGCATGGATGAGGGACACTACCAGAGCCAGGAATAGGGTTAATAACATATATTATCCTTTCAACCCTAGGCTAAATGATCATTAAACCCTTGCAGTGAGGGGGTTCCCACTGCAAGGGTATATTTTGTTTCATTTCTAGAATTCATCTTTAATCACTTCAAGTCCAGAAAGTTTCACCCTCTTCCAGTCCAGGCAATTTTTTCAGGTTTTAGCACTGTCACAGTTTGAATGACAATTACTCAGCCTTGCAACAAAGTTGTCAATTGATAAGATATTCATAACATACAGCATGGGTATACTTAGAATTACACACCAAAACACATTTTGCTACTTTTCCTGAGAACAGGGATACCGCATGTGTAAGATCTTTTCAATCTTGGACTTTTTATATACCCAGTGGTGGGACAAGGTCAACCAGTGCCTGGGGGAGCCTAAGTGCCTTCTCATGGTGGTATCATGGTGGTGTCGCTGAAAAGAATAGATGCCCCTAGGTTGGTGGTGTCACTGGAAGGAAAAATGTTCCTGTGTTAGCGGTATAATTGTAAGGAAAAATGCCCCTGTGTCCATGGTGTCACTAAAAGGAAAAATGTCCCTGAGTCGGTGTTGTCACTGGAAGAAAAAAATTTCCTTGCATCAGTGGTGTCACTGGAAGGAAATCATGCCCCCACGTGTCAGTGCGGTCACTGGTAGGAAAAAAAGGCCCTGCGTCCGAGGTGTCGCTGTTAAGAAAAATGCTACTGCATCTGTGGTGTCACAGGTTGGTCTCTGTGCTGGGAGTGTGCAGTGATAGGTGCTGCTGAATTAGAAGGTAGCCATAAAGGATTTGAAGGTGCCACTGGAACATTAGCATGGGTCCTAAAATTTTGTGGCTCTAGTGGCACCCCACTACATGTACTTGGCCTTTTATTCAGATGTACTGCACTGCTGGTGCTCGCCACTACACCAGGATGTATTGTGCTCCTGGTGCTCACCTGCTGCTGTTCAGAATGCCTGATTCTTTTTGTAGAGATCCTTTCTTCCTCTGAATCGGTTACTGAACTGCTGCTCTCCACGGGTTCATATTCTGAATCTGGCAGTGAGAGCTTACTGCTACTATCATCTGTCATGTTCAGAATCTGAATTGTCTCTTCACTTGTGAACTGTTTTTGGACATGGCGTTCAGGTTCTGATGATGCTGTACTGGTGGAAGTGAACACTATTACTGGCTTGAATGGCTCTGCTGACCAGCAATCAGGACAATATTGCTGGCTTCACTGAATATGTTGACAATAGCACTGGTGTGGCAATGAACAGGACATTGGTGCTGGCGTATACCGGTCTGATGTCACAATTAGGGACACTGGCTCTTTTGACACTGGCACTGGTGTGGAGGTGATATACATACTGTGCTGGCTTGAGTGGCTCTGCTGACACTGGCATGACTAGTGATCAGAACAGTACTGCTGGCTTCACTGATTCTGTTGACAATGGCTGTTGACAATGGCATTAGTGTGACAGTGATCAGGACCTTGGTGCTGGCGTATACTCATCTGCCATCACTGCAATCAGGGACACTGGTTCTGTCGACACTGGTACTGGTATGGCAGTGATAAGAACAATGGTACTGGAATGGCAGTGATAAGGATGCTGGTGCTGACTTAAATGGCTCTGCTGACACTAGCATGACTAGCAATCAGAACAGCATTGTTGGCTTCATTGACTCCAATGACAATGGCACTTGTGTGGTGGTGATCAGGACACTGGTGCTGGTATATGCTGGTCTGACGTCACAGGAATTTAGGGACACTGGTTGGTGGCAGTGGTCTAGTGACACTGACTGGTGTAGCTAGTGATAAGGTATAGTGTTACTGGCAGCACTTGTGACATGGAAAAATACCTGGTCATGTGTTCTGTAGTGTCCCAGGGGCACAGCAATCACTGGGCTTGCTGGTGTGTGCTCTAGGAGCCACACACAAGCCGATGATTGCAGAAGACGTACAGGTATGTCCACCCGCATTTGCAAAGCTTCCGCCCAGCCCTATACATTGACCAGACAGGAAGCAAGTAAAGAGACATTTATGGTTAATTAACAAATTGGCTGTTGTAGGCAAGGGAAGTTTTACTTGGAATTTTCACCAGAGAATAGTGAATGGAGTTTTTTTTTTTCCTTGCATGTGATTGAATTTTCTCTGAAAATGTGAAACTTCACCGCATTCACTAAGCAAAATGAACAGCCGATTTGCCTTTAGCAAATTAACTCCATAGTCAGTTTACAAATCATGGGCCAAGTGGCAGTATCTATCAACTCCGCCACCCATCTTGTATCACTCCTTCCTTTATCACAACCAGAACAAAAATTTCAAGTATTGACTGATGTCAGAAGCTAGAGAAAGCAAATACATCACCCCATTCATGTGATACTGATGGGGCCTAGTGATGGCTGCTAGGTCGGATGTTCATCTACACCTGGAAGCACAGGGTATTTTTCATCACCTGAGGTAGATGCAGGAGGAGCAGAGATTGCTGGGATTGAGAGCTAAGCATCAGTCAATCAGAAAGGGGGGTCCTCTCAAAGACACTGCCATTTTGCCTTGAATGTGCAGAGATCTGCCCCAGAACAGCAATGCTACTGAAAGTATCCATTTTCAATTTCATTCTTCCAGGTTGATGTCGCCAACACACAACTACCAGAAGGAAGTACTCTACCAGAAGGAAATTACAGATGTATATTTTTTTATGTGAAATAGTATCATCAGTAATAATCTACGCTTTAAAAAACAAGCAGTAAAATGAAAGGCATTATTGCATTGTTATAGTATGAAAAAGTCAACTGTTGAGATGTTAAGTACAGTATTGTCTTCTTAAAATAAAGATGTTTACATTTCATCTCTTTCTACACAGAAAAAAGAAAGAGGTTGATTCATTATTGTAGGTTAATAGGCAGAGCTTTACAATTTGTTCCTGTATGCCTATACTGTATGTCCAGCTGTGCTTTTAGCACAGTTTATTACAGCCTTCACCAGTGCAAGCTATGGAAACAATGGGCTAAAGGAGTTATTTTAGTCCTTCTATTACCTATTACATACGTCTAAATCTCCCTTGCCTCTGAAGCCCATCCTGCATTCAGATCTCACTCCAGAGGCTACTGATAGGTGGTGAGGAAGTGATGCAACACCTCCTCACTACCTGTTTTAATCCAATGTTTGCCGACAAATCCACCATTTGCCACGCTTCTCCTTTTACTTGAAAGTGTAGTGTTCACAAGGTTGCCGCCCTCCAATTGCTACAAGTTGGGTGAACTTTGCCATGGGAACGAAGCATCACACCCGTAGCATGTAAACAGCCCTGTCCACAACCTGTTGCAGCCTAAGGGGGGCGGTTGGCGAATGCCAAAAATGTGATTCAACCATGCATTTTTTTAACCCCCCTCCAACCGCAAGTCTAAACAAAGACTTAATTTGTCCATGCAGGCCAAAACATCATGTTCACATGAATCCCTGCTCCCCGACACCACCTACTCACCTTTCTTTTTATTCCCTGCTGGTCCATTCCACTGTCAGAATCAAGATATGCCACCCTGTGCAAGCTACAAGATGCTTGAGCCTTAGCAGGACTATGAACTCATGGACTATAGATGCATGGGGAACGATGTGCTAAAGACAGATAGGCTGTTCACCTTGTATGGGAATTTCCCCTTAGTTTAGTGAATGTGGTAAAAAATGAACTATGCAAAGAATACCCAATCACATGCAAGAAAAATAAAAATCAGTATTTTTTGTTTGCACATGTTTGGATGATGGAAGTCAGCAGAGCAGCAGCAAGTTAAATGGACTGTAGTGCAAATCTGCAAAATGCAAAAAGCACAAAAAATGCATAGGTGTGAACCAGGCCTAAGCATGGAGAAAATTCCCTTGCAATGTGAAAAGCCTGTTTGCCTTTAATAAATGTATAGACCAATGGGGTTTGGTAAATAGCGCAGTGCCAGTCCCAGTATATTCTGCTGGGGAGGGGGTAATTATTGCAAACCTGCTGCCCTGGCCTGCAAGTTAACATTTTGATTGACTTTAAATAATAATATTGTGCTTTCCATGATAACGTTTTATAAATACATACATATGTTTTTTAAGTAATATAACTGAAAGGGTAGGCAAGTAGTAAAAGGTTGTGACCAAAATTTTAATAAAGGTTCTCTTTTTTTATTTTTGCTGTAAATACATGGCATATCTGAAAATGTGATATTTAATAGAACAAAAAAGTTGCTATATAAAAATCTGTATAATGCACATAAAAATTGAAAGGCTGCAATTTTGTCTGGCCTACTTGCATTCTTGAATGACAGATACTACAATCCATTAAATTGTATCTTGTGGTCATAGAATATATGTGTTACAAATCAATTGTAGAGGAGCTAAAAAAATCACTTATCAAAGCTGCTGTATGAACATATAATTCAATGTACTGGCTTAGAAAAAAAAAACACTTGCTTTAGAAATAAAAAAAATATGTTCTTTTATTATAAATCAAAATATGTTTAGTATGGGTAAATAAAGACAATAAAATCTTTGTAAAATTAGACTTTTCTCCCCATTTATAATTGATAAATTCTGTAACTTAGTAAGGAGGTACATCTAAAAAGACAAAATATTTATTTCCTAGAAACAAATAGACAGTGACTATTTCCATCTATCAGCACAGAAACTAGCCTCACATTAGCCCCATAGCACTATCTGTAGTAGATCTGTTTACAAAAATAAAGCTTGTCCGCACTTTTATTTGTTACATTAAAGAGCTCATTTATAACAGACACCTGTGCTGTTTCAAATTAGCACAAAACAGCATGGGAAGTATAGTCCTCCATGAGTAGGCTATGTGACTCTAAAGAAATGTGTACTTGCGGCTAGAATGGGATGCACAAACCAGAAGAAGATATTGTGAGCTACAGATCTATGCCTAGTACATGGTTCTTGAGACACTAAAATGTAAGTTTAAGGTGCTTTTGAAAAGGAGAATGAAAAAAAAAAATCCTGTTCATTTTATGTTTAGCTAACTAATACAACCCCTGGCAAAAATTATGGAATCACCAGTCCCTGAGGATGTTCCTTCAGCTGTTTATTGTTGTAGAAAAAAAGCAGCTCACAGACATGGCCAAAAACTAAAGGCATTTCAAATGGCAACTTTCTGGCTTTAAGAAACACTAAAAGAAATCAAGAAAAATAATTGTGGTGGCCAGTAACAGTTAGATTTATAGAACAAGCACAGGGAATAAATTATGGAATCACTCAACTCTGAGGAAAAAATTATGGAATCATGAAAAACAAACAAACAAAATAACACTCCAACACATCACTAGTACTTTGCTGCACCACCGCTGGCTTTTATAACTGCTTGCAGTCTCTGAGGCATTGACTTAATGAGTGATAAACAGTACTCTTCATCAATCTGGCTCCAGCCTTCTCCGATTGCTGTTGCCAAATCATCTTTGCAGGTTGGAGCCTTGTCATGGACCATTTTCTTTAACTTCCACCACAGATTTTCAATTGGATTGAGATCCAGACTGTTTGCAGGCCATGACATTGACCTTATGTGTTTTTCTTCAAGGAATTTTTTCACAGTTTTTGCTCTATGGCAAGATGCATTATCATCTTAATAAATGATTTCATCATCCCCAAAACATCGTTTCAATAGATGGGATAAGAAAAGTGTCCAAAATTTCAATGTAAACCTGTGCATTTATTGAAGATTTAATGACAGCCATCTCCCCAGTGCCTCTACCTGACATGCAGCCCCATATCATAATTGACTGTGAAAATTTGCATGTTTTCGTCAGACAGTCGTCAGCATAAAACTCATTGGAATGGCACCAAACAAAAGTTCCAGCATCATCACCTTGCCCAATGCAGATTCGAGATTCATCACTGAATATGACTTTCATCCAATCATCCACAGTCCACGATTGCCTTTCCTTAGCCCATTGTAACCTTGTTTTTTGTGTTTAGGTGTTAGAGATGGCTTTCTTTTAGCTTTTCTGTATGTAAATCCCATTTCCTTTAGGCGGTTTCTTACAGTTCGGTCACAGATGTTGACTCCAGTTTCCTCCCATTTGTTCCTCATTTGTTTTGTTGTACATTTTCTGTTTTCAAGGCATATTGCTTTAAGTTTTCTGTCTTGACGCTTTGATGTCTTCCTTGGTCTACCAGTATGCTTGCCTTTAACCACCTTCCCATGTTGTTTGTATTTGGCCCATGTTTTAGACACAGCCGACTGTGAACAACCAACATCTTGTGCAACACTGCATGATGATTTACCCTCTTTACCTACATACTAACAAGCAGATTTAATCTGATGCAGGTGTTAGTGTTTGTAATGAAAATTTACAGGGTGATTCCATAATTTTTTCCTCAGAATTGAGTGATTCCATAATTTATTCCCTGTGCTTGTTCTATAAATCTAACTGTTACTGGCCACCACAATTATTTTTCTTGATTTCTTTTAGTGTTTCTTAAAGCCAGAAAGTTGCCATTTGAAACGCCTTTAGTTTTTGGCCATGTCTGTGATCTGCTTTTTTTCTACAACAATAAACAACTGAAGGAACATCCTCAGGGACTGGTGATTCCATAATTTTTGCCAGGGGTTGTATATTAAATTGAAATGGAGGTTTAATTCTACTTTCATTCCTAAACTTGCTATACAGCAGCTGCATTGCTTGTAGGTCATGTAACTCTTAAGTAGGTCATTTGATTCTTAAATAAAAACAAATTCAAACCATTAAAATGGGTGTATACATATCCAATAATTGTATATTTTCAATGTTTAAAAGAAATGTAGGTTAAACTGAAATTTTGAGAGAAAGAAAAGAAAAACAAAAGACAAATACCTGTATAATAAGCAGTTACTTTTGTGTCTTATTTATAGAAGTCATAGGGTTTAACAATGCTGGAAAAGCAGGATAAGGCGGTTTTACCAAAGTATCATTCATACTGGCAATGATATACATGCATTTATATGCTTAGGACATTTGTAAATGCAAATAAATACATGTGATGTTTTAAAATGCTTTAATTTACACTGTGTTTTCCTATGATTAAGTACTGTACATTCAATTTAGGTACATTAAGAGAAAATAGAATGATGTGAATGTACAATATATATATGTAAAGCGCTACATAAATTGATGATGCTATATAAATACCTGTAATAAATAATAAATAAATACATTTTGTGCTTCCAGGGGGCAGATTAGATACTCTGAATGCATCTAAATCAAAGTCAATGTGATGTGTAGAATAAATTACATTTTGAACAGAATGGCATCCAGAATAGCATTAAAGTCCAAATTTAAAAGGAAAAGGTTTGGGACTTTAAATGAAGCACGTGACACATAGCTGGTAAAGTGGTCAACTGCATGATGGCATCCCCTCGGGATGCAGGGGTTTGGGAGGGCACCCACATGATGCGCATCAGCGCCACACCTCGTGTTGGACACATGGCGTCAAATCGCTGGCACGTCTTTATAACATCAGTGGCTGTTTGCGGCGGCTTCTACTCAGGCGATGACACCTCCCCTCATCAACCATGCCAGTGTGACACTAGGAGGGACCCAGGGCCGTGCCTTTGGTATATATGTCACCCCCAGTTGGATTAGATAGTCTTTTTTTCTTTGCCCTCCTGAGGACATTGCACACCACACCCGAGGGATATGAATCGTAAGTATACTGACTTTACCGGGTAGGTAAGGATTAGAGGGGATGGGAAGGTGAGATGGAAAATAAATAGATTTACATGGAGTTGGGCTTTAACCACTTAAGCCCCGGACCATTTGGCTGGTCAAAGACCAGAGCACTTTTTGCGATTCGGCACTGCACAGTTTTAACTGACAATTGCGCGGTTGTGTGGCGTTGCTCCCAAACAAAATTGACATCCTTTTTTCCCCACAAATACAGCTTTCTTTTGGTGGTATTTAATCACCACTGCGGTTTTTATTTTTTGCGCTATAAACAAAAAAAGAGTGTCAATTTTGAAAAAAACTCATTATTTTTTTACTTTTTGCTATAATAAATTCCCCCCAAAAAATATATATATATAAAAAAACGTTTTTTTCCCTCAGTTTAGGCCGATACGTATTCTTCTACATATTTTTGGTAAAAAAAATCACAATAAGCATTTTTTGATTGGTTTGCGCAAAAGTTATAGCGTCTACAAAATAGGGGATAGTTTTATGGCATTTTTTTGTTATTATTTTTTACTAGTAATGGCGGCGATCAGCGATTTTTATCATGACTGCGACATTATGGCGGACACATCGGACAATTTTGACACATTTTTGGGACCATTGGCATTAATACAGCGATCAATCCTATAAAATTGCATTGATTACTTTAAAAATGTCACTGGCAGTGAAGGAGTTAACCACTAGGGGGCGGGGAAGGGGTTAAGTGTATCCTAGGGAGTGATTCTAACTGTCTGGGGGATGGGCTAGCAGTGACACGACACGCGTTTATTGATTGGTTTGCGCAAAAGTTATAGCGTCTACAAAATAGGGGATAGTTTTATGGCATTTTTTTGTTATTATTTTTTACTAGTAATGGCGGCGATCAGCGATTTTTATATCATGACTGCGACATTATGGCGGACACATCGGACAATTTTGACACATTTTTGGGACCATTGGCATTAATACAGCGATCAATCCTATAAAATTGCATTGATTACTTTAAAAATGTCACTGGCAGTGAAGGAGTTAACCACTAGGGGGCGGGGAAGGGGTTAAGTGTATCCTAGGGAGTGATTCTAACTGTCTGGGGGATGGGCTAGCAGTGACACGACACTGATCGCTGTTTCCGATGAGAGGGAGCAGACAATCAGTGTCCTGTAACTAGGAAGAACGGGGAGATGCTGTGTTTACACGGGTCCCGCGGCCACGATCACGGAGCTCGCGGCAGGCGCACGCGAACGGCGGGAAATTCAAAGTAATGTACAGGTATGTTACTTTGCCCAGCCATGCCATTCCGCCGACGTATATCTACAGGAGGCGGTCGGCAAGCGGTTAAGTAACAAGCAACTTTTGAAGGGAGACAAAAGTTGTTATACTGTTTTTCTAGTTGTGCCATATTGTCAGGAGCGTATAATGCTCCTGTTCCATGACAGCTGCTAGTGTCATTCCAGCATCCTGGTTTTGGCTGAGCTGCATATTCCCTGTCTGCCTGTCCAACTGCAAGGTGATTGATGTAGCCAACTTCTGGATGGAGACCAAACCTGTTTTAGGCCAACCAAACCCTCAATGTCTTGCTTGTGATAGTGTTTGTAACATGTGCTTCAAGCTCCTGGTTTCCCTGCCTTGTTCTCGTGCCTTGACCTTTATCTTGCCCTGCTCTGCCAGCTTGTTTGGATTCCCTTGTTGATGACTTCAGAGCAGATTTAGACTACACTCAGAACTCTGCCTGCCTTTTGAACACAGATTGACTTTGACTACTCTTTGTACTCTGCCTGCTCTGAATATGGACTGTCACTGAACTGCACTGCCTTTCTGTCAGCCGCAAGTACCTGTTCACTGTACTCAGTTCATGTACCTGTTTGCTGTGCTCAGTTCAAGTACTCGTTTGTTGTGATCAGTTCGCACCTGCCCTGGCGTGGTAATCAGGCACTATAGCATTGTATATATGACCTGGGAGCAACTGAGTACCGGTAGGTTTGCTTGCCTTATGGCAAAGGGGGCTGCTATAGGAGAAGAACACAGTTCCAAATATACCAGTGTGACTACCATTTACTAATGTTTTTGGGACAGACCTTTTTTTTTCTATAATTTTTTTCTACAGTGTAAATTTTAAACTTCCCATGAGTTCAAAAATAATCATGTAAGTTTATGACAACTGATTACCTCATTAAATAAATCAATATTCCAAACATGCAATTACAGGGTTGATTTAGCAACTGTACGCTTGCATGTTTACTGTGAATAAGAAGTAACTGAACCTTCAGAGAATTTTCATGCCCCAGCTGATAATTTGCAGCTTCAGCAATAATGATACATACGTCGTATTTGTCATTCATCCCCTCGGAGGGCTTAACTGGCAATCCAGGAACTCTAATAATTTACATTAGTGGCCTTTTGTTTTACATCAGATTCATTTTGTATTGCCATACAAGCCTATGGGTAAGCACAACCTGCTTAAAACAGGTCAAATGCAGATCAGAAGACGATAAACGACAGGTCAAACTCACTTGTCAGTGAATTCTGAACAATCTCAGAAGCATCTCAAACTGATGTCAAGCAAAAATCAAAAGCCTGTTGAAACTGGCCTAAAGGTGAGTTTGTCTGAGGGTAGTTGTGAGCCTAGCTTACATAGCTTCTCTTCTTTGGACTGTGACTGTCCAATACATAATGACAAAGCCTTACCAACCCTGGCCCTGTTCTATTCCCACCTCCATTCCAAGCCTATTCTATTTACCCTATGAAATGAAAGAAAGGCTCTGCAGCCGATGTCGGCAATCTTTCCTCTTCAATTAAGCTAGTGCTAAGACCCAATCATGTGACCAGACCGGAGCCAGCATAGGTATTTCCTTTACAGGGTAGATAGAATAGGCTTAGAATGGAGATGGGAGTAGATGCTAATACACGACAGACACTCTTTTATCGCTGTTTCTTTAAGAATTTTTTTCACTTTTCCTAAAATTCTTTAATGATATTTTAAAATCAAACTCTTAAAATAACATATCCAAAGTTACATGGGTTAAACCTCTGCCATGTTGTTTGTACTGTTACAATAGCCCTGTATGAAGGTTCTCCGAATAAATATTCATGAATACCCTTTCCACTGAAATATTTTCTGTTGTAAGTAGGAAAAAGACAATTCATGGTAATGCTAGTATTAAAGCTGTCTTGTAAAAGGGAAAGGTTGACAAGGGGATATTATATATCAGCTCAGCTCCTAGTTAGGACACAAAGGAAAACTATATTTGTTACAGGATCCCATTAACAAAGCTTAACTTAAAAAAGATAAAAATTGTTGGTTACCTTTTAAAGTGATTTGTACTTGTTTAAAATCCTAACAGGCTCTCCCTGCTTTGTAATGTGTACTGTGTTCACAGTTCCTCATTATCAGCTGTAAACTAGGTTTAAGCACTGTCTGTCCTAAGAAATGGTTAACAATTTAGAAACTGTGTTCTTGCATTGTATGATTGCTTTATAAAGACGGTAATTATGTATGTATGTTGATGATGATAGTGTTGGGAAAAGACTCCTGAGACTGTTCAGAAATTTTTAGAATTAGCCATGACACCTTATTTTTAGAGATCTCTAAAAGGTAAGAAATATATTTTTTAAATTGTTTTAGGTATGCTGTGTGAATTGGAATACCTAGTGGGGTTTTCTCAAATTTGACTGCAAAAGTGGAAAAGTGCATGTATCCCCTACAATGAAGTTCTCTTATATTTTTCCATTTTGGTATGCTAAATTTAGAGAATTTGGAGTTTATGTGTCAGAAGCAGTGAAAGTATTAATGTGCCTTTATCAAAACACCAGCATTTATAGGTTGTTTGTTGTGTAGGGTGAAGTCCTCATGGTAAGAGCTTAGATAGCAAGTGTGCCAGTTGCTGTGGTCTACAGGCATCCAAGGGTGGATCTTTTATAGCCTGAATCTCTATGAGGGATTTAATCACTGAGATAGATAGGAAATTCTCAAGTCTATACTTATTGTTTAGAAAGTGAACACCATATTTATCACTAAGGCACAGGATAAAGTCTAGGTTACCTATAACAAGGGTCATAAGAGTGAATTTCCTCTCCAGATTTGAGATGCAGGGCACATCAGTGAACGTTTTGAGACGCTGGGTAGCAAAACTGATACGTTGCCCAGTATGGATAATTTTAATCTTATTAAAAAAAACATAAATTAATATGATACATGGTTACAAATAGAATTCTACACTTTGAGTAGTCCTTTGAATGACTTTCAAAATAATGTTTGTCAAGTCTGTAAACAAACTAAGAATTTTCATATGAATGTTTGTACACATTTGTGTAGAAATGTCCATTGTAAAAATCTACTAGTGTATGGTTAGCCTAAAGTGTTACTAAACCCAGTAATATGAAAATATTCCCCCCCCCCCCCGCCATGCCCACAGCTTATAAATCTTCTTTTTACATTAAAATACTGCCACTATAGACCTTTTTGGCTGATATGTATACCATGGTCACATGATAAACTGCAGGGTCTGCCTGAGTGTTGAGTGTTCAGGTAGGAGGAGATTTCTGTTAGGGCTGGGCTCAGCCCTTCTTTCTCTGAGCTGGCCGCTCAGCTGTCGGCTAATTGCCAGCTCCTATCTCTCCACAGTTACTCAGCTGTTGATGATATCCTGCTCATCAGTCCTGCCTACTTAAGCCTTCCAGTCTAGAGGTTCTCTGCCTTCGCCTTGGTCAACATCAGAGAAACTATCTTCTGCGATCCTGTTCAAGACTTGCTTTGCTGACATCCCTTCTGGCTCCAGATCCTGCTTGCTGTTCCACTACATTGATTCCTGACTTCTGGCTTGGCTGACTATCCGTTCCGGTTACTGAACTTTGGCTATGTTTTGACTACATTTGTTCTTTTTACTTTTATTATTAAACAAGTGTGATTTAACTGTAATTCTGTCTCGGCCTGATTTCATGGTTTCTGACAATTTCCACTATAGCCTGTGCCCCCATGCTGTTATGGGAGGTGGATCATCCATTAATCAACATGTGACATCTTACCCACTGTGTTTTTTTTAGTTACTGGGCATGGAGGAGGAGGGATGGACTGGGCAATCATTTAGGATCTGTATACACACCCACACATTTGATGTCAATATCATGCGACCTGAAAATCTCACCTCAAACAGGAAATAGAGACCAAACTGAGCATGTGCAGTTTTACTACCCTCGCTGTGTCTTATCTGGCCTTGCCAAGAGAGACCCTGCAGGATGGGGAAGATCTGTCCATACAGGATCAAAGAGCCTTTTTACACAATACAGAGAATTAACCCCTTAAATTCCACAGTGAGTATAATAAGCATGCTATTCTGCATATACAGACTGATTTTACTGTTGTGGGTTTCGTAAAACTTTAAGGCCTATAAAAATGCCAAAAAAACATTTGATTAGCATCTGCTCATCTATGTAAGCTAATAATTATTACTTATTACTGTCACACACTGTCTATGTCTCTTGCCAAACATCACAATCAGCTCAGCACCCTACAACATAACATTACATCAAGGAGAAGCATAGTAGGACTTCCAATAACTCTGCCTGGTACAGCAGAAATGTACTGCTGAACCAGACACGTAACTAGAACCTTTAGGGCCCCAGTACAAGAAACCATGAGGGGGCCCCCTTTCCCTCTGAGCCCAGGGCCCTTTACTCCCATTGCAGAGCCCTTTATTACGGTTTTGCAGCGGGACCCTTTCACATGCCTTGCCGTCTTGGGTAGGGTTGCCACCTTTTCTTCAAGCAAAACTCGAACACTTTAGCGGCGCCTCTACCACTTTTGCAGTATAAACTATACATATATTTTGTAAATAAATAAAATTTCTAATCATATGGATTTAATCACAAAAGTCCCTCCTTTCATCAATGATTCATAGCTGGGACCTGCTGATCAGCTGGGACAATCAACACAGGGCTCTGTAAAGAGGGAACAATCTCTCTGTTTCTTAATCCCCTCCCAGCCAATGTCATTAGTACAGTGACAGTGTATAGTATTATCACTAACAGGGATGGGCTTTATGTTCAGGTCGAACATGAGTTCGACTCGAACATTGGCTGTTGACCAGTTCGCCGAACAGCGAACAATTTGGGGTGTTCGCAGCAAATTCGAAAGCCGCAGAACACCCTTTAAAAGTCTATGGGAGAAATCAAAAGTGCTAATTTTAAAGGTTTATATGCATGGTATTGTCATAAAAAGTGTTTGGGGACCTAGGTCCTGCCCCAGAGGACATGTATTAATGCAAAAAAAATTTAAAAAACAGGCGTTTTTTCGGGAGCAGTGATTTTAATAAGGCTTAAAGTGAAACAATAAAAGTGAAATATTCCTTTAAATTTCGTACCTGGGGGGTGTCTATAGTATGCCTGTAAAGTGGCGCTTTTTTCTGTGTTTAGAATAGTCTGACAGCAAAATTACATTTCTAAAGGAAAAAAAAAGTCATGAAATAATAGCGGTGTCGGCTATAGTGAATTATATATGGGAGAAATCAAAAGTGCTAATTTTAAGGGTTAATATGCAAGTTATTGTCATAAAAAGTGTTTGGGGACCTGGGTCCTGCCCCAGGGGACATGTATCAATGCAAAAAAAAGTTTTAAAAGTGGCTGTTTTTTCGGGAGCAAAATGACATTTCTAAAGGGAAAAAAAGTGATGAAGTAATAGCAGTGTCAGCTATAGTGAATTGTCTATGGGAGAAATCAAAAGTGCTAATTTTAAGGGTTAATATGCAAGTTATTGTCATAAAAAGTGTTTGGGGACCTGGGTCCTGCCCCAGGGGACATGTATCAATGCAAAAAAAGTTTTAAAAACAGCCCTTTTTTCGGGAGTAGTGATTTTAATAATGCTTAAAGTGAAACAATAAAAGTGTAATAATCCTTTAAATTTCGTACATGGGGGGGTGTCTATAGTATGCCTGTAAATGGGTGCATGTTTCCCGTATTTAGAACAGTCTGACAGCAAAATGACATTTGTAAAGGAAAAAAAGTCATTTAAAACTACTCCCGGCTATAACGAATTGTCGGTCCGACAATACACATAAAAGTTCATTGATAAAAACGGCATGGGATTTCCCCAAGGGGAACCAAAATTTTTTTAAAAATGCGTGGGGGTCCCCCTAAATTCCGTACCAGGCCCTTCAGGTCTGGTATGGATATTAAGTGGAACCCCACGCCAAAATTTTTTTTAAAAATCGTGTGGGGGTCTCCCTAAATTCCATACCAGACGGGATGGATTTTAAGGGGAACCCTGTGCCAAAATTTAAAAAATCCCGCCCCCCCCGTGTGAATTGGTAACGAGGTACAAATGTACCCCTACCATTTCACAAAAAAAGTGTCAAAAAGGTTAAAAAACACAAGACGGTTTTTGACAAGTCCTTTGTTAGTTTCTTCTTCTTTCATCTTCTTTCTTCTGATCTTCCTTAAGTCTTCTTCCTCCCTTTTCTTCTTCTCCATCTTCTTCTTCTCCATCCTCTTCTTCCTCCACTCTTTTCGTCCCGCATCTTCCTCCTGCTTCTTCTCCGCTCCGTCTGCACGATCCGCCTCAGTGGGAGTCTTCCACCGTGTGACGCTTCGGTTCTTCTGACACTTCTTATATAACAGAGGGCGGGGCCCCCCAGTGACCCCGGGGAAAGCCACAGGGAATTCCCCATAAAGTCCCCTTGCTTTAGAGGAGGGCAGGGTCACCAGGTGGTCCCGCCCTCCGTTATATAAGAAGTGTCAGAAGTACCGAAGCGTCACACGGCGGAAGACTCCTAATGAGGCGGATCATGCAGACAGAGCAGAGAAGAAGCCGGAGGAAGATGCGGGACGAGAAGAGCGGAGGAAGAAGATGGAGAAGAAGAAGATGGAGGAAGAAGAAGAACACCGAAGGAAGACCAGAAGAAAGAAGATGGAAGAAGAAGCAGAAAGAAGAAGAAATTAATAAAGGACTTGTCAAAAACCGTCTCTTGTGTTTTTTAACCTTTTTGACACTTTTTTTACATTTGTGCCCCATTACAATTCACACAGGGGGGGCGGGATCTTAGGGTCACCTTGTTAAAGGGGGCTTCCAGATTCTGATAAGCCCCCTACCCGCAGACCCCCACAACCACCGGGCAAGGGTTGTGGGGATGAGGCCCAAAGCACCCTCCCAATGTTGAGGACATGTGGCGTGGTACGGTTCAGGAGGGGGGGCGCTCTCTCGTCCCCCCCTCTTTTCCTGCGGCCTGCCAGGTTGGGTGCTCGGAAAAGGGTCTGGTATGGATTTTTCGGGGGACCCCATGCCATTTTTTTTATTTTGGCGCGGGGTTCCCCTTAAAATCCATACCAGACCTGAAGGGTCTGGTATGGATTTTGAGGGGGACCCCACGCCATTTTTAAAAAAAAATCTGGTGCAGGGTTCCCCTTAATATCCATACCAGACCTGAAGGGCCTGGTATGGAATTTAGGGGGACCCCCATGGTATTTTTTTAAAATTTTGGAGTGGGGTTCCCCTTAATACCCCTACCAGACCTAAAGGGCCTGGTATGGAATTTAGGGGGACCCCCACGCATTTTTATTTTAAATTTTGGTTCGGGGTTTCCCTGCGGGGAAATTCCATGCCGTTTTTATCAATGAACTTTCATGTGTATTGTCGGACCGACAATTCATTATAGCCGTGAGTAGTTTTAAATTACTTTTTTTCCTTTAGAAATGACATTTTGCTGTCAGACTGTTCTAAATACGGGAAACATGCGCCCCTTTATAGGCATACTATAGACACCCCCAGGTACGAAATTTAAAGGGATATTACACTTTTATTGTTTCACTTTAAGCATTATTAAAATCACTGCTCCCGAAAAAACGGCCGTTTTTAAAACATTTTTTGCACTGATACATGTCCCCTGGGGCAGGACCCAGGTCCCCAAACACTTTTTATGACAATAATTTGCATATTAACCCTTAAAATTAGCACCTTTGATTTCTCCCATACTCAATTCATTATAGCCGACACTGCTATTACTTCATGACTTTTTTTTCCCTTTAGAAATGTCATTTTGCTTCCGAAAAAACTTTTGTTTTTAAAACTTTTTTTGCATTGATAATTATCCCCTGGGGCAGGACCCAGGTCCCTAAACACTTTTTATGACAATAACTTGCATATTAACCCTTAAAATTAGCACTTTTGATTTCTCCCATAGACAATTCACTATAGCCGACACCGCTATTATTTCATGACTTTTTTTTCCCTTTAGAAATGTCATTTTGCTCTCGGACTGTTCTAAGCACGGGAAAAAAGTGCCACTTTACTGGCATACTAAAGTCACCCCCCAGGTACAAAATTTAAAGGAATATTTCACTTTTATTGTTTCACTATAAGCTTTATTAAAATCACTGCTCCCGAAAAAACGGCCATTTTTAAAACTTCTTTTGCACTGATACATGTCCCCTGGGGCAGGACCCAGGTCCCCAAACACTTTTTATGACAATAACTTGCATATAAGCCTTTAAAATAAGCACTTTTGATTATTCGGGGGTGTTCGGCTGATCCATAATCACTAAACACTGTATTAGTGTCAATGGTGATGTCAGTGTCAGTTAGTCAGTTCCAACCCAACGTCAACTAGTGTCAGATTGCCCGCCATACTATCACAGTCCCACTGTAAGTTGCTGATCACCACTATTACTAGTATAAAAAATAAATAAATTCCAGTCTCTATACTATACTTTTAGACACTATAACTTCCATGCAAACCAATCAATATACACATATTGGGATTTTTTTCTTACCAAACACATGTAGCATAATACATTTTGGCCTAAATGTATGAAGTAATTAATTTTTTTTATTGGATATGTTTTCTAGCAGAAAATAAAAAATATTATTTTTGGGGGTTTTTTTTTCAAAATTTTCAGACTTTTTTTGTTTAAAAAATAAAAAACCCAGTGATGTTCAAATACTGTACCATCAAAAGAAAGCTCTATTTGTGTGAAAGCAGTTAAAGTAGCACAGTGCTAAATAGCAACAAATGGCCGGTCAGGAAGGGGGTTAAATCTTCCAGAGCTAAGGTAGTAAAGCTGATGTTCAGGTTTCCTGTCACTTTAAATAGTTTGTTTGGGCCAAGCTGGCCCAGACAAACTATTCCCTTCACTAACATGCGCACCTACTGGGCACGCTGTATAAACTGTATGTAGCCTCAGCTAATAATACAAAGCTTCCACTGATTGGCTCAGTTAGGGGTGGGCTGATGATGTCACGATCCTGGACTCTGCCATTCAGAGAAATATTTGTCTTAATTGATAGAATACAAAACTGCCTATGAATAACTGAGTGCCACTTGACACTATTTTGTTTCGGGTGTGAGGTAGGAAGGTCTCTTCTCACAACCGGAGCACAGTGCTATATATATACATATATATATATATATATATATATATATATATATATATATATATATATATATATAGCCTCACCTACATACAGTTTATACAGTGCGCCCAGTGGCTGCACATGAACGTATAGGAAATAGATCGTTTGGGTTTGGGTTAGCTTGACCCAAATAAACTATTTAATGTAAAAGTAAACCTGAACATCAGATTTAAAGCCAAAAGTCTTTGAAAGCATCAGCCTCAAACACTCCTTTTCAATTAAAAAAAAGGGCCAGGCTAGACACTGAGGGCACCAGACAGTCCAGCCTGGCTCTGACTGGCAGCCATGTTGTGGTTCTGACTGCCGAGAGGGCTGGGGGGGTTACAGGGTTAAAGTACCAAGCAGTGGAAAACCCAGCCAATAACTTTTCAGTCTCACTTACCTAGCTATGTATGAACTGAAGTATGGAATCACAGCAGCAGCAGTAAGAGGTCTGTGTGTGTGACAATCAGTCTCTGAGGCCAAAGGGAAACAAGCTTTCTCTCAAGTCCAAGGCAGGAAGCATCAGTAGTAGTTTACAGAGTAGTCCACAGTGGGTGGGACTTAAAGCATTGCCTCCTGCACTGGCATCTGACTGTGATCTGCCAGCCTGGCCGTTTATAAAATGTTAGTCAGAGCCAACTACAGTGTGCAGGAAGGTGCTAGAGCCAGCTGGGTGCTTCAGCTTAATACAGCAACACAAGTAAGACATGAAGAAGATGGTAGAGCTTTTAAAGGAGGGAGGGAGAAGATGGCTGCAGTGGAAGGGGGGTTGTGTGCAGAGGCCAGAACTGAAGAGGGTGAAAGTGAGATGTGGATAAGGGATGCAGAGGTAAGCAGCTGTGTTTGAAGGCTGGACTCTGCACTCTGTATGCAGCGCACCCACGAACTCTGCACTCTGTATATAGCCCACCCCAGAACTCTGCACTCTGTATGTAACACCCACCCACACACACACACACAAACTCTGTATGTAATGCACTCCTTATATTTAATGCCCCTTCCACTGATAGTGAAATTTGACCATGTCCAATATTTGATGCGGTTTGGAGGGTGCGTGTATGGGGTGAGGGAGGGGGGTTTTGAGGGGTCGTAGTTGAGTTCCTGCACCTATTTTCTGAGAAAAAAGCCCTGCCTATAACAATTAGGCTCCATACACACTGGCTTAAAAATTGCTGCTACTACAGGAGTTTTGTGTTCTGCCTGTAGAACCAGCTCAATGTTACCCTATGTGTCCATGCACATTAGGATGATTACAGGCAGGAAAAAACTCTCTGGTTTGCATTTCTGATTGGAGCTTTCTGGCAGAAAAAAACCGCAAAACTCCCCTAAACTTGTCTAGACTTTGTACAAAAAACGCTCTACATGAGCATTATTTTATGCCAAAGGGAACTGCCCAGTGTACATGGAGCCTGACACAAACATTTGATTAGCATCTGCTTAACTTTGTAAAGCACAAAGCAATAAACACACACAATGGCATTCCATCTAACAATGGAAACATGTAGGCAGCCCATAGATGATAACAATTTTTTGTTCAATTAGCGGGCTGAACTAAAAAAACTAACATGATTCCCTCATCCACATCCTCCTCTCTGAGCTATTGTATCCTGACGGCTGGGAGACTTCCCCACCATTAGAATACACGATCAGCATTGCAGGCTTTAGCCTGCAGTACTGATCGAGAAGAGAAACTCTAACAAGGTGGTTGTACAAAAGTCGATTGGTAGATTGACTTCAGTACAACCTCCCTGCCCACACATCGATTGAAATTTGTCCCGTCCCTGCTGGATTGGCTGAGTTTCGACACATGTATGGCCGGCTTTAGGTTTTCATGAAAAGAGAAGGGGGTTTATTTGGGACTTTAAATGAAATATAATTGTATAAAAAGAAGAGTTTGGGACTTTAAATGAGGCGCGTGGCAACTAGTTGGCAAATAATAAACACATATTAGTATAATATATCTACACACACAGATGGACTCATAGCATAGTACAGTCTACAAAGTTATTACTGTTGAGAGTAATTTTTATTAAAAGGCTTCAACAACAAATTGGTAGAAAATACATGATTACAACAATATATGCATATGGTAAAAAAAACTTGACTCAGTAATTCGAATGGATCACAACACATTGAAAACATGATCATATGGACCAAAAGCTGGTTATATACAAATATTTATAGAACAATGTACAGTTGGTACAGAATTGGCAAAATTCATAGATGAGATCAGATACATGATTATAATAGGGAAATTGCATCCTAAAATCTTGATGCGTTTCGTGGAGTATGCTCCACTTCCTCAGGAGCAGATGCATTATAGATAAAACTCAGCTCTAAGTGCAACATGTAGGCTTTAGGTTTTCTTGACATAAAACAAACACAGTTGCTGAGACCCATTAACTTCTAATATAGATGTATATAACACTTCAAAACACACATATTGAACATAGACAACTTAATATTACATTGATTTGCTGTTGATCTTTAGCGCTGGCCATAGTTCTCTTTCAGTTAGGTAAGCTGTTATGATAATGTTAAATATTATCTCCTAAATGTGTGAGCTTCTGTTTACTTGCACGTTTAGACCCCCTTCACACTGGAGGCGTTTTTCAGGCGCTTCAGCGCTAAAAATAGCGCCCGTAAAGCACCTGAAAAAAGCCTCATCTGCACTCGGGCTTTCACACTGGGACGCTGCATTGGCAGGATGTCAAAAAAAGTCCTGCAAGCACGTTCTTTGAGGCACCACCTTAGGAGCAGTGTATACGCTGATCCTAAAGCGCCCCTGCCCATTGAAATCAAGCATACTAGTTAGATCCTAAATTCAAGTCTTCTTACAACCCATGATGTTTGTACACTTGGCAAAAAGCTCATATTTGACTGACATTGATAAATGATCCCTTATTATTTTATACCACCAAGAAGCACAAGGAAACTTTCCTTTTGATATTATATCAATTCTTAAAGGTAACAAATGACCCCGAAACTGCCTTAAAAATAATAATGAACTGAGCTGAAGTTGACAGTTTGTTGCTGGAGGACATTAGGAGGGTAATACGTGTTGCCACCATACATTTAACCCTTCCTATTGCTGATCAATTGTCACTTACAGACCAACTAACCTATTAAAAAACCCCAAAAAAGATGGCTTAGAAAGTTTCATAGCACTAAGTAATGAGTATATATATATATATATATATATATATATATATATATATATATATAGTGATGTATTGTTTTAGGAAAAAATCCACATAAAATGCATGTAGCAAGGGAATATATTTCATGAAATGGTATTGTATACCGGTAGTGTTAATAGGTTTCAGGGGGAATGTTAATTTTTTTTCCCTGCTGCAGTAGTTCCTGCAAGATCTTTATGGTTAATCATTCATTTTTGAATTTTTATATTAAGTATTTCATATTACTTTATTGACTCAACTTTTATGCTCTTCTTCATTTTGACAGTAAAGAATGGCTAGGCAATACTCTTTGAAAATCGGAGGCCATTTTCAACTGCTCTCTCTGCTGAGCAAAGTGAATAATATGGTGCCCTGGAGGGATTTCCAAGGTATCACTCAACAGAAACTTTTGTGTGTGAAGAAAACTAGCTCAGTTTATCATGCTAGGCATACTGATATGTTTACTTTAATAAAATGCCATATTTCTGCCTTTAATCTCTTGTCAAATAGCTCTTGAAGCCCCAAAGTACTACGCACCACATTAAAAACACTTGTGATCTTGAAGTTGCCTTAGAAAATGCTAATAGCGCATGTAATTTGTGTTTTGTGAACAGGATGGAATAATTTATTGAGTGAAATGAAAATAACGCTTCCAGAAAGATGCCCTCAAGTGAAGACACTGGTTTAAACTGTTCAGCGCTCTATCTAACAACTACCTATTTTTAATAACTGCAGTAAAGCATAAAACTGACATAGCTCGTTGCATCATAGGCATGTAATATATTTCAGATAAAAGAAATAATCCTTTAAATGGACAACAAATAATAAATAATATAGATTCCTCATGGTAGAAGTGTTTATTTAGAGATTATTTCCATATTAGTCAACATTTAAAGACTATTTGACTCCATACTCTATACACAACCTCAAAAAATGTCATACTTCTTGTATGTTACTTTTCTATTAAATCCAATAACAAAATTCAGTTCAAATTCATAATATGCAACCAGCACTCAAGCTAATAATTAGCCACATTTTTTTTAGTGGGAAAGGATTAGAATCTGTGTCAGGTTGTTACTGCAATCCAGGCCTCTGTTAGAGATTTAACCGTCATTCCTCTCATAGAGCCTCACCTGCCATTAACATGAAAAAAACTAAAAAACCATTGAGCTTCGAGGGTCGTAGCTCGGTGACCTGGGGTCACAGGTTTGGATAGGTAGCTGAAGTCCTACCCCACCACTGATCAAAAATTGGGGCTCCTGCCACCTATAGTTCAGGAGATACGGGGCTTCTTGTGCAGCCTGTCAGAAGCTACATACAGAGCGGCCAGTTTAAATACAAGCTGGCACACTCTGTTTGCAGCAGACTGAGACGATGAGCTCACAGTGCCTCTCACAGTGCCTCTCACTTCTTGTCAGAACCACTGAGCCTAATGGACAGCTTGGAGCCTTGGACCAATGGTAAAGCCCCATAGGAATAAGCTGTCCAATAAAAATGCTGCAGTGGAGACTGTCCTCTCACTGCAGTGTCTAAAAGACGCTCCCTTCCAGCCCAGCTGTCAGGATACACCCATCAGCAGACAGCCTCGAAGATGTCTAAGGCACAGAGGAAGACATATTCCTGTTGCACACAGAAACCGGGCTTTGACATTTAGACGTGCGCATGCGCGAACAAGAGCGCAAACAGTGGCCGTCACGCATTCCTGAGATACGATCGGCACCCGTACACTTCCGTACGTATCTATCGCGCGCACTAGCGCTCGTTCACGTTGGCGCCAAATGTCCTATTTAAGTCCAGCTGGTGCTTGGCCTGGTGCTGCCTTGTCTTCAGCTTCTGAGTGTCCAGTAACCTGTGAACCTGTATCCTGACTCCTGGCCCGTCCTGTTACCTTTCCTTGAACTCTGCCTGTACCGACCCCGGCTTGTCCTGTGACTAATCTTCTGCTTTCTCCTTGGCTACCGCACTGCTGATCTGGTTTGACCCGGCTTGTTCCTGACTACGATCCTGCCTGCACCTAGTACCCGATTTGATCTACCGTGTATGACCCTGCCTGTCTGACCCTGCTGCTTGTCGTTGTCGTCTGCACCTGCTGCCATCTGCTAGTCTCCTGCGGAAGCTTTCCTGTGTCTCTTCAGCACGACCGGACCCGCTACCCTGCTACCACCAAAGACTTTCTGGCACTCGTGCGACTCTGTACTTTGGTGCCTCCTGTTTGCTCTATCAGGGGCCCCAAGACAGAGTGGTAAGAGAGGCCTTGCTCGTCCATTCAGGCTCTTCTACCAGGTACGTGATAGTACAAGGCAGCCATGACTGAGCCTGAACGAGCAACCTCCTCCGTAGAGCAGCTGTGTCATCACCTAACTGCATTTACCCAAACAGTCAAGAGCCTGCAAGCAAGTTACAGCCAGCTGGAAGAACGGATTCATGAACTCTCTCCAACACCTACTCTAGTAATGCAGTCACCGGAACCCCGGGTTCCGATTCCAGAGAAGTTTTCTGGCAACCGTGGCAAGTTCAGGACTTTTCAGAATGCCTGTATCCTGTATTTTTCATTACAGCCCCAGACCTTCTCTCAGGAGATCACCAAAGTAGGGTTTGTTATCTCCCTCCTGCAGGGTGAACCTCAGTCCTGGGCTCACCGTTTAATGGAACAGGGCAATCCCTGTCTGTCAAGCCTGACCACTTTCTTTGCATCCATGGCTCAAATCTACGAGGACCCTCTGCGAACTGCCACGGCCGAGTCTGCTCTGCATGCGCTCCAGCAAGGCCATCGAGCCGCTGAGGACTATGTAACGGACTTTAGATGCTGGAGCGCAGACGTCGAATGGAACAGTGCTGCTCTCTGTTACCAATTTCGACTAGGACTATCCGAACCCCTAAAAGATGAACTAGCTCGTGTTGGAGTACCTGAATCCTTAGAAGCACTCATCGACCTGACAATTCAAATTGACAGACGTCTGAGAGAACGCAGTGCAGAGAGATCAACTGAACGATTCCAGCCTCTAGGGCTGCTACCACAAGAGTCTGGTCCATCTAGTCCATCTCAACCCAGCAGGTTCCATCCCTCCCTCTCTCCAGAGGAACGTCTGTACCGTCGTCAGAACCACTTGTGTCTGTATTGTGGAAGGGATGGCCATTATGTGAGTTCCTGTCCTGCCAAGATTCGGAAATGTCTGACCTTTCTCCCTGCCAGCCAGTCCTCCCGGCCTACCAAGTCTTCTCACCTGGCCGTACAGATCTCACTACAACTTTCAGGAAGAGTGATCCAAGTACCTGCTATTGTAGATTCAGGGGCTTGCAGTTGCTTCATTGACTTGACTTTTGCTCTTCAACATAAAATTCCTCTGCAACCCAAAGCTCATGGACTATCTATCCACCTGGCAGACGGGTCACATATTAAATCCGGTCCGGTTACCCAGGAGACTGTTCCGTTATTAGCTACTATTTCTGGTGACCACAGAGAACTGTTACGCCTGGATGCCATAGCTTCACCACTGTTCCCTATCATTCTGGGTATGCCATGGCTCCAGGCACATAATCCCTGTATCCATTGGGATGTCGGAAAAGTCGAGTTTCCCTCTCTCTACTGCCAGCATCATTGCTTCTCCAGACCCTTCTGTTATCCATTCCCCTTGCTGTGCATGGACTCAGATGATGAAACCCGTTCTTCCATTCCAGCACCCTACCAAGACTTTGCCGATGTGTTCAGTAAGAAGGGAGCTGAGATTCTACCTCCACATAGACCATACGACTGCCCCATCGAGCTCCTCCCTGGGGCCGAGATACCTTTTGGGCGAATCTTTCCCTTGACTGAACCTGAACTTGCCGCCTTAAAAATCTATATTGATGACAGCCTGAGAAAGGGATTTATCCGTCCCTCTACATCCCCAGCCGGAGCTGGGATTTTCTTTGTTGAGAAAAAGGATCTTTCCCTTCGCCCGTGCGTGGACTACCGGGACTTAAATAAAATCACGATCAAAAACCGATACCCCTTGCCTCTAGTACCAGAGTTGTTTCAGAGACTCCGTTCTGCTGTCATCTTCACAAAGTTAGACTTGCGAGGGGCATATAACCTGGTACGTATTCGTGAAGGTGACGAATGGAAGACGGCCTTTCGTACCAGGTTTGGACATTTCGAATACTTGGTGATGCCCTTTGGGCTATGTAATGCCCCAGCAACGTTCCAGCACTTTATTAATGATGTTTTCCGGGACTATTTAGACTTATTTGTTATTGTATATCTTGACGATATCTTGATTTTCTCTCCTTCTTTAGAAGCCCATCGAGAACATGTCAGAAAAGTTTTGGCTCGACTCAGACAGCACAGCTTATTTGCAAAAGTAGAAAAATGCGAATTTGAATGCCCAAGCATCCAGTTCCTGGGCCTTGTTCTTTCCACAGGTGGCATTAAGATGGACCCCCAGAAGGTCTCGGCAATCCTGGATTGGCCGGCTCCTACGGACAAGAAAGGGGTGCAACGGTTCGTAGGATTTGCGAACTTCTATAGAAAATTTATCAAGGGGTTTTCCGCAATAATTTCTCCCATAACTCAACTGACAAGACAGTCCCAACGGTTCCA
Organism: Lithobates clamitans; assembly: GCA_037952925.1. Classification (NCBI taxonomy): domain Eukaryota; kingdom Metazoa; phylum Chordata; class Amphibia; order Anura; family Ranidae; genus Lithobates; species Lithobates clamitans. The sequence continues at coordinate 5,036,578 of JBBGZY010000135.1, forward strand.
GTGGTCTTCCGAGGCGCAAACCGCATTTGAAACTCTGAAAGGTCTTTTCACAGCTGCACCTATATTACGTCATCCAGATCCTGCTCTGCCGTTCGTCCTAGAGGTAGACGCATCAGAGACGGCAGTAGGGGCAGTTCTGTCTCAACGCCAAGGGGCCAAGTCCCTACTACATCCTGTGGCATTTTTTTTCCCGCAAGTTGTCCCCGGCAGAGAAAAACTATGACGTAGGAGACCGTGAGCTTCTGGCAATTAAAGCTGCCCTCGAAGAGTGGAGATACCTACTGGAAGGTGCAGCTCATCCGATCCTGATCTACACCGACCATCGAAACTTAGAGTATCTGCGAGTCGCAAAGCGCTTAAAACCCCGGCAGGCCAGGTGGGCACTCTTTTTTACAAGATTCACCTTTCATATTACCTACAGGCCAGGATCTAAGAACATTAAGTCGGATGCTCTATCCCGAATGTTTGGCACGACAGAAGAACCGGTTTCTCCGGATACCATTCTTCCTCCCGGAAATTTCCTTTTATTACAGGAAGATTTGTTGTCACAGATTAGACAAGCCACTATTGATGTCTCACCACCTCCTGAGATGACGTTACAAGCTAAAGATGGCCTGTTATGGCACAACAACAAGATCTTTGTGCCTGAAGGTCTACGAGTCCCCACCTTGGGTCTCTGCCATGACCATGCCCTTGCAGGACACTTTGGAGTCCACAAGACAACTGAGCTCTTACAGCGTATCTTTTGGTGGCCTTGTTTAAAAGAAGACTGCAAGAAGTACATTGAAACCTGCCCTACCTGCGCCAGAAATAAATATAGCCGAACAAAATCCTGGGGTTTGTTGAGACCCTTACCAGTTCCAGATAGACCCTGGCAGATGATCTCTATGGATTTTATCACTGAGCTCCCTCCTTCCGAAGGTTACTCTACCATCTTTGTAGTCATAGATCGGTTGTCGAAGATGGCACATTTCCTACCCATGAAGGGTACCCCGTCTGCCTCTGAGACAGCGCAGGTCTTTATTAAAGAAATCGTGAGACTTCATGGACTTCCTGCCAATATCGTGTCGGACCGCGGGGTACAATTCACATCTAGATTTTGGAGAGCCTTGTGTAAATCCTTGAAAATCGAACTATCCTTTTCCTCAGCTTACCATCCCCAGACCAATGGTCAAACGGAAAGGACCAACCAGACGTTAGAGCAATACTTACGTTGTTTCTCTTCCTTCTCACAGGATGACTGGTTGGCACTATTACCTCTGGCGGAGTTTGCGTATAATAATTCAGAGCATTCTGCCATCAAACAAGCCCCATTCTTCGCCAACTATGGGTTCCATCCCTCATTCTTGACTGCCTCCGCTCCAGAATGCCCTGTTCCGGCAGTTCAGGACACAATAAACTTTTTCAGGACCAACAATCAGTTATTACAGAAGACGATGACCAAGGCCCAGGAAGACTATAAAAAATCCTTTGACAAGAAGAAGCGGGGAGAGTTGATTCTGGAACCTGGTGATCCGGTCTGGTTAGCTACGACTAATCTGAAATTAGCCTGCCCATCCAGAAAACTGGGCCCTAGGTTTGTGGGACCCTTCAGGGTGAAGAAAAGGATCAATAACGTGGCTTATGAATTGGCACTCCCGGATTCCTTCAGAATCCACCCAGTCTTCCATATCTCTCTACTGAAACCTGCTAGTCCAGATCCATTTCCCGAACGAAGTAGTAATCCTCCTGCACCTGTAATGATAGATGGGGAAGAGGAGTACGAGGTCGAGGCGATCATGGATTGCAGGAAGAGACAGAATCAGGTCCAGTACTTGGTCAAATGGAAAGGGTACGGACCTGAGGAGAATTCCTGGGAACCAGAGGGCAATATCCATGCCAACAGACTTATCCAAGCATTCTGTCAAAACCATCCGGAGAGACTAGCTCAGTTGGGCATCCGGAGGCTGCCCATTGGAGGGGGGCAATGTCAGGATACACCCATCAGCAGACAGCCTCGAAGATGTCTAAGGCACAGAGGAAGACATATTCCTGTTGCACACAGAAACCGGGCTTTGACATTTAGACGTGCGCATGCGCGAACAAGAGCGCAAACAGTGGCCGTCACGCATTCCTGAGATACGATCGGCACCCGTACACTTCCGTACGTATCTATCGCGCGCACTAGCGCTCGTTCACGTTGGCGCCAAATGTCCTATTTAAGTCCAGCTGGTGCTTGGCCTGGTGCTGCCTTGTCTTCAGCTTCTGAGTGTCCAGTAACCTGTGAACCTGTATCCTGACTCCTGGCCCGTCCTGTTACCTTTCCTTGAACTCTGCCTGTACCGACCCCGGCTTGTCCTGTGACTAATCTTCTGCTTTCTCCTTGGCTACCGCACTGCTGATCTGGTTTGACCCGGCTTGTTCCTGACTACGATCCTGCCTGCACCTAGTACCCGATTTGATCTACCGTGTATGACCCTGCCTGTCTGACCCTGCTGCTTGTCGTTGTCGTCTGCACCTGCTGCCATCTGCTAGTCTCCTGCGGAAGCTTTCCTGTGTCTCTTCAGCACGACCGGACCCGCTACCCTGCTACCACCAAAGACTTTCTGGCACTCGTGCGACTCTGTACTTTGGTGCCTCCTGTTTGCTCTATCAGGGGCCCCAAGACAGAGTGGTAAGAGAGGCCTTGCTCGTCCATTCAGGCTCTTCTACCAGGTACGTGATACCAGCCCTCTTAACTACAAGGAAAAAACATGGGTTTATGGGTATAAGATTTAGCCATTATCCTATGTTTTTCTCACACAGTTGAGAGGGAGAATGAGAATCTGCTGCCTGCTGAAAAGGTACTGTTTTAATCAAGCTAAATCATATACTATTATGCTATATGTTACAACATAGTAATTTATTATTTATCTATTTACTGTGAAATTACTGGCTTGAAGTTATAACTTCAAACTTCAGTAATTTGTCCATTAAGCCACCTGCTTGAGTACAGTTTTTGAAAATATAGTACATTACCTTAAAAACAATATATAATAATTATTTATATATTACTTACTTATGGTAATTAACCACTTGCCACCCAGGCTAATTCTGACACTTCTCTCCTACATATAAAAATCATAATTTTTTTGCTGGAAAATTACTCAGAACACACAAACATTATATATATATATATATTTTTTTAGAAGACACCCTAGGGAATAAAATGGTGGTCATTGCAACTTTTTAGGTTACATGGTATTTGCGCAGCAATTTAAAGAAAAAAAAAACACTAAAGTTAGCCCGATCTTTTTTTTGTATTTTTGTATGTAAAAGATGATGTTACGTCTCGTAAATAGATACATAACATGTCAAGCTTTAAAACTGCGCACACTCATGGAATGGCGCCAAACTTCGGTACTTAAAAATCACCATAGACGACGGTTTAAAAATATTTACAGAGGCGCATGCACGGAGGCTGCCAAGATGGCCAAAATCATCTAGAGCTCTGTGCCGCCCTGCGCTAACGATACTCGCCACAGCCAACTGAGAGCTCGTTCCAGGCCTGCTCCACGAGCGACAGCGAGGGGCACACCCCAGGATCACCCTGATGTCAGCAGGCACTGCCAGACGGGACCTATCCCGCTCACTGAACACGGCCCCTGAGCCCCACAGCCATTCCAAGATAGCGGCCGCGAGTACACAGGGCAGGGGGACAGTGGAGGAAGACTCCATCGTGTACCAAGATGCCCTGGGAACCGTGGCTCGCTTACTACAAATAGACACAGTGAGTGCAGCCCACAGGAGGACACCCTCCCCCGCATCCACTTAATTCCTAATAGGGAGAACACTTGATAGCCTTCTCCTGACCCCAATGTCTGACCCCATGGCATCACTATAGACTTGTGAGGGGGCACTACAGGGCCTTCCACCTACACTTACTGACTTTTCTTCCATAATGTCAGCACTCTCCAAAATGATATCCAGGAGTAGGGATGAGCCGAACACCCCCCCGGTTCGGTTCGCACCAGAACCTGCGAACGGACCGAAAATTCACGTGAACTTTAGAACCCCATTGAAGTCTATGGGACTCGAACGTTTGAAATCAAAAGTTCTAAATTTAAAGGCTAATTTGCATGGTATTGTCCTAAAAAGGGTTTGGGGACCCGGGTCCTGCCCCAGGGGACATGTATCAATGCAAAAAAGTTTTAAAAACGGTTGTTTTTTCAGGAGCAGTGATTGTAATGATGCTTAAAGTGAATAAAAAAAAGTGAAATATTCCTTTAAATATCGTACCTGGGGGGGTGTCTATAGTATGTCTGTAAAGTGGCACGTGTTCCCCGTGCTTAGAACAGTCCCTGCACAAGATTACATTTTTAAAGGAATAAAAGTCATTCAAAACTGCTTGCGGCTTTAATGTAATGTTGGGTCCCGGCAATATGGATGAAAATCAGTGAGACAAACGGCATGGGTACCCCCCACCCCCCAGTCCATTACCAGGCCCTTTGGGTCTTGTATGGATATTAAGGGGAACCCTGCACCCAAATTAAAAAAAGGAAAGGCGTGGGGCCCCCAGGCCCTATATACTCTGAACAGCAGTATACAGGCGGTGCAAACAAGACAGGGATTGTAGGTTTGTTGTTAAGTAGAATCTGTTTGTAATTTTGAACTGGTACATTTTTAAAGTGTAGCTCCAGCCAAAAAATCCATTTTTAAGCTTTTTGGAAAACATAGGGAAGGGTTATCACCCCTGTGACATTTGTTTTGCTGTCTGTGCACCTCTTCAGAAGATTTTACCTCACTTTCTGTCCCAATGACAAATGTTTTTTGACAATTTGAGGATTTAAGGGAAACAAGGATTGGAGATAAATCATCAGTGGAGAGGAGAAACGTTTTTCCCATATTAACTCTTACAGGAGAGAATTTCCCTTCCTAGGTTCCTAGGGGTAGATTTCATCTCACTTCCTGTTGTCTCCTTCCATTTACAAGTAGGAGTCGTTTGTAAGTTGGATGTTTGAAAGTAGAGGCCTGCCCTATATACTCTGCAGAAATTGCGGCCTTAGGTGTTGGTGTTGCCACAACATTGTAAGCCGTCACAGTTACTCTTGGTGGGTGCAGGAACAGGCTCTGCTGTGAAATATTAGATCAATAATTTGTAGAATCTGTTGAACAGGGTAAGAAAAATTGGGCCTTTGGTGGTGGTGGTGGTGGTGCTGGTGCTACAACACTGTAAGTCCTCACAGTTACTCTTGGTGGGCGCAGAAATGGGCCCTGCTGTGAAATATTAGATCAAGAATTGTAATTACATGCACCTGTTGAACAGGGGGAGAAAAATTGGGCCTTTGGTGGTGGTGGTAGTGGTGTTGTCACAACACTGTAAGTCCTTACAGTTACTCTTGGTGGGAGCTGGAACGGGCCCTGCTGTGAAATATTAGATCAAGAATTGTAATTACATGCATCTGTTGAACAGGGGCAGAAAAATTGAGCCTTTGGTGGTGGTGGTGCAGGTGCCACAACACTGTAAGTCCTCACAGTTACTCTTGGTGGGTGCAGAAACGGGCCCTGCTTTAAAATATTAGATCAAGAATTCTAATTACATGTCCCTGTTGAACAGGGGCAGAAAAATTGGGCCTTAGGCACTGGTGCCACAATGCTGCAACCCCTCACAGATACTCTAGTTGGAGCGCAGGAACAAGCCCTGCTGCAAAGTATTGCATCAAAAATTGTAATTACACGCCCCTGTTAAACAGGGGCTGAAAAATTGGGCCTTAGGCACTGGTGCTGGTGCCACAACACTGCAACCCCTCACAAATTCTCTAGTTGAGCGCAGCAACAAACCCTCCTTGCAAAATATTGCACCAAAAATTGTAATTACACGCCCCTGTTAAACAGGGGCTGAAAAATTGGGCCTTAGCGACTGGTGGCGGCACCCAGAACCAAAAATATTCTTACAAGCTATCAGCATGATCATTGAGGAGGAAGAGGATAGTCTCTCAGCATAACAGGATAGTCACTCAGCATCAGCATAGGCAGTCCTGAAGGGATCTGACATTTAAAAAAAAATTATTCCTTTACATCTGCATCAGGTGCTTGGTAGCTGGTGGTGATCCAAGACTGATTCATTTTTATTAAGGTCAGTCGATCGACCGAGTCGGTGGACAGGCGCACTCTGTGATCGGTTACAAAGCCTCCAGCAGCACTGAATGTGCGTTCCGAAAGAACGTTGGATGCAGGACAGGCCAGTAGCTCAATTGCATACTGTGCAAGCTCTGGCCAGTGATCCATCCTCAAGACCCAGTAGCCCAGAGGATTTTTGGTGGAAAAGTCAGATCTTGCCCCTAGGTATTCCTGCACCATGTAAAACAGACGCTGGTGATGGTTGCTGGAACCGATAATACCTTGAACTAAAAAATTGTCTGAACGCATCGGTCAGACGGCCACCTTCTCCACCGCTCCTTCTTTGACTGACCGAAGCCTCAGCAACACGTTGCCCAGGAACAGGAGTTTGTAACCTCCCAGTCTCTGGGAACGCATTGCACAGACCTTTCTGCAATGCCTCCCGAAGATGTTTCATCAGTGTCACTGATGCATGCATTGTCACTGCTCACCATCCTCGTGGCCTCCTCAAATGGTGACAGGACAGTGCATGCATCCCTGATCATGGCCCACTGGTGTGGGGGAAAAAAAACAAGCTCCCCTGACCCTGTCCTGGTGCCATAGTCGCACAGGTACTCATTGATGGTCCTCTGCTGCGTGTGCAGCTGCTGCAGCATGGCCAACATTGAGTTCCACCTGGTGGGCATGTCACAGATTAGGCAGTTCTTGGGCAGGTTGAATTCCTTTTGGAGGTCAGCCAGCCGAGCACTGGCATTATATGACCTGTGGAAATGGACACAGACTTTCCTGGCCTGCCTCAGGACATCCTGTAAGCCCGGGTACCTGCCCAAGAACCGCTGCACCACCAAGTTAAGGACGTGAGCCAAACAGGGCACATGGGTCAGTTGTCCCTGTTGGAGGGCGGAGAAGAGGTTGGTGCCTGTTGTCGCAAACCACCATACCTGCCCTAAACTGGTGTGGCGTCAACCACCTCTGAGCCTGCCCTTGCAGAGCTGACAAAATCTCTGCCCCAGTGTGGCTCCTGTTCCCCAAGCACACCAGCTCAAGCACCGAATGGCATCTTTTGGCCTGCATTCTTGCGTAGCCCCTTGAATACCTACAGAGCACCGCTGGTTCCGAAGACAAATTAGCACAGGAAGAGGCCATGGAGGAAGAAGGGGTGGAGGAGAGAGGTGTGGCAGAATCACCACTAGTAGTATTTTAGAGGCATGGTGGCAGAACAACCTCTAACACTACAGCACCCTGTCCTGCATCCTTCCCAGCGGCCAGAAGACTCACCCAGTGCGCGGTGAAAGACAGGTAACGTCCCAGTCCATGCCTGCTGGACCATGAGTCAGCGGTAATATGCACCTTATGCTGACCGCCTTCTCCAGCGAGGCCAAGACATTGCCTTCCACATGCCGGTAGAGAATCGCCTTCCGTGAGAAAAAGTGGCATTTGGGAACCTGCCACTGAGGAACCGCACATTCCACAAACTCACGGAAGGGGGCAGAGTCTACCAACTGAAAAGGCAGCAGTTGAACTGCTAGCAATTTAGCCAAGCTAGCATACAACTGCTTGGCATGTGGATGGCTGGAAGCGAACTTCTTTCAGGGGTGCAGCAGCTGGGGCAGGGAAATTTGCCTGGTACAATCTGATGTCAGTGTACCGATAGCAGATTGCCAGCAAGTACTTGGCTGTGACACACCTAATTCTACACCTTCATTCCTCTCAGTGCAGGTCTCAGAGAGGACTGAAGGTATAGTGAGGTTGGAGATCCCAGCTGATGAGGAGCAAGGAGAGGTCCTCTTTGTTCTTTGGTGTGGGTCTTTTAGGTACGCTTGCCAATGAACTACATGGCAGGTCAACATATGTCTGGTCAAGCATGTGGTGCCCAATCGGGAGATGTTTTGGCCACACGAGATACGCTTGAGACATATGTTGCAAATAGCAGCGGTGGAATCTGATGCACTCGTCTAAAAAAAGGCCCACACCAAAGAACCTTTGGAATAACGCGCAGAGACAGCAGCGCCCTGCACATGCGGAGCTCTGCGGTGTGATGCAGTCAGTGTGCTGCCCTTAAGCTGGCCCCTGGAGGGCATCCTGCCTCGTTGGTGATGTGCCTCCTCCTCCTCTCTCCTATCAGACACCCACATGGAGTCAGTGACCTCATCATCCCCTTCCTCCTCATCACTGGAGCAAAGCTGGCAGTATGCTGCAGCTGGGGGAACATGACTGCCAGATTGCTGTCCTTCTTGGGCACCCCCTCTCTTTGGGCTCACGTTACTGCCTTCCTCTAGCTGGGTACCATCATCGGAGCCTTCAAAATGCTGGGCATCCTCCTGGAGCATGTACACAACACTGTGGTCAAACAGTTCAGGGGACTCCTCAGGAGGACATGGTGGGGCTAGGGAAGGAGTGACTGATGCCATTGAGCCGAGGGAAGAGGCCGCGTTGGCAGCTGCTTTGCCAAACAAAGTACCCTGAACCTGGGTGAGAGAGGATGAGGAGGATGAGGATGGCTTGGTCATCCACTCTACTAAGTCTTTTGCATGTTGGTGAAAAAAGGACAAGCGTGTCCCACGGCCATGTGCTGATGAGGATGCACCGTCTCCACGACCAGCACTGTTGCCTCTAGACACAGAGCCTGCTTGCCCTCTTTTATTGGCTTGTGACTGTCTGCCTCTCCTTGTTGGCCTTCCAGACATACTAATGGCCTGCAGTGAGATGTAGCTGCACAAAGATGGGATGTATATACTGTATATACTGATACTGAAGCTAGCAGAATCAACTGCCTGCATGTAGTATTATTAGTATGAGAACACCAGCAATTGTCTTCAGGTAGCTTTAGGTGCACACTGTGCAGAGGACGCAGTACACTAACTGTAAATACTGTAGCTGCCTGCCTGTGGTATTAATAGGAGCAGAACAACAGCAACTGTCTTCAGGTAGCTTTAGGTGCACACTGTGCAGAGGACACAGTACACTAACTGTAAGTACTGTAGCTGCCTGCCTGTGGTATTAATATAGGATCAGAAGAATACCACCAATTTTATTCAGGTAGTTTTAGGTGCACACTGTGCAGAGGACACAGTACACTAACTGTAAATACTGTAGATGCCTGCCTGTGGTATTAATAGGAGCAGAACAACAGCAATTGTCTCCAGGTAGCTTTAGGTGCACACTGTGCAGAGGACGCACTACACTAACTGTAAATACTGTAGCTGCCTGCCTGTGTTATTAATACGAGCTGAACAACAGCAATTTTCTTCAGGTAGCTTTAGGTGCACACTGTGCAGAGGACGCCGTACACTAACTGTAAAAACTGTAGCTGCCTGCCTGTGGTATTAACCACTTGCCAAATGCCTAACGCAGATATACTGCGGCAGAATGGCACGGGCAGGCAAAATCACATACCTGGTGCCCGAGGCGGTCGGCTTCGTTAGCGGACCAATCCAGGCTGAGGGGGAGACCACTCATTCGTGGCCACCCCCTCGCGATTGCTCCCCACGAATGAGAATCTTCCTCTGCTGCTGTATAGTAAACAGCGGCAGAGGAAGTGATGTCATCGCTCCTCGGCTCAGTATTTTCCGTTCTGGCACCGAGGAGAGAAGACATCCGAGTAAGTGCACAACACTACACATCACAGTAAAACACACCAGGCATACTTTACACCCCCATCACCCCCGATCACCCCCTGATCACCCCCTAATCAACCCCCCTGTCACAGTGACACCAAGCAGTTTTTTTTTCCTGATTACTGCATTGGTATCAGTTTGTGACAGTTAGAAGTGGTAGGGCAGTTAGTGTTAGCCCCCTTTAGGTCTAGGGTACCCCCCTAACCCCCCTAATAAAGTTTTAACCCCGTGATCACCCCCGTCGCCAGTGTCACTGGTGACCCTAGTTAGGGAGGTAAATATATAGGTTCTTTGTCAGCGTTTTATAGCATCAGGGACCTCCATACACTACCTAATAAAGGTTTTAATCCCTTGATTGCCCCCTAGTTAACCCTTTCACCAGTGATCACCGTATAACTGTTATGGGTGACACTGGTTAGTTAGTTTATTTTTTATAGTGTCAGGGCACCCACCGTTTATTACCAAATAAAGGTTTAGCCCCCTGATCGCCCGGCGGTGATATAAGTTAGGTTTTAGGGTCAGATAGGGTCTGCGTCGCCCCAGGCAGCGTGAGGTTAGCGCCAGTAGCGCTAACACCCACGCACGCAGCATACACCTCCCTTAGTGGTATAGTATCTGAACAGATCAATATCTGATCCAATCAGATCTATACTAGCGTCCCCAGCAGTTTAGGGTTCCCAAAAACGCAGTGTTAGAGGGATCAGCCCAGATACCTGCTAGCACCTGCGTTTTGCCCCTCCGCCCGGCCCAGCCCATCCAAGTGCAGTATCGATCTATCACTGTCACTTACAAAACATTAAACGCATAACTGCAGCGTTCGCAGAGTCAGGCCTGATCCCTGCGATCGCTAACAGTTTTTTTGGTAGCGTTTTGGTGAACTGGCAAGCACCAGCCCCAGACAGCGTCAGGTTAGTGCCAGTAGCGCTAACACCCATGCACGCACCGTACACCTCCCTTAGTGGTATAGTATCTGAACGGATCAATATCTAATCCAATCAGATCTATACTAGCATCCCCAGCAGTTTAGGGTTCCCATAAACGCAGTGTTAGCGGGATCAGCCCAGATGCCTGCTATCACCTGCGTTTTGCCCCTCCGCCCAGCCCAGCCCACCCAAGTGCAGTATCGATCGATCACTGTCACTTACAAAACACTAAACGCATAACTGCAGCATTCGCAGAGTCAGGCCTGATCCCTGCGAACACTAACAGTTTTTTTGGTAGCATTTTGGTGAACTGGCAAGCACTAGTACACCCCGGTCGTAGTCAAACCAGCACTGCAGTAATGCCGCGTACACACGAGCGGACTTTACGGCAGACTTTGCCCGGCGGACGGGATTTTGTCGGACATTTCGATCGTGTGTGGGCTCCAGCGGACTTTGTTTTCTCAAAAGTTGGATGGACTTAGATTTGAAACATGTTTTAAATCTATCCGTCGAACTCGAGTCTGGTCGAAAAGTCCGCTCGTCTGTATGCTAGTTTGACGGACAAAAAGCCACGCTAGGGCAGCTATTGGCTACTGGCTATGAACTTCCTTGTTTTAGTCCGGTCGTACGTCATCACGTACGAATTTGACGGACTTTGGTGGATTGTGTGTAGGCAAGTCCGTTCATTCATAAAGTCCGTCATAAAGACCGTCGAAAATAGCAAAGTCCGCTGGGCAAAGTCTGCCGTAAAGTCCGCTCGTGTGTACGCGGCATTACACTTGGTGACGTGGCGAGTCCTATAAGTGCAGTTCAAGCTGGTGAGGTGGCAAGCACAAGTAGTGTCCTGCTGCCACCAAGAAGAAGACAAACACAGGCCTTTCGTGCCCATAATGCCCTTCCTGCTGCATACGCCAATCCTAATTGGGAACCCACCACTTCTGCAGCACCCGGACTTCCCCCATTCACATCCCCAACCAAACGCAGTCGGCTGCATGAGAGGCATTTTCTTTATGTCCTCCTGAGTACCCCTACCCAATGAACCCCCCCAAAAAAGATGTTGTGTCTGCAGCAAGAGCGGATATAGGCGTGACACCCGCTATTATTGTCCCTCCTGTCCTGACAATCCTGGTCTTTGCATTGGTGAATGTTTTGAACGCTACCATACACTAGTTGAGTATTAGCGTAGGGTATAACATTGCACAGACTAGGCACACTTTCACAGGGTCTCCCAAGATGCCATCGCATTTTGAGAGGCCCGAACCTGGAACCGGTTACAGTTATAAAAGTTACAGTTACAAAAAAAAGTTTAAAAAAAAAAAACACAAAAAAAATATAAAATAAAAAAAACAAAAATACTTGTCGTTTTATAGTTCTCTCTCTCTCTCTCTATTCTCTCTCTGTTGTTCTGCTGTTTTATTGTTATTATGTTTTATCATGTTTGCTTTTCAGGTATGCAATTGTTTATACTTTACTGTTTACTGTGTTTTATTGTTAACCATTTTTTTGTTTTCAGGTACGCCATTCAGCTGCAGCGTGGATTTATTTATCTTGACAGCAACAGCGTTTGCTCCCATGATATATAAAGCCGTGACTCCAGCGGAGGTGATATATGCCGAAGCATGGGGGCAGCAGGGGCGGAGGAGCGATTTGCTCCTAACTTTTGGGGCGGATGCCCCCATGCTTCGACATATATAAATGGTGCATGTATGCCCATCATTAGAAGTGGGTGGATGAAGGGAGGTATTCTAATGGTGGGCATACCCACCAATCAATCTCTTTTTTTCGCTCAGCCCACAGGCTGCATGAAAAAAAAGATTACAATATATGCCCAACAAGGACCAGCAACGTACTGGTATGTTGCTGGACGTTGAGTGGTTATACCAGAATGATGCCTGCAGGTTTAGGTATCATCTTGGTATCATTCTTTTCAGCCAGCGGTCGGCTTTCATGTAAAAGCAATCCTAGCGGCTAATTAGCCTCTAGACTGCTTTTACAAGCAGTGGGAGGGAATGACCCCCCCTCCCACCGTCTTCCATGTTTTTCTCTGGCTCTCCTGTCCCAACAGGGAACCTGAGAATGCAGCCGGTGATTCCGCCAGGTGACCATAGAGCTGATCAGGAGACCAGAATGGCTCCAATCATCTCTATGGCCTAAGAAACCAGAAGCTACGAGCATTTCATGACTTAGATTTTGCCGGATGTAAACAGCGTCATTGGGAAATTGGGAAAGCATTGTATCACATTGATCTTGGTGTGGTCAGATGCTTTGAGGGCAGAGGAGAGATCTAGGGTCTAATAGACTCCATTTTTTTCAAAAAAGAGTACCTGTCACTACCTATTGCTATCATAGGGGATATTTACATTCCCTGACATAACAATAAAAATGATAGAAAAAAAATGAAAGGAACAGTTTAAAAATAAGATAAAAAAGCAAAAAAAATAATAAAGAAAAAAAAAAAAAAAAAAGCACCCCTGTCCCCCCCTGCTCTCGCGCAAAGGCGAACGCAAGCGTTGGTCTGGCGTCAAATGTAAACAGCAATTGCACCATGCATGTGAGGTATCACCGCGAAGGTCAGATCGAGGGCAGTAATTTTAGCAGTAGACCTCCTCTGTAAATCTAAAGTGGTAACCTGTAAAGGCTTTTAAAGGCTTTTAAAAATGTATGTAGTTTGTCGCCACTGCACGTTTTTGCGCAATTTTAAAGTATGTCATGTTTGGTATCCATGTACTCGGCCTAAGATCATCTTTTTTATTTCATCAAACATTTGGGCAATATAGTGTGTTTTAGTGCATTCAAATTTTAAAA